>OY998176.1:78927639-81508759 GCA_963921935.1 Galeruca laticollis
AAACCGCTGGCCAATGGCAATATTTTCGCATCTTATAGATATCGCAGGAATAAATGCTTATAAATTGTGGTTACTGCAAAACCCGGATTGGCGAAAAAACAGTTTGGATAAACGTTAAATGTATATTTTGGGACTAGAAAAAGAACTCATAAAGAAAAACGTTTTCCGGCGATATAATAATAAATACATTCAGACGAATAGAAAACGGCATATGACAGACGTTTTTCCCGAACTACTGGATGCAACAGAACAGAGTTGAACAACAAAACATTACCAGGAGTCGATGCCATATGTGTCAGAGGAAAAGACAGAAAATCCAGAAAAAATATGTATTAGGTGTAATAACTTTGTGTGCCTAAAACATTCAAAATCGGAGATAGTTTATAAAAAATGTTTAAATGATATGTAGCCAGTAGTATTAGTGATTAGGGTATTTTGTATTTTTTCGTGATGATTTTTGACTAATAAATGGTTAATAGTAGAACTTTAATAAAACTTATTTTCTATATATTTAATTTAAAGAAAAATACAGCATTTCTGCAATTTTACGCATGGGGTCTTCTCGGACCCCAGTTAGTCCTTTTCGTCAAATTTTTATGTCCGTCCTATGAAGGTTGAGGAAGGAAAATAGCTAGGAAGAATCTAACATAGCCTTTCCCTATAGAGAAGCTGTTGGGGCTCTAATGTAGGTATAATGATTTGCCCCAGATCTAACATAGCATCCGCCGTCAGTGTTGTGTCCAGAAAATTGGAAAATTCAACCAATTTTGATTGTTCAAGAGTGGAGGAAATCTAACGATACCCAAAAGGCACTGTTTCTTCATATAAGTTCGGTGTATAAGCAAACTTTGAAACATTTAGCGATTCTACGGTGGAGATGAAACAACCGGTCGTTTAACATCAGGAGTCGTTTGCATGTACGCATGTCCTGCAATTTCCTAGATGAGCCAACGATAAACATCAGTACCTTTTTCTACAACAGAGGCGGTGCTTTAAATATTTTGCCACGTGACCTTCATGCTTTTTTATAAACATGGATAAATATTTACACGTTTTCTATGTTCATTTATTTGTTAAAACAATGCAAAAATACGAAAGCAAAAGAATATTAATCTAGGGCACGCTTATCCTCCATAGTACCATTTTCATCACTAATTTCACTCTCCTCCTGCAACACTCCTTCCATTTCCTCGAACAACTCCTCATCTTCAGTTTCATCATTGTAGATTTCTCCTTCATCATTTTCTGGTATGTCACCATTCTCACTAGTATTTTTTATCTTTTTAGGAAAGCTAAGTTCAAATTATGATGAATATATGTTAATTTACCTGTTATTTCCGCAGTAAGCCTATTCCGTTTATTTTGAATGAATAAAACTTTGTGAACTGAAAGACCTTTCAGTTGGGGATGATATAGGGGCTATAGAAATATAGCTTCTGGTAATTTACACAGGGTATTCTCAGGACAAATTCCTCGCCAAAAGTCTAAAGCTGCAACGTTTTCATTACTCATTGAAATCTTAACAAAGTTCGAAGCAAAAAACCCATTGCTACTGCTATATTCTGCTATACCTTCAAACACTTTACCCATAGAACTTGTAGTATCTTCCTGGTTCTCTTCACATATGAAATTAGTTAGATTGTGAATATATTGTAGTGCCTCATTGCACTCTGCATTTGTTGAATTTTTGCCTTTATACCTTTGATCTAATATACTACCAACAAAATGTATCGATTTCATAGTTATTGCCTTTCTGTTCTCTAGTTCCTGCATAACTTCGTTTTCTCAATTCTGTAAGAGGGGAGAGTTGGGAACATGAATGTTAAAATGCTCTTTGATTTTATATAAAGCTTCAACAGCATGGCTTAGTTTGGAATTTTCTTTCTGAAAAACTGTCAACCATTTTTTCACTGCTTCTAATATACAAACTTGTTAACATTTATCCAAAAAATGTCATCTAATATGTTTCGCCTGTCATTATTACTCAAGTAATGAGCAACATCACTGATAGAGAAGTTTTGTAATGGAATTTTATTAACTATTAGACTTTCAAGACATACCATCACTAAGGCCCATCTAGAAACTACTGACAGCTTTTATGTCTTCGTGTTCTTTGCCAAAAGTTTTTCCTTTTGCAGTTTTACAAAGATAGCAGTGAGAACGGTTATTTTCCTAATGGTTTTGCTGAGTTTATCATTGATTAAACAGACTACAATTTTCTAATATCTTCAGTCAGTAAATACACAAAGTACTGCAGATTGGGATATCTCAAATGATAAATTATTCTTGCGGGATGAAATGCATATTCTTTTTTACAGAATTTACATCCATAAGATTGTATCTTTTTACTGAGATCATTTTTTAGAGTTTTTGTCTAGTATTCAAAAACTGTTCTTTTCTTGTTTTCATGCTTATATGCTTAATCTGTAGGCAAAAAAAACAATGAAAACCATGGATTTATAATCTCAAGAATTACATATTTTGTGTTCTTGAACCAAATTCATCAGTACTTATTTACCTATTAATTATTGAAAACATGGATTACTTACCGTAAGAGGTCGTTTGGTTGAAAAAAGGTTTTATGAAGAAATTGCCTCAATTGAATCAGCAACAGCTTTAAAATTGGAAAATGACGTTGTTATTTGTTCATCGCAAAACCCAGAGTTGCATCGTAGAACAAAACACATCCACAAAAGACATTTCTTCGTGAGAGATATGGTACAAGAAGAGTCGGTGCTATTTGAAAAAGTTGCATCTGAATTTCAACTAACTGATCTCATGACGAAACCGATTTTCAAACCTCGACTAGAGTAGATGTGGGAAGCAATTGTAATGGTCAAACGTTACAATGAGGGAAGGTGTTGTAGGACGAACCATTCTCCATGTTTGTACAGCCTTATATTTGTTATTGTTGTTTTTTGATTGGTAAATGATTGACTGTTCTAAAGTTGAATAAAAAGATTTACCAAGGATAAATGAATTTGTAAAGAAGTGTGTAATATTTTATAAAATTCAGCCAAGCGCTTTCGACATTACGTCATTATCAGGGCTCTAAAATAAATTACATACACTACAAACTACTTTCCTATCAAACTAACATAACAGTAAATGTAACTTACTTCGTCAGTCGGCCCAGAGACATATTAAAATTGTCCACATTATTGTGTTTGTCAGTTAAACATGGTAAACAAACAACAAATTACAAACATTTAAACAAATCAAATTCAAAACGACACCACACAAACCATATCCACAGTGGCCTTTCCGACCTGATCTTCCAAATTATGTCGACAAACTAATGGAATTTTTAATCAAAGTTGTTGAAATAGAAGAAAAGAAAAAGTAACATTTTTGTTGACTCAAAAACCCGATCTTAAAACGAGGATTATTATTATGATGAAAATGGTAGTGTCTAAAGTTACAAAGTTCACAAATATATTGGAAATTACTGAGTGAAAGTTAATAAAATTAAAAATAAAATTAAATTGACTGATACAATTTAAAATTGAGCTCATTACACAAACACGGATACAAATTATACGAAGCAAATCGCACGGACTAATCCAGAAGGCACGCCCCGAACCACTTGAAAAGAGGTGTGAAAGTTGAATTAATATTAATCTGAGTGTTGATACAACAATCGTTCCTTCTGCACTCTCTCTATATCTCTAGATGTTCCAGAAGGGGAAGTTTGTGGAAATTCCGTGAAAAACATTTGTGCACAATTCTGCTATCATCACCGGGTGAGAAACTATGCTTATTAAATGTGAGGTGATGACCAAAGCCAGATTGTTCTGTCCTATTTAAATGTTCGATGATACGTATATTAATAGGTCTTATGGTTCTACCAATGTACGCAGCCTCACAATCACCACACTGAAGTTTGTACATACCGCTCTGTTTGAGTTTGGGTAACTTATCTTTGGACTTAGAAAGAAGTGATTTCATGGTATTTTGAGATGAAAAAGAAACCCTGATGTTATCTTGACAGGTTCTAAAAATGTTGCTTATTTCATATGAAATCTTACCTATGTATGGGACTGAGCAAAATTGAAAATCACTAACCTCGACGGTTTGATAAGCCAGTTGTCTGCTATCTTTTAGTTTTATTTTCCTAATAGTGTTCTCAATAATAGTTGAAGGATCGCCGTCAAAATTGTGGGGAGCCATAGGGAATCTGATCAACCTGTGTATATAGGAGTATATGGCGGCCATTTTGTGTTGAAAAGGATGATTAGAGTTTGATGGAATGATATGGTCAGTCTGAGTTGGTTTTATGTAAATATTGAAGTCTATTTTATTGTTTAATCTAGTAAGTGTCAAATCTAAAAAGTCAATCCGATTATCTAATTCTATTTTGACTGTAAAATTTACGCATGGATGTAAACTATTATTGAAATCTAAAATTTTGAAACAATCATCAGATGTACCATCTACAAAGGTCAAAACATCCTCTACATGTCTATACCAGCTGATTATTTCATGGTTACCATTTAAAATTATTTTTGCCAAAGAATCAAGAAAAAGGTCTGCTGACAGAGGAGACAAGGGGTTACCCATTGTCAAACCTTTGGGTTGCCTATAAATTTTATCATTGAAAATAAAAAAATCCTGCTTAAGACAAATCTCCAATAGATTCAAGGCTTTATCAATAATACTGACATCCACACTTCTAAGAGTGAGTATTCTTTCAATTATAGGGATTGTTCCATCTCTGGGAACATTTGTAAAAATATTGCTGACATCAAAGGAAACCATGAAAAAATTGTTGGGAAGTAATAACTTTGAAATATTGTTTACCAATTCTATTGAATTTCTGACTATATGAGTGTAACACCCTATTCAAAAAATTGTTCAAAAATTTAGCTAAGTGTACCGCTGGAGTATTTGTAAAACTAACAACTGGTCTCATTGGTATTTCATTTTTGTGAATGTTTGGCAAGCTATAAAGTAAAGGTATGTTCGGATTAGAGACCAAAAGTGAATTCAATTTTATGTTTTCTTTATCGAACAATAATGAACTATCGTTTAAAGCGGTTCTCAGCCCAGCATTAAATGCTGGCATTGGATTTCTACTAAGAATTTCGAAACTGTTCTTATGTCACCAAATCTGATGAAGGGAATTGTTTAGTTATTATGAAGAAGGTCAATTACATACTTGAAGTTGAAGATTTTTGAATAACAACAGTTTCGAAATTCTTAGTAGAAATCCAATGCCAGCATTTAATGCTGGGCTGAGAAGCGCTTTAATGGATAGTTCATTATTGTTCGATAAAAAAAAAACATAAAATTAAATTCACTTTTGGTCTCTAATCCGAACATACCTTCACTTTATGGCTTGCCAAAAATTCACAAAAATGAAATACCAATGAGACCAGTTGTCAGTTTTACAAATACTCCAGCGGTACACTTAGCTAAATTTTTTAACAATTTTTTGAATAGGGTATTACAATTTAAATGCACTTATATAGTCAAAAATTCAATAGAATTGGCAAACAATATTTCAAAGTTATTACTTCCCAACAATTTTTTCATGGTGTCCTTTGATGTCAGCAATCTTTTAACAAATGTTCCCATAGATGGAACAATCCCTAGGTATAATTAAAAGAATACTCACTCTTAGAATTGTGGATGTCAGTATTATTGATATAGCCTTGAATCTATTGGAGATTTGTCTTAAGCAGGATTTTTTTATTTTCAAAGATAAAATTTATAGGCAACCAAAGGTTTGGCAATGGGTAACCCCTTGTCTCCTCTGTTCGCGGACTTTTTTCTTGACTCTTTGGAAAAAATAATTTCAAAGGGTAACCATAAAATAATCAGCTAGTATAGATATGTAGATGATGTTTTGGCCTTTGTAGATGGTACATCTGATAATTGTTTCAAAATTTTAGATTTCATTAATGGTTTACATCCATGCATAAATTTTACAGTCGAATTAGAATTAGATAATCGGATTGACTTT
Organism: Galeruca laticollis; assembly: GCA_963921935.1. Taxonomy (NCBI): domain Eukaryota; kingdom Metazoa; phylum Arthropoda; class Insecta; order Coleoptera; family Chrysomelidae; genus Galeruca; species Galeruca laticollis. Next base: position 78,933,605 of record OY998176.1, read on the forward strand.
TTAGATTTGACACTTACTAGATTAAACAATAAAATAGACTTCAATATTTACAGAAAACCAACTCAGATTGACCATATAATTCCATGAAACTCTAATCATCCTTTCCAACACAAAATGGCCGCCATTTACTCAGGTTGATCAGAATCCCTATGGCGCCCCACAATTTTGATAAAGAATTTAACATCTTGAAGCAGATCGCAGTTAACAACGGCTATCCTTCAAATATTATTGAGAACACTATTAGGAAAATAAAACCAAAAGACATCACGCATCTGGCTTATCAAACCGTCGAGGTTAGTGATTTTCGATTTTGCTCAGTTCCATACATAGATAACAGAGCGGTATATACAAATTTCAGTGTGGTTATTGTGAGGCTGCGTAACTTGGTAGAACCATAAGACCTCTTAATATACGTATCAACGAACATTTAAATGTGACAGACCAATGTGGCTTTGGTCATCACCTCACATTTAATAAGCATAGTTTCTCACCCGGTGATGATAGCAGAATTTTGCACAAATGTTTTTCACGGAACTTCCACAAACTTAACTTTCTGGAAGATTTAGAGATATACAGAGAGTGCAGAAGGAACGATTGTTGTATCAACACTCAGGTTAATATTAATTCAATTTTCACACCTCTTCTCAAGTTGTTCGGGGCGTGCCCTCTGGATTAGTCCGTGCGATTTGCTTCGTATAATTTGTATCCGTGTTTGTGTAATGAGCTCAATTTTAAATTGTATCAGTCAATTTAATTTTATTTTTAGTTTTATTAACTTTCACTGAGTAATTTCCAATATATTTGTGAACTTTGTAACTTTAGACACTACCATTTTCATCATAATAATAATCCTCGTTTTAAGATCGGGTTTTTGAGTCAACAAAAATGTTACTCTTTCTTTTCTTTTATTTCAACAAGTTGATTAAAAATTTCATTGGTTGGTCGAAATAATTTGAAACATTCGGTCGGAAAGGCCACCGTGGATATGGTTTGAGTGGTGTCGTTTTGAATTTGATTTGTTTAAATGTTTGTAATTTGTTGTTTGTTTACCATGTTTAACTGACAAACGCAATAATGTGGACAATTTTAATGTCTCTGGACCGACTGACGAAGTAAGTTACATTTACTGTTATGTTAGTTTGATAGGACTGTAGTTTGTAGTGCATGTAATTTACTTTAGAGGCCTGATGATGACGTAATGTCGAAAGCGCTTGGCTGAATTTTATAAAATATTACACACTTCTTTATAAATTCATTTATCCTTGTTTAAAACAAGAGTGTGTACACTTCATAATTTGGATTTTCAAAAAGATTTGTCTCGTCAACTGAATTTTACTTTCAATCTTCATAAAATTTTATAAAAAATGATCTACAGCGACGTTGCTAAAACCCCACTTCCCACATTTAAAAGAGCACTGACAAAAAATTACTGTGTCAGATATCAAAATAAATGATAATTAAGCAGCTTTAATCCGAAGTTTGGTATTAAAAAAGTAATTGACGCAATTAATCTGTCACATCTTGCTGTCATTTATCTTTGTTTTGCAACGATATAATAAAATAATGAATTTTAAATATCATTTTGTGGGATTCCCTTTCAAAACTAGGTCTTGAGCTTTAAAAATAAATCATGTTCTTCCATTCATTTCTAAATATAATCATTATTATTTGAAAGCACACAAAACAAATCTTCTTCGTTCTTTGTACGCAATTATTTTCTGGATAATTTATCACGTCAAAAATAAAAAAATAATCACTCTTATTTGTCTAACAACATATTTTTCTGTCGTATTTACTTTGGAAAAACATTTACTGATAAAAATATTCCTTTTTTCCAATCAACCTTTCTTTGAACGAATAAACCGAAAAAAATGTATTTGACGCTTTGTGAAATGGTATCAAAGACCTTTTTGCTGTAAGAATACTTTGATGAGCATTTAACTATTTTAACAAAAATAAAATGTATAAATGCTGTGTGTCTCTAGACAGGTAACTACTGCCAGCTAGCGTAGAGTCGTCGAAGAAATCAAATCGAAAAGACCTTGCTCTAGAATGAAGTTCGTAATTTTGTGTACGTGTACAGCAGAATAGCTATTCTCATAGAGGACGGTTTCCAGGAGTTATTGATCGAATCCTTGTCGCGACACACTTTTCAGTTGCCGATCGCGATCTCCAGATGGTGTTTCCTAAGTTGTATAGACCAGGAAAAAACAGCATTATTGGAGTAAAGAAATTATTAAAATAATAAAATTTTATTTGTGAAACTTTTTATGATTGCTATTAAATTAATAACTATTAACTTCTCTATTATTATCATTAGCGTTATTTTCAATTTTAGATTCGATATTTCGCCATCTTTCAGGTTATATTTTTCAGGGTCGAGTTAAACCTGGTTAACTAGTACCTGAGAGTAATTCGTCCAGGACTACGGAGTGGTTCACGTTTGATGTCTGTAACATGGTTAACTGGTGTTCGAGAAACCTATTCTATTTCTTTTGAAGAAGAATTTGCTTATTATAATTGGCGGAATGTCGAATCTGAACTGAAAATGACGCCCCAAACTGAATGCTTACCTTCTGACTAGTATTATTGTGTAATTCTTCACTTTTGAGTAACTAACGCTTCCATTTTATCCTCCCTTGTCGAGGAGCTGTACAGCTTCGATTTTTACGTGGATTTGTTACTGGTCATCTTTGAATTCTACCAAATTAGGATATCTCCTGGTTTTTATGGATGCCGCTTTTAAGGACATTCTTCAATGTATTAAAAATGTGAAAGGAAATTTGAAAATAAACTGCAGAAGCCAGGTTGAAATAGAAATACACAGGGATTTATAATATAAGAAGTATGGAAATTATTGATTATGGATGCAGAAAAAGCACACTCAAAATATTCATCAGAATTGAAAAGCTTTTGTCACTTCCATATATTTATTTGGAACTACAATGTTGAAGGTTTGAAGTGAATCATATTCAGCAGCTTCTCAAAAACTGCATTAGTTTATGAATAGAATGGCTACAGGTCTGTATCTGTATCAGTAAGAGTCTGAAGGGTGGTTGACCCCACAGCGCTTATGCCACAATTGGCCCATTTTGCATCCTTCTGAGGTTCAAAACTCCCTTCCAGCTCGTCATCCAGCCTGTTTGAAGTAGGTGACAACGTAACAAGAGTTTATGGGAGGCTGCTTTCCTGACTAGCGAGTCTGCAGTACGGCTTCCTTTCGATTTCTCATGGCCCTTGATCTCGCCTAAAGTGACTTTGTTATTGTTACAGGCTCCGATTAAGGCCATGTGACATTCTAGTACAAGGCCTGATGTAATGTGTGATCTGTTCAGGGCTAGTAGTGTTTGTCTACTATTCGTAATGATGCATATATTATTACCTGTGGTGTTCCTTTTGCAGCGATGCAGTTAGTAGTGAGCTATGTTTGAGCAACACTTGCATTGCAGCCCATTGCCCATTTTATGTTTATATTCAGGGATCTGGAAAAAAATCCACATCCTGAGCCTACATTGGTTTTAGACCCATCTGTGAAGATGCGGATTGCGCCCTCTTCCAATGGGTCTTGTGCGTTATTTTTAAATGGTTTTATTTAGCTCACCCCGTTTGTTTTATTCTTGGGTCAAATTTAGTAATTCAAATTTCACCCTCTTCCTGTCAACCGATTAATCTGAAATTTTGTATACACTTTGGATTTTGGTGATAATACAATTATGTTTATTCATTATCATTATAAATTCAAGATGGCCGCCGCTACAAAATGGCGGATAATTTATGTTTTATTAATCCCATCAATATGGGTATCAAATGAAAGGGCTCAACAATCAGAATACAATATACTATAAAAAATTGAAATCCAAGATGGCGGCCGCTACAAAATGGCGGATAACGTAGGCTTTATCAATCCCATCAACATGGGTATCAAATGAAAGGGCTCAACAAGCAGAATACAATATACTATAAAAAATTGAAATCCAAGATGGCGGCCGCTACAAAATGGCGGATAACGTAGGTTTTATCAATCCCATCAATATGGGTATCAAATGAAAGTGCTCAACCAGTAGAATACAATATACTATATAAAATTAAAATCCAAGATAACGGCCTCTACAAAATGGCGGATAAATCAAATGAAAGGTCTCAACAAGTAGAATACAATTTACTATGCAAAATTGAAATCTAAGATGGCCGCCGCTACCAAAGAGTTGGACTGCAATAAACTAACGGGCAAGAAACCTTGCAATAATGAAGCACTAAATGAATTAAACAGAATGCGAAATAAAAACTAAAAACCAAAAAATAAAAATAGGTGAAAAAACTTTTTAAGTTAAACGGTTTTATGTTAAACATACATTGCAATGTTTAAGATAAATGTACTAAAAACCAAAAAATAATAAAATAGATACAGTCGTGGGAATTATAAACATATGCATAGACTAGACTAAAATAAAACCGTGGGACACGTCAATTGTCGGTTGAACAACTGCCTAATTATAGCGTAACATTACAAAACAGAAATTTTAATCAACGATTGTAGACAATTGACGTGCCCCACGGTTTTATTTTAGTCTAGTCTATGCATATGTTTATAATTCCCACGACTGAATCTATTTTATTATTTTTTGGTTTTTAGTACATTTATCTTAAACATTGCAATGTATGTTTAACATGAAACCGTTTAACTTAAAAAGTTTTTTTACCTATTTTTTCAAATATTACCTTGTAGGGCTTGTGAAAGGCATATCGCGGTGGAATCGAGTCCGTATTGACCTACAGCAGTGGGACCTCTCTGAGGACCTCATGCCACAAGTTACGTCTCAGTTTACGGGATTCTACATCAGGTTGTATACTGGTAGAGCGTAGACGAGTCATGGTCATCAAAACAACCTCTTGATGTATATGTCAAGGGGAGTGATACCGAGTATTACCGCCATAGCTCTTGTTGGTGTGGTTTGTATGCCTCCTGTTATGTTGAGCCATGCTGTTATTTGAATTTGATACAGTTTTTGGACGACTGTCAGCTGGTTTGCGTTAGGTCCCCAGGCAATAACGCCATACGTTAGCGTAGGTCTGATGATGGCAGTGTAGATCCAGGCAGCGACCCTAGGTGACATTCCCCAGGTACGGCTGATGATTCTACGACACTGTTCATAAGAAATATTCCTATGCTTTTTTAACTCTGCTTTCTAAATGAGAGTTCCACGTTAACTTACTGTCGAAGGTGGCCCCTAAATATTTCACCTCTGAAGAAAATTTAAGTTTGGTATCTAGGAGCTTTGGGGCGTGATGTTTCACAAGCTTCCTTTTTTTCGTGAGAAGAACTATCTCCGTTTTTTTGGGATTGTAGTTAGTATTGCATCAACAGAAAGGTTTAGGTCATTCAGTTTCTGCAGGATGTCTTCCGTCAAACCGGCATCTGTAGTTGAAGACAAACGTTTGAAACCTAGAAAATGTTTTTGAATTTCACAAACGGGGTGAGTTCCTGCAGCTAAGTCAGACAAGTAAGGTAGTAATACAAATCTTCTAGCTCGCTAGCCAGGAAGGCAGTCTGCCAAAAACTTTTGGGACCTGGCACTTTAATTGGTCTATAGGCGTCAGCGACGGCCGACCTATTAAAGGAACACTCCTTTAATAGGTTTAAGGGCAGATGGGATGACGCAGAAGGCTGCAGGCTTGCCAAGGAACTACTACAATATACGGACAGCAAAGTAGCCAAAAAATACGTCACTATGAACAGGCGGAACCTACAAACAGCCACGGGTATTCTGACTGGTCACTGCCACCTACGAAAACACCTTCATAGACTAGGACTCTCTGACACCCCACTTTGTAGAGGATGTGAGCAAGAAGATGAGACTGTCGAGCACATTCTTTGTGAATGTCAGACACTCTCTCATCTTAGGTTTCATGTATTCGGCGAGCCCAGGCTAACACACGCCAGTATGAGGGAACTTAATTCAGGCGACGTTATCGCCTACTTCAGAGAAGTAGGCGGGATGACGAGCTAGAATGAAGTTTTGAACCTCAAAAGGATGCACAATGAGCCAATTGTGGCCTAAGTGCTGTGGGGTCTACCCACCCTTCCAACTTTTACAGATAAAGATGTTCTATCACAGTCATCTGCTCTACATGACTTGCGGTCGGTGTACAGACTAGGATTATGTGAAAATACTTCGATCTCTGAACTGACGAAACTATCTAATATTGGACTGAGTTTGCTATCAGATTGATTATTTCATTATGTATCTATTTGTGTAAGTAATTCACTTTAGTTTTTTTATTTCTTACTTTTCGAAGATGTTCTGCCATAAAAGGGTCGAACATTGCCAACAACTCTAAAAATTTCAGTTTCCGTTGCCCATTGAAAATAGTTTTTCATTCAAGCCTCTTAGTGCCAAGTTCTGTGCTCCTAATACTTGGAACACATTTACCTAGAAGTCATGCCTACATTGACAGATATTATGCCAGTTATTTGCGACTTTGCCTAGAGTTAGTAAGCTTTCTGAACGATCAAAGATGATATCTTACCATCCCTGAACGCTACTCAAATAAAAAAAATCTGTTCATACTATATTGTACAAGTTTATGCTCATCCCATTCAAGAGGCTGTTTGTCTTACAGTACATTTAAAAATCTGGTATCCATGAATAGTCCAGGCGGTAGAGCGGTAAAAGTAGTTTGTAATGGATCTTGTTTAATAACGCAAAAATTTTTATGCAGAAAGTTGCGGAATATTGTGTACAACAATAATCTATGTTTGCCTACTCCAAAAAGTGCTTGCTAAATGGTGTAGAACAACAAATGTACCAAAATATCGAAAAATTACCCATTTTTCGATACATTTGTGTCTAAAACTTTGAAACAAAGCCCTAAATTAAAAAAATGTTCTCTTTCTTTTTTGTTCATTTGACGATTTCCTATAAGGTTATGAGAATCGCGAATCGAAAAACTTCAATTTTCCGTGAATAATATGCAAAAATTAGTAAAAAATCATACGTAAATTTTGAGAAATTTTTTCGGTAAGTAAAAATTGATAAATATTTATCACATTTTTAGAAAAGATAGCTAAATATATGACAATTACGCACAAACATTTTTGTAACGATCGACCGCGTAGTTTTTCACTGCCACAATTATTAATTAACAAATTATAAAAAAGTTGATCGCGAGTTACAGTTCGCTGACCCATGATTCATGCATGGTATCAACCTTCGAGCTTCCGGTATAACTCACGAACGCTGATCCATGTTTGTACAACAAATGATGATTCTGCAGAATTGCATATTTTTAGTCTATAGCTGCATTTATTTTAGTATATAAGTTCGATTAATTGAATGTATTGAATATAGTGTATTTTGTGTTTAAGTTGTGTAGTTGTATTGTCAATAAAGTATCTTTTTAAAAAGTGACTTTTCGGGCAGTAACTCTCAATTCGCGCATACCTTGTTTAAACAACGGTGAAAAAGGAGCACTCAATTTTTAACAGTTACTTAGTGTCATAACAAACAATAAGCAATTATAAAAATATACATTTTACGTTTTAACAATTTTCACAATTTTGTCAAATTTTTTCCATTATAAATAATTTCTCGTTTACAGCATCGGTTCGATGTAATTTGAAAATTGTTTCACATCTGAATACAGCTTTCAAGCAAGCACTTTCATTTTAGCCCAAAACGACGAAATTTGACCGTGTAGATCCGGAGATAGGGGCCCACGAAGTTGATAATAATTTATGGCTTACTTAATCGTTAAATCGAAATTAAAAAATACTCTCTTATAGCTGGTTGCGAATACTTTCTATATTCGTCTTGTGCAATTTCGACAGATGAAAGCCTAATGAAAGAAAAATCCATGAAAATACCGTAATCAGAGGAGTTCGTCGGCCGAGCGGCGTGGGAGCAGGAGTGGGGATGGTGGAGAGCAGCTGTGCTGTCGCGCGGCCCGGGTGTTTCAAAATCCGAATGCGCGGTAAAACATGAGTTATCTCGGCAACGGTAGCACTTATCGAGACGATTTTTTTTAATTCGATGTAGCGAAATGTGAGGAATCAGAATATGCCATCAAAAAACAATATTACAAAGAAATTTTGCACGAATTTCAAGATAAAAAAAGGATGCTATTTTCATTTGCATCAAAAAAATACACTTACCGACTTAAAATTCGATCCATTCAAAATAATGATTTATTTAAAAATGCTCTTACTTTCAAATGGGGAAGCTGATTTATTTGAATTTCTTAGCAACTTTTAGATAAAATACTGTAGTTTTAAGATTGATTGTTATTCGGACATCTAAAAGTAATTCAGTATTCGCTGGATATACAGGGAGGAAAAGAAAACAATTTACCTATACTTTTGACACACCCTGTAGGTTAATTCTGCTATTAGATCTGCACACAATTAACTTTATCAAGAAGACTGATTTGTTTCCAAAATTTTGTTTTTTTATTTATCCCGATATCTTAATTTGTTTGTGAAATGTGACGGTTTAAAGAAAATGCAACATTTTAGAAATGGTCATAATTTAAATGACGGTAGAGAATAAACTACAAAATAAGTAGAGTGCTGTGGCAACTCACAATATGACAACTGTCAAATATTCGTTACTTGGCCATTGCAGTTTAATTATCAGTATATAATTTAACATCATGGTTTTAACACCTACTGATGCAGCACGAGCAGTTGCTCTGGTACAAGATGGTAGGTCTCAGTATTATGCTTCTAGAATATTGAGTGTTACAAGGTGTATCCTCCAGAGAGCTGTACAACGTTGCAATGAAACTGGTAGTTTTTCGAGACGAAGAGGATCTGGCAGACGACGTTCTACAAATGTTCGAGATGAACGTTTTGTAACATTAAACGTTTTGCGAGAAAGAAATACTACTGCTGTCAGGGCTCGAAATCGTTTGGAAGAAGTACGCCAAGTAGGTGTTAACGAAATAATGATTTGAAAGCGATTACGAGAACATGGATTACGCTCCAAAAGACCTGCAACTGGTTCGGAGTTACTTAGGAATCACATTTGCCAGGGAGCATCAACATTGGAATGTCGATGACTGGAGTAAGATTTTATTTTCTGAAGAGTCAAGGTTTTGTTCACGTTCTCCAGATAGCCGTGAAAGAATATACCGAAGAAGAGGCGAAAGGTTTGACCAAGCAAATTTTTCCACAATACTCAGTTATGGAGGAGGATCGGTAATGGTTTGGGGCGGCATAAGCATGGAAGCTCGTACTGATTTAGTCATTATTGGCGGCGTAGCAATGACAGCAAACCGATATATTCGTTGATGTGCTAGATCCACATGTAATTCCATTTGCACCGTTTATAGGAAACGAATTCATGTTTATGCACGACAACGCTCGACCACATATTGCGAGGATTGTATCTCAATATTTGGACGAAACAGAAATTCCAAGGATGAACTGGCCATCACGTAGCCCAGACCTCAATGCAATTGAGCACGTCTGGGACATGATGGCCAGTCGAGTTCGTAACAGAGTTTCTTCTCCAAGTAATTTAAATTTTTTGAGAGATGCTTTGGTCCAAGAATGGGATCAGATTGACCAGATGGAGATTCGACATCTAATAGAGGGTATGCCACGACGAATTGAGGCAGTTATTCGCGCTCGTAGGGGAAATACCCGGTATTAATTTGTAATAATTATTAGTTTATTTGTTGTTTGATTTGTTTATAAAATTATGTATTACTCTGCTAAAACTGAATAAAAAATTTAAGAATGTTGAATTTTCATTAAACCGTCACATCTCACAAACAAATTAAGATATCGGGATAAATAAAAAAACAAAACTACTGCTACTAGCAGAATTAACCTACAGTGTGTGTCAAAAGTAGAGGAAAAAATTGTTCTCTTTTCCTCCCTGTATATCCAGCGAATACGGAACTACTTTTAGATGTCCGAATAATAATCTTAAAACTACAGTATTTTATCTAAAAGTTGTTAAAAAATTCCAATAATTCAGCTTCCGCATTAGAAAGTAAGAGCATTTTTAAATAAATCATTATTTTCAATGGATCGAATTTTAAGTCGGTAAGTTTAGTTGTATGATGGAAAAATGATTTTGTTGATTAATGTTCATCAAATCATGCATCTAATTAAACGTTTCAATGATAAATATTGATAAAAATTATACTTTCTTTCTTAAATGGTCTTTGTTTATCATATGGAAATGAAAATAGTATACTTTTTTGATCTTGGAATTCGTGCAAAATTTTTTTGTAATATTGTTTTTTGATGGCATATTCTGATTCCTCTCATTTCGCGACATCGAGTTGAAAAAAATCGTCTCGATAAGTGCTACCGTTGCCGAGATAACATGTTTTACCGCTCGTTTGCATTCTGAAACTCCCGGGCCGCGCGACTGCACAGCTGCTCTCCGCTATCCCTACTCCTGCTCCCACGCCGCTCGGCTGATGAACTCCTATGATTATGGTATTTTTATCGATTTTTCTTTCATTAGTCTTTCATCTGTCGAAAATGCACCAGACGGATATAGAAAGTATTTGCAACCAGCTATAAGAGAGTATTTTTTTAAATTTTGATTTAACGATTAAGTAAACCATAAATTATTATTAACTTTGTGGGCCTCTATCTCCGGATCTACATCGTCAAATTTCGTCGTTTTGGGCTAAAATGAAAGTGCTTGCAAAGCAGTATTCAGATGGGAAACAATTTTTGAAAACATCGAACCGATGCTGTAAACGAGAAATTATTTATAATGGAAAAATTAGACAAAATTTAAAAAGATTGTAAAAAATTATTTAAACGTGAAATGGATATTTTTATAATTGCTTATTGTTTGTTATGACACTAAGTAACTATTAAAAATTGCGTGCTCCTTTTTCACCATTGTTTAAACAAGGTACGCGCGATCAACTTTTTTATAATTTCTTAATTAATAACGGTGGCAGTGAAAAACTACGCGATCGATCGTTACAAACATTTTTTTGCGTAATTGTCATATGTTCAACTATTTTTTCTGAAAATTTGATAAATATTTATCAATTTTTACTTACCGACAAAATTTCTCAAGTTTACGTATGATTTTTTACTAATTTTCGCATATTATTCATGGAAAATTAAAGTTTTTCGATTCGCGATTCTCATGACCTTATAGGAAATCGTCAAATGAACAGAAAAGAAGGAGACCTTTTTTTTAATTAAGGGCTTTGTTTCAAAGTTTAGACACAAATGTATCGAAAAAGGGGTAATTTTTGATATTTTGGTACATTTGTTGTTCTACAACATTTAGCAAGCACTTTTTGGAGTAGACAAACATAGATTATTGTTGTACACAATATTCGGCAACTTTCTGCATTAAAATTTTTGCGTTATCAAACAACATCCATTTCGATTGCTCTATCGCCTGGACTAGAAAGAAAACTCTTCTTTTGCTGATTATTAGGTTGGGCTGGATTAGTTTTATCGTATTTACATAACTAACCACCTGACTGTATTTTATAATTTGTATTTTGAATAAAAATAATTAAAACACTGTATTTCGTATTTCTAATATGTTCGAGATAGTATTTTGTAATTTGTATTTTAATTAATGCTAAGCATATATTTTGGGCAGCTTTAACTACTTCAGCATTTATTTGTAAAGTAATCTCAATTGGACCTTCGGAGCGTTCATGGTCATTGAGGTTTTTGGAATGGAATTCTCTTAATCAATGTTTAATCATCTTTTTTTATATAAGAGCGAAGATAACACGTTTCCAATCAACCTTTTGTAGATTTTGATGATCCTTTTTTCAAATGACAATGTTTAACAAAAATTTTTGTCTATTATTGAAAAATTTAAAAACTTCATTAACTTAAATGGCTATATTTTTAGGAAACTACCTGCTCTATTATTGTAAAATTTCTCTCTTATATTGAGAGGACCTTACAGGTTCCTTTATTAATAAACTGTGTTTTCACAATACTCAATTTGATATAAAGTACTAAACATAGTTTTAGTTAGCTTTTCTAGTAATTAAGAGGGGCCTCCTCACAGGTATATAAACCTAAAAACCTACACAATACTAGCTACTAATTTAGTAATTATTTGGTTCAAAATATTTTCGATAGATGTCGATAGTAGTACTGAATCGGCTTTTACTTATTCAACATATTTTCTCTCTCTGTCTTTCCACTCTTGAAGGTTCAAAGAAACGCATCTCTGTTCGAATGTTTTGATTTTAAATAGTTCAACTTCTTGTGAGCACAGGAACCTTATCTCTGTTTTTTATGTTGCATCCAAACCACAGCACACCTGTGCATAGATAAGAGAATATTATATACACGGATCCAAACAAAATTTGTTGTCATAATTTCCATTTGAGTGTAGATTTTTGATTATTTAAGAATTTCATGAATGTTTTTGAAAGGAATAAATTGTTAAAAAGTACGTAAACGTATCGACTCGATATCAAAAATTATAGTTATGATAATATAAATTATCCTGCAATCCGTATTTTTTAATTTTAAAAGCTATGTTTGAGGTTATGTTTACTGGATTATTTGATTAATGTGAAAATATGAGATAAATAATACTGATGGTTTGTTCTAGTATCATCAAACCATCTTTCAACATTCTCTTGAAACCCTGTTTAAATGATAATATGGGTTTGTTAGCGAAAAGCGAAAAATGCTTAATTGAAGTGAAGTATCTGAATGAAGAAAAATTAAAACCGCTCTCAAAAGACAAGAATTGCATAATTCATTTTGATGAATATATAATAGTGATAATTGAAAAATATAACTATTCTTTGCTATTATCACCTGATAAAAAGTGAATTACATATTGCATGAAAGGACATGTGCTATTTAATAATATGTATACCAAGTGACAGCATTGTGGGAATTGCTAGAAATTAAGAATGGAAGAAAAATATACATACTTTAAAAACATTCTACCTTCCAAAAATTGTACCATTTATATTAACATAATAAAATGTTTTCATGATTATAATTTTTTGTTTGTTTCATGCTAAGAAAATCGAACTGCGCAAAAGTTGCAAATTTACATGATTTAAAATAGGCCATTTAGTCTGAAAACACAGAACGTCGTGTCGCAACTTTGCCTCAATCTAATCATATTTGTATCTGTTTCAGAGTTTCTGTTGGTTGCTTTCAAATTTTATTTGTTATGTAGGCCCTTTTTTCAACTACATGTGTAAATATATTCAATTTTATCTAGAAACAAGTAATAAAAGCAAATAGTTTCCAAATTTATTATACAAAAAAATATTTACTTGTAATACAATGCTTTACATTTAATAGAAAGAGGAAAGTGAGGTACAGCGAGGAATTTCAATTTAAAATAGCAAACGTTTAAAAAACTTACAAAGCAACTATAACAACTAATAAAAAATTTGAAGCGAAAGATCTGTAATGACAAATATTAATGTATATATTGTGTGGAGATCGATATATACAGTACAAAATCAAACATACAATCAACATGTACAAGTTTGCTTCTACCTTGTTTGCAAAGATTGATCATATGTGTTGTGGAGATTGGAACTGAAACATTTTTCCTTCATTATACAAAAAAATAGTTGGTTCATTCTCTTCTTTCCATGACAGATACACATATGTGTGATCACCTGAATGGTAAATATTTTTTTTGTTTTTGTATAATACATTATTGGTATTATTACTTTTCCATCCAACCCATCTAATATGCGAGAAAAGTATAGGTTTACCCGAAAAAAAGTTGTAATTTTGGATTTTTTTGAGTTGTTTTAACGTTTTTCAGCAAGAACAATACAAAAAATGGTTTTTAGAAAAGAAAACCTATCTGTATAACTCGATAAAGCCACCGAAGTGCAACAAGTAGACAAAATTAACTTTTTAGTCGTCTTTTGTTTTACAATTTTTTTTAATATCAACAACTAAGATTTTCACTAAGTCATCCTTTAATAATAATTTGTTTTCTTATTTTCTTTAATTTTTTGAAATGCTTATATAATCAAACAATTTGCAAGGAAATTTCGACTATTGGCTAGACAAAGTTTTAAAATATTTATGGTTCAAAGATTTTTAAAATATAATGTTACCTACTTCATCCATTAATTTTATTCAACAATTACTATTACCTATGGTGCATAGGCTGAGGCAAGCTAAAAAGTGGATAACCATCCTAATTTCTTATAAAATCTTTGGACAGGTTGTTAAGAGAAAAACAAATACACCTTTTCACTCTCTTGTTAAAACTGTTCTTAAAAAGACTTATTGTATGACGGAGGTAATGGAGTATGAAACTCTTAAGGAAAAAGTGGCTAAGAGCATTTTTGAACAAGTAGAAAATGTTGTGGTGGTTGATTCAGGATTGTGGGTAGATGTTCAACACGGTTTTCTAGGTGCTTCTCCTGATGGTAAATATATTTAACATAACAAATAATTACCATGTTTTATAAATTCTTTTTGCATATTAAATGACATACATTTATTGATAAAATATTTTAGGGCTTGTAGGTGATGATGCACTACTTGAAATAAAATGCCTCCACTCTCCATCAAAACTGAATTTACAAACAAATACAATAAGCGAAATAATTGACCTCATGAAGAACATAATTTGTCTAGAAAAACACAACAATAAAATTCAACTTAAGCGGAATCCCAAATACTATTATCAGGTATAAACATGATATATTTATTCCAAAGAACAAAAACTCAAAATCATTCTCAGATAATATATTTAATCACTTTGATGTATTTACCAACAATAAATAAGAATAACATTAAAAAGTAGTTATTTGTGTAATAGGTGCAAAAACTGCATTTTTGTTGCAACTAAGCATGAATCACTAAACACAATCTTGTGGAGTAAATATAAATAGCATTTACGAAGCATAAATTTACTTATTTAGCTTGAAAATTACTTAATTATAATCACTTACAAATACAATACACACTAAACTATAAATTTGGGATATTTTTATGACACAAAACATATGACAACAGCATATTTGACCCATAGAGAAAGTTATGATATTATTTGTCTATGAATTGACCGTCGTCTTCTGTCATTGTTCTATATTGTTCTATACAGCGCCATGCATCAAGACGGTGGAGCGGTTGAACTAAAGTAAAAAGATGTTCGTTTGCAAAAATTTGCGCACAACAAATCTCAAAAAATACAATGATTAGAGATTTCATACTTTCAGAATCGAATTCTCTAGGCTTCCTTTAGGGGATCAGGTTTTGGCGTTCAAATTGGTAACCACAAATTGTCAAAACTGTCAAAATCACACCATCACTTAATGGCTTATATCTTTTTCATGACAATATAAAACTCAACCAAATTACCTGATCCCCAAGACAAAGGTCCAAGTTATATTGTGTTAAAATTTCAATACTAAATTTCCCTGCGTTCTTTAGATTTTTTGTGTACAAAATGACCTAAATTTTGTTGCAAATCACGGGTGCCAGCTGTTTTCAGGTTCCTAAAACGTGAGGCCCCTCTTAAGAGCGGTTTTTTCGAGAATTTTCTTCCTGGACTATTATATTGTATAGACGAGAGGATGGTTTTCCAAGATCAGATTAATGAAAAGTCTGAAGTTTCAGAATCGATCTTCATCGTATCTTTGTCCTATGATTGATTAGCACACAGTTCGGTTTTCATAAATTAAATATCACGATATTGGGAGTTGAGATTTAGAAAGACGTTGAGATGTTGTAGTGTAATACAAAATCTGGTAATTTGAGAAATAATAATTGGACCACGTTTATTCTTGTTATTTCGACGTACGGTGTAAAAGCTAATAAGCATGAAATTTTGAAACAAACAGACATAAAGTAACATCTCATTATAATAATTTCTCAATAAAAACGATTATTGATTAATAAACCGTATTATGAATGTCCACATAATAAATGCTCTTGCAGTTAATGGGACAGTATTGTGTGATGGCAATGAATAATATTAGAATACTGATTCCACTTTGTGCTAATTTTTGTTTATACGAGAGCAGTGTGACGGAAGAGTGACTTTTCAATGAAAAATTTACTTTACTGTTTGGGTTAATGTTTAGCCCCACTGACAAGCACAATTGATCAATGATTCTGAGGCCCTTTTGTAATAAATCACACAAGGTGCTCTCGTACTTGCCTCTGACTATTGGAACTATGTCATCAGCATAGCCCATACATTCGAAGCCAAGCTCCGTTAGCCTGTAAAGCAACTCATCTACTACAAGGCTCCATAGAAGGGGAGATATCACTCCCCCTTGAGGTGTCCACCGAGTGGCTTTAACTGAGGTGGTTTGATTTCCCGCCTGTGTCTCAGCTATCTTCGTCGTCAACAACTCATACATCTATTTTACAATGGTTTCATTCACTCCTCGCCTTTTTAGTGCTTCTTTGACAGACACATGAGTTGTGTTATCAAAGGCCCCAGATATATCCAAGAATGCGCACTTTGCGATTTCCTTGTTGTTCTGGATGACTTCGGTCAGTTGATACAGAGCCGTCTCAGTTGATCGACCCACTCTGTAGGTATGCTGACATTTATGAAGTGGTATATTTCCCAGATTCTCTGTTCTTATGTAGTTATCCACTACTTTCTCCATCGTTTTGAGTAGGAACGATATTAGACAGATGGGTCTAAAAGATCGGGGATTAGTCCCATCTTTTTTCCCCATTTTTGGTATGAAGGTTACCTCTGCCCTTCTCCATTTTCTAGGCATTAGACCCACTGCTAGACTGCTTCTTGTTTTTTTCAGCAGGTGAGGGAGAATCTTCTCTATCCCCTGCCGCAGGGGCGCTGGAAATATTCTATCCACTCCTGGTGATTTATATGGTTGAAAGTTACTTATTGCCCATTCCAACCGTTGTCTGCTAAATATTTTGTTAGCAATGTCCCAATCTTCCTTGCGGGATTTTTCAGTGTAATTCATTGCTATTTCAATGCTAGTTGCTGGTTCACTACCTGGAAAGTGGGTTCTAAGAAGAAGAATCGATCGTTCCTCTCCACCTTCCGTGTATGATCCGTCTGGCGTTTTCAGCGACATTGTGGGGTTAGTTCCCCCATTTGCCATGACCTTTCGTGGTCTGGCCGCTGTGTGTGTGGAAGTGATCTTTTCGCAAAAGGCTTGAAAATTAAGCCTTTTGGCCTTCCTAATCTCTTTATTGTACTGCGTAAGCTTCTCAGTGTACCTCTGCCAATTACCGTCACGTTTGGCTCTATTAAATAGCTGACGGACCTCTTTTCTGAGATTTGACAGGTTCTCATTCCATCAAGGAGTGTCCTTTTCTGAACGAGCTTTTGACAGTGGGCAACTGGAATGAAAAGCTTCCATTATTGCCTCACCGACCTGTTCGACTCTTTGTTCCAGGTCGTAGTGCGGGAATTGTCGCATCAATTTACCGAAAACCAACACACACTGATGTGACAATTCCATATAGGTCCAATCACCCCATGTCACATAAACTAGCGGCATATAATTCAATGATACATAGAGCTTTTCCAGTTCCTATGAACAAATGTAATTTTGATAGAGAGATTAATACAATTAGACAAATAGCAATATCCAACTGTTATTCATTACATATGATAAATAAGCTAATTAATAAGAAAGAGCAAAAAGTGGCATTACAACTAATATCTCCTAAACAAACTGATGAAATTAAAACTTGTAAAACCATCACATATGCAGGAAATATTTCTAATAATATCTTTAGCAACGAATACAACAATTTCGTTTAAAACAGAAAGTAACGTTAGTACAAAATTGCTAAATGTAAAAACAAAAATACCACCAATTAAGAAATCAGGTATATATAAACTCAAATGTCCAGAATGTAATGCTATCTATTTGGGTCAGACCCTTAGAAATTTTGAAATCCGATACAGTGAACACTTACAAGCATACAGATTAAAACAACCAGATAAATCCCACTACGCAAAACATCTTCTTGCCACCAATCATTCATTGACACCTAACACAGAACTAGAAGTTCTGCATATTTGTGAAAAGAAACAAGAACTGGATTTCCTTGAAGAATTGGAAATTAGAAGACATTCAAGAAACCCACAATATATAGTTGTCAATGAACAGCTGAATCTAGGGAGTTCTCCACTAATAAACTGTCTTCTTAAGTGATAATTGTAAAGATCAGCAGATATAGTTTTCCTGGTTTTTTATATCATTGCACAGTTATACTGATCTTAATTGGAAAAATGATATCCAGGATATCACCATAGGGCTAATAATATCTAAGCTTCAATATTTGTAATATCACATCTTCTTATTTTTTCTATTAACATATATTAAGTCAATCACAAGTTACGTCACTTCTTGGTCTAGCCAAAAATAACTACTAAACATCAGGTAGGCATCAAATGAAATGTAACTTCTGTCATTCTGACGATGATATTTAGTTATCGAAACAATTATCAATTTTTTAGAATTTTCAACATTTTTTATTATATTGTGGAATTAGATAGAAACATTGAGTTGCATTTAAAACACTAATATAAATAACATAAATTAAAACGTCTTCTGGAAGCTCTAGGTTGATAATAGGTCCCTGAGACCCGACGCGACTACTGTCAGATTAAACACTCCATCATATTAGGTCAAAATTACGGGCTTTACAAATCCTCATATAGAAAACACATATTTTCTTTTCATTGTGAATAATTTTATTACTAGCATAAACTACAAGAACAGCAACAAAACAAAAAAATCATATCACAGTTACTATTGTTCAGTATCTCAATGCAGCTAACTTTATTTTTTTATTGTCCATTTACTTGGAACGATTTCAACGGAAATAATAAGTAAATTCCAACTATCATAAGCATCCTCGATACCCAGAATTCGACAATGACCACATCTGTTTGAGAAGGTCTTCTATGGAGGCGTTACTATCGCGTTTTCGATTAAGCGAGCATAATCCTCTCGTTTTGCGGGACGATCATTCGACGTCAGCAAGAAATGTTTTGTAGAGGTGAAGATGGTGGGTGAAACCTATTGATCATTTTCAAGAAAGGACGTGAGTTGTTTAAAGTCCTGTTTTTACGCGGTGCCGGATAGAATCTTTAATGGAGTTTCGCAGAGGCGTAATCAGTTTAATAAAGGATGAGAACGATGACAAGAGGAAGCGTAGGCGGTCTCATTATGCGATCGAAGTTGAATACCTACAAATATGTATTGAGTTATGTATATATAAGGAATTATATAAGTCTTGATCTAAATATAAAACATGCGGACTACAAATAAAAATAACTTTGACGTTGCAGCATGATAAAAATACAATGCTTTTGTTTTGTATTATAACTCACGGAGGTGCAATAATTCGGTTAAGCCATCCACTGAGTATGCAACTTTATACACACTTCTGATTGCAAATGTCAATAGTAAAGGGAAGTTAAAATTATAGAAATCACTTGTCTGATACTTTTCGAATTGTTAAGTTGAGTGTCGATTATGACAAGTCGTGAGTATAAGAAATGGCCGGTGGCACATGGTTTATTTTCGGGACTATCGTGGTGAAAAGCCCTTAGTAACAAGGGTTTTTTTCTGTACAGCATAGTTTTACATACAATTTTTTACAATACTTTTTGCCGAATGGATATGGTTTAACAGTTTTTATGGGTGATGGTAATTGATGATAGGATGATCATGTCAAGATTTTAAGAAGCCTCAAATTTGGGATGTTTCCTGTATGGGATATATTTTCAATATTTTCGTAGAAATAGCTGACAGACTATAGTACTCCGTTGTTAGTGATAATTGCGGAATGATTCCATTATGGACAACGATTCTTAACCGCATGACTGAATATTTTTCCACAAGTTAGATGTTGCTTGCCAATTAAGCCAATTGACGTTTAATAGTTTGGACACTAACCGCAAGTAACATTTGAAGTTTTATTTGTTTTCTTCTGAACTTTAAGCAACTTATTCATTTTATAACTTCATGTTTTAACGTTTATTGACACATTAGCTTTTATTATTTCACTATTTAGTAACTTCACATTCTTATAAAGACGTCTATCAATTCACAATTTTATTATTACATTCTTTCAACTTTGTAGAGTTGAAATATTACCTTTGTTATTGCATATCGCCCTGAAATTATATTTCAGCTTAACCTTACTATATAAGAGACACTTTTGATCTATTTGGCTATATCTTGTTAATTATTACAGTTTGTAGAGCTGTAGCTGGTATACCATTTACATGTCACTAAAGATATAGTGTATTGTACATAATTATCTCAGTTAGTAACATTAGAAATTGTTAAACATTTTAAGTTAACCAACCATTGATAACTGATTATCAGTGGATAATTAGAGTCGGTTACCTCATATTTATTGAGACAGATTATTACACCATCTGTTCAAGGTATCATTACATTTAATTAAACTGTTTCATTGGCAATGTGTTTTATTTGATTCACAAACGTAAGAGCAAAACAATATAAATAACATATTTGAAAAATTACAATAGCTGATTTATTTACTATTGGTGTCTTGATTAATCAGTAAGAGTTTCTTGAATGTCCTACTAATCAAGTGGCGCCTTTAAAAAATAATACAGGACCAGCTTTCAAATATTCCTCACTAACTCACGGCCTTATCCTCTCCGGCGACAAGCGAATCTTTGGCTTCTTGTAGTAACAAAAGCAAGGTGAGGTTACGTCGTTTTTTTTTAATAAATCCGCAGCATTCAGCTATTCAGTAAATATTATTGTGGTCTATATTGACAGATCTATGATTCGTAGACGCATATCGGCAAAGAGAAACATTTGTGGAAGGCGGCTCGGGTAGAAAAAAATCGTGCGATTACCACAATTAGATGGATGAAATAGTTTTCTCATGACCTGTGCAAACATGTATTATAATGGAGGTTGTCAAGTAACTGGAAAATAACCAGATTTCTAAGTATTCATTGATGATATTTGTAAGAATTTCATGGAAAGTCGTTACTTTTCAACGAAGACCTGCTTTCAATATCGATGGAAAGTAGGTCCTCTCCAAAAACACTTGTCTCCAATATCGATAAATGTATAAATAAGCTCTAGCTAAAATAATGACTTCCTTTAAACTGAGAAAGGAGGAGAAAACCGGATGCAGCATGTGGTTCTGATAGTTTCGATCTCAGGTCGTAAAATGGATGCTAAACACATTTGAATTCAGAAAAGAAAAGAATTATTCGAGCAAAGTTTGTTGCTCAGATGGTTTATAAAAAACCAGCTTTCTTTGGTTGAATTTGTTGCACTGGAGTTACCAATATAATAGTGAATTTGCATAGCAGATTACAAGACTTTGTGGTCTACCTATCTACAGCGTAACTTGAAGGTCATTCGTGTATTTTTTATGTATCTGAGTGATTGCATATTTTTTGAAACAATGCGTATGGCTGTCGCAGTTCTTTTTTTATTATGCTTATCTTTGATTTTTATTTAGTAAAGCAGTTACATTTCAACACGAAAACAATAAGATAAACAGATCAACTTCTCACAAGGGATATTAAAGTCCCTTCCGGCATCAGACAGGGAACTAGCTTCAGCTCTGGCCTATTCAACATAATAATGGATAAAAAAATCGGAGATTAATGCTGGATTCAAAATGAACAATCGCTGCCTGAGCGATTACTACGCTGTGCAGATGATGCTATTCTTATAGCCGAAAATGAAGACGACTTGCAACGCCTCTAATACCAAGTTCAACACGACGGCACAAAGACCGAACATGCAAATTTTTGAGCGAGTAACTAAAATGCATGGTAATATTCAAACATCCAATACGTTACAAATTAGTAGTGAATGAGTGCATCTGTGCATTATAGATCAAGTTATGAATAATTTGGGCGTAGAAACATCGAGCAGCAGAAGCATATCGAACGAAGTAGACCTGCAGATCATGAAAGCAGCAAGATGAGCAATATAAAACTTGGATTAGGTCTATACTAACATATGCCTTAGAAACTTAAGCAGAGCCAACAGGAACAAAGAGAAGTACTGGATATCGTCAGGTGGATAAGAACAAAGCGTCGTCAATGAATAGACCATGTACAATAAAAGGATGAGGATCAGGGCCATAAATTAAACTCTGTCACAAGACATCCAGAAAACCTAGTATGGCAGCTGGATATCAGCGCCACAAGAAAGCATGTTCAGATTCAACAAATTTTACCTGAAAGCATATCTAATAGGTAAGCAGCCCATTAATATATATCTCAGCACTAAAGGCCCAGTTGGCCCATGGCTTAGTTTGTGATTTTTTCCCGACTCTTCTGTCCCTTGCCTTTTATCTCCAATTAGTAATATGGCTCTGTTCTATATCCCTAATTACTTCGTCTTTCCATCTTGCTTTTGATCTACCTCTTCTTTTTCTTCCTTCAATTCCGCTGTTAATTATTTTCTTTGGTATTCTATCGTCAGTCATCCTCATGATGTGGCCTAGCCATCTAAGTCATTGTCCTTCAACAACTGCGATTATATTTTGTTGTTTAAATAACTCTAGTATTTCTCTATTTGTTCTTCTTTCCCATCCTTTTGTTGATCTCTTTCCTCCATATATTTTTCTCAATATTTTCCTTTCCCATACTCCTAGCAGCTTCTGTTCTTCCGTCCCCAATGTCCATACTTCACTTGAAAATAATATTATAGATCTAATAATTGTTTTGTATATGCCTATTTTAAGATTTCTGGAAATACTTCTACTGTGTATTATTCTTTTAAGAGAATGAACGCACCGATTCCCTACCATTATTCTTCTTTGTATTTCTCTGCTTATTTCTGGTTTTCTGTAGAATTCTGTCCCTAGGTATGTAGACCGCTCTACTTCTGCGAATTTGTAATGTTTTCCTGTTTCTGTTGTTATGTTTAAAGTAGTTTTGCTGTTTGTATCCTTTTTCTGTCCATGTCATATATTTCGTCTTAATTTCATTTACTTCTAATCCCACCTGAAGTGCTATCTTTTCTAATTCTAATATTACTTTCTGTAGTTCTTCTTTCCCTCTGGTCACGATTACTAAATCAACTGCAAAGGCTAGACATTGATGTTTTTTATTATACAATAACCCATTTCTGTTAATTTCGGCTTTCCTTTTGACATATTCTAGTGCACAGCTGAACAATATCGACGTCAGGGGATCTCCCTGCCTTAGATCTTGAACTTGTAGGATGTTCTTGTTCCTACTCTCATCATATTATCCGTTTTTTTTTATGTAAGTTTTACTAATCTCAAGAGTTTCCCTTTTATTCCTAGTTCGTTTATGGCTATATATAGTTGTTTTCTCTTCATTGCTTAACGTCTTTGAATAGCACATATGTCTCTTTATTATATTCGTACCTTTCTGCCTGTAGCTCTCTTAAGGTAAATATCTGATCTATAACTGATCTTCCTTTTCGGAATCCACACTGGTATTCTCCTATTTCCTGCTCCAATTTCATAGAAGGTTTATTTTTGAGATGTGTGGCTAAGATTTTGTATGCAACATTTAACAGAACGATACCTCTAGAACTGGAATTAGTCCCGCTTCATTCCAGAGTCTTTGGCAAATCTTTCTTGCTCCCAAATTCTTTCAACCAGCAGGTGTATGCACCTGCTTATGGTTTCGCCTACATATTTAAGCATTTCTGCTGTTATCTGGTCATTCCCTGGACTTTTCTTGTTTGTTCGGTTAAAGGTGGTGGGTCTTCTTTATATTGGGTATTTTCTTCTCCCAGATCTTCCCATTCCATCTCATATTCCACGTTCATCGCAGGACTTAGGAGTTCTTTAAAATATTCCTTCCACATTTCTATAATCTCTTGCTCATTTCCTATTAATTTCCCCTCTTTATTTTTGTAATACACTGGTCTCTGTTGTTAGCCTTCTCTTTCTATTTTGATTCCTTGGTACAGACTTCTGATTTCTTTATTATTGTAACTTTCTTCTATTTCTGTCAAAAGTTTTTCTGTATACTCCCTTTTCTTATACCTTACAGTGTTTCCTCTGTTCTGTTTTGATACTTGTGTTTCTTTGTTTATCATTTCTAGTCTTCTGGCTTTTCGTATCTATATTCATTTTTGGCATTCTTCATCGAACCACTTTTTCCTTTCTGATGAAGTTTTTTCGTGGATGTGTCCAATTGCTACTTCTGTGCATTTTTTTATGTTTGTCCAGATACTCTCTATGTCATCTGTATCGTGAGCTGTCCGTACAGCATAATTATTTATCATTTCTGTATACAGCTTCCTTTCTTCGTATTTTGTCAATCTACTCCTTGTGTTTTGTTTCTTCTCATTCCTTTTACGATTTCTTTGCTGTGGTATTTCTTGTTTAAGCTTTATTCCTACCAAATAGTAGTCAGCCGCTGCATCTGGCCCTCTATAACTTCTGATATCTGTTATACATTTTTCTTCGTCTTCGTCTATTGATACATGGTCTATTTGATTGGTGTATGATCCGTCAGGTGATCTCGAGGTGCCTTTATATATTTCATTCTTTTCAAAATATGTGCTTTTTATTCGCATACCCTTTTCTTTTGCGAAATGGATCAACAGCTGGCCGTTTTCATTTGTGTGTTCCTGTTTACTAAATCTACTTATTGTGGGCTAGTATATCTCTTCTTTCCCTACTTTTGCATTCGCATCTCCTAGGATTATTTTTATGTCATATCTCGGGATTCTTTCAAATATATTATCTAGTTCATCGTAGTAACTTTTTTTACCTTCTATATCCGTTTCATCGGTTGGGACGTGTATATTTATTAATGATATCTTTTGATATTTTCCTTTTAATCTAATCCAGCATAGTCTGTCAGAAACCGGTTTAAATCCAGCTATGACATGTTTAATTTTTTTACTTACTTGAAACTCAGTAACCAACCTTCTATTATTTCCGTCGTCTATTTAAATAACTTCCTCTCCTTGCTGTTTTGTCTCTTGTAATGCTATGATATCGTAGCCATATTTTTATATTTCTCCCGTTACATGTTTCATTGTTCCCTCTTCATATGTTCCCCTGATGTTCCATGTTCCTATCATTGAATTCCCTTCCAGTTTATTCCCTGATTTTTCTTCATTTACTCTTTTATTTTCATTCTAGTAATTATTTTCTATTGCTAGTGTCGTTTCCAAGTCATCCGGTTTCCGTGACATACCTAGTTTTTTCACTTTTGTATTTCTAAAGCCTTTGCTTCCTTGTTCCATTTCCATACTTCTTTGTCTATCATTACTTTTTGATGTCCCACTTTAATTTCCTTTCTTTTGTTCAATTCTTGTTTTGCAATTTTTCTCATCTCTCTCTGTATTTCTCTTTCTTCTTTGTTCATATCGTTGTTAACAAATACTTTTTCCCTTGCGTTATTTCTGAGCAGATATTTATTTTTCATGTCCTTTGATTTATCATCCAGTGTATTTAATTCTACTAAATAGGTTGTATCTGCAAATTGTATGATATTATTCATTTCTACCTCTACTCCCATTTTATCCCTAATAAAGTTGTTAACTTCTTGTATTATGAGATTCCTTTCCTGTACATCTAGGCGTAATCCTTGTATTACTATATTCTTCCTTCTTTTGTCATCTTCCAATTTTTCGATTTTTTCATTTGCTCTCTTATTTCTTTTTTAAGGTTATCTATTTCTTTCATCGCATTTTTGTTTATGTGTTTTATACTTTTCATACTTCTTTCTGTTCTTTTCGCAGTTCCTCAATTTCTTTTTGTAATAGCTCCATGTTTTCTCTATTCCTTTTTTGATCTTCTTTAATGTTCTTTATATCTCTTGTGAGGTTTATCATCATTTCCATCATCCTCACCCTCATTTCCTCATTTCTCTTCCCCTCTTTATTTGGTGTTCTAAATGTTTTCTTGGATGTTTTAGATGATATATCTTTTTCTTTTTCCATCATCAGTACTGTAATCATCGCTATCCATTGTATTTCGTCTCTCAGGTCCCCATGTTAAATGAGTAACTCGGGTCAGCCCCTCGGAAGTAACTCACCTCTTGGAGTACCCTGTGATTGTCTTGTAATTGTGCTATTTATTGGCGGCTTGTCAACACCGTATATTTCTTTGTCAAAGTATCAGTATCGTTATTACTATCCGTTACCTGCTTATCAGCTAACCTCTAATGAAACCACTATTATTTAACATTGTTTTTTTGGTGTCCGGAGCTGTTTATTGCTTATATTTCCGCACTTATGCTGCGTATTCAGTTTTTAATTGCCTTCTTACCGTTATTTGTATTTAATTGTCACTACACGACTCGAAATAAGGAGTATATTACTAATTTGTTTTCGAACGGTACTCATCGTTCCCCGAATAACAAGCTCTCTTATTAACATTTAAAAGACTCGTTCTTAATTGAAGTTGGTGAAATTCTTAAATACGAGTAGTTCCACCTGAGTTTATACTAACTCGAATGAAACTTTCATTGTTACGCTTACCGGGCAGATGAAGCTTTATTGACACAGTGTGAATAATATATCATAACGAACATTATTTTAAGCAAATTTCAACATTTCATATAACACGTTAAACAAGAAAATATATTTGTAATTAGTTTTGTGGTTTTGCCTATGGATACGTAAAACTTCAAAGAAATGGATATAATACTTGTCCACTTCTATCCAGAAGTGTTTTAAAAACCGAATTTGTAACAGTTACCAACAAATCGCCAGTAATGTAACCATCGATATTCTACTTTACCTCATCCACTTACTTCGAGATTAAACAACGCAAAGTCCTACAAGAACCAGCATGATTAACAATATAATCAACTTTCTCAACAATTCAACTAACTGTAGTGATCCCTTAAAAGCCATTAAAGACAAAAGGACACTAACTTAGAAATAATAATAATATTTAATTTAATATTAATTATAGTATTTAAGGAGCATCGGCCGGCCATAGTCAATGCCATTTACCAAGGAAAGATTGTTTTTGTTATTTTATAAACAGACATGTATAGTTTACAGACCGAGGTCGGTTGTGTAGAAAAACACAACTATGTTTCCTATATAATGGGTGTGAACGAACCAGGATGATATTATGATTGTTATTAATACTTTGAATAAGTCGTTTTGATATTTATAGTAATGTATTTTTAAATGTATTAAACTTGAACCCAGTGATTTTATAAATGTGTTATTGTTTATTCTGTTCCCGAACACAGGTTGCTGGGTAAGTGGTTTCCTCCATAATAATATGCCTTTATGGTAACCGTCGAGTATACGAGGGACCCTTACTAAGTAACCACTACACCTGACCTAACCTAACCTAACCTAACCAAAAACGTTCAGGGCAGATGGTAGCTTTGACAGGACTTCGTTCTTTTACAAGAGGAAGAAGTTAAAGTTGTCCAAAGGAAAGGCAATATTGAAACATTTGAATTGTCTTATTGAAACAGTTTACTAATGTCAGTAACTAAACCAATCAATGAACATTCACAGTTCCAAAGTTTTGGAAATTGTTGACTGAGTATGAGAACTGCTCTAATATCTAATGGTAATACTGTATCTATAAATTCAATTGAAGTTGATGATAAATTTGCATGGCAAAACTCTTACTGTATATGAAAGCAACTTATACACATTATAATTATTACAAAGATCTGAGGAATGAAATTTCATATGAGAGTGACAAATTAGAAGGAATAATAAAACTAATGTTTTCCTATGTACAGAGAGCTGCAACTTGGAATTAAGGCTTTAAATAATAAAAATGATAACTTCAATTCATAAACTGATCTAAAAAGCAGACAATTATGAGGAAACCAACCCCCAAAAATGGATAATGTAAAACATAGTAGTAATGGATTCTTTTAGTAAGAATTTAGGTATTGAGTTTTAATCCTGATTATAGTTGTGTCAGAACATCAACGTTTTCTATCTAAAAATTAACAAAACAGATATATGTATTGTCGCGAAATTAGATACAATTTCTGATTATCGATATTCTCATATAACGTCAACTGACGCTTCCAATCGATACATTACATGAAAGCAGCTTGCATTATTCAATAAGATGCAGTTTGATATTGGTAAACCGTAGGAAACAGACAATTCCGTCAAATATTCTTCCGAATATCACTTTAAATAGTACAAGTTTTCTTTATCAATAATAAATCAGATGAAACGAAATATAATCAACAAAAATGTGTATCAGTTACTAATAGGAGGTTGCGTAAATTTGATGTAAGTTAACCCTTTGAGACCCAGTGCACATGTGTATGTACATAGCTTTTGTCCATTATATACAAATACCAAATATCCACTGAAGTGTAAGATAACTGTAGGACGTTGTTTTTACATGTATTCTTACTCTCATCAATAGATCACGCCACCAGCTAACCACAAGAAAAAATTTTAGGCGGCTTTTTCATGTTAGACGTAACCTACAAAATTTTGCGTAGAAGTGCTCAAGATATAAGTTGTGGTTATCTAAGTGTCTATTGCAAATATCGCTGTGAATAGTTTGACTATTGTTTCTAATAGGTGAGTAGTTATTCGACATTGTAAAATAATCACATGCAATCAAAATTTGTCTCGTAAATTCACTTAATGTCCATGAACTTGCTTATGTGAAGTAATTTTTTCCTTTTTACATATGCATGTACAAATGGTCTGAAGTGATTATTTTCTTTTTACGTACGCACGAATGGTCTGATATATGTACATATATATCTTGTATCAATGAATATACAATAAACATACAATAAACGTATCAGCAATTTTTATTTCAGAACAATCTCAGGATATGAGTGGTAGAAAAGTGTACAGTTTGGAAAATCCAATGCACGTCCTCTAAGAGTTGATTGATATGATACAAGATGGTAATTAATCTGATACAGAGAAGATCGAGGCACCTGGGGCTGAGAGCTCTGATAACGATGATGGTGTTTTGGATCACTTGGATAGCAGACCTCAGAAAATATTAGGAGCTGATGTCTTGAACAGAAAAGAATCCCAAACGGAAGAAGACATCTTTTGTGAAAAGGAAGTTGATGAAAGCCGTCAACCGGATGCAACTAAATGCGCACAATTATTATTTGATGGAGATACATTGAATGAACATATTTCAGCCAATGATACTGTTGATTCACAAGCAACAAATGAAAAAAATGGTGATGAATCCGTGATACAATCTGAACCTAAAAACAATCAAAATGAAAAGTCTGAAATTGAGACTGATGAAGACATTTCATATGCATACAATCCAGACTAAGACGCTGATTTAGATAGAAAACACTTGACAAAACCAAAAAATGTTAGAAAGAAAAAACTAAGAATACTAGAGTTAAAAAAAGTAAAATAACAAAAAGAGTAATAAAATGGAACAAGAAATCACTGAAAATTCCCTGATTGATAGTTTATGTGAAAGTATTTCAACTACACAAATATTTATGCGCTGCAACAGGGAAAGATTTTTAGATCGACAAGTCCACGAGAAATAAAAATATTGTTTGCATCACACATAACTATTGGAACGCTAAATAAATTCCGTAAAATAAGAATGTATTGGGAAAGAAGTCTAGGCATTAAAATATTTCTGAACAATATGTCTAAAGACAGATTCTTTCAATTGAGGTCATGTTTACATTTGGTAAATTATTTAGAACGGCCAGATGGTTGCAGTGATAAACTTTATAAGGTTTGTCCTATTATAGAAGATGTAAGAAACATGTGCCTACACCTTCAGCTTGAAGAGCAACTTTGTGTCGATGAGCAAATGATCCCCTTTACAGGACAATTATCGATTAAGCAATATATAAAGGTAATGCCGTGCCCATCGGGCCTGAAAGTATATGTTCTTTGTGGAAAAAGTGATCAAGCAAACGATTTCTTGTTTCACCAGGGTCAGACCTCAAAGATAAATCCAGACAATGAAAAGGAATACGGACAAGGAGCAAGTGTAGAGCTTCAACTATGTGAACGAATTGGTACAAATGAAGGGCATAAGTTGTATTTCGACAATTATTTTTCTTCCTATGATCTATTCAGAAAATTGACCACCAAAAAAAATATATGCTGCTGGTACTGTTAGAATAAATAGATTTTACCAAACTCCTCTACTGTCAGATGCAGAAACGAAAAAATTAGATCCAGACGTAGTTATGGTGAAATGGTTAAATGAAAAAACGGTCACATTAGCCTCAAATTATGTCGGCAAAGGAAATACCGATACTGTTAAAAGATGGGATAAAAACCGGAGTCAATATGTTGATGTAAGCAGACAATAAATTGTTAAGCATTACAATCATGGAATGGTAGGCGTCGATTCCATGGACCAGATGATCAGCTACTATCGGATATTTATTAAGCCTCGAAAATGGACATTTCGTGTAATAATGCACATGATCGATTTTGCCCTGACAAACAGCTGGATAGAATACCGGAAAGACTGCGACAAGTGTAAAATACCTCAGGAAATGCAGATTATTCATCGATAATTCGTAAAATAATCACCAGATTTAAAAAATTTCCTTCATCTGCTATTTAAATATAGGTCAGACATTTTAAAAATTGATGCAGGTTTCCAAACGTAATACCAACAATACCGCTTCAATATTAGAATCAGCAGTCCAACAAAATGTCAATATCGGTAATTGGGGGACAGCTCTTGAGTGGAGTTCGAATAATGAGTAAAATAATTTTCTGGTTATCTTTTCTTTCTTTTCCTCATCTGCCAGAAATGTTTCAATCCGTCCATGGCTGATTTATAACTAGCTGAATTTTAATAATAAATACACACTGACTCGTCGTTTCATTCATTCAATTTATATTTATTGTGTACACCATACCCAGACAGTTCTATTTTATAACCTGCGGCCCTGATATCGTTCTCAAGATCGGCGCAAAGCTTTCACCAACATTCCCTTTTTGATTTTATTATTTCCTTTTCAAGTGTTTCCGGGCTTTTTAAATATTGCTCTGGAAATGCAATATTTCACCTGTCTTTTCGTCCAAATTAATTGCCCCGAGTCTATTTGTCGTCTAATTTGATTTGTTCTGCTTCTGGTTTCCTAAATGTCTTCATTCCGCCAATATGGTTGCATTTTTCTCTCAATACGATATCTTCTACTTTGTTCTTACACAGAATTCACATTGGAAATAAAGGTTTCTGTGCTTCTGATATATTATTCCTTTTGTTCAATTCTTTGTGAAATTCATTCTTATTGAACCAGTGTATAGCTCTTGAAGTCTTGGACTAATTTCAAAGGTGATGTACTTGACTGATCCGGTATCTTCCAGTCTTTATTGTTTCTAATCGTATTCTCTGTTGTAAAGGTAACATCAATATGTGAACGGGTTTCTCCTCTTACAAAAGTTGGAGTATTTCCTTCATCAAATGAAATTTATAGTGTGAAATAGGAATTTATTCATAAAACTGATTATTCTAGACTGCGAAAATTGAAAAATTTGTCTTGATTATGTATTCACCGAATTTCAATACATCTTTATGCTACTTCAACAATAATAAAATGGATAATTTCAAGTGAATTTTAAAAAGTATAAAGTGTTACTTTCATATAGTGTTTTTGCGTTACAGTATCTTCTACCAAAATACAACGCCGGCCACTCTCATTTTAAATATGGCACTTCTAACTTCTAAACACAGTATTTTAGAAGAAGTAATTTCTAGTTAAGATACTGGTGACCTCGGTACTAGTCAATTAAGCTCTAGAACCCCAGCTGCTCTGACTTGATTGACTAGTTCCTAAATTAACAGTAATTTTTCTGAAATTATTCAGCTACTTTCACTTGGTTGTGTAATGGTCGAGTTGTTAACACTGGTCACAAAGAGGTTGGTGCTGCGTTGTTAGAGGTTGGTTATTGTTCAGGAATCCTTAAACATAGACTTCTTTCTTTTATTCCCCTGGGAATATTACTTCTATTAGGCAAGTTTACTACTTAAAAATGCAGTTAACCCTTACTTGAGACCATACGCCACCACTGGTAGGAATTTCCCAAGAATTATGGATTAAATGTCTTCCAATCTCTAGGACAACTCATTCGTTCAAAGAATTCTTGAAAAATTATTATATCTTTTATCTAAGTTCACAGAATAATATTGTTGACGAATTTGTGAGAAAAAAGTAACCTCCTAGGTTTCAATGGAATAATGAAATCAAATAAAGGTCAACTATTTAACCCGCGACGGTAAATTATTTTCTGGAGAATTTTGATTCGAATAATTAGTGGTTGAGAAAATGATCAGAAATTATGGAATTGATGGAAAACTTCCGGGAATAAAATGTGAAAGCAGGATAATTGGAATTTAGCTCTTCTTGTTCATGAAAAAACCATTAATTCCGAGAAAACCGCTTATCATTATGAGCGAATCAATTTTATTAGAACGTACAGTATTGAAACAAAAGAGAAAGCGAGAGTAGATATCTGAGTTACTATTGCAAAAATTATTAGGACAAAATCCAAAAAGAATATAATTTCTAAGATAAAATGAAGTCTTTGATATGAATTATTTCTTTGAAGTTGAGATACATTTTACAACTGAAATCGAAGAAATTGAAAGAGGCTAACGTAAAGACATGAATGTGCACAGCGTTTCTTTTGTGACCCATACATCAAATAAAATTGAATAAACCACCGTTGCGGAAATAGTTTCACCACAATGTGTTCCATTATTCAAACTCGACACAACATAGTGAAACAATGAGCTTACTCTAAACCATGTTTCATATTAATAATAAATAATATCTCTCACTGTCCTAGAGTGTTTAATTGTCGCACTTTATTGAATAAACAATATCATTCTTTTGAAAAAATGAACACTTTTTATCGCATGCTTTTTCCTTCTCTTTGTTTTGGAATAATCATTGACTTATACAAGTGGAAATGATGATTTCACAACGAATGTATATTAAAAGATTCATCAATTTTTATTTCCGTTCCGTTCCGGCTTGTTACGTATGGCCAAATAATTTATCATATATGAAATGGAAGGAATATGATTTATAATGTTTGCAATGAATGAAAGTAAAAATGTAATTGTTTGAAATCTACCTGAAGAATATTAATCTTTGATGCGAGATTTTTGCTCAGTCGGTAGAGCATGAGACTCTTCCTCAGGTTGTGGTATTCGACTCCAGTTAATGTACTTTTATAGCAATCACTGGGATGGGGTGAACAATCGATATTAAATTGGACGCCACCAGCTTTCTAAGCGATACTTAAATTAAACAAAATACTAAAAAAGTTAAAAGCTGGAAAACCTTATATTTACTTTAACTTAACAAACGAAATACTAAACATATTTTAACGCGATGTTCCAAGTTAATATAAATTGCTGAAAATCAAATATCAAATGTTCAGCAAATTATATTTATTAATAACTCAATAGATAATTCACATTAACTGCATATCCAAAATACAAGACGAATACGAACGTCGTTATACAATAAAAATCTCCAGTTCTAGATTTCCATGAATTGAATATAAGACAAAGGACTTATCTTTGGAGAGGTTCTGGAATTATTCAGCTCTCAGCTAGGTCCTAGTCGATGGAGATATGGTCTTCAATCCATCCCGGCCGGTTTTCTGTTGTCTTCTATGGGTTGGTGTTTTCATAGGGCCTACCGAGGGGCTGCAGAGCTGAGGAAAGGAAAATGAGTAAAAATCAAGGAAAAATTCTGGGAAGGAAGGAATAAATAGAACAGATAGGAAGCTTATGCTTCAACACATAAAAAACTGAATCTAGTTTTTGAAATAAAACTGACAGAAGTCTGTTCTATCATATTCGCTTTGTTCCCTAAATAAACAGAAAATGCGGAATTATAAAAAAAGCTAAAAAAATAATGAAAAAAATTCGCTTCAAAAAGAATTTAAAATGCTTCTTTTTTACAATAAAAAAGAATTAAACATACAAAATTCATCAAACGCCAGCCGATATTATAATTTTAAATCAAACAGTTAAAACATCGGGAAAAATATTTCAAAAATCTAACTCACCAGCAAATATGTGAAACCACAACGATGTAGGTACTAACTTATGAATTTTATTGATGGGAAGAGACTTTTCCAATGTACGATATCGTTTAAATACACGAATTTTGTTAAAGAAACATGTTTTTTAATTTCAAAACATTAGTACGACGAAATTAAAATACCATAGTCCGATAGAAATCGTAACAGGCGATCGGCTTGTTACAGCCGAAGTGAACATAAAATCATGTTTTAGTAGTATCTAAAACAATCATAAAATTTTGACTACCTATAATCAGTAAGTTAGTTCACTTAAAAAAAACCGCTTACCTCTATAATTTCGAAATAAGTAATTTCGTTTGTTTACCACGCACCATTTTGTCAGATAATCTCGAATTTGAGATTTTTACAACGAATTGCATAAGCTCTGAAAATACGTATGGTTTTTCTATTAAACAGCATGTTAACAGTATTGGTGAATTTAAATTGAAATAATGAGTATTTAGAATGAAAAAATAGTCAAAATGTTGAGTTGGGGAGGTTTGAAAAAAATTCTTTCTTATAAAACAAGGTATATATTTGTCGATGAAACATTGTTATTAACAATAATTGTTTTCAATGTAAGCTGACAAAATTACATAATAAAACATTAAAACGTAATTCTCAATACGAAATAAATTGAGAACTGAAACTTTGCTATTTTTCAACCAATGAATGTTAATGAGATCAGAGTATATAGTACAAGATGGTAATGGGTATAAAAATCACAGTGTGAAATGGAATTTTAGCGGATATTAGAAGTTAAGCGCCATAGAAAAACTACTCGAAAAATTATATTCATGATAAGCCCATCTATATATAAATAAAATGAATTAAAATT
The DNA here is from genome assembly GCA_963921935.1 of Galeruca laticollis. NCBI lineage: Eukaryota > Metazoa > Arthropoda > Insecta > Coleoptera > Chrysomelidae > Galeruca > Galeruca laticollis. Next base: position 78,968,385 of record OY998176.1, read on the forward strand.
TCATAAAATACGAGGTGTGTCCATATGAAAAATAAATTTCGTTTTTCTACTGCACCTCTGTTTTAGTCAAAATTTTGATAACTTCGACATATTAGTCTGACCGTTCTTCGAAGAGGAAAATAACTACTTTCCTGGTTAATAACACGCAGAATATTGAATTACCTCCCCTTCGAAGAATGTGAAGTCGATCGACCGTTTTGTCGATACAGACGGAGGTGTACAGTAGAAAACCGAAATTTATTTTTCATATAGACACACCTCGTATTTTATGAAATTTTAATTCATTTTATTCCATACGATTTATACGGTCGAATAATTATCTCAGGGTGTGGTTAACAATGGAAAGTGAAAATGGCGCCAGCTGACTACTTCTCGCAAGTGTGTAACCACAGGAGCCAAATAGAGGTTGTCGGAAGGCGGAATCTTCTGTTCAGATTAGAGACTCTGAATTAGAAAGCATTATGGCACTCTTGAAGAGAACCAAGAAGGTCTAAACCGGTCAGTGTACTATGCCCTTCTCCTTGCGGTTGCGAATCACCACAGATGTCTGTATCGACAAAATGGTCGATCGACGTCACGTTCTTCGAAGGAGATGTAATTCAATATTCTGCGTGCTATTAGTCAGGAAAGTAATTGTTTTTCTCTTCGAAGAACGGTCAGGCTAATATGTTGAGATTATTGAAATTTTGACTAAAACGTAGGTGCAGTAGAAAACCGAGATTTATTTTATATATATATATATATATATATATATATACGAAGTTAGTCCCGACTAAGTTAAGAAGAAAACTCCTAAATATTGGGGATGCAGTCAAGGGCTAGTACGTATACATATATATATATATATATATATATATATATATATATATATATATATATATATATATGTATATATATATATATATTTAGAAAATTCGAGTTTCTTTCTTGGACCTTAAAGTTTATATTTTTTTCATTTATATTTCTTGGACATTTTTGGTCCTGGATTAATTAAAACATTAGATGGTTTTTAAATTTATATTGTATTTCATTAACGTTTCGGTCGTTTTTGACCTTCATCAGAATATAAAAACACTAAAAGAGAAATTGGTTCTTAAAATCCTAGTGTATACAATGTAAAACTATGACATACCTGTGGATTATATTCCAGCGAGTGCCACATCACATATTAGAATAAGTTAAAATAAAATGAACTTTGACGATACATTTAAAAACATTTTACAATTAACGGTGTGTGTATCTCAACCAGTACTACTATGAAGGTTGAGATACACACACCGTTAATTGTAAAATGCTTTTAAATGTATCGTTGAAGTTCATTTTATTTTAACTTATTTAAATATGTGATGTGGCACTCGCTGGAATATAATCCACAGGTATGTCATAGTTTTACATTGTATACACTAGGATTTTAAGAACCAATTTCTCTTTTAGTGTTTTTATATTCTGATGAAGGTCAAAAACGACCGAAACGTTAATGAAATACAATATAAATTTAAAAACCATCTAATGTTTTAATTAATCCAGGACCAAAAATGCCCAAGAAATATAAATGAAATATATATATATATATATATATATATATATATATATATATATATATGACTAGTTTTTCACGCATGCGCATTGATGAAATTATTAAAATAAATAAGTAGATACAATATAACCATTGGCGTCGCATATTATTTTTATCAAATATAAAATATTGCATTGAAAATTAAATCTATTTCAAATAATGTGTTTTCTTTTTATTTAAACAATTACAACAATATAATAAGCCAGGACTCAAAGAGAAAAAGGATTTCATGCTCCCGAACAACCAAATTAAAATAAATTACCAAACAAATATTAATAACAAACTGAGCTAGCCAAACTAAATAATAAACATCTACTTTTAAATTGCATAATAAAAGTAAGTAAATAATTCAGAATATATTTATAATATATATATATATATATATATATATATATATATATATATATATATATATATATATATATATATATATATTGTTACCAGAGAGCATGCGCAGCAACGATGTAAGCCCCGCCCACCTTTCTCGACCTCTATTTAGTATAAATAGAGGCGTGGTTCGGGCATCGAGTCAGTCGCACTCCTACCTTCATCCGCTCTGGTACTACTCTCTCTAGAGATCGAACTGTCTGGAATCAACCAAACTTAACTTGTTGTTAGTTATTGATGTCCAGCACGAGATCTCTCTATTGGGAAAATACCTATAGCAAAGATTAGTCATCTGCGCTAGTGCGTTGACCGTTAGTGAGAATTATACAGTGTGTATCATTATTACGGCTCAGGTTAGTTCTTTTTCAAGAACGTCTGAGCTTAGTGACCAATTCGCTCTATACGTTCGAGTATAGTTGTTGTAACGAAGTTACATTTTCAAAGACCGGGCAAAAGCACAAACTTCCGTATAATATGAAATAAAGCGTTCGAACACTGTATTTCTCCGTCCGTATCGATACAATGTAATATAAACATCGGTACAATATAATATAATTTATCAAACCTGCACCGACAGTCGGCGACACTTACGTCTTCGCACCGTATCCCCAACAAGCCATACCGTAAAGCAGAACGATTCTCAGAGTCGTCAGTCTATCCGTAGACTCAGATCCTTACCCGCATACGCAGGTGAGAATTAAATCTAAGAGACTTCATTGTGCTCATAAAACCGTTCTCTCTCAGAAAACCGATTCCGTTAATTCGACCGTACCGTTTACCGAGGTAAGTGACATTCCGAATTTTATACCTTAGGGTATATGGTTCTCGCCGTACAATCCGACCAGGGGAAGTAAAGGGGAACCGTATCCGCTACTAGAAAGTTGAGTTCTCACATCCTAGTAGCGGCCGTGTTTGGGCCTTAAGCCATCCGATCGAGGGGAACCGTGTCCGCTGCTAGAACGTTGAGTTCTCACATCCTAGTACCGGCCGTGTTTGGGCCTTAAGCCATCCGATCGAGGGGAACCGTGTCCGCTGCTAGAACGTTGAGTTCTCACATCCTAGTAGCGGCCGTGTTTGGGCCTTAAGCCATCCGATCGAGGAGTACCGTGTCCGCCACTAGAAAGTTGAGTTCTCACATCCTAGTGGTGGCCGCCGCAACTCCGAGATTTCGATACCGCGGAAACCGAGAGCCATATCCCCCGAAAGTAGAGCTTTGATTAACCTAGAGGGTCGCTTGCAATCCGTAGTAGTTCTGCACACTTCCGCTAACCGTCCACCGCATCACCCGGCTTCCGCTAACCGTCCACCGCACCTCCGCCCATTTTTTGTTGCTTCCGCTTGCATAGTTTTGTTTTACTCACCGTAGTAGAGACCGTTTTGAACCAGTAGGATAGTAGTTAGTACTAGTGCTTTTGCCCCGCCTACCCGAATTAGAGGACATTTAGTTTAGTTTTCTGTTTAATAAAGACTCTTTGTAAATAAGTACCTTTTGGTTTCTCTTCTCTCCAACTCCAACTACCAGTAAGCCTCCGTAAATAGGTAAGAACGTTAAGCAGCTAATACCCAGGTAACGAACCCGGGGAGGCAAGTAAAATCTGCCCGACCGGCCGCAACACTTTCGTCACCACCATAAAGTGACCCCTGGAGTATTTGAATTCTTCACTGACGCTGCCCGGTGCGAGTGGAGCATACCACTTTAATAAACTGGCGCCCGAGGCTACCCGTCACCTGTAGTTAAGGCGCCAACCCGTCTAGTAACGACGCAAGAGCGTTACATTGTATATTTACAAATATAATATATATATATATATATATATATATATATATATATATATATATATATGTATATATATGTATATATGTATATATTTTATTCATGAATTTTTGGGAACATGTCGTTCATGAGTGACAGCTACGTGGTACAGGACAGTTGTCTCTCACCCAAGGAGTCCTTTAATGGAAGTGCTGATGTGCAGCCCTACGAGACCGCACGAGACACGCCCATTAGGGAACAATATATATATATATATATATATATATATATATATATATATATATATATATTAACATAGAGTGAAACCTGCAACACCCTGTATACAGAATTATTAATAATAGACTACATATGTCCAGTAATTAAAATTTTTTGGAATTTGAATTTTTTTTAAAATGATCTAAAAAGGAGACAATCTGTACTATTTACTATTCAATAGAGAAAGCATATAAAGGATCTAACTGTATGATTATAGAGAAGAATTAAAATAAGCTTTATAAGAATATAGGTGACATAAAAACAACTTCCATATTTAAAAGAGAGAATTTTAAAACGTTTGTTGCATATGAATAAAACAATAATAACCCTTTGTTCTTATTGTCAAAGTAAATTAATATTGTGATTTGTTTAAAAGAAGTGAATATTAGGGTTTGAAGGAAGTTTTCAATAAGATTGTATAAGTATTTAAAATATATGAATGTAAGAAGTAAAATGAAAAACATTAACTCTATGGAATGTGACATTTGTTGAACGATTTGACATTTTGAATAAATAATTTAGAAAACAAGAACTGTCATTTAGTAAATTTATTGAAATACAAATTAAGGGACAAATATATGAGTTATAATCGTTTAAGAGGCTTAAAACAAAATGTTTTAAAATGATGGATGGACAATCCACCATTTGAAATGAAATCTTTCCAATGAGAATTTTGATAACCAATTTTGATTGGTGGAATGCTTTTGAGATATATTTATCAGCGACAAGTAGGTTGCTAATAATAATAAAAAAATTGAATGGGAACAGTTTGTTGATTATACAGTCTATTGACTAAGTACTTTTTTTTTGGGTAGAAATTTTGAAGAAGCAACATCTTTTGGAGAAAAATTTTGAAACTTTTAAAAAAAAACAATAATTTGGCATTCTAAATCAAAGAAAGAAATACATTATACTTAAAAGCTAGAGTAATATATTTAAAGCAAGCAGAAGTACACATTATAGGAGATTGGTAAGTATATTTGAATACTAACCATAAAATTTATAGATGTAATTAAGTAAAATATTGTATGGTGGAACGGTGTCCCCACCATACCTTTTAGAAAGCTTTGGATTATATGATTTGATTGAAATGTATTGATGTGGACGAAGTATAGCACTGTTTCTGGATATTGTGCAAGCTGGACAAATGGCATGGAATTTTCCAAGAGGTAACCTAAAACAAAATAAGAAACATTTATTGATGTGCATTAATTGAACTATACAGTGAAAAAAGATATTTAAAACTATTTAATTATATAAAAAGAAGGTAGAGTGAACTTATCCATTTAGTGCAAAGAATTGAACTTTGAAATTAAACAGACGCTTATAAGTTTCATTATCCGCCATTTTCCTATCATAGACGTTTATATAACGGATTTCGTATTATAAGATTTGTGTTAAAAGTTGCCTATTTTGAATTAGATATCGAAATTGTACTTCATTGAGTGGATGACTTTATTTGAATGAATGATCATGATAGAAAATAGGTTTTCATTAATTTATGTCCTGTAAAAGAATAATGTATTTTTTCCTATAGCATTAAATAACGTTTTTCTATTTGAAGAACATTGTGAAATTATTTTCATGAGATTTTTCATTTCTCTATGGTGATTGCTCCATCTAGTTTAAACATTTGGTAGCTTTAAACAGACATCTATGAACCGTGGAGAGGTTCAGCATTAAACACAGGACCGTCTTTAGAATTTCTTTGGAAACAATAATAAAGCAAGTATATTTTGATCAACAAAAATTTTATTCGAAAGATAGGAATGTTATTTGAATTTTGGCGCTCATATTAGAAATTGAAATTGTTTTGTTTGTTTTTCTACATCTGAACCCTACTCTGAGATTAGAGAGTTTCTCATGCAAATAAATAATTATTTTACAAGTAAATCTTGAATATTTCAATATACCGGGCAAATAAAAATTAAATATCAACAAAACTAAACTTAAAATAATAATTCATAGTATTTAGACTTTTTAAACATTCTCTCTCCCCCATTCTATCCACAATAACATGTCGGCCCAACGTAGGGAAAGTATATTTGTTTTAAAACAATAAAATTACACACCTACCATATCAGTATAACTTGTCACCGCAACGTGGGGCTAATATAGAAATTTTGTAAATAATAATAAAAAGTGTTTTTAAATAAAACTCAAGGTCTCTAGTTAATTCCACAATATCATACAAGTTATTGAAAATTCTAAAAAATTGACAATTGTTTCGATAAATCAATATCATCGTCAGAATGACAGAAGTTACATTCCATTTTATGCCTACCTGATGTTTAGTAGTTAATTTTGGCTAGACCAAGAAGTAACCTAACTTGTGATTGGCTTAATATATGTTTATAGAAAAAAGAAGAAGATGTGATATCACAAATATTGAAGCTTAGATATTATTAGCCCTATGGTGATATCCTGGATATCATTTTTCCAATTAAGATCAGTATAACTGTGCAATGATATAGAAAACCAGGAAAACTATATCTGCTGATCTTTACAATTATCACTTAAGAAGACAGTTTATTAGTGGAGAATTCCCTAGATTTAACTGTTCATTGACAACTTCATATTGTGGGTTTCTTAAATGTCTTCTAATTTCCAGTTCTTCAAGGAAATCTAGTTCTTGTTTCTTTTCACAAATATGCAGTACTTCTAGTTCTGTGTTAGGTGTCAATGAATGATTGGTGTCAAGTAGATGTTTTGCGTAATGGGATTCATCTGGTTGTTTTAATCTGTATGCTCGTAAGTGCTCACTGTATCGTACTTCAAAATTCCTAAGGGTCTGACCCAAATAGACAGCATTACATTCTGGACATTTGAGTTTATATATACCTGACTTCTTTAATAGTGGTATTTTTGTTTTTACATTTAACAATTCTGTACTAACGTTACTTTCTGTTTTAAAAGAAATTGTTGTATTCGTTGCTGAAGATATTATTTTTGAAATATTATTAGAAATATTTCCTGCATATGTGATGGTTTTATAAGTTTTAATTTCATCAGCTTGTTTAGGATATATTAGTTGTAATGCCACTTTTTTCTCTTTTTTACTAATTAGCCTATTTATCATATCTAATGGATAACCGTTAGATGTTGCTATTTGTCTAATTGTATTAATCTCTCTATCAAAATTACATTTGTTCATAGGAACTGAAAAAGCTCTATGTATCATTGAATTATATGCCGCTAGTCTGTGTGAGACAGGGTGATTAGAATTGAATGGAATTGTCACATCAGTCTGTGTTGGTTTTCGGTAAATTGAATAATCAAGTACATTATTAACTCTTTGAATTTTTAAATCAAGAAAATTGATTGAGCTATTTTCTTCAATTTCTAATGTAAATTTAATTTTCGGGTGTAAATTATTGATGTGGTTGAAAAATACATCTAATTGTCGTTCACTACCCATAAAACAAGCTAATATGTCATCTACATATCTATACCAAAATAAAATATTTTTCGAAATATTACTTTCAAAGATCTTTCTTTCTAAATTGTCCATAAAAATGTTTGCTAAAATAGGTGATATAGGGCTTCCCATTGGTAAACCTTCATTTTGAATATATATCTTAGTGTCAAAAGTGGAATAATTCTGATTATTGCATAAATCAAATAAATTAAGTATATCTGATATTATTCCTGGATTAATATTTTTATCTTCTAGTAATTTTCTTACAAGTATTAGACATTCTTTAGGAGGAATTTTAGTAAACATATTAGTTACATCGAACGATATGAGTTTCTAGTTATCTTGCAAGTGGATTGATTTCAACTTTTTGATTAGTTCTATTGAGTTTCTAATTGAGTACTGAGATTCATATCCGTAAGTATTGAGTATATTGTTGAGCTTCTTTGCCAATATATTATTAGGAGCATTAACATAAGAGACTACAGGTCTAATTGGTTTCGTTATTTTATGTAATTTAACTGTTCCATATAATTGTGGACAATGAGGATTCTTATGTATGATAGACCTCTTTTCGTAATCATTTAAAAGATAATTTGAATTATTAACAATATCCCTTACATTATTAGAAAACTTCTTTGTTGGGTCTGCTTTAAGAACTTTTACATCGCTGGATTTTATAAAGTTATATACTTTGGAATTGTAATTTTCAGTCGTCAAAATGACAGTAGCATTCTCCTTATCAGATTTTGTGACTGTTAGGTTATTATTCTCTACCTTCTTTTTTATTGCGTTTAAAACTGAAATGTCATTTTTTGTCTAACGTTTAACTTTTGAAGGTTCAATATTTTTGATTAAATTGGCAATTTTTAATTTCTCATAAAGAAAATTATTTGAATTAGATTTTAAAGCTATTTCTGACTCTGTAGCTATAATTTGTTTAATATTATTCGTAAATTTAGGTGGTATGCTGTACTTTAAACCTTTATTTAAAAATTCTATTTCACTATTTGTAAAATTAGTGTCTGAAAGGTTTTCAAATCGTGGTGCAAAGTGTGTTGGTATGTAGGTACTTACAAAAAATGACATTTCAGTTTTAAACGCAATAAAAAAGAAGGTAGAGAATAATAACCTAACAGTCACAAAATCTGATAAGGGGAATGCTACTGTCATTTTGACCAAAGTATATAACTTTATAAAATCCAGCGATGAAAAAGTTCTTAAAGCAGACCCAACAAAGAAGTTTTCTAATAATGTAAGGGATATTGTTAATAATTCAAATTATCTTTTAAATGATTACGAAAAGAGGTCTATCATACATAAGAATCCTCATTGTCCACAATTATATGGAACAGTTAAATTACATAAAATAACGAAACCAATTAGACCTGTAGTCTCTTATGTTGATGCTCCTAATAATATATTGGCAAAGAAGCTCAACAATATACTCAATACTTATGGATATGAATCTCAGTACTCAATTAGAAATTCAATAGAACTAATCAAAAAGTTGAAATCAATCCACTTGCAAGATAACTATAAACTCATATCGTTCGATGTAACTAATATGTTTACTAAAATTCTTCCTAAAGAATGTCTAATACTTGTAAGAAAATTACTAGAAGATAAAAATATTAATCCAGGAATAATATCAGATATACTTAATTTATTTGATTTATGCATTAATCAGAATTATTTCACTTTTGACACTAAGATATATATTCAAAATGAAGGTTTACCAATGGGAAGCCCTATATCACCTATTTTAGCAAACATTTTTATGGACAATTTAGAAAGAAAGATCTTTGAAAGTAATATTTCGAAAAATATTTTATTTTGGTATAGATATGTAGATGACATATTAGCTTGTTTTATGGGTAGTGAACGACAATTAGATGTATTTTTCAACCACATCAATAATTTACACCCGAAAATTAAATTTACATTAGAAATTGAAGAAAATAGCTCAATCAATTTTCTTGATTTAAAAATTCAAAGAGTTAATAATGTACTTGATTATTCAATTTACCGAAAACCAACACAGACTGATGTGACAATTCCATTCAATTCTAATCACCCTGTCTCACACAGACTAGCGGTATATAATTCAATGATACATAGAGCTTTTTCAGTTCCTATGAACAAATGTAATTTTGATAGAGAGATCAATACAATTAGACAAATAGCAACATCTAACGGTTATCCATTAGATATGATAAATAGGCTAATTAGTAAAAAAGAGAAAAAAGTGGCATTACAACTAATATATCCTAAACAAGCTGATGAAATTAAAACTTATAAAACCATCACATATGCAGGAAATATTTCTAATAATATTTCAAAGATAATATCTTCAGCAACGAATACAACAATTTCTTTTAAAACAGAAAGTAACGTTAGTACAAAATTGTTAAATGTAAAAACAAAAATACCACTATTAAAGAAGTCAGGTATATATAAACTCAAATGTCCAGAATGTAATGCTGTCTATTTGGGTCAGACCCTTAGGAATTCTGAAGTACGATACAGTGAGCACTTACGAGCATACAGATTAAAACAACCAGATAAATCCCACTACGCAAAACATCTACTTGACACCAATCATTCATTGACACCTAACACAGAACTAGAAGTACTGCATATTTGTGAAAAGAAACAAGAACCAGATTTCCTTGAAGAACTGGAAATTAGAAGACATTTAAGAAACCCACAATATGAAGTTGTCAATGAACAGTTAAATCTAGGGAATTCTCCACTAATAAACTGTCTTCTTAAGTGATAATTGTAAAGATCAGCAGATATAGTTTTCCTGGTTTTCTATATCATTGCACAGTTATACTGATCTTAATTGGAAAAATGATATCCAGGATATCACCATAGGGCTAATAATATCTAAGCTTTAATATTTGTAATATCACATCTTCTTCTTTTTTCTATAAACATATATTAAGCCAATCACAAGTTAGGTTACTTCTTGGTCTAGCCAAAATTAACTACTAAACATCAGGTAGGCATAAAATGAAATGTAACTTCTGTCATTCTGACGATGATATTGATTTATCGAAACAATTGTCAATTTTTTAGAATTTTCAATAACTTGTATTATATTGTGGAATTAACTAGAGACCTTGAGTTTCATTTAAAAACACTAATATGAGCATATTCCACGAAGTAAGGGTCGAGACAGTCAATTTCAATAATAAAAAGAATTGAAATAATTTTTTGACTGTAAATAAAAAAGATTAAATACATAAAATGGAACGGAAAATGACATTAAGAGATGGAAAGCAGGTAGGAGTTGAAAGTAGGTCTGACGAAGAAAGAGAAGAAAGGAGCAATGGTAGAGGAGACTTTCAGGTACAATATTTGGAACAGGGGAGAGAACATTCGGAAGAAGACATCGCAGAACAAGGTCAGAAAGAAGAAGATGCACCATTGTCAGAAGAAACAGGACAAGGGGTCAAACAAAAATCAAAAGAGAAAGAGGATATGGACGTGATGAGTATGCTCCAAATGATGATGAAAAGAATGGATCAAAACAATGAAGATATGAGGAGAGATATAAATGGAAAAATGGATAAACAAAACGAGAATATGAATAATATTAGGGGAGATATGAACAGAATAGAAGGAAATTTGAATGGAAAAATGGACTAAAATAAGGAAGAATTAAAACAAGAAATGAATATTAAGATGGACCAGAACAAAGAAGAAATTAAACAAACTGAGGAACTGATAATAAAATTGATGGATGAAAAATTGGGACAGGTTGAGAAGAAATTGGAGGAATCAAACATATACATGGAAAATAAATTAGAATCCACTAAACAAGAAATAAGAGGAGAGGTGATTGGAAGGATCATGGAAATAGAAAATTTACAGATCAACAGACTCAAGGAAATAGAGGAGAAGGAAAAGGATTTCAAAGGAGAAATTCAAAGAGAAGTTAAAGAAATCAAAATGGGATTTCAAGACACCCAAGAAAGAATGGGAAACCTAGAGGGAAAATGGGACAGAACTTTAACTGAATTCCAACAAAATGTTGAAGAAGCATGTAAAGAGAATCAAAAGCTAGAGGAAGTGAAAACAGAAAGGAAGATTAGGGAAATACAAAAGGAAATTGAAGTAATGAAAGGAAAAATTGAACAAACTGGAAGTAGTATTTTCAAGGAAGAACAATCAAAACAAACACTGGAAATGACAAGAAAATTAGAAGACATGGAAGAAAGATCATTTTATTTACAGCAAAAAGATGACCATAGAGAAGATAGGAATTTTCAAGGAGTGAGAAATGGAGTGATGGAAACAATGATAATAAACAATTACATTGGAAACAGAGGGGAACACAAATTTGAAGGAGATAATAGGAAAATAGGAAAATACACCCAAAGGTATTCATAAAAATTTTAAAGAATAAAATCAAAAACATGCAAAATAGAGAAGACATAAAGGAAATGATAAGAGAAAACTTAGATAATCATGCATTAGTATGGTACACAAGTAAAGAAGACGATTTCAACAATTTTGAAGATTTTGAAGAGCAGTTTATAAAATATTTCTGGGGAAATAGTGCTCAAGCAAGAGTAAGAGAAAAACTCTACTCAGGAAAATATGAGACAGGAAGAGGAAAAAGCATGAATGATAATGCTATGACAGTGTTCATGAATGCGAAATTCCTAGACCCACCCATACCAGAGGAGGAAATAATAATGTTTATATCTAGACATTTTAAATGTGAGATAACAGAGACAATCACTATTCAGAATGTTAAAAACATAGAACAACTAAGTAGTTACTGAAAACGATTAGAGAGAAATAGAGTGGACAATAACAACTATAACAGGAATTAAAACAATAATAATAACAATTTTAACAGAAACAATCAACATAATAACAATAATAACAATTTAATAGAAACAATCAATATAATAACAACAATAACAATAATTATGATAATAATACAAATAATCAAAATAATAGAAGAGATAATTATGCACAAAATTATGATAGAACAAATAACATGAATAATAGAAATTATAACAATGGATATAACAACAGAAACAATAACTATAACAATAATTCAGGAAATAATAACAATTATAGAGAACAGAATTACAGAGAACAAAATAATAGAAATGGACAATATGACAACCGACAAAGAGAAGAAAATAGAGAACAAAGAAAAGACTATAGGGAGGAAGAAAATGGAAATGGAGGACAGAGAAGAGTAAACAATATCCAAAGAAGAGAAAAGAGAGTGATATCGGTAGAACCGGAAATAATTATTGAACAAGAGCCCGACCAAAATTTTGGATCGAGCACATACCGAATGTAAGAAATATCATCTGTACATATGAACATCCAAGGGAATACATTAAATTTGGGGAAGATTTGGAATTAGAAGAAATAACGGGATTAATAATAATTAAAGGAAAATTAAATGGGAAACAAGTAAAAATGATAATAGATACAGGTTCGGAAGCGTCCATAATAAAAACAAAACTAATAGAAGAAAATATTAAAAATTATGAAAATAAGCTAGTTAAGATACCAAAGACCACATTAATAGGAGCAAATGGAAAGAAATTGTGTGAAGTTAGCAGATCTATAATACAAAGTATTGAATTAAAGGATGGGGAAGGAGTTGAGATGCAATTATTGCTAGTGGATAATTTAGAAACAGACATAGTTATAGGAATAGATGAATTAACAAAGTATAAAGCAAGAATTGACTTTGAAAAGATGGAGATAGAATTAAATGGTAATAAGATTGAATTTGAAGAAGAAAAAATGGAAGAATTAGATATTGAAGAGGATAATAAGAAGTTATGGAATATAGAAAGGAATGGAAATATGGAAGTATTGGCAATTGAAGAGGATAATAGGAAGTTATGGAATATAAAAAGGAGTGGAAATATGGAAGAATTGGAAATTGGAGAGGATAATAGGCAGTTATGGAATATAGAAAGGAATATAATTATGGAGGAATTGGAATTAGTGTGTGGAAATAAGGAATATGTAGAGAAAGTGGAGAATTTAATAATGAAATATGAAGGATTGATTAAAAAAGGAGATGAGAATGGCAAATAATTATGTACATAAGATAGAAGTTAGAGGAATAGAAAATTTTAGAATAAGAACTTATCCCATACCTTATAAATATAGGAAAGAAGTTGATTCAGAAATACAAAATATGTTAAAAGACGGTATTATAGAGAGATGTGACACAAGATATGTAAACCCTATTGTGGTCGTAAAGAAGGCAAATGGTGAATTAAGATTATGCCGAGATGCAAGAAATATAAATCAATACACTGTACCACAATACGAGGCTCCGATGAATGTGGAAGCAATTTTTGGGCGCATTACGAATACGAAAATATTTTCTAAAATTGATTTAAAACACAGTTTTCGGCTGATTCCTTTGGATGAAGATAGTAGAGATTACACAGGCTTCTCTATTGATGGTGTGTTGTACAGATTTTGTGTAGCTCCATATGGTATACAAAGTGCTTGTTCGGCCTTGGTTAGAGCATTACACCAAATACTAAATAAATTTGAAGACTTTGCACTTCATTATATTGACGATATATTAATCTTCTCGAATGATGAAGAAGAACACCTAAAACACATTGAAATTATTTTAAAAGAATTAGATAGAGCAGGTTTAAAAATAAATCAAAATAAATGTAAATTTTATCAGGAAGAGATATGCTTCCTAGTTTATAAAATAGACCAAAATGGGATGAAGATAGGATACAGGCAATAATAGAGTATAAGAGACCATCAAACCTAAAATCTCTTAGAGGATTTCTAGGAATGATGAACTATTTCAAACGTCTGATACCTGATTTGAGCATGAAACAAATACCTTTAATAAACCTTTTAAAGAAGGAAAATGAATGGAAGTGGACTGAGGAAACAGAAATGGCTTTTAATGACTTGAAGGAAGCATTTACTAAACAATTGAAGGTTTATCATCCTAATTATAATCTACCATTCATACTACGAACGGACGCATCCAAAGAAAGGTTTGCAGGAGTGCTATTACAGATACAGAATGACATGGAAGTACCCATATGCTTTGTATCAAGGGTAACGAAAAATTATGAAAGGAATTATGGAGTGTCAGAACTAGAATTGGCAAGTATAATTTTCTGTGTGACTAAATTTAGATTTTATTTATTAGGAGCAAAATTTACGATAGAAACCGATCATTCTTCACTTACAACTATTTTAAAAAACAGATTTGGCAACAGTAGAGTTCATAGATGGGGTTTAATATTACAGGAATATGACTTTGAAATTAAATTCATTCCAGGAAAGACAAATGTAGTGGTAGATGCGTTAAGCAGAGAAAGTAAGGGGGATAATAATAAAAATAAAAGAATTGTAAAAATTGGGGTAAATGTCATGAAAGATTTAGATGGAATATTTTCTTTAAATAGCATCATTGAAGACCAAATGGGATTAACTGAAAAACAGAAACGAAGAGGACAATTAAAAGAAGATATATGGATAAAGAAAAATGGGGAAACAGATTTATTTATAATAACCGAAAATATAGCTAGAAAAATTTTGGAAAATTTACACAGAAGAAATGGACATATAGGAGCTAGGAAATTATGGTTACTATTGAGAGAAAATTATATTAGTAAAGGGGACCAAAGTATTGCAAAATTGATCACCAGTACATGCCATATTTGCCAATTAGGAAAAAGTAAACACAGGAGAAATGAGAATATAGCAAAATCCATATTAACAACGAGATGTGGGGAAATAATTGCTATAGATTTTCTGAGCAATTTGATACCCAGTAAACAAGGAAATTGCCATATTTTAAAAGTGGTTGATTTGTTTTCAAAATTTGTGAAATTATACCCTACAAAAACAACAAAAAGCAAAGTCATTATGGAAAAACTATCAGAGTACATGAAGGAAATCATAAAACCTGAAAATTGTATAATAGATAATGCTACCTATTTCACAAATGAAAGATTTAAAAAATTCTGCAGTAAAAATCAAATAAATTTAAGAACGATTAGTATTTGACATCCATCTTCAAATTCATCTGAAAGGTACATAAGAGAAGTGATAAAGTTTCTGAGAATAACTTTGTGGAATCAAAATCATAATAATTGGGAAAATCAAATAGAGGAAATTCAAAATTATCTAAACAATTTACCGAACACAGTAACAATGGAAAGTCCAATTTATTTGATGAAACAATTGAGACCTCAAAGGAAATGGGAAATAAATACTACAGAAGAATTTAAAAAGGTATTGGAAAGAGTAAATAAAAATCTGCAAAACAATGCAAACAAATATCTAAGAAGAATGGAAAGAAAAGGAAAAGTTGAAACTACATTTAATAAAGGAGACTTAGTAATCGTCCGTGCTCTAAGGGTATCAGATAGAAGTAAACATGTATGTGCGAAATTGAAACCGCCTTTCGAGGGACCATATGTGGTAGAAAATGAGAATGGAGTAAATAGTTATGTTCTAAGATACATAGAAAGTAATGAAATAAGAGGTGTTTTCAATATAAAA
Organism: Galeruca laticollis; assembly: GCA_963921935.1. Classification (NCBI taxonomy): domain Eukaryota; kingdom Metazoa; phylum Arthropoda; class Insecta; order Coleoptera; family Chrysomelidae; genus Galeruca; species Galeruca laticollis. Next base: position 78,984,342 of record OY998176.1, read on the forward strand.
GATTTATATAAATACAATAATTAATGAAGAAGTTAAGAAAAATAAAAAAGGAATTTTGTAAATATTTGAAGTAAAATTTGCATTCATAAAATTTTTCCTTACATAAAAATTTGATAAACGTAAAATTTAGGGGATGTTAACATAGAGTGAAACCTGCAACACCCTGTATACAGATTTATTAATAATAGACTACATATGTCAAGTAATTAAAATTTTTTGGAATTTGAATTTTTTTTGAAATGATCTAAAAAGGAGACAATCTGTACTATTTACTATTCAATAGAGAAAGCATATAAAGGATCTAACTGTATGATTATAGAGAAGAATTAAAATAAGCTTTATAAGAATATAGGTGACATAAAAACAACTTCCATATTTAAAAGAGAGAATTTTAAAACGTTTGTTGCATATGAATGAAATAATAATAGCCCTTTGTTCTTATTGTCAAAGTAAATTAATATTGTGATTTGTTTTAAAGATGTGAATATTAGGGTTTGGAGGAAGTTTTCAATAAGGTTGTATGAGTACTTAAAATATATGAATGTAAGAAGTAAAATGAAAAACATTAACTCTATGGAATGTGACATTTGTTGAACGATTTGACATTTTGAATAAATAATTTAGAAAACAAGAACTGTCATTTAGTAAATTTATTGAAATACAAATTAAGGGACAAATATATGAGTTATAATCGTTTAAGAGGCTCAAAACAGAATGTTTTAAAATTATGGATGGACAATCCACCATTTGAAATGAAATCTTTCAAATGGGAATTTTGATAACCAATTTTGATTGGTGGTATGCTTTTAAGATATATTTATCAGCGACAAGTAGGTTGCTAATAATAATAAAAAAATTGAATGGGAATAGTTTGTTGATTATACAGTCTATTGACTAAGTACTTTTTTTTTGGGTAGAAATTTTGAAGAAGCAACATCTTTTGGAGAAAAATTTTGAAACTTTTAAAAAAAAAACAATAATTTGGCATTCTAAATCAAAGAAAGAAATACATTATACTTAAAAGCTAGAGTAATATATTTAAAGCAAGCAGAAGTACACATTATAGGAGATTGGTAATTATATTTGAATACTAACCATAAAATTTATAGATGTAATCAAGTAAAATATTGTATGGTGGAACGGTGTCTCCACCATACCTTTTAGAAAGCTTTGGATTATATGATTTGATTAAAATGTATTGATGTGGACGAAGTATAGCACTGTTTCTGGATATTGTGCAAGCTGGACAAATGGCATGGAATTTTCCAAGAGGTAACCTAAAACAAAATAAGAAACATTTATTGATGTGCATTAATTGAACTATACAGTGAAAGAAGGTATTTAAAACCATTTAATTATGTAAAAAGAAGGTAGAGTAAACTTACCCATTTAGTGCAAAGAATTGAACTTTGAATTTAAACAGACGCTTATAAGTTTCATTGTCCGCCATTTTCCTATCATAGACGTTTATATAACGGATTTCGTATTATAAGATTTGTGATAAAAGTTGCCTATTTTGAATTAGATATAGAAATTGTACTTCATTGAGTGGATGACTTTATTTGAATGAATGATCATAATAGAAAATAGGTTTTCATTAATTTATGTCCTGTAAAAGAATAATGTATTTTTTCCTATAGCATTAAATAACGTTTTTCTATTTGAAGAACATTGTGAAATTATTTTCTTGAGATTTTTCATTTCTCTATGGTGATTGCTCCATCTAGTTTAAACATTTGGTAGCTTTAAACAGACATCTATGAACCGTGGAGAGGTTCAGCATTAAACACAGGATCGTCTTTAGAATTTTTTTGGTAACAATAATAAAGCAAGTATATTTTGATCAACAAAAATTTTATTCGAAAGATAGGAATGTTATTTGAATTTCGGCGCTCATATTAGAAATTGAAATTGTTTTGTTTGTTTTTCTACATCTGAACCCTACTCTGAGATTAGAGAGTTTCTCATGCAAAGAAATAATTATTTTACAAGTAAATCTCAAATATTTCAATATACCGGGCAAATAAAAATTAAATATCAACAAAACTAAACTTAAAATAATAATTCATAGTATTTAGACTTTTTAAACATTCTCTCTCCCCCATTCTATCCACAATAACATGTCGGCCCAACGTAGGGCAAATTAGGGAAAGTATATTTGTTTTGAAACATTAAACTTACACACCTAACATATCAGTATAATACGAGTATATATTGTATAAGTGAATGTATATTCAAATTTACAATTTTAATTATAATAGTATTATTTATTAATAATTAATCTTTTAAAGGTTTATGTTTTTATTTCTCAATGTCAATTTTATATGCCACACTTTGGGTACGACAACTTGTTATTGTCAATGTGAAATTATTATAATAGATTAAGTTTATCAATTTATATAATTTAAATTTAATGTTGTTAAATTTTATCTATATATTTTACTTGCTTTGGCCTAGCTAAATTTCAAATGAAATTCTTCTATACCATTTGACTATAATGAATTTCAAATTGTTTGATATATTATATAAAAAAAATTATTATCTTTGATATTGCATTGTTATACTCTCAACATTAGACTGATAACTGGAAGAAAAATGATTTAAACTCATTGAATTTACTAGTTAAACTCATTTGCTAATTATAATTGTTGTTATTAATTATTACGCCGGTTTTGTTATTATTATTATTACCATGTTGTTTCAATTAACATTTATGACACTATCACCTTCCTCCATACCTTGCTATTTTATATCAGGTTCATTTCTTTACATAATTACCTCGGCTGCTCTGACTTCTCCACTTAATAATTCTTAATCAGAGTAGGGTTCAGGGCTAATGATTTAAGATACCAACCTGAATACTTATTACAATTATTAAAAATAAATAACTACTTGTTCAGTAAATTAAATATTTGATAGTGAAATAATTATAATATGGAACTTATATTTACAACTGTTTACTATGAAAGTTGAAAACTATGCGATGCCTATGAACACTAATTTGCATAAATTTTCATATCTTCGAAACTTGAATATTTTAAGAAACATCTGTTTTTAACAAAATCGTACGACATTATTTCTCTTATATGGAAGAGAAATATTCCATTTAAAATAACATTTGAAATAATTTTGTTCAACAGAAATGCAATGGTAGTAAATTAGTGTTAAATTCGTGTACTCATTTTATAATATTGATATTTTTACTGTGGATAGATTATATCTATGTAAGTAAAATAGTGAAATATTTATGAATTATTTAACATGTTTCAAATTTCTTACAAACTAGATGCATACAACACAACTTATCTACAATTTGATATCAGGTAAGTTTTATATACATATACAAATATTATTGAGGCTTTTTTTACTTATATAAATTTACTGTTCCCGTTTCATTCATTTGATTGTTTTGGCCATTAATTACGTTGAATGTTTATAAAATTATAATGATCATTCTATTGTCTGTTTATATTGTTATGATTATTTTTGTATCCAAAAAAAATTATTTATCTATCACCAACCTGATTATAAACTGCGCTTCTCAAACATGTCCGCACTTTGACGCTTCGTTGGTTGCTGATGCAATTCCTGATTTCTTGATAATTGGATATAACTCTTCATCTCCTTCTGGGAATTTTATTCACACTTTTTGTTAATTGTGCACTATATAAATTTTGCTTTATATAATACTTGTCACTATGAACCTTTTTTATAAAATTTTCACTAGCTTATTACAATAGATGCTATACTTTAGGCTTCTCTTTTAACACTCTCCATGTATTTGTTGATTACCAGATGTTCATATTTTTCTAGACTTTGCCATTGTTAGCGTCCGATTGTCACTTTTGGTTTTGTAAAGTTTGATTTATTTCTGACTTAAAGTTATTGTAACCCATTGTTTTACACTTACTATGTTAATTACCGTCACTAAATTGTTCATTAATATTGTTTATAATTGTCTTTTTAGTTAGTTAATAATATTGAAGTCTTCTGATTGGTCAACACAAAAATTCAAATCTTTCACTTTCTACAACGTAAATAATCATATAATGCATATGTATACAATTCATTTTACATCTTTTTTCTATTCACTGCATTGCCGAACATAATATTTCAATATTATCTTATATTTCATTCTTATTACTTGATATTAATTACATTGTAAGTTGGTATCCCTGTTGTCATATCTTAACTTTCTAATCATTGACATTACCTACACAAATTACAGATTTCTCTACTTTACATTTCCCTTTTAAAATTAAAATCATTGAATATTTGATTTATTGTATTTTATATGTTTTCCCTATTCATAATTTACTTGTTTGTCGATAATTTCATAGTTTTGTTGGTATTGTCATTCCCATTCTATCTTATCCTTCCAAATAAACAGATCTTTTTGGTGTCTAATATTGCGCCTTGCGTCAAGTTAATTTATTGAGCTTCATTTCTCGTTAAGTCCTGTCTCAGGTTGCACATGGTATTGAATTACTTTCTTTATGTTTTGTAATAATTATTCAGATTACTTATTTGACCTTTTTTTCATCTTTTTTTCTGATTATGTCTATTGACCTAATTTGATCTTTCTGTACATACTTATAAATTGATAAATTTTGCTAAAAAAAAAATTAATTAACAGATATCATTATCTTATACTATACAATAATTTTAATACTCTTTATATGCTTGTTTATTCTACAACAATATATATATGTAAATATACATATATATATATATATATATATATATATATATATATATATATATATATATATATTATTATAATATATATCTAATTATTCTTTTATAGTTGCCCCACGTTTGGGTGACAAAATTATAATATATCTAATTCTCTATGATGAATTTTATTTATTTAATTTTAATGTAAACCTTCCTGTAAAGATAAATTTCAATTCACCTCACGTTGATGTATATTGTCGCAGCGACAATTCTTGTACATACAACTTAATAACTTTATGTAAGAAATTTCTACTTTGACAGTAGTTGTCAAAAATATGCCCGGCTCTAATAAATATCAATTTAGTATTTCTAAAAATGAATTTATATGTATAATCGACCTATTACTCTTCTCTCAGGGTGGGATCAAACTGTTAAAAAAATTAATTTTTCCAAATTTGTTTAAATTTTTACGTATCTCCAAATTATCTGTTTCACTATTGGTCAGAACCTATAGTAACTGTATGTTTAATATTATAAAAGGCACTTTAAATCTCTGATGACGTTTCCAATATTTCTGTCACTGAAAATTACGAACTGTCACTGATTTGATCGACAGTTTTATTTAATGAAAAATGTTTGATTTTCTGAAATAATGTTATAAAAAGACTATAGTGAGTAGAAATGCTAAATTCTATATTATACTACTAGATTCAAATACAAATTAACAAATTAATATTCTCCAAACTTATCACAAACGAAACAACAGTCGTAATTTCTACGAAACTTAAAATTACTACAACCTATATGCTATAAATTAACCTAATGAAAAACGTTTAATAAAAGTTCCAATTGTCGATCTAAATCTTGATATGGATAAATGTCAAAAACAAGCTTCACTCAATTTTTTCTAGTTCAAAACTTTTCTTCTCTTATGTGAATTTCCTTATATGATTTATTAATTTTGTTTGCAATCAAAAATCTAATAGATGCATCTATTTCAAATTTAATTTAAAATTAGTCCTTATTATTTCTCGAGAAATTATTGTAAAAAACTGGATCGGACTCACCAACTAATAACTGGACAACTCGTACAATTCTAATTGATCTTAGAATTCAGGAAATTTTCTAAATTTTATTTAGAAATCTGGAACACATTCATTACACACGATGCAATTCTTATTCGAATTATGCACGCACTAGCTTTATAATGAAATGGCTTTTGAATCTGGTTGTATAAATATACATTTTCTACTATCTACCAAAAATTGAGACAACTCTAATTACGATGTTGCCTCTTCGGGATTTCAAACACAACTAACTAAACATTCTTCAAATAAATAAATCTCCTCTCCTTTAGTTACGAAAAATTCCTTTTATTAAAAAAAATACTAATTTATGTTTCCCTATAACAAAGAGAGATTTGAATTCTTTTATTATCATTGTAATTCTGATAGCAGAGACACCTGTATTTTAAAATTTCAAATATATTCTCCAAAATGTAATATAATTCTGTCTATCATTAAATATATTCTACATAAACGTCATCCGAAAATTAAAATGTCACATTTGATTTGTATACCGAATCTTTCAAAATTATTGATTAAACCTATAATACAGTGTGTATCGAAAGTATTGCATACAAATATAAATAGTTCTCCTTATTTCAATGTTTCTTTCACATTTTAAATAGAGGAAGTGTATTAATATATATATATATATATATATATATATATATATATGTATATATATATGTACACTGCACAACTTATTTAACGCACAACCAAAAAGTTACCTCATTTTTGATATTATTTATTTTCGAAATTTCTTCGTTCATTTTTGTTTATTTTTTTTCAAATTATAGGTTTTTCTCTTAGGAATATCATTGCTTCAGTTGTCTTCGTAAAACGAATAATGTTGATATTATACCAGGTGTAATAAAAATGTTTTTTTCCGAAATTTCATAACGTCCTGTGAGGTATACAAGCCATTGCAAGTTATTGCAATTATAGCTAATTCAAAGCCTAATGTTTCTTCTACATTTTTTTAATCATTTGTTTATCTTTGTAACTTCATGAAACACACCGTTTTGAAACACCATGTGCTTTTATTCACTTGAAATACATTTATCGCACAACTTAAACAGCTAGGAAGCTATGGAAATCGAAGATTACACGTCATAAACTGACAACTGTGTCATTCGTTTTTTGTTTACAGTCCTACAAAAATTATTCAATAATGGAACGCCAAACCAGAAATTTAACTCGTGATGAATGTGTTGAGTCAGCTACGTTATATGGTGAAAGGTGGATTACAACCGCATAGTTGGAAGGTTGGGAGTGTATCACACATCAATATGGAGAGCAATTCAAAGGTACGCAGAAACAGGGGAACATTCCAGACAGGCCGGTCAAGGTACAACTCGTGTTACCACTGCTATCCAGGATCGCTTTTTAAGAGTAAATGCTGTAAGGTAATGGTTTATAACTGCAAGAAATTTATGAACACAACTTCAAGACGCAGATGGTATACACTTAGATTCTTCCTCACTTTCAAGCGTTTGACCTAAATTACTTGAGTTGCATTTTCCGGGTTCATTGCAAGAAATGGCTGCTCTAATTCATACCAATCTACAGTCACTCAAAGTTTTTGTCATTTTCTCAATTGATTGCTGGAAGTCGTCTCGATTTATCTTTTGGAGGACACCTTCAGGTTTGCTTTGAAAAACTCTGATTAATCTACCATCTAAAATCTGCAAGGTTTGCCGAGGGAGACAAATTTGAGACCCAGGATTGCTGCTCGAGGACCTGATGAAGAAGATCATCAGAGAGCCAGATTGAATTTTGCAAATGAGCACGTTAATTGCTTGGAGCAGATTGGGTACATATTTTTTGGACTGATGAATGAAGGCTCAGTTTGTATAATTATGACAGACTTATTCGCGTCTACCAAAGTCCCGATTAGCGATACAGTGAATGCAATTTTTTGCACACAACTTTATATGGAGGTGGATTCTTCATGGTGTGGGGCGGAATAACTTTGACGGGGCGAACGGACTTGGTAGCTGTACATGGAAATCCCAATTCTGAGAGATACATCACAGACATTCTTGAAGAACATGTTGTGCCTTATGCCCCCTATATAGGACCTAATTTTTTACTTATGCACTTATCGTGAGAAATTATCTTGAAGAAGTAGGAGTTGGTCACATAGACTGGCCAGCCCAGCCCGTAGCTCCGACCTAAACCCAATTGAACATATTTGGGATTTTATCGGTCGGTGGATGCAAGAATTAGAAGAACCTCTAGTCGAATTATGGAATGGCGTAGATCAGAACCTAATCAGAACTTTAGTTTTAAGTATGAGCCAAAGATGTCGGGAGGTCATTCGTGAAAGGGCTGGAAACACCAGATACTAATTCTCTATTTACTTTTGTTTTCTGTTATTTGTTGTTTCATTGATTAAAGCAATCCGTTTTTCTAGGTATGTTTTTTGAGTTTTTATGTCCTTTCAAGACCTTTTTCTCTTCTAAAATATCTTGAATCTTTCAATAAATTATAAGATATCAAGGAAAACATAATGCGAAATGAGGCATTGAACCAGTATAATTAGTAATAAATAATGAGCACTTGACAAAAAAAGCTAATAAATTTAATAAAAATGACGTCAACTGAAAAATTGAATATTTTATGAAGTAACAGAGATAAACAAATAAATAAAAAAATAAAATGTAGAAAAAATATGAGGGTTGGAATTGGCTATTATTGCAATAACTTGCAATTGCTTTTGTACCCCACAGGATATTTTGAAATTTCGGATAAAAACATAACATTTTTATAGCTCCTGGTATAATATCAATATGATTCCTTTCACGAAGTCAACTAAGACAGTGATATTCCTAAGAGGAAAACTCATAATTTGAAAAAAAAGTCAACAAAAACGAACGAAAAATGTTGAAAATTCGTAACAGCAAAATTGAGGTAACTTTTTGGTTGTGCGTTAAATAAGTTGCGCAGTGTATATAAAAATATTGAAATTTTTATTTGTATTTAGAGAATACTAGCCGTGATCATAAAAAAATATATTCATCATCTCTATAATTAATTTTCCAAGATTAAAATTTGAACATGTGATTTCGTGAAATTGCTTCTCTTATCAAATTTGACATATTAATATTGCACTGTGGTGAAATTGCATACATATTTATATCGTGTTGTGTGAAACTTTGGTTGGAAATCTCAACTTCTTTCGTAAATTCAAACGATTGATGAGGATATTGTATATTTTCACCAATAACAGCTTTTTCTTAGTGTAAGTGAAACTCAAGAAACATGAAATTACAGAACAGTATACGAGTATCACTATTCATGTGGTACTGGTATTGTCAGATGGAGTATGTCATTGTCCATAGAACATTGTGTTGTTCACAGTCAGTTGAATATTTCATCTCTTTAAAGTAAGATGTTGGTCTGAAAATAATAAAGAATGTGCAACCATTTTCAAATAATTTTTGTTTCCTATTTTGTTATTATCATGGCTCAGCTCAGCTTATCATTGAATTACCATAACTTACAAAAATATTGAGATGTTTTTCAGTTCCACATTGTTATGTATCAGTCCTCGGGGACTTTAATCTGATTTTCAGGAGTTTATCGAGGGAAATTTGTTGATTTCACATTATGGAGCTATTCATACAAATCTAATTAACCACCGCTCCCTTGAAAGTGAAGTCCCTAAAACTTTTATCAACAGGATTTAAACTCGAATGGACGATTAGTGATTTGGAAATTGATACCCAAAGTGCTTAACAAAAAAGGGATATAAAACGAAAATATATATTTTTGGATTAAAATCTACCCTATAACTCCTTGTTTTGGAATTAGAAAATGAGGGAAAGTAAGTGATGCAAAAAGTGGGACGGTGGATGGGTTACAGGAGAAATAAAATCGAATCAACCCAGATATCTACAGTATGGAAATATTTTTACAAGAATAAATTCGAGATAGAAATAAAAGATATGATAATGAAGTTATTCAATAACAAGAGGAAAGGAATATCCAATTAGGCAAAGAGGAAGTCCAAGAACGTAATGAAAACAGCTAGCATAGATCTGGGATAAATAAAATATACAGAGTCGTCTATAAATGTTACAACATCGTGAATATTTATATATTGAATTTTAAATCTTTTATAAAAACACTCTGTATAAGGGAGTATAGAAATATTATATTGTTTATGAATTCATCCAAATTATAGTACAGGGTAAGAATATAGGTTGTTATTATCATTTAGAAATTAGATTTTAGGAAATGAATTTCATGCAATAAGTTTGATAATAGTAATTTATGCAACAAGTGCATAAAGTGGTACTTTTTTTCACTCTAACCATAAAGTTTAATGAAAGTCCATCCTCGATGCCCATTCATTGTGTTAGCTTATGAGAAGCGTGAAATAAAGTTTACGTTATGGCACTTTTTTTAACGTTTTTTTACTTTTTTTCACTCTAACCATAAGCAACCACTTTAAGCGCTGCAAACCGATGAAATACAAGGTACTTTCAAGATAGGCCGTAGAAAAATATGATTTTTTGTACTTTAAGCATTATTATTTGGGTTGCTAGTGTAATATAATATATTTTTTAGTTATTTATATAGAGAATGTACAGAGTTTAGGTTGAAAATATTGTCCTATCCTCACGTGGCGATCCTGCCAATTCTTTCATCATAAAAATATAATGGCAATCTAAATGATTTTAAAATAGTTAAAAATGGGTCAGGAATAGTCTGAAGAAGAAGTTTTGTAAGTAAGAAAAGGAAGGAAAACATTGGCGAATTAAATAAGAGCGAGCCAAATATTAGTTTAAATTGAAAAAAAATTAAGCTGATTTTCTTAGGACGAATAAAAATAAAATGAATGTGCCATAGTTAAAAGATTTCTTGAATGATTGTTCACAAATATTTGAGTGACGTTTATGCTAGACAGTTCTGTGTTTTTTTCTGTGAATTTATTCATGTTACAGTTGGAAGCATTGATCTGATTTTTTGATTCTATAGTTACATGTTTAAAAAGAAATTAACTAAGAATTCACATTTTGTTCAACATTTGTACTTATTTATAACCCACTATGCAAATAAATATTACGGTTATGTTAATTCAACATCACATTGTAATAATGTTCTTCCTTTTTTCCTCTTGTTTTCTTCACATGCACATCTATACAACCGGTTATGCCTAGCTTGTGACTGTTAACTTTTGTGATGTTTCAACTTAACTTCTCAGCGATGTTAAAGCGCTGCCTTTTTACATTACTGTGATGTTACTAGAACTTCCTCAAAAGGAAGTCTTTATAACGAACTAAAAACAACATTTCTGGTACATTCTGAAATGCCTTTTAAAATCTTGTCGATGTTAATGCAATGTCTAAAAAATAACATCTTATCAATGATCTAAATGCGACATTTCAAAAACAATACAGTGTATTCTCTTAGATGTTGTATGGACATTACTTAAACTTCTAAATAATATACCTCAAACATTCTAGATGACATCCTATAGATAATTGTGTGCCTAATCAGCAAATACAGGGTGAGCAAGTAGGAACGCCAGCTGTCGGCCATATTTCAAAAAATAGTCACGGTACAACTTTAAAAAAATACCTTCAGGAAAATCGCCGGAAAGTATTTTTGAGTTCCTAAAATATCTGCTGTGGGGTGGAATGAGCACTTAAAAACATAATACTGTGATTATCTCCAAAAAAGACATACTAAAGGTATCCTAGAAATACAATTTTTGATATATTGATGAGATTATGAAAAAATGTAGTTAGGGACTTTTTGTCCTTACTTTTCAAGTAAGGGGTGGGGGAAGGTTCAAACTAAAAAACAAATGTAACACTTTTTTTTAATCGATATTAATGTTTTTGGCGTCATATAAAAGAGTTTTTCCTCTTTAATAAGATATGCTTAACAAAAAAAAACTGAACAATTTTGTCAACGCTATGTGAAAAAGTCGACAATTTTCCCATTTTTCTCGGAAATTTCGAATGTAATGAGGCATTTTTTAAATTCTGATTAGAAGGGGTTACAAAATACGAATCTATTCCAAGATTTACGATGTCAGATATAAAAATTAAAAAAATGCTTCAATTTACATTTGAAATTTCCGAGTGGATACAAAATTATCTAATTTTGTTATCAATCTTATTAAACAGAAAAACTTTTAAATGCAGCTAAAATCATTAATATCGGTTAAAAAACGAAAAAGTTATACATGTGTTCATAAGTTTGAACCTTCCCCACCCATTATTTGAAGAATAATGGCAAAAAATCTCCTTAATCAAATTTTTTCATAATCTCATCAAGATTTAAAAAATTGTATTTTTAGTACACCTTTAGTATGTTTTTTTGGAGTATTATGTTTTCGATTGTTCATTCCACCCCTAGCGGATATTTTAGAGACTGCAAAATATTTTGCAGCAATTTTTCAAGATCACTTACCTAAAGGTAATTTTTTTGAAAGTTGTACCATGATTCTTTTCTGAGATGTGGCCTACAGTCGTTCTTAGTTGTTCACCCTGTACATTTAAAATAAAATAGCGAAAAAAAGCAATAAAGGATTTAAAACGTTTATTCACTATTAATGAACAGTACAGTAAATTTGAAAAAAAACAGGTACAAAATTAGAAAAAAAATATCTTGTCCAGGAATCCAACCTAAAAAAAAAATTGTATAAGCGTATTACATAACAAGTGTGGAAAGTGGAAACCATTGAACGCATTCAGAGAAAGCAAGAAATAAAAAAGGGTTTAATCTGTAGTTGCCATAACGTAACATACTTTGAAACTGAATTAATAAAGTTTAACGGGTACACATACATTACAGCTAGTTTACAGAAAATTCATTAGAATAGTTTCTTAATAATATTATAACTAATAAAAATTTTACACCATAAAGATTTTATGAAACATTACGTTAAATCAACAGAAATCCAGTCTGATTAAAGAAAATTCTATCGTTTACTTACGGTTACTTTTTCTGACGCAAGAGTCGCTGTTTCGAGTGCATCAACCATTCCATAACGTACTCTTCAAAATCCTTATCTGTGAAACATTTGAAGGTGTTCTGAACAGCAGCTAATGAAACAATTACTTCAGATCAAATTGTGCCCATGGAGACCTTTGATCGATCATCATAAACTACAGCAAACTTGATTTTCAGCCAATTGACTGGGACCCATTTTCCATAAGATACTTGCGGGGTTCTTCAGAGGAATAATATATATTTTATTTCGAGAAGTGACTTTTCATGATTTACTTTCTATTACATGCCTCACTCCGTTTGGCAGGTAAATTCAGGTGTGCCATGAAAATTCATACTTCTTTTATGTCTAAAATAATATACTATTCTCATCTTATTATTTTCATCCTGGAACATATTGTATATTAACATCGTGGAATTGTAACTTAATGAAATCTAAGCATTATTGATACACTGTATACAAAAAAACTACTTATGAAGAAGAGATATGAACAAATTATCAAGTTAAATGAGTTTATAATTAATTGTATCCAATTGAGTATCCAATAGCTGTGTTTCTACAATAGTAAATAACTGAATTATGTTTGTTGACTGGAGCATTCAGTGTCATAAGTTACATATTCTTCAACTAGATTAATATAGGTACCATTGTAAGGGACAGCTACAGCTTATTAATTGTATTTAGTGTATTTTCAAATGGAAATGAGCTTTTTAACAGAAATTTCTGTTTTTAAAGTCTTAAACAGTCTCTAATTGTACACAAGAATTGTTAGTATTAATGTTAAAATTTTCTAAACCTGCAAAACTATATTGATATGGCTATGACTACTTCTACAAAAACTAGAACTAGAGATACTTGATTCAATATTTTTTGTACTGTTTCATACAGTGTTTGTAGCAGACTATCTGAAATAGTTATCCCCCTTTCTTCACATAATTACCAACTATTTGGTTTTTATTTTATTTATGTAAGTAGCTTCTAGATTCATATCTCTGCCAACATATGAGCATGTTTTATTATTAATAATAATATCTACCCTATTGCAATATTAAGTTTTTTGTAGGGTATAATGCATATCTAAGATTTGAAATATTGTGAATCGTTTTTAAAATATACTTACTAACTAAAATATTTCAAAAGTTGAAACAACTCTTATTTTGTAAACTCTATTATATAATGTTAGTGTACAATTCCGCCACCTGGAATTTCAATGTACAATAGCCGAATAAAGTCGTGAATGAGTATTAAGTTTCAATAATTATGATTTTTGAATAGGTACTTACTTATAACAACTGTTGTTCGTCCATTATAACAAGAATTATAACTAAGTATAGAAACTGAACTTAAGAAGGAACTAACGAAAATGAAGACCACTTCATTCAAGTACTTCTTGCAAAAAATGTGCTTCTTGCAAATAAAATATAACAAAAAACTGAATACCATGCGCCATTTCATGCTTGTCATTTGTTTTCACAGATAAAATTATTGTTTGTTTCGTTCGTCAGTTCCTCTTCTGTTTTTTTCTTTTCTTATGTTACTATCAAAAGTAAGCCCCAAAATTCTTATTGAGTTACACACCTGCAGATATTCGTCACTTAACTGTATTTGTGGATGTATGTTAGGTCTCGATGTTCTACTCAATTTAATAATTTTTGATTCGGCTGCTGAGAAATGACAGCCAGTTGGAAGGGACCACTGACTTAGTTGATTTACTGCTGTCTGAATTATCTTACCTGTAGTTTGGTTATTTTTACCACTACAAAAGATTATTAGATCGTCTGCGTATATAGAGAACTTAATAGGGGGTCTAGTTGATGATCATATATCATTTATGGCTATTATAAAGAACGTTGGACTTAAAACTAAGCCTTGAGGTACGCCATTATATTCTAAGTGTTTCGAAGAAACTTGTCCATTAGTAGATACCTGGAATGATCTATCGGTTAGGAAATTTTGTACAAAGGCCAATATGTTGCCTTGGAAGTTGTATTTCTTGAGTTTATTTATTAAGTATTGCTGACTTTGATAGGGTATCAAAGGCACTATCAATATCAAATGCGGCGGCTACAACATCATGTTTTTTAAGGAAAGCATCGGCAATATATGTCTGTAGATTGGCGAGATTGTCGATAGTACTACGGTGAGGTCTCAATCCCGATTGTGTTGGATTTATTATTTTGTGTTTTTCCAAGTACCAACGTATCCTTTTATTAATCATCTTTTCCATCAACTTACACATTGTGCATGTTGAAATGGGACGATATGAGTGTAGATCTGTTGGCGGTTTATATGGTTTCATCACTGGAATTGAAATTTATTCTCGCCTTTGTGTTGGGAATAGCTGTTTAGTTCAGATGGTGTTATATAATTCCAGTAATTTTGTTGAGGAGATCGGTGATAAATATTTTAGAAAGATGAATGATATATTATTGGGACCAGCAGCGGAATTTTTACAAATAGAAAGAGCGTAAGTTAGTTCTTCGAATGAGAATGGATGGTCCAAAGAGTTAAGGTCAGATATAACGGAGGGGATAATAGGGAGTGGGGACTCGTTCAGTTGATTGTGGTTTTGATTATTATTGTTCTTGTATTTATCTTCAAAATGAGTAGCTATTAAATTTGCAATTTGCTGGTTATCAGTGACAATTTTATCATCAATTATCACCGCAGAGATTTTAGTCTAAGTTTTATTGCTTTCATTTGTCATATTTTTGTCCAGACTTGTCCCGGGGGTGTGTCAGAGGTAAGGGATGAAACATAGTTACTACAGGAAGCTTTTTTACTCTGCTTTACTACCCATCTTGCTTTGGCTTTAAGTTTTTCGAAATTTATATAATCATCTGTATTTCTAGTCTTCCTGTATTTATTTAATGCAGTTTTACATTCCCGGACAGCAGTTGCGCAAGAGTCATTCCACCAAGGAACGAGTTTTCGGGATGCTTGTATTAAAGATTTTTCAACGTATATTTCTGCTCCTTGGATTATATAGTTACTGAATGCTGTAACCGATTCCTCGATATTTTCAGGAAATTGTAGCTGAGATATTTGATATTCAGTGAATTCTTTAAATGCATTCCAGTCATCATTAGAAATTTTCCATCTTGTTATACAGTTTAATGTGGTTTTTGATTTATCAGTGAGGAAGATTGGAAAATGATTGCTATCATAAAGACTGTCAAGCGTTTTCCAGGAAAGCGACGGTGTAGTTTTAGGGTCACAAAGACTAAGATCAATAGAAGATAGATTTCCTGTAGCAATATTTAAGTGCGTTTCTGCACCTGAGTTCAGTAAACAAATATTATTGTGATTTAGGAAATTTTCAACTATTTTCCCCCTTCCAAAAGTAAGTTTTGATCCCCAAATGACATTGTGTGCATTAAAGTCACCAACTAGGATGTATGGAGGTTTCAATTGCCTTACTAGATCAGCAAGATCAGATTCACTGAGGTTGTAATTTGGAGGGATGTAAATGCTACAGATTGTAATTTTTTGGGGGCCCAAACTGTGACAGCGACAGCTTCAATGGAGTAACTAATGGTACATCTACGGAATAAAAATCAAAAGAAACATATATCGAAGTTCCACCGCTAGCTCTAAGAAAGTTGAATCTAAGATAGTGGTAAACGACAAAGTTTTTTAATTCCCGTTTGTGACTTTCCTTAAAGTTCATTTCCTGGAGACAGACAATATCAGCTTGGGTATTGGACACTAATTGTTGTATACGTTCAAGACGGGGGATATTAAGTATTCTAAGGGCAGTATGAATGAGTCAGGAAATTTATTATACATGTCTGAGATTATTGTCCTGTAGCTTTCAGGTATCTTATTATATTATCAAGTGTTGATTCTTTTTTAGCTTTTTTCTTGACAGGTTTTGGAATATCTATGGATGGAATATCGAAAGTGGGGGCTGTGTTGATAGTACTGGGAGAAACAGATTCTGTGTCTGTGGAACTTGGCAAAGGTGTTTTTTGTGTAGGTGGAACCTGTATATTTGGATGATGTGTAGTAAACAGAGCAACATTAATGATGTCTGAAGTAATAGGTGTGTTGTTTATGGATTGTGGGAGCTGTATATCTGATTCCTGGGAAACTGGTGGCGGAAGATCAAATTTGATATTAGGACTGTTCGTGTTTGATGCTTGCATGTTTGATGCTGGTGGCTGGGAAGCAATTAAGGTATTAGGGCAGTTGGTTGCAATATGACCGGTTTGCTTGTATATAAAACACTCCATTTTGTCAGTTGAAAGAAAGATCCTATAACCATCATTTTCATAAGGAATTAATAAGGAAGTCTGGAGCTCAAAATTTTCGGAAGATGGTACAATATAAACTTGTCCACGGAAGGATCATATATGATTGTATTCATCCCCGGGAATGCCAGCTTTCAGGAATGATATTGGTGATGCTAACTGTAGTCCAAGATCTATCAAGGCTGTTTCAATTAGTTCGTGAGGAATGGATAGGCACACATTTGAAAGAACAAGGCGTTTTGCGGGGGTAACTAATCTTCTTACATTCAGTTCCATGTTTCCAACTTTAATTGTCGAATGGTTGGTAATCAGTTGGTCAACTAGTTCAATTTTGTTTAGATAAATGCAGATTCTGTTAATGGAAATTCTTGATGCGAAGCATATATTTCTTGGGCCTATAATATCACCAACAGCTTTAACGTAGTCGAATAATTTCAAATTATCAGCGGAGTGGAAAAGTAAGGCTTGTTCTTTCTTGGGAGACGTTGGTTTTGGAGTAGATTTTGCGGCTGCTACATATGAAGTGGAAATTTGAGGAACGTTACAGTTATTTTCAGTCATTGTAGGTTTGTTTCCGATGTGGGTGTTGTTATTGTTGCTGCCCTCGTAGTCAAATGCAGCTTCTTGTGTTACGCTAATGGTGGAAATTTTGTGTTTTATTTGTCAGCAAACCAAAATACACCATAGTGTTAAATTGGTTGCCTATCGAAAAACTGAACCAGCGAGTGTAGAATAACTGGTTTACTTCTTATCAGTAATCACACGGAAATTTATTATTATTGTTTACTAATGAAATCAAAATAACACGAATCCCGTTATAATTTGTAGGATAAGTGTACGATAAAGAGATCTATTACTAGTCCAAAAACTCTGAATAATTGTCAATTGTTTACCTGATATACTTTGAAAAACTGCGCACTAATCTTAATCGAACTTTACTCGTTCAAGCCCAGTGGCGGAGTCCCAAAAATATGTTTTATTTACATGGCATGGATGTTAATAGAGTTGGTAATAAAATTAAGACATCTAGGAGATATATTATTAACGTTTTGAATAAACATCACGAAAAGTCTCTAAAAAGAACATCACAAAAAGACTTGTTATGTTTCTTGTTTAGTGGGTAGTTACATGTTTAAAAATAAATTTACTAAGAATTGACGTTTCGTTCGACTTTTGTTGTTTCTTCCTTTTTTGTAATCTGATGAAATACACTGTTTATTCTAATCAACCACCTTTAAAAAATATGTAATTCATACTTTGACTTTGATGGTGCATCGAAAAAAAATGTCCTAACAATGCTAATAGGATGGACATACATAAGGGCTTAATATGTTTTGGAAGAAGTCAGAGTTTATCATAGGAATTTATTAAAAAACAATGATGACGAAGAAGTGACAAAAGTGTTACAAGCCGTAAATTTAAGTAATTAGATAAGTTTAGAGAAAGCTTTATAGATTTTAAAGATATATGTAATGAATAAAATTTAGATTCTCAAATGGAAAACGATATTAGAGAAACTGACAATTCAATTGGACCATATTTAAAGCTGTTGAAAGTAAATTAATTGAGAGGAGGTAAATTGCACGAATTAGTTTCTAGTAGAATGTTGTGAGTAAAATTCAGATACCAAAAATATGACGGAAAAATTTGTTTTAAAAACCGCGGCTAGTTTGTTGCCAGTCATGGACGATACCGAAAATGTAACCAAGAAACTTACAGATGCGATTGAATTGTACAATTCCGTGCATGACGTAGATGGGGAAAAGCTGTGAGACGAATTTGCGAGTGCCAGTTACTTTTCTCTGGTCTCTGTGTTTAATAGTGAAATCACCAAGTTACAAAGAGAAATAATTGTTGGAATTCCACTATGTGGACTCATAACACTCGCCGGAGCTTATAAAAATCGAGGTACGTCTCTGAATTCCTTGTTTACGTGAATAATCAGTCTTACCGAACGCGATTGTTTGCTATTGACATTATTATCATTCAAGTTTTTTTTCCAATTTGTCGTTTTGGATGTCAGTAAATTGGACGTATTTTGGTAGATTGATACCTTATACATGTAAATTGTATGCGAGTTGAAATACTGTAACAAATTTGTGCTAACATCAATGAACGGCGAATGAACTATTTAGTACCATATATCCAATTATCTTTACTATATTATTGTGGAAAATAAATCACTGAAAATTTAAGCGTAAAAGTAAAAGTAAAAGCGACCATATACGCTAGAATTCGATCTAGAATTTCAAAGAATGGCAAGTGAATACGAAAAAGTAATAAAAGTATTGAAGGAGGAAATTATAAAAAATCGAAAGGAACTTAAATCTGCTATTGAGACGTCTGAAGCCAAACTATTATTGAAAATAGAAGAACTCAACTATCGAATGAATAACGTAGAAATTGAGAATACAATTCTACATAATAAAATCGAAGCATTGGAGGTAACTTGTAAGAAAAATAATATCGTTATATTTGGATTAGGAGACTCCCAGGAAGTATCTGCACCAGCGGTCTGCAGAGAACTCAAAAAATTATTGGACGTTGATGTCCAGGTATCCGATTTAAATAATTTGTACAGATTAGGAAATAAGAATAAAAACCCTGTCAAAGTTGAGTTCATATCATATTTGAAGAAGCTTGAAGTTATTAAAAACTGCAAAAAGTTAAAAGGTATCAGTGTTGGAATCTCAAACGATCTAACATATAAGCAACTCTGCGAGAATATAATACTGAGGCACCACTTGAATAGAGCGAGACAACATAACTCTGATAATTCGTACATAAAGGGAAACAGGTTGTATATCAACAACAGAGCTTACACCGCCAAAGAACTTGAAGAAAACGAGAATACCGATACTGCAGAAAGAAGACCAAACAGTACACCGTCGACCCCAAATTCACGAAGCCTCCATCCTCTATTTCAAACAGAAACAGCCAATAATCCAATTGAAGAAAATATCGGACAAGATTTAACACCGAAAGAAAAAGAAGAAAAAATTACTCTGTCTAAATCTGAAAGTGATAAGAAGGCAACGAAGACATCTGGACCTCCTCAACAAAAAGACAGAATTAAGAGTCTAAGATCAGGAATTCGATCTTAATATCACTAGGAATGGAAACATAATGGTGTTTCATTTAGAATAAGGTCAAGTATATGGAGATTGGGATATGTTCAAACTCATGTCAGTTTGAATTTATTTATCTTTTTTCTGTATGTCATTAAATTCATAACAAACTATAAAAAAAAGACAACCTCAAAGTAATACATCAAAATGTTAGGAGTAAAACAATAACAAATGGATCAATATATTAGAGACTTCGATATTGATATAGTAGAAATTTACTCTTTGGAACACATACAAGAATGCCGAGATATTTTAGAAATTAACAAAGATTGTGAAAATTTTAAAATTATCCATAATAACATACGAAGCATTAATAAAAACCTAGACAAATTTAAAATTCTCTTAGAAAACTTACATATCGGATTCGATTGTATTGTCTTATCAGAAACATGGGCAATAGGAAATTCGGACCTATATAATTTGGAGAGTTACAACAAGTAATATAACGAGGGGGATTTCAATCAAAACGATGGAGTTGTTGTATACATAAAATTAGAGTATAATTATACATACTCAATCATACCTTTGAATGAAAGCAACATGTTGCAAATTAAAATTATTCTCAATGACAAGAATAACTTTCGCATCAATGCTATATATAGATCCCCAAAAAGCAATATCGATCAATTCGTTATCAGTCTTCAACATTACTTTGAGAGTTCAGCGTTCCAACCAGAAAGTTATAACATTTTCATTGGTGATTTGAATATCGACCTACTAGAGGATATGAATATAATACAGACTATAACAACACACTTAACGAATTCGGTTACATTTCCACGATTAATAATCCAACACGATAACAGGGTGGACGTAGTTCATGCATTGACCACATATTTTTAAAATCCAAATTCAACATACTCGATCAAATACTGCCCCTAGTATTGCAAACCGACATTACAGATCATTTCTCAACAATACTACAGATAGTACTGGAAAAGACCAAATGCCCCAAGGAACGAGAAATAGTGAAATACATAGATGGAACAAAACTTGAAAATACAATCATTCAATGGCACTGGGAAAAGACTTGCTCAAAATATAAACCCAGATCCTAACTACAAGATCAATAGAACCTCCCTTCCAAACCCAATTACACTCCTACCCACAAACACACTTGAAGTAAACAGCATTATTCAAGAATTGAAAAACCACAAAGCCGTGGGATCGGACGAAATCAGAGCGGAAACGCTCAAAGTTATCGTGTCATTAATAACTGAACCATTAACTTACATCTTCAACAAATAGAAACAGGCATAGAAACAGGTATCTGGCCTAGAGCATTCAAACATTCAGTTATCATTCCAATATATAAAAAAGGTAACAAAAAACTGACAGAAAATTATAGACCCATTTCATTAATCACCCACTTATCAAAAATATTTGAGAAACTTCTAAAAAACAGACTACAAAATTTTATAAATAAGTATAACATACTTTCCGAAAGACAATATGGTTTTCGAGTAAAAACGTCCACTCAAGATGATCCTTACTGAAAAAATATATAACTCGTTAAACAACAACAAACCCTGTCTATGTGTTTTCAATGATTTATCGAAAGCATTTGATACTGTTAGCCACGAGTTGCTCTTTCAGTCGCTGGAGGACATCGGTATCAGAAACACTTGCTTAGATTTATTAAAAAGTTATGTTACGAATAAACGGTGTCGACAGTAAATCGTTAGTCGTACAATGTGGAGTGCCTCAAGGTACGGTCCTCGGACCCTTACCTTTCAACATCTACATGAATGGATTGTTTTCTGTACAGTGGTTTCGCAGACGATACCGCGATTTTCTACGAGGCGGATACATGGACAGAACTAAAAGAAATAGTAGGAACAGACTTTATTATCATTAAAAAATGGCTTGCAAGTAGGTTGCTAACTATAAACTTTCAAAAAACCAACTTCCTACCTTTCAGTTGAAATAAAACAAATCTTCCTCACTTCACTCAGCTCAACATCCTCGATGGTAAAAACAATCTTACAAGTACAGCCGGAAGTAACATACAGTACTTAGAAGTCATAATAGACTGGCACATGAAATGGGACATGCACATCAACTACGTAGCCAAAAAACTACAATGTATCCTTTATAATTTAAGATACATGAAAAAAATCCTTCCTGTTCATCATTTGCTCACACTATATCATGCACTCGTTGAAAGTCACTTCCGATACGGTTTATTAGCATGGGGAGGTGCACTAAAATCCCACATCCGACCCCTTGAAGTTCTACAACGACGATTCCTGAAAATTATTCTAAGTAAAAACTCAAGATATCCAAGTGATCTACTATTTCAAGAATCAGAGGTACTCGACCTTAAACAACTCTATTACTACAATGTCAACATGAAGTACTATACAACAAAACACTCGTCAAACTTACCAAAACATACCTATAACACTAGACCAGTGGTTCCCAACCTTTTCTGGACCACCGCTCCCTATAGAAGAGAACAAAAATTTCACCGCCCCCCCCCCCCCAGTCGCTGGTTAGTCCAAATTAATTAACTTTATTTGAATATCATCTGTACCGTCCCAATTGATCTGTATTTAGCTTTAATTTCAAGTATTGTTTAAATTTTATTTTAGAGAAATGATGAAGTAGAAATTTATTAAACGACTACCAAATGTACAATAAAATTGTTTACTAAACTTTTAAATATAAACACAGAATCAATAAGAAATACAATCACAATAGAAATAAGAAATGCAATACAATAAGAAATACAGAATTAATGATAAAGAAAAAATCGATGAGACGGTTGAGGCTAGTGGGGTGTTACCAGTTTGTTAGTATCGGGTTCCAATTTCGTTAACATCAATCGCAGATCGCCACGTTCAGTGATGTGTAGTCTGTTCCTCTTCTTTGACAGCAAATCAGTTACGGCACTGAATGCACGCTCAGCCATATAGGACGAAGGAAATGCAATAAACAACTTCTGTACTATTGTCCACAATCCAAGATAGAGAACTGGTATTGGTTTTTGAAGCTAGAACTCTTAATATCCACGTTTGAATTTCACTTTCAGTTCTTCATTAGTTGTGAGTTCTAATAGCTCCTCTTCCAAATTTGATGAGCCTTCAGTATCTGTATTTGCCAAAGGATCTATATCCCAACTTGGTATTTCCATGTTTAAAATATCTTGGAAACCCTCTGAAAAATCAAAATGAAGAACTTCCAAGTGGTGGCAGTAAGTAAGTAAATCTTCCGGTTTTGCAGACACTGTTGATAATGTATGAAAATGGTTGTACTCAACTCTACCAAGATTTCTTTTGAATATAAGAAGTTTTCCTGCAAAAGTAGCTATGACGTTTTTAGTTTTAATTAATTTTGAATCATCACCTTGCAATTGTTGATTAACTTGATTAAATACTTTATACAGGTCCGTCAAATAAGCGATGTCATTTTTTGACGTAATCAGGTTTTCGCGCAATTGTTCGTTTTCTTCAAGAAATTCCAACACTGAGTCAAATAGATTGAAAAAACGATTCAGACAAACACCTTTAGAGAGCCAACGTACTTCTGTGTGCAGTAGCAAGCGATTGTAGTCTTCATCATTTTCATTGCAAAGCTTATGAAACAAAAGGTCATTCAATGAATTGCTTCTAATGATATTGATTGCTTTAATAACGTTATAGAGGGACGCATGCAGACGTTCATTTAATTTTTTTGCAACCAAATGCTGACGGTGAATAATACAATGTACAGCGAGTACATTTGGCACTGCTTTTCTCAAATGTGCTATAAAACCCTTATGTTGCCCGGTCATTGCTGGAGCACCATCAGTAGCAGCAGACAAAATATTGCTAATAGGAATTTCTTTCTCTTGAAAAAAATCTTGCATGATATTAAATATAGTATGTCCCTTTGTATCAGACTTAGCAAATAATAACTCTTGATGAATTTTTTCTTCTTTTATAAATCGTACATATGATAAGAGTAGAGCTTCGTCACTTGGTAGAGTTGATTCATCGAGTTGAATGGAAAATTTGCAAGTCTTTAGGTAATCGCATAATGATATTTCAACGTCATTTGCCATTTCATCTATTCTTCTTTGCACTGAATTATCACTGAAAGGAATTTTTTTAATGATATCAAATGGTGTCTTATGATGGAGAACAGTTTTTAATATTTCTTCGACTGCCGGCAAAATTAATTCCTCGCCAATGGTGTGTGGTTTTCTTGACTTTGCGATTAACAATGAAACGTTATGTGAGGCTCGAAGCCCATCATCGTCTCGTTTAGAAGACGATGCAAAAAGATTTGATATAGTTGGCTGATTTAAACATTGTTTTTCGAGTTCTTGAAAATAGAATATATCTTTGTTCTTCTTATCAGGATTTTATGTAAATGCCCTTGTAGTCTAGAAAGTTTCATAGCTTCATTTGAAAAAACTTTTCGGCAAATTAAACACATAGGTAATGATTTGTTTCTAGAAGATTCCGCAAATCCATATTTTAAATATTCAATACTGTATTGCCGGCATTTCTTTTTTAATTTAGAAGTAGATTTAGCCATTTTCATACAAAAATTAAATTCTCAATTAATTTATAGATAGTAATGTTTATAAAATGACACACCACTCACGATTATTTACTACGGCAAAGCTTATGATTCAAGACTATATATCGCGGCCAAGCACATACAACTAACAAAAAATTCGTAGAGCTGTTGCTTTTATACGTTTCATTTCGTGCATGATTCAACTTGTCTGTGTGCGAACATGTCGAAACATGTTATTTTGTATGAACATCGCGCGTTCGCTAATCAACGTGCGAGGACAAGTCATATACTTCTATTCTGAACTAGAAGAAACTATTATAATTATTAGTATTATTATTAATGCTAATTTAAAACTGCTTATTAACCCTTATTAAATCATTTTTATTTCACCATTCCTCTTGACTGCTTATTATTTGCTTCTGAATCCGCTACCGCCCCCCTAAAAGACTGCAGCGCCCACAGGGGGGCGGTATCGCCCCCGTTGGGAACCAATGCACTAGACAAAGAAATAACTATGTAATACTACAAATAACAAAATCACTGCTGAGAGCTAGTTTTTCTTACAACGCTCCAAAAATGTTCAATTCTTTACCTGAAACAATTCGCGCTATACCCAACTCATTCCAATTCAAAAAACAACTGAAAATGTTCATGAAGAGATCTAAAGTTCGAGTCTTTTGAGAATGATTATTTTAACCAATCAATATTGACCAAGAAACTTCCTCGTTATATTTCGTATACATTTTTTATCTCTATCCCATTTCCGTGTGTGTTAAACATGAATACGCCTCAAGAAATATTGTTATTTTATTACATTTTTACATTTTATATATATTTTATCTTTCACACATATCAAAATTGTTGTTGTAACCGACTAACATTCCAATTTATCTGTAGTATTATATGTCCTCTGTATGTTAAATATGAGTACGCCTCAAGAAATATTGTTATTTTATTACATTAACAAATTTTATACAAGGGATTATCTTTGAAACGGATAAAGGGAAAGTTATGAAATTCTATGACGATGAATGAGATTCTATTCTGCATATTTAAGAGCAAATGTCAAATGTTTTTAACGTCAGCGTTTAGCGTACGGCCGCCATCTTGAATTTTTTAAAATTACAACCTAAGTTATGTGACCCATCACAAAAAAGCTTATTTTTTTCTCTTTCCAAAAATAATCCCAATGTATAACTTGACTCGCATATTATGATAGACATTTAACAAAAATATTAAAATTATGATTTTAATAAAAACTGCGTGTTACAGAAATGTATAAACTAAACAATTATTTAAGTTGCAAATACTTCATTACAATAAGTGCTCAAAATGCCGGCCTTTTGTTTGTTGACAATGATACAATCTCTGTTCGAAGCTACGAATAGAATCGTTGATCATTTGTAGAGTAATTCCCTGCATTTCGAGACGTATGCGATCCTTTAAATCATTTAAGTTAGTTGGTCTGTTTACATAAACGCTGTCTTTCAGGTAGCCCCAGAGAAAAAAATCGAGTGGTGTCAAGTCGGGTGATCTTGCCGGCCACTCAATTGCACCTCTTCGACCAATCCATCCCTGAGGCAAAATTGTATTTATATATTGCCTAACGTCTCTTTGGTAATGTGGAGGTGCGCCATCTTGTTGAAAGTATACGTTCATATTAAGAAATAATCGATTTATTTCAGGTATAATTTCATTTTGGAGTAAGTCAAGATATTTAGCACCGGTCAGCATACCTTCAATAAAAAAAGGACCGAACAAATGGTTTTTCACCAGACCCGCCCACACATTTACTTTTTGTGGACGCTGTGTATGAACCTCCTCCATCCAGTGCGGATTACAATCTGATCAGTACCGACAATTATGTCTGTTAACAGAACCGTTCAAGCAAAATGTGGCTTCATCACTAAATACCAAAAAATCTAAGGAATTGTTTTGCATCTTTAACTATTTCGCAAAATTGTAATCGCCTATCAAAATCATCCTCGCCCAATTGTTGAAGATTTTGAACTTTATAAGGATGAAAGTTATTTTTATGCAGAATAGTTTGTATAGACTGTCTAGAAATACCATGATTTCTTGCCAATATACTTGTAGAAGGTTTAGGGTTTTCTTGAACATCTAAAGTTTTACCTTCATTAGTTGCACTTTTCGGTCTACCAGTTACACTACCAGTTTCATTAAATTTATTCACTAATCTCATCACTGTAGATCTACTTTTAGGAGGGCATTCAGGATTTAAATCGTTAAAAAGATGAGTTACTTCGTCATGGGTACGTTTGCGATCACCATATCCAACTAACATTAAGATTTGGATGCGTTGTTTTTGTGATAAATGTACCATTATTCTTAATTTACTTTCAAATTTCGTACTAATTTGAAATTAGTATCAGTTCTGACAATTTGTACATAAATAATGAACTAATGATGTGGTTGACGTTTTTATTGCCTACTATTGTTTTTTGTTTTATTTTAAAAACCTACACGTCCAAATAATTAGTAGGTACGGTACACTTTAATTTAGAAAAATGAAAAGGATTTTGTATAGGGCATTTTGTAGTGAAGTGATACATTGGGATTGTTTTTGGAAAGAGAAAAAAATAAGCTTTTTTGTGATGGGTCATTTGAAAAAATTAAAGATGGCGGCCGTACGCTAAACGCTGACCTCAAAAACATTTGACATTCGCTCTAAAATATGCAGAATAGAGTCTCATTCATCGCCCTAGAATTTTATAACTTTCCCTTTATCCGTTTCAAAGATAATCCCTTGGTGCGAGACTTTTTAGCAACGCTGTATATATTTTATCTTTCACACTTTTACCCATGTCAAAATTGTTGTTGTAACCGACTAACATTCCAATTTATCTGTAGTATTATATATCCTAAAATGGTAAATAAATATTATTTTTATAACATTTTATTTCGTGATACGTGTACTGTAGTTCGTTAATGTTGTTTGTAGTTTATAACATTATTGTATTGACTTCACTCCAATGGATTATATGCATAGTTCTACTGTATTTAGTTCTAATTATAATTTAAAATTCCTTGTGTCGTTGATTCAGTTTTATACATATAATTTATAGTGTTTTTATTTATATTGAATTCAAATAGTTTATAACTAGTATTGTTGTATGTGACCATTGTATATGAATAAATTGTATTTTGTGCGAAACAAGTGTAATAACACTTATCGCCAACCTACTTTATTCACTTCATGTAGTGTTCTTGTAAAACGATATTTTTGAATAAAGTTATTATTATTATATTATATATATTTAAAAAAAGTTTGAATCGAAATGTCAAATTAAACAAATCGTATATTTCTACTGATGCTTTGCTTAACGATATTAGGACTTGTTTTAATTCCAATAAATCATCATATCAGAATGATAACTCAGATAGGAATAACATTTTAGAAAACCAAGTTGAGTCGGATATGTTTTTAGTGACCTACCACAAGAAAATATGAACGATAAGGGGAACAGATAAATAGTGAACTTCCAGAAAGTGAACTGCAATAAATAAAATGCCCAAAAAAATGAAAGTTGTACCTAATGACATTAGAACAATATGTACTTTCACGAAATCATATGTCTAGCACATTTGTCTTTAGAACTTTCCGCAACTATTTAATTGAAATTTCTAGCTTCTCTTACAAATTGAAACATTCTTAAAAATAAATCACTGGAACATTGTGTTTGAGCCTTAGCGAAACTAAATATATAATTAATCTTATCGAAAAAAAGAAAGAATGGAACGGGGAAAAGAAACAAATAAATTTCCCTCGAGATCTGCATGGTAAAATGACTAAAGTTGAATACTTTAAATGTATTTTTTGAACTATGAGAAGACGTTCGAATAAGAGAAAAAAATAATTAGATCTGCAAATTAGATTGAGGATACGAAGAAAGCAATGTTTTGACTTAATTACAAGGCCTACTACAGAAGTTTCCGAAAAGGGGTAGGTACAGTAAGTAATGTTGAATATTTGCAATTGTTATTGGAATAAATTTTAAACTGTAATTTTTTGTATGGAATTCATCATTAAGTTGGTTAGGTTATGTTTGTCTTTAAATAGCTGAAATGTTCAAAAATCTTGAGCCCGTGTTGACTGACTTCAAGTCCTATGTACGAGGTTAGTAAAAAATATGAATTTTGCTCAAGATTAAAGTATCTTTATTTTCTACAATTCAGAATGTTATAGTAATTTTGAATTCAACGTTATTTCAAATAAGCAATTACAGCCATTTGATATTAAAATCCAGGTAATAATTATTGTGGCCTAATACAATTTAACGTAATCTAAGATGCGCTGACATGAACTGTTTGACGGTTAATATAATAGTGAGTTGGTATTCATAGAATTACCATAAATATGGCAAATTTTCTAAATCGTGATGAGAAAATTGGAATTGTATTAATTGTTGGACAAAATTACAAAACATATACATAGAGAGGCAGTAAATATTTTTAACAACATCGGCATTCTACAGTTATGAAATAATAATTAAATTCAAGACCTGTGAAAGTATTGAAAACAATTTCAAGAATAAAGAATTACGATATTCGATTTGAATTCTGCCCTCTGTAATCCAAACTTTGTAATAAAAGTCGTAACAGTATTCCTTTAAAACGAACGTATGGTATGGTATGGAAACTCACTTCTTCGCCCTATCCTTCTATGGGGAAACTGACGGTTCAAATAATTTCGCACCACCAAGGAAAAACGTGGTGGGACGCCATCTTGCATAAACCACATATCTCTTCTTTGGTTTAATGGTATTTCTTCCATTTCATCAAAGAGGGGATTATAAAAAAATTCCTAGTTCGTTTTATAGACCTTGATAAAAAATTAGCCCTACAACTTTGATAATTTCTTAATAGAGTAATTTCATAATTGCAAGAATTGAATAACTAATAAAGATTCATGGTAATTCAACATTAGAATAAACAAAATTTATCTGCTACTTAGTAAAATTAATAAAGACAATCATATGAAATAAGCAGTAAAATTAAATTAGATATTTTAAACATTACCTTTAAACGCAAATAACTTGAAAACTACCAATTCTATGACGTTGAGACAAGAGGAGAATAATTATGTAAATAGTACCGAAGAATCAAAATAACATGCTGAAATGATTATTACAACAGTAGCGGTTATTCTAAGGGAGGAAAGAAAGTATCTATCCCTACTTTACGCCTATGGTAATAGAGGGAAATTATCTTTAAACTATCCTAACATACGTGAGCTGTCTGCAAAGTTTGAACAGAAAATATTGGAAGGTGTTGAAATAATAAGCTGAAATCATTTTAGTTTATTTATAATAAAATATTCTGTACTTCGGTAAGGATATTTTATTAGGTTTTAGGTAAAATATTTGTATTTTATGCTAAAGTTTCTTCGGTATGAACAATTCTTCAAGAAACACCCTGTAAAGTCTCATATGCTTTTTTGAAATTCTCCAATGATTTCTGGCAAATAATTTGGCGTATGCTATCCAGAATTGACCGAACTGCGTTTGTTGGATTTGGCTCGTCTTGGATGATCATACAGTAGAATTGAGCCTTCATGCTCCATCATGAAGCAGGCATGCCGTGACTCTTATTTCATTCCAATAAAAATAATTTACTTGTATTAGTGTTTTAAATGAAACTCACTGTTTCTATCTAATTCCACAATATAATAAAAAATGTTGAAAATTCTAAAAAGTTGATAATTGTTTCGATAACTAAATATCATCGTCAGAATGACAGAAGTTACATTTCATTTGATGCCTACCTGATGTTTAGTAGTTATTTTTGGCTAGACCAAGAAGTGACCTAACTTGTGATTGACTTAATATATGTTAATAGAAAAAGGAAGAAAATGTGATATTACAAATATTGAAGCTTAGATATTATTATCCCTATGGTCATATCCTGGATATCATTTTTCCAATTAAGATCAGTATATCTGTGCAATGATATAGAAAACCAGGAAAACTATATCTGCTGATCTTTACAATTATCACTTAAGAAGACAGTTTATTAGTGGAGAACTCCCTAGATTTAACTGTTCATTAACAACTTCATATTGTGGGTTTCTTAAATGTCTTCTAATTTCCAATTTTTCAAGGAAATCCAGTTCTTGTTTCTTTTCACAAATATGCGGGACTTCTAGTTCTGTGTTAGGTGTCAATTAATAATTGGTGTCATGTAGATGTTTTACGTAGTGAGATTTATCTGGTTGTTCGAATCTGTATGCTCGTAAGTGTTCACTGAATCGGATTTCAAAATTTCTAAGGGTCTGACCCAAATAGACAGAATTACATTCTGGACATTTGAGTTTATATATAACTGGTTTCTTTGATGGTAGTATTTTTGTTTATAAATTTAACAATTTTGTACTTACGTTACTTTCTGTTTTAGAAGAAATTGTTTTGTATTCGCTGCTAAAGATATTATCTTTGAAATATTATTGGAAATATTTCCTGCATATGTAATGGTTTCATAAGTTTTTATTCCTTCAGTTTGTTTAGGAAATATTAGTTGTAATACCAATTTTTCCACTTTTTTATTAACTAGCTTATTTATCATATGTAATGAATAATCGTTGGATGTTGCTATTTGTCTAATTGTATTAATCTCTCTATCAAAATTACATTTGTTCATAGGAACTGAAAATGCTCTATGTATCATTGAATTATTATATATTCCGCTAGTTTATGTGACATGGGGTGATTGGAACTATATGGAATTGTTACATCAGCGTGTGCTGATTTTCAGAAAATTAAATAATCAAGTACATTATTAACTCCTTGAATTTTTAAATCAAGAAAATTGATTGTTCTATTTTCTTCAACTACTAATGTAAATTTAATTTTTGGATGTTAATTATTAATGTGGTTGAAAAATATATCTAATTGTCGTTCACTACCCATAAAACAAGCTAATACGTCATCTACATATCTATACCATAATAAAACATTTTTTGAAATATTACTTTCGAAGATCTTTCTTTCTAAACTGTCCATAAACATGTTTGCCAAAATAGGTGATATAGGGCTTCCCATTGGTAAACCTTCATTTTGAATATATATCTTATAGTCAAAAGTGAAATAACTCTGATTAATACATACATCAAATAAATTAAGTATATCTGAAATTATTCCTGGATTAATATTTTTATCTTCTAATAATTTTCTTACAAGTATTAGACATTCTTTAGGAGGAATTTTAGTGAACATATTAGTAACATCAAATGAAATAAGCTTGCAAGTGGATTGCTTTTAATTTTTTGATTAGTTCTATTGAATCTCTTATTGAGTATTTAGATGCATATCCGTAACTATTAAGTATATTGTAAAGCCTCTTTGGCAATATATTATTAGGAGTATTAACATAAGGAACTACAGGTCTAATTGGTTTCGTTTTTTTTATTTAATTTAACTGTTCCATATAATTGTATACACTGAGGATTCTTATGTATGATGGATCTCTTTTCGTAATCACTTAAAAGATAATTTGAATTATTACCAATATCCCTCACATTATTAGAAAGCTTTTTTGTTCGGCTGCTCCAAGAACTTTGACATCGCTAGATTCTATAAAGGTATATATCTATGAATTATAATCTTCAGTTGTCAATATGACAGTTGTGTTTCCCTTGTCAGATTTTGTAACTGTTAGGTTATTATCTTCTACTTTCTTTTTGATTGCATTTAAAACTGTAATGTAACTTTTTTTGACGTTTAACTTTTGTTGGTTCAATATTTTGATTGAATTGGCAATTTTCAATTTCTCATAAAGAAAATTATTTGAATTAGATTTTAAAGCTATTTCTGACTCTGTAGCTATAATTTGTTTAATATTATTAGTAAATTTTGGTGGTATGCTGTACTTCAAACCTTTATTTAAAAATTCTATTTCACTATCTGTAAAATTAGTGTATGAAAGGTTTTCAAATCGTGGTGCAAAGTGTGTTTGTATGTAGGTACTTACAGTTTCATGATGTTTAGAGTATTGAATTTCATGTTGTATGTGTTCAAGTTTCTGTAGCTTTTGTTCTTGTTTCTTAAATATCTTATGCTTCATCGTGCTGACACTTTCTCTGATTTTGTCATCTAAACAGTCAAATTGTACTGGATTTAATTGGAACGTGAGTTCTGAATGTACTTTTATGTAGTTGTCTAAGGAGCCCCTCACTTTAAACCATTTCTTACATTCTTCTTCGATCAAAACTCGTTGAGCATATTTTATAGCTTTTTGTGCTTGTGGTGTTTTAGTGTGACAGTTTATATTCACAGATTTTGGTATTACCTCTTTTCTACATAAAAGTTGTACATTCAGAACTCACGTTCCAATTACATCCAGTAGAACTTGACTGTTTAGATGACAAAATCAAAGAAAGTGTCAGCACGATGGAGCATAAGAAATTTAAGGAACAAGAAGACAAGCTACAGAAACTTGCACACACACAACATAGAAATCAATACTCTAAACATCATGAAACTGTAAGTACCTACATACCAACACACTTTGCACCACGATTTGAAAACCTTTCAGACACTAATTTTACAGTTAGAATTTTTAAATAAAAGTTTAATGTACAGCATACCACGAATAATATCTAACAAATTGTAGTTACAGAGTCAGAAATAGCTTTAAAATCTAATTCAAACAATTTTCTTTATGAGAAATTAAAAATTGCCAATTTAATCAAAAATATTGAACCTTCAAAAGTTAAACGTCAAACAAAAAATGACATTATAGTTTTAAATGCAATCAAAAGAAAGTAGGAGATAATAACCTAACAGTTACAAAATCTGACAAGGGGAACAAAACTGTCATATTGACAACTGAAGATTATAATTCAAAGATATATAACTTTATAGATTCTAGCGATGTCAAAGTTCTTAGAGCAGACCCAATAAAAAAGTTTTCTAATAATCTAAGGGATATTGTTAATAATTCAAATTATCTTTTAAGTGATTACACGAAAAGAGGTCTATCATACATAAGAATCCTCATTGTCCACATTTATATGGAATCGTTAAATTACATAAAATAACGAAACCAATTAGACCTGTAGTTTCTTATGTTAATACTCCTAATAATATTTTGGCAAAGAGGTTTAACAATATACTTAATAGTTCCGGATATGCATCTGAATACTCAATTAGGAATGCAATAGAACTAATCAAAAAATCAAAAGCAATCAACTTGCAAGCTTATTTCATTTGATGTTACTAATATGTTCACTAAAATTCCTCCTAAAGAATGTCTAATACTCGTGAGAAAATTATTAGAAGATAATAATATTAATCCAGGAATAATTTCAGATATACTTAATTTATTTGATGTATGTATTAATCAGAATAATTTCACTTTTGATAATAACATATGTATTCAAAATTAAGGTCTACCAATGGGAAGCCCTATATCACCTATTTTGGCAAACATTTTTATGGACAGTTTAGAAAGAAAAATCTTTGAAAGTAATATTTCAAAAATTGTTTTATTTTGGTATAGATATGTAGATGACATATTGGCTTGTTTTATAGGTAGTGAACGACAATTAGATATATTTTTCAACAACATTAATAATTTACACCCAAAAATTAAATTTACTTAGAAGTTGAAGAAAATAGCTCAATCAATTTTTTTGATTTGAAAATTTCAAGAGTTGATAATGTACTTGATTATTCAATTTACCGAAAATCGACACACACTGACGTGACAATTGTATACAGTTCTAATCATGCCATGTCACAGAAACTAGCGGCATATATTTCAATGATACATAGAGCATTTTCAGTTCCTATGAACAAATGTGATTTTGATAGAGAGATTAATACAATTAGACAAATAGCAACATCCAATGGTTATCCATTACATATGATAAATAAGCTAATTGATAAAAAAGAGGTAAAAGTGGCATTACAACTAATATTTCCTAAACAAACTGAAGAAATAAAAACTTATGAAACCATAACATATGCAGGGGATATTTCTAATAATATTTCAAAGATAATATCTTTAGCAACGTATACAACAATTTCTTTTAAAACAGAAAGTCACGTGAGTACAAAATTGTTAAATATGAAAACAAAAATACCACAATTAAAGAAATAAACTCAAATGTCCAGAATGTAATGCTGTCTATTTGGGTCAGACCCTTAGAAATTTTGAAATCCGATACATTGAACACTTACGAGCATACAGATTAAAACAACCAGATACATCTCACTACGCAAAACATCAACTTGACACCTAACACAGAACTAGAAGTACCACATATTTGTGATAAGAAAGAAGAACTGAATTTCCTTGAAGAATTGGAAATTAGAAGGCATTTAAGAAACCCACAATATGAAGTCGTCAATGTACAGATAAATCTAGGGAGTTCTCCACTAATAAACTGTCTTCTTGAGTGATAATTGTAAAGATCAGCAGATATAGTTTTCCTGGTTTTCTATATCATTGCACAGTTATACTGATCTTAAATGGAAAAATGATATCCAGGATATCACCATAAGGCTGATAATATATAAGGTTCAATATTTGTAATATCACATCTTCTTTGTTTTTCTATTAACATATATTAAGTCAATCACAAGTTAGGTCACTTCTTGGTCTAGGCAAAAATAACTACTTAACATTAGGTAGGCATCAAATGAAATGTAACTTCTGTCATTCTGACGATGATATTCAGTTATCGAATTAATTGTCAATTTTTTAGAATTTTCAACATTTTTTATTATATTGTGGAATTAGATAGAAACAGTGAGTTTCATTTAAAACACTAATATGAGTAAATTCCACGAAGTAAGGGTAGAGACAGTTAATTTTTAATATACTTATACACAATTTTACAAATTCTTGTTATAAATTTAGAATTGGCAACAGCGAACCCACGCTTCCCGCGTTCTACCTTTTACCGGCATTACGCCGGCGCGTCGCCTCTTGTCGACCGAAACAGCGTGGTTTGTTCTCGCCGTCACGACGGCAGTCAGTGCGTCGGCGGGTACAGACGTCGTCGACGTTGAACGTTTCAAAACGGCGTCGTCCATTCAACACAGTGGCGCGCTACAATCTCGCACGCCTCGTGGCGGCACGCCACGCCATCTGGCGGTTAAGAAGAACCGGATCGCAGCCTTGTCCCAACGAACCACAAACGGATACGGACTCGTATGTAGTTTGAAAGAATTGTAATGTACATTGAAATGAGAATTATATGAACACATAAGAAAAAGAAACATGCATGTTTTTCTGTTGTTAAAATACGTTATGTTCAAGTTATAAAGGCATTTTTAACCTAAGTGACAATATTAATAACACTAAGCGACAGGTTTTTGTTGAATAAATCGATTGTCATAACTATTTAGTTCCAATTTGACATACTTCAAATTTTTGGTATATTTTTTCTATTTTCTCTATGCTTTACATAATTCTTGTACTCTTTGATGTGTTGAATTTAAACATTGACTTCATAATAATAAACAACGACGCTCTTATAACTTTCCTTCTTACTAACATTTTATGGTTTTTTTTCAATTCTTGCACTTAATTTTTTCTTTAACTTCTAATAATATATACACAGATATTTTATCAAGTTTCTTATTTACGCTTTTCTCCTTTGTTCCGTTTTATTTCTGTCATCGAACGCAGCTTTATTTTTATTGTTTTCTGCTTATTTATTGTTTATTAAATTTTGGTATTCACCTTTCTATTGATATCTTGTTTATAGTGTAAAATATTCTCGACACTTTCGTTACTATTTTCTCATTTAATCTTGATTTCTTATTTGTTTATATTACCTCTATATTTTGAATGAAAATAGATTCAAATTATTAATTTTCATGTCAATGTACATATTATCTGATACTTTTTTCGGATTCGCACCTAATTTTCCGGAAATGCTTCAGCACTTTCCTAAACGAGCTTGAAGAAAAATTCTCTACCAAGAAAGCACGTTTCTTCTCAAGCCTAGTTGCTGCAAGTGCACGTTACTTCTCCTCAGCTGTAGTTTATCTTTGATACAGAGCCGGAATGCACGACATTTTGGGCCTACATGAATGATACGTTAGTAAAATTTTTTAAATATTTTTCTCATCTTCAGGTTAATACGAAGCATTAAATGTGCGTTATATATAATCGACTGATTAAATAACTTATTAAAATAATCCTAAATCAAATTCGAAAGTGGTACAATGTAAATAAAAAATGATGTTTTATTGAATATATACATACAGGGTGACTGAACTATTCTCTGACGACTTAACGGCAAATAAAATCAGGAAAAATTAGACGTAGAGTTACGTAGATTACTTAGGGCTATAATTTAAAAATATTTTGGAATATACAGGGTTCTCCAAAAAAGCGTGCCGTATCAAAGTTAGGTTCCTTTAAATGGAACACCCTGTATTTTATCACATTTTTGAATTGTACTATTAAAAATAAGGTAAGGTCATTAACATTTCCCTAACCTATATAGTTCAGTTTCCAGGATAAATCGATTTTACATAATTTGTAGACCCTCCGAAAAAATTCAATAACTTCAAAATAAAAACGAATAACCACATTTGCTTCACACTATCTCACTTAAAGCTTTTAACATTCTGTTTCCAATATTTACTGGTATGCTATAATATACAGGGTGTTTTTAATATGACAGTATAACACTAACCATTTAATACATAAATTTCTGGCTCAATTTAAATGGAACACCTTGTATCTGTTGGATCTGTTCAACGTGGAAATTTATTACCTTTGAGTTGATATTAGGGTTGCCTATATCTAACTCTGATAGTTTTCGAGAAATTTTAAATTTGTTTTTTAATATTCAATTATTTGCTGACATCTAGTTACCTATGACATGATGATACTCCGATGGAAAGTTTTTAACAATTTAAAATTTGTTATTTTGACAGTAAGTGCTTTGTTATATGATTCATTATTGATAAATTAAAGGTTTCTTAAATTAGAATTTTATTAACTTTCCACGACTGGCGTGAACTTTTTGTGATCCACGACTGGCTGCGGACTGTGACTCCGCATACTAGATTCAGGGCCATTACAGATCTGTTTGGAACTATATTTGTTTATTTAAAATAAAACATCAAAAATAATTAAACAACGTTAATTTTTCAGCTTAAAAACCAATAGGAACATATTTTTCGACATTAATATGAATTAAAAAAAAATTTCTATCTACAAAACTAGCTATTCACAAAACCTTAAGTCAACGTATTTATTGAAAAATTCAGAGAAATACTTATGTCCACTAAAAACTATTCGCTGTGACATTCTGAACATATAGGTGTTAAATGTTCCGAGCACAAAAACTTCCCACATGTTATGCACGAAAAACGCGTTGGTCGATTTTTTCTCCTGTCGCAGATACTACAGCGTTCTCTTGAATTTGGTGCATTAACAACAGGTACAATAGCATTATCTATGTTAAGAATTTCTTTAATTCTTAATTTTATAGTTCGCGGAATATTAGAAAACGTTGCGCGAACACGCATATGGTTCTCAGCCAACTCAAAAGACAACAAGTGCAAAAAATTTCGGCGTGTTATATTTTTATTCACATTCTGTAGATTGTACAGCACCATTGAATTTACTCCAGCCATATTCAACATCGAATAAAAGATAACCATTGGCCACCTTCGTGTGTTTCTAACACAATTGTATGCTACACACATTTTGTCTAAAGTATCAACCCCACCTTTTGTGTCATTATAGTCCAAAATCATTTCAGGCTTGCCCGTTAGTTGGGATATCTTGTCATCGTGGGGTTGGAAAATTCTAGAGGTACCTCTCGTTTATTTTTCCTTATAGTGCCCAGAAACGTTAGTTTGTAATCATTATATAAAGTGGTTTTTATCGGGATACTAGTGAACCAGTTATCGCAAGTTACATTTCGCTTTGAATTTATAATTGGCTCTACTAGTCTTTTTACTACGGCAGATGCAGAATTGTCAGAAGCATAGGGTCGGTCCATTTGGTTGTGTTCCAACATAAACTTCCAAGTTGATCGTATAATAAGTTTTGGAGTCAACGGCAGCATACACTTTTAAACCATACTTGTTCGGCTTGCTTGGAATGTATGGTCGAAAAGCACATTTTCCACGGAAAGCCTCTAATTTTTCATCGATTGTGACATTTTGAAATGGTGTGTATGCAGATTTACACTGTCAGCAAATTAATCAAATATATTTCTGATTGGGGCCAGTTTATCTATTTGTCTTCTTTCCGCACGAGTATCTATGTCATCAAATCGCAAATGCTGAAGCAAAAACATACGAAATTTAGACATTGTAAGTCGAAATAGCTCAACACCGGTTCCTGTGTTGTTCCATAGTTCATCTACACTTAGGCGATCTGACTTTAGCACCCCAGCTAAATATAGTAAACCTATTAGTGCTTGAATTTCAGCAAGGTCTGTTTCCTTTGCATTTATCTCGCGGGAATATTTTTCTGAATGTGTTGATTGGTATACTCGACGATCGTTCCTAAAATTTGCAAGTCAAAAAAGTGTTTCCAAATTTCAGATGCGCCTTTCAAATGTTTTGCTGCTGCCTTCGGTCCTGGAAGACGTGTGATTATATTTTCCGCCCGAGTCCTGCTTGAATGAGGAGCAT
This sequence comes from Galeruca laticollis, assembly GCA_963921935.1. Classification (NCBI taxonomy): domain Eukaryota; kingdom Metazoa; phylum Arthropoda; class Insecta; order Coleoptera; family Chrysomelidae; genus Galeruca; species Galeruca laticollis. Next base: position 79,023,576 of record OY998176.1, read on the forward strand.
ATTTTGACCATTTAGTTAATTTATCTTTACCAACAAAGAATGGTCCCACTGAAACGTCCTCCTCTATTTCAGCATCGGATATTTCCTGCTCCGTCTCTGAGTGCAAGTCTTGAGTTTCTAACACGCCCTCTTCATAATCGTCTTCATCATTTTCATTTACCTCTTCCTCTTCCTCATCCTCCGCCAGGCATTCTAACATTAGTTTATTCAATCTTTCTTGTTCTTTTTCATACGTATCAATATGAAAAAAACGTAAAAAAAACAATTTAAATGAAAAACCAAAAATCGCGTTCCCTTAAGCTGGGCGTTTGAATTTCAAAGTTTTGACAAACAATTTATAAACCTTGACCACGAAAACCCCCAGAACAATCGCACACAAATAGCGTAAAAAGGTACCATGTATTCATCTGTCATTTGGCACCGCCATTTAGAATTTCTACATTTTATAAAAACATATTCATCAACATCGGACACTCCAAATATCAATTTTAAATCAAATAAGACCGCCTACAACAAAATATGTCGGCCATATTGGCGCCGACATATTAAATGTTGGCACACGACTCATAAAAAAGGTCGACATTACACAATAAAACAAAAACATATGTTACTTACCTTCAAAAATGTATAAAATACAATTATTAATAGACAGGTCAAAAGTGGATTTAACTACTGGCTGCGGACACTCGCTACGCATTCGTTTGTAACAAGAAAGCAAAAACAACCACTAGCTTCAAACTTTCACAGAACACTGCGGGTTGAGAGTCCGCGCGCCAGTCGCGGAAGGTTAAGGGTAAGTACACTATTATTGGGCATACAGATACAATAAGCTTCAAATTATGAAAAAATAACTACAAAAAATTTAAAGAAGGTGTTCAAAGTGACGCCCATTTTGTTGGATGCAAATTTCAACCCTATTAAAAAAGTTATTGTTCACTTTCTTTAACATTTCTGGTGTTACTGTTTGAAACGCTCTCCTTATCCTATCATTCATGTTCTCAGAAGTGGTTGGCTCTGTATTGTAGACAATACTTTTTATGTAACCCCAAAGAAAATCGTCTAATGGCGTCAAGCATGGGGATCTTGCTAGTCAAAGATAAGGGCCCCCTCGCCCAATTCATTTTTGTGGAAAAATATTATTTTGGTAACGCCGGACAATTATACTGTGATGAACAGACGCACAATCTAACTGCAGCCACATTTTTTGTCTTGCAGCTAGTGGAACGGCATCTAAAAGTTCGGGGTAAAAATTTACGAAATTTTCTTCCAGTTAGCGTTCCATTTAAAAAATAAGGCCGTATTACGTGGGTTCCAACGATTCCTGTCCATACATTTAATGACCAATGATGTTGATGATCAACACTTCGGGAGTAATGCGGATTTTCGTCGTTATAGTAATAAATATTATGTATGTTTACTAAACCGTTTTTATGAAACGTAGCTTCATCCGTAAACAGAACAAAAACCAAAAGATTCTTCAGACCATGCCACTTTGTCCATAACCCATAAACAAAACTAAATACGATTTTCAAAGTCCCTATCAAATAGTTGCTGGTGCATTTGAATATGGTAGGGATGAAATTTGTGTTTTTTAATTATCCTAGCGACACTTCTCTTGCTTATACCTACTTGCTCACTAATACATATTTGCAGTAGTCTTTTAAAAACATTTCGGTCAGGATGATCTCTATTTGGATACTTTTGAGCGTATAATCTACTTGCTAAAAAACAGTTCACCTGACACTCGCCAATAATTAAGATCATATCTATCCTTTATCCGTTAGAGTACTTTTTCATGTTTAACCAGGGATTAATAACTATGTCAATTATTAAAACTTAATAATACATCAACACTATACAAATACAATACAATAAACACTATACAAATCTATAATTTGATTCGACAGATGGAATGGTATTAAAATAATATCTATTTGAATGACATTTCATAGGTAACTAGATGTATAAGTGAATAATATTAAAAACCAAATACTGTACACAGCCACCCACTTCAGAGGACATAAAGAATAGGATAATGCGAGCTTTTTAAAGAATAACACTAGAAATATTAAATAAAAAGTTAAGAGTTCAAGCTTGTATCTAACACGATAGGCATGATTTTGAATACTTTCTTCAAATGTTTTTACTAATCTTAATGCAAAGTTAATGATTGTGTACCCTTAATAAAATTCTGATTTAAGAGACCTTCAATTTGTAAATAATAAATCATACAACAAAGCACTTACTGTCAAAATAACAAATTTTAAATTTCTAAAAACTTTCAATCGGAGTATCATCATACCATAGGTAACTAGATGCCAGCAAGAATATTAAAAAACAAATTTAAAATTTCTCGAAAACTATCAAAGTTAGATATAGGCAACCCTGATACCAACTCAAAGGTAATAAATTCCCACGTTGAACAGACCCAACAGATACAGGGTGTTCCATTTAAATTAAGCCAGAAATTTATGTATTAACTGGTTAGTGTTGTACTGTCATATTAAAAACACCCTGTATATTATAGCACACCAGTAAATATTGGAAACAGAATATTAAAAGCTTTTAGTGAGATAGTGTAAAGCAAATGTGGTTATTTGTTTTTATTTTGAAGTTATTGTATTTTTTCGGAGAGTCTACAAATTATGTAAAATCGATTTATCCTGGAAACTGAACTAGATAGGTATAGGGAAATGTTAATGAACTTACATCATTCTTAATAGTACAATTCAAAAATGTGATAAAATACAGGGTGTTCCATTTAAAGGAACCTAACTTTGATACGGCACGCTTTTTTGGAGCACCCTGTATATTCCTAAATATTTTCAAATTATAGTCCTTAATTATACTTAACTTAATTCTACGTCTAATTTTTTCTAATTTTATTTGCCGTTAAGACGCCAGAGAATAGTTCATTCATAGTGCCCAACCCTGTATATACACATTTACAGTTTTATAAAAGATTATATCTATTCAATTTCAAATGCTTTCTTGTATACTATATTCGTTGTTTTAACACAGTCGGAGAGCTGGTGACGCACGTTTCATGAAGTGTTTGATACCTTGAAATTTTGTGTAATAGTATCTAATTGATAGCTGAGCAAGTGAACATGTTTTGGCAAGGCCTAATTGGGGACACCAGGTACTGCGCATAGGAGAAAGCTGTGAAAAAATAGGGTCCAGAAAAGTGTTTGATTTAATGGCCAACAGACACAAATTAAAAGTTAAGATAATTTAAAACATAGGTAAGGCAGACACATTTTAGAGGCTTTACGTTGAAGAAAACATCCCCAAAACTATACAAAATATACTAAAGAAAGTACTTGATTCACGCTGAAACTTTTACAGCGTCTTAAAAACATATTGGAAAAAATATTTACAAAAAACCAGACTTTTTCCGCGATTTACATATCGGCAAAAATTTTTCTTGTTTAATTACAAATTTATAATCAACTCAATATAGAGTAACAAGTAAATAATATGGTTTCTTGCTAATTGGCTTAAGGCGGGCACCATCCATTGGTGGATCTCCTTAGATCACTCTATGAGGTCTTCAGGGCAACTTTTTTTAATCTTCTCTGCTCCGATGGATCAGTGCATAGGTTGGAGATTAGAGGATTTTGGTGGTTTCATTAAGGTTTTTGTTTCTTATGGCTGATGTCTGTATGATTTTGTCTGGAATTTATACACAATAATGTCGTAATGGGCTCGTTTCATGAAATTCAATGATAATGTCACAATATATATGTGATCTGAACTAAGAATTTGCTAATAATAACGAAAAATGAAAAAAAAAATATTGAAATTTTAGTTCTTGTGGTAGACTGTTGTAGGCTACATAGATAAAGGATAGGTTAGGTTAGGTTGATTTTCGATAGATAGATCGGCAACTCCACGGTTCTTAGAGTAATACGGTTGCCTCTTCTCAAGGTGGAGGGGAGAAATGAAGTGTCGAAACTACGTCACAAGAGTACAACGACCAAGTTACAAGTTTATGAAGACTATGTCTTTTATATTTTGTAATGTATTGGAGGTTATTGTGAATTTGTAATGCAACAAAATATTTTAAATAAGGTACACATGGGTCTATGGTATTGCCTCAAACACGATTTTTATTCAATTTTAGAATGCGGGGTAGAGGCTGCAGTGTGGCCATTTGTGGTAATACCTAATTATACAAAAAAGTCTAGAGTCTAGGACAATTAAATATCTAAACAATCGTTCGAAAAACCAACTATCTGACATCTGTAAAAGAAAACGGGTTATAGTTGATGAATCTCGAGAAATTGCTAAAAAGATGGAAAAAGAGTTTTAGTTAATATAATCAATAAACCTATCATAATCTTAACAAAATATATAGCATAAAAAGAATTTATTTCATAAAACAAATGTAAAATAAATCTTAGAACAATCTTATATATAATAAAATTTTATATCATAATATTTATAACTTACATTACTTTTTATGGTGTGTATTAATACATCATAATTTATATCTTTATAATAGGTCCGATGATGGTCTTTGTGGACCGAAACTGTAGTCACCATTTCAAAAAAAAATTATTATCCATTTATATTGGGAAGATTTCGAGTTTAATTTATAGCTATGACAACTTACCTCTATTAGACAAAATGGATAATTGTATATATTTAACACGTTATTTTACGAACAATCATTTTGTCTTCAAATAAATTTAGTCTCAGTTTTATCTGTTTTTTTAATTACTGATTTCAATACAGAAATCACATTTTTACTTCATAATAATTAACAACAATTTGCTCATTTTCTCTTTTTCTTCGGTATATTAGGATATGAATAAATAAAGAAGCGGTTATTTTTCACTTAACACAGCGAAGTAAGAAGAAACTAAGTATTAGAGAGATAATATATGAACCCTACAAAATAATTTACTCTACGTGTTGAATGGCCAACGATTCAAACTATGTACTCTCGTGACGTTATCGCGGGCTTGACTCTTATTGGTTAGTCGGAGTAGGCAACCGTATAGTCTAAGAACCGTGAGGCAACTCAGTATTAAGAGTTTGGTTCACTAATTACCGCGCCCTCTGGCGAGTGTAGTCAGAAATAAAGCAAAAGCGGGAACGGTAGATATAAAATTTAAATTTTTTTTATGGAACTGGAAGATTGTTTAAAAATTCATGAAGAAAAAAATGTTTCACTACATACGTTTATTTACAAGTTACATAATAATTCATATTATATACAATATACAAATATGGTCTCCTCAACCGATGTATATATAGTATTTTTTTCACTACTAATGGCCGAACTAATACCGAAAGACCTTATTTTTACTTTAAAATTAGTCATTTCTCCAATTATTCAAGGATATCGAAATATCAGCTCGGAATACTTGTCAAAGCATTGAATAAAATCACTGAAACTGAGGGGATTCAATAAACGTCATTTCTACTATTATTCTAAATAATTTTAATATTTTATGATCATTTTCATTATCTTAGGACATTTCCTAGAGTTTATTTTCCATGTTCATTTCATTAAATAAATAAAGTTTTAGGTAAATATTGAGCTACTCCTCATTAGACAAATGAGGTAGATAATAAGGATTTCTCATGTTGGTAGTGAAAAAAATAACATATAACAGATTTGGTTGATATAATTATCACAGCTTTAATATTGAAAGTAGCGCCGGTACTCACATTTTCATAGTTTTTGGAAAATCGATGCATTTTCACTGTTGGAACACAACAAGAAAACACCATATTGGACTGGTTTGGTTGAATCAGTTTAATAAACACACACAAAAATTAAAATTTAACTTAGTCTCAATACAACACTAATTGGAATAATAATGATAATGAGTTGGACTAGGTATTGGTGTTGATTAAAATTAATCAACCTAACCTAACCTATCCTTTATCTATGGATAAACATTGGGCGAGAAATCGATGCGCCTGCGTATTGTGTTCTCGTAAAGCCGCTGTGATGTTGCCATATCCCACAATTATCATTGAAAACTTATGATTTTTATTTTAATTGAAAAATACAACTTGTATAGCTTCTGTAGTGTAGGGTATTGAAAGATAAGTTAAAATTCAAATCCAAACTAACATCCAAGTTTTATAATATGATAATGAAAAAATATGTTTATACCTATTACATATTAGTAACTTTAATCAATGGATCAGATGATTGACGAAACACTGAGGAATTTTTCTTTACAGATTTGACAACGTTCAAATTTAAAGTGATCACAGCGCCTCTGGCAAGTATAGTCGCAAACAGCTCTTATGGGACAAGCAGGTTCATAAGAGTTACCTATGCATGGTAGGCTAGAGCTAATGGCAAACAAAGATATTTTGCGCTGAAATCACGAGGGAAAACTTTATAAGCAGACTAGTTATCTTTTTTCTTTAACGCCCGTTAAAGAGAAACGCAAAGTACTGTCAAAACGTATTCTCTCAAATAATGTTCTTCTAATCGGGTGCTTCTTAGTAAAAAAGGTAACTCTCTCGTAGTCAAAGAAAGTTGGAAATATACATTTTAAACTGCAGTGATGATGCTTTCAAAATAGAAAATATAACTTAAAATGTATGTATAATAAAAATTAAATGTTCTCCATGTAGGTTGAGTTGTTTGGAAAACATGTCATGTAACACATACACAATTTGCGTTACCTCAAAGTTCCAAACTCGATTTAGTACCGGATCGCTTACTCTTCTTCCGTTTAGGGGAGTTCGAGTGACTTAGACACCATGTCCACATCCACTTGAGGAAGATTTGTCGAATTAGCTACGGTGAAACCGGGATCCATTGTAACGATGTCTTTTAAAAGGCAAACAAACAGAAGCACGTTTTCTACTATAAAATAATATAACAATCAAATAAAAAGTCGGCGAGGATGATATCTGTTTGACATTAGTTGTGGATATTGATGTCAATTGTCAAATTCTTCCAGTCGACTTTCACTTTGTATTAATCAACTTGGATAATCAAGTAGTATTTGTCAACAGAACGTACTTTCAATCTGACAATAAGGGCTTCTGTCATTGGTCGACTTACAGCGGTTTATTTAAATCTAATAAAATTCTTAAATCTTATTTTCGAAGATACTTATAACTTTTTTAGATTAATATCGTTATCATAGAAAAATATATGTTATTCTTAATTCTTCTGATATGATTTCACTTGTTAATTCATACCCATGAAACTAGCCCATATAATTATCAAGGTGTTCAATTAAACTACAATGTGTAGGTATTAATTTTAAGATACTTCGAACAATTCTTTGCAAAATAATCATGATTTTGCTGTAAAATCATTTTGTAGTGAGCTGTTAAATCTTTGAGAATATGGCTGATATCTGAGCGTTATTGAGGTGAATCAGTAAGTATTTCATACTGATCTTTGCTTATTTTGAATATTTTTTTCTTTATATGTTATTTACTATAAATTCCAAGGTTTTATCCAACTATCATCCGCACTGCCACCTTCCATATTTTCCTAAATTTTTTTCCTATCTTAGACGCATAAAAATAAGTTATTAATAACAGCAAATATTCAATTTGTTTTTTGTTCTCATGATACACATAGTCTTCAACAGTGCTTCAATATACATCTACTCTTTTCATGAATTTTAGATGCTTTTGACCCCAAATTCTGCGGCTACACGAATCTTTTTATGTCTTCAATATCCAGAAACGTCTTTTTTAACAACGGTCGGGGATGATACTATTTATTTCTCGAGAAAATGAGTATTAAAAATGAAAGATTCATCAGCTGATATATGGTATCTATATACTAAATGTTTAGTGAAGATGTTACAGTAGTTTTATATCATCACTTATAATTTGAGTCGCGTGAATAAGTTATTGAATATTAAGAAGAAATATGTTGATAGAAATATTCAACATTCTTTCTAAGATAATATTTGTATAAGGAACACTAGGGACTAGTTTTTTTTAACCAAAATCTGTCGATTTTGTCACGAAATAATGATTTTCTACATTTAATTTATATTATAAACATTTTCTCGGCAAAAGCCTTTTCTATTGGGAACTTCTGCGTAGATGCCAGCGCCTCGACGGTTAAATATACCGTATACAACAGAATTCGTAGAAAATGAAGAAGAAAGGATAATAAACATAGACACTCGTTTCACGCTAAGGTGCCCGTCATAGCCACTTTATTTACAACACACAATAAAGGTAAGGGGGTATATCAATGTTACAAAGGAAAGACAATAGGTATACTACAACTGAACTCTACCATTCTACATCTAAAATACAGTTGTACTGATTTCTATATTTTTCTTTTGGCACGATTAAGAAACTCCCATAATATAGTACGAACTTGGACTTACCTTCAAAGCTACTGTGCCTCTCAATACAGTGGAAGTTCAGAATTGAGTAAAATGCAACCTAAATTGCAAAGGAGAGCTTCATTAGAGTTAGGTTAGGTTAGATTCCTAGTGAGTGGGCCTGTAAGGCCCTCGACAGCGACGAGTCTATTGTGGGTCATACCTATTCAGATTCTTAACGAAGCCGATTACTTGGTTCGGTGAATGATATGTTTGAATTTCACGGAGAGCTGTATTTATGTTGCTTAAATATATTTGCCAGGATTTTCGGGTCAATAATTTTAGGTCTTGACTCAGTTGGAATGTAGTGGTAACCAGGGAGACAGCTTCGTTAGTATGATGGTTCGTAGTTTCATTGCCATCAAGACCGATGTGTGATGGAAGCCAAGTAAGTAATGTAGGATAAGATATGTACAATTTGAGCTAGTAGTTGGTCAGTATGAAGAAGAAATATATATGAAGCGTTATTTTTTTTTATTTAGAAAAGTCGCATCCACCCGAAGGTTATTAGCGACGGTACAATGGAAAATTTTATATTCTATAAAACATATTTATTGATTTTAGATAGTCAATTACGAGCCGGTGATCGCAGAAATTTCCAATGAGTTTCTTCAACTTGGTAGGAATGTTGTGCATGCTACGTTGATTATGAAATCTGGGACATTCGACCAGGAAATGTTTTACACTATCTATTACATTGCACACAGTGCATTTTGGTGGGTCGTCGTTTGAAAAAAGGTAGGAGTGGGTATACCTGGTATGGCCCAGTCGTAGGCGTGTAAGAATCACTTTCGTACGTCGATCGCTACTTTTAAACTGACATGGAGAAACATCACTTTTGATTTGCCGTAATTTGGATTGAGAACTTTCCCAGTCCCGGTTCCACTTACACAAAACTTTATTTTTAATAAATACCTTGAGATCACTAGCAACACTCCGATTCTGGTTCGTCATTAGAAATAGCACTAGGGGCACAAATGTCTGCTTTGTCGTTGCCTTCGATGCCGATGTGGGATGGGATCCATATGAAGTTGACGCATCTGGAGTTTTCTTGAGCCTGTTGCAGTTCTGATTTTATCATTTTCTCAATAGGGTTTTGGGGATAGATCTATTTTAAGTTTCACAAAGAACTGAGAGAGTCAGTAATAATTAACGCGTTTGGTATGTTGCAAGAATTTATGTGTTGGAGGGCTTTATAGAGCGCAAAAACTTCGGCTGAGAAAATACTCAGGGTTGGAGTAAGTTTAAATTGCAGACTAAGATTGGTTGTTACAATTGCTGCTCCGACTCCCATTTCACATTTAGATGCGTCTGTGTATATTTTGATAAAGTCCTGATATTCTTCCAATATTAATTTAAGGTTAGTTTTAAAGACGGCTGGGCATACTTTCTGTTTATTAAATCTGCTCAAACTAGTGTTAATGGTGGGGAAGTTGATGGTCCAGGGAGGAGGGTGATCTAGATCTATCGGAAATAATTCTGGAAATTGGATGTCTAAATACTGGAGATATGTACGTATTCTCTCATAATAAGGTTCACGTGTATGCGGTTTGTTGTTGAAGTAGTTAGTATATTTTTTGGTGAAGGCATTGGTGTAGAGAGGTTTGTTCCTATTCGAGGCTATAGATGTGGCGTGTGAGAGAGTTAAGAACATTATTCTGTAATGCAGAGGTGGCTCATCAGTTTCGCAATATATAGCTTCAACGGGAGTTGTTCTGAAAACTCCTAGTGCAATTCGGAGGCCATTGTTGTGCACAGTGTCCAGTAACTTTAGAGTTGTATTGGAAGCCGAAGCGTATGCAATGGAACCGTAGACTATTTTTGACCTGATTAATGTTTTATTAATAGTAAGTAGTGTATTGTAATCAGATTCCCAACATTTATTAGCCAATGTCTTCATTAGATTTAGTCGCTTGTTACAAGAACGGGCCGTTTGTTTAATATGTTCCTTCCATGTAAGCTTTTCGTCGAACCACATTCCCAGAAATTTTACCGACGATCTGAACAATAAATTTTTACCATATAATTGTAATGTTGGATAAACGTCTAGACTTTTTTTTTGAAAAGAAGATGGCGGTTGTTTTTGATGAGGAGAATTCAAAATCTGTATTCAAGGACCATTGTTCGAGTTGCGTTAAAAATTTTTGCAAAATATTCGTCATGAGGGAAGTATTTTTTCCTTTAATAAATACAACAAGATCATCTGCATACACGCGTGCTTTCAAGGGTTTCGACAAGCCCTTGATGATACCCAGACAGCCACAATATCCATTAGACATCCACAAGATATCCTTTATGTATATCCAGTATATCCACTGGATATAGATGGATAGCCTATAGACATACAATGGATATCCATATGTCCGCCTATATCTAGGATATACGTAATATCTTTGGAGATATCTACTGGATATCTCGTGAATATCCCATGGATATCCTATGTTCACATTTGGTATATCCAATTAACGTCCCATGGATATTAATAGGATATTTTATATTCACATTTGGTATATCCTTCCTCCTCAAACATGAGAATCTGAGAATATATGACTAGTACCTACTGGTGGAAATACAAGGTGGTCCAACGAAAACAATACAAACCAAATTTTTTTTATATCTACAGACCTGGAATTAAATCAACAGAAAATAGTTTATCCAGTCAACCAGTACAAAATATAATAGATACACAGGGTGGATAGTCTAGTATTTAAGTTGACGACTGTAGAATATTGTGGTCCAGTGATCAAATATTCAAATACTCACCGCATATATCTGTTATATTTTGTACTGATTGACCAGAACTATTATTTCCAGTTAATTTTATTCCAGATCTGTGGATATATACAACTTTTGGTAAGCATTGTTTTTGTTGGTCATCTCTCTTGTATTTCCACCAGCAGGTACTAGTCAGTGTAAGAAGGTACAAATGGAATTAAATTCTTCATAATAGCAGTATTATTTGACATATAATGATATACTATGGAATAGAATGGTAGAAAATACTTTATTTTATATAATATACATATTTGCATATACATCAATTATTCCTCTTCATCACCCAGCTCATCTACTCTGCACGGTTATTTCTGTAAGAACGAGAAAAGATTGTCGATTTTCAAGGTCAACTGTATACCGTATACGCCCGAATATAAAATACACCTTTATTGTGAAATAACATTTTGAAAATTGGCCCACGTCTTTTATACGAGCACATACCTGTAATAAGAACATTTTTTTAGCACCTGAACACCATCATTATTATTGAGCTCAAAATAATTTTTACTCAAATTAGCCGAGCCACCAGCTCAATTTATCATTAAACAAAGTAAAAGCCGAGATGAAACTTATTTTACATTTCTACACCATGCTATTTTACATTGTATAAATAGACAAAACGCTTTTAATGTTGGTAATCAATCATAAATATAAATATAGGAGACGTAATAATATTCAGAATTAAAGTAAGAAACATATAAATACCTTATTTTTTTCCAAATCTAAACTACCGATAAAAAATAACCAACCACTTTTGAACGTTTCTAAAACTATGATAATCTAACAACCAAAATGACGAGGGGATGAGGCTACATCAAACGGTCAAACGTGGCATCGACCAATGAGAGAACAGTGTATAGTTGGTAGCATAGTTTTGCGGGTATGTAATATGAGAATCCACTGATGTATGCATAATTTTCTATTATAGCATTGAACGTTTAGTCATGAAATATTTTTGTTGTGTATTAAGAACATCACGTATTATGCCGCATTCGTATTGTTGATTAAACTCATTATAGTCTGATACAATTTAGGTATATCTATCTTTTTTCAATTCCACTTGAGTAAAATTAAAATACATTGAACACAGACAAAAAATGTGACAGAAAATAATAATGGATATCCATGGATATACAATGGATACAATATCAGGAGATTAAGACATTTATGCATTGAAGGTATTATGTATTAGAACTTCCTTCTCAATCATGTTTTATGTGATTATTCAATATCTTATCATTAAAATAGAAAATAATTTTTTTCCATATCTATGAAATACATTCAGTGGATATCCATTAGATATCTTACATGGACTGGATATTCAGTGGATATTGAGCTATCCACTGGATATTGTGTGCTGTCTGGGTATTGTTTATGGCCACTAGGAATATGAGCTATGGACTCTTACACGAAAAGATCGGTTCTTCATAAAATTACTGATGAATTTCAAACAAGTTCCCCGAATGTTCCACATGTGCAGTTGCTTTAGAATATTTAGTTTCCAGCAAGTATTGAAAGCTTTTTTAAGATCTAAGAATATAGCAGGTTTGTTTTGTCGATAGAGCTTCATGAATGTCACTTTCTAAATCCAGGATGTCGTCAATCGCTGAACGATTTTGTCTGAAACCATTTTGCTCGGATATTAAATGGTTTGCCTTTTCTAAAGTCCACGTAAGTCTGCCATTGACCATTTTCTCCATCAGTTTGCTGGTTGAGCATGTTAAACTTATAGGTCGGTAAGATGAAGGTTCAGTGCGAGATTTTTGGTGTTTAATGAGTGGAAGGACAATGGATTTGGACCAGATTGATGGAACTGGTGTTGTTTCCAAATGCAGTTAATCAGTTTCAGGAGCGTTGTTTTTGCTATATCGGGAAGATGTTTTAAAAATACGTCTGGGATATCATCTGGTCCTGTACTGGAATTTTTTAAATTATTAAGGGCGTTATCCAATTCAGCCTTTGTGAAGCTCATGTTTAAAGCAGTATGTTCATTTCCATCCAGTGACAGATTCGAGTTTTCTGCAGCTAATTTATTATAGAGAAAAGTGATGTTGTAGTTTTCGTTCGAGAACATTTGCTTGTAAATACTGGCTAATATGTTAGCCATTTCACTTGCAGAGGTTGTGTCTGTGTTGTTGAATTTTAGACTCGTTATAACTGGCTTATAATTGAAGCCCGAAATTTTCCTTACTCTTGTCCACACTTCACTGAGAGGAGTAGAACTATTTATTTTTGAGATATATTGAAGCCAGGAATTTTTCTTTGTGAGTTTCGTTGTGAGGTGAGCCTTGGCTTTATGTTTCTTGAAATCTATCTTGTTTTCAACTGTCTTGTGTCTTTTATATTTATTCAAAGCTGCTTTGCTTGCACGAATTGCTGCTCCACATTCTGGATTCCACCAAGGTACAGGAACGTGATTCAATTTTGTCCTTTTTGTTTTGCCTATAAATAGTACAGCACTGCTCAGAATTATATTGTTAAAATTTGATAATGATTCATCGATGTTTTCAGATAGTTTATAGTTTGAGATAGCGACTTAAATATGCTCAGCAAAATCAGACCAGTTAGCATAGTCGATTTTCCATTTTGACAGAAAAAGATCCGGAGATTGATGAGTACAACGATTTATTATTATAGGGTGGTGGTCACTACCATAGGTAAAGTTCAGGACTTCCCAGGATAGGCGAGGTGTTAACGAAGGATCGCAAAGGGTTAGATCGATTGTAGTTGAGTCCCCGGGGTTGATGCTGAGTCTAGTTGGGGTTCCATCATTGAGAAAATTCAGTTGAAGATCCGAGATTATTTTTTCGACAATTTTGCCTCTTGTGTCTGTATGTAGCGAGCCCCATATTATGTTATGGCCATTAAAATAGCCCATAATTATGCGTGGATGTGGTATTTGCATGAGTAGATCTTTTATGTCGTTATAGGAGGCTGGATAACTTGAGGGTAAATAAATGTTGCATATGAAATATGTGCTAGGTGAGTTGATTTTGACAACGACAGCTTCTAAGTTGCTAGTGACAGGAAATGGTTTTGCCTCCAATGCCTTATTGACTAGAGTAGCTACTCCGCCGGAAGTGAAATTAATATCACTTATTCGGTCTTTGCGAAAACAGTCGAATAGCTTTGAATTATGAGTATTTTGATGTTTAAGATTAGTTTCTTGTAGGCATATAATATCGGGGAGTGCTCTCCAATCAGGATTTGTAGCATAGCAATGCGATGGAAAAATCTGTCGATGTTCCACTGAAGTATCTACATTATATAATTTGCTGACTACTTTGGGATATGTCACTATCCCACTCTGAAGTATCGTTACCCAGGAACTTGAACATTTTCTTTTTTAAGTTAGTAAATCGAGTCTTCATAGATCTATCTTTTAAGTGGGGGTGAATTTGAGAGAGCATATGGGTCAGGGCTAGGTAATCTGTTGTATATTCTTCGATCATACTGATGGGATCTGTAGAGCCATTAACATTGGTTATGAGTAACGCAAGTTGATCATAATCGATAACGAATGGAGGAAATTGATTATCAATAAAATTTTTGGCTGGTTCAAGTAACTGTATTGTGATATCTGATGTAAGACTGGGTGTTGTCAGAATGTTTTTTTTCTTTAATTTTTGTTTGTTTCTCGATAAAGGAAATGAGTTGTGATCGTTTCCAGCTGTGTTTGCTTCAGGTGTAATTACTTCGTTTATATTGCGCTTTGTTTTGTTGGAGCTGTTGTTGGCTTCTTCTGGTGCATCCCTGTTAGTAGATGCAACCGGCGTGGCGTTAGAGGTTGCCGCATCTTTTGTGGTTGAATTTGAGTCCACTGGGGAAACTGGTATTACATTTTGCGTGACCACGGTGTTTGTCGGAACATAATTAGATGTATGTGCGCTAATTGGTAAGTTGGAGTTGCCTGTAGGTTGAACTTGGGGTAGAGATGTTTTAGGTTCAGTACATTGAAATACTATGTGACCAGGTTTTTTACAATTGTAACATACCATACCATCTTGAGACAGAAAAATTCGGTATGTCGTATTTTCAAAGTCTACTGTAAACGATTCTGGTAGCGATAAATTGTGAGGACTGACGTAGATTTGCCTCCGAAAACTAAGAACATGGCTATACTCAGGTAGAGAGGAACTGATTCTTAAACATGTCAGGTGAGAAACAGGATTTAGTCCGATGTTTATTAATTGGTCTATTAATAGATTATGCGGTATTGTAGGACATACGTTCGACAGAATGAGTCTTTCAGCAGGTGTTATTAGTCTTCTGGCTTTAACTATTTCCTCCTGTACTTTTATGTATCCATGATTATTTATGAAGTCATCCACCAACTGTTTACTAGATAGGTACATACATATACGATTATGGGACAATCGAGAGGAAAAAATGATATTTTTCGGTTGAATTATGGTTCCTAGAGGAATTAGATAATCTTGTAATTGAGTGTTTTCTAACGTACTGAAAACAATTGCCTGTTCTTTTGAGGAAAATTGTTGTTTTGATATTGCTGAAGAGTAGGTATTGGGGGTACGAGATTGGTCTTGAGATGGGGTCAATGATTGAGAATAGTTGTTGGTATACATTTTGAAATTTTCACAAAACACGGAGTGATAAAATAATTAAGTACGGCCCTGGCAGTCCGATAAGCCAGGCACTTGAATCTGCTATAAGTAAGGTTTGTTTACTTATAATAATGGAATATTTAGTTGTATTCGGCTGTACATTTGATAATCAGAGGTAAAGTAAAACTTGATCACTTACAGTTTCTACGGAATCCAACCAATTTATTAAAACAATTTGAATTATCCACACTGAATGTTAAAATAATCGGAGCACATGACTATTAGAATATATTATTGTTTACTTATGCAGAAGTATTTTATTAATATTAAGAGTACCGGTTTATATTCGAACACAGATATAACGTCTATATCGTATCGAGTATGGCACTCAACTGATGAAGCGTTATTGTTTTCAACAAATAGTGTTCAATTCATCAACATCGCAAATTATACACTTAATTATTATTACAGGCAATTGCTCACACTAAACCCAGTATTATTGATCAATTAATAGATATGAAATTCAAATATTAATATTATTTTCTTTGTGGGACAATTGTTTTTTTTTCATTTAAAAAATGCGAAACTAATTCATTCAATCGAAATTCAATCGACTGTGGATAATGATATTACAACGAAGTTTCTGTTCACTCTAAACTAAGACAAATGCATCACAATGGTTTCTATGATATCTTGAAGTAGTTCAAATAACGGATCAATATTAGCCGAACAATAATTATTTTAACATAGGTCAGTTATCTTTGTCCCACAGTGCAATGAAATGGAATCAAATGTATTGATGGAATACTCAACAGCGTTTCCTGGAATTCGTTATTATACAATGGTTCTCATACTTTCATTGGTTGATCTGCATACTTGAATTTCAAATTTAAGATAATGAGTATGTAGGGGACAGTTCTCTTGAATCGGACAATTTTATTGGAATGGCTCTAGCGGCTGAGTCTTCAATCATTTAATTGAATTATTAATATCCACACTTTGTTCAGTTTCTATTGATCTCAGAAGAGCTTTTGAAACAATATATAGTGATATATGATTGTTGAAATTGCGGAAATATGGCTTGAGTGGGGTAATTTATTCCTGGATTCAGCATTATTTGAGGAACAGATATCAAATAACCACATTTAACAATTCAGCATCGGATCCGGAATTAAATAATATTGGTGTTCCACAAGGTAGTGTTCTTGGGCCCCTACTTTTCATATTATATATAAATGACTTGGGACATGTACTAGAGAAATGTAAAATCAATCTTTTTGCGCATAACACCCTCATTTACTATTACGGGGATAATTTTGTTGAAGTAGTACAAACAATCAATTCAGAATTGAAAAAAATATCTGACATATTTAAGATCAATAAATTAAAAGTAAATGAATCCAAATCTAAATTTATGTTCATTGGTGGTCCTGTTTAGCGAGCTAAATTTTTAAACCTTGATTTGAGTGTTAAGATAAATGATCAGGACCTAGAGAGTGTACATGAAATAAAATATTTAGGTTTTATGATGGATCATGAACAAAAATTTAATAGTCACATAGATTACATATGTAGAAAGATTGAGAAAAAAATTGGGTTTTTGAGAAGAATTTCACCATTTCTGTCAATGCATACTAAGCTTACTAAGCTTATGGTTAGGCTAGGTTAATTCTACCACATTTTTATTACTGTTGTTCACTAATTTATACAGGTTGTTCTAGAGCTAGTTATGAACGATTACAAATTATTCAAAACAAGGCGATGAGATTAATTACGGGATGCAATAAGTATACTAGTGTAGAATTGATGACTAACTGTTTAAAGTTAAAAGTTGAGAAGTTTCTGTATGTACAAACAATGATTTTCATCTTCAAAATTATCAATAATCTCTTACCGCAATATTTACATTGTAGGCTAGTTCCAATCTCGCAAATACATGATAAAAACACAAGATCAGCAAATTCAATTCATTTTTATGTGAAAACAACCATTAAAGGAAGTTTGATGAATAATTTCTTCCACAAAGGTGTTGTACAATTTAATGATCTACCGCAGTAAATAAAAGTTAGTGAAAGCGTAAAAATGTTTAAAAAGTTATTGATCATATACATTAAAAGTAATCCCAATGAAATCTAATGGTTCATATTCACATATTCATGTTTATATTCACATTTATTTATTGGCATGTATATAATATACATTTTTTTGTAATATTTTATATTTTTCATCTTAATTTTATAATTTATTTTGTGCATGTTTTAGTTTATATTTTATTCGTATTATATAGGTATTACTTTACTTCATGGTTGCTTTATACATGTTTCTGTTTAATTTTGTTATGATTTAGGTACAGTTTGTTTCTTTATTCGCTTATACTATTTTATTGATATAACTAATTGTACATTCCTATTTCTATTTATGTTTTGTGCTTACATCCTGCATATTTGTATGCTTGTATTTATTAGCTTGCAGATTTGATTTTCGTTTTTTCTTTTTGTCTAGTTATTTTTTGATCATCTGGCTTATTAAGTATGTCCTTCGTTGTTTTTATTATTTATTGTTAACATTATCTATGATAAATAAAGCATAATAATAAAGTTCTCTTGAATCGGACGTTTTTATTGGAATTGCTCTAGCGGCTGAGCCTTTTATCATTTAATTGATTTATTAATATCCACACCTTTCAGGAAATCAGACATTATATTTGTACACTCAAAAGTTATGAAAAGATAAGTCAAGTTGCTTAATTTTTTTTACTTTTTCGCCAAGCCTATCTACGATGGGAGAAAAGTATTAGTTTATCCCAAAAAAGATGGAATTTTATGGGGGATATTTAGGTTTTGAATGAGAAAAATAAGAAAAACGGGATTTGAGAAAAAAATACTATCTGTATGTCGCCGTCGGCCGCTTTTTGTAACATGTCTCGTACGCACGATACAGCCTCCAGAGTGCATAAAGTGATAAACTTTTATGATTGGATATTGTTCAAGGCGTCCCAAAGATGAATCCTATTGATTTTCAGCTCAATAGACCCACTACAATTGGTCTTATAAATCTAGATATGTTTAGTCATTTTTGTAGTAATTTCGGTTTGTTAGCTCGATACAGCTTCCGGAGTGAATACAAGTGACCAATTTTATGATTGGATATTGTTCAGGGCGTCCCAAAGATGAATCCTATTGATTTTCAGCTCACCAGAGTCAGTAAAATGAGTCTTATAAATCCAGATATACTACATTTTTGGTAATTTTTATAGAAATTTCCTTTTGTTAGCACGATACAGCCTCCGGGACTTATAAGTACGGAATATGATGAACAGAATTCTATGAAAAGGACGGATGATGATTTTTATAAAGTTTTCATAATATACTGATTACAATACAGTAGGTTATTTTAAAAACAATTATGACAGCAAAAATGTAACTTTCTCATAACTCCTAAAGAGTTGTCGGCTCTTTTCGTACAAAGTTTTTACTGGAGCCACTCTTTTTTAATGTCTTGATATTCACCTTGACAGATTGGACAAACCGAATTTTCTGTTTCACGTTTTCCATCACATGAATCATCTTTATTCTCTTGCACCGTTTCATCATAAAATTCTTCCAGGTTGGCCGGTGTCGGAGACTCGTCGTGATATATATGATATATTTTTCTTTGCTGATAATTTTGCTTCTTGAGAGCCTCTATTTGTTTTTCATTCTTCGCCTTTTCCTCATATGCTTTCATAAGAACATCTTAATCTTAATTAAATCTAGTTCAGCTCAACCTTGTATTGTCATTGATTTATTTAATGTCTACACACTTTTAGAACAGCAGAGTCTAGAAAGATCAGAGCTAGTTGAGAGGATAGGCCTCAAACAGCTGTTGTTAAAATTGGCGGTCTGCTTGCAGAAATGTTTACTTTCAGTGTTCAAATTAGCAGAGGAAGTTGGACTGAGAAACATATTCAATCCTCCAACTTCAGGTAAATCATTGCACTTCTTGTATTGAATGCCTTGTTCTTGGTTTTCTTTGTTGAACGGATTTCACCTAGTGGGTACAGAAAATCATAGGAAGTCGTCTTCAATAAATATTGACGAATTAAATGGAAATATTCCTGTTTTCGAAAGCGCTTACAAATATTGTGTATAAAAAAATATTCACATTATGCAGCTACTTCGTATATACTAACTGTTTTACCAGGATTTGAGACAAGCCAATTATTCAATGCCACATTGTACCTTGCCTTAATAAGGCCGTAAACTGCCACATCAAGGGGTTGCATATGGTGACTTAAGTGGGGAAGGAGTGTTAAAATGGTCGTCTTATTTTTTCTTGCAATATCAAATAGTTGTATATTCACATTAGTATTATGGTTATCCCTAATAAGCAAAGCTTTATCTTCACATAGTTAACTAAATGATTGTGGGACAGTACCTTTCGAACCTTCGAATAGAATAGTTGGTTTGTGTGGTGTTCCTTATCTTTAAATAGTACGGTAAATTATCTTTTTAATAGTGGTGAATTCATTAGTATATATAATAAAATATTTGGCATTGGGTAAGTTAATTAATTCATATTATTATGACTGAAGATTCAGATGGGAGAGGGCCCCCATCTCAACACGACCCTCCTGATAAAATGGATATTGAAGTAAATAAAAAGTACAATTTAAATAATAAATATACTTCAACTGATATTGGACCGTTCTATGTTATTGTTGAACCTTTAGATACAAGTATTCGCATTTCGGCAGTTAAGGTAGGTCATTATCTTTTTAATGAAAAGAATTTAAAAAAAGATATTGTAGATATTAAGTTAGTCGGTAGAAATAAAGTAAAAATTATTCTTAAAAACTATCTTACGGCAAATTCAATTATTGGACATGAAATAATGAAAGTTAACAAATTGATAGCGTATATTCCGATCTTTTTCAATCATAAAAAAGGTGTAATTAGGGAAGTTGATACATTTTTAAATGAAAAATATATATTGGAAAATATTGAATGCGATAAAAAAGTCGTAGACGTTAAAAGAATGAAGCGTAAAATTATTGATTCTGATAAAGAGATACAGTACGTACCTAGACAAATGTTAATTGTTACATTTTTAGGAAATTCTTTACCTAGTTCTGTTAAAATTGATTTAGTCCGGTTCGTAGTAGAACCTTATGTTTATCCAGTAGTGCAGTGCTACAAATGTCTTCGATACGGGCATACTAAAAAATATTGCAAAAGTACCACTGATAAATGTATAAAATGTGGACAAATACATGATGTTAAAGACGGCGTAGAATGTAAAAGTGAGGAGTTTTGTATATATTGCGAACAAAACGGTCATAAGTCTGTATCAAAAGAATGTCCCAAATACCAACACCAATTGAAAGTTAAAAAGACCATGTCTGAACAAAATATTTCATTTAAAGAAGCGGAATCAATGGTTATTAATCCAAGCTACTCCAAAGCTGCCTCAAACAATAGGTACAATTTATTGAACAACCTCTCTAACTTCCCACATCTTAATGACGATAAAGATAGTGAGAATCCTTCAGATGGTAAAAATTGGATACCACGTCCACAGTCCCAACCTCTTAAAAAACGCAAGGCTATTTCTCCTCCTATAGTTAATAAACCCCCTACCTTCAAATCTCAGGCCACAACTAGCAATTCTGTTTTGCCTAATCCCCACAAGGATGATTTCCAGTTGTACAGAGAAAAGCTAGAAATTGAAATTTTACATAAAATTCCTTACATTTTCGAACATCTCATTAAAAAATTCAATTTAACTGTGCCAGACTGGAATATTTTTCAAGAAACACAAAACGAGATTAAAACAATTATAAATTCTTTACCTGATTCAAACGAAGATGAATTCTATTAAAACCTTAAATATAATTCAATGGAATTGTAATTCAATAATAAAAAATAAATCTAACCTTTTAAACTATTTAGCTGGTTCAACTACCACATTCGAACTAATTCTTCTAAATGAGACTTGGTTATCACCAAATAAAACGTTTTATATAAACGGGTATAATTTTTTACACGTTAACAGGACTGACGGATTTGGTGGTGTTGGAATCCTCGTCCGAGATCACTTATCGTTTTCAGAAATAGTTTTCCGTAAAAATTTCAATTCCAAAATAGAGATTTGTGGTGTGTATCTGAATGACCTTAATATATCTGTACTTTGTGTTTACAAGCCTCCTAAAATACAAGCGACTACAAAAGACTGGGAACATATTTTTTTACAGATTCAGGGTGATGTTATTGTATGTGGTGATTTAAATTGTCATCACAGTCGTTGGGGATCTACAATCGATAATGCACAAGGTAATAGATTAATAGACGCTATAGATGAAACAAATTTAATTATTTTAAACGATGGCAACCCAACAAAAGTTGGTAGGCCTAACGAACGACCTGCGCCAATAGATCTTACCCTAATTTCACCTAGTTTGATGAGTTTCTCGGAATGGAATATAATAGATGATACATTAGGATCTGATCATTTTCCTATACACATCTCCATATCCCGTAAATATACCCCTTCTCCGGTATTACCATCAAGAAAATGGATAGAGTCTTCTGCTGATTGGGAGCTTTTTCAGGAGTGCATAGTAAACGACCTTCAAATTAACGATGTAAACTCATTAGAGTACTTTCTTGAAATAATAAATAAAGCAGCATCCATTTCTATGAAATCTCGTACTGGCGGATCTAAAAAAGTGTCAAACCCCCTTTGGTGGGACAATGATTGTGTTCAAATTATAAATAAACGGAAAATCGCTTATAAAAGGTACAAAAACACTACAAACTTAGAGAATTATCTACAATTCAAAAATATTCTAGCTAGAAGCAAATTGTTATTCAAACAAAAACAACAGGAATGTTGGAAAAAATTTGTGAGCAGTTTAAACAAAAACACGCCGATCGCGAAAATTTGGGCATTTGTTAAAAAAATATCTAACAAAAATTCTACGATGAAAAAACAACCAATACCTGAAAGCCTTATAAATCAAATGTTTGACAACATTTCCCCAAGTTTTGTTCCGAATATAATAGAACAAACAGAAAACCCCAGCAATCATTACATCGACAAACCTTTTGATATCATAGAACTAGAAACTGCAATCAAATCCACAAGTTGTACAGCTCCTGGTAACGATAATATAACATATGATATTATTAGAAATATGCCGTTACTGGCGAAAACCATGTTACTACAAATATATAACGATTGGTGGGTAAAAGGTAAGTACATTGAACAACTGAAACAAATAACTATTTGTCTAATATTGAAACCACAAAAAGACAGAAATTTAGTTACGTCTTATCGACCTATATCTCTCATGTCCTGTATAACGAAAACTTTCGAAAGGATGATTAAAACAAGGCTAGAATGGCACTTGGAGCAAAATTCAATTTTACCCTGCACACAGTATGGATTTAGAAGGGGCTACGGCACATTAGATGCAATAACTCATTTAGTAAATGATGTTCAAATTACATTCTCTAAAAACAAATATTTAGTTTGCTTATTTCTTGATATAAAAGGTGCTTATGATTGTGTGGATATCAATTTACTAAAAAACAAAATAGTAGAGGTTGGTTTTAGTGAAAGGACTTTCCAGAGTATAACACGATTATATTATTCGCGTACAATTTACATTAGGGATCATAAAAATATATTGCACGGTCCTAGAATTGTTTATCGTGGATTGCCTCAGGGATCTGAACTGAGTCCTTTATTATTTAATATATATTCTGCCGATTTACATACACGGTTTTCTAATACAATAAGATGCATTCAGTATGCAGATGATATCTGTATATACTCCATCCAGGATACATACGCTGATTGCCGTAGGACCTTGGAAAATATTATGCAAACTGTAGTTAAATGGTCTGAAGAAACTTGTATGACTCTCTCAACTGAAAAATGCTCAATTATGTTTTTTACTAGACATAGACTTCGCACACCGGAGAGCCTAACTCTGTGTGGGCGAGCGTTGTCGGTAGTAAACGAGTATAAATACTTGGGTATTATACTAGATACTAAATTATTATGGTCTAAACATATCATATATATGAAAAACAAATGTGAAAAAGGGTATAATCTCTTAAAATGTGTCACAAACCGCAGATGGGGCGCAGCTCCTGCTATTGCTATAATGTTTTACAGGTCTTACGTTAGATCAATTATAGATTATGGATGTTGTTTATATGGATCAAGTAGTAATTCGAACTTGCTGAAAATAGATCGTATTCAGTATAAATGCCTTAGAACCTGTGTCGGCGCAATGAAATCAACACCAGTGAATGCATTATTGGCAGAATGTAACGAACCACCTCTATTTTTAAGACGTCAATTTTTGTCTCAAAAATATTTAATTAAACTTAAAACCCTCAGGTCGGACATGATAAATAATGTATATAGTATTTCTATAGAAAATCTTACAAATCGATATTGGAGAATTAAAAACACGCCTCCACTTGCGGAAGCCTTCATTCAAACCAATAAAATATACAGAATCAACAAAACATTACCTATATATAACATTCCTTATCAAGCTATATTCAAAGTCCACAAAGTCATAATCCCCGATTATACAGAATCTAACTACATTAACACAGTCCTGTTTAAATCCATACTAGCAGATTTTGCTGACAAGACAATAATATACACTGATGGATCTAAGTCGAGGGATGGAGTTGGATGTGCTGTGTACATTCCCAATACAGACCAATCGTTACGAATCAGATTACCCGATATATGTAGTATATATACTGCGGAGCTGTATGCTATCTTACAGGGCCTCTCCTGGCTGAAATCAAATAAAAAAGATGGGGGTGTGATTATATCTGATTCTAGATCAGCGTTGTGTGCTATAAAAGGGACTCATTTCGAAAGAATGAAATGTCCTATTTTATGTGACATCAGAACAATATTGTTGAACTTGAGTATGACATTTATTTGGGTTAAGGGACATATTGGAATATATGGTAATGAAAAAGCTGATCGATTAGCCAAATCTTCGGTATTCAATGGAGTTTTTCACAACGTGTATACTGGAAAAGATGCGATTAGCTCAATAAAAAATAAAATGTATGTATCCTGGCGAAAACACTGGGAAACCGTTTCACGATCCTCAAATAACACCTATTTTCAAATTTATCCTACACTACCCTCACCTCCAAACTATATTTTTGATTAAACAACTCCGAAATTTTATTCAGCAAGTATATTTAGAATGAAGACTAGTCATGGAAGATATCCCGCCCATCTTGCTAAGCTGGGTATTATACGGTCATCATCCTGTACCTGCAATGATAATTCTTATGCTGATCTTAATCACATTTTCTTTGGATGCAGCAATTACGTTCATAAAACAAACAGGTTACTACAGTCACTTGTTGAACAAAACTACTCCCTACCTTTAAACCTTACTCACCTATTAAACTCAGATAACTGCCATACCTTAGATCTACTGGTAAATTTCATCAAGGATGTAAACATTAATATTTAGGTAGACTCTTTGAAAAATTCTGTGGCTAATGGACTTGCTTCCTAGCCATTTTCTTTCACACACACACACACTCATTGTGGGACTCTACAAGTAAACCCTTAAGACCCTGTTGGTGCTTCTTTAAGCACAATGTCTTAAAAATAGATCCGAGAAAACAGAAATACAGGTGGCAATGGCAGCATTTATAACAAAAGAAGCTGGCGACAAGCGTTCCTCTTTCGGCAGATACTATTTGACAAACTTGTTTGAATCCACGGACTGCTATAACCTTTTTGGTTATTTTGTTACAGTCATACAAACGGTTTCATCCAGGCTCCAAATCATGTTGGTAGGAAACTTACATTTCGTGTACAAACTTTCTAATTGATAAAAAAGGTTCCTACCTTTGATTTATTAATGCCAAATGCTCTGCCTAGAGACGTATTTTTTGGCTGACGGAGCTACATAAATCTATGAAACCAGTGAATTCCAGCTTTAGAATTTTGATTCCATTGTAGTGGAATAGATATGATGTTCGCCGACGCAAATTTTTTGCGAGATGGTTACGTCGTGATATATTTTCGATGTCGTTTTGAGGTGAGAAACTAATATTTCTTCTTGTTCTTCCAAAAAGTTTTTTTGTTTCAAACATTGCGATTGTAAATAAATTCATTGCCAGGTGCACTTTTCGCTTTTTTACAAGCACAGCTAATAAAGACTTTGAATTGCCGGAGTTTTTAGCTACAGTTCGAATCGACAAACCTTGATTTACAACTGTATCTACACGAATTTGTTCGGAAGTTCTTCTTATTCGCTTCGACATAATAAGCCAAGTCTAAAAGAAAAAAGAGAAGATATTTACGGGTTGCTTATTTCATACTTTTTTATATAATTTTTCCTTGAATCGGACACTTCAGTTCTCATGAATTGGACGTCCGATTCAATGAGATCGTTGGTGTCCAATACATGGGTTTGTTTACTTTAAAGTGAACTATCATTTTTATTTTTATGGTTTGAAGTATCAAGGAGATCGTAATACATGGTATAATCTAGACCCAGAAAGCAAACGACCACCACAAAAATCTTTCGGATGTCTTACAAAGTCTAGGTAACCACTTAAAGCACGTAAACATTTACTTTGCTTACCACAAATATTGCACAGAGTGTAACAATACCAAACGATACCGTGTCATGGGTTGTCCACTTTAAGGAAACTCTTCCTTAATTCGTTGCAACAAATAATAAATGCAGATAGGAAAAGTTTTAGTTTTTGAGGGTACTAAATTTCGAGGTTGAAAAAAGTCGAAATGTCAAAAAATATTTCTTTAAATATATACGTTACTCATATTAGTGTTAATTTCATATACGTTACTCATTAAAATAGATCAAAATTCAAGTACATTTATCCAAGTAAATAAACTATATAAAAAATTCTTATAATTGAAAAGTTTAAGAACTTTATCTATTTAAAGTTCTTTTGGATAAAATTCACACATTTACATAATACGACTTACATAATATTTGACTCTCGAAGTCGAAATCCAATTTATCATGGAGATACTCAAAATTATGTTTATTTTCAATTTTACATGGTTTGAAATGTGATGTTATGATATAAAATCGTACAAATGATAGTTGCGGATATTCACTTAACGTAATTCCATCAAAACTCAACAAGAAGCGGCGTTGTATGATTTCATACTCAATACAGAATCTACTTTAATACGTGTTTCATGTGACGACT
This sequence comes from Galeruca laticollis, assembly GCA_963921935.1. Lineage (NCBI taxonomy): Eukaryota > Metazoa > Arthropoda > Insecta > Coleoptera > Chrysomelidae > Galeruca > Galeruca laticollis. The sequence continues at coordinate 79,050,489 of OY998176.1, forward strand.
AACTTTTCAAAATACCAGTCGTTGATCAAATTAAATATTTAGTTATCTAAAATTTCCTCATTTTATACGCAATGCGACATGACTTTGCGTGATTATGATTCCATTGTAGATATTTTTGTAACGAAATGAAGAAATAGTTTTCATATTTTTTTTAAAAATAATCTATATTATATGATGAATTCTATTTTTACATTGAATACTAGCTAATATTAATTATATCCATTCAATACATTGGTGAAAATTCAGGGAGGAAAGAAAAGGACATATTCTAAACTAAATTGAAGAAAAGTATGGATACAATAAGGTGAGAAATTTACATCAAGGTATAAAAAAGGAAGATGAAACTGTAAGATTAACACGTTTATGATCTCTTAATCTTGAAATAAAAAAAGAAAATTTAGACCAAGAACAGGATGGAGAAAAGAGCTAAAAATTGATGTTATAAAAATAGTACAAAGCGAATGGGAAATAAAAGCGAGAAATGAAGAAGCATGTACAAAAGTCGTAACTTAAGCCATGGGTCCGTTATGCCTGTTAAATATTTGTCGATCATTTATTCTATAATCCTATAAATGATCTCCTCCAGCTCCAAATCAACATGATTTAAATTTGAATAATTAAAATTAAAATACGAGATAGTATTTTTTGCCTCGCATACCTGAAAATTAATCATAGCAAACTTTAAAAAATAACCGATATCGTGTCTATATATATATATATATATATATATATATATATATATAAAAATGAATATAATTTCATAAAATACGAGGTGCTATATGAAATATAAATTTCGATTTTCTACTACACCTGTTTTAGTCGAAATTTCAATAATTTCGACTTATTGGCCTGACCATTCTTCGAAGGGCAAAACAACTACATTCCTGGCTAATACCACGCAGAATATTGAATTACATCCCCTTCGGCAAAATGGCCGATCGACGTCACATTTTTCGAAGGGGATGTAATTCAATATTCTGCGTGGTATTAGCCAGGAATGTAGTTGTTTTGCCCTTCGAAGAACGGTCAGGCCAATAAGTCGAAATTATTGAAATTTCGACCAAAACAGGTGTAGTAGAAAATCGAAATTTATATTTCATATAGCACCTCGTATTTTATGAAATTATATTCATTTTTATTTAATACGACTAATACGGTCGCATTTATCTGAGGTGTTGGTTCGCAACTGAAAGTGAAGATGGCGCCAACTGACTACTTCTCGCTTGTGTAACTACACGAACCAAGAGAGGTTGTCGGAGGGTGTAATCTTCAGTTCGGATTAGAGATTCTGAACTGGAAGGCATTACGGCACTCTTGAAGAGACCCAAGAAGGTCGAAACGCGTAAGTGTACTATGCTCTTCTGCTATCAGTTGCGAATCACCACAGATGTCCGTATCGGCAAAATGGCCGATCGACGTCACGTTTTTCGAAGGGGATGTAATTCAATATTATGCGTGGTATTAGCCAGGAATGTAGTTGTTTTGCCCTTCGAAGAACGGTCAGGCCAATAAGTCGAAATTATTGAAATTTCGACTAAAACAGGTGTAGTAGAAAATCGAAATTTATATTTCATATAGCACCTCGTATTTTATGAAATTATATTCATTTTTATTTAATACGACTAATACGGTCGCATTTATCTGAGGTGTTGGTTCGCAACTGAAAGTGAAGATGGCGCCAACTGACTACTTCTCGCTTGTGTAACTACACGAACCAAGAGAGGTTGTCGGAGGGTGTAATCTTCAGTTCGGATTAGAGATTCTGAACTGGAAGGCATTACGGCACTCTTGAAGAGACCCAAGAAGGTCGAAACGCGTAAGTGTACTATGCTCTTCCGCTATCAGTTGCGAATCACCACAGATGTCCGTATCGGCAAAATGGCCGATCGACGTCACGTTTTTCGAAGGGGATGTAATTCAATATTCTGCGTGGTATTAGCCAGGAATGTAGTTGTTTTGCCCTTCGAAGAACGGTCAGGCCAATAAGTCGAAATTATTGAAATTTCGACTAAAACAGGTGTAGTAGAAAATCGAAATTTATATTTCATATAGCACCTCGTATTTTATGAAATTATATTCATTTTTATTTAATACGACTAATACGGTCGCATTTATCTGAGGTGTTGGTTCGCAACTGAAAGTGAAGATGGCGCCAACTGACTACTTCTCGCTTGTGTAACTACACGAACCAAGAGAGGTTGTCGGAGGGTGTAATCTTCAGTTCGGATTAGAGATTCTGAACTGGAAGGCATTACGGCACTCTTGAAGAGACCCAAGAAGGTCGAAACGCGTAAGTGTACTATGCTCTTCCGCTATCAGTTGCGAATCACCACAGATGTCCGTATCGGCAAAATGGCCGATCGACGTCACGTTTTTCGAAGGGGATGTAATTCAATATTCTGCGTGGTATTAGCCAGGAATGTAGTTGTTTTGCCCTTCGAAGAACGGTCAGGCCAATAAGTCGAAATTATTGAAATTTCGACTAAAACAGGTGTAGTAGAAAATCGAAATTTATATTTCATATAGCACCTCGTATTTTATGAAATTATATTCATTTTTATTTAATACGACTAATACGGTCGCATTTATCTGAGGTGTTGGTTCGCAACTGAAAGTGAAGATGGCGCCAACTGACTACTTCTCGCTTGTGTAACTACACGAACCAAGAGAGGTTGTCGGAGGGTGTAATCTTCAGTTCGGATTAGAGATTCTGAACTGGAAGGCATTACGGCACTCTTGAAGAGACCCAAGAAGGTCGAAACGCGTAAGTGTACTATGCTCTTCCGCTATCAGTTGCGAATCACCACAGATGTCCGTATCGGCAAAATGGCCGATCGACGTCACGTTTTTCGAAGGGGATGTAATTCAATATTCTGCGTGGTATTAGCCAGGAATGTAGTTGTTTTGCCCTTCGAAGAACGGTCAGGCCAATAAGTCGAAATTATTGAAATTTCGACTAAAACAGGTGTAGTAGAAAATCGAAATTTATATATATATATATATGTATATATATAAATATATATATATATATATATATATATATATATATATATATATATATATATATATATATATATATATATATATATATATATATGTATATATATAAATATATATATATATATATATATATATATATATATATATATATATATGTATATATATAAATATATATATATATATATATATTATAATATATTCTATGTTTTATATTCTTTAATAATATTTGCCCCACGTTTGGGTGACAAATTATTATATTTTGATGTTTTATTAATTATTTAATAGTTTAATTTATGAATTTATACGATATGAATTTTATTTGTTGATGTCACAATTTATGATTGTAACTACACTCTTGTGAATATGCCTTTACCAGTGGATATAACCTATTGAAATTTTTGACAGCAGTTGTCAAATTAATATGCCCGGCTCAGATGAATATTAAATTTTATATTGTGAAAGATAAATCAATACACAATCGACTTACTCACTCTTATCTCAGGGAGGGATCAAAGATTTCAAATAATAATTCAAATTTATAAATTTTTAAAGAATTTTCTAAATTATGTATTACGCTATTCCAAATCTAGAGTAACTGTTTGTTCTATATACTACAAGATAATTAAATTATCTTATGACATATATGATTTTACTGTTAGGAAATTAACCAAATGTCACTTATTATATCAAAATTTATATAGCCTGAAAATTATCAAATACAATGAGAAATTAATATGAAAAGAGTACCAAAAAGTGATTGGAATTCAAATTTATATAATATATTATCAAATAACAAATTACAAAAATATTAGAACTTTTCAAAAATATTATAAACGCAGAAACAAAGATAGAATTTTCTATCAACCTTAAAATTAAGACAACCTATAATTATAAATCTACTCGCTAAATAATTTATCAAAGTTCAAAATGTTTGATTATATACTTGATGTATATCAATGTCAAAATACGCAAATTTCCGTTTAAATTGTCTATTCCAAAATTATCTTCGCTTGACGTTGAATTTTATTTGAGTAACGTTACTGTAATTTCAATCGAATTTATCACCATAAGATGCATCTAATTTTGAAATATTTTCAATAAAGGCCTAATAATTCTCGAGAAATAATGTAAATAAACTGGACAGGACTCATCAACTAGGTACTGGTTAACTCGTTCGTATTATAAACCGTGTTTAGAATTCAGGAACCACTTTCTAAATTAATAATTTAGAAATCGGAAAACCACCCGCACTTTATCGATGCAATTCGTTGCGAATTTTACACGCACTGGCTTTACAATGCAGGATTTGATGATCTGATAATATTCATATAAATTACTATGATATTTTTAAATAAATTTGAGGCAACTCTTATTTCGGTGTTGCCTCGTGGGGATATCAAAATCAACTAACTAAACTTTTTATATAAATAATTCTCCTCTCCTTTGGTTACCAAAAAAATTATTTTTTTTAAAAAAATACAAACTTACGTTTTCCTATAACAAAGAGAGATTTTCATTCTTTTAATATAATTACAATTTTGCTAACAGAGACATCTGTATTCTTGTTTTCAAATCGTTATAAAGTATATTCTGCATTAATGTCATCCGAAATTGAAATGTCAAAATTTATTTGTATATTGAAACTTTAAAATTATTGATAATACAGTGTGTATCACTAGTATTACAACCAAATATGCACATTTTTCCTTATTTCAATATTTTCTTTAGAATTTAGATAGAGGATATGTATCAATATATATATATATATATATATATATATATATATATATATATATATATATATATAATATCAAATGGTTTAATGGAAGTATTCAAAATGACAAATTTCGCTTTATGACTAGGCTTTGATTTATTTACTTGACAATCATCTTCCTCCATGATTTTCCATCTAAAATTCGCTCTTAATTTCTTTAACAATCTATTGCTTCCTACGTGTCCTCCAAACATTGGGTTATTGTAATGTCTTTCTAAGATCTCTTGCATTTCTTCTTTTCGCTCTACCGTCTTCGTTACTTCACAGATACATACTTGTACATATTTTACTCTTTTATTACCTTCTTCTATGAATTCTTTGATCACCCACTTTTTGAATATATAATCTTTCACATATATTTTCATTCTCTTTATTTCCAATTTTACCGAAAACTCATCAAGCTTTTCCAACGTTCGTCCTAAGTTGTATATTCCGGTAGGTAAGGCTTCACTAAATTTCAATTTGTTTCTGACCCGTACGCTCATTCTTAGCTAGATACGGTTATTTTCAAAATGTAAAATTGGTAATTTTTGTGCCTCTAAGTTATTTAAAACTTTTATTACTGAAGGTTTTTCTATTGGCATTTCCTCTGCCTCTTCTTCCTTCATGAGATATTTTTCTGATTGAGCGTTCTTCTTTCGCGTTTGCGCTCTTGTGATTGCCAAGACGTGTGAGTTGTTTATGTACAAATCTTTGAGTTCTCCTATAGATATTCTTGATGTACTGTCCGTGTAGTTCGCTTTTCCTTCAACATACTCTATTTTAAAATTGTACTCTTCCAAGTCGAGTCTTATTCTCGTGAGTTTCGAAGTTGGGACTTTCATTGCAAATAAATGAGTTAATGGTTTGTGATCTGTATCTGGCTGAACATGTCAATACTGTAGTACCAGAAATGTTTAACCAAACCCATAAATGTATTAACCCGGCATCACGCAGGTGGGGTCTACCGCACCACCCGTAAACTTAATTATGTTGTAACTTTTGTTTTCTATCAGGCATGTTATTATGGTTGCCTATAGCTTCCTAAAATATGAATATGAAGACGGACGATATGCGCTTTTAGTGTTGACTTGGCCAGCAATAGAGAAACATCGCGATACATTGAGTCGAGGTTTGACAGACCTCACCTGGGTTGTAACGTATATAGTATTAACACTTTGAATTTGAAACATTTTCGTTGCAAAACTGTAAGTGTACACAGTAAGGTGAGTGTTGATATAAGTTAAAAATATACCATTTACAATAATGTAATTTAATTTACAGCATGTCCCATTATGAAAAAGAGCAAGCAAAACTTATGGCGCTTTGGGAGGAATGCAAGGATGATGAGGAGGAATTTCCAGACTCTGAAGATGATGATGAAATAGATCACGTAAGTGTCAACAGTTATCATTCTGATAGTGAAATAATAGAAAATGATACCGAAAATGCCAAGGAAGAAGTAACTGATCACAGAGGTAAATATTATATGGGTAAAGACGCTATTACAAAATGGCTCAAGCATTGTAGCAATAAAAGAGTACGAACTAGGGCAGAAAACATAATTGCAAAATTACCAGGATGTAAACCCTATGCTAAGGGTGCGAAAACTCCCTTGGATTGCTGGCTATTGTTTTTTGACTCAACAATTCTTGATGGCATTACACATTACACAAATATTATGATAGCCAAAAAAGATGTAGGCTATAAAGATAAAGAGTACTGTGAAAATACCAATATAACTGAAATAAAGGCTTTATTTGGTATCCTGTACCTTGCTGGTGTATACAAACACAGCCATCGAAATCTAAAAGACCTGTGGAGGACAAATGGAACAGGCGTTGATATATTTCGTTCAGTAATGGCTTTCAATAGAGTTATGCTTTTACTTCAGTGTTTACGCTTTGACAACTTCGACAATCGACAAGAACGCTTGAAAATAGATAAACTTGCAGCTATCCGGGGTGTGTTCGAGAAGTTTGTTTCAAACTGCCAACAAGCGTACACTCCGGGTGAATATTTAACAATCGATGAAAAGTTAGAGTCTTTTCGAGGTCTCTGCGCTTTCCGCCAGTATATTCCCAATAAGCCAGCTAAATATGGAATAAAAATACAGGCAATGGTGGATTATCGTACATTTTATGTGCTAAACATGGAAGTTTATGCAGGAACTCAGCCAGATGGGGTTTATCAATTAAGTAACAAGCCTGTAGATATTGTGCAAAGATTGGTAGCACCGATTTCTGGTAGTAATCGAAACATCACCTTCGACAACTGGTATACTTCCTATGAGCTGGTAACTATTTTACGTGAAAGTCATAATTTAACGTCGGTGGGAACCCTTAGGAAAACAAGCGGGAGATACCGAAAACGCTCTTAGAAGTAAAGCAAAGACAATCTACAAGTTCAATGTTTGGATTCCAGAAAAATACTACAATGGTATCACATGTGCCAAAAAAGGGTAAAAATGTGAATCGACAGGGGATAAAAATCTACCAGAATTTATTAGCTTTTATAATTTCACCAAGGGAGGCGTAGATGTCGTCGATGAATTGTCAGGAAGTTATAGTGTCGTTCGAAATTGCAGAAGATGGCCATTGAGGATATTTCTTTCTCTAATGGATACAGCAGGAATTAATAGTCAAGTCATTTATAGATCTAACACTAACGACAATTTCAAGAAACGTCGAATTTTTTTGGAGGAGCTTGGTAGAACCAACTATGCAACTTAGAAAAAATAATCCCCGACTGACCAGAGAACTTCGATCGAAAATAGTTAACATGTTAGGTGAAACACAATCAAAATACAAAGAACAGGACGCGGTAGATGTCAGGAGTGCCCCAGAAACAAATATAGAAAATCAAAATATTCCTGTGAACAGTGCGGAACATTTTTGGGTTTAGAACACATGCATTTTTTGTGTCAAAATTGCAGCCAAACTGTATGACGCCTCTTTTCAATATTTTTCTTCTGTCTACCACACCAATTTGATTTGTTTTAGAGTGAACGTTTCTGTTACAATTTTTACGGTTTCTTTCTATTTTTATGAATAATTTTTGTAGTTCCTTAATTTTTAGTAAATGTGTGATTTTTATGAAGCAAAATATTGATATATTTTGTTTTTTGAAAATATTATAATACATTTATAATTCTTATGAAGTTTGCGTATTTTTCTTCTAGTTATAAGTATGAAAATAACACTTTTGCACAAAAATATCAATAAAAACTAAAAAAAACTTGTTTTTTTTATAATGAAAGTCGGGTCCATTAGACCCCACCTGGGTGATGATGCACAAAATTGTCACCTGGGTGATGTCGGGTTAAATTTGCATATATCTACGCAAAGTTTATTCATCATTCTTTGAGTTGTTTTGCTTACGTGGATATTTTTTAGGCTATGAGTATTTTTTTGTGCTTAAATATAAACTTATTGTTAAATAACATTTTTATTAGAATTATTTTTATGGTTCAGCAAGGTGTGAAAAAACTGATTATTTACGCTCCGAACTTACATTTCCCAATATAAAGTCACACTTCAGCTGATAGCGAATCGGTCGTGTTATGCCAACAGCCAATTTCCGTCTCCCTCTTTTTATTATTTATTATCCAAGCTCAATTATTATATACGTACACCTGGATTACGTCCGCAGCAAATTTTGTTCCTAATACAAGACAAAGGGTCAATTGGTAAAATATGTAATTTGTTCAATCACTCCACTCCTCTCAACACTTTTAACTTTTTCGACAGTATCAATTTCAATTAAATACGTTCAAAAATAAAATGATGAGAGAAGTCAGTCAATCGGTGATATACATAAAGTTGAGTTGCTACTTTTTACTCGCATTTTTGAAGAAGCTACTCAATTTGATATGCATAAAAAGTAGGAATAAGTTACAACTTGTGAGTGTCTACTCTTTTCGAGAGGCTGTACTCGTCCACTGAGTATCTACTTCCAAAAATGCGAGGCTTCTTAGTAGTAGACTCAGTTTCATAAGAATTTGATGTCTGTATGCGAAGGCTGAAGTTATGCCAATTTATCAGCCTACCAATGTGTTTAAGGTTCGTATGGAATCAAGAGAAGTAGAGTTTGGTGCCTTATATCGGTTTAACAGAGTAAATATTTAATGGATAACTAACCATTTTTTTGGAGATACTGAAGAATATAGGGGCGACGTCTTGAGTAATTGAGAAATTATGAGGTTTTTTTCACGTTAAGTTGGTGATCCATGATTCCAAATTGGCGTAGCAGAAGATAATGGTGCCCATCAATTGACGGTATCGGGAACCGTTACCAACGTCATAACACATATTGTGAATAAATCAAATGTTTGGATCAAATTTTCAGTCTCACATGAAGATCTACAGAAAGCTAAAAATAAGTGGCAAGAAAATTTCAATTTCCCTTCAGCTATTGGTGCTATTGGCTCTCTTCATGTTCCTATAATGAAACCGTGTATTTACAGAGACGAATATGTTAACAGAAAAAAATTTGTTAGTATAAATGTGCAGGCAATGTGTAATTCAAATGATAAGTTCACAAGTGTGGATTCTTCTTGGCCAGGATCTGTACGACTCTAGGATATTGAAAAATTAGAATGTCTACAACGTCATGCCGTGAAACCAGGCTAGAGCTGGTTCGTTGGGAGATTCTGGGTATGATATATGTCCGTAGCTCATGACCTTTTAAGTATGCAGATACCGCAGGGCAAAGGTCATTCAATAGGCGGTTTACAAGAGATAGAGTTATAAGAGAGAGATGCTTCGGGCAACTAAAATAGCGTTTTCCCATACTACAAAACAAAATAGGCGTCGAAATAGGAAAAGAGCCTACTCTTGGGATGAGTTGCTTCATTTTGCACGACGGGGCTAAGCACCTCAATGATGAAGACTTCCATTATGATGTACCAGAACATGGCGAACAAGAAGGGATTAAACACCAAAATGCAGCCGATTATACAGACACCGTGATATGCCAATTAAGAAGGGATGCTTTATCAAGAATTATTCACGGCATTGGAGTCTCAGTATTTTATGGATATAAGTTTAACAACGATATTTAATGACTAACAACAAAATAAGTAACAATTTCAAAATGTTAACTTAACAGAAAATATACTCATATAATAACTCAAAAGTGGTAATAGTTAAAGTAGCATTAATGAAATACTGTTAATAATCATAGTGCTCTCGCTTGGGTATTTGTTTCCCGGAAATAGGCTTATTAAAATTGGATTTTCGATTTCCCCACTTTCATCCAAATCATATAAATTTTGTTCAACATTTTTCTGCAAATGAGAGTGTCCACTCGACTGTTTCATTTAGACCCGAGTAAAATCTCCGTTCGTTACATATTTTATACATTACAAAACGGAGTACGCGCTCACTAAGATGATTAGTTACTCACTACAATATGGTGTCACTACTTCTGGGAGTCTACTCAACTTTATGCATATTACCCAATGAGTCTTTCATTTGTAGTGCGGATATTTCTGTATTGTGTTTTGTTCTGGTTTGTTCTTTTTTTTTATAATATAATGTAACTGTACGGCTAGGTATACATAGAAGGATTATTTTGATAAGAAACATGTAACTAGGTTAGGAAACCAGTTTGCTTATTTCTAAATAAATAAATTATCAGTATAGTCTAAATCATCCATCGTCAAAAACAGTTTTAATGAACATCTGATACTTGGCTAAATCACCGTTAGTCGAGATTTATAACCCCAGAGCATTCTTAACTACTTTAGTGAGAAAGCACATACAAATATTTAGCTTCTATACTTCAACGTATGTCTGGCGGGCCTTGGCTCTTAGATCATTAGTAGTAGTGTTCATTGTTGTACAAGATGAGTGAATTCCGTAATTTGTTGTTCTCCCTCGATCTCGTTTTCCGCTACACATTCTATTTCATTTTATTTGAAAGCATGGTAATTCTGTCCTTCGTTTTATTGATATGTCCAATGATATCGTTCAGTTTTGTTGGAAACTTGTATGCGGAACTTCAGAATTCTGCTCGAAGCAAATTTTAATGCGGTGAAAAAATTTTTGAAGCGAAAAATGACTTAAACCTTTTAGAATGTGTATATCAATATTCTGATTTTTATACGAAACGATTCTCTTTCAGGGGTTTTTCGTATGAACTTTTTTGACTCGGCTTTGCGTTGTGAAAAATCGATTTCCAGATGAACCATTCTGATTGTAGACATTTTCAAGGCGATAAACAGGTTGCTTGATTTATTATGTTAGTATAATAAACGTATTGTTGCGGTCAGGATTATATCTGTAAAATGTATTTGATGTATTTATTGGAAAAAGAAGTTACATACAGTATCAAAGATTTTTGCGTACGTCATATTGACAACTAATAATTATAATAACTTTCTCGAGAATTAAAAGTGAAAAAGCGTGCAATTTTGATGAATAAAAAAATATATACAAACGTTATAATGGTAGTAAGAGGAGAAATACTAATTGTACAAATATAATTGGGTTGATACATGTTCGGATTTGTCACGATTTGAATCTGAATGGTTAGGTTAGGTTTATTCGTCCTATTTTATTCGGAGCGTCACTATTAGCTTTAACTAAAAAAGCAGGAGGTATCAGACCAATTGCTATTGGTACAGTTTACCATCGTTTAGTAACGAAAATAATTTGTTCAAACATCAGAGACAAATTAGAATATTTACTTCGCCCATTACAATTTGGTTTCCGGTGGAAAGGTGGTTGTGAAGCAGTTACACATGCAGCAAGACATTTCGTCTCTAATCATCCAGACGTTAATAATAGAGTTTTTCTGAAAATTGATTTTAAAAATGCTTTCAGCGCAATTCATCGCGATCATGTATTAAAACTTGTAACAGATGTTCTCACTGAAATTTTTCCTTTCATCAATCAATGTTATCGATTCCCTTCATATCTTGCATTTGGCGGAAACATAATTTATTTAGAAAGAGGCGTCCAACAAGGGGACCCTTTGGCACCTCTCTTTTTTTGCATATCGATACACAAACTTATAAGCAACATTGACACAATGCTTGGTACCTTGATGATGGTGGTAATACTAATTCCGTGCTCAAGTCTCTTGTCTATATTATAAACAATTCCAAGGATATTGGTCTTGAACTCAATTTCAGCAAATGCGAGTTATTTTTCTTAGAATCGCCAAATAATCTAACCATTGATAAATTTAATTCTGTAGCACCAGGTGTTACGGAGATACATAGCAACGCACCGTTAGGAAAACGTCTCTGTCAGCCGTCAGTAAAATATATATAGTTGTCAATGATATTTCTTGTTCATATATATTATAAGTCTGTTCAAGAATAAAGTATAACATAAAATATAACTGAAATCTATAATTATTGTTAATCAATACACAACAGATTGGCGACGAGGATGGAGGATCAACTAGCAAAAGTGTTAGCAAGTATGATGGATGCAATGACAAATATGCAAGAACAGCAAAATAGATTACAACAAACAATGTTAAACCAAGAAAATACGTCTACGTCTAAAGTCAGTGGCATTTCACTTGTACCATACGACGAAATTAACGAGTCATTCGATAGTTACCTACAACGATTACAAAACTACATTACATTGAAAGGTGTGACAAATGCCAATGCACATTTTCCTGAATTGCATTGGACCAAAGTATTACCAGACACTAAAAAAACATTACCTCTCCAGATGTACCAGAATTAAGAACATATGAAAACCTCATACAAATCTTGAGAAACCACATCGCTTCAGAACCAGGTGAGGTAGCCCAACAGCACAAGTTTTGCCTCAGAATACAGCATGAACATGAATCTATAGCTAATTATGTGGCAGGATTAAAAGAAATAGGTGGAAAATGCAATTTTGTTTGCAATAGATGCAAAAATAGTACATTTGAAACTCATCTGAGAGTACAATTTATTCGTGGCCTACGTAGCAGTGAAATTAAAGAAAGATTACTACAAGAACCTCCCACTACGAAAGTTGATGATATTATAAAAATTGCAATGGCAATTGAAACATCAAAATCAGAAAGCAAAGAAATGGGAAATTATGAAAATTCTCCAATAAATAAAATTACAGTCAAGAAAAGTACATATAACAAGAATACCTTCAAGAGAAATACATACAAGAAAAATACAGAAAATTATAATACCAGAGAGAAAAAGAAAATAATGTGTTACAGATGCGGAAAACCAGATCAAAAAGCATTTGAATGTGAGGTTAAAGATAAACTTTTTTGTCTAAAGTGTCACAAACAAGGGCATGTCGAGGCTGTATGCTTCAGAGAACAAAAACCATTAGAAACTGAAAAGGAATACTCAGATGATACAGAAAATGATGAAATTTTCGAAATATATACAATACCTATAGTGAACACATCAAATGATAAATTCAACATTACATTAAAAATAAATGATTCAGATCACACTTGGGAGTTAGATACAGGCGCAGCAGTAACTACATGCTCTGCAGATTATTATAACAAACATTTCAAAAACCTGGAACTGAAAAGCACTAGAATTAAACTCAGAACATATACGGGGGAAATAATACAACCTCTGGGTACCTGTAATATGATGATAGAATACAAAAACAAAGTAATTTGGGGCAGAGTAATCGTGATTGATAGGAAAGTAGACCCCGTAGTCGGAAGGGAATGGATAAGGAAACTTAAGATAAATTTTGGAGTAAATGCAATAAGTTCAGAAGAAAAGAAAGACATCACAGAACAAGAATTTAAAGAAAAATTACACCAATTACTAAAAGAATATGAAGATTTATTTTCAGAACAAATTGGAGAAATTAATAATTACCAGGCATCATTCAAATTAAAGGAAAACACTACACCAATATTCTTAAGACCAAGATCAGTACCGTTTGCGCTCAAGGAACAAGTAGAAAAAGAGATAGATAGATTGGAAGAAGTTGGGATTTTTGAAAAAGTTACTTACTCACAATAGGGTACACCTTTGGTTCCTGTAGTGAAACCTTCAGGGAAAATACGCTTATGTGCCGACTACAGTGCAACATTAAATAAAAATCTAGAAAATGATAACTATCCTATTCCAAGAATAGAAGAGATATTTAGCAAATTGAGTGGAGGAAAATATTTTTGCACATTGGACATTAATCAAGCATACCTACACATGAAAACTGATGAAGCCTCAGCAAAAATGCAAGCAGTTAGCACTTGTAAAGGAACTTATAAAGTAAATCGCTTAATGTTTGGTGTAAAAATAGCTCAATACACAACACCAGGCATAATAATTATCAACAGACATAATTTATTTCTATTATATGCTCCTTTATTAAACGTATCCTTTCTATCAGCTTTCAATGAAAAACTAACCTTTTTCAAAAAAAATGCCATCTCGTATATCCTGGTTACCGACACATATTGCTTATTACCTTCTCAATGTTGACAATACCATTCGTCATTCATTAGAGTCATTAATTAACATTAAATTGAAGGACCTTTCTTGGAATTTGCTCTATCGTTTCAATAGCTCTTCCTGTTTTTTGTCATCATTAAAAGGTTCAAAAAATTTCATTAATTACATTCTGCCAATATTTTTCAACACGCAAGACCCTTTATTATTGGAGGCAGAAAATATTTGGTCATTAAAGTCTAACAAAGTTGTACCCGATGAATATTAATCCTTTCAAAAATCCTAGGATATACCTTTATTGAACATTGAAAAAGAAAATCTGCTTCAGAAAGCTATCAATATACCAGACAAGGCTCGTTTGGATGCATCATTGTCAAAGGAATCAGGAGCATGGTTGAACGCTATACCGTCGGCCCCATTAGGTACGCTTTTTGATGACAAAAGTTTCCGTATTTCTATTGGTCTCCGTTTAGGCTGTCAAATTTCTGTAAAACATCCCTGTCGTTGCGAAGCTGATGTTGATGAATATGGTAGACACGGCCTAAGCTGTAAATTAAGTGCAGGCCGTTTTTCACGTCATTGTGCAGTAAATGACCTCATCAAACGAGGCCTGTCATCTGCAAAGGTTCCCTGTTAGTTGGAACCGTTGGGTACCTGCCGCGACGACGGTAAACTTCCAGATAGTATGACCCTTATTCCATGGCATCGCGGCAGACCAATTATATGGGATTTCACTTGCACTGACACTTGGGCTCCGTCCCATGTCCGATCCACAACTACTTCCGCAGGCGATGCAGATTTGAAAGGCGAAACTTTTAAAATCAATAAATACAAAAATTTGGAGAACATTTAAATTTTTATTTCTGTAGCAATTGAAACCTCTGGTGTTTTCGGTCATGAAAATTTAAAATTCATTAAAGAAATCGGTAAAAAAATATTAGTAGAAACCAATGATTCAAGAGCAACTTTGTTCTTTATACAACACATAAGTATTGTAATTCAAAGAGGAAACGGTTCATCTTTTCTCAGTACATTTCCCCGCTCTAAGCCTCTAGAAGAACTTTATATGAAACCTAATCATAAGAAACCTAATTCTTCTACCACTTTCAAACTTTCTCACATTACCGACCCTAAAACATGTAATCTTTCCTTTTACCGAAATTCTTATTTAACATCTTCATTCTCTTCTTCAGAATGTGTGCCTTCTGATAATACATGCGTTGACAATTTTATAAATTATGCCTCCAAAAAGCTTTTGGGCCTCATTGTACTGAAAACAATAGATAACCACCAGCCAGATGATGTCCCATTAATAGGAATACTGAAGAATATGACTATGCTAGAGAATGATGCGATTCGTATGCGCAATAAATTATCTCTGACCAAAACAAAATATAAAACTGGTTTACCTCCAATAGAGTTGGAGACATCAAATAAAAAGCTAAACGACCAAATGGAAGGTATTTATACTAACAGTGTGTCATACTCAAACAATACTAATTCAGACAATTTGTCTGATGAAGATGATAAAGGAAATCGCGCATCAGTAGCCGATTTGAGTAAAAATTTTAAATCCAAACTCTCCATAACAGTAAAAAATGATATTAACCTCGCCAATAAGACAACTGAGGTTAGATCCACAATATCTGATGTGACCAATGGAGTGAAACCACTAAGTACAAAATCAATATCAACCAGAGTTAAAAAAATTAGTTATAATGTTTCGGTGACCAAAAAAACAACATTGCCTCCAACAAGTGTCAAAATAACCCCGATGTTTTGCAGTCTACTTCAAAATTGGAAGAGAATGAAGACGTAGATAAAAATAATGGGTCAGAAGTCGATAAGGTCGTAGTAACTGAGGAATCAATAAACATAAATTCCCCTTATAAAAATAATCCTACAGTTAACAACTTCTCTTCATACATTTCATTTTCGATTAAAGATTCTCTGAAAGGGGATGAAATTCAACAAGAACAAAAGGACACGTCTAAAAATGATGTAGATAACAAGAAATATATTAACAAAGTGAACCAGACCAATGATCTATCGACATCAACCAAACTTTCCAAAACCGCAATATCTCCATCCAATTCAATAGCCAACAACATCAATTCAAATTCCTGATCACGCCGATCACGTGAGAGAGACAATAATAGAATCCGAGATTATTCGGACAATGATAGTAGTTGCGAAAGAGCTCATAACAATATCTTCACAATCAGATCCATGAAGGGTATTCCCCAAAAATCTTTGGGTCTCAAAAGCCTCAAAAATATTGGTAACACATGTTTCATGAATAGTATTATCCATTGCCTATTAAACACAAGGCGGCTATTAGAATATCTAAAGAAAGACGCATACATAAGAGATATTAACATAAACATATCTAGCATGAAAGGAGCACTAATTAAAGCATTTGCTGAAGTTATTCAAAAGCTTTGGTCTGAAGACGGTTCAGACAAAGTGGTTAATACAGTATTATTGAAAAGTCAGATTCAGCGATTTGCTTCAAGGTTTATGGGATACACTCAACATGATGCACAGGAGTTTCTTAGTTACCTATTAGCAGGACTTCACGAAGATGTCAACAAGGTATATGAAAAAGCAAAGCCCATAATAACAGAAATTGATGACTAACTTAGTAACATTGAGAAAGCACAAGAATCTTGGTTGAGATATCCGAGAATGGACAACTCAAAAATTGTGGATAACTTTGTCGGTCAATTAATATCAACACTCAAGTGCACACACTGGGGTCACTGTTCAGTTACCTACGATCTCTTTTGGGATTTATCCCTTTCCATACCCCACAAAACAGGTCAATTATGACTTTCACAATGTTTAGATTCGTTTACAAGAGAAGAAACACTCGACGGTGATGAGAAACCAACATGTTCGAAATGTAAGGAACGAAGACGATGCACTAAATCATTCTCAATTCATAAATTTTCGAAAATATTGGTTATTCACCTAAAGTGCTTTTCGCAAACAGAAAGATTTAGTGGAAAACTTAATGTTGCAATAGATTTTCCAATAGAACGGCTTGATATGAGCCATTACGCGGCTGTTAATGTGACACCTTGTATGTACAACCTCTACGCTATATCAAATCACAGTGGAACCACTTACAATGGTCACTACACAACATATTAACGACAGCCCTACACGGGACAGTGGCACGAATATAACGATTCAAGGGTGCTAATAATATCGTGGAAATCTTTAGTCAGTGGAGAAGCATATGTTCTCTTCTATGAACAAGATGACGCAAAGTCCCACCTTTGAGTTTAATAATTTTTTTTATTAATTTTTAAACTGTATATTTTCATTGTAAATCAATGTCTTATTTGGATTTTTCTGCAAAATTTATTTATATATACATTGTATTTTTTAGAAGTAGCTTTACAAATATACTAATAAGAGAGTTAATGAATTAATAATTAAGAAAAAAAGTATCAAAGTTGACTCAATTAACAGTTTTTTATAGTTGTCAAACCAATTACAGAAATCTTATTCATCACATTTAAACAAAGAACGATTTATGGAAATCTATTTGATCAATTTATACGAATAATAATTATCAGGTGATTGGAAGGGTTGATTAAATGTCGTCAAAAATGATATTAACCCAACTAAAATTGCCATAATCAACAATCCCTTTGAACAAAACACTCACGTCCACAACTACCTTTCATTTTCTCCGAAATATCACGTTTAATGCCCAAACCATTCGATGAAACGGTCATATTCCCAGCAGTTGATGTGACGGCCCCCTACGACGTACTCAAACGGCAAAGCACACACACCGGGAAACAATATTAAATGAGGGCGGTCGACGACGTGTGTTAACATGCGATTATGAAGAGGGTTTTCGCTCTTATAGCATTTCCCCTTATCACAGTCAGAAATTCCAGGAAAATTAGTCTACGTAATCAACATTTTGGTTAGGTTAGGTTAGGTTGCCTGACACACTTTGTTTTAATATTTAATCAGAAGAAACTTCAATATTATTTAGAACAATTTCTGCGAATCACGTCAGAAACTTGAAGAGTTGATGATTTATTATTTCGATAGTTTTTGAAAAAATCTATCTTGAGTATTTGAATTTGCACAATACAGAAATTGAATTTTCTGGAGGAATTTGTAGGAAAATTGGATGTACTGGCAAAGTACACAAAACAGAAAACGGAACGAGATATAACAATAATTTGAATCAAACAAAACTAGAAGACGCATAAATAATAGAAGAATCACAGAACAGAAATGAAAGATCAAACAGTTCATCGAACCAATATTACAGTGAGTACGTAAAGATTGGAACACATTCTGGAAAAGCTTGATTTGACTATTGGAGAAGGGAGAGTTCGATTTTATTTTTTAGTTGCACAATTTTTAGTGTACTCATATTTTTGATTACGTCATCACTGTTTGAGTTAAGATATTATAATTTTTACTTTTCGCTCAACCTAATATGTGAGAAAACTATTGGTTTACCCACAAAAAAATTGAAATTTTGAAGGAAAAATTTGAGTTATTTTTGCGTTTTTTATCAAGAACAACACGAAAAAATGTTTTTTAGGAAAAAAATCCTGTGTGTATGTCGTCGTCGTCGTTGTCGTCGGCCACTTTTCGTTTCATGTCTTGTTAACACGATACAGCCTCCGGAGTGCGACAAGTCACCAATTTTATTATTGAATATTGTGAAGGACATGTCACAGATGAACCCTATTGATTTTCAGCTCACCAGAGCCAGTACAACGCGTGCGTCTTGAAGTACGACATTTTTGTCATTTTTTGAGTAATTTTAGTTTGTTAGCACGATACAGCCTCCGGAGTGCCTAAAGTCACCAATTTTATGATTGAATATTATTCAGAACATCTCACAGATCAACCCTATTGATTTTCAGCTGACCACAGCCAGTACAACAGGTGCTATAGTACTTTAGGTACGACATTTTTGGAGAAATTTCAGTTTGTTAGCACGATACAGTCTTCGGAGTATATACAAGTGACCTATTTTATAATTGTATATTATTCAGGGCATCTCAAAGATGAAGCCAATTGAGATTCAGCTCACTAAAGTAAGTACAACGAGTACTATGGTACTTGAGGTACCGAATTTTTGTCATTTCTGGAGAATTTTCAGTTTGTTAGCACGATACAGCCTCCAGCGTGTATACAAGTGATCCATTTTATGAATGAAGATTGTTCAGGGCGTCTTATAGATGAACCTTATTGATTTTTAGTTCACCAAAGCTAGTACAACGGGTGCTATGGTACCTGAAGTACCACATTTTTGCCTTTTTTGAAGAAATTTCGGGTTTAGTACGATACAGCCTCTGGAGTGTATACAAGTGACCAATTTTATAATTGGATATTTTTCAAGGTGTCTCACAGATGTGCCATATAGATTTTTAGCTGACTATAGCGAGTACAGCGGGTCCTATAAATCCAGATATACTGCATTTTTGGTTACTTCTGGAGACATTTAGGTTTGTTAACACGATACATCCCCCGAAGTGTATACAAGTGAGAATTTTATTATAGAATATTAATCATGGTATCTCACAGATGCGGAAAAGTTAGTTTCAATCTTTAAAACTGTTTATGTTAAATAGAATACCCTATTTTTATAGTACCATAAAATTAAGCGCATTTTTCTGTGTACGGATGTCATATTTTTTATGTTACATAACCGTATATTGACGTGTCTGAGCTTTCAGCCCCAATGGTCAAATCAAGCTTTCAACAAATTTGTTTCAACCAGTGTATAATCAGTAATATTCCAAAATAGCATTATTTAGATAATGTTATCAATTATATTCTGGTAGGCAGAAGTAAAGTAAGACGCAAGCGAATGAAATCTCCACAAAAAGATCTAAATAAGGAAACAAAGGTAGAAATATAGGCCTTATACTTTGACGGTGGAATTGACTACCCTCTTCGTATTCACAAGACAGGCGATGGAAAAATGCACAGAACAACTGTTAAAGAAGAGCACATTTCACTTCATTCATAGAGGGGCCTAAATCGAGATTCATCGGTTATAGAGTTCCATTGTCTTGGAAAGCCATCGAAATTGCTAATTCTATCGGCGATTATTTTCCTGAGCACAATATTACAATGTCGGAAATAGTTGACATTGGTTGTGATCAATGACGTAGAAAAAGAATAGATGTAGCACATCATTCATAATACCGGAATTGTATTAAACTATAATTAAATTCTCTAAGAACTTGCTAGGAAAGGACAACAATACATTCATTTTCCTGCTTTGGCAACGCTGTATAAATGGAATCATGAAATTTCCAGTGGCGTACAGCTCTTAGGATTTTAACTTTTGGGGAGATTCTCAATTTACAAATAGATAATTGTGCAATAGAAATGACGCAGTATTACACACTGTTTAAAAATTGTATTGAATTGAAAATGATGGACTGGCCAGAAAACAAAATTGCATGATTTGGGAATACTTTATTATTAAAATGCATAACTTTCAACTTTGAAAGTCATTCGATAAGTGGATACACCTATATAGACGACACTGGTTTTTAACAACGGAGGTCAAATGCAAATGTCAACTTACGGTGAAAAGAGAGAGTTTGCTGTTTTAAATGAAGCTTACGGTTTCTAGTTAATTCCACAAAAATTCTAAGAAAATTGACAATTGGTTGGATATTAAATATCGTCAGAATGACAGAAGTTACATTTCATTTGATGCCTACCTTGTAATTGACTTAATATCTGTTAATAGAAAAAATAAGAAGATATAATATGACAAATACTCGTATTAAAGCTTAGATATTATTAGCCCTATAGGAATATCCTGGATATCATTTTCCCAATTAAGGTCAGTATAACTGTGCAAAATAGAAAACCAGGAAAACTATATCTGCTGATCTTTACAATTATCACTTAAGACGAGAGCTCCCTAGATTTATCTGTTCAATGACAACTTGATATTGTGGCTTCTAACATTTAATTCGTCAAGAAAATCCAGTTAATGTTTCTGATCACAAACATACAGTACCTCTAGTTCTGTGTTAGGTGTCAAGTAGATGTTTTGCGTAGTGGGGTTTGTCTGGTTGATTTAATCTGTATGTCGTAAGTGTTCACTGTATCTGATCTCAAAATTTCTATGGGTTTGACCCAAATAGACAGCATTACATTCTGGACATTTAATTTTATATATACCAGACTTTAATGGGGATATTTTTGTTTTTACATTTAACAATTTTGTACTCGCGTTACTTTCTATTTTAAAAGTAATTGTTGTATTTGTAGCTAAAGATATTATCTTTGAAATATTATTAGAAATACTACCTGTATGTGTGATGGTTTTATAATTTTTTATTTCGTAGTTTGTTCAGGAAATATTAGTTGCACTGCCACTTATTGCTCTTTTTTATTAATTAATTTAATTTTCATATGTAATGGATAACCGTTGGATGCTATTTGTTTTATTGTAATAATTTCTCTATTAAAATTACATTACTTCATAGGAACTCAAAAAGCTCTATGTATCATTGAATTATATGCTGCTAATAGTCCAGTAAATGAAGGAGGAAAAAAAGGCAAAGTTAACATTAATGACGCCCTATTTTCATCTTCCGGTTGGAAGTAGCATTTGGTACCTCATTAAAGATGAGACAAAGTTTGGCATGAAAACGCGTGCGAGGGCGGAGAAAATGGCCCCAAAAGACCAGAAAAATAGGTTTTCAGCCAATATCTCCTAAAATATGGCAGTTCAGATAAAAATTTAAGTTCAGTTAATTTTCTACAAAAATGGCCCTCATGATTTTTTTCGCAACATTAATAATTTCTGCAAAAAAATCGGGTTGAAAAACCGGAAATTTTGAGACTTGTGAAATATGCAAGTTTTGTACAAAATTTGAGCTGGGGGGTGTTGGAAATCCATTATTTCCAATGTTTTGGATTGTGGAAACCAATTGTAGATGGCGGCACCACATTTTACAGATTGGGAAAATCCTCGGTGCCATAAATGAGAAACCCTGTAACCAGACACTTTTGATGGATATTTATGTTTCCGAGGGTCTTGTTTTCCTCTCAGATGAGGCCTCAAGATATACTTATTAGGAAAACAGGCTATAAGATTAATTACTGCAAGATGGACCTCACCAGTTGACCTGAATCTAGCAACAATCAGCTTTGCACATGTGGCAAAATACTGAAGTTCATTAGGTTTTTGGTACGGAAAACTGAAAATGCCTCAAGAGTGAAAAATATTCACCCATAATACTCAGCAACAATTTCTTGCAGCTTCTCCGCAAACTTTTGCAAATTTTTTTGCAACCAGACTGATTGAGGTTTTTGGAATAAAGAGTTATAAACGTTCTTCATGTTTCATTTATTATAGAAAAATATATTTTTTTTATTTATTTATCTATTTATCAACGCGAGAACCCAATATAATGATACAAGGATAATACATTATAGACTATAATATTACATAGAACATTTTTAACAAAAGTACAAGAGATTCACGGATTAGTTGTTTGTGTGTATTTGTGCATTTGCAAAGACGTTTGTTTTTCCAAAAAAATATGATGTTTCCCTTCCTTTCCGTGCTAACATCAATCAAATTTTCTAAGCCCCGAGTTACGGTGACAGCATCCGCAGAAACGGGTTCCTTACAAAGGAAACACACTGCTGTAGCAGAGTTGACCTCCATTTTTCTATAACAAGAAAGAACAGACCAAGATTTCACTTAGAATAGTTGCTTGTAAACAAATGTTTTTGAATAAAAACAACATGAACAAATTCTCACCTTTTGCTACAATTTTACAAGATTTGAATCTTCACTTTCTATGTTTTGGGTTGGTGATAAAAGTTAATTTTAATGAAAAACGTCAATATTTGTTCAATATTCTTCACTTTTATGACTTTTCTTTCTATAATTGACAATCATATTTATCAAAATAATGACAGAAAACAAACACACTTATGCCTCCAAGCGTGGCCGCATGGTTTGTAGCAGACGACACAAGCGCCACGTAGAGCACACACGCGACGAACAACGGAGGAACGAAAGTAATAAATTATAGCGTGTACATTTAGATATACTGGTTTTATCCCGGGGTATCAAAGGTATGCCTTATATACATCGATGGAAAGGTGGGAATTCCCCCGTTACACTAGTTAAGGTGCTAAAATGTTAGAAATAAAGAGTAGGGAGAAAAAAACCACCAAAAAAAGTGCGTTTTTTCCTTGAGCCCGCGTTTTCTAGTTTTATTGAAAAATGGACGATTTCGTCAGAAAAAGTAATTGCGCAATCGCAAAGTAGACCTTCTTAGCTTTCAAGTGATGTATCATAAAGACCAATCGGATCATGTATAAATTTTTAATTGATGGTTGTTCACAAAATTTCCCCGCGCTCCAAAAACAGCAAAAATTTGGGATTCAATAAACAACGATTAAATGAAAATTAAAAAAAATTAGGGTATACAAATTTCAGGGATAACAAAGGACCTTATGAGGACCCATAATCAAGAAAATTTTGAGTACATTAGTGCAATACAAAAAAATAGGAACAAATTCCTGGCGAGGTCAAAATTGCCCGGGAGCAGAAAGTTTGACCCGTGTTCTGATATGGCCAAAAGAGTCAAGCGTGACTCAATTCACAGAGTATGATAGAAGCAGAATTTCTCTTTCACATGAACTTTGAATCGTGAGAAAATATGCATTTTTCACAAAGTTATTGAATAATATGTCCTTCCGCTGATGTGTAAATACACGGACTGTGCTCTCCGGCATACAGCACAGAAGCTTATTATTCGAGGTGCGCTTGGTGCCGTTTTTCTCGAAAACGGTCAAATTTTTGAGAAAAATTACACGGACCATTTTTGTAGAAAATTAACTGAACTTCAATTTTTATCTGAACCGAAAATCTCTAACTGCAATATTTTAGGAGATATTGGCTGAAAACCTATATTTCTGGTCTTTTGGGGCCATTTTCTCCGCCCTCGCACGCGTTTTCATGCAAAACTTTGTCTCATGTTTAATGAGGTACCAGATGCTACTTCCAACCGGAAGATGAAAATACGGCGTCATTGATGTTATTTTTTTCCCTTTATTTACTGGACTATAATTTATGTGACATGGGATGACTGGAATTATATGTAATAGTTACATCAGTGTGTGTTGGTTTTCTGTAAATGGAATAATCGGGTACAATATTAGCCTTTTGAATTCTTAAATCAAGAAAATTGATTGAGTTATTTTCTCCAACTTATAATGTAAATTTAATTTTTTTTGGGTCTAAATTGATAATATGGTTGAAAAATACATCGAATTGTCGTTCACTACATATGAAACAAGCCAATATGTCATCTATATTTCTATACCAAAATAAAACATTTTTTGAAATATCACTATCAAAGTTTTTTCTCTCTAAACTGTTTGCCAAAATTGGTGATATGGCGCTTCCCACTGGTAAACCTTCATTTTGAATATATATGTTATAGTCAAACGTGAAATAATTCTGATTAATATATATATATATATATATATATATATATATATATATATATATATATATCAAATAAATCAAGTATATCTGATATTATTCCTGGATTAATATTTTCATCTTCTAGTAATTTTCTTACAAGTGTTTGACATTCTTTAAGAGGAATTTCAGTGAACATCTAATGAAATTAGTCTAGAGTTATCTTGCAACTTGAATGCTTTTAATTTTTTTATTAGTTCAATTAAATTTTTAATTGAGTATTTAGATGTATATCCATAACTATATTGTTAAGTTTTTTTGGTAATATATTATTAGGAGTATTACCATAAGAAACTATTGGCCTAATTGGATCCGTTATTTTATGAAATTTAAGGGTTCCATATAATTGTGGAGAATGAGGATTTTTATTGATAATGAACTTCTTTTCGTAATCACTTAAAAGATAATTTGAATTATTAACAATATCTCTTACATTATTAGAAAACATTTTTGTTGGGTCTGCTCTAAGGAAGTTTGGTTGAAATAACCCAATTTTATCTTGTAACTTTAGCTATGACATATATTAACAAAACAAGTATTAGATCTGGAGAAGCTGTTCTTTTTGGTGAACAGCAGATAAGATCTAACAACAAAGAACTTCGAAATAAATATATTTTCGTTCTCTGTAGTGTTGAAACCTTGGTAACATGGGGAGAAGAAGTTTTTATATAATTAAAAATTGATTATTTTGTATTAATTTGATTGTTAACTTATTTATGGTAAAAAAACTAAAAAAATCATTTTATAAAAAAACTATAAACCCATTGTCTTATGAATGTCATAATAAAATGGGAAGTACGAGGATGTATTTATATCTAGTTAGCCTAGACCAGTCCCATGCATAAACAAAATATTGCGTTACCATAGCAACGAACAATAACTTATTAGAAGTGTCAGTGTAAAGTTTGACGTTAAAAAAGTAAACCAGAGCTACGCAATAAATTAAAAGAAAAAAGTTGTCCACCGAACTTATGAAAATCGAAAAATTGGAGTATCGAGCTATCATCAAGTACCTGTATTTAATAGGGTTAAGAGGTAAGCAGATTCACGAAGATATGCTAATACCCTTGGTGATCAATGTCCTTCGTATGTGACCGTGAAAAATTGGACTGCAAGCTTCAAAATAGGTAAATTTTCCATAGAAGATTGACCGATCGGGAAGGCCAGTTTCTGTGTCAGCCCCCGAAAATATCGATGCAGTTCATGACATGATTTAATCAGACCGTCGAATTGGGCTAAAACGGATATCTGAAGCACTGAATATTTCATACGAACGCGTTCATCATATAGTTCACGTCAATTTGGACATGAGAAAAATTGCTGCAAAATGGATCCCCAAATGTTTGAATGTTTACCAAAAGTGTACAAGGGTAGAAGTATCGCGTACGATCTGTGCTCGATTTGAAAACGATGTAGATTTCTTAAACCGAATTGTTACTATGGATGAAACTTGGGTACATTTCTACGATCCAGAAACAAAGCAACAATCTATGGAATGGCAACACTCTGGTTCTCCAAGACCTAAGAAGTTTTGTGTCCAAAAATCTGCTGGAAAAGTTTTTGCTTCAGTTCTTTGGGATTGCCATGGAGTAATCATGATTGATTTTTTGGATAAGGGTAGAACAATAACTGGAGATTACTATTCGACATTACTGACCACTCAACGGGAAAAAATTAAAGAGAAAAGACGCGGAAAACAATCCAAAGGTGTTTTGTTTTTGCAGGACAACGCCCCTGCACACAAATCTCATGTTGCCATGCAAAAAAATCGTAATTTAGGGTTTGAACTACTAGAACTCCCCCCTTATTCACCAGATTTGGCTCCGTCCGACTATCATCTCTTTCCTCAACTGAAAAAAAGTTTAAAAGGTCGTAAATTTTCTTCCAACTAGGAGGTAATAGAAGCTGTGGAGGTCTGGTTTGCATAGCAAGAAGAAACATTTTTTTTCGAAAGGTCTAGAGACGTTGCAGGTTCGCTGTAATAAATAAATCCAATTAAGAGGAGAATATGTTGAGGAATAAAATATTTTGACATTGAAATTTTGTTTGGTTTTACAGTACGCTAAGAATTTTTCAATATATCCTCGTATATGCTTAATAACTAAATATTGATATGCTTGTAGAAAATATGGTTTGTGACCCCAACAAATCAAGGAAGTAATTTTCTCATTATGCTCCATGCTTCGAAACGTTGTTGGAGATTTATTTTAGATACCATCCGTTACGGAAGATGGACATGTATATTTGGAGCTGGAAAGGTCTTTAGGGAGTTTAATGGAAATTTTCATTCACATTACTCCGAGTTTCTCCGGGAAATTTTCCGTTCGATACACAAATCTACTTGAAAACTCGGGAATTAGCTACTCTCAGAAATTTCCGTTAAGGGAATTCTATTATATTCGCAGAAACGTATTTATTTATGTATAAAGAAGAAAAATGGATACCAAACGCAAATACTTTTCAGTGCTGTATGTTTGATTATACATATTTCTTGGGTAGATAGCCCCTGGAAAGTTTTAACGGAAAGTGTGTTTTTATATACAGTAAAGGCAATCGTGTAGAACCAAGTAAAAATATCCGGAATTGTTGGAGAGTCGATATGGAATTTGAGAAGAAAGGTATAACATTGCATTGCGTATTAGTTTTTAATATCTAATATTCTAAATTCCATTTTGTAAATATCATATAATAGATTATTATTTGAGAAAGGAGACTGCCCAAACTTCAATATCAATTTCTTTACCCTGCTCAGATATAATATCACGTACCAAAGGTATTTAAACAAAAATAGCAATTCGTCGCAATTTTCACTGCTGGTTCAAGAACATATTAATACTTACCGAAAACCACGGAAGACATAAAAGCTTTCTTAGGCCTTCTCGGGTACGACAGAAAGTTCATCAAAAAATTTGCCAAATTAACCAAACCCTTCACAAGCTAGTGTTTTAAATGAAACTCACGGTTTCTAGTTAATTCCACAATATAATAAAAGTTATTGAAAATTCTAAAAAGTTGACAATTGTTTCGATAAATCAATGTCAATTTTCTAGAATTTTCAATAACTTTTATTATATTGTGGAATTAACTAGAAACTGTGAGTTTCATTTAAAACACTATTATGAGCAGAATCCACGAAGTAAGGGTCGAGACAGTTAATTTCCTTTACAAGCTGTTTAAAGAAGGGCGCTCACATCAATATACTTGACCCGATTTACATAAAGACATTCGAAGATTTCAAGTATCTTTTAATCAATGAACCCATTCTCATCTACCCCGATTTCACCAAAGAATTCATTTTGACCACAGATGCAAGTAATTTCGCAATAGGAGCAGTCCTCTTTCAAGGACGAATCGGTGGAGACAAAGCCATAGCATATGCTTCTCGTACACTTAACGCTGCTGAACAAAATTAGTCAACAATTGAAAAAGAGTTGTTAACAATAGTTTGGGGTACAAAACATTTCCAGTCATATTTTTTCGGCAATAAATTCAAAATCGTCACCGATCATAAACCTCTACAATGGCTAATGTCTCTAAAGGAACCAAATTCCCGACTTGTCCGCTGGAGACTGAAGTTAGAGGAAGTTGACTACGAAATCGTATATAAAAAAGGTTCTTGCAACACGAATGCGAATGCTCATTCCCGTGTCGAAATTTATCCAATAGATAACGAAAATAGTTCCGGCTCTGATCTACCGCCAATTTTTCAATATATGAAAGAACTTAATAAAACTAACGCTACAACCAAATCAGATTCTCATTCTGTCGTTCCCGAAGTAGATTCAAATGACGAGAATGACGATCAAACAATACACACTAGTCTAGAAAACCCAATACTTGGAATTGAAATAACCGAGAAACTATTAAATGTATTTTTAAATCAAAAAGTAATAATCCAAACTGATCAAAATCCTCATCAAGAAATTAAAAGACTATTCGATAACCCTGCAAGAAACAGGTGGTTCTTGCACGTGAGTGAAAATTCTTTTGAAAATCAAATTATTCAATTCTTAAAAGAAGATGCTGTTTCTGTATAGAAAAATTAAGATTTTCCTACCGGGAAATAAGTTTACAATCGAAACGGACAACCAAGCGTTTACAACTATTCTAAAGAATAAATACAATAATGCACGGATACGTTGATGGGGCCTACTATTATCCGAATATACGTTTTTCATTACATACGTACCAGGAGAAAAGAACATAGTACCCGATGCTATTAGTCGAATGGATGTTGTTTCAACGAAGAATGCTACAGAATGCAAGATACGATTGGGATACAGGATTTAAAAATGTGATTGGGCTCGATTAAAATTTGTTGACTGTCGTATATTCTGCTGTGTTTATTATCAGCTTTTGGTTGTGCTTGTTGCAGTTTGTCGATTATCATTATTAAGGTAAACTGTGTTTGTTTAAAAATAATAAACACAATATTTGTTAAAGTTGAAGGTTAACTACCGAAAAATCCACATACGTTTCGACACAGGGGATTTATTCCAATAATTTTTGTACACGATATGCAAAGCAAATTGAGGCGATATTAAAAATTCATTTAGATATATGTTTACATTTCCATTGACCAGGTCTCTTCGAATAATAGATTAATAATTTCAACCGAAAACAATGTTCGGTGTCTCCCAAAGGCGTTATTTTGATTATTTATTCATCATTTTGAGTATTCAGCGCACTCGAGAGACTACTGTAAAATCCACTCTTGGGGTACATAAAACAGTTCCTCGATTCCCAAAGTTCTTCGTTACATTTTAAAAATTATTTCGTAATTCCACACGTTGTAACAAAAGGCGAGAATTTGAGTAAATAACATTTACACATTAAAGTATTTTTATAGTCCAAATGTAAAGAAAAAAAATAATAAAACAGGATACTTTCAGTATTTTGTATTTTTGAAAATTTTAAGTCTTTAGGGGTTATTAAGTAGTATTTTATTTTGATCACAACATTCAAGAAGTCGTAATTTATTATGGGTTGCAATAAATGGGCGATTGTATCTTTTTTTAATATATATTTTTCATTGTATAATAAAGTTATAAGATTCGTTGAGTTTCTCTTATATTGTTAAAATCCGTTTTACAGAGTGTCTAACCTAACCAATTTATCAGCAAATTTTTTTGGCCATATCAATTATACTTTTTGTTCTCATATAGTGAGAACAATACTTAAAATATATAAACGTTTTTCGGTAGTTTGAATGATTTTAAACAGTCTAAAACAAAGAGAACAAGAATTATTAAAAGTAACCTAACATTTACGAATGCAAACTAAACTGTAGCAAACTACAGAAAAGTAAATAATTCACTCCATATTACAAAACAAGTCAAATATTCAAAATAATACCTAATTGTACCAATAAAATCACTTACCTGACGGAATAACGTAATATATACTTTCATAATTCTTTGGCGCCATCTACCAAATAATGAACAACTAATTTATAGGTTAGAAGTTAAAAAAATATTAAAAATGTTTTATAAGTGCCAGAATGGGCACAATATCTGCTTGAAATTGAGTTGGTTGATCTTTTTATAAAATGACTTTGAAGCGGAAGAATGTGATTTATTTCGTAAACATCGATAAAATATGTTGATACACAGAACAACAGAACGAACAGGGCCGTAATGGAAATTTTTAATACTATTTAATTAAATTAATCACAATAGTAATATCACAATAGTAATATTATTTATAATCTGTACATGAAATCTTGTAAAACTTATGACCAGGGTTGGCATTTCAAGTAATAATAATTAGAATGTACTAAGTAGATTTAAAAAGTGATTGCTGTTTTCTAATTTCTAAAAATACCAATTAATTCTAAATTGTTGACCTGTGTATTTCTTATAATAAAGTGTTTTAAAATAAAAAGTGCTTATATTCAGGGACAACATAAAAGTGACCTCAGTCCAAAATCTTGGAATAGAATTATCGCCAATTTACAAAAACCTATCTATTTGAAGGAAAGTATGTATGCACACATGGAAAATATGAACTTTAAAATGTTCGCCCAATGGAGCTACAACTTCGATTAAATGGAAAATTTCTTCATTTTCAGGTTTTTCGGCATGAAGAGGTAGGTATAAAAATATATAGAGGAAATGTTTGTTTTATTCAAACGCCGGTAACTTTGGCCAAAGAAGAATTTTTCAATTTTAGTTCTGTTAATTTTCACACAGTCCAATTTTCACTTGCGTATATTACAGTTCCTACAATAATATACGCAAGTGAAAATTGCACTGTGTGAAAAAAGGACGAAACTGAAATAAATGCCATAGAAATGAAGCATCTAAGAAAAAATGCAGGGAAAACTAAATGGGATAGGATTAGAAATGACGTCATTAGAGAGACAACTAAACAGGATCCGATAACTGGTAAAATAAAAAAGAGACAACTAAGCTGGTATGGTCATATGGTAAGAATTGAACCAAATAAATTAACTAGGAAAATAATGGAGATTGGAAAACCGATCAAAAAACAAAGGGGAAGGCCTTGAAGGAAATGGTTAGACCAAATACAAGAAATAGGTTTAGAAAGAGGAAAGACCATAGCAGAAATGAAAAATCTAGCAAGAGACAAAAAGGGATGGAAGAAATGGGTACAGGTCACGGAATCCACATCCGACGCCTGAAAGGGCAAAAGGATTTAGAAAAGAAGAAGTTCTGTTAATTGTTACAAAAGGCTCGAGAGAAATTGTCAATTGATTTAAATCCCGTTTCTTACGAGAAGTAGGACACGTTCTACGTCGTATGCACGATAGAAACTTTGTTGGCATTGAGTTAAGGAGGTCCAGGAGTGCTGTCATTTTTGGCCAAAACACGGTCCTATTCACTGTTTTGAATGCGATTTTCACCAATGTTATTTAAAACTATAGCATTATTGCATCAAGAAGGATTAATTACCTATTATCTCCATCAGATTCTTGAGAATATAATAATGCGATTAGAGCTAAGAAGAGGCATACGTCTAGAATGTTATTCGCCATATTTCAATATTGGTTTTATTCAAGCCCCACATATTTTTCTTCAAGCTATCATCCTTTTATATATCATCTACAAATACTAATAACGTATGCTTTGATGTGACGGAAAATGAATAATTAAGCATGTACATTGCTTTGACAGATCACGAAGTTGTAAGTAGCTCCTTCATTCTCCTAAATGTAACTTTGATGAGATAAGCGTACATCTGAATAAATATATTTTGGAGGTGAATATTTAAGGACAGATGCTGTTTCCAGCGGCTTGCATCCCTTCGTTTAGTCGTATTCACACTTTAAAATGTTATATAAATATATATTCCTGTTAAATTTGATTGTCAATTCCTTTCTTCATTAAATTTTTAAAATACGGTCATGTTTTGTAGAGTTCTTTTGAAAATGAAGTATATTTTGCAAGAATTTTAAAATTATCACAAACGTTGGTAAATTATTTTATAAAACCTACTTTGTCCTCTAAACTGTTATATTACTGGCAGCCATGTTAGTATTCAGATATACTCGTAGATACAAATTTCATAATACCTCTAAAGATTAAAATATATTTCACTTATATGGAAATAACATCGAGTATAAACAAATTTAGAAGGAAACAATTAGTAATTTGAAATATTACTACTAAAACTTATGTTTTTAATTTTTCAACTTCTAAAATTATTAGAAAACTTGATAAAATTGGAGCGCATGAAAAATTTACTGTCTTTATACCATATAAATCACAGTAAAATTTATTTGGCATCAAAATTTTCTTTCTGTCTGAAACTAATTCTTGCATAATAATCAAACTTAAGTTGCAATAGTCTAATATTTTTATTTTCAATCTAAAGTTGGTGCTGTTCATGTATGCATTTATTTATTTATTATCACCAGCAACTCTGCTATGTAATTATTTGAAAATAATTTACGTTTTAATAAACATATTAATAAGACAAAGTTTATTCATTAATACTGCTACAATAGCAACAATGTGGCAATTATATAACATATATACAATCTTTATATAATAATTTTTTAGCTATTATATAAGTATCGCATAATAAAATTTAAGAAATTTTATAGCACATTTATTAAACACCTATAAATCGTTAATAAAACAGTTTTATTGTATTTTATAAAAATTGTATACCGTAAAGCGGTACTTTGCTACTTAAGGGTGGACTTTGCCCCGTATGAGAATAGAGTTGACTCTTGATATATGTGACCAAATCAACATTGCTGTATTCAATGTTGCCTTATAGCTTGTAACTGATAGTGCCAGGCTGTCATTTCTCTCAACGTGAAGACAGGCAAGAGAATTGGCGCGTTTTTACCTTGAAAATTTAGTGTGTGCAACTGTTATTAGTGCTGATTTTTAGGTAAGTTTTTGTGTACGGGTTGATTATTATTCGTTACTTGTTTTGCATTATTTGTTTTTTAAATGAAATCATAAGAAACAAGAATGTTTTTTTTCTTGTTCTAACCTGCAAAAATGTGTTATTTTGGGGAGACTTTGCTCAGGAGCAAAGTGTAATTTCAATTCGATTATCTTTTTTCTCTTGTAGTTATACCTAAAAAATACGTAAGAAAACCGGGAACGCGAAGATACGCTGACTATACGAAAGAACAATTATAAAAAAACGAAATAAAAAATGGAACCTTTTCGCACCGAAAAACTCCATTAAAATACAAAATTCCTAGACGAACGGTCCTTAATAAATTGAAAGGTCGATACACTAGAAAACCAGGCCACCAACCTATATTGAATTCAGATGAAGAAGAAAAAATTTCCCAGTGCGTTTTATCTTTAGGGGAATATGGGTTCCCTGTAAATAGCATGGAACTGCGACATGTTATAAAACATTATTTAGATAAAAGTGGAAGAGAAGTAAAATCGTTTAAAAATAACTTGCCTGGCAAAGATTGGATAAAAAGTTTTTTAGTTAGAAACCCCGTACTCTCGCAACGTTTCGTCGAAAATGTTAAACGAACAAGAGCCGCTGTGGATGAACAAATGATTAAAAGTTTTTTTGAAAATGTATCCAAAGAGCTAAAAGACGTCCCACCATCAAACATTTGGAATGTTGATGAGACGAATTTGACCGATGACCCGGGGAGAAAAAGAGTAATCGTCAAAAAAGGATCCAAATATCCAGAACTAATGTGAAATGCATCAAAAACATCAATCAGTCATGTTTTCCGGAAGTGCATATGGAGAGCTACTTCCCCCATATGTAGTTTATCGAGCCATGGAGATGTGGAATACATGGACAGAAAACGGTCCCAAGAGATGCCGATATAATTCGAGTAGTTCCGGTTGAATTGATGCGTTAATATTTAGGGATTGGCTGGAATGTCAGATGATACCACGCCTGAAAAAATTGGAATGCGAAAAAGTTATATTGTGTGACAATTTGTCGTCACATATTACTATGGATGCACTCAAGCTATGCCAGGAAAATCAAATAATATTAATTTGTTTGCCTCCAAACAGCACTCATCTTACACAGCCACTAGATGTGGCTTTTTTCAGGCCACTGAAAATTGCATGGAGGCAAGTGCTTTCGGAGTGGAAGGATACCGACGAAGGCATTCACAATACAAACATCCAAAAGCAACACTTTCCTCCACTCTTGTCAAAATTGCTGAAAATTATGGAACCAAACATCAAAAATAATTTAATTGCTGGTTTTCGAAAATGTGGCATAGTTCCTTTAAACTAAGAAGAAGTCCTAAACCGCATTCCAAGAACTACTTGCAGCGCAAATAATATTCAAAGCTCGTTTCTACAAAAACTTTAGAGTCAACGAAGAGAATTAACAAATATCGTTAAATCCCGTAAGAAGAAACTTACCATTCCTGCCGGAAAAATTGTATGTGGTGACATTATACAAAATGATGGAGAAACGGAGACAGATATGCTTGAAGAGCAAATAATAGAAGAAAAACCTTCTACATCTGGACAGAAAAGCAAGGAATTGTTTTTGACGATTATTTTTCAGACGACGTTGATTTCGATGAGTTTGTTAAAAAACAAGAAAAAGAAGATGGCAAATCAACTAAAAGTAATGCTTCTCAGTTTAAAAGCGTAATTTGGAATGCAGGAAGCTTTATAATGTTTTGTAATAAATGCGAATATTAAATAGGGAACATTAAATCAGTGACTTTCAGAGCACACGGTAAGATATATATTTTATTTCAAATATAATAAAAGTAGAATTCGACATACTTTTTGTTTAACAAAAATGAGACAGGACCATAACATTTTGCAACAATATAACAATTCAGCACAGAACCCCTAACAAAATTTGGGGAAATGATAAAAGGTAAGTTCAGAGCAGACAGGGCACAGAGTCGAACGATAAACGGGAAGGGTGTCAGTTTTTTTAGTGTTCGCGGGTTCATAGGGTGAAGTTTCTCTCCGTTGTGTCAGGGCGTCAAAGCGATACTCAGATATCCTTGACAGTGAACGCTGCCCCTGAGGAACCCAAAACGGAAAAAACTCCAAAACGGAAAAAACTCTCTCTCCGACCGTGATCCAGCATATCTCGACACCGTGTGCTAGAAATTTAGCGTCATCCGCAGTTTCTAGATAAATATTGAAGTCAGTCAGTGAACACAGACAGGAGAAGGGAAGTTTCCACACAGTAAGTTTTTGAACAAGTCTAAGATTTTTTTGGGAAATATTTATTTATTTATAGTGCGCTGATTCTAAACTTGATATTGATAACATAGATATTTGCATAGGTAGAATATATAACAGTTTCTTCACTGTGTTATTGGACAAGTTCATAGGTTCAGTTAAATTTGTAGGTCCTGGCTCATAATTTGTGCACAGCTCGTTTGATAGATACAATTTTATTGTGTGGGATATTATAGTAAGATTTTACACCCGAATTGAAGGAACGATTTTTTTGTGTATATGTAACTTGACAGGATTTAGGTATTATTTTTTTGTCACATAATTCTCGCACACCCCGTAGATAGGCGGTAGGTGAATTTCAAAACAAGGCTAATTGTAATTTATATCCTTTGCCCGGAGCGTATGATTTTGTCTCCGTAAAACCAGGTTATCGTTGAATTTTCGCAAAGATTAAATAATTTTGTTTTTCTGACGCGGTTACACCATTTACTCATATCTAGTGGAATAATTAAAAATTATATTTTATTCGCGCGGAAACAAAGCTGCAACAATTTCTGTTAATGCATACTGAACGGCTTACCGATAAGATTTATCAAATCAGCAGAATTATAATTCTCTACTTTTTTTTATTTACATAAAGTACAATGACATTCGACAAATAGAAAATTAGCAACGGTCGAATTAGTACCTTTTTTTTAGTGGACAATTATTCTTGCAGTGAGACAGGTCAATTAGAAATAGAGGCGAAATCCTACGGCCCATTCACACATTGAAAAATTTGTATATAAGTGTATAATATTTTTTATTGGTAAAGATTTGATATTTTTTTGGTAATATTTATACAGTGAAATATATAATATATATATATTTATACATTTGTGATACCGAAACTTTATTCAGATCCCTACCACGACTTTCCCTCTAGATTGAGCAGTGCATTTGGATACGAGGCTGAACAAAGAGATCAACTCTGGCCTGGCAAAGGTAATTCTACCGCTTTAAGCCCAGGAGGTCCCCGCCTAAATCGGACTGGATTTTTTCACGTTCGGCTGCTTTATTTCATTTGGTTACAGCAAGTTATTACACTGGTGACAGCGGACCCGAAATAGAAGGGTCTGATTTATTACATTTGGTGACAGCATTTATTAGAGTGATAACAGCGGTTTTTTTTG
This sequence comes from Galeruca laticollis, assembly GCA_963921935.1. Lineage (NCBI taxonomy): Eukaryota > Metazoa > Arthropoda > Insecta > Coleoptera > Chrysomelidae > Galeruca > Galeruca laticollis. The sequence goes on from OY998176.1 coordinate 79,086,967, forward strand.
TTTAAGAAACGACTGGGTAACGAAGGGTTGAGTTGTACAGTTTCAATACCAGGGATTGTTATATCCTGACAAAATTGTGGCATATGATGAAAATGAAGTCACTATTAGCTCCACGGAAAAGTCGTTAAAAATGTGAAAATGGCCGTCTAAACCAGATGTAATGCCTTACTCTTGGAATGACGTTCTAGGTTCTATAGACCCACCTCGACAATAAACGAGGCGCATTTGTTGTTCACGAATTAAACGCCTTTTTTCATAACTAGTAGGTACTACCTACTTAGTAGGTTCCCCTAAGGACCTCATTTGAGAGTCTTCTACTTTAACCAGTGTTTTTCGTTAATTTTACTAGTTAGTACTTAAATTCCTTATAAATATAAGAAAAAGATACTTTTTTGCCGTTTCAGAATGTAAATGTATTCAATATGGAATAAAAAATACTTTAAATATGTTTTTCATAAATTTTATACAGCAGAATTATATTTTGGAGCAAAGTCTATCTAACACGCTGGGAAACATTGCTCCCGGAAACATATAGTACAAGTTGTGATACAATTTTTCAGCTGGAGCAAAGTAACCCCTTCCATTGGTAGACTATGCCCCACTTTTTAATAATAAAAAAAATAGTTCCAGGTAAATTTTTCAAATAACGACCGTACAGAAGGTTTAAGTAACCTTTTGTTCATACCTCATGCGAAAATCAAAATAATAACTACATTTTTTATTTATTTTTTAGAACATTTTATATTTTTGCTCTTAATAATGGAGCTAAGTAACCACGTTTCACGGTATCTGTTTTGTAGTAGTTGCTATAGCACTTAGAAAATATTTTATATAAACAAAGTGTTTTATAAACTGTGCCCATTTTTTGTTTATAGATATTTTACAAACATTTTGAAAACGTTTCTGAGACTAACATTGTTTTATAATATTTATCGCCAAAACATTTCTACGACTATAATAAAATAGCAAATTGTTAGTTGGGCAGTAATTAACTTACTGATTATAAGTAGTCAAAACCTACTGATTTATTTTATACAGTGCTATTCAAAAGTCCCCTCCCCCTCGCGTATCTTTTGAATGGCTACACTTACATTAATAAAATTTGGAGGGTGAAAATAAAGTGTTGTAAACTTCTCTACGAATGATAACAGGTGACGTAATAGTAATAGATGACGTCACAGTGCCACTCTAGCCAATAATTTTGAATAGGACCTTATGGCAAGTGATATCTCGTTTGAAAGGCATTGACATTGGCTACATAGCCATATTAATTTTGTTTGGGCTTAAATTAATTTTGACGGATAAATTAAATAAATACCAAAATTATTATTTTACATTTAAATAGAATAGAATAGATTTTTCAGTCCGCCTCTGATATGTTGTCAAAAAAACTTACGTTTTTAATTTAATAGTATTTGTTGCTCTGCAAAGTTTTTCTAAATAGCTTGAATATTTAATTTTATTATTGTTCAACGAGACGTTTAAGAGTTTATATAGGCAAAATGGTACGTACTCAAGGCGACAAAGTAGCAGCTATCTTAATAATTGGTGGATCTAGAAAGAATCTCCATGAAGCGGAACGTTTATTTATTGAGAGATACCCAGATCGCCATATCTCGAGAACCTATTTGAGGGAGCTTCTTCACAAGTTTGAAGCAACAGGCAGTGTTCAAGATGCCAAACGATCTGGTCGACCAACATTTGGTGATGATAAAAAAATTGATATAGTTGCTGAAATGGTAGTAAACCCTACTTCCTCTCCAACTAAAGTTGCGTCTATCTGTGAAGTAAGTAAAAGTACAGTACAGAGAGTGTTGGCTAAAAATAAATTTCATCCATACAAGTTAAAAATGGTGCACCACCTTTCGGATGACGACCCCGACAGAACACTCGAATTCTGTGAATGTATGACAAATAAAATTAGTCAAAACCCACATTACACAAAAACAATTTGTTTTAGTGACGAAAGTACTTTTTGCCTCAATGGAAATGTGAATACACAAAATGTAAGGTATTGGAGTGACACAAATCCTCACACCTTTTGTGAACAACATAACCAATTTCCAGAAAAAGTCAATATTTGGGCAGGTATTTTGGGAAACCACATACTTGGTCCTGTTTTCCTAAATTCAAATTTAAGCGGTGAAGTGTATCTGGAGATGTTACAAAATGCAATTGAGTCGTTAATTCTTGAAATTCTGGAAGATAATCAAGATGAATTTGTCCATCTGGAAATAACATTTCAACAAGATGGTGCTCCTGCACATTATTATGGTACAGTAAGACGTTACCTGGATGAAGAATATTGAGGTAGATGGATCGGCCGGCGAGGTCCTATAGAATGGCCACCTCGGTCACCGGATCTGACACCATTAGATTTTTTTCTATGGGGGTACTTGGAATCCAAGGTTCATACTACGGCACCAGATAGCATTGGCGTTTTGAAAGAAATAATTACTGAAGAATGCAATGCTATTTCAGCTGACACATTCGAACGAGTACGACAAGAGTTTACTAATAGGATGTATTACTGTCAGGAAGTAGACGGAGCACATTTCGAACACTTGCTATAAGAGTCCATTGTTGATATTTGGTTAATTAAATTAAAAAAAAAATTTCAATAATTTTGGTATTTATTTAATTTATCACTCAAAATCAATTTAAACCCAAACAAAATTAATATGGCTATGTAGCCAATGTCAATGCCTTTCAAACGAGATATCACTTGCCATAAGGTCCTATTTAAAATTATTGGCCAGAGTGGCACTGTGACGTCATCTATTACTATTACGTCACCTGTTAACATTAGAGAAGTTTACAACACTTTATTTTACCCTCCAAATTTTATTAATATAAGTGTAGCCATACAAAAGATACGAGGGGGGGAAGGGGGTAGGGGACTTTTGAATAGCACTGTATACTACTAAAACATTATTTTATGTTTACTTCCGCAAAAAAATCGCATCAAAGATTAATATTCTTCATGTGGATTTCAAACAATTACATTTTTCACTCCGAAATAAATTCATTGCAAACATTATAATTCATATTCCTTTATTCATTTTTGATAAATGATTTGGCTATACAGAACAAGCCGGGTAGGAACAAATAGAAATTGATTAATCTTTTAATTTACATTCGTTATGAAATAATTATGTTTATTTGTATTAATTAATCAGTATTACAAAAAAGAGACGTTTCCATAAGAAAAAAGCACGCGATAAGAAGTGTTTATTTTTTCAAAAGAATGATATTGTTTATTGGATTAAGAAATGCGATACTTTTTGACAATGAGAAATATTATTATCAATAATATGAATAATGGTTATGAGGAAACTAATTATTTTACAATATTGTGTCGAGTGTGAAAAATTAAACAAATTGTGGGGAAACTAGTTCTGCGACGGTGGTTTAATCACTTTTGTTGATGCCTGAGTTAGAAAAAATAGCTGTTCACATTCATTTTTTTTATATAAGCTTCATTCTACTTCTTCGATTTCAGTTATATTTTACTTCAAAGAAAAAAATCATCTCACAGATTTCATTTCATCTTAAAAATAGTATTCCTTTAGAAAGTTGTCCTAATTTTTGGCAATAGTAACTAAGATATTTACTCCCGCTTTCACTTTTGTTTAACTACTGTACTTTCTAATAAAATTGATCCGCTCATAATCATTAGCGGTTTTCTCGGATTTAATGGTGTTTTCATGAACAAGAAGATCTAAATTCTAATTATCCTGCTTTCACATTCTGTTCCCGGAAGTTTTCCATCAATTCCGTCATTTCCGATCATTTTCTCATCCACTAATTATTCGAATCAAAATTCTCCTGAAAATAATTTACCATCTCTGATTAAATAGCTGAACGTTTATCTAATTTGATTATTCCATTGAAACCTAGTAGGTTACATTTTCTCAAAAATTCGTCAACATTATTATTCTGTGAACTTAGAAAAAAGATATAATAATAATTCAAGAATATTCTCATTTGTCCTAGAAATTCAAAGACATTCAATCCATAATTCTTTGGAAATTCCAACCAGTGTTGGCGTATGGTCTTAAATAAGGGTTAACTGCACTTTTAAGTAGTAAACTTGCCTGATATGAGTAAGATTCTCAGGGGAATAATAGTAAGAAGTATATGTTTAAGTATTCCTGGACAATAACCGACCTCCAACAACCCAACTAAAAAGCACAACCTTGATAGAATCTTGGAAGAATATGGCCTAACAAACCACATCTTACAACATGCAACTCTTCTTCCAACGATTCTGAATCTATTTTGGAGGCTGCACTTGAAATTTGTAACGAAGTGGAACTTCCGCCAGCATCAAGTGAGGAATTCAGAACATGAATTATTGAGGACAACCTTGCTACTGATGTATCAGACGCAGAAATAATCCAGGAAGTCATGACAGTAGATGACGAAGTGAACGAGGAGGCAGTGCCAGAGAAAAACTTCACCGTCAGCTGCGATGAAGCGTTATCGGCAACGAAAACTTTGCTTCGTTGGTGTGAGGAGAGAGAATTAGACTTCTCAAATATTTTGATGTTAAAAGGGATTCAAGAACAAGCAATGACGGACTTCCTGCGTACGAAGAAACAAAAGAAAATCACAGACTTCTTCAATGTGTAAATATGTATGTACATATTTTATATGTATTTTACTTAAATTTCTTTCCGTATTTCTTTCAAAAACTTACATGTATGTACTGTCATTTTGTATCCTGGTATTAATAAATTACATGTACCTTTACTGTTTCTTCCTTTTTTTTAACTTCATTGTGTTCAAACGCATTAAGAATAAAACATCTTTGATAATATGACATTTTTGGTAATCCGACATTTTCGGTAATCCGACACTCTCTCGGTCCCTTAACTGTCGGATTATCGAGGGACAGCTGTACTTTTCTTTGACTTCATGTACACTTTCTTGAAGCATCTCAAGGTCTTTTTCTACAACTCCATCGTTTTCCTGTTCTTTCGTCTCTGTCAAGAGTTCGCTTTTTACCAAATAGCTTGTGGCTGTGTCTTTCAGTTTTCTGTAGTCGTATCTCCCTACACGTTTTTTCTCTACCTTCTTCAATCTCATTCCCATCCTTCCTATCAGCGGGTTATAAACAGACTGTACATCTGCTCCTGGATATGTTTTTGATACTGCTTGTAAATCTCTTATTAATGAATACAAAGTCTATCTGATTCCTAGTTTTCTCATCATTCGATTTCCAAGTGTACAATCTCCTAGAATGGTGTTGGAAGAATGTATTGGTAATAATCAGATCATGTTCCGCTACGAATGCACTTAGTGTGTTATCACGTTCGTTTCTATCGCCTAGTCCAAACTCTCCAATGTGTTTCCCAGCTCTTTCTTTCCCAGGCTTGGCATTGAAATCGCCCATAATGATGTTTATATCATGCTGTGGCAAGGTTTTGATTTTATCTGATATTTGCTTGTAGAACTGTTCTACGTCCTCGTTGCTGTAGTCAGTAGTAGGAGCATAAATTTGGATGACAATTACATTCACGGGCCTTGCATTGATTTGTAGAAGAGCTATCCCCTATGATATTGGCACAAAGTTGGTAACACACGTTGCAATTTATTTTGCAGTATAAATCCAACTCCATGTTGGAAAATGTTGTTTGCTGTTCCAGAGTAATATACAGAATATTCCTCCCCGTTGCCATTAGTTCCCGTACCCGGCCATCTCATCTCACTAATGCCTAAAATCTGTACTTTACGTCGTTTCATATATTGGATTGTGTTTCGCAACTTTCCAGGCTGTGCTAGTGTTCGCAGATTCCAGATACCAAATATCACGGTCTCCAACTTTACCTTTCTGTGCCATCCTTCCTTACTATTAATCAAAACATTTCCTCCCGGCGATCCGAATGAGGGACTATATCCGGACATTTTAAATTTTGCCTTGACCATAGCCATCGTGATAATACTAGGGAAAACTCTAATGAGTCTTTAATGTGTTGGGTTCCCATTTGCCTACCACATCCTTATGCCGTTGACCATTTTCGGAGCCGATTTCTCAACTCCAGGAGAAAAGAGTGCCCTGCCACTTACTAGCTCCTCCACCCAAATCTGTTGGCCAGTAAGTGTGAGATTTTTTATCCCGGCAATCGTTTGGTCGTCAGAGCCTTGTTAGCTATGTAGCAGGGTGGACCACGCGCAGGTGAGGTTGACATTTGGGCTGGTATTATTATCTCTACCTTCACCCCTTGGCATTCACTCAATTCTTTTATAATGGCTGTCAATTCAACCGTATCAAACGCTTTATGGAAGTCAGTAAATGTCAGGACTAAAGGTATGTTGTATTCAATAGTCTTTTCGATCAGGGTTTTCAAGCACTGTAGGTGGTCGTTTGTGCCGTAACGAGCGCGAAATCCAGCCTGTTCTCTGGGTTGGTAGGGCTCAAATTTTGATTCTAGTCTATTTGTAAGAATTCTGGTGTACAACTTGTAGAGATGATTAAGCAAGCTAATTGGCCAATAGTTTTCTAGACTCGTCTTGTCTCCTTTTTTATAGAGCAATATCGTAAGTGAGTCATTCCATGAGGTTGGGATTCTCTGGCATAGATTAAAAAGTTCTAAGATATCTTCTATCAAAATTGGTCGTCCAAGCTTTATAACCTCCGTTTCTACCTCATCCTGTCCAGGAGCCCTGTTATTTTTCATATTATGAAGTGCTTAGTATAGTACGTAGCGGGATATATCGGGTATTTCTTCGGAGACTTGGTTTTGTATTCACCGAAATATGAAAATTTATTTAAATAAGTATATCGACATTTTTTCCTGAAAATTCAACTTATTATCCAAAAAAAACATTCAAATTGATCAAATTGTTCAGAAAAAATAGTAAATTAAGTACCAAGTGTCAAAAAGGTTACTTTAGTCACGAGTGGAGTGAAGCGGAACGAATTCCTTGTAAAACGAGTGACTAAAGACGTTTTTGACACGAGCTGCTTACTACACTTTTTCTTCGCCCGCGGGAGAGAAAAAATTATATTATATTTGAATTATATTCATTACATGACGGACGATGGCTGACAGCTGACTGACAAATCAAATGACGCAGAATAACAAAATTATAACGGAACATGAAATTTAACATACAAAAGATACACTTGATTTGACGTTTAAAAAACAAAAGATAAACGAGATGTGACTTTTCTCATTTTAAACACTAGTGTTTAAAGAGTAGTTTTGTGCATGTCAAACCCGTGTTCAAAGTGCGGTTTCAGTAGCGGAAGTAGAAAAAATTAGTTAAAACTTTTGCAAACATTTTAGTGATGCGATGGTTTTGAATTATTGTTCTCAAATAATTAGAATGTTGTGCTTCAGTTAATAAAATTTGAAAAAGGAAAATACTGCTAATAGGAAAATCCCAAGTGAATACTTAAAAATATATTTAACAAACACAATCAGCTTCGTTATACATGATGATGCCGGTGGAGGCGGCACCTAGGCGGCATGGCACTGAGAAATATCGATCTTGCAAAGGTCACCTTATTTACGTCACCTCCATTCACTAGTGCTATTATTGCTTTACCTGCCCCAAAAACTCGGTTCGTTGCCGACGCAGAGTTTTATTGTATAATTTGGAACAGACTTCGCACGCTCGAGGCGGGAAAGAAAATGGAAAACCCTTGGAAAAAGTGATTGTCTATTGTTGTTGGAATGGTTTACTGACCCTTTCGTAGTAGGATTACTCGGGCAGAGAGGGATCGTCGAAGGAGAATTCGGTGAAAATATCAGTGTAGATTTAGGTTTCATTTTTATTTGAAGGAAACTTACAATTAATTTATTCATAAAAATAGAAACTAGATGATCTGCACTTCATAGTTGGAAACGACAATTCCTAGTACAAACTTTAGAATGTTTTTTTAAATGAGAGTTATATATTGGATAAATCATTTTTTAGAATCCTTATTAGATTAGAGACTCTATATATATATAAATATATATATATATATATATATATATATATATATATATATATATATATAGGAGATAGTCTTTGCCGACTAATTAGGTATAAAACCACGAATATTGGGGTAACGGCAAGTTAATTTAAAGAAAACTCTTGTTACTGTTTTTCTTCCAAGCTTTCGGAAACGTTCATTTCCATTATCAAGGATAAGTAAATTGAGATTGTTATAAATTGGTAAATATAATTATATTTGAATTTTTTAAAAAAACATTTTTTTTTCAATCATAAATCATTTTGACATTTTGACAGATTCATGAATGTAAACATTTTCTTTATATGCTAAAATGTTTTTGAAAACAAAAGAAGAAAATTGGTTATATTTGTAATATAGGTTATTAGTTTTTCAAATATTCTTCTTTTATTATATAAAATTCAACCTCAAACTATTATAGATGTCATCATGTCATCTTAATAATTTAAAAGTATTGAAAACATTTTTAAAATCATTTACCTAAAATAAAATTATTTCTAAAAATCATCAAATAAGAATTTGAAATTTAGTTATTTTTATTATCAATTGTTAGTAGATAGTAATAAATATCACTCAGATTATTATGGTCACTTTTTTTGTTGATAGTATTAGGTTCTTAGAAATGGCTCATATATTTCAAGAACCTAATACTATACTCGATAGTCGAAATTCTGTAAAGTGACTCATCGCTCTTACTGTCCATAAAATCAGTTGCAGAAGCGAACTTCATGAGCGCATCATTTTTGAAGGGTTCTTAATAGTCCTAAATAAAAAATAAATAGAAAATGTTCTTGTACGCTCCGGCGTTTAAATTTGAGAGAACAGAAATACGAAATTATTACGGTAGGTATCATTATGTATATACAGGGTGTTACCAAGAATAATACACATTTTTAAGGATGAGCTATAATAAGATGTATATAAAAAAGTCGATGGTCGAAATTCTGTAAAGTGACGTCATCGGTTATCTACCGATTTAAAGTGAACTCCATGAGCGTATCATAGTTTAAGGGTGCGAATACTGAAATATCTGGAATTTCAATTTTTAACATTTGAAATAATAACTTATCACAAGTTGTTCATAAGTAAGTTAAAACAAAATAAAAAAATGTTTAAAAGTCAATTCCAACTAACTACTACTAAAACTAAAAAAAAGTTGTTTGTCAAGACCAAAATAAATTACCAATAAGTATAGGTATGTTGCGAGGTCACTTGTAAAATGTCTGACTAACTGGAAGCGGTATCACTCCCTGACGACTCCTCAGAATCATCGCTTTCTCCTCCTATATCGATAATGAGTGGTTCCGTCATTACTTCTACACGTATGTCTAAATCCCAAAACTTTATTTCTTCTTTTAATACGTGTTGAATACATTTACACCAACTCTCAGCAGTAACGGTATGCAGCGCCTCGTCAAACAGTTTCTCAACGTCAGCCATTTTGAATGTACTGTTTTTTCTCGCAACATAATTTTTCGCTTGGGCCCAAACCAGCTCGATGGGGTTTAACTCACAGTGGTACGGAGGAAGTCTAACAACTGAGACGTTGAAATCTTTCGCCATTTCATCGACAACGTACTTAATATAACTGCTTTTATGTTTCCGTACGAGAGATAATAATTCAACTTTTAGCATTGCCTCGTTGTGCGGAATGCTTTTACTCTCTAACCAATCAATTATAACCCTCTTGCGGCTAGCTGAAGTAGGTATTTGCTCCAGTCGACGAGAGTGGTATGAAGCATTATCCATAACTATCACTGAACCAGGAGTTACCTTTGTTAAAATTGATCTAAACCATGTTTCAAACCGGTTACCATCCATCTCTTCATGGTAATCGACAGTTTTTTTGGACTGAGAACTTAGTAATCCACCTTCTACAAATCCTTCCTCGCTGCCAATGTGAGTGATAATCAGTCGACGTCCTTTCCCAGAGGGAGCTTTTAAACCGGAAGAGAAACCCTCCATAAAGGCTTGTCGATTGCTTCGTATATTCATGTCTTGCCACACTTTTGACACAGTGTGGCCTTCATTTAACCATGTTTCGTCAAGATAATATATGTGCCGTCCTTCGTTACGAAACTGTCGTATCTGTCTTAAATAATTTCTCCTCCATTCCACAATGTCATTTCGTTCAATTAAGGCACTGTTTCTACTTCTTGTTTGGTAACGAAAATTCATTAATTTTAAAGTTCGTCTCAAAACTTTATCACTGATGTTTGGTAAAGTATCATCAGCTTCTATTACCTTGCTCAATTTAGCTACCGAGGGGATTTCATTCCTAAAATAAAAAGAATGTATTTCCCTACGTATAGCATTCCGTGTTTGGTCGTCCAAAACAATTTTCTTTCTTCCCCTACTTTCCGGTTTACAGTTTTCACCTCGTTCTCTTGTCAAAGATCCGTCCCGCGATTCCTTTAGAATATTGTATATAGTACTCTCAGAAACTTTAGTTAAATAACTGCACTTAATCACAGCGTCACTAACACCCAACTGTTTGTCCATGGCACGCAGTCCTTCGTACACATTTAATATGAGGACTTTTTCTTCCCGAATTAAATTGTTACGACGCCGTTTTTTATCGCCAACACCGCTACACTCCGCCATTATTGTCACTAAATATACCGATATAAATATTACAATAAATACCAATAATAACCGATTTATCACACAAAACCACAACACAAATACTGATGTTACGCTCATGAAGAGAATAAACACCTCACATAACTGTTTACTATCACTGTCTCATTCGCGTAGCTCGATCTATCTATCTCGTTCTCAAAGCCGGAACATTGAAGCGACTCTCCAACATTGTCAAATCGGCGAGTTTTTCACAACAAACTTTGCGTTCAAGAAATATACATAAACACTTTATTTCACATTTCAAGTAAACTAATTATTATTAGTCTGCTTGAAATTTGAAATAAATATATTAAATTGGTATTGACATAATTACATTGCATCTTTTGTACCTGAAATATTGACACAATGGATTTGAAGTGTATTTATAAAATACAGCATTTCTCTCTAGAATACATATGGCAACTGCGCTTTAACCAAAGTGTTGATTAGATAGCTCTGACTCACTTTACACAATTTCGACTATCGAGTATATCAACAAAATATTGTGTAATCTTGACATGAGTACCAACAGATAATAGAATACATGATGAATAAGTGAATAAAATTTTGGAAACTAATGAGATATTTTGTTTAGTAAATTGATGAGCTACAAATAAGAATAAAATGGAGTAATTACATATTATGTAATATAGAATTATTCATATTGCCCAAGTTCTACAATTAGGAAATAAGTTGCAACCAATCACAAGACTTTGAAAATTTGAAATAATAAAAAAGACAATGTTAGTAATAATAAAGAACTATTTCGAAACAATTAACAACATAAATTGTGAATAGCATGGAACTGCGGATCGTTTATGTGAGAAATGAAGTGATTTAGGACAATCAAACGCTATCAAAATTTCTAAATCTAGTAGTCTGTGAATTTCCACGTCAAGATAGTTTGTTGATTTGAAAAACAAGAGAGTGGCGAGGAAGGTGAAGACAAGAACAGCTACATGTCGAACATTTCAAACATTTTCATTTTGAAGTGGTAAAAATCATGTATTTTAATTGTTTAACAAATTAAATTTCATTAAGAAGCTCCACCGACAATTGTGTAGAAATATTCCCGAACCAGAAGAAGTTTTTTCTCATCATATCAATAATTTGATAATCATCGCTAGTGTGAAGTGACGCTAACAGTGTACACATTATGAGAAAAGGGAATTTTCAGGAATGTTAGTGAATTTTATATACGATGATTAATAAACAATAAAAAAATGATCATATAATACATAAATTGAAATAATATAGGGGCCATATATGAACAATGAATAATTAAAGAATGAAAATTTAAATTAATATTGTATAGTTATCACATAATATAATTATAATGAATAGTTGAACCACCGCTTATTAAAATTTTAATTGGGGGGTATTGAAATGATACGCCACAAGTTAGAAAATAGGAATATTAAAAAAATAAAGGGGTGATGAGATTTTTAAAGATGGAGTTGAGTAAATGATATTATATGACATATATATTTATTAAAAAGATATAACATGAACAAAATTTTAAAATACAGTCGGAGAAATTACGAAATTTGAATTATATTGCCAATAAAATCGATAAAAATTAAAATTCTGGTAAGTAGACAAAATTTCTTTAACAAGTATAAATGAATTTGTAAAGTTTCTTAAAGGTTATTGAAATTGTAATGGAGTGATAACAGGTATCAGGTAACGTCATAGGCATCGGTGACGTCACCAGACAATCAAAACCAATAATATTAAATGGGACGTTATGGCAAGTGACACCTCGTTTGAAAGGTATTTAGAATACCTATTCAATCATACTATTTTTGTATTAACGATGTTTTTGATGGTTATAATAAATAAACACTGAAATTGAGTTTCGCTTTTAATTAACAGATATTTAAGATCAAGTTCTTATAATAATTGCTCGAAATGTGTTCGATCTACTTTCTGGTAGTAAAACATCCCATTATTAAACTCTTGTTGGATTTGATAAAATGTGTCAGGGGAAATTGCCCTACATTATTCAACAATTTGTTGTTTTAAAATGTCAATACTCTCAGGAGCTGAAGCGTAGACTTTAGACCTAAGGTATCTCCATAGAAAAAAATCTAAAGGTGTTAGGTCCAGTGACCGAGCTGGCCATTCAATTGGACCGCGTCGTCCAATCCATCCACCAGGATATTTCTCATCTAGATAACGTCTTACTGCAAAGTAATTGTGTGCAGGGGCACCATCTTGTTGGAACGTTATGTCCAAGTTATCAAATTCATCTGAATTATCTTCGAGAGTTTGAAGAATTAACGGTTCAATTGCTTTTTCTAACATCTCGAGACATACTTCACCGGTAAAATTAGAGTTCAAAAAAAGAGGCCCGGCTATGTGGTTTCTCAAAATACCTGCCCAGACATTTACTTTCAATGGGAGTTGTGTATGTTTTTCACGAAACATGTGAGAATTTACGTTACTACAATACTTCACATTTTGAGTATTAACATTTCATTTAAGGAAGAAAATACTTTAGTCACTAAAACAAATTATCCCACTGGAATACCATTTCAATTCCTCCCAATAAAATTTTAATAAGCTTAAACAAATATTGTCTACTTACCAAAATGTCATTTTTTTTATTGTATTTGCAATATAATTCTAATTTTGCAATTTCTTAGTCTTTAGTTTAACTTTACAATTTCCTTTCTCACTAAATTTTCATTTCCTCTTATTTCCATTGCATAATAAAATTTCACTAGAGCCCGCTTGACATGGAGCAATACTACCTACAAGGCTATACAAGACGCAATATTTCTTGATCACAAACATGCGCAGATGAAGCTCAGCTGATAGATCTCTAAATCGCAACTTTATCGGTTTGGTGCCATTTCTTTTGCATGGAAGTTGCAATTCTAGGGAGAAAACTAGTTACGTTTGGTTCAACAACCAACCAAATGTCAGTCAAATCACTTGACTGACTGTAGCACATTTTTTTGTAGAACTAACCTTCTTGTTGATCCGTTATTTTTGTTAATGCCATTTTTTCGAACTTTTTTATTTGCCTTGCATAATGTCTTACAACGTGCAAGATTCATCACATGCAATATTTTGACCTTGCAATAAATTGCATGCAGTTACTTGCAGATTGTATTGCTTTATGTCAAGCAACCTTAACGTTTATACTTATTTCAGATCAACTTGTTTTAATATTATATCTTATTAATAAGTTTATATGTCATTTCATTTATTTAATTTCATTTTTAAAAACCTCAACTATCCCCTTTATATCATTTAATATTCCTCTTTTATCTCTCGGAATATCATTTCAACTTTTGCATGGAGTAATTTGACCATAACGTAGAAGCCTTCAACTTTGAGGATAAATCGAAAAAGTATGTAATAATGTCATTGTCCGATCGGGAAGTCGTATTTTTTTGGCAATAATCTATGAAACGTTTGTAAGCGCATTCACATTTTGCTTTGGATTTATTTGGTAATTAATTTAAAATGATATTATCACCAGCATTTACTGATATCCCACACACCTTTATAATATCATCACTATCCATTTTGAATATTTTTTGCGATGAGTAGGTATTAAATCCAAATAGGGCTAATGCATCAGTGAATGAACATCACCAGTGAATGAACAAATTGAAATATATCTGAAATTATTAAGAATGTCTTTCTCGTAAGCACTGCAATATCCCTTATGACGTGCAACATGTTCCTCTTAACGTGAGATTTCGTTAGTTCAAGTCAGTTGTTATGAATGAACGTACCGCTGTGTTTTTGTTGACAAAATTTGAGAAACATATCTGTTATTGGAACGAAACTAAGCAATAACCAGGTGAGGAATAGTACAGAATAAGATATTAACAAATGAGATGTGTGGTGTATCGTCATTATCACTTCAATTAATTGATTTCAACTGATTTTATCGAAAACCTAACCTCAAAATACACCGAAATCGTAATTAAATTCAATAATTTGAGTGTTCATTCATTGGTGCATGTGCTGAATCCAGTAAACGAACAAAATGTTAACTCATTGGGATTTTACGTGTTAATCTAGATTTCATCGATCTGATCCTTATATACTCGTTTAGAAAGGCTGTTTCACGGGTTCCGTCAGGAAATGTCTACTAAGCTTACTAACGACTTTGTTCGTTCATTGAATCATAACATAGATCAATGGTGCTCCAGTGAATGAACAATTTATTCTTTTTCTGTTTTTTCTGATTTCATATTTTTTTCAATCATTCGACAGAAATATGGAAGGTGGAAAGTCCCATCCACAAGATCAGAAAGAGTATGTAAGATTCCGATATTCCGATGACTGTCTCCAGAAGGCCATGGAAGCAATAAAAAAAAAGAAATCACCATCAATGCGGCCAGCAGACAATACGGGATTTCGAACAGTACACTTTTCAACAAAACCACTCGAAAAGTTCCCATGATTCGAAAAATGGGACCTCCCACCATTTTGACCTCCGAAGAAAAAACTACTCTAGAAACTTGGATTCTATGCAAAGCTCTATTAGGATTTCCTAAGCATCCCGATGAGATGAAGGTCCTCAAAGCTGCTGATAGGCCCAATAAGTTCGTGGATGTTAAACCGGACAGGAAATGGTTACATCTTTTTTTACAAATACATCCAAAAATAACCACAAAAAATACAGAATTGATATCCAAGGCGAGAGAATCTGTAACAGAGGAAAATATTCGAAAATGGTTTCAGGAGATGAAGGAATATTTAATTGGAGAAGGCGTTGAAGACATCCTTTCTGAGCCTGATAGAATTTTTAATAGGGATGAAACCGGTTTGCAGACTTGTCCCAAAACTGGAAAGCTTCTGGGTCCCAAAAATTACAGGAATTTTTATGAAATTGTTAGTGGCCCAGAAAAATAATGCATAACAGTTCTCTGTACATATTCTGCTTCAGGAGAATCTGTTCCACCTATGATTGTGTACCCGTACAAGTGTATTCCAAGAGATATGGCACAAACTATACCTGAGGAGTGGGGTATTGGCCGATCAGATAGTGGATGGATGACGAGTGCAACATTCTACGAATTTATTGCGAATGTTTTCTTCCCTTGGCTTCAAGAGAACAACATTAAATTTCCTGTTTTACTATTGCTTGACGGTCATAAATCGTATATCAATATGGATTTGTATAATTTCTGTGTACAGAAAAGAAAAATCCTATACTGCTTTCTACCCAATGCAACACATATCTTGCAACCTTGTGACGTATCAGTATTCAAGTCTGTCAAAGGACACTGGAAAAAGACCATTTTGAAACATAAACAGAACACCAATACATCAGTTACAAAAAATACCTATGCTTTTGAAGAATCGATCAAACCGGAAATCATCAAAAGCGGTTTCAGAAAATGTGGATTGTTTCCATTTAGTGCAGGCGCTGTGAATTATTCCCAATGCATTTCAACAAAGAGACAGCAGCTTGACCCAAATTGTGACAAGGAAGTTTCTGTTACCAGGGACGAATATGAAACTGTTCTGAAAGTCATTAAACATCATGTAGATTCAAAAACTTTGATAGAATTCAATAGTGCCTATGAAGGTGAAAAAGCAGTCGCCATTCAGTTCTACAACTTTTGGAAAATATGTAAAGAAGCAACCGATGCCGATGGAATGATTAATTTGGAAAATACTAATGGAATGAATCAATAATGTGAAGAAGCCTTTGAAGAAAACTAGCAGAATATTGTTAATTTTGACACACCGGATATACAAGAATACACAACAGACTTAACAGATGACCTGTTGAACCTACCATTAGAAATTGATGGTAATCTCTATCCAGCTAACATATCTGACAATTCAACAATAATATTGAATGTGGATAGAACGAAAGATATAGGAAACGTTATCATAGAGGAAATTGAAAATCCTGACGGTACCGAGCAAGAGAGTATAACTAATAATGATACTCTAATAGAAGGTTACGAGAAGAAAACAAGTGAAACATGTGATCTGAATACTGTAGAAGAACTCAAAATTCCAGATAAAATAGACGTAGTAATAGATAACAGTAGTGTCGATTTCCATAATTAAGAGCCGCACATGCCGAAAACTACCAGAGATGTATGACTACAATATCTTCATTGCCCAAATATTGAAAAAAAGTGTGGCAGTAGGAAACAGGAAATTTAATGCCTTTTGCCATCTCTTCCAAAAAATGGAAAGACTATTTAGATACAAAAGAATCTGAGAAAAATGAAAAAGAAGCTGAGAAATTGAAACAAAAATCAATTAGAGAGAAAAAAACAAGAAGCAACCACAATAAAAACCGCGAAAAGAAGCAAAGCACCACCAGCAACAGAAGTTACTTGTTTACAGGCTGATATAATCGATACTGGCAATCAAGATAAGAATCCTATTGTTTCCCAAGATATCACTGTAGGAACTTATGTTATAATACCGTATAACCAGAAATATTTTCCGGGCATAGTAGAAACTATTGACAATGATGAATATGAAGTCCGCGCTATGGCACCAGCTGATCTTAATACCTTTAGATGGCCAGATTGTGTTGACCAGATATGGTACAAGAAGTCTTCAATTTTTGAAGTGATCGAAGCACCTAAGCTTATTAGACGTGGTTCCTACGAGTGTCCCGAAATTCGTAAATATTCTGAAAATATCAATCCGAGCAACATAAGGAATATATTATCTTCCCCAGAAGATGATATCAACAGGGATAAAAATGGAGCAAAAATCAATGATTCACAAGAAATTACTATTGGAGCTCATGTCATAATAATGTATAACCAAAAATATTTTCCTGGAGTAGTGAAAAATGCAGAAGGTGATGAATATGAAGTTCGCGCTATGACACCAGCAGGTCCCAATACTTTTAAATGGCCAGAACGTGCTGACCAAATATGGTACGAGGAAACTTCAATTGTGGAAATGATTGAAGCACCCAAGCTTATGAGACGTGGTTTTTTCGAATGTCCAGAAATGCTGAAATGTGTCTGAAATAATATTGTATCACCATATGTTGTGTTGTCGTTGATAATCATTTATTAAAAATTGTTCAACGTCTATTTTCTTCATAAGTTTATTCATTGGATCATCCATGTTCAATCAATGGTAGCATTCGTTCATTTACTGGGGTATTACGCAACATTTTACATTTTATTTTTTTACTAAGTCTTAAACTGTCTACTTCGGTAACTATCGTATGCAACGTGTTCACTATTCCATTGAACGCGAAGTGTTATTTTTCTGGAGCTGAAAATTAGTACGGATGGTTTATAAAAATACAGTGAATTTCAAAAATGTCTTGAGTGTTCATTCACTGGTGCATTTACCCTAATTAGAAAATCGAAACAATTATTTCATTACCAATAAGATGTTAATTGTGTGTTTATAAAAATTCCTCGAATAATGATAATAGTATGGTGTCCCTCGTATTATAAGCACATTAGCGGACTTCAATGCTTGTCGTCCGGAAATATATTGCTTTTACTACTAGATACATATTGTACTACTCTGCACTTTATATTTTGCAGACAAGCAATTCATTTAAATGTTTTGACGTGCACCTGGTATAACTAATTGTAGAAACAGGAATAATATACATCGTTCAACTGCTGGATTCTGGGAAAATGGAACAGTCGGCTTGTTTCTCGTAGTAAAGGCGTCTCCCCAACGTATTTCAAATGAATGATCGTTGATAGAACATACCTGATGAGGTAATGAAATAGAGATGGCATGTACTTATTAAAGCGACAGAAGATTATACTAGATTAGTATTTAACAATACAAACGAAGCACATATCATAAGAAATGATGTCTGGATTTAGTGTACGGGAGAAATATAATCTTACTGTACCGCCTTACTAATATTTCGAGGAAGTATAAGGAAAGCTGTTGGAATAGGACAAAGGAAATGGGATTTAACGAAGATTGGGAGCGAAAGTGAGAATGATTGATACAGATTTTAAATAGCGCTAGTTAAGTGCCTTCATTTCTTCTAACAATATTTTTGAAAGAGATATTATAAGCAACATGAATTAAACCGTCAGTTATACAATGCTGACATGGGCTGAATACTTAATTTTGTATAATAATACGTATTTATATTATAATCATACAGTGAGGTTTAGAAGTGTTTTAATTCTTTATTTAGAAATATGGACGTTGGTAACGAGAAAAATTTATTTTCATTTGTTTATGTTTAATTTGTATAATAATTATTATGCCATAAAACAAAATGAAGTTTGACGTAATTAATAATAATTACATCAATTATAGTATAAAGCAAATGCTTTAGAGTACCGGGAAAAAGGTAATTAAGAGGGGGTATGTTGGTCATTGTTAAAAAGGATGTATCGTTACTGTTCTAGTAATATAAGCATGCGAACCGAAACCCGTTATTTTACTTCACACCTACACTTAAAATTATTTACCTTTACCCTGACGTCATTAATATTTGATAACATAACCGACATAATTATTAAGTGACGAACAGAACAAAATAATTTGACATTTGTCGGTTATGTTATCAGATATTAATGACGTCAGGGTAAAGGTCAATAATTTCAATTGAAAATTCACCATCAAATTATTAAGGAGTAGCGACGGGTGAACCCATGTAGAGGTTGGCAAATTAATTTTGGCAGTTGACGATGCGCGAGTTAGCCCTACAACTTGACAACGTTGTAAATGCAGTTACCGGGAAGAGCAGGCGATGTACATATATAATAATTTTTTCAGACAAAAAGTACACTACAGAAATCCAATACAATAACAATTACACACATACAGTATTCAATACAGTATAAGAAAATCAACTCTCCAAATATGTTCCCATGAAGGCAAAGCCTGTCAATGGGGTAGTGTATGGTGTATAATAATAGTATTTAATGTATTCTACAGAGGGATAGCAAAAATATTTTAACACTTTTTTAAATTTGTTAATTTGTTTTATCTGTCTTATTTCTAATGGCAAGAAATTATATAATCTGGTAGAGAGATAATCATATTCCCGTTGTCCAATTGTTTTATTGGCTTGAATGGTCTTTAATAATAGATTGAATTTTTGTCGAGTGTTATAGTTGTGACATATATTTTTTGTTCCGTGTTTATATATTACTGACTTGTAAAAATATATCTGTCTGATATCTAGCTCGTTAAATTGGCGATATAAAATATCGGTTGGGTACAGTCTGGGTCTATATGGACTAATTTTTAAAAAACGCTTCTGTAAATTTTCAAGCTTCCTCAAATAAAATAAAATCGGTAAAGATACTAAAGATCGTGGACTCTAGATTTAAAATATCAGGAAGCCCTAGCGTTTATGTATGCTTGGCGCTCCCGGAGATTTCAATCCCATCAACACATACATATTGAATACGTATATGTTACATATTTTTTGAAATATAAAAGTCACAGTTATTGTAGAGGAAGGGAATAAAAACTTCGATTTATTCTGCGCTGGTTCGATGGTATGAGAAAACATTTAACATCATATTTTCCCGTTCCTACATATCCTTGAGCGATGCGATAGCTAACTGCATTTTGTTCTCGAAGGACCACTCTAAATTGACCGTTAGAGACGGTTTAAAAGTCAAACGGGAGTAATAGGAAACTAATGAAAACGAGACATAATATAAATATACCTTATATTACGATTTATTAGTCAATTGACTAGGATTCAGGAAAAGGTATACAAAAACCAGAAGTGACCGGATGTTTATATCACTTCACTTAGTAAACAATTTACTGAAATATTTTCCCTCCAAATCTATCAATAATTAAATATAAAGTTATTACAAACACACAAATCTAGAAACACTGATGGAAGAGAGCCGGCAACCATGTAAAATGTAACTAATTTAATTATATAAAAATATTGTTGAATGTTCAATTGCCATCAATTTTATGCGAGTTAATACAACTGAAGAAAATCTAATCTTACTTGCTTGGTTTCTTAATGCACTAAAACACTACTTTAACTAATTATGGTGGCGAACTACATGTTTACTGTTAGACGGTTCAAGGAAGAAGAGAATATAAAATGTGAAATGAACGTCAGCTGGCTAGGGCTAACAAAAAATTAGCGTTTTTTCCTATTCGTTTCGGGATCGTTTGTAACAGCCGATATTGAAAGTATATGAATCGTTAGATTTGTAGAAAGAGAATCACTAAGTTTAAAAGGGATTTTAAACAGTTATATAAATCTGAAGTCACAACTAGATAATATTTATGTATTAAATACTGACAAAGGCCGGTACAGCTAGAGAACAATAATGATATAAGAAATATATATTATAAATTACATCTCAAATATTTCCAAATTACTATGTAATATATATGTAAAAATGAGATTATATCTAGAGAATATTTATGTATTAAATATTACATAATATAGATGTAACAAAAGTTACCTAATTTTTCTTTTGCCTCACCCCTCACCTAAAATATTTTATTTCATTGTATCTATGAAATAAGTCAGTGAAATTCTTAATTTGTAATTCAGAGAAAAGAAAAATCTGTTGAACATTATTTTCCATAGATGATATGAAATACAATATTTTTAGAAGTGTTGATGGCCAAAAGATTAAGGAACTATTGTTATTATATTATTCAATACCTACCTTATGAATATTTCAAACTTAAAGCAACTTAATACAATTTAATATTTATATATTGTAAATGGTATTTATATATCTTTGGAATTTAGTAGCTGGTACTTAGTTACTAAAATAACAGCAAATAGATGCATATAAGTACATTTATTTTATTAACATAAAAAAGAGAAACTAAAAACAAAACACCTAATGACAAAAAATATTGCAAAACTAAAAATATTCAAATACTAAATGATAATAAAATATAAAAAAAGAATGCAAAACAAATTATTATTCAAAAACAAAACAATAAACCATGGAAAATATTCTCTTAGAAGACTTTTCGAGGTCCACTTGTAAGCGAGTTGGCAATATTAAGGGATATTATCTATTGTTTTGAAGGGTTACAGTTTCACCCTTCTTTTACCTCTGGAGTCTCTTCACTTAGCCTTATCCACACCAAGGTGATTTGATCAAAATCAGTGCATGTCATATTAAGCTGTTTCAGCAACGTTTCTAAAAATGTAGGTGTATATATTAAATAAATAAATCATATAGTAACAATACCTAGAAATAACTTATTTGATTTTAAGTTCCTTATTTAGTATTTATTTCTATGACCTTACCATGAGTGAGATGTCTCTAAATTATGTACTTCTGGTTCACCATCACCATTGTTAGATTGTACTACGTATCGTTTTTCTGTCTTATTGATAAATCACAGTCTTTCAATGTTTTTCGTTTTAAACAGTTATTTTGCCTAAAATTCATAATTTATATTAATCTAAGTATTCGAATATAAATAACTTTCAACAGATAAATGTTAATTAATCCATTTCAAGATATTTTGTCTTGACTTTCTACCTGTGGTCAGAGGATTAAAGATTTGTATTTTATTTGATATTATTACAAAATCTACTTGAGTCCTAAGTACCTACCTGGGCTGCGGTATTTGTTTCGGATTAACGACTCCCTACAGAGGGAATTATAGTTAAATCATGTCTAAGTTGTAAGTTAAAACGAGAATATTATCTTGAAAAGTACTTTAGTGAGATAGGTATAATGTGATTTGTAATTGTTCATTTCATTGTATATTCTAATATAGTTAACCTTTTTAATACGTTTGTTAAATAATCTTTTGTAAACGACATTGAACGGCTTCATCGGCGATGCCCCTTGCCTGTTGAAAATAATAATAATAATAACACTTACATGATGTGTTCTCCATTCCTGTACAAACAAAACTAAAATCAAACACACAGACAAAACTAAAGAAAAACCTTTTAAAATTTTATTACTTGCAGGTATGTCGACTCGTGACAATTTAAAGGTTATAATATTCAAGAGCTAACTTCTTTTTCTTTAGAAAGACACTAGACGAGGTTCGTAATAAATACATATGAAATATATAAAATATTTTATGTAACAAATTTTACGTAATAAATATATATACAAAAAATTTCATATTCATGTAGCAGAATCTACATCTTGAATACATATAAACTCAGATATATGCAATATATAAAATATTTTATAATATGAATATTGAGAATATATAACAAAATTTATAAAGATTTTGTTACATAAATACTACATAAAAAATATATAAACGTTTTATACAAAAATAATTCCTCCCCTGTTATATATTTTTATATAACATATACATTTGTGTTTGCTGGGATCAGGATTCGCCGTATAAAATCTGAAAACACAATACTAGGGTCGGGGCTCTAGACTTAAATTGTCAGGAATCTTACTAAAAATAAAATAAAATCGGGTAATATACTAAAGACCGTGGACTCTAGATTCAAAATATCAGGAAGCCCTAGCGTTTATGTATGCCTGGCGCTTCCGGAGATTTCAATCAAGATTGTTCCTATCAAATCGGAAAAGGTATTAAAGATTGGGAACTCTAGATTTAAAATATCAGGAAGCCCTAGCGGTTATGTATGCCTGGCGCTCCCGGAGATTTCAATCAAGATTCTCCCTACAAAATCGGAAAAGGTATTGAAGAACGGGAACTCTAGATTTGAAATATCAGGCATCTCACTAAAAAGAAAAATCCGGAAAGATACTAAAAATCGGGGTCTCTAGATTTAATATATCAGGAAGCCCTAGCGTTTATGTATGCCTGGCGCTCCCGGAGAATTCATTCAGGATTCGCCCTATAAAATCGGAACAGAAAATACTAGGGTCGGGGCTCTAGACTTAAATTGTCAGGAATCTCACTAAAAATGAAAATAAAATCGGGAAAGATACTGAAGATCGGGGACTCTAGATTTAAAATATCCGGAAGCCCCAGCGTTTATGTATGCCTGGCGCTCCCAGAGTTTTCAATCAGGATTCGCCCTATGAAATCGGAAAACTTATTACTGATCGGGATCTCTAGATTTAAAATATCAAGAAGCCCTAGCGTTTATGTATGCCTGGCGCTTCCGTTGATTTCAATAAGATTCTCCCTATGAAACCGGAAAAGGTATTAAGGATCGGGAACTCTAGATTTAGAATATCAGGAAGCCCTAGCGTTTATGTATGCCTGGCGCTCCCGGAGATTTCAATCAAGATTCTACCTATGAAATCGGAGAACTTATTACTGATCAGGATTTCTAGATTTAAAATATCAGAAAGCCGTAGTGTTTATATATGCCTGACGCTCCCGGAGATTTCAATCAAGATTCTCCCTATCAAATCGGAAAAGGTATTAAGGAACGGGAACTCTAGATTTAAAATATCAGGAAGCCCTAGCGTTTATGTATGCCTGGCGCTCTCGGGGATTTTAATCAAGATTCTCCCCATAAAATCGGAAAAGGTATACTAAATCAGATGAGATATAAAATGGTTTGCCACACTCCGGTTTACAAAGATATTCCAACTCATTATAAAATGAAAATCAACTGCCTCAATATTCTAAATTTAAAATTGAAAAGACCACCTATTTTTCGGATTTTTATTACTAAAAGTTCTTACCTTCACAGCAATGGAATTATCGAGAATTTTTTTGAAGTGAGAAAAAAAACTCGAAAAGAAATTTATCGGTAATTGGCAAAACAACCAAAACAACTTTCGGCGGACGATGCACAATTGCTATCTCCTGCTCCTGTTAGCCAATACTTTTGCACTCCCGTTCGATTCAAAATCTACCTGCCTTCAGCCTTACTTTCCCACCTCCCTCGATAAGTTCAACCTGCGCGCTTCTACCAATATCTATCTCGTGGCAGTGGGGAAAATAGTACATTGAAATGTTAAGTTTAAAATCGGAATAAATATTTTCACACAGAAAAATTATTTCTCCATCGCAACCAGATAGTAAAAAAAATAAAAATATCATCGGAGCCTTGAATAACTATCAACCTTCTACAAACAATTGTTTCTACCCCGAAGCCAGAGGATAAAATAAAAATGTTCTCGAAGACTTACAATCATTATAATTCTTATGTCTAAAATAATTTCTATACAGAGGTTGAAATATATAGCGAGTATATGTAATATAAAATGAATATATACTCGGCGACATAAACTATAAAATGGTTTGTATACAAAGGAAAGAATATATAACGGGTGATATATAATATAAAATAAATATATACTCGGTGACATAAACTATAGAATGAAAATATACTCGGCGGCATAAAATATGAGATCATTTTTCATACAGAGGCCAGAATATATAATGGGGATATGTAATATAAATGATTATATACTCGGCGACATGAACTATAAAATGATTTTTATACAGAGGCCAGAATACATAACGGGTGATATATAATATAAAATAAATATATACTCGGGTGATATATAATATAAAATAAATATACTCAGCGACCGAAAATACAAAATGAAAATACACTCGGCGACACAAAATAACCTTTAAGTAACGAAAACCTCGTTACAGTATATTAAAATCACAATTTTCAGCGGAAAGTTGTGTCAAATATCGTTTAAATTATTTTATAAATGTTTTGGTTTCGATATCATGTGACCTGTATAAGACAGAATTTTAGAACATTACAGAGTTCTACTTTTACTATTTCATGGTTATACTCTATACAATTTTTAATGTAAACCAGGGTTCCATCACTAGTATTAATGTCTCCACTATAACCACTATTATATAATATATCGTAACCTGGAAGAATAACACAATCTATTTCCCTGTCAAATTCAGACAGATATATTTTCAACTCATCTAGATTTTTCCTAACGCTTCTTATATTCTGTTGTAAAACGGTGGATTTATTATTGTTTATATTTTTTAACATGTTATATTGACTAACAGAATCTACTTCTATAGTTTTAAAGAGAGTATAATCATAATCTCGAATGTAGGGGTTCATAGATGTTATATTTAACTAAAATTATTTTTTGACCGAGAACCAGAGCGAGTGTGAGGTTTATTTTTCACAATCTCTTCTTTTATTGCTTGCATCTGTTCTGTGATGTACTCTCACGTGCTCCATCTTTTTTTTATGTGCCGTATGCCCCATCTGTTCTGTGATATACTCTCATGTGCTCCATCTTTATGATTTTCTTTGTGCCGTAGTCTGCGCACGCGCCGGAAGTATGTGCCGTTCGTCGTATGTGCCGTATGCCCCATCTGCTCTGTGATGTATTCTCATGTGGTCCATCCTTATGATTTTTCTATGTGCCGTATGTCCCATCTCTCTTATTTGTCATCCACCCTATGTTCTGTGATGTACTCTCATGTACTCCATCTTTATAATTTTTCTATGTCATCATGTATACAGTGTGACGTAAGCAACGCTTTCGTATAACATCATCAGTCATGTGCTCCATGTCCTCCATTTATTCGATGACAATATGTATTTTGCTTTCCCATCTGTCATATGTGCCATCCACCTTGTGTTCTGTGATGTACTCTCATTCGCTCCATCTTCATGATTTTTCTATGTCAACATGTAGATAGTGTGACGTAAGCAACGCTTTTGTATAACATATGTGCTCCATGTCCTCCATTTTTTCTATGACAATATGTATTTTGCTTTCCCATCTGTCGTATGTGCCATCCACCTTGTGTTCTGTGATGTACTCTCATGTGCTCCATCTTTATGATTTTTCTATGTCAACATGTATATAGTGTGACGTAAGCAACGCTTCCGTATAACATCATAGATCGATTGAATAAGGACATTACATGAAAATAAGAGATAGGTTATGATACAAATTGGAAACCTACATCTTAGTTCCGATTCAAATCAAAATAAATGGGAGAAGCTCGCGATAAATTGGGTACCTGGAGAGTTACAAAAAAAGGGGAAAAACAGGAGATTTCGAATCCCATAGATTACATTTTTAAACGTCAAACACCGCAAACAGTGGCATATCCATTAAATCGAATCCACCCCACAAGACTTCAACATGAATGATGATGAGCTGAACAATATTTTTTAATGATGTGTATAATATTAGTAGCCATATAGTACCAGTATATTATATGAAAATGAAAGTTTAACAATGCTGTTTACTAAAACAAATATACCGATAATGATTTATTTGCTACTACACAGTATGGTGTTTACATAGGTATCCAACTCAAAATACAATAATAACGCAGATAACGTCTTTTTAACACATGAATATTAACTTTGTCGTTGTACAATCTGAATTAAAAATGAATGAAAGTAATATTCCGATAAATTTTAAATCCACTTTCACAATAAGCGATGATTTGATGATAACTTCGTGGTCTTGCTTGCAAGGTCAAAGATTATTAACGCATGAGACTGTGTGATCGGTGGATCGAATCCTATCGTCGGTAGCGAAATATTTTTTCAATTTAATGATTTGTATAAAAACGCTGCTTACGTCACACTATATACAAAATACATATTGTCATAGAAAAAATGGAGGACATGGAGCACATGACTGATGATGTTATACGAAAGCGTTGCTTACGTCACATTATATACATGACGACATAGAAAAATCATAGAGTTGGAGTACAAGAGAGTACATCACAGAACATAGAATGGATGACAAATAAGACAGATGGGACATACGGCACATAGAAAAATCATAAAGATGGAGCACATGAGAGTACATCACAGAACAGATGGAGCATACGGCACATACGACGAACGGCACATACGACGGAAGGCACATACGGCACATACGACGGAAGGCACATACGGCACATATGACAGATGACACATTTGGCTGACGGCACATACGGCACATAGAAAAATTATAAAGATGGAGCACATGAGAGTACTCACAGAACAGATGGGGCATACGGTACATATGACGGAAGGCTATACGGCACATATACACTTCCGGCGCGTGCGCAGACGGCCGCCCCCTCCCCTTATGACGTTACGGCAAACCAGCGCCACCTATCGGATGTTTGCCGAAGTAGTGCTCACGTACAAACGTTGCTCATCTACTCGCATGCAAATTTTTAAAGGTTATGAGACTGCTAATACGTACGAGGGTAACGCAATATTTTGAATTTGGATTTAAAAATAATAAATTGTGGCACATGTATAATGCTATATGAAATCGAATTTACAAAACAAAATAACATCAATGTGTTCTTTATTATTAATTAAATGAAAAAACTGTTTTTTTTTGTACAGACATAATTATTTATTGCTTCAAAAACCATACGGGGAATTCTATAATTACCCTTTATTATTTTATGTGATGTAAATAATAAATAGATTCCAAAAGACATAAACTTTCACCTTTACTT
This sequence comes from Galeruca laticollis, assembly GCA_963921935.1. Taxonomy (NCBI): domain Eukaryota; kingdom Metazoa; phylum Arthropoda; class Insecta; order Coleoptera; family Chrysomelidae; genus Galeruca; species Galeruca laticollis. The sequence continues at coordinate 79,114,847 of OY998176.1, forward strand.
CAAATTAATGTCTCTTCATAATTTTTGTAATTGAGGTTTATTTGTATATAAATTGGAAGTCAGGAAGATTTTGTTGATAAAGCGTACAATATGATAAGGATTGTTAAACGACTTTCTAAATTTAACAATGGCCAACAATTTTTCCAATCTGTTCGTAGTAGTAGTTAATGACATACCAACCTGTTAAGCTTTCTTAAATTGTTATTCTAAATAATATGTAGTAGATAATAAGTTTGCATTGGGCTTTTTCCGTGAGGTGATTTTTGTGGGAGTGTACTTGTATCACTCGGCAACTAGTGTTGCCTGTGATAATGTTGCAGATAGCGAGTCTCCTTGTTTTACATCCTTATTAATGTTTATTTCATAAGTTTCTCCTTTTTGCGTGTTTATCTTAGCGTTTGAGTTTTCCATAGTTATCATAATTAGCTTTCCTAATTTAACACATTCGCGGACAAGATGGCATATGCCGTCTTGTTATCGGGGACAAGACGGCGTACGCCGTCCATATAAATATTCATGTGCTGACACAAGACGACATACGGCGACAAATCTTTACGGTATTCCTAATACATATATAGTATATCACGAGAAAACATAAAATTAAGAAACATGTCCTATTAGAACTTAGGATAGAACAATTACCCTAACCTCATTTGTTCACACATGATACTCAATTCTATGAATACATATTTTGATATTTTACAAAAGGGCAACCGACTCCACAGCAAATGTTGTCGATATCGATCTATTAGATCAATAACTATGACTGAACTCAAGCATTCTTTAGCATTGTGCATCTTACAGGGTCAATCTAAATATCCTTCTATTCGAAAAATATTCAGTATGGACGGACCCTTTATACTTCATCGTACTCTCTCTGGAAGACGCTTTGAGAATATTTTAAGATGTTTTAGTTGTTCTTACGGTCAATTTCATAAACCGAATGATAGACTAAACAAAGTTCGACCCCCTTTAGAAGTGCTATTGTACCAGCTGAACATTTATCTTTAAACGAATCACTTATGTTTTTTTGTGGTCGGCTAAGCTTTCGACAATACTTAAAACGTAGAATACGGGGTAAAATTTTATTCTGTTTGTACTACATATGGCTTTGTTTTAAATCTACAAATTTATTCTGGAAAAACCCAAGAAATAAATGGTTTATCCAAACTTGAGACATTGATTCTATCCTTATTTGATCCATATTTAGATCGGGGCCACCATGTTGTCATGGACAACTTTTATAATTGTCTGTCTCTATCTAATCGCCTTCTCAATCTAAACACCCATAATACTGGAATTGTTAAATATTCGAGATGCACCTACCCGGTGACTAAATATGTCAAATAAAAGGACAATACTTGGAACAGGATGTAGTAAAATACCAGAAAACTTTTATCTTTTAATGAATTTTCGTTTATAAAGTGCAACTTGTCACTTCAAATTCAATCATAATTAATTTTACTAAATGTCAAAAATATGACGTTTCAACAAACTTGATTATAGAAAAAAAACACAAAGCGACAACTTTCCGCGACATTAGCGGCAACTTCCCGCAACATTCTCCCACCTTGAGTTTATTTGACAGTGTTCAATAACTCAATGCTCGAGTTGCTACATTTCGAATCTTTGAGGAGGTTTTACTTTTCTCCCATATCTGGTGGTAACTGATGAGGGAACTTCAGGAGTCTCGTAAATTTCTTCCACGCTTTCTATTTGATTGACATCAGCTCTCTCAAGATCTGGCTTCTCTGACGGTTCCAAAGTTTTCGATAAGGAGTTCAGATCTAAATCATCACTACAGTTCAGTTCTAGCCGGTATACTCTTTGGAGGGATCTCAATATTGATCCTTTGATAGTTTTCAATTTCACAAGTCGTATTTTATTATCTCGTCCAGGAATTAGTTCTTCGATATAAGCTAAATGCCAGTCTAGCCGTTTCAAATTATCATTCCCTATTAGAACGACATCACCTACTTTAACCTCTTTCGCATTGAATTTTTTGGATGACAATTTCAGTTGTCCCAAATATTCATATCTGAATCTCCTACGAAGATCATTTTTCAATTTCATCCTGTACCTTAAGTGTTTTCTAAGATTTGCACTTTCCACGGCATCCAATTAAGGAACTCCAGATTCTTGAATTTCTCGCAAAAACATCGCAGGAGTCAATGGAATGAGGTCTCTGGGATTTTCATGCATATACGTCAGTGGTCTGGAATTTATTAACGATTCGCAGTCGCATGAAATGGTAGATAATTCCTCATATGACAGAGATGCTTTCCCCAATACCTTTCGCAGCAGATCTTTGATGATTCCAATTAACCTCTCCCACCACCCCACCAGGCAGCTGTTGGAGGATTGAACTTCTATTCTATTCTCTCCGCAGTACTAAAAGATTTAATAATTTTCCAGTCCAACTTAGCGAATTCATTTGCCGCACCCATAAAATTTGTACCATTGTCGCTGTAGACAGTCGTCGGTCTTCCCCTTCTTGCCACAAATCGTCTAAATGATTGTAGAAAAACATCCGTAGAAAATGAAGACAAAAGTTCCAAATGCACAGCTCGATAAATGGCACATGTATAGAGACAAATCCATACTTTTGCTCCTGTTCGAATAAACAGTGGACCGGCTAAATCCACACCAATTACTTCGAATATGTGAGCTTGTCGAACTCTATCCAATGGTAGTGGAACAGGGGGTACTTCCACATGTTTTGCATTGAATCTTCGGCAAATTGTGCATCGAGAAATGACAGATCTTAAGGTTTTCTTTCCTTTTAGTATCCTAAACCTTTCTCTTAGTAAGCTGAGTAAACATTGAACACCGACATGCGAAGCTTTCACGTGTTCATCAAATACAAGTTTACTAACTACAGGAGCTTGGATGGCAAAACAATTGGATAGTAAAAGTCCACGGAATCATTCCGTTCAGATATTTTTGTTTCCAATCTGATGATATTATCATCATCAATGAAGGGGCACAAACTTTTCAGCTTTGGATCATCAAGTCCATCAAAAGATTCATTCTGCACCAACTTAATAACCCATTTCTCAGCTACGAGGATTTCTGCGATAGATAATTCTTTCTCCATCAATCTTTCATCTGTTTGAAGACATCGGCAATTTGAGAGAAATCTTCTTATCCAACCAAAAACTCGAATAATTTTTTCGTATTTTGAAATTCGTTCATGATACCAGGTAAAATCTATTTTCGTAGATAAGTTCGAAGATATTGTACATTTTCCCATTTCAGAATTTATTGATTCTTCATCCCTGATAAAGTTTTGGTTCGGCCAGTTCTTTGGGGATTGTCTCAGCCATTGAGGCCCCTCCCACCATTTTGATTCGATCAGTCTTTTCGGGAACAGCCACGGGAAGGTAGATCGGCTGGATTCAGGTCTCCAGGAACATGAAACCAAGCATTCTTATTCGTTAAGCTTCGAATTTCTTTCACACGGTTCCAGACAAAAGGTTTCCAATTTTCGTCATCCTTTATCCACGACAAAACTGTAGTCGAATCAGACCACCAATAAACTAGTAGAGCCGGGTCAATAGTTTTAGTAATTGTTTGAGATAATCTGGCACCTATTGTAGCTGCTAACAACTCAAGCCGAGGAATAGTTAATCGTTTCACTGGAGAAACTCTGGATTTTGCTTGGACGAGTTGTATATGTACGCCATAACATGTTTCGGATCTCAAAAATATAGCTGTGGCGTAGGCATGTTGACTGGCATCACAGAACACGTGCAGACTACAATGATTTCTTCCTTCGGATGAATTCAACAACCATCTAGGGATTTTCAGGTTCATGAGGGTTGAAATATCAGCCACCCAATTCAAAAAACTTTTCTTAACTTCTTCTGGTACCTGTGTATCCCATCCAATCTTAGACTCCCAAGTCTGCTGCAACAACAATTTGGGGCACAGGGAAACCGGACATGAAAAGCCAATTGGATCGAAAAGTCGATGGGCTGTTGATAAAATCACTCTTTTCGTAATTATTTCGGTATCAAGTTCTTGGAATCAATCTGAATTAAACTGTAAAGTTTCCGAGTTTCTATCCCAATAAAGTCCCAATACTGGAGAAACATTCGAAATTACTGGGGGCTTGTCCAAAACTGTGTGTTCCCACCCTCTCAAATCGAACTGTGGAAACTTCAATGAAATTCTTCAGTTCTTCCTTACTGTTAACACTCGTTACACAGTTATCTACAGGAATTTTATGACAGAATCGATTAGGAAATCCTGAGGTTGCTGTAAAAGGCAAACTGAAAAGGGGTGACCATTGCTGAAGGAGATGATATATGTGTCTAAGTGGAAAGACAAAAGGGATGTATTGTGTATAACTACAAGATATCATCCGAAACTAATTCGGGTTACAAATAGATATAGTAAAGAAAAAATAAAACCAGAAGAAATATCCAATTACAATATGTTTATATCTGGTATTATTAGGGACATAAAAGATGCAAGATTGTTAGTGAAATCGGGTTCATTACATGGAGGTAAAAGAAGGAGAGCTAAACTTGATCCACCAAATATACATCCTGAAATACACTTTCCAGATGAAGTTCCAAATCCAAGGAATCCAAATAAATCTTACCATCTGAGATGTAAGAACTGTGCATCAAAATCTGTACGGAAAGAAACAAAATATTTGTCTTTTGAAGAATCCCATATACGATTTACTAACCAAAAGAATCTTTTGTTTATAGCAATATATAATGATAATTTCTTAATCTCTGTACTTTTTTTCGTATGACGGGATATGCCGCTTAGCTCCAACTTACCACCAAATGGGTTTATTAGGGACATTTGCCGCACTACTTTTTCTTACAAAAAAACAATTTTTTTGTTTATATGACATCCTCTATTAATCTCATTATAACTTTTGCCGTTTAAATATTGATAATAACTATGTTCCTGTTTAGAACCCACATTTACTAGTGTCCGCTAATGTGTTAACATTAATGCCTAGTTTCTTCAAAGCCACTATAAGTTTGCCTCTATGTAGTGAATCGAAAGCTTGCCGAAAGTAAAAATAACATTTCCAGCTCTATTTGATAATCATATGCTTTTTCCAAAGATTTCTTTTAGTATATGTATGGAAGGCGTCCATCGCTGATCTTCCTTTTACAAATCCATACTGGTCTTGGCCAATTGTATTTAATGTAGTGTCCTTAAGCCTTCTCACATTGTAGTTGATGATATTTTATAAGCATTGTTCAGTCAAGTAATACCTCTATAATTTTGGGATTCATACTTGTCACCTTTTTTAAGGATTGTATTTATCCATCCATCCATTGGAATTTTTCTTTTCATATTTTTATTAGCAGATGGTATATTACATCATGAAGCTTCTCTCATCCGTACTTTATTAGTTCCATATATGTATATTCTTTAAATAGATCTAGCAAAATATAAAAGGAGGCACCCGTTTATGTTTTATAAAGAAGACAAATCAACGCATCGATACGTCTATATAGCATGAATACCATGAAATAAAACGATAAAGAGGATAGTAGATTCAAGCGACTAAATATCTAGATCAAAATGTTAACATCCCTTGTAGTTAAATTTGGAGAATGTGCCCCGAGCCTCGAATTCGAGTATTAAGTTGGATTATCGTCAGAAACAAACGTATTCTTGGATGAAATGGGGTTGAAAAATCATATTCACTAAAATACATTTCATATACTGAATTCTCGGTAACATAACGTATAGGGTAAAGTGGGCAAATGGCGGTCACTTGAGAAAAATTTTTTTTCTAATTAGAAAAATAAGTCGTAATTTCGAATAATTTTGAGATAGCAATCACTAGTGCACTTAAAAACTTTCTTAATCTGAAAATCTTTCAAAATGTTTTCTATACTTTTATGATAACAAAAAAACAAAAATGTGCATTTGACTGGCATTGTCATACAGATAGGGCAATACCGGTCAAGCAGAAAAATGCTTTAAATATAATTAAGTAAACTTCAAATAAGCATTTTTTACCAAAATATTGTTTATTGAAATAAAAAGAAAATAAAAACAAAAACAATCTACCTATCTAAGTAGAAGGCTGACATTCATCACAGGTGTGTCCCATCCACTGCATTCAGAATGTGCCCATCTTCCGCATATGGTACATCTGTACCACTGCTCATTATTCTTTCCATAATCATTACATATCAAACATATATCTTCATCGACATCTTCATCTTCATTATCATCATATTGAACATCAACATCAGAATCTGATGAGTTTTCATCAAATAATTTTTTTTATGGGATCCTCTCTTATTTCTTAAATTATTCCTTTTTTCATCAAGATTCATTTTAGAAGGTTGTACCTTTAATTTCTTCTTTTCCTTTAGCTGTTTCTTGGGTTCCTTTTCTTCCAACTCTTGCTTCAACGGTGTAGCTGTAAGTATTTTCGCGTGCTGTTTTTGCCTGCCTGCTGTCTTCTTTTTCTCTGCTAGTTTAGGAACGGGAAGAATTTTTTGAAAAGAGAGAAATCCTGAAGTAGTTGAAATAATTTCGTGTTGCTCTTCATTTGTAGAAGTCTTTGGTAGAGCATCATCGCTTGCTACAGCTTGGGGATCATTGCGGAAAGACATATCAGCTTCGTTGTCTTGTATGGCAATGACGTCCTGATTCAATAACTCGGAAGGCAAAAAGTCTTGTTCATTAAAAACGTTGCAGTTAAGAGGATAGATAACAAGGCTTCTGAAACCAGCTTCTCCTTTGCTAATTGTAGCCACAGTTGGATAAGCTTTATTGAATAAAGACGCTACATCATAAGGAGTGATACTTTTCATCAACTGCGTCTTCATAAATAAATTACACTGATCTCTGTATTCGGCTTTCAGGGGCCCGTAGAAGACCACATCTAATGGCTGTAATTTACGTGAACTGGATGGTGGAATTGATACCATAACAATATGATTTTCTTTGCAAAACTCGTACGACTTCAAAGAAATATGGCTGGAGTGGTTGTCTACAATTAATAAAACCGGCTGGGTTTAGCGTGATTTCTAAAATGCGTTAACCAGTCTCAAAAAATATTTTCATCGATCCAGTCATTCAGTGAACATTTATAAAGAGCTTCTGCATGTCTATCTTTTTCCATGAGAGGACTTAGTCTCTTTCTGGGGAAGATAAACATGGGCGGAATAAATCCCTCTGCAGCATTCATAGCACACATGACGGTAATATTTCGGCCTCTTTCGCCGCTAGTTACCACACCAACTCTTTTTTGTCCTTTGGTTGCGAGTATCTTTCCTGGATCCTGGACAGTTGTGAATCCCGTTTCATTTGCGTTATATATTTTGCTAGGGGAAAAGTTATATTTTGACATCACTTCTTCCACCAGTTTATAAAATCTAGCTATTTCATCCTTGTTGAAACCAGTCAGACGATTTAGACTGGTAGCCTTAGCTTTTCGCACTGATATGGTGGGATTGCGTCTGATGAAACTTCTCAGCCAGTCTTTTCCAGCCAGCCTATGCGTTGTTGCGTTAAAATTATGTATAATATGGTTTCTCTCAGCAAACTCAAAAACAAACCTTATTAGTTCTTTTGTGCTAACACCGTAAAAAATGGACGCCAAGTGTTTAATTTGATTAGCAATTTCCAGTTCCTTTTCAGTTGAAAACACAGGTTTTGCGTATTTTTTTTGAAGCTTGTCTTATACTCGTTCCATTTTGAATGTCTTCTATTACTTGCTTCAAATTATCTCTGGTCCATTTTGCTTTACCAGTTAATCTTTTTCGATTTCGAGACATCTGTAAAGACAATTGAAATAACCATTAACATAAACAGTGGATAATGCCGGTCACTCGACCGGTATTACCCACCTGTGTTGACCGGTATTACCCGACTGTAACAATTTTTCTTCTGGGTCATTTTTTTATGAGAAAAAAATGTTTTTTATTCTATCCTTTTCTAGGACACTAGAGAGAAAAAGTCAACCTTTATGTATCAACTAAGTTTTTATGAAAAGAGAAGGATTTTATCTCCAAACCTTATTTCACTTACCGTAAATCTTACATCAGAATTGCCGAAAACACGTGGTGATCTGCACTAACCAAAGTTTTTACACAAACTGAATATCAATCGGCTGTCGAAAATCGTAGGTCAGCTCGCATATTTGAGGCCACATTGCATTGTTGCCAAACCTAGTAATAATCATTTTTAAGGTCTGACCGGCATTGTCCATATGACCGGTATTTGCCCACCTTACCCTAACAAAGCACTTAATTTTCCACGTATGGAGAAAGTTTCGTTCGGTACAAATATTTGTTATCCTGTACGAGTCGGCTTTTAAAAACTTTTGTGAGTGGAGTTTATACTAAATCTTTTTAAATGTAAACCAACTCCTTTTTTGGAAATACGTTGAAAGCGATGTGCAAAAAGTTTCGAACACATAATTTCATCCTAGATAAGTATAGATAAATAAACCACCCTTTACCGTCGTTATTTTTGCCAAGAGATACATTTTTTTTAATTCAAAATAGAGCGTAGGTAGTATCTAAGACCAATTTCTAGATTGTAGAGTTTTAACAAGCTTCAATTCCACATCCTGTTATATCAACTCAGTTCGAAAACTCCAATCGTTTATTACGTGATCAACTGTCCATTTGTTATCTCTATCTATTGTACTGTACAGTCATGACGATTCAATCCTTTGATGGTAAACCGAAAAGAAGAAGAGAACCGAAAACTATTTTCTCAAAAACGCGTATCAAACAAGAACTAGGCCGCTGTCTTTTCATTGCAAACCCTTCAGCGGTTTTAATCTCTATCGAAACTTTCTTTCAATCAATACACCGTGGCTTTTGGACATTTCATGGCTAAATATAGTCAACGAAACATTTCAGAAGCCGCAGTAATAGATCAGTGAATAGTTTGATTACTAATTAGAAATGTATCATCAGAAGTGTCTTCTTGAATCAACGGGAATTAATACAGCAATCTTGAAAGGAAGAGAAATGGTAAATACCTTCTTTTAAGCAAACTTGCACTTACAATGATAACAAAAAGTTAAGGATCTACACAATGAAGTTTTTATTATGGTATAGGCACATGATTATACAGGGTGGTACCAAAAGAATAATTTATCCAAAAATATTATATTCACATAGGTATATGATTCATGTATGAAAATAAATACATAATATTCGTTTTATCCACACCAGGTGGCTTTGTACACCAGGTAGCGTGGCAGCACTAGATCAGTATCTTTGATACCTAAGGTCAAGCATAAAGAAACTGTTATAATAACTAAGAGAATTAGTTACATAAAGATGCAAGGGAAATTTAATAGAGTACCAATTTGTCATATAAACGCAACTAAATTTGGATAAAAGAGAGCAGCTAAAGCGTTGTATAATGTCAAAAAGTTAGCTCTTATTTCCTGTACTATATCTAAATTTTACCGCAAAGGAAAGTCCAAGGTCGCAACCCCGAAGTTGCATGTTTGCAATGACCTCACAGCCTATTTTGTTGTGTTCTAAATCCAACTTAAATATCATATAATAACACTTCATATTGATGAAACGGTAAGGGGTAGAACTATTTTAACAACCTCATTCTTTACAAATTGAATGCGAAACACTGAAGGTTATTCTTGTGCCTTGAACGTTACAAAAACTATGATAAAAAACCTGAAGAAGAATGAGTATTTTGAAATTCGGAAAATTGTTTAAAGTTTATAATGCAACTTTAAAACAAATTGTTTCATAGTAGATTATGGAAATAATCAATACATTTTCAAAGTTATATTAATCCTTGAAAAGGAACTTAGAATGCGAGTACCAACAACTGAATCCAAAAGATGAACTAACTTTACTATGCAATTAAAATATATTATTGAGAGAAAAGTAAACAACAAGGGATATAGGTAAAGTATGTACATACATATAACGGATTTTTTTACAGCTGTTGCCGTTTCTCCGTCCCCAATTTCCATTTTTTCCTATCAAAAACCTCGTCTTCCTCTAAGTTCCTCGTGGTCATCGCTTGATCAATGTCATCTCGCCAGCTCCTTCTTGGCCTAATAGGGAAACATACTGGTCCCAATCTCTCTGATGGCTGGAAACTACTTTGGACAGGTATTTTCCAATAGTCCTGTTCATTTTCTCGACTATTCCATCTGACTGTGGATGTAATGCTGTTGTCCTGGTCTTCTACATTCCCAGCTTGTCGTAAATCTCCTGCGATAGATGGCTTTCAAAATTTCTTCCCTGGTCACTGTGGACTTGGCCCGGCTGATAAATTCTTTCACCAATACATTCACGACAGTTGTGGCCTCTTGGTTCAGGATAGCGTGAATTTCCTCCCACTTTGTGAAATAAGCCATTACAACTAGTATGTATTTGTCACCATTTTCTGTCGTAGGAAATGGTCCAGCGATATCTAAAGCAATCCTTTCGAAAGGGCTCCCAACATTGTACTGTTTCATGGGTGCCTTTCTCTTGCGATGTGGTCTATTACTCGTAGCACAAGTCGTACATTTCTTGCATCAGTCCTTCATATTGTCGGAGCTGTTCATCCAATAAAACCTTTCACGGACTCGCTGAAGGGTTTTCTTCACTCCCAGATAACCTCCCGATGGACTGTCGTGTAACTTCTTCAGTACCTCAGCTACTCTCGTTCTAGGGATAACTAGCTGTCTCCTCATCTCGGCACCATCATGTTTCAGGACAAGGGAGTCCCACTGAGCCTAATACGTCTTGAGTTTCGGTGAAAATCTTGACACTTCTTGCCAGGTAGGTGGCCGATTTTTTTCATTCCACTGCCGTATCTTCTTTGGGCAAGGATCATTCTCCTGATCTTCTCTGATCCTGGTGGGTGACCATTCTTCATTGACTACTGTGATTCTTGAAACTGCAACTTCCTTAGATTTCAACTTGTTGCATTGTAAATATTCTACAGGGCATGACCGTCTAGGCAAAGAGTTGGATTTTCGGTGATTCACATCAGCTGGATGTTTATCCCTGTCTAATTTCTCCTCTGACTGGAGTTCTTGGGTTACAGGAGTCTTGGGGCGCTTAGACGGACTGCGTACATGCTCTAGCTCGCCACATTTCCGGCATTTGATCTCCTTCGGCTTCTTGTCTGCCATAACTTTCAACAAGTTGACGATTTGGTCAAGTTTGTAATCCCTGCGCATCCGCCATAAATTTAACTTTCATACATGGCTTAGACAGAGTCGGATTCAGGGACTATATCAGTGTGCTGTTTCGTAACAATATTGATCACTTCTGAATATGAATTATTGAAATAATGCAAGAAATAGTAGTCTTATATGAAAATTCAAACATTTTAATTTTTCATGTCACGTCTCATAGTGGCCACGATGAGACATGAGAAAAATTGAAAAAAAAACTTCATTTTTAGGAATAATATGTAATAACTTTTGATAAGTTTAATGTTTAGGAATATTCTAAATACCTGTCATTCAGACATTACCAGAAAAAAATTTATACACTTTCTAAATAACAATATGTTGAAAAATGGTTTTGACGCATGGAGGAGGAGGAGAAGGAGAAGGAGGAGGAGGAGGAGGAGAAGGAGGAGGAGGAGAATGAGGAGGAGGAGAGGGAGGAGGAGGAGGAGGAGGAGAGACCAATGTTTAGCTAGGTACGGATGAATGAAAACATGTTTACCAACAGGAAAACCAATTATATGAAAAATGAGAAACGAACCCATACAACACGGGATTAGAAAAAAAAGGCTAGATAGAAACAAATTGTTCTACTGAAATAAATTTATTTTAAGAAGGGACAAATATTATTCTCACTTCTTTATGTTTGACTTATGAGTGAAGTTTATATTACTAGATTGCCAAATGAGATTTGTCTTGAATACCGGGTTATTCTAAAATTATGTATTTCTCATTTGTTTTTCACAGTAATACTAATAGAATAATAATATTATTTTCAAATATATTTTCGGAAGAAAGTGCTTTTCCCGCTTACTACCGCGAATTTCTTTCAATATACACTGCACCACTATTTACGATATACACAAATCACAAACTATTGGTTTACGCTTAGGTGTCGATAATGTCGTCGCTGACACTCTATCCCGGATTGACGCTGATTCCGTAGCACTTGATTATGAGTTGCTGGATAAATCTCAAGAAAAAGACGAAAACCTCAATAAAATTCATCGAACATTTGCTGATTCTGCTTACTTACTGTGTTTTGCGATACATCAAGAGAAAAGCCTCGGTCATTTATTACTCGATTTCGACATCTCATTTTCAATAAACTTCATACCTTGAGTCATCCAGGCGCCAATATTTCATTCAAGTTAATTAAAAACATATTCGTTTGGCTTTCGATGAGAAAATATTGTCAGAATTCAGCTCGTGCTAGCATTGAATGTCAAGGATCAAAACTTTCTCGTCAAGTACATACTCCTCTTAGAAACTTTCAAGCTCCTACAGGAATGTTTTCAAGCATCAACCTCATCGTCCTTCTATATTTTTTATCAATGACTCTATATACTGTGTGTTTGTGATTTACGCTCGACACTTCAGCTTTGAATAACTCAATATGTTAAAGTATACAAGCATTATCTCAATTTTGCAGCTAAATTAAAATGCAATTGAAGACAGAAGATACTGCGGATGAATTGATATGATTTTCATTTAAATAAAGCACTTAATTCTCAAACTTCAATTTAATTTCTCACTCACACACAATACTTATGATTTCCTGATTGCTCCTTCAGGATGAAATTCCTTGTATTTTTAACTGGAAATTAAGCATTCCATTCCATTTCATTTTATCATTTCAATGAGATACTTGGAAAAATAAATTTAAATTTTAAAATACACACACATATTTCAGATTTGCATAAAATAGTTGGTATCTCTGCAGAGCAGGCCGGTAGTTGAGCACAGTGAGAGAAGCTCTTCGGGTGTCAACTTAAAAATTCTTTGATTAAAAAAGGTTTTCATGTAAATTCCTACTATTTACTTTTTTCGTGTTTGTCTCATTTCTATGTAAATTGCAACTGATACGAACTGAAGTATGTTTAATTAATAGTGAGACTGTTATTATTCCAAACGTTATTTATTACACATCGTTGAAATTTTTTCTCTTCTTTATAAATAATATGGCGTAGAGACTATATCGGATATTTCAACATAACTAAATAACAAATAAATGAGATGAAATATATATCCTATTTTTCTTGGTTTTAACGCATATGAATTATGATCCGTGCATAATACGGAGCTCATTATTAATATATTGAACACTGGCATCACTGGTGCTGACAGGCGAAATCTGTCACCTGTCACAAACGAGTAGAGCCTACTTTCTCAATCTTGTTTAACCCATCTTCTCCTCTCTTCTTCGGATTCACCGTCGCTCAATTCATTTTCTCTTTCTTCTAATAGGAGTAATTTGATGGCATAATTCATGAATTGAGATTTTTATTCAAAAATTTCTTGTTTTTTTTTATTAATTTAATCTTGCCCGAACCACTTAGGTTATAAGCGACAACAGTTATAATTCCTTAATGGAAGTTACTTATGTTCTACGTTAATATACAGTGTATCCTGTACATTAGCATAATAGATAGTTGTTATTAGTTATGAGGTATGATCGTTTTAAATTTAAATATCTCTCATGTTAATCTCCTTAAAAAACTTAATAATTTTGTCCATGTTGCTATTGTCTCTGAGTATGTCGGATATATTCTGTGCAAAGTTGAATTTATTTATGGTGTTGTTGAATTTTTCAAATTCTACTAAATGGTGTTTTACTGTTAAGTAAGTTTGGCATGTATCACAATAAGAAATGTTTTCTTTTGTGATAAGATGGAGGTGTGTGTGGCGAGTGTAGCCGATTCGAAGGCGGAAGAGTGTCACTTGCTTACTCTTTTGTTGCTGCTTCGAGTGCCAGATGGTCCGCTTTCCACTGACTCCGATATATGAGGGTAGCCAGATAAATACTGCCTCTTTTCCTTTTTTTCTGGCGTACTGGAGTTCGCTGTTAATTTCTTTGTGTATAGGGTTATTGTGATACATGCGTTGGATCTCGCACAGGGCACTCATTGAGTCCGTTATAATTGTAAATTTGTTTTGGTCGGATTTATTAATGTGTTTCAGGGCTTCTAGGATTGCGTAGAGCTCTGCGTTGGAAATGCTGAAGTTATTGTATAGCTTTAAATTGGCGTTGTCGATTTTGGATAAGATTGCCGCTCCAAATCTTTCGGCTGTTTTCGAAGCATCAGTGTAAATATGGTGATAGTCGTTGAATTTGTTTATTATGTCACTGAAGTGGTTTTGTATAACGGCTGCTGAGATTTCGTGTTTATTATATTTCGATAGTTCTGTGATTATCTACGGTTGGGTTATAGTCCATGGTGGGGGTGAGTTTTACTGAGATAGTAACTTGTGGGAAAGTTTATGGAGTAAGCGGTTGAGTCGCTCGTAAAAGGGCCGATGGCATCGGGGGTGAGTTGAGAAGTAGAAGTTGAAACGGTTCCTATGGACATTATGTTACGTTGGGTTTTCAGGTGTGACTAAAACTTTGCTGGTATAGGACAAACTTAGATAGTCTCTCCTGAAGTCTAAGGGAATTTGGCCTGCTTCACAACACATGCTAAGAGTGGGGCTTGTACGAAAAGCTCCTAGTGCTATACATAGTCCAGTGTTTTAAATGACGTCCAGTTGTTTTAAGACGGATTTCTCAGCTGAGTTGTATACCACTGAACCGTAATCGATTTTTGACCTTATTGAAGATGTCAATATACTTAATAGAGTTGATGTATCGCTTCCCCAGGAAATATTTGAAAGAGCTTTTAGTATGTTTATGGCTTGGTGACAGGCGCCCTTAAGGTTTGTAACGTGGCTTTTCCAGGATAGTTTGCTGTCAAAAGATAGATCAAGAAATTTGTTTTCCGTAACATAAGTTAGGCCCTTGCTATTTAGTGCTAGTACTGGGTTACTTCCTGTTTCTTTTTTCGAGAAGATAAGGCATTTTGTTTTTTCGGTCAAGAAATTGGGTCCGGTTGGGTGTGACCATTTCTGAAGGTCGTCTAGTGTGTTTTGGAGAATACGTTGAGTGGATTTTAGTTCCTCTTAGTAGAAGGATAAGGTCATCCGCATAAAGCCTGCCTTTCACTGGTAAGTGGCAGTGTTTCATGATGTCATTGATTGCTACTAAAAATAAAGTCGTGCTCAAAACTGATCCTTGAGGTACTCCGTTTTCTTGAATTCTGGGAGTTGATATTTTTCCATTTGATCGTACTCTGAATGTTCTAAATTGAAAGAAATTTTGTAAATGTCTGTTTATGCCCTAGAATTGTAGCTTTTTAATGATACCGAATCTCCATGTGCAATCATAAGCTTTTGTTAAGTCACAGAAAACAGCCAAACAATGCTGCTTGTTTATTTGCGCATCATGAATTTCGGATTCCAAGTCCACTAGATTATCGGTGGTAGATCTGTTCTGGCGAAAACCGTTTTGTTCGGGGATCAGGAGCTGTTTGTTTTCCAAGAACCATCTTAGCCTTCGGTTTATAATCTTTTCGAATAATTTACAAGTTGACGAGGTTAGAGAAATCGGTCGGTAGGAGTGGGGGTCTGATTTTGGTTTTTGAGGTCTAAGGATGGGGATTATATACGAGTCTGACGAAGATATTGGGAAGTTATGTTGTATCCAAATTGTATTTAGGATGTCAAGGATATATTTCCTCGCACTGGAACTTAATTAGAGGTATGTCGTCTGAACCAGGAGCTGAACTTTTCGTGTTAAATAAGGCGTCGTCTAGTTCTTCTAATGAAATAATAGAGTTTATGCTGTCATTGTCGTTACATGTTACTTGTATTTCCTCTTTTTCATTTCTAATTTTGTATAGTAGAAGTTGTGGAGTGTGATTATCGTTACTGGAATTTTATTCAAAATGGTCTGCGAATATTTCTGCTATATCTTCTGCTGTAGAGATCGTTTTGTCTTCATTTTTAAAAATGTATATTTCACTGTTATGCCGTTGTCCGGATAGCTGACGAATTTCTTCCCACATGGTAGAGACGGGAGTGCAATGGTTGATGGATTATACAAAGGTTTTCCAGCTTCCTTTCTTGCTTCTTTTGGTTTGATAACGTGCTTCAGCTCTCCATATTTTGAATTCTATTGTGTTGTCAGTTGTGGGGTGTCGTCGATATTTATCAAAGCCTTGCTTGAATTTTTTTATGGCTTCACTACATTTATTATTCCACCATGGGGCTGGGGTGTGTACCACTCCTATCATCCTCAAAAAATGAAAGTCAACTTAATTGTTGCCCTTAAGTCCCGAGTTTGCAAAGTATCCCATAGAACCAAAGAAAGAGAAAGACTTGAACAGCTCAGATAGATTTTGGTTGATAGTCCTTATCTATTGCCGTTAGTAACTAAACTCCTTTTCAGTAGATCAAATTTTCATCCAACTTCCAGTGTTAGTAATAGTTCACAACATATTGCTCATACCTCTCAAAATATTACTTCGCTACGAACTAAATATGGGTCATTACCTTATATTGAGAAACTTATACCCAAACTTATTAATATTTGAGAAAATGGAAACTTAAAAATTGCAAAAAGTGATATTTCCATTGTGAAATCATTATATTCTAAATCGAAAACGAAAGTACCAACAATGGAGAAATCTGATGTGATTTACAAGAACCCTTGTTCTTCTTGTAATAAAATTTATATTGATAACACTTCACGGCGTAAATTGTATATGTTTTTCCTTCTATAAAATACTTAATTGTATATGGACATGTAGTAATTTATTGTACTTAATTCCTTTCAAAGTTCCCTCAATATTAACTCGATTCTCTTTATTGTTTGGGAGAATAAGAACATCAGTTTGTTCTCCTCTTGAGGCAATGTTGAAACTTGCCAAAAATATAAATAATATTACGGAAATAGATTGGACAATGTCAATGAAACAATATAACAACAGTATTTATGAATATATTAAGAAATTTGATGTACGAAGGAACAGTTCTGGAAATTAGCCGACTTTGCCTTATTTTTAATACTCTACATTTATCAGTATTACAGTTATATTAATCAATGGCCATACTGTACAATGTTAGGATGAAATTTTTGTGTTATTAATTCTAATTCCATGTTTCCATGTAATTAGGTTATGAAATCTGTTTGGAATAAATAAATAAATACATGATAATAAAATTACAAAAAAAACAATAGCGAGTACAAGATTGAAAAACGTCTACAAGTAATGAAAAAAAAACATTCTCGATTATGCCTACTATTAATAACGCTTGATTATAATCTTGGGACCGTGTTCAATGGTTATGAATTTATCGTCGAATTCTCAAATTTTCTGCTCCGTGAACTCGACAAAACACAGAACGCGTGAGAAGTTGTATGGGGTTAATAATGGAAAGTCTCCGCCAACAAAATAAATTGATGGTGATGTCAAGCGAGTATAATTACGGTTTTTGACATATTCATCAAATAAAATAGTATTAGAAGAACTCTCCATATTATTTTTTTATATTTATTTGGTAGTAGTGGTAGTTTTAAACTCACAATTAAAATCTCAATGAATTGGTGATAAACTTTTAATCATAGTTGAGATGAACTGACAAAATGCAGTAAACACTAAATGACAGATAACCCAGAATATCATAGTGTCATTTAACTGTTATTTCATCTAAATTCCAAAATCCTCCATGCTGTTTGGATTTTATAGCTTGTATGAAGTATTTTGCGGAATCTTTGAGGCTTTAATTTATTTTTGAATTACCTTGAATCGAGGTAATAAATCAATTTAATGACAACAGTTGTTTGTTAAAGTATAATAAAGTAAAAAAAAACTTAAATGAACGAATTTCATTATTTAAATAGTGTCTGCCGTCCAGCCAGAGGAAGAGAGGGAGAGAGAGACTGACAAAAAGAGGGAAAGAGAAATGTCAAGATGTGACATGGCGCGAGTGACGTGCAGTCACTCTTGATAAATAAACATTAATACAAATGATAATTTGAACCTCTACTCTCATTTTCTTTTTTGAAAGCAATCTCTCTGGTTCAATTTCAAATAACCAGCAGATTTTAATATCATGTAAAGATTCTAGCTGGTCGTGTTCTGCTAGATTTTCATGCACATGGATATAAATTTATTTTTGGCCGGTAAGTAGGGTAAGTCCGGTAGAGATTCCAGTATGGGAGAGATGCCGATTGCTCATATCTCGGACTGTACTAGCCTACAAGGCCGAAGCCGCGATCTACGGCAGTCATGTACCAACGCTTGTCACAGCCGGTCGTCGCTATTGCGCAATCTTGAAGCAGTTCGATTTAACCTAATATTGTTTATTTTGGTACAGTGAAAAGTTTTTCGGAGCATAAAGTAAGTAGACCATATAAACCTAATTATTGCCCTGGTGAAAAGTTTAAATGCTCGTGGTGAAAGAGCATATGAAGAGGTTATACGTCTTTGTATTGGTGCACTATTTGCATCAATTTCAACTGTGATACGGCTGTCGGCATCTCTCACGGAAAATTGGGATACATGCCGATTTAAGTATGGGTGAGATGCCTTGCTAATTTGAAACTATTTAATTGCAGCAATGCCAAGCAAATACGAAAGAAGGTGTACCAAGGGTAGATGGAGCGAAGAAATGAAGCAAGGGGCTATAAGAAGTGTGGCAGAAGGAATGGATGTAAATGAAGCTTCTACCACCAAGAACTTTAAAACGTAGAGTTACATCCGGCAACTCCAAAAAGGACGAATGGGACCTGACAGTTTAATTGGTGAAGAAGCTTAAATAAAAATGGTTTTTCACATAAATAAACTGCAAGCAAGAGAATTTACACCAACGAGAACTGAAGTTAGGCGCATGGCTTTTCACCTGGCTGAGCAGTTGAAAATACGCCATAAATTTGACAGACAAGCTGAAGCCTTCCCACTGAGCAAGAATATGTAGCCTCAACGTTGCTGCAAATCACATATAGGATGTGTAATGTTGCTTCCGACTTTGCAATGATGTTGCATCAACATGCCAGCAACGCCGTAACGGCCGCCATTGCAACGTTCATTTGTAATATTTCAAAAGTTATGTTAGGTGATGGTACGTACGGATATTTCTAACACCCTTCAAATGCAAGGTTGCATCATTATTTCAATATAACATTCTAATCAACTTTCTATTATGATGTTGCAGTTACCTTATAACTAGACGTTTCAGGAAATGTTCCTATACATTTCAAAAGTATATTCAAATCATCTTCCATTTGGTATGTAGCAGGGAATCAACTTCTTTTTGTGATGTTGCAAGATTTTGCATATTCCCTGTTATTGAAAGTTGCAGATACTGTTCGAAAATTTACTAAATTCATCTTTATGATTTGGCAATATTATTATTAGGGAGTTGCAGGTACTCTCCAATTATCATATTGATTATGGAAAAATGCTTAATTATATTAAGATTGGAAAATTTCAAAATGGATCAATTAGTCTCTTAACCTCAAATTGAAATGACTTGCGTTTGTACTTAATGAAGAGTACTTCTAATCTGTACAGGCTATAGCATGATTAACTAACCCACTGAGCACAGAACCTTGCAAAACATTGCTGCAAATTACATTTATATACATTTTGAAATGTTTCCTGGAGAAGTTGCAGTAATATTATTGCGTTAGTTTAGTTGAAACGTTGTGACTTGCTCATTAGAGAAACATTCCATAAAGTTGAGATTTCCTTCCCACTGAAACGTTTGTAATTGAGGTTGCCGTGATGTTCTTAGATATGCCAATTGTAATATTGCATCAGCATTTTTCAGAAACATTGCTGTAAGTTAGTTATTTGTTATTTTTGAAACAATTCGCTATTAAGTTTCAGTGATATTGTCAAATACACAAATTGAAATATTGGTATTTACTTCCGCAAGTAACATTGCTGTAAGTTAGTTATTTCTTCCAGTCGAAATATTTCGATATGAAGTTTCAGTACCTATCCAAGTTGGAATATTGCGATATTTTTTAATCAAGTAACATTGTTGGAGTTAATAATATTCCTTCCTTCTGAAAAATTCCTAGATTTCGAATTTGTATATTTCTAGATTAGGTCTGATCGGAACTGAGTGAACGGTTCCCAATCCATCGTTTTTGTTTTTTGCGTCACGCGTCACGTATTCTGATCGGCAAATTCCTGACGCGATTCACTAATTTGCATGAAGATAGCGTGACGTGCGACGCAAAAGGCAAAAACGATGCATTGGGAACTCATCCTAACCGAACCCAATAATAGTATAGAAGAAGAACAAAAAGGTTGAGTACAGATTTATTTCTTTCGAGTTTCGAGTGTTTCGACCGGTCGTTGGAGGGAAAAAGAAATAACATTTTTCACATTTATTCTGTTTTCTTGGTGAAGTGAAACAATGGATTAATTTATATTTGTTTTATATTTGTATATACTCTATACAATAGGATCACAGTTTCCTTTTTATTTTATAGTTGTGAATTGAAAGGTGTGTTTCAGGTATAAATATTTGTTTTTCACTTAGAATTATTACGTTTCAATTATATTAGTTGTTATATAGTATATCAACAAGACTATAGGCTCCTTCGATTTAATCACTTCTTTGTGAAGTTCATTTGAACCACAAATTTTCATTTTAATATACATCCAGGAAGCACCGAGTAATCTGGTTGTTTCCCAGTTTATAAGTTGATATTTGTGCAAATTGTGTAGTGTGATATATTTTTGTTATTATGATATTTTTTATGATGAATTTTTATAGGTGTTGCTTGGGGAAAGGCTGCAAGTGTTCAAAATGCAACATCAGGTTTAAAGACGGCTGGAATTTACACGTTTAATCCGTAAAGTATACCGGACTACGCCTATTGAGGTACCGAGGTGGGAATACAAGAAACGTCTGCGAAAATGATGTGCCAAGAGGAGGAATGAATTACCAAACCCCAACCTTCAACTCCACGTGCTGCCGATTTAGTTGATGAGTCTATAATTAAAACCCAAACATCTACTCTTCCAAAAATTACGCCTGGAAAAGTCTTGGATATTGTATCTCCTATTCCAGCTGCTGCTGTGCTAGACGCTAAAAGAAAAGGAGATAAACTCGCAGAGATTTTAAATAATGCAGAAGCCATAGAAAAGCGCAAAAGCATTCAGTAGCACGAACAAGTGAATCTCAACAAAACGAAACGTGGCACAAAGGCAGCTAAAACACCTGTGGTATCTAAAAAGGAGAAATTTACTGCGAAAACGGTGCCAAAAGGAAAACAGAATACCCTAAAACTGCAGGTAGAGGAGTCCAGTGACGAAGATTCAAGATTGTCTCTTCATGATAGCAGTTCAGATTTGGAAAATCATGATTACTCAAACTGCACTGGATGTGGCGAAGAGTATACGAAGAGAACTAAAGATGAAGATAGGATTCAATGCATTCATTGCCAGCAGTGGGTGCATGAGGGATGTACCAAGTATCAAAATACGTGCGAGATCTTTGTTAAAGTGCTTATCAAGAGGCGTATAGTGTAGTGGCATCTCTACCTTAACCTGACGGCGTCTCTCCCGCAGGGTTAGGTAGAGATGCCGATTTGCAGAGTTTTGAAAAATATTTTCTTAATATTTGTTACATGTTTATTGCGGAATAAAACTTATGTTTCTGTTTTGATAAATAAATGTTGAATCTAACGACGTATTTTTTTATTATGAGATGTTAATTTGGAAGCATTAATCAAAGTCGATATGAAAAATCGGCATCTCTCCCGGACTTACCCTACTGTGTGAGATTTAGTCAAGTTGCATACTCATTTTAATTTCAATAATTCACTAGACAACCATTTTTTTTTAATTTTTCTATAGCTACTATATACAATTTTCGTTTCTTTTATAGTTCTAATTATATAGTAATAAAACCAAATTTATTCTGGCACGTCAGGTTTTGGAGAAAAAAATATTGATAATAAATGAAATATTAATAATTCTTAGGTATGTACATTAGATAAAGCTGTATGCTATCGTCCTTCTCAAAATGTTTTTCTTTCTATTTTTATTTTATACTGCGTATTTTTGCTTTAGTTTTTGACAAATTCAGATCTCGAGTAAGATCATTCAATTCTAACTGATTTATCAGGTGTGTTATGTTCCCTTGTGATGGCAAATATTCATTTTCGCTGGTCGATAACGCGACACTCTGTTCTTCTGATTCTGTACCAGTATATTCTTCACTCGAAACACCTATGGGTCTTGGTACTAACAAGGCTTCCGAATGAGGTACTGGACGAGTAGCAGAAGGAAGACTAGCATAACTTATATTTTTGTTGGAAAACGCAAAAGCTTTCGTGCATGAAAAGTAGCAATCGGTCAATAGGTCAGTTTGTTCACGCCAAATCATAGGCATAGCGATGTTCTTATCGTTTGACCAGTCCCTCAAAGTAACAGCACAGCGTGCACAGCAGATGCTGGGAGCCCATGTTTTCTCTTGGTGTTTAATGGTTAAGCCAAAATAGTGAAAATATAAGTTTTCTATTAAAGTTGTAATATTCCGCTTATGCCGGTGGGTAGTGAATTCTCCACATATATAACAGAAGCTGTTTGGATTATATACACTCGTACGGGACATTATGAAATAATAGGACGTTCAGCTATCACAAACTGACTTACACTGAATCAAAAAAGCGAGAGAGAGAGAGAAGTTCGAAAGAAGTTTGTGGTGGGTGGTAGTTGTTGTAGTTGGGGTGTTTGGTTTTGATGTGAGCCCTGATATAGGATTGATTTCCTCTGCAGGGCTGGGTTGGGGGTATGTTGGGGGGGGTTTGTGCGCGTTTGTACTGAGTGTGGTGGATTGGTTGTAGAATTGGAAGGTTGAGTTGGTGACTTAGAAAGTTGGGGGAAGAATCGAGGTTTTAGGGGTGGGCTTGTTGCTAGAGGATGTTCCGGAGGAAAAGCGTTCGCATCGCCTTCGCATCTCAAAAAAATAATTATAATTATAATAATCTCGTTGGGGGGGGGGGGCGGGTACAGCTGCGGCTGCATTGTTCCCTGAGTCGATGAGAGGTTGGTCCGTCGGTCCATTTGGCTGGTGAAGGAATTCATCCTGTTGAATAGATTCACCGTGTTACAGGGAAACCGCAGAAAACCTGTAACCCAACGGGTGGGTGGGGTTGTTAGAAGATTTGTCAGAAGGGTTGACTAGTGAGCGTATTTGGAGGTAGTTGTAGGTTATATATATATAGAAGAGAATCGTGTAAAGAGATATGGAATTGTATGTCTGATGGTTGCAATGGTTATCGGATTGAGATTGGGGATCGATCTAGGTAGTCAATGTATATGTCCGGGAGGTCGTCGTAAGCCGTGGCTAGTAGCCGTACTGGGGGGAATGGAAGCTTCCTCTTGGGTATTCTTCCAAGAGGCCGTCTATTAGCGGTCCACGGTGTGAGGAGGGTGTTTTTCGAGATGTCGCTGCCCGATTCGATAGTGCGATTAACGTATCGGGCTTGTAGGGTGTTTAGGCGGGACGGAATGGGCTCAATGTCGATGTTGGTATAGACGGTGTTGCTGGGTGAATAGGGTGCCTTATATTGACAGTATCTGAGAATAGATTGCTCACAAGATAGGAGCATTTTTACAAGGTGGTCGGGAAGGGCGCAATAGACGTTTGCTCTATAATCGATGATGGGGCGGATATATGTCTTATACGTATGAAGTAGGGTGGTTGGATGGGTGCGTCCGAAGCTTCCGCCGAGCGCCTTGAGAAGGTTGACTCGTCGCCGGACTTTATTCAAGGTGTCCATGAGGTCGGCCGTCATGTTGAGAGTGTGAACGAATCTCACTCCCAAATAAACGACTTCCCTGCGGATTTCGAGTCGATCTCCCCAGAGCACGAGGCGGAAGTTTCTGGGTACAAGTCGTTCGCTCGAGGTGTGAGGGTGTTTGAAAACGATGGCTTGGGTTTTTTGAGGGTTGAGAGTCACCCGCCATTTCCTGCACCAATTGGAGAATTGGGTCAGTAGATTTTGGGATCGATTATTGAGAGAGCGAATGTCAGGGGCAGAGATGATTAGAGCGGTGTCGTCCGCATATAGTTGGATATGGTCATGGGGATGTCGTGGAGTTGGTGTGTCATACGTATAAATTAAGTATAATAGTGGAGCGAGTATCGAGCCTTGCGGAACGCCAGTTTGGGGTGTAAATGAATCGGAAAGGCTGTAACCAACTTTGACGCTGATCGATCGGTCTGTGAGGTAGGAATATAATAATTTTATGATTTGGTTTGGCAATCGGATGCTCAGTAGCTTTCTTACTAGTCCGGCGTGCCAGACTTGATCAAAAGCCTTTTGAACATCCATGAAAATGGCGGCTGAACAGCGTCGTTGGTTTAAAGCTTGGGTGACGATGGTTTGGAGGTTGGTGGTGGCGTTCTGACAGGAGTGGCCTGGCCTGAATCCGAATTGAAATGCCGGGATGATGTTGTTTTCGATGCAGAAGTCCCAGATTCTCTCTTTTAACAAACGTTCGAAGATTTTACCTAGGACGCTGATTAATGAAATTGGGCGGTAGGATTCAGGCTTTGTGGGGTCTTTGCCAGGTTTGGGGATGAGAACTATGTTGGCAGATTTCCAACAACGAGGGAAATAAGAATATGCTAAACAGGCGTTCAACAGTGAGCAGAGCGGGGGGAGAATCTCAGCTGGCAGGTTTTTGAGTGCCTGCCTCGAGATTCCATCGTGCCCGGGGGCACTGTTTCTCCCCGCTCGGCACGCCTGCTGAACTCCTTCGATAGTGAAAGGTGTAAGAAGGGGGAAGTTCTCATTCAGTGGAATGTGGACATGTGGGCTTCGAGTTATATTGCGGGTGAGGAGGTCTGTTTCGATGGCAAAGTCCCTGAGAAATATTGGGTTGTCAGGTGGTGTGAAGACAGTTTGCAGGTTGTTTTTAAAGGCAGTGGCTTTATCTTCATGGGTGTAGATTTTCTGCCCTTGCACTTCGAGATGTGATTCAACCTTTCTCTTGAGGCCGACGAGGCGGTTGAATTTTTGCCAAAACACGCGTCCTTGTCTAAAGTCCAGTCCGGCTGTTTCGGCCTTCCATTTCCTCTGCTTTTCAGCATTGATTTCGTACCGGACCTGGGCGTTTAGACGGTTCCATTGTGTTTTGACTGCGGGATCTCGAGTGCGGACGTATAACCTGTATAACTGTCTTTTCTGACGGATTTTTTCAAGAATTCGTTGCGGAAGTGCATAGAAGTTGGTGTTTATGGTGGTGAGAGGGACGGCGATGTCTTGTGCATCAATTAAGAGGGACTGGAGCTCCTCTGCATGGTTATCTATGTCATCAGTTGTCTGATGAATGATGGGTTGTGGCAAGTTAGAGGAGACGTGGTTTGCGAAGGAGTCCCAGTCGGCTTTTTTGAAGTTGCGGTATGTGAAAGTAGTTGGAGGTGGTGGAATTGGTTCGTGTAAAGAGGTGTTGATCAAAAGTGGAAGGTGGTCAGATGTGATTGGATCGCCTATAAAGCATTCGTCGTCTATGCGGGTGATTAATCTGTCGGTGCAGATTATATGGTCGACAATGGAGGAGCCGAGGTGACTTATGAGGGTTGGATTATTGTTTCTAATCCGTAAGATGGGGAGGGAGACTATTTGTTCGGCGAGTGATCTGCCGCTTGCGTTGGTGTGTGTATCACCAAAGAGAATGTTTCGTGAGTTTAAGTCACCCATTATTATGGCTCGTGGAAGAGTGGATGCATATTCGAGGAGGTCGATTGATAGTACTTGGTTGGGGTGTTTATAGTATGAAAAGAAGGTGGTCGCGGTATTATTCCACGATATGTCGATGGCTATGCAATCCAGGTTCTGTTGAGACAGAAAGGGTGGGAGAGGGTGTGGGGAAGCGGGGAGTCCGTTGCGGACGAGGAGTCCGTTGCCATGACAGTAGAAGTTCCTGTCTAAGTGGAATGTGGTGTAGCCAGAGAAGCGAGGGTAGTTTTTTAAGAGAGTGTCGGTGACAGATAATACTTGTATATTTTGGGAGTGTAGGAGATGTTTAAGAAGATGTCGCTTCCTGGCTAGACCTTGGCAATTCACGGTCCCGATTTTAAAGTCCATGACTTAATTGTGGCGTTTCGGGGTGAAGGCGAAGTGGGCACGGTTGCCCACGTTGTTGGTTACGGAAACGTTGTATCCGTAAAAGGAGGGAACGAGATGTGAGAGGGTATCGGCCACGAGGTCACGGGCTGTCGGGACAGCGTTCATTATTGTAGTTGCCAAAATCTGGATTAAGACTTTGGTGTCTGTCGGGAAGTCGTAAGGGGTTGGGGGTTTTTCTAGGGTCAAGGGAGCGATCTCCTGAGGGTTCTGTGGAGTTTCCGTTCGCTTTGGGCAGCGAGGATGAAAGGCCGGATGGGGGCCGCCGCAGTTTTTGCAGGAGGGGGCGTTTGCCTTAGGGCAATTGTTTGATTTGTGGTCGGATGCCCCACAGGAGGGGCAAGCTGGTTTTGCCTTGCATTTTTCGGCAAGGTGGCCGGGGGTGGAGCATTTATTGCAGTATCTGGGTACTGCAGGGAGTGGATTGGGGGAGTTTGAGGCCTCACACTGGTGTATGAGCCCGTGGAATTGGATACCGCGAGAAAGGGCTTCGTGGTAGGCTGTTTCAGAATCAGTAATGATTCTGAACATGGAGGTGGCCTTATTTGTTCGGAGGGCGACAATGCGCCAGGTTCTGGTGAAGTTAAGTTTAACTTCTTCGCGGAGGATGTCCTCGAAATCTTTATCGGATAGGGACGTGTCTACATTTCTGCAAACAAATGAAAATGTGGGTGTTCGGGCTCTTGATTGCGAGCGGGCTCGGGGGGTTGAGGTGAGTTTAATGATGGTGACCTGGGGGTCACCGATGGCGTTACGAAGCCTCTGGGCGAGGGCTTCGTGTGGGATATTAGCCGGAATTTTGAGGAGGGCTGTACGATTAAGGTTTGCTTTGAGGTGGGTGATTTTCCCCCTCAGGAGCTCGTTAGTGTTAAGTAAATTGTACAGTTCTCTTTGGGAGGTGTATTTAGGGGGAAGGTTTCTAATGTTAAGTGTTTGGAGTGTAGGTTGGTGAGGTTGGGTTTGTTGAGTAGGTGTTCGTTGGGTAGCTTGTCGTGGAGGTTGAGTGGGCCAGGGCTGTAGTTGTTGGGGTTGGTTGGTTGGGGCTTGTGTAGGTGGGTTTGTTGGTAACTGGGTTTGTTGAGGGGGTGGGGTTCGGGGTATTAGGGGTCTCTTGGGAATGGGTCCCAAGAGAGTGAAGTTGTCTTCTGGGAATTTGAGGATAGTATTAGGGGTTTCGATTAGGGAAGTGTGAGAGTGGCGAGAAGCATGGGAGTGACGGGAGGTGTGGGATCTTGGTGGTGAGGGGATGGGGGAGGTGTGGGAGTGGGTTTGTGATACGTTTTTCAGGGCTTGTTTGAGTTGCTTCACCTCTTCGGTGAGTGCCTCTGTGAACTTCACATATTGTTTGAGTTTCAGATTCTCTGCGGAGAGGTCCTTGATTGTCTTGGACATACTGGCAATATGGTTATTCATGTCATCGAAATCGCAAGACACTGGGGTTAGTTTGTCTGAGTCATTGGGGTGTATTTCTTTGTTGGTTGGGGTTGAATGATTGGAGTTGGTGCGTTGATGCATAGGAGGGAATTCATCTAGTGATGAAAGGGAGGGGATTTTATTGGAATTTTGGCTGCGGGTGTTGGGGCGTTGGTTGGAGGCCATTGCAACTGATTTTTAGGGGCGGAAGGGGGCGAAAACAGAAATTTGTTTCGTTTTTTGGGGGGGTAGTTAGTAGGGGGGAAGGCAGACAAAAGCCGGCAGCGGACTCACTGCCGGAGGGAGTTTTCTCCCCGGTTAAAGGTTTCCTGACCCTATTATCTGCCGGTTAGTTTTTATATTTACCTGATAAATCCTTCCTCTTTCGTCTGGATGGCACTGGTTTACTTATTTACGACCTCCTCACAACGCTGTTGTAGAAAAGACGCAAATTTCATAAATGTTGCTCTATAAAGAGCAGATTTTTCATAAATAAAAAATTCAGATGAGGGTTGTCGAAATAAGAATTTTCGTAAAAATGGCGAAAGCGCCGGTAAGTGGCTACTAGAGTGATTCGGTTTGCAGCAGTGACCGAATTTCTAGTTTAGCTTCTTCTTACTGGTCGACGTTCTCGCTGGAGTCTCAGGAACAGATGATCAAAAAAGCCTTGTGTAACTCTTTATATACCCACATAGCCAAAAATCTACCAATTCTTAATTTGATTGGTTCAAGAGCAAAAATGGGCGTGGTTTAAATGGTCTGACGTAAGAAACATGCAAGGACATATTCAGACAGGTCCACTCAATGTTTGGCTAAACAATATTTGTTGCAGTATCTTTCTTTTATGAAAGTAACTTTGAAATTATGTCAAATTTAATGTGTTTTTTGAAAAATCTATTTAATGTCTCAAAATCCTGATGCGATGGAGCAAAAAACATTAATTAAACGTATTGGTGTATAAGAAAACCAAATCTTGTTTACTAGTGAATTAAATAATGTTGCGTTAATAAATACTTAAAAATATATTAATATGCATAATTATGCATAAAAGATAGTTTAAAATGATCCCTGTCTGACTTATCTGAGAATATTTATGTCTACAGTGATCTTCACCTTTATGCTGGCTGTTCGGTTCCAATAAAGGTTAACAATTATTCCTGTGTCCCGTTAATATTTTTCGATTTAAGGTTCTGCCCACAAATCTGATTATTTTGATTCCCAATAGTGATTATCGTGATATTTTTCTGAAAAGTATGCCACTAAACTGGATCACATATTTAAAGTACGCCCTAAAATATGTTGCGAGAACGTATTGGACTACTTTGACTGTTGAAAACGGTTCTCTATATGGTACTGCGACTAAATCATTTTATAATACTACAACTCTTGTATACAATATTTGAAATTATAATTCCCTCATATTTATATTTAAGTACTCCAATAAATATATTAAATATGGATATTGCAAAAAATTTAAAGCGTATTTGTAAGCGTTGATATAGTTGCGAATTTGAAGTACCGTGTTTATTATCTTCGACCGTTGTTAACTTTACCCAGTGG
Source organism: Galeruca laticollis (assembly GCA_963921935.1). Taxonomy (NCBI): domain Eukaryota; kingdom Metazoa; phylum Arthropoda; class Insecta; order Coleoptera; family Chrysomelidae; genus Galeruca; species Galeruca laticollis. The sequence goes on from OY998176.1 coordinate 79,143,955, forward strand.
GGAACAATTTATGGACCGTAAATAGCATAGTTGTCAATAAAGACCAAGTACACAGTCCGACCCTACGCAGGGACGTCTTTAAAAATTTGAGCAAAGTAGAAAACAATTGCTTCTTGACAAGGGTATATATGGATTTACAAATAAAAACGACTCATATAATTATTACATTATAATTATACACAACTGTATTAGGGTAAAAGAAAAATTATTTCATTATTATAATATGATGTAATAATTTTTTTTTATAATGATACATTTATTCATTCAGTGAAACATACATAGAAAAATATTAGATTTACGCTGGACATGTCAACAAAACAAAAGTACATGTTATACATAAATATATATCTACGTATACACAAAAAAAGACACAGTATACGAGAATAGTCAGTAAAGTAAAAAGTCATCGACATCATAAGCAACATTCACAATCAGAAACTGTTTAGCTGACTTCTTGAAAATGATATATACAATATACACATATATAGACACATAATATGTTACAATAATAACAAATATTAAGAGTTCGGCCCTGACCGAATACAGAGAATCTGTATTCAATGTGGGCTCTGATTATTTCCAAAGCTGCTAAGAGTTAACAAAGTAATAATTGTGAATTTTGTGTAGGGATACTTTTACAACAGTAAGTGCATTTGCTGGTATCTTCAAAATTAAATTATTGACAACAAAGTGTACGATATCTGTGTATTAAACAATTTCAGTTTCATACATTTTATATTGTTATTGATAAGAAACCGGTCTCATTAGCTGGATAATTACTATCGCAGGCCCATACACCTGTTTTATCAGGTGACAGGGCCGTATTATTTTTCGGACACTTCATCATGAACCCCAACCAAAATGTTTCAACTCTTCCACATTTTCAGTCTAGATCAGATATTTCCCGAACCTATTCATCAGCAGCTTCAAACCCCATCTTCCCTTCAAAAGAACAAGCAATCGTCTTCAGTGCATTAGAAAACACTCGCCTTCAAGATTACCTAATTCCTCAGGGTAGTATAATCCAGCCATAAAACATAATCTTTTCATCCCGGTTATCAAACAACCGGATATGCATGTATTTGTCAAATAAACAACTAGTAGAAACTTTCATGAATGACTATGGACAAATAGAAGTTAATGGAATGGTAGTCAGTGCTAGAAAACTAATATCACCAGCAGAAAGAATCGTTCTCTCAAATGTGTGCCCATCTATACCTCATGATATACTGAATAATGAATTACAAAAAAGTGGTTTAGCCCCTGTTTCACCCATGACATTCCTGAGAATCGGTGCATCTCTACCGGAATATACTCACATATTGAGTTTCAGAAGACAAGTATTCGTCAGCCCACACAACTTACAGCTTCCAGATTCATTTATACTTGATTTCGACAACACTTCCTACAGAATATTCATTTCTCAAGACAATATAGACTGCTACAATTGCAAAAAACAAGGCCACATAGCATCTCAATGTTCTGAACCTATAATACAACCTACAGTACTTCCAAATGAAATTCCTTCAGCACCGTCTCAAACAAATACAATAACGCAACCAACAAATAAAAAAGCTGTCTCTGATAATCCACAAATACTTACAACTATGGAAACTTCTCAAGCAACCGTCGATATAAGCCAATCAAAACGAAACTTTGACGAAATCGTTTCACCTGAGTGAGTCCACCCATCACACAGTGCAAAGAATTCCCTGTACCAAAAAATAAGTCAAAAGCAAAGAAGCCAAAGTTCAACTCTAACTGAAAAAATGAACATAGCAACTTAAACGTAATGCAATCACTTGAACCGGCCAAAACATTTATCGAAAACCTCTCTCCTCCATTTGTGCTCAATTTCGATCAACTAACTCTTTTGTTAAGCAGTCTAAGCGGATCTTCAGATCCCATTAGTATTATAAAAGAGTAAACTACAGATATTTTAGCATTGACTAGTATGCCACGTAAAAGACAAATCAACGAAGCGCAAACTAACTTTACTTAAAAAGAAAATTTTCGCTCAGTTCGGTGGTAATTTCTCAGATGACGAAAGCGACGCCTCTCAGTTAAGCCAGAACTAACATAAACAAATTATTTCCTTAAATTCACATCAATACTACAATGGAATATTGATGGATTTTTCCATCGCCTTGCTATGCTTCAACTCATTATTGCTAAACAAACTACGGACATAGTATGTCTGCAAGAAACCAACTAAAACCCTCAAAAAATATACAACTCTGTATCATTCAAATGCTTTCGAAAAGATAGAGTCGCAACCAACAATATATCGAGTGGTGGCGTAGCAGCATCAGTTAAGGACACATTAGAAGCAAGTTTATTTCCCGTAACAACTAACTTGGAAGCCATAGTTGTTAAAATTAAATCAGACAATGTTTATTTTATTTGTAATCTTTATCTACCGTCAAGCACTCCTACAACTTACAACGAACTAAAAGATTTGTTTAGTCAGATACCGGCTCTTCGCATTATAGTAGGAGATTTTAATAGTCACAACATTATATGGGGCTCGTTTCATACTGATGCTAGAGGGAATATTGTAGAAAAAATCATATCGGACCTTCAGCTTAACTTTCTTAACGATGGCTCTCCAACAAGATTTAACTTCAAAACTGGGAACTCATCAGTAATTGATTTAAGTTTGTGCGACCCCCAACTTACTCCTGGTCTTTTTTGGGAAGCCCTTCAGTACACATACGGCAGTGATCACCATCCTATTCTTATCAAGAACTTAGCAGCCCTGACTCCTGAAAGTTTTGTTCCGAAATGGAAAATAGGATCTGCAAACTGGACAGAATTTGAATCCCACATCAACCACGAAATGCTGGAATATACGATGACCGATGACATTGATGAATCCTTAATTAATTTCAACAGCATTATTATAAAAAGCGCAGAACTCTTCATAGGAAAAACTATGAGGACAAACGAAAAACGAACACCGATACCATGGTGGAATACGGAATGCCATACGTCTATTCGTGTCGCCAAAACAACACTTAATAAGTACAAGAGGCACAAGACAATCGAAAATAAATTAGATTTCAAAAGGCACAGCTTATCATCAAAACAGCTAAGAAAACATCATGGTCAAAACATGTTTTCGAAATAAACAGCGCCACTCCCATCAGTGAAGTATGGAAAAGAATTAGAAAAGTTTCAGGACTAAAGAACACACCAGTGTTATCTCGACTAAAGATTAATGATGCAGTCACAACCTCTCCTCAGCTAATGGCCGACGCTTTAGCCAATTACTTAAGTAGTTTGTCTTCAAACCGTAATTATGATAATATCTTCCTTGAAAACAGATTAGTGGTGGAAAATTCAGAGCTACTTCAAGACGAAGAGGAAAACTCTCCACCAAACATACCCTCCTCTATGGAGGAACTTGAAAATACACTTTATAGCATGAAAGATGCTAGTCCTGGACCAGATGATATCCCAGTCACATTCTTAAAACACCTTCCTGAATCTGCGAAAACACTTCTTCTCCAACTATTCAACTGTGTCTGTAAACATAATAAATTTCCTTCAATATGGTCAACAGCATACGTTCTACCTTTCCTGAAAAACCAAAATTCAAGTCTGGAACCTGACTCTTATCGACCTATAAGTTTAACCTGTTCAATGTGCAAGTTATTGGAGAAAATGGCTAATTACAGATTAATGTGGACCTTGGAAACATCAAAATGTTTAATATCCGAACAAAATGGTTTTAGACAAAATCGATCCGGCATCGATAATATTCTCGAACTGGAAAGTGATATCCATGAAGCACTGTCGATTAAACAATCATGTATATCTATATTTTTTGATTTGAAAAGAGCATTTAACACATGCTGGAGATTTAATATAATAAAAGAACTCCACTCATGGAATATTCGTGGTAATTGCCTCAGATTTATTAGTAATTTTATTAAAGACAGATCATTTCAAGTAAGAGTCCATAATTCCTATTCCGAAAGTCAAACTGAAGAAAACGGAACTCCTCAAGGCTCCGTACTTAGCCCAACACTGTTTCTAATAGCTATAAATAAGATTATCAAAGATATACCAAAACCTCTCAAGGCTCGCTTATACGCAAATGACCTGGTAGTTTATTGTAAAGGCATAAATACCACTTTGATGACAAATATATTTCAATCCTTTCTCACACAATTAGAACAATGGTCTCAGCACACAGGCTTCAAATTCTCAGTTTCAAAAACAAACGGAGTACAATTTTCTAAAAGGATTCCAGAATCTTATCCAAAACTCATTCTATACAATGAAGTTATTTCATTTAAGCCATCTGTTAAATTTCTCGGAATGTGGTTGGACCAAAAACTTTCTTGCGAAGAACATATAAAGCAAACCATATTATCATGTCATAAAAGGCTTAACATAATGAACACATTAAGTAACAAACACTGAGGATCTGATTATAATATACTGCTAACTATCTACAAAAGTTTAATAAGATCTAAAATAGACTATGGATCAATTGCTTACGCCTCTGCATCTAAAACAACATTAAAATTACTTGATACTGTTCACAATCATGGGCTTAGAATTGCTCTTGGAGCTTTTAGAACAACTCCTGTCGATAGTATTCATAGTGAAACGGATGAATCTCCTCTACATTATCGAAGAATGTATCTAACATTATCACATGCTTCCTGAATTGCATCGAATAAAAACAAGCCCCTTTATAATAACACCACCAATAAATATCTACATCACTTCAGCAATAAGCCCCAAACAGCTAAACCTTACTACGAAAGGATAAGAATATTCCTAAATAATTTGGACATTCAATTTCCTCCTGTAATTCCTGTAGACTTGGATCATCCTCCACCCTGGACCATCAAAACTCCTAGCGTTAATACAACACTAAGTATATTTAACAAAAACGAAGTAAACTCAGTAACATTAAAGGATAAATTCAATTTAATTTCGGAACAACAATACAGTGACTGCAATAAAATATAAACTGATGCATCAAAATGTGAAACAGGGGTAGGGGCTGCCATTGTAAATTCGGGGAATATTTCCCAATACAGACTTCCTTCCAGCCTCAGTATTTTCTCTGCTGAATTTTTTGCTTTATACAAAGCTCTCCAACTCGCAAACTCGCAGACATTTTCAAACAGCCTCATTCTTAGCGACTTCGTCAGTGCTTTAAAAAGTTTGCAGCAAATATACCAACAAAATCCTATTGGAAAACTAATAAAGGCTGAATTACTGCAAGCCGAGTTGAATTCTAGAAGCGTTAAGTTTATATGGATACCATCGCATATTGGAATCGGAGGCAACGACAAAGCAGACGCTAGTGCGCGTGACGCGATCTTTAATATTAATTTGGAAAGTGAGTGTCGAAGCGTTGCTAGTTATTTAAAAGCATTCTTTAAAATGAAAGTGTATAGTGCACGGGATCGCGAGTGGTCGAGTTCCAGATCAAAACTAAGGGAAGTAAAGAGTAATATATATATCCATGGCAACCTACTACTAAAAATAGGAAAATACAAGTTGTATTAACGCGGCTTCGACTAGGTCACTCAATATATACTCACTCCTATTTATTCACAAATAGTGAACCCCCGATGTGTACAACGTGTAATGTCGTAGATAGCATAAAACATGTCCTTATTGCATGTCCAAAATACACAGTCGAACGAGCAACAAATAATTTTCCGAACCGTTTGGAAGTTCTCCTCGGAAAAGACTGTCAATATCATAGGCGAATCATAGACTATTTAAAATCTATAAACTTATTGTATAAGATCTAATGTTATTATATTATTGTATTGTCGCTAATAACCTTTTGGTGGATGCGACATGTCTCAATAAAAAAAAATAACAAATATTTGCGTTATAAATCATCGTCACTATCAACAAACAGGTCACTATTATCGCTGTCTTCGTCCAAATGAATTATAAATTGTTGTACATTCGGAGACACATATGAATCTTCCACTTCAACTACGTGTGCGATGCATTTTTTGCATGAAATTCTGTCTATATTTTCCACCTCACTTCTAATTAAAAATACTACAGCAGAACTTAGCCTTGGAGCTGTATTTTTACTCCGAATTCCCCGTTTTAGAGTACTCCAGATAAGTTCAATGGGATTTAATACACAGTAGTAGGGCGGTAGACGCAGTACCGTATGTCCTTTTGCCATTGTGTCACTCCGATATTTTGTAGGAATGTTCAGGTCTTTTATAATGGTTAGAAGATCTTTTTTGGTGCATTTTGATTTAGGTATTCCTATATCATTTTCAGCCATATATTGTAGGATTTCTGCTTTTTCGTGCTTATGGTGGGTTTCTTGTTAATTTGTTTTGAATTATAACAGCGTTGTCCCTCACAATGACAGAATTATCGGGCAAATTAGGCAACAGTTGTTCTTGAAACCAAGTCTCAAAAAGTGGTGAATTCATGTCTTCGTAACAGTCGGCTGAATGATTTTTGATATTTTTTGCGGCCAATAGCAACGCATTGGACACCCATCCATCGCTGCCACCGGCATGTAAAATTATTATTCTTTTTCCCCTAGACGGAGGGGCCTCTAGACAACAACTTTTTTTGTCATCAGTCCATGCTTTCTTTATAACGTCATGGCTATCGTACCATGTTTCATCCAACCAAACTACGTATCCACCTTCTTGGCCAAGTCTTATTTCTGTAACGTACTCCCAACACAATATTTTTAATCGTCCACTTTCCATGATGCTCATCCTTCCGTTGAGGGTTTTACACTCAAAACCTATGGTTTTCAAATATTTCCGAAACCATTGTTCTAAATAGGTTACTTCAATTCACGAAACTTTCAGTCTTTCCAAAATCATAGACGTTATTGGCACCCTATTTTCTATGTAAAAAGAGTAAATTTGTTGTTTTATTTCAGTTCCCACCGCTTCAACGATTCTAGAAAAAAATTTCATTTCTCGTTCCTGTCTCTTCCTTGTTTATAATGTCTCTTACCGTAGATACAGGGACTTTTGTTAATTCACTTGTCACGGTGAAATATGTTGAATACCCTTTTTCAATTAGAGTTTGGTAAACATTTTTTATTATCGTTTTTGAGTCACTCGACAAATGTTTTCTTTTAACCTTCCTGTTGTCCGAAACATCATCTTCAGTATCACTATTGTCACTAATTTCAATCACTTCATTCTCTATTTCCATTCCATTCGAAACAATGTTTTCCCATGGTCGAAACACTGCCATTTTTATTTGCACAATGCACAACGATGAACAGTCACAGACTGATATACTGCACCCTTGCTGTATCTGGTTGGTGATTACTCCGACCCTGTTAGGACGCAGGTATAAAGAATAGTTTCTTATTTATGAGGAGGCAGTATCTGTGGTCTTTATGCATTTTTGTTGTATTTAACATTTACACAATGCTCCCTGTCATAAACACGGTACTTCAAATTCGCAAGTATACCATAGATATATAAAGAAGTTGATAAATGTTACAGATGTTTAACTAGCCTTTATTATTATTTTTGTCTCTCGCTTCTTATTAACGTCGTAATTACTTGAATACATATTAACTGCGAGATTTGACATAGTAGGTATTCATCCTTAATTGAATAATTACTCAATAAATCATAATAGCCTCAAACTTATTCATGAAAAACGCTTCTATTCCTAGAAAACCCATTTTGATCGGTACTAAAATTGTATAAAAAACGATTACAATTGAGAAATAAATTAACAACGTCCATTTTTGCATATTCTTTTGTAACAAAACTTTACGAAAAAGACCAAACTAATTAAAAACTTTGTCGCAAGAAGACATTTTATTTTAATCTTGTTCGCTTCTCGGAAGCCAGAGGAGAAGTTCCTATAGATTCACGTTTTATGTTCTGATTATTTCGGCACTACGGGAAAGTGTCGAGAGTTTGAATTTTAACAAGATTCGTCTTGTAGACATTCGCTGATGCGAACTTGATGGTAATGTTATGCTTTTATACACACATCTACCTAAGCGAAGTTTATTTGTTCGTGTTCGCAAAAAGAAGAATCCGATGTTGCATCGTTCGTGTTACCCACGGTAGATGTGAATTTCTAGCTTAGTTTGAGGAAATGTTTTGGATAATCACTTAACTGGTCAGGAATAATGATTTGTGGACTGTAAAACCATGATTTCTTCATTTAAAGTACAAACAAGTAGCATAGGTGTTAACGTTGGGTTTACAATACAGAACTGCCCATTCTCGCTTGCGGCGTTGCCGATATGAGTGTTTATTTCCTAACATACCGCCCGCCTTGAACAGATAAAGTTCAACAAACAACAACTGTAAACAACAACTATATAACTTAGGCTAATAAACCATATATTGTCAATACATAACTGTGAATCTTGAAATTTTTAGTCTAGTAATGCACAAATTTTTGTCACTGGTCTTCGAAAAATTCCATCCCGAGTCTGTACATCCACGACACGGGTCACTCCCTCAGGTCCGGGATGAAGCTTATTTATTCTGGCTAACTGCCAGTTGTTGACGAATTTAGTGTCGTCTTGAACCAACACTAATGCTCCTACCTGCAACTGCTCTGGAAACTTCGTCTTCCACTTGCATCTAGTCTGCATCTCCGGAAGGTACTCTCTTTGCCACCGATTCCAGAAGTGTTGAACTACACGTTGGAGACATTGGTATCGTTTTAATAGATTCTCGAGCACCTCTGCATAGGATCTCTCAGGTACAGTGCTGAATGGTTTAAACCACAGAGCCGTTGATAAAACACTGTCTCGGTAAGTCTGCTGAAGTTTTGCAAAAGTTTCCGCTGCTCTGTGCCCAAGTCTGAAATACACCGTTGCTCGAAATTTATGTACCTCATTTTACAACACACCTAATGACTTCAGCGAGCTCATAATCCTACTGAAGTTGTATCACACGTTCACCTACCGCTCCTCCCAAACCCAAGTGTTCCCAGATCGGGCGCTGTAATTGATTTAACGAGATAGTTTACAACCACTTAACTACAGTAGAAACGGTGAAGCCTTTCCATCACGTGACTTAGTTGACGATATTCTCCAACACATACTACGTTGGTACTGTCTTCTTCTATTAACAGAGAAAGAGCGACACTTATGAAGTCTTGCAATCCAGTTGGATTGTCCCATTATGTCACCTTTACGAATCTGAATTTTCTTGTTTATTTTCTATTGCTTTCTTCATTTCTCTTGTTTGTGCTCTCGTTACTTTCTTCTATCTTCCTATTTGTGTCAACAACTTTCTTATTACTATTCATTTTTCCACTAATTTTCTCGTTACTTTCTTCTATTTCCTTATTTCTATTCTTCTTTATATTTTCATTCATTCCTTCGTTTCTCCCTTCAATTTTCTTATTTATAATTTCATTTATATTCATGCTCCTTTCATCAATTTCATTATTTATGGTATGGTTATTCTCTTCTATCTCCTTGTTAAAGTTATAACGAGAAAACCCACCATCCCTCTCAGTGCTCGTTATAGATATGCGGGTTGTCTCACGTAGTACAACCCGTGCTCGCCAGTCGACTAGCTTCGAGTCGAAGAAGGAGTGGATTCTTCAAAAAAAATATTAAGTTTTCAAAAGGGCGCCAGAGAAGTTTTGGCAAGTACCCAAGACTTCTTTAATTAGCCCACAACTCCTCAGTGGGTTAACAACACTCACTACACACTCCAAAGGTTAAACTGATAGGTAAGTTATCTTAAGAAAAAAAAAGTCAGCAAGTATCCCCTGATTGAAGTTTTAATTAGTCACCATATTGTAAAAACTATGTCGTTGGACACATCCCTGAATATTTATACAGCCCCCGTGATATATTGTTATTTCAAAAAATATATAAAGCAATAACGAAAATGAACTAATAAGAATTTGTGAAATGTATCGAAACTATCTCGTGAAATCCAGATTACATACTCCAATAAACTACGATTCAAAGCTAAAATTCCTACGTTAATATACCTATAGAACTGTTAATTCCAAGAAAGTTATGACTCCCAGAGCACATGCAAAATTTTTACGTTGGAAGTTTGTGTTCACACGTTGACGGCAAATGGAGGACTTAATTTTAACTTCGCACACTCAGCGCTCTCTCAATTCTCTCCGTCGACAAGCTTGCCAATATTAATTTTCGTTCACTTCATTTACTTTTTCTTTAAGAATTTGTATATTTTTATTTGTTCTGGCCATTTCCCTATCCATTTTTCTGGTATTTCCTTTTATTTCCATGATTGGGGTTTCCAAGGACGTATGAACTATTTCTAAATCACTGCCATTCAATACAAAGCTTTTATTTGGTCATTTCATTTGAATATTAGATACATGAATTCTATTGCTATTATTTTCAGTATTCTCAATCTAATTATTTTCTAGAACGTTTTCAATATTAAATAAATATGATGAATCAGGTACTGAAGCTATTTCAAATGCATTAAAATCGTAATTTGGTTTTATACCTGATAAGAAATCAGCTGCAAGTTTAGATTTACCTAAATGTGCTTTATTAATAAAAAAATTTTTATGTGCTTTATGGTCAGGTATAATTTTTCAGTTGGTCCTACAAGAAATTCTAATTTATTGTTCGCGGTTACCAATTAATTGTTTTACAAAACAAAATTTTATGTTTCATTTAATATTCATTATATCTTCCAGACATATGATTCAATCATAAAATTCATAAAAATCACACAATATAAAATTAATAATACCATTATAACTTAATTCTGTGAATGCCGGTATTTCTTCTTGCAATCTTTTTTTCCTTATAAATGGTATTTTAATATCAACGTTTGAATTACAAATGCACCTGAAGGTCGAAGTTGAACTACCTAAGCACCTAAAACTGCATTTTGGCTTTGTTTTTTCTTATTAAACTATAGCCTACAGTTGCTATATTTCAGAACATTTCAGCAAAGTAACTTTGCTGTGATTATGTTTTGGAATTTAATTTTTAGGGATCTGGGGGGGGGGGTGTTCTATCCCGCTCATCCAACCCGTAGCTACGCCACTGATATATAGATAAGGAAATAATCCCAGCAGGTGTTTCGTTTAACTTTCATAGCTGTGTGTTCGAGATTATGAAGTAGACGGTATATTCTAATTATAAAATATCATGTAATTTTGGAGATTATTCCCTAATCACGAGAGATAAAGATTAAATAACTAGTTTAGATACAATAATGATTAAATCCATAAAAAACACTAAATCGGTTTATTTTCAAATCGCAAATATGACAACCGGTCCCTGGCAATTTTAATATTGACAAAATCAATACAGCTTCATTGTTAGTAAAAAGCGGTTCAATACGTACACACATTGTTTCAAATTATCGATTGTTGCTATTTTAACTGCAGGTGTTTTACGATCCGTTGACTAAATGTAACAGCTCCTACGCCACATTACATCCCTATAAAATGTTCAGATTGATACTTATTCTATACGTAACTACAAAAGTTGTAGGATGCTAGTCTATCTACAGGTTACAGGTATATATGCCTGTTGGAATTATAGTCTCACACGGAATCCGATGGAAACTCGTTAAAACTTGTTTATTGTTTTTGTCAGTAGTTTTATGTACAAGGTCGATTAGATTGACAATTTAGGAAAAAGTACATTAAAACCAAAATCTTATCAATGGTACAACGAAAAATGTGGATGATTTTGGCATTGAAGAGGGAAATACATGGTTCAATTTGGTTGAACAATTTGGATGATCCAACCAAATTGAACAATGAAATTGGAAGATGAAAAATGTATACACGATTCAATTAAATTGATTCAAATGTCTCAGATTTCTTGTTCCAAATGCAGTCGTGATTTTAATAGCATCCTTTTCTCTCCATTTATGCACCATTGTGACCACGTGAACAAGTTGATATGTATGTTTATTCTTAATCAAAAAAATTTACAATAAAAAAAATACAGGTTATATAGAGACAAAAAGAACGAATGATAAGAATAGTATACTCTATAAGTGAGTGAACAGTTGTTTCGAGTGGAAATGTCAGAATATTAAAATTTATATTATAAAAATCAAATATATAGCACATTAACAAACAAAAAAGAAAAAATAACTAATATCTAACATCATACATGTAACCTCTAACTTTTGACATTTTACAATATATAATTACGAGAGAAAAGAATTTAGGTTTATTTGTTGAGTTTGTCTATACTACATTCATTTTTCTATACAATTATGTACCTAATGTCTGGATCTCTCCAAAATATACAATTTTAATTTATTTTTGAATGAATGTTCGCTGTTTAATACTTTTAATGATTCCGGTAACGTGTTGTATAATTTTGGAGCCAGGTAAGTATAAGATTGTTGGGTGATTGTTTTTGTCATATGGGGTACAGGTTGGTGTGTTTTCTGGCGGGTATCATAGGAATGTATAGTTGTTGGGAATGAGTCCTTTGTCTTGCGAAATTTAGTAATTGTACAATAATAGAATAATGGCCTTATATCCATCACTTTTGCGTCTATATACAACTGATCAGATGAATATTGGTATGGTTTATTCAGAATCACCATTAAAAAACGTTTCTGTGTTATCTCCAATAAGTGTATGTGGGTTTTTAATGCAGCTCCCCATCCCACTATTCCGAAGCGAAGATGACTTTGAACGAGAGCATAGTATAAAAGTTTTAAGGAATGCGCAGGAAGTAGTTTTTTTAAATACTTCATTTTATATAATATCACTTGTAACTTTTTTTACAGTTAACTTTATATGTTCATCCCATCTAAGATGTGAGTCGATTGTAACACCTAAAAACATTATTCACAGCTTGGATGCGGTAATTACTATCATCTGCATTGATAGTTATATGGTTGAAAGTGGGTAGGCCAGATTTATTGCAGCTAAATGGGATATAGTTTGTTTTATCTTAATTTATTGTGAGTAGTTTATGAGACAGCCATTTTTTAATATGTTTAAAATCATCTTCTGCTTTTTCCTTAAGCTCATCCCAGGCGTTAGCGGTATAAAAAATAGCTGTATCATCAGCGAAACCAATAACGTGACCGGCGCTACCTAAATAGAAAATATCATTTAGATAAATGTTAAATAAAAGTGGTCCTAGGACTGTGCCTTGCGGTACCCCAAACTGAACTTTCCTGGACTCGCTATAGACCTCATCTATCTTAACGCTTTGTTGCCTGCCAAGTAGAAACTCTTTAAATAATTTCAAGCAGTTACCACTAATACCTATGTCCTCTAGTGAATTGAGGAGGGAGTCGTGGTGGACGGTATCGAAAGCCTTGGACAGATCTATGAAAATACATAAGCAAGCTTTGTTTTCTTTGAAAGATTTGTTAATTTTTTATGTTGAAGCTAAAATAGCATCTTCAGTTGACGTTCCTTCTCTAAACCCAAACTGATGTTTAGAAAGTATTTCATATTTATCTAAGTACGAAATTAATCTTTTTTTGAGAGCCTTTTCAAATATTTTTGAGATATGAGGTAATAAATAAAATGGACGGTAATTTGTAATCGTACTTTTGTAACCTTTTTTATACACTGGGATTATTACTGATTTTTTAAAAGTTGAGGGCCATACGCCCTGTTGGAAGCACTCATTAATACAAAATTTTAATGGTTCAACTATGTATTCCGCAACTGATTTGATTGTTTCCGCTCTAATATTATCTGCTCCAACTGCTTTTTTACTTTTTAAATCATGGATAATAGTGAGCAACTCATTGGAATCAAGCGGTGTTATAACAAACGAATTACAGATGCTTTTCCTAATTGGTACGTAATTTATATCTTTATTTATATTATTAGCTAAAGTTGTGCCTATTGTGGCAAATATTTTATTGAATTCATTAGCGATACTTTTTTATCTGTAATTAATTGGTCGCTATCATTGTAAACCGAATTTATAGTGTGTTTGGTTTTTTTCTTTTTACTTATATTATTAACTATGTCCCACAATTTGTTTGGATTATTATGGTTTTTATTGAGCTCCGTGGTGTAATAGTCGTATTTTCTTTTTGCTATCAAAGAATTAAGTTTATTTTATAAGTTCGGTATTGCGTTTTAAGTAGTAGATTATTGGGACTTTTTTGTAGCTTTTTAAACATTTTATTTTTTGTATTGACAGATTTTAGCAATGCGTTGGTGAGCCAGGGTGCAAGACCTGAATCCTGAAACAGAAATACGTTGTCGTATACAAAATGCAAGGAGTGCATTTCTTAGAATGAAAGCCACCAAGAATCTCACCCTGCTACTCCATATCAGGTACAGATTTGGGGATACCTACATATCTTCAATACTTTTATATACAATTTGAGCCTTGACACTTGGTTGCGTCGATTGGAAGTCTTCAAGATCTTTGTAATACGTAGAACGCTCAAATATCTCAGACAGAATATATTTCCAATGAATCAGTCTTATGGAAGATGAATACGGATAGAATAACACTTGGTATGGTCAAAAAATGAATGACGTATATACAGAGGTTCTAAATACGAGTTCTTAAGACTAATAATGGGGGCAAAGTCGAAGGTAGAAGAGTTCTAGACAAGAGACAAAGTTCATGGCTGAAGAATGTAGGAGACTGGATTGGACACCACTCAGAATTGTATAATGTATGGAGCCTGTTTGTGAAACGTATAGGTTGCAGGATGTTCCTTAAAGTAAACTTGCCGCATGGTCACTTAGGTCAACTTGAAGATAACATAGGATATGAATCAGAAACGGTGACCTTGTTCAATTTTCGACCATCAAAACAAACACGATATTATCCCCAGATTTCTTGGGGACAAACCAGAGAGGAATTTCCACGGGGAGTTGGAGAACTGAACTGAACTTTGACATTTAACATCTCATCTATTTCATTCACAAGAAGTTTTTGCATGGGCGGAGACAAAGGATATTGACGTTGCGCAATTGGCTTTGCATCGCCAGTGTCGATAACACGTTCAACGGAATTAGTTCGACCAATTCGGTTCGAAGGAGCAAGTGTAGAAAACAAGCGATAACTTTGTCTAGTTCATATGAAGTGAGACTAGAAACTGACTGAACTGAGTTTATAACACAAGTAGAAGACAAAAGAGAGTAAGATAAATCATGAAAATTGATGTCTATTTTAAATAGACTCAAAAAATCCATGCCCAAAATAAGAGGATGATTAATCGAAGGAATAATCAGAATTTTAATTGTTTTTGTGACATTATTTACAGTAACAGGAACGGTAATGAAACCCATAAATTGCTGTGGTACTCCATCAGCAGTAGTTATACTTTTGGAAGCATTATATTCAATAGGTGCATGAAGAGAATTAATAAGCGAAAACCCTGGGTTTCCAAGAATAGTAGAATTGCTTCCGGTATCAACCATTGCAACAACATCAGTATTTAAAACCTTGATAATCATATAAGGACGATTATCATTTGGTTTCTTAACAAACAAAGAACAAATATCGGTAGTAACAGAATTGACAATATTTTCAGACAAAGAATGATCCACAGGAGTGGGTAATATAGGTAACACAGAGAAAACAGGCACATCTAAATCAGTACTACAAACATCATTGGATAATTCAACATCTGGTACCGGATTGATAAGTGAAACGGTACAAGAAGATAATTGTTTGTCAAGATTTACAAAACGATAACATGAAGACGATAAGAAATCTCTGACAAAACTAAGATAAGCTTGCCATTCAGTAGCCAAAGGAGAATAATTTGAAGTTAATTTTGACTTGTTGTCGGTTTTCTGGATTTGCGTTTTGAACTTCCGAAGTGGTTTGTGTTGGACTGGAGACTGTTGTTAGATTCACAGGACCAGTCCGAACCTCGTTTTTTGGATTGCAAGATCTACAATTTGGTTTTGTAGTGTTTTTAGCACCACAACCATAACAAAAAATAGACTTAGGAGAACGACATTTCGTAAAAATATCACCAGTTCTACTACAATTCCAACATAAACTAGTAGACAAAACGGAAATATCAACGGAGCCAAATCAAGTTCGAGTAGACAATTTTGCGAAGAAGGTGGTCGATAACGATCAGACCAAACTCTGGATTCTTCAACTCTTTTACAAAGCTCGGTAAGTTCATCAACAGTATTGGGACTATGTAATACCAAAGCAGAAACAAAAAATGGTGAAAGATTTCTACGAATTTTTGCAACACGGGATTTTTCATCTACAACATTCGTTAAACGATTGAAAAGATCTATCAAAGAAGAAATATAAACAGTAACAGGCTCATTCTCACCCATAGTTCGATTTAAAATCTTTAATTCTAAATCTGTTTCATAACTATACGGAAGAAAATCTGCTTTTAATTTAGCAACAATTTCAGACCAAGTACTGAATGTACTACGATTATTAAGAAACCATGTAAAAGCACTGCCTCGAAAGAACTCACAAGACTGCAAAAATACTTCGGTATCAGAAATACCTCTAGAAACTCTAAGTAATTCAACCGTTTCTAAAAAAACATGGAGTGATTCATTCTTTCCAGAGAATGAAATATTCCACTTGTACACTGGATCATGACGAGACTGTGGGACTGAAGACAAAGAAGACGAAGTAAGAGGACCATGATTATGATGTGACTCTCACTATCAACTGAAATAAAAGGAGTAGCTTTCATATCAAAATCAGATTCAAGTAAACGTACATCCTTATTCAATGAATTTTTAACATGAACTTGTGGATCATCATCTGGGTCAATATTTAATCTATTTATTTTACTAGTTAAACGAGTTAACCTGGAATTTATTCTGCTAAAAACAGGTTCACGTTTATTTCCATTGAAATTATTTATTACTTCAAAAGTATAAGTATTTATTGGCAATGAAAAACTACGGTTAGCTTTTCACGAGCCAATAAACCATTAAGAAGCCTACGTTTTTCCTCAACAGTATCAGTTACAGTTTTCATCTCTAATTATAATTTCATGTGAAAGTTCATATGCCTTTAAATGACTTGCCTGCATTTTATTTTAGAATAAAAAAAGATTTAACAATTGCTAATCAAAATTCTAAATAAATTTGACTTGAAATATATTTAAGAAAAATAAATAATTTCCGTTTGAAAATAAACCATGAAAAAACAAAATTATTCAAAGTCTTACTTTTGAATAACCCGGTATGTTAAATGTTTTAACAAAATTATTGAAGGTCTGAAAAACCAAAATAAAAGTTAATTATAACGAAACGTGTTGAGAATCCAACAAGCAATTACCTAGAAGAACTAGAAGAACCGAAAAACCAAACATCAACAATTAACAGAAAGACAAAAAGGAAATTTGCCTGAAAAATAAATGCAAAAGATATTCCAAAAAGCAAATTTCGCAGTATTCGTATTAGATAAAATTTGTATTGAATGTTTTAATAACAACGAAATTGTATATCTCGATGTCACAAAGCCCCAATATCAGTAAAAAAATAATATAACAGAGGGCGCCAATTTGTCACAATCCTAAGTTACCCGGCCTTGGGACTCAGCTCAGGTTGTGAATTCGGCCTTAGTCACACTATTTTTTATTACCTCAATTGGGATAAGGTGAATCAACAAACAAAATTTCGGGACAAATGGATTTATTTGACACCCAAAGATAAATTTACATAAACCGTATATTCTCAATACAAATACGAATAAATATCAGTTATTATAGTAAAAATGTCCAATTCAATATTTTATATATACCAAAAATAAGTTAGGGACTTATTTCGGGAAGACTCGGGACGTACAGCTCGCAGCAGCAGTCAAAAGTTTCTTGGACGCTGTATGGTCCGGTGGAGTGGGTGGTCTGTAGAGTCCGTCAGGTCCGTAAGGGTAAGTCCGTGGAGGTTAAGGTTGTAAACGGTCCGTAGAGGTCCGTAATGGCTGCAGAGCTGTAGGGAAAGAAATAAGAAAACAGGAGAAACAGTAGAAAATTGAAAATTGGAAAGGAGGAATAAAATGAACAGGTAGGAGCTTATACTCCAATCCATACAAAAATTTGAATTTAATTTTTAAAATAAAACCACATAAATCTGTTCATTCTTATCTGTCCTGTTCCCAAAATAATCGGAAAAAGCAAATTTAAATCGGTGGAAAATAACCATATAGAGAATCTGTTATAAATTCGCTTCATACAATAACTTTTGACGCCACCAGATTTTTTAAAAAAAAGATAATAACGGCGAAGAAACACTGAAAACGCCATGACAAAAACAATGCTTTTTTTAATACAATTAACGTGATCGGCTACAAAGGCCACTCGCTCAGGTACAGTAAAAGTATACAATACGTATATTTTATTTTATGGTATAGCTGTACATCTTTCAGGAACTGGAGAACGGAAGGGACATTATCTGGATTTCCGAGTATCTCTTGGAGACTTCCTTTAAGATTGAGCTGTTGTCTTCTAGCTGTGTACTGTAGGCATTCTAGAATAATGTGTTCAACGTTCAACGGTGTAGATGCAGTTACAGGTTGAACAGAATGGCCGATTGTTGGATGACATAAGGTAGCCATGAGTGAATCTAGTGTGACCGATTCTTAATCTTCTCAGCTCCGCTAGGTCTTGTCTTGAGAGATTTGAAGCTCCAATATAGTAAGGGTGGCTTAATGAGGGTTGAATTTTTTGCAATTTTGTCGGGATGGAGTTCCAATGATTTTGCCATAGAGATTTGACCTTATGCTTGATGACTTGCTTGAGATCGGATGCAATTTTGTTGTTATCTGCATAATAGTTTAAAGTTGTGGCCCTTTTAGCTAGTTGATCAGCTAGTTTGTTTCCTATTATACCAATGTGAGATGGTATGCATAGAATGGTAACTGTTATATTTTGTGAAAAGGAGAGTTGGTAGGAATCATGGATATTCTGTACAAGAGGATGGTCACTGTATATATCTTTAATGGAGTGTATAGAGGCAAGTGAGTCTGTATATATGCAGACATTTTTATTAGGAGCGGAAATATGTTTGAAGGCCTGAAGTATACTGTAATGCTTTTGTTATTTATTTAAACAATAAACGGGTGGGATAAATTTTAAACACTCGGTATTGCTACTTACTAATTTATTTAAACACTAACTCACTAACACTAATTTATATGTACTTAACTAGTCACTTAAATTTAATCTATATGCACACTAACTTATTAATTTATAACACTTTTATATTCACTTATTTACTGCTCAGTCGTCCAGATCACTTTATCAACTCATAAACTAAGCTCAACTGCTGATCGGTCCTGTATTTATATCAAAGCTTTTTTTACTAGAACATTCCGGATGGGACAAATGCCTTTCGCGATATTTCTTAAAATGCCTTTCGAGAACATGTTTAAAAAAAGAACGGTCACAATAAATCCCAATAGACCTTCTCAGAATTCGGCGCGCTCGCCATTTTCTTAACTCCGTTAACATAAGGTTACAGGACCGTACTTAGTATCTGCTTCGGTGTGCGAGTTCGTAACATTACCCCCTCCTTAAATGAAAGTTCCTCCTGGAACTTTTGTGTAGCCGAGACTGGATGTTTGAATCGGCAACTGGCCCCATTTCTACACTTTCCAATCTTATGGAAATAGCAGGGCACCGTCTTCATCGGATACTGATAACGGGGGTTGTAGCTGCAAATTAATATCTGGACACCGGTATCTTGGAAGGTAACCTCTACCATGTTCCTGATGACTCGCCAATCCAACTGGTTACTCGCTATCTTAGCCATAGCCAGTTTCTTCACGCTGGATTCTAACACATGGTCTCGTAGGTTTCGAAGTGCTTCCCACACATCGCGATAGGTAGATCGATCTTGAAAGTCATTTTTAGTTACCACATAGAAAACGTACCGCGAATTATGTTTCAGTTTCAGTGTTTTGCCAGGGGATGGAATCTGGTCTTCAAGTTTTTCTAATTTCCCGAACTTCTTTCGAAAGACGGTTGCCAACCCTCGTGCGTTCTTGATACGGGCGGGGATGTTGTATGCCAGTGAATAATCATCTGGGAGAGTGAACAAATCTTGTTGTTGTTCCGAAGTGACTCCATATCTAGCTTTCCCGGTACCTCCATACGCGCCCATAAATTCATCGAAGGTGGGGTCAGACACATCTCGAATAAGGTTTACTCCTTCCTCTATGTCATGGTCTCCTTCGAATGGCGCTAGTCGGTTTCGATGAACTACTCTTGGTTTTCCGTTGGGGATCCTGCTTATGCGATATAAAACATCATTGATCCTTTTCTTGATCAAGTATGGACCTTCCCAGGTTTTTTGTAATTTTGGAGAAAATCCTTTTCTCCTCGCCGGGTTTTGTAACCATACTTTGTCCCCTTCTTTAAAACCGCCCTCTGTGGCCTGCGTGTCGTACCGACTTTTCATTCTGTCGCTGGCAATTTTAAGATTTGTTCGAACTAGTTCATGAATATCGTCCAGCCTTCTTCTCAATTGGATCACGTAGTCTTCGCCTGCTATATCTTCTCCAGGCCGACAGCCAAATTCCAGGTCACAAGGAAGCCTCATTTCACGTCCAAACAGGATTTTCGCAGGTGTTTCACCCGTGGACTCATTGACGGCAGATCGATAAGCCAATGCGAAAAGGGAGAGATACTGGTCCCAATCTCTCTGATGGCTGGATACTACTTTGGACAGGTATTTTACAAAAGTCCTGTTCATTCTCTCGACCATTCCATCTGACTGTGGATGTAATGCTGTTGTTCTGGTCTTCTTCATTCCCAGCTTGTCGCAAATCTCCTGGAATAGATGGCTTTCGAAATTTCTTCCCTGGTCACTGTGGACTTCCATGGGCACTCCATATCGGCTGATGAATTCTTTCACCAATACATCCGCGACAGTTGTGGCCTCTTGGTTCGGTATAGCGTAAATTTCCACCCACTTTGTAAAATAATCCATTACAACCAGTATGTACTTGCTACCATTTTCTGTCGTCGGAAATGGTCCAGGGATATCTAAAGCAATCCTTTCGAAAGGGCTTCCAACATTGTACTGTTTCATGGGTGCCTTTCTCTTGCGATGTGGTCCATTACTCGTAGCACAAGTCGTACATTTCTTACACCAGTCCTTCACATCGTCGGAGCTGTTCATCCAATAAAACCTTTCACGAACTCGCTGAAGGGTTTCCTTCACTCCCAGATGACCTCCCGATGGACTGTCGTGTAACTTCTTCAGTACCTCAGCTACTCTTGTTCTCGGGATAACTAGCTGTCTCCTCATCTCAGAACCATCATCGTTTTCAAGGACTCTTTTCAACAGCCCTTCTTCCAGGACAAGGGAGTCCCACTGAGCCATATACGCCTTGAGTTTCGGTGGAAATCTTGACACTTCTTGCCAGGTAGGTCGCCGGTTTTCTTTCTTCC
Source organism: Galeruca laticollis (assembly GCA_963921935.1). Taxonomy (NCBI): domain Eukaryota; kingdom Metazoa; phylum Arthropoda; class Insecta; order Coleoptera; family Chrysomelidae; genus Galeruca; species Galeruca laticollis. The sequence continues at coordinate 79,165,278 of OY998176.1, forward strand.
ATTGCCGGATCATCTTCAGGTGAGGATCATTCTCCTGATCTTCTCTGATCCTGGTGGGTGACCATTCCTCGTTGACTACAGTAGTTCTTGAAACTGCAGCTTCCCTAGATTCCACCTTGTTGCAGTGGGAGCAGTCTGTTGGGCACGGCCGTCTGGACAGGGAGTCGGCATTTCGGTGACTCACACCAGCTCGATGTTCGATGTTGAAATCGTATTCTTGAAGTCGTTCCATCCATCTAGCGATCTGGCCCTCGGGATTCTTGAACTGCATCAACCACTTAAGTGCTGCATGATCAGTCCGGATTAAAAACTTCCTACCATAGAGATACTGGTAAAAGTGTTCCACGGACTTCCCTACTGCCAAAAGTTCTCTTCTTGTGACGCAGTAGTTTCGTTCTGGTTTGGAGAGGACTTCACTGAAATATCCCAGCACTCTTTCTTGCCCTCCTTGGATCTGTGAGAGCACTCCACCAATTCCTATGTTGCTTGCGTCAGTGTCAAGAATAAAGTCTCCCTCTGGTAATGGATATCCTAATATCGGCGCCGAGGTTAAATGCCTCTTCAAAGTTTCAAAAGCCGTTTGACAGTCTTCGTCCCATTGGAAAGCTCTTGCTTCTTCTGTAAGTCGCGTTAGAGGCTTGGCAATATCTCCAAACGTCCTGATAAATCTTCTGTAATACGTGCAAAGTCCAAGGAAACTCCTAATTTGATGTTTGTCGGTTGGTTGCGGCCATTGCTGAATGGAAGCAACTTTCTATGGATCCACCGCCACTCCTTCATTGCTCACTATATGACCTAGATAGTTGACTCGGTTTTGGAACAGCTGACATTTCTTCGGGTTTAACATGAGCTGGGCAGCTTGGAGTCGTTTGAATACGTCTTCTAAATTTTTCGGATGTTCGTCAAATATCTTCCCCAGTACTACGATGTCGTCCAAATAGACCAGGCATGTCTTCCAAGACAACCCTCTCAAGACATTTTCCATAAGTCTTTCAAATGTCGCAGGCGCATTACAGAGCCCGAACGGCATGACGTTGAATTGCCATAATCCAGATCCGGTGGTAAAAGCAGTCTTCTCTTTGTCTTCTGGGTCCATTTCCACTTGCCAATAGCCAGACTTCAGGTCCAAGGTGGAAAACAGTCTGCTGCCGGCCAAAGTATCTAGCGTATCGTCAATTCGAGGCAGAGGATAGCTGTCCTTCTTCGTCACGTTGTTAAGCTGGCGATAATCCACACAGAATCTCGTAGTTCCATCCTTTTTCTTGACGAGCATTACTGGAGACACCCATGGACTAGTAGATGGTTCTATTACTTTTTCTTCTGCCATCTCTTGAATTATTTCTTTAGCTTCCTCTCTCTTCGCTCGTGGAAGTCTTGGAGCTGATTGTCTAATTGGCTTAGCATTACCAGTATCGATTTTGTGTTTGACGGCTGATGTTCTGCCAGTCTTTCCTCCTTTTGGTACGAATAAGTCTCGATACTGCAAGAGAAATTCTCTCATTCTCTTTTTTTCAGCTCGATCCAAAGATTGACCAGCTACATTTGCTCGAATCTGGCATTAGAATTGTCAGTGGTCGTTGTTTGACGAACTATTGACGTCACTGGTACGCAGGATCCAATCTTTGTTAAAACGTTTTGACAAAGCTACCGTGTGAGTGAAACGCGTCAACAAGTTTAAATTGAACATTAGTTCAAATAAATGAAGATTTAAACAAATAACATTGTTTCATTTCATCGTTCAGTATGGATCTTCTATATTGTTTGATTTAATATATATACTATCGTGTTCATTAAGAAGTCTATCGACAACAGCGGTAGAGCTTAAATAGATGCATATGCGGTTGTTTGAGATTCTAGAGGCGAATGCTACGTTTTTGGGGGTTACAATTTCTCCTACGGCTTTTATATACTCAAAGAAAGTGATATTGGTTATGGCGTGCATGATGATTGCTTGTTCTCTTTTAGGGAAGGTTGGTGGGGGAGGTTTTGTTTGTGCAGCAGCAACATACGACTTTGTAGCATTAGGTAAATTATGGGGAGAAGAGTTTGAAGTTGATTGGGATTGATAATTATTCATTTTGTAAGTGGCCCTGGATATCAAAGCCAATACAAATAAAAAGGAAAGACAGGGGTCCCTAATGGATCCCTGAAAATATTTTGTAGGAAATAACAGTTACCTGACTTGATGTTACGCCACTGATGAAAATAAAATGTCTTCACTTGTTAAACCGTTTGGAAATAATTATGTTCAATTGTTCATAGCATCGATCACAAGTATTGAAAAAATCACATGATCATTGTTAATTATTCACTACTTTTAACAATACACAGAAAAGAACTCGTATTTTGATTCGAATTTAATGAGGTATAATTACCGATAAGCGATGTTTACTCGTCGGCTACCAGCATAGGAATCCTATGTTTATTTAAAAATGAAATATTTTAACTAAATAGAAAAATCGAAATAGAATGATTTGTAAGCACACAGACACAACTTGAAAATATATAGATAACTTACCAGCCAGAAAAATTAAGAATCACACACAATGTATTATTTAAAAGGAGAATGCTGAATACTTCTCAGCGAAGAATGAACAAAAGAGAGCGAGTTCCACTTCAATCGTAGTTTAAGTACATATTTTAACGATGGCAGAAACTATCACCGATGTGTTCCTAATATTTGAAATAATAGGATTTTGAATTAGAGATGGGAGTAGTCGACGAATGAGTAACGCTCCAAAATAATTGATAAAAATAGTAACATGTCTCAGCGACATGTTACAATGTGATGAATTCTGGACGATGTTATTAAGGAGAACATAATGAGACCAAGATGAGTGACTATATTTGGGAGTTAATACGAGAATCATTTTACAAAAAGAAATACAAAAAATGTCTCATTACTTTGTTCATAATAATGTTAACGAGGAGAGAACAAATAAAATGACGAATTGTCTAACTCAAATGCAGCGTTAGACGCAGAAAATGACACAATAACTATCATTTGATGCAAATTGAAGTGCATTGCCACTGATTATATGACTGTGTAAGGAAAGTAAGTGAGATAAACTGAACGTAAGTAGTCCGAGATACACTCAAACGGAAGGAAATGGAGGAGGCGTATATAACCACTTAAGAATGATTGATGTTGGTTCATAAATAATATCTTACAGTTAACCGTGTTTGAATCGATTGTGAGATGAACGATTCGGTTGATTCACGTTTGATTTTTTTCGTATAAGAAATCGCTTCATAGCTCAGATAAGATAGATATTTTATCTCATTATAAATCGCTTAAATCTGACAATCAGTATAAATAATAAATTAGAAGTAAAATATCGATTTTTCATTCTACGCCAAATATGGTATAGTTTATTTACGATAATAAAACAATGACGTTGCAAAACAAAATAATGTGATGTTGCCAAGCTGTAGTTTTTTCCTTTACTTAACGAAAACTAGAAAAGTCAATCTGATGTTAGATTGACAGTTCTACGTTTTTATTGTTCCGTACCTCGTAGGGCGTGAGTCAAAAATATTTATTTGAAAATAAAAGGCTTGTATGATAGGCTTCATTAATTTAATATAAATATTTATTCATGACAAATTATGGATAAGATACAAGAAACAGTATCCAATCATTCAATATTCTAATTGATATTTAATTATTTTACATAGAAGAGGGTTAAATGACGAACTGTAGGTCCTTATATCTTATTCTATGCTCTATAGAACCATCTTCAAAAGCACTGCAAGGGTTTACGCTAAAAGGAATCAACACAAGCTGTAATCATCTCCATGCAAATTTAAATATTGTTCCTTTATACAATATCTATTATATTTATTATAATAAAAATAGAATGGAAAAGAAAAATATAGATACACAAAATAAAATTGTGTTACAAGATATGAAAATAAAAAATCTCCCATTTTATCAGTATTATTTATGTAGAGATACTGTGGTCGTTGTTTTATTTTGTGTATTATAAAATAACTGTACTTAATTAATTTAATAATAATAATTAGTGATTTTGAAAAGGTGGAAATAAAGCCAATTACATAAAAATATACAAAAAATAAAACACAAGATTTCCACTACTCCACTACAAAATCATCACTATCTTCATCGTCACTGTCAAAATTAATAATAAGTTGAGGCACATCCTGTCTATCAAATACTACTTCTCTATCCCACCCATCTTGTATAATTTTTTCAGTGTGCTCTACCGTCTTTGACCAAATATCAGGAGTCACTTTTTCTAAAGACTTTTTCCATACACCTGTTGCTTGCTCTGTTGAAGAACCATCAGTTCCCACATGATCTCTATAAATTTTTCTAACTATGCCCCAAATATGTTCAATTGGGTTGAAGATACAGAGGTAAGGGGAAAGTCGAAGCACTTTGTGAGCATATTTTTCAGATAATATGTCAGCGCCATATACTGTTGGTGGTTTATTCCTACTAAAATGCATATATTTAACAAAATAAGTTATCTAAGTATTACCAAAATATATTGAAAAATGTTTATATCAACTTACCGTTCTACCAAATTCAATAGTTGGGTTTTGAGGAAAGTATTTTCTAAAGGAATATCATTTTGTATCAACCAGTTCTATATATCAGCCTTTTTGGAAGCTGTTGTTGGTACTTTATTGATCACTGTACTGTGATAACTTGCATTATCCATTACAATTGTGGCAGGTTTTTCCAAGTTCACTAAAAGCTGGTATTCAAACCAATCCAAAAAAATGTCTCGGTTCATTTCACCGTGGTTATCACCGTCTTGTTCTCTGGAAGAAAAAACCAGCCCTGCTCCAGGAATAAATCCAGAAGAGGAACCAGTATGCCTACAATAAGGAAATAACAAACTAATACTAGACTGCATAGCTTATAACAACTATTAATAATTATAAAGATTTAGATAAAATAGTGTGACTAGTAAATATTTCAAAAGGTCTTAAAATGGCAAGAATGTTAGTACATCCTAAATCAATTGCTGAATTTTAATATTCAATTACCTTGGACCACCAATTTTGGTTTATTTACGCCTCTATGATTGGAATCTTGCTAAGAACGTCCAACAGTACCGTCTTTAAATATTCAGGTCTCATCCAAAAACACAAATTGATATAAACCTTCCCTTTGTATCTTGACATATTCATGTAGGAAATGTACACGTTTTAATGTAATATGTGGCAACTCCATTAAACCACGACGAGGATCATCTTTCTGTTATTTGAATCCAATATTTTTCACTATCTTCCAGAGTGATGTTAAACAACTATTAAAGAGTTCACGCTCCTGGAGTTTTCCTCTTAAAGTTTTCAAGGTTATGTGTTCCTCTGAAAAAATATTGTGTTAGCTAATTGTGAATAAAATAAAACAGTAAATTCAGTATACTCACTGTTTCCATACATTTCGTATATAACATTTCGGAAAGCATTTTAATCAAAGTTATAAATTTCAACAGTAGGTTTTATGCGTTGTCTCTTTTTAGGTGGGCTTTTAGGCTGCTCACCTCTATTATGCTTGGCGGCAATACGGTTAACAGTGGTTACGCTATGTTGTAAAGCTTCTACAACTCTCTACAGTATAATTACTCCAATTTATGGAAGAATAATATATTATCAAGTTTAATTAAATTAAACATTAGAAACATTTGATCATTTACATCTAAATATGTAACAATAATATTAATAATGATGAATACAAATAGCGAATACTATTACTTACGTCTCTTACAGCAGTAAGTGGGAGAAGCGGGCCCCCATTTCGGCATTCTCGTTCAAAATATGAAAACATGGTTATAAAATTCACAAATTATTTCTGAAAAATGCTCCAATATTGAAGAAGAAACCTAGGAGGAAGTTGACGATTCAGACAAAATTGTGGATGAAGATCTAACGCGGACTTGAAATAATATTGGAGACGAAGCAGGTGATGGTCATGAAGATTTCGAAGATCTACAAGAATCGGAGTTTGCCGAATCTAACGATGAAGAAATAACATCAAAGAGACAAAAACTAGTGGATCATTGATAAGAATTCAAGTTACGGTATTTATGATTAAGAAGATTAATGTATTTAAAAAATATTATGATTTATATTTATTATTATATATTATGAGATTTTCTATGACATAAATGTAATTAGAATTCAATTAATCAAATTTTTTTTTATAAAAAAATGTAACAGTCACATTTATTAGATGAAATCGTAAATAATGATTAAAAAAAATTCGAATTCGAGTTTTTTCGATTTTTTGCATTTTTTGAGAAGATTTACCATAGTAATGAATATATGTATTTTTTACACCATTGGCAAGTAGAGATTTCAACAAACAGGAAGCACAGCAACTTTTTGAAAAAAGCTGATATTTTGACGGGTGAATTTTTGATTCAAAATTAGGGTGCTTTTTCGATATTAATTAAAAATAAGGTGAAGAAATGAATATTTCAAATCAAATCAATTACAGTGTATTTCGGACATAAAAAGGTAAGTTATCACAAAATTTCGTCAAAAAACATTTTTGTTTGTAAAAGATAAAAATAAAAAACCAACAACATGGTTTTTTGAATTTTTCACATAAATTTTGAGGTTATGTGAAAAAAGTGTAGATACATGAGTTGTAGATCTGTTTATTACCTACATCTTTGCAATTCAACTTTTTTACATAGGACTTGTAGTTTTGCCGAAAATCAAGATAAACCATTTTTTACCCTTAAAAACTAACCCCCTTCCTCTTCCCGACCTCAGATCACTCCTTTTCCAATGGGTTTCACCCTACTATTATTTTTTTTGGTTTCAAAAATTATCGACCCTGGTCTATAAACTTTTAGAGTTTGTTTTCCCTAACCATAACCTATAAGCAACATAGCGATAACACTTTAAATACGTCACCAATCTTCAAAGGAACTGTCATATCGTGATAAAATAATAATAATCATTATTATTCTATTTTTGTGTTGACCTACAAAATGTGAAACCGTTCCGCTACTGATTTTCAATTTTATAATATGGCGGTAGTTTTCACTACAAGTTGGCGCATACGACTGCAAGTTCAGGTGGCTTCAACTTTCACGAAATCGAATCAATTTCAATCTGGGTATTTTTTGTAGAAATAACTATAATTTCAAGATAAATAAACCAAAAAATCGAACCGCTGTATGATCTTATCATTTAGTTATCTACCTACATCACTGTTTGTATATTTGCTGATCACATATATGAAATTATGTTTTCATATCGTATCGTATAATAATCGAATAACTTGAAACAATCATACATACAATGCATTCAAAGAGTTCTTTGTCCCTTTTAAATTATCAAAAGTAGATCTGAATTCATGTTTCATGAACAATGGCACTCTTAAGATAATTTTTACATAGTTATAGATATATTGCAAATATCTATTTCCTAATGAGATGTAGCCTACGCCATGTTCTCATTGATTCATATTATATAAGGTGGTGAATAAGAAACATTTTGAAGTTTCACTCAAATACGTTTTGCGTTATACAGATTTGAAACAAAAAACTAATTTGGTTCAAATTTGATTTGAAAATATTATTTTTAGATCCATCTCTCACTATGAATCGAATTAATTTGTGATACAATATTATGATTGTCGATGTATCTCGTTTTTTTTGTGAACATTAAAATTGACAATACACGATTTCCTTTCTAAATTTTTTTTTTATTATAGACGGGTTTAACTTGTACCAGTCGACATTGTCCTCATTATCTATTTACTTTAGGCATGTATATTAAATTATAAATTCACTGCAATTTGTATTCAAAATGGTATAATGTACCGGTTTTACGGACTAATCAATTATCTACATATAATCAATCAATAACTTCAAAGGATCGTTACATCGCAATTTAAAAGAAGAACACGAAACGTTCCATTTATGTAGGCAATCTGTACCACATTCGCGGAGAACACCGAATAATCACAACACATCTGTTAAAGTGATAAACTTTTGTGACAATTTCCATTATACAGGGTGATTCATAACTATTGGGACATAGGCTAAGGTTAGATTGTTTGGACCAAAATATGGCGATACGACCAAATATACCTCAATAAAATCTTGCTGTGGAAAAAGATAAAGGGCGTTAAAATTGAATTTTTGTTTCGTTTTTTGCTAATAATTTCACTGTATATTTATCGATTGTTATCAAAATCGGCACAGATACATATATTTATACAGGCAATATTATTTTATATATTATTTGACATTTTGTTACATGGGGAGTCTCGTGAAGGATTTCTGATGATGACATTGACTGGTACCTTTTTTTGACGAAACTTTTTAGTGATTTTTATTCGAAAATATGACATAAACATCATTTCTACGTAACATTGGTACACTTGTTCAAATACGATATTCTCATTGGTTTTCCTCTACAATCAAAATATTTATATCTTCCCAGTTTCTGGCACGAATCTTTGAATTGGCAACAGTTCTTAAACTGGACAAAAATGTTTGAATACTAGTTAAAAGATACGCAAACCACCATGTGAATCAAAAAAAGACGTGTGGCACTCGGAGACTGCCGTGATAAAGCTATTGCATAGAGTTTTACACTTTGACGTTCACAATTTATTTTTATTTTTAGCTCTTTATGATTTTCTTCTCTATAAAAAGAAAATATTTAGGTATAAATAATAGGTATAAATAATTAGGTATTAATAGTGTAATTACACACTAAAACAATTATCCATTCAAAAAATTTGAACAAAAATAACGATATCAAAAGTTTGATCATCGAATTTCGCGCGATGTACATTTATATAGATATAATATCATATATACTTTCTCTGAGCGGCATTAATGTGTATTACCTATACATAAAAAATGTGTGTGTGTGTGTGTGTGTGTGTGTGTGGGTGTGTATATAGAAAGGGCTACTTTTAATATCGCTCATTTTAATATCAAAAATTTCAGTTATCTTTATAGCAGTATTATATAGAAATTAACAAAAAAAATAATACTGCATTTGTGATAATAATAATAAAATGTATGTATATAGAGTACTCACTCATTGTCTTTCACTATTTATTCGTGACTTTCTTCATTAATAAATGCACTTTGTTTATTCATATTTAAAACACTTTGTACACAAATTATACGAGTACAGATATTCACTGTTGTACATAGACGATAAATATATATACACCTATGGCAAAACTAAAAAGTATCACCGCTGTGCCGGTCGGAGTGGGGGGGTGTTAGGTTATTTTCGTTACGGAATTTCTGGATTCGGTCTCCACGCTCAAGGCCCGCGATAGAAGCTATGCAATAGCTTAAAAAATCAAAATATACTGGACAGGCCTCGTATCAGCATAAAGTATCAAAACTTATAGGGCAGCTCTCGTATAATCATAGAAGTATCAACATTTATTGGGCAGTCCTCGCATAAGTATAAAAGAATCAAAATTTATTGGACAGTCCTCGTATCAGCATAAAATAATCAAAACTTATTAGACAGCCCTCGTATAATCATAAAAGTATCAAAATTTATTGGGTAGTCCTCGTATAAGTATAAAACAATCAAAACTTATTGGACAGTCCTCGTATCAGCATAAAATAATCAAAACTTATTGGACAGTCCTCGTATCAGCATAAAATACTCAAAATAGATATTCACTGTTGTACATAGATGATAAATACCTATACACCTGTGCTGGTCGGAGTGGGGGGTGTCAGGTTATTTTCGTTACGGAATTTCTGGATTCGGTCTCCACGCTCAAGGCCCGCGATAGAAGCTATGCAATAGCTTTGAAATCAAAATATACTGGACAGGCCTCGTATCAGCATAAAGTATCAAAACTTATAGGGCAGCCCTCGTATAATCATAAAAGTATCAACATTTATTGGGCAGTCCTCGTATAAGTATAAATGAATCAAAATTTATTGGACAGTCCTCGTATCAGCATAAAATAATCAAAACTTATTGGACAGTCCTCGTATCAGCATAAAATACTCAAAACAGATATTCACTGTTGTACATAGATGATAAATATCTATACACCTGTGCTGGTCGGAGTGGGAGGTGTTACGTTATTTTCGTTACGGAATTTCTGGATTCGGTCTCCACGCTCAAGGCCCGCGATAGAAGCTATGCAATAGCTTAAAAATCAAAATATACTGGACAGGCCTCGTTTCAGCATAAAGTATCAAAACTTACAGAGCAGCCCTCGTATAATCATAAAAGTATCAACATTTATTGGGCAGTCCTCGTATAAGTATAAAAGAATAAACATTTATTGGACAGTCCTCGTATAATCATATAACTATTAAAATGTATTGGACAATGCTCGTATCATCATAAAATAATCAAAACTTATTGGACAGCCATCGTATAATCATAAAAGTATCAAAATTTATTGGGCAGTCCTCGTATAAGTATAAAACAGTCAAAACCTATAGGACAGTCCTCGTATCAGCATTAAATGATCAATACTTATTGGACAGTCCTCGTATCAGCATAAAATAATCAAAACATATTGGACGCCCTTGTATAATCATAAAAATATCAAAATTTATTGGGCAGTCCTCGTATAAGTATAAAACAGTCAAAACTTATAGGACAGTCCTCGTATCAGCATTAAATGATCAAAACTTATTGGACAGTCCTCGTATCAGCATAAAATAATCAAAACTTATTGGACGCCCTTGTATAATCATAAAAGTATCAAAATTTATAGGGCAGTCCTCGTATAAGTATAAAACAATCAAAACTTATTGGACAGTCCTCGTATTCGCATAAAAAAATCAAAACTTATTGGACAGTCCTCGTATCAGCATAGAATAATCAAAACTTATTGGACAGCCCTCGTATAATTATAAAAGTATCAAAATTTATTGGGCAGTCCTCGTATAAGTATGAAACAATCAAAACTTATTGGACAGTCCTCGTATCAGCATATAATACTCAAAACAGATATTCACTGTTGTACATAGATGATAAGTACCTATACACCTGTGCCGGTCGGAGTGGGGGGTGTTAGGTTATTTTCGTTACGGAATTTCTGGATTCGATCTCCACGCTCAAGGCCCGCGATAGAAGCTATGCAATAGCTTAATAATAAAAAACCAAAATTATCGAAATGAATGTCACAAATCTTTAAATGTTTAGGCATATAAATATTAGAAACTATGAAAATATTGGCTCTACATTCTGCCGACATTTTTCTTACGTTACATTACGCATTACATATTATACAACCACGTACTGAATGGGGAATTAAAACGTTTAGTCTGGGGCAATTTGGACTGTTCTCCGTGTAATATCCTCTGCAATTTAAACACGATTTTATTTCTATTTCTTCTAAATTCTTGATATCAAGATGTCCGGCAGCTTGTCGTCTATAAGTACCTAGGTATAGAAGATCTATATTATTGTCTTCGTTTAATCGCGTCGTTAGTCGAACCTGAAAGTTTCTATTACCCACATAACAATTTACTCTATATGCAAATGCAATATTAGCTAAGAAAATTTAGTTAAAACTGTAATTGTAAGTTAAATAACTGAATAATCCTAAAAGGTACTATAAACAACTATAAATGACACTTATTGTAAAACTCAATGACAGACAGCTGTTCATTTTTTATCGTGATTATTTTTTGACGTTTCTTAAAACCAATGAAATGCTTCTTTATTTGACACAAGGGTAAGTTTCAACCAATGATGTCATTATTATAGTGGGAATAAAGCTCTTGTGATTATTCTCGGGAATAATCACTGTTGCTTTTATGTGTCTAGCAAGTGTCAGATAGTTGTCAAAATAATGATCTAATTGTGTCAACGTTATATATAAAATGAGTGAACATCATCGGTTTAGTACCTTTTCTGATGAAGAAATAACGAATAAGATTATAGAAACTACTTCGAAAAATATTCTAATAAGTAATCAGTCTATATGGAGACAATTTAAGACCTTCACCAATTTGTGAATCAAAAAATAATCTAGTCAAATATAACTCGAGAGTTCCATAAATTAGAAAATAATTAGACAGATTTTGTTCAAACTTGTTGCCATTTGGCAATAGCCACTCGAGCCCTGCGGGCTCTCGTGACTATTACCTGGCAACAAGTTTTCAAAAAATCTGTCAAATTATTTTCAATTTATTCTCACTCTCTTGTTATATTACTACTGAAAATATTTTATCATAGCACGCTAGATGTATACCAAGATGCCTTCTCTGTGTAGTAACTAATATTAAGATTATAACAAACAATATAATTTCCATTAAACGTTATAAATCATCTTAATGAAGATGAAGATTGGCATGAAATAATAAAGACTAATAACAACATGTTTCAAGTAAAGTTAGATACTGGAGCACAATGTAATGTTTTACCGAAATACATAGCAGAAAAGTTAGGTTTTGACTGACTGGTAACTTTTAGCAAAAGTCCAATTTCTGTCATAGATGAAATACTAGTCAAATATTTCGTCTATGACAGAAATTGGACTTTGCTGGTTTTTAATGAAGATGTACCAATATTAGATAGAAAATCTTGTCAAGACTTAGGATTAATCGTCAGAGTACAAGACCTTCAAGATATTCAAAATGATGACATATTTAAAGGTCTAGAATACATAAAAAATTATATCTACGACATAAATTTGATTGAAAGTCCCAAGTTTAATATGGAAGAATACCTCATGCAAAAAGGAATAACGTAAAGTGAGAGTTAGACAAAATGGTTGAATTAGGGAAAAGTACACCAAAAAGGTGAAATCAGGATTTTTCTAGATCCTTCTGATGTTAACAAAAAACGCTTAACGAAATTTCAAGAGGAATACATGGAGCTAAATGGTTTTGTCTTTTAGATGCAAACAGAGGTTTCTGGCAAATTAGGGTCACAAAAAGAACACAGAAGTATTAAACATTCGCTACCCCTTGGAGAAGATACAGTTTTGCCCGTTTATGATTTGGTTTGACATCAGCACCTGAAGTATATCAAGAAATTATGTCTTCTCTTCTGGAAAATGTTCCAAATACAGCGTGTTCTATCGACGACGTCTTAATAATTACAGAAACAAAAGAGAAACTACGTGAAATTACAGCTAGTCATAAAAATACCCAAAGAGGCAGGTATAAAATTGAACAAAGAAAAATGTGTATTTGAATCCAGATGAGTCAAATTCTTAGGTCAATTACTATCAGAAGAAGTCAGTTGATCCTGAAAAAGTTGCTGTCATCAAGAACTTGAAAACACCAACAAACAAGACAGAGATACAGAAACTTTTAAGGGTAGTAACATATCTTAAGCAGTTTATAAGAAATATGCCAGAGCTGACAGAACCTTTACGAAAGTTATTAAAAAAACATGTATAATTTGAACGGAGTCATGAGGAAGACGATGTTTTTCCGAAAATTAAACAACAATTAACCACTGCTCCTGTTTTAAAATCTAAATATTGAACCTTTTCACTAGTTTAACTAGACTTTCTGATCTTGTGACATAATTCTCGTGATTTTCTATTGGAACGTTTCTCTCTCCGATGGTTTTAGGTTCTGATATTCTGTTAAAGGTGTGTTATTTGTTTCAAGATTAGGTAGAACTACAACTTCTTTTTCTTTAGTCATATTTGATTACGTCTCATGTAGTACTTCTGTATTTCGCCTATATAACTTTCCATCATCACTTCTTATAATAGCAGATCTTGGATTTTCTTCTACCTTTGCTTCCTTTGCTTGAACTTGTCCTCCTTCCCATTATCTGTGAGTAGTTTTAAATCTTATTCTATCACCTACTTTCACTCAATTTTTATAACTTTTTTTGTTAGCATCACTGTATGATATTTGTTTCTTTTCTTGTCTTTGATTTGATTATTTTAGGTTTAAGATTATCCTTCGATATAGGGATTGTTGATTAGGTCATTCAGCTATATAAGCGCTGATTAGGAGAAATTAAGTTAGTTCTGGGTGTGTTTCTATAATTTAAAAGTGCTAGCTGTATGTCACTTTGATCTATATTGCATTTTTCGCTGCGCTCACACCTTTTTCGGCAAGACCATTTTCTCTGCTATGGCGAGGAATACTTGAATTCTTTGAATTCGTTTGAGGAAAAAAGAAGCCATTGTCACTTTTTCATTTCTCTCGAATACCGTGTGTAGAAAACCATTCTTTGAACTGTTCGATGACTTGCTTTGATGTACAACTATTGATTAGCTTAAAGTTAACGTAACCTGAATAGGTGTCTATAATACAGATATATTCGTATCCATTGAAATGGAATACATCTGAGGCAACAATTTGCCAAGGTAACTCTGGAACTTCTTTATTAAGAACTGTTAATTGTGTGTTTGCTTTTTGGGTTCTTTCACAAAATACACATTTTTTGATGTATGAAATAATGTCGTTTGTTTGTCCTTTCCAATATAGAAGCTCTCTAGCTCCACGTAAGCAACTTTGAATGCCTTAATACCCTAAGTGTATATTTTTCAATCTTTTATTTGCTTTAGAATTTGGTACTAATAATTTATGTCCTTTGAATACCATACCATTGTAAAAGGCAAGTTCTTCTCGTAATTTAAAATAATGTTGTACTATTGCCGGAAGTTCATGTTTTTCGTCGGGAAATCCATTTTGAATATAGTTTATCATTGTTTGAAGCTCATTATCATGTTCAGTTGCTGAAACAAATTGTTCTCCAGCAGTACTGGACACAGATAACACGATTTGTACCTGAAGTTCTTCTTCGTCTGTGACAGGTTCTGGTTGGCAATCACGACTAAGGATGTCAGCAATCGGTATGTCTGTCCTTTTTTTGTATATAACTTTTGGAGAATACTGTGTTATATCAAAAAGTATTCTTTTGAGTCTTGGAGGTGCTGCTTGTATAGGCTTCTTAAATATTACCTCTAGAGGCTTATGGCCAGTCTCTATAATTAGCTGTTTTCCGTAAATATACTCATAAAACTTATCGCATGCGAATTTAATTGCATAAGCATCTTTTCGGCGAATGGTTGATTTTCTTGCATAATCACAGCTCCAACACTCTTCGAAGTTGCGTTGTCACTTGTTTGTGGACATCATAAAATTTTAAAACAGGAGCAGTTGTTGAAATAAATAACACACGTTTTTTTTGCCAATGGACACGCTTGTCCTTCAGCAACACACAAATTGAAGAAATTCGTTTTAAGTCTTAAGCTAAATACTTACATTATTTTTTGTTATATGGTTAAACAACAGATCATAAACAGAATCATCTCCAGTCGCGAGCAATACTTTAATACACGTAGGAAATTGAACGCCTACTTTTATAAGAGCATCCACCAACTCATTACTAGAAAAACCCGCGCGCCCGAAAAATACGTGATCTAGATCTGCGACCTCGTTATCATGTGGACACAGTGGGAATCTATTATTCCTATTTTAAATAAACCAGATGGCACCTTCCGTTGAAAATTTTATATTTTAACATTATACAGTGCTATTCAAAAGTCCCCTCCCTCCTCGTATCTTTTGAACGGCTACACTTACATTAATAAAATTTGGAGGGTGAAAATAAAGTGTTGTAAACTTCTCTACGAGTGATAACAGGTGACGTAATAGTAATATATGACGTCACAGTGCTACTCTGGCCAATACTTTTAAATAGGACCTTATGGCTAGTGATATCTCGTTTAAAAGGCATTGACATTGGCTACATAGCCACATTAATTTTGTTTGGGTTTAAATTATTTTGACGGATAAATTAAATAAATAACAGAATTATTGAAATTATTTTATTAAATTTAATTAATCAAATATCAACAATGGATTCTTATAGCAAGTGTTCGAAATGTGCTCCGTCTACTTCCTGACAGTAATACATTGGCCGGCGAGGTCCTATAGAATGGCCACCTCGGTCACCAGATCTGACACCATTAGATTTTTTTTCTATGGGGGTACTTGAAATCCAAGGTTTATACTACGGTCCCAGGTAGCATTGCCGTTTTGAAAGAAAGAATTACTGAAGAATGCAATGCTATTTCAGCTGACACATTCGAACGAGTACGACAAGAGTTTACTAATAGGATGTATTACTGTCAGGATGTAGACGGAGCACATTTCGAATAATTGCTATAAGAATCCATTGTTCATATTTGATTAATTAAATTTAAAAAAATAATTTCGGTATTTATTTAATTTATCCGTCAAAATTAATTTAAACCCAAACAAAATTAATATGGCTATGTAACCAATGTCAATACCTTTCAAACGAGATATCACTTGCCATAAGGTCCTTTTTAAAATTATTGGCCAGAGTGGCACTGTGACAACATCTATTACTATTACGTCACCTGTTACCATTCGTAGAGAAGTTTACAACACTTTATTTTCAACCTCCAAATTTTATTAATGTAAGTGTAGCTGTTCAAAAGATACGAGGGGGGAAGGGGACTTTTGAATAGCACTGTACAATATTATTTGCTTCACACTTTGAATGGAAAATGTAACATTGATATTACTACTTTAATGATAGTCGACGATTAATGTTATGAAAAAACATACTTGTCATAAAATCTCGTAATCTTTATTTTGAATACTAAATAACATTACAATAACATAGGAGCTCACTGCGAACACCTTCTACAAGAAATATAAAACAATTTCTAAATAACAAGCTGTTTATTTGAGGTCTACATTAATAATTTTTGTATGTTGCTTTAAAATAAGTGTAAATAGTATAGTAAATAAAGGAAATAATCAAAGATAATAAATTTAATTCGTGAAATTACACTTTTTACGATTTAATTTAAAATAGCTCCAAAACTCTTAAGTTTCGATATAGGAAATTAAACTACATGGATTTTAGTTTATGGTGGTGATATAAAATACAGCGTGATCTATTTAAAAATACTGAGAAAACATTGTATTTACATTTTGACTCACTCTTTATTAGTTTTAGCGAATATTAGAAAATTTAATTATTTTTACAAATTTTAACAATCATTAAAAACCTATGCCTACAATAGATCATAGCTCTTGTACATATTTTTAATTATACAAGTATTGAACTTGTTACGATTTTCTTCACAAATGGCTACTTTTAAAATACCCTGTATAACATATAACAACCTCACATTGTTGTAACGTGAAAGTGAAGGGGACCTTAATTTTGAAATAAAATACAGGGTTTTTCATTTAAAAAAAAACATAACTGTTCTGTGGTACAGTTGTATTAAAAGGGTAGAAGCTAACGTCCTCTTATTGGCGTAAAACCGACTGGTATTATTGGAAGTTATCAAATGTCACAGGTTGTCAAAAGGCGAGTCGTTATAATTGTTCTTTAGACAATTATTGAAAGTAAATAACAGAATAAATATTTTCGTTTGTATTTAACTGACGCTCGACGCTCATGATTTCCATTTTTGACAACCTATGACAGCCGGTTTTACGCAAATAGGATGACGTTAACGTCTCTTTCTAATAATTGTACTTTTTTTTATTTTTTTAATACAACTGTACAGTGTTACGGAAGACCCTGTATCTTTGTAAATAATTTCAAAATATGAAGCTTAAAGCTGGCTGATCAAATGTCTTATTTCTTCCAAAAAATGGGAAGTAACTCGACAACCTTCACGTACACTCCGACGTTCCAAACCGGCAAATTAATGACAATCAGAGCAAAAAGCCGTAAGCCGTAGCAGATGCTCAATTTCCATATTTTATGTCCCTCCTATTTCTCACCACCACAATTTTCATTCATAAATTCAATCTTGTGAAATTTCCATTTTGCAATCGACGTTTCCATCAAACTTGTGTCGCCTCCTAGAGTTCGAAAGTCTAACCTATGTTTTTATCGATTACAGTCAACTCGAAGTGAAAAGTGACATCTGTTCGAGAAACATTGCAATAAAATGTCCATATCTGCGAAATCAGTTATCTGTAATAACTTGATCTCATTTATGTTTTACACAGTTTGTTTGCAATGTGCTGAACATAGATAGCGCACTGTAATGATTTTTATTTATAATCATACAGTGTGTATCAGACAATTGGGGTAAATTCGATAATAAATAAACGAATACGTGCTTAAATTCTAAGACACGTTGATTGGTATTCTTGTCGCGTATTTCTTTCAACAATAGTAATTTACGTAACTTTCCAGCAATCCTGCGAGTCCCGTAATCTGCTACGTACAATATTTTTTCTGTAATCGTTTTGTATGTTAGAAGTGATACTGATGGGTAATAACGTATAATATATTTATACAATGTTGCGCGAAAGTCCGCAATACAATTATTACTGTTCAACCAATAACTTAAAAAATGGTTAATGTTGATTTATTGTTGCTTTCAAGAATGCAACTTATTATATCGTCACTTGAGGTCAGAACTAGCCTAAGTCACATTTTTAAAATTTTACAGGAGAAGCTGTTTTTTGTAAATATAAAAAACCTTTTGAAGAATGTTCTTCAAAATTTAGTCAAATCATCTTTAGAGGCATTAAAACAAAATAAGGTATAATGAATTATCCTATTCCATTGTTTTTAGAAAATAATGGACATAGGCTACCTCAAGCACCTTGGATACATATTCTATGTCCATAATTTTACATAAGCTACTAAGTATTTGGAAATACATAGGACATAGGCTAATTCCGATTTTCACATGTCATTCCAATACTTTACATAAATTTCAATTATTAGCAGAATTTTGAGCTAATTTTGTTTGAAACGGTATTATAATGTATCAAGGTATTAGATAAAGAAAAACAAATTACAAAAAATATTTATTACAATTCTATAAATCAACATGGCTGCTGTTTAAAAAAGTTAATGCCTAAGAACAAAACGGTAAGTGATTATTTATTTTATTCTTACTGGTCCAAAAAAATGAAACAGGAAAAAATGTCAAAAATAGAATCATTGTTCATCAGTTCTGATTGCTTGAAATATGGAAGACAACGAAAGATCATAACTTACCAAAAAAATAGAACATAAAAAATTTAAACAAAAAAGCAAACATTATTCACTATCAGAATCATTGTCCAGTTCTGCTTGCTTAGAATATGGAAGATTACGAAAGAAGTCATGATATGTCTTACCAATAACGCATTTTTCACAAAGGAACTGCAAATGATCGTATTTTTTTTGGTAAGTGTGATATGCTTGTTGTATAATGTTTTTAATTTATAGTATTTGGTAACACTAATAATTTTTTTCCTACCCTTTTCCAGCAAATTTATGATATTAAATGAGTCTTGTTTATAACTGTATTTCAACAAGATACAATCGGGATGATCTAGAGAACTCTTAATGATCTTTACTTTATTCCAGTTGACTATTTCACCTGCTATGTCTTTTTCAGTATTTAGGGTGGTTTTCAAATGTAGGTCCTTTAAATCAAAAACTGAATCTTGGGAAATTTTGTGAACCAGATAAGGTTGCTTCCTTTTAGCAGTTCTTACGAGTGTATACCACTGCTCAGGTGTTGCTATGGGTACACTTCTTGCTGCTTTTTCGATTACGCTGTGAACGCTATCACCTTCTGATTGTGTATGTCCACGTTCGAGGTATGTATGATTTATAATAACGTTATATTTTTGCGACAGATAGTTGTACAGTGAAAACAAGTTTTTGTTTCTATTCTGTCCTGCACAATTATCAGAGTAGAAACAGAATTCATTGACGCCTTTGGAAATATGGTCTAATATAAACATTAGCAGGCAGCTTCCAATTTCAGAAGAGCCCCTTTTCGCAACACATTCATACCACATGAAGCAATCAGACTCCTTGGTGGCTAAATTGAATACAGTAAAATTGAAGGTAGATAATTCAAGCTTGTAATAGGCTAAGCCTACCTCCGATTTTGGAACAGGTAATATTTGCTGCAAATCAAAGACAGCTGCACAGATTTGAGTATTACCTTGAGCCTTCTCCTTGTCAGAATTCTTTAGATTCCTAGCAATATTTTTGTTTTGAATATGATTTTGGTACTCTATTTCTAAATCTATCCGTTCGTCTGGTGTCGAGTTTTGGTATTTGTGACAAATGTAACACAAATCTTTCTTCGGATGATGGAAGGATAGGTTAAAATCGTTCTTGAATATTTCTCTGTACATGCTCTCAGTAGCAGGTCGAGGAATGTTATTTTCCACACAATATTCAATGTAAAGGGTATACATCCTCGCTATATTCAATGTTGCTGGTAAGTATAAACAAGAAGAGCTTTTGCGGCAATAATGACTTTCAATAGTTTCGAATGAATTGATATGATTCTCAACGCTTTGTTTGACGGTTTCATCTAGGAGGTTGTTTTTTTATGCTTTTCCCCTTCTATCTTCGTTTACTAGTCCTGCGCTTCCTATTTTATTAAAAACTGTTTCCACAACCTGAGGACTAATATTTAATGTGTTGACAAAAAATTTTTTGCAGACTTGAATCTTTATCTCCTCAATAGGCAAAAAATAAAAATATGTAAATTTTCGCCTACTTGTAACATCGGTATAGTCTTTATCATTTGGCCATTTACGTTGTCTCATTTTTCTTTTATGTTCAACATACTTGGCTATGAAGTCTCTTTGCCTATTGATATTTCCTAAGGCCCAATATTCCTCGAATAAAACAACTCTTTGATTCTCTGTAATTTTTTCTGAACATCTCATTCGACAATTTTGGCAAGGTGGTTTTACGTTTCGACGAGGCCGAGTATTTCCTTTCCAGTTTAGGACTCTCCAGAATTTCATTTCTTTTTAATTCTGTATCTTTTCCAGTTTTCTGTATTGCGTTTTCTTTTTCTTGACGTTTTTGGATGTTCATTTAAATTCTTATTATTACTTCCACTTTCTTCGTTTTCTGAAGAAGTTTGCTGATAATCAGGATCACGTGAGTCGTTGTCAGTACCATAGGGATCCGACTCTGAAGATGATAACTGTAGGTCTAGCGGAAGTTGCGTTTTTTGTTGAAGTCCACTTGTAGAAGGTGCTACTTCTACGCATTTATCTTCTTCTTTTCGAGAAGACGGTACTCCATTTTCGCAAATATTAGAAGCCAACATATGGACGCCATTATTGGCTACCTTTAGCAAAGAAGACTCCATTTCAACTTGGCTTATCTCAGAATTTGGATGATCGGCTACAGATGATAAATTCGTATTTGCCGTAGTCAAGACACTATTAGGAGAATTTGATAATAACTGTACATTGTAGTGAAGTTCCTTTTTTTGTAGAAGTCCACTGATTGGCGTTACTTCGTCACATTTAGCTTCTTGTTCACCAGATAAGTGTCCCAGATTTTCGCATGTATTAGAAGTGAACGGATGTTCTATTTCCGTTTTTCCCATGTCACAATTTGAATGATCCGGTACAGTGAACAATTTCGTATTAGATTCGGTAAAAACACTCTTAGAAGAAGATTCACATATTTTTATTCTAATTTTGTCGATAAAATCGCGGTCTGGAGCAAGTATTGAGTTGAAATAAGTGAAATTTTCTATTACATCAACTTCGGAAGGAGGTATCAAATTGGCACTACTAGACATTAAAGCTTCCTTTATTGAAGATTTCTTTGATTCTGTTGGATATTGCAAGGTTGCTTTTTCTTCTGAACCTGAAAACAAATAGAACTCTGAATTTCGGAAACATTATTTTTAAGTGCACACCTAAGACTTAGATATGTAGTGGGAGAACATCAAAGCATGCAACTATAAAAAAATATGTAACATTTGAAATTAACAATGATTATTGTTGCTCGTCACACCTACGAAAAGTACTTAAAATACATTCATACAAACTCCGACATATTTTTCGGTGGCGTAGAAAATAAAAAAGTTACATCACCCGTCATTTTAAGTTATTATCTTGAAAAAATAATATAAAATATGAAAACATGTCTCCTCAAACATGTTAAAAAATGTATGCAGTTATTATATTATAAATAACCACAGTGAAAATAACCGCATTTTTTCTAAAATATACAACTATATAGATAGATTGTACTTACAATTTTTCCTCGTCGTTTCTGATTGGTGAATTGCATCAACAATTCTTCGTGTTCGCTGCCTATACATCGTTTTCGAAATAATTCAGAACACTGCAGAAATAATTCATAAATAAAGAGGAAAACTTCACTAACACTTTCTGCAAGTTTTAACTTAAGTCAGAATAAGCATATGTCCATTTAAACAGATGCACTCAAATATCCAATGTCAACTAGAACTATCCTATGTCCACCTTTAAAAAGCACATAGACTAGCATGGGACTTGACTCCTGCACAAAATAATATATTGTTATGTGACATAGACTATTTACCATTATTCGATTTGCGGACAAATCGACCGCTCTGCAGTTAGGCTACTTCTGCACTGAATTCAGGAGGTATTGTTCAATAATAGTGGGGGAAAAAGCGCATTTGGATAAATTATGGACATAGCCTAGTTCTGACCTCAGGTGACGATATAAAGGTTCAATAAGAGCAAGTTCAGCTTTTCGTAACAAAATTGTTTTATACATTTATCACAAAAACAGTTAGGCAACGAATATAATATTTATAAAGCAATTTTATACGTGTTATGTCAGAGTTTTATAAAACGTTTATTGTTCATAATATTTAGTATGTAACACATTTTTAAAAGAGTTTGATAGCACTTATAAATCAGGTTAAATTCATTTTAAAAATATTGATATAACCACTTATTGGAGCTTATAACATAATTTTATTAGAGCAATAGATGCCGCAATTTTATTTCCACTTATTACAGCTGTTATATCGCTTTTATAAAATAACTAATATTAGTTTTCGCTTGGCAGTTTTAGGAAAATAGACTACGTAGAAACTTTATGAAAATATCGGGATTGGGGGAGGAAAAACATTAAAAGAAGTGGAGAGTTTGGGAGGATAATAAAGAAAAACTTTGAAAATACTATGATTAGCAATAAACAAATTCCTAGTAATACGCCTGCTTGTTCAGATAGTCATCCACAAGCAGTATTGATGAATCATTCAATATTTACAAATAATGATACTATGCTAGAAAAAGAAAGCAAAGATGAGAACTTATATCTTTAGAAGTGCCACATTTTATTGGGACAAGTGATAATAATGACTTGGTAAGAGTAAATTGGATAGTATCTACAGTAAGAACCTGATAACGAAAGTGATCTGTTGATGTTAGATTTAAACAAAAACTCTGAATTTAGAAACAGCATCAGATCATAGGCAGTTCATTATAATATCTCACATATGGCCCTACGAGTATTATTTTGGAATATCAATAAAAGGGTGTTGTAATTGATTGAGGTAGTCGACTGACCACCTTTTCCAGCAGTTTTGTTGTGCATGAGTACATTGTTGCCAGAATTTTAATCTTTTTGTAGGGAGTGATGATAAATCATTGTCGGGTAATGAGATTAAGGGTGCTCCTATGAGAAAATGACCAGGTGTTAAAGGGCTTAAGTCAGTAGGGTCAGTTGAAAGGGGATGTATGGGTCTTGAATTGAGTATGTCTTCTATTTGTGTTAGGATAGTGTTGAATTGTTCGAAAGTAAATGTGGAGTTAGAGAGTAGTTTTATCAAATGGGTTTTAACGCTTTTGACTCCGGCTTTCTAGAGACCACCCCAATGTGGGCATCTGGGGGGAATGAATTTCCATTCTATTGAGGAAGTAATTAAGTGATCATATATGGGGGAAAATTCTTTTTCAGGAATTGAGATATTTCAGTAAGATAATGATAAGCACCAACAAGATTTGTACCATTATCGCTGTATATTACAGATGGAAGTCCTCGCCTAGAGGTGAAGCGTTTCAATGAAGCTATAAAGGAATCTGTGGATAGGTCAGAGACTAATTCAAGATAAATAGCTTTAGTAGAGAAACATACAAATAAGGCTATATAACATTTAGTTATTGGGAATCGTGTTAGATGAGATGATTTTATTGAGAATGGACCGGAGAAATCGATTCCGGTAGTCTGCAAAGGACGGGAAGGTATTACACGGCGTGCAGGTAAATCGGACATGATTTGTTGGGATGTTATGGCCTCGAATCTGTGACACATTACACATTTATTTATGATGCATTTGATTTCTCGCAGGCCGTCGATGGCCCAGAATTGTAAACGGATATTGGCTAGTACATTTTGAGTACCGCTGTGTCCGAAGCGTATGTGTTCTCTTTGTAAGGCCGGAGTAGTGAAATGACAGCCAAGATAGGTGGATATAAGGGTAGATAGATTTTTCCTAATTTGTGAATGCCTGGTTTGAGTAACGTATAATAAATGTCAGCTCCCAGTAGAACAACTATTTGGGAGGAGATTACGAAAGATTGATCAGCTAATGATGATAAGAGATGAGGTGGTATGTCTAATGACTTTATATCAATCATGACTTGAGGAAGGGATCTTGTTATTTGTTTAACGACAGAACAAGTGGTTTCGAAACATGATGATTCATTAGTGGCCGAATAAAATGTTAGGTTAAACATAGAGTCAATACTTTGATTGTTATTACAAATGGCAGATACACATAAGGGTTGTTTGAAAGCTCTTCCGTTTAGCCGATTAACTAAGTGAGAGCAAATGAAAGAATTTTGACTGCCTGGATCTAAGAGGGTTCGAGCTATAATTGTAGTGCCTTATTGAGGGAAAATTAGAATATTCGCTGTGGCGAGAAGCACATGGCTTCCATTTAGATTGAGCATTGTCAAATTTGGGAGAGGATGTGGATTATTTTCGTCTTGCGAAGTGACATAATTGGTTCTGGATGTTGAGGGAGCGTCATGAACTATTTCTATTTGATTTTCTGGATGATAATTAGATTGGGTGTGTTGTCCTGAAGATGCATGTTGTTAATAAGTAGCTTTTCTGTTGAAAGATCTCGTATCAGAGTTTTGTCTAGTGGTAGAGTTGTTTAAATGAAGTAAAGTGTGATATCTTTTTTGACATATGGAACATGATTAAACTGATATGCCGTTAAGGATCGTGTGTTTAGAACCTAGACACCTGAAGCACATTCTGTTTTCTCTAATGTATTTGTTCCGATCAGGAACGGAAAGCATTCCAAATGGTGAGCACACATAAATGTTGTGGCATATTTCCTTACAAAACGAGCATGTTGGATTTGGGTGATTGGAATTATGAGATGCACTAAAAGAAGGTTGATTGCGTTGATCATTGTTATGTAGTGTGTTTTGGTCGAGCAGCTGGCGTGGTCACGATGCTGATGGGATGAATCAGGTTTAGGATCTTGGATGAGTAAATTTTTCAAAACAGTACATTTTTGCTCCAAAAGTCAAATAAATTATCGCTAGTGATTGAATTTTGATTAGTCTTTTTTTCATCAAGAGATCTTTTAGTACCATAATCTAATTTGGTTTTTAAAATATTGAAACAAAAACCTCTTACTCTCAGGGTAAAAATTATTTAAATAATTGAAAGAATTAAAAGAGAGTAGGTTCTTTCCAATCTGACAAAGAGATTGGAGATAACGGAGCCAGTTCCCAGGGCTCTGTTATCTGAAAGAAGTTAATTAGAGAAAAAAAATGTGAAAAAGAAAGAGAAAGAGAGAGAGAGAGAGAGAAACTAAAAACAGTAAAGTTACATCAATAGTAAGGGCGCCACTAACTTTGTTCCTAAACAAAATTAGAAAAAAATCAACCTCCTTAATCAGTCAACTCTTACCTGCTGTGCTCTGCTAGTTTTTAGACAATACTTATGCAAAAAAAATGTGCTGAAGGCTATTTCTCAGGTCTTCCTGTATAATAAATAAAACAACAGACTACTAATATGTATGAATATAATGAATGAAAAAATATTTAAACGTGTTACATAGTTTGACAATAATTGGTTAGTAAAAGTGTGTATGTGTGAAGAAAAAGAAAGTATAAATTAAAACTGAAACGAGCTGTACAAATATGAATGGTGAAGCCATACAATATAATTTTACTTATCTTGAAGTAGCAAGTCGAAGTCGATTCTCCATAAAATCTTCCTAGGTTAAATAATTCTCAGTATAATACATAGTTGAGTATCTAGATCATGAATTGGCTCTTATGGAAACACCATTTCTTGTGAGTCAATACAAATTGCCGACAAATCTTCATCTTAGTTCTCCCGTCGGGTGATTTTAGTTAAATTTACCGACATAATTAAATTATTCCTGGCGGTATCGCTACAAGAACACCAAGTGTGTTACAGATAGACCTTTTTTAATTAACACGATATTTAGATATCTGTCCAGCGACATATATAAAACTGTTCTTATCATTTTTTTACAGAAATACAATCTAGTTCAATGATTTGTCCTGGACAAAAACCTTTATCAATTTAAGAAAATATTACACAGAAAAAAAATAAAACATACCAGTAATCCCTGCGAATTTGTTCTTAGAACAAGTTTTTTTAATAAATATACGGAATATTTAAAACTTTTATCAGGATTTCTGCGACTACCATTCTCTATTACAAACTCTCGTGTAGTGCCGCATTCCGAATTTCTATTCAGGATTTTTTTCTGTGAGATATCTATACAGTTAATTCCACCAACATTTAAATAGTTGTTTAAAACATTGGCAAGGAAGGACGTGTGGTCTATTCCACCAATAAATTTAACATTCATCGCTGAATTATTTATTTGAAACTCTATTAGAAATGTTAACTGCTAAGTGAACGTTTCAATATGAACAATTAAAGCATCAAATAAATCTTCCTCACTGATATTTAAATTTAATAACGATTTCACTATTGCTCTAGCTTTAGATGTGAATACTCTTAATTGTTGTGCAGTACATTTTGATACATTATTACAAGCTGTCAAACGGTTGAAATGGGCAGTAACAATTTGCCTTGTGTTATTGGACATAGAATTTAACAAGTCTAAAGCTACATCGAAATTATTTTCATTCACTGGTAATTGCGAAATTAGATTTAGAGGGTGACCTCGCAAGTATGATTTTAAATAATATAATTTTTCAGTTTTCGAGGTAAGTGGGGTATTATTAACTAATAATGCATTGAACAGATCTATAAAAGCAGTATAAGTTGTATTATCTCTGGCAAAAATTGGTATTTCTATTGAAGGTAAACGAATATGAGTTTCATTCTGAGATTTTAAGTTTGATTGAGCAATTTGACTGTGTTTTAAGTTTCATTTTTCATGAGCATTTTGTAATTTAGAATGTAATGAATAATATTTTTCATTGATTTGACTTCTGTCATCGAATTCTTGTTTAGGATCTACTGCTATAATTTCCATCTGATCTTGAATCTCAGAGTATTTGGAATAATATTTATTTAAATTGTCTATTCGGGATTTAAACGCATACTTCTCTGACTCATCCAGGTTGCTATGGAACCAGTTATAAATGCGAGTAATCGCTGCCTTGCAACTGGCATGTTGTGTCTCCAAAGATTCCATGTTCTCAATGATATATTAATTATTTAACATGAAATATAAATTAATGCTTTCTTATAATTGTATTATATTAAAAAAAACAGTTATGTCCCACATCAACTTAACGAAAAAACCAAATCATATGTGAGTTTTTAAAAAAGACTAAAAGAAGAATTTAGTATTGAATGTCTGTTTCAGTTTCAGTGTAGATCTGTTCAGTCTTGTTCCTCGTGTCTATCCCTATGTTACACATTTCACCTTCTATCCGTTGCCCGTTTTGTCTGTTATAAAGTCGCTATGAAAGGCACCTTAGCGTGAAAAGTGTCCCTGTGTAATCCTGTTGTAATGTATCCACTACTAGGACCCATCGTTAAGTTGATTAGGGCCGTGAATGGAGACTACTTGCTTTGTCAATGCAGTGTTTACAGTATACTTTAACAATATACCTATATACTATGCTAACTATTGAAACAAGCTGTACAATAAATTCGTAGCTGAATGGATCAGGCTATCCAAAGCCATTAAAAAAACTTTAGGAGATTGCTTTGAATACCCTGGATCGCGAGGAGAGATAATCAGTCGATACTGGTGGAGCTAAGTGTAACCATCAGACTATCATCATTATGCATGAAGAAAGTGTTGAAATACTTTGGACACGTAGCTAGAAGACGAGATGACAATATAGATAGGCCTATAGTGATGGGAGAAGTACAGGGAAAGAGAAGTAGAGGCCGATCGCCTATGAGATGGTCTGATCAAATCAAAGAAGTCATAGACCAACCGCTTCACGTATCATTTCACCAGGCTGAAGATCAAGAAATATGGAAGGAGACAATAGAAAGAGGAATAGAGGCATTCCAAAGAGGTCACGACCCTCATGATTAAGGAAACGAGCAGGGAGTGAAAGAGAGAGAGAGAAATTAGACAGTACCATGAATACTGGTAGATACGAGGAATCCATAGTTTTGTTCAGTTCTGTGAATTTTTTGTTAATACAGAAACTTAACAAGTAGAGTATTAGAAAATAATGTTGGGTGAAAACTGATAGCCTCGTTACATAGAGTGAAGTCATGTGCTGAGTACATCAACTGATTAACCAATGCAATTTTGGAAATAACGTTACCTCCTAATGTAACCTAGAGTGGAGGACATTTTCAACATCTGCTACATCACGAGTCGATAGCACTAAAAAGGTATTTGTAACTTTTTTGTTTTTAGAAGATTTTTTTATCATTTCCCAATAACCACATGAGTAAATGAAAACAGGGAATGGTGAGATTCCATTTTACACGAGCTTTTCAGTAAACATTACACACGGCATACCGTTGCATTTGAAATAAAAGTTGGGTAAGGTTGCAGCTCAGGGGTTGAAGAATAAATTACACTTTATTGGCAACAAATACGTATAACGTCAGATCCATTCACGTGTTTAAGCGTTTTTTTTTAGTTACTGGCTGAACAGTATAATAATTTTATTCCGTACTTTCTTGCAACTATGTATAGACAACACTCTTATAAATGCATTACTTATAAGCATAATTACACAATTATGATAATTACGTAGAGTATTATTATTAGGGATATTACCAGAAGTGGCATTGTTGATATGAGAAATAGATGCGTCAGTAATTGTACTAAATATTAATTTCGCTACGACCTTTTTCAATATGTGAATCTATGTCAATTTTGTACAGTTTGCCCAGTCTATCGGTGAGTTGTTTGTCGAGCTATACCGGTTGTCTTCAGAATTTTAATAATTATTATAGTGATTGAGATAGTAGTTTGTGTTGTGTTGTCTGTGCCAGACAGAAAATGACAGCATATTGTTCTGTTCATGGTTACCTCTCTGCAGTATGGACTGTGGGAATTTCATTTTTCCGTTGTCCTAAATACAAAGAAAGGTAAATAATTAACAATTTTTGTTCAAACTTATATTAGTTATTTCATATTCTGATTCTAAAAATAAGATATAAGTAATGTTAAACTTGTAAGGATAGTGACCATTCTTTCGTTAAACTCAAGATACTAATCCACTTATGAATTGAATCAAAAATATTGTCATTGAAAACATCATATTTTACATATACTATAACCTAAATGCGATTCCACTAAAATGCAAGACATTTCATTATGTACCTCTGAATACCCATTAAAAGGGAACGAGAGCATCAAAATTAAATTCCCGCGTATAATACGTATAATTGTAATTTACCGAAGAAGCTTAATTAAAATATCCCAAATTTCTATTTGAATTTTATTTTTTCATATAGGGCTGTAGAAAAAATAATGTATGCAACATGTGCATAAAGTGTCTTTTTTTCACTCATGGAATAGCCGGTCAACTTTTTCCATTCGTGAAAAAAAGTACCACTTTATGTACTTGTTGCATAAATTACTATTCTTCATCAACCTACAAATAATAAAACTTTTTTTTTCTTTATTGTCGCATCAACTGCAAAGGTTATTAGCGACATGTCAGTTTACAGTACTTTAGATACTTAATTATGTTTGTAATATTACAATTTTCATTTAATAAGGAGATTATATTGATTGAATATTTGCTAAGTAGTCTTTCGTTTATGTACTTTTGACAGTTCAACAATAAATGTTATACATTTAGGTATCTATTACAAGTTTCACATATCGGTGGATTTTCTCGGACAAATAGGTATGACTGTGTTACTTTAGTGTGGCCTAGTCTTAGGCGATCGATTTTTATTTGATCCGCACGACTTTTGAAATTAATTTTCCACGGTTTAACGCATGGTTTGATGGTTTTTAATATTGACTGCGATCTGTTGCACTCACTTTGCCACGCGCACTGAACTCATAGATAACAGAATATTATTATACACAAATAGATGGACCACTCTCCTGAATAATTAATCAATGTTATTTTAGTTGTTCAACCTTTCGCTCGAGCGCTGCAGCTAGAAGTAGCGGGATTTTAAAAATATATTGAAAGGATTATTTTTGCTATTTTATATTTTCAACTGATAGAAATAGTGTTGGTACACGAATGCATTCTCATGCATTCTCATGCATCTTTTGAAAGGGCCCGTAAATACATTAGTTTACACTAATTTCATCAATCGAAAACGCTATTAATGAGGAATTTTATGATAAATGGAATTAATATACCAAAATAAAAGACAGGTTAAACACATTATTTTTCTTTATTAAATCAACTAAATACCAACATACGAATAAATTCTATGTAGCTGTTTCTTCTTGTTGGTGGTATATATAAGTTTGGAACTGCATTTGATCTTAAATATGTTCTATTATGATGTGCAACAAACATCGTTTCTTCGGAAAAGTGGATAGCACATGTTCAATCATTTTTTCTGCTTGTTTTGGGGATATCCCCTCCTTCAATTATTTGAATCCATTGCCCAAAGACCTAAGAAAAAAATGAATAGAAACTATAATCAACATTACTGAAAACTTTCAGTCGTTAAATTACAAAATGTTCTAATCTGAATCATTTTCCCAATACGGGGTTTATTTATATTCTGTTAATAAACACATCAAAAAGAGACAGAGTTGACGTTTGCTGCAGATGACCTGATTATTGTGCAAGTTGAGAGTGATTTAACCCACTGAATATATTTCTAATTTATAATTTAACATATACTACTGATTATAGTAATTGGTACCCAAATTATTATTAATCTTTCTTCATACATATCCTACCTATAAGTGGGACAATAATTTTAGTGGAAAAAAAACATTAAATCGAACACACACTAATTCACAAACTTACCTCGGGGTCTTTGAGAAGGAGAGGCATTTTAATATCCTTACTTGTATTCTTTCAAGAGGGAACAATATAGTATTGAACCATGATGTTAATATTTAACAAATTCAATCACTAAAAACACAAAAATGTCGTTTTATACAAATTAATATAATGATAACCGAGTAATACATGATCTACGAAGTTGAAGTATGTTATCAACTGAAAATGAGGTTATTTAAATGGCAGACTTTTTAAAATCTGACAGATCCTCGATATCGTAGCGCTACCGGCGACAAGTGGAGTAACTAAATAAACGAGACGAAATTTATAGTAGGAGTGAACTTTAGTTTTGATTAACGCTTTATAGTCAGTGACTATCACTTCGCGCACCATTACTGCATCGTTGTTATTTGCTGCTTCTTTGACACATTGGTCCGCTTTTTCATTTCCTGGAATGTTACTATGCGATGGGACCCAAATAATTTGGACGTCTGCCTTAGTTTGGTGGAGAAGGTATAATTGAGCTTTGATGTGGAGACCTAGTGGATGTTTGGGATGAAACTGTTGAATGGTGTGGATAGAGCTCATAGAGTCCGTTATTATTGCTATATTATTATATTGATATCTTCTGGCGATGATTAGTGCGTGTAATATAGCATATAGCTCTCCAGTGTGGACACTATTATGTGGAGATAGTTTAAATGTATGATTTTCATTTGCTAGTATTACTGCTGCTTCTAGGCCATTAGGTGTTTTGGATGCGTCGGTGTACACAACATAGTATTCTTTAAAGCTTTCTCCCATAAGTGTACGAAATTATTGTACTATTAGAGAATGGTTTGTTTCTTCTTTTTAAAACGAACTCATGTTTACGTTAATGGTAGGAATAGGGATTGTCCAAGGAGGAGGGGTTATTATATTAATTGGGAAGAAATCTCGTAATTCAATTGCTAGGGTGTTTGTATATTGGTGAATTCTTTCGTAGAAGGGGATAGTTGTCTGCTTGTTTGCGAATAAGTTTTCAAAGCGATCTGTTCTAATGTTGCGGTTAACGGGATTATTTTCATTTGATAAAAGTGATGTTGCATAGGTCATACTCAGTTGGATTCTTCAAAGTCGGAGGGGTGGTTCTCCAGTAAGACAGTGAAGGCTTGCTATCGGCTTTGTTCGAAATGCTCCGGTAGCGATTCTTAATGCAGAGTTTTGCAATACGTCAAGTTGTTTAAGATATGTTTTCTCACTCGATGCGTAGACAATGGAACCATAGTCAATCCTTGATCACATAAGGTTTATGAGACACGTAGGCAGACTTTTTTTAGGTAATTAATATGTGGTTTCCAGGTGAGTTTGTTGTCAAAAATCATGCCTAAAATTTTTATACTTCCTACAAATTCTGAATTTTGACCGTTTAACGTTAGTACGGGTCTTTCTTGTATGTATTTTCTAGAAAAGAGAATACATTTTGTTTTAGTTTCTGAGAATATCAATCCATTGGTGTTAGACCAGTTACTTAGATTGTCTAGAACGGTTTGTATATGCGTTTGAGTAGTAATCATATTTCTCCCTTTTGCAAATAGTAACAAATCATCGGCGTACAGTCTTCCTTTGACCAACGGACAGCATTTGTCATGGATATCGGAGATAGCAATAAGAAAAAGGGTGTAGATCCCTGTGGAATCCCATTCTTCTGTAATTTTTCACCTGATAGGCTTTTATCTATTCTTACTTGGAAATATCTTTCTGTAAGGAAATTGTTAATGAAGTATAGAATGTTGCCTCTTAGGCCCCATTGGTGTAATTTTGAGGTTATATTGTACCTCCAAACCATATTGTATGGTTTGGTGATGTCCATGAATACTGCTATGCATGCTTGTTTATTGGCTAGTCCATCGCTGATTTCGGATTCTAGGTGTATCAGATTATCAGCTGTGCACCTATTTTGGCGTAAATCCGCTTTGTTCTTGTATCAATAAGTTATTTTGTTCTTGTACCCAGAGCAGTCTACGATTGATCATTTTCTCCATAATTTTGTATAGAACGTTAGTTAAAGATATAGGCCGATATGAATCTGGTTTTGTTCTTGCTTTGTCGGGTTTGAGGAGTGGAATTATCACAGCTTCGCGCCAGCTTGGAGGAAAGACTTTATTAGTCCAAATGTAGTTGTATAGTATATGTAGATGACATATTAGCTTGTTTTATGGGTAGTGAACGACAATTAGATATATTTTTCAACCACATTAATAATTTACACCCAAAAATTAAATTTACATTAGAAGTTGAAGAGAATAACTCAATCAATTTTCTTGATTTGAAAATTCAAAGAGTTAATAATGTACTTGATTATTCAATTTACCGAAAACCAACACACACTGATGTGACAATTCCATATAGTTCCAATCACCCCATGTCACATAAACTAGTGGCATACAATTCAATGATACATAGAGCATTTTCAGTTCCTATGAACAAATGTAATTTTGATAGAGAGATTAATACAATTAGACAGATAGCTACATCCAACGGTTATCCATCCATACATATGATAAATAAGCTAATTAATAAAAAAGAGGAAAAAGTGGCATTACAACTAATGTTTCCTGAACCATCTGAAGAAATAAAAACTTATAAAACAATCACATATGCAGGAAATATTTCTGATAATATTTCAAAGATAATATCTTTAGCAACGAATACAACAATTTCTTTTAAAACAGAAAGTGACGTAAGTACAAAATTGTTAAATGGTAAAACAAAAATACCAACATCAAAGAAATCAGGTATATATAAACACAAATGTGCAGAATGTGATGCTGTCTATTTAGGTCAGACCCTTAGAAATTTTGAAATCCGATACAGTGAACACTTACGAGCATACAGATTAAAACAACCAGATAAATCCCATTACGCAAAACATCTACTTGACACCAACCATTCATTGACACCTAACACAGAACTAGAAGTACTACATATTTGTGATAAAAAACAAGAACCGGATTTCCTTGAAGAGTTGGAAATTAGAAGACACTTAAGAAACCCACAATATGAAGTCGTCAATGAACACATAAATCTAGGGAGTTCTCTACTATTAAACTGTCTTCTTTAGTGATAATTGTAAAGAGCAGCAGATACAGTTTTCCTAGTTTTCTATATCATTGCACAGTTATACTGATCTTAATTGGAAAAATTATATCCAGGATATCACCATAGAGCTAATAATATCTAAGCTTCAATATTTGTAGTATCACATCTTCTACTTTTTTCTATTAAGATATATTAAGTCAATCACTTCTTGGTGTAGCCAAAAATAACTACTAATCATCAGGTAGGCATCAAATGAAATGTAACTTCTGTCATTCCGACGATGATATTCAGTTATCGAAACAATTGTCAATTTTTTAGAATTTTCAACATTTTTCATTATATTGTGGAATTAGCTAGAAACATTGAGCACCATTTAAAACACTAATAGTAATTGTATAGTTTTAATAGGTAATTCTTGGTGATATCTGAAAGTTTTTGTAGAAATACTACAGGTATTTGATCTGGACCAGGAGCAGTATGTTTTTGTGATCCCAGAGCTTCATGAAGTTCTGTTTGGCTGAACATGCTGTTGATAGGATTTGTTTCTGTTTCAGTAAAATCTTCTAATTTTTGTTCTTCGACATTTTTCATATTCTGTATAAATGTTGGATCAAAGTTTGAATCATTAGAGTTATGTTCATATTGTAAGGCTAATGTTTCTGCTATTTCAATTGGATTTGTGATTAGAGTATTATTTTTAGCTAAGAACGAAATTCTTGGGGATTGTTTTGTTCCAGACATCTTTCGGAAATTTTGCCAAACTAAGGATGGTGGAGTTGAGGATGTTATCGTAGATACGAATTTATTCCATGACTCTTGTTGCCTGCTCTTTTTCATAATATATGTTCTCATTGCATTTTGACAGTCTTTGTTCCACCAAGCGGTTTGTGGTTTATTGATATTTTAGTATATCCTATGTGTGTTATTGCCGCTTCTATGACAATGGATCTAAAGGTTTCTACAAGATTTTCTACGTTTAAAATTGGCATGTCTTTCATAATATTAATCTTAGCTTCAATTGTTTCACTGAATTTTTCCCAATTAGCATTTTTAAGGTTCCATTTTGGGTTTGGTAAGCTATTACCCTCAGAGTATTTTGATGAATATGAAATCCTTATGGGAAAATGATCACTTCCAAATAAGTATGGTATTACGTCCAACGTTAATGTGGGAGCTAAAACTGGTCCGCATGAGGTGATATCTATGGCTGAGCTGGTACCTGTATGTATGTCGAGTCTTGTATATCTTCTGTCATTAAAGATGTTAAGATTTAAGGAGTTTATCACCCTTTCTGTTGATTTACCTTTGGCAATAATGTGGTATATCTACTGCTACGGTTATTTCTTCTATATTATTTACAGCTAAATCAATTTGTCGTGTGTTATATTTATTGTGGACGTATACTGCTACGCCTCCAGATGCTTTCCCATTATATGCTCTATGTTTGTGGAAACAGGTATAATTTTTTAAGCTGTGGCAATGTTGATTTTTAAAATTGGTTTCTTGTAGGCAAATTATGTTAGGTGATAGTTCGGTTAGTAGGCTTTTAAGCATTTCGAATCTTTTGTAAAATCCTGTGAGATTCCACTGTAAAATTGAGTCAGTCTTACAAATTATTCCTGAGATGATTCAATTGACGTTTCGGAGTAGTCTTCGATTTCTTGTGCGATTGTTGACGGATGTAGGTTTTGTTGTCCCATAATTTTTCTTCTGATCCTTGTACTCGCTTTTCATTCTTTTGTTTGTATACTACGGACGCATGTGTGAAAAAAGTTTTAAAAAATTTTTTGTATCTTCTGTATATATTTTTGACATGCTTAATGGGTTTTTTGATCCTATTGCATTTTCGAAGAAATCAACTACTTCCTCGAAAGTTTTGACTCCATTAATTTGTTGAAAGTATCTTTCTCTGAATCCGGTTACTTATTTATTGTTTTGGCTTTTTTGATTATTTTTTCCATTGGTTTATGAAATGTATTTTTGGCTTGTTGTGTAGGTGGAGGCGGAGTTGTGATGTCTGATAGAGTGCGTTTTGTATTCATTATATCTGCATCCATATGTATTTCTACCGATACTGTTAGTTTTTTTGCATTTCTGTTATTGCTTAGGGATTGGGTGTCTTATGTTTGATTAGTTATATTTCTTGTGCTCGTTGTGGTAGAGTTCGAAATTGGTGGAGTGTTGTTTATTTGGTTGACGATGTTTGCTGCACTTGCGGTATTAGAGTTTATTGGTGTTGTTGTATTATCGGATGCGGTGCTTATTGATGCATTCTGACAATTATTAGAGTTATATCCTGAGACATTGCATATAGAACACAAATGGCTATCGTGCATTGAACAGATTCGATAAGGTGTATTTTCTTGATAATAATCGAGGTAGGTATAAAATGTGTTTGAGGTTTGGGTTAGATGCACAAATTATGAGGAATGTTATTGTAGAGGACAGGTAGAGGCCTAAATGTCTAAGTTCTTGTTCGATAATTTGGTGATGTATAGTTGGACGGACGTTGGACAAGAGTAGTCTTTAACTAGTTAGTTAGTTATTGACTTCAATTTTTCCATTGCATTTTGTTAGGAATTTGTCTACCTCTTCTTTTGTCGATAAATATACGCATATTCTATTATTGGTTATTCTTGATGAAAATATAATTTTATTGGGGTTTATAATAGTGCATATGGCTAACAGGTATTCTTCTAGGTTTACTCCATTTAGTGAGCTAATTACTATTGCTTGTTGTTTTGTTGGAAACATTATTTTTTGTTGTTTTGTAATGGTTGAATAAGATTGTGGAAGGTTATTAGGTGAGATAGTAGTGTAATGGCTGGTGTTATTATCATCTATCGTCTTTGATTTTAATTTTCATAATTTCGTACTTAAAACCGGTACTGTTTACTGAAGGTTGTTTTGCTGATAAGCGACAGGTTTTGTACCACGAATAATAACAATCGAGTTTGATTGCTATTATTCAAATACTAAATTCGTTGTTATGATGATATAAAATATGCTTACTTTTAGATGGATATATGGAGTTGATGATTTACACTAGTGGCTATAGTTCTTTCACTAAATAACTATATTTACACTTGTAAAAAAATCAATAAAAACTTTTATTTACATTGAAATTCTTGATCGTATGATTATCAAATATTATTTTGTTCAGTTGGCACTTGAAGCTAATGAAATTTGTATTTGAATCATTTATAGTAAATTTTTTAGTATTATCATTCTTTCATTTTGCGCGTCACTGAATACTAAAATAATGTATTCATTGTAAAAATAAACGTGTTTTAATTAGTCTAATATCATTTACCTATTATGAATGGAATAACACTAGTAAGCTTAGCCCGGCCGTCGGTTGGGCTGAATTTAAAGGCGCCTAGGCATATGCGAAGATGTGTATTGTGGATGGTGTTAAGCGTGTTTAGATGGGATTTTGAAGAGGTAAGATAAAGGGTGCTTCAGAAATCTATTTTTGATCTAATTACAGCTCTGTACACTCTGAGAAGCATTATTTCGTCACTTATGATGATAATATTTTCAGTATGTTAATCCTTTTGATACAGTTTGCTTTAATTTTTTGAATGTTTTGTTTGAACTTAAGTTTGTTGTCAAACGTTGAGGCCAGAATTTTATGGTGTGTTATTACAAGTAGGGTGTTTCCATTTTGTTTTAGATTAGGAATTTGTGTATTATTTTTCCTACTAAACTTGATGATTTTAGATTTAGTGACAGAAAAGGATAGTTCGATGTTAAAGGACCCGTTGTTGACATGGTTTATTGCTGTTTGTAAGATGGCGCAGGTTGATTCTGTGTTTTTACCGTGGCTGAAGATGATTAGATCATCAGCATACATAACGTGTTTTACTGGTAATTGGAAGTTTTGTGGAATATCCTAATTGGGCTTCGTTAATTATGCAATGTTGTCATGGGTTATTGATTATTTTCTCTGTAAATTTAAATGGGGTGCAGGTTAATGAAATCGGCTGGTAAGATTTTGTGAGAATGGGAAATTGATCGGGTATTTTATAGGTATTATGAAGGACTCGGTGTTGATTTTACCTTTGTACAAATAGATTGTGCGAAGCAATTAACAAAACCGGTCGATAGTTTTTATCGGTGCCAAAATTGTTTTCTTATACGTGTTTATTTGAAATATTCCGATTAGAGTTTTTTACTAAATAAGTTTTCCTTCCTCATGGAGGATAAAAAAGGGACGTCATTCTCGACGCTAGTGGAGTCAATTATGTTATGTGATGATGATCAAATGTTACCGATTAATAAACCTCAAAACGGCAACGAGGTTTCTACAGTAAAACCAGTCAACTTATTGTCAGATAAGTACAATTTATCTACTATTTGGGTATACATTGAAAATATTAAAAGTAATTATTTAGGAAGGCTATATCCGATGACTGTAGGTCATATACTTTTTAAACAATTAAAGCTCACTAATATCTTAGAAATTAAAAGTATAGGTAAAAATCGAATAAAAGTTTTATTTGAATCGTTTCTTGAGGCTAATCAATTAGTTAAAAATCATTTGTTGGAAAATCGTAACTTGGTAGCTTATATTCCAAATCATCTACTCGAATCAAAATGTATCATTAGGGACGTTGACACTAAATATGATGAAAAATATTTATTAGAGAATGTAGAGTCTACCTCCCCGGTAATAAATATTTACGGTACTGAACGTAAAATCCAAAGAGAGGATAACACAATTGATTATGTACCAAAATAAACCATTATTATTACTTTTGAAGGTAATATTATACCAAAATATGTTGCATTTAATAAAGTATATCGTCAGGAAGAACATTTTATAGGTAGAGTAGATCAATGTTATCGTTGTTTGAAGTATGGACATGTTTCTAAGCAGTGTAAAAACACCCAAGAACGATGTATACAATGCGGTGAAATAAAAACAGAGGAACACAGTTGCAATAAGGACAAAATTTATTGTATTCATTGTAAATCTAACGATCACCTATCTATATCTAAAAAATGCTCTCAATATGAGAAACAGAAGAAAATTAAAAATATTATGGTTGAACAAAAAACGTCATTCCTGGAAGCCAGAAAATACTGTGAAAACTCTATTTCTTCTTCTGTAACTCATGATTCTTTTAGAGGCTTATCTAATTATAATAAAGATTTCCCCAGTCTTACTAATCAAGTTAATAATAATACCACATAAACTATGATAAAAAAATACTAGGAAAATCAATAGGTTAATTTCGTCGGTAATCTCCTTAACGACCAAATAGATATCAATCAATCTCCTTTATTGAACCTCTTTACCTAGAAGATAGTTTAGGAATGTTTGTAGTGAATTAATTTCCAGGTAATATAATACCATTGTTAACCTTAGTGAATAGATTTAGCACTGTATATATTAAGATATTTTTATATTTTACCTTCATTCGTTCTGACAAAGCTACTGTGTTAGTGAAACGCGTCAACAAGTTTAAATTGAACATTAGTTCAAATATATGAAGATTTAAACAAACTATATTGTTTTAATTCATCGTACAACAAACTACTCAGTTCCAATAAAAAAGAAAAGAAAATCAGACTCTCCGTGAAATCACTCTCCTTCTTGTTTGCCTATGTTTCCTTCTACTTTTGGTCCTAGTCAACCATTAATGCTAACCCCTATAAATCCAATTTTGATAGTATTGAAAGTAAAGAATAGAATATTGCTGATATTGTCTCCAATTTTGTATTCACTCTATTGGATAATATTAGCTCAGTAGAAGACTTGCAATCAATTAATAAGAGTTCAATAATCGGTAGCATAAAACAAGTACTGGAGGATACTCTCACAGTTAATAAATATTAATGGCTCAGAAAGTTTCACTTAACATTATGCAGTGGAATGCTAGATCAGCTGTGGCACATAAAAACAGTTTGCAACACTTTTTAAATTCTGAAAAAATAGATGTAGCACTTATTACTGAAACTTGGTTTAAAAAAAATATACAATATTGTTATAATGGTTATAACATGATCCGTAAAGTTTTAGTTCATCATTCAATAAATTTTTTTGAATTCAAAATTAATATGAATGTGTGTAGAACTAAGTCTTTTTTCCTGTTTATAAACCACATAAAATTAAATGTTCTGTTAATGATTGGCTTACACTTTTTTCACAAGCAAAAATCGTATAATTGTGGGCGGTAATTTCAATGCACATCATTCGTTGTGGAGTGCACATCATAATGTGCAGAATAAATAAGCTTTAGTTTTTTTATGTAGAAGTTTTGTATTATGGTTTTTAGTTCTCAGAGTGTACAGCTGTGTTGGCTTATGGGGATATTTTTTGATTTCTTTTGTGATGGGTTTGAAATTTGAGGGTGGCATATCGGATGGTACTTCATTAATTATATTAGTTGTTTGTTAGTCTGATGATTTAGATTCGCTTGTTAGAGCGCGTGGTATTTTTTGTCCGGTTGGGGCGTTAGCAGGGGTTAGGTTTGTTGAGGAATGTTGTGCGGTGCGTAACTGATTTCTTGGGCGTGTTGAGATAGATAGATAGATAGATATTTATTAACTACTTTACAATAAAATGTTTGTAGCACGTCAAAAAGAAAATACATACAAAAGAAATTTACAAAATATATCTTAAGATAAAAACAGAGTAAAATGTCACAGCAGAGATACGGTATTGAGATTGCCTCGACAATGCACAATGTAATCATCAACAGAGTAGAAACAATATTTAAGGAAAAACCTCTTTAAATATTTTCCAAAAGCATTGGAGCCCAAGGTTTTTACAATTGATGGCAAGCCTATAGTTTGGTGAATTTGATTGTGTCGTATTTAGCCGAAAGTAGCTGCATCTGATATGGTCAGCATTACGAGTGTTGTTGTCGTGGATATCTGAATTTCTAGACAACATTGACTGTTTCCCATGAATTTT
This sequence comes from Galeruca laticollis, assembly GCA_963921935.1. Classification (NCBI taxonomy): domain Eukaryota; kingdom Metazoa; phylum Arthropoda; class Insecta; order Coleoptera; family Chrysomelidae; genus Galeruca; species Galeruca laticollis. Next base: position 79,206,369 of record OY998176.1, read on the forward strand.
AATTAGAGTATGAAATAAAAGCAATGACGGTAATGGCATAATTTTATATTTTATGAAAAACTGTTGACAATGATGCCTGAAACCAAGATCAGCAAGCACCCTTATCGCCTTTTTTGCATTCTAAATACTGTTAAAGCATGGGAGGAATTACCCCAGAGGGCGGTGCCATAGCTAATATGCGAATGAAAGAGTGAGAAATACGTAGTTTTGAGTGTACTTGAATTAGTAATATTTTTCAACTGTCGTAAAATGAATAACGAACTTGAAAGTTTTTTGACTAAATACTCAATATGTGCCTGCCAACTTAGCCTGTGATCTAGGACTAATCCAAGTAATTTCACATTTTTCGTATTTTGGTGAAATGACAATTGATTACTTGCAGATATATGCATGATTTCAGTTTTATTATTATTTAATTTCAGTTTGTACGATAAAAACCATTCATTTGCCCTGTTACTAACGCAATCTAGAGAGGCGGCTAAATTTGTATTATCTTTCTCCGAAATAATAAATGTTGAATCGTCTGCAAATAGAACCGACATATAGGGTAACATAAAACGGCTCAAATCATTAATATAAATCATAAACAAGAGGGGGCCTAGAACCGACCCCTGAGGGACTCCATGACTTACCTCCAGAAAATCTGATGTTACACTATTCACTGTAACACATTGTTTTCTGTTTGACAGGTAAGAACCAATAAGCTTCAGCGGAATTCCCTTAACTCCATAATAATTTAATTTTTCTAAGAGAATGTCGTGAGAAACGCAGTCAGATGCCTTTGAAAGATCGCACAGCATTATGGACGTACGGTTACCGTGTTCAAGTTCTTCCACTACGCCACTCACAACATTAAGAACTGCCTGGGTGGTTGAGCGGGAATTTCTAAATCCAAATTGGGAGCTACTGAAGAAATAGTTTGAATCAAAATAGTCATACAACTGTTTTTTATTAATTTTTCAATGACTTTACTGAATATTGAAATAATACTGATAGGGCGATAATTATCGATTACGGAAGCATCGCCTTTTTTAAAAAGGGGAAGCACTTTGGATAGTTTGAAAATATCGGAAAAAATACCGGTGTTAAAAATAAGATTTATGAGTTCCGTAAAAGGCTTTGCAGCAATAGAATTGGTCTTCTTCAAGATGCGGCTATTGAGTTCATGAATATCAAGACAATCCGAATTTTTCAATGAATTAATGGCTGAAGAGACCTCAAAGTGAGTGACCGGGTGTAAATAGAATGAACCGCAAGGAGCACAGATGCTCCGACCCACTTCCCGTTTAACATTAGATATTGCCATCGGTCGTAATATAAATACAATCACTAAATTAAAAACCATTCCCGACCTCAACTCAGATCACGATCCCGTCCTGCTAGAACTCAAAATAACTCACACTATACACCCCTCCCCAATAAAAACTTACGATTACACAACCACAAATTGGTCACTATACAGAAAATATATAAACAAACACTTAACGATTACAGACAAAATAACTGACATAAATCAATTAACTGACACAATTTTAAATCTACAAGAAACAATTATCTCTGCTAGAGACAAATCAACCACTCTAAAACCAAAACTACAAAATTTTAACTCCCTCCCTGATTATATAATTAAAATAATAAAAGATAAAAACATAATCCGACGTAGATGGCAATCTTCTAGAGATGATAATGATAACAATATTCTAAAATACTATCAAAATATAATAAATAATTTAATAAAGGAATATCGTAATTATACTTGGAAAAGATTTCTTGACAAACTGTCTCCTAAAGATAATTCGATATGGAGAATTACGAAAAAACTGAAAGGTTCCAAACAGGAAACCTCAAAAATTATTTCAAATGGCATAACTTATACTCAGAAATCAGAAATTGCGGGAGCCTTTGGGATTTTCAAAACAACTTCACAAATAACGCAACAAATACACAACATCATACCAGTATTACACATATAGTACAAAATCACTTTCACAAAATAGACAATTTACACACAAAAAATTTAGTAACCATAAATGAAATTTGTAACACAATTAATACTTTGAGAAACAAAACAGCACCGGGGATTGATGGTATTCCAAATATCCTTCTAAAGAGTTTACCTAAAAAAGCTATAGTTCAGTTAACATATATAGCTAATTATATTATCAAAACTGGCAATTAACCAGATATGCTCAAGACCGCCAATGTTATACCCATTATCAATGCTAATAAACAACCCTGTTATGTGGATAGTTACAGACCCATTTCCTTACTAAACAATATAGCAAAGGTGATGGACAAAATTATACGGAATAGAATTCAAACATACGTTGACAAAAATAATATAATACCTCTCGAGCAATACGGATTCAGGGGTGGTCACAGTACTGTAGCCTAAATTATTAGGGTATTTAATTATATAAGAGAAGGCTTTTTTGCCAAAAACAAATCAGTAATGGTTGCCATTGATATTCAGAAAGCCTTTGACTCCGTATGGCACGAGGGGTTATTATACAAACTAATTAAATTAAAAATACCTGACTATTTAATTAAAATTATAAAATCGTATATTGACAACAGGAAATTTCACTCCAAGGTGAATGACGGATTGGCGGGACCATTCCCGATTCCTGCCGGTGTTCCTCAAGGATCAGTACTATCGCCCTTGCTATATTCATTATTTACCCATGATCTCCCAACTTCTCCAAAAATCCTTACTGTCATGTATGCGGACGATACTTGTTTCCTATCATCTGCACCAACATCAGAAATAGCACTACTCAACGTTCAAACACATATCAACTCACACATTTTACCTTACATGAGAGAAAACAAACTTACAATTAACACCTCCAAAACAGAGTACTTGTTACTCAGGAGGAGAGCAAGAAAAAACTCATTGCAATTGCAGCTGCGTATAGATGGTCAATACCTGACAGCCAGTAAAACGCTAAAATACTTGGGTTATACTGTGCATGGCACTACCAATGCAAATGCGCACATTGCCCGACAGGTTTTAAAAGCTAAAATTGCAATGAGCCAATTGTACCCGTTAATATGTAAGAATAGTAATCTCTCAACACCAAATAAAATTACCATATACAAACACATCATACGCCCGATATTAACTGATGCTGCTCCAGCATATTACACCGCTACGAAACATAACTTTAACACATTGCAGGCGGTGCAAAATAAGTGACTACGCATGGCAATAAAACATAATACGGTTTATCCAAGACTTCCAAAAAATACCTGGTTACATGAACAAGCAAATATACCTACTATCAAGGACTTCATAACTAAAATATCCACGAATTTTTATTACTACTGTATTCCCAAAAATCTTCGTGACACGCTCAGAGCCGCCAGTCGCGCAGAAGGCATCCTTGATAGTTGGTGTAGGCTTCTGCATGGTACGCTAATCGCATAACAAGTTGATTATCTTTCAAAAATCCAACTCATCAAACAGGGACTAAAACAGCCCCTTTCAAATAGTCATTATTAATAGACATACACATACAACTACATCTGTCATGTTGCTGACCCTCATAAGCTAAACTCAATACGATTTTGAAACCCTGTTTTTCAGCCGATTTTCAGGGACAACACAGTCGAAACTTCTTGGGTGTCATACTTGTATATTCGGGTCAAGGTTATTATGTGTAATCAAAATAAATGAGTAATGCCGTCAGACAAGGAATCATATACTGCTCCAGATTCACACCCAGGCAGTGGAAAATGCCAGACCGCAAGGAGCAGGAAAATTTTTAGAACATAAGAGCTCGGCATTAGAAATGTTAGGAAGAGATTGAATGATATTCACAGCAATTTCACAAAAGAAGGTATTTATCTCATTTGGTGACAAATCAGGAGTTATTGAGGAGTATTTCGATTTCCTTCTTTCATAATTAGTAACCTTCCAACAAGCCCTTGCTCTATTTTCAGACGACATGATATGTTGTGCATTGTATTGATTCGGGTTGTTGGGCAGATGGAAGTTGAAGTTCAGGATATAATTGAGTTTCATAGCTTTGGAAGTTGGGACAATTTTGAGAAGCTCGTCTCATTAAGCATCCTTACCAGCACTAGGTCCGCGTGCAGGTGCGAAGTAGGACACCACCTCATTTTGCAACAGGGTCTCATCATAGCTCGCATCGCGCGTATGCTCCTTCTTCTTTCTCTCACTCTGTGGTAGATTCCAGGCGATCTTCTTGTTTCTTCTAAGGGGTAGCTCTGGCGGCTATACTTCCTTGTCCTTCGCGATTGTTTGTATCGTCGTCGAAAAGTGTGTGTGTGATCGCGTTCTCAGCCGTAACTATTCTTGCCTACTTCGGCGAGAAATCCCCTAAGCTGAGTGGTCCATCGCCTTCTTTTTAGCTGTCCCCGATGTGTAACTCGACGCCTACCTTGGTCGGTAGCACTGAGTTACCGTGTCGGGGGTTCCTAATTTTTTTACTTAGCCTGCCCGGGATTTGTTGTTTTTTGTATTTTTCTTATGTTTTTTTTGGTGTACAGACTACTGCTCGCCTGCACGATATTCGTATTAATTTTTGATTTTTTTTGTATACATGCGATTGCTCGCCTGCACGGTTTTTGTGTTTTTTTTGTTTTTTTGCTTACAAGCTATTGCTCGTTTGCACAGTTTTTCTGTTTTCTTATGGGGTGTTTCTTTTTGTACTATTTATTCTTCTAACTGTTTTCTCGGTCTTCTGTACTTCTCGAAGTCTTTTTTCTCGTAGTTCAACAGGTCCCTTAGTTCCGTGTTAAGGTGTGTTTTTAATGCATCGAAGATTTTGATCGCTCTTGCGTCCATTATTTCCAGTACTATTTCTACTAATCTTTCCTCGTACACTTCATCTCATCTTTTGCATCAGGGGGCGTTTGTCGCTTGTCTTATGAATATGTTTTGTTGGACCTGTAACTTCTTTCTGTTCGTGTTGCATGTGTGTCCCCAGGCGACTGAGGCGTACGTAATTATTGGTATGATAATGCTTCTTATGAACCGCAACTTGATTTTAAGGTTGAGTTTGCGCCTTCTGCCAATCAGTTTCTTTGAAACTACATTTTATCAAAAATGCGAAGTTGTGTCAAAATTTTTGATTTCAGACCTTATTTTCTATAGTGTAAACTACCCAACTCTAAATTACCTAACACATTTGAACCCTTATTTCAGGGTAATCATCATAAACTAATAATATTTTTAAAATTGATTAATGTATTCAATTGGGGTTAATTAATTACTGTTCCGTCGTTAATAATCTACTATGATTTATACGACTTTTTTATTCAAATAAAAATAAAATAAACGGTTTTAAGGATTAAAACTGACTTTTCCGCATCTGTGGCCCTGAACAATATTCAGTCATGAAATTGTAACTTGTATACACTTCGGGGGATGTATCGTGCTAACAAACCGAAATTTCTCCAAAAATAACAAAAAATTCAGTATATCTGGATTTGTAGGACCCGCTGTACTCGCTCTAGTCAACTGAAAATCAATAGGGTAGATCTGTGAGACACCTTGAACAATATTCAATCATAAAATTGATCAATCGTATACTCTCTGGAGGCTGTATCGTGCTAACACACTAAAAATCCTCCAAAAATTACGAAAATTTGGTACCTCAAGTACCATAGCACCCGTTGTACTGGCTTTACTGCGTTGAATATCAATAGAATTTCCCTTTGAGACGCTCTGCATAATATTCAATGATAAAATTGGTCACTTGTATATACTCCGGAGGCTGTATCGTGCTAACAAACTGAAATTTTTCAAAAAATGACAAAATGTCATACTTCAAGTATCATAGCACCCGCTGTACTGGCTCTGCTGAGCTGAAAATCAATAAGGTTCATCTGTGACATGACCATAACAATATTCAATCATAAAATTGGTGACTTATTGCACTTCGGAGGCTGTATCGTGCTAACAAGACATGTAAAAACTAAACGGTATTGAAGATTAAAACTAACTTTTACGCATCTGTGGCCCTGAACAATATTATATCATAAAACTGTTACTTGTATACACTTCAGGGGATGTATCGTGCTAACAAACCAAAATTTCTCCAAAAATAACCAAAAATTTAGTATATCTAGTTTTATAGGACCCGCTGTACTCGCTCTAGTCAACTGAAAATCAATAGGGTACATCTGTGAGACACCTTGAACAATACTTATTCATAAAGTTGATCAATCGTATACTCTCTGGAGGCTGTATCATGCTAACAAACTGAAAATTCTCCAAAAATGACAAAAATTTGGTACTTCAAGTACCACAGCACCCGTTGTACTGGCTTTAGTGAGCTCAATATCAATAGGGTTCATCTTTAAGACGCTCTGAATAATATCCAATCATAAAATTCATCACTTGTATATACTCCGGAGGCTGTATCGTGTTAACAAACTGAAACTTCTCCAAAAATGACAAAAATATCGTACTTCAAGTACTGTAGCACCGGTTGTATTGGCTCTGGTGAGCTGAAAATCAATAGGGTTCATCAGTGAGATGCCCTGAATAATATTCAATCATAAAATTGGTGACTTGTTGAACTCCGGAGGCTGTATCGTGCTAACAAACTGAAATTTCTCGAAAAACGACAAAATTTCGTACTTCAAGTACCATAGCACCCGTTGTACTGGCTCTGATGAACTGAAAATCAATAGGGTTCATCTGTGAAATGTCCTTAACAATACTCCATCATAAAATTGGTGACTTATTGCAATCCGGAGGCTGTATCGTGCTAACAAGACTTGCAAGGAAAAGTGGCCGACGACAACGACGACGACGACGACGACATACACACAGGATTTTTTTTCTAAAAACCGTTTTTTCGTGTTGTTGTTGATGGAAAACGTAAAAATAACTCAAAAAAAATTTCAAAATTCCAACTTTTTTTGGGGTAAAACAATACTTTTCTCGCATAAAGAAAGGTTGGGCGAAAAAGTAAAAACGTCATTGTTTATTAATTAAACAAGTTTCCAACTTTGTTATATATTTTTTCATAAACAAATTTTCGAAAAAAATTTGCAGGACGTAATTTTTAATGGTATAATAAAAAGTAGTAAACGGTTTTTCTCGAAAATTTCAAACATTTCGTTGCTTTTGTAATATTAAGTAGTTTGAGGTAAACAATATAACAAGGCTAGAATGTTATATTGTAAAACAAGTATCACGATGACTCATTTTGTAGTACGAGCGGTGAGTTACGCAAAGCACGAGTACTGCAAAAAGGAATTGTGATACGAATTTTACAAACAATTTTTTATAATGAACATGCAAAAATGTTTTTGATAAAAATAAAATTATAATTAGGGATTTTTGTGCTTATTTATTTATGTTTGTAGCCCTCACATATGCAAGTGACAGTTGACACAATTTTTGAATTTTAAATGTATATGTTCAAACCAATTATTTCCTAATGCAACGTAAAATAAAATAAAAGTAATCACAAGAAAGAAAAGGAATTAGATTTAGTTATTACTTTTCCATTAGGTAAATATTATCTGCAGCTTCTGATAAGAAGTGATATATCTTATTTATTCAATACTTTAGAATTTTTTGGTTCATAGCCAATTGATTTTCTTTTAATGGGAGCAATAACTTGGAGGATAACATCATATATCTAGATTATTTATATCACTTATTGCTCAAATAGTTTTAGGAATAGGAACATGTGGTTTTCGCCAGTTCTATTGATATTTATCAAAGTTTTTTTTTCTCAATAATGGGATATTTTATCGTAATGTCGGTTTGACCGGAAATTAACACGGCGATTTTTAGGGATAGGGCAACTTTGTTATTTTAAATAGAACACCCTGTATATTTTTAGTTTAAAACAAAGCCTTAATTATTAGGCTTTCTAAACATATATAGTTTGTGCTGCTTTTTCCGGAAATTATGGCCTAAAATTTAAGTTTAAAGACATTTAACGAAAAAGAATATTATAACAAATTTCAAAATTGTGTCCTTGGACGTCTATACACATTTGCCATCTTTTAATTAAGTTTCGTTAACTAGCGGGGCATTTGGGAATAGATTTATATATTTTTTAAGTAGGCATTGCTTAGTGACAGAAAATAATTATTTCCCGCGAACTGTCAGTTTACCACAATTAGTTTTCTTATTTCTCTTTGAAAAATGTTCCCTTTATCTGCAAAGGGAAAGTGTGTAATATTGTTTGCAGAAACGGAGTCAATTGTGGTGACACAAAGAAGATTTCGAAGAATGTTTAATAAACAAGCACCCAGTGATAATGCAATAAGAAGTTGGTACCGTCAGTTATGGGACAAAGGCACACTTGCTCATAAAAAAAGAGAGCGTAACCAAGACAATTTATTAAATAAAGTTATTCAAGTTCAAGAAGCTGTAGAAGTAAATTCCACAACATCAGTTGGAAAAATTGTTAGCACTACGGGCGTTTCTAGGAGCACAATTCATAGGATTTTAAAAAAATAATTAAAATTAAAGGCTTACAAATTTCACTTGGTGCAAGAATTAAATGAGATTGACCATGCCGTGCGCATTAATTTTTGCCGTCAAGATTTAAGATTATTTACCAGAATTAATCACAGAAATCTTCTTATTATGTCTGACGAGGCTACTTTCCACCTAAATGGTCGAGTAAATAGACACAACTGTCGCATTTGGGGGTTCAGAGAACCCTCACAGAACTACTGAATATGTAAGAGATTCACCCAAAGTAACTGTATGGTATGCCATGAGTTCTACAAAAATTTATGGCCCATTTTTCTTTAGTAAACCTATCGTTACCGCAGTAAATTATGTAGATATGCTACACAACTGTACTTTTTCCCGCAACTTCAGCAAGATAATTTATTACAAACATGTTACTTTCAGCAGGATGGTGCAAGTCCACACTATGCAATGATCACTAGAGAACTTTTAAATAAAACATTTGGTGAAAGGTGGATTGGAAGAAGAGGTCCAGTGAGGTGGCCACCGCGATCACCTGCTTTAACGGTACCGGATTTTTTCTTTTGGGGTTACATCAAAGATCGATGTTACAACCCACCCCCTACAACCTTGGAAGAATTAAAGACAAACATAATAAATGTAATTGAAACTATTCCTAGAGAGATGTGGATAGCTAGTTTTCGAAACTTAATTAAAAGATGGCGAATGTGTGTAAACGTCCGAGGACATCATGTTGAAAATTTGTTGCAATCATATTTTTTGTTCAATGTCTTTACGTTCAAAATTGTTAATTCTATCGACATTTCTAATAAATTGCCTCAGAAAATGCTTAAAGTTGTTAAACTTAAATTTTAGGCCATAATTTCCGGAAAAAGCAGCACAAACTATATATGTTTAGAAAGCTTAAAGATTGAGCTTTGTGTTAGACTAAAAATATACAGGGTGTTCAATTTGAAATAACAAAGTTGCCCTATCCCTAAAAATCGCCGTGTTAATTTCCGGTCAAACGATAAAATACCCCATCATTGAGAAAATAACTTTTATAAATTTCAATAAAACTGGCGAAAACCGAATGTTTCTATTCCTAAAACTGTTTGAGAATAAGCGATCAAAACCCCGAAAAGTTAGGTGGGACACCCGGTAATAAGTGTGCACGTAGGCATCGACTAATTGCTTCAGCGCATACGGAAAATTTTATTTTCAAGATGACTGTTGAGAAATTTTTTTACACATGGTGCCTCAGTTAACAGTGCGAACTTTCTTATTTTGTAGACCTTGACCTAATTCAGTAGACCTTGACCTAATTTAATGGACCTTGACACAATACGACGTACTATTTCAAACTTATCTCAGCCTCTTTTTCCAGTTATTTACTTATTCTAATTATCATTTTTATTATTACATTTTTAAGTACGTAATTACGACACAAAAAACCCGGAAGAATATTGAAAATCCAATTTTTTATTACTAATAATTTGATGTTATTAAATAATCTGTTCGGTGCACCGACAATTTGACAATTCCATTGAATCGATTTGAGTTAACAATGTTTTGGAGTGAGATAGTATGTGTGTGAATGTCATGTCGGTTTAAATTAAAGATGTATTTAGAGATAAAGTGTATCCGTTTAATTGACTGCTAGAAATTCCGACAACCGACAATTTTTTTATGTTTTGATAAAAATGACCGAAACCCACGAGGAGTTGCTTTAGTTATATATTTGATGATATCATTTCTTGATAGTTTTCAAGGACAAGTGCCATTTTCTCGACAGAGGTGAATATGTTGCCATTTTCATTACGATCCTCGTTTATTAATCCTAAAGCTATTGGTACCGATCTGACCTTAAACTAGATCTAGATGATTTTAAATTTTATATTTTCGACGTTGTCAATTGTACATCTTTTGATATATACGAGTATTATATGTATTTTTAGATGGGACAACCGGTATATTTTACAATTTTATGCTACAATTTTTTTTGTCGATGTATAAATGTTATTGGCCAAAATTGTACCATAATGTGAAGGAATTATGAGGAACATTTTTATTTTTTAATTAATATTGCAATATAAACAGGAAGCAACATCCAAAGATAAATCAGTTAAATCGTTATCAGGAGCAGCTGTTATTTCAAATAATAATCCTCTAATTATTAAAATGCACATCAGACTAAATAAGAACGAAAGGAGGCAGCTGAGATGAAATCGACATAAACAAACTGCAGAAAACGAAATTAAACATGAACTTAAAAAAAGATACATGAAAACCACATATCTATAAATGAAACACGGGGAAGCTTCAAAATAGCGATAATGGAACCAAGCAAAATATTATTACGAAAAGAAAAGAAGAAGCATAAACAAGAATGGATGACAGATGACATCTTACAGCTCATGTACAAACGAAGATCGTTCAAAAGAATCAATGATAAATACAGAAGTGATAAGGTCAAAAATGCAACAACAAGCAAAAGAAGAGTTTTTCAAATGAAAATAGAAAATGCGAAGAAATAGAAGAACTGCAAGCCAAGCATGGCCACCATAAAATACGCATGAAAGTTTACACTTTAATTAATATTATACGGTAATACTATAATGAAAATACCACGCAATTTTCCCATACATATGATTATGGAACATTAGGAAACTAAAAACAAAGTTATGGCCAGTTAAACAAGCGACTCTATCGATGGTATTTTGATTACGATTTGGTTCATTTGTTAATATTATCAACAAATGTTCGAACGGTTGGAATAATCGTATTATTCACAGCCAACTTTGTATACACAGAATATATATTTGATGAAATTTTTGTATATATTCTATCAGCAAATACACAATTTTAGTTGGTTTATGTCAAACTGGAAAATAATGTAGAAAATCTTATAAAAATGTTATATAATTTCGCAGTCTTTGTTATTAATATATCTTAACAAGGATTGGGACTAATGAACAATATGAATGATACAAAACAAAGTAATACGTTTGTTTTTGCGTTTTCCTCTTTTCTAATGTTGGATAAGCAAAATTGCGGAATGCCGTATTCTCCTTTATGGTAAATGCTCTGAAGGGCCAATCGTCGTAATGTGACGATAATGAATGTTATTCCATGTATGAATTGGTTATTATGTGAAAATGAAATTCGATGGTTTCATACACTTTTCTTTATATTTTTATTATTTACATTTTCATCGTTATATATCTGCGTCACAATGAAGAATTCACAAATGCTTATTAAAAGATGCAATCATATTTTTTTCATACTTTTTTATCAAATTTTTGACAATATGTGTCGTTAGATTTTCTAATGCTTTTTTGTGACTTGATTAACAACGGTTTTTTTATATGATGATGAAAAATTGAATATATGTTATTATGGATATTTTTATGTGTGGTTTTAAGTGGGTGATAACAAGGAAAGTTATGTGAGAATGTAACCAATGGGAAAAATAGAGATTTAAATGAAACTGTCATATGACAGTTGATACTCAGGCGACGCATGTAGTTTTGTGGAGAAACGAAATTGTTATATAATTATCTGTGGTTTTTTATATGAAATGAAGTTTGAATGGTGTTATACAGGAGAAGTTGAAAATGAAAAGTCACAGGAGAATTTTGTAATTAAATCAAATTCGAACAACGTTGAAGTGAGAGAAATTGTGCAGAATCTGGAGAATGAGCGAAACCAAGAATGAGCCTGAAGAAAGAATCACAACAAAATAAATTGCAGTGTCCACTGTCCGTGATAAACATCACCTTAAATGGGAATATTACGATGTGTTATAATGTTAAAAAAGAATCTTTGACACAAAAATTGGTTGTGTTTAGAAATTGTATTTTGTGGATTTATATTAAAGCATAGTCAAACTGATAAATAGGGGAAAGTGGGGTAATATCTAAGCCGAATCATCTATTAAATTTACGTTTTTTATTGTAAAGTGCTCTAAATTTGGAAAAATGTTAATACAATGAGTTTATTTTATGATAGCATACGTGTTATTTGATGAAAAAAATCGGATACACGAAAAAAAGGTAAAATTGCTCCAGTTTCACTTCGCGCTATTGCCCCATATGTCGGGAAATATCACGCATCATGTGGGGTTATGTAGCGCAGTGTGATAAAGGACATATGGAAAGAAATTTTAAAACAAAAGCAAAAAATAAGAAAAATAAATTTTGTTACCAAAGTTGTACATCGGATATTCTCTTATCTAAATTCAAAACTAAAATAAACGACGTTTCGATTCTTCTTTTTTTTATCGGCGCCTAGCCTAAGTCGACAATCGTCGCATGTGTATCCTGCTGCAGACTCCCAACCAGCACATTCTGAATGAACCCATACTGCACATTTTACGCAACGGAACCAAAGCTCCTTATTCTTTCCGAATTCACCACATACGACACATATTTCGTTGGCTACAGGAGGCTTTTCTTGAATAGCAAATTCATTGTGGTCTGAGTTGTCATCAGAAAGATCTTCTTTGAATGATGAATCAGAATGATCATCCGACGTGTACTCTTTATCGGATTTCACTTTCTTCTTGAATCTTTTCTGTACTTCTATACCTGCACTCACTTTTCGCTTGAGGTTTTTGTTTTGTTTTTCATTTTTCTGGTTTCGCTTAGCTTCTTTTTCCAGGAGAGTAGCCCTCATTGATGTGGAAGTCCAAATTTCGTATTGTTACTTTGTTGATGTTTTTCTTTTGCTCACTGCCTCAACTACTTTCTTGGGAATCGGGACAAGATCCGATATTTTGACACCTGAATGTGATGGTAAATTTGCTTTTGATGCCGATGGTGTGGATTCTTCAAAAGTTGATGACGTTGGTGTAGGTGGCTCCTGAGCATCTGTAGAGGTTGACGGTTTTGCTTTAGAAGCATCTACATATATCGAGGAAGTGTGTGGAGGAGCTGGATTAAAGCTTCTCTCACGTTCTTCTGCGTCCAAGTCAAGTTCTTGAAATTCCTCAGCTGCTGAAAATCCTCTTCAGTAATTTTTTCTGGGTTAAAAGGAAATATCCCAGCAGCTTTGAATCCTGAGACTTCCTTTTCTATAGTTGCAACCTTCATGTATGCTTGATTGAATAAACGAGCCACGTCATAAACAGTGATCCTTTCGTGTGCAGTCGAAATCATATGAGAGTCATACACAGCAAACAGCTTTCTTTAGTGGCCCAAAAAAGGTCAAGAGGCTGGAGGGGATTTGATCTGTGAGGAGAAATTGTAAGGAGCACGATGTGATGCTCTCTGCAAAAATTATAAATTTGCAACGAAATGTGACTTGCATGGTTGTCCAGGGGAAGTAAAAGCGGGTTGGCTTCCGTAGCTTTCACATAATTTTGAAAATGTTTTATTCATCTTAGAAATAAATCATCATTCGACCACCCATTGTCATAACATGAATAAATGCAACCTATTGGGCCGTCTTTTTATAATTGAGGAGACATCCGTTTTCTTGGATACATTATCATTGGGGGAACGTATGTCCCTGCTGCACTGACCCATAAGATGGTAATCGTTTGACCTAGTTCAGCTGAAATGGCACCGCAGACTTGTTTCTGTCCCCTTTTCGCATAAACTTTTCCAGACTTTTTCTGGACAGTGGTTATACCAGATTCGTCGAAATTGAAGATTCTATTGCTCTGAAATTTGAGCTTGGTCAATAGTTTTTCTATATTTAAAAAAAAATCCTACAGCTTCAGAATTAAATGAGGATATACGATTGAGACTTGTGCCTTCTGGATGTCGAAGTCTCAGCTCGGGATTTCTCTTTATAAAGCACGACAGCTAATTTTTTCCTGCTAGCCCAGATTCCTTGTTAAACTTATGAGGTAGGTGATTAGCTTCTGCGAAGCTAAAATCTATTCTTCACAGCTTCCGTGGAGTTACGTCATAGAATAAATTTGCCAATTTCATGACGTGATTTGCTAACTCTTTTTCATGTGGTTTCGTAAAAAGAGGTTTCCTCCCCAAGTGGTCCACATCTGATCAAGGTTTTAGATGGTGGCGCAGTGTTAATTCAGGAATGCCGAAATTTCTTGCAGCCTCGCGTATTTTAGCACGTGAGCGTATAGCAGCCAAAGCATTATTGCGCTGTTCAATGGTCCAGCTCTGTCATTGGGTTTTTCTTTGATAGTTTCTGACCATTTGAAATTAGGAAACATGTTGAAGTCAATAATATGGGGCAATATAGCGCAGTGTGGCGTAATATCGCGTACTGCGCAATATTACCCCATACCGACCTTGGTTTGTTTTTCTAACCAAAATTCCGTTGTTAACGCATGAAAATAGAAAACAAACATAGGGATAGGTCCTCGAAGTATGCTAGAAAATATTTGTATATAGGAAAGATCGATGACTGTATAAAGTACACTTACCTCACTTATTTCTTATCCACTGAAAAACGTGTACGAACACTTCGATTTACTGCAGTCAACTGAATGCTCCCAGCGAGCCGACACCTGTTCAACATAGTGGGTAACGATAAGGAACAACGTACGTGTTGTCAGATTTCACTTCTCGCTCTTCGTCTCTTTTATTTTGTGGTGCGCAATATTGTCTCCCTTTCCCCTAATGTGCGAAGTTCTAAAATTTTGTTTTGGCCCCAAATATATTGAAAAGGTAGGACGCGAAAGACTTGTCAACCATGTTTTTAAGCTATATTCTTCTTCTTCCTGGTCCTCTTTTACCATAGACTTTCCCTTTCCCATAATATGTCCGAGGTATTCTATTTTCTTCCTTCATTCAGTGGACCTCATTTATGGACAAATCTAAAAAAATAAATTTTATAACAATGAATGAAACAATTCTATAAAAATAAATATTATGTCTTACTCCTGTTTGTCACTACTATATAAGTAACATGAAAAATATATTGAACTTAATTAATTTTCTTCTTCCAAAAATTCTATTAATCCTTCTCCTATATCATCTGCTTGACTATCACTATCGTCTTGTAAATCAATAATAAATTTATTTACTCCATTAATATGGACTTGCCCAATATTCTTATATTCATCTTCAATTTTGATTACTTTGTTAATCCTTTTCTGCCAGATTTCTTTGGTAATATTAGCTACTTCTCTTTGAATCAGGTCGACGATTTTCGTATCAAATTTAGGAAATGTATAGTAATGCCGAATACTCTGTTTTAATTGTGCCCAAATTATCTCGATGGGATTGAACATACAAAAATAAGGAGGAAATCTCAATATAAAGTGTCCATGTTATTCAGCAATACTTTCTAGGGCGTATAATTTCTTAAATTTCTTTGTCTGTACAACTTCAATCAGTTGTTGTTTTGTATACGAATTTTCAAAGTATAAATTATTATCCATTAAAAAATTTTGTAGTTAGGTCTTCTTGTCGCTTTTATTTGGTATTTTATTGAGCTGTCGTGAATGATAAGAAACGTTGTCAAGAACTACAACACTATTGGGCTCTAAATTGGGGATCAATGTGAATTCAAACCATTCTTGAAAAATATTAGCGTCCATGTTCTGACGATAGTCAATGTTGCAATCTTCCATTTTTCCCACATATTTTTAAGGTATTTGGAACCCATCCTTCATTTTCACCGCATTGCACAACAATAAGTCTGGATCGTTTGTTTGCCGGTATTGTTGGCATACATATCTTTGACCTATCAGTCCATCCTTTCTTAACCGTGTCGTGTGTATCATACCAAGTTTCGTCCAAATAGATTATTGGCCGGTTTTCTTCTCCATACTTAGTTACTTGTTCCAAGTATGTATACTGTATATCCACTATTCTTCTTCTTTCCATGACTGTTTGACGTTTATTAATCGTTTTGAATTTGAATCCCAATTGTTTAATCCAGTTTTCAATAGTGTTCTTACAGGCATTTACATTACGGCCGGCATTTGTCAATTTATTTCTCACTGTTTGAATCGTTGGTAACTCATTCTATTCTAACAGTCATATATGGTGGTTTTTAATAATTTTATTACAGGCACATCTGAAGGTTTGATCAATCCCTTATCACATCGCTTCTTGCGTTCGTAAGGCCTATTCTTGGCCATTTTACGTATAGTTGACAAGGGAACTTCTGTTAAATCAGATACTGCTTACATTAATTCTATTTCTTCATCGAAACCAAACTTTTCCCGTAGATTCTTAAACACATTGAAACATATTTTATGTGTATCCAAATTTAAATGACGAATCATGTTTTCCTTTTAATCACAATAATTTAAATTTTCGTTGTTGTTACACACAATATTTTGGACCCAACTCGATATTTTCCTAGGATGCCACACTGTAAATATTTAATTTTTACATAAAATTATAATTGCTATATAATAAATATGTATACTTACACAAATTTTTGAGAAAAACACTACACTCTTTCTTGACGTCAGCCAACCAACTGAAGAGTGAACACCTCTCAAAAATAGTTATAGTTCAGTAAAAAATGGGAAGAATAATAAATTATTTGAAATTTATATACCTAATTCTGCTTAATAAAACGAGATATGAGGTGGTGTTAATTGTCTGATGTTATGTTTAAGATGTTTTTAAATATAAATAGGTTATTATTGTTTGAAGGAATGTATTTTGTTCCATACGTTAACGCTAAGTATCTTAAAAATTAGGACGGCGCTCCTTAATTGCGAGTGAAAAATAATCGTTAGACAGTTCGCACAATATCTGTTACGCCGACTTTTTTTGTATTTGCTGATGCAAAATTAGGAATTAAGTTTTTTTTTCACAAAATTAAATATTGCAATAAATTGCGTGTTTACTTATAATTGAAATAATCGACGTTCGAAGCTAAAATTTATTTTGTTTATCTGAAGGTTTAGCGCGTATCAGTAGCTGGAGTCCCAGAGAAGTGACTGAATTTATGGTTTAATTTATCCCGTTTTGGGAGTATTCGTCACCACTTAGATGTACCCCTTTTTTTAATATGAATTCGTATGTTTAAGCAAATAACTGGTACAAATGGCGTCCGTTCTCTCGATGACGAGTTTCCCCCTCATGATTAAATTTACCCCGCTTTAAGGACCTCGTCTTCGTTTAGCTGGACGCCATTTTGTATTATGAATTTTCAAGTGTAAACAAACAATTGATGGCGTTCATTTTCTCGATGACGAGGTCAACCCATAATTTTTTGCAACTATACCTCCGTCCATGATGGTCACGCTGTAGGCAGATGCTCCTCGATAATTTTCTTAAATACATCGTAATCTTGAATGCTGCCAATTTTGAAACATTTTCTCGAAGAATAGATAAAAAATTACCACTTTTACCGTATATAGGTACCCATCGGTTATCGCTTCAATTGACGCCTGGGAAGTGGGTTCTTAGATTTTGAGCTGTTTACACCGGGGACTGTTTCGTGGTTTAGTTGTTGATTGTTGATGTAAATAAATAAAAGAAGAGGGAAGAATGGATCCGAAATGACAGAAGGTAATACCTATATTTTTTGCACCTTGTTAATTTTAACGAATATTCTTTTTTTCTATAAGTAGAACTGGAAGAATTTCTTGTTTAAGCAGTGCTGCAGTCGATGGCGAAAACTCTCCTTTTTGTACTGCAAATTATAGAAAAATATAATCGATTTGTACAAGAAAACACAGAACTTGTCTATTTTTTGAGGTTATTATTCACAGAATTAGGTATACCGCGTGCATCTACTAAACTAGTTTAAAATACGTTCCAAACGTTTGGTAAAAGATTACCGGTAACTTTATTAATTTCTCTTACGCATGCGTATTGAACAGTTACGTACGATAACTGCATTGTTAGTTGGAATGAACCTTAAGTCTCCTCTACACGTCTGCATATGCATCGGCAGATGGCATCTGCTGATGCATCTGCCAACGTGTAGAGGGGGGTATTTGAACGTTTGTGGGAGGTGTTCAACGTCGGCAGATGCGTCTGCTACAAATCCGTTAGTTGTCGGTTTTTTGGCACACATCAAAGGATTTTTGTATGAACGTGAGGCGTCCGTCCACACGTCTGCCAACGCATCACTGTTGGTGCAGCTGCGAATGAGAATGCACGCATTCTTGCAATTGTTTTTGTTTGTTGAATTGATTTTTTCAGATCAATGATTCGTGGAAACGTATTGCTGACACGATGGGTATTCCGATACATGAATTAAAAAAGAAAAAAGAAAATCTTATGGCTCCATTTAGATTAAATTTAAAAAAGAAATTATCGTCCACTAAGTCGGGGGCTGGAGTAGAGGAAGTATAGTCAGCATCCACCACCTTCTTCTATTCCATTTCTTTCTGATAACTCTTCTGCGATGCAAACTCAAGTAGTAATTAAAAGCAATAAATAAATAAATAGCAGCAGCAGCTACAACCTCAATATCCATTTTTTAAAATGTTTCCTGACTGACCAAGACTGACTACAGACAGACGTGTGGACGGATCGTGACGATCTATCTGCCCATACGTCGGCCCGAAGCATCTATCGACATGTAGAGGATACATAATATCTCCTATAGTGTGTGCCTACTAATATATAGCGTGAATAATTTTCGCTGAATTGCTCTGTACAAAACACTTCATTTAATTACAAATGATTATTAGTAATTCTTATAAATATAGAGGGAAATGTGTACTTAAATCATTATTCATTTTCAAATAATTATTATAAATAATTTTAGTGTTTTGTTATAAGTAAATTACACGTGACATTTCTTTTCATTTTATTATTACGCAATAATATCAAGTTTAATAATGTAGATGATTGAATTGTACAAAATAATTATTTATTCTGAACAGTTCTACGAATGGTTTTAAACACTTTGTAAAAACTCGAATATCTGTTGCTATGCGGTAAAATGAATTGCCATTAAATGACAATTTTCGTTGTATCAGCACGTATAGTCCAGGAGAAATCGGCGCATGAGTACCGAAAACTATTCCACCTTAATTTTTTTATGCAATTCTCTTTGAATTGCCCTACTGATGATATAAATGCATGTTGCCATGGGGCAATCTAGTGCCATATTGTTTAAACCGAAATTGCTTAAACAATTGGAAGAAATTGTTATTTTTCAACCGGACAAATTTTTTTATATTCTTTATTGAAATACAAATAGAAAAGGTCCTATGACTTTTCACGATAAAGTTAATATTTTTAGGGATATGAATTTTTAAAGGTTCGATAAATCTCAAATTTGGGTACTTTTGACCCATGAAAAATATATTAAAAAAATATAATAAAATATAAATAATATTTTCTAAAATTCTTTATACAATAGTTAATAATATTCTTAATAGAGATTTAAGAAAATTTCATTGTTTATTCCTGTTTTTTAATTGTTAATTTCGCGCGCTCACAAGTATGCGTCGCTACCTTTAAGTATCGCCGTCTCTCTCTGACTCATGCGCTGCATCAGCCTCTCTGTGTCCTGAATCATTATTTATCATTTATCTTGAAAACTATTAACTTTATCAAGTTTGGTAAAGAGAGCAATGTTATTAATAATTAAATTGTCTACAATTTGTTTTTAACAAAAGTAATTTAAGTATGAATCGGAACATGTAATTAAAATTCCTTTTTTGTTATTATCATAGTGATTTATGCATTTTTATCAACAATAATAAGATAAAATAGTATTTGAAAAATTTATGGAATCACAATTATATATAAATAATAAGCTTTTCCTCAAACATACATTTGGAAAAATGCATTGAATCATTAATAAAGTATCATTCTCTAGTTTCTATCCGAAGTTCGTAAAATCTAATGTTTTATATTCCGGATTCAATGCATTTATCCAAATGTATGTTTTGAGCAAAAGCTCATTATTTATATATAATTGTGATTCCAAAAATTTTTCAAATACCATAATATCTTATTATTGTTGATAAAAATGCATAAATTACTATGATAATAACAAAAAGTAATTGTAATTACATGTTCCGATTCATACTTAAATTACTTTTGTTATAAACAAATTGTGGACAATTTAATTATTAATAACATTGCTCTCTTTACCAATCTTGATGAAGTGAATGGTTTCTTAGGTAAATGATAAATGATGATTCAGGACACAGAGACACCGTATGCAGCGCATGAGTCAGAGAGAGACGGCGATACTTAAAGGTAGCGACGCATACATGTGAGCGCGCGAAATTAACAATTAAAAAACAGGTATAAACAATGAAATTTTCTTACATCTCTATTAAGAATATTATTAACTATTGTATAAATAATTTAAAAAAATTATTATTTATATTTTATTTTATTTTTTTAATATATTTTTCATGGGTCTAAAGTTCTCAAATTTGAGATTTTTCGAACTTTCAAAAATTCATATCTCTAAAAATATTAACTTTATCGTGAAAAGTCATAGGACCTTTTTTATTTGTATTTCAATGAAGAATATCAAAAAAATTCGTCCGGTTGAAAAATATCAATTCCTTCCAATTGTTTAAACAATTTCGGTTTAAACAATATGGCACTAGGTTGCCCCATGGCAACATGCATTTACGTCATCAGTAGGGCAATTCAAAGAGGATCGCATAAAAAAATTGTGGTGGAATAGTTTTCGGTACTCATGCGCCGATTCCTCCTGGACTAGTATCAGTTATTTCAAAATAACTTCAAAATAAATTGGAATACAATAAAAAATTTATTCAATAAAATTTATAATGTGTGTTAGATATTAAATACCACGCGAACGGATATTGTAACGAATTTATTTCAACAAGAATCTTGGCTCAATTTATTTTGAAATGAAGAAATACATTTTAATGTAAAATGCTGATTGACTTTTTTATACAAATAACACGACAATAAAGTAATAAGTAAGTGTACACAAAGATAATTACTGTTAATCATCTTCCTTATTTATTAATAACCATAAACTTTGGAACCAAATGCAAATGATTCTTTAGCAATAGCTTTAGTTAACAAATCGGCAAAATTTTCCTAATACGACATAAAAAATATCCAATATTACTTTCCCGCCAACCCTCTAGGATGCGAGAAAAGTATTGGTTTACCCCGAAAAAAGTTGGAATTTTTTTTGTAGTCAATTTTACGTTTTTCAGTGAGAAAAACACGAAAAAAGGGTTTTAGAAAAAAAATCCTGTGTGTACGTCGTCGTCGTCGTTGTCGGCGACCACTTTTTGTAATTATGTTTTGTTAGCACGATACAGTCTCTGGAGTGCTTGAAGTCACCGATTTCATGATTGGGTATCAACTCACCAGAGCTAGTACAACGAGTGCTGTGGTACCTGAAGAACCACATTTTTGGAAATATTTGGAGAAATTTCGGTTTGTTAGCACTATACAGCCTGCGGAGTGTATACAAGTGATCAAATTTATGACTGGATATTGTTAAAGACGTCTCACAGATGAACCATATTGATTTTCAGCTCACCAAAGCCAGTACAACTAGGCCTATAAATCGAGATTAACTACATTTTTGGTCTCTTTTTGAGAATTTTAGGTTTGTTAGCACGATACAGCCTTCGCAGTGTATGCAAATGACCAATTTTATTATACTGTTTTAAATGAAACTAACTGTTTCTAGTTATTTCCACAATATATTGAAAATATTTTAAAAATTCTAAGATAATTGACAATTGTTTCGATATTAAATATCCTCGTCAGAATGACAGAAGTTACATTTCATTTGAAGCCTATCTGATGTTTTCAAATTTAAATTAAACGTCAGATAGGCTTCAAATGAAATGTAACTACTGTCATTCTGACGATGATATTTAATATCGAAACTTTTTTGGCGTATATCTTACTTTAGTATGTAGTATCGTTTTGGACGTTGAACAGTAGTAGTAATTCGTACATAGCCGATAGAACATCGTTTAGAATTCCGTCGCTTGGAATTATCGACCAACCGGTTATCATTTGATTTATTATAATTGATTACGGCGAAAAGTGAAATTGATGCCCTTTTTCCCTCCTCTATCTTACCCTATAGCGAAGATTTGAGGATTTACAACCTGCCGGTGCATAAGGTAAGATTCAGTTATTATGCAGTCCACTAACAAGATTCATTTATAAAAAAAATAGAGAATATTCTTTTGTGCCATATCATAACCTTGGTCACTTCGACCCGAGGATTAAATTTTCAATCAGATTTTAGTGGTTAGTATACCGATTTAAATTTTAGTCTTCGAATCGCGATTAGGTAACTTGAATCAAATTTTTTAGTTGTTGGTTTTCCGATTCAAATTCAATTAAGTATTTCGTTTGTTGATTAATTATTTTAGAGTAATTTGCAATCGGTATTATATTCATAATCTGATAAGTAGTTATAGATAGTAGATAACCTATCCAAAACATTGTTCTCTCCTTTTTTGCCGCGTAAAAAACTGTATCTTTAATTCCATTAAGTCTCGGAAATACATTTTGTCTGTTTTTTGTACGCACACCTGCCTCTCTCTTACTCACGTGTGAATTTGTTTTGAATAGTTTGCGAAAATTATAATAGTAATTATAGTATCCCAGTATTAATTTGGTGGATATATATTTGTGGTGCCATTCATTACTTATTTTTTAATTTGTTCAATTCCTTTTTTCACCATTGAACAAGTTAGGGAAGAATTTAAGCGTTTCTCCTTCGTTAATATGCCTAAAAATCAAAACGAAGTAAAATTAGATAGATTGCTAGCTAGTACAAATTCCTCAGAGAAACACTACACTCTTTGTTGATTTCCGCCTACCAACTAAAGAACGAGCGTTGCTTATCTCTGATGGGACACTTGTTGTGTTCGAAAAAATTGCTATATCAAAATATACTCATAGTTCGGTAAAAGATGGGAAAAATAATAAGTTATTTGAAAATTATATTCCTAATTCCTGTTAATAAAACGAGATATAAGGTAGTGTTAATTGTCTGGTGTTTTGTTTGATATGTTTTTAAATATGTATGTATGTATTTAATAATTATAAAATTATTAAATACATTTAACGATTATTAGTTGAAATTATAATATTGAATGGATATTTCTTCAAATAAGCATCATAAATTATTATATTGACTAAACTATGACGACATTTAACACAAACGATAAGGTTAAACCTTCAACTCACACTATATCTCTTGCGTCATGTTTACTCGAAGTTTATAAATAATCTCGGCTACGCGTACGCTTCGCCTCGGCCATTTAAAAACACCTCACCAAAAAAAAACCTTTTGCGGCTCGTAATGTAAATTACTATTATCACTGTTTTCCATTCTCCTGTTTTCTAATGGAAAAGCAATAATGCGGCAAGTCGTATTCACTTTTATGTTTATAAGCTCTGGAGGACCAATCGTAATGTTACGATAATAACTGCTTCCATATGTATGAGTTGTTTGTTATGTTAAATGAAAATCGATGTGTTTATGCACTTTTCTTTATATTTCTATTACTTTCAATTTTTTTCATTTTGCGTCACAATTAAGATTATCACAAATGCTTATGATATATTGTAATTGAAAAAGTTTTACTTCTTTATTATTAATTTCATGACAATGTGACTTTTTATTATTTTTTGGATGAATTTTAATTGAATTTTTGTTACTCGACTAACAACCTTTATATATATGATGAGAATGAAAAATTGAATGTGTGTTGTTATAGATATTTTTATATGTCGTTTAAAGTGGCTGATAACAAGGAAAGTTTTGTGAGAATTTAACCAATGGGAAATAGAGATTTAAATGAAACTGTCATATGACTGTTGAAACTCAGTCGATGCATATAATTTTGTGGACAAAGAAATTGATATATAGTTATCTGTGGTTTTTTATATGAAACGAAGTTTGAAATGGGTTTTGTAAAATTATAAGTACAGGGTGAAGACAAAGTAATAATTTATGTAAGAATTATGTGTTAACTCAAATTCGTACAATCACACTTCGCATCTTTTCATATTTGACGCAACACACCTGTGTTTCTGAAATGGGAAAATAAAAACTGTTTCGTAAACAAATTTCATAAAACAGAACGTGCTATGTTTCGCGATATATTATTTCGCTTCGTTGGCCGTATAGGTGTTCTCCAGTGATTTTTTTTAATTGAATGTTTAACCAATTCCAACAAGCGTTTAAAGGTTTGCATGTTCATCCTGTACAATTCTCAGTATCTTGATGCCGCTCGATTCCAACAATACCAACACCTTATTGCAGAATAATAACCTTAGCAAGATGCACCCACAATCGCTTTGATTTTAATAATTTCCTACGGCGGTTCGCCTACCACCATAAAACCTCCTCTTCATCAGAGGACATCGGAGCCGAAACTAAATTTAGAAACGCGATGCAAGTTGTAAATGTGTAAACGCGACTGGTTTTATGAAACTTCTTACAAGGGACTTGTTTCATGAAGTGAGTTTCTCCAGTGTGTACGGCGCCCTAGACACATTAGGCAGTGAAATATACACAAAAAAGGAGGGAATAAATCAAGACAAAACATAGGCTGGTAAGCAGTGGAGATAGGATGGTTAAGAATTGATACAAATTTGAATAATAGATAACATTAAATCTCTAAGTCTCTATTCCCTCTCTGAGTTCCTCCAACCTATTGACTGGTGACGAATATACTTTTTGTTTCAATATATCCTACATGGTATAATCCACTGGTTTATACACCGGAGACCGTGCTGACCACTTAACACATGCATCTACTACATGGCCTATCTATTCTCCCGTACATTTTGCCTTTGCCTATAGGATAAATGGATAAAGATTGGAAAAAAGCCTGGATTGAATATGTTTTTGGTCGAATACCACTATTTAAATTCCCCAAATTATTCTTAGCTTAATCAGGACTACTCCCATTTTTAATATTAACTGGTTTATATTCAGTTTTCATTCTACAAAGTTTAAAAACACGCTTACGAACTCTTTTTTATAACCATGATTATGCTCATGCTCCTAAATAGGTGAAAAATAGTGGAAAAGTTATGACGAAGTTATGGAATAGTTCTTATTTCTGTGAAATCTTAAACTAGTTTTCGGTGATGTAATTTAGTAAAGCAGGTGTTTATTTTAATACTTGCATAAAATTCGAACGAGATTCTTATAATTTGTTAATTTTTCCTGGTCTCTGTCGGTGAGAATAAAAACCTTCTTCCTATTTAACTAAATTACATGGTTGGTAATTGTTGTAATTTTTTTGTTGCTTCAGCTGTTATTCTTTCCCACACTTTTTATAAAAAACGAATATTAGCTCATGTTCTTCTGTAAATTATTTTTGTTAAAAAACATTTTCTAAATACCAACTAGAAAATTGATATTATCTTTAGTTAGTCTTTGTTATTTTCAATATACATACTTAGCCACAAAATTCCATAACCAATTAATGTGTATGCTATCAATTAAGAAAAGCTACCTTTAATTATAATTACAGATCAATTATTACTAGGCGATGTTATTTAAACAATTTGAATTTGAATTAGTATTTTATCAATTTTGGAAAATTTATTAATTCCGAAAAACCAAGCAGTCTCTTCATTTTATGGTTTACCAATTAATTCAAGGCTTTTCATTTTAATTTATACAATTGCCAGAAACTTTTCCACAGTAACTGCGTCAGCACTAGTTTCTCTTTGTACATAGCGACAGCACAGTACCTACCCTTCATTATGAAGTATAAGATTAAACTAACATTTCACCAAAGTTACTTTATATTCACATTAATGTGAAATTTGTATTTGAGTTTGGAATTAGGAAAAAATGAGTTTGATGGTTGAAGTAAATAATCGAATTATGTCGAATTTTAATAAAAACCAACAATTCTCAGTTTTTCTGCCCAAACAGAAGACTTTCAAAACAAGCATTTTCAAAATGACAGCATTCTCAAATTCTCATCCATAACGAACTCAGTATGAAATGAGTTAGTCGACATATATTTTAAAATTGGATGGGTTTTTTTCTTAGCCTCCATACTTATCTGAAATTCATTCAGTTGCTTTTCTATTAACCGCTTCGCTACCTGTGCTGACGGATTGTTTCCAATTCTTATCATTATTTTAATTTCGTAAGGTTTGATTCGAAAGGATAGGCACTGATCTTTGTTAAATTTCCCAAATACTAACCATCGTCAACTAAATGCGTCAAATTGTGAATATTACTGCTGACATAAGGTCTGTTCCAACTAACACAAAAACCGTACAAGTACGATACAAACCTAGTTGACCTGCTGATTAGTGGATACAATAAGTCTGTGTAATTCACATCAAATTTGCTACGTTACTCAGATTGTACGGTACAAAAACGGTATTTACTTGGTTGGAACAAACCTATAATGTTCACCGTATATTTTACAAAAATCATTTACAGAATGTTTTAATAATGCTTTAGCGACATGAAACTGATCTTTATAGAAATCTGTAGAGCAAATAGTAATAGCGCAAAATGAACATAGAAAATGTTCGTATACCTTATGATCAAGAACATTAATTGAAATTACTATGCCATAATAGAGAAGAAAATTTCTATATTCTAGGCATTTCCAAAACGATAAGCAATCCAAGCCTCTAACCGCTCTGTGGCGCTCTTTAGGAAGCTTAATTTTAAGCATGTTAGTCGATATTTCTTCCGTTGTCCTTGCAGGCCATTTTAATTATTTATTTTTGAACTTTCCATCACCCCACCCTATCAATAGTCTTTTTGTTACGCCCAAATCTACCAAATGTAAAGAATCTGCTATAGAAAAACAACGAATCATGTCGATTGGAAGCTTTAAAATTATCGAATCAGTTTTATGATGAAATTCATCTTTCTTTTTACGAAAGTCATCATTTGTTCTTTCAGGGTGTTCTTTGTTAGGATAATAATTTGTATGAGATATATAGGAATATTCCCCGGTAATTGTGCATTTTTGACATCCATGTTGAGAATTGAAATTTGCAACTCCTAAAAATCTAGAAGAAAAATAATTAAATAACAATAAGGCATTGCATGAACTCATTAACTTTTATAAATGACCTTGCTGGAGAATCACATATGAAACATTTCGCAGAAACATTTATTTTGTGTGACCCTATATCTATGCCTTCTTCGAATACCATTAGCAGTTCATCAACAAAAATAGATAGAGATTCGTTTAAATCACTAGGCTTTTCTTTTCCGTAGTATATACCAATGATCATCGGTTGAATGGTTAGTTCATTAATATTAAAAAGAAAAGGCCAAAACTCGAACTTGGATGAATTAAAAATTGGTAAACCATCTATATTTATATTTATTGAAACGTTCTCACATCTTTTTGTGTTTTGATAACATGTTGTAATACATTCCACTAATCCATTATGCCAGTAATGACCGCGTGCAATTTCATTTATGACTATCGTTTTACTAGCGGTTGACAATAACGTTCGCGGATCTTTAGGAAGTACAATACTGGTATTTTTGTTTAAAATTTCAAAGAGATCTTTTAATGTCACATGTGTTATTTGATGCTTCAATGACCACTCTTTTAGCTCTTCCTTATCTTCTAGATCGCTATTATCTGATTCTAACACATCACTTTTCGAACAGAAATCAAAACTTTGTGAGCTGCTTGAAGGAAGATCGGTAACCTTGCTGCTGAATTCCTTAATTCAAATTTGTGTTTCATTGGGCTCACCACTATCATCAGATCCATAAATATGTTTATTGATCTGCAAATTATATTGTTTCATGTTGTATGGAAACGGAAATTGGTTTGATAAAATATAACTTACTTCTTCACTTGTTTTTCTTTGAAAATTCTTTCTTACTTTCCTTTTAAAACTTCCACTTTTAACTAATTTCCGAGAAGACATACTGTAAATAAGCGCTTCGTACTTCTAACAAGTCTCGAACACAAGTAAATAGTTTTAACGGTTTCAAAAATATTCATAAGGTCATATCTTATGTTTATAAGCTTATTACAGAACTTGAAGGTTTGTATTTGTTTAAAAAAAATGCCTTTTGGTTTTGCAATAGCCTTTTACAAGCATATACTGTGAAAGGTTCTAAAATCGGTAATCGTAAGACTATTAAATAACCTCTAAGTATTATACACGATTTTAAGTTGCTAAAAATGGGTTATTTGTATAACTTTTTTGAAACTTCAAAGCCATGGAACCAATAGGTTGTAAAGTGAGGGCAGTATTATTTTATTCTTTCTGCAAATGGCCTTTCCGTATCATAAATAACTATGTAGTTCTAAGAATATAAGGCAATATTTATAGCTCAAAAATGACTTTTCGGCAAACTCCAAACTACAATATGACCTTTTAAGGATTATAAAGAAATTTTCAGAACCATCATCTGAGAAAAATGCTACTTGGGTAGGTACGGTTCAATTGAGTTATTTTTGACCCAGGTCCTACAATATGTAATTTAATTCATGGCCTAACTTTTCTTTTCACCCTAATTTTTGAAAAAAGTATGCTTAAGTTTTCCATTTTTTCTACAAAACTCAAAATAAAAGAAAGGTAGGAATTATTCTAAGAAATTTGGCATATTTTTAGTTCAAGCCCCGTTTTCTCTTGTTTCATAAATACTTTCTCTGGGTTTCGTACTTTCAACATATACTTCCTTACCAGTTTTTGATATCTTCCATTTTATTAATAATTATAGGTCAGTTTATATCATCATTATAATATCCTAGTGTTCTCATTTCTTCTAAGTCATGCTTTGGGTGGATCTGTACTTCCATTCTTTGTATAATGTGTCCTACCGGTTGTTCAGTTTCTTCAACGCACTCTTCTTTATCTTGTATTCCTTTAATTATGAAGTTTCTCTCATCAATTCTCCTCTTCCGAATTTTGTTCTTTAAGATATACATTTTCCATCCCCACATCTTCTCTTTACTTCATGAGATGTACATCTTTTCTTTTATAATCTCAAATATAGTTCTAATCTCATCCATTTTGTGCAGCGCTAGGCATATTTTTCGGGTCGACTCCGCACAGAAAATGATTCCTCTTTGTACAACTGTTGAACATTTCTCCAGTGGCGGCTCCTCCATTAGGTCATTGGGTCAATGACCTCCCATTCAAAAATAATTTAAAAAAATATTTAAATAGATATATAAAAAAATAAAATATACCTACTATACATATAGTATAGTATTAAATACTAATACTAAGTATTTCTCTTAAATAAAAAAAAATTTAACTAAAATATTTCAAACGTTTTTCAAGACGACCGTGTAAACGTTACTTCGCAGCGAGTACCTACAACTCTGCGAGATTCACATCGATGACCTCAACGCGTTAAATGGGGACGGAATCTGCCGAACGTTGACAATCTTCGTAACGTGAAAGAAACACGCCCGAACTTTACATGTGTTGGGTCAAAAGCCCGGGTTAATATCGATGATGAATCGACTTCGATTATTACACGCTTAGAAAAGAGATGAGTAGAGTGGTTGGCAGGCTGCGCTATATTTTGATTTAAAGGAGATCATTTTGAAATCAAATAAGATTTGTGTTTTGATGTAATAAGTTGTTATTGTTATTATTTTGGTTTTTGATTCGTTTTTTTGAGGGCTTGTGTTTTAATTATTTGGTGTCATTTTATTCTACGCCTTTTATCATGTCTGTGGTGCAAATGGTTCAAAATTTGAGAACGAAAAGTGAATTAAGTTTTGAAAATCTATTAAAACTAAAGGAAGGTGGTCGTCCTCTTCCAGATTTAAAAATTGAACAGACTAGCAAGGACAAAAATAAAGAAGTTCATCGCAATTTTCGCAGGTCTATGTATGATTTGTCTGATTGGATTTACGGATGTGAAGTAAGTGATGCATTTTACTGTTTCGTTTGTCTGCTTTTTTCGAATAATTCTTTATGGTGTAAAAACGGTGTCCAAGACTTAAAACATTTAAAAGAGAAATTAAAGAAACATAGTTTATCGGCAGACCATATGAAATGTGCCATGAGTTTTGCTACAATCGGTACTATGGATATTCGTTCTCAATTAGACAATGCTTATAGACAATCGGTAAGAATTTTTAATGAAAATTTGTTGAAAAACAGATATATTATACATAAAATAATTGACGGTGTGAAATTTTGTGGGGCGTTTGAACTTGCTTTGCGAGGGCACGACGAGACAGAAACTTCTGTAAATCCGGAAATATTTCGTGGACTTATAAATTTTGTTTCAGATCTGGATCCAATATTCAAAGAATACTTGGATAAGGCTACGGTTTTTAAGGGTACTTCTAAAACTGTACAAAATGAATTACTTGATTCAATGTTATCGGCGGCTCAAGAATAACTTAAATTGGAGATTCAGTCAGCCGAATATATCGCAGTCCAGGTGGATGAAACTACTGATAGCTCGAACATAACTCAAATGACTTTTATTATATGGTACATTTTATCCGGTGTCGTTCACGAAAGGTTTATAAAATTTGTAAATCCTACCGGCACCACAGCCGAATATTTATCGGAGATAATTTCTAAAGAATTAGAGGTACTAGAAATTAATAAAACACCGGAAAAGTTAATTGGACAGAGTTATGACGGAGCTTCTACTATGAGTGGTCGATTAGGCGGAGTACAAAAAAAATTAAAGAACGATATCCTCAAGCAAATTTTATTCATTGTTATGCTCACCAATTAAATTTAATTCTGCAAAAAGCAGCAAGTCAGAATAAAAATGTTGAAGTTTTTTTGCCAAGTTACAGGGATTTTCCACATTTTTTAGTCGATCTCCAAAACGTACAGCTATTCTCGATGAATTTGTTAAAGTACGTTTACCTAGAGCGGCACCGACAAGGTGGTATTTTAATACGCGTTGTGTGGAAACCGTATTTTTGTATCAAGCTGATATTTTGGCTTCAATAGAAAAGATAATTGAGGTTGAAGAAGACTCAAATTTACTTAATCAAGCAATAGGATTAAAAACTTTTTTGCAAAGCGTGGATTTCCTTTATTGGCTAAATTTATTCCATTTAATAATGCCTAATTGTGAAGTTTAATCAACTTCAAAAACATGGTATTGACGTGATATTGGTGAAAAAAAAATTTAGTCTCATTTAAAATGTCAATTCAAAAAGTCAGAGACCATTTTTTATTAAATGAAATATTTCCCGAAGCACCTTCATCTTCTTCAACACTTGGTGCAAAAAGACCAAGGAGAAATGAAGACTCAAAGCGCCGAGTTGCTTTGAAGGCTTGCGACATAGTAATTTCTGAGATTAACCACCGCTTTAGTTTCAGTGATCATTTAGTGATTGCCCAGTTATTTTACAGCGACCAGTTCGAACAATATAAAATTAATTTTCCAGATCGTATTCTTAAGTCAATAAGAGAAAACTTTTCTAGTATTAATTACTTAAAACTAAAAACTGAACTTCAAGTTATTTATGAACGCGACGATTTTAATAAGAGTTCAGGAGCTGTGTCAATGCTGCAATTGTTTATTAATAACAATCTCTCGAAAACTTTTTCGGAAACTGTAAAATTGTTGACTATTTTATGTATATTACCAATGACAACTGTAGAAAGCGAAAGATGTTTTTCTACATTAAAGAGAATCAGGGCATTTTTGCGTAATATGCACGAGAGATTGTAGGCGTTAGGTATGTTAAGCATAGAAAAGCAATTTGTGAATAGTATTCATAATTTTAATGAAAGGGTTATTGATCACTTTGCAAATACAAAAGATCGAAGGCTTCACTTAAATTTTAAAAAGATTTAGATTAATTATCATTTAATTTAAGTTTGTCATATTTAATATGTATAAAAAAGAATAAAATGTGGTTGCTTTTTAAGAGAGCGTTATTTTTATATAAAACAAGCGTGGCCCAAAATTTTTTTTGCTAATCTGGCTTTGGTAAAGAACTCCACAAATTTTGCGTTTTTAGCGATTCTAACGACTTCTTGGCAGAAATTGTGCATGGTTTTTCGAAAAATTTCCGCCCACGGCGAATAGGCCTCCAGGGAACTGGTCAGCGTCGTTCTGTATTTTAAGATTTTGGTCACATCACTTATGACCCCCCTATAAAATTAACCTCGAGCCGCCACTGCATTTCTCACAATATTTCCTAATTGATATTAGAAATCTAGCCAATTAACAGACTCAAAAGACTGCCGTTGCCTATGGTACACAGATCTTTGCATAACCTTCTCCAGTGTTTGATTGAATTCCTATCAATAAAAACCGTGCTTCAGAATTTCATTTCTTATCCTTTCAATCAATTTGTTTCTGTTGCTTTCCATTTGCTTTGGACATTTGTGTAGTTCACATTTTTTCAGTCTAAATTTTATGCTGCAGCTTTGATTTTCCAAATATAACAGTAACTAATAAAAAAAATTTGAGGTAAAAAATCACACGCATATTAAAACAATCGAATTTATTCAGAAATACAACAAAAACAAAACTGCCATTGTTCACTTTTCACAGTAAAAACGTTCATTAGATACAAAATTATTGGAATAACGTAACGAAATTTCAGTTATGGCCCAATGGGAATTGTATGTATGTAGGCAGGTAAATTCTGTCCCATATTTTAAATCCCATAACGGGTTTTAACTGTGAGAGCCTCACAAAATTACTAGGTCATCAGGGATCCTATTCAATGTCTATGTAATGCTATTAGAATACGGATTAGATAATCAGTTAAGTATCGCCATTAGTGAGTAGGTTAAAAACTAATTTTGTTTATTATATAGCAAATAAACAAAAAAAGTTTCCCTTAGTATAACGAAAGTTATAACAATAACAACATTGATAAAAGAATTTATTAATGGTTATGATAAGAGAATTGAAGGTGAATTGATAAAAAATCTCAACTGTAAAATACTTTTTCCAAATTCAAAATTCTAAAGAAGGAGAATCTTATGTATATTCAAATTCTTATATAGAGTATGCCTGAAAATGTTGGCAACATATGGGACATTTTTTTATTATTATTGTTATGGCAAAAAGTTATCCTTTATAAAGAGTTCTGCATAGTCAACAACGTAAAACGCAAATATCACATGTCAAATTTTATCATTCGTATACGAAATACGAATTTTGTCAAAAATTTGGTAAAAGGGTAACGTGGCAAAAAGAGTGATGATTAGATATATGCGTGCCATATACTAAACCATTTTATATTCCAGACCATCAATTAGGGTTACACTTACCTCCAATCTTAGAGAACGAAATAATACCATATGTTCAAAATCTCACTGAAATATATTATACTTAACACAAACAATAAGAATCAACCATGACCACCGTCAACGGGTCTATGACCAGAGACCACAGCTACACTTACGAGTAAGAAATACAACTATTTATACATGCTGAATCAATATTCTTCAGTCTGTTAACACCGTTTACATTGAAATATAATAACCTTGTCCGGGTTGACTGTTTTACAATTTCTTAGCGGTCTATTCTGAGCGTGTTTTATTAATCACCCAAATAAACGTATTCCCTAAAGAATCGTGGTTCACTCCTTACTGATTAACCTTACTAAGTTTATTACTTCTGGTTCAATAACCGTGACACGTGTCTTATTCAATCTAATATAGGAAGGGGTATCGAGTTATACCTCATTTTAAAGGTCTTTTTAATCTCTACACGTCGGTTTTTTTTTTAATTGATCGATTCGTTGTTGAAATATTTAGGAAAATATATTTGCTGCTTCGTACCATTAAAATAAAAACTGCAATTGTTTGTTTTGTTATTCCTTTCAACTTTTTTGTATAAAAAAATGTTTTTCATAGAGAAAATAAAAGACATGATACCTATTGAATTGTTACCATAGTTACCAGTTGTGTGAAAAAGCAATTTATTAAAAATGGTTTACACTTTAGCTGAAAAAGTTGAAATAGTGTTAATTTACGGCGCCGAAAACCAATGTGCTCGACGAACTGCTGCAATATTTAACGAAAGGCACCCAGATAAGAACATCTCTCATAGGCTTGTCCTAAATCTAATCGCCAAATTTACTCTAACAGGATCTGTTGCAAATTTAAAACATGATCAGCCAAGAGTTTTGAATGAAGCCACTCAAATTGAGGTGATAGGTTATTCTGGTATGAATCCTAATACTTCGTTACGTACCATTTCTGCTGCAACTGGAATATCCTTAGGCTCTGTCCACAAAATTACAAAAATTAATAAATCACATCCCTATAAAATGAAAGTATGTCAATAGTTAAGTGAAGACGATTTGGACAGAAGAATTGAGTTTTGTGAACAAATGACTACAATTATTAATAACAATAACGAATTTTTAAAAAATATCTGCTTCACTGATGAAGTGTACTTTTTATTTAAATGGTTTAGTCAACAAACATAATTGCAGATATTGGAGCTATGAAAATGACCATGTATTTGTCGAAGGGCATACCCAGCATCCCCAAAAAATTAATGTATAGGCCGGTATACTAGGAAATCAAATAATTGGTCCATTGTTTATAAATGGAAATCTAAATGGTGAGATGTACTTGAATATGCTAGAAAATACGATCAATCCGTTAATTACCGTAGCAATTGAAAATCAACTGGATAGAGATGGTAACAACTTTCTTGACGAAAATGAGTTATATTTTCAGCAAGATGGAGCTCCCCCCCATTATGTGCTTCCGGTCCGTCAATGGTTAAACAATGTATTTCCCGGTAAATGGATAGGGCGAAGAGGACCTATATAGTGGCCAGCTAGGTCCCTAGATCTAGCACCATGTGATTTTTTTCTATGGGGACATTCAAAATAAGTTGTTTACACACCCCCGCCACAAAATATAGGAGACCTTCGACAGAGGATTACTACAGAATGTCGAGCAATTCGAACAAAAGTGTTTGAAAATGTGCGTCACGAATTTGAACAGCGGTTATACCATTGTTTGGCCAACAATGGGCAACATTTTCAGCAATTATCAAATTGAAAATCTGTGTACAATATTGTAATTTAGTTTTGATAAAAGGAATGAGAATAAACAGTTGCAGTTTTTATTTTAATGGTACGAAGCAGCAAATAGATTTTCCTAAATATCTCGACAACGAATCGATCAATTTAAAAAAAACAAAAACCGACGTGTAGAGATTAAAAAGACCTTTAGAATGAGGTATAACTCGATACACCTTCCTATTTAGGATTTTGAAGTTGGTAACTCTCCCTGGCGGGGGGGGGGGTGAAAGGGGACGCGTTGCCTTTATGATAAAAAGTTGTCCCCTTCGATATATTTGTTGACGTGACCCAGGATTTTTCTTAAAATATACACATTTCGAGAAAATTAGGGTGAGAAGTCCTGAAATGAACACCCTGTATATAATCTTGATCTAAAATAAATCTAAGTAATTTAGAGAAAATTATGTGCGTTCCGAAAGAGAGACAGCTGGTGGCAACAGCCTCTGATCCATCTCACAGTCGGTGTTGAGTTTTTCAAATATTGGCTAGCTAATCTTGTATAGCAGAGAAATTAATTCCTAAATAAAAAAACCAAAAGATCACAGTCGAAATAGAATCCAATTATCGAGGAGGAAAAGCAAAGAAATTCTGATATGTATTTGGATAATTTGAAACAGGACAATAGGTATAACAACCTAAATCGTAAAATTAAAATCAAAATGTTATTTCAATGTATTGAAGGCTCAGACCCTAATTCCAAAGAAACAATATAAAGAACGCGATAATAAAAACTGTAAATGAGTTTTGTTTTTATCGCTTCAAAAAAAAACACCAGCTTATCAAAATACGGTATTATATTCTCAAATAGCCAAACTACTAAATCGTTTATCGAAATTGAAACTTTTAAAACTCGGCGAAATGTTTTCTTCGGTATTCAAAAATAAATTTTCACTTACCTACTCAAAAAATAAGGGACGGTCGGACACTGGGCTTCAAAACTATCAATTTAATACCTGATCACCCCGAGAGATATCTGGATTCAACTTCCAAAAACGCTCGGTTTTTGGAATTTATAATTTAATTCCTACCTAAAATTTTTGGCGATAACGGTGGTGAGGGAATTAACTTGAATCGATTTACTTACAGCTAGAAATATTGCTACTATACTGGACGGCTTTGGTTTTAATTAAAATAGTTTATATACCGGGCGTCCTCGATAATTTAAATTTTGAAAAGCGGAATTTAATAAATTTTACATATTTCTTTAGATGGTATTTCATGGCTTTTGAATTACGAATGAAATAAATACCTCAATTAATGTTACGGGACTGAAACGGTACCAGAAATCAAAGTTGGAAAGTAAGTAACAAGTTATATCCACTTATTAAAATTAAAATACCATCGGAAATGCTTAAAAAAAATAACTCGTTACACGACTTCTTCTTTTTCTTACTGTGCCATATCCGTGATCGGACGTAGGCCACCTCTCACTTCTACCTGTGTTGTGCTCTCCAGTTACCACAGATAGAAGGGACCTACAGTTTAACGACGGATCCGAACGTCTATGTTGAGAGGCTGTACTAGGCAGAATACTGTCGATGGTTTGCCATTGCCTTCCGACAGGTGGCTCTCCGAATTTTTAATTATGATGTTAACTAGGCCTGGGTTTTATCCCGGGGCCTCTCGGTTAGCAGACAGAGCACCATTCCACTAGACTACGGAGACCACTTCCACCACGACTTCTACTCATCGTAAACAATTTCTGTGTTGATGTTATCGTGAGCCATGATCTACTAAGAGACCACTCAAAACTCGAGCTAAAGTTTGGCGGCCCGAAAGAACCCTTGGAAATATGCAACGTACTAGAAGCTTCTTACCACCAGCATCTGTTGCCACAAATCTCAGGTACGATAACAAGCCGATCACAGTAAAAAGTAGACTCTATAGCAAGGAAGACGAAAAGTTTATCACGCAAGATATGGACAAGCTAATCGAAGACGGGATAATAGAACCGAGCATCTCATCCTGGAGAGCGCAAGCCTTAGTAGCAGGTGGAGGGGTTATAAGAAGCGTTTAGTAATTTATTATTTCTTGACGATTAATAAATACACAGGGCTAGACGCCTACCCCATGCCTCATATTGTAAGAAAAAAGTCGTAAGTGACATCTCACAATACGAAATCTATCACCGGCCTCTTTAACATAATTACAGTTCTGAGACATCGGCATAAGGGCGATGTTTATCAATAAACTTTCTTAGTTCAAAAGTACGTCTATGATGGTTTCCTTTATTTTAACCCATTTGTATGTTTCCTTCCTATCAGATGTCTAGTGCTGTTTGTCTTACATTGAAAATGTCTTAACGAACCTTGACGAGGCGAGAAGAGTGTGTAATCGTTATCCTTTGTTGTAATCAAAAAATGTTGGGAG
Source organism: Galeruca laticollis (assembly GCA_963921935.1). Classification (NCBI taxonomy): domain Eukaryota; kingdom Metazoa; phylum Arthropoda; class Insecta; order Coleoptera; family Chrysomelidae; genus Galeruca; species Galeruca laticollis. Next base: position 79,244,009 of record OY998176.1, read on the forward strand.
TGGCTTATTGACCAAATTATATGCCAATAAAAAAAATACAAAATATTTAGTCAAATTGATTTGATATGGGATTGTCACCAAATCCTGATCCCCTCGGGAGAGAAAATATACACTCCATTTGAAGCTTGCGGCAAATTATATCAATTTACCAGAAAACCTTTTGGCGTGACCAATGGTGTAGCTGCGTTTCATCGCGGACTCGAATTTGTCATATCTACAGAAAAACTACATGGTACATTTACATATCTATATGACGTTACGGTTTGTGGGAAGACGCAATCCGAGCACGATCACAATTTAAAAAGGTTTTTGGATGTTGCGTAAAAGTACGGCATATATTTAAATTAACAAAAAAGTGTATTTAACTAATATAAAAGCGATCTGTTGGGATATACGGTTAAAATAATATAATTAAACCGGACAGCTAACCGCTTAAACCCCTACAAAAGTTACCCGCGCCTACAAAGACGGGAGAGCTAAAAAGGGTCCTCGGGTTACTCGCTTGTTACAAAAAAAATAAAACCACTTACTAATGTAACTAGTTTCCCATTGTTGCAAAATGCTCTGCGATGTTTTGAACAGCTTAAAGGTTATATCAAAAGAGCTATAATAAGTTTCACGGTAAATGGTATTGGCTAAACGATTATAATAAAACCAATTAGACCCTGAAGTTGTAAAACTCGAGAGTTTCCATCATAAATGTAAAATTATTACTTATAATTGCACAAGTGGTTTGTATTTTATCGGGTAAATTTGGGTTGTTTAATGAGTAACTGTTTCCTAGCAATTTAACAAGAATAACTGTCAGCTATTAAAAACACGACACCGAAGGTGGAGTGTTTTTAGGTTGACAGTTATTCGAGTCAAATTGCTAAAGGAAACAGTTTAGAATTTTAACAACACAAATTTACCCAATATCAATACAAACCTCGAGTGTACCTAATTCGGCAGGACAATTTAATGAATGAGAAATTTGGAAACATAACTTGCAATATCACATTCAATTTCTCGATGGAAGTATCTGGCTCAAATGCGTATCTTTTTGCATCGCAAAACGTTGAAAATTGTCGCCAGATTGATTATTGCGTCGCAACTGTATTAGTAGGCACACAGGTATTAACAATTTGACTAATTTTGGCGTTCGTAGACACACCGAATCGACTAATTGTTAGTTCTTGAAAATTCAATAAGTTGTTGACAAACATGCCAAACTATTTATTCTGGTAACCAACAACGCAATAATTGATGAACAAATGAATAAGTGAAAAAACTACTAGTGTATTTGTGCACTGTGGCATATGCGATTTTTTATACATTAGTTGAATTTTCAATATAATTTGTAGGTATAATATTTATACATATAAGAAGCCCAATGGAGAATAAATTTGAAATACTGGAAATATGAGGAAATGACTTTTGCATCACAATAATATGAAAGCAGGTAATTTTGTCTCTCAGAGAGGGATTATAGAGGATTACGGCTCACACTTTATGTTATTTTAGTCGTTGTATTTAATTGGAAGTGTTACGGCGTACAATAATTTGAAAACACTTATATATTATTAGAGAATGGAAAGAACGATAGTGATCTAGTATCAATCAACAAGGGTCAATCAATACCAAACTCAAAGAACACACCATTAAGAAATTATAGAAACTACCAACTTGTCAACGCTAATATAAGACCCAAATCAGGGTAAAGGTCTCATGAGAACTCACCCTTAACTCGAATATAACTAATGTGAAAAAGGGGGGAGGGAGACATCACAATTTAGAAATACTCCAACAAATTGTCTTATAGTATTTACAGGAAACCTACACAAAACCGATTGTCATTTCAAGATCCTCTTGCCATCCATACCAATATAAAATAGCAGCTTTCAACTGTTATGTCCATAGGCTTCTAAGTATTCCATTGTCAGAGATTGATTATCATTTCGAGGTGAGTGTTCTGAAACAGGTAGCAGTTAATAACCAGTATAATCCACACATCATTGACCGTCTCAATCGCAAGGTTATTAATAGAAGAGAACATAATTTGGCTTCTCCTAAGGTGGATTCGGTTGACAGGTTCATTTCCATTCTTTTTTGAATAACAACATTTCAAACAAAATAGCCAGGCGTATCAACAATTCCATAGAAGATGTTAAAATCATTTACAAAACATCTAACGTTTTAGGTAGGCATTTGGTGAATTCCAACGATAGAATTGATAAGCTTTCAAAAAGTGGAATTTATAAGCTTGAGTGTGGTGATTGTGAGGCAACCTATATTGGTTGAACTTTTAGACATTTGAAAACTGGGATATTGGAACATTTGAATCCAAGTAAGGATTCTGCTTTTGGACATAATTTGAGATTCAACAACCAAAACTTAGCCCTGGTAGAAATTCGACAATATTGCATGGGGTCACTCTTAGAAATTATCTTAGATTGGATTTGAGGATATACACATGAATAATGAATTGTTAGTTAAGTGTCTGAACACTCAAGTTAATTTGAATAGATCTTATATCCCACTCCACAGTAGGCTAAAATTTTGATTATTAATACACACAATTATTAACGGCGGTTTCAAGATTTTTAATCGTTTCCCTAATCTTTTTTGCTTGTTTTATTTTAACATTTAATTTATTCATTTCCAATTCTCTTTATTAGTTCTTTGTCGTACTCCTATGTTTCTTGACACTTTTTAACTATTCTAACACTTTTAGTTATCTTAATTGATATAAACTCTCTTGACATAGGAAGCTTTTGAGTCTTTGTTTTAATAGTTTTTGTTTCTTTTTGCTCCATTTGTTGCTTATTTCAGGATTACTGTTCAATTTTATCATTCCCCCTATTTTTTCGGATGTTACTTTCATTCTCAATAGATTCCTCTTTGAGTATCCCAACTTGAACTTTTGAGTCATGTTCCCATTAGACTGTTTTCATTACAATTATTGATTGGGCTTCTCGTTGGTTTCCTTCAATAGATCTTGAATAAACTGATTCGTTGACCCCCTACCGTCTTTGGATTTCCCTTTCTGTTAGATCGAAGTGTTACAGTAGTGTGCAATTTTCGTTTTAGAATTTTCTTAGACAAAAGGGCACTGTTGTAATAATTATCCATCAAAAGGTGATGTCCCTTGTCTAAGAAGGGGCTAATGTGTCTAAACACTAACGATTCAAGTTTCGATACGATTTCGGGATGGGTTGTATTCGAGGCTAATTTACCTTTGTATATTTCTATATTATGGTTATACCTGTCAGGAGAACACAGTTCATAGAACTTGATGCCATATTTGGCCTTTTTGCCTATTATATATTGTTTTAAGCTAAGCCTGCCCCGGTGTAACAGGAGAGACTCGTCCAAAGATAGAGGCTCATCAGGTGAATAAGCGTTTTAAAAATTTCTGATCAATGTTCTAATCAGCTCATTTATTTTGTTAAGCCTGTCAGTATTTTCGTTTTCAGTTGTGCAATTAAAACATCGAAGAAGTTGTTCACAACGTCTTCCAGAAATTGTATGGGAAAATACTGGATGATAGTAGAGTGGGCCCAAAGAAAATAATTTGCGGATCGTTGGAAAATGAATTTGACCCAGAAGTATACATATACCAAGAAATTTGTACAGCTCTTCACAGTTCGTTTCGTCAAATTTAGTAAAACGCTCATGCCGGCACTTAGATTTTTTCCATAAATATTTGTATTTGTAACGAGCAAATCCATCACTTCTTGGCTCCACAAAGAATTAAAAACTGCAATAGGAGATGGAGGTTGATCAAAATTCAATTTTACGCCAGCTGATATTTGATCAAAATTGAAATTTGGAATGTCGCTTGTTGTATCCTCCCACTCATCATTCTCATCACTTTCGTGGATATTTTGAGGATTACTTTCAATATCACCTACAACAATACCGTCAACACCTATTTCAGGAAGATTCTCAATAGCATTTTGTTCCGATTATCAATTTCCACTCATATGTTCTGTTATATCCTCCCACTCATTATTTTCACCATTTTCGACATCACCATCGATTGTACCTGTAAAACAGACATAAATGAATTGACCTTACCCTCAATGTCACTCCCAACAATACCCTCAATATTCCTCTCATAATTATCCACATCTGAATTGTCGTCTGATTCTGAATCACTGATGGTATCGTCACTGTTATTTTCATCCTCACGACTGGGACAAAAATCTGGGTCTCGGTCATCCTCTCCTGCAAACGGATCCTCTTCTTAATCTAATTCGTCGTAATTCTTATCGTCAGTTGGTACTTCATGAAATAATCGTTATAAACGTCCATGTTCCTTCGTATCCATTCTCGTGTCGTATGTTTCTCATAAACATATAAAAAATGTATAAATTGTTTGCCAAAATAACCTATAAAAGTAAATGAAATAACATATCAAAGTAACCTCTATGAATTCGTACTTACCAAAAAGTATTACTCTCAACACAACAAACGACTTTTTCAAAAACTATTACTTCACGCGTCTCAGGAAACAACACGTCCACTCCTGTATAATCTTATGCACTAACCGTCTATGAATGCAGTCGTGCGTTTCTTACCGCTAACAATAATTTCGCGCAGACGTATGACCAGATATAAACAAAAACTCTTTTGGGGGACATTTCCCAGAAAAATTATTAAGCGTAGATGGACAATAATGCTTAAGTTCCGTAAGTATTTACAGAAACAGCGACTGCTTTCGTAGACGTGTCCACAATCGACTGTCAAATATCGTCTACGCCTGCAGACGCGTCCTCTGAAGGGTGTCTGTAATTGCAGACGTGTCCGTGAATGTGTTAATGACTTCCGCCGTTCGATTGTTTGTTTTGGTTAATACTCTCCATTTCCATAAACAGATCCTCTGTGGGTTTGAGCTGTTAAGGTTAAACTTACACTTACTAAATTGATGATTTTCCTCATTCTTTTATTGAGTTCGGTTCTCATTAGTCCGGTCTTAGTATTTTCAATGTTTTTTGAGCTTATATAGTCATTTTTCATCCTTAAACCAAATTTTATTACATTTGAAATAACATCTATAGGTAGGTACAGCTTCATTATGTGTAGTTGAAATGTTCGGTAGATATTCCAATAATAACATACTGACATCGACAATTTCGGCTCAAAGAAATATAGAACAATAAAGGTTACAAAGTACATTATCATTCATATTTATACAAAATACAACTTAGACCTCGTTGAAAATACTTTGTCCTGTGTTTTTTATAACTTTTATTCGTAGTTCAATTCTTTACTTTTCCTATAGCTCACAAGATTTTTTACCCTTCTCATTAAAATCGCGTATTGTATGAATATTCGAGTTGAAACCTTTCCACGAATGTCAATATGGAATGTAGCCTGACGGCAAAACTAATGCATAATACCATTAATTATAGAAAATTCCTCCGTTTCTGAATTTTAACTATGAAAAATAACGATCGCTGTCGCTTGCATTCAATGTTTTTGCACAATTGTATGAAACTTGTTTTGATTGACGAGTATCAATAAATAAAATTACACCGAGCAACAGGGAGGATCTGCTGATTACTGATTTTAGTCATGAATCGAATAAGAAAAAAGACTGTATCGTCAAAAAAAGGTACTTCATACAAGGCGCCCAATAACAATAGCGGGATTTTGTTTTAAATTGAGTTTCTAACGGGACAGTGGGGGTGCAGAATATTGCTTAGTATGCATAAGAAAATTCAGTAACCGTTGAACGGACACGTCAATAAACAAAATTGTCGTTACTGGCAAAAGAAAAATCCTAAGCTAAAATAACAGCGAACACTCCATAGCCCAAATGTCATATACTGGGCTGTAATGTCAAGCTCAAGTAATAGTTATTTACGTTATGAGCATGCCCTGCGATCTTTTATAGCCACTGCTAAACTGCATTTTTAACGCCATCTATTCGCTTGGAAGGTTACTAACGAACTTTATTTTACTGATTGCTGTAATACCGTCATCTGTGATTTTACCCAAACCATGTCAATTTTAAAAAATAAAGTAATTTTTGACAATTGGGTAAATTTATGCGGAAACGGAAGGTTGAAGGAGAAAATGACATCTGAGAATATTTACAACAATTGTAGAGTGAGTGCCTTACACTTTTTACCTAAAGATTTTGGTCCAAATAAAGTTCTGAAAAGAGGAGTTTCCCATCAGTCAATTTACCAGGTAAATCTATAATAATTAAAGAAAAAAAACTAACAACTAACTAGGATACATTTATTCAATAATTGTTTTTATTTTCTAGAATCTTCAGAAACAGTAACTGATGATGTTCCTTCCTCAATAATTGAAGCTGAACCATCAACCTCTTTATCTGTACCACAAATTGGCACTGTATATGTAACTGAGAGTCCTAGGACTTTAAAGTTACAGGAAGCTTTAAATGCTCAGTTTGTAAAACTGAGAGCTAAAAAAGCACCAGAATCCTGTGCTATTAAGGAGGCTAGTTGTAGCTATTCAGTTGAATCCGAGCTGAAATTATCAACACATGCTGTTCAAGATTCTACTTCTGTCACAGCAGCAGACTTGAATTCCACAGTTACTCCAAAAAGAAGTGAGTGAATAATTAATTGACTTATTAATATATAGGTGTTTAACAAAGAAATTTTCACAGAAATAGTAGATATTAGGTATAGGTCAATATTTTGATTTATTAATAAACATGAAAAATTATTAGGTACTTAGAAATGCATTTATAGTTTCATATTATTTAGTTACATCAAGTTTTGACTGTATACTTCTATTAGAATATTATCTAAAATAGGGTTTAAAATTTAACATTTCAACAAAAATGTTATCTAAATGCAATGTATATTGCATATTCATATTATTTTTTATTGCTAATGATAGTATTTTTTAATTTAGAAAGATCTGATTTACTCGCTGAGGTGAATGTCTCTAGGGTTGAAGATCTATCAGCAAAAGCCAGACGTCTCTATCAAATAGCCACTCATTTTAAAAAAAGAGCTACCCAGTTTAGAAGAAGTCGTCAGTTGCTGTTGAAAATGTATGCTGCTGAAACCTTTAAAAAAACTGAACTTTTTGAAAATGTGTATCCATTATATTGTATCATATGTGTAATATTTGTTAGCACATGCTATTATCAATAAATTATTTTTATCTTAAGTTTGAGAAGAAAATAAAGAAAATCACATGTACTATTTCATAAATAAAATTTTATATTAAATTTTTGAAACTATTTGTCGACATTCGTCTTTTAATAAACTATCCTGGTTAATAAAAACGGATAAAAGCTTTAAACAGCTTTTTGAAACAACATATCCTACTTTTAAGCCAAAATAAAATAACAGGTTGTTTCAAAAAGTGTTTAAACTTTGTGTGACTGTTTTTATTTGTTTATTTAAGAAAAAACAATATAGGCATAATTTAAAAACCTTCAGTATTTGCTTGGCTTGCCATCTAGTAGTAGCTAGTAAACTGTGACTAATCATGCAGATCTCTTCATTTATTTTTTCCCTGTTGGTTAATAGTAACCTTCCACCACAATAGATGGCGCAGCACTCGACAAAACTTTGTGGCTTCGGACTTAGTACAGGAGATTCCATTCTTTCCCGTATTAAAAGTATTTATATATGGTTATGAGTCCGGGAAGTGATTTCGTACGGATCGAGATAGATGCTCATGGACGGGGCGACGATGGAGCCGAGTCAAGAATATCTAATCGAGTACCGTAATAATAACTTCACGGACGTATATCGTAATATGTTTTTTTTTATACTGTTTTCGGTTTTAAATAAAAAGCAAAAATATGAAATGTCATACTTGACAATTTTACTGAAAAATAGCTCCTTTGATTGATCTCTTATTATTTAAAAAAATGAAAATTAACAGAAGTTACTAAGATAACATTTTAAACAAAGGAAGACATTTGAATTTTTGGAAATACAAAAAATATTATCTGAAAGAATGGAATAAAATTGCTGAGAAAAGTGCGGAAGCAGTAGAGCAAATTATTCCAATCAAATCTTCGAAAAGGTACGAAAAAGAATATGCGATGTTTTGCGACTGGCGTGAGAAATACGGGGTAAAAAGTGCTGATGAAAATGTGATCTTGGCTTATTTTTTGGATGTGGTAAGAACAGTTGTTTTATAGGAGCATTATTTTGAAACCTTAAATCTTCAGTCAGAAACATCAAATAGCTCTTCATCATGGTCTAAATACTCGACGGTCAAATCAATGATTCTTCCTCTTCTTCATCTTTGTGTTATTGGCTTGCAAGCTTAGTGCATTCGCCAGCACATTTTTTTGTATTGCATGAGTCTTGCTCGTAGCAATGATGCAATGAGTGGTTATTGCTGGTTCTGTTAAATTTTCATCTATATCCTTAACTAGTAATTTTCTATTGTTCAGAAGGTTAAATACTAAGTTAATGAGCTCCATGGGTAATTCAAGTTTACACATTATTTCATAGAGTTTGAATATATAAACATTATCATATGCTGCTTTTATATCTAATAAAACTACTAGTGTCGATTTATTTTCTAATAAAGATTTCTGAATATAAGATAGGAGCATTGCTTGGTTGTTTTGAATGCCCATCCTCCTCCTGAAACCTGACTGACTAGAATTGAAAATACTTTAATTTTCTGTCTGCCACTCTAATCGATTTTTGATAATGTTTTCAAGAATTTTCCCTACACACGATGATAGTGCAATTGCTCTGTAACTTTTCTACTTCTTTGCAATCTTTTAATGGCTTTAAAAAAGGTATGATTATGTTGGTTTTCCAGGATTCAAGAATTTCTGATCCGGTTAATACATTATTATATATTTTCAATAATAATAATTTTCCGTTATTTGGTAGATTTTTAATCATAGAGTATGTTATATTATCTATTACTGGGGCTGTATCGTTTTTCTTTGCTAATCATATGTTTTCGCTCATTTCTTTGTTTGGTAATTTTTTTGACGATTGATAATTACAATTGTGAAATTTTTTAACGGAAGACCATACTTGAGTTATGTTACAATTACGATTCAAAAACCCACAAAACTCTTTAAATTTCTTTTTCTTTTTATGTTTAATAAATTTTCTCGTTGATGCAATTACCTTCTTAGCATTTATGTAATTCTCTATGGTGTAATTCTGTTTAAAACGGTTTAGTGCTTGTTCTCTTTCATTCACTTTGGTGCTACATTCTTCTGTTTGGGATTGACACATCTGCCGCATCATTTATTATATTTATGAGCTGGTTATAATTTATATTTGTCTCACTGACTGCATTGTTGATATCTGTATAATATTCTTCCCAATCTGCCTTTTTCATGTTTCTACTGGTTCTATTCTTATTGACATCATAGTCTCCCCCATTTGTGTGGAATTGAAGGATGATTGGAAAATGGTCACTAAACCCAACGTCATCATGTATCTTCCATTCACATTTATGTGCTATGCTAGTAGATACCAATGTCAAGTCCACTGCGCTTATCCTTTCTCCTGGCGGGGTAAATCTGGTTGGAGAGCCATCATTAAGTATAACTAAATTTTCATCATCTACAAAGTTGATTATATTGTTACCACTTATATTGCACCATTCACTTCCCCAAGCGGTGTGATGAGCATTGAAGTCACCTATCATTACTATTTCACCTTGTAGAGGTTCTATTAGTTGTTTTAATGTTTGATAATTTAAACTATGAGAAGGATGCCAACAAATATTAACTATATTTAATTTATCAATTTTTACGATGATATATCTAAATTTGTTAGTTTTATTTTTTTCATTGGACTCAATTAAAGTGTATTTTAATTTTTTTTTAATCAAAGTTGCAATACTGGTTCCACTCTTTACACCATTCCTCAATATTTCATAATTTTTAATATTAAAACTTTGGTCTTATGAAAGTTTCATTAAGAGCAATTATGTCGGGATTTTCTTCTCATTAGATATGTTAGGTTGGTATAGTTTGAATTGACACTTCTAATGTTCCATTGAATTATTTTGTAGTTAATTACTCTATCCATTCGATTTTTTTATTATTTAAAAGGTGGACTGTCCAAATCCTGTGATTTGGCCAGTTCAAAATAGGTATTTATTGCATCTCTTAATTGTGTTTTAAATTGCATTGGTGTATGTAACAAGTCATTGTACCATTCTTCAACTTTGTTCAATTTTTCTTGATTTCCTTCCATAATGTATGATCCTCCCCCCTTACTGGTTGAGGCAATGTTTTGGTTATGCTTTTGTAAATTCGTGAAAATTGGATCAATGCCTGTTGGCCCTTGTCTTCCATTTGGCGTATTTAGCATGTTGTTATGTAATGATTTATCATATGTTGTTGCCATTTTTTTAGGGGTGGGTTGACTAAGGGAACTAGCGTATTATTTTTTTGACCTGATTAGGCTACTGCTAGCCACCATTCTACGATGGCTGCTTACAGTAACAGCATTGTCCCCAGCGTTGTTTTTTTTGGTAATGTTGGGAAATTATGTCTTAAAAAACTTAAATCATTTGTTTTTACTGAAGTTTCAGGTAGATATTTTTTTGGATTCAACAGGTTAGCTTCATAATAAGAAGTATTTTCATAACTCATTGTTTTTTTGATGTTTGTTTGTCTTTCGTATTCTGGGAATTTTTTATTTGTAGGACCATGATCTGTGGCTTTGCAATAGAAGCAGAAAGTTTGATTACATTTTATATCCGTATTATCCTCATTTTTCTCGTGTTGCCCACTACAACTAATACATTTTACTTCACCCTTACACTGATTCTGGGTGTGACCATATGCCAGGCAGCGATAACATTGTGTTACTCGAGCTACATACGGTATAATAGGAATGGCTAGATAACTAAATTTGATTTCCCTGGGTAAATTGATTCCCTCGAACGTAAATAAAACTGTTCCCGATGGTACATAATTTACCGATCCATCCTCTTTATTTATTTTTCTACTTAGCCTTTTAACTTCAAGAATTTTGTAATTAGTCTCGCACATTGACATCAAATCTATTTCCGAAAAAATTGGATTTACATCCCTTACATGTTACTTGATTTCTGGGGATATATATTTTATAAACCTCCTTTTCCTTATTTAACTGATTTTATTTTACAAAATTATTAGCCGCTTGAGCAGATAAAAAATTAACGGTTAATTTATTTTTGCCCTTCACTTTATGTCTTTTAGATTTAAATTGAAAATGTCCCGGGCTATTTTTAGATGATTATACCTCTCAACTTGATGACCTTTTTCTATTCCCTCTATAATTACGCTAAATGGACCTATTGAATTACTTTTATGAAAAATCGTCAAATAACTGGATTTTTCTTTTTTGTTTTCGCTTTTTTGTTTTAATTTGTCGTTATTGTTATCTATAGACATGATTTCTTCCTCAATATTAGTTGATTGAATATCGGGAGGTCGACCTCCTCCTGGATCCCCCATCATTTCGTTAATGTATAGACCAAAAGAAAAAACTATGCAGAAAAACTAATGTTTACACTTTTTATTATTCGTAATTATTTACTTAAAATTATCTAAATACATTTATACCTAACTAAAATGATAAAGTTGTTAGATTTATTAAAAGGATAAAGTTAGTGATGTTACCAGTGGTTTTTTGAAATAATTTTTTCAGTCGCCGAAAACACAATACACAATTGTCACCGTTGAAAGTTCGACTTCGAATCCAGTGTTGTTAGGTCGCGTTAGTATATTCATCAGAAAATTTTGATCGTATCATACAAACTACATTTAATGAATTTTGTCCTATTTTGTTTCTTTTTTTAATTTTTACATCATTTACTATAGAAAATATTCTCTCTGCCTCGTCGTTTGAATGGGGCAGTGTTAAAATAATTAGAGCCAAATTGCTTATATTTTTACAAACAAATTAATCGTAGAAATTTTTTGTGTCTATTATTGTCAACCAAAAGTCGACAACAGACAGAGTTTTTAATTTTTCTTTTTCTTCCTCTCCAAAACAAAATTGAAGATTACGGTATTCCGTCATAACTAAATTAATGTCAATAATATTTTTAAAATTTGCAAGTATGTTTTTTAGATTTTTCGTTTTTTTTTTAGTAGTACTTAAAGCTACTTTTGGGTCGATAGAAGAAAATTCTTCAAAAAGATTTTGTTTTAAAGGTTAGGCCTATTGAGCATTTCTTCGCAAATGGTGACATAAAATTCTAAAATTTTAAGCTTAAAATTATGTTGCTCATCATGGCACACAGAAGGAAGTAATTGTTGGTATTCAGGGCCTAAATACAACTCTTCTAGAGGCAAAAATTACTTGGATGCAAAATTGTTTTATTAGTTTTATTATAATTTAAAACCTCAGGCTTCAAAAAATTTTGACCTATTCTGAGAAACATATCACAACTTTCTTTTTGTAATTTGTGCACCAAATTATATTTTGATTGGAAAAGTGCATTGAATTGGTTCATACAATTTAATGCATATTTTAAAAAAATAAGTAACATTTAATAATTTTGTTGTTTAAATTTTCTATTATAAACTTGGCTGCATTTAAATTATCTTCAAAAACAGCAATATTAAAAAAGAAACATTTACATCCCAATACGCATTGGGCTAGCGTGGGGACTACAGACCATTCCCTCTCGCCTAAGAGAGGAGGCCTATGGCCATTAGTGGGACATATACAAGGTGTATTTGAGTACGCTGAAAATCTCGAAGTTTATTAAAATTAAACTGAATACAACGATTGTAACGATAGGGCTCCATCAAAAAAATTTGCCAAGGGCCCCAGATGGCATAGTTACGCCACTGCCATTGAACTTGCCCAAACGCATGGGCCGTACAGTTTGATTTATACAGTGCTATTCAAAAGTCCCCTCCCCCCTCGTATCTTTTGAATGGCTACACTTACATTAATAAAATTTGGAGGGTGAAAATAAAGTGTTGTAAACTTCTCTACGAATGGTAACAGGTGACGTGATAGTAATAGATGACGTCACAGTGCTACTCTGAACAATAATTTTAAATAGGACCTTATGGCAAGTGATATCTCGTTTGAAAGGCATTGACATTGGCTACATAGCCATATTAATTTTGTTTGGGTTTAAATTAATTTTGACGGATAAATTAAATAAATACCAAAATTGTTATTTCACATTTAAATATTGAAGATTTTTCAGTCCGCCTCTGGTTAGTTGTCAAAAAATTTGACGTTTTTAATTTAATAGTATTTGTTGCTTTGCAAAGTTTTTCTAAATAGCTCAAATATTTAATTTTATTATTGTTTAACGAGACGTTTAAGAGTTTACATAGGCAAAATGGTACGTACTCAAGCCGACAAAGTAGCAGCTATCTTAATAATTGGTGAATCTAGAAAGAATCTCCATGAATCGGAACGTTTATTTAATGAGAGATACCCAGATCGCCATATCTCGAGAACTTATTTGAGGGAGCTTCTTCACAAGTTTGAAGCAACAGGTAGTGTTCAAGATGCCAAACAATCTGGTCGACCAACATTTAGTGATGATAAAAAAATTGATATAGTTGCTGAAATGGTAGTAAACCCTACTTCCTCTTCAACTAAAGTTGCGTCTATCTGTGAAGTAAATAAAAATACAGTACAGATAGTGTTGGCTAAAAATAAATTTCATCCATACAAGTTAAAAATGGTGCACCACCTTTCGGATGACGACCCCGACAGAAGACTCGAATTCGGTGAATGTATGATAAATAAAATTAGTCAAAACCCACATTACTCAAAAACAACTTGTTTTAGTGACGAAAGTACTTTTTGCCTCAATGGAAATGTGAATAACAAAATGTATGGTATTAGGGTGACACAAATCCTTACACCTTTCGTGAACAACATACTCAATTTCCAGAAAAAGTCAATGTTTGGGCAGGTATTTTGGGAAACCACATAGTTGGTCCTGTTTTCCTAAATTCAAATTAAAGCGGTGGTGAAGTGTATCTGGAGATGTTACAAAATGCAATTGAGCCGTTGATTCTTGAAATTCTGGAAGATAATCAGGATGAATTCGGCCATCTGGAAATAACATTTCAACAAGATGGTTCTCCTGCACATTATTATGGTGCAGTAAGACGTTACCTGGATAAATAATATCGAAGTAGATGGATCAGCGGGCGAGGTCCTATAGAATGGCCACTTCGGTCACCAGATCTGACACCATTAGATTTTTTTCTATGGGGTACTTGAAATCCAAGGTTAATACTAAGGCACCAGATATCATTGGCGTTTTGAAAGGAAGAATTACTGAAGAATGCAATGCTATTTCAGCTGACACATTCGAACGAGTACGACAAGAGTTTACTAATAGGATGTATTACTGTCAGGAAGTAGACGGAGCACATTTCGAACACTTGCTATAAGAATCCATTGATGATATTTGATTAATTAAATTTAAAAAAATAATTTCAATAATTTTGGTATTTATTTAATTTATCCGTCAAAATTAATTTAAACCCAAACAAAATTAATATGGCTATGTAGCCAATGTCAATGCCTTTCAAACGAGTTATCACTTGCTATAAGGTCCTATCTGAAATTATTGGCCAGAGTGACACTGTGACATCATCTATTACCATTACGTCACCTGTTACCATTCGTAGAGAAGTTTACAACACTTTATTTTCACCCTCCAAATTTTATTAATGTAAGTGTAGCCGTTCAAAAGATACGAGGGGGGGGAGGGGACTTTTGAATAGCACTGTATTATTGTGACTTACTTTGACAGCTAATAAAATTTTCATTACATAATTTCTTCGGCCACATTACGATCCTCCTTACCGATTGACGAATCCTGATCGGGTATGCCAAATATAATATTGTTTCTTCTTGCGGTCTTTTCCGTTACCTCCTGGATTATGTATTCAGTTGCACAGCATTAGACATTTATACTTTAGATTTATTTTTAGCATTTCATAGCCGAAATACCAACTATCGCAGACTTCATCCATAAAGTATCCACAATTTTTTATAACAACTGTCTGCCAAAAGATATTTGAGATGCACTCATAGCCGCAGAAGACATCCCAGATAGTGTGTGTAGGCTTCTACATTGATCGCAAATTACATAACTTGGTTGTTTAGTCTCAAACCCACGTTTCTTAAATCAGTAGTAAATTCAGTGCGGTCCACAGCCGAATTGAACTACCCCTAAATCCGCTTAACAACAATACAAATTAAAATCAACGTCTGACATGTTGCCATCTCTAAAACTAAAACCCCCTATCAATTATTGAGACTCTGTTCTTCAGCTGTTTTTCAGGGTTACCTCAGCCAAAGGAGTGTAGGAACCAAAACTATATACCTGGGACAAAGTTAGTAAAATAAACAACAATTTTTGGATAATGCTGCTAATGCAAGGAGCTTTAAAACTCACAAGAGACGCACGCATCAGAAGACTGAAGATAGCCAGAACATCGGCACCTACATTTTATTGTAATCTTTAAGTCACTCTGTATAAAGGAAACAAAAATATTGAAAAATAACCTTTTCAATAATTATAATACCGTGTCAAAGATAAACCCTGTGCGGCGATTTACCCCTGTGGTGTCCCCTAGTGTTTACTCTTCAAAACAATATCTGGTAATAATGTTTTCTTTTTATAATAATAGTAGCCAGTCATTCTCACTTTGAATATATTTCAACAAACTTTTTCAACCCATTCGACAATAATTCAATTAAATAAACAAGCAATGTTGTAAGAAAACAATTGATTGTTTTGATTTTTTTAACTACATGAATAACATCCTTCGTTTGGTGGCAATTAGTCATTGAATTATATGTTTTTTTTATCGAATCTCAGCACTTCCCACCTCATATCATGTTCAATTCCCCATCGCAGCAGGAAACTTATCAAGTTCAATAAAATTTCTTGGTAAATGCAATGTTGAGCCAGTCGCCAGTCAGCGATTCACGTTTGTGTTGGAACGTAGAACATTCTTGTCTGTTACCAATCGCCCGGTACCACGCATTCCTTTAACGTACAAATCGTTTTGAGAGCCGTTTTTGTGTTGTAAATCGTTCAGTTCTGTGCGTCTCGTAGTGTTTGAATTTGTTTTAATATTAAATAACTGATTAGTTTTCATTCAACTAGACAGTGGATATCTGTGATAAGTGTATTTTTATTGCAGTAATAATAAGGATTTAAAAATTGTGATTTCCTCGAGTGAGTATTGTAAATTTCAACAATTTAATGGCATACAAAAACTTTTATCTGTTTAATTTCCAGATCTGAATGATTATATTATTGAAATTAAACTACTAAAATGTAATTAAAAACAATTAATTATATTGATGGTTTCACAATTAATCTAAATTGCAATTATTATAATATAAGTAATAATGGTAACAAATGATTTATTAATAACTTCTGATATTCCTTTTTTAGTTAACAAAAAAATTATCGGTTAATTAATTATCAGAATTCCGTAAAAATCGCTTCACATAAATATTATCATATCGTAGATGAGATAGTTTTAATTTATCACATAAAACTTCCTCTGGATGTGTCAACGAACAGACATGGAATTGGGAAGTTGAAATTAATGAAGTATCAATATATTTGGGCATAAACATTTCTTATAAATACAAAATTTCATACTAGGAAATATAATGTATCTTACATGACACATGAATATTAATTTATAATAGAATGAAGAATAATTATTTGTAATAATTAAGTGCTTAATTCAACAAGATAATAATAATAATAATAATAATAATAATAATAATAATAATAATAATAATAAAGAATGTATTGACAATTTCACTAAATAATTCAAAAATATTCTTCTAAATTAGTTGTTCAAAATGTCCTCCACCGACGCCTTGCCCTTAATTATTACAATACATATTATTATTCATTAAATACTACCAAATCTATATGAAGTGATCAAATTGTTGACCTTCGGCTTAAATACAATGGAAAAGATATGGAACGATGTCTTCTCTTGCACGTTCTTCAAAATTTCCGGAGTTCGCAATCTCAATACATATCCGTTCTTTGAGACCATTGATACTTTATAGTCTTTTTATTTTATACACTTTACTTTTCAATGGACTGAATCGGGTAACCTAGGCGGCTATTCTATTGATACGTTTCGACCAAATAATTTCTGTTTGGGAACAATCTGTTCAATTCAGGGATCAAGGAGCTTTGAAAAAATTCTAAATATCGAGGACTTGTTAATAGACCGAGAGCTCGCGTGCAAAATAGCGAACTATCTGAAACAAAATTTTGGACTTTTTAGGATGAGATGTATGAACATATAACCGCCCGTCTGCCGGCCGTAAGTTGTCAACTAAGTAAGGGGGTGGCAACTAAAGAAGGGTGAAAATGCAAAAAATCAGAAGCTTTAGAACAAACGTAATATGTTTACAGTTATGTGCGGAAAGTTTTATGTTGACGATATTACTACGGCAGACGCATTTTTTTGTCAACCTTTTAGCGCAGACGCTCTTAAAGATTCCTCAATTACCGATAAAATGCAATTATCAGGAACACGATATTTGGACACGTCAAATGAAAGGTAATTAAACATAGAATTCAGACATTTAAACAAATTTCTGGCAGACCGTCGCATAACGAGAGCAGACGCCGTCAAATTTGCATATCTCACTTACGCTATACGGCTCACGCTGAAGAGTAAGGTGGTGCGCGGCTCAGAATAAACACTGAAAAGATATATAGTTAATCAAGAAATAAATGACTTATTTGTGTCTTCAACAGTTAGAACTTGAGTTGTATTTATTATTAACGACACATATTTTTTAACTTAACAAAAATAAAATAAATATTCTAAAGTTATTATTAATTATTAAACAAAAAGTAACAGGAAATGAAATATTGTTTGAGTTAAAAATGAATACTCAGCATTGATTTTAGCCTTATCGTAAAATAAAAAAATAAGAAACTACATTGCAAAATAAATTTATCTTTCAAGCTATCAAAGTAGACTACAAAGGGTGTTACATAAAGTATTTTTTTTCACGTTTCTCTATGGTTTTCTTTATACTTCTTCATCACTAGATGATAAGTATATGTCCTCTTCATCGTTCAACTCAGTAGACTGGGATTCATTTAAGTATATTTCTTCTATAGATGTTGGTGTCTGTTGTCCTGTCTGTTATAGAGGAGAGCAATACATTGGCGCATTTGAGGTTGTATGATTCCATATGGCACAAATTTGATTAACTCTTTTTAATTTGCACATAATAACGTCTTTACATGGTGGTAATAAAGTGACATCAAATTTTTTCAATCATTCTAAAGATTTTCCTGACTTTTTTGGTTTATAGCTGTTCATGAAAAGCTCAAAACGTACATCGTTGATGTCACTACTATTTTTGTGACCATACATTTTACATAAAAAGGTTTCAACGTCTTTAATATGTTTGTCAGTTATATTACTACTATGTCCGTATGAACTAAATCCATGTTGAGCCTCTTCATCATTTTCTAATAGAACTCCGAAGTATAATCGCAATCGGTAAAACTGTGAAATGCGGGTAAAGCTTTGCATAAATCTACTCCTAAAGATTGCGCTATACTATTAACATTAATATGTCTCAGAGTGTTTTTTGATTGTATACCTACCTCTAGCCACAACAATATAATTTGTAGAAGTTTGTGAATGTTACCTAAAATTATAATTAGAACATGTGTATCTGAAATTTTAGGCTTATTTCAGAATGAAATAGGACTATTGTAGAGAGTAAATTTATATATGTATGTGTTATAACGGAATTTGTGAGCACGCTACAAAAATTGGTTTGGCCAAAATCTTGGACGAGTTCGTTAACGGGCCGAATCGGCCCAGTAGAAACAAAATGGCGGCCTGTCAAAATTGAAAAAAAATCGTATTCCTTTTGTTTTTGATCTAATGCAAAAAAGTTACTAATATTTTTTTTAGAACCTAACACGTTCTACAACTTTTGTATGAAACACTTTTTTCTAAAACGTACATGAAAACATTTATTTAGGAAAATTTTATTTTTTGTTTTGTTTTGAATTTGATGCGAAAACTTTACTGTCGGCTTCTTCATGTGTACAAAACAAATTCTCTTCTACTACTCTATAAATACGTCCCTCTACAACATAGAACTTATAACAAGTGTCATCACAATTGACATATAAAGTTTTGTTACGCAAAATAGGCACATGAAAATCGTTTTGGCAGATCTCACAGAGGAATTTTACTAAAGATGTTTTGAAATTATCATTTTTCAAAGCCTTAAGAAAGTCTTTTTTGACGTGTCCAAATATCGCGTTCCTGATAATTGCATTCTATCGGTAATTGAAAAATCTTTAAGAGCGTCTGCGCTAAAAGGTTGACATAAAAATGCGTCTGCCGCAGTAATATCGTTTACATAAAACTTTCCGTACATAACTGTAAACATATTACGTTTGTTCTAAAGCTTCTGATTTTTTGCGTTTTCACCCTCCTTTAGTTACCACCCCCTTACTTAGTTGACAACTTACGGCCGGCAGACGGGCGGTTATATGTTCGCTATGCTCATTAATCTTACCCCAAAAAGTCCAAAATTTTGTTTCAGATAGTTCGCTATTTTGCACGCGAGTACTCGGTCTATAAGGTTTCTTCGAAAAATAATGGCCCAATAATCGTACTATTATTCTGCCCAAACATTCACTTTTTCTGGGTATTGAGTATGGTACTTTTGTATCCGGTTTGCATTTTCGGTAGCCCAATGCCGACAAGTGTGACGATTGATATGGCCGTTTAGTAGAAATGTAGATTAATCGAAAAACTATATTTTTTAAAAACATTGGATTTCTGTTATGTTTTTCTATTACAATTTCACATAATTTAACTCTGTTATCAAAAGCATTTTCTATAAGTTCTTCTAAAGTATGTTTCACAATATTTCGTTGACATTAAAGGATTTAGTAATACAAGTTTATAACCCCTCATGTTTTGTATTATCGACTACCTGCTATGGGTTTTGGTCAAAGTTAAAATAAAATATCTTCGAATGTTATATACTGAAATAACTTTATAGGGATGCCACTTCTGCTTTTTTAGCGTTCTATGAATTGTTGAATTGCCCTGGTCATTATCTAATGCTATTCTTGCTGTGAACTGAGCGTGAAATATGAGCGGTAGCTCTTTAGACTCGGAATCAAATTTCGAGATTTGGTGATCGATATTTCAATCGTTTATGAACAAAAAACATAGGCCTCAGCTTTTTGTTAATAACTCAAAAACTATAAGTGATAGGGACAGGGGGGGAATTGGGAATACCTAAATTGAAACGCTCAAAAATAATAGAAAAAAGTCACGGACCTAATTCATTTTTATTACAACATGAACTTTGCTTGCCTATCTACTATTAGTGATAAAATAATTCTTAAAAATAATAATAATAAATGCTTTTATTGGCCAAACATACAGTGCATACAAGTAAAGATATACAAAAAAGGTTCATTATGTTACAAAGCAGTTTGCCAAATGGCAGGGCTCAAATTTCTTTAAAAAATCAAAAATTTGCTCTTCCACTCAACCAGTTGAATACTTATACCTATACTCGATAGTCGAAATTCTGTAAAGTGACTCATCGCTCTTACTGACCATAAAATCAGTTGCAGAAGCGAACTTCATGAGCGCATCATTTTTGAAGGGTTCTTAATAGTCCTAAATAAAAAATAAATAGAAAATGTTCTTGTACGCTCTGGCGTTTAAATTTGAGAGAACAGAAATACGAAATTATTATGGTAGGTATCATTATGTATATACAGGGTGTTACCAAGAATAATACACATTTTTAAGGATGAGCTATAATAAGATGTATATAAAAAAGTCGATAGTCGAAATTCTGTAAAGTGACGTCATCGGTTATCTACCGATTTAAAGTGAACTCCATGAGCGTATCATAGTTTAAGGGTGCGAATACTGGAATATCTGGAATTTCAATTTTTAACATTTGAAATAATAACTTATCACAAGTTGTTCATAAGTAAGTTAAAACAAAATAAAAAAATGTTCAAAAGTCAATTCCAACTTACTACTACTAAAACTAAAAAAAAGTTGTTTGTCAAGACCAAAATAAATTACCAATAAGTATAGGTATGTTGCGAGGTCACTTGTAAAATGTCTGACTAACTGGAAGCGGTATCACTCCCTGACGACTCCTCAGAATCATCGCTTTCTCCTCCTATATCGATAATGAGTGGTTCCGTCATTACTTCTACACGTATGTCTAAATCCCAAAACTTTATTTCTTCTTTTAATACGTGTTGAATACATTTACGCCAACTCTCAGCAGTAACGGTATGCAGCGCCTCGTCAAACAGTTTCTCAACGTCAGCCATTTTGAATGTACTGTTTTTTCTCGCAACATAATTTTTCACTTGGGCCCAAACCAGCTCGATGGGGTTTAACTCACAGTGGTAGGGAGGAAGTCTAACAACTGAGACATTGAAATCTTTCGCCATTTCATCGACAACGTACTTAATATAACTGCTTTTATGTTTCCGTACGAGAGATAATAATTCAACTTTTAGCATTGCCTCGTTGTGCGGAATGCTTTTACTCTCTAACCAATCAATTATAACCCTCTTGCGGCTAGCTGAAGTAGGTATTTGCTCCAGTCGACGAGAGTGGTATGAAGCATTATCCATAACTATCACTGAACCAGGAGTTACCTTTGTTAAAATTGATCTAAACCATGTTTCAAACCGGTTACCATCCATCTCTTCATGGTAATCGACAGTTTTTTTGGACTGAAAACTTAGTAATCCACCTTCTACAAATCCTTCCTCGCTGCCAATGTGAGTGATAATCAGTCGACGTCCTTTCCCAGAGGGAGCTTTTAAACCGGAAGAGAAACCCTCCATAAAGGCTTGTCGATTGCTTCGTATATTCATGTCTTGCCACACTTTTGACACAGTGTGGCCTTCATTTAACCATGTTTCGTCAAGATAATATATGTGCCGTCCTTCGTTACGAAACTGTCGTATCTGTTTTAAATAATTTCTCCTCCATTCCACAATGTCATTTCGTTCAATTAAGGCACTGTTTCTACTTCTTGTTTGGTAACGAAAATTCATTAATTTTAAAGTTCGTCTCAAAACTTTATCACTGATGTTTGGTAAAGTATCATCAGCTTCTATTACCTTGCTCAATTTAGCTACCGAGGGGATTTCATTCCTAAAATAAAAAGAATGTATTTCCCTACGTATAGCATTCCGTGTTTGGTCGTCCAAAACAATTTTCTTTCTTCCCCTACTTTCCGGTTTACAGTTTTCACCTCGTTCTCTTGTCAAAGATCCGTCCCGCGATTTCTTTAGAATATTGTATATAATACTCTCAGAAACTTTAGTTGAATAACTGCACTTAATCACAGCGTCACTAACACCCAACTGTTTGTCCATGGCACGCAGTCCTTCGTACACATTTAATATGAGGACTTTTTCTTCCCGAATTAAATTGTTACGACGCCGTTTTTTATCGCCAACACCACTACACTCCGCCATTATTGTCACTAAATATACCGATATAAATATTACAATAAATACCAATAATAACCGATTTATCACACAAAACCACAACACAAATACTGATGTTACGCTCATGAAGAGAATAAACACCTCACATAACTGTTTACTATCACTGTCTCATTCGCGTAGCTCGATCTATCTATCTCGTCCTCAAAGCCGGAACATTGAAGCGACTCTCCAACATTGTCAAATCGGCGAGTTTTTCACAACAAACTTTGCGTTCAAGAAATATACATAAACACTTTATTTCACATTTCAAGTAAACTAATTATTATTAGTCTGCTTGAAATTTGAAATAAATATATTAAATTGGTATTGACTTAATTACATTGCATCTTTTGTACCTGAAATATTGACACAATGGATTTGAAGTGTATTTATAAAATACAGCATTTCTCTCTAGAATACATATGGCAACTGCGCTTTAACCAAAGTGTTGATTAGATAGATCTGACTCACTTTACACAATTTCGACTATCGAGTATATACACTATAACTATGAATACAATTCAATCAATAAAGACATCCATTATCATTTAATATTAACATTTTGTGTAGATACATTTGTGTAAAAACCTTTTGTATAGAAACCAGAAATTACAAGTTTTATTACAAAGAATAATACTATTTTATATTTAACCAAAACTAAACCAAAACCAAACCAAAATATCCAGGCAACCCCAACAAAAAAAAATATTGAAAAATCCAAAACTGATAACTATTTCGATATTAAAACTAACGAAACAACCACCAACCCCGAACTCCCAAACACCCCCCATCAAAGTAGAACCACTCAGAAATTCTCAGCCCCACTCAAAATAATTATATTTGTAGACTCCACGAAGTAGGGGTCCAGATAGTAAATTCCAAGAAAAGAAAATTAATATTGATACTATAGGTATCCATCTTCCATTACAGTTTTAAGCTACCATTAAGCAAGTTACTTTTAATTTCACGTTTAAATCTATTCAATGTGAGTACTTTTGAATAATCGGGTATCCAGTTCCAAATCCTAGCTACATTAAATGAAAAATCAACATTTTATTAGAAACACGAACCCAAACAAGAAAATTGCCGTTCATTTTTACCCGATATTCTATCGGGCAATTGAGATTATCCCGCGGGGAAATAGAAACAGTATAGCGTAATAAGGAATGACACAACACCAACGTTCGTTTCAATGTAGTTGATAGCACAGAGCGCCTATAATAAATGGAAAACGGAGGTCGGGTGTCTCAAAAAACTTTCTGTTATTTATGTTTCACAATATATCTAGACTAAGAAGAAAGAAATTGTGACCAGGCCACCCGGTAATCGGTCAAATGAAATTAGGTAATAAAATGCAAATGTAAGCATACGCAGGTAACCAAGCGACCAATAGTCGCAGAACAGGCTTATTTATGATTTTTGCTAAACGTTTATTATAATTAATATTATAATGAAAATACAAAGTAATTATGCACCAAGATTTATATACACACAAATTCTTGTAGCAAATAAAAAAAATATAACAAATAATTGCAGGTGAACATTACTTTAACTATAATATGTACAGCATTATTAACTAAATTCTTCATCAGAAAAATCTGAAGAATCGCCTTGTCCTAAGTTATTAATTAACGGTTCGATCTATGTAGTTTCGTCGATTAAGTCTTCAAGATCCCACGTTTTCCCCTCCTCAGCTATAACATATTTTATGGCGCTTTGCCAGTTTTTGGCAGTCACATTCGCCAATGAATCCATCGAAAGTTGCCGTACTTCTTGAAGTTTAAAAGTTTTGTTGTTCCTGGCAACATAACCTTTGACTTGTGCCCATATAAGCTCTATTGGGTTCAGCTCACAATGGTGAGGGGGTAAGCGATGTACAATAATATCTCTACTTTTTGCCATCTCATCGATTACACATTTTTTAAACTCTGCCTTACGATGTCAAACGATTTGCAAAAGTTCTTTTTTCACCATTGTTTCATCGAAATTTAAGGCTTTTCACTGCAACCACTCAATTATCGCCGCTTTTTTTCCATGAACTTATGGGAAGCTTCTCTACTTATCGAGAATGATAGCTGGCGTGATCCATTACAATAACTGAATTCTGGGGAATATCAGCCGTCATTTCTTCGTGGTAGTCTTTGGTTGAATGAGATTGAAATTCCAATAATCCTTGATCCAAAAATCCGTTTTCACTGCCTATATGGGTTATAATAAGTCTGCGTACTTTTCCAGACGGAAGTCTTAATCCTGTTGACCAACCCTTCATGACAGCTTGTCGGGAATTCAGTATATTTTTATCTTTCCAGACTTTCGATACGGTGTGTCTTTTATTTAGCCATGTTTCATCCAAATAGAAAATATTCTTACGTTCGTTACGAAATTTTCGGATTGACTTTAAGTATTCTCGTCTCCAGCAGACAATATCCGGCCTATCAATAAGAAAATATTTTCTGTTCTTTTTTTCCCATCGAAAGTTCATTCCATGAAGAATTCTCCATACTCTAGTTCTTGATAGTTGTGGCAGGTTTTCGTCATTCTGGGCGGTTTGCACAATCTTGTCCAGTGTTGGTATGTCTTTTGCCGCTTATGCGAAATACATACCATGCACTATTCTACATACACTGTTTTTGACATCGTAGTCAATTTCTAATGGTGTCTTCAACGGGTGAGGAATAGGTTCCTCGAGGTTGCGGTATTTTCTCTAACGTTAAAATCTATAAATCGTTGATTCTCCTACCCCTATGATATTGGCACAGTTCGTTATTATGTCGCGAACAGAACTTGTGGGGTTTTGGTGCATAAGAGCGTCATGAACGTTCAGAATGTATGTTTTTTCCCGCAAAGAATATGCACTGTTGCTAACTGGTTGAATGGGAACTGGAGAAAAACTTGAACTTGAAGCCATCTTAATTAGACGAACAGACGTTACTTGCTACTTGCCGAATAGTAACTACTTCAAATTTTGTTCTATACAGGTGGTTAGATTTAAATATTAATAGGAAATTGTAGAATTGAAACAATTGGAACAATATCACAAAATATATTTGTTCATTCCAAATTTTGCTTAGATCACAGTTTAAGCTTGCAGCAGCTTCTTCAGCATCGTTTGTGTCGAAAAAAATGATGACTTGGAGACTCGATATTATTAATTGAGACAAACTAGCTTCGTTCTTAGGGATAGCTTGGTAAAAGTTTCAATGACTTACAATCGAATCCAAAAACTTCAATTTTAAAGTATGAAGGCTGTGATTGATAGTGGATAGAAACTACAGCGACTCCCAATTTTTTGTCAAGAGCTCAAATAAGGTTGTTTTTTAGTCAGGCAAAAGTTTTGCTGTAAGACTGGTTTTCTGGTAAAATTTGACGTCGTTCAACAAATTCAGATATTCGTTGCTGCGCAATCCTTTTTAGGACCTTTGATAAAGTAGGCTGGGGACTCAAAGGTCTGAAATCACATAAATCTTCTGGATTCGAATTTTTAGGTAAAGCAAGAAAAAGCGCTTGCTACGTTTGTTCGGGAAAAAATCCTACTCCAAGGCAAGAGTTAATAATGTTTGTTAAATGTAACGACATAACAAGGAGACTTATTTTTATCATATTAAAAATTTATTTCATCAATTTCCTTAGCATTGGAAGGAATGTTTTCATTAATATCAATAGTTTCCCTCAACTCTATAATTTACGTGGTATTAAGGTTTCTATATTACTGAGTATATTTTAAATTATGTATTTGGAATTTATCTCTTCCGTTGATAACATTGAATTTAATGTGGTTTTGTTACTACGTGCCTAAATGATATTTATTCTATACTGTGTATAACATACATTTTTAGTGGCATGTTTCATTTACATTTTTTCACGTTTCTATTATACATTTTACGACTGGAACATGATACTTTTGCTTTTAAAGCCACCGTTTTACATTTGCAAAGTGAATAAACTTTGATACCATCCTTATTATTGTTTAAAACAAGCTTTAAATAAAATATTATTTACGCAACATCTATTGCTTTCTGCTTCATTCATATGATGATTGATTTAACTCGCCCAATTGCTATTGGCAACAATTCATTCTTTGCCAGAGGATGATACCTCATCTGCTGGAACCTGATAATTGTTCAATACTTTTATTCAAAAGGAGCGTATTGGCAGAATGACCCAAGAAAGTAAAGGATGGATGGGTACTAAAAGAACCAAATAGTTGGAAGTGGTACTTATAGTATGTACAAAAACTACGAGGAGTAATAAACCCTAATTAAGTATGCAAAACCTTTACAGGGAGCACCATGAAATTTTTGATAAATCTATTACTTTAAATTACATTTCTTCCGTAAATCTAAAAACCAGGTGGATCGACCCCGTATTTGTTTCAGTTGTAGCAAAGTTTAGGGTTTATTCATTGTTAAAGGATTAGCAGATAAGCAATAACGCAATGCAGTGGTGTGTATTTTGGGAAAAAAATACGTTTTAAATTAAAATATAATAAAAAATGAAAAGAAAAAATTATTGGAATACATTTATTACTTACATTTTATTCTATATCCGACTCGGAAGAGGAAGAATCGTTGTTGACATTAATAATAATAGGGTCGATTAAATCATCACAAATATTGTCAATTTTCCACATATTTGCCTCTACTTTGATAACATGCTCGATACAGTTTGTCCAATTTTCCTTACTCACATGACTTACAGCACTCTCAAACAATTTCACAACATCGTTTATTTTACCTTTACCTGAGCCCATATTAATTCTATGGGATTAAGTTCACAATGATAAGGGGAAAGTCGAAGAACTGATATACCACGAGAAGAAGCCATTTCTTCTACAATGTAGGTTTTGTATTTATTCTTGTTAATTTTTGCAATTCTGTAAAGTTCTTTCCTTAGTGGATCTTTTGGAAACTTAATATTTTTCGAAATAAGCCACTCCAAAAGCTCTGCTTTACGCCAACGACTTGTGGGCAATGCTTCTCGTAACCGTGAATGGTAACTTGCGTTGTCCATAACAATAACAGCCCCTTTTGGAATCAGATCCAACATTTGAACAAACCATTCCTCGAAGACATTCCCATTCATATCTTCGTGATAGTCCCCCGTGCGTTTTGAAATAAAAGTTAATAATCCACCATCAACAAAACCTTCAGAACTTCCAACATGGACAATGATAAGTCTTTTTCCTTTTCCAGATGGTGGCTGCAAACCTAACGACAAACCTTCCACGAATGCCTGCCTTCCGCTTTTAATGTTTTCATCTTGCCAAGATTTGGAAACTGTATATCCAGCATTTATCCATGTTTCGTCTAAGTAGAAGATTTTCAAATTTTGTTCTCTGGCATGTCGAATGCTTCTTAAATAGTCTCTTCTCCAAAAAACTATTTCCGGTTTATCTATCAAGAGAGATTTTCTATTATGTTTTGTATATCTGAAACCCACATCTTTCAAAAGTTTGCATAATGTCATTCTGGAGAATTTTGGATAGTCCGTATCTTCTTGCACTGATGTCATAATTTTGTCAAGTGTTGGAATTTCCTTTCGTAAGTAAAATCCATGGACTTTACGCCTTAGTCTTTGTTTTAATGACTCATCGATCTCAATTGGTTTTCGGCCTGAAGGAGTTTTAGGGGGTTGAAGAGTTCCATTCTTGCTTTCTTTCAGTAATCTATAAATTGTTGATTTAGCAACACACAACATAGCAGCCGTTAATTCCACAATATCATCCACACTTGCACTTGGATCCTTGTTTTTCAATGATATATAACAATTCAATATCAGAGTTTTTTCATTTGAAGATAATGGACCTGTTTTTGGTCGTTTAGATGGTCCTTGGCTTATCGACATTGTTTGGTACTTGCACAATTAACATTCAACAAATGTTTTAAATATATTCCAACTGTTTACAATGTTATGACAACCATACAACTTCATACAACTTTACTCAAAGAACTAATACTAAGTACTGATTTAATGTACCTACTTTCTTTTAAAATAATATTCCCGATAATGTTTCTAAGAAAACTGGGTTGTTTGGAAAATCCCTCTCAATAATCGAATAATCTGTAAATAGGTGTAATCGTATTAAGCCGATTACAGTAGGCCACTTGCCATTTAAAATTTCTGAGAAAAATTCTTCAAACACTACATATAGGAGTAATACAAATAAAAAATATTATGTATGAACGGGCATATCCGAACTCTGCCACAAAATAAAATTTTACCTGACTTGTATCAATTTGAGAATTACTGAAATGTTCGAACTCTGCTGCAACCATTTAGTTTAATCCTATTAGAGTAATTAGGGTTTATGATAGATAAAATCGGAGGCCCATAGAATTATGTATATTTCTGAAAGGTTTCAAAGATTTCTTGAATTAAATATTTTGAAGAAATCTTGATTGTTTTGATCGATATTTAGGGGATTGGAGGAAGGATGTTGATGCACTTACACTATTGCCTAAAAATCAGGAAGAAGTATTTAATAGTGTTCGTGAATTACAATTACGAACGAACCGAGAAGAGGAATTTCTATTAACAGCAGACCAGGTATTTAAAATTATTGTGTTCTCCTGTTTTTCCAACCTTAATTTTTTATGTAATTCGGATTGTATTTTGATGGATGGGACTTTTAAATACTGTTCAACTTTTTTTTACCAAATGTTTACCATTCATGGTTTTAAAAACGGCTATTACGTACCTCTTGTTTTTTGTTTGCTGCCGGACCAATCAAGTCAAACATATTCAAATTTGTTTTTAATTTTAAGACAAAAATGTAAAGAAGTAGGCTTAAATTTTCAACCTAAAGAAGTCGTAGTAGATTTTGAACTAAGCATTCATAACGCTATATATGAATGTTTTGGCAGAGATCAAATTCTTTTTGGTTGTAAATTTCATCTCTGTCAAGCTTGGATTCGTAAGATTCAGGAGTTTCATTTGGTACAAGAGTACAGACAGAAAGGTTCTGTAATTGGCGAATACTTAAAAGTACATTTCGGTATTATGTATCTTAGTCCTGAGGAAGTTGTAGAATTTTTTTATAATGAACTACATTTTTTGCTTCCGAATGACGAAAGAGTTATAGAATTCCGAAATTATGTCAATAAAACATAAATAACGCAAAATTCGATATTTCCACCACTTATTTGGGCAAATAATGCATCCTTTTTTAAGAGAACAACGAATTCTTGTGAGAGTTTTCATTCGCATTTCGGTGCTTCTTTTTACAAAGCACATCCAAACATTGTTCAATTTACTAGTGTGTAATTGGATTTACAAACGGAGGTATACGCGAAAATTCGTTCGGCAAACCAAAGCCAGAAAAAAACCAAAAAAACTATTAATGTTAAAATTAATTTCATTAATGATCATTTGGATCAATATAGGAAAAATGTTATTTCTCGCTTTATGTTTGTGAAAACGGTTGCATGTAAAAATCTTCCACACGTTTAATTTTTTGTTTTTTTTATATGTTTATGTATATTGAATATATTTTATTGTAATGTAGATGTAATGTAGATGTAATGTAGATGTAATTTTTTAGAAGTGGCAAATATACGTTGAAAATATATGTATGTTATTAATATTTTCTTATATTGAATTTGAGTACCTAAAGTTCAAGGTAAATTGTTGAATCGGATCAGGCTATTAGACCCCTACTGGTTTGGTAGTTAATCTCCAAAATTTTAAACACTGGCAGAGTTCGAACAACCCGTAATGACTACCTGCATTTTGTGGCAGAGTTCGGATACTCCGGAATAAACTGTGTTGCCTTTCTTTATCAAACTTACTAAAATTTATGTACCTCTATCACTTTTTTTTATTAAAATTAGTACATCCCGTTACCTCTGACCTAAATCGTATATTCTTTAGCATAGCTGCAACTCATTCGTTCAATACAAAATGTACCTTACGGTATACCCTCTTAAAATATATTTTGGTACGTTTATGAAATCTACTCAAATGAATGATTTATTACTCCTTGTCCTTTCTATATAGACTATAGAAGTTGGAATATTAACATTGCTAAAACTGTGACAGCCCGAAGACTTCGAAAATGAGACTGGAAGATAGGAAATATTAGAAATGAAGATGTAGTAAACTAAGAAAATATATGATTAACCAATTTCTCATAATCATAGGTTAATAGTCCATCATTGTCTGTTAGATATGACGCGAGAAAAGATTGAATTTTGACTGAATTAACTGGAATCTAGTAAATAATCTACAACATGACAACACCGTATTGTTTAAGATCAGAATTAATTGTAAACATGACCGCTAAATGTAATTGTTTTCAAGGACGGAAGACTAGAAATTGTATCTTTGATGGTTCCTAAGAATAGATTATGTAAACACTGTTATCCAACTTTTTAATAACCATCAATCAGTCAAAGTAAACTGGATTTTTTTAAGCGGATTATTTAATGAAAATTTACGTAACAAGCCGTATGCGAGTGTTCATGAGAAAACTGTTTTTGAATCGGGAGCTTTTTGTGCAGTTACAATACTACTATAGTTGGTGAAAATGTTGATGCGATGGTTATTTATTTTGGACCAGGATATTGCTTACAAAAGTTAATGTAGGAATTTGTTTAACAGTGATAAGGAGATAAGGAAAATTCACAAGTTTTTTTTTCAAATGAAGTAGAGGTAACGATGTTAGCACAGTATTTTCAGCGACATACGTGTTATGCAAAAATTAAAGGGTGAATTTTATTTAGCTGAAACCAGCTTCGATAAAAGGTTTTTCAGTATATAGAAGCCTCACTAAACACAAAATCACAAATATTTTTCTGCATCATTTTTATTCTCCCGACTTTAGAATAACTGAAACCTATTACATGAAAACATGTTTATGCTTTATATCTGTAAAACTTTTTTAAACATAAATACGTACGAAAATTCCTGTGGAAACCCAATTTGTCCACGATTATACTTTCGTTTAGAAACTTCTCTTATTACTTAAATCTCTTCCCAGATAGCACTAGATATTCAATGGACGTACTAAAAATATTCGATTTCGGATATTGTATTATTCTATATATATATATATATATATATATATATATATATATATATATATATATATATATATATATATATATCCTTTCTCGAATATTCTATGGACCACGAAATGGGAAATTTTTTAAATATTCTATAAATATTTCCCTGGAATATTCAAGATTATTCTGAGGATATCTGCTGAATGTATATAGCAAGATAATCCAGAATACTCATAGATCATTCCAATAGGCATATTCTACAAATATCCAAGTAATATTAGGAATATTATAAGGATATTTGTGGAACGTATATAGCAAAATTTCAAATATTTGTAGAATATCCCAATATGGATGATACCTGTTGAGCGGATGACACTGAATAATAGTACTCCTCCCTTTTCATATTTAGTTTCAAAGATAATTGATTGATCCTGTATTCTTAATGAACGACAATAATGTACCTATCAATTCTTTTCCATCTTCTTGTTCCACCAGGAATGATAGCAACTTTCGTTCAATATCTCCAATTATTTTATCCATAAGCTCCATTCGTGTGAGACGGAATAGAATTATCTGCAAGGGAAAGCTTCTCTCTCGCAATTATTCAGTAAGCAAACGGTATGTCCCAAATTTAAATAAAGATTCTTTGAAACTAAAGGAGAAAAGGGGGAGTACAATGATCCGGTGTTCCCTGGTATATATCTTACGAATATCTAAGAAATCTTTCAAAATGTCGAATTGTATATATATAGGAAAAAATATTTTTAATTGAAAAAATTAAAGCACGGGAAACATTGAGTTCATTTTAATTTATTTATACATAAATATTAGATGTACCTCATAACATAACTGAAACTAACATAATTTTCAAATCCGAGATTACAAAATTGACTGATTTCCTCCATACCCAACGAACTTTTTGAAACCGATTTCTGCCGTTCCTTACATTTGGCTAAGAAAATTCCTGTTTTCAATTCAACTTCTTTGTTTGTTTTGTTCCTGTCCAACTTTTGGACGGCATCTGAAACAATAGAATAATTATATATTTTGTTAATAAGCAATTTCTATTCTACTGTGATTTTTATGTATGTATGTATAACAATCAAAATATAATCCCAAAAACTGAAACTTAGAAGATGAAGTTGAACATCAAATATGTAATTTAAGAAATAAGTCATGTAGGAGACAAGTAAAAAGCAAAATATTCGAAAGAAAATAGTGATTAGAAGTTATTTGTTTCTTGTACATGATATATTAAATTAATTTACATGTACATTCCAAAATAAAATAACATGATTATACCTGCTACTGCTTCAAAGAGCTTTGTTTTTCCAAAGCATTTTCCCCTTTTTATCCATGCATACTGTAGCCCTCCATTAAATACTCTATCAGGATTTTTTGCAAGTATCTTTTAATATATTGATGCAAATAAGAACCTTCTAATCATTCCAGAGGTACAACCTAAAATTGTATTAATTTGTAAGTTAATCTCAAAAGTTTTAAAATTTGAACAATTACAGTTTATAAGCGAAGTTATAACAAACGAACAAAAATATAAGACCGCTTTCATCTATGTGAACAGTATACATATGCCTGAAACTAGACACTTGTACAATTGACCACCAATAACTTTTATTTACCAAATGTCAGAACTATTTTAACTTTTATTTCTCAGATCACCAATTGTGTAGAGCTTTCTAGTCAATCCCAATTAATAGAAGGAATAGAGGTAACTATAGGCAATTTGATTAAGGAACTCATAGCATACATCTCGGTAACATAATTACGTGAAACTACCTGAGAAAATAAAATTTTGTTGTACCTTTAGCAACGAGGAGAATTTCTACTCTACTTACAATTGAAAACATTTATCCATTAATTTTGTTGCCAAAATTTATGAAATCAATAATTATTTCAATATTTTCATGCATTAAAATATAAAAAGTAACACATAAATACTCCAATATTTCGAGGCAGTTTCATTTTGATTTGGATATAATATTGAATGTTCAACTTACAAAATATTCATAGGATTCTTCAGCAAGGCTGACTCAACTTCTTGAAACTTTGCCTTATCATTTATTGGAAGTTTTAGCAGCAAATCGATAATTTTCTAAAATATGTATTTATAAATCAACAGGCATTAAAAAAATACAATAAAACGTACGTACCTGTTTTGATGCGTGAGGTCGTATGTATTAGTTCCACCCGTAGCATATAATACATCGTAGAAACATATTTAAACAACTTCACAGTGGCAAGAAATTGACTAATTAATTAACGATCAAAAATAATTAATCATACTACTACTATTTCACCAATGACATTAACCTATAAAAGATGGTCGAGCCGCCATTTTTCACTGGTCAACTGTCAACTGCAATTACTGACATATGCCCATTGAACAAAAAGAGCGTTTGAACAAAAATCAATAATCATAGAATATTCTTAGAACTATTTGATTCGAATATTCTAAAAAGAATAATCTGAGGATATTCCAACTGGACTTACATTGAATATTCGATTTAGGTGTACCCACAGATATTCTAGATATCCCCAGAATAACCCTATAATATTTGGATATGTATTTTCCAAATCGAAGACTGTCAGAACATCCCATGGATATCTGGTGCTATCTGGGTTATTTCTTAAATTTGTTGACGTTTCACTAATATAGAAACCTTAAAAAGAAATAAATTTATTTTGTCTAAATCTGATTAAAAAAATAATATAAACAACACAAATCCTGAGAAATAAAGAATAAGATGAAGAAGAATCACAATTGAAGTGGTTAATAATACTTATAATAATAAATTGCTTATGACAGAGTAAAAATTGTAAAAGTGTACTACAAAAACTTAAACATCTTTCTAGTAAAAATAAATTGAATTATATACTTAAATACATAATAAATATCGTTATAGATCTAAAACAGGAAGATAAACAAGTTAAATTTGTTTGGATTAAAACTCACCTGGAGATATCTGTTAATTTATAGTATATTCTAATAAAGTGTTTGTTACTTAGTACAGTTACCGAAAAAGAGATGCCGCTTCTAGTTTTCTATATAGAGAGAGTGCTTCATTTTAGCAGCTATGTCATTTCAGGACACTTTCCCTTATAACTCCAATAACACCTTCATTTCCATTTATATACAAAAAATATATTTCACTTCCATAAAAAACCTGGGTCCTAGGGGTTAAACATGGAAAAACAAGATTTTCAACCCTTTCATCCCCCATTCAACTCTTTCTAATCTGAGAATGTTAGGATTATTTTCCCCTTATTTAGTACTATCGTTTCCTATAGTAAAAACGTCATTAAAGTTTTTCGCCGTCCAAAATTGTGTAAGGCCATACTAAAATAAAAAATCAGAAAGTTTCCTCCAACTAAGGAATGAAGTCAACAAAGAAATTCTCTACTTTTAAATAAAGTAAATCTTCTCTTTGTCAACTTCCCATTGTGAATCTTTTATTAGTGTTTAACAACGTCAGTTTAGATATAGTTAAAATTACAATAATATGCATTGACATTCAATATTACCTACCTTGTCCTAAATTCTTAGAATGACTAGTCATTCATGTTTAAATTGCTTGCAAATTCTGCAGACTAATGTCTACAGCATCGTTTTCTTAGATGAACCATGGTCACTTTCACGATAATACCGGCATTCAACGGAGCTAGAAATAGATTCCTATAACGTGGCTTTTTGTGTATTTCTTTGTACCAATAAAAAAAGTACAACAGCCACATATTAAAAAAAAATTAATTAGGGGTCTAAAATATTGCCCTTTATGATTTATGGTGAATACCGGGATGTTATAAAATTATGTATCCCTCTTCTAATTCCTTTTTCCTCACTAATATTTGAAAAGATATATACAAGACGTCTCAAAATTAACGCCTGTCCTTTCCGACTATGAATCAGGGGACTAAAACAGATTAAATCGTAAGAATAAAAAGTTCCCTTTAACGAATTATTGATAAAAAACAAAATTAAATGTTTAAACTTCATTTAAAACGATTAATTATTATCAAACAGGAAATAAGTTTATAAAAGGTGTTCAGACAAACAGCTTCCTATTTCAATTAAATCGTTTACATGATTTTTCATTGAATCGCAAACCCTCTGTAGTAGGATGTTCTCCTCTATACATGCCACAGCAGTGTGAATACGAGCTGCTATATCTTGGGGTCTCTTAACAAGTTCGAAGTAAATCTTTTCTTTCAAGAATCCCCAGAACTAAAATTGTGAAGCAAGGGTTCCGAAGGATTTTGTATCATGCCTCCTTTTGTTAATATTAAAGTATTCCACGCCCATCTCCCCTCCCTATACAATAAACTTGGGTATGAAAAAATAACAAGTAGTTATATTATATTACTTATAAAACATTCATTTTTACTGTTACAAGAAGATATAGTATTATAAGTTCCAATTTAACTTGCAGTACTGGCAAGAGAAAAATAATTAAAGATTAAAACAACCAGATAAATCCCACTACGCAAAATATCTACTTGACACCAACATTCATTGATACCTAACACAGAACTAGAAGTACTACAACTACATATTTGTGATAAGAAACAAGAGCTGGATTTCCATGAAGAATTAAAAATTAGACACTTAAGAAACCTACAAGTTGTCAATGAACAGATAAATCTAGGAATTTCTCCACTTTTTAACTGTTTAAGTGATAATTGTGAAGATCCGCAGATATATTTTTCCTTATTTTCTATATCTTTGCGCAGTTATACTGATATCAATATATTATATAAATAATAGCTGAAAAGGAGTAACAATTTCATTACCATTGGTGCAAAGACTGTTTTAAACGTAGAATTTGAGCAATAAATTAAGCAATAAATTCTTCATGTATTGGATTTCAGAAATATTAGTTAAACATATTTTGAAGTTTTTATGTGGATGAACGCGTCACCAGAAGTTGAAGGGGTCGGTTTTATGAATTTATATCTACGACACCTTACAACAATTAATAAGCAATAAAATATTTCGCTGGGTAGACCCCCGTAACACGTTTCCTCGCCGAGATAGGGTCATTGCTATGCT
Source organism: Galeruca laticollis (assembly GCA_963921935.1). Lineage (NCBI taxonomy): Eukaryota > Metazoa > Arthropoda > Insecta > Coleoptera > Chrysomelidae > Galeruca > Galeruca laticollis. The sequence goes on from OY998176.1 coordinate 79,280,564, forward strand.
AAGTTACGGTACAAACTTGCAGAACTTCTGTTTCTCGGCAGGGGTTGGTGCAAAAAATTGTTTTTCGGGTAGAATATCAGTTTAAAATATTTTGAAGTTTTTATGGAGTTGCAGGTTCCTGATCAATTATTTTTATCATGAGTATTTGTACTGCACAAAACATCTATTCATTTTTCCCAATTTTCATCTAGTCTCCCTATTCTTTTTTCCTATCATCATTTTTTCGATTAACCTTTATATATGACCCAACCATTTTATTTCACGTTCTTAAATTATGTCCATTGAAGTAAAGTAGTTAGATGGTTGCTAAGATTTAATGTTTAGAATCCATTCAGTAGTATTTATTGAATAAAGAAAGAGGTATTGAATGAGAAAACTAATGAATTCAAGAATAATAAAATTATTAATTCAAATTATCTTTTTTACGAAAAACGGTCTATCATACATAAGAATCCTCATTGTCCACAATAATATGGAACCGTTAAATTACATAAAATAACGAACTTTTACATCGCTAGATTCTATAAAGTTATATATTTTGGAATTGTAATTTTCAGTTGTCAAAATGACAGTTGTATTCTCCTTATCAGATTTTGTAACTGTTAGGTTATTATCTTCTACTTTTTTTTATTGCATTTAAAACTGTAATGTCATTTTTTGTTTGACGTTTAACTTTTGAAGGTTCAATATTTTTGATTAAATTGGCAATTTTCAATTTATCACGAAGAAAATTATTTGAATTAGATTTTAAAGCTATTTCTGACTTTGTAGCTATAATTTGTTTAATATTATTCATAAATTTTGGTGGTATGCTGTACTTTAAACCTTTATTCAAAACTTCTATTTCACTATCTGTAAAATTAGTGTCTGAAAGGTTTTCAAATCGTGGTGCAAAGTGTGTTTGTATGTAGGCACTTACAGTTTCATGATGTTTAGAGTATTGAATTTCATGTTGTGTATGTTCAAGTTTCTGTAGCTTTTGTTCTTGTTTCTTAAATATCTTATGCTTTATCGTGCTGACACTTTCTCTAATTTTGTCATCCAAACAGTCAAATTCTACTGGATGTAGTTGGAATGTGAGTTCTGAATGTACAACTTTTATACAGTTGTTGAATGAGTCTCTAACTTTGAACCATTTCTTACATTCTCCTTTTATCCAAACTCGTTGAGCACATTTTATAGCTTTTTGTGCTTGTGGTGTTTTAGTGTGACATTTTATATTCACATAATTTGGTATTACTTTTCTCCTAAGGCATTCTTGGTTAAACCAAATGTTTTGTGATGTTTTGTAACGTTTTTGTAGTAACTTCTGGTACAGTCGGGTCAAATGTTCTCCCGAAGATTTTTTAATGAAATTAAGTGTCTCGACCCTTACTTCGTGGAATCTACTCATATTAGTGTTTTAAATGAAACTCACGGTTTCTAGTTAATACCACAATATAATAAAAATTGTTGAAAATTCTAAAAAATTGACAATTGTTACGATAAATCAATATCATCGTCAGAATAAGAGAAGTTACATTTCATTTGATGCCTACCTGATGTTTAGTAGTTATTTTTGGCTAGACCAAAAAGTGACCTAACTTGTGATTGACTCAATATATGTTAATAGAAAAAAGAAGAATATGTGATATTACAAATATTGAAGCTTAGATATTATTATTAATTTAAGATCAGTATAACTGTGCAATGATATAGAAAACCAGGAAAACTATATCTGCTGATCTTTACAATTATCTAGCTTTATAGAATCTAGCGATGTGAAAGTTCTTAAAGCAGACCCAACAGAAAAGTTTCCTAATAATGTAAGGGATATTGTTAATAATTCAAATAATCTTTTAAGTGATTACGAAAAAAGGTCTATCATACATAAGAATCCTCATTGTCCACAATTATATGGAAACGTTAAATTACATAAAATAACGAAACCAATTAGACCTGTAGTTTCTTATGTTAATGCTCCTAATAATATATTGGCAAAGAGGCTCAACAATATACTCAATAGTTACGTATATAAATCTCAGTACTCAATTAAAAATTCAATAGAACTAATCAAAAAGTTGAAAGGAATCAACTTGCAAGATAACTATAAACTTATTTCGTTCGATGTGACTAATATGTTCACTAAAATTCCTCCTAAAAAATGTTTAATACTTGTGAGAAAATTACTAGAAGATAAAAATATTAATCCAGGAATAATATCAGATATACTTAACTTATTTGATATATGCATTAATCAAAATTATTTCACTTTTGGCAATAAGATATATATTCAAAATGAAGGTTTACCAATGGGAAGCCCTATATCACCTATTTTGGCAAATATTTTTATGGACAATTTAGAAATAAAGATCTTTGAGAGCAATATTTCGAAAAATGCTTGTTTTATGGGCAGTAAACGACAATTAGATGTATTTTTCAACCACATCAATAATTTACACCCAAAAATTAAATTTACATTAGAAATTGAAGAAAATAGCTCAATCAATTTTCTTGATTTAAAAATTCAAAGACTTAATAATGTACTTGATTATTCAATTTACCGAAAACCAACACAGACTGATGTGACAATTCAATTTAATTCCAATCACCTCATGTTCCATAAACTAACGGCATATAATTCAATGATACATAGAGCTTTTTCAGTTCCTATGAACAAATGCGATTTTGATAAAGAGATTAAAACAATTAGACAAATAGCAACATCCAACGGTTATCCATTAGATATGATAAATAAGTTAATTAATAAAAAACAGGAAAAAGTGGCATTACAACTAATATTTCCTAAACAAACTGATGAAATAAAAACTTATAAAACCATCATATATACAGGAAATATTTCTAATAATATATCAAAGATAATATCTCTAGCAACAAATACAACAATTTCTTTTAAAACAGAAAGTAACGTTAGTAGAAAATTGTTAAATGTAAAAACAAAAATACCACCATTAAAGAAGTCAGGTATATATAAACTCAAATGTCCAGAATCCAATGCTGTCTATTTGGGTCAGACCCTCAGGAATTTTGAAGTCCGATACAGTGAACACTTACGAGCATACAGATTAAAACAACCAGATAAATCCAACTACGCAAAACATATACTTGACACCAATCATTCATTGACACCTAACACAAAACTAGAAGTGAAAAGAAACAAGAACTGGATTTCCTTGAAGAATTGGAAATTAGAAGACATTTAAGAAACCCACAATATGAAGTTGTCAATAAACAGTTAAATCTAGGGAGTTCTTCACTAATAAACTGTCTTCTCAAGTGATAATTGTAAAGATCAACAGATATAGTTTTCCTGGTTTCCTATATCATTGCACAGTTATACTGATCTTAATTGGAAAAATGATATCCAGGATATCATCATAGGGCTAATAATATCTAAGCTTCATTATTTGTAATATCACATATTCTTCTTTTTTCTATTAACATATATTAAGTCAATCACAAGTTATGTCACTTCTTGGTCTAGCCAAAAATAACTACTAAACATCAGGTAGGCATCAAATGAAATGTAACTTCTGTCATTCTGAGGATGATATTGATTTATCGAAATAATTGTCAATTTTTTAGAATTTTCAACAATTTTTATTATATTGTTGTATTAACTAGAAACCGCGAGTTCCATTTAAAACACTAATAATCAATAATAATAATTGATAAAATGAGAATATTACACTACCGTTTAAATTAAACACAAAATGGCTGTTTCATAGTATTTTGGTAATTCCAATGTAAAATTTTAAAACTAGTCTTCATGTGAAGTCCTAGGAAAACTTGTCATTAGATTAAAAAACAAATGAAACTAAAGAGAGCATAAAATATGTTTATTAGTTTTTCGATTAAACTTGACATACAAAAAACCAGTTATTACCAACCACAAGCTATTATTAAATTTATCAGACATTGACCGTCCGTGATCTAATAAAACACGAAAATCTGACAAAATTATAATCGATTTCAAAAACAGTCGGCAATTTCCATCAACGTAGATATTGAAATATTATATTTTTACAGGGTGTTACAAAAAGGTAGCTCATAAATGGGTTAATTTTGAAGTTACAAATAGACCGTTTGAAAACAACTCATCTCAGTTCAATATACACACAAAAAAGTTCCTAAATATGCGAAATTTGAAAAATAATCTTATAATTTGGGGTGATCTTAATTTTATACGCAACAATGTTTTTAACAACTTGAATTAATTGTTCTGCGTATGGATCTAAAGAGAAACCGTTAAATATTGAGGTAAATTGCATTAGGTTTAGCTTTACGCTTCGCCACTGAATAACTCCCCTTTATCAACATATTACCAAACATTGGCAACCCTGATATATAAATATATTGGACTCCGTCACAGATAACCCACAGATAGATGAGACACTGATTGTGGCGTCATCTAAAGGGCCTGTCGAGTAAACAATTGAGTGATGTTGAAAAGATTTCTGTAATTTTAGGTTTTGGCGGTATATTCAAATTTACTGTATTTTAATTATTTTATCTCAAAATAATCATTTATAGTCCATCGTTTAACATTTCATTCAATTTAACTCAATAATGGTTAGATGTTGAGTTAAATTAAATGAAATATCAAATGATGGACCATAAATGTTTAATTAAATTGAAAAAATAAAACAGTAATCATATGAACAGTTTATTTATTTTGGTATAAAAATACACAACAAATAATTTCTTTCACAAAGTATTTTTCTTAACAAACAGAATGATAATAAATAAACTATTATGTAAAAACAATGCAATAATTAAAAAATAATTTGAGTAACATACATTCTAGATAGGAGTATCATTAGATTTTTAAATGATGTTAAATCAGGATAAAAGTAGAAAATTATTTATGATAAGTTTATATTAATTTATTATTACACTCGTAAAAACACACAGAGCTGGACAAACTGCTGGAGTATAACTGCTACTTACCTAATGAAAAAAAAGTGTTAGCAATAAGTTGTTAACTACTATTTCTGGCAACTTTCTGTGTAAGAAAACATTCGAGTATAATTACTGTGAATGTTAGAACAAAAGTGATTAAAATATTTTTATAGCAAAAATTTTAAGTACTGCTCAGCTCTGTAAATACAAGGTGCCAAGTAATTACATATAAGAGTGCTAAACAGCACTTGTGACTGTACAACATTTAAAATAATATATCTAACATTTCATTTCCACTTAAAACACATCTTTATTTCTTTACTGGCAGTATTAAATATGTTTATAACACAAGCTTAAACCTAGTATATTGCATACTTTTATATTTCTACATTTAAAAGCATTCCGTTCTTATGAAACCATTGCATAAGGCAGTTTAAGTTACTCTGCAGCTCCTGGCAGTCTATGATTGTTAAAATGTTTCTTAAGGGCTCTTAAAAGTCCCACGGTCTCATGGAGTCCTTTCTTGTTTCTGGTTGAGATTCTACAAGTGAACACACAAAATAACAACAATAAATAAGTAAACACACAAATATGTTTGAAAATTTATGTCAACAAAAGAAAACAAAATGCGCTTACTATCGAAATAATAAGTTTACACATGTTTTTGTACTAAGCCAAAAAAATATCAAAAAATGTTTGAATGTTTACATTTGTTTGGTTTTTTTGAATTCCTTTTGTGAAGCTTCCGATTTTTATTAGGAATTCTTGATTTTTAAGTATTTTTTTATTTTTTGTCTTTATTGGATATTTTGGATTTTTGGTTACCGCTAGACCAAATACTTAGAGGTAATGCCTCAACAAAAGTTAATACTCACTTTCATTTCCCATAAAGTGTCACACCATGGGCTATATATGAAAATCGGCAAGGGGTCAATACCTTCCATCCCATAGCTAGTAGAGGGAATATAGCTATAACATAAAATAAAACCCAGATTATTATTTTTCCAATGGATACATTCTAAAATGGAATTGTCTGAGTATGGTGTACAAACTAGATATAAATTAAGTGAATGAAAAGACGAGTACTGAGTATGTCATTTGATTAAAATTCCAGCTAAGCGCTTTTAGCCATTAGGTCATTCTCAAAGCTGTCGACAAGAGAAAAACATACAACAGGTACAATGTACACACAATGAAATAAAATGTTTGATGTTACATCATCATTTAAGTAAAATTTGTTAAAATTACCCTATAAAGAGGGTGTGCACACATATCATTTAGTTGGTAATTTCAAATTAGACGTTTCGTTATGTGAATTACAATTGTACACACTCTTTATAGAGCAATTTTAACAAATTTCAGTTAAATAATGATGTAACATCAAACAGTTTATTTCATTGTATGTAGCAGTTACAGGGTTTGATGTTTTTTGACACCTTCTGTATATTTTTTTTACGAGAGCTTTCAGAATGGTCTATTGGATGAAAGCGCTTACCTGGCATTTTAATAAAATTACACACTCAGTACTCGTCTTTTCGTTCACTCAATTTACATTTTAAAATGTCCAAAATTATAACATGCTATATTGAATACAATAAAACTTACCATCATTTTTTGTTAATTTCCACTCATATGGGAAGGCAAATCAAACTGTCTTAATAACCTCAATTCGTCTTTCTCAAATCTAAAGAAACACTCTTTTCGAAAATGAAGGGACCATATCCTATATCGTTTCCTCGTTGACAAATTTAATGATTAATTACCACTGCTTTTCAGCCATATTAATTTTATCTTCCTGGGTTGGAGGAACAAAACTGAAAAAAGAAATATTTACTTCATTAATGCAGCAATTTTCAGTTTAGCTGATGTAAAGAACAACCATTATCTCTAAAGTTGTCGATTAAATTAGTAAAAATTCTGTGTTTTATAAAAATGAAGATAATGGTTGTTAATTGTGAAAGAAAAAATGCCCAAATTTTTTTAATAACTTACCGAGTACACCACTTATTAAACTCATTCAGAATACACTTTGACATTGTCTTTTCAATTAATAACAATGAAGCAACGAAACAACAGATAAATATTACAGTATAGGAATTAAAAAATACACCAAAATACCGTAACCTTGAAATAACCTCTACATTTGAACTAAAAAATGATAACAGTATAACATATAACATGTGGGGATGGGGACGAGCAATATGATATCGCGCATACGCAGTTATAAATATCAATAAAATTTGATTACTAACGACGTTACAGTTTTCGTTAATTTTTTGAAATTATCTACCGATTTTAGTTACTCGACAGGCTCTATAGATGGCACGGTCTGCAGTGTCCCTAGCCTGGACTCCGTTTCATGAGAGAAGAAGTCACCTGAAGTTGCAGTCGTACCTATGTGTGAACTTGTCAAAACCAGCGCCATATTGTAAAATTGATGTTTGACTTGAATTCAGTAGCGTAATGAAAATTTTGTGGGTTAACACGAAATTAGAATATTAATAATGATAATTTATTCATCATGATATGTAGAGTAACAATGAGACATAGGCACGTTTTTATTTACATCATATATTCACCATTGGTTGAGTGATGCCAATCTCCGCTGCACCGACATGTTGGAGTCACCAATGGCACATAAAAAACGCAGTTGCTTACATCATTATATCTGGCAACTGACAATCGATTTTTAAATTGATTGTGGTTATTAGCAAAAATTAACGAAACGAATGAAAATGATTGAAAAGTGTTGTAGTTATGCCGTATGCCTCATGTACATCCTTTATGATAATATGGAGTTTTCATGACGTAGAGCATTGTAGCGGCTCGAATGGTTCCAACGCGAACTACTTCATTCTTGCGAACAAAGATAAAATGGTCTGTTTCAACAATTAGATCTGATGTTAAAACTTATGATTTTATCTCTGATCGCAAGTATAAAGATTGGTTACCTACAATTTAACAGAGCAAATAAGTGTTGGCAAAACTGCAAAAAATGTCAATGAATAGTCTGTCAAATTTTTGAATTTTGAACATAGTGCTTATTTTAATACATTGTTGCAATATGAATCGATTTGGGAAGGTTTCAAATGAACAAATTATAAAAAACATTGAAAACTCAATACCCCAATTAAAAAAAACACGAAATCATCAATATGGAGACAATTCATGGAATTTTGTCATATTCGACCACATGAACTATTTGAAAATACTCCTTCACAACAATTATAAGATATATAAAAAGATTGGGCTTTCAATATGAAAAAAAATGGGAAATATTACGAAGAATATTCTGTTAAAACAATATGGAATTCAACTGCAAAAATAATGCAAGAAAAATATTTTAAAGAATACAATATTCAATTTGATCCTTTTGCGGACACAATATTTAAAGATACTCGTGATGCTAGAAATAGTAAGAGAGAAGAATTGAAGTTATTCCTGTTCTGTAGTATTAGACAGAAAAAATATAACAAACATGGCAAAATTATGGAATATAGACGAACCTGAAGGATTGCAAAAAATATTCTTCCACTTAGCTTCTTACGAATTGGCTTGGAGGGGAGTGAAAGCTGTAAATTGTAAAATTTATTATTTTAATGAAGAAAAAGACCAACAGGTAGAATAGAATACAATGCCATATTTTAAAAAACGGTACATTGCAAAAAAATAACAGACATCAAATGGTTAACAAAAAATGACACTGATGAAAGTATTTGTCCAGTAATATTATTCAATTTACTTCTTAAAAGAAGAAATGAAAATATAACTACAGTCGTTTATTATTAACTCCAAATCCTTTTTGGAAAACTAATCATTCAAAATGTTGTTATAAAAACGTTCATCTGGGAATTAATACAATATCATCTTCGACCAAAAATTCGGCCGCAAAAATTGAACTAGACATAATAAATAATAAAATTACAAAAATTGAATAGATGAGGCTTTTACTTGATGAAGATCCATACTGAACGATGAAATGAAACAATATAGTTTGTTTAAATCTTCATATATTTGAACTAATGTTCAATTTAAACTTGTTGACGCGTTTCACTAACACAGTAGCTTTGTCAAAACGAATGAAGGTAAAATATAAAAATGTCTTAATATATACAGTGCTAAATCTATTTACTAAGGTTAACAATGGTATTAAAAGATAATTACCTGGAAATTCATTCACTACAAACATTCCTAAGCTATCTTCTAGGTAAAGAGGTTCAATAAAGGAGACTGATTGATATCTATTTGGTCGTTAAGGAGATTACCTGAATATTTATCTTTGTTAATCTCTAGGGCTTCTAATAAATTTAAACTAAAGGATTCACCGACTACATGGAGAATTTCAAAATTTGGGTCGAAAATGTGTTGGTTTTCTAATAAATGATTTGAATAGTTAGAATCTAATTTTTTGTTGTCATAGCTACGTTTGTGTTCCGAAATTCTAGTTTTAAAATTTCTAAAAGTTCTACCGATATAAATTGTATCACAATTGTCATTACCACATTTTAATTTATAAACTCCTGATTTGTTTAATTTTGAAGATTCAGATTTATTATTTTTAATGAATTTGGATAAATTGTGATCAGTTTTAAAGGAAATATTCATGTCTAAAGTTTCTAAAAATGACTTAATTTTTAAGGATGGTGTTCCAAAGTATGTTAAGCTTTCAAATTGTCTATTATTTTTATATGAAGGAAATACTTGTTCTAAAGTCTGTTTTTTTATCTTTTTATTTATGATATTGTCAATTAAATTTGGATCGTAATTATTATTAACTGCTATTTGTTTTATGATATTTAATTCTTTGGTATAATTATTAATATTTAATGGGACTGTTAAGAGTGTGTGTATCATACTATTGAAAGCTGCTAGTTTATGACTGAATGAGTGGACCGAACTATTATGAATTGTAATATCTGTATGTGATGGTTTATGAAATATAGAAAAATCATGTTTATTATTTATATTTGAAATTGTAAGGTCTAGAAAGTTTATAGACTTATTTTGTTCAAGTTCTACGGTAAATTTGATATTATTGTGAATCGAGTTTATGTAAGTAATGAAGCTCTCTAATTGTCTATTTGTACCGATGAAGCTAGCTAAAATGTCGTCCACATATCGGTGCCAGTACATAAATTTTTTACTAAGGGGGTGTTCATGAATTATTTTTTCTATATTATCCATGTATATTTCTGCTAGTAGGGGGCTGAGAGGGTTGCCCATAATCAAACCATCTTTACTGCTATAAACCTCTCCATTGAAATGAAAATAATTTTGATTCAAACACACTTTTAATAAAGTAATGATATCAGAGTGAATTATAGGATTAACATTATTGTATGTGAGCAAGTTATCAACAAGAGTTATAGTTTCTTTAGGAGGTATACTAGGGAATAGATTTGTTACATCGAACGATATGAATTTAGAATTATGGGGTAGTATTATATCTTGAATATTATTAATTAATTCCGTTGAGTTTTTAACTGAAAATCGAGGTATGAATGAACAATATTTAGAAATGACATCTATGAGAATCTTTGAAATTTTGAATGAAGGTGCTGTGAAATAAGAAACAACTGGCCTGATAGGGTACCCCTCTTCATGGAGTTTAATTAGTGAATAAAGTTCAGGGTGTTGCGGATTGGGTAAAAATAATTTATATTTTTCTTTATCGTTAATTATTGATTTAACGTTATCTACTGCTAATTTTATTTCTCTCTGAAATTTATTAGTTGGGTCTTTTTTAAGGGTCTCAAAATTGCTTGCCTGAATAAAATTGTTGGTTTTTAATAAATAATCTTCTTTAGGTAATGCTATTACCGTAATTCCTTAATCTGCTTTTGTGAAAATAAGACTATTTGACTTTGATTTTTGTTGAATTGATTTGGCGGCTGATAATTCAAAATTGGGTTTGTTAAACTCGACGAATTCTTTTTTAATAATTTCTGAAGCTTTGTGTTTTAGATTAGAATTATTTGGAATATTATACAAGTTAAGTTCTGTTTCTATACCTAGTTTGTTGAAGTTATCCAATGATCATGTGGGTTGAATATTATGTTTAAAACCTTTTTGTAATAATTGAATTTCTTTATCTGAAAAAATTGTATTTGAAAGATTGACGAATCTATTAAAAAAATTATGTTCTGAGAATTTGGTTTGTGGGTTTCTTGATACTGGTTTGTTGGTTAATAATGACTTTAATTTACGTTTTTGTCCTTGGTACTTTTTGTGAATAATTACTTTAATCTTATCTCTTATGTTCCTATCTAAAATGTCAAACTCTATGGGATGTAGTATATGTGATAGTTGTGAATGAATTACCTTAACATAAATACTAAAAATATATCTCTTACTATACTGAATGTTCTTTTCTTCTTTTAACCATTTTTCTTTGCCATAGATACTGGCTTTTTTGGCTGGACTGCTCTTGTTGTCTGTTTTTAATTTCATGTATCTAGGGAATACGTGATTTCTGGAACACTGCCCGAAGAACCACAAATTTTGCGTACACACTGCACTTTTTAAAAGTAATTTAAAATACCATATAGCCAAATAGCTGATATCAGCTTTCTTCAAAAATTGAATAGATGAGGCTTTTACTTGATGAAGATCCATACTGAACGATGAAATAAAACAATATAGTTTGTTTAAATCTTCATATATTTGAACTAATGTTCAATTTAAACTTGTTGACGCGTTTCACTAACACAGTAGCTTTGTCAAAACGAATGAAGGTAAAATATAAAAATGTCTTAATATATACAGTGCTAAATCTATTTACTAAGGTTAACAATGGTATTAAAAGATAATTACCTGGAAATTGATTCACTACAAACATTCCTAAGCTATCTTCTAGGTAAAGAGGTTCAATGAAGGAGACTGATTGATATCTATTTGGTCGTTAAGGAGATTACCTGAATATTTATTTTTGTTAATCTCTAGGGCTTCTAATAAATTTAAACTAAAGGATTTACCTTTCTAAATTCATATCGTTCGATGTAACAAATCTATTCCCTAGTATACCTCCTAAAGAAACTATAACTCTTGTTGATAACTTGCTCACATACAATAATGTTAATCCTATAATTCACTCTGATATCATTACTTTATTAAAAGTGTGTTTGAATCAAAATTATTTTCATTTCAATGGAGAGGTTCATAGCAGTAAAGATGGTTTGATTATTGGCAACCCTCTCAGCCCCCTACTAGCAGAAATATTCATGGATAATATAGAAAAAATAATTCATGAACACCCCCTTAGTAAAAAATTTATGTACTGGCACCGATATGTGGACGACATTTTAGCTAGCTTCATCGGTACAAATAGACAATTAGAGAGCTTCATTACTTACATAAACTCGATTCACAATAATATCAAATTTACCGTAGAACTTGAACAAAATAAGTCTATAAACTTTCTAGACCTTACAATTTCAAATATAAATAATAAACATGATTTTTCTATATTTCATAAACCATCACATACAGATATTACAATTCATAATAGTTCGGTCCACCCATTCAGTCATAAACTAGCAGCTTTCAATAGTATGATACACAGTCCCATTAAATATTAATAATTATACCAAAGAATTAAATATCATAAAACAAATAGCAGTTAATAATAATTACGATCCAAATTTAATTGACAATATCATTAATAAAAAGATAAAAAACAGACTTTAGAACAAGTATTCCCTTCAGATAAAAATAATGGACAATTTAAAAGCTTAACATACTTTGGAACACCATCCTTAAAAATTAAGTCATTTTTAGAAACTTTAGACATGAATATTTTCTTTAAAACTGATCACAATTTATCCAAATTCATTAAAAATAATAAATCTAAATCTTCAAAATTAAACAAATCCGGAGTTTATAAATTAAAATGTGGTAATGACAATTGTGATAAAATTTATATCGGTAGAACTTTTAGAAATTTTAAAACTAGAATTTCGGAACACAAACGTAGCTATGACAACAAAAAATTAGATTCTAACTATTCAAATCATTTATTAGAAAACCAACACATTTTCGACCCAAATTTTGAAATTCTCCATGTAGTCGGTAAATCCTTTAGTTTAAACTTATTAGAAGCCCTAGAGATTAACAAAAATAAATATTCAGGTAATCTCCTTAACGACCAAATAGATATCAATCAGTCTCCTTTATTGAACCTCTTTACCTAGAAGATAGCTTAGGAATGTTTGTAGTGAATGAATTTCCAGGTAATTATCTTTTAATACCATTGTTAATCTTAGTAAATAGATTTAGCATTGTATATATTAAGACATTTTTATATTTTACCTTCATTCGTTTTGACAAAGCTACTGTGTTAGTGAAACGCGTCAACAAGTTTAAATTGAACATTAGTTCAAATATATGAAGATTTAAACAAACTATATTGTTTTATTTCATCGTTCAATAAAATTACAAATCATTCTCACCGTGCTAGTACAGTTTCCCAGCTAGCCAAAGCAGGAGTAAGCGATCAACAACTGATAAAAATAACAGGGCACTCATCTTCACAATAAATTAAAGCATACCTCCAAATAGATCCTGAACATCACGAAAATCTTGTTAGTAATTTAAGAGACTCATCAGTTGAAAATGCGATATATGTATACAGTAAACTAGTCGGTTTTGGTGAACTACTCTCGGTTTTTCATTGGGGATCTTTCTTACGCGATAGATGACGTCGTTGATCCTCTTCTTTATTACGTAAGGACCTTTTCTCCTTGTCGGGTTGTGTAACCATACTTTGTACCCTTCTTTGAAACTGCCTTCTGTGGCCAGCGTATCATACCGTTTTTTCATTCTGTCACTGGCAACTTCGTGTACATCGTCCATTCTTCTCAATTGGAACACGTAATCTTCTCCTGCTAGATCTTCGCCAGCCCGACAGTCAAAGTTCATGTCACAAGGAAGCCTCATTTCACGTCCATATAGAATTTTCGATGGTGTTTTACCTGTGGACTCATTAATGGCCGATCGATAAGACAACGCAAATATGGAAAGATACTGGTCCCAATCTCTCCGATGTCTGGAAACTACTTTAGACAGGTATTTTCCAATGGTACTGTTCATTCTCTTGGCCATTTCATCGGGTTGAGGATGAAACGCTGTTCCCAGCTTGTCACAAATTTCTTGGAATACCTGGCTCCCGAAATTTCTTGCTTGATCGCAGTAGACTTCCAAGGGCACTCCATCTCGGCTGATAACTTCTTTCACCAATACACCCGCGACCACCAGGATGTATTTACTACCATTTTCTGTCGTCGGAAATAGTCCAGCGATATCTAAAGCAATCCTTTCGAAATGGCTTCCAACACTATATTGTTTCATGGATGCCTTCCTTTTGAGATGTGGTCCATTACTCGTAGCACAAGTCGTAGATTTATTACACCAGTCCTTCACATCGTTGGAGCTGTTTATCCAATAAAACTTTTCACGGACTTGCTGAAGGGTTTTCTTCATTGCCATATGACCTCCCGATGGACTGTTGTGTAACTTTCTCAGTACCCCTGCTACACTCGTTCTCGAGATAACTATCCATCTTCTTTTATCGGAATCATCATCGTTCTCAAGAATTCCTTTTAACAGGCCTTCTTCCAGGACAAGGAAGTCCTATTGAGCCTAGAGTATCGTTGAAAATCGTAGTACTTCTTGCCAGGTAGGTCGCCGAGTTTCTTCCTTCCATTGCCGAATCTTCTTTAGGTGAGGTTCATTCTCCTGATCTTCTCTGATTCTGGTGGGTGACCATTCTTTGTTGACTACCGTAATTGTTGAAACTGCAACTTCCTTAGATTTTGACTTGTTGCAGTGAGAAAAATAATAATCAAGAGGGCATGATCCGCTGAGCAGAGAGTCGACGTTTCGGTGTTTCACATTAGCTCGGTGTTCGCCCTGTCTAATTTCCCCTGTGACTGGAGTTCTTGGGATGCAGGAGTCCTGGGCGCTTAGACGGGCTGCGTACGTGCTTTAGCTTGCCACTCTTCCGGAATTTGATCTACTTCGGCTTCTTGTCTGCCATACTTTTCAACAAGTTGATTATCTGGTCAAGTTTGTCATCGTCACCTTCTTTATGCATAGTCCTACCCAATCCTTCGTAGCTGCTTTGCATTTAAGAGGTTCTTGGTTTGAAGGAGTCGTAGGACGCTTACATAAACTACGTATATTTTCAAGCTCGCTACAATTACAGCACTTGAACTTCTTCGGCTTCTTGTCTACCATACCTTTCAGCAAGTTGAGGATCTGGTCCTACCTTTGTTGCAACAAGCCACCGTGGCTGCTTCGTATTAAGCCATCGTGGCTGCTTCATATTCAGGAGCAGCGGTCAATACATCTACCATGGATTTGGGTTGGGCTAATCGAAGCGTCCTCTCCATATCGTGGCCACATAAGCTGTCAATAAAGGCCTGGATGCCCAAACATTCCATCACATTCTCTGGTGCTGATGGATAAGCAAATCGAACTAGTCGGGCAATATCCAGTTCATATTCTTGAAGGGTTTCGTCACGTTTCCGCCTTTGGCTCTTCAGCTGAAATCAGTAGAAATGCTCTAGATGTCCGTGACCATATCGCATGTATGATGAATGCCAACGTATGGTAGAAGAAGAAACCATTTCTAAAAATTCCCTTCACTTTGTACTTGATTCTGTTTCAAGTTTTGTATTTTTATAATTAAAAGTATTTTTTTCGCTATTTCGTGGTTTATTAATGATGTTTTATTTATTTATGACTTTTTATTCTATTTTCCAAATGCTGTGATGTTTGTCCTATGTGAACTTTTTCTGTTTTCCGGTGTATTTGCTTTTAGACTATTCAAATATTTTTATATTATGTTATGTCCTTTATGACTTTCTGTAATTTTATATTTACCAAAATAATTTGCTGAATTGCATTATGGTAAAAATAAGTTCTTTATATTTTAGAATATGTTTTGTTTGTTAATTGATCATAGTATTTGCTCATCCCTTTTTTTGAACATATTTTTCATGCTTTCTGAATAATTATGTTTTCTTAGGCAGCTTTTACTTGTTTAAAAGCTGTGTATCTAAATTCAGGAGTTGATAGATGGATCTACCAGGGTTGTCAATTTCACGCTCTTTATTAAAGTAGACCAAAAATCAAGAACATTCATTCATAACATGTATATGAAAAGGTCGAAACCTCATAATTTCCAAGAAATATATCATTACTCATGATTCTTTATAATTTAGACATTGATAAATTGCTGTAAACTAAAAAAAAATACTATATTCATGACATACAAATATTTAAAAAAAGAATGTAGTTTACTATTGAGAATTACAGAAGGTCAGTGTCAGAAGTGTGAGCGCACCATAAAATAAGGTCAGTCTCTTGTGTAACACTTAAAAACCGAATTACATGGTTGATTGCATTGTAAAATTGATAACCCTATTGAGAAAAAATGTTTTAACCGCATTGCATGTGTACATTTCTTTTAATATACAAAACGCTTGGCTCACGCAAATATTTGGAACCCGTGAATAAACAGGAAGTTTCAGTGATTAATATAAGCGGCTTCTTCATCACACTAGATAATATAATTATAAATTATATTTGGTACGTATCATGTCATTATTGGAACGTAACATAATATTTAAATGGCGGCATAAAATTACAGATCATAGATAATTGAATAAAATATATACATTCTTGTTTCATACTACAAATCACACACTATTTAGAACGTTTGGCTTAAATGTCTTCAGACTTGAATCACACACAAGCTTCCTAACATTTAACGGACCAATATTCGTTAGAAAATTCTCTAGAAAATTGAAGTTAATATTTGCAAATTAATTTATTTGGCATTTATCACAACAAAAACTAAAAATCACCCTAAAAATATAAACGGCGACTTCATATCAAGATTGAATGATGAACTAGTTACTGCGATTGCAGTTTTCCTTGCGCTAATACGAAATAGAACTCTAGGAATGCAGTAAGCCGTCCAAGTAGCAGCACACTCATTTATTCCTGATCTATACCAAATTACAATTAAAAACCGGAGATTACGGAGAAACTAACCAAAAGAATTTTCGAATGAATCTGGAAACCATTTCTCAACTCACTGAACTATATACCGTAAACTAGCAATGTTAATGGTATACTGTACCGGGTAATTGGTTGGGAAATGCGTATACAGTAAGGGCAAATGGAGAAGACCGAGGAGCTTCTAAATAACCTCGTTCGCTATAACCAAATTTCTCAATTATGAACCACTCTATAAATCTTTGTAATATTTGGTTCGTATGTATTTAGTCAACAATGCTGTCGATTAACATAATAAAAAAGTCTTATTATTAACAGGGTTTCGAGTCGAAATAATACCCAGTATTATAAATATTTTAAAATATTATTCACAAATTTGGAAAGAGCAGAAAAAATTAGTATGACTAAATTTATTTGTTGTTTCCTCATACAACTTTTTTACTTATTAACTTTGTTCAAATTGCGATGTTTAGATAATGATGTGGCGCACAATTAAAAAACATTTCCCCAAGTACTTTTCCAGCTTTAATCCATAAAATCATCAAATATTTCTCATTCTCCTAAATTCTAGATGAAAACGTTATTGGCCTTGTCCGAATTTGTGACTAACTTTCAAATACCCTGTATGCGTAAAAAATATCATATCAATTTTTCATTGCGTTTCATTTAAAAACATATATACATGGTGAGTCATAAACTTTACATACTCCTACCATAGGTAAAGTCCCTCAGGGAGGATAATCATGTTGCTACTAAAAAGTGTCAACATCTCTTGTTTAATAATTTACAAGGTGATTTGTGAAATTGACCATAAACCTTAATTGGCTATAGTGTTCACATAGCTAATTTGACTTTTCTAATTTATTCATGATACACTACACTACTGTCAAGCATTCGACTGGTATTAGCTAAACTTAGAAGTTCCAGGACTGGCTTTGGAAAAATTAATTTAGGGACTCGGATCGCATATTTCACCCTGTATATATATATATATATATATATATATATATATATATATATTAATACACATCCTCTATTTGAAATTTGAAGAATAAGTAAAACATAAGAAAATTTATTTAATTTTAGTTGTCATACTCTCGATACACACTGTACTCTACGTAAATTCCTAAATTTTGAAAGATTCAGTAGAAATATCAAACATGACATTTAATAATTTCGATGACATTTGAGTAGAATATATCTAATGATAGATAGAACATAATAGGATTTGGAGAAAATATTTGAAATAGTAAAATATAGAGGTCTCTGCTAGCAAGATTACAAATGTAATAAAAGAATTTCAAAATCTCACTTGGTTATTGAAAATTATAGATTAGTAATTTTTTCAAAAACAAGAAAAATCGGTAACCAACAGAAAGGAGAATTATTTATTTTGTAAAAATTTCGTCGGTAGCTTTTTATCCTTCGAAGAGACAACATCAGAATAAGAGTTGTCTCGAATTTTTTTGGTAGATTGCATAAATTGCATATCATACAATCAGATAAATAACCCATATAATAAATTCAGTGCGTACATAATTCGGAAAAGAATTGTATCGTAAAAGTGTATGTGGTTCCAGTTTTTCTAAATCGTATATATTTAGAAAGTTGCAGTATTCTAAATACGTTAGAATAAGTACGAGATTTCCTGATCCATAGGGGAGTCCTCTCCAGTTTTAAATTTATTTCTCGAGAAATATCAGGCCTTAAATTCAATACAGTAAAAAATTTTGAAATATACCAAATTTATTGATACATATCATTTACAACATCAAGTGAATAGACCATTTTGAGCAGAAGTTTCGGTATTTGACATTGATACACGTCAAGTGTAAATTATTATTTGAACGTTTGATAATAATTCATTAGGTTAAATTTTAGCATAGTTGTATTCTAATTTTAAGTTTTTTTGTAGAGATTACGACTGTTGTTCTTTTATCATAATTTTTGGGAATAACAATTTTGTTAATTTTGCGTATCTGATAGTATAATATATAATTTTGATTCTAACTACCTGTAGTATTCATTCAGTATCCAATCTCATTGAACTTATCATTTTACATTCATAAAATTTTCAATTTAATCAGTGACATTTGGTTGAAATTTTTAGTGACAGTAAATTAGTAAATGTCATAAAATAATTAAAGGGCCTTTTATTATATTGAATTAACAGTTATTTGAGAGTTTGATAATAGTGAAACATTTAATTTGGAAATATCTTAAAAAAACAAATAAATTTGAAGAATGAATTTTGAACAATTTTGATCTCACCCTGAGATAGGAGTAATAAGTTGATTGTACATAAATTCATCTTTATATTGATATTTATTGGTGCCGGGCATGTTTAATTTGACAATTACTGTCAAATTTGAAATTCAATACGTACTTAAGTGGTATGAACAATAATTGTCGCTGCGACAAAATAGTATAATTTATTTCCATATCGTAGGGCAATTATATCTAAAGAATTGAAATATTACAAATTGTCTCCAAACGTGGGCAATTATATTCAAAGGTTTGAAAATATATCAATATATATTATATATATATATATATATATATATATATATATATGTATATATTTATATATATACGGATGGGGTATCCTATAGGTGAAAAATGTTTAAATATTAGTTTTAGTGAAAGGATATCCTAAATAGGCGGGATGAAAATGAAACTTTTAATTATTATAAAAAATTTGAATTGTAATATAATCAAAGCATTAAAAACACCAATGAAAAGAGAAAAGCAGTGTATAAAATTGCTACTTCCATTTGAAGGACCGACCATACGAGGTAGATACCGGAATTGCCCATAATAGTTATAGGTTAGTATATCCGGGAACAAACATGTTAAGGGGAATTTTTAATATTGAAGCTATTTAAAAGTATTATTTTTAGACAATAATAAAAAAAGGAGGAATAGATAATATTATGACACAAATTTGTGAAAAGTTTAAGTTAACTTAATATATAAAATGGGTATAAAGAATAACATATAAGAATATGATGGTAAATAGAAGGAAGTGTACATAGAAATCAATAGATATTATTAATGAAATAAGTAAAGAAGTTTGGTTTTGGTATTATTATGGTTAGTTCTTATCAATGTCATATCTAAAAAAATTATTGTGTTATTTTTTTCGGTTTCTACAGTCAATTTCATTTTTTCATGGAAATTATTAAAACCGGATAGTACGTCATTAATACTGTCATTGTGTACTGCTGCTAAGTAGTCGTCCACATAACGTTTAACAAACAGAATATTGTGAATCAAATCTTTCAATACTACTTCTTCTAGATGTTCCATTACTAACTGTGCAAGTGTAGAAGATATAGGAGAGCCCATGGTGCATCCATTAAAATGTTGGAAAAAATCATTATTGTATTGAAAGTAATTATTGTTTTGAATTAATAAAATAGCTTCAATGAATTCATTGTATTTAACTGTAGTGTGTTCTTTTATAATATCGCATTTTGTTTGTACAGTCTTAATTTCATTGATTCGTTAGGTATATCAGTGTACATTGATATTACATCCAATGATATTATTTTATAACTAACTGGTATATCAACAGTGTCAATAAATTTTCTGAATGAAAATGAATCTTTTAAATAACTGTCATTTTGACCGAGACATTTTTTCATGGAATATTTCGTTTTTCATTATTTCTGTACGATAAAAATTAACGGAAATACTGCTGATAAAAGTTTGCAGATGAGAGCGAAGGCCATGTTTTTCAAGCATTTTAACTTAAAAATTTGCAAAAACAACTGCTTAGAAGGTATTCAAATTCACAAAACTTGTAGCTGTTGAAATTCCCTGTAAAATGGTTTTTGAATCGATTTCGTAGCTTTAAAATTAAAAAAGTTATCATCCAAAAACCAACCGTACCTTTTCGACATAATTTGCGGGACATAGCAATATGCCTGTATGTATGTGTTATACGGGAGAGCTACTGCAGAGAGGCATCCTTTCCATGTTGAATGTATATTTTTTTGTCATTAAAAGTGATTTGAAAGAGGAGGCACCATAATCAATTTTGAATTATTTAAAAAATATTTTTTCTTTCTATTTTGTAATTAGGGGTGGTTTTGAAGGGTTTAAAATATTTTATTAATTACATTATAAACAGTTAATATTCATAATATTAATAGATTATTAATTATACCACTTTTAAAGAGGTTTTAATATATGATACATGCCAGCGGCGTGCAGTGGCATTTGGAGTAGGGTAGGCAGTTGGTACGAAACAAATAAAAATGTGCCGCTGGCATAAAGTTTTGGAAGTGCGTTCGCCTTTTTATTAAAATAATTAAACACAACAAATCTAACAACAAAAACGATTGAATACTATTAGAACTAAACACAAACCGAAACCAAAAATATCTATTTTTTATAAATGAGTTCAATACGACGGTGTTGTTTAATCAAAAATGCATTTATCACATCATCATAAAACGTAAGGTTATGTTTTAAGTCTAGCAATAGTTCTTTCTCCAGGGAAATTGTTGACAAACTGCTAGGTCGCTCTTGTCCTTGAGTATTGCGTAGGTATGTGTGAATGCCTTTTAGTCCAGAGAATAAACGCTCTGCAGATGCTGAACTAGCGGGTATTGTCACAATTAATTTTGCTAACTTAATTATTTGAGAAAACACTTCACACATTTTTTTATCATGACAAAATTGTATAATTTCGTAGACATTCATGCCTTTGAATTCTGGTGATGAATACAAACAATGTAGCTCATTTGTCAATCTGTCAAAATCAAACTTTGTTTCATATCTCATTTTTAATTCATGGAATATTTCTTCTGGAAATTTACTTGTAAACATTTCAAAACAGTCTGGATCAAGAATGCGAAAAAAATTTAGTTGTCTAATTTCTCTGTACCGATCACTAATTTCATTTTTAATGTTATCTATTATTTCTCTGAAAATTGTTCTGTAATGCGTCGTAATGTCACTTATTTTTCGTTTTCTATGCGGCTCGCCATAAACTCTTAGACTCGTCGAATTTCGTAAAAAAAATGTCCAAAAACGCTTTGAAATTTCCAATTTTTTTAACACAATAACCAATATCGGAGAGTTTTGACTGTATTATATTATATAGTACATCCGTCTGCCCAAAGATTTCATTGAAAATGTCTAAAAAATTATTAAACTCAAAATCTTCCAATGTAAATAAATACATTCTAGCTGCCGAAAGAGTTTCTCCATCCCAATTCGCTTGATTCTTAAGCATGTCATTAAACATAGTTTTTAAATTATAAAGTTCACTAAAAATTACATTTACCGTTCTGGAGTTATAGGCCCATCGAGTCTGAACTATACGTGGTAACTTTTTAGTGCAAAATCGGTTATAGAATTCAGAACGTTTCGTACTGGTATGGAGAAATGTGCCCAAATTTTTAATTGTTCCAAAAAAGTGTTTGGTTTCCGCGATTCTTTCACAGGACTTAGACAGAACTAAGTTTAAAATATGAGTAGTACACCATACATATAACGCGTCAGGACAAATTTCCCGCACTTTTTGTTGAACCCCATTTTTATTAGATGATGACACAGTTGATCCATCGTAAGTTTGAGCTACTAGTTTGGAAGTACATTCATATTCACTTAAAATCTCTGTATTTATTTTGGTAAGCGCGTCTGCAGTTCGATTTGAACTTACGTCGATAAAACCCATAAAACGATCAACTATTTCATTCGATTTTGTAAAATATCTAAAAATCACACAGAGTTGCTCTTTACCGCTTATATCTGGTGTTTCGTCAATCATAACCGCCACGAAATCCGTTTTCTGCAACTCTTTCCTTATTTTGCTCTAAGTACAAAATCGATTGCAAATATCAAATCATTTTGTATTCGATTGGAAAATCCAGAAACAACATTTCTTCTTTCATTTTCATTTGATTCGTTTAGATGATTTTCAAGCATCCCATCATAACTAGCTAAAACTTGTACGCACTCGATAAAGTTGCCTCTGTTGGATGACTCAGTGTTTTTTATATGTCCGCGAAATGGTAGTTCTTGCTTTCTCAAGAAGCAAGTTATATCAATAAGTCTTCGCATTAGGTTACGATTTCTATCCACCCTAGAATTATGTCGCTCTATTTCCTCTCTAAATTGGCGAGAAAGGTTCAGTTCTATCTTATTTTGTCCAAAGTTGCATAAAGAAAGAGCAGATTTCATATGATTTTCACATTGGTCATGTTTTTTTGCAGCATTTTATGAAATTATTCAAGTCTGCGTAGCCGGTATTAGTCCACACATTCTTTTCTTTCGAAAATAATAGACATGACCAACGAAACATCTTATTTATATGTTTACAACCTGTAAGCCAACTAAAGTTTTCGTAAAATTTATTGCTAAAATACCTGTTACAGTTTTTCTTTCTCTGCGCAATATAAAGTACAGGGGTTGGCCGACCAGTCGCAATAATGGCATGTTTGTTTTCAAATGTTCTGGAGCTAAACGGAATTATTTTTAGCCGTTGTACACAATTTTCACTTTCGTCACATTCACACTGCATTTTCACAATTCAATTTATCTTTAAACTCTCCACTATAACACTATTTAACTTGGTCAAATTATTAAATTAAAGCCACACTATTGAAAAGTTATTGAAAATAATTAGTATACCCGGTTACTATACCGCCAATAAAATTGACACTTACTAGTTGAGCGAAATATGTGAGATCACTGATCAGGCCGCCTAGTATCTCCGAAATAATTCTCGAGTATTGCCGAGTCGCTCCATCCTTTTTCAGCGCACATAACCACACGTATACATACACGCTGTTGACGACCGTAGGTGCAGACTTTAAATCTCTGTTTGTTTCCATAATAATCGCTACATGTCCACCTTAATACGCGCTCTTATGGGACACCTACATGGGAAATATGAAGTGTGCGTAAAAGCAAGATTGCATTATTTTGGATTTGATAAACCACAGAAATGTTTACGTTTGCTTAATAAATTATATAAATGTATATAAGTAGCTGATATAAGATTTAATGAAGGAAGTAGTAAAAATAACTTATGGTATAATATAAATTGATTTCAAAATTTGCTAGGGTGGGCAATGCCTTTTTGCCCGTATTGTTTGCACGCCGCTGATACATGCACCATAATAACTTTCTAACATGAAAAATTATTTTTTTCGTAATCTTGTCTTTAAGGGTTGAAATGTATTGCAAATTATGTAAATTACAGTCCATAATCTAAAATAATATTCATTCAACCTATTTACACATGATTTTAATCGACACACAATAAGTATTTGTATTTTTCTAATTCTTTAACATAAGGGGTGTGTACGAATTTGAATTAACAATCAAATTCTTCCTGTAATCTTTACTTTAACTTTACCCTGTATAACATAATTCATATATCCTGCACCGATCATACACAGAAATATCATTTTTCTCAAATATTTAATATTTCTTTGAACAGGCAAAAATCCATTTTAACGTTAACTTCACATAAAAAACACAGATACTTATTGTCTTACAAGTTTTTTCCACCTAATATTTTTAAGCAACCGATATCAGTTTAAACCTTATCGCTTCATAAAAACTATCGTCTAAACTCCTTTATCTGTAACGAACAAACTTTTTTCATGCAAGAGGAACCAACACCAGCGTGTATCGTTCACTCGCTGTATCTGACCGTTAAATTTCAAACTCTCTTCTCCCATTGGTCAAATCCTCACACGATTCTCCTTTTTCTCACCCTCTTTTGCCGATCTATAAATAGGAATAATACCCTATTTTCACTTACTTTTCCAGTCAACCTTCGTACATAATAGTACTCTCATTATAAGATATTACCAGCGTTTTATACCGGTATATCATTTTACCATTCATAGACTATTATTCATTTATATCAGATCATGAGATAAAGTGAAACAACATATATGAAAACCAGTGAACTTCTTAATTGCTCAGCAATTGAACAACATGTAATTTCCGTTATTATACAACAAGTGAAAGTGACATAATAGTTTAATTTATTAAACCATCCTAATTATACATAAATAATTCAGTGTAAAACAAGGTCCTTCGAGTTTAGAATAAAGACTTTCCGTAATATTATTATCTCAAATACAATACAGAGATAATAAAACAGGGTGGTTTTCAGGTTTTCACTCCTTAAAAATAAAAAGCATACATGAAGAGAATATTAGGTTTGATCTAGAGGGTAAAATAAGATTAATTCTAAATTTGCATGAAAATCGGTTCAGAACGAAAAAATTCGGAGGTTAAACCCTTTTTTTGTCTTCGTTTACTGGACTAAAATTGAACAAGAGAGATTTGTTGTAACGTTACTTTTGTTTAAAATAAGTTATGCTTTTTTCGGAATGAGCATAATTTCTCATTTTTATTAAATGTAGCGCAATGAACAAATGTTATAATATTTTTCACGCATACAAGGTGTTTGAAAGTTAGTCTTCTTTAATAATAATTCGTCTCAACTACGGACGTTCTACCATAAGGTTGGCATCCAGAAACTAGGAGACTGAGAAATAGTTGATGATTTTATGGACTGAAGCTGGAAAAGTACTGTGGGTCGTTATTCCAATCTTAACGAATTCCACATTTTATAAATAAAATAATTTTAATCAAATATTAAATACTCGGAGTAAAAAGAGGTGATGTTTATTCTTTTTTAAATATCCAATTCATTCATTTTAAAAAAAATTTAAATTAATGCAAAGTCCAAAAACATCAAAACTTCTTCATCTTTGTCACATCAAAATTAACATACAATGATTGTCAGAAATAATCTCGACAAGCGGAGTTTCTTTCAAAATTAAAAACACCACAAGTACCATTTGGAGTAGAACAATTTTTTAATTTTGTGCCTCTTCATTATCGAAACATCTAGATTTGACTCAAATTATAAAGTTCTATGCGGAAACATACATTTAGTTTCACTCACTTTTTCTGCTCTTTCCAAATTCCAAATAAAATTTTAAAATATTGATAATTCGAGTCGAAATAACACACTGTGTTATTTCGACTCGAAACCTGCTAAATAATTGGAATAAAACTTTTTTTATTATGTTAATCGATATCACTGTTGACAAAGAATATACGAACCAAATATTACAAAAATGTTTAGGGTGGTTCATAAGTTATGATTTATGGAAAAAATTATATCTTGGTTGTAAAAAACGATATACCTATATAATATAGTAGACTAGGCGGTAGAGCAGTAAAAGTAGGGTGTAATGGTTGTTGTTTGATAACGCAAAAATTTTTATGTAGAAAGTTGCGGAATATTGTGTACAACAATAATCTATGTTTGCCTACTCCAAAAAGTGCTTGCTAAATGCTGTAGAACAACA
Source organism: Galeruca laticollis (assembly GCA_963921935.1). Classification (NCBI taxonomy): domain Eukaryota; kingdom Metazoa; phylum Arthropoda; class Insecta; order Coleoptera; family Chrysomelidae; genus Galeruca; species Galeruca laticollis. Next base: position 79,306,843 of record OY998176.1, read on the forward strand.
AATGTACCGAAATATCGAAAATCTACCCATTTTTCGATACATTTGTGTCTAAAACTTTGAAACAAAGCCTTAAATCAAAAAAATTCACACTTTTCTGTTTATTTGACGATTTCATATAAGGTTATGAGAATCGCGAATCGAAAAACTTTAATTTTCCATGAATAGTATGCGAAAATTAGTAAACAATCATATGTAAACTTTGAGAACTGTTTTCGGTAAGTAAAAATTCATAAATATTTATCAAACTTTCAGAAAAGATAGTTAAACATATGACAATTACGCACAAAATTTTTTGTAACGATCGACCGCGTAGTTTTTCACTGCCACGATTATTAATTAACAAATTATAAAAAAGTTGATCGCGCGTAGATTGTTTAAACAACGGTGAAAAAGGAGCACGCAATTTTTAACAGTTACTTAGTGTCATAACAAACAATAATCAATTATAAAAATATCCATTTAACGTTTTAATAATTTTTTACAATTTTGTCAAAATTGTTACATTATTATTGAACCGTTTAATTAGTTGCATGATTTGATAAACATTAAGCAAAATTATTTATAATGGAAAAAATTTGACAAAATTTTAAAAAATTGTTAAAATGTAGAATGGATATTTTTATAATTGCTTATTGTTTGTTATCACACTAAGTAACTGTTAAAAAATGCGTGCTCCTTTTTCACCGTTGTTTAAACAATGTACGCACGATCAACTTATCTATAATTTGTTAATTAATAATTGTGGCAGTGAAAAACTATGCGGTCGATCGTTACAAAAATTTTTGTGTGTAATTGTCATATATTTAACTATCTTTTCTGAAAATTTGATAAATATTTATCAATTTTTACTTACCGAAAAAATTTCTCAAAGTTTATGTATGATTTTTTACTAATTTTCGTATATTATTCATTCATAACCTTATAGGAAATCGTCAAATAAACAAAAGAGAAAGAGTAAATTTTTTTGATTTATGTATGTATCGAGAAATGGGTAATTTTTCGATATTTCGGTACATTTGTTGTCCTACAGCACTTAGCAAGCACTTTTTGGAGTAGACAAACATAGATTATTGTTGTACACAATATTGGTCAACTTTCTGCATAAAAATTTTAGCGTTATCTAACAACATCCATTCGATTGATCTATCGCCTGGACTATAGGTTATTTAGAAGCACTTCGGAGTATCTACATCTACGCTTACTGTATGCGCTTTGCACAATTAATTTATATTATTAGCTGGATAAAAAAATTTTCATCGAAAAATCTATTTTTATATAGTTACAAAGATTAACCGTTCAAGACTAGTCACTGTATATACAGAGGGTTTCTATATTCAACCGACAAAGCTCTACCACAGAGAGATCTCAATAAATTATTCATTTTGAAATAGGAATACGAATCCTTACGGGGCCTAGTAGCTAGTTCAAAATTTTAAATCAAAATAAAAAAATTGCCACAAATCAAGACCGCCTTTAAATTTTCTTTTCAAATTTGGTGACCAATCTGCTTCTTAATGAAGTAATATTTTGACATAAACAAACTTTGGAAAAATTGAACCAGTGGCGCGCTGTCAGGATTAGTTGTCACTTTTAACCCCCTATTTTTTGCGCCACTGGAGCGAATTCTTTTTTTAATTCTGTTTAAAATTGCCTGATTATTTTTTGTTAAAAAACTAATAATCTTTTATGGAGCTAAAATGAACGGTGTTGTAGAAATTTGCCTCTAAACAAAAGTCTGCAAACACGTAAGTAATTTACAAATTAATTATTTATTCATTCAATTTCGAATAATTATTAAGCGTAAGTAGTTCAAAACAAATACAAGTTATTCATTATCTCAATTTCAAACAAAAATGTATTATAATAATAACAAAATTGACAATGAAAATAAAAATAATAATAATAACACATATTAAATTTAAACAACACTATATTACAACAATAACAAAATTGACAAAAATACAGTAGTTGTTCAAACTGTTGGCCGCTCACTTCAATATACTTCTTACTCCGTTTTGTCACTTATAATTGCACAAGAGGTTTGTATTTAATCGGGTAAATTTGGGTTGTCTAATGAGAAACTGTTTCCTAGCAATTTGACGAAAATAACTGTCAACTATTAAAAACAGGTTGACAGTTATTCGAGTCAAATTGCTAAAGGAAACAGTTTAGAGTTTGAACAAAACAAATTTATCCAATATCAGTACAAACCTCGAGTATAATTCGGCAGGACAATTTAATGAATGAGAAATTTGGAAACATATCTTGCAATATTACATTCAATTTCTCGATGGAAGTATCTGGCTCAAATGCGTATCTTTTTGCATCGCAAAACGTAGAAAATTGTCGCCAGATTAATGATTGCGTCGCAACTGTATTAGTAGGCACACAGGTAATAACAATTTGACTAATTTCGGCGTTCGTAGACACACCGAATCGACTCATTGTTAGTTGTTGAAAATTCAATAAGTTGTTGACAAACATGCCAAACTATTTATTCTGGTAACCAACACCGCGATAATTGATATACACTACATTATTTGACACATTCTCAGAACCCAATGAGGGTGAACTTCCATTAATGGCACTTCCAATAATGTTTGAAACATTCTTCTTATTGCTAATGCTCTCTTCAACGTAACTAGTCGCCACAACTGCCGATTTCCATCCTACTTGTCGTTGGATTTTATCTATTGTCATGCCACCATTTGCCATAATAGTAGCAAGCACAACTCGTTCATTTAAATCTGTTACCTTTTGCTCTTCAATCCATTTGATGAACTTGTCATATTCTTTTTCATACGCAACTTTAGATTTCTGCGGTGTTAACCGCGATTCTGCTTTACTATTTGAAGAATCGATATTAGAATTCATTTTTAAGCACTACGGTGACAACAATTAATATTTGATGACAAATTAATTCATTGGTATTTTTCTCATTTCCATGACAACGAAAGGTATACTGATGTGACATCATATTTCACATTCTTAGTTCTTATTTCCATTTTTTGTAGTAATAATATAATAATAAAATTCTATGATTTCATAGTGCACCAATAAAAAAAATAGCGTAAAGTATTCGTGGATAACACTTGCTCTAATAATAGCACTCCAAAATATGACACGTGTCTACTAGATTATAATTTAGAAATATTGAGTAGTATTTAATTACCTGCAGACTTTTGTTTAGAGGCAAATTTCTACAACACCGTTCATTTTAGCTCCATAAAAGGTTTTTACTTTTTTAACAAAAAATAATCAGGCAATTTAAAACAAAATTAAAAAATGAATTTGCTCCAGTGGCGTAAAAAATAGAGGGATAAAAGTGACAACTAACCCAGACAGAGCGCCACTGGTTTGATTTTTCCAAAGCTTTTATATGTCAAAATATTACTCTATTAAGGAGCATATTGGTCACCAAATTTAAAAAAAAAATTAAAGGCGTTCTTGATTTATAGCAAATTTTTGATTTTGACTTAAAATTTTGAGCACCCTATATATCAGCAACTAGTCCCCGTAAGGGTTCGTATTCCTATATCAAAATGAATAATTTATTGAGATCTTTCTGTGGTATAACGTTGTCGGTCGAATATAGAAACACCCTGTATGTTGCACAAGTATTATTAGTTTTAAAATATATTTTCCAGCGATAACTTAAAAGAAGTTCATCATAAACTTGATTTATTCAATTCCCATTTAGAAAACATTGTTTCATCTTGAAAAGTATTTCCCCTGACAATTAATTTTTCAAACTCGACCAATGAAATGCTTGTCGAACACGTGGTACCCCTTACTTTATTACAGTGATCTTCGTTCAAGTGATATTTTTCTCTTTCTGTTACAGGGACGGTGGAGGTGCGGACAACAGCGCAGGCGTCGGCGTCGTCGGGGCCGTCGAAAGACGTGGAGGTGGTGGTGGTGGCGGCGGGGGTGGCGGGGAAAGGGGGGGAACGGGTGTCGGGAGGCGCGCTCCCAGTTTGCGCCTAGCGAACGGACGCGTAGCGGCGGTTTCGCAGTCCGAAGAAGAAATCCGCACGCCGCCGCCGCATTGCCGACTCGCCAAAGATGACTCGATCAAGATCAGCATCGAGAATACTAACACGTGTACCGATTCGCTGGTGACGGCCTTCGACGACGAAACGTTGTTAATCACGGATTACCTCTCTAACGATATGAATTACAAGGGCAGCGGAAAGGTAGGATTTTTTGAATTTATAGAAATCATGTAGTTTTGGTTTCTGTAGGTTTCTGTGTAGGGGTCATACAAAAAAATATAAAAAATTGGTATAAAATATAAACAGCGTGTCCACGGATAGAGTGCTTAAGAATGAAAACTTTTTTATTTTCTGTTTTAGTGAAAAATATTATTCTTGATAAAAAGTCCTGCTCATAAGATGAGATCAAAATTCATTTTGTATTCAATATTATGTAAAACCATATTAGACCAGGGTCGATAATTTTTGAAACCAAAAAAAATAATAGTAGGATGGAACCCATTGGAAAAGAAGGAGAATGTTATAAAAATGTATGCAAAAATAATTTACGGGTGATCTGTCGACCGGAAGGGGAAGGAGATGAGTTTTTAAGGATAAAAAACGGTTTATCTCGATTTCCTGCAAAACTACAAAAAAAAGATTGTACAACTTTCGTATTCACACTTTTTTCACATAACCTCAAAATGTATGTGAAAAATTTAAAAAACCAAGTTTTCGGTTTTTTCTTTTACCAAAAACGAAATTTGGTGAAAACTTACCTTTTTATGTCCCAAATACACTGTAATTTATTCGATTTGAAATATTCATTTTTTCACATAATTTTTACTTAATATCGGAAAAGCACCCTAATTTTGAATCGAAAATTCACCCGTCAAAATATCAGCTTTTTTCAAAAAGTTTGTGTGCTTTCTGTTCGTTGAAATCACTACTTTCCGATGGTGTAAAAATAAATTACCATAGTAATTCTTCTCAGAAAATGCAAAATATCGGGAAAAAACTCGAATTCGAAAAGTTTTTTTAATCATTAATATACAATTTTGGGCTACTTATTAAAATTTACACTTTACTCGATGCCTAGACTTTTCCTACACAGTTATTTTCGTGTTTGTCTATAGATTTGTGCCGCTGCAGAAATAGTATATTGTGCAACAAGTGGAGAAAGTGCAACTTTTCTCACGAGTGAGAAAAGTACTTTTCCCACATGCTGCACACTATACTTTTTCTACAACTGCATAAATTTGAAGAATACAAGAAAATAGTTTTGTAGAATAAGTTTAAGCGTCGAGGACCACCCACCTAAAACGGCGCTGGGCATCGAGTATACCCTTTTGAAATCGGATGGGCATCGAGTACCCCCTACTGGATTCTCCATATAAATGTATGTAGTGTGGGCAAAATGACGTGAGAAATAATATTTCTCACAGTGTAAGCAATATATGGTTTTGAAATTAAGTAAGCTATGGGAAATACGCTACTTTTCATAGCAGTTGTAGAAAAAAGTATAGTGTGCAATATATGGGAAAAATACATTTATCACTCGTCTACTTCCACACGTGAGCAAAGTTGAACTTTCCTAACTTATTGCATAATATACTATTTCCTTATATGTTTGTTATAGTTTTTTACTTTTCCTATCATCCTCTTCTAAATTATTTTGGTCCAAAAAATTATCGACCCTGGCCTATTCATAATAATTCATTATAATTTTCGAAATATCACTTTCGTCCCTACACATTTTATAACCTTGGAACATGCACATATCCTATTATTTCAGTGAACTCTTTGGAGATACCTATCAAACCAGTTGCTTGCCTGAAATTTGTTTTGGACATACTGTTCTTTTGTAATAGTGGCATTATTGAATTAAAAAACTAACATTTCATTCAAATGTTCAAAAATTATTGTGTTGACTGTGTTATTTATAGAATACGACATAGGGATTCCTTTACAAAACTGTCAAACGCGAGCTAACTTTTTACCAAATAGCGTTCGCGAAAAATAATAACAGATTTGAAAAGGTCGTTAAAAATAAATTCTAGTGCATTTTTAATTTTCTCAAATTTGGTCTGGTTTAATAGGAAAATTCATAATTATGTTTTTAAAATTCGCGTATAAAAGAGACTTCATTATAATATTGTTTACAGTGTCACAATGAGTCTCTTTGAACACTGTTTTAGTAATTTTTAGAGTCATACATATAATATATATATATATGTATATATATATATATATATATATATATATATATATATATATATAGACGAAAGTAGTTCGTTGCCGAAACTAGTTAGGGTAACTTTTTTATTGGGGAATGCGGCAATGTGATAAAGAAAACTCTGTTTAGTTAATCCTAAGCTTTCGATAATTTATTATTATCATTATCAAAGAATCTACAAAATAAATATTATATAAATTGAAAATATTTTTTAAAGTAAAAATATTTTTACTTACTCTAATTGAGGTTGTTCACAATAATATAATATCTATTTATATGAAGAAACATCATTGTACAATTTAATCGTTAAAATATTTAAATTGGCATGTTATCAAATCGATGACAATTTGTGACAAGTTGATGTCATAGAAAACATATTTTTTTATATATATATATATATATATTCAGTACATCAGTATAGTATATAATAAAATATTTACTATACTCTTATTATATTTAAATGAAATATAAGTAAATCAATAAACAGAATTATCCTCTATAACGCCTTGATCTTCATTATTATCTTTTTTGTCGAATGATAATAAATAACTATAATTTGAATTTAGATTCTGAATATCAGTTCTTTTATTTAAACAATTATTCTCTTGAGCAATGAATGTCATTTCCAGGAAAATCCTTTTAGAGTAATTGTCTTCTTTACACAAAATTTTGAAGTTTTTATAATCAATTATATGTTTTGTTGAGAAAACGTGTTCTGCTAATGCTGAACGTTCTGGGTATAATCTTGAATCACTCTTATGTAGAGCCAAGCGCTTAGTAATTTTTTGAGAAGTCTGACCCACATATACAGATTCGCATGTAGAGCATGTTAATCTATATACAATATTAGAACGTTCAGTATTAGGATCAATTTCTTTCAATTTACTAAAAACACGATTATTTGTCAGAACATTTTTATTTGCAAGTTTTATGTTAGTTACTTCCTTTAAAATTTTGGAAATTCTAGGTGTAAGATCTCTAAAATATGGTAAAGATGCAAAAAAGGTATTGGTTGAATTTGTATTCGTTATATTTTCTACGTTATCAGTTGATAAATTTGGTTCATTAGATAATCTTATTGGATGAGGATTGTTAAATACTATTTTTCTTACTAATGTTTTTGGATATCCATTATTTATAAATAGATTCGATAATATATTTGAATTTTTATTGTGCATCGTATTATCTGAAATATTGATTATTCTATTTTTCATTTGCTTTATCAACGAAAATTAATTTGAGTCCTGTCCAGTTTATTTACATTATTTCTCGAGAATTAATAGGTCTGTATTAAAAATATTTCAAATTAGATGCATCTTATGGTAATAAATTCGATTGAAATTACAGTAACGTTACTCAAATAAAATTCAACGTCAAGCGAAGATAATTTTGGAATAGACAATTTAAACGGAAATTTGCGTATTTTGACATTGATATACATCAAGTATATAATCAAACATTTTGAACCTTGATAAATTATTAAGCGAGTAGATTTATAATTATAGGTTGTTTTAATTTTAAGATTGATAGAGAATTCTATCTTTGTTTCTGCGTTTATAATATTTTGAAAAGTTCTAATTTCTTGTAATTTGTTATTTGATAATATATTATATAAATTTGAATTCCAATCACTCTTTGGTACTCATTTCATATTCATTTCTCATTGTATTTGATAATTTTCAGGCTATAGAAATTTTGATATAATAAGTGACATTTGGTTAATTTCCTGACAGTAAAATCACATATGTCATAAGATAATTTAATTGTCTCGTAGTATATTGAACAAACAGTTACTCTAGATTTGGAATAGCGTAATACGTAATTTGGAAAATTCTTTAAAAATTTATAAATTTGAATTATTATTCGAAGTTTTTGATCCCTCCCTTGATTATTCAATTTACCGAAAACCAACACAGACTGATGTGACAATTCCATTCAATTCCAATCACCCTATGTCACACAGACTAGCGGCATATAATTCAATGATACATACAGCTTTTTCAGTTCCTATGAACAAATGTAATTTTGATAGAGAGAATAATACAATTAGACAAATAGCAACATCCAACGGTTATTCATCAGATATGATAAATAAGTTAATTAGTAAAAAAGAGGAAAAAGTAGCATTACAACTAATATTTCCTGAACAAACTGATGAAATAAAAACTTATAAAACCATCACATATGCAGGAAATATTTCTAATAAGATTATAAAGATAATATATTCAGCAACGGATACAACAGTTTCTTTTAAAACAGAAAGTAACGTTAGTACAAAATTGTTAAATGTAAAAACAAAAATACCACTATTAAAGAAGTCAGGTATATATAAACTCAAATGTCCAGAATGTAATGCTATCTATTTGGGTCAGACCATTAGGAATTTTGAAATCCGATACAGTGAACAATTACGAGCATACAGATTAAACAACCAGATAAATCCCACTACACAAAACATCTACTTGATACCAATCATTCATTGACACCTAACACAAAACTAGAAGTGCTGCATATTTGTGAAAAGAAACAAGAACTGGATTTCCTTGAAGAATTGGAAATTAGAAGACATTTAAGAAACCCACAATATGAAGTTGTCAATGAACAGTCAAATCTAGGGGGTTCTCAACTAATAAACTGTCTTCTTAAGTGATAATTGTAAAGATCAGCAGATATAGTTTTCCTGGTTTTCTATATCATTGCACAGTTATACTGATCGTAATTGGAAAAATGATATCCAGGATATCACCATAGGGCTAATAATATCTAAGCTTCAATGTAATATCACATCTTCTTTTTTCTATAAACATATATTAAGTCAATCACAAGCTAGGTCACTTCTTGGTCTAGCCAAAAATAACTACTAACATCAGGTAGGCATCAAATGAAATGTAAATTCTGTCATTCTGACGATGATATTGATTTATCGAAACAATTGTCAATTTTTTAGAATTTTCAATAACTTTTATTATATTGTGGAATTAACTAGAAACCGTGAGTTTCATTTGAAACACTATTATGAGCAGATTCCACGAAGTAAGGGTCGAGACAGTTAAGTTAATTTCATTAAATTAAAAGTGCATTAGAATTTATGTTTTACCGACCTTTTCAAATCTGTTATTATTTTTCACGAACGCTATTTAGTAAGAAAGATAGCTCGCGTTTGACAGTTTTGTACAGGAAACCCTATCTCGCATTTTATAAATAACACAGTATATATTATTGTTTGTTCAGGTTCACTTCGACGATGTGTCCCTTTACGGCACTCCGAAAGAGGAGCCCGGACCAACGCCGCTGGGCTCCGCGGAAGCGGGCAAACAGAGTTTTATCAAGAACCAACTGCAAGCCCTCTTTCAGCCAACTGACAACAAATTGGCTATGAAATTGTTCGGCTCGAAGAAGGCTTTGATGAAAGAAAGGATCAGGCAGAAAGCTGCAGGACACTGGGTCATACATCCTTGTTCCAGTTTTCGGTGAGTGTTTTTTTCATATTAAATTTACTCAGATTTCAAAACTGCAAATTGGATTATTTATTATTTTCCAAATAATCTGAGAATTATTAGATTTTATATAAGGATATGATTCTATTATTATAAGTGATTAAAACAAGTATTTTCCTGGCTATATACCGGGATGAATAATGAATTAATTTTTTCACAAAAAAACGTGTTAGTGATCGTCCTTACTGCAGACTCACACGATCTTTTTTGGTTTGCAAGCAAAAAGAGAAGTGCAAAATTTATTGCAGCCTGAATGCGCCTCTTGACTACAAGGATATATTATTTCTTGTATATCGGACAACGCGTATTAGTTCCTGTCTGTGCTTACAACTAAAAAGTCGTTAATCACGCCATTTATAGGTAACTACTACACGGCAGAATACAAAAAGCTGTAGGTTTTACATAATTGAAATGTTTACTAATTGAAATGTCAATCAAAGTTGGAAATTTATGTTAAAACTTTTTTACGATATAAATTAATAAATGTTCACACTTTAATAGCACGACGTAAAAAACCAGCAGATTTTTTACACTTTTTCGTTGTTTATTCTATTCCATAGTAACATTAGAATACAAAATCAGCGCATCGATGTTTAAAAATTGAAAAATAGGGGAGTAAATAATTATAAATAAATTTAAAATGGAGACAAATAATGCGACGCTGAAAAAATAGTATGTACAATTCGCGATTAAATTGCTATTTTTCAACTTGCAATCCTATCATGAATTGATCATTGAAAAATCAGGCACTATCATCACACGTAGAGTAATTATTGTGCCATTTTTATTTTTCTACCTTCCACAATCTAATAAAAATCTACGAATGATAAGTAAATTTGGTTTTATATATAAAAAATCGGATGAAAATGAGGGTAAAGACTGCCAGAGTTACGAATTAAGTTGTATATTATTGTGATATCATAATAAGTAAAATTTAGTATCGCAATTAAAAAATATATATATATATATATATATATATATGTATATATATATATATATATATATATATATATATATATATTTAACAAAATGCCAACACCAGTATAAACATAAAATTGAAAGGACATTATTAAAGTAAGACAAATGTGTCAAACATTATTTCTGTATTGGATAAATAGCATCTCTTTCCTTAACATGATCGAAAATTTTTATAACATTGTTACCGTCTTAATTGTTCGGTACCAAGTTTCCTGGGATGGGACCAAGATAACGTATCATTATTTGGATAGATACTGGGCGATAAACAATAAGGACGTATGCGAACGGGACTCTTGTTTTGGTTGGAGAGCTAAGAGTCGTGGGTTTATTTGTGGAACGTTAATCAACCGGAAAGGTAATTAAAGGGCGCCAGAAATTTTAATTCACAGGAAAAATTTCAAAAACTGCGATAAGCGAGAGAAATTATAAAAAGTGAGGTATTTTTGGTAGTGTATCTGTGGAGGTTTTTGGGAAGTACTCACTAAAACGCGGTTTATTATGTTAACCAGTTTATTAACAGGTTCTACCAGCGTCAGTGAACAAAACATCAAAAATATTTACAATATGGGTACATGCATAACCTGGTACAGCAAACAAAATTAATATATACATGAAAACAATAAAACAAATTATCACTAAACACTACAAGGTAATTGTTCGAGAAATAAATAGTCTCCAAGAAACAACAAATATACAACTCAAAATCATATACATACCCAAACGATAAATGTCGCAGAGTTTGCGAACTAAAAAATTAAATTATTAACGAAATTATTTTCCGTTTATTAAAAAAAGAAAATGTAGGATATTATATTATTAATTTACTTGGAAACAAAAAACACATAGGCTTCGTGAAAGTTATGTCAATATCGGGAAAATAATTTAATCTAGATTTGACGTGCACGCCGAATTTCCTAACGATTATTCAATAAAACATAAACAAATGTTCTCTAAAACAATGGCAATATTAGTAATCAATAAACTCGTTATCGTAATACAATAGTTCTGACCGTATAGTTCTTTCGCTAAAGAAATAACGTGACATTAAATTAATCTTTCCACCATCGACTAAGAACGGGTGTGATTACTCCAGGTAGGAGAGATACTAAATAATCATTTACGATACCCGAGTCCAATTGTTCTCATCCAATCATCACATTACTACTCAGGTGAAGATACTTGCATCAACGCCGGAGGCGTGGTTTCGCGATTAGGTCGATTTAAAAATATAGGATAGTAGGTACTTGTGATAAGTAATCCACCCTCACCGCGTGATGGAACAGATCACAGACACTCGGAAATCTTCGGTAATTTAATGTCGGTAATAAACACAATAAACATATACTTCGGTAATTTTAATTCGACCACTGAGCACAGGAAATACCGATACTCTAGTACGATACGATACGATAACTTCATTTTGATAACTACGAAAATCACCACCGCTTCGGTGAAGTGATCTTCGTAGCGATAGCGGCACTAAATAATGATACGATAATTCACGCTGACACTACAAGAGCTTTTTCAACTACTTGCGTTGAGAATCGGTCGCTGACTGACTCTCGTGACGAGATTTTTGGGGATCGATCGCCTTTTTTTTGGAATTCTTTCCGAAAAATAACTGTAAAATTAGTTCTAAAAAGCCATATAACAGCCCTATGAAAAAATCGGGCAGTGAATGCACTAATTACGCTGTCTACCCAGAATTTCATAAAAGATACCTTTCTTTTCCGAAAGTGATACTTAAACTATTGTGTCCCCATCGCACATTTTTTAAGGGCGGTATTAAAAGTACATTCAATTGTCACTTCGTTCAATTGAAAATCCCGATTGAGCCGTAATACACCTTTTTCGGCGTTCAAAGATGGATTATACTCCGGTAATTTTATGTTTATTGGTCGTCTGAAACGATCTTCTACACAGTTCGAAGAAAATATTGTTACGCCAGGGCCGCACTGGGATATGAGTTATTCGATTTCGTAGGGCGAAATATAAGAAAAATAAAAACGTTACAACATATAGAATGCTAAATTTCATTAGTTAATAAACATCAAGCGATTGGATTTTTTAATTTGAAGACTATTATTTTATTGAAAAAATGAAAAAGAGTCCTTAGTAACGAGGTAGCGAAAGAAGGAAGTCAGCAAAAGATACAGTCGTTAAAAGCAGTGAAAAAGTGAAACAAACCTTTTGACAAATTCAAGAATAGAAAATAAAATGAGTGATTTCTGTAATTATAATAATTTCAATTGCAAAAATTTTTCGAAATACGGTCTTATGTTGGAATGAATCAAATAGGTATCCAATACAACAAACAACCCATATGTTAATTCAACATTTGACGTAAATGTGTATGTGAGGTTATGCATCCCAATGACTAGAAATAAAACAGAACATTGAGATTCTTGAAAGATAGTGAACAATTAAAAAGTATTTCTATAAAATTGATTAAAAATAAAATTAATCTCACCTGAATATTATCATAGTTTTGATATCTTCTATAAAGAAATGTATTGTATTCCAAACCACTTCCATTAACTAATTGATACACTGAACACTGACAGATTGATGCATGAAAAACAGGTTGGCAATACACATAAGTTAATAACCAGAAGACACTAGATTGGATACAATATTTTTCTTTTAAGTTATCATTTCTATGAAATCGTTCCAGTAGTATGTGTGAGATTGAATGGAAGCTCATTAGATATATCTGTTTTATTTGTCAACATGACGTATCTTTCATTGGAAAATTTGTTTAGTTTAAATTCAAATTACATTTTTTATTATATTTCCACATATCTAAACATTTGTCTCTTTTCCGAATCTTAGTTAAGTTTATGTTGGTAATTGTATGCTGCGTTACGTCAGAGTTATATGAATTTGAATGTATACAGTGCCGTATTTAGCAATTTGTATGAATCTAGTTTTTATTTTCAATAATAATTTGGTAGACAAAATCTGAGGGACATTATTTTTTTTAATGCATCGACTTCTGAGGTCATTTGCCTTATACGCATATGTAATCACATGTAAGAATGCATATCACTATTTCTTTTAGGAACTTCAAAACCTTTTTCAATGTATTCCATTCTTCTTTCAGGCACGTTTGAATATCATTCGGTAGGGCAAGTCTTTGTCTCATTACATCATATTGAGGGCAGTCTATAATAATATGTTTTACTGTCAACCTGGATCGACAGTAGTCGCATCTAGGTTGTCTGTCTTCCGCTAGCATGAATACGTTTGTGAGGCGGGTATGCCCGATTCGTAGTCTGGTTATCACAGCCTGATCTCGTCTACATTGGTAAGGTATTAGCGTCCAAGGAGTGACCTTTGTTTTGATGTCTCGAAGTTTGGCATCTGTTCTATTCCACTCATTTTGCCATACCTCCAAGAACTTATGTTTCAAATGTAGTTTTATGTCGTCTGGTCTCACAGGTATTTTTTCTATTATATCTGCTTGCGCAGCTGCTCTAGCTGCTCGATCTGCTTGTTCAATCCCTTCAATTTCGTGGTGACTTGGGATGCAAATGAACGTTGTGGGTTTACCGATAGTTTGAAGCAGAGTCAGTATCACCAAAATAATTTTGACCAGCGGATCTTTGCTGAATGGATTACTTAGGGCCTCAATCGAACTCTTGGAGTCAGTACAGATTATGTAATGCGTTTTGTTTCCAAATTCAACATATCGTAGGGCTTGCATAATGGCGTATAGCTCCGCAGTATACACGCTGCTTTCCCTGGGCAATGCCCATAAATGGGATTTTTCAAGCGTAGTGAATGCCGAGCCACAGCCTCCCAGAGTTTTTGATCGATCTGTGAATATAACTTGGTCTCCTGGGTATCTGTCAATAATTCTGTTAAATTCTGCTCTAACAATTGTTCGATTGACGTCTCCTTTTCTATGTATCCCAATATCCATAATTGCATGTAATGGGACGATCTTCCAAGGAGGTATTTCTGGTGGACCGAAATTGAGAACATTTGGTTAGGTTAGGGACGTTATTAAAATGAAAACTGATTTATTTGGGCGTTTATAAAATATTTTTGGTAGAATCTATGAACCCCGAATCCTGGGAGAAGTGAGTCTAAAGAAAAATTTATGATTACGTCTATGAAGGGGAGTATATAATTTACACTCCTTTTAAATAATAACATCAAACAAATTATATCAAAGTTAAAAGTATATAGAAAATTATAGAGGGTAGATTTAAATTGCAACAGATAAAAATAATAATAAGAAAAGGAAAAACAGTATCAATTGTAATACCCGCGTCCTATAAATATAACACAATATCTTTTTGACTATGAGGTTCCATACATTTTCAATTGGGTCATTTTTATTGTATATTTTCCGAGACGGTTTTTCTCGTAACCAAGTAGATTGTTCTTAAAATTTGTTTTCCCCAATGAAAAATGTTTGTGCCGCTCTTGAATTCAATTCACCTTGGCCTACAAAAAAGGGGGTGCAAGTAAATGTATAAATAAAAAGAAATATACTGCGAGCCCGCTGTTCTGCATAAAATATTTAAATTTACGATTTGCTGAACCGGTTGGGGATAAACTAGATTTATAATTAGTTTATATGCTAAAGAATTCCTTATTAGGCTGAAAATAATGATATTAATTTGTAATTTACCAGAAAATGAGAAAAAAACAAGGATAACATTGAATAGGTAGGACATTAAATGCCAAAATGTTGTCCACCTTGTTGTTGGCAATAACACAATCTCCTATAAAATTCATCCCGAACTTTGTTTAAGGTTTGAGGTAAAATATTCTGTAGTTATTCTTTCTTTGAGCTGTAATGCTAGTTGGTTGTGTTGCATATACTTTGTTCTTGAGATAACCCAACAGAAAATAGTGCAACGGCGTAAAGTCTGGCGGTCTAGCTGGTCACTTTAAAGTATCCATTCATTTATTGGGGAAGATTTCGTTCAACTTTTTTATATGGGGTGTTCTCTCTTCCTGCTCAAACCAGGCATTTTCATTCAGTAGACTCGGACCTACTGCGTTTCATCAGAAAAAAAATTGTTCCAACAGCTATTCCATTCTTGTTCAGTTTATTCGTTATTCTTTCGCATAAATCCATTCTACGATTTGGATCGTCTTCTGTAAGCTCTTGCACAAAACTTAGTCTATATGATTGACGTTTTTCTGGGCTCAACTTTCGTTAAGCTAAAATCAGTTATGGGAAAGCTGTTGCCTTGGCAGCCATTACCATGGTAACGGGTACCCAAAAACCTAAATCATATGGTGAGGAAATGCACGGTTGCCAAGTTGACCCCACTTTCGTTTAGCTGGAATCAGTTACGGAAAAACTGTTGTTATGGCAGCCATTACCATGGTAACGGGTACACAAAAACCTAAATCATATGGTGAGGAAATGCGCGGTTGCCAACTTGACCCATCTTTCGTCTAGCTGAAATCAGTTATGGAAAAACTGTTGTTATGGCAAATATTGTAGTGATTAGTAGTAAACAAAATCCCAAATCCTATGGTGAATTGCGAAACGTCGACCCGGCTCGCATTTTTCACTGTTGATAGCTGTTCATGAACATTTTCCATTTGGTCATTGTGTATGTACGTATTCCTGATAGTATTGAATAATGTGGATAATCATGTGTAATGTGTAATGATTCAAAATATTTCAACTAACTTCGATGTAAACAACTCTTTAATATCAACAATAAAACAACAACCATAAAAAGAAATTATTTTGAACAGGGGAAGGGAATATAATCATTGGATTCACCCTTCCCCTTCTTGAATAACTTGATGAGCGCGGTACAAAGTATTGGATATTTTCCAAGAAGGCATGAATGCATTCGCCCTTCCCCTTCTTGAAAAATATCCAATACTCTTTTTTTATAGAATTCAGGAGTTCTAGCATTGGATCGAGTTTGTTTTTTTTACAATACCTTCTCCACAAATATTCACAAAGTTTGTCTGCAAACTCGTTCTCCGGAATATGCTGACCCCTCAAAAACTTTTTGGCAGCACTCCATTAGGACTCTATTCTTTGAGTGTGCGTACCATCAGCAGCAACAAACTCAACACTATGGTTGACAGTCTTATGATGATATCCACACTCTGAAAGTTTAGAGTAGCCCTCCCACATGCCCGTGTGGATAATAGAACCTCTCTGAACATGCTGCTCAATAAGAGGTATTAGGATGTGTGCATTCCTCTTATTATCGGGACATACAATTAATGTCAAATCGTCTGAATCTTGAGCAATCAAACCCAAAACCCAGTGTCCTTCTACAATTCGTCCTCGATTGTATTTCCTTTGTCCAAACTTGGATTCATCAATCTGAAAAGTCAGTATGTTTATGAATGAAAAATCTGGATAAGATTGGATTTCCGTTTGAGATACTGAAGCAGATTGATACCGCGAGCGAAGCGACGTCGACCCGGCGCGCATTTTTCACTTTATGTTGATAGTTGTTCATAATAATTTTTCATTTGGAAATTGTGTATGTATATCTGATAGTATATCCATTTGAACCTGTTTTTCAGAATAATAATGTGGATTTTTTTTTACCTGTACTACAATTCCAGGCCCTCCAATTTTTGGCAAGGAAAGCTGAATTTGAGTAAATGCATTCGTAACCATTTCTCTGCAGTAACGCATTCTTGTTGCAAGTGTAGAACTGGATAAATTTTCTCCTACTCCCAATGAAATCCTTTCATAGCCCTCTTCTTGAGCATAACCCAACAATACCCTGTAATATGGACTTTTTGAATTGAGAATGATGAAATGTGATGAAGAAACTCACCTAAACTCCTTCTCTGGAGACAAATGGCTATTTTTGAACCATGTGTTTTTTGCTACCGATATATCTGGTCTACATTTTTATGATTTGGGACATCGGTAAATTCCCAAATCAGTTTCTCCATAGAAATATTGGGAGAAGAGTTTAGTCCGATCTTTATGGCCCTTGTATTTCGTCTTACAATATGGTCCTATTGGCACTAAACCATGAGTGCGAGAAAATTCGAATGCTTCAATTCGAGATCTCGGAAGAGAGAGTTCACTTAACAAAGACATTATCGATCTGACAGTTCTCTGACATTTGTAAATCCTAGTGATGCACAAACAATAATCATTGACGTGCGAGCCATAGCTAAGGTAGAATAAACTCAGCGCAATGAAAATTTTCTTGATGATACTGTACCTTTGCGTTTCATTAATCGTCTCAATTTTCCTTTGTGTCCATCATTTCGATGGTTACCACTACAACAGTGTTCCATAACTATTTTCCAATGAGCTCAAATGGTTAACTTGGTAAACGCGCGTATCAGCATTGTGAAATTAAGGTTTTCACCCTTTCTTCACCATCAAAACGGTTGCCAGGACAGCGGATTTTACGCAAAACTAGTTTCAGCCATGTTGAGGTTGTTGATTTGGTAACCGCTCATTTCTTCACCATATTATTTAGGTTTTTGTGTACCCGTTGCCATGGCGGTTTTACAATAGCTGATTTCAGCTAAACGATAGTGGTTATCTTGGCAACCATGCATTTACTCACCATATGATTTGAGTTTTTGTTTACTACTAATCACAACAATCGTTGCCATGAAAACAGTATTTCCATAACTGATTTCAGCTAAACGAAAGTGGGGTCAACTTGGCAACCGCGCATTTCCTCACCATATTATTTAGGTTCTTGTGTACGAGTTACCATGTCAATGGCTGCCATGGCAACAGTTTTTCCATAACTGATTTCAGCTAAAAGAAAGTGGGGTCAACTTGGCAACCGCGCATTTCCTCACCATATGATTTGAGTTTTTGTTTACTACTAATCACCACAATTGTTGCCATGGCAACAGTTTTTCCATAACTGATTTCAGCTAAACGAAAGTTGAGCCCTGGAGTCTCTTCGAAATTTAACAGGATATCGTTTTTTCACTACTAACTTTTAAATCTAACTTTATCGACTTATGTTGAGGTAGAAAAGTTGTTCGTTATTAACCAAGGTAGAAAAATACATAGCGTGGTTTACTAGAACTAAATCTCAATACATTTGACAGAATGTAAAGTTAACTGATGCAAATACAAAAGGAAAAAATATTTTTACTTACTTATGATAATTCCTACCTATTCTTCTTCTTTTACGAAACTCCTTTTGCCCTTGCGAGCGTCGGACTTTAAATTGAATCATTCTTTAGCCATTTCTTATATTTCTTCCGGTTACTTGCTAGTCTTTTCATTTCTTCTATACTCCTTCCTCTTCTTGTCTTTATCTCTTCTATTTTTTATATCAATGTCTTTCTCGGTCGGCCTCTTCTCTTTTCTATTGAGCTTTTCATCTCTAATACTTTTCTTGGTATTCTCTTTGTGTCCATTCGTACTACGTGTCTTTACCATTCCAGCTGTTTTCTTTCTAATTTCTTCTCAATTGGTTCTTGTTCTAGATTATTTCGTATTTCTTCATTCTCATTTCTATCCACTTTTGTCTTTCCTTTTACTTTCGCACCTTGCTATTCAAAAATTAAAATTAATTGACTTATTCTACTTATTGTAATTTTTTTGGCAATAGTTCCACTTCTTTGGTCTGTACACTAATTTCAGGAGCAGTACAACAACTAGAATCACTCATTTTTAGCAATCTCGACCACCAGCAAAAGATTATAAACTACCGTTTGCCTTTTACATTAAACAGAAGCATGAATGATTTGATTAATAGGAAAATTTTAAAATCCATATTTTATTCGATTTTTATTAGTTTTCAAATCTAACATTTAAAAAAATGAAATGCCAGTAGTTGAAAAAATACTATATGAGCCACGGTAGAAAAGTCTATCAATGGACCTCGTCAATAATAACTCACTTTTCTACAATTGCGCATAACTACTATTTTCACATCATCTTCAGCTAAATGCGGTTTTCTTTCCAATGGTTTGACATGTCCAAGTTCTCTGAATTGTACATTAATTTTAGACACAATATTTTGTGAAATATTAGGCAACTGAGGATACCTCTGATTAAATAGGTTTGATACTTGAGCTTAACTTCAGCAAGTATCCCCGTAAAGATTTGAAATATTGAAAGTTTGAACTAGTAATGTTATTGACAAAAATTAAAAAAATCTTCAAATACCTCCATGTGTTACAGGCCTTATAATCTAATCAAAATATCAAATATGTTGTTATAACTTGATAGAAATAAAATATCTTCTTATATATTGAGATTCGTTGTATCCATTTTGAGTAGGCAAAAACAAAAAAAAAGCAGAGAAATTCGAATAAGTGTAACGTTCTTGTCATGAGTGTTTATTTAGTTAGTAACATAACATAATAGTTCACAGAACTGTTCTTGTTGGTATTATGTAAATGATAAAGTACAAGTCATGAATGACAGATGGTTGTCAATGGCGGTTCTATGACCATGAGATTTGAAAAATAAAAAACCTGGGGAAATATCTATTGTGGTTTATTGTATCTTTGTCATTGTACAAGTTTCACAACTCATTACAGTTCTCATCAAACTATACAAGAAAAATTGTCGACACTTGCAAATAACCAATATCATTATCAATATCCAAAACTTGGAAAGCAAAAAGCGTGCAGTTACTGGCGACAGTGGGTTTAATTAGAACAAAATCGCAGAAGTAATCCTTTCTGTTATCTGATTTATACTGACAATTATCTACCAATGTCGCTTGATTGCGGCCGCTATCAGTGCTATCAACACCACATGAACTGTTTATAACTTCGCTTATTTTACAAAGCTCCTATAACACTAGGGATTTAATCGATTCTGCAACAAGTAGAATGCGATTTCTATAAAAAAAAACAGACACGTCACGTTGACATTTACGCTAAAAATTTTCATTTTTATATATCCGAAATCTTATGAGCGGAAGCATATGACCCAGAAAAGCATATACTCCTTTGAACTGGTAGGCTGTTGTACTTATAGCGACAATTAGACCTGCATTGCTAATGAAACCTTTGAAGAAATCAAATATCTGTATATTCAGTTCTGTGATTTGATTTGAAAATTGCGAAATTAGTGGTTGTTTAGTAGTTATTTTTATTAATATAAAGTTAAAAAATATCTCATTCCGAGTTTTCTCTGACTCCACCGAATTTAATAGAAGCAGAAAAAGTAGCGTCACAAAAATTATTGCCAGCTAAATGGCGGAAAATTTACAAACTGAGTATTCAAGATTTATGGAATGGAGGATGAAAAAGATATGCAGTTCTTTCTCGGGGACGATATTATTGGCATATTTTTCGGAACTGCCATAACAATAAAAACCATCAATTGTTTGGTCAAATTATTCAATTATTAAAAGTATGTTACAATCAAATAATATTTCAATTTAATTATATTTCTGTAACAAAATGGGATATGTTACTGCGATTTTTAGGAGTACCTACATAAATTCGTATTCTTTTAAATAATGTTCGCGATCAAGTTTTTTTAATCACCAAGTTTGATATTGTTTTTAGGATTGCAGGAGCTTGTTGAATTTGTGAAATCTGCCCGGTAACATTAGACGATATTGAAGATTCGGGAATGTTATTAATTGTGAAACTTAAGCAAATAAAGGTTGATGTAAACAGGAAATTTGTAGTTACTGAAGAATATATTTTAAATTTCACCGAATGAACATATTCCTTCGTCCATCAGCAGCAAAGGATCGCCGCCTGTTTTATGGATATCGCAATTAAAAATGTATCGAGCAGTTTGCGGGTGTAAATCAGTTTCATAAGGTACAGTTGCGGCTAAAAAAATGGGACAGTTGTTGTTGCCTAGTGTGAATATGTCTTTTCCGTTCCCGGGAAATAGTTTTGTCGTATATTTAAATGATAATAACACTGAAGTACAAGTAATATTGTTTTCCATTATTAAATATCAAAGGCTACCAAATAATTTTTAATTTTCAATAAAAAACAACAATTGATATTGAGTAATCCCGTCATTATACTCTACAACTTCTCTTAATCTACTGGTCATCGATTTATATAATGTGGAACAATATTCTTCAGTTATTTCCTCCCAAGCATTATTTATACCTTCCAACAAACCTTCAACGATGTTTCTTGGTCTTACATTTGTCTTTCGAATTTCTCTTAATAACATTGCCCAAACAATTTCTACTGGATTCAAGTCTGAGCTTTTACTACACCAGTTGAGAACATTAATATTAGATGCCCATTGTTTTTCATTATTAAATATCGAAGGATACTATAGTCTATTTCTTAATGTCTGACACCAGAGTAGCCTCAATAAATATGCAAATAGAAAATTATCTCTTACAGAGTGATCCTAAGAATGTATTGGGTATCTGTATATCCCTGTTTAAGATCAAAATACAATATGGTAATAAAACTGAACAATGCCAGCAAAACGATAAACAGTGTGGCAGTGGCGGAGATTACGATATTAGTTCATTTTGCTTATTTAATTAGATTCGGTCAACTTCATGAGTTCACGAACATTTTTCATTTTAAATGTTTTATTATGTCTAGCTACATAACCTCTCATTTGGGACCATATTAACTCTATCGCATTTAATTCACAATGGTATGGCGGCAAACGAAGCACTGTTATCCCACGATTCTTGGCTATTTCATCAATAACAAACTTTTTAAATTGTAGCTTGTGATCTGAAGCAACCTTTGAAAGTTCTTTTTTCAACATATCATCTTCAAATGGTATATTTTCTACGATTAATCAGTTTCTAATATCAGCTTTTCTCCAAGAGGTAGATGGAAGATTTTCTGTTAATCGCGAATAATAAGTGGCACTGTCCATAACGATTACAGCATTATTTGGAATTAATTCGACCATTTGTGTAAAATACATCTGCAGTCATTTCTTCATAATAGTCTTTGGTTGATGTTGACTGGAACTCCAGTAAACCACCTTCAACGAACCCTTGATTGCATCCAATATGCGTTATTATTAGTCGGCGACCTTTACCGATAGGAGTTTTCAGTCCAGTAGATAAACCTTCTATGAAAGTTTGACGACTGATTTGAATACTTTTGTCCTGCCATATTTTTTCACTGAATGTTCTTCATGGAGCCATGTCTCATCTAGATAATAGATTTGTCTTCCCTCCTGTCTGTATATTCGGATATCTCGTGAATACTGGCGTCTCCAACATATTATTTATTCGTTGTCGATTAGCACTGATTTGCGACTTTGCTTATCCCAAGTAAAATTTAATTTGTGTAATATTTTCCACAAAGTTTTTCGCCCTATGTCAGGCAAATTCTCGTCCTTCTTCACCATTCTTAGAATTCTGCCAAGGGTTGGGATCTGTTTTTTTAAAATATAATTCATGTACTTTTCGTCTTATTGTATTTTGCATATGTCCATCAAGGTCAAATGGTTTTCTTCCAGTTGACTTTTTAGGTGGATATATTTCCATTTTTCCTCTCTCTTAGAAGCCCGTGAATAGGAGATTCACTAACTCCTGTCATATTGGAACATGTCGAAACTGTATTTCTAACAGTAGCAGCCGGAATTTGATGTACAACAGCATCATGCACATTTAACATTACAGTCTTCGTTTGTAAGCTAAGCACGCTCTTACACTTTACTGGGGTAAACTTTGGAGACATTTTTCACAACACAGTTAACACTTACGGAATATAAGCGACTCTAAGCAAAACAAATTATACAAATTTGGGCGAGACCAAGTTTCACCGTATATACCTGCAAAATTTCTAAGTAGTCAATGGGACAATCCCTAGTAGGACCCTATTGTAATGTTTCTTGGAAATGTTATTATCAACATTTCGAAAATCAGAAAGTAATTATCTGGAGAATGAATTGATAAATGGTTTGTTAATATGTCTCCCAACAATTGAGCTGCTTCAAATTCTCAAGATAATTAATGAAATATTCAGTCATAATAGTTGCGTTACAAGATTATTTCAAAAATAATTTATTGTTTTAACTGTATATACTCTACAAATGTATGAAGGTCAGTTAGTTGTTTTAACTAACCGAATTTACATTTATATTACCTTTATATATCAGATCGGGTATAAAATTAAATAGTAAATAAATTCCTTAGATGAACTGTGATGCTTATGGTTTACTACCTGACTAGCATCTGTGACTTTTTCGCGTGCTGTCAGACAATGAGAAACAGACTATAAATAATTTTTAATTTTCAATAAAACAATTAATATTTAGTAATCCCGCCATTACGCTCTATGACTTCTCTTAATCTACTGATAATCGATCTATATAATGTGGAACAATATTCTTCAGTTATTTCCTCCCAAGCATTATTTATTACTTCCAACAACCCTTTAACGTTTCTTGGACTTACGTTTGCCTTTCAAATTTCTCTTAATAACATTGCCCAAACATTTTCTACTGGATACAAGTCTGGGCTTTCACTACACCTGTTAAGAACATTAATATTACGTGCCCAAAACCATTCGGTGACTACACCAGAGTTATGCACTACACAGTTATCTTGTTGGAAGATAAAGAAGGAAGCAAAAAGTATTCTAAAATTCTGATATATGCTTCACTATCAAATCTTTCGCCAATATGGTATAGGTTCCTGCGTAGATATCCACGTCCACATATTTACAGAAAAACTACCACTTTTATTTGTGAAATTGACATAATTCTCCCCAAACCGTGTATTCGGTGGACGATAGACACGAATATTGCCGCTATTTGATGATTTGAAAACCTTTTCATCCGTAAAAATAACACGATTCCAAAATTGTTTGTCATAAGCAATATGCTCTAAAGCGAACCGCATTCTTGCTTCTTTGTGACTATTGTTTAATAATAGTTTCCTTGCTGCTGCGTTACATTTCAATTCAGACTGTGCTACTCTACGACGGCCCGTACGACACGATGCTAAAAAATGTGTTGCTGGAACTGCTTGAACTACTCAAATAGATTTGCTACTAAATGGTTTCTAAAAGCAGTATCCTGTTCAGCAGTTGACTTTCTCTAACGTCCTGAGCCTGGAGTTCTATCAATTCTTCATTCATATCGCTATCTTCTAACAATACTTGAAACTGAGTTCTTGCTTACATTGTAAAATGCCGCAGTTTGCCTCACTGACCACCCATCGTCTATTTTCACGATTATTCCACATTTCGTCACTGAATTTATATGCGACATAACTACCATAGATAAATACTTTTAATATGGGGAAGAATGGAATCTCCTGTACTAAGTCCGAAGCCACAAAGTTTTGTCGAGTGCTGCGCCATCTATTGTGGTGGAAGGTTACTATTCACCAACAGTGAAAAAATAAAGGAAGATACCTGCATGATAAGTCACAGTTCACTAGCTACTACTAGATGGCAAGCCAAGCAAATACTGAAGGTTTTTTAAATTATGCCTATAATGTTTTTTCTTAAATAAACAAATAAAAACAGTCACACAAAGTTTAAACACTTTTTGAAACAACCTGTTATTTTATTTTGGCTTAAAAGTAGGATAGGTTGTTTCAAAAAGCTGCTTAAAGCTTTTATTCGTTTTTATTAACCAGGATAGTTTATTAACAGACGAATGTCGACAAATTGTTTCAAAAATTTAATATAAAATTTTGTTTATAAAACAGTACTGGTGATTTTCTTTATTTTCTTCTCAAACTTAAGATAAGAATAATTTTATTGATAATAGCATGTGCTAACAAATATTACACACATGATACAATATAATGGATACACATTTTTCAAAAAGTTCAGATTTTTCAAAGGTTTTAGCAGCATACCTTTCTAACAGCAACTGACGACTTCTTCTAAACTGGGTAGCTCTTTTTTTGAATTGAAAGGCTATTTGATAGAGACGTCTGGCTTTTGGTGATAGGTCTTCAACTATAGAGATATTCACCTCCGCAAGTAAATCAGATCTTTGTAAATTAAAAAATAATATCCCTATTTCAGACAATATTCTAATAGAAGTAAGTATACAGTCAAAACTTGATGTAACTAAATAATATGAAATTATAAATGCATTTCTAAGCACCTAATAATTTTTCATGTTTTTTAATAAATCAAAATATTGACCTATACCTAATATCTACTATTTCTGTGAAAATTTCTTTGTTAAACACCTATATATTAATAAATCAATTAATTATTCACTCACTTCTTTTTGGAGTAACTGTGGCATTCAAGTCTGCGGGTGTAACAGAAGTAGAATCTTGAGCAGCATGTGTTGATAATTTCAGCTCCGGTTCAACTGAATAGCTACAACTAGCCTCATTAATAGCACAGGATTCTTGTGCTTTTTTAGCTCTCAGTTTTACAAACTGATCATTTAAAGCTTCCTGTAACTTTAAAGTCCTAGGACTCTCAGTTACAGATGCAGTGCCAATTTGTGGTACAGCTAAAGAGGTTGATGGTTCAACTTCAATTATTGAGGAAGGAACATCATCAGTTACTGTTTCTAAAGATTCTAGAAAATAAAAACAATTATTGAATAAATGTATCCTAGTTGGTAGTTAGTTTTTCTTTCTTTAATTATTATAGATTTACCTGGTAAATTAATTGACTGATGGGTAAACTCCTCTTTTCAGAACTTTATTTGGACCAAAATCTTTAGGCAAAAAGTTTGAGGCACACACTCTACAATTGTTGTAAATATTCTCAGATGTCATTTTCTCCGTCAACCTTCTGTTTCCACATAAATTTACTCATTTGTCAAAAATTACTTTACTTTTAATAGGGCTTTTCGGAAACTATGATCGGGTTAACCCGTTCATGATCTGAACGTTCGGAAAGTAATCCGGATCACATTCACTCACGTTCGGAAACTGAACGAACTGAGCGGATCATAATCATATGTTTGGATCCTTTCTACCCTAGTACATCAGTGGGTAAATGCGATCAGCTGACGGATTGTTTCGTTTGTTTTTGTTTTCTTCAAGCTAAAATGTTATTAATTCTTTAAGCCTAGTAGTGGGCAGGCTGCTGAGGCTTGCGGTTTTTGTACTTTTTGACTTTTCAATATAAAAAATAGCTTATTGGTATTCACTTTTTCTTTTTGTTTTCTTTAAATAAAAAGTTATTAAGTGTTTTAAGCCACGTAGTTAGCAAATTGCACAGACTTGCGGTTTTTATAATTTTTGGCTTTTCGATATAAAAAATAACTTGTTGGTATTAAAATTTAGTGTCAACGATGAGTGAAAACAAATTAAAGCTTTACAAGATGAGTATGGAGAGAAGTACATGAAAAATCAACCCACGAAACTGAAGTAATAAAAATAAAAAGTTTTTGTTAAGTATTAAATTTGACACTTCCACACAAAACAGAACGCGTCGTTCGGAAACTCTGATAAAAATCTCGTTCTGGGTTAGAATCCACAATCAGCTGATAAGTGATCTATCTGATCTAAGATTGCCGTTTCCGAAAAGCCCTTATAACTGACATTCAAACAGCTTGGTTTGGGTAAATTCACAGATGACGGTATTACAGCAATCAGTAAAATAAAGTTCGTTAGTAACGTTCCAAGCGAATAGATGTCGTTAAAAATGCAGTTTAGCAGTGGCTATAAAAGAGCGCAAAAGATAAATACTTTCAAATTTGGAATTGTCTGACAGATGTCGAATCTTGAATGTTGCAATATGACATATTCACAAGACAAATTCAAAAAGCTAGAATTAGACAAAAATCTGCCATTTTTTATTGGCCGCAAGTACATGAAATAGTAGCTAATTTTCTTCAACTTGAGAATACGAACTCATATACAGGTCATTCATTTTGAAGTTAGTCTGCTACACTTTTAGTTGAATCTGAGGGAGACTTAATGACTCTGAAACATGGCGGTTGGAAGTGAATAACGGTCGCTGAAGAGTATGTTAATGAATCGGTATCACACAGGACAGAAATATCTAATAAAGTGATTAGAATGTGTGGCAATGCTGATATAACACCCGTTTTGCGACCAGGTACATTAACAGCAGTTGTATCTATGGTAGTGTAGCAGTCATAAATCTACTCAATAATTTCTGATAATTTGACAATTGAAATAAATTAACAAAAGCACATTTACATACTTCATTCGTCCTTTTTATTAATGTATTTATAACGAAATATTTAACTTTGGAATGAAAACTCAAATTACGGATACTTCTTTAATCTCTTCCTTATTTCACTTTTTAGATTACAATTTATTAATATTTTTCGTGAACCAGCTTAAAATAGATAAGAACTATTTGTTTATCATCAGTATTATCTAATAAGATACATTCTTACCTTTCCTTCTGTCTTGTACATTATAAAGTTCATTCAAATTGGCTTGGATTATGGAATTGTTTGTTTATTATAATTACAGCTGATGTCAGGTTATTTGCTATAACCGGTCAGGAGCCAAAATCGAACGTTGTCACTGAATTATATTGTTTATTTGTTTGTTTTATGGTAACCTTGAGTCGTGAACCAGTAATTAAGCGATTAAGCACAGACCAGGTGATAATATTTTCATATATAGTTTATTTACGATAAAAAGACGATGACGTTGCAAAACAAAATATGTACTTTTATGTATATTATGTTTTGTATTGTTCGATTTACTTTGTCTATGTTAGATATATTTTTATAATTATTATAACTGTTAATTGATTACATTAATCGTGTATATTGAAAATATATTTGTACGTATCATATGAATGAAAATAAAAAAAATTGGATATATTTCATCAACGACAAGGTATTTTACGTGTTTTCAAAAATTTTAGTGATTTTAATTTCATTACTTTATTTATTAAATGGAAACTTTATTCTTTCTAGTCCCTTGTACATGGCCCAAAGTTTTATTGACATCTGTAGATGGCAGTTTTGGTAGTATAATTATTATACCTTCAATTTTTTAAGACAATAGTGAGAAAACTGCTGCTGTTATAGTTTATTTACGATAGAAAGACGATCACGTTGCAAAACAAAATATTGTAATGTTGCCAAGCTGTATTTTTTCCTTCACTTAACGAAAACTACAAAAGTCAATCTGATGATAGATTGATAGTTCTTCTTTTTCATTGTCCCCTGCCTCGTAGGGCGTAAGTCAAAAATGTTTATTTAAAAATAAAAGGCTTGTATAATAGGCTTGATTAATTTAATATAAATATTTATTCATGAAAATCTATGGATAAGATACAAGAAACAGTAATCAATCATTTTATATTATTAACATTTAATTATTTTACATAGAAGAGGGTTAAATGACGAACTGTAGGTCCTTATACCTCATTCTATGCTCTATAGAACCATCTTCAAGAGCACTGCAAGGGTTTACGCTAAAAGGAATCAATACAAGCTGTAATCATCTCCATGCAAATTGAACTATTGTTTCTTTATACAATATCTATTATAATAAAAATAGAATGGAAAAGAAAAATATAGATAAACAAAATAAAATTTTGTTACAAGATATAAAAATAAAAAATCTCCCATTTTATCAGTATTATTTATCTAGAGCTACTCCACGACAAAATCATCACTATTTTCATCGTCACTGTCAAAATTAATAATAAGTGGAGGCACATCCTGTCTATCAAATACTACTTTTCTATCCCACCCATCTTGTATAATTTTTTCAGTGTGCTCTACTGTCTGACCAAATATCAGGAGTCACTTTCTCTAAAGACTTTTTCCATACACCTATTGCTTGTTCTGTTAAGGAACCATCAGTTCCCACATGATCTCTATAAAAAATTTCAACTATGCCCCAAATATGTTCAAT
This sequence comes from Galeruca laticollis, assembly GCA_963921935.1. NCBI lineage: Eukaryota > Metazoa > Arthropoda > Insecta > Coleoptera > Chrysomelidae > Galeruca > Galeruca laticollis. Next base: position 79,336,223 of record OY998176.1, read on the forward strand.
TGGGTTGAACATACAGTGGTAAGGGGGAAGTCGGAGCACTTTGTGACCATATTTTTCAGATAATATGTCAGCTTCATGTACTGTTGGTGATTTATTTCTACGAAAATGCATATTTTTAAACAAAATAAGTTTTCTAAGTATTACCATAATATATTGGAAAATGTTTATATCAACTTACCGTTGTACTAAATTCAATAATTGGGTTTTGAGGAAAGTATTTTCAAAAGGAATATTATTTTGTATCAACCTGTTCTGTATATCAGCCTTTTTGGTAGCTGTTGTTGGTACTTTATTGATCACTGTACTGTGATAACTTGCATTATCCATTACAATTGTGGCAGATTTTTCCAAGTTCACTAATAGCTGGTATTCAAATCAATGCAAAAAATTTTCTCGGTTTATTTCAACGTGGTAATCACCATATTGTTTCTTGGAAGAAAAAACTAGCCCTGCTCCAGGAATAAATTCAGAAGAGGCACCAGCATGCAATACTATATACCTACAATAAGGAAATGACCAATTACTACTAGATAGACTGCATAGCTCAAAACAACTATTAATAATTATATAGATTTAAATAAAATAGGTTGACTAGTAAATATTTGAAAAGGTCTTAAAATGGCAGTAATGTTAGTACATCATAAATCAATTGCTACATTTTATTATTCAATTACCTTGGACCAACAATTTTGGTTTTTTTCACGCTTCTATGATTAGTATAATGCCAAGAACGTCCAACAATACCGTCTTTAAATATCCAGATCTCATCCAAAAACACAAATTGATATAAACCTTCCCTTTTTATCTTGACATATTCATCTAGAAAATGTACACGTTTAATTGCAATATGTGGCAACTCCAAAACCACGACGAGGATCATCTTTTTGGTATTTGAATCCAATATTTTTCACTTTCTTCCAGAGTGATGTTAAACAACCATTAAAGAGTTCACGCTCCTGGAGTTTGTCTCTTAAAGTTTTCAAGGTTATGTGCTCCTCTTAAAAAATATTGTGTTAGTTAATTGTGAATAAAATAAAACAGTAAATTCAATATACTCACTGTTTCCATACATTTCGTATATAACATTTCGGAAAACATTTTGATCAAAGTTATCAATTTCAACCGTAGGTTTTATGCGTTGTCTCCTTTTAGGTGAGCTTTTAGGCTGTTCACGTCTATTATGCTTGGCGGCAATACGGTTAACAGTGGTAACGCTAAGTTGTAATGCTTCTGCAACTCTCTACAATATAATTACTTCAATTTATGGAAGAATAATATTTTATCAAGTTTAATGAACCTAACCTAACATTAAAAACATTTAATCATTTACATTCAAATATGTAACAATAATATTAATAATGATGAATACAAATAACGAATACTATTACTTACGTCTTTTACAGCAGTAAGCGGGAGAAGCGTGCTCTCATTTCGGCATTCTCGTTCAAAATAGCTCAACAAAGATGTCACCATCTCTTGACATTTTCTGTTCAGCTGCTTCGGCATTTTATTAACCGCATACTGCAGATTTGCCTAAATAATTAGTTATGAAAATAACTGTTTTTTTTAATTTTAAAGAAGCAATGAATTTAAAAGCACCAAAAAAACTTGCAAATATTAGACGATGATCGGATGTCAATAAACGTCAAAACAAACTGGGGAATTTTACCAGTTGATGTGACAACGTCTTGAAGTTTTGCCAACCCGTTAGCTGTAAATTGCCCTGACTGTTGAGGATAAATTGTATTCACGGTTGGTAAATTATTATTTATTCTGATGAGCAAAAAAGTAACTAAAAATGACATCATCGTCTTTTTATCGTAAATAAACTATATATAATAAAACGATCGCTTCAATGTCGGCCAGAATAGGGTCGACGTGTTAAATATACAATTTTTAACAGACAACTTTTCAAAGTTTAGTGCCGCAAGGTATGGAATAAAATTTCTACATTCAGAGGACACTTTTAAGTATGTTTATTTAAATTATCTATACGTTTATATAAAAAAACTTATTTTCTTGAGAACGTGTTAAAGAAGACGAAAAACTTTATAAAAAACTGAGAATCTTACAGATGTTGCACCTTTAATTTTTTGTAAACATGTGTCCTCTTTCAAATTCCTGAGCATCATCGCATCCGTTATGTCGCCTCTTCAACTTCTCCCTTTTCCTTCATTCCGGAAGTATCAACTCTAGTATTTTCCGGGGTCATATATCGTCCAGCATTCTCTTTTCATTTTCTTCAGTTAATGATTGGCTTATATCCATTTCTGTTCGAATCATTTCGTTTCTATCTCTATCTAGTTTTGATTGCAGGTTACTTCTTTTGTGGAAATCCATTTGGGTGCCATTACTTTTTTCTTATTTGTTTTCGATACATCCTACTCCTTAAAATGTTTTTTCGTTACGTTATTGTCCTACAGCACTGCAATGAATTTAGTGTGCGTTTGACGGTTCGTCCTTTATTAATTCTATACAGAGAACAATATCAAATGATACTTTTCAGTTATTATTCAAATTTTGGAAAGGGAGATTTGAATTTCATTGGCCTTTATTAATAAAATTAAATTATGTATATGTTCATATCAAGAACCGCCTACAGAAAATAAGAATCATTTATATCCTGAGGTAAAATATTCCTATCCTTGGATGTTATTTTTGGCAATGCAGGATCATTTATCTCTTTATTATATTTTAACCGCTGCGGTAGAGGGAAATCAATCACAGTACACGTCATAAACGGCGTCTAAAGACCGAACGTGTTATCATGGTATAAAAACATAAAAGTTGTGGTTTTCTACTTGAAATCCAAGTTTTTTTCGAATTCAGAGCTAACGTTATGTTGTGGGTAACTTATGGAATAATAAATTATTCGTAACATTACGACTAAGGTTGCCAACTCTGAAAATGAGTTTTCGGTATTTAATGGCAAAAAAATCGGGTTTCATCTAAAACGTTTTCACTAATTATACTGTGCCAAAGTTTTTTGCGATATATTCAGAAAAATATTTATAAAATAGTTGATTTATTTGAACCTTAGAGTAATAATAAACATAGAGAGTGCTATTCATTCATTATCACGTTTATTTTTGCGGCCATCAATCCTAAACGCCAGTAGTAAAATAATGAATGAATTAAAATAAGTGGGGATGGTATTGTAGCTACATGGCCTTTGGTAATTTCGGCTGTTTTTCTGACAAACTTGGCACCGACGAACCATTATTAAATTAATTAACTTAAAATTTTATTTTGTCACTAAAAGTTTTGAAACACACATCAAAACGAAAGAACTAAATGTTTACCCTCTAGTCGTAATGGCGCTCGTATAAACAAACCACGTTTGACATTATTTACTACAATATTACGACCTATTCGAAATGATCGTCGATCACAGTCTGACGATATTTGCATCTCTCTTTGTATGGTAATTAAACAAGGACAAAACTACTAAATAGATTACTATTGACACATTAAACAGGTACTGAAATTTTGAGCAATGTTGCCACTTTTAGTTATAACCATGAAGGTATCTAAGGATACAACAAATACTTGTTTAAAATTTATATAAGAATATGCCTGTATTAAATAAAATTCAAGTATTATTAATTAATTTTGAAAATAGCGACTCAAATGCATAAATTAGTATGACTTTTTTTTATTTGCATAACGTTTTAACACATTTTCAATTTAACTTATAATTTCATTTTTCCTGCAACTAAAGAGACTTTGCAAAAATGGCAAAGCAGTGGAAGTGTCCGCAAGTGAGCTTAGAATGTGATTCAATGTTTGGGGCAAGAAAAGATCAAAACAAACATATCTATTCTATTTGTTAATCTGAGATTTGAACATGTCGCAATATAGCTCTTTATACGAGAATCAGTTGTTAAGGGGAAGCTGGAATTTTATTCGAAACTCACTGCAAGCTCGGTGTCAGACAAGGAGGTACTTATTTCCATATACCGTGAGCGACCAAAAGAGATAGAGAGCGAATCGATGTTTTTCTAAGACGGTCAGTACGGTATTATCTTTGGTAGAGTGGGGCAAATATATCTTGTTGAATTTGTTAGATGGTATATTCGCGTACAAATGTATTTTCAATAGCGGTATGATTTCCGATTGACTCTACAAGAATTACACAGCTTGATACAAGTAATTACATACTCAAAATTACATAGATAAGTACCTTTATCTATCCTTCTCTCCACAATATACAAAAATCATACAAAGCGATGCAAGAAGTTACGAATTCTGAATTACATATTAGTTTCTGCATGATTCAAAAAAATATATGGTGAAAAAACAAGATACAAATTCTTATTTATATAGGTATTATTTTCCGCAGAATATTTATAAAAATTATAGCGTGACATTATTTTATATAGGACATTTTTCAAAATGTAATTAGCACAATCTGTTTAAAACATAAAATATTGGCTATTCAATAGAAACGAAATTTATCATGTTAAATAACAGAGCCAGAAGAAGAAATAAACGAAATTACAAAATTAGTTACACAACATGATAAAAATATACACGATGACACGATGTCGTTTTATTATATCTCTTATTTTTTAAGAATGTCGGGAAGCATATTGTCCAGATAAAATGTCTGCAACTTAGAAATCATGTTTAGCCAGAATTGTTCATCCCTTCCTATTGTCTGGACAGACATATCCAGCAGTATCCAAATAATAAAATTACAATACTTTTAGCTTTGGCTATTGCAAGCTGGCCTTGTATTTGATAATAATAATTACTATTTATTTTCGTCGTTGTCATCAATATCCAAATATTTGAGTATTTTTTCCGTAATAGCTTCTTTTAGTGTATATTTATTTGCAGAGATCAGGAACTGAATTTCTATTATATCCCCTTGATCAGTTATACCATCGGGACTAGCTGCTAAATATGGGTATTCTTCTAAAATAACTAAGCCACATTCATTCATAATTACTTGAAATTCGTTTTCAAACTGTCTTTTAATTATGTCCTCGTGGTCATTTCCCCATTTTGTTGCTGCGCTACCTTTAAACTAACTACTCAAGATATTCGTAACCAACTTTTTTGGGTTTGTTTTTTGCATACTTCGTCAAATCGAGACCTCTTTTTGTTTTGTTTATAGCAAATTTCATAGTATGAGTTCCAATGCCCAGTCATGTTAATTGCTTATGAACCAAATTATAAAACTCCTTCAAATTGTATTGTAGAGCAGCGGCTCTACGCCTTGTATCGTAACTATTTTTTACTGAAAAATTTATTCGTTTACCTCAACAAATTTTGCTATTATGGAGTTATATGACTCTGCGGCATTGTTATGAACATGTTGCTGCAACCGATTTCCACAAACCAAAATATCATCTAAAAGACCCCATTTTTCCATTTCCGGAATTAAATTATGTTCGCCTTCTTTGGGCCCTTTTCAAAAATACGCACTGCATTTAGTATGATAACCGAAGACGTGCCTATGGCAGTTGCTTATGTTTGCTATCAATAATTTTTTTTGCTCATCCATGAGTTTGTTCTCTTTTCGATGATGGTTTACGGCAGTTTTTATTCCAACTCGCACTTTCATTACAGGCGTTTTCTCAGTGGAACGCCAACTATCAATTTTTTGGAACTTATTCTTTTTTTTGCATCATTCCTCAGCCGTGTGCAGTAGTTCCGCAACAGATGGTTTGTACATTCAATTTTACTAATCGGAAACTGATATCCATACGACCTTTCTACACATAATTTTCCATACACACTGCTGTTTCCTATCAACTTCACTTATTTTAGTTGATGCATTTCAACACTCCGTCGGAATTCTTCAAGGGTAATGCTAGTTTTCATGGAAGTAGAAGATGCATTCTAATTTTTGACGCATTTCTCTTGGGGAATATCCACTTTTTTATAGTACATGTTGGACAGTATTTATTTCGTGAATCCAGATAGAGAAGTTTTCCAGTTTTAGCGCCAAAAATACAAGCCACTCCTGATAGAGCATTGTAGTTCACTTTGTATGACCGTTTCGACCAAGCACCATCAGTTATTACCGCAATAAGACAGTTTCCTTCTTTATTCAACACATTCTAATTCTTTGGCTGAACGAAGTCCTTCTTGACCGGCTTCTTCCATAGCAGTATTTGCGGTTTGGCATACTGATAGAAAGACATTGACGGAATATTTAAAATTGAGTATTGTTCCGTTAACTCAGAAAGTCCACCGCCAGTACTCATTGTAGCAAGGACGACAGCAGAATGAACATTTAAAGGATTTTGTGAATCTTCAGAAAAAATGTCTTTTTCAATATTGCACATAGTACACTTAAAAACAAAGCAACTTGAAAGCCCTCTTTATTTTTCATTATTGAATGTCATTTATGAAATATTACAATCAAATGGTTGGTGGTTATTGGCATTTTGAACTTGTTTAAATATACTCATAATATCGACAATTCTTCTGCCCTCAAGAATATTTAACTCCCTTGTAGTGCCGTCATTGGCTCTGAGTATTCATCTTCAAGTTGAATATCTCCAGAAGAGTTAGCTGAAATTGGAGATTTATCTACTTGGACTACTTTACTGTCAAGAATTCCAGAAGTAGATCATCATTACTGTTTGGCGCAGAGTTTTTATTAATAGGAATGATGTTCCAACCATACGATTTTCTTTATTTCTGAGATTCCTGTAAACAAAATATACAATGTTACGTTCGTTGAATAAAACACTTGGAACTAGAATAGTCGCACACAAATTGTACCTTCTAACTTTATGACAATGAAATAAGTTCATTCACTAATTCAAACGAATTTGAAAGGAAACTTATACTATTTTTAATTCTTCTTCTTTTCATATTTTTATGTGAATACTTTACATTTCGTTGTTGATGCTCTATTCAATATCCTTTTAAAATTGATAAATATTCATCTAGCTCTAGGTATATAACATCCTTACCGATTCCCACCATTTCCTTGAAAATCACTATTACTTTACTTTTCCGCCAAATCTATCTATGATACGAGGAAAGCATTGGTTTACCCCCAAAAAAGGTGGAGTTTTTAATTTTTTTTTATTTATTTTCACGTTTTTCAGTGAGATAAACCTGTGTGAATGTTGTCGTCGGCCACTTTTTGTGAAACGTCGTGTTAGCATGATTCTGTTTCCTGAGTGCATCAAGTGAACAATTTCATGATTGGGAATGGTTCAGGGCATCTCACATATGAACCCTATTGATTTTCAGGTCACCAGAGCCAGTACAACGGGTGCTATGGTTCTTGAAGTACCAAATTTTTGAATAAATTTCGTTTTGTTAGCATGATACAGCTTCCGGGGTGTTTATAAGTAACCAAATTTATGATTGGATATTGTTCAAAGTGTCTCACATATAAACACACAGGCTCCGTAATGTATAAGTCTTGAAAATTTAGTTTTAATAGTTAAAACTGTTTATTTTTTTCATTACTAAAGAAGTGTTTAAAAAGATCTCATTGTGACATTTATAATGAAGTTTCTTTTATACGCGAATTATAAAATCATTTTTCTTACCTCAACGCCAAAAGATTCCAACTCCTAGTTCTAGTTTTCGAGTTTTAGGGCTCAATTTAACACTAAATGTCATAATAGGTTTAACTAATAAAAATAATATCCGAACATTTAATTAAAACACACAAAACTAAAAAAGTACCTACTACGCAACTTCTGCACAAATTTACAACTTACAACTATTATTTGAAAAGTCCGTAACAATAAAACAAAACGTATTCATACACAAAACGTAAACCACTAAACTGCAACAGCGAAGACCAACTACATACTGGCTAACTCCATTTCCATAACAAAGTAAAGTATATTATATTAGCAGACATAAATTCTCCCAGTACCTATTTGCAAGTTTTTAAAAATTTTCGCTTGCTGCAAATAATCAATAAATCCCCACCTTTCTCAATATTAAACTCTGAGTTTCGTGTTTATATACTTGATATTTTGAATTTTTTCATCACCTTTAACTGGTATAAATGTATTACTATAATTAATAAATATACCAACTATATTGATTTGATAAAATAGATAGTTTCTTGTCGACCCACGTTTCCCCTAAAAGACTCATCTCACTGCCGATAACGAAGTAGACACCATATTTCAGTTTTAAGTTTCTGTAATTTTTGAGGAAACAATCAAACTTTTTGTCAATTTTTTGAGCTTACTACTTAACTGATTTTAAAAATGTAAACGGTTTTAAATTCTGAAAAATAATCTCTATGCTTTGATGGGATTGAATTTTTTAATTTTTTTTTAAATTCATATTTTTAAGTTTGTGGTTTTAACTATAACTAATTAGAGTTTTAAAAATCGAACGCCATCAAAGCATAGATATTATTTTTTTGAATTCAAAAATGTTTCAGTTTTTGAAATCGGTTGATAATTAAGCCCACAAAATTTACAGAAAATTTTAGTAGTTTCAGATATTATTCGAGAATCTTCTTAAATGAAATATGTCAACAACTATTGAGAAGTAATTGGGACAAAAACGTAGGGAAAATAATAAGGAAGAGGAAACCGGAAGTCTGTGTCTCTAACAGTTACTGAGATATTAAATTTTCAATGTCGAAAATTTGGTTATCATTTAATTCAGTAACTACTTTAATTCAGGAAGATTTTGTTTTCAATTTTGCTACAACTTTTCTTATTTTTTATGATAAGATAGTGATTTAATTGCTTAATAATTAGAGTTATTATACAATAATTTTCGTACTACTATTTTTTTCTACGCATATTATGTTCTATACCTAAAGGTAACTAAACAATATTGATTAAATAAATAAATTAAATTTGTCTGTTTAATTATGTTCAAAATATTTAGGTTACGGTTAGTCTCAATATCCAATCTGCCATTTGTACTAGTAGTTTTTTTCTGTATTGAATTCAACTCATAGCAGTTTCAATTTTATAACTACTTGTGGCAGTGTAACCAACAAATTAAACATGGCGTCCCATTATGCCAATACAACATCGTCTACAAAAACAAACAATTTTGTTTTTGTTGAGTTTTTTTATCAGTTTAAAAGTGCACAAGTCAAGTATTTGTTGACGAATATGCAAAATACTATTATCTGTCGGGTCATTTTACGATGTAATTTGTCATCAGTAGTTGTTATAGAATTACACTGAATTTGCGGTTCAATTCGTTATGTCCCTGAAAGTAATAGGAGTAGAATGCATTGTAACAATTTTTTGGTAAACTGTTTTGATGAAAATCTATTATATCGAACATAAATATTGACAGCAAATACGTAGAATAAAGTTAAGGATTTTTCCAGAAATTACGGAAGCTTTGGTGGTTACTTTCAGGCCAAAAGACTGAATGATAATAAAGGATAATAAAAATGTAATGAAAATGCTATTTTTTGAGTTCGTAACCTCAAAAATCACAAAATCCTGACGTAACAAATATTGCCTGAAATATACGCTTCACTTTTCAAAAATAAAACCTTGTTCTTTTTTTCTTATACCTTCAATACCTCTCAACTTCAAAGTTTATATGTTTAGAAATGCAGAATAACGAAACCAAGATGATGTACGCGATGCATTTCCTAGCGAACAATAAAGTGCTCTAACTATACATGTTGCATGTTATTTTGGAATGTATCAGTGCCGTTTTTAAGTTGACTAGTATGAGCGTAGACAAAATACACACGCCAGCAAAATTGTCGCACATTTGGTTTTAGGTGTTAATTTTACAAATTATTAATTTTGTAAGACTACCACTGGACTATAAAAATGTCTGTTCGGTATATTCTACAAAACTAATATTCTTTTCCAATTGATAAGAAAGTATCTATTATTTTTTACAAATTCATAAAACATATAAATTTGGTAAAACGTACCATTGACTATTTATTTCAGTTTAATGCGATTTTCTTACTAAAGCAATATTCATTGATAATCTTGTCTTTTAAATCAAAAAATAAATCCCAATCATCGAGAAAACTGATACCTTACTCCTGAGGAGAGTGCTGTGGTCGTTGTCTTATTTGAAGAAGGTTGGACCCAGGTTAAAGTAGCTGAAATATTCCATGTGGCTTAATTTGCTATCTCTCGTGCTCAAAGAAGATTTCGCGAAACTGGGGTCAACGAAAGGTAACCAATACCGTTTTCTAAGACTTTAGACGCTGAGATAAAGATTTATCACCTCAACTTTGCTACGACAAGATTTTACAAGACAGTATAACTTCCCAATTAGCACAGAAACTGTACGTAGACGACTTACAGAGTCAAATTTGAATGCTAGGCTTCCAGCTAGAGCTTCTCCTTTGACACCAGCACATCGAAGAACAAGGTTGGTATTTGCTAGAGAACATCTAGGTTCGACAAATTAACAATGGTCCAACGTACTCTTCTCCGACGAATCTAGATTTTGTCTGTATGGTAACGACCGACGTCTACCAGTATATACGCCATGGAGAGTGTCATTCTCAATGTTGCAAACAGCCAAGATATGCTTATGGTGGTTGCTCAGTTATATGGACTGGCATCAATATGGAGGCTGTCACAATCCTAAAATACCCGGCCTTGGGACTCTGCTCAGGTTGTGAATTCTGCTTTAGTTCTACTATTTTTTATTACCTCAATGGGGATAAGGGGAATCAACAAACAAAATTCCGGGACAAATGGATTTATTTGACATACAAAGATAAATTTACATAAACAGTATATTCTCAATACAAATACGAATAAATATCAGTTATACAGTAAACATGTCCAACTCGATATTTTATATATGTCAAAAACAAGTTAAGGACTTATCTTGGGAAGACTCGGGACGTACAGCTCGCAGCAGTAGTCAAGAAATAAAAAAAAACAGGTGAAACAGTAGAAAATTGAATATTGGAAAGGAGGAATAAAATGAAAAGGTAGGAGCTTATACTCCAATACATACAAAAATTTGATTTAATTTTCAAAATAAAACCACAGAAATCTGTTCATTCTTATACGTCCTGTTCCCAAAATAACCAGAAACAGCAAATTTAAATCGGTGGAAAATAGCCATTTAGAGAATTTGTTATGAATTCGCTTCATAAAATAACTTTGGACACCACCAGATTTTTTTTAAAGAAAACGGCGGAAAAAAAGGGAACGACGGAAATAAAAAGGAAACGCCATAACAGTCTGAATCAAAATGATATAAGAAATACAATATTAAGTATGCCAATGTATCATTGATGCCACAGGAGGACCTACCCGTTACCACCGTACATATAAAAGCATAGTAGCGACACTCTCAACTCGTCCCTTTGAAGTCTTTGTGGATAATTTCGGCGACAACGTTCTTAGAAGTCGGGCAGTTGTTCACTGGCCGGCGGATTTACGAGGGACTGCTGTTGTGCTACTTCTATGGGAATATATACTGTATACTGCAGAGCTCCGTGTCGTATGCTCTAACGCGAACCCCTCTATACTAAGCAAGCCGACGTCACCTGCTAGAAACCTGCTACTCTATAGGCGGGGTAAAGCGGGTTCGCATATCGGCTTTCGCAAAGAGTGTCGCTACTAGGCTTTTATATGTACGGTGCCGTTACCATCGTCCATAAATTCCAATTGGAATTATTCCAATTGGAATTTATGGACGATGCCATTTCTATAGTAAAAACCAAATAAAGTTGCGTTTACGTCATCATTGTGAACATTTGTAGCGTTGTCAGAGTGTTCACGAAATATGGACATTAACAGAAAATAACTGAAATCAACAAAAAACGTAAATGTAGAAAATTTCACAATATTATAAATGAAAACTACAAAATTATTGATAGTTTGATAGTTTTCGTTTAATATAGTGTGGAGTTTTTTCATTTACGTTTTTTTTTAATTAAATTTATGAATAGATTTCACAAAGTTAGGAATTCTAGAATAAAAGGTTATTACTGACTTACCAAATCTTTTAATAAATAAATATAATAAAAATACAAGCAATAAAATAAAATATGTTTAATAATGAACGTATTATCAAAAACAAAAACTAACATTAAACAAATCAACATATTGTGAAATGAAACTAGGCAGATTCAAATTCTTGTTCATTTTCTTCATCTGATTCAACATCAGTGACACTCTCTTCACTATTAAAATTTATAACTATCGGACTAATTTCTGGACGATCAAATATTCTTTCCCTCTCATACCATTTAAATATCTCTCTTTCAGTATGTTGTATAGAATTTTTCCACATATCAGGAGTTATCATGTGCAGTGCCTCGTGCCACATGTTCAGGCAGTTATTCGCACTGTTACCATCCCTACCAGTATGCCTATTGTAGTAATTTTTTGCTATGCCCCAAATTAATTCGATAGAGTTGAGTATGCAATGGTAAGGAGGAAGACGTAAAACTTTGTGTCCATACTGTTCTGCCATATCGTCCACTATATACTTGATTGGTGGCTTATTTCTAAAAAGAACAAAAAAAATATTTAAAATAAATGGCAATAAGTAAGAATATATCTGTATATTTACTGAGAAACGATTTGCAACAGTTCTGTTTTGAACATAATGTGAGAATAGGGAATGTGTTCTTCGTCAACCATTTCTGAATAGCACATTTTGACCATCCTGTATTTGGAGTTTTATGCAATAACATTCTGTGATAAGGTGCATTATCAAGTATAATTAGAGAAGGATTCTCTGAATTTTGCAGCAACTGATATTCAAACCATTTCAAGAAATTTGCCTGGTTCATTTCCCCATGATAATCATTAAGTTGGGTTTTTGAACAAAATATTGCTTCAGCACCTTCAATAAATCCGTTTTCATTTCCAGCATGGAGTATAATATATCTGTAATAATATTATTCAAATAATGTTTAAGTAACCACTTATGTTTTGCAATACAACAAACCTTTTGCCATCCGTTTTAGTGGTTTTAACACTCTTGATATTTTCATTTTGCCATGAATGACCTATGATGCCATTTTGATATATCCAGATTTCATCGATGAACACAAATTGGTATATACCTTCGTCCTTTGCTTCTTTATAATATCTTAACAATTCTACTCTTTTCAAAACAACATTAGGTAATTCCATAAGTCCTAGTCGTGGATTATCCTTCATCCACTTAAACCCAAGTTCTTTGAGCAATCTATTTAAAGAAGTGGTACTACCATTAAATAATTCTTTTTCTTTTAGTTGGGACCACAATGATTGAATCGTTATGTGCTGTTCAAAAGCATAGAGAAATAAAAATATGTTAAATATACAATTGTCGTGATTATACTTACTTCTCTGGTACATGTTGTAAATGGTATCACGAATAGAGCTTGTATTTAAAGCTACACGCTAAAATAATAGAAATTTTCGTAAAGTAAAGTAAGGATATTTTATTCACGTATTACCTACCTCTTGTACGGCATTTAAGGGACCATTATTAATGAGGCCACAAGTTCTTTGCATCAGCTATTCAGCTGTTTGAACATTTTAACAATCACAGAAGAAAATGCTTTGTTGTTTTGAAAACAAAAACAGTTTTGATTATAAATATTTCTCACAAGGAATTTTATAAAGCACGTAACTCTAACCTCAAAAATCGATGACAATATACGAGTAGAAAAGTCACAAACAACGCGGCAACATGATATTTCTGGCAGTGACTATTTTACCGTCAATAATTGGAGGCTTTTTCATGAAAATTTTAACACAAATGTTTACATCGTCTACGTCTAAACCCAATAAAGGTATATTGTTTATACATTATTTTGGTACAAAAGTTTTTTTATTGATTGGGTTATCTTTAGAACCGATTAATTAACAAATTTAAGTATATGCACTTTTCGATAGAAATGTAGCCACACGTGTGATAGAAATACGACCTTGGTGACGTAAACGCAACTTTATTAGGTTTTTACTATTTAATATTTAATATTTACTATTTTCATTTATTCTAGTTTTGTTAACCACCTGTATATTATCTGAAGCTGCTTATTTTTTTTCTAAATATTGTTTGTTTATTACTTACCCTAAAAATATACGGTGACTTTCAAAAATAAATATAGATATATGGCTTTAAAAATGCCATTTTTAAATTATGCGATATTTTTGCTGGCGAGTGTATTATAATTGACACTTTGTACTATAATTCCAGAATTTTACAAACCAACCAATTGTAAAATTAACTATAAAAATGTATTCTGATTTTTTAATCCTGCTTCTTTTGGCCAGACCCTCGTGTCGTATATCCAGTTACTTTCAAAGAACACTGTTCTTTACAGCTATTGCTCTTTTCCTAAAATCACAATTATTCATTCCAATGATCTCCAAAGTCATTACTGACAAACTGAAGTAATTACATTCCATTTGATGTTCACTGGAAGTGTTGAATATTAAAATTTATGAAATGTTGTTTTTAGCAAACATCAATTAACGACAGTAATGGACGTCTTAAGTGCCAATTATAATTGAAACATTCTAGACATTTTGAAATATAAATCAATTACACTGTATCAAACCGAAAACAAATATACGAATATTATTGTTAATACATGACTCATTTTATGAAACTAGTTGAATTTTCAGTAAATAAATAATTCCAATAAATTATGTAACTATTCTTATCGGAAACAACACAATACACCATGACACGGCATACATTACGTATTGAAGACTAAAACCCACTTTATTAACAAATCCGATCAGGAACGATGTGAAGCCTCAACACCAATCAAGTAACGAATAAAAATGTATCGTGATTTTCAACCAAGCAACATTTTTGCGTTAACTATCTTCAACTCTGTTTTAAATAAAACTAACTGTTTCTAGATTATTCCACAATATAATGAAAAAAATGTTAAAAATTCTAAGAAATTTACAATTGTTTTGATATTATATATAATCGTCAGAATGACAGAAGTTACATTTCATTTGATGCCAACCTGATGTTTAATAATTATTTTTGGCTAGACCAAGAAGTGACCTACCTTGTAATTGACAATATATACTAATAGAAAAAAGAAGAAGATATGATATTACGAATATTAGAGCTCTATGGGGATATCCTGTATATCTTTTACCCATTTGAGTTCAGTATAACTGTGCAATGATATAGAAAACCAGGAAAACTACATCTGCTGATCTTCACAATTATCACCATAAAGCGGTGTTACTTTGCTCATCATTTCCAGTTTTTTTTTGTTTTTCTTAGATTTTTTTCCCGAATGGACGTGATTACAAACTATGTGATATTTTTATCATTTAGCTATCGGTTAATGCATTCAAAACTTATTTAAAACACTCCTATATATATATATATATATATATATATATATATATATATATATAAATATACATATATATATATATATATATATATATATATATATACAGGGTGTTTTCAAATGACACTTACAACGTTTGCATGTAGATACCTCTCGTAAAATTGGACAAGATGATATAGGGATTGAGGGATCCAACCCATTTACTTTTCGAAATACAGGGTGTTAAAGTTAAAAAATATAATGTTTTAATTTGATAACTTTAAAATGGATGAATATATTGATCTGACATTTGGCAAGTTGTTTTTAAATGTAAATGGGCATATTTTGATGTAAAAACATGTTTCAATTCTTGATCCAGTGGTGTACATTCGGAAGAATATGTCACCTTTCCCCTCCCATTTTTGACGCCACTGGCATTTGAAGCTATTTTTATTTTATTTTGTATTCCTCAATAATTTTCACGTGAAAAACGCATAACCTTCACATATAAAAAAAATTGTAGTTTTCAAGATATTTAATCTTTTTATGAAGCCTGCAAGATCACTTTTTAATAAAAAATTAAAAAAACATTTTTCTCGAATGTTTTTCAATTACTACCAAACTACTAATAGTTAGAATATGTAACAGGAACTAATTTGTGGAACAGCAATGCATATAAAACATTGAGAGAGGATTGTTGATAATACTTTTCCAAACTTGTGATTTTATTAACAAAAGAATTAATGACAATAAAAAATAAGATAATTACAAAGTTAAATAATATCCCATTCAAACATAAATTTTAACTAAGCAGCCAAAAAATTACACAAGATGTCCAAAATTTTGTCCATTCACATTTACACATAATCTGCTACGTTTTCTCATTGAAAATCGCATACCCTGGAAAGGCTGGCGATTGCCGGAAATAATTTCTGTAACTGTATGGTTTCTTGCTATTGGTGGCTCCTCCGTATAGTAGGCTATGGATGTCAATAATGAAATGGTAAATGTCATTTTGTTTAACGTCAAAACGAAAATGAATTATTTGTAATTAAATTGGTTTGTGCAACTTTCACACTTTTTGTTATGATCGATTAAACTTTTGAAAAAATGAGTGATATGCAACTAATATTGGTATGGGGAAGCCAGAAAGAATGATAGACGTTCCGTATAGAGAAATATATCCAAATCGACCTAAATTTCCATGACACACATTTTCTCAAATTGACAGGAGATTGTGAGAATTTGTACAACTCAATTCAAAATTGCAAGGTTGCGGTAGAAAAGGAACTGTACGAACTATACAATTAGAGGAGGCTGTTCTTGACCAAATTGAAAATAGACCCGATTTAAGCACTCGCACCATTGGCAAATCTTTAAATGTTAGTAATTCAACTGTGTGGAATATTTTAAATGAACAGAAGTTGTATCCTTATAAGTATACCCAAGTTCAGGCCCTAAAACCAACAAATTGTCCTCAAAGAGTGGAGTTTGCCAATTGGTACACCCAAAAATGTTTAGAAAATAGGAATTTCACCGAATTTCTTCTATTTACTGATGAGGCCAAATTCACACTTCAAGGATTTTTTAATTCAAGGAATAGCCACGTGTGGGATGACGAAAATCCATACATTATTCGACAATGTGGATTTCTGGAAAAATTCTCGCTTAACGTGTGGGCAGGCATTCTTGGAGATTGTATAGTGGGTCCATATTTATTACCTAATGAACTCAATGGTAATATTTATTGTAATATGTAAATAGTAGAAACGGAGGAGGAACTGATAGCAAGAATCCATGCAGCTAGAGAAATTATTTCCGGCGATCGCTAGTATTTCCAAGGTATGCGATTGTCAATGAGAAAACGTTGCAGATTATGTGTAAATGTAGATTGACAAAATTTTGAACGTATTTCGTAATTTGTTGGCTGCTGAGTTGAAAATTATGTTTGAATGGGAAATTATTTAATTTTGTAATTATCTTATTTTTTATTGTCATTAATTCTTTTGTTAATAAAATCACAAGTTTGGAAAAGTATTATCAACGATCCTCTCTCAATATTTTATATGCATTGCTGTTTCACAAATTAGTTCCTGTTACATATTCTAACTATTAGTAGTTTGGTAGTTATTAAAAAACATTCAAGAAAAATATTTTTTTAATTTTTTATTAAAAAGTGATCTTGCAGGCTTCATAAAAACATTAAATATCTTGAAAACTACAAATTTTTTGATATGTAAAGATTATGCGTTTTTCACGTGAAAACTGTTGAGGAATACAAAATCAAATAAAAATAGCTTCAAATGCCAGTGGCGTCAAAAATGGGAGGGGAAAGGTGACATATTCTTCCAAATGTACACCACTATAGTATGTACAAAAAGTACGAGGAGTAATAAACCCTAATTAAGTATGCAAAACCTTTACAGGGAGCACCGTAAATCTAAAAACCAGCTAGATCGACCCCGTATTTGTTTCAGTTGTAGCAAAGTTTAGGGTTTATTCATTGTTAAAGGATTAGCAGATAAGCAATAACGCAATGCAGTGGTGTGTATTTTGGGAAAAAAATACGTTTTAAATTATAATATAATAAAAAATGAAAAGAAATAATTATTGGAATACATTTATTACTTACATTTTATTCTATATCCGACTCGGAAGAGGAAGAATCGTTGTTGACATTAATAATAATAGGGTAGATTAAATCATCACAAATATTGTCAATTTTCCACATATTTGCCTCTACTTTGATAACATGCTCGATACAGTTTGTCCAATTTTCCTTACTCACATGACATACAGCACTCTCAAACAATTTCACAACCACGTTTATTTCAAAAGTAGTATTTTTTTTCCAACTTCCCTCTTTACCTGAGCCCATATAATTCTATGGGATTAGGTTCACAATGATAAGGGGGAAGTCGAAGAACTGATATACTACGAGAAGAAGCCATTTCTTCTACAATGTAGGTTTTGTATTTATTCTTGTTCATTTTTGCAATTCTGTAAAGTTCTTTCCTTAGTGGATATTTTGGAAACTTAATATTTTTCGAAATAAGCCACTCCAAAAGCTCTGCTTTACGCCAACGACTTGTGGGCAATGCTTCTCGTAACCGTGAATGGTAACTTGCGTTGTCCATAACAATAACAGCCCCTTTTGGAATCAGATCCAACATTTGAACAAACCATTCCTCGAAGACATCCCCATTCATATCTTCGTGATAGTCCCCCGTGCGTTTTGAAATAAAAGTTAATAATCCACCATCAACAAAACCTTCAGAACTTCCAACATGGACAATGATAAGTCTTTTTCCTTTTCCAGATGGTGGCTGCAAACCTAACGACAAACCTTCCACGAATGCCTGCCTTCCGCTTTTAATGTTTTCATCTTGCTAAGATTTGGAAACTGTATATCCAGCATTTATCCATGTTTCGTCTAAGTAGAAGATTTTCAAATTTTGTTCTCTGGCATGTCGAATGCTTCTTAAATAGTCTCTTCTCCAAAAAACTATTTCCGGTTTATCTATCAAGAGTGATTTTCTATTATGTTTTGTATATCTGAAACCCACATCTTTCAAAAGTTTACATAATGTCATTCTGGAGAATTTTGGATAGTCCGTATCTTCTTGCACTGATGTCATAATTTTGTCAAGTGTTGGAATTTCCTTTTGTAAGTAAAATCCATGGACTTTACGCCTTAGTCTTTGTTTTAATGACTCATCGATCTCAATTGGTTTCCGGCCTGAAGGAGTTTTAGGGGGTTGAAGAGTTCCATTCTTGCTTTCTTTTAGTAATCTAAAAATTGTTGATTTAGAAACACACAACATAGCAGCCGTTAATTCCACAATATCATCAACACTTGCACTTGGATCCTTGTTTTACAATGATATATAACAATCCAATATCAGAGTTTTTTCATTTAAAGATAATGGACCTGTTTTTGGTCGTTTAGATGGTCCTTGGCTTATCGACATTGTTTGGTACTTGCACAATTAACATTCAACAAATGTTTTAAATATATTCCAACTGTTTACAATATTATGACAACCATACAACTTCATACAACTTTACTCAAAGAACTAATACTAAGTACTGATTTAATGTACCTACTTTCTTTTAAAATAATATTCCCGATAATGTTTCTAAGAAAACTGGGTTGTTTGGAAAATCCCTCTCAATAATAGAATAATCTGTAAATAGGTGTAATCGTATTAAGCCGATTACAGTAGGCCACGTGCCATTTAAAATTTCTGAGAAAAATTCCCCAAACACTACATATAGGAGTAATACAAATAAAAAATATTATGAATAAACGGGTATATCCGAACTCTGCCACAAAATAAAATTTTACCTGACTTGTATCAATTTGAGGATTACTGAAATATTCGAACTGTGCCGCAACCATTTAGTTTAATCCTATTAGAGTCATTAGGGTTTATAATAGATAAAATCGGAGGCCCATAGAATTATGTATATTTCTGAAAGGTTTCAAAGATTTCTTGAACTAAATATTTTGAAGAAATCTTGATTGTTTTGATCGATATTTAGGGGATTAGGGGAAGGATTTTGATGCACTTACACTATTGCCTAAAAATCAGGAAGAAGTATTTAATAGTGTTCGTGAATTACAATTATGAACGAACCGAGAAGAGGAATTTCTATTAACAGCAGACCAGGTATTTAAAATTATTGTGTTCTCCTGTTTTTCCAACCTTAATTTTTTATGTAACTCGGATTGTATTTTGATGGATGGGACTTTTAAATACTGTTCAACTTTTTTTTACCAAATGTTTACCATTCATGGTTTTAAAAACAGCTATTACGTACCTCTTGTTTTTTGTTTGGTGCCGGACAAATTAAGTCAAACATATTCAAATTTGTTTTTAATTTTAAGACAAAAATGTAAAGAAGTAGGCTTAAATTTTCAACCTAAAGAAGTCGTAGTAGATTTTGAACTAAGCATTCATAACGCTATATATGAATGTTTTGGCCGAGATCAAATTCTTTTTGGTTGTAAATTTCATCTCTGTCAAGCTTGGTTTTGTAAGATTCAGGAGTTTCATTTGGTACAAGAGTACAGACAGAAAGGTTCTGTAATTGGCGAATACTTAGAAGTACATTTCGGTATTATGTATCTTAGTCCTGAGGAAGTTGTAGAATTTTTTTATAATGAACTACATTTTTTGCTTCCGAATGACCTCTACCTCTATCACTTTTTTTTATTGAAATTAGTACATCCCGTTACCTCTGACCTAAATCGTATATTCTTTAGCATAGCTGCAACTCATTCGTTCAATACAAAATGTACCTTTCGGTATACCCTCTTAAAATATATTTTGGTACGTCTATGAAATCTACTTAAATGAATGATTTATTACTCCTTGTCCTTTCTATATAGACTATAGATCAAGAATTGAAACATGTTTTTCCATCAAAATATGCCTTTTCACATTTAAAAACAACCTGCCAAATGTCAGATCAATATATTCATCTATTTTAAAGTTATCAAATTAAAATATTATATTTTTCATAACTTCAACACCCTGTATTTCGAAAAGTAAATGTGTTGGACCCCTCAATCCCTATATCATCTTGTCCAATTTCGTGAGAGGTATCTACATGCACACGTTGTAAGTGTCATTTGAAAACACCCTGTATATATATATATATATATATATACATATACATATTTCAGTCAAAAATTTGGAATAGTCACCTGACGATCAGTAAGACTTTGCCAACCCTTTTAAAATGCTTTCTTTGGCAGTTTCTGACACGGTAAATGGTTAGTTTGCCTCTTAAAAAATTCTGAGCACAAAAAAAATTCACAGGTGATTAAAAAACATTTTTTATCATTTTTTTTAGAAAACTTCATTTTTTTAATACATACAAACGAAAAACAGATTCTAACTTCTAAAAACAAACAAAAGTATTTCTTTGAACACCTTATAAACGACATTTATAACAAACAAAACATGTTAATCCTAAAAAACTAAAAAATAAATAATAATAATCAGCCTTCTAATTCTTTGGCGGGATGTGAAAAAGTAAACTTACAACTAAATTCTAAAAATATCTTATTTTAAATCACTCTTTAGGCAAGATTATAGGAAGATAAATCTTCCGAAAAATGATGGAATACTCTATATATTTTTGGGTTTTTAAGGCATTGAATAATGTCCATCTCTTGTATTTGCGATATATCATCGACAACAGGAAAATTAAATGCCTCCCTTTCCTTACTAGTATTTTTTCGCATAAACTTTATCTTCGGTTCGTTCTTATTGGCTGTCTCCAAAACTTATCCTATAAAATGCTTTGCTATTTTTTTGTTGGAAATACCACCACTACAAAGTCTCCTATAGAAAAATTTCGATTTTTAACTTCTTCCAGATTTTGTTCTCTTTCTTGTTCTGCGCCTATTTCTGTTTCGCTTTCCATTTCCTGTTCGTTTTCGCCTTCCATTTCTTGAGTTTCGCTGACCTCCGCGTTTGTTTCTATATACAATTCATCAGTTGACTTTGAAGGTCCGCTTCCAAAAAAATTTTGATCTGAAACTGATTATCCAGGTTCAACTCTAACCATTTTTTTCTTTTTGGAACTTTTGCATCGGTGGAAGTTCTAGTCTCTTTTAGAAATTCTAGAAGCCTATCGCTTACTTCTGCTCCTATGTTTTCCTGAGCTCTATAATTTGGCAGTTTTTGTAAAACTTCAAGCCGGTTTATTGGTATAATGCCTGTTGTTCGAAATGCACTTTGTATGTTTTTAATATCATTTAGCGATAGTTAGACGTTTTAATAAAACGGGAAACGTTGTCTTATTAACAGTTTTTTCTTTTGGATTTTTTAGCTTGTAAGTGGTTAACAACTTTCTCCAACATCTCTTTAAGGGACCATAATAACCCACGTCCAATGGTTGTGTCAGGTGGGTTGAATTTGGTGGTAAAAATACAAACTTAATCTGGGCTCTTTGGCACTCGATAACCAGATTTGAATTTAGGTGGGATGATAAATTATCACCGATAATTACTTTTGTTCCAGTTTTTTTTGTGCCCAGGGAAGAGCTATAGTCTGAAACCAATCCTCCCTCAAAGATGGTGCCGTCAAACCATCCCGATTTGGTTCGATTGTACCTTGTATTGACTGGTCCACCAATCGTCCATTGATCATAAATCGTTTAAGCTTTGTACACAACGTAGGGCGGCAAACTTTTAGCATCCCTTGTAATAGCAAACATAATTGATGTTGCTGTCTTGGAATGATTCATGAGCCTTTCGGAGTATTTGCTACCTCTTTTGAAAATACATTTTGTTACCCCAGGGTCATCAGAGAGGTCAGTTTCATCGTAGTATATTTTCTGCGGGCACATTTTCTAAACTTCGCTCTAAATGATCAAAAAAATAATTTATTTCGTCTTCTATTTTGTTTGCACGAACAGGCTTAATATTTTTACAGCTTTTTTTTGATAAAATATTCTTATGCCTATCTATAAAGCTTAGGCACCAGTCATTTCCAGGTAAATTATCAGTTAATTTAGGTACAGTTCTCCTAGTTCTGTCCAAAAAGCGTTTTACAACCATCCGCAAGTGAAGACTTGTAAGTGGGCTTCCATATTCTGCAGCTGCTAGCAACACATCTACCATATGCCTCTCTTCTAATTCCGTTAGTATAGTAGCGCCTCCAGGCTTTCTCAAATGCCTACCATGAACTTTGTTGTAAAGTGTTCTTCTTGGAATTTTAAAAAAGGAGCTTACTGTTTATTGTCCATTCAATGATTTTGAATGGCAGATATCGCTCTTTGCAACTGTTCTTTCGTGTAGTTGCAATATTGCCTGCTTGCCAATTTTTTTTTGTAAGTACGCCCCATTTTTGCGTTTCTAAAAAGAAAAATACATTAAAATTGAAAAAATATATATAATGGCAAAGTAACCTCGAAAATTTCCCCTCTTGACTAAATTTTCGTTTTTCTTCTAAAATACTTAATGAACTGTTTTGAAATTCACATACAAATCAGCTAAATAAACTTACTACTTAACAAAACACTTATTAACCCTCAAGCTGTAGTCACATTTTGTCATCAACCCTTAGCATTTCATATTTTTAAAATCTGAAATTATTACCTGCCAATTCGCACCTCTCTGCATCGATGCTAACGATCCACTGAAAAATCCCGCGCAACAGGTCTTGGTCTTGGTTAAGACATGTTCAGCCGTCACTTTGCTTTGTTGCCGACTCCAGCAATTTTGCCAAATGTTCAAAAAATAAAAATATTGCAAAATGTGCATATTTTGGCAAAGGCTATGGTAAAGTAACACCGCTTTATGGCACTTAAGAAGACAGATTAAAAGTGGAGAACTCCCTAGATTTATCTGTTCATTGACGACTTGATATTGTGGGTTTCTCAAGTGTTTTCTAATTTCCAATTCCTCAAGGAAATCCAGTTCTTGTTTCTTATCACATATATCGTCAGGTTACTGCAAAAACCACATATTTTACTTTCTGAGTTTTTAGCGTATTTATTTATCATATGTAATAGATAACCGTTGGATATTGCCATTTGTTTAATTGTATTAATTTCTCTACCAAAATTACATTTGTTGATAGTAACTGGAAAAACTCTTTGTATCATTGAAATATATGCTGCTAATTTATGTGACAAAGAATTATTGGAATGATATGGAATAGTTACATCAGTGTTTGTTGGTTTTCTGTAAATTGAATAATCAAGTACATTATTAACTCCTTGAATTTTCAAATCAGAAAAATTGATTGAGTTATTTTCTTCTTCTATTGTAAATTCAATTTTTGGGTGTAAATTATTAATATGGTTGAGAATCTAATTGTTGTTTACTACCTATAAAACAAGCTAATATGTCATATTTGTTTTGTATCAAATGAATGTTTATCTCCTAATTTCGGTTCAAGCTAGCAAAATATTATTCATAAAACGGCATGGCAATTGGTTACAATTATATTTGTGAACGAATTATTATTGACCGTCGCTGTAATAAAATATAGGCTCGGATTAATATGAATTATATAGTGCAAACAATCATTTAAATATTTCATGTATGGAAAATTCTCAGAGGATTTTTAGTTAAAATTGCCTCGTTTTAATCGAGGTCATTTTATAGAAAATATATGTAATTAGATTAAACAGATATATAGAGCGTCCTTGTGATTTATTTTTGATACCCGGTATCGCGGAAAAAAAGCTTTGTCCATATTATCACATATTGTTAATTTTAATTATAAACGACTGCTATTGTGTACATAAAATGAATTATCTAGCTTTCTAGCTTATCAACAGCTCACAATAAAAATGCTTTTGAGTTCGTGTGGGGCCAGGTTAACGTTATGGCAATGTATGTTTGTTCGGTTGTAATCTTGCAACTCAGTTTTGAAGCAGATATCTTCAACCGATTGAGCTGAAATTCTGTATATACGTCTAGTTTGCATGCAAATCCATGATTAGGTATGTGACGTCATTCTAGATTCAACAGGGCGGATCACCAAAGTTGGCGGGCTAAAGAAAGTGGATTAATTTTTTTATGCTTTCTTACGATATGGGTATGAAATGGAAGGACTTGCTAAGAATACGAATGTGAGTTATAGTCCGTTGCTCCAATCCTTCTACAATTTTGGTTTACTTGGGTTTTTTGAGTCCTTTATTATGACATTGGGGTCGAATTGTTCGACTGTGTTGCATCGATTGGTTCACTTTGACTTGTGTTATTCGCAGAGATAGATGTCAATAACATTGGTTTGTAACCCTATACTGAAGAGCTGGACATAGTAGTGTTGGTATCTTATGATATGCCACAGAAATATTTGAAGCTCTGATCAACCGGCTCTAAGAATTGAAAGCTGCGCGTTCTTAGTAAACTTGGGAATTTAAAAAAAATCTGATAGTGAAATGCTATATTCATGTTATCATCACAATGGTTTACTAACCATCAACTTCGGCAATAAATATTCTGGCAAATTTAAATATATAGTTTGAGTGTTTTTTTTTAAATAAGAACAACAGTGAACCACGATCAGTCTAAAACATGTATTCTCAATATATTGGAACATTTTTAGGGATCTCAGCCGCGCCTTCCCAGATTGCACAACTTTGTCCAAAGGAGATATCCAACGGCTTCGCTTTTTTGGACATTTATTTATCCAACATGTCTGTACTCAAACGTTTGTCGTGGCCTTTTTTATAGTGTGACGTAATTTGCAACTTATTTGTGCACGGATTGTTTCTGATTCCGTGACTAAATGGTTCAATTTAATTATTTTGTTTTATTAAAATGACTATGATTTCAACAAAATTATTTTCGAAAGTGAAGGTTTTTTTGTATTCTTTTGTTTTTTAGCATTAATTGTAAATTAATAGATAATTACTGATTAATTAATAGTTGATTATTGGTTAATCAAATATCCTGATAGATGGGAAAATATAGATATCACGCACAATCCGGCAACAGCTGACAACAATAATGCTGTTTAGGGGCCATTTTTTATAGGAAAATGATGTTTAGGAACAAATACATCCAACATTACCATTCATTCGTGTAACCATAGCGTTATTTTGCAGACACCCTCCACCCCCTGAATTCAAAAGCATTGTTGATGTACTAGCTATAAAAATGTTTGTGCTAGGTTGTGCTAGGTGTCTTTTATTTGTGCTAGCATTTTGACGAAAAAATTCCAACCGGAGGGGGCTAGGGCTAGGGCTAGCGTTAACCTGGCCGCACCCGAATTCCTAAGCATTTTTATTGCCAGCTATTGGTGTGCTAGCTATAAAAAATGATATGCTAGATTGTGCTAGGTGTCTTTCATCTGTGCTAGCATTTTGGCGAAGAAATAATTCCAACCGGGGGAGGGGTCTAGCGTTAACCTGGCCCCATCCGAATTCAAAAGCTATTTTATTGTTTTTTATTGTGATCTGTTGGTGTGCTAGCTATAAAAATTGTTATGCTAGGTTGTGCTAGGTGCCCTTTATGTGTGCATTTTGGTAAAAAAATCTAACCGGGGGGGGGGGTAGCTTGACGGACCTGACTTCAAGACACCCACGGACTCCGAGTCGCATTCTTTGGGATCGCAAGTGTGAAGAGTTTCTATTTGAATATATGCAGAAAAGTACAGTGTTACTGCAATGCGATCCTAGAATCGCATTGTGAAAGAGCCCTTAAAACAACAGAGTCCCTTATTAATGAAATTGACTTGTTTTCCTTTCTAATCGCTGTTGATAATTAGCATAAACAACAAAGTAACCTGCGAAATATTTAAAAGCGACGTTAATTTCATTGTTTATATTGTTGCCTTATTATTTCGATCCTTATTGAAACTAATTTGAATGTTGGTAAAATAATCTTAGAAGGTGTAACTCAACCTACAAGCCCAACTAAAAGATAAATTTGGCTTGACCTTATGTTTGATGTTATATAGATTATTTTGCCAGCCATCAAATTAGGTAGGTAACAACTTCATTATTAATGAAAATAGTACAGAAATAAATAAGCAACACAACAAACAATGAGATTTACGAGGTAGTCTACAAGGAGGATATATTAATCGTTACATTGTTAGGGTTTGATGTCCATGAGCTTCTTTCATTCTTCTTCTGTGAAGTCGCTCATAATAGCTGGGAAACATATCCATTACAATCGGTCTCAATCCGTCCTAAATTTTGCTTCTCTATATTTGTAAATTATTTATTTTTCTTCCAATAATTTGAATTCATTAAATAGATACTCAAAATTTCAAGTTCTTGGTAATTCCACAGTCTCCTAAAAAAATTCCCATTGTTCGATGTTTCGTATTCTGATAAATTATAAATCAAAAATTGTCGTTTTCAAATTCATACATATTTCCATTATTCACTTCGTTTGATGCTATTGTGAAACAGTGGTATCGGTTGAGGTGAAAATTCTCTCAAAGTCATATTTGATTACGGAAATGTCTTTGCCGTTTACCCCTTTTACATTTATTACCAGAAGAAAATTTATAAGAGTTTGTAGCTCGTGATAAAATATTTTAATACCTAAATTGTTTGGAAATAACTCCAAATATTTTCATACAACAGACTTTGATCTAGTACGATTGAAATTGAGAGTGAAAGTCTCTAAATACAAAGTCGCTTACCGCGTCTGTGTGTTTGTTTATCCGCTAACTTCTCCTAAACAACACAACGAATTTTGAAGAGGTTTCCATCATTATTTAGATAATTTGTCATGGAAGGTTTATATTAGTACAAATGATAATTTTAATTTGGCTACCCTGATAATTTTTTTGAAATAAAGTGACATTTTTGGTTAGGTAATTCACTTGATAACATTCTCAGCTAACTACTCTGGTGACAGATTTTTAATATAAAGGAATAAAAACGTTGATAGTTGGTGCTATCAGTGCCTATTTTTAAGTTAGTTGGGCCCCAAGGCACATGCAGAATTTCGGGCCCCCAATATCCTATATGACTTTTCAATAAGAATTTTACTACTTACTTTTGGCACCTTCAGTAATGATTAAAAATGTTGAATTAATAAATAATAATATTTCCAAATAAATAAATAAAAAGATTTATTTTGCAAAAACATATTATTTAGTACAAAAAACTACTTTAACAAGATTTCTAACTAAAAATTAACAACACAACAAAAATAAAAAAAAAATCCCCTCCTAAGGAACAACGAACAAAATAAATAATAATTAATAAAAATAAACAACTAATTAAATTTTTTCTTACGTATTTTCATTTCTGAAAACTTATCTATTATATCATTTATTTTCAATTTATCGAGAATGTCGCTTTCTACATTTAGAATAGCCAACGATGAAACATTTTCTTAATTTAATGAGTTTCTCAGATATGATTTTACCCGTTATAAAGTAGAAAATGTTCTCTCGCCGGATGCGTTACTAATAGGAATAGTTAAATATATACGCAACAATACTTCAACGTTAGAGAAGGTTGACAAAATATTGTAATCAATTAAAAATTCTAACATTTCATAGGGGTCATTGGAGGAAATATCATTTAATTTACAAAATGCTTTAAGCTGTACAATTTCATCTACTAAATCTTCAGTAGCATCCACATCCATATTGTAATATTTTTTTATATTTTTTATACTTACATTAAAATTTTCATTTGAGGGTTTATTAAAAAATATACCAAAAATTTCATTTACACAATCATATGCTTGCATTCTCATTTTTAATTCAAAAATAAATTTGTCCCATATAGGGAAAAAAGTACACTCAGGTGCAAAAAATTCGATCCACAACTATTTTTTGGCAAAGTAGACAAAAATTTGACCATGAAATTTTTGGATCGGTTTTAAATGTTAAAGGTATGAATAATAAAGACAGTTTATACAAGAAAATCATGTTGTCATGAAAACAATTGGCTTTATTCGAATAATGGAAAAATGAAGTATATTTTGTAATCAAAGCAATGGTTATAATGAAATGTTAAGTGTGTTATTATTTTTATTCATAATTTGTATTTTATCCCCGGGCTCTTATAACAGTCTGCATACGTCTTGGCATAGAGCTAACTAAATGTTGGACATCGAGTTGGTCCAATTCGTCCCATATTGCCTGAAGCACCACACTAAGTTCAGCCAAGTTGTTAGCACGAGATACCCGTGATCGGATTCTTATTCCTAGAGTGTCCCATAGATGTTCTATAGGGTTGAGATCTTGACTTGAAGATGGCCAATTCATGCGGACAATCCCGACTTACTCTAAATATTCATTAACGATTCTTGCACAATGTGGCCGCGCGTTATCGTCCATGAAAATAAAATTAGGCGCTACAAATGAGCAAAAGGTACCACATGCTCATCCAAAAGTGTTGTTATGTACCTTGCTCCTGTCATAGAACCTCCATCTACAAGAACCAAGTCAGTATGGGCCTCGGAACTTATCGCTCTTCTTGTCTTCTGTAGATTCTTTCTCTACCATCTGGTTTCCTTAAACAAAACCTGGACTCATCCGAGAACAATACGTTACTCCAATCGGCGTCATTCCAGTCCTCGTGTTCCCTTGCAAAAGCAAGCCGAGCTCTGCGTTGTTCCATGGATAGCAGTGGAGATAGAGCTGGCCTTCTGGAATATAAATTAGCTTCAGTGAGTCGTCGACGAACTGTCCACCTGCTTACATTGACATTTCTTACTTCGCTAAGACGATTTGCCAGCTCACCTGACGTTAAATCTCTATTTCTCAAACACGAAGAAACCAAAAATCTATCATCGCGTGCGGATGTTGCACTTCTACGGCCTGATCTTGGTCTCCTCGTATAATTTCCAGTTTCATTAAACCGCTGAATTGCTCTTTGAACTGCACAACGACTAACACCCACTACCTCAGCCGCATAATATTGGCTACGACCATCTTGAACTAAAGCCACTGCCCTTGCAGCATCCGTTGGTGTTAAAGCCATTTGATTTCAATTAAATTAACAAAATTATAAGTTTAGATACTAATTCGGTGGGTTTGTATGGGTCACTAAAATAACAAATGAATTTCTTGCTGCTCTATCGGCCGTAAATTTCTGACAAAAACCTAAAATTTGTATTGTTTATAAAAAATGTCATAAGAAAAATGAAAATACTGTATATAAATTAATAATTTCAATTATACGAGTGTCTCTCTACATTTATATATGCCATATAATAAGTACTAAGTTTTAAAAGTCGCAATAAATGGAAAATATACGATGGATCGAATTTTTTGCACCTGAGTGTATTTATTTTAATGTTCTCAGCACCTCTTAAAGTGCATGGCCTTCATCAAAGCAGTGTTTCCTCTTAAGAACCCTTAAAATCTCATTTTTGTACACATTATTATTTGGCCGATTTTTTTTGGATCCCTCTTCAACTTCATCAAACTGTGCTCTAAAAATATTGACAAATTCATCAAACCACTGTATAGTATACAAGCCGCAGGTAGAGATTTACTGGTGGAGTTTATTCTGTTTAGGATTCTTTTCCAAATCACTGTCATCAAGGCACATTTAAATGTATTCATTTTGTGAAGTAAATCTCCAGCTTCTGTTCTGGTAGACTTTTTTGCTTTGCATCGTCATTTAGCTCTACTAACGCTGTTTTTATTTCACTAAAACCAAGCTCAATAGATTTAATAGCATCGGTTCGTGCTGACCATCTTGTGTCACATATTTTCTTAACCAATGGTAATTTAGTTTTTGAAACAGATAGAGATGTTTGAAGTACTTCCTATCTGTGTGTCGAAACCGAAAAAAAAATTATATAAACATTGTACATTTTCAAAATATCTAGAAGCTTCCGAACAACTTTCGGCAGCACTATTACCGACCAAGTTTAGAGAATGACTGGAACATGGTACAAAATGCGTATTATTTGTCTTCTCTTTAATTTTTGCCTGCAATCCGTTATATTTTCCGAACATATTGGATGCGTTGTCATAACTTTGGCAGTAATTGATATTGATATTAAAGTCACTTAATTTGGTTTGTAAAATATTCGATAGACTTTCTGCAGTATGAGAAAATATTTCCACAAAACCTAAAAACCTTTCTACTGGTTGACTATTTGGTAAAATATATATTATAATCACAGTTAATTGATCGATATGTGAAATATCAGGCGTTGAATCGACGATAATTGTAAAATATTTGGCCACTTGCAATTCGGTGATAATAACATTTTTTTACCTCATTTGCAAGATGGTGAATAAATTCGTTGCAAATGGTTGAAGAAAGATAATTAACATACCCACTTCCAATGTCACTATATTTCTGGAGGTGTCCGGCTAAAAACGGGTCAAACTCCCTTTTGC
This sequence comes from Galeruca laticollis, assembly GCA_963921935.1. Taxonomy (NCBI): domain Eukaryota; kingdom Metazoa; phylum Arthropoda; class Insecta; order Coleoptera; family Chrysomelidae; genus Galeruca; species Galeruca laticollis. Next base: position 79,367,249 of record OY998176.1, read on the forward strand.
AAAAAGTTTAGTGTTGGAACCATAAAATGGTAAACCAATTTTTGATAGAAATTTAATAAAACATTTTTACAGTAGTTTTGTTCCTGAAAGTAACTTTTTCTGATTTATGTATCTATCCTTCCCTCTATTCGACTTCTCTTAATCATTGTGCCGACGGAGGTTACGTGTTCAGAAGACCTTCCGTGTTTTTTTAAGTACTGAGACGCTTTTTTCCAGTCAGTGTAGCTATCGGCACTTAGCTTGATATCTTTTTTCAAAAAAAGTTTGCAAATATAACAATGAACATTAGGACTGTAAACCAACCACTCACGAAGGACTTTTTCGCCATATTTTTTAAATTTATAGAACGTTGAACTTTGTAAGCTACTAGATTTTTTACCATCCAATTGTTTTAGACACCCACTTATTTTGTCAATATTTTGTTCAGGTCTATTTTCAAGAAAATACTCTTGAAATTTTGAGGTTATATTTTGAGGCCAGTCTGCTATATCACGAGGAAATATTGGAGAAGTTTCTTTTTCAATTTCCAATAAATCACTTACGAAGACGTTATCATCATCGTCCGCGACTTTGTGTTCTTGTAACTCGATGGTATTATTAAAATTGCTGGTTGAAGCGTTTATTTCCTCATCTTTTAATGGCGGTTCAGGACGATCTTGTCGATTTTCTAGTTCTTTTCTGAGGAATGCTGACATTGCGTTTTTTTGTTTTTCTCTTTAATTTTCCCTTAGTAATGCCTTTTCACGCTTCTCACTACCACTTTCATGTTTGTAACTCATATTCTTCTTTCTTTTACCCTTTTAAAATTAAAAACTTATTAATGTTGGACTAATCTAAATTTTTGGGAAATGCAATGATAGTGTCAATTGATACAGTGTGCTTGAAATTGGTAGCGAACATAATAATACGACTTCGAAAACTGTTGAGATAGTAAAAGACAGTGAAATATTTAAGTCTTTTATTAAATACCGTTTACTTTGCGATTTTACCACTGTTGGTAGTTGAGATATTTTGAAAGATCTAAAATGATGAATTTTCAAAACACAAAGGTATTAAAATTATGCCCTAATTTTTGTCCTGTAAAATTCCTATAGTAAATATACAAAAATAATATGTTAATTGATAATTATAACTTAAGACTTTAGTTAAATTTCAGGGTTCGGACGATGGTAAATAGAAATTATTACAGTTTAAAATGAAACTTTGGACTTCGACTGATATTGATAGATTGCCAATATAACTTGGAAACTGAGAACAGAACCATCGTCCACAAATTCCAATGAACAACAATCTAAATACGATAGAAGGCAACAAACAGTTTTTTACGTAATTTCGGCGTCTCTTCGGCAAAAGATGAAGCTTTTTTGGTTATAGCGGTATAAATAAAAACGCTCTAAGAGTGCCGATGGTCGATGTTTTATGTTTTTAAATCTAGTTAAAATTATACATATAAGTATAACAGGTATATCCTTATATATACCAATATAAGCCTAATTTTCTTTATCAGATACGGTTTTCTTTTGATACTTAAATTCAAATTAACTAAATGTTTTATAATTTTTTCAAGCCCTTATTCTGGGCTCCATTTTATACCGGGCCCAAGGCCCGGGCCTTCTGTGTCTTTTAATAAAATAGGCCCTGGGTGCTATGCTTTGTATAATATGTAGTCAAATTAAAATTAAATTCGTGTTTTTCAGCGCGACCATGTAAAAACATTTTTGATGTGTAAGGGATAGTATTGATGATTATTTATGAAGGTATTTGTTGTGGTGAATACGTCCCTATCCGGGTCCACTCATGCCGACCGTTAGCAACAAGCCTTAGAGGGGAGCGAGGAGACACAATGACTGTCACAACTGACAGCAGTCCATTAATATCGACGTTACGCAACACATGTTTTAATTTTGTAAATTTTTACGATTCTTTGTAATCAATTGATAGTTATAATTGAAGTTTGTTACACAATTGTAGAATTTGTACCTCTCTGCTATCACCAGCTTCTTCGGACTGTAGTGTGATGTTAAGTACTCCGTAAAACTCGTTGAGCTGGGCAATGGCATCGAAAGCAAATATTTCAATACGTAATAGGCTTCTCCTTCAACCAGAGTCAGAAATAGGGGTGCTCCATACGTTCTGAGTAGGAGATTATAGGCTTTAGACCCAATTAATTCTATGGCCAAACCAAAGCAGACTTAGCCTTTAACAGATAATAGAAATTTGTTACTGTTGGACCACGTGGTAATTTATTTATAGGTTATACAAATATTATAAGTATTCTTACGTTACTGCTATTTGCTTGGATGATTATGGGTTTCCATCCATGATCCTCGTCGCCTGTTCGTTATGTTTTGATAATTATAGACTAAAATTAAACCACTTTACTTGGAAACCCTTTTTTAATATATTACCTTTCAGACATAGAACAATACCGAATACTTTTTTCTGTTATCCGACAGCCAGTCTGTCGGTTGTGGCTAAAGTTACTCTACCATTATTATAGTAATAGTCAGATATACAATAGTAATACGAGTAGATTCTATACAGTGAGGGTTGAAAGAGTAAATATTATAAAAACTGATAATGGCACATCCGGCTTATCTCGATTTCTAGATCTTTATACTTGCTTATTTTTTCATTTTCTTTGCTTACTATATTGCTATCATCTGGAACAGACATTTCGATTAAAGGACATGTATTTATGTTCTTATCATATACTATATCCGGTCTATTTTCCAGTATTGTTCTATTCCACATAATATCGATGTTATTGTTGCTTATGTTTTTTTCTCGGACATGATTAAAATACTTCTCTGCTACACACAATCCCATTTTGTTGTTGGATGAATGAATAATCTAAGAAGGTTTAACTGCGTCTGCTGTTAGGTTCTTATAAATAATTGATGATAGAAGAATACGTTAATAGTTATATATTTCAAATAAAACAGAACAATACTATTTGATAGAAAAAGAGTTAACTTAAGTTAACAACTCAACGGCTACAGAGTGTTATTTTCAACAACTAACTCTTCAGTGTTACCAACTTTACATTTTATAGGTTTGTTAGTTTTTAGATTCAGAGCTACACTCATATTTAACAGCTGCAAACAGAACATTTTTAATTACTTATACTGTAATATTTTCTTTAATATTTTATTTGCCTTTGGAAGGCGGATTCCATTCAGCCACGAAGAAACAGGTAATATGACATTAAAAAGAGATACAAAGGACTTGTCGAAGCAATCATATTTACTCGCATCTAAGTCACACATCATTCACTGCCCTATACAACAAAATTCATAGAAAACAAAGAAAAAGATAATAAACATGGACGTTGTTTAGTATTTTGAGAGGATTTCTAGTTGAAAAGTTTCTACATTAAAAATTGGCAGATATGTTTTTTTTCTGCTCGTCTTGTCTCCGAAAATTGTTAGTTCAGATTTCAGAAACGGACTGGTACCTATAATTACCAACGAATCACTTCTCGTTCAAAATTGATAATAATTATAGTGACTGAATTCTTTACAAATTCGTTCGTGCCACGTTAATTGATAGGGACAAAAACAATAGCTATATTTTTTACCTTTTTTAACGTCGAAAAGAGTTTGAACGCTTAACAGATTCATTATATACTTACGAAACATTTTCTATAACCGTTTATTATTCGTTTTTTTTTATATTTTTACGAGTATTTTAAAATTTGTTATTATATGCAGGGAGCGTTCAATAAGTGATTCTTGCGTCTAATAAAACCGACTGTGATATCAACAGAAAGGCACCTTATTAATTTTTTAACGATTGAATCCCAGAAATAGCATTTTTTTAGGTTTTTATTCATAATATTAGCAATAATGAAGCAATCACAATGACATTAATGATTATTTGTAGGCAATAGGATTACGAATAAAATGAGCTGTCCTAAAATGATCGGAAAATTAGAAGCGGAAAAATTTGGAAAAAACGGAAAAAGTTATTGTTTATTTAAGTAGATTTCATTGTTAATATTGTGACTAAAATATGATCTTCATTGAAATGTATGTTAATAAATAGATGGAAAATTAGACATGTATAAATATATACATCGTCGGTCGAAAGCACACTTATTGTATCTCCAAAAACCAATTTTTTGCCAATCGTCAATTTAAGGTTCTGAAAGGTGTCCACATTATATAAAATATAAGTATGCTTCAAATTCGTGTTGAAATTTAAAAGAAAGGCTTAATTATTATGTTCAAGACTGTTTAAAAAGTTTATATATACTAAAAAAAGATACAATATCTCTACCTACACCCTATTCAAATACACATTACTCCTAAACTTAACTTCAAATTTATCCTTGAACTCGTTCGATTCCCTGGGGTAAAACCGAAAGTTGAATTTAATCAAATTCATGCTTTTGATCTCAATCGGTACATACATCGAAAAGGGTAACACAGCATCCATGTTCTATCTATGTTGCCCGTCGAGAATTGGGTCGGGTTCATCGGATCTGATGGTAAATTTAAAATTTAAAATTTTCCTCGTATTGGCAAAAAAGTTGATGAGTTCCAGCGTTACTTTATAACATGGATATTTTAACTCTGCAAACGTTTGCTTGTAAACAGAAAAATTAATTTGAAACAAGATCATATTATCCGGGTAGAAAACATAGACATTCCTAAGCTGGAGACACAACAATAGACTACGAGTATATTAAAAAAAAATAGTATAATTGATTGAATAGATGAGGCTTTCACTTGATGGAAATCCATACTGAACGATGGAATAAAACAATTTAATTTGTCTCAAACTTCATCACATCTATTCTAGTCAAGATTGTAACAATAAGTTGTCCCCTACGTAGTTTTCTGATTCTGAAGTTGCAAAAAATAGCGTGCGACCGAACTAAAGCTACAACTATTTCTACAACATATTCTACTTATTTTTCTCTTGGAACAGACTCGTCCAATAAGGGTAAATAAAAATATTTTCAGTGACGGTGCAAGGGTTTTCACTTAAAGATTGTTTGAAACAAGGTTTACATGACTCTTATCCAGACCCTGCTGAAACGAGTGAGGCTATTAAAACAAAGCTTTGTAAAGTTTTACAGGAAAATGGCTTATCCTGGGCACTCGTATCTTCACTATACGCAGACAATGCTTCTGTCCAACATGGGATTCATAATTCAGTTTTTCAAAAACTTAAAATAGAAAACGAAATATTTTGAAGGCGAATTGTAAGTGCCACATTTTACACAATTGTAACGGATTAGATTAGATTTTAACGGAGTTACAATGCACTGAAAGGTTTAATGTGCCCCCCCCCTATAAGAGCTGTTCTCGCTACTACTACAGCTCGCTTTTCAGTTTCAGGGTTCTAATGAACTCTAGTATTTGGGACGGCTTCAAAGAGGTTAGATCCTCACTGTTACAAGTTTCATGTCCGAAGCATTTCTTGCGTTGGCTTGCAATGGCGAGGCATTCTAGAACTAGGTGATCCGGAGTTACATCCTCCTCCCCACAGAATCTACACTCGTCAATTTCTGCTAGACCTATTCTCATTAGGTGCTTCCTAAGGCGGCAGTGTCCTGTAAGAAAGCTCGTGAGGAGATGTAGCTTATTTTTACTGAGATCCAAATATTTTTGGATCTAGCAGTGTCAAAGTTCCGCAGGAATGTTCCAGCCCGAGAAGGCACCGCCAGAGTGCTTCTCTTTCGGTTTCCTCTTTCTTCCGAAACTTATTATAGGAGCATTTTCCTATACCACAGAAACGCTCCGGGTCAATAAAGAGCGTTTGTGCTCCTTTCCTGGCAAGTGTATGGGCCTCTTTATTTCCCGTGATTCCCGAATGGCCAGGGACCCAGACTGAAGAGACCCTGTAATTCTTGCCTAATTCATCAAGTTTTCTTCTGCACTCTCATGCTAACTTTGAGGCAATGCCATGGGAGCTTCATGCTTTGATAGCTACTTGACTATCAGAATGGATCGATATGTCACATTTCTGATAGTTTCTTTCTAGGTTCATATCCACGCATCTTTCAATCGCAAGTATTTCTGCCTGAAAGATTTTCGGGAAGGAACCTAACGATAATGAGAATCTGGTGCCAGGCCCAAATACTCCAGCGCCTGCTCCAACGGTGATTTTTGAACCATCTGTACACCATCTAATGGTGTTTTCTTTGAGAGTTTGTGTGATGTATTTAGCATCGTAGTGAAATTCTTTTCGATACTTACTTTCTTGATCATTTCGTCACTGGGAAGATGCGCTGATGAGATGTATTTTGTTAGAGAGGACCAGGCTCCCTGGTTTTTAATACTCTCATTGCCTGAACCTTCCTTAGATATTCTAAGAATTGCCTCTTGGGCAGATCTTTCTATCACCAGATGTAGAGGTGTGAGATCTGTAATGATCTCAAGTGCCCTAGTTGGACACGTTCTTATAGATCCAGTGATGCACACACAGGCAAGCCTTTGAACTTTGTCGAGGGTCTTCCTCGTGCTGTACTGACTTGCTTTTGTATGTCAAACTATTGTACCATACGTGATTGCTGGTCTCACAATCATGGCGTACATCCATCGCAGTATTTTTGGGTTACAGCCCCAACTCTTACCAGCTAGATTTCTGCACGCGTATTGCTTTACTAGCAGTTATTTCAACGTGCTTATTCCACAGAAGCCTACTGTCTAGGCTTATCCCTAGATATTTAACTTCTGATTTGCATTCTATGATTGGCCCGTTTAAGAATATGGGTTTCATGGCTGGAAGTGTTCTTTTCCGATCAAATGGAATTACTATGGTCTTGTTTGGGTTAATGTTTAGCCCCACTGGCAAGGACCATTGCTCAATAATTCTGAGGCCCTTTTGTAATAAATCACACATGGTGCTCTCTGACTATTAGAACTATGTCATAAGCTTAGCCCATATATTTTAAGCCAAGCTCCGTTAGCCTGTAGGTCATTTCATCTACTACGAGGCTCCATAGAAGAGGAGACCCACGAGTGGCTTTCACTGAGGTAGTTTGATTCCCTACCTGTGTCTCGGCTATCCTCGTCGTCAACCACTCGTACATCCATTTTACGATGTTTTCATTTACTCCTCGCCTTTTTAGTGCTTCTTTGATAGACACATGTGTTGTGTTGTCAAAGGTCCCAGATATATCCAGGAATGCGCACATTGTGATTTCTTTGTTGTTCAGAGTTCTCTGGATGGCTTCAGTCAGCTGATACAGAGAGCCGTCTCAGTTGATAGACCCGCTCTGTAGCCATGCTGACATTTGTGAAGTGGAATATTCTCCAGGCTCTCTGTTAGTATGTAGTTATCCACTACTTTCTCCATCGTTTTCAGTAGAAACGATGTTAGGCAGATGGATCTGAAAGATCAGGGACCAGTCCCATATTTTTCCCCTATTTTTGGTATGAAGGTCCTTTTCCATTTTCTGGGTATTAGACCCACTGCTAGACTGTTTCTTGTAGTCTTTAACAGGTGAGGACGAATCTCCTCTATGCCGTGTTGCTGGAGTGCTGGAAATAATCTATCCATTCCTGGTGATTCATACGGTTGGAAGGTACTTCGTTCCCATTCCAACCGTTGCCTGGTAAATATTTTCTTAGCAATGTCCCTATATCCCTTGCGGGATTTTTTAGTATAATTCATTGCTATTTCAGTGCTTGTTGCTGGTTCACTACCTGGAAAGTGAGTTCTCAGAAGAAGAATCGATTGTTCCTCTTCACCTTCCGTGTATGATCCGTCTGGCTTTTTCGGCGACACTGTGGGGTTAGTTCCTCCATTTGCTATGACCTTTTGTAGTCTGGCCGCTGTGTGAGTGTAAGTGATCTTTACACAAAAGGCTAGAAAATTCAGCCTTTTGGCTTCCCTAATATGTTTATTGTACTGATTGTAACAGATACCTATGCATTGAAATCTTTACACTTTGATGTGGAATCGTTGGTGTTGAAAATTTACAACGAAGTTTCCGCGTTTGCCAAGCGATCATCAAAGCTCAAAGAATTCCTGTTCAAATTATTAACACAAAAATGTCAAATTATGACATGGGTTGCTGTTCATATTATACATTAAATGAGGATTACAATATTGCAAAAATTGAATATATTCCTTTTGGCTGCTCCACTGTGTATACCACTTTACTTTTTATAAAAACTAAACAATCAGAAATTTCCACTTACCACGATGTTTCTTCAGAATTGAATATATTCCTTTTGGTTGCTCCACTGTGTATATCATTTTGTTTTTCATATTACCTAAACAATTAGAAATTTCCACTTACGACTATGTTTCTTCGGAATCATCAATATGCTTCTCATGAGAAAAAAATTTGAATAATCAATACGTAACATGATAAATAATAGGATTGTCTATGAATACCACATCGAATGGCGTTAATTTCCGAACCCCGAGAAGCCCCTTACGTTCTACAATTCAAAATTATTAACGTTTCCATTAAACCATAATTTGACAGTGTTGCCAAATCACGTGAGTAGGTAGCAAACGAACAGGATGCGGTTATTAAGGTATTAAGTATACATCGCAAATATGGATCATTCTAAATCTAAACATGTATTTGGGTGGTTTCTCTTTTGGCTATTAGATGTTGTTCAACCTAAATACAGGATTAGGTTGAAAGTATCTTCATTAAGAATATTTTACAAAAATACTCTTCTACTCTGGTTTGGTGGTGAGGCTGCCAGTTCATATATTTGTTATTTATTGTCCTTTCTAAAATATGAGAGTATTTGAACTATATATAAGATGTCTTTGGACGGAAAGTTTTGTAATTTGAAGTGCCTGCCGATTGCATTAATCTCAATTAATTCCAGTGAAGATTGCAATATTTTGAGTCAAGGTTACACAACATGAATTTGCGTGTTTCACGAAGTGTCGTATGATTTAACGAGCTTTTGTGTTAATTATCAGTTGGTGTTTTCGCTCGTTTATTTATATAAATCTTTGTATAAATCTGTACCAAGCAATTTCAATCGATTTATTCATATCCCATAGTATCAACTGCTTGTTTTCTCAACTGCCGTAACGTAATAAAAAATGAAAATTTACAGTATAGAAAGAGCAATACTTTTTAAATTAAATCGACAAACGGATAAATTCGGTTGGCCCTCAGTTATGATCAAAAGGACACAAATAACATGCAAAATGTTCTTATATAAGATTCTATTAGTTGGTTATCTTGAGTGCTAACTTCATTTTACCTTATAAGATATCGGATAGGGGCTGCGGTCCCCCTTGTACCCATCTCTTCCACTGTCGTTTGCCATCTTCCTCATTTCCTTCCAAGTGTCAAAGGGTGATTTCAAATCAATAAATACCGAGGACTATTTTTTATTCTGTATTGTTGTTTCTATTAAATTCCTTACTATGTGAGTGCTAACAACGAAACAAATTTCAAAATTGTGACAGAAGTACTCCTCTTCAGAAGAGCCGAAGGAGATAGAGTTGTAGATAAGCACCAGCTTGGTTTTAGACAAAATCGATCAACAATTGATAAAATATTCACAATAACACAGGTGATGCAATGCTTGGACTGGTAGCTAGAACAACCATTTCTGTAATTTTACTAATTTTGAATGACAGCTTATTATCATCAATCTTCTAGTTTTGATTCTTAATTATGTCCTTGAAGCTTACTAAATCGTTTTGACACATCTCTCGTACTATGCTTACCTTTGCCATTCGCATTAACGTAATCTACTGATCAGTGGTATAAATTACTGATTGGCGAGCTTTCGTATGTTCGATAACTGAATGCATACTGTTCCCTTCGTTTTGTGTGTGACCACTTTCTAAGAACCGGTGGATTATATCTATTTCAAATATTTTCTTTTTATTTAAATAATAGTCTCATCAATCCTTAAGGTTATTAGAGACACAGAAATACAGAAATGTTATGATACAATGAATACATATATACATTGAATGATATTTACAATAATTATATTTCGTTAGTAATATTGATTTCTGTTAGAAACGCTATTAGTTTTTTCATATCACATCTGGAGTTCAGTATTGTTTCAAATGATGGAGGAATGTTGTGTACGCGTCGCTGGTTATTGTATGTTGGGCATTCTTCTAGGATGTGTTGGTCGGAGAGCTGACTTTGGCATACTTCACACGTTGGAGGATTACTTCTTGAAAGGAGGTAACTATGTGTTATTCGGGTATGGCCAAATCTTAATCTGGAGTGAATGATTTGGTGCTTTCTACTGGCGGGGTTTGATTTCCATGGGGTGACATGTTTTTTCACTTGAAATAATTTAGATTGAGAATTTTTCCACTGAGATTGCCATTCTCTGATGATAGAATCCTTAACTCTCTTATTATAGTCAGTGTGTACAATTTCCTATATAATTGGGATCGTATCATCACCAATTCACCTTCTCGCTAATTTGTCTACATCTTCATTGCCTTTTATTCCGATATGCGATGGAATCCATGAGAACTTTACTGTTTTGTGCGATTTTAAATATTGATGATGCATATTTAAACACAGCACTAATAAAGCGGTTCATATTCTGTCTTCCACGGCAGTCAGAGTATAATATTATCTTTTCAGTACCTTTTTGGTTTGTGCTCTTGAAAAATTAAGTAAGCAACTGCTTATCTCATTAGAGCCGCGCTTTGTTACCTGTTCATGCCCGATGTAGCAATATCCTTCATTGTTGCCCATATCGTAGACAGTGAAATTATAAGTAGCGAACTTGCGTTTATAGTAGAAAACGCTTACTTCTGATCGACGAGTTACTAGTACTTTATGTAGGTCAAAAACAGCTGCACACACACTTTTGTCATTAACTGCTAGGTCCTTATCCACATCTTTTAGCTTTCTTGCTTCTGTCTTGTTCTTTAAATGTATGTCACACTTCTCTTCCATTCTAGCCTTAGTCTCTTCATCAGCAATATTGTAAATAGAGCACAGATCATACTGATCTTTCTTAAGCTGAGAAAACTGAATATTAAAATCTGCGTTCAATATACCTGCATACTGCCGTTTCATCGCAACTTCAGTGATTCCATTTTGATGGATACATTCTATATAGAAGTAGTACATTTGGGATATATTCAAACCTTCTTCAAAATACGTTTTCTGAGACTCTTTCCGTGTATAATGTTATGGTACAACAGTAAATCATTTTATATGTTCTATAACAGTTTTTCTAACATTCTCCGAAATTCTCAGGGGTCTATTTTTGTGCCGTCCCCTCATATAGTGTTCTAGACATCCTGATTCTAATGTTTTTTCAATGCAGTCGTCACGTATGTTCCAGATACACCTAATGTATTTACAAAGATGGTTTTACAAACTCTCGTCTCTATATTCTCAACTATCAAATGATATTTTCTTTTTGAGCGATTACTTGCTATAATCTGCTTTTTATCTTTTTGTTTATGAATTTTGTTTAATAAAATTCCATTGCCTTGTTTGATCTTCTATAGCCCAAATTTCCTTAACCATTGTTCCTCAGACTTATACCGATATATTTCCTTACAAGACCCTTGCATTTTCCTGGCCTCTATTATTTTACCCGTCCTACTTTTATATTCCCTTCGTAAATTTCTATTTCTTTTATCCTGGACGTCAAGCCAATCTTCTTTAATTGTGATTCTTTTTCTTCTTCCCCTTTTTTCCTTGCGAATACATGTTCGTTTTCTTCCAGAATGTAGTTTTATAACGGTGTTCTATCTACATCATCCTTAGTTACGCAACTTGTAGTGAGTCTCTCCAGAATATTGACATGTTCATCGTGATTAACTTCATGTTAATGAAAATTAGATATCACATTTTCATTTTCACTTTCACTGGCTTCTTCACAGGGAATATAATCGGCGTCAATATCAGAATTGTCGGAATACAAATTATCTAGTTCGTTACGTTCACTTGAATACGTCTTCCAAATTCTTCAGGTGTTCGTCAAATGTCTTTCTCAGTACTACGATGTCGTCCAAATAGACCAGGCATGTCTTCCAAGACAACCCTCTCAAGACATTTTCCATGAGTCTTTCAAATGTCGCAGGCGCATTAAAGAGCCCGGATGGCAGACTTCAGGTCCAAGGTGGAAAACAGTTTGCTGCCGGCCAAAGTATCTAGCGTATCGTCAACTCGAGGCAGAGGATAGCTGTCTTCCTTCGTCACGTTATTAAGCTGGCGATAATCCACGCAGAATCTCGTAGTTTCATGCTTTTTCTTGACGAGCACTACTGGAGACACCCATGGACTAGTAGATGGTTCTATTACTTTTTCTTCTGCCATCTCTCAAATTATTCTTTCAGCTTCCTCTTTCTTCGCTCGTGGAAGTCTTCGAGCTGATTGCCTAATTGGCTTAGCATTGCCAGTATCGATTTTGTGTTCGACGGCTGATGTTTTACCAGTCTTTCCTCCTTTTGGTACGAATAGGTCTCGATACTGCAAGAAAAATTCCCTCATTCTCTTTTTTTCAGCTCGATCCAAAGATTGACCAGCTACTGATAACATTTGTTCGAATCCGGCATTAGAATTGTCAGTGATCGTTGTTTGACGAACTATAGACGTCACTGGTACGCAAGATCCAATCTTGGTTTCCTTCTTGATGGTAATTGGATAATCGTTCACGTTTATCAATCGTACGAAGATCTCCTTCGCTGACCTAACCAATCCTTTTCCAATTAGTACACCTTTGCCAACCTCTTTGTCGTGATTCCTTGGCTCCATCATAACCGGTTTACCTTCCTCCATGATTCCCTGTAGCCGTGCTACTATCATGGTTTCGCTTCGTGCAGGTAGAACGGTATCTTCCTGTACAGCTGCCAACACCGCGCTGCCTTCATAGTGATGCAGGAATACCTCCTCGGAACCCACTTTAATGGTTCTGTTTCTAAAGTCTAATTGGAAACCATGTACATTCATTACGTCCTTTCCCAGAATCACGTCTTCTTCAATGTCAGCTACGATTATCGTATGCGTGAAACTTTCTGCGCCAATTCTCAATTGGGTTTGTCTCACCGTGAACGTAGGCACTCTCACCTGTGGCGGTCCGCAGTCTCAGTCTCGTTGGTAAAAGCTTCTTCTTGGAGTTTATTATTTCTGGTCGTATAATGGTTCTAGTTGCTCCTGTGTCTACCAGCAGAGTATATCTCTTGCCATTCACTTCGCCAACTACATATACACTGTCGAGAGGGTCTTTGTTACGATCATGGGTCGGTGCTGCCCCCTTGTAGCCGACCCGTTCTAGTTTTCCTGTTACTGGGGCTCTTGGTTTGCAGGAGTCCTGGGGCGCTTACACGAACTACGTACATGCCCTAGGACGCCAAAATTCCAGCATCTGATCTTTCTCGGCTTCTTGTCCATCATACTTTTTATTAAACTGACGAACTGGTCAAATCTGTCTTCGACACCTTCTTCTTGGATGGTCCTAATTTTGTTACATCCCGAAGCATTCGTTGCTGCTTCATATTCAAGAGCAGTTGTCAATGCGTCGACTAGTGTTTTCGGAAGGGGTAAACGAAGCGTCCTCTGCATATCGGGGTCACGTAAACCAACAATAAAGGCATGGATTCCCAGACACTCCATCATGCTATCTGGTGCTGATGGATAAGCAAATCGAACTAGTCGGGCAATGTCCACTTCATATTCACGAAGGAATTCATCACGTTTCTGCCTTCGGTTCTTCAGCTGAGATTGGAACAAATGTTCTAGATGTTCATGACTATATCGCTTGTCCAGCCTCTTCTTCAGCTGTGATTTTTATTTTCAACTTCCCCCTGTATAACTTAATTCATATTTCCTGCACAGATCATACGAAGAAATATATCATCCGTGTCAAATATTTAATATTTTTTACACCGACAAAATTCCATTTTAACGATTACTCCCACATAAAAAATACAGACGATTATTGTACTAGGAATTTTCCACTTAATATTTCGAAGCAACTGACATCAGCAAAAAACCAACCCACACGTGTATCATTCACTCACTGGTAAATTTCAAACTTTTTCATACATCAGCAAAAAAACCAACCCACACGTGTACTTTCCACTCGCTGTATCTGACCGTTAGACCAAATACTTAGACGCAATGGCTCAACAAAAATTAATACTCACTTTCATTTCCCATGAATTGTCATACCATGGGCTATATATGAAAATCGGCAAGGGCTCAATACCTTTCGTCACATAGCTGGTGGAGGGAATATCTTCCATATGTGGTGACGGTGGCAATGGCTCAACACCTTTACTGGTGGAGGGAATAGCTATAACATAAAATAGAACCCAGATCATTATTTTTTCAATGGGTACATTTTAAAATGTCCAATGCTATATGCTATATTGAATACAATAAAACTTGGTGGAATCTGGGGACTATGATATGTTGATTTACTTGAACAAGTTCAGATACATTTTTTAAAAGGTTGCTGTGTCTGCCTTTTTGCATTCCCAATTATAGGGTGAGAGTAGAAACTAAAACCGTTGGGTTAAGTTTTTTAATATTCAAATTGGCGTTGTTTTGGTTAAATAGATTGAAAATCATGGATGAGAATTCATTATCTAAACAATGCTTCTTGAGGTTAAAATCCCTCGACAGTCACAGTGTAAAGTACAGTTCTCTGGATCAAGTTAAGCAGCACTTCGACTATGCCGGTTGTGATAACCTGTGGTTAGAATTCTTGCACAAAAATTCTAAGCACCTTTTGAATAACATATTAGAATTATATAAAAATGAAATAATCACACATGATGAACAAAGAATAATAAACTACTCGTATCCTTTGTTATACAAATATTTAATTTTGTCTGAAAATAATTGTTATTTGCGCAGGTCTTGCCCAATATATATAATTAGAATAATATCCCAAATTAGACTATGTAGCTCCAAAACTCTATTATCGAGGTATGAAATACACAGTAGATATGACTGCAACTGTAGTTTTTGTTGGCATGAGACTGAAACAGTAATGTACTTAATTATAGACTGTCCAATATATAATGAACTTAGAGGAGGTTGCATATGTTCAGAATTGAAGACATTTGACGAATTAATGCGTATTCTTAACACCAATGACTTCATTAAATTAACTAAAGTTGTGAATTATCTTCTCAATATTTTGAATCTGAGGGCCTTTGTACTAGAAGAATGAGTATTTTTTTTTTCTTCTTGAATTAAGAATGTTTTAATTCGTTTTATCCTACTTTACTATTGTTGTTGTTTCGTTTTCGCACTTTGGTATGTAAAGACCGAACTTCTTGTGATAAGATTTGTAAATTCTTTTTAATACAATAAAATTTATCTATCTATTTATTTATACTTAGACGTAATGGATCAACAAAAGTTAATACTCACTTTCATTTCCCATAAATTGTCATACCATAGATGGTGGAGGGAATATCTTCCACATGTGGTGCAGGTGGCAATGGCTTAACACCTTTACTGGTGGAGGGAATAGCTATAACATAAAATAGAACCCAGATCATTATTTTTTCAATGGGTACATTTTAAAATGTCCAAAATTATATATACAATGAAACTTAGCATCAATTTCTGTTAATTTCCTCTCATATCGCGCATACGCAGTTATAAAAATCAATAAAATTTGATTACTAACGATGTTAGTCCTCTACAGTTACTATAATTTACAGGCAGATGTGATTTGTGTTGCCTAGAATGAAAGAGGAGTACACAGTTTTCGTTGGCCAAATCGATTAATTTTATTTCTACTAGTCGATGTATCTCAAACCTGATAAAAATTGAGTTACTACAGTCTTCGTGGGACCGTCGTAATGATAAAATGTATTGATATAGTGATAACACGAGCCGCGTACATTCATTATTTCATCAAATATCGCTGTATTTGAACTATATCATTCATATTACGTCCAATTTGATTAAATCCAATTCATATATCCTCAAGTAAATATCGTAATCGGGTTTAAAACTATAAAAACATCTAATCAAAACCATTTAGAACAAATAGATCGTCATTACTATAGAATCTAAACAATGTTTGCTTTATCAGATATGTCTGGAAGTATTACTTTAATCAATATATTAATGTACTAATAGTTATTTGTATAACTGATGACTGACTATTATTATTATTATTACTATCAAATAAAAAAAAAATTGAAGCTTCAAAATGGATTTTTTTCTACTCATTGAAAGGGCTTGAATCAAAAGTAGAGAATGAAAGTTTGAAAAGGTGATCGATTACCTTAGTTCAAAGCTACTGACGTGGAGCATGGAGTACAGTTATTTCATTTTTTGACGTAGTTTTCTTTAAATTTGACCATCTAGTTCAGTTTTTCAATTCCTTTCAAATAACAAATACTCTCAAAGCTTTTAAAATAGATGTATTTTTCGGTGATTGTTATCGTTATATGTGTATGGGATTTTGCCTGACAACGGCACCAACTTCAGAGGAGCTTCGAAAAATTGAAAAGAGCCATTGAACAACTCGACACAAACGCTATCTAGAACTCCATGTCTTCGAGGGAAATTCAATTCATACTCAACCCACCAACTGCAGCGTATATGAGTGGGGTATGGAAGAGACTAGTTGATTCAGTTAAAAGAATTATTGGGAAAGTTCTCTACCAGCAACCACTGAAAGAAAAACTTTTCAAACATATTTTGCTGAAACCGAATTCGTTATAAATTCTAGGCCTTTGGGAAAGGTATCCAGTTATCCAAATGACTTCGATGCTCGAACACCAAACCACTCCCTCATCGGATCATGAAATGGACAATCAGTATCCTTTCCAGATGGAGATTGCCTTCGACGTGAATGGAGAAGAACTCCAAATTTAAGTAATAATTCCTGGACACGTTGGGTAAAAGAGTACCTACCCACCCTAACAATGCTGACAAAACAACCTGCTACTGACTGAAAGTGACAAGCTACGACATACATGACAGACAGACTGTAGCGTCATCTATCAATATGAAGTCTAAACATAATATTGCGGATTTCTTAATTTTACTCAACACACCGCCTCAATGGAATGTTATTGTTATTCTAACCTAACAACTGAAATTGACAGCAACAGCTGATTTGATGACACAAAATTATAAACAATACATTACATTGAGAACGTAAACAAACAAAAGAAATCAAAATACATTTTCTAAAAATCTCAATAAAAATAATGAGTGCATAAATACATAATATT
Source organism: Galeruca laticollis (assembly GCA_963921935.1). Taxonomy (NCBI): domain Eukaryota; kingdom Metazoa; phylum Arthropoda; class Insecta; order Coleoptera; family Chrysomelidae; genus Galeruca; species Galeruca laticollis. Next base: position 79,384,394 of record OY998176.1, read on the forward strand.
GTAACCAATGAGTATATAAATACAATCATCATTTCATGATGAGTTTTCTAAATGATTCAAATTTGATTCTAGCCAGAGCTTTTGTAAACAAATCAGCACAATTTTGGCTAGTATTAATATAGTCAATAAAAATTTTCTTTTTAATACATAAATCTTTGATAAAGTGATAACGGATTTCGATATGTTTACCTCTTTTTGAATTCTCAAATCATCATTAAAATTGCACTCATAATGTCCACTTTCAGCTTAACACATTCTTCCATCTAGGTATTGAATTCTGATCAGGCGCCCTTACTATTCATAAGCTCTTTAGTTGAAGAAGCTGCTGCTATGTATTCAGCTTCCTTAGTTGATAAAGCAACACAATTTTGCTTTTTAGAGTGCCAAGCAATGGGATTTCCGGAATGAAAACAGATAAATCCGTTGTCACTTTTTCTTGTCTATCTATCGCCTCCACAATCGGCATCTGACATTCCTACCAGTTTCCCATTTTCATTGGTGCAATTCCATTCAAGGGTATTCGTTGATTTCAGGTATCAGAGTACTCGTTTCGCTGCAATCTAGGATTGCTTGGTTGCCCTATCGAAGTATCTACTGAGGTATGATATACTAAATGCTATATCTAGTTCTAACAAATCTCGACCTTGTGTCACCAATTCTTTTCTCTAATATGCAGCCGAGAGTGTAAGGCAAATCCAGTCCGATTTAGGCTGGGAACGCCTGGTCTTGAAACGGTTTGATTTCCTTCGCCAGGACAGGATTGTTCTCTCAGTTCGTCCTCGGATCCACTATGTTTACACACTCTAGGGAAAACTTGGGTTAGGATTGTAAATAAAGTATGGGGAAACCACAAAGTTGTATAAAAAAATATAATAAAACTTTCTCTGTATATATATATATATATATATATACGAGATATATAAAATCCCAATATCAAGACAAATTATTAAATTTTCCCACTATCACAGTAACTATACACTTAACTATAAATCGTACATACTAAATCTTTCGCTGTATAACATATGACCTACAACAAATAAAATATAATATCCCTCACTATGAAATATAATAAAAAATTTTACCCACTTATCATTTAATATGTTTAACGTGTCCGAGGGGCGTATGATTTAACCCTTATTTCGAAGTTCCACTGCCTCGTTGCGAGAAACACTTATTTTGCTCTTAAAACAAATACTATACAAAACGACTGTGGTTTCGAGTCATTGCCCCCTGTATAAACAGAAAGTGAAATCAGAGTCGTTAAAAAGGAATTCTGCTGATCTATGAGTAATAAATGTTTATCGACAATCCCGTTCAGTGCGTAAGTGCCGGGTTGCAAACTTTCAGGTCTTTGAATAACCTACAATGTTTATTTCTTTTACTTAATATGAATGAAGTTACCTAACCACGTCTGAATTAATTAGCTTTTATTTATCGTAGCAAAACCTCACTGGAAATGGGACTTCAAGGAGACCAGATCATATGCTCCAGGCCCGTGTTACTCGGTACAAATAAATCTCGGTTCAACCTTCTGTTTATTTTCCATCTACGAGGTGGAAGCGAATTATGTGGCGTAAAACAATAATCAAATAAATAGTGCCCAACTCCTGTCGGTTATATGCACCCTAAAGAAAATGAAATGTTCCTACAATTTTGGTGAAAACCTTACTCTGACATCACACGCGATAAACTCATATCTTATATAGCGAGCGGCGCCCAAGTTGTGAGCCTGGACCTGCAGTGCCTAAATTGAAACCTGCCAACTTGTCAAATCCCCGTGAAAGAATAAATAATAAAATAAATCTACTGCTATAGCTTCTACCTATGTATATAGTTACGTCATAGATACCAAGTTTAGAACCAGCGTACAATAATAAAACGAATGAATTTCCCCTCAAGAAAAAAACTTAACTCTCAACTTGTTTAAAAACTTACCGCGTGGAAAAACTCCCTCTTCGAACTACTGCCTGCTTTCACTATCTTTCTAGAAACCGCGGATAACGCTAGTAACCGGCATCGAGCTATGTTGAACTTTGCGTAGAGGGCGACTTTTTCCGTTTTGTGTCACCGACGGGGTACAGTGTTCACCGTCAAGGATATCTAAGTATCCCTTTTACACTGTGACATAACGGAGAAACACTTCTTCCTCTGAAGCCGCTAACACCAAGAAAACTGATACCCGTTACCGTGACAGGGGAGGGATTTTTCCCTTCGCGGTTGTCGCCCCGACACTGTCTGTCCCTCTGACTGCTCTGTACCTGGTTTTTACTATCCCCCTGAATTAGGTTTGGTTTTTTTTTGTTGAATTGTAATAATCCATTTTTTGTTTTGAAGCGGCCTCGATTTTTCGTTATTAACTAGTTGTATACAAAACAATTATTTAATTTTGACCTAGTAAAATGTTTTATTTGTTTCAAACCTGTTATGGTTTTGTATCATTTTTCTAAACAAAAAGTGGGTCGCATTCCACTTTTTAATTATATTTGAAATAAAATATGTTTTACCGTGTGTTCTGAAAGTTACTAATTTAAATTTTTCTATTTGGTATTCGCGTTTATTACATAGTCTAGATACCAATGAAATACACATGTTACTGCATACCAAACTGCGATAGGGAATGTCTGTTCTGATTAAATCTTCATTCAGGTAAAAATTAACTTCCATTGGTGTAGTCACTGGTTGACATTCTTCTAAACGAAATTCTTTGTGCAATCGATCATCATTCTGGTTTGTACAATTTTCAAGCCTTCTTCAGTATGTGTAATTTCCATTCCTAGGAATATTGAGACTTCATTACTGATTTTAATATTAAATTCTTTATGCAAGTCTCCAATCAACCATTCATCTCCTTTTCTGTTCCAGTTATGAGAGCATCATCTACAAAAAGTAATAAAAATATATTTTTTTTCCAAATGACATTAAAAGCGGCCTTTTAATGACACTTGGAAGGCTTAGAAGTTGTACTTTTAATGCCTAGGCAGAAAAAGTCCACTTTTACTGCCTAGGCAGAAAAAGTCCACTTTTACTGCCTAGGCAGAAAAAGTTCGTTGCTAGGCAACCTTTCAAGTAATAATTTAAATCAAACTGGTTATTAAAATTGACAATGACATTAAGAAAACTCTAAATGATGCTGATAATAATAAACTGGTTTTATTGCATTAAAACTACAAACTACAACACGAAATTTTTATTTATTAGATATATTTATGGTGAATTGTGAACAATTATTTAATACAATTGAACTCTGTCCACTTCCCTCCTTTCCAGTAAAATTAACAACTTTAGTATCCACACTTGATACTCCGGAAACGCCAGAAAATATTTTATTGCCGATGTTCGACTTATTGGCTAGCGAGTCCTCAATATAGCCCTCCGCGACAGCGGAAGACTTCCATCCTCCATGTTTCTTCAACATTGTTATGTCCCCACCAGAATGCACCAGCAACGTGGCCGAAGTTCTGCGAAAGCAGTGCCCGGTATACTCTTTCGCATGGGATAGTCCCAGAAAAGTAGCGATTTCTTCTGACATTTTACCGAATTAGTGAATGCCAATGAATTGATGATGTGCTTTACCGTTCGCATACTTATACGCCGATTATTTAAATTCGAGCGTCTGGCGGCTGCATATTTTCTGTAAACGATTAAATATTCCGTTACTACAAAAGATCTTGATCTTTTGGTCTTAGTATTTGGTTAGGTTAGGTTAGCAATTTGTCGCCCATATCATTTATATCATCTGTTTTCATTTACAAAAGCTCATCACATCTACAAGCCCCAGCGACTGCAACAATAAGTACAACCTAAAATATAAATTGAAAATTAGTTATTTAATCCATAATGGATCATTTTCAATATATTCCTACCTTCGTACACAAATACAGTTCATCTGGGGCATCTGATAAAAATTTCTCCATTTCTTCTCTTTGAAAATCTCGGGATTTTTTTGTATGGAAACCGTCTGACTGGCGTTTCAAAAAAGCCCGTAACTTCAGGTATTTTGCCAAATCAATGTTATTTTTTATGTTCAGGGTAGCTTTCAACATCGAATAGGTAGACCATAATGTTGAAGGCTTCATTTTCTTTGAAAGATCGGAAAAATAGACAATCAGCACATTTTCAGAGAAAGGTCCTATATTTTTCTTCTGTCTATATTCCATGAATCTGCTGTATGTGAGTTCATATACAGTTCTTGATTTTTCCGGTAAAAGGTTAAATTCCACATCTCGCGCCTGGTCTCTTGTCTCAGGTGGTGTTAATTGCATCAATTCATCCTCACTTTGCAGTAAATCCATTTCTAACATGACAAAGACAAAGTAAACAGTAAACAAACATATTCAACAAACGTCATCAGCGGTAAACATAGTAAAGCAGGGCTCAGTTACCTTTGATAAATTAATTTAGTTATTTGGATATTGATAATGAAATGCAATTTAAATATGAAAAAGGCGATTTTGCGTGGAATTGAAACAAATTTGAAGAAAAAGTGATATGTTTCACGCGGCAGAAAAGCAGATTTAATGCCTTGGCTGGTTTCATAGCCTCGCTATGCTCGGCTATGAAACACCAGCCGCGGCATTAAATCTTGTGCTTTTATGCCTAGTAAAACAAATAACTATTATTTTTTGTAGAGACAAAAATTGTGTTTTGATCTTTCTAATTTCATCTTTAACACAACTCCATTGAATTTAATATTCCAGCACTTTCGACGACTACTCAATCCACATAATGCTCTATTAAGTTAAAAATAGTTCGAGTCACTTTTTAGACCTTCAGGCGTTTTAATATATATTTCTTTATTCAGCTGACCATTAAAAAATGCAGTAGGCACTCTACTTGTTTTAATTTCCAGCCTTTCTGAATTGCTATGGACATAAGAATGTGTATTGTTGAAAGCCTGCTGACTGGTGCGTAACTAAACTCATCGCCTATTTCATATGGTTCTTGGAAACCTTTAGCCACTAATCGGGCCTTTTTAGTGCCATCCTCTTTTAATTTAAAAACCCAACGGGTGTCTATTGCGATTTGATCATTTGAGCTGGTGTCCAAGTATTCATCTTTTGATGTGAATTTAATTCTTTTTGGATTGCTGCATTCCATTTTTGACACTTTTTTGCTTCATTATAGGTCTTCGGCTCTTCATATGATTCAGACAATAAACAATAAGCTTCATAAATTTCATATTCATCTTGATGATTTGGTCTTTTAATTTTTCTTCCACTACTAGTTTGATTTTCATTTTCAATTACTTCGTCGTTGTCATTTTGAATTTCTTATTCGCGCTCTTCATAACTTTCCTCTCTTCTGTTATCTTCTCTTGCGTCTGCTGAATCATGAAATTCCTCTTCATCTGTTTCGTTTGATTCATATGATTGAATTGTTGATTGAACTTTTTCTCCATTTGTGTTTTCATTATTTTGTTTGTATTCCAAAATACTTTCGTCGAAAGGTACGTCCCTGGACTTTATAACTTTATCTTCTGAAGGTATCCAAAGTCTATGGCCGCGTCTAGTATCCCACCATCACAGCTTTTTTTGCCTTTGGTTCAAGTTTATTTTCCCTTGGTAGTTGAACATACCATTCTCGACAACCAAAAACTTTTAGATTAATAATATCATTACGGCCATGCCATATTAGTGAAGGGGTTTCCCCTTTACCGAGGAATGAACTAGGTGTTCTATTTAATTCGTATACTGACGACATTAGTGCTTCTCCCCGCAGTGTCTTGGGTACACCTGCATCGATAATCTTAGTTCTGACCATATTCAAAAGGGTGGGGTTCATGCGTTCTGCTTTACCATTTATATGCGGACTATAGGACATAGTATATTCTAAATGAATGCCTTTAATTTTGGCAAAATCTTTAAAATTATGTGATATGAATTCACCACCACTGTTCAAACGAAATCTTTTAATTTTAACATCAAATTGTCTCTCAGTTTCATAAATATAATCAATTAGATTGTGTTCGGCTTCATTTTTGTTCTCCAAAATTTTTACAGTAACAAAATGTGAAAAACATCCCAGATTACCTGATAATATTTTCCTCCAGCTATTGTACAAGGCGTTATTGGTCCGCATAGGTCACTGTGCACAAATTCTCCTATATGTGTTGAACGTTTTTCATTTGGTTGGAATGTTGGCCTTGTAGCTTTTCCTTTCATACAAGTAGGACAAATATTTTTGGGAACGCCTCAAAGCTTCTTTTCCAGCATGTCCTAACCTTTGATGCGTCCACACTAACATGACAATTTTGATTCATCACATTATCTATATACAATATATACAGTCCACCTTTATTTTGGCATTTAAGGGAGAAATTGCGACCACAAATTTTTGTGTTTTTTTTTGTTACTATTATCTTGTGTCCTTTTTCAGTTATTTTTGAAGCTGAAATGAGGTTATGCTTGAAATTTGGAACAATGAGGGCTTCGATGACAACACTCTGACCCTGGCACATTGCATTTAATTTTCCCAACTTGTTCGACTTCAAAATTCCACCATTTGTTATGTGAATAGATTTGAAAATTGTCCATTGTACTTGACAATAGTCATACAGGGTTCCAGGCTTTCTTTCACACATTTATTACTAGCTCCGGAGTCCAATACAAAGCTAGTACGTTCAATATTTACATCTGAGTCACACAAATTAGCAGCATAAAGAACAACTTGTTGATCACCATCAGCTGTATTTGCTTGTTGCCTCTTTTGTCCTTGATTAGGTGTAAAATCACTTCCCCGACGTCTAGAATAATTTCCTCTAGCATTGCCTTTGTTTTGATTTCTGGAGATTGATCCGGAATTATTCGGAGATCCACTATTTACACAATTTCTTTTAGGACAATTTGCTTGGAAATGGAATTTACTAATACATACAAAAGCTTTAAAACTCATTCCATTATTATCTCTATGTGCATTGACTAGTCTAGATCCTAGCCTTCACAAAATCTATTTTTACATCACTAACTGTTTCTAAGGCATCCCCTACTGCATCAAATTTGGATGGGTATGTTAACAGTAAGTGGCACACACACGATCACTCTCATCGATAGTTGATCCAAGGTCTTTAAGGTCACGTATTATTGAATCAAATTTCTAGAAATGATCCTCCAAAGTTGATCTTCCTCATTGATGCCAGAGCGTGAACTGAACAATTTTCTCCACAAATATAATTTAGTCAAAGAACTTCTTCTAACAAATATATCTTTTAGAGCTTGTAATTGTTCTTTTGTAGTAGCACAATATTTAACAATATCCAAATGCTTATCTGACACACCCTGAACGATTATGGACTTTGCTTTAGCATCAAGTCTCCTGAATTTTTGTTGCTCCTCAATTGATGCATTTTCAATAACATCATTACACTGTTCTCTAGTTGGCAAAGTCAAGATGCGAAATGTCCAGTTGTTGAAATTATTCGCTTCCGAAATTGGCACAGAAAGACTACTCACAGCTGCCATTTTGTTGCTGCACCTTTTTCACTATTTGGTAACTTTTCGCGATTACGCTAAGAAAAATTAGCCACAGTTTACCCAAGGAATAGTCCTGGGCCCATAACCTGATTGATGTGGGTAATTAAAGGCTTATTATTAGTTTACGGATTAATTTATTAATCGAATTAACAATAATTATGCAAACACAACAACCTGCTACTGGCTGACAAGCTATGACATACATGACAGATATACAAACTGTAGCGCCATATATCAATAGGAAGCCTAAGAATATTATTGCGGATTTCTTAATTTTACTTAACAGTAATGTCATATTTTTTAAAACTTGAATGTCAAACTCGATTTTGAATATAATTTGATAAAAAAACTGTTGTTTAATCAATATTTTGACCGTTCGGAGTTAGAATCTGAACAATCAATTTAAAAATTGCTATAATGTATTTAATTTTAATCGGTGAATTTTGTTGTTTTCAATTAATTTTTCATAATTTTCCCTAATATACCTAGAAATTTTCTCATTGTACTACTCATTACCCTAATGAAATCAGTATTTAGTCTAATAAAGTATGTTATTTCGATACGTCGGAATATGAAAATATTTATAGTATTAAACATTTTAAACATTAATAGTCAGTCCGGCGATATCGACATTTAACGCAATTTCAATAAAACGGTGTTGGATCTGTTCAATAGGTCTAAATTTTTTCTTGTTATTCGTTTAATGTGGCACATGATTAACTAATTTCAACAGTGTTATGCAAAGCACTCCAGATAACGATGTAATTAGAAAGGAATGCTAAGATTAACTGAAATGACATCCGTAATAATTGTTAAATGCATTTCAATTAGTTTTACAACTGAATAGTTAATTTGGATATTTCAATGCACAATTTTTATATACGTTTAAGAACACGTGGATTTTTTTATTATTCTATTAACTCATAAATTATTGATAATAGTCCCATAATTACTATCGTCAATAATTGAGCATTCCGTTTTAATGAGTACCTAATGGAGTTCCGTTATCTTATAAATGCGTAAAAAATTATATTATTGTAATGTTTTTCTTATTTATTTAAACGTTTTTATTACGGGCAGTATGAATTTTAAACACACGGTAGGTTCACTTACATAATTTATTTATTCACTACACTATTCACTAATTATATACACAGTATATTCACTTAAACTAATTTATATAAACACTTAACTAATTTATATTCACTTATTTACTGTTTGCTATTTCGGTGTATCCTTATTTATTTCACAAGATCACTTTATCAACTAACTTATCTCTTCCTGGTCGGTGCCTTATATATATATATATATATATATATATATATATAGTGCCTTTTTCACTACAAAATTCTGGATTGCGGCTTACACAAACACAATTGGCTCTGGCATTTTCTAGATGAGACTGGTCACAAAAACAATGTCTAGATTAGATATTCACAATCGTAAACAGTTATAACTCAGGGACTATACCAGTTAGCTGTTTCGTAACATTATTGAATTAAATTAAGAACGAAGAACGAAACACATTACTTTATCAAAATTCCTACATTTAAGTTCGGTTTATAGAGCAAATAAAATGAAATAAAAATTTATAAAAACACTCTAAATAACTCGCACAACAATCCAAAAGTATTTCCACTTACTCTTCGGGCCCGGCTTAATCTATAGTTAAGTAGAGACAGAGAATTTGATTGTATAGTTTTAAGTGAGACTTGGAAAATAATAGAACCGAGCATTTTTGACATAAATGGGTATGGATTGATCTATAATGAAAGTCATTTTAACCAAAATGATGAAGTAATTGTTTATGTTAATTCTTCTCTTAATTTCACGTTTGATATATTACCATTGCACAATAATATCAATGCATTAAAGATTAATATTACATCAAATATCAATGGTTGCGTTGTTGTTACGGAATTTTATAAGTCACCAACTATAAACATAAATGAATTCAATGCGAGCCTGAATGCATTCCTAGAGCGGCACGAAAATAATAAAAACGAGTTAAAACTTTTTTTGGGTGACTTGAATATTGATTTACTAGAGCCACATGATAGACATACAGCCGAGTACCTAAATATTCTCAATGAATTTGGGTATAAATCTACCATCAATGACTCAACACGGATCCAAGGTAATAGTGAAAGCTGTTTAGATCACATATTTCTAAAGACGAATGTAAACAATTACAATAACATCTTGCCCTTGCTGTTAAACACAACTATAAATGACCATTTTGCAACCATCTTGCAAATTGGTTATGAAAATAATGCTGTACATGAAATAGGTAACGTAGATATATCAATTTCATCAATGAAAATAAACACAAATAAAACTAAAATAGTGGTTTTCCGCAGAAGTGCTAATATGGGACAACAGCCACAATTTGATTATAAAGATTCCATGAAGTTAGTTTGCAAAAAAAGCGCGCCGGGTCGACGTTTCGCAATACGCGCGCGCGAATTCCGAAACGTCGACGCAGCGCGCTCGCTTCGCTCGCGATTTCAATCCATATTATTGTGTAATACGGGCTTAAATAAGTATACTACATACGTCATTAGGAATATATGCACAATTTGAAAAGAAATTTTTTTTTAAGAACAGCCATCAATAGTTTGCAAAAAAAGCGCCGGGTCGACGTTTCGCAATCCTCGCGCGCACGAATTGCGAAACGTTGACCCGGCACATTATTCAGTAGTACGGGCATAAATAGGTATACCACATACGTGTATAGGTTATTCATTGTTATGTGTTAGGTGTCGGGGAGCGATCTTTAAAACATATGTTTACGGTTTAAGCCATAAAGGTTAGATCATTTACTCATTTACACCTAGATTAGTTAATAGGTTTGAGCTGAATAATTTTGTCAGCTGAGACCTTTAAAATAAGAAGCAGTAGTTGATATATTCGCCTTTTTTAATTTTTCTATTGTCAACTTTGACAACGTTTTTAAAAAATTTGACGTGAATATTAGAATTTTCACACTTTTCATATTGAATTTTTACTGTTAATATGTGTTTCCGCGCAGAAATTTTTGGTCTTCCAGGTTAGTTAATTAATGTTTTATACTGTAAAATTTTTTTTTGAAATTCGTGCTACATACAGATTCTCAAATTTTTCCCCAAACGTCTATTACTAAGTATTGTGGGATGGCCGTCAATCCAAGAGAAGCTGACTTCATATTTGTCATTATTGTTCGAAATAGTTCCGTTGAATCTTCTAGAGCTTCTTTTGACTTCACTTCTCACGGATCCATCTAAGTGTTAAAATGTAGCTCTTTGTTGGCTTATCGGTTCAGTTCAGCTACCTAAAAATAAATTTCAAACCACTGCCTCAATTCTCCAAATTTCCGTCAGGTTTTTCGCCGCCGTCAAATTCTTTTGGTGGTGTAAACGTCATTTTGTTGTCCAATTGTACCGTTTTCAAAAGGTTTCCAATGTGTCGATAAAAGCGAAATGATTTCAATTTTCTTTCTTCTTCTTCTTCATTTTTTAGATATATAAAGATATTAAATACATGTAACACTTTTCTAGTCTTGATTTATGACTGTGAACATTGAAAAGTAATCAAGTGGCGACATAAGTGTCGCCTTTTAATACGGGGAAGAATGGAATCTACTGTACTAAGTCGGAGCCACAAAGTTTTATCGAGGGCTACGCCATCTATTGTGGTGGAAGGTTACTATTAACCAACAGGAAAAAAGGAAGACCTGCATGATTAGTCACAGTTTACTAGCTACTACTAGATGGCAAGTCAAGCAAATACTGAAGGTTTTTTAAATTATGCCTATATTGTTTTTTCTTAAATAAACAAATAAAAAAGGTCACACAAAGTTTAAACACTTTTGGAAACAACCTGTTATTTTATTTTGGCTTAAAAGTAGGATAGGTTGTTTCAAAAAATTATTTAAAGCTTTTATCCGTTTTTATTAACCAGGATAGTTTATTAAAAGACGAATGTCGACCAATAGTTTCAAAAATTTAATAAAAAATTTTGTTTATAAAATAGTACATGTGATTTTCTTTATTTTCTTCTCAAAGTTAAGATAAGAATAATCTATTGATAATAGCATGTGCTAACAAATATTACACATATGATACACTATAATGGATTCCAATGTTTTTCAAACACTAATTTTTTTTGCGATATACATTCTGTATTTTGTAGTGTATTTGTCATCCAATGGGCAATCTTCGTGTTTTTCCTTTTACATTTTTTTGTATATGTACAGTCGTCTATATTTTTTGAAGCGTTTCAACGAAAGCATTTGTTGCATAGTTAGGATCTGGATTCAAGTATAAGAAATCCCAAGATTTTTGTCTGATTGTATTTTTAAGTTTTGTTTCATCTATGTATCTCACTACTCCTCGTTCCTTGGGGCATTTGGTCTTTTCCAGTACTATCTGTAGTATTGTTCAGAAATGATTTGTAATGTCGGTTTGCAATACTAGGGACAGTATTTGATCGAGTTATTGTAAATTATGATTTAACTTAAGAAACAAATTACCTCTAGGAACAGCAAATCTCGCCATATCATTTGAATCTTTATTCTCAAGGGAAATTCCTTCAGCTTCAGACCTCATAGTTTCGGCAATAGATTCCACTTGAATCTCTGGAGAAGTAATACCCGATTTATAATTCCCCGACTTTTTATACAATACTGAAAAATATATTATGCGCACAAAATATTCTAATTAATTTCTTTAAATACTTACAATTTGTTTGTGGTGTAGGTTTAAAAACAGGATAAATGTTACGATTTAATGAGGGACTCTCGTCTGAATTAGAACTAGAGAGATGGTACATATACTTTGTATTTCTTTTTCCGTATCCATTTGTAGATATCGCAACTAGACGTAAGGTCTGTTGTAATTAAAACCTGTTTGGCTTTTCTTTGTGCTACAGTAAAGTCATCTACAAGTTAAAAAATTATTTCTCTTTAAAAAATGACAAATACAATAAAACTCTGTCAAAGTCTCTAATATACTGATCCATTAATCCATTTGTTGTTTTACTCCTGACATTTTGATGTCGTTAGTAACCTTCCAAGCGAATAGATGGCGTTAAAAAGCAGTGGCTATAAAAGATCGCAGGGCATGATAAGTGTGTCAAACATGAGTTGAAGCAGTGCTACCATTGTATTTTCTTAGGCATGTGTTAGTTTACTTTATAACAATTTTAAGAGATCCACTTAAAACACTTGTAGGGGGTTCACTTATATGGAATTACTCTGATTAATTAGTAATAAGGTGCCCAAAATCAAACAAAGAAGTGCGCCAAAAGTGTATTGTAACAACGTGGTTTACAATCATATGTTATAGAACATAGGTTGAGTGGTGGTATATCAAAAGTCATTTCTTTCACTGTTCTACTTCTTTTTCTTGGCCTTTATATACGTATGCGCGTTACACACTTGGAAAAGACTTTTGAAGATTCAGCAACCAAACTAAATCGGAATTAAAATGCTATCATGCTATCATGTTTTATCCCAAAATTTTTTTGATTTAACACAATTTTTAAAATTGTAATTCGATTTTGGTGCCAGTGTATTTTGAATATTGGACACATATCCGTTATTATTGTTCCATATTGTATTCTCTTCCAATTACGTCATATTAAATAGTGATTATTTATAAAAAAAATATCCAGTTGACGTCACTGAAGACAAATATTTTTGACAGGAGTGCTTAATGTCTACCATTAATGGTGATCAATTATGGAATAATCAGTTATGAACTGATTGACGTTTGATATTTTTTCAAAAAGCTACATAGCAGTGAAGTGTGATATGTATTAGAAATTGATTTCTTCTACAATTTAAAATCAAAAATGACTGCTCCTAATTTACATACAATTAAAAATGTTATAATCATAAGAGGTAGGTGATTTAATCATTACTAACTCTAAATAACCCTAAATTAAAATGTAAAATTTCATCATCCACCATTTGATCCATTTAGTCTATCATATATAAAATTCAAACATAAACCAAACTTCGCTTCTTTAGTGTACAAATGTTCCCCACACGTTTTTTCAATTTTTATATTATTAATTATCTAATAAATCGTTTAAACGTTCCAAAAAATTTTCATGTATATCAATTCACATCTCAAGTACAAAAATTTCACTATTATTTATTACTCATATAAGAATTTTCATACTATAATACATACGAACACTGTTTTTGTCATAAATATAACGAAACTCTTCAAATCTCGTGTAATATTTCCCTTAACAGATGCGTATCATCATCATAAAAATCAGGGTATCATTATTTCAAATGTACAAAACTCAACTTACAAAAGCGTATCATGTAATTAAATGTATTTGATTGGACTCTGGTCAAAGCCGCATTTAGGATCACTTGGAATAAAAGTTGAACTGATTTATAGAGAAGGGGGTTTCTCTTTCTAGGATGGTTTATGTAGGTTTTACATATGCAGGAATATAATTAGATATTTGTATTAACAGTTAATGGTGGGGTCAACTTTCGTTTAACTGAAATCGGTTATGGAAAAACTGTTGCCATGGCAGCCATTACTATGGTACCGGGTACACAAAAACCTAAATCATATGGTGAGGAAATGCGCGGTTGCCAAGTTGACCCCACTTTCGTTTACCTGAAATCAGTTATGGAAAAACTGTTGTTATGGCAACGATTGTAGGGATTGGTAGTAAACAAAAACCCAAATCCTATGGTGGATTGCGAAACGTCGACCTGGCGCGCATTTTTCAGTCTGTTGATAGCTGTTCATAAACATTTTCCATTTGGTTATTGCGTATGTACGTATTCCTCATAGTATTGAATAATGTGGATAATCATGTGTAATGTGTAATGATCCAAAATATTTCAACTAACTTCCATGTAAACAACTCTTTAATATCAACAATAAAACAACAACTATGAAAAGAAATTATTTTGAACAGGGGAAGGGAATATAATCATTGGATTCACCCTTCCCCTTCTTGAATAACCTGATGTGCGCGTTACAAAGTATTGGATATTTTTAAAAAGGCATGAATGCATTCGCCCTTTCCCTTCTTAAAAAATATCCAATACTTTGTAACGCGCACATCAGGTTATTCAAGAAGGGGAAGGGTGAATCAAATGATTATATTCCCTTCCCCTGTTCAAAATAACTACTTTCAGATGAGCACAAGTGGTTAACTTGGTAAACGCTAGTATCAGCATTGTAAAATTAAGGTTTTCACCCTTTCTTCACCATCAAAACGGTTGCCAGGACAGCGGATATTACGCAAAACTAGTTTCAGCCATGCTGAGGTTGTTGATTTGGTAACCGCGCATTTCGTCACCATATTATTTAGGTTTTTGTGTACCCGTTGCTATGGCGGTTTTGCAATAGCTGATTTCAGCTAAACGATAGTGGTCAACTTGGCAACCATGCATTGACTCACCATATGATTTGGGTTTTTGTTTACTACTAATCACAACAATCGTTGCCATGAAAACAGTATTTCCATAACTGATTTCAGCTAAATGAAAGTGGGGTCAACTTGGCAACCGCGCATTTCCTCACCATATTATTTAGGTTCTTGTTTACGAGTTACCAAGTTAATGGCTGCCATGAGAACAGTTTTTCCATAACTGATTTCAGCTAAAAGAAAGTGGGGTCAACTTGGCAACCGCGCATCTCCTCACCATATGATTTGGGTTTTTGTTTACTACTAATCAGCACAATCGTTGCCATGGCAACAGTTTTTCCATAACTGATTTCAGCTAAACGAAAGTTGAGCCTAATTGTATACAATAAGTCATTTAATATAGTAAATTTAGAATATGTATCGTAAATATTTCATCGGAGGACAATTTCTTATGTGTAGGTTTTGATGAAATCTGTGTGACTCCAGACATCGACAATAGATACCAGTCAATATATAAACGGGAAAATAAAACAGAAGGTAGCCCAGAAATAGATAACGAGTACTCTAATTTTGAAAATTTCAAAAGTAGTTACGACGCCAGCAGTACATCCAGATCTCTCATTCCTCTTCCATCTGACGACCTCACAAATGTATCAAAAATGTTGACGAAGGCGGATTGTGAGGTTTATGAGAGTCATGAAGATTTCAGTAAAATGTTTGTAGGTAATAAGCAAGTATCAGCCCATATGGATTTTGCGTGTTATATGATATATTTGTATTTTTAGATGAAATACTGGATACTGCAATAGATGCAGTAGCGAAAAAATACAAAAAAAGCATTGTCGCAGATTACAAAATGTCCTCTATTATTCCAAATATATTTTTATGGCCGACTATAGCAGAATTCGACAGAAAAAAAGCAGGTCATACAAAAGTATTTCATTAACATTTTTGATTCTCTTAAGGTGCTTCTAAACGGATAATGATTTTACTACTATATATATATATATATATATATATATATATATATATATATATATATTTGGACTCTACTTGTTGCACTGGTTTGGTTTAGATAAAAATCACTTGTAAAAAGTGTCGTATTTTTACTATTAAAATAATTCTAGAATAAAACACTACATCTATTCACAACCAAATATATTTCTTGACTACCAATTTTACAATTCTTATCTAACCCATTCCAAAGCTTTTAGTCACCAACATGTATATATCTTATTGTGAATCACCCTCACAATAATTCTCTTTAGCAACAGTGGCGGCGTATTCGGTTTTCAGTCGGCCAGGCTACCATTGTCCACGTCCCCGTGGACTTGCACCTAAACAAACCAATAGTACATTAATTCAAGTTTAGACTCTAAAAATAAGGTGAAGATATAAAATTACAGTGATCAGCTACAGCCTCCTCCAGAGTCGCTATGCCTAGAAGTAAAGAGAAACAAGATATATAGTTGATGCATCAACGACATTAATAACAACTCAGTAAAATATGAAATAAATAAACAAGTTAACATGCAAAATAATTATGATGCTTATATGCAGGGCCAATCAACAACTTCTGTTAATCAGTCTTCCTGCACATTCGGGGAAGCGGTTCCACTTTCATTATCATTCAGTTCAGGTTCGTCGTTCGAATCTGAACTAACCTCTACGTTGAATGCCTTCATTTTGTCAACTGCCACGACCCCACGATACTTATGCGATCGAGAAGTTCCTTCGGTGTCCTCAATCAGGTACCGTTCGTGGTCCAGCTTTTGAACGATTACGTATGGTCCACTATACCTTGGCAGTAGTTTCTTACTTTTTCCGTCATTCTAGTCAGTATCCGATCACCGACATTATAATCCTTCGCTTTTACACGCCGTGCGTCAAGCGAGACTTTTGTTTGTCCTGTTTCTTGTCGAGCACAGCTTTTACTATTGCCCTGACTTCTAACAGGTTACTGATACGTTGTGGTTCTACGCAGACTTCGTAGTCCAGAACCGCTTTACAAACTCCCCTCGGAGCGTATCCGAATAGCATTTCGTAAGAAGATTTGCCCGTTGCAGAATTCATCGTAGAATTCAGCCACCATCGATTTTTTTCTACGGTTGTATCCCAATTTTAACAATCCAATTATAAACTAATAACTAACAAAATCCAGAGATGACTCAGCAATAAAAAAAATATTAAGAAATATTTCATGCAAATAATAATGTTGTTTACTTTATATGTTAACTAAACTGAAACAATATATTAAGCAATACTTATTACAACAGATAAGCCCCAAAATATAGAATATAGATGTACGAAGGAAAATCAAATTTGTTAACGATATTTCAACTGCAAAACCCGAAAATAAATCGTATTTATTAAGAATAATCGTATGTTTAGTTTATACGTTAACTAAACAAAGAAATAATTGAATGTACTCACAGTTTTTTTGTCATTTTATTTTAATTTCGCTGTTGACAACACAACTAATCTAATCACCTAGTCACTCGGTATAACGCGAGATCTATCCCTCCGCTGCACTGTAAAAAGTGTCGTATTTTTACTATTAAAATAATTCTCGAAATCAAACACCACAACTATTCACAACCAAATATATTTCTCGACTACCAATTTTACAATTCTTATCTAACCCATTCCAAAGCTTTTAGTCACCACAGATAACCCACAGATAGATGAGACACTGATCGTGGCGCCATCTAAAGAGCCCGTCGAGTAAACAACTGAATGATGTTGGAAAGATTTCTGTAATTTTAGGTTTTGGCGGATTGGCGGTATATTCAAATATACTGTATTTTAATTATTTTATTTCAAAATAGCCATTCATAGTCCATCATTTGACATTTCATTAAATTCAACTCCATTAACTAAATAATGATTAGATGTTGAGGTAAATTGAATGAAATATCAAATGATGGACAATGGTTAATTAAATTGGAAAAAATAAAACAATAATCATATAAACAATTTATTTATTTTGGTATAAAAATACACAACAAATAATTTCTTTCACAAAGTACTTTTCTTAACAAACATAATTACAACAAATAAATTAGTGTAAAAACCATGCAATAAATAAAAAATATTTTGAGTAACATACATTCTAGATTGGAGTATCATTAGATTTTCAAATGATGTTAAATCAAGATAAAAGTAGAAAATTATGTAGGATAAGTTTATATTAATTTATTATTACACTCGTATAAACACACAGAGCTGGACAAACTGCAGGAGTATAACTGCTACTTACCTAATCAAAAAAAGTGTTAGCAATGAGTTGTTAACTACTATTTTTGGAAACTTTCTGTGAAAGAAAACATTTGAGTATAATTACTGTGAATGTTGGAACAAAAGTAATTAAGATATTTTTTAGGAAAAGTTGTTAAATACTGCCCAGCTCTGTAAATACAAGGTGCCAAGTAATTACATATAAGAGTGCTAAACAGCACTTGTGACTGTACAACATTTAAAATAATATATCTAACATTTCATTTCCACTTAAAACACATCTTTATTTCTTCACTGGAAGTAGTAAATAGGTTTATAACACAAGCTTAAACCTAGTATATTGCATATTTGTATATTTCTACATTTAAAAGCATTCCGTTCTTATGAAACCATTGCATAAGGCAGTTTAAGTTACTCTGCAGCTCCCGGCAGTCGATGATTGTTAAAATGTTTCTTAAGGGCTCTTAAAAGTCCCACCGTCTCATGGAGTCCTTTCTTGTTTCTGGTTGAGGTTCTACAAGTAAACACACAAAATAACAACAATAAATAAGTAAACACACAAATATGTTTGAAAATTTATGTCAACAAAAGAAAACAAAATGCGCTTACTATCGAAATAATAAGTTTACACGTTCTTGTACTAAGCCAAAAAAATATCAAAAAATGTTTGAATGTATAGATTTGTTTGGTTTTTTAGATTCCCTTTTTTGAAGCTTTCGATTTTTTAGGAATTCTTGATTTTTAACTATTTTTCAATTTTTTGTCTTTATTGGATATTTTGGATTTTTGGTTACCGCTAGACCAAATACTTAGACGTAATGCCTCAACAAAAGTTAATACCCACTTTAATTTCCCATAAATTGTCACACCATGGGCTATATATGAAAATCGGCAAGGGGTCAATACCTTCCATCCCATAGCTGGTAGAGGGAATATAGCTATAACATAAAAAAAACCAGATTATTATTTTTTCAATGGATACATTTTAAAATGGAATTGTCTGAGTATGGTGTACACATTAGATATAAATTGAGTGAATGAAAAGACGAGTACTGAGTATGTCATTTGATTAAAATTCCAGCTAAGCTCTTTCAGCCATTAGGTCATTCTCAAAGCTGTAGACAAGAGAAAAACATACAACAGGTACAATGTACACACAATGAAATGAAATGTTCGATGTTACATCATTATTTAAGTAAAATTTGTTAAAATTACCCTATAAAGAGGGTGTGCACACATATCATTTAGTTGGTAATCAAATTAGACGTTTCGTTATGTGAATTACAGTTGTACACTCTTTATAGAGTAATTTTAACAAATTTTAGTTAAATAATGATGTAACATCAAACATTTTATTTCATTGTATGTAGCAGTTACAGGGTTTGATGTTTTTTGACACTTTCTGTATATTTTTTTCTTGACGAGAGCTTTCAGAATGGTCTAATGGATGAAAGCGCTTACCTGGAATTCTAATAAAATCACACTCAGTACTCGTCTTTCCGTTCACTCAATTTACATTTTAAAATGTCCAAAATTATAACATGCTATATTGAATACAATAAAACTTACCATCAATTTTTGTTAATTTCCACTCATATGGGAAGGCAAATCAAACTGTCTTAATAACCTCTCTTCGTCTTCCTCAAATGTAAAAACACACTGTTTTTGAAAATGAAGGGATCATATCCTCCATCGTTTCTTCGTCGACAAAATTTAATGATTTATTACCACTGCTTTTCAGCCATACGAATTTTATCTTCCTGGGTTGGAGGAACAAAACTGTAAAAAGAAATATGTACTTTATTAATGCAGCAATTTTCAGTTTAGCTAATGTAAAGAACAACCATGATCTCTAAAGTTGTCGATTAAATTAGTAAAAATTCTCTGTGTTTTATAAAATGAAGATAATGGTTGTTAATTGTGAAAGAAAAGTACACCACTCATTACTCCTTCAGAATACGCTTTGACATTGTCTTTTCAATTAATAACAATAAAGCAATGAAACAACAGATAGATATTACACTATAGCATTAAAAAAATACACCAAAATACCGTAACCTTAAAATAACCTCTACACTTGAACTAAGAAATGATAACAGTGTAACATACAACATGTGGGGATGGGGACGAGCAATATGATATCGCGCATACGCAGTTATAAAAATCAATAAAATTTGTTTACTAACGACGTTACAGTTTTCGTTAATTTTTTGGAATTATCTACCGATTTTAGTTACTCGACGGGCTCTATAGATGGCACGGTCTGCAGTGTCCCTAGCCTGTTAGTCACCAACATGTATATATCTTATTGTGAATCACCCTCACAATAATTCTCTTTAACAACAGTGGCGGCGTATTCGGTTTTCACACTTCGTATGGTATAGGCAACGTTTTTTATTAAGTTGACATTAAACGTCAAAATTAACTGTCTGTAAACCCTGGAGTGAACGGGTGAAATATGAAACACAACGGGACGGGTTGGGTATGGTATACACGTAACCAATAATTGGTAATTTTTCGAAATAAACATTTTTATTTACAATAAATTCAAGCCTCTAAGAACAAAATAAATCAATTTCTCATGAAAAATAATCAAAAAACCTAAAAAAAATCATTACGGCAATAAATACGAACAATAACGCACTCTTATAAAACTAGGCTAAATCAAGATAAAACTACCAGTGAAACAAAAATTTACTTTCTTACTCAGTCAGGACAGCTTGGAGTAGAGTGTTCCATACAAACAATTTTTTTGCATAGATAACAGGAGTATCGGGGATTTCGACAAAATGCGCTCCTTCGATAACTAACTAGAATTTGGAATGAGAACTTCTGCTTGCACTACACTTATATCATCATACGTTGCAACTTCTAGTCTCGTATCTCTAGAAATGTGTTGATCATGTGCCCGCCTTTTTAGTTATTCTAAGATCAAAGCCATCCCTAGTTCTTTCAAATATTTTCTAAGTGTTTTAGAGACGCTTTGGTTCGAATTGTAGGCATTATTACTTTCGAATATCACGTACCCATTGATTGCATTGAGTAATCAATAAAAAATAGTGATCGGCCACCTTTCCGTGTTTTTGGAAACATTATACAGAGATGACAATTTGTCAACACAGTCTACCGCTGCCTTCGTTACATTATATAAAATAACCATTGCGGGTTTATTAGCGTCCCAAATGGAGGTATCTATTGCATCATCGAGATGTAGCGTAGAAAGTAAAGGAATGATTTTGCTATATTTAACTTTATATGCTACTAATATGATATGCTAAATGTTTATGTTCCTCCATCTGCTAGTAGCGAAGTATACCTTAATCTTTTTGAATCAATTAGTAATATTGAAAGATTGCATAATAATAATTTACTCATTGTGGGCGACTTTAATATATCTTCTTATGCTACATATTTCCATAATAATTTAGGTAATGACATTGTTTCTGCTCTAACCAATTTTCTCCCAATTTTTAATTTAACGCAATACAATACAATTGCGAACAACTTGGAACGTATTCTAGATCTTGTCCTCTATAATAATGACTGTTTTGTTGAAAGATCCATTCAAAATTTAGTTGCTCAAGATCGGTATCATCCTGTTTTAAATATTTCCTGTAAACTAAGTTTTTGCCGCACCTTGAAGCGAAATTTTCCAACAATATCTTGCAATGAATATAACTTACGAAAAGCAAATTTTTCACTATTGTATCAAAGTCTCTCTAATATAGATTGGACTTTCCTTCAAACATTTGATAAATCCGATGATGCCTGCATCTACTTTTACGGTAAATTGCATAATGCATTTGATGAGTGTGTACCAAGAGAAACAAAACAATATAAAAGAAAATATCCACCGTGGTTTACCGGGGATATTATTAAAGACATTAAGCTGAAATCGAAATTAAATAATGAATGTAAAATCAACAGTGATGTAAATAATCTTAACAAGTTCAAGTATTTACGAGCAAAGGTGAAATCTGACATAGACAAGTCGTACAGGGATTATGCTGATTCAGCTGAGTCGAGTATGAAAGCAGACCCCAAAAAAATTTTGGGCTTTTGTCAACAGCAAAAAGGGGTCAACTAATATCTCTGATAGAATGACGTTTAATGGTCGAACGCTCGATACGCCTACCGATATACTTAATGGTTTTTCTGAATATTTTGCAAAATATTTTTCAGTTAGTACAACGTGCGTTACCCATGATGATTCAGTAACCTCACAGTTCCTGAATATCATGTCCTTCACTGAGGATGAAGTACTTATAGCTTTAAAACAAGTAAAAAATAAAGTGACAACAGGACCAGACTCTGTCCCTGCTTTCATTTTGAAGGATTGTGCGTCTGTACTTGCTCCGCCGTTAACAATACTGCTCAACACGAGCGTGAAGACTTGCACTGTGCCGAATATGTGGAAATCGTCGAAGGTTAAACCTATCTACAAACATGGTGATAGAGTTGATATTAGCAACTATCGGCCAATCTCAATTATTTGCAATTTCTGTAAGGTATTCGAAATGTTATTGTACAATAGAATGTATAGCCATTTCTGCAACATAATAACCATAAAGCAACATGGTTTTGTAAAGGGTCGCTCAACTGTCACCAATTTGGCAAATATAACCCAATTTATTGCTGAAAACATCGATGAGCGGTTTTTGAGATAAATTACCAGATATCTATGTGAGATGTATTACAAAAACAATTCTATTCATGATATAATATAAATATATCGCAAGGCATATACGAAGAAGGTCTTTTTCAAACAAATAATCATCCTCTGTTTGCTTAAATGAAAGTTTGTTTACAATTTACACAATTATTCGGTCACAATATATCAAAAGTGCTGAATAAAATCATCTGTGATCTGACCAATCAGGAATATACAGAATTGCCAACTTAAATTCAAACCCCTCCTCCTAGTTTAAAAACAGGGAGGATATGTAATTCTATTTTATTCAAAAAAATTAAATAAATGCGAATCTTAAAAACTTGTAAAACTGTGTAAAACTTGTGCCACAATGACTTTCTGTAGTACTCGTGATTAGCGCAACTCACCGCTTCTCGCGGTTCGTTGTGACACTTGTTTTACAGATATCTATTGTCTCACCCTAATGTCACTTTTTTAAATCGTTTAACAAATGAATATTTTACGTGCGAAAATCTATTTAAAAATTTTACTATCGAGTGTAAATTTGTTAAATAATTACTTTGGTTTAAAATTTTTATTCCAATAATTAAAACTTACTTTTGTTAATGCAATTGTCGACTTGCCATTGTTTGCCTCTTCGGTCATTACATTTAAAACGTTCATAATTATTCCACGACACTGCTCACTCAACATTTTATGAATAACTTTACTTTCTGGAGTTGCCATAACAAGTTAGTATTGCACAACCTCTGTAATCACACTTTTCTCTGAAATATACTGTCGAAACGAAGCTTACGAATTCTGCCAGCGACGTGAGCTCTTGCAATCCGCATACGTCTTTGCTACGGCGCATCCGAAGTTGCCAAAATTAATTTGCCAACTTGTAGTATAATTCCGTATTGTAAATATTTATTAGTCATTAATTTTTTGTTAGTTATACATTTTTTAGATATATCATAACCCAGTGAGTTTTAAAACATATGGTCTTATTTCTTTTCACAGCGATTGGATGTAAAGGTTTCCCTAATTAATGGCCTGGAAGCTAAATGGTGTAGCATGTGGAACGCTTACTTCTTTCTAATCACCACACCTGGTCCAATTTTTGGTGTAAGGGCACAAAAATTGGGCCTTGAAAGGAAAAAAAATAATCAATTATCCGACCTTCACGTTTACGAAGAAAATTTTGCTGAAATATATATTGCCTAGCCATCTGTTGCATTACAAGTTGTCGTAATTACTGATCTATTGTTGCCAGTATTGTAGCCACATATTGCAGTAAAAATATTACTCGTTTAGAAGCACCTGTCTGAAAGTCCTATTGTTTTGAATCTCCTGTTTGCTTCGGTCACACAATCTTATTAGACTTCTAAACCCGAATCCATGAAGTCGACGAAACATCGAAGTCTTATATTCTGGCTTCTGGTGTCCGTCTGTCTCTTCGTTTTAAGCTCTAGCGGACGAAGGGTAAGCGCTAGAGCTTAGCAATAAACAGTTTCGGAATCTGCATTCTTTAAAACCTCTCCAACAGTAAGAAATCGTCAGGTTAAAATGCAGGGTCATTCAATAAACTGAAATTTCTGCTTAGAAGTCTACGAATACGCCACAATGTGGAACTTCCCTACTCGTTTAAAATAATGTTTCCAACTTAGGTCTACGGATCGTAGAATGGATTGATTCTACAGCAGTTGTACAAGAAAAATGGGTATATGCAATGACAATGTTATCGACGGAAAGCAGCCACATTAGCGACTTCTATAAATACGAAGCAAAATTTTCAATACCAACACGTTGTTATCCGATTGCTCAAGCAACCGCAAGTGTATTTTTCGAATGCGAAGTTTCGAAAGTACAACCGTCATATTGTAGGGTAGAAGTGACGTATCAACTTGAATGTTTCTCTACGAAATTTAATCCTCGTACTCACTTCATTACGGACGCTTTGCTTTTTAGGGTTGTTGACGCCAAAATTAATGTATTCAAAAAATTCTATTTTTAATATACTGTCGTTTTTTTCAATATAATAATTATTAATAATTAGTAATAACTCCCATAACATCCTTTTTCTTGAAATGTACTAGTAGATACAGTATTATTTCATGCTCTTTATCCAATACATAGAAATACAAAATATTCCTCTATCAGCATGAATTCGCAAAGCTGATTTTCAATCTGGCACATCAGGCCATGACAATGTTATCGCTTACGTCCTATAACGAAGACGAAACGAATAATGTGACTCATGGCAGAACCACGGTAAACATACCAGTTAAGCTTTTTTTTTAATTTCAAGTAGCTGTCTATGGAGTATTTTTCGATAGAAATTATTCTGTCTATTCTATATTGTAACCGTCTAAACTGTTCGGTACAAAGTTTTTCATGAATAAAACAAAGATGGCCTACTGAAATACTATTATTCGGAACGGTAGTGGTTCACGGTACTAATTACTTTTATATTTATAGGAGAAATATGGTTGAGTAAAATAAAGTCGTTTGTCACTGGCACTTGAAATATATTGACGACATATACATTTTCAATTTTTTTTCCTTCAACAATTAAGACTAACACTGAGTATTTTATGTAAGAAGTATTATTTGTTCACTTTAGGTTATTAATGAATGAATGTAGCATAAGATACCAGTACAAAAAATGCCGGTTTTCTCTCGTAACTAGAGTAACATTTTGGAGGGATGATGACTAGGAAGTGTGTTAAAAATGGGTCTTACTCGTATTTATGTGCTGGGATCGCATTGGTAAGTCATGTGATATATCAGGGAATATCGACCAATGGGAGGCGAGAGTTCCAAATGTAACGGTCAAATACAGCGAGTGAAAAATGCACACTGGGGTCGGTTTTTATGCATGAAAAAAGTAGTGTTCGTTACAGATAAGGGAATTTCGACTATAGTTTTTATGAAGCGATAAGGTTAAAATTGATATGGAATGTTTTGAAGTTTTGAGTCGAGATGATTTTAAGGCAATTATTATCTATGTTTTGTATATGAAAGGGACGATAAAATGGATTTTTGCGTATTTAAATAAATATTGATTATTTGAAAAGAATGATATTTTTATTTATGATGTGTGCGGAGTGAGTGCTACTACGAGTGCGAGTAGAATTGGAATGAGGTTGTGAATTTAAGTTAGAGTGTAAGTAAAATGGGAATTCATTGTGAATGTATTGAGTACGATTTATATTAAGAAAGTATATGCGAGTAAGAGAGTGTGCTCATGAGACTAGAGCAAGTAAGAGTGCGTGCAACAATAAGTGATTATAAGTAAGTGCGATTAAATGTAAATGCAAATGTAAGTACGAGTATAATTGTGAGTAAGGTGCAATTGTATGCGAGTGCAAGTAATAATTCATTTGTAAATGTGAGTTAGCATGAAAGTAAATGTAAGGTAGTGACCACGAGTGTATAAGTATGATGAGAGAGTTTTTTCTATTTCTTTTGAGATTGTTTTTGTATATGTTTTTATGATTATAGACGTTTGTCTTGAGGGGTCCGGCTCTTTTGCGGGAAAGAATGAGTTTTAAAATGTTTTAACTAAAGTAAAGTAGTTTTCTGTTCTCGTCAAGAAAAAGGAGGGTAATATATATATATATATATATATATATATATATATATATATATTGGTTTTTGTGTTTGTCAAGTCTTTTTAAATTCAAAGTGTCGTCAATGTAATTTTTTTAAGTAACATATGAGTAGGGGGATGACATTTTCATCTAAAACATCACCCTAGTGTTTATATTATCCAATTATCTTCTTCATCCAAGTATATTATTCATCCAAGTATTTTTTTTTCAAGTATCTCCACGTTTCTTCCAAGTTTTATCCTCTTCTTCCAAGTTATCTTTTGCATCCAAGTATCTTCTTCATCCAAGTAGATTATTCATCCAAGCATCTTCTTCATCCAAGTTTCTACTTCATCCAAGTATTTTTTTCCAATACCTTTCTCCATGTATTCACATCCAAGTATGTTTTTCCAATACCTTTCTCCAGGTATTCACATCCAAATATTTATCCAGGTATTGACATCAAAGAAATTTTTTCTCATGTCAGAGTGTGTTTTTTTTAATCGTCCAGGGGTTTTAAAGCTTCAAGTATTTGTTTTTCAATGTCCAAGTCTGAATTTTTCACAAAGTTTTTTATGTTTTTCTTAAGTGTTCAAGTATATAAGTTTCACTGTCCTCTTCCAGAAGACTAAAGGTTTGGTTTTCTTGACGAGAAAGAGCTTAAATAATGAATGAGTGGCGATCCTGCACTGAAAGTGCGTTGAGTAGGAAAGTGAATCGTTTATTTGAGTGTAAGTGTTGGTTTGAGAATGATTTATGAGTTAAGAGTATTTTAATTTGAGAGTACGTTTCGATTTTTAAGTGTTTTGTGATTTATAAGAATGTATGTGAGGGTGAGTTTTGATTAAAAGTGGTTTGGTCACACCAGAGGAGTGAGTATGATGAGTATGAGAGTAATAATCATTAAGGTATTATGGGAATAAGTTCTGTCCAGAACAGTAAATCTCTTTTTTTAAATGAGTAAAACATCGAAAGAGATTAAGTTTTGATTAAAACAAATGAGAGAGATTAAGTTTTGATTTGAAATATGAACCATCACAGAATCAAGTGAAGTTTCTTTGATATTTTTATTTATGATGTGTATGGGATATATAAATTATGATATACAGAGAGAAGATAAAGTAAATATTACAGGAAGAATTTGATTGTTAATTCAAATTCGTACACAGTGTATAAAATTTTTTAATTTGTTTTGCCATGAGAAATTATACAATAAACTGTATATTTGTTTTGCATCCTTTATCAGCCTGTATCTCTGAAAATAATAAGGTTAAAAAAATGTATTTGCATATTTTAAATACTTCTTAACGTTATATCATTCGTCTAATATACAGTACTTATGTATGGGGCTTCCAGAAATTTACACGTGCCTTGTATGTTCTTCCGACATATTTTTGGAATAGTAACTGTTCAAAAAAGCAATCCGAATTGCGATACTTTAAATCCTTACATTCCTGTAAGTGAAGTTCGATGGGTGAGTGTTTAACTTACCGACCTTCTTAGAGATTATTGCTCGCAATATTAGAAACTCGTCTTGTTTCATCATATCCTCATGTAGGCACATTAATTTTCGTTTGCAACTGTATTTCACGGAAAACTTTATTGAGCACTGAAACTTTTACATCGTAGACTTAAGCTACTTATTAAAAAACTTCTGTTCTGGTAACTAGATGAAAATCCAACTTTATATATGTTGCAGCATTACTTTTAATATTTTTTGAGAGATTCTAATGTACTTTTTGAGGAATAAGAGGTGTTTTTTTTGTGTGTTATTTTTTCATATTATTATATCAAGGCTAGAAAAGAAGCCTGTAAATACTATCCTTGTTCACAATCAAACCAATATTATAACTAATACCCCTATCATAATTTAATAAATATAGCTGAACAGTCTGGAGTAATCAGCTTAAAAGTCTAATTAGACTTCATAATCAGTAAGCAGTTAGAAAGCACTGATTTTTATTTCAAGTCACTGAAGAATACACTCAAAGGATGTCTTCGTTAGAAAAGAAATTTCGGCAAGTGTTCCGAGAGAAAAATAATTTAAGAGAGCAATTAGAACAAATGAAAGTGGAATCAGTAACTAAAATGAGCTAAGGAGAACTGGAGAGTGTATCATCTGGAAAAGAGGGGTTTATAAAAGAACTAATACAAGGTGGTAAAAAATTATCTAAGCAGCAGTTATCGTATGTAGGGGTGAAATTGATTAAATTTAAAGATTTTTTGCTCATACTTTTTTTTAAATATAAACAAAATTCAACTAAGAAAGTTTCTCACGATAAGTACCTACCTACTTACAATCTAGCTAACGAATTGCGAATTTTAAACGAAGTGTTTAGGTATTGTTCCACTGCTGTATTCTGATTGTATGAGTTTTGTACATTTCTTCCTTGGACTAAACTCTTCTACACAGTAAAATTATTTATAAAGTAGAATAGAACGTTGGCTTAAATGCGTTAAACGTGTTGCAACAACATCTTCTAACAACGCCGAATACTCAAAAGTAGGACGCGCGGAGTATACAGCAATTACCGATCCAGGCGATGATGCAACGACGTCAAGCTCCACGGTTTCGAAGGCTGAAAAAGGGAAGTCTGATGAATTATATATCAGTTTCGGATTTGTTGATTCCAACGGTTCATCTTTCTACATGTTATGTAGTAAACTGCTTCCTAATAGTTCCATGGCACCTGCCAAGTTGCGCCGACATTTGGAAACTGTACAACCCGAGTCTAAAGAAAAGAATAAATAATTTTTTCTACTACCTTGCGTAAAATACGAACTTTAGACACACTTTCGAGTGCGTAAAACTTTAGTTTACGCACTAGTGCGTATAGAGTATTTCTTTACGCTCTAGTGCGTAAAGAAAAAGTTCCAATTTGTATGTAGTTCTAGCTATTCTTATAAAAATATAGGTAGGTATAATAAACGGATAATAAATCTGTTTTTTAAATCAGAGATTGAAACATATAGAATTCAGTAAAGTGCATACCTAATAATTTAATAAATAATTATTGTGTACTGAATAATAATAGAATAGGGTGCATAAGTGGTATCTATATAAATTGAGTGAATGAAAACGACGAATACTCAGTGTGTATTAGTTTATTACTTTCCGGCTAAGCGCTTTCGGCTATTAAGCCATTATCAAAGCCGTCCTATGAAAAATTACAAAGCTTGTGAAATTTTGAAAAAACAATTTAAAAAAGGTTGAACTTACGTCATTTAAAAAGTAGTTGTCAAAGCCATCAAGTTGATTAAAAACAATACTCAAGATAGAATTATCGTTATGATTGAGTCATTGGAATAAAAAGATTAAAATACCCTATTGGAAGGGTGTAAAATTATAATTCACATGATGTAAATTCACTCAAAATTAAAAAACTGAACGAAAACAGATGACAAGTTTGACATTAGAATTACGGTGGCTAGTAAGCCAGCGCGCCGTAAAAACAAGTGCATGACAATACAACATATTTACACGACGAACACTGAATCAAAAGCATGATTGAAAAGATGAAAAAATTCCTATAGTGAACTGAAAATTGTAGGGAACCCCGAATATTACATTTATTTTTAAATTTGAAAATGAAGTTAAAGATGTGAATAAAGCAAAAAAAAATTGAAAAACTCTATTCAAATTCAATTCCCAACATTCATCCAATTTAGATGAATAGCAAAATCCCCCTCATCCCTCAGCTGCATACTGAAACTGAATTAAGAGGCTGGATCCATTCCCCAGCCAGTCAGGAACAAGCGTAGTAACCTAAACGTGCGAAATGCTAGATAACATAAATCAAATATTTAGTTGTAAATGCATCCATGGAGGAGCTTATATAATCTATTGACTAAGGTGAAAGAAATACGCTGGCAAGGTGAACCCAACAACCGACGGTCTCACATATGAATTAGATGTAATGGCATAGTGATTGTGACCTAATGGCCCAAACTATGTCCCATACATAGCCCGACGTCAAGAACACAATGTGATTATGAATTTAAGTCAGTTGTTACAAACCTAGACCCATACCAGGCATGTACAAGAAGAGAAGAAATCATAGGAGTAGGTTAAGAGTGGAAGGGGTAGGACAGAATGTGATAAGAGCTGCAAGATAAAGAAGTTGATGAACCCAACTATGACCCATACATAGCTAGGTTAAACGGGAACAATGAGGTCAAGAAATTTTGGTAAGTATGACAAACCTAGATCCATACTAGGCATGTACAGGAAGAAACGGGGTGGGGTGTAAGGAGAAGACAGAGAAGGCGTGTAGTTATAACAAACCTAGATCCATACTAGGCATGCATAGAAGAGAAGAAACAAAGTCTATAAAGAGAAGAAAGGATAGCAGCCATGCCATGGCTGTGACAAACCTAGATCCATACTAAGACCGTCAAGAACCAGGCATGCGCAAAATAATAAGAAAATAAGGGAAAGTGAAAAGGAGGATGATTTGCTCAAGTTATTACGTAGCTTATATGCTTAACCAAACTATGACCCATACATAGCCTGGTGTCTAAAAATGTGAGAAGTGAATAAGGTTGAGCAAACTTAAAATAGAAGAAAGAAGAAATAGAGGTAAAGAATTAATAGAAGATAGGAAAGACTCTTTCATTCGCCTTTTACCAATCAGTAGAGTGCTGGGCGAAATATTCTTGGACCGGATCGCCACGGTGAGAATGTAAGTCGAACGCCGTAGAGGACCACAAGGTCTTGAACAGAGGTTGAAATTTACAATTAAGATGTACCTTTGTGTTGAGGCAGTTTTCTGAGTTAACATTCATTTCTCTGAGTATTTCTAGATCCTCAAGCAAGTCCATCTTTCTAAAGTTGTTCCTGGGAATGTTATGTAAGATTTTTGAGTTACGTGATGGAGAAAAGTTATGGTTATTGAACTTAATGTGGAAGCCGAAATTCGATGAAGTGGGTTTATTAAGATGTTCCTTAATTCTAGTACCTAAAGAACGAGTAGTCCTACCCACATAAGTAGATGGACAGGAATCACAAGTTAATTTGTAGATACCACTTCTATTGAGTTTATCAATAGGATCTTTGTTCTTAGAGAAAATTGTGGAAATGGAACATTTAGATTTAAAGGAGATTTTAACATCTTCAAGATTGTTGGTAATAATCTTTGAAATTTCATCTGAAACTACACCACAACAAGTCAACGCACGATACTGAGTTTGAACGTTGTTGTGAACCTCAGGATAGGCCAAATTTCTTCTCAACCTCCTTGTTGTCTTAGAGACCATACTATCAACAATTAGAGGAGAATAACCATTGTTAAATGCCAACTGTTTCAAGATAATAAGTTCTACGTTGAAATTATGTTGAGAAAGAGGAACCCTAAGTAACCTATATACATAACAAGATATGGCGGACATTCTATGTTGAATGGGGTGGTTAGAGTGTATTGGAATAAGATGATCAGTCTGTGTGGGTTTTCTGTATATGGAAAATTCAATTTCAAAATCTTTCCTTGATAAGGTCAAATCCAAAAAATTTATTGATCCATTGTTTTCAATTTCCAAAGTAAACTGTATGGAAGGGTGTATATCGTTAAGTTTACTGAGGATACTATATGCATCCTCCACATCCCCATTAATAAAAGCTAAAACGTCATCAACATATCTGAACCATTTAATAACTTTACTAAAATGTGAATTATTGTTGAAGATAACCGTTGACTCCAGGTGATCAAGGAACAAATCCGCTAACAATGGTGAGAGTGGATTACCCATGGTTAATCCATCTGGTTGTCTGTATACTCTGTCATTAAAGGAAAAAAAGTCCTGTGATAGACAAAATTTAAGTAGAGCTATAACGTGAGATGTTGTAACTGGGTCAATGTTCTTAGATTGGAGTAAGTTGTTAACGATAGGGATTGTCTCCATTTTGGGAACGTTGGTAAAGAGATTAGAAACATCAAAAGAAACCTTTGAAAAATTAGACTGGAAGTTACAATCTCTAATTCTATCAGGTAAGTCCAAGGTGTTCTTAACAGTGTACACTGGTTTATAATTTAGAGTTGTAGAAAGGAAGTTATTGACAAATTTAGATAGAAGTTCCAAAGGTGTGTTGGAAAAGCTAACCACTGGTCTCATTGGAGAGTTCTCTTTATGTATCTTAGGAAGTCCATAAAGTCTAGGTATGTAAGGGTTAGTAGGAGTGAGATGTCTAGTATTGATGCCATGTGCGGAGAAGAAAGTCTTATGTTCATTCAATATGTCTTTTAACTCAATTGTTAATCTTTTAGTGGGATTATTATTCATGATTAAGAAGTTATTATTTTGTAGAAAATCTTCAGTTTTATTTATGTAATCACATCTGTACATTATGATTAAACAATTACCCTTATCAGCTTTTGTAAAAATTAAACTATTAGCTTTCACCTTGCCAGCAATACCCCTTACCAACCTTTGTTGTTTAAAGAATTTTGACTTCAACTTATCCTTGTTGTTATGAAATTTAGTGATGTTTCTTTGTAAAGATAAATAGCAGCTACTCTTTATGTTATTTTTAATATTATCATCTAGATTCAAACTTTCCAGTAACACATCTACATCGATAGCGAGTTCTTCTAAAACTCTTGAATTTAAATTATTTAAAGTAGAAAATTTGAGGCCATTATTCAAAAACTCAGTCTCCTCATTATTGAATGTAGTATTTGTAAGGTTAATCATGCGGTCATGAAATTTGAAGTCAGAAAACTTACCTGAGTTCGAAGACGTCTGCCCATGACTAGCTGGAGACAAGACCCTATCCCTAATAAGCTGTTGAAGCTTTTTATTACCCCTATTAAATTTATTGGTACGTATTAACCCCAATTCCTCCTCATGTTCACCAAATCTCTGCTGAAAAACCCCGTAAGGAACCAGTTCAACTATGTTGTCATAAAGTATCTTTGATTCAATGTTCAATCTATCTAACTTAGCATAATGTAAACAAATTTCTTTTCTTAAAAGTCGCTTTTCCATCGATCGTAGAAATCCGAGGGGTACGTTCTTGGAAGCTTTAATTCTTGCAAAAATAGGAATGACATCATGTTTTAAACAATTCTGGATGAACCAAATATCAATATTAATCAACTGTCGCCTTGTAGACAACCTGAAGTATCTATCCATTTCTACTGTACAGTAGTTAATTAGAAATGCCTGTGGATATGGTGTACACACTAGATGTAAATTGAGTGAATGAAAACGACGAATACTCAGTGTGTATTAGTTTATTACTTTCCGGCTAAGCGCTTTCGGCTATTAAGCCATTATCAAAGCCGTCCTATGAAAAATTACAAAGCTTGTGAAATTTTGAAAAAACAATTTAAAAAAGGTTGAACTTACGTCATTTGAAAAAGTAGTTGTCAAAGCCATCAAGTTGATTAAAAACAATACTCAAGATAGAATCATCGTTATGATTGAGTCATTGGAATAAAAATATTAAAATACCCTATTGGAAGGGTGTAAAATTATAATTCACATGATGTAAATTCACTCAAAATTAAAAAACTGAACGAAAACAGATGACAAGTTTGACATTAGAATATCTATATAAGTTGGCTGTGAGTGACTGACATTTCCTCGTGCATTGAATTTGACATTTAAAACTTAAATTGAGATCTTCCGACTATACCTATTAAGGTAAGCAAAAGTATTGAACATTTTTAGGAAACAATGATGTTATTTTGGATTCTTTTTTTAGATATCGTATAGATAAGTACATATAATTATAAAGATGGATTCCTCTGACGATCACTCAGAAGATTATTTCGCAAATACACCACCAAACATATTAGACGTAGCACAGAATGCTTCCAATGATTTATTGCCCCAAAAATCTTCGAATATTTACGAATCAAAATACAATTTGTTTAAAGAATGGTGTAGGGAAAATAAAATAACAAAATATTCCGAAAATGTTCTTGTGGCATATTTTTCAAGCGAATTGAAACACTACAAACCATCCACAACATGGTCGATATTTTCAATGTTGAAGACTACTAAAAATTGAAGATAATATTGATATTTCTAAATTCTATAAATTAGTTGCTCTTATTAAAAATAAAAGCAAAGGGCACAAAGTTAAGAAATCAAAAAAGATCACTTGGTAACATTTCTCGAGACGTTTCTAATGATTAAAGTAAGTATAATTTACAATAGTAAGTACCTGTATTTCATTTATAAACAGTTTACAATACATTTCATATAAAAAAGTGCTACTTCATAGAATTTTCAGAGAAATGTTATTCTATTGCGTTTCTATATGTACTCAAATTTCACAACGTTAAGTGTAGTTATCCGTAGCGTAGTGGCTAACACAGAAAACAGACCAGAGGATAGAATGAAAAGTGCCCTCTTGTAGAGTATGAAATCTAATGCGACAAATACTGCAGCGGCTGTTATATGTAAATAGGTCGATGATGTAGATTTCTTAAAAAAAGATTTACAGTTTCCATTTTTCGATACTGCCGCCATCTGGCGGCAAATAGAAGCCAATATTTATTCTACTGCCAGTACCTCGAAGGTAGTAAATTACATTAGATTTAAATTCTGAAGCTCAAACCACAGAACATGGTTCGAACTTTCAGAATTTGAATCAATGTAATTTACTACCTGCAAGGTACAACAGAAATATAGGTAGGTCTCAATTATACAATCAAAATTAAGAAAAAATGCAATAAACTGCTATCCAATTAAATGCATGTTATTAACTGCCTTATTTTTGAATGTATAATAAATTTACAAGCTAAGTGTAGATGAAATAAAAAAACGTTTATTTATAAATACAAATTTGTGTTTTTTATTACAGATACATTAAAATATTTACAACAATCACATTAAAAATTATAGATACATATATTTTATTTTCTACCTAATCTAAAAAGAATTATTACATTAACTGTTTTAAATCGAGGGGTAAGAACCACAACGACGTGACAGAAAAAATGCCATAATGAGTTATTAGCACTAAGTTACTTAAAATTACATCAAAAACTTTGTAGCAGAACAACGTAACAATAGGCTGATGCCACGTGCTAATTCATGTTTAACGTAAAATTATTCTATTGTATTTCTTGAGAGCCAAAATAACGAATCAGTTTTTACGTTAAACACATTTTTAAAAATGTAATATAGTAATATCTCATTTGACGTAACAGAGTGTATCGTTCAATTAGAAATTATCAACAAGTACGATTGAGGGCCTAATTGATGTATCAGTATGATACGTTAGTTGTCTCCTAATTTTATTTTCGTTTTACACGGTACTAATATACGAGACTACGGTGATACGTTATGTGCGTTTTTATGATTTCTCCACCAATTCGTTCATTGTAATGCTGTATTGCATAGTATTGTTTGTATCCACGTGCTGCATTAAACAAGCCTGTGCGAGCTAGTGAAACAGTTGTTACTATTAGCCGCAAACATTCAGATTGATTACCTATATTATTAGCATGGACAGGGCGGAGAAAATTTTGCAAATGACATTAGGCGACAACAGCTGCAACAGCCTACCTATAATAATTTTGCGTAAATTAATGAAAATTGAAGTAGAAAAGCTATATTACTACTACTTATTAGAAAGTTCATTGAAAGTATGTAAACAAGTAAACGCCTAGGAAAAATAAAAGTTGGGAAAAAATTAATTTTTCAAAACAAAATTTGTTATTTTGAGTTTTAACAATTCAAAACTTATTCGTATGATCTGGTAACATAGTTACCATATTTATTGTAATTGCTGACATGAGGGCATAGCTAAAAAGGCTCAATAGAGATGGGATCAGCCATATACCAATACATAATTAATCATAACCACGGTAAAGAAATTACCATTATGTTCGACACCTGTGGCGAACAAAATAGAAATGATAATTTGGCTGCACTATTTCTGTATTGTGTGGAAAAATTCAATATTCCTGTGATCAACCAAAAATATTTTGAACCAGGACATATGAACAGAGGGAGTAGGTACATCTAAAAAAGTGTTAATTAGATAGATGTTAATATTTTTAGATTTGTGTACAATTCGCTTCCAAGTAAATTCTTTATTTGCTTATTATTAATAAATGGAAGCACCCCTTATATAAATACATTCATGAATAAAGTATGTCACTAGTTTACTGGTTCAAAATATGTTCTGGTTTACATACACAGATACTATATTTTTTTTTAGTTCCAACCTATATTATAAAATAGAGTTCGTATTTAATCACTATAATTGTAATTATCAAAAGTAATAGTAATAGTAATTTACTCGTTCTCTCAATCATGCAAAATGATACAGAAGAGGTTAGTTAATGATAACTTGAAACAGATTTAATTTATAGAAGTCATGTACTTAGAAACTGACAACTTATGAATGCTTACTGTGCTTTTTTAGTCACTGCAAATACCCCAATTATATATACTTATCTATGGTTATTAAAAACATCTCTTATGTTCTGTTAAATTAGGTTCCGGTAGATCTTCAAATAGATATAGATTTTCAATTGAACGGAGTTTAGATGCCTAACCTAAAAAATATAACATGATAAACACTTTTAATAGCCAAAATTTATCGACTCAAAAACCTTACAAAAATTATAGGAAGGGTTTAGGTGTCTGCATCGATTTAAAATCGAGTATGACATTTGTCCTGACCCACTGCGACCTTTGCAAAATATGTACAGTGAATTGTAGCTCTAAGGGTCAGCCACAATAGTCAGCATGTTGCTCATAGTGGGGGGACGGAAGCTTCTTACTCACATTGAACCTAACCATCCTACATCAAATATGAGATACTTACTGGCAAGATGTAGCGTTGGCAGTGCGTCATAAGTAAGGCTCCTTTTCGTACCTGCAACTTTACAACTATTTTCAAAGTGTTCTCCACACACCAAGTACTTTTTATATACTTCTTCAACGGAATACGTATCAGAATTCAGCGGACGTATATTTTCTAGCCACATTCCATATACTTTCGGATTATTTTTTGGAAAGCGATGCATTTTAGCCATGCGATTGTCACAACCCGGTACACAACATTTTCTTGTAGAGGGTTTATAGTTTTCATCCATATCTCAAAAAACACTATATAATTTGTCTATTCAAATAAATTAACACTGCAAACCCAGATCATATAACTACTATTAAAAAAGACTGCAAACACATGTGCTGTAAAAATGATTATATATTTAAGTGAATCTTTGTTCCAACCGAAGTAAATACCGTTTTATTACCGTACAATCTCAGTAACGCAGCAAATTTGATGTAAATTACACAGCCTTATTATATTCACTAATCAGCAGGTCAACTGGGTTTGTATCGTAATTGTACGGTTTTTGTTTTGGAACAGACCTTTTTACTTCTATTTCTATTAAATCGTAATTCATGTCGTCACAAATTAGTGCCCAGCTGAATGCTCTTTCACACTGCCATCTTTACGATAATAGAGAAAAGAACACACTATTATTTAAAGTTTTCTTTATTTTATAGGGCACTCTCTACTAGAAAATAGTATAAGTACAACTGCATTCAGCGCGCGGTGGCTGTTATTCCAAGTTTTTAGGTTTCAGCGGGAACGCCTAGCTTTTCATTCTATCATTGTCCGTATTTTGTGGTGGCTAAGGTGCGACACTCACATGCGGGAGGTCCTAGGTTCAAGTCGCGCTCATGCTAGGGATGGTAAAGTCGACTCTGACTTTGGTCAAAAATCGATTTTTTGCTTGTAACAGAAGAAAAATGCATTTATGAGGCTCTCGAGGAAACAGATGATGGAATTGGAAGCTTTTATAAATATTTGGTTATTGTAACAATCGCAGCTATTACAAAAGATACAATAATACGTTGGTGTAATAAATAGTCTCTTGAGAAAGCATTACATTCCCGTTTTACTCGTGGTTCTATTCAATATTTAAATAATCTGTTCCCCGCAAAAATCAATTTACATACGTTAAAGCAGTAAAATGGTGTAAGAGTGCCTTTAAAATGTAATGAATCTTAATAAAACATGTGTGTTTGTTCAGCTGTAATCCCGTAACTGGAATGAACGTTTACTGCCTGTGGGAACAGTTTCTATAGCTCGCGAGATTCCAGAGAGGCACGAATTTCATGATATACAGACCATCAATATTTAATAGAATTAGATTACCTACATTTTCAAGAGAGATTGAGTAAAATCTAGATGAGAATTTCGATTTCTTTTCTTGATAGTTATATACTCCAGATAATATTTACTTTTTTATCATTTTAAAGTACAGCTTGGCCGATTCCATTGCGTGAAAATATATGTTGAATGTAATTTAGTATATATAGAAATAAAAAAAAAACGCTCTTAGATTGTAGTATCTAGAATTCATGGAGTAGTTAACAAGTAAAAAAATAGAACATTACGGTGCAGAAACATTTAATAAATCTAAGATATGAGAACTAGCGACGTCGCTCGGGTGTAATTTATAAGTAGTAAACGTTTTCTGTTTGGAACTCTGGCAAAATTTTATTTATTTGCAGGTATTCATGGGTACATTCACCTTTAGAAATCTCAAGTCCGGGAAACTTGTGCAAGGACGGGAAAATGTCCCTCAAATTCTCAAAAATCCGTTTATCGAAGATATCTCTCAAAATATGACACTTAGAGGATTTCTGTCCCTATGATTCCTTTCGCTATACTAATATTTTGTGCGAAAACGGCAATTGAAAAATTCGCAATTTTCAGAATCTCAAAATATGGCAACTTCCTGATGAAATTTTAGGACAGAGGATATGAAAATATACTGATATTCATGCCGCCACCACGTTTCCTCCCACTCCTGAAATTATTACGGTTATTAACTAACCTGGCACGAACTAACGCCACTATTGAATGGCTAATGGCCGTGCATTTTCTCGTCAATGACTCCTGATCTTTCTTTTTGTTTATACAAATGATCTTGCTGATTAAATACTGTAGCTTATTTGGGATACTACCGTCTACTCCGTCCAGAAGGCAATCACTTGGTGAATACGTGCTACGGTTCCGAGGAAACGATATTATGTGCCGTCGAATAATTGCTGCTGCTTAATCGACAATTGTTGTTGTTCAATAAACAATGTTTATTTTACAGATTAAGTCCCCTTCTAAAAAATACCTGCGCCGCTCATGGCTAAAGTGTCGCTTTGAGAGGATATTTAACTCCATTAACCTTGAGCTACATACAGAATTTCAAAAAGATAAGAATGTCTGGTACTTGTCACTAGTCGATAGGAAATGAGAAGCAATTTTTTTTTCCCCTAGCCACCCCGCTTGTCTAAAAGAGGGCAGTAGAGCGAGAACCTCGTGAGACGAAGTACCGTTAACTTCTCTGTATAATTTTGAGGACTGGGTGTTCGATTTTACCTTTCCTCCACCGACGATTAATGATTTCAAGTAATTGCGATATTCTCTTAAGTTACGGTTTCCTAGGAAAGCGTTGCCGTACTAGAGCGGCCGTAATATGTAGGCCGTAATAATTTTTATCGTCAACGAATATGAAGGACGACATAGCGGTGACAATAGATGTAAAGTTAGAATAGTTCGTGATAATTTTTTGCTGGGGAAAGTCGCGCTCCTGAAATGTATAATTTTGATATCGCGATGTTGATATTTTTGGAAGACGAAGAGTCTTCATCGGATGAAGATGCCAAAAGGTCGGAAGAATCTGAAATTTATAAAAATCGAAGAATCGAATGCGATCATGAAGTTTTGATACGCCGCCATCTTCAAGTCAATGATGTAAAATTCAGGGAATATTTTCGCCTGACGCCAATATTATATGATTACGTATTAAACCACATTAAAGAAGATATTCCTCAAAACCATGTAACAGAAATAAGACTCCAATAACCCCTGATCAAAAACTTTGTTTATTTCTAAGGTAAGGTGTAATTATATAAATTTTTCACAAATTAGTTATAAAAAAATTTCCCGTGTTATCTGTGGAAAGTAAAGGTACCGCCGATGAGTCAGAAAAGTAATTTACAGGAGTACATGAGGCTGTAGAACCTTCGTTTAGATAATAGTCAGAGTAATCACTCCTCTCATTAGATGTAGCAGAGGTTGGTCGGCTAAGGTCTGTACAGTTTTGCCGCTCAATATATCTTAATTCGGCATTTCCAACTATGGTGCCTATTTGTAACTTTAGATAAATTCGTTCTTTTTCAGGTAACTTTTTTACACTTTTCGCCATAGAAGCAAAGAAAAGATCGATCTCATCTTGTGTGTCGGATTGTTGGCCTTTGTCAGCTATTGTCTCAAGAAGTTTCAAGCGTTCCTCAGAATTTGACGAAGTTTTCTGCCTTTTTGCTATTTTGGAACTTCCACAATGCTTTTCCCTATTTTTAATATTGTTACCTTCCTTTGAGGAGCAAGAATTTCATCCTATGTGGACTTCTTTAGGTCTTCTTGTGAAAAATCGTCTGGGTCAGCGATGTTGGTATTTTCTTCCAAACTCCCAATATTGGTGATAGTGTTGAATTAAAAAAAACAATGTATATAATGTAATAATTGATGGAAATTTTAGATTTTACCTTCTCTTTATGGAGCAGTAGCTATCCAAGAATGAGAGTAGTTCAGCTGTTTTTTTTGCAGCTTCACCGGGAGAACCTGTGCCTGGTTTTCCTTTTCGTCTGACGTAGTAGTCCCCCACATAAGCCCACTTTTTACTGCACTCGGTATCTACAAAATAAAGTTCATTTACTTCAAAGTCTTGTACAATAAAACAAAAAAGTGCATAGTCTTAAGCCAAAGCTTTGTCTTATATTAGAGTCGAGTGTACAAAACTAAGTTCGCTTCATTTTTTAGGTATTTTGCAACGGGGGAATCCTTCAGATCATTAGCTTTTCAGTTCAGAATATGCCATTCATGGATAAGCTTTATGATCAAACAGGTGGCCGCCAGCATAGTCAGGAGACTACTGAATGTGGTAATGCCGTCTCCAACAATCGATAAAAAAAAATGCAACTACCTTTATGTCGTCTTGGAACTTTCCGAACTGCGTGGGTGCTATAGATGGCAAACACATAAGAATAAAATCACCTAAAAACAGTGGATCTGCTTTTTTTAATTATGAAGAATTTTATTCCATTGTTATGCTAGCAATTGTTGATGCAGATTGCAAGTTTATAGCGATAGATATCGGTTCTTATGGTAGAGAAGGAGATGCTGGAATTTTCTTGAAAAGTCAATTTGGAAGGGAAATTCAGAATAATGACTTCAATATACCCCCTCCGCAAACACTTCCAGGTACAGATATTAGCCTACCGTACGTCATTCTTGGAGACGAAGCTTTTGCACTACATGAACATTTGATGAAACCATACTCGAGAAGACAATCATTGATTGATCACTCTAAAGCCATATATAACTATAGACTATCTCGCGCAAGACGAACAACTGAGAACTCCTTTGGAATACTCTGTGCGTATTTCAGAATTTTTTTCCAGCCCATTGCAACTACACCGAAAACTACCGATAAGCTAGTTATATCTTCCTGTATTTTGTACAATATTTTAAGAGAATCTAAAATATATATAACGGATTTTTTTACAGCTGTTGCCGTTTCTCCGTCCCCAATTTCCATTTTTTCCTATCAAAAACCTCGTCTTCCTCTAAGTTCCTCGTGGTCATCGCTTGATCAATGTCATCTCGCCAGTTCCGTCTTGGCCGACCCGTCCTTCTGGTGGTATCCATTCCAGAACCTTCCTAGGCCATCTGTCAGAGTTCATCCGTTTTACGTGCCCGAACCAAGTTAGCTGTCTTTTCTCTATGTCTTCATGTATATTTCTATCCATTTGCATTTGCATCCGGATGTCGTCATTCCTGACTCTTTCAAGCTTTGATCGTCCGCAACTCCTTCTTAAGAAATCTTAAATACTTGCTCCTAATGAAGGTGCCATTGATGACAATCTTCCACTATTACCAACCCAAAATTTATTTCCAATGGCCGAAACCAATATTCGTGCTCGAAAGTCACCTACACAAATTCGTGATGCATTTAGAACATATTTTAACGGGACAGGTCAGGTAGAATGGCAAAACAATCTTCCTGTGCAACATTGAAAATACTTTATCCTGTATGAATGCATTATAAAAATACCATCATTAAAAATTAAAAAATATGTAAAGGTAGTACGTACCTGTTTTATTTTTTATAATGTCTGCCATTTTCCGCCAAAGGTTAAGTTTCATTTGTGTTTTTTTGTAGTTTTTTATATTGTACAAGGACTCATGACTCCTCACAAAATCAATTAAAATTCCGTCTTCCTCCATTGTCCAATCTAAATTTTTATTATTAGTACTATTGCCAGACATAATTTGAAAAATTCAACGAATACCACCAAAAATATGCTTTAAGTCTCTCACCGTGATATACAAAAACGTTGCATTCACTGTTTCTCGCTGCTATGCCGGCCGTCTCGATGATAGCGCTGCCGCTATTTTGCATGATGGTGTTGGCTACCGTTCTCTAAAAAACCGCTTACATATAAAATGCAAGGACAGCGTTTTATTACGACCGCTCTAGTACGGCACCGCTTTCCTAGGAAACCGTAGCTTTAGTAAGCATTGCGTTACTTATAATACGGTTCTCTATAAACAGTACAATATCATTTTAAATAAAGTTAACGGTTTTTAAATATCCTAACAAAGTGTCACTGAATAAATATAGTTTGGTATTAAGTAATGTGAAATATTACTACCTGGTAATAGTTAATATAAGTGTTAAATTTTCACACAAGTTTCATTCGGAGGAGGAGAACCAACTTTCACAATTATGTGGATATTGGATAACAGTTATTAATCAATATCGTACATTTGTCTCCTCGTCTTCTTCACTTGCGGCACGATTTTCCCATTCCTTTCTTATAATTTCATATTCTGTGTCTTTGAAATACATGAATATTTCACTGCTTTTTTTCCGAGGTAAAACCTATAGTGTCTTCGCCATATTCTGGTATCAATCGGCGCTTGAGAGTTCGCCGGCCAATAGGGGGATCACCTGGAAAGAAATTAAGGGAACTTATGAGATACCATTGTCCTCAGAAAACATATTTTTAGATTTTTCAGCTCCGTCAGTCTGTTCAAATATTATTGAGGCACCAATAATAAATCATAATAATGAAATGTGAGAAAGTACACTGGATAATGATCAAGAAAATGCCCAAAAAACACCCAATTTTCAGTGATTTTCAAGAAAAGTGTGTCGTGATTCAGTTTGCCAATGAGTGCTTTCATGCTAACATGTGATTAGTGAACAACAATGCTAGAATATTTGATCCGCCCGCAGCGTATCAGAATTGATCCAAGGATCGCTTGATTGCAACTAACTTGGCTACTTATAACCAGTTCCTGCAGAAGGGCCTCCTTTGGTAAAGTGCAGTTTCTGAACTCATCTTGACCACAAAAAGCTGAGTTTATGTTGGGGCGCCATTGAAAGGCGTATAAAAAGCCATCTAAGAGCCATCTAATATTAACTCTAATGTTGTATTGTTGAGTTTTTCAAGATTTGAAGCGGCAACAGCTGGCCAAA
Source organism: Galeruca laticollis (assembly GCA_963921935.1). Taxonomy (NCBI): domain Eukaryota; kingdom Metazoa; phylum Arthropoda; class Insecta; order Coleoptera; family Chrysomelidae; genus Galeruca; species Galeruca laticollis. Next base: position 79,428,234 of record OY998176.1, read on the forward strand.
GGCACAAAAGTTCCGGTCAAGGCGCCAAATTGGATGACATTTGAGCTCTTGGATGGTTTCTTGTACCTCTTTAAATCGTGTCTCAACGCTATTATTTCCCGATAGACCCGACTATTTTCGAAAACTCCAAAAATCTGAAAAACGCCCTTAGAAAAACACATTGTTTATAAAAATACACAAAAAATAATCATTTTGCACAATGTATTCAACGTCTTCCAAAGCCCCATTATCTAACAGCATTCGGTGAAATCATACTTTATGAAAAAAATATGAACAAATTGATAGAAGGGGGTCAGAATATCGAGCGAAAAATAAACTTTGGCTCGAGTTTTCAATATTCCAGAGGACAAAAAAAAGAGGAAACAGTGACATATCATAGCTGGGGGTTTACTATCTCATCTAAACTTTGAAACATGAAAAACTATTAATTTTTGCGTAATTTATTGAAAAATTTATAGTCCGCTTGGGAGTGTCGTTCCTTAAGAGCGCGCTCGCTAGATACGCGGCAGGAGTTAAATATACGGAGTGCGTTTGGAAGAGATTATCTCGCAAACTATAAAAATATTGCGTTAAATTATTTGGATAATTTTTGTAGGAAAGGAACTTATCTTCATTTTCGTCTAACAAAATATTATTTAGGTATCATATTTAGGCCAATATCGGCGAAAGAAGGCCGAAAAACGCATTTTTGGGACATTTGGGCAATTTTCCCGTCCTTGCACAAGTTTCCCGACTTGAGATTTCTAGAGATGAATGTACCGATTGATACCTGCAAATTAAAAAAAATTCACAGGGCGACCTAATGCACATGTTGATACATTAGTTTACTGGACTATATAGGAATTTGTTACTTCTGCTTGGATAGTGCGCAGAAGGTGTGTTCTTCACCACAATTGATGCAGTTTGCTTATTAAATACTATGCAATTGGATTTTTCTTCTTGGGAATCTTAATAACTTCTCTAAAATGATGATTTCTGTGACAACACTTCAGTTATTATGATTATACATAATGACAATATAAATAACGATGATAATCACTTTTTATAAAAAGTCTATCATAATATTGTTTTTACAATTCAATATCATACCTCTGTTGTTGATTGACCACCACACCTGCAAGTAATGAATCACCGGTGGCGACAGTGATTTTCTCACCGAAATATCGAAACCGCACCTGCCGAACGTTCAACTTTAGAAATATTTTTACAAAAGTTACAACTTTTATTTTTTAGAACTGAATATTTTTTCAATAAATACATGGAAAATTATCATTGATGCTGCAAATGGAAGATCATATATGAATTATATGGCAAATGTATGCATAATTTGCCCGTGGATGATATACTTTTCAATTAAATAAAAAAATAGAATTGCGGGGAGAGGAAAAAGACGAAATTTTCGCTAAAAGAGTGTATGCCGTCTAACGCAAAAATATGTAGTAGAGGGCGGAGTCGAGACGTGACATGGCGCAAGTGACGGGCAGTCACTCTTGATACTATTTTATTCACGCAAGCATGGTTAATCGCCAGAGTTTGCTTAATTTTCATAAGTGGATAGAATTCATATAAAATACGCATTCAATACATTTTATTCCACAATCACATTCATTTAGAATCTGAGTCCCGAAATTTCATCTTATATCATCAAAAAATGATTTGATATTTCACTCTGACAACGGTTGTTATCTGGAATATAATTGAAATTCTGCATTAAATAAAAAAAATAAGTGTTGGATTGGTTACTATGTATTTCAGATTTTCTATCGAGTCTGTTGAGAATTCTTTATCAAACAAATTAAAAACAACTGATATCATTCAGGAAGACACTGCCAAACAAGTTTCCATGAACTTTACCAATAAACGTTCAATGGTTGAAGTTAATTTGTCATCGCCAAGGGAACAAAAAAAGACTAACAATGTTTTTCTATTATCGTGAATATTGATGTAAATCTAAGTAAATGCTTAGATTCATTTTGAGTGTTGTATGGCATGTTTCATGACTTATAAAACATTGAAGTTTTATGTACCACATTCAAGGGCACCAAGTAATTTCATTATGACTTTATAATATAGTAACTGTGTATAAAAAATGAATCGTTCTCAATTTGTTTAGAAGAAATAAAAGAAACTCGTGTCACTTGAGCAGGCGAAAGCAAACAAACCTTTTACTAATATTGTTTATAAAAATAAAAATAAAATTTATTGAATCTTGCACAATGTATTCAACGCCTTCCAAAGCCCGATTATCCAACAGTATTCAGTGAAATCATTCTTTATGAAAAAAATATGAACAAATTGATAGAAGGGGGTCAGAATATCGAGCGAAAAATAACTTTGGCCCGAGTTTTTTATATTCCAGAGGAACAAAAAAGAGGAAACAGTGATATATCATAGCTGGGGGTTCACCCTCTCATCTAAACTTTGAATCATGGAAAACTATTATTTTTTGCGTAATTTATTGGAAAATTTGTAGTCCGCTTGTGTCGCACCTTTAGAGCGTGCTCTCTAGATGCACGGCAAAATATGGGCTGCGTTTGGAGGCGATTATATCGCAAACTATAAAACTATTGCGTTAAATTATAAGTATCATTTTTGTAGGTAAGTAACTTATCCTCATTTTTGTCTAAGAAATAACAAAACATTATCTAGGTATCATATTTTGGACAATATCGGCGGAAGAAGGCCTAAAAACGCATTTTTTGACCTTTGGGCCATTTTCCCGTCCTCGCATAAGTTTCCTGACTTGAGATTGCTAGAGGTGAATGTACCCATTGATACCTGCAAATTAAAAAAAATTCCCAGGGCGACCTAATGCACATGTTGATACCTTCGTTTACTGGACTATATAGGAAGTTGTTACTTCTACTTGGATAGTGTGCAGAGGGCGTGTTCTTAACCCTGTAGTGCACACGTGAAAAAAAAATTCACCAATGCACACGTCGGGCCTAATAGGCCCAAGTATCAGAAAGTCCTAAAAATACGTTAGGGGCTCATTGAAATTCAAATTTAAAGACTGGAAAGTATTGATACTGAACTTTTATTCAAAATAAAAATAGAAAAAAAAATATTGCACCAAACAAATAACAATTATTGTAAGGTAAAATGTTATGACTAGCAACTAAAGTCTCAGTCACTATCTTGTTCATCTTCCATCATATTGCTGGCGCACTGTGGACAAAAAGTGTGTGCGTGCTCTAAGCAAACACACTTACTGCATTTTTCACAAAAATATCGACTTTTCCTTCTTTTGCTGCAAAAATTACAATCTCTTCTTGTGACCCCCTTTTCAGTAGGCATGATGTGTTCAGCAGGTAATCCAGCGAACTTTTTTGCTTCCAGCCTTGTTTTTGTTGGCAAATGGTTATTCTTGGCCCGGTCCTCCAAATGATCTTTCACTAGTTCCATTCCTAAATTTTTCAGAAATGATCTCCTAGTTTCAATTTTATCTTTTTGCGAATAGTATATTATGGCTGCATTCATTCCAGCAATATTCAGTATTCCATAGAATATTACCATTGTCCATCTTCTAGTGTTTCTTGCTACATTGTATGCACCACACATCTGATCTGCTGTGTCCACATCTCCTTTAGTAATATTATAAAAGGTAATTATTTCAGGGTTTTTTTTCTCGTTTGTACATTCATCAATAGCATCCTCATGATGCATTGTGGATCCCAGAATCACACATTTGCTTTTTTTTGGAACATACGAAATTATTGGCATGTCTTCGTTGAAGCCAAAAAGACTGGAATATATTTCTCGATTTTTTGCAGTAAATTCTGAAGGAATTCCTTTTGCATCTCTTCTGAAAGTACCGACAATACTAAGGCGATACTGCATGAGCATTCTTTTCATTACTTCTATGCTACTGAACCAATTGTCTATTGTAAGATTCCTTCCACTGTGTGAATTGGCTCGCACATTCTTTCTACTACATCAGACTTTTTGTTGCTGATTTTGTAGGGCCCATCTGGCTGAGTACCAGCATAAATCTCTAGATTGGCTACATAGGCTGTTCTGGAATCCGAATATTTTCAAACCGTATCTCGCTGGCTTCTTGGGAATGTACATTCGAAACCGGCATCTCCCTCTAAAAGCCCAGAGCATTTCATCTAGCGTTGCATATTCACCAATACAGTATGATTACTGACAGTTTCTAACAAAACTTTCAAAGAAACCTCTTACTGGTATAATATTGTCCAATTGACGCCTTTCTTCTCTTGATGTGACATCATCAAACCTTATACACTTGAGTAAAAAGCGAAATCTATTTATTCCCATTGTAGCTGGAAAAATAGGATTTTCCAAACCATCTGTTGCCCAGAGATTTATTCTGTTTCCATGTTTCACACCAGCTATATACAGCAAACCAATTAGAGCTTTTACTTCTTTTAAAGTTGTCTCTTTCTTTCTATAATCAAAATCTCCATCAGGAGTTAATTTTCTGATAAAAATATTAGTCTTGGCCACTATATCATTCAACATTCGGTCATCTACCAACTTAGACCAACTTTCTAAAGGTGATTGAATACCTTTAGCGTACTGTTTGACACCAGGTAAATGTGTGTACAAATTGTGTTGTCTAGTACGCACATTTCTTGGTTGACATAGTTTGCTCCATTTGGTACCATCCCTTGCTATAAAATGTGTTTTTCGTCGACGAGAAACTCCTTGTTCATCCTCGTGGTTATCTGAAACCATTTGATCATGATCTGAAAATCTCTCAATTTCCTGAAGTTCTTGTTCTGAATCAGAGTTATGATCACTTGATAAAACAAAGTCTGAATCAGCCGTTGAGTCATCAGCATCTTCGTCAAAGTTTTCGTCAACTGATGAGACGTCTTCAAATAGTTTTTGAAGTCTAGCAACTTATTTTTCATATTCGCCCATCTCAAATTCCTTCTGTAAATGACTAATATAACTAATATAAACGTCGCATGCTGAATACATCATATAAAAATATCTCACCTTTTTTCGACTTTTTTGTATACTTTGAGTTGATAATAAATTACTGTAGCGTAATAATACTAACAAAAATCCAAGAAATAAACGCACAAACAAATTTCTCAACTGACATGAAATTATAACCTCACTTAACACGTGGGGCCTATTAGGCCCATTAAGCCCTCTACTCTCGGGTTATTCAACTTATAAACGTTTTTTTTTGATGAGTGAATTAGTTTTATCATTACAGGAAGCTACACAGGATTTCATGTAATTCGATGAAGAGTTTTCTGTTTTATCTTCACTTAAATTTTCACTTGGCCCTCTCAGGCCCACGTGTGCACTCCAGGATTAACCACGTTTGCTGCAGTTTGCTTATTTAATACTATGTAGTTGGATTTTTCTTCTTGAGAATCTTGATAACTTCTCTAATTTGATAATTTCTGTGGCAACATTTCAGTCATTATGAAGATTTTGGCTGCTGTAAATTAATCCAGATATTGATCACGGAAATCATTGTCACACGAGTATATTGTTAAATGCTACCAATATTTATAGAAAGCGATAGTGAGTAAGAGGAAAAAATCGAAAGCTCACTTTCACTAAATACCTTTTGGTAGTGATACCCTGTAAGATTATGGAATGTGAAAGAATTTTCATAGAATATTTTTCCTATGAATTCAAAATACCATGTATATTCCTAATACATTGTTTTAATAACATAATGACAATATAAATAACGATAATATTCACTATTTAAAAAAAGTCTATCATAATATAAAACAATATTGTTTATACAATTCAATATCATACCTCTGTTGTTGATTGTTATGTTGATAAAACAACAATCATTTTTGATGAATTGAATGACTGGAATAAATGGATCCCTGCTGCTAATAATATAAACTGTTTATATGGGTCAATTTATCAATTTATTCAAACCAAAGCATTCTTTATTTAATTTAAATAGTCACATTCGGAATATCCGAGCAATATTTGAAAGTATACGTAAAGATTTATACATGTTTTATTATTTTTTATGAAAATTACACGAAGGGGAAATATTATTAAGACTTGAGGATCTTTCAGAATATTTTATGCGTAAAGTTATATCGAACAGAACACCTTATTATATTTGTCCGACTACATCTTTATAGACAAGAGCATTTACATTCATAGGAAGAAAACATATGATTAATTTTCTGTAGAATTTGAATTATATAATTTAGATAATCAGGTCCTTGAAACCCTATTCCGTATTTGGAGCTTTTCTGATTTGTCGCGATGAATCCCCCCACTTGGTTTCGTAATACGTTTCTTTTAGAAATTCAAGTTTCTTTTTCCTTCATTAACCATATCTCTCCATTTTCTCCTGTCTCTGTATGTTTCCTCCAATTTTTAATATTAAATGTTTAAATATCCTCCATTAATTAGCTTTCCCATCTTTCTTTTGATTTTCCTCTCGGTCTGCTTGTTGCGGGTGTCCATAGTGTAACTTTTTAAATTAATTACTCAGAATCTCTGCGTTGTACATATCCCCACCACTTCAATCTTTGTGCCTCGATTACCCTAGCAATGTCTTCTTCATCTAGGATGTTCTCTATTTCTTTGTTATTCAAGCTCTTCAGTTCTCCAATGAATAACGATATTTTTAGTAATAAGGAAGCTGGTGACTTGAAATCATAACCACTAAACAACAAAAGCTTGTCCGTTAACTCCATATATCCGACACGTTGATAATTAATACAGAGTATTTCAAACTTAGCCGTCAACAGGCACAATTGAAATAAGCATAAGATGCTCATTTTAAATGGAACACCCTGAATTTTACTACATCCTTAGACGTTACTTTATAAGCCAATTCGTTTGGTATTTGGTAGTCGCTATACCTAAATCGAACCATCTTTCAAAATCATTTTCTCACAAAATAACTAGTTTTGTGCTATTACTAGTTACATATTCTATGTCGATCTAGCGGCGAAGTCGTTTATTATGCCTTGCATGAACTCTTCAAAGAAAAATATACTTTTATCAAATATAATGTTATAATCAGCTATTTATTGTATATTTTAAATACTATTATATTCACGCAAGAATGTTTAATTGAGAGAGTTTGCTTAATTTTCATAAGTGGATAAAATGCATATAAGATACGCATTTAATACATGTTATCTACAATCACACTCATTTAGAATCAGAATCGCCGAAATTTCATCTTATGTCATCAGAAAATGATTTGATATTCTCACTCTGAGAACGGTTGTTATCTGGAATATCATTGATATTTCGCATTAAGTAAAGAAAATATTTTTTTAAATTCATTTACAGAAATTTGTTACAATTTGAGATTTAGCTATACAATCAATGATACAACTAAAATCTAGAACTAACTACATCAACAATTTTCTTATTTCTATTTTTCTTCATATTTTCATTCATTTTCTCGTTACTTTCTCCTATTTTCTTATTTCTATCAACATTTTTTTTATTTTTATTCTTCTTTATATTTTCATTTATTATTTACTTTTTTTTTAAGAATTTATATATTTTTATTTGTTTCGATCATTTCCCTATCCATTTTTCTGGTATTTCCTTTTATTTCTATGATTGGGGTTTCGAAGGATTCACGAACTATTTCTAAATCAGTGTCGTTCAATACAAATTTTTTTTGTGATTTTAAACGGACATCAGATATATAAATTTTTTTGTTATTATTTTCATTATTCTCTATTTCATTATTATCTAGAATATTTTCAATATTAAATAAATATCATAAATCTGGTAATGAATCTATTTCAAATGCATTAAAATTCCAACTTGGTTTTATTCTTGATAAGATATTTTTCGCAAGTTTAGATTTACCTAAATGTGCTTTATTAATTAAAAGGTTTCTATTTGCTCCATTATCAGGTATAGATTCCAATAATTTTTCAGTTGGTCCTACAGAAAATTCAAATTTATTCTCCGTGGGTAATCTGAATTTTATAGAAATAGAAACGTTACTTCCAATTTATTGTTTATTACACAAATTTATATTTAATTTCATTTTCATTATGTTTTCTATACCTATAGTTCCATAAAATAGTTATGAAATTCGAATAGTGTTAAATGAACGGAGCCATTGTAAGTTCTGAGAATGCAGGTATTACCCCCTTGAGATTTATTTTTTTACTTCTTAAAACTATTATTATTCCTTTTTCCTTTAAAATTAAACTTATCAAATATTCTTAATATATCTTCCATATCATTCGTAAAAAATATTAAAAATTTCTTTCCTATACTCTTTTGAAAAAGTAAATAAAGATAAAAATAAGTAACTTGGTACTCACAGTCGATTGTAGTACTTCTTCTTTAGCGATGATAGATTCTTTGGAACCTGCACTAGATGTTGAAAAATCAAATTGTGGAAGTGCTTTAATCGGCACTATGCGTTAAAGTTCCCCACATACGCATGGTTCCTACTGTGGACTACTCCAATTAGGTATTTTACTCAAGAAAATACTTTTTTATAAAATTTATTTACAAAAATTATATATATATATATATATATATATATATATATATATATATATATATATAATAAATTAATTAGATATGATTTATTTGTTTTAGTTTTAACTTTCTATTTATGATGTAATTGAGTGTTCTTATTCATTTGCTACTAAAACCTTTATTTAATTGTAATTTTCATAATTGTTGAACACCAAACTTAATTCGTTATTTATTATTAATAATTCATAGATGTTTGCTCATATGAATAATTAATTCAATTTCTTTACCTTTTTCTCAAATTTCCTTTCCTTAAAATATTTGTGAAAACATAAACTTATCCCAGGGCGATTAGTTTCAAAAAGGAAATTAGATAATTGTGCAATGAAACGAATTAGGTTTACTAAATAATTATTAGATTAAAATTCATATTTACAAATGGTTACAAATGTTAAACTATGCGACGCCTGTGAAATCTAATTTGCATAAATCTCCATATCGTTTCAACTTTGAAACATTTTTAAACATCTGCTCATAGCAGTCCTTTTCTTTATGTGGAAAAGAGATATTGTATCTAGATTACTTATTGAAATATGTCTTTTAAGCAAAATGCATTGTGGTGAATCTGTTTTAAAGTTCATACAATAATTTTATAATCTTAATATTGATAGGGTATGAGTGTGTGAAATAGTAATTTTTTTTAATTATTAAAAGCTTCAATTTCTTATCAACTAGAGACATGCAAGTTACATTTATACAATAAAATATCAGGTGAGTTTATAATTCTCATACTACTATCATTTTAAAATTTCACTTATATAGTTTATTCTTGATTCCTTTTGATTTTTTTATTGGCCTTGAATTTATTTGAATGTTTTTATAAATTTATAATGATCATTTCCCTTTTTATTATCAAAGTTTTGTTTTATTAATTTGGATCCAAAATATTTAAATATCACCAACCTTATGTGGAATTGCTTCTCGCAACATGTCCGCAGCTAGACGCTTCACTCATCCATTGGCAGCAACTGATTTCTTCCAGATAACTCAATAAATTCTTCGTCTCCTTCAGGAAAAACTACTTATACAGATTACGGAGTATGCACTTTATCACCTTTATTTTATAACGTACTTATTTAATGATATTCAACTTTTTTGATTGAAATTTCTCACTTAAACTTTCACAGAGATGTTACCCTTTTCGCTTCGCTTCTCCCCTCTACAGTTTTCTTTTTCAATAACAACCCTTTGTTGTTGACCGGAAGTTGCCGCTGTTCTAGAATTTCTATTTATAGCGTCTTATTTGTCACTATATTATTTCTTAAAATTCACTTTATTTCTGACATAAAGTTATGGTAGTTTATTGTATTACACGTGTTATATTAATCACTGTTCCTTAATTATTTATTATCATTGTTTATAATCGTCTTTTTCATTATTTAATATTATCAAAATCTTCTGATTAGTCAGCACTAATTTAGATAAATCTCAATTCTTACAACACAAATAATAGTACAAAGCATACGTATACAATTCATTTTATTTTCATTTTCCATTCACCACATTTTTAAACATTACATTTCAATAGGTTTCTTTTTTATAGATTTTATTCGCATCATTTGTTATTAATCATTGCATTGTTAGTTGGTATTCCTGTCGTCATATCTCAATTTCTTTTCATTGACATTGCATACAAATTACAGATTTCTATAAATTTATGTCCCTTTCAAAATTAAAATCATTGAGTATTGTTTTATTACGTTTTATATAATTTTATACGATTCAATTTTAAATGTTTGTAAATCATATCACTGTCTTTTGGTATCCTAATTTACATTCTGCCTTATTTCCCAAACGAATAAATCTTTTCTGTGTCTAATATTACGGCTTGAGTCAACTTAATTCGTTGAGCTTTGTTTCTTGTTAAAGTTTTGTATCAGGTTACATATAGCGTTGAATTATTTTATTGATGATTACTAATATGACTTATTTTGACTTTTTATTTACCTTCATGATTACATTACTATGAAATTAATTTGATATATTTGTAAATACATAGAATTGATGAAATTTAGAGAAAATATAATTGACAAAATGATTATATAAAATTTCATAATTCTATTCCACATATAATTTTCCTTTCATTATCACTAAATTTTGATGTAAATGATCTTATTTAATTTTGAAATTCTCTTTTAAATTAGAAACTGTATGAAAATTTTGAACAGTCACATTTCAATTGCATAAAATTTTATTAAACTGAATAAAACCAAGTATCTTTGTCTGAAACATTTCAATAGATGTTTTGACTGAAGGTTTACATCTTTTCTCGAAATTCTAAAGTCAATTATCCAATTTCCGTACAAATCTATAGACAGAAAAATGGCTCCCTTTTAATTTTTTATGTGTTTGACAAAATTTTTTTTATAATAAAATTTATTTCATCAACTTTTATGATCTAGTCAAATATCTTGAAACTTTAAGCTTAAAATTAACTTAGTCTTTCAAAAGAAATTTTACTACAAGACCTTATACCTTTGATAGTATGTGCTAATCAAACTGAATTTTGTAATTATAATTTGTAGTAATTTCTTGTTCGTTTTATGATTGAATGTTCTAGAGAAAACTTAATTTGTTTGTCATATGTTATTTAAAGGTTATTGATATCTAGCCATATTTTTTAATCTATAATTTTTATTTTTATATTTTATTCCTTACTGACCATATCATCTCAATATATATAAATAAATAAATGCTGACGTTGCATTCGTCTATTGTTGTGTTCGAAGTCTCTTGGCCTGTAACTCGTTGTATTGGTAACTATGTATGTTAGATTTTTAATCAACTCTATTAAGAATTCTGTATCAAACAAATTGAAAACAACTACAATGATTCAGAAAGAACTTCCAAACAAGTTGCAATGAACTATATCAGTGAAAGTTCAATAGCTGAAGTTAATTTGTCATCGCGAATAAAACAAAAAATGCATACTAATGTTTTTTCTATTATCGTGAATATTGATGTTAATCTTAGTAAATGATTAGATTCATTTTGAGTGTTTTATTGCATGTTTAATTACTTACCATAGCCAAGTAATTGAATTATGACCTTATAGTGATAAGGATAAGAAAATAGGATCTTTCTTAATCTGTTAATATGAAATAAAATTAACCTCGTGTCACTTGAGCTGGCGAAATCAAATAAATATTTTATTATTGGTAGTTTAATTGAAAAGATTCAACCGATATGACAAGAGCTTTCAAAGTTTTCCCAACAGCAGAGAAGTTCGAATCAGAGCCACTTTCTCATCAAACCATACGAAGACGGGTGAGCAGATAGAAGAATCATTGTTTAGCTTGATTATAATAAACACATATTTCTCACTTTGTCTAGATATAAGCATTGATCAAACATATGGTAGTCTTTTCTTAATGTTTCTATTGTATTGATATTACTCATAACACAAATTTTTGTTTTGAACATGAGTTTAATAAACGCACAATTTTGCCGTAAGTACTTTGTGGTCCCATATTAGGTAGTGAGTTTTCCGTATATCACAAAGTCTGCGGAATTGAAACGAAATTGAAACGTCTGAAACCATATCTGAAACTTATAAAAATACCGAATTTCTTCACAGAAAGATTATCTGGTTGCATTTGTTAATTCTTAAAATTCCTTGAAAATATTATGAACTTTCAACCCAGTCTATAATGAAAATAAATATCAACATTCACTCGCAGACATTTTTTTAAAACTGTAATTTCCATTTCAACGTTAAGAAGATGGATTATAAGAAGATAATGAACTATAGGATGTAACTGACATGAAAAATATTCAATTTATACAAATTATGTTGTTCTTTTTGATAAATTATGTGCCGCGAAAGCGGATTTGCTTAATTCTCTCTGATTGAATGAATGGCTCACCATTATTTACACCATTTCGAGTTAACTTCCGAGTTAGTAAATTATTACGAATTATTTCGGGAAGCGACCGTGTTTTATGAAGTGTGAATTTGAAAAAAAAAATATAAATACCCGGATTTCAATGAACTACTATTAGAGCTGAAACGAATTTGTAGGCAATACGAACAAAAGTGATAATAATTTTTTGATGTGTTGTAAAAATGATCTTTACAAAAGAAATGTTAGACCGTATTAATGAATGGATTGAATAAAAAAATGTGAAGATGTCCAGTGAACCCGCAAGTTTCAAAAAGTTTGAGATTAAGCAAGATAAAGCACCGTTAAAACCAATTAATTGACTGTCACAATCCTCAAATCTATCAATAAATTTCTTCTTTTGAAAGTGTATTAACCATTTTTACTTTTCTGCCCAACCCTAAATAAAGGCTTGGCTTACCCCAAAAAAGTTGGAGTTTTTGTTTTTTTTAGTTATATTTTAGTGGTTTTCTCACAGAAACGGGTTTTAGAAAAAAATCCTGTGTAAGTCGTCATCGACCACTTTTTGTAACATGTCTTATAACCACGATACAGCCTCCGAAGTGCATATAAGTCACCAATTTTATTATTGGGTATTGTTCAGGGCATCTCACAAATGAACCCTATTATTTTCAGCTCACCAGTACAACGACTCCTATAAATCCTGATATACTACATTTTTAGAGAAATTTCTCTTTGTTAGCTCGAGTGTCTACAAATCACTAATTTTGTAATTGGATATTGTTAAGGGCATCCACATAATTATAGATTAACCAGTATGACTTTGAGTGTGCTGTATCAAATTTAGAGCTTCACACGAGACGAGTCTAAGCGAGAGTAACAAAAATCTCGTCTCGATCTCGACAATTCCCAAAAACCGAGTCTCGTTCAAGTCTCGGTCTCGTCTCGTTACCAGTTGTCTCCTCTCGTCTCGCTTAATTGTAAATAATGATCTATTTCTATATAATTATCGATCTTTAAAAAAAATCATTCAAATTTAAAATAAAAAAATCTACTAGGATAAATATTTATGATAAGAAATGGGTATAAATAAGAAGCTTTAACAAATTGAGGTAAAATTGTGAAAAAATCATACTCGGTTATTAATTTCTTTTTAAATTTACAATAAAATATTTCACAGATGGTCACCAGATTTCATATTTTGTAAATATATTGTTTTTTATGTAGACCTTTTTTGAATTTTTGAATAAAAACTTCATAAAAAATTTTAACGAGACCAAAAACGAGACTTTCGTGTTGCCCTGTATGTGGTCTCGGTATCGCCCGTAATATTTTCCAAAACGTCTCGTCTCGTCTCGGAAAAGCGAGATGAAAACGAGACAAGACGAGAAAAATCTCGCTCTCGTATGAAGCCCTAATCAAATTTCTGTAATGAAATTAATTAATTTTTTTTATAATTCTCTTCGTAATAACTAAACAATCATCCAATATTTCTGAAATTGTTGAAAATGCATTTATTGAATCCCACATTGAAAATGCAATGATCGTTTCCTAGAGCAGGGGGCCTTCCCATTAGCTTAGCTAATATTTTATTTTTGTAAATTCATCAATATCACATGTGATTTGACTGATATATGAAATCAATATAAAACAAACATTAATTTTTATGTATTTATTGATGAAACTGATATTGTAACAAACCAAGATAAATTTGACTACCTACGTATGACATAAAATCAATAAGTGAAATTAAACGCCTTTTCTTTTTATTGGGAGAGATAATGGTGCTCTGATGATACATTTTTAATACTTATCTATTTATATACGGACATCCCAATTTACAAAAAATATAAATATTCAAGAGACAATCTTAAAGTTAAAGGTACCTTGTCAATACATACAAACATAATCAACTAAAACTAAATTGCAACAAATTAATGTGCCTCATTTGAATAAATATGTGGACGCGTCGAATAAATCGATTATTTCACAATTTTTAGTTGCCAATTTGACTAAGTACCCTTGTAATTGACTCATTTCGGCCATAGTTCACACTGTGATGAGGAACCGTGGGTTTTGAAATTCTTGTTCTTCTGGGATTGACATTCAGTTTAAAGAGTTCAATTAAATTTGGACAACGTATAGCTCCATTTACAACTTTTTGCAGAAATCTGAAGACAATCTCAGCCCTTCGATGTTCCAAACTTGATAAATTCAAAATTTCGGAATATTCATAGTTTCTCCTCTGATATAAAAGTTTGAATGCACATGACCTTAAAAATTTATTTAGGACTTTTTAAATTCTATTAATATCCGCCTGATAAAATGGTCACCATATCATACAATTATATTCAATAACTGATCGAACGAGAGAGCAGTATAGTATTTTAGAAGTGCAAAGGGAAAATTAAAATGAAGATCTTGCAATGAAGGCCAATAATTTAAATGATTTCGAAACAATGTTGTCAATATGTGTCTTGAATGTAACTTTGGAATCAAATAATATGCCAAGATCTCGAATACTATCAGCTACTGACAAATTAACATTTTTCACTTGGTAATAGTATTGAATTTTATTCATAATTCTCGAAAATGTGATTTGATAACATTTGTTTATATTAAGATGAAGCATATGTAGCATCCCAGACATTGTCAATGATCCTATAGAATTTGAAGTCATCAGCAAACATCAAGTGGTAGCTATGTTGTATTACTTCTGATATATCATTAACAAATAAAAAAAAGTAGTGGGCCCATATGGGATCCTTGGGGAACCCCAGATGTTACCGTGATTTCTGATGACAAGGAACCAGCATATTTGACACATTGAGTCCTATCTCTGAAATAAGATCCGGTCCAGTTCAAAAAGGCACTCTCAATACCTAACGCAGAGAGCTTTGCAATAAGGTCATGATTGACTCTTTCAAATGCTTTTGAAAAGTCAGTATAGATGGAGTCAACCTGGTGCCTTTCCTCTAAACTGTTACAAAGAAAATGTTGATACGTGAACAAATTTGGATCTTTTTAGGTGAAGCCGTATTGGTTTCCATTAATTATGTTCCGTGTGTCATGAGTAAGTTTCTTAGAAATCAGACAGTCGAGTAATTTGTGGATTTCAGATTGCTTACATATAGGATGATAATTCTTTATATCATCTCTAGCTACAGATTTGTGGATTGGAGTGAGGAAACTTTGTTTTCAAAACTTAGGAAATGTTCCCGATGATAGGGAGATATTCATTGAAAATTGTTTGAAGGGGCTTTGCCATCGTGAATACACATTTTTTCATGAAATGTAGAGGAATTCCGTCAGGGTCAGAAGAAAATTTTTCTGGGGTTAGCATCATTCGATCAATAACTTCTGTTATTTCAATATTGTAATTGCAAACAATCAAATACTATCTTTGCCATATTCCGAAATTTGGGTAACATTCTTATCCGTGTAAGTCGTGGAAAAATAATTGGCAAATAGATTCACAATCTCATTCTTATTGCTGCTTGTTGTCTCTTCGAAAAACATGCTGGAGGGTGAGTTATATAATTTTCTTTTACTGTTTATATAATTCCAAAAACAACGAGGATCATGAGCAATATTTCTTTCAATTTTTTAAATATAATTTTGATGAGAATGGGCCTGAATCTGTTTACATCTTGTTCTGAGATTATTAAATTGTTGTTAATGATCTATGTCTCCAGTGACTTTGAATCTTTTATGCGCTCTCTTTTTTTCAATTATTAATTTCCTAAGTTGAGTGCTATACCGTACGGGATAATTTGAGGTTCTGAATTTTTTCACTGGTATAAACATATCAATTGCAGAGTGAACTATTTCATGAAACATCTAAAGAACCTGATCCAAATCCAAATTTCCCTCCAGCATGTCATTGACACTGGCCAAAAGTTGTTAATTTCAAAATAGTTTGCATTTTTTAAATCATAATACAACTCTTCATATTGAAGTTGCTGCTATTTATTGAATTCTAAGTGGCAGGTAATTGTGATGTACACTGTTTGGTAACAGTGAATCCAATGGTTCAGAGATACAAATATCTTTCATTGATGAAAATGTTGAGTCGAGTAAGACATTTCCACTATCAGTTATGGTATTTATTTGATGGAGGCCATAATAAGCAAAAGAGTTTTGTAATGTGATCGCAGGCGAGTTTGCTGGATAGTTTACATTTAAACCAAAATCATCATTAACCCTTAAATGCCATGCCTCAAAAAGGTACATTTATGACATGGATGGGTCAAATTTGACCCTTAGTTTTTATTTAAATGAAAAATGGTGTATTTTCAATATATTCGTACCTAGTTTATGTTTACATATTTGCTTTCGTATAACAAAAAAGAAATAACCCAAAAAGTCTGGCGGTTACACGTTTAATAAACATAAAACTGAACATCAAGTCAAATAAACATAGTAATAATTTTTTTGAAATTTTCTCAAAAAAAAAATTGTCCATTTGCAGGAATGGGAGGTTGAAGTTCAAGCCTCATAACCTCTCTCTGAAACAAAAGATACCATTTTAAAGCTTTTATGTGAAAGATAACAAACATGTTTTACACCTTACCTTTGAATGCAAATTTCGCACAATATCTTCTTACTGCAATGATGCTTACAAAAAAATTTTGTGCATTTGTCGCAGGTCATACTCTCTTTTTTCTGATTTTTTGAATAGGGGCATAACTGACACCTTCCTCTCTTTTTACCTTGTCGTGGCTCTGGATTTGGTACTGGTAATACTTCCCGAATTCCGGAAAATTTTAAAATCATATTGCGAAGCTCTCTCGGCAAACAACTTTCTTGAGCTCTGCGTTTCATGTGGCTTTCAATAAGTTCTTGCCCTAAATTGGTTATAAGGAGCCTTCTTGCCATCGTTTCATTTCGAACCACACTAATAAATATAACGTTAGCATTTACTCCAGCAATGTCCAAAATACGAAACCATATTGTTTGGGGCCATCTTCGAGCTCTTCTGCCAGTTTTATAGCAAGCACATTTTTGGTCTAATGAGTCCACCCCCCCTTTTGTTTCATTATAGAAGTTTATAATTTCGGCCTTTTCATTTACCATTGTATCAGAGTGGTGCATGGTTGATACTAATATTACTGCACGATTCCTTTTTGGGGCAGAAGATACAACAGTCTCATTGTTTGTAAATCCAAATATCGCAGATTTAACTGGTCTATCTTTGTGAGGTTGAAACTCCAAAGGGAACTCCCTTTTATTTTTTTTAAAGTTCCAACATATGTAATGTTGTGTTTTTCTAGTTCCTTTACTAGTTCTATAGACGAGAACCAATTATCAGCTGTAAGGTTCCTATTTGTTCCCAATATCGGTGGGATAAGTTTCAAAACATCCAGTGCTGGGATAGCTAACTTTCTTGGGTTCATATTATGAGTATATTTGCCAGTGTATATAAAAGCATTTAACAGATAGTGTGTTTTAGCATCCACTAAACATTGCATTTTTATACCATACTTATCGGGCTTATTTTTTAGGTACATACGGAATTTACACCTTCCTCTTAACGCTATAAGCATTTCATCGATAGTGAGATATTCCCCGCAGCTGTAATTATACTGACAGTTAGTGATAAACAGTTTAAAAATATTGGAAATAGCTGCTAGTTTGTCTACATTTATAATACGTCCTGGTCGTGTTTTTAAATCATCAAAACAAAGACATGAAAGTGAAAAATAAAAGCGGTTCAAAGACATTGTCGCACGAATTATATCACGACCGGTACCATTGGTAGCAAATAACGATCTCAAATCTTCATTATTCGATTAGAAACCCCCTGGTAAATATAATGAACCCAAGAAGGCTTTGAATTCAACAATATCCAAATGACTGGTATATTGACATGACAGATTGTGCAAGTTATACCTAGCAGCCATGTTAGTTATTCTTTCATTAGTCGTTTCGAGTATTTCCTGCAAGATGTCATCACTAATAATACATTCCCAAGCTTGAATTGGTTTTTCAGGCATTGTATCTCGCGCTTTCCAATAATCCCAGGCAGATGGTTAATTAAATTATGCTTGCGAGTACGAGAAGATGCAGGAGGATTTTTTGCCCACTTGAATCGGTTTTTACCATAGAAGTAATTTCTGGAACCAGAATTATCCTCTGATCGTCCGATACTTATTATCAGTGCCTCTTCCTGTATGTACATATATTTCGTCACTATCATAGCATTCTTCTTCCGTATCGGTTTGGTGGTCACTGTGTTCACTACCATCATCCGAAAACTCATTGTCACTATCTAGACCATAAGACATTATATTTTGTGCCTCATCTTCAAGTTCACTTTGTTTCAAAGGCTTATCGTTACTGCATCCCGCCATTTTCAATCGCTCCTACAAAACAATTTACCGACACTTATACCATAAGCGGGTCAAATCTGACCCTACGCCCACGTATCTCAGCGAACGTTCAACGTAAACTAACCTTGCTTCCGGAAATAAATACATGGCTTGTAGGTCGAAGATTACCTGGAAGCGCACGGACCGCCTACTATGCCTTAGTAGCAAAATCTGCCGTCAAAAATGTGTAGGGTCAAATTTGACCCCTCCATGGTATTCACGGGTTAAACCAAACAGCCTTAGGCAGATTATAATCCCCAAACAGAATAAATTCACAGTCCTTGTTATTATCAAAAACATGATCGACATCCTGAGTGTGTTGTTAATAGATCTCAACAGTTATATGATGGTGGTATATAGACTCCCCCAATTATTATTTTATGGTTATTTATATAAAGAATGACAGGAATCTGCTCGGCCATATTCCTTTGAATATCAACTTTTTTCATCATTTATCTAAGACTTTGAGGCAATTGAAATACCATCTCCCCGTTTCTTGTCAGTGTTCCCTCCCTATCAAATCTGAATATATTAGAACCATTTAAACCTCCTCATTACAAAATCTTCATTCAGCCATGATTCTACAAGGATAATAATATCACAATTGGACCCTAAAATCGAATGCTCCAATTCACTAAGTTTAATCCTGAGACCACCAACATTTTGATAATAAGGATTAATTTTACCATCATCACTGAGAACATTATTTACTTTAAGTTCTTTGTTACTCGAGGAGTGCTACCACTGTATCGGATGAATACATCTTCTCCATTACTTCTTCTTTCTTACATCTCCCCTTGAACTTTTTTCAAGTGTCCAACTTGACGCTGAATCAAATCCGCTCTTATAAATACCTTTTTTCCTTCATTTAGACTTCTTTTGTTCTTGATGACCTTCATAGCATCCTCGGGATTGCAGAATAGAACTTTCGGGGCGCGTGATCCATTTTCATTATTTTTTCCAAATCTTTTTGTTGCAATCACTCTCAAGTCGTCATTAGTTATTTCTCTAACAATTGCTTTATCTTCTTTCAAATCAGCATACTGTGAGCTTCCATTCTCAGGTAGATTATACACCGTGACCTTGTTTTAATTTTTTTTATTTCACTAATCTCATCAATGATGCTCTCTTCGGACCATGAGATTGGAGTTGAATCGATTTTCTTCTTCAATTCATTGGTCTCTGCCTACATATTATCAATAGAGGCGATAAGCTTCGGTATTAATTTTATACCCATCTGGCAATCGACACAGTAAAATTTCAAATTTCTGCCACCTCTCAAATCCATCACCTTTAATTCTGATGCATTGAGACCAGAACATTTCTGTTCTCTATTAACAGTAATCTTGGCCGTCACATGATACGGTCGCAATATCTTTACTTTCTTTGCAATGTGCACAATTCATTTCACAGAGTCCGAACCTGTTCACTAATTTAAGTTCAAGTGTATCTTTATCGCATTTCTTTTTACTGTGAAGGTATTTGGTAATTACCTTTTTTGCTAGGATCTTCCAGAATGAATTGTTCCAACTAACGTTGTTATAAATATGATGATTTATATGATATATTTTAAAATTGTACTGGATAGATTGTAAAAATTGCCACACTTTTACACTAAATTCCAGTAGAAAGCACACCGTAAACTGTCGATATTTGATTATATTCAAGAGCATATAATACGGTGGTACCTGCCTCTTGTACATATAAAAACAATCGACACCAAAGAAGTAAAACATGGTACATATTATCATGATGAAACTTTGTAATTTCACATGATGATACGGCTCTCAATTTTATATCAATACTAATTAAATATTCAGAAGGTTAATTCGAATGGTGAAGTTTTTAATTAATTAGTTATTCTCTTTGCCGTACTGTGCTTTGTTACCTATATATTAAACAGGTAGGATGCCCCGGAAACATTCCAATTCGGTTGGATCGCGGGGCTCTCTCGGTGTTTTGCCGGTTTCTCTAACAATTCTACATGAATTAACAAGCTAATCGATTTGCATGCAGGCACAGTTGATGACGTCGCTCACTATATAAGTGATAATAAAAATGGATATTTATTTGTGTATATGAAAAAGTATTAGTAAGTTTATTAATAAATAGGAAATCCTTATATTCACAATTAGTCCAGAAGAATTAGACCCCAAATCTTTGAAATATGGCTGTGTCGTGACGTAGATTAGATATTGGTTGGAATTGCTCGGAAATCATCTAAGAAAAGAAAATATGAAGGTCCGCCTGCTGAAAAACTTGTGCTATTTGCAGGAAAAATCATAAACTGCAAAAAAAAACGGAAAACGCTCATTTTTTCCGATATTTCTTAATAAAACTCTTTAAATATGCAAGATAGAGAAAAAAAGTATACGTACGAATTTATTCTTTATGAAATTCCCTACAAGATAGAATTAGTTTGAAATCGATATGTTCAATTTTTTCGTTGAGAAATGGCGATAAATGCAAAAAAAGTAGCTAAAAACGAGGTTATTTTAAAGGATTTGTTTCGCAGAAGAAATCATCCAATCACGCTATAAATTGGGATTAAAGAACCTTATTATAGTATAAAACAATATGCCAAAGGCCGATCAAATTGGCCTGATAGTTTTTACATGAATTAATTGTTAATTAATTTCCGCGAAATGAATAACGTCATATTTGCATTCATGCAAGGCTTACATTTTTGAGTTGTAATAGGAGCCGATTTTTTTACAACTACTTAGACCTCTAAACTATAATACACAATAGATATAATGAACAATTTTTAAGTTTTGATCATTTTTTACGCGATTTTGAAAAATTTCGTCTTATAAATAATTAATTTTTGAAGCGAATTTGGATACCGAAGAAAAATACTCAAAGTACCTACAAAAGTTCTCGGAAAGACGCTCCTTTAAGAAAAATGCGTTTAATTTGGCCGAATAGGTGCTGAGATAATAAACGTCAAAGATCGAGAGTGTTTGCGGTATTACTATTAATGTTGTAACGATAAAAAAAATGCCAACAGATAGATTTTTCCGAGAAGTGTTTGTATGTGCTTTGAGATATACCATCGCCCTTGTGCATGAAGTAGGAAAAATCAAAGAAAGCTGTAGCGGTAGCGTTCGGCGCGTCAAATCTGAGGGGAGTGGGGATAGAGTGCGAAACCTGAAATCGACGCTTCAAATCGAGCGCGGCGCAAAAAGTTGCTGTAACTCGGCTTCTATTGGGCCGATTTAGATGATTTTTTTTTAAATCGATGTAGCAAAATGAAAGAAACTCATTTTTCAGAATGGCGTCTACCAATTATGACAATTTAAGCATCTACAGTAACTACTTATAATTTGGCATTTTTTTATGTTGATAATAATCAATGATTATAATTATGTCCATGATAGGATTGTGTTGCTCATTGCAAATTTCAATTTTTCTAATTTAAAACTTAGTTCCTTAGTTTCATTATTATTATTATTACTATTCGAAGAAGCGTAAGTGCAAATATATTTATATTGTTTATGTCCTTATTTCTCTGACCTGAGGTTTGTTGCCCTTTCGGGAAATTTCCTGGGTAAATTTTACGACAGCTCTCCCCCTCCCCTACTTCATGCACAAGAGCAATGTTATATCTCAAAGCACATACAAAAACATCTCGGAAAAATCTATCTGCCGGCATTTTTTTTATTGTTACAACATTAATAGTTATACCACAAACACTCTCGATCTTTGACGTTTATTATCTCAGCACGTATTCGGCCAAATTGAACAAATTTTTTTTAAAAGAAGCGTCTTTCCGAGAACTTTTTTTAGGTACCTTGAGTATTTTTTTTCGGTATCCAAATTCGCTTCAAAAATTAATTATTTATAAGACGAAATTTTTCAACTTTTCAAAACCGCGTAAAAAATGATAAAAACTTAAAAATGGTTCATTACAACTATTGTGTATCATAGTTTAGAGGTCTAAATAGTTGTAAAAAAATCGGCGCCTATTACAATTGAAAAATGTAAGCCTGGCATGAACGCAAAAATGACGTTAATTTTTTCCCGGAAATTAATTAACAATTAATTCATGTAAAAACTATCAGTCCCATTTAACCGGCCTTTGGCATATTGTTTTATACTATGATAAGGTTCTTAACCCTGCAGTAGTCGCGCGCGGAGTCACGCTCCGCACTTTTATACTTTCGGCTATAATTTGCAATTTCGTAAAGAAAGTGGCGTGTCCTACTCAGTACCTTCCTATTTAGTTTCGAGGCACCCAAGAACCGGCGGGCAGAAAAGTTAGTCGTTATTTGAACGTGCTACAGTGAAATACTTAATTTGTGGAGAGTTAGTCCGCGCGCGACCGTTCTCGTATTAGTTTTTTTGAATATTTTTTGGTGTGCATTCTGAGCAGATGTGAGTATATATTTTGTTTTTTCACCAAAATACAGATTCGACAACAGGAACTGAGAGGAAGAAAGTTGACAAATTAGCACCCATAAGAGAAGTGTTTGACAGGTTTGTAAATCAGTGCAAAAGTACCTACACACCATTTGAATATGTAACTATTGACGAAAAACTGGAAGGATTTCGAGGAAGATGCAGCTTCCGACAATATATTCCTAGTAAGCCTAACAAATATGGGATTAAAATTTTTGCCATGGCAGATGCCAAAGCATTCTATACTTGTAATATGGAAGTATATCTAGGCAAGCAACCAGATGCACCTTTCAGTCAAAGCAATTCACCAAAGGACGTTGTTCAAAGACTGTGCCAACCAATAAAAGGAACAAGTAGAACTGGTTCACAATTTGCTAAACAACCTTTACAACGATTTCAAGTTAACGCTTTTGGGAACAATACGAAAAAATAAGAGGAACCGAAGGAATTTGTGAATCCTAAAGGACGTCCAGTTTTGTCGAGTATGTCCGGATTCCGTTACAACTGCACATTAGTGTCTTATATACCTTACAAAAATAAAAATGTTTTTCTTGTCTCCAGCATGCACTTAGACGACAAAATAGACAAAAATACAAATAAACCCGAAATTATAGAGGATTATAACGCAACAAAATGCGGAGTTGACTCGGTAGATCAATTATGCGCAACATATAATTGTGCCAGAAATACTCGGAAGTGGCCGATGGTCATAAATTACTCAATGCTGAATGTTGCTGGGATCAATTCTTTTGTTATCTACTCAATGAATAACCATGTGAATATGAAGAGAAGACAATTTCTTCAAAGATTATCCTTTCAGTTAGTGGAGGGTCACGCCCGTCGACGCGTAGATCGGAATATTCCAAGATCAATGAGCCAGCGAATTATGGATATTTATGGCATAGAAGCAGCTGAGGCTCTACCGCAAGCTGCTAATCAACGAAGTAGATGTTCATTATGTGATCGTAAGCAGAACAGACCTACTCGTTACTCCTGTGTAGATTGTCATAGATTCATTTGCTTGGAACATTCTTCATTTATATGCCCAGATTGCAAAGTGAAATATTAACTTTAATTTATAATCAAAGTTTGTGGTTGCGATTTTTAGTATGTTGTTTTGTACTAAATAAGCATATTCACAGTTTATACAAAACAAAATCACCAAATAACTGATTTTGTTGTTGTTTGTAGCACATATTTATAATCAAAGTTTGTGGTTGCGTTTTGTTGTTATTTTTAGTGTCTTGTTTTATATTAACTAAGCGTATTTACAGTTCATATAAAATATAATCACCAAATAACTGATTTTGGTGTTGTTCGTGGCATATAGGTCCTTTCAAAAACAAAGAATTTGACATGTTGGATATGCGGAATGTGAGTCCGCGCGCGACCGTTCGACGCCAAAATTTAGGCGCTACTACTGCAGGGTTAAATCCCAATTTATAGCGTGATTGGATGATTTCTTATCTGCGAAACAAATGCTTTAAAATAACCTCGTTTTTTAGCTACTTTTTTGCATTTATCGCAATTTCTCAACGAAAAAATGGAATATATGGGTTTTAAAACAATTTTATCTTGTAGAGGAGAATTTCACAAAGATCAAATTCATGCAGATACTTTTTTCTCTATCTTGCATATTTGAAGAGTTATATTAAGAAATATCGGAAAAAATGAGCGATTTTTGCGTTTTTTTTGCAGTTTACAATTTTTCCTGCAAGTAGCACAAGTTTTTCAGCTGGCGGACCTTCATATTTTCTTTTCTTAGATTATTTTCGAGCAATTCCAACCAATATCTAATTTACGTCACGATACAGCCATGTCAAAGAGTAGTGCTCCTGGCCTAAATACAATTGTTTTACAATTTACAATAAATAATACATAAGTAATCACCAATAAAAATAAATTTATCTACTATAACTTACAAAGTGAAAGATTACAAGTTTGAAAACAAATTTAACAATACCTACAAATATACAAATAAATAAAATCACAGATATTTTACAAGGTTTTTCTTGAAAGTTACGAGAGTATCACAGGCTTTAATTTCATTTGGAATAGTATTATATTCTGCAATTGATGTGACGCTCCCTTGTGGCACCCCTATATTTACCTCTCTCACGCTAGCGAAATGATTGTTTATTTTCACAACCTGTTTTCGGTCACTAAGGTAGCTGTCCAACCATTTTAGTGCATTGAATTTAATACCATAAGATTCCAATTATTGCATTAGTATACATCGATCAATTGTTTCGAATGCCCGCTTCAAATCAATGAATACTCCCTTATCCATCAATTGTTTCCAACTAGTGATGGTAATTTGTAAAGCTGTTTCACAGCAGTGTTTGCTACGAAAACCCGATTGATTACCTACAGATATATTGTACAACCACAAGTAACCCAACCAATTGAAACAATTTTAAACCAACCACCACCAACAATATTGACCAGTAGCAGCATTCAAAACAACGATGAAAATATTGCGAGTAATATCACATCGTCATCTATGCAATCACCTATAACTTTTACAAACTGCCAGGGTATTTATTTTACGTTTAATTTTTATGCTGCCCCAGAAAAAAAATAACATACTTAATATCGATTTCATGAGTTTAATTTTTATATTCTTGCAATAAGTTTACATCGTTTGTGCTTAGTTTTGTTTCTAATATATTTCTCATTCAGTTACTCTAGTTTTTATTTCAGTACACTATTATTAGATATGATTTGACTCTAGTGTCATATGCGAACACAAAAATCTGAGGTACTTTTTAAATATTTATGGCTGTTGGAAAAATAGTGTACATAGCTCGTTGGAAAGTGAATTTTACTCATTTTATTTCTGCACTCACCGATGTCAACATAAATTTTAAGAAACATTAAACAATACTTTCATGAAACTTGGAATACATATAATTGTAATTTACCAAAGGAGCTTAATTAAAATATCCCAAATTTCTATTTGCATTTTATTTTTTTATATTGGGCTGTAGAAAAAATAATGTATGCAACATGTGCATAAAGTGTCTTTTTTTCACTCATGGAATTGCCGCACTCGCCTGATGGCTCGTGCAGTCAACTTTTTCCATTCGTGAAAAAAAGTGACACTTTATACACTTGTTGCATAAATTACTACGAGTATTATACTTACCTTTGTACACAGCAGAAGTAAGATTGGAACTTGATATTTTAAAATTCCGTCTATAACTACGTCCTATGCAACAATGGTCAGTCCATGCTTATTGCAGACGCATATTAAAGCGGGGCTTTTGAAATTTTGGGGGTGGCACGATTTCCCAGGGTGACCTCATAGTCCCGGTCTTCCCTAACTAAATGCGAAAGAACGTATCATACGACCCAATAATGGCTTCAATCGGTTTCGATCAGAAGCTGATCGCTCGTTTATATTGTAAGTTAAGGATGATATACTAGACGCCTACAATCCGCTTTGTGTAATACACATGTATGAAAAAACTATTGATTCATATTATAAAAACTCACTTTCAACTTCAGTTGGTGGTTGCAAGTATTGATCCATTTATTTATGCAAAACGGGTTAGTGAAGGATAATTATATTGAATAAGAAAGACAAATGATGCTCAAAAGAATGATAAAACACACGTTAATCTCCAAAACCTCAAAATACAAATATTCCTTTTTCGGTAATGCAATTCACTACAGACTTTGTAAAAAAATAATATATTTTATTGTAGAAATAAAAATAAATTAAGATTTAAAGCGTTAATTTCTCCTTCATTTTTTATTGCTTTTTATAAAATGTAATGTCCAAACAGATCCCGGTGAAGCTCTTTCCAACATGTTTGATATGCTGTCTCTGAAATGAACAGAATTTAGTGAAAATCGATAAAAAGTTTCAGAAATTAAATTTAAGAAAAGTTGGAAGTCGTTTTTAAAGTAATTTTAACTCCAAATTCAAATACAGGTTGAGAAAAAATTCAGGTGATGGCCCGTATATAACTATGATGGATCTTTCCTTTTTGCTTGAATTTAGAAACATCCTGTACATACAGGACACTATTTAACAAGTAATATACCAACTTTTCAATTTAAAAAAAATAGATAATTAAACTACAAGATTACTCTAAACACAGATATATTCTTAGTAGGAAATAAGGCATTCTGAATAATGGTGTCAGATAAGAAAAGAAAACTCCCATTATTCAAAATTTTCAAGTGAGTACGTGACAAAAAAGGAGAATGAAGGAATATTCATTAGCAAAGTTAATCAGATAAAAATAAAGCCAACTACTTTAATCTGCCAGCGAACTATATAATAGAGAATAATTGAAATTTAAAATGTATACTTTCAAAACAGGTACTGCTCAATATACCATTGAAAATAGACCACCACAGATTCTACTAATCGAATGTTACTTGTTACCAAAATACAGGGTGTTAAAGTTGAAGAAGTATGATTTAAATTGAAGTAAAATTTAAAATGTTACTACAGACAAATATTCTTTTGAGTTTACAGAATAAATTTAAATATCAATTATTGCTTTATTCTTTTTTTATCAAATTTAAAAATGGTAAGGTATTACCTATTGCGATTTTTACTATTTTTAGTTGCTGTAGACTCATCGGCACCATTTTCGGCAAAAGCAGTGATGACTTTTATTCCTGTTTTTGTGGTAAACTTTGTAGACATATCTTTAGCGAAACTGATCATATAATTTTTAGTAGCCGCTAAAACCGGACACAGTTCTTTGCCTTCCTGTGACGGAGATATAATTAGATTACAAACTGTTCCTCCACCTCCTCCCTTATGAGAACCCATAAATTCGTAACCGAGTAAAGTACTTCTAACAATGCCTTTCTGAAATAATAATTTTCAATATTAATATATATATACAACACTGACTGAAAATTTATGAATA
Organism: Galeruca laticollis; assembly: GCA_963921935.1. NCBI lineage: Eukaryota > Metazoa > Arthropoda > Insecta > Coleoptera > Chrysomelidae > Galeruca > Galeruca laticollis. The sequence continues at coordinate 79,456,236 of OY998176.1, forward strand.
TGATATAATTAAGTCGGTTAAAATACTTTGTGTACTGAAAAAAGGATTCATATGTTTCCAAAAGGTCTTTGAATCTGTTAGTATTTTATACATACAACCAAATACCAAAAAAATACTTTTCTTAGAAATTGCTCATATATTTCAAGAACCTAATACTATTAACAAAAATAGTGACCGTAATAATCTAAGTGATATTTATTATTACTTACGGGTCCGGTGCACTTCGCGACCCTCCGACTTTTGCAACGATTTTTTTATTAGAAAGCCCTATTATTATAGAACATTTTTATAGAAAAAAATTCTTGGATCATGCAGTTTTGAAAGAGAAAATCTCAATTAAATGTACATACTAAAATTCCGCCATTTTTCAAAAAAATTTGACAATTGTGTCTAGATATCAGATGGTCACAAATTTTAGGAGGAGTGTTGCCAGTTCTCATTTCCGTGACTTGTGTCTGCTTGATTTATACTATCTTCATGATTTAAATGTATGTATTGAAAATGTACTTCTTTGGACGTATTATGTATTTTCCACTGGCACTAACTTAGTACGTATATTTTATGTAGTTAGGGTAAATATAAAAAATTATGTATATATTTGTGATTTTCAATTAAAAGTTAACGTTAAATGTCCCGATAAGTATGAATATTTTTCTTATAACGAACGTATTGTTGATAATTAAAGGACAAGTATTTTTAAAATAATCGCGAGATCGCAGTTCTAGTGGATTATTTTATTCAATTTTAGTCATATTTTATATATTGCTATTATTTTACATTTGACTAATGTTCACTTGAACAAATGGAAAAATATAGTTTCCATCAAACGATGGAAAAACCTAGCTAGCTTGGGCGATAGACAAGGCGAGAAAAGAAGAAGCGATTCACCATAACACATAACCTAATATTTTAAATCTTTAAAACAACGAAGTAATATGATAAGTGTTCTAATTTAATGTCATTTTTTTTCTCCGCGTTAACTTGAGTGCAAATGTAAATGTGATGAATTTTCGCAAGTTTTGAGCCTTCTTCGCGTTAGTTTTGTGCAATTTTTCCGCTAAGTTCTGGTATACTATTATATCTGAGATTACCTATATACTATTCTGGAACATTTGTCATTCCTAGCAAACTTGTATGGCACATAATGACATCCCAAATACGCGTTCAAAGATTCAAAGTTTAAAGATAATCTTAAGTATGTACATACAAATGTTTATTTTAAATATGTCTTTAAGACGTACATTATCATTTTAATTAGATCCATTATTAGTTGTAGCAAACTTGATGTGGAATACAAATTATTTGATATTTTTTCGAGAAGGGGTGGGGAATATACCAAGATTATATTTCGTTTCACTCCTCGAACCAATTATAATCCGACCACAAATATTTGTAGTAAAACTTCAATGGAATTTTTTATTGCCGATTCAGCATAATTTACAATACTTTACCTAATTCAGTTCAATATCGGTTCCTGAACAACTGACAGATCAAAATGTAACTAGAATATCATTAAATATGAAACAAGAAATATAAAAAAAATTACTCACCTAACTTAAGTATATAGACCAAATAGAAATCAACAATGTAGTGAACTAGAGAGAATAACGCGCCGAAGTTTGATTAACTACCTATTTTTTTGTTGTGGGGAAATTTTCTATACACTTTGGAAATGAGTACCAACTTGCTGGATTCCACCAACCATGTTTTCATCTTCAACCCTTAATGGGACCAGGAAACGCCATTCTAAAGAGCCATGGTCGATCGCCTACCTGCTTAAACCTACCACCAATCTGTCCGAACTCTGTATCTAATATGTTTTTAAAAATGTGAATTCGGTCAACCCAACCTAACCCAATCTAACCTACTTATCTACCTATGAATATTTAAACTAACCTAATCTAACCTAACTAAATCTCAACTATAAACTACACAGGATAACGCGCCGAAATTTGTTCGATAATATTATTGAATCTCTAACTAGGAGTGGGACCAAACACTTGCCACCACATAAACTGATCCACTTATTCCGATAAAAATCTTGAGGACATCACCCCGGACGCCTCAAATATTGTTTAATGGACGACCAGTGGCCTTCAATATGATTCGTGCACACTCCCGTTACCGGATCCACAAAGTTTCTGGAATGGGTAACTTCCTTATGTATCTAAGGGGATGCACCTCCCAAATTTTTGAGGCCACTATATCCCCTCCGGCAGTCAGTCCATATTTCAGTACCCGGCAATACGTGACGAGAAATTATTGATTCCAGAGTATTGGCTGTTCGGTTGGGAACAAATACTACATAGACACGTTTATCCGTGACATCATAGCACCCACTGCTCTGGAATCATGAGCCCCCTATTATATTTTCGTTTGGTCAGCAAGGATTCATCGATATGCAAGATGTGACCATCCCCACTTAAAAAATGTAAACAATTAAAGTAACCCTACATGGAATCGATACCGATCAACTTTCGTTTGAATGAAATCAGTTATGCGCGAATTGCACAATCTGTTGAATTTTTCCATTCGCGCGCATTTTTCACAATATGTCCATAGGTGTTCACTCAATGTTTTCATTTGCAAATTGTGTATGTATTTCTGATAGTATAACTATTTGAGCACGTATCATTACATAATAATACGGATAATCATTTGAATTATTGAAGATTGGATTTTCGCTTGAAATACTAAAGCAGATTGATCTGGCACATCTAATATTCTGCGGTGACAAGTTCACATTTTGGAGCCTAATTAACAATTCCTCATCGTTTAAATCAATAATCGAATTCAGTTGGAAAACGTTTTGAACTTCCATTTTGACCACCGTAAAAATATTATCATAATACTATCATTTTTTTTCACTTGCGATTACTAACAACCTATCCTATCCCAATAATGAAATCAACAATATAATAACACTTTTGTCATGACCATAAACGAAGGAAAGTGCATTTAGAAATAACGTAGGCATCGTTCCGTGTACTGCGTTAAAGGGAAAGGAATAATTTATTGAATATTTAAAAAGTTCGCGGAATGTCGACGTTACTTAAGCGCAGGCGTAGATTACTATAGCTGAAACCCACGATACAAACATACTATATCGATCGTGTCTACAATCGTGAACAAGAATAGATTATCGATGAATTTGCCTATAAACCTTTCAAAACAAATCGATAATGTATGAAAATCGCCATGAGAGATTTATATTCTGTTGTTTATTGTTGATTCTGTGGTCCAGCAAAAAAGTTTGTTATGATCTCTTTCATTTGATGTAACGTATAAATCAAATCTAAGATGAACAGTACATTCTAAGGATATTTATTATTTCAAATTTCATTATTAAGTATACATGCAAATACTTTTATATTTTTATAATATATTCATATATCTATTACAACACAAAATTAATTCAACTGAAAGAAAATAAAGACCATTTGACAACGCTGCTAAAACTCATATGATGACAGAAGAGTATCCTAATTTGTGACCCTGGTTGCCTAGACATAAGATGTCAGTGTCTAATTTATAACCTATAAGTGTCAAGTGAAAATAATTACGCCTAAGAATATATTTAAAAATTGGCAAAATTTGAGTGTTTCCTTCCGGTTTTTTTTGTGAAACAGACTTATATTTAGTTCAAGATAATAACCTTAACAATTTGAAGTGAAAATATTTATTGTAAAACAGTATTAACTAGTGTTGAAAAAGTACCATTTTTCGAACTAAATTCGTGATTTTTAAAGTAATTACTGAATGATCCAGCGAAATTCTTGTTCTAATCTACTTTATTTAAGGTAAGCTATCAAACAAAATTAAAATTAACATAAAATATTCGGAGGGTCGCGAAGTGCACTGGAACCTAGTTTTGACTTGACGTGAATATTTTTTATTGCAAATTAAATGTTTATTATACGATAATAGTGTGTATTTATTGGTTAGTTCAATGAATTCCTAATAGATGGCGGTGTAAGTTAATTCCTCGGTACAACTATCTAACATCGTTTAACATCTAGGTTGCGTAGACATCCGGAAGATGGCCTAAGGTTTCCATTTCTAGATTATAGATTCTATTCCACGTTATTTTGTTTATGTTCACGACATAACCGTACTACTTTAATTTTTCGTGAATGATTTATATAATTAATTAATACTGTGTTTTGTGTTATAACTGAGCAGCAGGGCCGGCCCAAGCATAATTGGCGCCTGAAGCAAAACCCAATGTGGCCACCCTTTAAAAAAAATTGAAATAGAATTCAATAAAATAAAAATTTATTATACTATAATATACAGACTCCCAAGAACAAGATATTGATAAATGAAAATAAAACATAAAATATTGCTAAAACAGAAAACAATATTTATCATTTTATAAGGAAACTTTTCTGCATTTTTCTTTGGTAAAATCATCAATAATATCGTCGTATTCTATATTTACACTTATATCATTCTCAATGGTAAGTATGACGAGATCTGTCAATCTGTCCTGCGTCATTGTTGAACGTAAATAATTTTTTATTAATTTAAGTTTAGAAAAGGAGCGTTCTCCACTTGCCATAGATACAGGAATGGTAAGAAAAATTCTTAACGAAACAGCTACATTGGGAAAGTTTTCGGTCAAACTGTTTTTCTCCAGATAGTTTAATACTTCTAAAGGCTTTGTGCATTTATTATCCTGCACTATTTCGCACAAAGTTAAAAGCTCATTAAGCAATTCATTTGGATCTATGTCATCAGTTAGCTCAATATGTTAATCCTGACAACTTTTAAAAAACATTTTTTGAGTCCATTTGTTTCAGGGAAGGAATATCATATAAAAATTCGAAAAGTTGACTCTGGGATTTCAGCTGATTGAATCTCTGCTCAACTGAATTAATGGCGATATCCACTAAGCAGGTAAAAAACGATACTTCAAATTGTTTTAGTGGATTTTCTATAGGATCATCTTCTCCCTCATATTCAAAGAGTTTCGTCTTGCGCCGAATTCTAAATGGAAGAGGTCCAGTACTTGTAAATTCTGGCGTGATCTCCATATCCTCAACAATTTCTCTAGCCATGCATAACATTTGATTAAAACCATTCAAACGAAACCCTTTTAAAAATAAAGTTATATTTTTTAGAATAGCGGTAGTTTCATTTAACACCATATTTGGACTTTGCAACAATTTTGATCCCAAATATATTTTATATTAAATATCACACCAAATTATAGTACAGGATTTTTCATTATATATAGACCCTTCTATATATCACTTATTATTTGATGCAGATAACATGTTTGAAATAAGAGTTGAAGGGTTATTAATGTAGTTTTCAAAATTCAACAGAAATATTATACAGGATGTCCCAGAAAAGAGGGTCAGAGCCAAAGTGTTCTTTCTTAAATGGGACACTATATGTATTTTTATATTTTTGAACTGTTCACTTCAATCCGAATTCAGCAGTATATAATTGTCATAGTCTAACCTTAACAGTTCAGAAATTATATTCATTTAAAAATCGTTTTCTGTGGGATGAAAACCAACTATAAACAACGGGCAATGATAGCATTGTCATATTTGACAAGTAGTTATTTACACCATTATAAAACATTGTATTTGATAGTTTGGAAAATGCGGTATACAGATGATGAAAATATAGAAATATTGTCTCTATTTGTAAAAAATAATAATAGCAAATTAGATGCAAGGAGAGAATTTATGGAATTATATCCAAATCGGCATGCGCCTAGCAAAAATACGCTCAACAGAATATACCAGCATGTAATGACAACTAAGAACTTTTCTAGGAAAAAACGAACGTGTGTAATTAATGAGGAGGACGATTTAGATACACTTCTACATTTTGAAGGTAAAAAATATATATTTCTTTGGATTTTATGGTAGTTGAATAAGAAGGAATAATTTTTGCGCTACTACTTTTTTGTAGAAAACTCTGAAGACTCGTTAGTAACCAGCTCCAATATATTACCAAAACATCTTATGAAAATTTTTAGGACTCTCAAAAGACACAATTATAAGCCATATAAGATACTTCCCGTGCAGGCTCTTACTGAATTGCACAAACGGAAACGGTTGATATTTTGTCAGGAAATGCTTCGTCGCTTGAATGAAACTCCAGATATCCTTCAGAAAATCTGTTGGACAGCTAAATTCAGTTTTTCTACAGCTGGCGTGTTTAATAGAAAAAATAGACGTTCATGGGAAAATAATTTTTTTTTCACAATACGAATAACCAAGGACATTTGTTCTATCCTACTTACATTGAGGGTGCAGTCTAATATAATACTGTAATATTTTGCACATTTAATTTTTCCAATTATGGTATTTCGAACTTTTTTCCAGATAGACTTATAATTTCATTTTGTATATTCTTACCTAGGTAGTGGATAATGTTTGATTGAGACAAAGCTCTTCTCAAATGATCTCTAGTAACGGAATCAAATTTAGAAAGTAATTCCATTATTTTAAAAAAATTCCGTTATTTCGTTCAAAAACCGTATCGGAACTACCCCGAAGTGGCAACATTTGTGAACCGCAAAGTGGTAAAACAGCAATAATTATTTTTAAAATATCTCGCCAATACTGCCTTTCTAGGTTCAAAATTCTCTGATGTTCTTCATCAATTGTTTTACCCACTTTTAGTCTATTATCCATTTCCTTCCATTTATTAAAGTAGTCCGTATGTTTCCCAGAGCTTTCATGATACTTCTAACAATATTTTTCCAGACTCTATAGCCTTTTGACCAATTCGCCGCGTGAATATCAGAATTTTTAAATAACAAACAGCAAAAGCAATACACAGCTTCAGTACTTTTGGAGTGAACTAACCATTTTCTTCCTAATTTTTCTCCATTAGACATTATACGATAATAATATGAAGGAGAAAAATGCCTTCCAGAATCGTCTTTTGGAAAATCAACGCCTTTAACCTGTATTGGCCCTTTTTCTATTATTATCTGATGTTGGGAAACCTTTAAATTTTTCCAGGAAGCTAGGTCACTATCAACTTCGGTAACTACATCTGTAACTGTAAAGGCTTTGCTGTCAGGTTGCTCGTCATCATTTTTTGGAATATTCTGATAAATTGTTTGATTTTTCTTGAATTGTTTGACAATAATCTCTTTCATTGTATCCCCGTCATGCTTCTAAATAACTTTTAGTTGTATTCGGAACTGAGAGAGATGTGGAAGTGGAAGGAATTATAAAAGTTTCTATTGTACCAGAGAGTTTGCACAGCTGATTTTCTTTTGCCTCTGCCAGATAGCTTCTTCCTTTTTAAATCACTCATTGTCAATACGTGTGAAAATTAGGCCTTAAAATATTAATTTCGTAATACCGATCACTAACTCAATAAAAAATAGGCTTACCTTTTTTATTTAAATATTATTTTATAACGCTTAAAAGTAACAAGAATTTGTATTCGATTATTCCTGAATTCCGTCTATCAACTATTAACAATATACCACACAATACTGTGCAACCTATACAATCTCATTTCACGCAACTGATGCCTAAAGAGAAATATAGATCGAGGGTTAAAACGCAGGACCTCGTAACTAACACTTTTTTATAAAATTGGATTTTGATGCCTCAGACTTCAATTTTATAAGCGCCATCTATGTGTGAAAGGAACTAATTTTATGAAAATTATCAACCTGTCAAAATCAAACAAAACAGTAAATCGTAACTTATTTCCGTTGGTTTTCTGAAGCATTACCCCGTAAACGTCACAGGGTTCAGCTTCCCGCCACTGAAGCAAAATGTCAATGAAAGTGATCTTGAAAATCGCTTGTAAATATGAAAGAAGTAAAGTGGATGGTTAAAGTTTGTGATTAGATTCCTAATTAAGCATTCGTTTCAAAACTTTCATAACGATTGCTTTGAGTTGTTAATAATTTTATGTAAAAAAACTAACATTTTATTGCAGGTACTAGATACGAGGTCTTGCTTCACATGCTTTAGAGTAGATACGAGCTACTGCTGCATAGAAATATGTCTAGTCGAACGAGAAAAATCATGGAAATAGCCAGCATAGCGCAATGTAGTAACACCAATGAGGACAATCAACGTTTTTCTCTTCGAGAAATCACTGAAATGGATTTATCAAACAATATTCTTTTAAATGAAGCCTTATCACCCCAAGATATTTCTGATCTTATCAGAGAAGCCGAGGTAGTCTTCGTTCCTAACGAAACTCGCAATACAACTGGTGTATTGTCGGAAATGACAAACTTAATTTGTTTCCAAAATGAAGAAGACGCCCATAATGAAAGCTACATTTCAAGAGATAATGATGATAAAGCAATAGAAGAACTAATGGAATAGGTAAATGAAGATAAGACACGGCCACATGAATACGGCGCTATATTATCTAAAAAATCCAGTGAGGGTATGTTTGAAAACGAAAACGTTTTAGATGATTTAGCAAGTATGGTGCATTTTATGCCAGAAGAGAATAATAACGTTCACGACAAATACTACATTCCCGAAGCCGAAAGTGGATCTGAAAGCGAAGAAAGCGTGGAAGAGATGGGTGCAGATGCAGCACAGCTACAGGAACTTGAACAGGTAGATGAAATTGTTATAGAAAAGGAAAATAAGAAGATATCAAAAGAAAGACACTTAAGAAAAAGCAAAATAAGAGGTTAATCAATAAGAATTTACGAATGAGGGGAGAACAATTTTTACGGTTTAGAAAGCCACGGGATAAACGCAATACATTTCATGATGTACCGAGAATGAATAGAAAAATAGGTGCAAGGTGCAGCTGTAAAAAAAAATCAAAGAATCAAAAATAAAATGTTACAAAGTAACAGAAGAAATGCGTAAAACATCTTTGAACAATTCTGGACTAACATGACATGGGATCAACGGAAAGTGTACGTAAGTAACACTGCTAAAGTCACTGAAAAAGCCAGACCAAAGGTAACTGAAAATTCCCGACGAAATATAACCCTGAAATATTTTTTGATTTGTGGAAATGATGAAATACCTGTGTGCAAAACCATGTATTCGCATACTCTTTCTTTGGGGGAATGGTCCATAAGATCATGATCAACTGGAAGCCAACATAGGATGAATAAAAGTACTGAAAAATAATTAAGTCAACGAAATCAAAGAATTGATTGATTTAAGGAAGATTGAAGCTTTCTAAGACAGTTTTTAAATAATCTTAACAAACTCCCCTCGCATTACTGCAGGAGAGACACTGATAAGCTATATTTCAAGCAACAGTTTCAATCATTCGCTCAACTTCACAGGGTATACAAAACAGAATGCCAAGAAAACAACAAGACACCTTCTTCGTCTGTTGTAACGTTGACAAAAATGGCTAAAGAAATGAAATTATCTTTATTTCGTCCTAGAAACGTGTTTCAGATATTAAAACAACAATTTAACTGAACCGGAATACAGCGAACACATAAACAGGAAAAATCGTGCACGGAAGGAAAAAGAAGAAGATAAGGAAAGCCCATAGGCGTTCAGTGCCACGTTATTGTGATGGATGTACAATCTGTGAAGTTAGCACCGCAACTACAAGCTAGCGCTTTATATTACAGGACAAAGTTGTGTTGTCATAACTTCACCATCTATAATTTAAGAAATAAACAAGGTACTTGTTACTGGTTCGACGAGACAAACGCGGACGATCAAGCTTCTACCTATGCTTCGCTTCTTGTAGACTACTTAGAAGAAATTTTTTTGAATTAGTCTAACCCAATTATTCCTATTATTATCTACTCAGATGGGTGCACTGCCCAGAATCGTAATTGTGTAATGGCCAACGCTTTGCTTCACGTTTCAGAAAAGTACAAAGTTTGTATTACACAAAAATATTTAGAAAAAGGTCACAGTCAAATGGAGTGTGACTCTGTTCACAGTGCCATAGAGTCTTCCCTCAAAAATAAGGAGATCTACTCGCCCAGTGATTATCATCGTATAACTAAGGAATCTCGCAATAAAAATCTTTACTTGGTGAAAAGCATGGACTTCAGCTTCCACAAAAATTATGCCCATAAAGACTACCTTAAATACAGTTCAATACGGCCTAGCAGAACGGGTAGTGGCAATAATGTTGTTGACATACGCGCGTTGCAGTACCATGAAGGTAAAATTAGGTACAAACTAAACTTTGAAGATGATTTTAAGGATCTACCAATCAGACCTAAAAACATAGCATTAGGGAATGTCATATTTCCCCAACTATTTAAGGAGAAACTGCCCATTTTTAGCGTGAAATACACCTTCAAGCGATTAAACAAGTTATTCCGAAAGACTGCTGGAGTTTTTACGACTCCCTTCGACACAAGTAGATTTTTATAGAGATTTATTTTATTTTCGTTTTATTCTTTGCCAAAGAAAATGCCATTATTTTTTATAAGTACCTATAATAATGATTATTTTATGTTATGTTATAATATTTTGTGTATTGAATGTGTTGTGTGTATTAAATGATGTTTAAAAGTATTATTCAATTTGCTTATTGATTGATAAGTTTGCTTATTGTTCTTTATATTTTATTACACAAATTACTAAAGAAAAACAATCATGGTTTCCTGCTTTTCAGTTCATGAAAGAATTCTTTATTATTAACCTACAATGTGGCATTACCATGTAACTGACATATCCTGATAAGACATTACCACATAAGTGACCGTTTGTTGAAAAAAAATGAATTGGTGTATTTTTAATATTATAGCAAATATTTTATTGTAATTTTTAAGCGAATAAATACTGAAAGTCCAAAAACTAGCGGCTATTTATAACTCAAAATAGTTTTTCTCGTTTCCTGAACATATTACGTTTTGCGGGTTACGAGGTCCTGCGTTTTAGCCCTCGAGCTGAGTAATGTGTCAGATACCATGATGCCACGTTCACTTAAAAGGCGGCACTCTTCGGAGTTTTCGAATTTATTCAAATTTCACCATAAATGCTGCCATGCCGCCCCAAGAATAATGCCGCCTGAGGCGGTCGCCTCACCCCTCGAGCCGGCCCTGCTGAGCAGTGTTTCGTTGGTATATTATTGTCATTTTTAACAGAAAAATAATTATAACAATAATGTATGGATTATAGACACTTACAATATTTTGATTTATTTCATCAGTCCACATCTTTTCCACCGATTGTTCAACTACATTCAATATTATATCTATTTGTTGAAAGTGGGATCTTGTTTTAAGGAAAGCATCTGGAAATGAAACAAAAATTACATCATAATATTTTGTGAATAATGATAGAAAGTTCAAATTCCTTCAATAATTCGCTTTGTCCAGTTGGCCAGAAAAGTTACAGAACTAATGTAAAGGTTATCTACCAAACTAAGCCCAAAATCTATGTTCTACTTATTTTGATTTTATTAAGCTGTGGAGAAAAAGAGAGGAACACCTAGAATAAGCTATATAGAATATCCCTGGAAAAAAAGAGAAGCTAAAGATTTGACTTCTTAACCTTAACAAATCATTTTGTTTGAATCTACTTACTTCTCAATAACAAGACATTATCCAAATCGGTTTTGATGAACGCCGCGTTACTCGTTTCGCAATCCGTACAAACCTGGCATAGTTTTTGTTTGCCATCCTTCTCACACGAGTCTGCAATCATCACGCCCTTTAATTATTTTTGCGGTCAGCACCAATCTATGAACAAAAAAACCTTACCTTAGCACCGCATCTCAATAGTTCTTTGACACATACTATCCCGAAAGGTGTTGCCCCTCCTGTCACTATGGCTACTTTACTAGACAGACCGGATGAGTCCAGAAATGGTGCGTTGCTTTTTTGTCGTTTCGATGTGTTGATTGGGTCTCCATCTTCAGAAATTACGGCAAGTTTTAACGTTCGTACACTAGAAATCATTTTATTTATTGATATCAGATTTTTCGAGATGTAATTTGAATTAAATGAGGTTTTACTCGTTTTCTGAAGGAAAACTAATTACTTCTTTGGATGTATTTCTTGACAGATATTGAATTATATATTAGTAGACTTCTGTTTGAAGATGAAAGTAAAAATTCATAACTTAAAAACGGAATAACGCCTTAACCGATCTGTAAATACAGTGCGGTCATATTAATTCATTTTAAAGGTTTTTTTATTGAATATCGCGCATAATTATAATCAATTGTAGTCGTAAAATAATTGATTTTGCTTTTGTGGTTTTTGCATAAAATTTGTCAAAAATGATCCGTTTACTTGACTTATTTTCACTATTTTGTGAAATTATTATTTATTTAGATTCAATCGTTTTGAATATATTAAAAAGTGTGAAGAAAGTAATTGAAAAAGTAATAAACTAATTAGATAACAATCATAGACATTGAATTATAGACCAGGAATTGAAAGAGTTAAATACATCAATGAATAACTTGGAAGAATTTAAAACATGCATTTGCTAATAAATGACAATAATAAAGAATTTGGAAAAAAACAGTGACAAATTTAGAAGACAAGTATCAAATCCTCAGAATTGTGAACAAACAAAGTATTATAATAGTATGGAAAGTCCTTATCAGGAATTCACTGCTGGAGACCATCAAAATGAAAGTAAAATTGACAGCATGTCAGAAGTTGGAGATGTGGGAGGAAAATCAGAAGATACGAAGTATTCATCTGCTGCTAAAACCGAAGAAAAAAAATGGAAATATTAGGAAACTACATAAAGCGTTTCCAATTTCAGAGGTAGCCTGTATCAAAAATTGGGTTGTGATCATGGATGAGAATTTAAAAAGTTATGAATATGAAGATTTTAAATCTTAGGTAGTCAAAATAACAGATGATTAGCATATCCATTAAACATTGATTGATTGTTATATTGCACTGCAAGCTTAAAGTCTATTATGACCCCCCCCCTTTCAGACCTGTTCTCGCAACCATCTACTTCTACAGCTCGCCTTACAGTTCCAGACTTCTAATGAGCTACAATATTTGGGATGGCATCTAGGAGGTTAGATCATCGCTCCAAAGCACTTTTTGCGTTGGCTTGCAATAGCAAGGCATTCTAAAACTAGGTTACTCAGAGTTTCTCCCTCCTCCCCTCAGAATTTGCATTTGCCAGTTTCTACTAGACATATCCTCATTACGTGCTTTCTGAGGCGGCAGTGTCCGGTGAGGAAGCCCGTGAAGAGATGTAGTTTGTTTCTGCTGAGATCCAAATTCTTTTTAGATCTAGCTGTTTTTGGAGTAATTCAGCCCAAGGAAGGTAACGCCAGAATGCTTTTATTTATAGACATATTGTTTAACCTAATTATACACAGATATAACAGTTAGTTTTGTCCAAGATATCGTAACAGAACTAAGTGGGTGGTGTATTCCATATCCCAGTCTTCCTTTTTGCTTAGAATCGTAGTGAAGTTCTTTTCGATGCTTACTTGATCATTTCGTGGCTGGGAAGATTCTTTTATGAGATGTACTTTGTTAGAGAGGACCAAGCTCCTTTATTTTCAATACGCTCATTGCCTGAACCTTCTCTAGATATTCTAAGTATGGTCTGATGGGCTGATCTTTCTAACATCAGATGCAGAGGTGTGAGATCTATAATAATATTAAGTGCCCTAATTAGGCACGATCTCATATCTTAAGTTGAGAGTCTTCCTTGCTTTGTCATGTCAAACAAGTTAAACATTAGAAGTATATTAATTTGTTGAATGTTTACTACCTGTGTATGTACGCTGTACATTTTTTCGGGTATTATTTATAAATACCTCACGTACAAGGTTTAAGAACTACCTGGCACTTAGACAATTTCTGTGTTTTTATATGTTTGTTTACATTTTTCCCTGTTCATATTTCTATATTATAATATGTATATAAACATGATTATGAATTAATAAATTGTATACTCACCTGTTATGAGTACTGTTTTGATTTAGACACACCAATAATTTTGAATACTTGCGCATGTTATTTGACACGAAAATCTATAAAAAACATGTTGCTTTCACGAACACATTAAAGATATACGTCAAAAAGTGTCAACCAGCAGCAATATCAAATATTTGTTAGGTTAACTGAGATTATAGAACAAATATCAATTCAATCCTAGTATAAGTGGTGTGTTCAGTAATTGAGATGACTTCTCAAATTTCGCGTGTAATCTTCCTAATGCATAGAGAAGGAATGCTTCGTGCTGAAGTATTAGCTCGCCTGCCCATGTAAATTTCGAGGGCGAAAGTGCAGTAACTGGTATCATTTTTTGCAACTTTGCTGGAGAGATGAAAACTGCTAGCACGCTTATTTTGAATTTGTTTTAAAAATTATTTTTATTTATTTTTTTAGACTAATAAAATAATGTGTTTAAAGTTTATAGTATTGTAAAAAATAATAAATTGTATAGGAGGTCCTGCACAATAAATTTAACAACGTTATGAGCTACTGCATCAATTGTATACATACTTAATTATTAATTAAATATTAATGAACAAGCTATTAGGTTCAAATGAATATTGTACGGAATGTGCTAAATTAAAGTTGTTTATTGAAAGAAAAAAGGTTACATAGTTGTATAAAAATAAAGAGACAAAGTTTTACGTTCTAGACTCCATCTTACTGACGCATTAACAACGTTCTTCTTCTTTTAATTTTAGCTAGCATGAAACATATTTTTCAGGGTTGCCTACAGACAACAATTGAACAACTTTAACACAAGTAAATGGAAAACTTTAAGGATACCTTTTTTATAATTCATTTTTACATATAAAAATACAAAGTTAATATGTCAGATTGTCAAACATATTATCAAATTTCATAAGAAGAAAAACAATATTCCAATTCATGTTACAATGTTAATTCTGGACTGGACATGTCAGTAGATATGAAACTGAGTTATTCAAAGTTGTAAATTTTTTTTTGCGGCGTTAATTTTAGCAGTCCCTTTTCTAATATTTTCGCTCTTCTTAGAATTTTCTTCTTTCTTAGAAACATCCTTTTTAGTACGGTCCACTTTCTTTGTAGCGTTTTCTAATTTTCCAGTGTCTTCATTTTTTTTTGATTTTTTCTTCATATCTATAACAAAAACTATTTGAATATTTTGTAAGTTGTCAGTTCTTTCAGTTCAGTATATTCCATGTGATAATGAGAAATGTATACGAAATGAAATCATTATATTATATTATCCAATTCCATTATTAAATAAATAATGAATTTAAGAAGATTACTCACTTTTTATGTTGATACAAAGACTTGTAATTTATTCACGCAAAATTTTGAATTAACCGACGTTTTTGCGATATTATGTCAAATAGTTATATATCAAATTATTATAGGATCAAGGATCACTAAATTGATACAATTCTTCTTCTTCTTTTTCAAGATCTTTGGCTAAATTCTTCCGAACTATTTACCCAGATGAAATTTCCTACCTAGATAATTATAATCACTGAAAGAAGCTGCACTCACGTACGTCTGGCAATAGTCATCACTCCTTCCTCTCTGAAATTTAAAAGTTTACATAGATTTCCAATTCACATTAAATTTCAGTTCATGCGAAAATCTGAAGTCACAAGAGTTTACAAAGCCATTTACAATTTACAGTTAATGTCCTTCAGAAACTTACAAACTAACAAAACTACACAATCAGTAGTCTCTCTCAATATACAATTTAGATTAAGCACCATAGCAAACGGGTTAAAGCATTCAATTATGTCTATATAAAATTTGTCCCATACACCTTTGTTAATTTCACACGCAAAAAAAATGTGGTTAACATTAGCTACTGCTCCACAATCGCACAAAGGAGACTATACCAGTCCAATTCTATTTGGGCGATCTTTGGAATAACAGTGCCCAATTCTTAATCATGAATAAGTGGATAATTTAGATTTGTTCAATTGGCTTTCACTAAACCATGGCTTTTTAGGAAAGTGGTCCAATGGTCTGTATAAATGTTGACCTTTGAAAGCACACAAATATCTCCATTCTTCTTCCCATAATTCGTAGATATCAGATTTAATATTAGGTAAGGCTTTTCTTGGCGAGCGTATCTGCCATCTCGTTCCCGTTTATGGAGTTATGGCTCAGAATCCATCCCAATTTTATAAGGATGTTATTTTTCTTAGCCTCCCATAAATCGTGTCTGATCTCCAGCTCTGTGTTTTCCGAGCAGGCGCTGTTACCACATCTAGTTATTTTACTTAATGCACTTGCTGAGTCTGACAATACTAACGTTTTAGGTATGTTACAATCTATAATTCTTCAAATTGCAATGGAAATGGCACAAATCTCCGCTGTGCATATACTGGCTTCATTACAGATTCTGACTGAAGTTGTATCAGTTATATTGTTGTGTTTGTTGTAAATTCCAAATCCAACTCGATTTTATCTGTTTTTGGATCCGTCCGTGAAAAATATCTGCCAATCCTGCCATTTTTCCATGATAATATTATTAAATAGGGGGTCGTTATTAGGCAAGTCTTTACATAGATCAAATGAAATAAGGGGAATGTGAAGTATTTGAGACTCAAATTCATAAAGATAGCAAGGAAATTTATCAATTTTTTTTAGAATAGGAAGATAGACGAGAGCTCCATCGGGCCCCTCGAGAATTGGAAAATTATGAAGCAATTGTATATTATTGTTATTCTGGTACAATTCCAGAAGACCTCTTGAAACTAAATTATTTTCAATTGACAAATATTTATTAATATACTTTTCCGCCAGCCAGATCCTCCTCCACTTAAGGGGAAGTTCACCAGTTTCAGCCAGTAGTGAAACCGTGGGCGACGTTTTCATCGCACTTAATACCCTGAGTGCTCTGAATTGAATTTTGTCCAATTTGTAAAGGTTCTGAAAGGAAGAATTATAAATGAGGATAGTGCCAATATCAAGGTGGGATCTTACCAATCCCCTGTAAATCATCATCAGCAGTTTGGGATCTGCACCCCAGGAATTCCCTGCCACAGACCTCATGACATCAATGCCCTTTTGGGTCTTAACAACTATGTTATAAATATCAATATTGAATTTCAGTTTATCATCAAAGACAACTCCCAGATAGTTATATCTATTAACAAAGTCAATTGAATGTCCATTGACTATTATATTTTGAGGCCTATCTCTAGTAGATCTCCTTTGAAATTACATACATCTTCCTGCATGGTTCTACCTTTGTTGTACCGCGAGCTTTTCTTGGCTGCTTTGCATTTAAGAGGTTCTTGGTTTACAGGAGTCGTAGGACGCTTACACGAACTGCGTGCATGCTCTAGCTCGTCACAATTACAGCACCTGGTTTTCTTCGCCCTCTTGTCTACCATACCTTTCAACAAGTTGACGATCTGGTCAAGTCTGTCATCGTCACCTTCTTCCTGTATGGTCATATCTTTGTTGTATCCCGAAGCCATCGTGGCTGCTTCATATTCAAGAGCAGCAGTCAATGCATCGACCAATGTTTTAGGATGGGCTAATCGAAGCGTATTCTCCATATCGTGGTCACACAAGCCGTCAATAAAAGCCTGGATGCCTAAACATTCCATCATGTTCTCTGGTGCTGATGGATAAGCAAATCGGACTAGTCGGGCAATATCCATTTCATACTCTTGAAGGGTTTCGTCACGTCCGCCTTCGGTTCTTCAGCTGGAATCTGTACAACTGTTCCAAATGTTCATTACCATATCGCATGTTCAACCTCTTCTTCAGCTGCTCGAAGTCATCCGTTTCTTCCAAAGGTATCGTCTGGAGTACATCTAAGGCATCTCCGCGAAGCGCGATGGTTAAGTTCACTGCCTTCTCTCTATCGGACCAATTATTCACTCTAGCGGCTGCTTCAAATTGTTTCACATAATTGGTCCACGACGTTTTTCCATCGAACGTTGGGGCCCTGACTCGGGTGAAACTGCCAATGTCTTCGAAATTAGGTAGTGTTTCTGGCTTGCAAGGTTTCGTTTGCTCGGTCTTTTTTTCTTCCTCTGGCGTGCCTCGCGTTCTTGATTCGGCAATCTTTTCTTCTAACTCCTTGATTTTCTCGTCTATCGTTGATATTTTATTCTCGATTTTCTCGTCCATCGTTGACATCTTATCCTCGATTTCAGATTTTAGAGACGAAATTTCATTTTCAATGTCAGTGGCAATATCGTTTTTCATTAATAAAATATCGGCAGATATATCGTTCTTCAAAGTAGAAATCTTCTCGTCCATGTTCTCTCCCATGGCAGAAATCTTCTCGTCCATGTTTGTAGAAATGTCGAGCTTTATAGTAGAAATCTTCTCGTTCATGTTAGCTGAAATATCATTTTTCATAGTAGATATATCGTTCTTCATATCAGAAATCTTCTCGTCCATGTTAGCAGAAATATTAGCAGAAATTGACGAGATTAAGGTGGAAGCCTCGTCATTAAATAAAACTGTTTCTGGATCAAAGCCGTCATTTTCCAGTGCCACTTTAAGTCTTTATACTAGTTCACTTTTCTTACCGGACGTTTCCAACTCAGGATCTTCCAATTCTGCTCTTAATTCCGCCACTTTCAGATCCCTTATTCTCTTGGCCATTTTTACGTAGATATTTATCTATATTACCCCACACCTGACACCAATGTAATGTTTTTGTTATATATTTAAACAATAAACGGGTGGGATAAATTTTAAACTCACAATATGGCTACTAACTAATTTATTTAAACACTAACTCACTAACACTTAATTTATAAATACTCAATACATTCACTTAAACTAATTTATATAATCACTTAATTTATATTCACTTATTTACTGTTTATTTGTTAAGATCACTTTATCAACTCCCCAACTCTTCCTGATCAGTCCCTTATATAATAAAGCCATTTTTACTAGCAAATTCCGGTCTGGACAAAATCAATTGGTTCTGGCCTTTTCTAGATAACTCTGATAACAAAAACAATGTTTACATAAGATAGTTGTAAACTCGTAAACAGTTTTTTATAACTGCGTATCCGCCATTTTAACTTTAATACCTGGCTTACACAGAGTCGGTTTTAGGGACTATACCAGTGTGCTGTTTCGTAACAGTAATATCCTCATTATCAAACCAATTTCTTACTGTTGCCGCAGTATGTGGCCTGCGGCAGTAGTAAATGAAGGGACGACAGGTTCTAAGATACGGTCAATATATTGATATTGATTCAAAGCGCCTTTGACAATAACGGGGGTCTATGCGATGGCGATTTGCCTTTCTAACGCTCCAAGCTTCAGGGTCGTACAAAAAGATTGAAAAAACAATAGACCGAACCTGCAACATTTTGGTGGCTTTGGTGCTATTATTGTCGCGCCATATTTTAAGCAGTTTGGTCGTAGCGGACCGTGTTTGTTGAATGCGCCGACGAATTTTAGCTTCGCAACTGCCTGCATTTTCAATCAGGGAATCGAGTTATACAAAACTTTGGATCACCTTACAACGACCTACTGATGTAATTTCAGGATGATTGTTATGTTCCCTATCGATGATCATGACTTTGGTCTTGCTATTGTTCAAACTGAGACCACACGCTGCGCTGTGTTGTTCTAAGAAGTTGAGTAAATTTAACAATTCATCCTGAGAAGAAGCAATAATGGTAGTATCATCGGTAAACCTTAAATTTGATAACTTGATTCCACCAATAGTTACACCACCATCCCAGCACAAATTCGGAATAAATATTAAACAACATGGGCGACAACATACAACTCTGACGAACCCCTTTCTTTGTTGTAATTGGACCAGACATGTTACAGTCAACTCTTACATGAGCTATGTGGACTCATAGACCTGTTGTATGAGAAATATCAGGTGGTATGAACTCCCATGGTAAGAAGAATTTTCCTTAGTTTAGGCCACTTAACGTTGTCCTTAAAAACAGATATACAGTGTGTGTCCCAAGTTAGCGTTTACATGCAGTATCTCGCTTGATTTGAAAAATAATCCAATATTGTAAAAACTGTTTTGAATTGCATCAAAATTCCTTCCTAATGCCGTATCAGAAACTTTATTTCACTTAACTCTCCTTTGGCAGTCACCCCTCCCTGTCTATTTTCAAATGGTACCTCCTGTATTATATTTTCGTTGAAAATGTAATAATTGTAAAATACTTGCTGGTTTTTTCATTATTACCACCAAAAAATTAACATTTTGTAAATTCTGAATTTCCTTATTGAACTAAAATACAAATAATGAAGAGAAAAATTTCAAGTGCTCAAAATTATTCCTCACAGATTCCATACAAGCTTCAAAGCGTTTTAAAAGCGCTTTTGTGCACGCAGCCTGGATCATTGCTGGTGTGATACTACGACATGCCTCACGAATGCGTTCGTTACGATCATATAAATCTACAGGCTGTCTTCGATATACTCATTCTTTAAGACAATTCCACAAAAAAAGTCCAGTGGCGTTAGATCAGGCGAGCGGGGAGGCCAAGCTATAGGTCCATAAGTACCTATCCATCTGTTGTAAAAAGACTGAGATACTCCGCAATAATACCTGCATTATGAGGTGGAGCCAGACATGTTATTGTATTTCGTTCTGCCAAAGGCATGTCTTCCATAAGTTCACATATTGTGTTTTCAAGAAAATCTAAATACATCTGGTCAGTCAATATGCCCTCGTAAAAGTATGGCCCAATCAAATGACTATTGAATAACACACACCATCCATATGTACTCCAAACTGTTTAAAAACGAGTTGAACGCACCCAGTGAAAATTTTCGTTCGACCAATAATGGGCATTGTGTGTATTAACGACACCATTGTTGTGAAAGTTGCTTTCATCACTTCAAAATATTTGATTTAATAGTAAGGGATTGTCGGGAATTATAACATCGATAAGAGATATGTATCCTGGTAGTAATGGATTATTTCACAAAGTGGGTGGAAATTTATGCGATCCCGAATCAAGAGGCCATAACTGTCACGGATGTACTGGTGAAAAAATTTATTAGCCGATACGGCGTGCCATTGGAAGTCCACAGCGATCAAGGAAGAAATTTCGAAAGCCAGGTATTCCAGGAAACTTGTGACAAGCTGGAAATGAAGAAGTCCAAGATAACAGCATTACATCCACAGTCAGATTGAATGGTCGAGAGAATGAACAGGACTATTGGAAAATACCTGCCCAAAGTGGTTTCCAGCCATCGGAGAGATTGGAACCAGTATCTTTCCCTATTTGCGTTGGATTATCGATCTGCAATAAATGAGTCCACGGATAAAACACCTGCGATAATTCCATAAAATGAGGCATCTATCGTATAAGCAAGATCCCCACATTACATTGGTGTCAGAAGTGGGATAATATAAATAAATAGCTACGTAAAAATGGACAAGAGATTATGTGACCTGAAAGTGACGGAACTATAGGCAGAATTGGAAAATCGTGAGTTAGGAACGTCCGGTAAGAAGAGTGAATTAGTAGAAAGACTTAAAGTGGCACTGGTAAGTGATAGTTTCGATCCAGAAATATTCCTATTCAAAGACGAGACTTCCACCTCAATCTCGTCAATTTCTGATATAGAGAAGGATATTTCTGCCACGGAAAAGAAGATTTCAAAAAATGTTAAAAACTATATTTCTACTATGAAGAATGAATTTTTCTGCCATGGACGAGAAGATTTCAACCATGAAGAACGTTATCTCTGCTAACATGGACAAACTTTCTGCCGATACTTAATTAATGAAAAACGACATTGTTGCTGACGTTGAAAATGAAATTTCGTCTATAAAATCGGATATGTAGAATAAGATGACAACGATGGAAAATCAGATGGATGAGAAAATCAAGGAGTTAGAAAGAAAGGTTACTGATTTAAGAACACAAGACACTCCAGCAGGAGAAAAGGAGACCAAGAAAACAAAACTTTGCAAGCCAGAAATACATCATAAGATAGAAGACATTGGCAGTTTTACCCGAGTAAAGGCTCCAACGTTCGACGGAAAGACGTCGTGGACCAATTATGTGAAACAGTTTGAAGCTGCCGCTAGAGTGAATAATTGATCCGACAGGGAGAAGGCAGTAAACTTAAACATCGCGCACCGAGGAGATGCCTCAGATGGACTTCAGACGATACTACTTGAATGAACGGATGATTTCGAGCAGCAGAAGAAGAGGTTGGTCATGCGATATGGTCACGAAAATCTAGAACATTTTTACCAATCCCAGCTAAAGAACCTGAGACAGAAACGTGTCGAAGCTCTTCAAGAGTATGAAGTGGATATTGCCAGACTAGCTCGAATTGCTTATCCATCAGCACCAGAGAACATGATGGAATATCTGGGCATCCATGCCTTTATTGATGGTTTACGAGACTCCGACATGTGGAGGAGGCTTCATTTAGCCAACACCAAATCATTGGTAGACGCATTGACAGCTGCTCTTGAATATGTAGCAGCAAATGAAGGCTTCGGGTTATAACAAATTTAAGACCATACAAGAAGGAGGTGACAGAGACAGATTTGACCAGATCGTCAGTTTGATAAAAAGTATGATGGACAGGAGGCTGAGAAAGATCAGATGCTGGAATTGTGGTGTCCTAGGACATCTACGCAGTTCGTGTAAGCGCCCCAGGACTCCTGCAAACGAAGAATCACAGGAAAACTAGAACGGGTCGGCTACGAGGGGGCAACACCGACCCATGATCGTTCAAAAGACCTAATCTTACTGATATTTTCCCTCAGATGTCGCAGCGACAGTGTATATGTAGATGGCGAGGTGGATGGCAAGAAATATAGTGTGTCAAGAAACTCTCCTTCCAAACGAAAACTACATTTACTATAGGTGATTTTAAGTCGATTTAGCTCAAATTACCTCTATCCGAAAATGCTTCCTAAGGGAGCTACAGCCCTTTAAAGAAGACGTCCTCATATGAGTTTTCTTCAAATTACTCATAAATACCGTTACTTAAAATATTCAAACTTGGTATAATCAATAAACAATTACAGACCAGTCGATTGCTGTAAATAAACTTTTTCTAGATCCATCACAAGCGTGTTAGTTGGGTGAACCAGCAGGTATCCGACACCGAATTTCAAGAATTCAAGATGATTTTTATAAAAAATGTTCTCTTCTTTAAAATTGATATCATGAATCGTTTTGGAGAAAAATAAATTTAAACTTTTTGTGTTTCTTACATAAAATCATGTTGGGTTATAATCTGTAATATCAAGTTGGCTTTGAAAAATCAACAAAATATGATAATGCGTCAAATTATTTTGATTCTAAACAGTTATTATTGTTATTGTGTGTGAAAGGTAAAAAATAATAGTTAATTTGATCAAAATGGTTTATTTTTCGATTGAAGAATATGCTGATATGCATTTAGTTTATGGGGAAGTACAATGTAACGCTCGTGCAGCAGAGCGAAGATATGCGGAAAAATTTTCAAACAGACGGCATCCTGCTCGCGCAACATTTCTAGCCGTATACCAAAGATTAAGAGAAAGTGGCTCAGTAGTACGTGAAAATACTGAAACTTGTAGAAAACCTGATGTGACAATGGAATACGAAGACGATATTTTGATTTAAATCGAAAATAATCCTGAGGTTAGCACCAGAAGACTCGCTGCTATGTATCCTGGCATTTCCAAGTCTTCCATGTCGAATATTATTCATAAAGAAAACCTTCATCCTATCCATTTTCAAAAAGTTTTAGCCATGGTGGATGGTGATTTCCTTGCCCGCATTTTTCAAACTGGTTGCCGAACAAAAAAATTCAGGATCCTAATTTCTTTTCCAATATTTTATTTTGCGATGAATCTACGTTTACCAGAGACGGAATTTTTAATTTACATAATGCACATCATTATGCCTACATTGGTGATAATCCTAATGCAACAGTGGAGAAAAAGCACCAGCAAAGATTTAGTATAAATGTTTGGATAGGTGTAATCGGTAATCAGCTTCTGGGACCCGTAGACCTTCCTAGCCGTTTAACAGGACAAGAATATCTTGATTTCGTACAAAATGGTTCACCTGATGTGATAGATGAGGTTCCCCTGATGATTTGAAATAATTTATGGTTCATGCACGACGGCTGCCCAGCTCATTTTAGTAAAAGGTTCGTCAATATCTCGACAATAACTATTACGATAAATGGATTGGAAGAGGTGATCCAGTTAATTGGCCCCCAAGATCTCCAGATTTAAGCTCCTGTGATTTTTGTATTTGGGGTTATTTAAAATCATTAGTCTATGCTGTTCCAATAGAAACCCGTAATCAGCTGTGCCAAACAATTCAAAACGCTTGTAATGAAATTAGAAATAATGCAGGAATTTTTGCAAAATCTAGGCGATCTTTAGAGAAAAGAATAAATTTGTGTATTGAGACAAATGGTCGTCATGTAGAGCATCTGTTGTAAAATTATTTCCTTATTTCTGTTGGTAATAATCTCCAACTTTGTTTTTTTAATTGTTGTTTTATACTCTCACGAAATAAAATTAATTTAAAATTTCCAAAACAATGTAAGCAACTTGATACATAAAAAACTTGTTTTATTTATTTTACCAAAAATCATTATTTTTGTTTTATCTGCATTTATTTCTAATCCCATCCTACTTCCTTCACTTGTGGTTTCCCTTATTGTGTTTTCCAGAATCTCTCTTGTCTTTGATATGATTACTATATCGTCCGCATAGGCAATTATCTGTCTTTCGCTCGTCCTGAGATTGCTTCTTTGTATTCGTCTCATTGCATATTCAAGTGTTAGGTTAAATAATATTGCCGATAGCGAATCACCTTGTCTTACACCCTTATTTATGTATATTTCATCAGTTTCACCTCCTTGTGTTTTTATCATAGCCCTTGAGTTTTCCCTAGTCATCTTGATTAACCTTCTCAATTTATCATTAATGCCTAGTTTTTTCAAAGCAGACAAAAGTTCTCCTCTATGTATTGAATCGAAAGCTTACCGAAAGTCTACATATAACATTTCCAGTTCTATTTGATATTCATATGCTTTTTCCATTATCTGCTTCAGTGTATATATGGCATCCACCGCTGATATTCCTGTTACGAATCCACACTGATATCGTCCTATAGTATTTCCTGTAGTGTCTCTTAGCCTTCTGTTTATTGTAGCTGATAGTATTTTATAGGCAGTATTCAGTAATGTAATACCTCTATAGTTTTGGCATTCATGCTGGTCACCTTTTTGTGGATTGTAATTATCTGGCCATTCTACAGACATATTTTCTTCTCTCCACATTTTTATTATAAGTTGGTATACTATATCATGAAGCTTCTCACCTCCGTACTTTATCAGTTCCATATTTATGCTATATTTTCCAGGAGCTTTTTCGTTTCGGCTGTTGTTAATAATCTCCATAATCTCTGCTCTTGTAGGTTCTTCCAATATTTTTTCTTGTGATATTTCTTCAATATCTGAATCTTCTACTAGTAAAATACTAAAGTGATCCATCCATATTTGCTTGTATTCATTTTCTTCTTCAATGACTTTGCCATATTGGTTTTTTATACTTTTCGTTTTGCCCTTATAGGTTCGGCTTTGTTCATTTATATTTTTATAAAATTTCTTGGTATTACACTTCTTTATTTCTTGTTCTATTTCTTTTATATTGTTATCCATCCATTCTCGCTTTGATTTTCTTATCATTTTGTTACAGTTATTTTTGCTTTTTATGTATTCTTGCTTATGCTTTATTCCGTTTGTTCTTATCCATTTTTGTATTTTTTCCTTTTTTTTCTATTGCTACACGGCAACTATCATTGTACCACTCTTTCCTTTTATCTCTATCCATTTTGCCTATGTGTTTTTCCGTTGTTATTTGAATGGATTTTTTTATAGCTTTCCATTGTGCGTTAACGTTGTCTTCCTTTTTCACTATTTTCCTTAGTAATTCTTCTATCTGTGTTTCATATTCTTTCCTTACTTTCTCTTCACTTAGCTTTGTTATGTTCCATCCAATGCATTTCTGTCCCTTGTTGTTTTTTTAATCTTTTGTTTTATTTTGGCAATAACAAGAAAGTGATCGGAGTCTGCACATGCTCCTCTGTATGTTCTCACGTCCTTTATTGATGTTTGTTTTCTCCTATTAAATAATATACGGTCTATTTGAGATGCTGCTTTGTTATCAGGCGACATCCATGTTATTATGAACAATTTGAATTTGTAAAACAAGAAAAGTAATTACGTTATTTTCTTCAACTTCTAATGCAAATTCAATTTTTGGGTGCTAATTATTGTTATGATTGAAAAATACATCTAATTGTCGTTTACTACCTGCAAAACTAGCTAATATGTCATCTACCAAAATAAGATATTTTTTAAAATGTTACATTCAAAGATTTTTTTTCTAAACTTTCAATGAAAATGTTTGCCAAAATTGGTGATATAGGGCTTCCCATTGGAAAACAATCATTTTGAATGTATACTTTATTGTCAACAGTGAAATTATTCTGATTAATACATACATCAAATAAATCATGTTTATCTGATATTATTATAACATGAATAGATTCCACAAAGTAAAGATTGTAACAGTGAATTTAGGATTTTCTGTTATGTATTTTTTCAATTTTATAATTATATTCAAAAGTTGTAGATCTTTTACAACAATACCCTTGAAAGTATATTTTTAATAATTTTACTAAGGAATATAGAAAATGTAACAATAAAACATACTAAAGCTTAATAACTTTTATTAAAACTAAAAATAATATATAAAAACTATGTCACGTGACTGGTCTTGTAGGCCGTGTGCGACTGATACATAAATTTGAACTGCGTCTTCTGAAGGGCTAATAAAAAAACTTTTTAGATATATCGAGCTTTATTTTACAGTTACAAAAATTATCGAAGTTATTTCTGCCAAATCACAAAAACAGTTACTTTGCATTCCAATTTTTTTATTGTTCCAACTCCTTCGATGTCAAATTATTTTTTACTTGGTGGCGTATTACATTTTCCAGTTATCGAAGTTTTTGATGTATCCAGTTCTTTAGAATCTTCCTTTTTGGACGATAGCTTCTGATTATTCTTCTCAAGTTCTCTACGTGCTTCGAGTTTCCTTGTTCGCTCTTTTAACTTCTCCAAATTTAATTTATCAAAATCAGTTTCATCTGCTGGATTTTTTCTATCATCATTTACTGTGCAGGTTTTGATTCTAGGACACGCAAATTGCTTAGGAAACTTAGGATCGTTACAAGGAGTTGGTATTTTAGTTTTAGTTGTAGGATCGATTTGATCACCCTTACTACTAAATGATTTCTTACTTGGATCATTCTTCTTATTTGAACCCATGTTGGTCGACGACTTTGCTGGTTTGGATTTTGCCGAAATTTTTAACACGAATGTTTCAGATGTTTTAGGGACCCATACAGTTTTTCTACCATCTTCTTTGAACATAGACACGATCGTTTCCGATTTAGTACCAGATTGTTTGTTTTTATTAGGTTGGACAATTATAAATGTTTCTATTTCGTCCACATCGTTCGTGCGAACTGATTCTAGTACTTTGCTGGCCAAATTCACATCAGAATCTTCTACTTTTTTAGGTGCCTTTTCACTGGGTTTTGATTTAATATATTCTGAATCTAATTGCTCACTGCAATCTACTACCTTATTATCCTTGATGTTCCTAGAATCTGCTTTTTTAGTTGGTTTCATTCCTGAATCTAATTTCTCAGTAGCTTTAGTTGTTTTAGAATTATTTGTGTCGCTAGATTCAGATTTTTCAATTGGTTTTATCTGGTTTTTGAATTTTCCAGACTCTGCCGTTATATTCTTGGTTTTGATGTAGCTATAATCAATTTTTTTAATCGCTTCTATTCGATTATCCACATTTTGAGATTCTTTTTTAAATAATTTTGTTTTGGTATCCGATTTTTTAACTGAATATATCTCTGAACCTAATTTTTTCGATTCATCTGTTATGTTATACTTCTTGATGTCGCTGGATTTTGATTTTATCGACTCTTTTGATACATTTTTCATCTTGATATCATTAGACTTCGCTTTCTGGATTGATTTAACCTCAAGATACGATTTTTTTGGTTCATTTGTATCAATATTAGTCTTAGTATTACTGGATTCTTCTCTTTTTTTCTCTACATTCAATTTTTCAGTTTCGTTTGCTGCATTGTATCTCATGGTGTCGCTGAGACCAGCCTTTTTGATTGGTGTTGTTCCTACACCTAATTTACATGAGGATTCTTTCTCATTATATATGTTTGCATCGCTTGAATCTAATTTTTTCTTTGGTTCTAGCTTGAAATCTAATTTTTCAGTACTATCTGTCACTTTCATTGATTTAGCGTCACCGGAACTTAACTTTGATTTAGAACCATCTGGTACTCTGCATTCCAATGGTCGGTTATCTGCAGTAGTTATTTTATTTTTCATGGGCTTCATTATCTGTTTACTAGCCACTGGTTCTAGTTTCGAATCTGGTTTTTTAGTACCATCTGTCACTTTCTGTGATTTAGCGTCACCGGAACTTAATTTTGATTTAGAACCATCTGGTACTCCGCGTTCTGATGGCCGGTTATCTACAGTAGTGACTTTATTTTTCTTGGTCTTTATTATTGGTTCACTAGCCACAGGTTCTAACTTTGGATCTGGTTTTTTAGTACCAGCTGTCACTTTCTTTGATTTAGCTTCACTGGAACCCAATTTTGATTTAGAAAAATCTGGTACTTCAAATTTCAATGGACGGTTATCTGCCGTTATTATTTTATTTTTTATGGGTTTTGTTATTGGTTTACTAGCCACTGGTTGTAGCTTTGAATCTAGTTTTTTAACACAAACTGTCACTTTCTTTGATTTAGCTTCATCGCAACCTAATTTTGATTCAGAATCTGGTAATCTGCTTTCCAACGGTCGGTTATCTGCAGTCGTTATTTTATTTTTCATGGACTTTAGTATTTGTTTACTAGCCACTGGTTGTAACTTTGAATCTAGTTTTTTTGTTCCCTCTGTGACTTTCTTTGATTTAGCGTCACCAGAACCTAATTTTGATTTAGAAAAATCTGGTACTTCGCTTTTCAATGGTCGGTTATCTACAGTTGTTATTTTATTTTCCATCGGCTTTATTGTTGGTTTACTAGCCACTAGTTGTAGCTTTGGATCTAGTTTTTCAGCACCATCCGTCACTTTCTTTGATTTAGCGTCACTGGAACCTAATTTTGATTTGGAACAATCTGGTACTTCGTATTTCAATGGTCGGTTATCTGCAGTTGTTATTTTATTTTTCGTGGACTTCATTATGGGTTTACTAGCCACTGGTTCTAGCTTTGGATCTAATACTTTAGCACCATCTTTCACTTTCTTTGATTTAGCTTCACTGGAACCTATTTTTGATTTAGAAGAATCTGGTACTTCGCCTTTCAATGGTCGGTTATCTGCAGTCGTTATTTTATTTTTCATGGGCTTCATTATTGGTTTACTAGTCACTGGTTCTAGCTTTGGATCTGGTTTCTTAGCACTGTCTAGTACTTT
Source organism: Galeruca laticollis (assembly GCA_963921935.1). NCBI lineage: Eukaryota > Metazoa > Arthropoda > Insecta > Coleoptera > Chrysomelidae > Galeruca > Galeruca laticollis. The sequence continues at coordinate 79,485,619 of OY998176.1, forward strand.
CTTTGATTTAGCTTTACTGGGACCCAATGTTGTTTTAGAATAATCTGGTATTCCGTATCCAAATGGTCGGTTATCTCCAGTCGGTATTATATTTTTCATGGGCTTTATTATTGGTTTACTAGCCACTGGTTCTAGCTTTGGATCTAGTTTTTTAGCACCATCTATTGCTTTCTTTGATTTAGCATCACTAGAACCCAATGTTGATTTAGAATAATCTGGAACTCCGGATTCGAATGGTCGGTTATCTGCAGTTGGAATTATATTTTTCATGGGCTTTATTACAGGTTTACTAGCCACTGCTGAAGCATTCACAGGTTTTTCTAATTCTGTCGCCTTCGCTTTAGATTCTGCAAAATAAAATAATAACCGTATTAAAAATATCATGGAAAAATTTTTCTGTGAATTTGCCTTCAATCCATTTAACTTAAATTACACTGGTCTGCAAAAAAAATTTTCTCCTGATTGTTCGTATATAACATTATATTTGGTGCTCTAGACACGGAATTTAATATGCAAATGAATACAGAACATATATTTTGAATATTATGTTCATTTAAATAAAGAACGATATTATTAAAATAACAACAATTATAAAAAATCCCAATGGCTCAGGACCAATTGGACAGGCTTATTTCATATTTTTACATCAAATTCAAAAAGAAAAAATTCAACTCTTGAAGTTTCCAAAATAATTATTCTCATATACGTTTTAGAGAAAAATGTTAACTACAAAAGTTGTAGAAAGTGTTAAGGTCTATAGAAAATCTAGGAATCTTCTTGCGTCAGATGAAAAATAAAGGTTATAGGTTTTTTTTTCTTACAAATAATAATATTTAAAAGTGTTTTATGCATACTTGCCAAATGCATATTAGTATTTGCTACTGTTTTTTTTTCGAAAACAATAAACCCATTTGTAAAGTTATATTTTCATGTTATTTTTATGAATGTTCAAAATGGCTACATTGGTATGACGTCCTACGTTTAGCCGTTAGTGATCCATTGTTGCCATTTAATATAACTTCAATTTAGGTAATTTCAAGTAAAAGGAAAATCACAATGTTATTTTATTATGACCCTTAAATTAATTTATTATTTTGTTTCTTTGAGATAATTGGTATTTTTTATGTAAGTGTAAGAAAATTCCTCATCACAAAAAATATAAAAAGTAGTATAACTTGAAAATAAAATTTTGAGCTCTGCATACAACATAAGAAACATTTTTGGGTCAAATTGAAAAGAAAATATTTCAAGTAACATTTTTACATCAAATAAAAAAATTAGATACAAAAGTTATAGATGTATAAGTAACCAAAGTAACATTTAGGGATCAAATCAAAAATAAAAAAGTTCTGGTAAATTTGTGAATTTTCTTAAATAAATGTTTTAATATACGTTTAAAAGAAAAATGTTAAGTACAAAAGTTGTAGAACGTGTTAGGTCTATGAAAAATATCAGTAAATATTTTGCGTCAAATGAAAAATAAAGGAAATACGATTTTTTTTCAACTGACATATTTTCATGATTTCTCGTCCATTTGAATTTGACAAGGAAATGAAAAATCATTTGAGCTCAACAGAAAAAACCTCACTAGTTAAGAGTGACACTTTGAGTAATTTTTAATTTTTAGTAATTTACATTTTATTTGATGATGTTTCTTAGAGACACAAATGTGAGGGATTTCAAAGTTTTTTTGGAATTTTTACATGAGCATGAGTCTTTTTAAAGTTTTGAGGTCTTTAAAGTTCTAAAGTTTTTATTGATTACACGGATCAACAAAAAATATATTTCTCTTGGTGCCCATGTTTTTTGAGCTGATTTTAGCTATATTTGGGGCGCTGAATCTGAATATAAAGTCAGGTTTTCCCTATCAGCTCTAGTTTTTTAGATATTAGTTATATTTAAAAAGGTTACACGCACCTGCTTGCTATTATCCGCTCCCTGTTTTAACTAATGTTATTTATTTATTTTCATTTTTTATATCGGTCTAGTATCCAATTATTAATTTAAAAGAAAACATTATACAATCTATGTATTTATTTACAACACCTTTAATAAAAAAAATAGGTAATTTCTAACAGTAACCCACTGTTAAACTACACTCCCAGTATCAAAAACTAGGGCTTATTTGCATTTTATTGGGTTCTAAGAAATGACGACAATGGCTTATCAACACGTGCACTGTCACGTCATACTGGTGCCACTTACACTTGAACTTGAGTTAGTTAGTTTACAAATTGAAGCCGGTAGAGAGTTGAACGGAGTTGCGGAATAAATTGAGTTTTTTTTTGTTGTGCTTTTTTATTGGCATAAAATGAGTTCCACTACTAATTCCAGTAGAAGAAGTTGTGTGAATCACCCTGCCGTGTTTTGTTACATAATGTGGGGAATTCGCTCTAAAAGAAGCTTATCTTGGATACTTTGGTGTTAAACTTGGTTATTAGGATAAAACCTTGGCACCACCTATGGTCTGTAAAACGTGTACTGAACATTTACGACAGTGGACTGCTGGAAAAAGAAAATGTTTAAAATGGTTTGCAGGGAACCCAAAAATCACTTCAATGACTGTTACTTCTGCCTAGCAAATATCAATGGAGTTAATCGAAACAACCGTAACAAGTAGAATTATCCTGATTCGGAGTTTGCAAGGCGCCCAGTCGCTCATTCAGATGAAGTACGAGTCCCCACATTTCATCAGCAACCAGAGCTTGGCAAGGACGAGAATTTTTCCTCTGATCACTCTTCCATAAACGTGACTGTGATTATTTGGGGACGACATCAATGCTCTAACGTTTTAATCAAAATGAGTTAAATGACCTCAGCAGAGATCTCAACCTTTCAAAGGAAGCTTCTGAAATTCTAGTTTGTAAGTTGAAGGACAAGAATCTACTCGGACAAGGAACTAATATTACTTTTTACCGCACTAGAGAAAAATATTTTCACCTTTAATTTTCTCAAGAAGACAATCTTGTATATTGCCAGGATGTTAAAGGCCTTCTAGAAAAAATGGGACTTTGTGACTATTCTCCAAATGAATGGCGCTTATTTATTGATAGCTCAAAGCGAAGTTTAAAATGTGTCCTTTCACACAATGGAAACAAATATGGTTAAATACCAATTGGTCACTAAACGAAAATGAAAGAAGCATACGACACCATTGCTTTGGTATTGACAGAAATAAAGTATACTGAGCATCAATGGGTCATTTATGTGGACTTGAAAATGGTAAAATTCCTTCTGAGTCAGCAGAGTGGTTTTCCAAATATCCATGCTTTCTGTGCCTCTGGGATAGCAGAGATAAAACACAACATTGGATTAGAAAAGAGTGACCTAAGAGAGAAAACCTGGAAGTGGGAAAACATAACGTTATTAACGATCCCTTAGTTGAACGAGAGACAATCATATTCATACTACTTCAACTGGGCCTAATGAAACAGTTTGGGAAGGCTCTTGGTGAAACTGGACCGTGCTTTGCATATATAGGTAGAAAAATGCCCCAGTTAAGTTCAGAAAAACAAAATTTTCGGGGGAATCGCAAGGCTAACAACTACAATCAAGTGTCAACGAGATGCTCGACAATTTCAGATCCCTTGGGTGCAACATGAGAGTAAAATTACATTATTTGCATAGTCACTTGGACCGATTTCCAGAAAATTTGGGAGACATGATGGCATATTACTGCTGGAATTTAAAAAGAGACTGTTCCCAAAATATGCACTCAAGAGTTTCACGAAAACGAAGCTTTCAAAGTGTGCATGAGTAACTGCTAATTTTAATAATGCCCTTTATCTGTATTTTTGTACAAAAATATACCAATTTTTTATATTTTTGAGTAACATATAATAATAAAAAATAAAGTGGTGAATTATGGGGTTTTCACTAAAATGTAGTATTTCAAAAATTTCAGATTCTAGGCAAAAACTAACAACAGAATTGGGATCAGGGCATCAAATTTATACAAAAACAGCTAAAAATTCCCCGGCACCAAAACCACTGTTGACCAGTGCTATTTAATATTCATAATCATCAGATACATGTATATATTTGTAGCCTTGATAAAGGATTCAAATAAATTCGAAACGTCGGCATAGTGGAAAATATGTTTGCTTATTATCCAACAGAACCGATAAATAGTCATAAAATAAATGATACATAAGGGTACTATCACAGAAGTTGCAATTAAAATTAAATTTTATAAATAAAATCTTCAGATTTAGGATGTAATTTTTTGAAGGAGAATTTCATTGCAGACCAGTGTTATTGCTCTTCATATTACTCACCTTTCATTTTTTTGGTCTGCGACTCTTTACTAGTATATATTTTATTCTGGATCTTCTTGTTTGGATAATGTGCAGCTTTCTTCTTACAAGGATCATCTTTTGGAACGTGTCCAGGTTTATTCGCTTGTGTTTCACGTTTAATATTTTCACATGGTGTCTCCTTCTTACTAGCTAACTGCTCTTTGGGCTTTGGGTTTTTACAAGATGATTGATTGAAATAATGACATGGTATTTTCTTTCTCCGGTGCTCTTTCTTCTCACAAGGATCTAACTTCTTTAATCTTTCTTGCGAGACCTCTTTAGTATGCTGTTTCTTCGATCTTCTGCTCTTTGTCTTGAAGGTTATAGATTTTTTGTGCATCTTCTGGCTTTTTTCTTTTTTGTCACTACGCAACGGTGCTGATGTTTTATTAAATACATTATTGATGTAATCCATTTTTTTAACTGTTTCTGTCGATCGTGGAGCATCTTTCTTCATTTCTTTACGTTCATTGGATTTGAGAGGTTTGTTGGACTCCCCACTTCCTAACTGAGTTGCTCGTTCACTGGGAATTGGTTTTGCAATTTTTTCAGTATTAGAGGCAGTTGATTTTGTAATCTTAGACTTATCCATATTGTCGGATTTGGCTTCAACATTTTTCACTTTTCCTGCTGATGGACTTGCCTTTCTTTCAGGTTGACTTTCAGTCGATCGTTTAGGTTTGGTTTTGCTTGGCGGTGTTTTTTGATCAGTTTTGGATTTCATACATTTTCCAGACTTATCTGGTTTTGGACAAATGCCCAGATTCTTTCCAGCTTTCTTCATACATTTTCCAGATTTATCTGATTTTGGGCAAATACCCTGATTCTTTTCGGCATTCTTCATATCTTTTCCATTTTTATCAGATTTTGGGGAAGTGCCTTGATTTTTTTCTGCCTTTTTCATACCTTTTCCAATTTTATCAGATTTTGGGGAAATACCTTGATTCTTTTCTGCCTTTTTGATACACTTTCCACTTTTATCTGATTTTGTGCAAATACCCTGATTATTTTCGGCATTCTTTATACCTTTTCCAATTTTATCAGATTTTGGGGAAGTACCTTGATTTTTTTCTGCCTTTTTCATACCTTTTCCAATTTTATCAGATTTTGGGGAAATACCTTGATTCTTTTCTGCCTTTTTGATACATTTTCCACTTTTATCTGATTTTGTGCAAATACCCTGATTCTTTCCGGCATTCTTTATACCTTTTCCAATTTTATCAGATTTTGGGGAAGTACCTTGATTTTTTTCTGCCTTTTTCATACCTTTTCCAATTTTATCAGATTTTGGGGAAATACCTTGATTCTTTTCTGTCTTTTTGATACATTTTCCACTTTTATCTGATTTTAGGCAAATACCCTGGTTCTTTTCGGCATTCTTCATACCTTTTCCAATTTTATCAGATTTTGGGGAAGTACCTTGATTTTTTTCTGCCTTTTTCATACCTTTTCCAATTTTATCAGATTTTGGGGAAATACCTTGATTCTTTTCTGCCTTTTTGATACATTTTCCACTTTTATCTGATTTTGTGCAAATACCCTGATTCTTTTCGGCATTCTTCATACCTATTCCAATTTTATCAGATTTTGTTGAAATACCTTGATTCTTTTCTGCCCTTTTCAAACATTTTCCACTTTTATCTGATTTTGGGCAAATACCCTGATTCTTTCCTGCATTCTTCATACATTTTCCAGTTTTATCTGATTTTAATCCAAAACTTTTATACTTTCCAGGCATTCCTGATTTACTTTTGCTTGTCTGTAATTGTGATTCTGATTTACATTTCGGACATTTCCCAGTTTTATCTGATCTTAAACTTTTCTTTGACAGCGTTGCTTCAGACTTTGACTTGGTACATTTTCCATTTTTATCTGCTGAGCAAGGAAGTTTATTTACTGATGGTTTTTTCTTCTCTTCCATGATTGGCTTCACTTTATCTAAGCCTGGAACTTTTATTTTATAAAATTTACAGTCTTTAGATATCCAAATACTCCCATTCTCTCCATCGTTGAGCATAGAGAGTATACCTTTAGCTGCAGACCTCGCCCTGTAAAAGAAAAAAAACCAAAATTACATTAAATGTATCAAAGAAGGTACAAATTGAATATTAAATCGTTTGCAAACCTTGGGGCACACACCTAAATTATTAGCTATCCGACTTTTCAATAAAAATATCAAAACTTACGGTTGAGTGGGTCGTTGGTTGTAATACTTCTGCAACTGCTGACCCATATTAGGAAACATTGGATCATCTCCTGTCTTTCCAACGTTTTTCACAAGATCTGTTTCTGTTGGACCGGGACAAAAAGCCATAACTTTGACTTTGGTGCTATTGTAAAAGTACTCATGGCCCATGGAACGAGTAAAACCTATCACGAAATGATTAGTTCCACAATACACTGGAGATGCGTAAAGAGGTTGGAGCCCTTCCAATCCAGCAGTATTTATAATAACGCCGCCTTTTCCTGACATGTATTGAAACGCTAAGAATGTGCCACATACTAAACCTTTCTGGAAATGTAATAATAATTATTTTAGTATAAAACTTTACATTGTATCAGAGAAAATAGCAGGAATGATATAGTAGTAGTGAAAATTAATCCATGATTTATACTATTTCTATAGTGAAGCTGATAATATATACTTCTTTAGTCAGCATGTGTCGGCTGCATAGATACCTAATACTAAACTATTTAATCGAGTGCATCCAGAAATAAAGGCACCAGAGATCCTTTAATTGAATCAATAATGCAAAACCAACTTCTATCAACTGAAGAAATCAAAGATAACAGTGGAATGCGTCTTTCAGATTGAAAATCTACCAAAAAAACTAGGTTATAACATGTTCCAATGCATTGTGCTAGGCTGATGATGCAATAAAACTAGCAGGAGACAATAATTCATCAGAAAAAACAATGGGATAAAAGCCACCAATAATGATAGAGGTAGTACTGGACTTCTTCCTCAGGATGGTTTTTATAGATCTAAACAAATGCTAGAAAATAATGGATTAACAAGGCCAACTGCTTCCAGAAAACAGAAATAGCACAAGTTGCGGATGAAAGTTGGACATGTACTCAGAAAATTTGTTTGTATTGAACCATTACTTACTACGTTGACATTGATACTTTGTTCAATGTTTTGGTTGCTCAATATACCGGCGTTATTCACTAGTATATCTACTCTTCCAAATCTTTCTTTGGTGCATTTGAACAGCTCTAAAAAATAGATAGTTTAAAATGTATTTAATCAAGTTCATCATCATATTGCCAAAATACCAAACTTACTTTCCATCTGTTTGGTTTTGGATACATCTGTAGGTTGAAACAAAGCCTTGTGCTCTCCATATTTATCATTAAGGATGTAAGTTGCTTTTTCCATTTCTTGGACGAGTATGTCTCCGAGGATCACCGCCTGGAAACATTATATTAGTTACAACCCATAAATAAATAAGGAAAAATACACACTTTAATATTGAAAGTCCTGAATCATTTTGCAGGATTGGAGTAATGCAATTTATAAAACTAGATAAAAACTAACTAAATATTTGTGTTCGAGCGTTTCTAACGTATATTTGATTAGTAGCAAGAGCAGCTTGAAGATGTAGGGTTAAAGAGGATGACGCTTCTATACATCAGCAAAACATGAGATACATTGTATATTTAACTTCTTAAAGTAGTAAGAGAATAGCGGGAAATAAAGAAGAGATCGATATATGTTTGAACGGTTGTCTACATTACCCCGTCATTTATTTCTTATTCAAATTAGTTATTGAAAAAACTATTGTACGATACTTCAAAAAAATTGTTATTAATATGTTTCAGTTAGAAAGGCACACATAATTAATATTTACATCTGCTTCTTCTTTCAAAAACTCCTCAGCTATGCTTAAACCGATTCCTCTGGCGCCTCCGGTGATTATAGCTATTTTCCCTTTTACTGGTGATTTGCAATGTTTATTGGTGCTGTACTGTCGATTTTTATTAATATTGACGAAATATACACTTTGTACGTCACATCTATAAAATTAATATAGGTTTAAAGTATTGATAAGAACTTGATCTCATTTTGTGTACAACAATTTACTTAAAAACGATTTAGGACTCACCTGGGAGTATTTGAATTTTCGATTAACGGATTTTTTAGTGAAGTGATAAACAAGAATTTCTTAGGTTTCCCGTAATTTCCCCAAAAAGCCATTTTTGTGATTTTTGATGTTCTGAAGTTCTACATGTCGGTTGTCATTGTAACAGCGATGTTCTTTGTTGACTATAGTAAACGATGGGGATTCTATCCAGGACGACAACGTATCAACATACCTTTATTTACTGGTTTATTTTTTGGCCTTCACCTCGATAATACCTGTCGACATATTTTGACATATTTACAACAGCCATTCAATATATTTTTGCATTCCGTAACTCAATCAACGCAGTTTTCTGCAACATTAGACACAGTGACAATTAATGCATTTCAAAAGTGGTGTTTTGAGATGTCTACATTTCTGTACACTTTCAATGCCGTCCTAAATAATAGTTATTTGGATCACTGGCCCAGAAAATGATATTTTGCGAATGTGAGTTGTATTGCGTTTCCAAGGCGGAGCAATACGAGCATTTTGTGGACATGTAATCCACAAAAAAATTTTTGCCAACAAATTTAAACCATTTTTAAAAAGATTTATCTTTTATGTCAAATTTGTTGACAGTTACAAAATTTAAAATCATTGCTGTCGCCCTTCTAGTGAATAATTAACAAATGTCACTTTTGTAAGTACTGGGTGGGGAATTTGATGTTCCCGCCGTATTTTGAATCCTGCAAAACTGTCCATTATGGCTGGCGGCATGAAAATAATATTTTCTCCATATTGATGATGCCGCAAATTTTTTAACGACAGTGTAAAAATGTGCTAGTAGCACAGAATACACCAGCTTGATAAGAAACGAAAGCCTGCGTAAATCCTTTGATGTTTTGGGTGCAAAATTTCGTAACCTTCAAACTGACGTTGACAGATAACTGAGCATCTTTACTTGCCTTTACACTGAGAAAAGTGTTCAAATAATGTAAATTAAATCTTACACGCAAAAAAGTGAAACCAATGAATCTCAAATAATAATTGTTTATTTTTATGGCTTGTTTCGACAAATTTTTAATTATCAAAGAAAGCTTTTAGCATTCAACCGTGTAATGTTTTGAATGTTGGTTAATAATCGGTGAAAACTCATTAAAGATGAAGAAATACCAAAGTATAATTTTCACAATAGATCTGTTAAACTTAATTTATGAATTGTTAAAGTTAATTTAACAGCTAAACAAACAATGTGAAAAAAATAATATACTTTAGCATTTCTTCATACATAAAATTTCAGCTTGTTTTGGAAGTTCCATCCATTATTAAAAATAATGAGGTATTGTTTAACCAAATGATTTTTATTTTCTATATTGTTATCGAAATTATACAGTGCTATTCAAAAGTCCCCTCCCCCCTCCTATCCTTTGAACGGCTACACTCACATTAATAAAATTTGGAGGGTGAAAATAAAGTGCTGTAAACTTCTCTACGAATGGTAACAGGTGACGTAATAGTAATAGATGACGTCACAGTGCCACTCTGGCCAATAATTTTAAATAGGACCTCATGGCAAGTGATATCTCGTTTAAAAGGCATTGACATTGGCTACATAGCCATAATAATTTTGTTTCGGCTTAAATTAATTTTGACGGATCAATTAAACAAATACCAAAATTATTGAAATTATTTTTTAAAATTTAATTAATCAAATATCAACAATGGATTCTTATAGCAAGTGTTCGAAATGTGCTCCGTATACTTCCTGACAGTAATACATGCTATTAGTAAACTCGTCTCGTACTCGTTCGAATGTGTCAGCTGAAATAGCATTGCATTCTTCAGTAATTCTTTCTTTCAAAACGCCAATGCTATCAGGTGCCGTAGTATAAACCTTGGATTTCAAGTACCCCCATAGAAAAAAATCCAATGGTGTCAGATCTGGTGACCGAGGTGGCCATTCTATAGGACCTCGCCGGCCGATCCATCTACCTCGATATTCTTCATCCAGGTAACGTCTTATTGCACCATAATAATGTGCAGGAGCACCATCTTGTTGAAATGTTATTTCGAAATGGCCGAATTCATCTTGATTATCTTCCAGAATTTGAAGAATTAACGGCTCAAATGCATTTTGTAACATCTCCAGATACACTGCACCTCTTAAATTTGAATTTAGGAAAACAGGACCAACTATGTGGTTTCCCAAAATACCTGCCTAAATATTGACTTTTTCTGGAAATTGGGTACGTTGTTCACGAAAGGTGTGAGGATTTGTGTCACTCCAATACCTTACATTTTGTGTATTCACATTTCCATTGAGGCAAAAAGTATTTTCGTCACTAAAACAAATTGTTTTTGTGTAATGTGGGTTTTGACTAATTTTATTTGTCATACATTCACAGAATTCGAGTCTCCTGTCGGGGTCGTCATCCGAAAGGTGGTGCACCATTTTTAACTTGTATGGATGGAATTTATTTTCAGCCAACACTCTCTGTACTGTACTTTTACTTACTTCACAGATAGACGCAACGTTAGTTGAAGAGGAAGTAGGGTTTAGCATTTCAGCAACTATATCAATTTTTTTATCATTACTAAATGTTGGTCGACCAAATCGTTTGGCATCTTGAACACTACCTGTTGCTTCAAACTTGTGAAGAAGCTCCCTCAAATAAGTTCTCGAAATATGGCGATCTGGGTATCTCTCATTAAATAAACGTTCCGCTTCATGGAGATTCTTTCTAGATTCACCAATTATTAAGATAGCTGCTACTTTGTCGGCTTGAGTACGTACCATTTTGCCTATGTAAACTCTTAAACGTCTCGTTAAACAATAAGAAAATTAAATATTTAAGCTATTTAGAAAAACTTTGCAAAGCAACAAATACTATTAAATTAAAAACGTCAATTTTTTTAACAACTAACCAGAGGCGGACTGAAAAATCTTCAATATTTAAATGTGAAATAACAATTTTGGTATTTATTGACTTTATCCGTCAAGATTAATTTAAACCCAAACAAAGGTAATATGAGGTCCGTCAAGCTGGCCTCCCCCGGTTAGATTTTTTCTACCAAAATTCTAGCACACATAAAGGGCACCTAGCACACCATTTTTCATAGCTAGCACAGCAACTACACTTTTAATTCTGGAGAGTGAGACGGAGGTCAGTGAAATAACGCTATACTTACTCGATGAATAAATAAATGGATAAATCAATAGGTTGAATATATATGTAAAACGGCTGGTTCAATTGTTTCTTACTGTAGTTACGAAAAATTTTCGGAATATTCCACTCATATGGTAAAAATTCCAAATGAAGCAGGATCTTTTCGGAGATAACTTCTGTTACCATTCGTAGAGAAGTTTACAACACTTTATTTTCATCCTCCAAATTTTATTGATGTAAGTGTTGCCATACAAAAGATACGAGGGGTGGAGGGGACTTTTGAATAGCACTGTATGTGTAAGTATGTATTTAAGTAGCGCTGTAAGTAGGATAGGGTGAGTATAAAAACCAATACAATAATATAGATTATATATTCACAATACCAGTTTACAATAGAAATAATTTCAGTGAATGATGATATAAAATTACAATAAGTATGGTACAATACAACATTTTTATAATTTATATATTCAAAAGTTACACGTCACCAGATTCTGAATTATTTTACAAGAGAAAATCTACTGATGTATGTGACAAAGAAGTTATAAAAAAGTAGCGACAGTAAACTTTTCTGCATAGTTATCGAAGTTTTGTTGCGTTTTTCAATTATTATCATATTTTGTGCTTTATTCTGGTTGAACAGTTTATGCTGTTTTTCTGGTAATCCCTCCAATTAATAGTGCGATATAACTTAGACACACATAATATAGTACTTCTTGTGGCACTAGCTTATTTTTTGTGATCGCTTGTAAAGGAGAATTGGTTTGCTTATGTCCCATAATAAAAGTACTGTTACTTTTTAGAACCTAAATATATAAAAATGTTCTGCTTTTCAGTAACATTTTATGTTTAGTATGTCTACAATAAGTGAAAAGAGATATATAGAGTAATTTTTCTTGTCAAACAAAAGTAAAACATATATATGTATTGTTGTTAGGGTTCTGAATCATGTGCATGTACATTTCCAAAATATATTATATTTAATATACTTTTATAGATCCACAGGAAACTTCTGTTGTGGACACCCATTAGAAACAGCTTACTCTTGAAAGTTCTCCAACAACTTACACTCAAACTTCTACTTTCTCAAGTTCTGGACACCTCGGAAAAGCAAGATGAAATTAGTGGTTATGGCTGGCTCTAGGGAAATGTACGGGTTCCTCCATCTCAATAAGAATTTTAGAAGATCGATTATCTGAAACAAAAAAGGAAAATAGAGTAAGACTATTTGCTCAGGCTTCATTATAGACAACGTGTTGTTTTATTCATCCATCACATTTTCCAGTGTCTATTTTTTGAAGACCAGTAGGAACAGTTTCTTACATTGATAGCAAGTGAACTTGGAATGAATAACCGAACATTTTTCCATTTTAACAAAACCATAAAAGAAGACTATTGTATAAGAAAAACAAAACAGTTAGGCTAAATGCAATCTAATTATAAAAAAGCCATCTATTATGGAGAGATGGAGAAGCATCACCATTATGTCTTGTGGCGGCTGGAGACGAATGTTCCACTTGCTCGAACGGCATGGTATCTGTGATTATAAAAATAATTGTAATAAACAGCAATTCCAAATAATCTGTTCAAAAAATGTCAAGCATTCTTAGATTTGTCACTCTACACTCTAAAGAATACATAACAGTTACATTACAATTCTATACAGCTGTTTAAATACAAAGCATATGGCGATTCACAGATAGGTTAAACACAATCTAAATATTAGAAAGCCATCTATTTTGATGCATATTATCTTTAATAGTTGAATCTAAATGATCATTATATTTACCAAGAGATGGAGGAGCATCACCAATATGTCTTGTGGCGGCTTGAGACGAATGTCCCAGTTGCTCAAACGGCATGGTATCTGTAATTATAAAAATAATTGTAATAAACCGCAATTCCAAATAATCGGTTCAAAAAATGTCAAGCATTCTTAGATTTGTCACCCTACACTCTAAAGAATACATAACATTTACATTGCAATTCTATACAAAGCATATAGCGATTCACAGATAGGCTAAGTGCAATCTAATTATAAGAAAGCCATCTGTTTTGATGCATATTATCCTACAGAAGTGAATCTAAATGATGATTATATTTACCAAGTGATGGAGAAGCATCACCAATATGTCTTGTGACGGCTTGAGACGAATGTCCTATTTGCTCAAACGGCATGGTATCTGTAATTATTAAAATAATTGTAATAAACAAATAAATAACATGCCAATAAGGTAATATAGCTATTTTTGTTGGTGGATCGCTCAATATAACATGGCCCTTGCGTGTTGACCATGGGAATATTGTACAGCTTGAAGACATAGGGACTTTTTACGTCCCCTTTTGGAAATAAATTTATCGTCAAAGTGGAGTTGACATAACTTATAATTGTTATGTAAAGAATCCAGGGTTTTTTCAAACAAATCTCCACGGTTACATGCATCCAACCATAACTATGCTCTAAAATGTAAATAAAGCTAAGTAAGTATACTAATATTCTTATTTATCATATGTGTATACAAGAAATAAACTACTACCAATTTATATTGAATATTGGGTATTATTATTCAACATATTCAATCTGAACTCATCAGAAGTGACGCTTATTGTAGTGTATTCATTGATTGTATTATTATTATTTTTTTTGTTCGAGTATGGGCATCAACTACTTAGAATTATTAGCCCATTCACAGATTAATCTAATTCAACTTTTTTAAATATCTCTGTAAATATTATTTGATCTAAGAAGGGTAAGTACTTTTTTAGCCGCATTTCCGTTATCCAAACATTTTTTAAAATTTTTAGGTAAAGATAGCTGCCATCTGCTAATTTCATATTTGGGGTATTCAATTAAAATATGTTGCACTGATAATGTGGTCTGACAGGTATTGCATAGTGGTTGTCTTTGTCATCTCAGCATATAGCACGAGGTAAGCCTTGTATGACCTATTCTTAGCCTAGTAATTATGATTTGTTCTTTTCTGCTAAATTCTGTAAAAGCGTCTTCTTATTCAATCAATGGTTTTATTTCTTTTAGTTGTGTTTGTTGATTCATCCATTCCCTTTTCCATTCTTGCAATATTTTTTGTTTTAAGTAATTTTGTTGATCTTGAAATCTCATTGGTATGTCTTCGACATATTCACTATTCGCTGCCTGTTTGGCGGCTTCATCTACAATTTCGTTGCCATGAATCCCCACGTGACTGGGTATCCACATAAACCTGTTTTACCCTGTTCTTGAAGCCACTTTAAAGACGCATGAATTCTTCTGACAAAAGAATAGTTGTTGAAAATATTTTCAATCGCCTGAAGAGAACTCAGAGAGTCACATAATATTAGGGTTGTTTGGATATCCAGTTGATCTATATATTTTAAGGATTGCCAGATTGCATATAATTCGCACGTATATACACTCCAATTCTGGGGAAGGGTCCATGAGAATTTTTGATTGTTACATACAAAAGCGCTTCCACAGCCGTCATTTTTTTGAACCATCCGTATAGATAATATGACATCGTCCCTGTTGTTCTAGTATAATATTAATTTCTGTCAGATAAATGTCTTTTGTATTATCTTGTTTTTTATAAATTATTATTATTCTCCTTCTTCTCACGTTTACACGCAAAACTCATACATTGTTGACTTATTTGATGATTTTCCTTACTATCCTACACGTTTCTAATATAGTTGATTTTTGCATTTCTAGTATTGTATGTGGTGGTAAGTGGTGTTTTTTGAATTTATTGAGTAACTCTGGTGGTATGAGGCCCGTTACTGAAATGATAACTGGGGTTTTCTGAACTTTCTCCATCTTCCACATTGCCTTTATTTCTTCTGCTAGTTCGGTGTATTTCCTATTTTTTTCAGTATATGTTTTCTGTATGTTGTGGTCCAGGGGATGAGCGATGTCTCTTAGTGTTGTGATTTTATTTGTTTTATCTATAATTATTATATCTGTTCTATAATTTGTTATTGTTTTATCTGTTACAATTGTTCGATCCCAGTAAATTTTGAAATTTTAGTTTTCATTCACTGGATCAGGTTTGTACTTATAGTAGGGATCTTCTATTGTTTTATTTGGGTATTTTTGAAGTAAATGTTTGTGTAAGATTTTTGCTGTAAGATTGTGTCTATTTAAATACTCTGTTTGAGATAGACTGGAGCATCCTGCTGTTATGTGTTGAATTGTTTCTGACGTTGCTTCACATATTCTAAATTTGTCATCCTCTATGTTCATGTTGATTATATACTTTTGATAATTCTTTGTAGCTATTACCTGATCCTGTGTAGCACACATGAATCCTTCTGTTTCTGTATATAGTTGTCCTATTTCAAGCCATTTAGTCGATAGTTGGTGTTGCCTACTGAGATCATGTTTATATCTGCTGTGTAGTTTTTTACCTTCCCATGTCTGTGTTAGATTTCTCATGAATGTTTTCTTGTCTGTATATTGTAATTGGGTATGCGTACTCAATGGTGTGTATTTTTTGTCTGCTTGCACGATAGCAACGTGCAGTTGTGTGTGCTTTCTTGTTTTTGAAGTAGGTTTGTAGACAATGTACTTGAATATTGTGTGTGGCTTCTATATTCACCAAACCTCGACCTCCTTGTCCTCTTGGTAGGTATAATCTCTCGATGGATGAGATTGGATGTAATGATCTATTTTTTGTAAGTATTTTCCTTGTTATCCTATCTAGTGCCTGTACGTCTGTTTTAGTCCACTGTATGACTCCGAAGAGACAGAGGAATGTTAATACTCAAAACATAGATTCACGCAACTTACAATGTATAGGTGCAACGGAAGATTAACATATTTGAAGAAAAGAAATATATATCTATAATTTATTGCATATAGAAACAATTCCTCTTACCTTACACGATCTTTAGGAAATCTAAACATAGTTGTTCCGTCTTCATCTCTTGAATGACACCCACGAACTGCACAAGTTCATGGCGCCATAACTATAGGGACCGAGAAAGATGACGCTTATGCCATCTACCGTGAAAAAACACAAACAATGTTATGTAAACACTATTAGTTTTGTATAATCAGAGTTTTTAAATGTTCATTTTTTGAAACTGATATTAAATGCTTGTGACGTCTTCATCAAAAGTATCTTTCTGTATTCATGGCTGTTCACATATACCGTATAAAAATACTACGCAGTTGAAATTTTATAGTTTCCCCGAAAGTTCATTGAACACTGCGTGGATAAACTTAAAACGTCAAAAATTGATAAATGCAGTAAATACCCATATGTAAGTAAAATGTTCTAGTTAAAATTTTTTATTACCTAATCTTTTGTGTATAATCATATATAATACCACGAGAGTGTAAATTTTGTCGGCAAAATTTTTCGATTGTCATGAAAGTTTGTTGCTTGGCAATTTTGCGAATGACATTTTTAACAAAATCACGAGCCGTCAGGCGAGTGGTTTTGGATTAAATGTCATGAGCAAAATTACCTAAAAGCAACAAACTTGAATACGACAAAAGAAAAATTTTAACTTACAAAATTTTTAATTGAGTGGTATTCGACATAACTATTTCACGAGAGAAAAACTAAAAAATCATATGCTAAACGTTTTATTTATTGCAAACTTCAATTAAAAAAAATTTCTTATTTATGTAAAAAGTACAATTATCATAATTGTACGTTGTAGCATTATTTTGGGGATTGTTTTGCATCATAACCTGTGATGAATTTAAGTTAGAAAGTGAGGATTTTTTTTCTTTATTTTTATTTTCTCGAAGGTTCTCTTTAAGTTGGAAATGGTGTCCTTCATTTAATTGTAAATATGGTTTCAAAGAATGGGCAGAAGAATGTCCTGTAAGCTTAATTACTTCTTGTTCACCCACTCCTTCTTTTGCTAATGCAGATATTGCAGAAGCTCTATGTGAATGATTGGTTATTTTGATTTTTTTTGTATCTATACCAATTGATTCTGCCGATATTTTCGTCCACTTTGAAATTGTATTAATTCCCAATGGTAAATTTTGGAACCATATTCCTTTCTCCCAATTTGGATGTACTGTTAAAAATAATTTTGTTGTTAGATAAGGATTGGATTCTCTTTTTTCAATAATTTTTAAAAATAAACGAATGGGACACAAATTGTTAGCATTATTTCTTACCAGCCACTTACTGCCAGATAAAGCTTTTGATCCTCCTTGTGCCGTTTTGGAAAAGATTGGATTATATTCTACCCTGCCACTAAAATTACCTTTATCATCATATTCTTTTTTAAAGTAATTAATATCACAATTAGCAGCTTCATTTCCACGCCATCCTAATACGAACGAACATAAATGAAAAAACTTTTTTGTAACCCATCAGGATTATCTTCAGAATAGCTTTCTACCATTTCCAATAATTATTCTTTGGTGAACGCGTTAGAACTTCTTTTTCTGGTTTCAGGTTCAGCCTGAAGCTTTTTAAGTTTTGTATCCCTGGCCAATCTAGCAAATGTATAGGTAATATCTTTAAATGGATCAATTTTGATGATAAATTCTAGAAAATATTTTTCCTGGACCATTTGAGCAGTCGCATTCCAAAGTGTTTTCACACTAGCTTCAGTATAATCAGTTCCATCTCTTTTTTCCATGTCAAAACCATAATCTTCTAGAATTTTTGCTATAACTTGTTCAGAAGTATCCTTTTCTAACGTATAATTACGTTCGTCCAGAAACATTCTAAACTGTTCCCACGCAGACTTTTTTGTCTTCATTGTATTTCGCGGTATACTTTGCTTAATTGTACTCTCTATTTCATTTATTGAATTATTTCCAAATCTTGTATTATTCATGTTAATAATACTTATTTAAATTTTTGAAACAGTTTTAATAATTTTTAGACAGTTAAATAAATAAATAAACAACTTAGTTTCCTTAGAAACCACTAACAAAGATTTTATATTGAATTTTATCACAGAGTGATAGAATTTTATACACAAAGATTTGATATATTAAACGTCAAAAAATTGCCGCGACAAGACAAAAAATTGCCAGTTCAAAACCTTCAAATTTTGTCAGTTATCAATTTACTCTAGTGAAATAGTCAGTATGATATTACAATTGGCAGCTATTAGAAGAGTTCTAAATTTTTTTACATAAATAAAAGATTATTCTCGAGAGAATGAAATGTTGTTGATTATATAAAAAAAAACTTGTTATGTGCTTGCCCACTTTGATATTATATAATAAGTTTAAATAATTAAATACTATTTAGAGAAAGAATGTAAACATTCGTACAAAACGAATCACTTCAAGTTTTTTAATTACATTTCAGAAAACATCGGAAGGATTGGGAACCAAATAAAAATACTAGAATTTGCAGTACCCACTTTGTCAATAATAAAAAATCAGATAATTCCCTACATCCATCTTACATGCCAACATTTTTTCCTGGCAATGAAAAGAAAAAGATCTATTCATTTTTAGCATTTGGTAGGTTGTTTATTACAATGTTTACATCACAATGTTTTTCTTATTAACCACCAGAGCGCTCTACTTTCGACAGAACTGCTGCCTCTATAGTTCAATCTCGATCCCTATATAATAGTTTTTTAACCAATTGAAAACACAAACAAAATATATATATTATATTGTAAATAAGGAAAACCGTACAGCAAAAAATATTCTTTGGTAAACATGTAAACAATAAAATCACATGACATTGACAGTTAACTGACTCTGGGCTGGTGTATTCTGTGGTACAGCTACTGTCAATGAAATGACAAATCATTTTTCAGATGAAATTTCGGCGATTCTGATTCTAAATGAGTGTGATTTTGGATAAAGGTTGTGCTTAAACATTTTTTGCGTGAATAAAATGTTATGATTACACTAATATGTCTTGTATATACATTTTTCTAATACTGTTTATTGTTGTTTCAGATTTTACTGGGACCTGTGTATGTTGTTGCTGTTAGTGGCCAATTTGATAATATTGCCGGTCGCAATAAGTTTCTTTAACGATGACCTCAGCACACGCTGGATTGCCTTCAATTGTCTGTCCGATACCATTTTTTTAATCGATATTGTTGTAAATTTTAGAACAGGTAAGCTTGAAATAATATTCCTAAAACTTCTCTTCAATCTCTAGTGTTAGTAACGTAGTGGTATTAATATGCAATTAAACAATACCTAGTTTCATTTTGTTGATTTTATTGAACCAGAGAACCCAATAGAATCAAAAATTTAGTACTTGAAAAAACTTTCAGAAATAATAGTAGGAGTCAATCAAAGAGAATTAAGTAGTCTACTTTTTATAATACTAATGAATAGATGATTTCCCTTCTTCTTCTTTTATTCATACCTCCTGTTTCCATTCTTGTTATCTTTGTTGGATTCATTTTGATTACTTGTTCATAAAAAGGACAAATCATCAACTTGAGACCTTCATTTCGTATTTAAACCTCAAAACAATAAAATTTGATGTATAAAAAACACGACAAATTCGAATGGAGTAGAAAAATGCGAAAATCAGAGAAATATTGAAACCAATGGATCAATAGAAACAAAAATATCTAGAAGATGCTGACATTGCCACCTGGAACATCATGTCTTGGAACGCAAAGATCCAGGAAATTATAGAAGAGCTAGAGTAAAAATGTAAAATATATCTTGATATACAGGGGAGTCCCCAGGGAGCAAAGATCACACTCGGGAATAGGGCTAGTGATCGAAAGTACGAACAACAAGTAGGTTGGGTCAATAAGGCGACTCGTAAGAGAGTGGCTCATACCTATTCAAATTTCACCAAACAAATTCAGCTTATTAACGAAGCCGATTGAATTGTTCAGTGAATGATATTTTAGGTCCGAGGGCAAGAGAGTGGCCCTGCCAAACATCAGATACCTGACTCGAGCCGCGGCGGGGCAGGCACAAATTATATGCTCTGCTGTTTCATCATATTCCAAACAAAGACGGCAAATCGGATCGTCCGACAGTCCAAGTTTCAGCATATGATGATTCAAACGACAGTGGCCTGTTAGAAGACCTGTTAGGCACCGTAGATCGTGTCTATTATGGCCTAAAATTTGTTTGGATACATTATTCGAAGGATGTATGGAGGCCTTTGAATGAACCAATCCTGGTATATTATGTCAGAAGTCTAAAACTATTCTTGTAGTCCAGGTATTTAGTGTTTGTTTGGCAATAGTTGTTGCGATGTCAGTTGTAGATTCTGATCCGATGAAGACACGAGCGGCACCCCCCATTGCAAGAGAGTATACCTTCTCATTTCCATCTATTCCGTAGTGGCCAGGGATCCCGACCAGCGATACCTTGTTGCGTTCTCCTATTGAGGCGAGTCTTTTTTGGCAGTCTAGAATCAATTTCGACGTTACACGGTACGAGCTAAGTGCTTTCAAGGGCGCTTGGCTGTCCGTGAAATTTTTTATTGATGTGTGTGTGGTTGAATTGCCCCAAACTCTCCACACATGAAGCAATGGCATAAATTTCCGCCTGACATACGGTTGCATAGGATCCCAGGGAGGTTGAGATTTCTGTCCTAGGTCTTCGCCCGTATACACCCGCACCAGAGCCTGAGGGTGTCTTCGATCTATCAGTGTACCAACATATGTCTGCTCTTGAGAGTTCATCCTTGCGGAGGACCCATTTATCTCTATTTGGAAATAGGACGGTATAAGGCAGATTATAGTTTACTGTTGGGGGTATTATATCAGAGGTCATTCCCAGAACACTATGACTTTCGGTGGCCGCTAGCATTCTGCTTTGCTCTGTATAAGCCTGTTTTGTGCATTTAGAAATATGCACAATTCTATATGCTATCCATCTGGCCTCCTTTTCCAGAAGTATATGGAGAGGAGGTAGGTCCAGGAGGATTTCCATGGCTGTTGACGGTGTGGTGCTGATTGCACCAGTAATAGCCAAACAAGCCTGTCTCTGTATGGCAGAGAGCTTTGCTTGAGCCGTTTTCTATGAAGCTTTTGACCACCAAGCAATGGCTCCATATGTGATCATTGGTCAAACAATCATCGTATATATCCAATGCATTTATTTGGGACCCAATCCCCAAGATTTTACACAGATCCTGCGACATGTCCACAAATATAGTCTGGCCTTATCGGTAACTTTTTCCAAGTGATCGTTCCAAGTAAGTTTTTTATCTAGGATGATCCCCAAATATTTTACTTCCGCTGTGAATGGAATAACCTCACCATTATAGGAAAGTGGCGGAAGCTCCGCCAAATTCCTTCTGACATCTGTTCCCTCTGGCACCAACTGTAGACATCGTCAAAAGTCCTTTGGAGGGTATTTTGTGCAACCCATCCTGACTTGGTTCTTGCCAGAATTACAAGGTAGTCTGTATACGCTTCCAGTTCTACCCCTCTTCCTGCGAGAGTACCAAGCAGGTCATCCATCAGGAGTGACCACAATAGGGGAGATAACACTCCACCCTGCGGACAGCCCCTGGAAACCTTGAAGCTACTGGCCTCATCTTGAATAGATGTAGTGGTTGTTCTATCAGAGAGCATGGCATATATCCAGCCGGTGATAGTTGGTTTAATGCCCTTTTCAGTCAAAGCTGAACGAATGTAGGCCGGTAGTGCATTGTCGAATGCTCCTTCGATGTCGAGAAAAATGGCCACCTCAATCTCCTTATTGTTAAAGGATTGTATGATTTTCCTAACAAGGTTATGTAATACTAAATATGTTGATTTGCCTGTTTGATAAGCGTACTTGTAGATGCTCAGGTGGGAGCTGTATAAAGCTACATGCCTGATATGACAGTCCATTACTCTTTCAAGTCCTTTAAGCAGGAAATATGTTAGGCTAATTGGTCTGACCGATTTAGGGTGTGGGTCTGTGCGGCCCACTTTCGGTATATATACTACCCTAGCCGCCAACCAACTGGGTGGTATATAATTCCACGCCAGACTAGCTCTATACAATTTAATGAGAATGGGTATAAGTAATTCCAGTCCGTTTTGTAGCAGAGCTGGAAAGATGCCATCCTCACCGGGATATTGGAAGGGCTGAAATGATTTTATGGCCTATTCAACCGCCGGTGCTGTGATAAAGTTCTTTGCGACCTCCCAATAATTCTTTTTGGGCCGCCTTGCGCCCTCAAAGTGGGGAGGTCGGCTGTTATCCAGAGTTAAATTTCCGGGAAAGTGGTTGTTAATCAAAAGATCTAACGTTTCTTTTCTAGAGGTCGTAAAAGTGCCATCTGGTCGTTTCATCGATCGGCTCTTTAGAGAGAATCTTATGTTGTATTCTGGTACTGCGAGGTGTGTCAGATATACTCTCACTTTTTCCAAGACTCCCGCTTCCCCTTTCTAATTTCTTTGTAATAAGTTGTTAGAGCAGTTCCCAGTTCCTGACTCTTTAGATCTATTGAACAGTCGTCGAACTTCTTTTCTTGGCTTTTGTTCCACCAAGTAGAGTTGCGATTATCTTTTTTTGTCTTGAGTGGACAGTTTCCATGATAGGAGGAGATCACTGCTTCCCGAAGCTTGTCCGCCGCAGTATCTATCCCATCACAACTGTTCATTGTAGTGAAGCCTTCCTCAATATACTGTTGGAGGGAATTACTATATCCACTCCAATCAGTAGCTGTTGAGTCGCGATATTCCACTACTGGCCGGGGACCTATTTCAATGTTGGATTGAATGTGCCTGTGATCTGTACACGAAGGCTCAGTAGATACTGCCCAATGCCGTATCTTATTGCTCAAAAAGTTTGAGCTGATTGTTAAATCTAACACCTCGAATCTATTTCTAGTTACAAAAGTTGGTTCGAGGCCCTTATTAATAATAGATAGCCCTTCCTCTAGTATATAATCAAAAAGTAACTCACCTCTATGATTTATATTTGTGCTGCACGATGTATGGTATGAATTGGCGTCACAACCCTTGACTAACTGGAGTCTGTTCTTCTTGCTATATTCGATTAACCGACGTATAGCGAGGAGAGGTACAGTATCCGTGTCCTATGGAAAGTATGCTGAGCAGGCGACTATGTTAGTCATACCATTCTTCTCCGGTAGGGACACTTGAATGGCTACTACATCTCGAGTGCAAAAGCCTGTAAGCAAAAAATGAATAATATTTTTCCTAATGAGGAGACATGCCCTGGGTTTCACCCCAGGACAGACTACTACCTCACCAGGAATATTGCTGAGACCAGTTACTCGGTCTGTGTTTCCTGTCCATGGTTCTTGCAGGAAGGCAAGGTCGAACCTGTTACCACGAATGTAAGAAGCGGCCTTGGCATGCTGTAAGTTTGCTTGTAAACAGTTGGAAGTGTCGAATACAGGGAAGCCGTAGGCAAACTTGTGGGTCCTCAGGTCCTTAGGGGAGATCACACGGTGGGTCAATTGAGGCGCCACCATCTGATCCTCCCAGGGGTGAGGCTGTAGTTGGTGCCATTGACGAGGCTTGGTCACCTTTTTCCACGGCAGATCCAGCTGATTGCTTACTGGTCTTCGCTTTCAGGACAGCAGGCCCAGTTCTTTTTTCCGGTTCCCTTGAAGAGACGTTACCGGTCTTCTTATTGGGGAAGCCAACTCACCCTTTTGGATAGCTGGTGCCCCGGCTACGTGCCGGCGGTACACTCCCCCTGCAGAGCCCTCCATTACCATGGCAAGGCTGACTTACGACGGGAGGGCGCCTAGTATCCCGAAGGTTCCGTTAATGACAGATGATAGGCTCACTGTCATGCATCCCCTCGGCACGGATACGCACACCTTAGGATTAAGCTGAAATCTGTTGGGATGTAATTTAGTCAAAGAATAACAGCACCAAAAATGATCCTGTTATTCCCATTACCAGCGGTGCTAACGTGGAAGCAGACACCCGATAGCTGAATTTGCTCACCATTCCATAACCCAAGCTAACATACATGCAAAAGAAGCAAGCAGTAGTTCAAGCAGTGCAACAATGAGCAAAGACAGCTAACCCCGCAAGTTACAATGACCATTAAATAGAGATTAGTGTGAATATTTTTAATTTTTTAAAATTAGTTTAGGGAAAAATTGATACGATATTTTAATTCTTCTTTAGAGTAATCCTCTCATTATTATTTTTTTGAGATAATTTAGATTTGATTTCAAGTAATTGGTAGATTTCTAATGTCATATAAATATTCTATCTGGCTGATTTGTTGCCAAATTTTGTTGCGCTTAAATAAAAGTTTCTTATTGGCTGTGTCTTGCATGAGATGTAGTGAAATTACAGACCCATTTTACTTTCAACAATTAATTATAAATAAGATATCAATTATTTTGCATTTAATTGCAATTAGGATATTTGAAAAAAATAATTAGATGTACTACGAAATTTGACGTAGTGTTTATTCTCAAATCATTTGATTTGTATCATAAAAATAAATTGGTTCTGATTTTATTATTTATTTGGTGTACGTAAGTTTATAATAATTACAAGTTATTTTTCTTTCTAGGTATTATGCAACAAGACAATGCCGAACAGGTCATATTAGATCCAAAACTGATAGCTAAGCACTATTTGAGGACATGGTTTTTCCTCGATCTAATTTCGTCCATTCCCCTAGATTATATATTTTTAATATTTAACCAAGTAAGTGGTGTTTAATATTATTTGAAAATGGGTAGATACGAAAGCTTCAACCACCTCTTTAAATACAGATTAGTCAAAAGTGAGGTTAAGAAGAACATATTATAATATTGAGGATATATTTTATGTACTAATATTTATCAATAATCTTGTTAACCTGTATTATCAACGAAATCCGAAAATTGATAAGAAAATTCTATTCAATAACTCTATTTATTTGGTTAAATTCCAATTTATTGCTTTTTGTTCAATGACAATTTCTCAAGTCCAAAAAAACTGAACAAATCTTGAAAAAACTATACATACAAATTTTAAACTGGGGTTTTTGGGTATGAAAAATCATAATTTGGCTTTTTCTTCGTAGAATTTTTCAGAGGGTGCCACACATAAACTTTTTTGTGCTATATGTCAGCGCTATTTTTATTGAAAAATATCAAAGACACACCATTTAATAAAAAAAAAGTTATAACTGCATTGACCACAAAACTCGTTTTTGAGAAACTGGTATTTTAGAAATAAGCTGCATAATTTTCATTTAATTCGTCACAAGAAATATTAGCTAGTAGGCTGATTTAACCAACCAAATATTATTGTTTCCATAATTTGACTTCTGTGATAGTTCTTATTTAATAGTTTTGTTGATTAACGAATAGCATATATCTAAGAGGTGGTTGAAGTCTCGTTCTGTAATGATTTATTAACCTGATGTGATTGTAATATATGTGTAGGTGACATCTTCATTGACTTAATGAAAAGGGAAATGTATATAGTTGTAGCTGAATATGTTTACAAATGTGGTGTGCTAAAATTCGGGGAACTCCAAAATAAAATGAATCTTTAGTAAATAACTCAATTACTACTTAAACTTTGAAGCTTAGAAAGAGCGTTTTATGAGCACACTGAGATCTTCTTTAATATATTGTGTTCTTGTATACTAGAAATCCAGTAATGTAAACTATACTGAACTATCGCCCTTCCACTTGGTGATTCAGTTAGACACCGTGCTGGCATTTCCATTGCTTGGGAACACTCAAAACTGCCTTTTCGAAACCTGTAACGGACTGGAGAAGTCACAAAGGATACTGGAACGCAGTTCCAGGTAAAGAACCTGTACAAAAGAGGATAACGAAGCTGCTTACTTTAAGAAAGTCACCTTTTATAAGATAGACTTTTTAATGGAGATGCAAATACATTTTATGAAAGCTAAAAGTAGCCATTGTTTATTAAATCATACGTAGATTTTTTACCTCAAAAAATGGAAATTGAATCCGGAGCTTCTGTTCTATTTGCTAAGCTATTTACTCCCATTTTCAGACAAAACATAATCAAGTAATCAATTATCAATAGTAATACAAGTGCAATGATGATTATCGAAATATAAATTCCTTCGATTTTGAGTAACATATTGTAGTGAATACAATGGATTACCTTTAGAATAAGGCTTTATTCTACTGAAAATAACTGACATAAAATCAATGACAACTTTGTAACATAACTGACAATGTCATGGATATAATCAAGAGGGTAATATTATGACATTCTTCCCGAATTCTTATTTTTCGATGAAGTCTTCTAAATATTGAGGACGGCTTCGTGTCCTAACTGGCCTATCGATATTCAGTACTGCGCCTTGATTGTTCTGTTCTTGAATCAGATGGTCTTGATTTTCTTGAATGCTTTGGTCTCGACTTTCGTGAATGCTTTGGTCTTGATTTTGATGCTCTTGATTTGAATGGACTTGATCTTGATTGACAGAATTTTCATGGCAGCGAATTAATGATTTGTCTCCGCGAGGAGCTAAATGCTGGGTTGAAACTGTCTTTTCTTCCCCATTTTCCAGTCGGATATGGGCGTATTCCGAGTTGGCTTCTAGAAGTTGAACTTCGTCAACTAAGGGTTCGTATTCATTCGAACGGACAAATATCTTTAATAGTATTGGTCCTGGTGCAGCTAGCCATGTAGGAAATGACGATCCATAAGCTGAGCGTCTCACATATTTAAACATACGTTCATGTGGGGTCGAGTTGATATCAGTACATAAAAGATATCTAATAGAGTGAAGAGAATCCACTAGAACCTGCTCCCACTGGTTTAGTTTCAAATTTTGAGATTTTAAACCCAACTGGATGGTTTGCCATATAATTCCATTCATTCTTTCGCACTGACCATTACCCTGAGGATTATAGGGAGTCGTGCGACTTGAAGCAATATCATGAGACTCTAAAAATGACTTAAGTTCACGGGACATAAGAGAATTACCTTGGTCAGAATGAACATATGTCGTAGTGCCAAATGTAGAAAATATTTGACGCAAACATTGGATAACTGTAGAGGATGATATGTCGGAACATGGAAATGCGAATAGGAATCTGGAAAATTCATCAACAACGGTTAGTAAGTACTTATTTATTGAAGTCAAAAACAAAGGACCTTTAAAATCCAAATTAAGACGTTCAAATGGTGAGGTGGCTTTGATTACGGTTCCTTCATTTTTATGAAATTTTAGTTTAATTTCAGCACAAACAGGACATGAGGAGGTAATTTGACGGACGTCTTCCACAGTATAAGGGAGATTTTTGCAGCGTATCCAATGGAAAAACCGGGTAATACCAGGGTGACACAAAGAAGAATGTAAATCAAATATTATCTTTTGATCAGCCGATGACATGATTGCAGAAGTAATACGGGAAAATGCATCAGCTACCGTGCTTTGACTTCCTGGCCTGTACACGATATCATACTTGTAACATGACAATTCCAAACGCCAACGTTGAATTTTCTCATTTTTGATTTTGGAAGAGGACTTGTTATTAAACATATATGCCACTGATTTATGATCTGTAATGAGCTGAAAATGTCTATCAACTAAAAAATGTAGCCACTTTTTCAGTGCTTCTACTATTGCGTACGATTCTTTTTCAATTGACGAATGCTTTTGTTCCTGAGAGGACAAGGTTCTTGAGAAAAATGCGACTGGTCTTCCTGATTGGGATGATTGAGCAGCTATCGCAAATTCTGAGGCATCGGTTTCAACAGTTAACATAGCGTCGTCATCAATTGAAGAAATCGAAGAGTTGGCTATGTCTTGTTTGAGCTGTCTAAATGCCAAAATTGCTTTTTCAGACAATGGAAAACTTGTGCTGTATGCTAGCGGCTGAATTTTTTCAGAAAATTCAGGAAACCATTTAGAGTAGTGTGCAAACATTCCTAGAATTCTTCGAATAGAAGATATAGTATTAGTTACTGGTAAATTCAAGAGAGGCTTAAGTCGTTCTGTGTCCGGCTTCATAGTTTTGTCACATATTATATAACCAAGAATGCAAATCGATTTGAGGGAAAATCTTGATTTTGTTCCATTCATTGTTAAACGGTACTTCCTAATGACATCCAAAATTTTTGTAAATTTTGATCATGTTCTTCTTGTGACTAACCGCAAACAGTGACGTCGTTCAGATAACCATACACACTTTTAAGATTTTCTTTCTTGAAGATAGTCGTTGGAAACAAGCGACTCCATTGTTAACACCAAACGGAATTCGAGTGAATTGGTACAAATTTCCACAAGATTCAAATGCTGTGTAGATCTTTTCTTCATCTTTAATTGGAATTTGGTAATAGGCACTACGGAGGTCAATTGTACTAAAAACGGAATATTTCGAAACTTGGTTTACAATGTCTTCTACCCGTGGCAATGGGTATGCATCTAATAATGTATATTTATTTATGGTTTGAGAATAGTCAATACACATACGTTTCTTGTGGTTTTCACTTGAAGTTACCAGAGGTTGAGCTCGCCAAGGGGAGATACTGGGTTCTATGATCTTTTCTTTTAGAAGGTGTTAGATTTCTTGCTCAATAAAGTTGAGGTCTGAAGTTATGAATCGACGGTATTTTATTGCGATTGGTTTGCAATTAAACGTCAAATTTGAAAATAGACTGAATGGTTCAAGATTTGCTACTGCTAAATTGCATATTGATAGGGTAGACTTGTCACCTCCAAAAAGAATTTCAAGTCGGGAATGTTGCTTCAGAATATCATGATCAATGATCACTTCAGTGCAGAGTTCATCAAGAACTTAGAGCTTTACATTTGAATAAATGTTATAAAAAATTTGTAGGCGTACAATACAATATCCAAGAGATGTTGAAGCCATTTTAAAGTTAATTATTGATGGAATGACACAAATATTTCTACTGGCAAAAATTTTATTTGAAATATAACTATCAGAACTCCCTGTATCGACTAGTGCATGTGTGATTATGTTGTTTATTTTAATTTGAATAATAAACTTGGATAAACAACTAGGAGAAATCAGCAGAAATTGTAGACAAAATAGCAGCAGATGTTTTCTGAGTTCTTCTGGCGTTACTTGATCTACACGCAGTTGAAAATGACCTCTTTTATTGCAAGAATTGCAAATTGCATTTTTAGCCGGACAGTGTTCGCGCAGGTATCTATCTCTGCCACAAAAGAAACATTTCTGAACAGATGCAGCAGCCGCTAACTGCTTGGTTGATGAATGTTCAGAATCTTGTGACGGTTCTGCGATTTGTAAAATGGCAACACTTGAATCAAAAGTTGATGCATATAATTCAGCATGTTGCTTGGCTATTTCTAACGCTCTTGCAGTATCAAACGCTTGAATTAAGATCAAAGAATAGTACTCTAGAAGCCGCTGTCTAATTTGTGGTGAACTTAAACCAACGATAAATGAGTCTCGAATACAATCATATCTATTATGTTCGGCCGTGACAGCTTTAAATTTGCAGTCTTTACTCATCTGCTTCAAAGTTTGTAGATATTGGTCAATTGACTAACCCGCTATCTATTTCATTTTTGGGTTTTACGTAGAGGCTCTCAAGGGTTTTCATGGCATCTTCATATGTTGTACTTTCACTAATGGACTCAAAAACAACTGGACTCACGTAGTTTATTAGTAGTTTCAGCTTCTTCGTGTTGTCCTTCGCATCTGCCGCTTCCAGAAAACTCACGAACGATCTGTACCAATGATTCCAAAGTTGACCTGCGTTTCCAAGTGTAAAATCTATATGTAAATGATCGGGGCGAAGTAGCTTATCCTTTTAATATTTTCTGTGGAATAAATTGTAGTAAATACAATGGATTACCTTTAGAATGAGGCTTTATTCTACAGAAAATAACTGACATGAAATTATTGACAACATTGTAACATAACTGACAATGTCATGGATATAATCAAGAGGGTAATATTATGACACATATACAGAGTGGAATGTCTAATTGGAACAAATTCTGTAACTTGACAAATAAAGGTTTATCGCAAAATTCCTGAAACACGTCAATTTTTATTTTCAACGGGGCATATTACAAAGAGATTTGTTTATCTTTTTAATTATCTGGGGGGTTGCAGACAACCCCAACTTTTTTTTTAAATGGAAGGGTAGGTTGATTAATTTATTATTTGAATTCAATTGTAAATACAATTCCACTTTTTTTGTTACTTTTTATAAGCAATGTGTCGGAAAAAAATGAAATAAGGAAATATTTACTCAAATTACTTTAATGTATGGGTAAATTTTTTCTTAACTGCTCGATAGTTTTTTGGTCAAATTGAACTGAATGTGATTGATTTGTTAGTACTTGTTTGCATCTCAACGTGTAAATAACAAACGAAAAAAAGAACATGACCTATTTAACCGAGACGCATCGTATTGAAATTTTAATGATTATCGGATATGGGGACAGAAGTCGAACACAAGCTGAAGTCGCTGGTTTGTTCACTGAAGTTCATCCAGAATTACCTTCAAATAATCGAAGTATGATTAGCAGAATTGAAACTTGATATCGGAAGTTGGGCCACGTAAGGGATGCTTCTCGACAAGAGGTTTTAAAAGTTGACGAAGAAGCACAGTTGAACATATTGTTGGAAGTTGAAGAAAATCCTGTTACTCCAGCTAGGCAAATAGCTTGCGTTCATGGTGTCGTCACACAAGTGTTTTAAAAATTCTTAAAGGAGCCAAATTGCACCCATATAAGACGCAAAACCTGCAGGAGCTTAACGAAGATGATCCTGATCGTAGACTCGAATTTTGCGAACGAATTATGGCTTCTATCGATGGTGGACAAATCGCTTTGGAATGGGTGCTGTTTTCTGATGAGGCTACGTTCACATTACATGGGCACGTCAATCAACAGAACTGTCGTTATTGGGCTGACGAAAATCCCCGTTGGATGCGTGAATCCCATACCCAAAGTCTAAAAAAACAAACATCTGGGCTGGAATTATTGGGGATCGCATAGTAGGTCCTTTTTTTTAATGGAAACATAACCGGGGAAACATACCTTAATATGCTCCAAGAAGAACTGATTCCTACTTCAGTAAATTTATTCCCCAATAATTTGGATCCCAACTTATTTGACCAACGGATGTGGTTTCAACAAGATGAGGCACCACCACATTTTGCTCAAAATCTTAACGAAGTGTTTCCAAATAGGTGGATTGGAAGAAGGGGCCCAATTGAGTGGCCAGCAAGATCACCCGATCTTACTCAATTATATTTTTATGGGGATATCTAACGAGCAAGGTTCATGTCACTAAACCTAACGCTTCAACAAAGAATCAGGGACGAAATTAGGCAAGTAATGCCGGAAGTGTTACAAAATGTTCGGAATGCTATTAATAATCGATTAGGATATTGTCAGCAACAATACAATGAACAGTTATTGCATTAAGGTAATTTGAGTAAATATTTCCTCATTTCATTTTTTTCCGACACATTGCTTATAAAAAATATCAAAAAAAGTGGAATTGTATTTACAATTGAAAAAGCTTTCAAATAAAAAATTATTCAACCTACCCTTCCATTTAAAAAAAAAGTTGGGGTTGTCTGCAAGCCTTCCCCCCAGATAATTAAAAAAATAAACAAATCTCTTTGTAATATGCCCCATTGAGAATAAAAACTGACGTGTTTCAGAAATTTTGCGATAAACCTTTATTTATCAAGTTACAGAATTTGTTCCAGTTAGACTTTCCACTCTGCATAATGTTCCTTAAAGCAATATTATATGTTACGAAAATGAGAAGGTATTTGCGATAATCATGAATTACATGAGTTGTATTTGATAAGATAATTCAACGGCAGTAATAACGTAAGTGAAGCAAATAAATATTTATTTATTATAATTGGTAATTTCGAGTCTCGCAAAATTCACTAAATTACTTTCATATATACTTTTTCGATCTTACGGTATTATCGGGAACGTTTTCTTTTACTTCCTTTGCAATTCGCTTCAGATTATAATTACCATATCTATTTTCCGCAGTAGAATTCATTTTAATCACTACCTACGTCTGACATTTATGACATGTCACTTTCACATAATTGTAGTTAAGTACGTATATTTTATTTTGGTTTGTTAATCAACCAATTAAATGCCGAAATACAAAATCGATAACACACTAATTTTCGATTATCATACGCATTTATCCACAAATCAATATCTTGCGTTTGCTCTGTCGTTGAATAATCGAAGAAAGTCGTTTGACACGTGAATTGTTTCCTCGAATTTTCGCAATTGCTTTTGTTATTACTCTGGGAAAAAGGTTTTGTGTCTTGTAATGTGTAGAATACTTTGTATGTACAGTACCTACTATAAATATAAACTAAAAGAAGTCGTTATTTTCAAAAAGGTAATTGAAAATTTCATACGGAAGTATGCCTACTTTTAAACCTAATTTATTTAGTATTTCTGTCCCGCTAAACTGATATATAAAAGTTTGTAGAACACTTGTCCCCGTCATGTATGAATATTTTTAAAATGCGATAATTTTTATAGCTATCTTTTTATATACTATATAATTCTGCATTTTATAGTTTAAAAAAGCAACAATAGAGATATAGTACAAATTATTTCCTGTAATATTTTTTAACGTAAGGTAAATTGTGGTATTACCGACCCACTTAAGGAAATTTTAGATTTAGGTGCTTGAATTATTGTGAACAGTTCATATTCTGTGTAAATTGATTTTTTTATAAGGTAAAGGGGGGAGTTTTCTGTGATTTTAAACAAAAAATAACATATTACCTTTTTAATACAAAATAAATATTTTTCATGAAATGTCCATTTTTTCTATTACCAACTTATCAAAAAATCTCCTAATCTATCGGCGGCCTAAACTTAAACTAAAACCGGCTTATTTCAAAAGTTAGTGTTTTACCACGAAAAATAAATGAAAATTGCAGAAAGTACTTCACTAGCTTGTTTACTTTCAGAAACAAATCATAAAAAAGTATTTGGTTATCAGACATTAGTTTCCATTTCTTTAATTTCAGGAACTTCATAAGATCCTTTCTTGTTGATGGGCTGAGGCGACTCTATTCTGGAAAACACTTCATCTCAATCATACCATATCACATCTTCATTATGGGGCCATTTCCATTGACTTCCATGGCTTTTATGTAGTATGATTTTGATTTGGTGTCTTCTATTAATCCCGAGAAAAATTTTTGCTCGTATTTGAGGATAACTTAATCCTCTTTTGTGAAACTACTTGTTGTATTTATTATTTTAAATATTTTGTGATCTGTTATTTTCTTTTATTTTCCTGGAACTGTTCCATTTTCATTCGCTTCATTCACCATCGAAATATTCTCAATTTGCTTTTTCGTAACTTGATTTAAACTGCCTAATTGAACTACTGGCACACTTTTGGGTTTCTTGTTTTTTTCTCATTTTTCTTCTCAACTTTTTCATTAGCTTTTAATTTTCTTCCTTCTAGATTGTCTCTCTTTTACTGTTCTTCAGTTTCTTTTTACAAGTCTATTCTTCTTTGGTATTCAGTGTCCTCATCTGAGATTGCGACGACTGGAGTTAATTTTTTTGTTACTCGCTTTTTGCTCGAATTTGGCTTCTTTGGGAAGACGAAAGCATTTTTAAACGACGTTATTGCTATCTGGAGGAGTTTTTCGGCAATCATATGATCTTGTTACAATATTTTCTAATCGCTGTTTATTACTGTTATTCTTAATATTTTCTAGATTTGCTGGAGGTATTTCTGCATTATTTTCAATGGAAGTTGACAAAAGTTTTTTAATATCAGCCACTCTAAAATCAAAGGATGATATTTTGTGTCCGTAATACTTGTTGTACAAATGGAAGGCATTGATTAGCATCATTTAAATAATGTGGCCAACGAATGGTTTTCCTTTCATGCAGATAGTAGGACAACATTTGGTCGTGGTGGTCAGTACTGGACATATATTTATTATACTCCGCTGTAGGTAACGGATTCGAAACTCTTTGCTTTCTTTTGGTTACTACTTCAACCATTATATTTTCATATTTATTTGAAATATAGAGGACGTTTCTTTTATCCTTCCATATACGTATAGTTACTCCTTTGGCATATCTTTCAATAGTATCTCCTTTTTTGAGTTTGGTAGAAATTACAATATCTGGTGTTTCTCTCCTGGTTGTTCATAATGTTCCAGTGCAATAAGTCTGCTTCTCCAATAGGGTTTTGGCCAAAACAAAACTGTTGTAATAATTGTCGAGATAAACATGATGACCAACATTCAAATGACCTTCCAATAAATGTAATACAATCTTTTGAAAATGTCCTTTGCCGCCTGTATCATCTAACATGCCAGTATACACAGCAAATTTCTGAACAATACCTCTAGGATTGGTCAGCATGTACAATTTGATGACATACGTATGTTTTTTGTTTTTTATGTATTGTTAAAACATTAGTCTGCAACGAAAAAGCACCATTTACTCATCCAACGAGAGCTCATATCCAGGGGAAAATACTTCAGCCATTTTTTCATTGAAAAAGTTAATCATTGGTCTAATTTTGTAAAGCCTATTTTCAGGTTTTGGTTCAGTTGGTCCAGGATCCCTCGAAAAGTGAAGTGCACGTAATATCAATATTTCTACCCATACTGCCTGCAATTCCTTTATTTTGGAATAAAGGATATTTTTTCCAGTGATCAAGCATTCTTGGCTGTCGTATAACACCCATATGTTGAAATATTCCCAAGAATATCAATAATTCATCCTGTGTCACTGGTTTCCACGAACAAATTCTAGACTTTTCTTTTGTCATTGACGTTAAGACAATATTTTCTTTCATTGATATTCAGATGGTACAATTTTGAATGCCTCATTGCACATAAACGGGAAATCTTTCATATCCATAGAGTCGTTTTTCCAATCAACACCTGACCTTTTATCTAAGTTTTCTTCAATTCCACATTTTTCTGCTTCGTTTACTGTATCAATAATTATATTAGAATTATCTTTGTGGTTTTCATCTTCACTCCCAGAGTCCGTCCCTGACCCAAACCATCCATTATCTGATTTCGGCGACAATTCAAAATCACTTTTCTCGTCACTATTTTCTAAATGTTCTAACAATTCTTCATCCGTATACTTATGAAAACGGCGTCTTTTTAATTGTGAAGGCCCTGCCATACCGTTATCACTTTGCATTGTCTCAAAAAATCCAAAAACGCGAAAAAAAGAACCACGTGTATTTTTGATCTCTAAATACCTTTACTTCAGTGCCTGCAAACATACACTTAACACAAATGCGATCCCGACCAAACTGACTAACCAAATCCATTAAAGCACATAACACGCTTATAAGCGGCAGTGGCACATGCGCAAAACATTTTCTGACGCTTATAAGCGACAGTGGCATCCAACCTGTTAACAAAAAAACTACTTTCCAGTTGCAAACCGTAATTTGTTCTCTACTGTTGCGTCACACTATAATTGAAAATATTCAATTTTTGTACAGCTAATTAGACATAACTTTAAGGTTGTGCCTGTTCTTGTCCCTTCGTTCTTAGCACGACTATGCATGACAAAACTATGTAAATAACTCCGTATCTATTAACAGTAACACACATTTAAACAAACAATCATTAACCAATCACTAACATAGATTTCAACAATAACACACTAGGGACTACCCTTAGGGAATGCGGGATGTTTGTTAAATGTTTAGATATCTGTTGGGCATTCGTAGTTCTTTGCAATTACCCGCACTTTTACAACCTCTGTTCCAGGATTATGGTGACAGCTTCCAAATCCTTCACGCAGGACGCGCGTTACGCATCCTGCGTCTAGCCAAGCTATTGTCCTTGGTACGACTTCTGCGATTGTCCAGGCTAGTGAGATACGTCAGTCAATGGGAAGAAGTATACGTAAGTAATGATATTATTTTTGCCATAGTAGTTAATGTGCTCTTAGGCTTTCACGCATTGTCTACAGTGATACACGTAACAAATTTCAATCTTTTTTCATCATATTCTGGGACTGTTATGTATTAACATCGATATTACATAATATGAAGGAGTTCAACTATTTTATTTCAGTCCTAATATGTTTCAATGAATATGACTCACACTGTACACTCGCACAAACGAATGGAATAAAAAAATGAATTTATAGTATCTAGTACTCGTTTATTTTGATTTTATTGGTAAGAAAGTTCTGTTTATATGTAACAGTCTCAGGATATAGCATATTCAAGAACTAAGTTTACCAAAGAAGTTCAAATTAGATGTTATTGAATCATCACATAAATTTAGATAATTACTTCGCATTTATCAAAAAATGTTTTCAAATTCATCATATAAGGTAAAGTAAATACAAACCAGAGGGTTAAATAAACATGGAATAATATTTCATAGTGTGAGTTTGAACTTCTAAAAGTTATCAACATCAAAACAAAAATTATATAATGTATCATAAAACAACAACATTACGACAAAATTGTAAACTGATGCCTGAAGTATAAATATTCAAACAAAAAAGATAATGATAATATTAATAATTTACCGTTAAATTAACAGAATTTGAAGTAATCTGATATATTGTTGTGCAAAAATTTGATGAATTAAAAGTCATTTTGTTGTACCGGATGTCTCTATACGAGAAATACGCGGCATAAAATCATCATCATCAAAGTGAGTAATAGCCTTCTGCTACTGATGTTGACTTCTACCCCCATGACTTTTTAAGCAAGTCAGAACATCACCACCATTAACCAATAGGATAGTGACGATCGTCAAAAACAATGTCCAGTATAAATGTTAGGATTTGGCAACTTTCAAAATGTAGCTATCGCTTTTCCCATTGCCTAAAGTTTATTAATACATATCTTTTGGGCAGATGAGCATACTTGGTAATAATTATCCGTACTGGTAAATTTTCGAACGACTTTTCAAAACTATTGTCACTTCCTTTAAATCCAGCCCAATCGACAGTTTATATGTGGAAGCTTACGAATCTCCCCTTCACCTAAAACGTCAAAATCTTTTACAAACACATTTCAGTTCAACATTCGCCAAACTCCATAACCCACTCCATAATTTAGTTCCACACGTACATAACGAAGAATCAAATCACCCCTCAAAATTAACATGCACCATTGTCGACTCTTTAAAACCTATCCTACACAACATCGACCTCAGCCTAACACTACTTTCACGTATATCCTCCTCTCCTTCATGGATAAAGCCAATACCAGATGTCGCCACATCGTTATTGGAACTTAAAAATCCAGAAACTACAATCATACTCATAAAAAACATTCACAGAATGAATCCATCCACAGAAGTGTGACAAAATCATATAAGTATACATACGCTTCCAAATAGCAAAGGAGTAGGATGCGCTGTCACCTCTCTAAACTATATCCTTTACAAAACTGCTCTTGAAGACACTTGTAGTATATTCACCGCAGAAATATTTGTAATTATCCAGGCCTTCAAATTATTAAATGTAGGAAATAACAATGTAGCTATCTGCATTCATCAATTCAGGAAATAAAAAAATCCAACTCTAAACACCCACTTAAACAAAAAATCCACGAAAAATACGGGAAACTCTTCTCTCAATACACCACGGACAGTCACTATAATCTGGACCCCATCGCACATTGGAATCAGTGGGTATGAAATAGCTGACAACACCGTCGCCTGGAATTGGGAAAGGAACAACATTTTATTCAAGTGATAAATATTTGAAATAATTTATGAAACATTCTATATGTACCAATATACCATTCGAATGTAAAAGCTGAATATTAAGCTTCAACTTCTTCAAGCTTCTTAACTCAATTATGTAATTATCTATGTAGCTTTCAGTTCAATTTTATCTTGGGGGATGATCGTATTTCCTAATTTTTGATGACCCACCTCAAATAGCCCTCTGAGCAAGCTCTAACATTTAGGTTTTAGTAACTAGAGACTGAATTTCTACTATTTCTCAAGCCAATCTTCAATTCACAGTTCTATTTCATGAACCAGATTACAATTCTCTATATTTTAATAGGTTCGTGTTAAGTCAGTTACTTCCCTGCTGATATTGTTTCTAACAATGGATGAAGCGAATTTATTAAACATTTTCATATTTGGCTAAATTTTGAAAGACAAATTTCTCACAATGATATTTCAGATTACACAAAAAAATATATACGATTTGGAACATTCAAATAGAATAAATTAATTCTCTTGATTGTTGTGCATATTAAATACCGGTAAAATGTTATCTTTCGATTGAAAATATATACTAAATGTTCCCAATTTCAGTGGTGATTGGAGATATATGATGATACATCGCTTCTACAACTAATTTAAGAGCTTAAAATTTGAGGTAAAATAAAACTAATGAGTTTAGATCTTCTTATTCTTTCCTGGCCCTACAAATTGAAATCGGACCATACCTGACGCATTCAGGGCTGCTGAAAAATTTAAAGTAAAAAATTCAAATACCCACAAATCAAGAAATATACATCGCACAGTGCCTGCTTTTTGCACATAAGTTTATATTAAAAACTAATACTGACTAAAAAAAATAACCGAGTTATGATTTTTTTCAAAAACTCCGCTTTGACCGATTTTTCCCGATTTTCTCCTAGACTAACGATCCATTTGAGTGGTTCGATATCTCATTTTCTTCGTATTTTTAATCTCTACAATTGACACCATCACCAATACCCTGACAGTTTTAATTTTATAAAAAAGAAACTTGAAAAAAAATTTTTTTTATAAAATTGTTAATAACAAAGTTATGGGTAATAAAGTCGAGTGAAAAATATCTTACTACATCATATGAAACTATTCTCCAAACGATGGCGCAGCTAGGTTTCCTTCTAACATTTTTTACGCGCTACAAATCTCTGTAGCTTCTATGTGCCTGGCTTTGATGTCAATTTTAGTTCCAAATATCATTCTAGGAACCTTCCTTTCAAATACTAGAACCTTATTTATTTAAGGTTGATTGAGGGTGCAGGTTTTGCAGCCGAGGATTAATTTCCTTGTACAACATTAGTTTAGATTGTCTTTTTAGCTCTCAATAATAACATGAGAGTGGATAACTTCTCTATTTCCTGTCATTATTCTTGCTGCACATCTCATTGTACCCGATTATCATCTGTCCTCCTAAGTACTAAAAATCCCTAACCACCTCGAATATATTCTGCCTAACTCAAGGTCTGTGATTTCTAGTAACTAAAATGTACTTTTATTTACTAGTAGGCACATATTACCTACTTTTTCCTTGAGCTGTGAAAATACCTCTCGCACGTCTCCTGTTCAAGGATATATACAGGGCGTTTCATTAAGAATTAATCATATGGTAACTGGACGATATATGAAGATTTAAGCCAAAACACTTAAATAAAATGTTCCTCCTAACCGAGATATAGGGTGTTTTATTTTAAATATTCTAAATGATTTTATCCCATAGCTTTGACACTTTCCAATATTTTTTGTTCATACTTGGTAAATAGTTCACACATGTTAAGATACTTTAAACATTGGTAAAATATAGTTTTCCTCTATTACCAGAGGCGTGCGGTAGAGATGGATAATTTCTTTTATCCCCCTACAATCTACGCCACTGTCGTAATAATCATTTCAGTATGTTTTTTTGATTATTCGTCTCTTTCTACGTAAATATCATCCTCTTAACTCAATGTGATAGAGTGAGTAGTTTTCGAATTCGAATTAAAGCCCCCTGTTCAGTTCTTCAGTAAATAATTAAAATCAGGTTTATGATTTTTCAAAAAAGACATCAAAATCTAACGAACATTAATCACAACGTTCGGTCTATGTTCTCTATAAATTAAATAGAGTGCAACCTTGATATAACGAAATTAAAGGGAATTATAAAATATTCGGTATACCAAGTAATCCGTTACAATGAGGTTTGTACTTCGTGAATTAAACAGTTATAACAAAATGATGTTTATGTTATTTGTTACTAATACCTAGTATTTCCTCCTCGAGTCCTTATAACACAGCCTAAATACGTCTCGACATTGTGGTAATTACATTTTGAACATCAAAATGATCCAATTCGTCCCATATTGCCTGAAACGCCGCACTAAGCTCAGCCAAGCTGTTTGCACGAGGTATCCGAAATTGAATCCATCTTCACCGTGTATCCCATAGATGTTCGATTAGATTGAGGTTGTAACTGGGAGCTGGACAATTCATACGGTGGGGATGCGCATTATCGTCCAAAAAAATAAAATTGGACCTGAGATTGGCGCAAAAGATACCACATGCTTATCTAAAATAATTGTTATATACCTTGCTCCCTCTATGCACAAGAACCAAGTCAGTACGGGTGTTAGAACTTATACCAGCCCAAACTATAGCTGAGCCTCCTCGATAGCTTATTGTTTCAGCAATATTGCATTGGACAAATCGTTCTCCTTGCCTTCTCCAGAATCTTTCACGGGGACATCAAACAAAATCTAGACTCATCCGACAACAAAACGTTACCCCAATGTGCGTAATTCCAGTTTTCGTGTTCCCTAGCAAAAGCAAGTGGAGTTCTGCGATATTCCACGGATAGCAGTGGACATACGGCTAGTTTTCTGGGTGATAAATTAGCTTCATTTAGTCGTCAACGAACTGTCTACCTATCTACATCCACATTTCTCACTTCATTCTGGCGATTTGCCAGCTCAACTGAAGTTAGATGCCTACTTCTTAAACATGAAGAGAGCATACATCGATCATCGCGTGCGGATGTTGCTCCTTTACGGTCAAATCCTGAATTTCTAGTGTAGTTGCTGGTTTGACTGAACCGCTGAATGGCTCTTTGGGCAGCACAACGACTTAGACCTAGCACATCGGCCATATAATAGTGGCTACGACCATTTTGCACTAAAGCCACGGCTCTTGCAGTAATCGTTGTTGTTAAAGCCAGTTTAATGCAATGGAAAATGCTGAACACAAAACCAAATTGGTCTCGTTGTTAAAATCA
The DNA here is from genome assembly GCA_963921935.1 of Galeruca laticollis. Lineage (NCBI taxonomy): Eukaryota > Metazoa > Arthropoda > Insecta > Coleoptera > Chrysomelidae > Galeruca > Galeruca laticollis. Next base: position 79,526,990 of record OY998176.1, read on the forward strand.
ACACGATAACAAATTAATTGATTGCTGCTTAGGGGAAAGTGGGGTAATACGGCGAACCTAAGCCGAATCATTTATTAAATTTACATTTTTTATTGTTAAGTGCTCTAAATTTGGAAAAATATTGATACAATGAGTTTATTTTATAATAGCATACGTGTTATTTAATAAAAAAATTGGATACACGAAAAAAAGGTAAAATGGCGCCAGTTTCACTTCGCGATATTACCCCATATGTCGAGAAATATCGCGCACCATCTGAGGTTATGTCACGCAGTGTGATAAAGGACATATGGAAAGGAATTTTGGAATAAAAGCAATAAATAAGAAAAATGAGTCTTGTTACCAAAGTTGTACATCCCATATTCTCTTATCTAAACTCAAAACTAAAATAAACGACGTTTCGATTCTTCTTTTTTTTTATCGGCGCCTAGCATAAGTCGACAATCATCGCATGTATAGCCTGCGGCAGACTCCCAACCAGCACATTCTGAATGAACCCATACTGCACATTTTACGCAACGGAACCAAAGCTCCCCAGTCTTTCCGAATTCACCACATATAATGCATATTTCGTTGGCTACAGGAGGCTTTTCATGAGTAGCAAACTCATTGTAGTCTGAGTTGTTATCATCAGAAAGATCTTCTTTGAAGGATGAATCAGAATTATCATCCGACGTGTCTGCTTTATCGGATTTCACTTTCTTTTTGAACCTTTTATGTACTTCTCCACCTGCATTCACTTTTCGCTTGAGGTTTTTGTTTTGTTTTTCATTTTTCTGGTTTCGCTTAGCTTTTTTTCCAGGAGAGTAGCCTTCATTTGTGTGGAAGTCCAAATTTCGGATTGTTGCTTTGTTGATGCTCTTCTTTTGGTCACTGCCTTAACTACTTCCTTGGGAATCGGGACAAGATGCGATATTTTGACACCTGAATGTGATGGTAGATTTGCTTTTGATGTCGATGGTGTGGATTCTTCAACAGTTAAAGACGTTGGTGTAGGTAGCTCCTGAGCATCTGCAGATATAGAGGAAGTGTGTGGAGGAGCTGGATTAAAGCTTCTCTCACGTTCATCAGGGTCCAAGACATGTTCTCGAAATTCCTCAGCTGCTGCAAAATCATCTTCAGTGAACTTTTCTAGGTTAAAAGGAAATATCCTAGCAGCTTTGAATCCTGAGACTCCCTTTTCTATAGTTGCAACCTTCATGTATGCTTGATTGAATAAACACGTCATAAACAGTGATCCTTTCGTGTGCATTCGAAATCATATGAGAGTCATACACAGCAAACAGAGCTTTCTGTAGTGGCCCAAAAAACGTTAGGTCAAGGGGCTGGAGGTGATTTGATGGGTTAGGAGGAATTGTAAGGAGCACGATGTGATTCTTTCAGCAAAAATTATAAATTTGCAACGAAATGTGACTTGCATGGTTGTCACAAGGATAAGTAAAATCGGGTCGGCTTCCGTAGCTTTCACATAATTTTGAAAATGTTTTATCCACCTTAGAAATAAATCATCATTCGACCACCTATTATCAGAACAGAAATAAATGCAACCTATTAGGCCGTCTTTTTCTAATTAAGGAGACATCCGTTTTCTCGAATGAATTATCATTGGGGGAACGTGAGTCCCTGCTGCACTGACAGTGCATAAGATGGTAATCGTTTGACCTCGTTCATCTGAAATGGCAACGCCGACTTGTTTCTGTCCCCTTTTTGCATAAACTTTTCCAGACTTTTTCTGGATAGTGGTTATACCAGATTCGTCGACATTAAAGATACGATTGCTCTGAATTTTGAACTTGGTCAATAGTTTTTCTAGGTTTTTGAAAAAAATTCCTACAGCTTCAGAATTAAATGAGGATATACGATTGAGACTTGTGCTTTCTGGTTGTCGAAGTCTCAGCTCGGGATTTCTCTTTATAAAGCACGACAGCCAATCTTTTCCTGCTAGCTCAGATTCCTTGTTGAACTTATGAGGTAGGTGATTAGCTTCTACGAACGAAGTCAAAAGCTATTCTTCTCAGCTCCCGTGGAGTTACGCCATAGAATAAATTTGCCAACTTCATGACGTGATTTGCTAACTCTTTTTCTTGTGGTTTCGTAAAAAGAGTTTTCCTCCTTAAGCGGTCAACTTTTGATCCAGGTTTTAGATGGTGGCGCAGTATTGATTCGGGATTGCCGAAATTTCTTGCAGCCTCGCGTATTTTAGCACCTGAGCGTATAGCAGCCAAAGCATTATTGCGCTGTTCAATGGTCCACCTCTGTCGTTTGGTCTTTCTTTGATAGTTTCTGACCATCTGAAATTCGAAAACATGTTGATGTCAATAATATGGGGCAATGTAGCGCAGTGTGGCGTAAGATCGCGTACGGCGCAATATTACCCCATACCGACCTTGGTTTGTTTTTCTAACCAAAATTCCGTTGTTAACGCATGAAAATAGAAAACAAACATGGGGATAGGTCCTCGAAGTATGCTAGAAAATATTTGTATATAGGAAAGATCGATGACTGTATAAAGTACACTTACCTCGCTTATTTCTTAACCGCTGAAAATTATGAGGAAAACACGTGTACGAACACTTCGATTTACTGCAGTCAACTGAATGCTCCCAGCGAGTCGAGACCTGTTCCACATAGTGGCTAACGATGAGGAACAACGTACGTATTGCCAGATTCCACTTCTCGCTCTTCGTCTCTTTTATTTTGTGGTGCGCAATATTGCATCACTGCGCGATATTACCCCCCTTTCCCCTATCAAACTCAAATTTTTGACAAAAACATAAATTCGTATTGTTTATAAGAAATGTAAAAATAATTTATACAAATTTATAATTTTACTTATACGAGGGTTTCTCTAAAGTCCTGAATTTTAAAACTCATAATAAATGGGAAATATGTAATAAATCGAATTTTTTGCACCTGAATGTATATTCCGCATTGATAAAAAATTCGTTATACAGATCTTTATAAAGAGGTTTTTGATAAATGTATTCGTATGGTGATTATATATTTTGTATTAGCTCTTACGGGCATTCCTAGGGGATTTTGAAAAATTCGTTTAATCGAAAAATTGGTTTATTGAGGCTCGTTATATTAAGGTTACACCGTGATTCTTCTCTAATCTCTCACAATTTATTTATAGATCTTCTGCCAAGACCAACTACTTGACCAATACGCTTCTTTGTTTTTCTACTTTCTCTTGATATTTTGAAACTTTTTTTGATATCGTCTGAACATTTCCATATCATATGAATTATCCAAACTATCTGAAAAACTCTTAAAACAGCAAATAAGTGAGGGTCGAGACAGTTAATTTTTAAATAAGTTCAATTATATAAAAAAAATTTATAGGAGACTTTCTACATTTTCAAACATTTTTATAAATTTGAACTTAATATTCTATTACAATAAATAATGTAGTTCCAAATTATCTTTCATCCATTTTAAAAAGTTGATATCAGTAGAGAAGCGGTGTTTTCACCATAGAAGGTCATTTTGCGTGTGAAATTGGCGTGTTTTTGATTCATAAATATAGACAATAATTGAGATACTACAGTTCTATTTGATTATCCCAATCGTATTATAACACTATAAACAATATCCATCTAAATTAAAACAGATCAATTGATTATTAATTAAAAACGAGATTAAACAAAACGAGTATTCTAAAAAATATATAGTAAATTGCTTCCGAATGAAGAAGTAACATGTTAATAGCTAATATACTTATACAAATTGTAAACTGCAACTTTGAAGACAAAAAATACATATTTTGAGCTTAGAACGTTGTGCATTAAACGAGCTCAGCATTGCTTTATGAATGTAAAGGCTAAGTTTGCAATTTTAAAGCATAATTCTCATTCGTTGTGGTTCGCACATTTCAGCTATTGCAGCATAAGCCGAAAATCGACAGAAAATTTGATACTACCTGAACAATAGGCCAGTTCTTGAAAAAAACTTTTTTCATACATATAACGAGAACCTGTAGATATTTTATCTTTTGTGTTACTTAAATATACAGGGTGTAGATTCATGCGAAAAATTTCAGTTTGAAATTATAATGGGTCTTTCCTATAATAGAATATCCTTAGCCGGCTGCCTTGCAATATACCATCCCAAAAAAGTGGTCAGTTGAATTAAGTTTTATTTTTTTCTCAAATTTAAGAGAAATTTTGTAGTTTCCGAGGACTCGCAAAGGAATTTTACTTTAGGTGCCATTTTTATTCTGATGTTTGGCAATCATCAAGGCAGTCCGAAGGATGTTGAAAGCCACCGCTCTAAATGGTTGATTATTTTAGCAACTATACCAATCTCTCAAATTTCTTAGCCACGAAACTCTTCTTCTCCCTACAGTTCGTTTTCTCACGATTTCTTCTTCTATGAGTAGCTTCTTTTGAATAATTGCACTTTTTATAACATAAATAATAAAACATTCTCGTTGTTTGTTGATTTGTTTCGGAAATAATCTCAACAAATATAACTCGACCTTATTTTTTCGATTTGATAATTTTTGTATTTATGTACTCAAACTTTTTGTGTTTGATAAATTTTCTCTTTGAGTTGGACATTTTTTATCAAAGATTAAAGCCCTCCTGCTACGCTGTCGGGCTTTAATCAGAACGAAAATGTCCAATTCAAATTCGTAAATTTATCACCAAAAAGTTTTTGTCAAGGTCTTGTTATATTATTACTGATAAAACACATTTCTTGGTTCATTTCCAAACATCTTTGTGATCTTACATTAGAAGCAAATATTGCCTAACTTCTACCTAGACCACTTCTGAACCCAAAATAAATTTCGCTCACATCTTGCTCGAGTCTTCTATACCATCTATTATGTATAATTTTTAATGAGGCCTTGAATGTGTGGCTCATTAGACGGTAATCTGCACAACGTTTAGCATTCATCTTTTTAGGAAGCATCGCAAAAGTGGATGACAACCATTCGTCAAGTATTATTCCTCTCGAATATAAAAGGTCCACTAGTATTTGAATCTTATCTCCTATAAGTTTAAGAATTTCGGTTGCAATTTCATCGGGGCCGGTTGCTTTCCGTTTTTCATTGTTTCTATTACATATGGAATCTCTTCTTTCGTTATTTCCGGACCTTCATCTCCCATGGTGTTCTCGATGTTATTTCTCTCTTTTTAGTCTTCGATTAGTTCTTTTACATAATTTTCCCACATTTTTAACTTCTCCTCGATTTCTATTATTAGTTTACCATTCTCTTCTATCAAAATCTGTTGTTGTCTGCATTTCTGTGTATTTGCGAATTCTTTAACTTTCTTGTGTATGTTATGGTGGCATGTTTGGCTTGCAGTTGTTCTATGTATTTTGTTTGTTTAATTTTTGACCTTGTCTCCCCCTGTATTTCTGTGTATTTATCATTGTTTCTTTTGAACGATCTTCTTTTGTCCATGAGCTGTACGATGTCACCTGTCATCCATTCCTGTTTATGCTTTTTCTTTTCTGTCCGTAATAATGTTTTGCTTGGTTCCATTATCGGCATTTTGAATTTTTCCCGTGTTTCATTTATACATGTGTGGTTATTATGTATCTGTGAGTTAATCTGTGTTATGTTTCCATTTTTCAGTTCATGTCTAATTTCTGGTTTCTGCAGTTTGTTTACGTAGATCTGATCTCGGTTGCACTGTTTCGTTATCGTCTTTTGTCTGATGTGCATTAGAGGATTATGATTTCAATTGATATCTTCTGCTGGAAAGTCTTTAACTGATTTAATTGCATTCCTATATCGTTCTCTTATGAGAATGTAACCTGACTACCTATCTATCGCTATCTTGTGGGGATTTCCAAGTATATGTAGACCCCACGAGCCACCAATATGAACCCCTTACCCCACCCCGGTGCCGCGTGAATTTATTACTCATATTTTTTGATGGTATTTACCTACCAGATTAAGAATTCAATTGTTTGCCCTTTTCAAATTACAGCATATTCTCGAAAATTAAGTGTACAATAATTACCATATTTTTTATGAACTTATTCAGTATGGTAAGGTCTAATAATGAAAATAATTGAATTTTATATAAAAAACTCGACTAACAGTATATCACTTCACTATTCACCATTCTCCAGCTTTCAACCATGTCCCACTGGAGTTGGTGTGGAGGGTTCAGCTACATGTGCGTTACTCCATACATAGTTGACACGTTTTATGTGGTTTTCTAATAACGTTTTGCATGCGGGAAGTAGACTTAAATCCACATCTTGATTGTTGGGCAGAAAAAATGCAGTTGTAGAAACAATTCAAACCGTATTATGTTTATATTTGTATACTCCTTATTACTGTACAAGCAACAGAAGAATTACTCCAGACCGGAGAGTGAAATGTCGGTGATGCTCATCATATTGCAAGGATAGGTTCAAACTTTGAAAAAATTTCCAATTTAGATTTCACAGACAACTTTCCATGACGGACAAAGAAACTGGTGGTGTCACATCCGAACAGAGCATGCACATTCAACATAGCATGGCTCGTTTCTACACCTAAATTATGAGAAATAACGGTGACATTCATGGCCTTTCGTTTGTTACCAGTTCCTGTACCATAGAATACTATGTTTTCAATATTGCTGGGGTATCTATCTATGATGAGTGAATTATCTTGACAATATTTTGAAGCATGGAAGCAGTGTAATATTATTTTAGTATCTGCTTCCTCTTGTGAAGAGTATATATCTTCATGTATTTTATGTTTAATAGTTAATCCGTCTTCGCTAGTGAAGCAAGTGCACTTATTACTATATGACAAGTAAAGATTCCTCCCACGTAAGTAGTGGGCATATTTGTCTCGTGGAATCTTGGTTTTAGGCCCCCTTATTACAAAGGTATCTCCACAACCTCTTCTTTGTCAACCTCTGCTAGTTCACCAAAAGTTTCTGGAATATAAAAGCCTGAAATCTGAAATCACTTACATACATTGTTCGATGTTAGGTGTTTCATGGACTATACCCTTGACCTCCAAAGCATTGAATAGTTTGGACATTTCTGTTTTTGTTGGCCATCCATACGAAGTGGTTAATGTCCATGGTGCTGGACCTAATGGGTATGACATCAGCTTCTCAAGGCTAATTTCACTTCCTGGGATAAAGATAAAGCTCGAGCAAAAATATTCCTTTCTGCTCTTACCTCAGCTAATCTGTTTCGTGCAGTCGTAACCATGATCTTCTCTTGAATACTTATGAGTTTGAAGTTTGAAGCTTTTGACTGTTAAGTGGTTTTGAAAGGAAATTTGAGTTTTTTTACGTTTTTTATCAAGAACAACACGAAAAAACGGTTTTTAGAAAAAAATCCAGTGTGTATGTCGTCGTCGTCGTCGTTATCGTCGGCCACTATTCGTTACGATACAGCGTTCGGAGTGCAACAAGTCACCAATTTTATGATTGATTATTGTTAAGGACATCTTACAGATGAACCCTATTGATTTTCAGCTGACCAGAGCCAGTAGAACGGGTGCTATGGTTTAAGTACGACATTTTTGGAGAAATTTCAGTTTGTTAGCACGATACAGCCTCCGGAGTATATACCAGTGTCCAATTTCATGCTTGGATATTATTCAGGGCAGCTCAAAAATGAACCCTATTGATATTCAGCTCACTAAGACCAGTATAACGAGTGTTATCGTACTTAAAGTACCAAATTTTTGTCATTTTTGGAGAATTTTCAGTTTGTTAGCACGATACAACCTCCAGCGTGTATACAAGTGACCAATTTTATGATTGAATATTATTGAGGGCGTCTTATAGATGAACCCTATTGATTTTCAGCTCACCAGAGCTAGTACCTGAAGTGCCCCATTTTTGGTCCTTTTTGTAGAATATTCGGGTTGTTAGCACGATACAGCCTTCCGAGTGTATACAAGTGACCAATTTTATAATTGGTTATTTTCAAGGTGTCTCACAGAAATACCCTAGTAATTTTCAGCAGACTAGGGCGAGTACAACGGGTCCTATAAATCCAGATATACTACATTTTTGGTTAATTTTGGAGAAATTTCGATTTGTTAGCACGATACATCCCCCAAAGTGTATACAAGCGACAATTTTATGACAGAATATTGTTCCAGGTATATCACAGATGCGGACAAGTTAGTTTTAATCTAAAAAATTGTCTATTTTTTGGTTAAATTGTAATCTACAAAAGGACCAGAAGAAATTTGATTGTGTAGCATTGTTAACAGCAACTCTGTTTACTAGCAGTTATTTCAACATGCTTATTCCACAGAAGCTTACTGTCTAAGTTTATCCCTAGATATTTAACTTCTGATTTCCATTCTATGATTTCCCCGTTTAAAGATAGGGTTTCATGGCTGGAAGTGTTCTTTTCCGGGTAAATGGAATTACTATGGTCTTGTTTGGGTTATTGTTGACTATTAGAACAATGTCATCAGCATAGCCCATATATTCGAAGCCAAGCTCAGTTATCCTATAGAGCAAGTCATCTACTACAAGACTCCATAGAAGGGGAGATACCACTCCCTCTTGAGGTGACCTGCGAGTGGCTTTGACTGAGATAGTTTGATTCCCCACCTGTGTCTCAGCTATCCTCGTCGTCAACAACTCATACATCCATTTTACAATGGTTTCATTTACTCCTCGCCATTTTAGTGCTTCTTTGACAGACATATGAGTTGTGTTATCAAAGGCCCCAGATCTATCCAGGAATGCGCACATTGCGATTTCTTTGTTGTTCAGTTGATGACTTCGGTCAGCTGATACAGAGCCGTTTCAGTTAATCGACCCCGCTCTATATGCATGCTGACATTTATGAAGTGGTATATTCTCCAGGTTCCCTATTCTTATGTTGTTATCCACTACTTTCTCCATCGTTTTGAGTAGAAACGATGTTAGGCAGATGGGTCTAAAAGATCGGGGATCAGTCCCTTCTTTTTCCCCTATTTTTGGTATGAAGTTCCCCTCTATCTTCTCCATTTTCTAGGTATTAGACCCACTGCTAGACTGCTTCTTGTAATCTTCAGCAGGTGAGTAAGAATCTCCTTCATCCCTTGCTGCAGGAGTGCTGGAAATATTCCACCCACTCCTGGTGATTTATATGGTTGAAAGGTACTTATTGCCCATTCCAACTGTTTTCTGGTAAATATTTTCTAAGCAATGTCCCAATCTTCCTTGCGGGATTTTTTGGTGTAATTCATTGCTATTTCAGTGCTTGTTGCTGGTTCACTACGTGGAAAGGGGGTTCTAAGAAAAATTATCTATCCTTCCTCTTCACCTTCCGTGTATGATCCGTCTGGCTTTTTCAACGACATTGCGGGATTAGTTCCCCCATTTGCCATGACCTTTTGTAGTCTGGGCGCTGTGTGAGTGGAAGTGGTATTTTCGCAAAAAGCTTCTCTACTGGAGAGCACAATACAGGTAGAAGTGAGAGGTCGCGTACGTCCGATCACGGATATGGCACTGTAAGAAGAATCTCTCTATTATACTTAGTAAGCTTTTCAGTGTACCCCTACCAATTACCGTCACGTTTGGCTCTATTAAAGAGCCGACGGACCTCTTTTCTGAGGTTTGACAGGTTCGCATTCATCCTTTTCTGAACGAGCTTTTGACAGTGTGCAACTGGAATGAAAAGCTTCCATTATTGCCTCACTGATCCGTTCAACTCTTTGTTCCAGTTCTTAGTGCTGGTGATTTACCCCATTTACTTCGACGTTTTCCAAACTGTCCTTCAGATTGGCCTTGTAAAGAGACCAATCAGTATCTCTAGGATTTCGAGTTGTAGGAATCGAGGTAGTATCTCCCTCTATCATAAATTCGATGATCCTATGGTCGGAAAGTGATAGCTCGCTCATCACCCTTCAATCATTTACATTTTTTCTATCAGCAACATTAACAATTGTAACGTCCAGGACCTCTTCTCTTGCTCTTGTGACAAAAGTGGGGGCTGTCCCTTCGTTTAAGGTCTCAAGGTTATTTGCTAAAAGATATTCTAACAAACACTCACTTTTGGCGTTGTTGTTAGTGCTTTCCCACACTGTATTGTGTGCGTTAGCATTACAACCAATTATGATTGGTAGCCGTCCGCTATTGCAGTGTCTCACTAGCTCTTGTACTTCATCTGGCAGTGTCATCGGCCCATCTCCAGCGAGGTAGGCAGAGGCAATGACGATGTCTCGGTCGATACTCCCAATGTTGAGGTGAACCATGATAGGAACAAGGGTCCCGTGACACGTATTCTGAAACACATATATATTTTATGCTATTTCTTATGGTTACACAGGTACGCTGAGATACTTGCCTTTGGTCTTACTAAAGTGTATGATTTGTTTTTATTAAAATGAATAATACACATTTTGCCTTCTAATATTGATGCTCCACCACTCTTTAAACTTAAAGGTCTCTCATCAGACATTTTTAAAGTTCATCTGAAACAAGACAAATATTATTAGGAGCAAATAATTCAAATATACTAAATATTTGGTAGTTTTTATGATTTTTTCTTGTTTTCCGGGATATGCTGTAATTCGCAAGTGGCAAACACCTAAAACCTTAAAGTACATGTCAAAACAAAACCAAAATGTATGTGTCGAAAATTCCCACGAGGGGGGAAGGGAGCACACACCATCCACCGCTCTAATAATCTATTTGGCAGCCGATAAAATGTGTTAGTTACTATCATGTTTCCCCCTTGAAAAAATTTTATCAACCTGTCTCCTCTTTCATTCCTCTCTCCTAGACCATATTCTCCCACTTGTTTATTGCGTTGCCATTTCGCATTTTTGAATTAAAGTCACCTAACACTACTGTGACATCTCGTAACTTAGTTGTTTGTGAAACTGTATCTAGTTGGCTGTAAAAAAGTTCGATTTCTTCGTCTGTTTTATCTACTGTATGAAAGGAAAGATCCATCATAATTTTATACGGGCAATAATCTCCTGACTTTTTTCGAATGAATTTAGTGACACCCTATATATCGTGTTCTATTAATATACATTTATCAAATGTCAATACACTTTTCTGTTTAAGAGAAACGATTTTTCAAAACTCTACTTCACAATTGAATTATTTTTTCTTATAAGCTTATTATATAAGTTTATAAGCAGAAAAGCAAAACATGAGAATATGTTTTTTCAAAAGTATATCAGAATCTATTCAGGACTAGATACACATTTAATTAAATACTGCTGTCAAGCTCACAAATTTTAAAAATGAAAAATACTAACAGAATGTGTTACTTCAAATTATAGAGTGACCCAATTGAAAAAACACGAAGTAAAGGCGGTCAGAGCATATTAGGCGAGCGGGACGCACCCCCAAATTGACCTTACAGTGACCACGGAAGTACTAATCGCTGAGACCACTTTTACTTTATGTTTTCGGGGTCGCTGAATACTAATATGAAATTATTTTTACGATAAAATTGGGATAAAATGGGAAAAAACGGCAATTTCGGGTAAAATTGAAACAATTGAATTTGGCGTTTTTCTGTGTTCATCTCGCTATATCTTCCACATTTATCAATGTATCATTATGAAAATTTTTATGACTATTGCGTATCTAAAGATCTAAACAACAAGCCTACTCCAAAAATTCTGCTACAATTAATACTTGAACAGTAAATTTACAATTGTTTACTTTTACGTGTTTCGAGTTTTGTCGTACAAATGCAAAAGTTGTGTTACGAAGTTTCGAATTTCTAAAAACTAAGTATCCAGTATTAAAATGCAATACCTGAAGGAGTGTATGGGAAAGTTTCAGATCTAAATATTGAAAAGAAAAAAAGATATGCTATTTCAAAGTCGAGCGTCGTGTGCGGCTGCACGGCGCGCTATAGCACGAGCAGCGACTGTCCGAGTCGGAACTTGACATGCGTCCGAAATACGGTTTTAATATATCAATTAAAATAAAAACCATTAAAATATCTCAAAAATCTTCATTTATTTCATCTGTATTTACAATCACTTCTTTATTTACACATGTATCATTACAACTACAAACATCACTGCATTTCAAATTAGATTGTCTACAAGGGCAAACGTCAGTTTAGCAAGCATTTTTGCCAGTGCACGAACAAAAGTACTGTTGTAGTATTTCCATAGCAGTGGGTCCATCGTAATAATCGAAACTCAATCTACCTGTTTCTACCACCCAGCCAAACTTTGTCACATCTTTGGAAATGATTAGAGGTTCGATTGCTTGTTTCCACTCATTGATTTGCCAAAGAGCTCTTAAATGTGTTTATGCTTCGCGGGTTCAGATGGAGGAAGTCTTGCGATTTCAGAGTTCTTTTCGATAGTTAAATGATATCTTAATGAATTTATATCGTTACGTGTACCTTTTGACATTTTCTTTGGATCGTACAAATAAGATGTGAATGTAATGACGACTTCTTGAGCAACATGTATGTCTAAGTCGGTTATTGTAGCTAAATTAGTCAATTCTTCGTCTGACATAAGTCGTAATGTTGCATTCACCTTGATCTTGCCTATGTAAAATAACGATGAATTAGTATCACAGCCTGTTAGAGCGTGTGCAACTAACAACGACGAACAGATATTTTTTCCTAATTTTTGTGCTAAACTATGAATAGGTACATACCTTCTTTTCCCGTGAAAAACCATAGCTGAGGTCTATTTTCGAAACTTGCAAAATGAAATAGTAGTAATAAAAAAACGTCTGTATCGGAAGATTCTACAATTGTTAACTGGTTTTCACTCATTCTGCGTTGAATACGTTGTACATGAAATATTAAGCGAGTATCAGCGAGTATCAGCAGCAGTATCTATGTGCTATAGCGCGCCGTGCAGCCGCACGCTACGCTCAACTTTGAAATAGCATATCTTTTTTTCTTTTCAATTTTTAGATCTGAAACTTCTCCAAAAGCTTCTTTAGGTATTGAATTTTAATACTGGATAATTAGTTTCTAGAAATTCGAAACTTCGTAACACAACTTTTGCATTTGTACGACAAAACTCGGAACACGTAAAAGTAAACAATTGTAAATTTACTGTTCAAGCATTAATTGTCGCAGAATTTATGGAGTAGGCTTGTTGCTCAGATCTTTAGATACGCAATAGTCATAAAAAAATTCATAATGATACATTGATAAATGTGGAAGATATAGCGAGATGAATACAGAAAAACGCTAAATTCAATTGTTTCAATTTTACCCGAAATTGCCGTTTTTTCCCATTTTATCCCAATTTTATCGTAAAAATAATTTCATATTCGTATCCAGCGACCACGAAAACATAAAGTAAAAGCGGTCTTAGCGATTAGTACTGCGTGGTCACATACCGCTATTTCTAAACGACTTTCTGGGGGTGTCCCGCTCGCATATTTCAAAACTGCACATTGATACGAAACCAGTAGTTAAATGGTGCGCTGCCATTGGCTGGATTGTGTAGTTACGGTCTTTTAACCTGGAACTTAAAATGTTCCTTGCTGTTGTTTACAACTAAGGGATGTCAATTTTCTTCAATTAGGTACTAATGCTATGGGACCACCCTGCATAAAAATATTGATAGAAATTTTACTTAAATCTAAATTATTACATAATTTAGTAATTGTCATTCCATAATGACAGCGACAGCATGAAACCAATTTATGTATCGTATTCGAATAAAAACGGTCGCAGTCGCATAGGGAATGACGGTGGAAATCCATCAAATAGCAGCGCCGCATTTGGCTACTGGTTTCGTATCAATGTGCAGTTTTGAAATATGCGTCCCGCTCGCCTATATGGGTACTTTGCAATATGTCTGACTACTCAATATATCTTTTAATTACTGAATATTTGCAGGTTTTTCCAAGGACACCACACCAAAAATGAATATATTATACATTTTGTTTAATTTTAAAACTTTCAATTATTCATAGACTGGCCTAAAAAAGTTTCCGCTGCAATAAACTGAAATATGTTATTCACGAGGGAATAATTCGTTCAGCGGCTCCATAATCCTGGAATGAGAAAATGTCGATTTATTTGAAGCACTTCATCTTCATAACAAGATAGAAGGAGGATGTATGGTAGAATTGGGCAATTAGGTAATCAAATCGGAAGCTTGAAATAATTCAGGTTATGTTTTAATTCGGCAGTATCATTTCTAAAAATAATTGTTTATACAAATAAATTGATGATAATTATATTTATTATTGTTTCTTTGTAAGTATAGATACATTTTCCAGCATTTTAGAGGAAGCATAGTCCAGTAAAAATAGAGTTGTTTCAAACAATAAATTAGGCACAGATATATTTCTATCAATAATTTGTTTTAACTCCTAAGTTCCATTTAGCCATTTTTGTATAATAATGATAAGAAAACAAATTATAGTTCTTACAAATTATTTAAGAATTATTTATTACACAAATTATGATTCACTTGTCTTGTATATGGATATGATAGCATACGTCTAATGTGTTTTTTGTGTATTAAAATAAAAACTATGTGGATTTGGAATCGAACGAATTGTTTCCTCAAAAAATAAATACATTTTAAACATCATTTTTCGATAAGTAGCTTTTTCGCTTATTTCTATTGAATCGGCCTGCAACAATATTTTCAATTTTTTCATCTTTATCTTCACCCACGAAACATTTTACAACACAATTACAAATAGATCAGATAGTGTCATGGTTTTTCCATCACATTAATTGTTAAAAAAAGTGAATTCTTTAATCCAATTTTATTTGAAAATTACTCATTCATGATATTGATGAACACGTCCTTTTAAATGAATTGTCCGTTTCATTCTATTGAGACGAAAATAATTTTATTAGACCAGTCAATACTGAAATTCGTTTCAAAAATTCGCAAAGAATTCAAAATTGGTGCAAATACACTATCTTGCCAAAAAATTTATTCAAGTTTAAATATCAAAAATGTTATCAAAATTGATAACCTTCAAATGATCTCTTTATAATATGTGTAGTTCTCGGAATAAAGATATAATTATCATCGGTTGTGTGTGATTGAGACTAGCCTCAACAATTTAACAAAAAACAAATCCTTAAAATAGACCAGGCGAATTACATTTTTTTAAATGAAAAATTGTTATCTAAATTCTGTCTGGGGAAAGAGGTAGAGGGGGTTATTACAAACGTTGAAAAAGTGAATTAAATAGGTGGAGATTTGTGGGGTGGAAAACACATTATTGGGATTTGCGGCCAAAGTTGAGGTTTTAGAAAAAAAGTTAAATGCAAAAGTTGTATATCTCAAAAAGATCTACAACTTTTATGTAGGTGACTTTTTCACATAACCTCAAAATTTCCGAGAAAACCCGACATATGTTTTTTATTTTTAGTTGCGGCAAAAAATATTCAAATTGAATGAAAATTTGGTAAAAGGTAGCATTTACAGTCTCAAACTGTTAAAAAAAAATTCACATTAAAATATTGAACATTTATCGAATTATGACAATTATGGTCAAAATCACTTTTTTTCAAAAGAAAATTGTACGTAAAAAAATTATCGTAAAAGGTTCCACGGGTTCTCATTTTTTCGTTTTTTCATCTACTTTCTAAAAAAATAGTAGTTACAAATGAATATCACGCTCGAAAATGTAAATTAACAATGATTTGACAGTTTTATTATGCTAGTTGATTACTTTTGTTAACCTTAAATTATGTGCTGTTTTAAATTTAGATAAATTTATTCAAAGAAAAATTCGTGGAAATGTCTACTTTTGTTAATAATTTTTGAGCATTCGGGGGCTTACACTATCTCTTATCTGAATGTTCGACTATTTTAAAACAGTAATATGAAATTATTATAATTGACTTTCCCAACAGCAATATGTATTTAGTCATTAGTATAACGCCAAAAATTCTGACAAGATAAACAAACAGTGAAAATATTTACGCACACGGCAAAGTAACAGCTAGCCATTTTTGACTCGTTGATTCATTTCGCCTCCGTGTCTATGTTGGTTGATGTCTCGAATATTCGAGATCTTCTGATAATACTGACACAAATGTTGTGTTTGACTATCCTGCTGAATTCTGTTATATTTTCTCATGGTCCATTTGCTCCCATGTTGCACATCTTTTCTTGGTTGTACCGTACCGAGGACGGCTAATGAGCCAGAAACATGCATGTCTGCGGTTACCACTCTTTTCAGTAGCCCCTTCTTCTATTTGCGTGCAATAACCAATAATCTCTTCGTTGCTTATTATATATATATATATATATATATATATAATTTTTTATTTGTAAATAAAAAATTTCACAAACTTTAAAAATATCTTAACTTATTTTTATTTTATCTGAAGCTATATATGTAATCTTGCATGTTCATAACTTTACAGTGTGCGAATGTAATTATTATTAAAATAATGTTAGACGGCTTCTTTTGTATTTTTTTCCGTTCAATTCGATGGTAAAGTTTGTTATTCATTATTTTCATGAATTTAAACAAGTTGACAACAATTAATAAACAATTAGTTCTCGAAAAACATTATTTCTCAGTGTTTTGCATTTGGAGCGTGTTTTGCAATTGTGACTACTACTTTTTTAGGAAGAATATGTAAAAATGAAAATAATGAGATCCCGCGGAACACTCTACGATATTGATGTTAACCAATAAACGTCATAACTTGAAAAAATTTTAATATTTTGATTTGAATTTTGTTCATAGTTTGGGACTATAAAAGCTACTTTTTACCAAATTTTCATTCAAATTGTACATTTTTTGCGGAAACTAAAAATAAAAAACATAAAACTCGTTTTTTTTCGTTTTCTCGGAAATTTCAAGGTTATGTGAAAAAGTCACCTACATAAAAACTGTAGATTGTTTTGAAATCTACAACTTTTATTTTCAACTTTTTTTTTAAATCTCAACATTGGCCGCAATTCGCAATAATGTGTTGTTTTCCACCCCTCAAATCCACCCTGCAAATTCCCACCTAGTTCATTAATGTTTCCAATATTTGTAATAATCCCCTCTACCACTTCCCTCAGACAGAATTTATATAACCATTTTTTTTTCAAAACATAAATGAGCTAATTCGCCTGGACTAAAATAATAAACGGTAGACGAAAAATTTTCTGCGCACCTTTCTTTGTACAGATGAGTTCTTAAAGCTTTGACAATATTTCACTTTACCCAAGGTAGGTATGGGCAAAACGGAAAATATCAGCGAACCATACTAAAAATCAAACAAAGTAAAAAAATATGATTTTTCCATGTCTAAGCTTCTCATAAATGGATAGGCGACCGATAATTTCCTCCGGGTAGACAGGAATATTATCGGGACCTCTGGAAACACATAGATATTCTAGTTTTGCCTATATTGACGCATAAAAGAAACATGTACTGTGTCTTCGTCTTTAGACTGAATTTCGGCCACCATTTTACTTTTTCGCCCAACCCTGTCCAATATACGATCAAAGGTTTGGTTTGTCATTTGAATAACTTTTTTGGTGAGATTTTCTATCTGTCTTGGACTGAATTTCATAAGAGTAATTTTATTTTTCATAAATTTCAAGTTATAATTGTTAATAAAACATGTATTTTAATCTTGACTATAAAATCAATTCATTTGGTCGAATTCTTCCGGAAGTACATATTGAAATGTACAATTCTTGTTTTATTGAATTCTAGTAATAATTATTATGAACACACTCGTGGAAAGCTTAAATAAGATTGTGAAAGTTTGTTAGAAAATCGAGTTCAAAATGTGGAAAGAATTCACTTCTTTTGATATCAATGTTAATATATAGTAGATTTCGTGATCTAAAATAACTGGTTTATCAAATATGTCAAACATTTATTACTTTCGGTGACAGACAAATTTTTTATTATTTTAACTCATCCATTCTGTTGACGTGAAAAATTTCTAACATAATATTTGAATCAATCAAATGCCACACAGCACACTCTTTCCTGACAAGAATAAGGAGCTTCAAAAACTATGAAGACCTTCTACAATTAAAAAAAGTTAAAGAGAGTAATATTTCAATGGTGAATATATTTTTTATTTTATAATAACTTTATTATATAATTTTATTAAAATTTATTAAAAAATGACGATGTCAGAAAATAATTCAAAAGTGCTCTTAATGTGTTCACATATTTTTAATAAATAATAATTTTTACAATTTCGGAATCATTGAAATTAAAACTTTTTCCTTATTCATGATTTCAACCAACTTTTGCATACCACCTTAAAAATTAGTAAAATTATTATTCTCAATGGAAATTAATCACAATTCTTTTAACATAATTTACCATCTAAGCCCTCCAAGCTGAAAACTACGTTAGAGCCGTCGAGGAGTACCAAAAATTCAAGAAAATCGCATGTTTCAGAATTCTACATACGTTCAAATTTAAGGCATCTGTTAATTTTGACTCGACGGTTCTAAATCGTATAAAGATTGTGGTCGGCATATCTCAGATACTTCCCAGATGTCTTCATGAAGCCCCGCCACAAAGAAGGGTGACTCATGAAAAGCATAATCAGTTGTAAAATTTGAAGTTACAAATGTTTTTTGAACATTAAAGTCTCTTTGACCCACACTGCTTCAAAAAGATAATAGTCATTCACATTTTCAATAGATGGGACCATTTTACTTGCTTCTAATTTCATAATGAAACACATTAATCACGTATTATCAACCATTACCACTTCTTACTCCACTATGGTTCCAAAAATACAATTCGGAGCTGTCTGGCATAATGATTGTTGTTACAGCAACCCGTCAATTCATAAGTCTACCTCCTAGGTCAATGGTCAAAGCCGCATTTACAGATCCATTAATTGTGAATTAAAGTTCGTTATTCAAACTCTTCTTAAATTAAACCTTACTCTCTACTATCTATTTTACATCTCTTCCCTCATTGGAAACTCTAGTATTACCAGATATTTCTAGACTCTGCTCGTATATATCCTGGGAAACTGAGTTTCTCGGCGCATGAAAAATGGATAATTCTGGATAAAAAATCCTGTGAACAATTATATATTACGTCTTATGTAATAAATTTGCCATCGAAAATAAAACTACCTCCAAATTTCCGCGAAATTTTATAATTTCTAAACTTACTATAGGAACCTTGGAGTATGAATCCATTCAACCAACAAAAAAAGTTTTTTTTAATACGAATACATATTTGCAACTAGTTCAGAGGTGTTGTGTGGCATACCGATAATTCGATATTTTGAAAAAAATTGAGTGTTTGGGCTGCGCAGATACCTATGTACCAGCATCCAGCTGGGAGGCAAGCCGAGTGTACTACTGTACTCCCATCCAGAGACTGGACCAGCGAGGTGCTTTTTTTACTAATATTCTGTCTGTCTGCCGTTTAATGGTGTTATTGCTGGTTTTTTGTATGATTTTTACGAATAGGTATATGGCAGTGGCGCTTGGATTATTTTTGAGTTTTCATTTTTTGGTTTCATTGGAGTAATGGAATGTTCATGTTTATAGAAGAATAGATCATCAGTAATAAAAAGGAACAAAATTTGTTAGTCGTTGCTGTGAATTTCTCGAATTAAATAAAAAGATTATTGAATTAAAAAGCTTAAGAAACTTTAATATTCAGTTTTTATTGTAACTTCGAAAAGTTAAACCTGATATAACTAACCATGGTTTCATAACTTTAACTACTTTAAGCGAATCATTACCTCTTATTTCTTCTTTATCTGGTTATTATTTGCGAATAAATGCCGATGCCTAGGAAAATTCGTCATATAAACTTGTCGGGTTTTCCAAAGATACCTTTCTATATCAACCACTTAGTTCTTTGAGCCCTTTTGTTTGCTCTTCCTGTTCTTCATGCCATTCGTTAATTGTTGCTATCTCCTCGTATCTCTCTTCAGTTATTCAGGACCATACCAAGATCAAAAACCCTTTTACGTCATACGTCAGTGAAGGGTTATAATGTGGTAACCACACATGTTATTCAAAGCAGTATATTCTCCCAGTTCCTTAGTTAGGGTAAAGTCGGGTGAGATGGCCAGTCCGGAGAGATGGCCAACAGCTAAAACTTGGTGCTGCCTGTCCTCTCCGACAATAAATGATTATCCATAAGCACAGCCAGTGTCAAAACAATAAAAATAATATCACCTCCTTATAAAATTTTATATTAGTTTTGTGTCACCTTCTACTGTGAATGTTTGTGAGGAAATTTAGTGCCGATTTCAACAGATTAGGTGAGTACAATGTTCATCAGATGATTCTAACCTCAAACAACAGTTGAAAATGTGCGGTGGGTTTTGTTTGTCACGTTGGCCATCTCTCCCTAGCATTTGGGAGAGATGACCAACCAATAGTAGGGACAGATGGCCATATATTTTTACGTCTCTTTCTTTACAATTTGGCATCATTTCCATACTGCGAAAACATGCCAACGGAGTATCAAAGGAGGAACTCGAATCGTGGAAACTATACTGAAGAAAATCTGCGGCGAGCAATGGAGGCTGTCAGAAACGGTTCTTCTGTGAACGGCGCTTCAAAAAATTATGGCATTCCTAGGAACACTCATGAAAGGAAATTGAAAAAAAAATGTGTCGACGACAGGTAAAATGGGGCCAGATAGCATGTTGGAGGAGGCAAATGAAAATAAATTGGTGCAACATATTAAGAAGGCACAAAAATGCGGTTTTCCTATGACAGTTCCAGATGTTCGAAAGCTTGCCTATAATTTTGCGGAAAGTCTAAAAATTAATCACAAGTTCAACAAAGAAAAAGGATGTGCCGGTTCCGATTGGTTAAGGTCTTTTTTGAGAAGACATCCAGACTTGTCTATTCGCAAGGCTGAGGGTGTATCTCTAGGGCGAGGTGAAGGCATGAACCGTTTAGATGTGGGAAATTATTTCACTTTACTGCAAGAAGTACTGGAACAAAATGAGCTTTTCGACAAACCTGGATGCATTTATAATGTCGACGAAACAGGCCTTCAATTAAATAATCGTTCTGGCCATGTCTTAGCCCAAAAAGGAGCAAAGGATGTTGTCACAGTGACGTCAGGGGAGAAGGATGAGACAATATCGTGCATAGCTTGTTGTAACGCTGAAGTTTTTTTTCTGCCGCCGGTCTGTGTATTTAAAGGCAAGAATTTAAAGACTGAGTGGACTGATTCAATGCCGCCTGGTTCACATATTGTAATGTCTCAAAAATCAGCCTACGTTATTGCAACGATTTTTTTGAATTGGTTTAAAAACCACTTCTTGCCACGTAAAGGAGAAGGGAAGGCATTATTAATTCTTGACGGGCATGCTTCTCACTGTTCTTGTGTTGAACTTTTAGAAACCGCTGAAGCAAACAATGTCGTTTTATTGTGCCTACCTCCGCACACTACCCATCATTTGCAGCCGCTCAACAGAGCTTTTTTCAAGTCGATCAAGTCTTTCTACTATCAATCCTGCAGAGAGTGGATGCAGAGTCACACCGGAAGGAAACTGGATAGACTCCAGTTTGGTGAACTTTTAACGAAAAGCTGGAGCAAGTCCGCGACCGCTGGAAATGCTATATCCGGCTTCAGGGCCACTGGCATATTTCCGTGGAACCTCGATTCCATACCCGATCATTCTTACACAGTTGCTGATCGAATAGTGAACAGCGAAACTAGGGAATACCATAGAACCCTCACACAGACACAAGTAACGAACACTCAACAATCGAACGCTGAAGCAACACAAAAGCTTAGACAGTCAGTCATCATAATGGATGAGTCGATGCCATCCTGTAGCCATGCTGGTACAGAACCTCGATGTTCAACTCCAGCGGAAGGGACATCTGTTCCAGATTTGACGCCTGGAAAGCTCTTAGATCAAATTAATCCCACACCTAAGTTAGTTGTTTCTGCAAAAAAACGAGCAAAGACAGTTGCTACCCTATTAACGTCACCTGACTATATAGCGACTGTAAAAAACAAGTCCACAAAAAAATCTGAACAGACTGAGAAGGACACCCCGAAAACTAAAATTCGAAAACTAACAATTGGCCAAAAAGAGAAACGTTCGCCTTCGCCAAGTTCTGATGAGGAGGAGAATATTGAAGTTCAATATGAAGAGGAAAGTGATGCCATTTCTGAGGTGGATGAAACTGAATGTGTAGGATGCGGAGAAAGTTATAACATCACAAAAAAAAGAAGATTGGTTGCAGTGCATAATTTGCAAGAAGTGGTTTCATGAAAATTGCTCTTCCTATTTAAACACATGCCAAAATTGTGGTAAAACTGCGTTTAAAAAGAAGCAAGATAGTTGTTAAGGATATTTTTTATATTTTGTTTTAATAAGTAGTGTGTTATTTTCATATTTTTATGTTTTATTCGCCATCTATCCCTTATTCCATTGGCCAACTGACCCCACCGAACCGGGATAGATGGCCATATACAACTGATTTTTATAAATAATAATAAATAAAAAATAAAAGTGTTTTCAATGTATTCATTCACCAGTATGCTCGGATGATAGGTAAACAATGACAAAAAAATATTGTATGGAGCCTAACCCTCACCAAAAATTTACAGGCTCCTACTATGCAAAACGGTGGCCATCTCACCCGACTTTACCCTATCTGAAAACTGAGACCACAAACGTCTTGTTCAGGATCAGCTTCATGTATTATGAAAAATGTTTGTTAACAAAACTGTTCATTCAACTGATAATACGTCATTCGAAAAGTCATACAAATCTCCTTTTTCTTCTTTTACTTTGAGGAGCTTTTCTCGGGCAATTTTTCCAACATTACTCTACTTTATCCACTTCTTTGGTTATGGAAGTTCATATAGACTGCTTCAACGTAAGTAAATCAGTCTCTTTCCACTTATAATTTTGATAAGTAACATATCACTTTCAAAATAATCCTTAGCAGGTAGTGTGATGTTTTATCTTCTCTCTTACAATACTTCCTATTATTATAATATAACGAATCTAAAGGGCTAATAGTTACTAGATAGACTAGTGCCATGATTAGGCTGATATCTCTTAATCAAATAAGTTCAAATCACCATATTTTTTGGTTGCTCTCTCTTCCTCAGCTTCCAGAACTGTTTTTATCCCGTATTGGTTTCATAACTACTTCTTTGGTCAACACTTTGTTTCCTGCAGACACTTGTGATTCTTCCTTTCAGCCATTGTAGATCTCGTACTTTGATTTCTACTTGCTTCTTATATAATAATTTGATTTCTCTCCGATTGAAATATTCGGTCACTTAGAAGTGTGGTAAGCTGCTGAAAGAGTGTGCTATATTTTGTAGACTAATCTGAGTGATATAAAGTAGTACTCCACTGCAGGATTTTCCATTTTCTACTGGTTTGTTGATGATTTGAGTGAATAATTTAATTTCAAAATAAAATAAAAATGTATTGATAGTTATTTTATAAATAAGGAAAACAAAATTCACAGCAACGTTGGAAAAATTGAAAAATAAAGTTAGACAAATATCACTGAGATTCATCTGCGCTTTTCAATAAGTTATTGATGTTTGATGTGTTTAGATCCCCGCTAGAATTCACATTATGTTCACCGAAAAAAATTATTCTTTCCATATTTTTGTGTAAATATTATAAAACAACCATTAATAATAAAAATTACTTTTTCCTTTATCAAATACTCATAGCAATTGAACCATTTTGTTGGTACACAGGTAAAGAACTTTAAATCAGTATTGAGAAGTTAGTAAATTAGGTCGTTCATTACTAAATTCAAAGTTTGTGCTATTGTAAACAGCACACCGATTCGTAATGGTGCAAGTCTAAAAACTAGTTTGATAAAGCTAAAATTATACAAAAAAAGAGATTTTCACAAAATGTGTAGTGCCTAAATATAGACACAAACATTTAATGGTGTAGTTCACATATTGCATTGAGAATATTTAAGAAATCGCTAATCACAAGTCGAGTGAAATGAAATGGTTGAAGGCTTGAATGTCAGCAAACATCACAATCCAGATTGGATTGGGAGGAACCCTTATTAGAGATGTTCGATGACCAATGACCATCGATACTCAAAGCTGAAACATCGATGTCAAATAGTAATTATAGGCATGTTTTTATATTCGCCGGTAGCACCGCCAATCCACCAGCTGTGTGTTTATATTCATTGGTGGATTTTAGTTTGAAGAAATTACGCGTTCATTTATTACGGTTGCATCCACCAAAATTGCAAACCATTCCGCTGCTGTTTCGAGGTGGTGGATAAATTTGGTGTTTTACAAAATGACAGCTTAACCTCAAAAAACATTAGTGTTTTAAATGAAACTCAATGTTTCTAGCTAATTCCACAATATAATGAAAAATGTTGAAAATTCTAAGAAATGCACAATTGTTTCCATAACTGAATATCATCTTCAGAATGACAGAAGTTACATTTCATTTGATGCCTACCTGATGTTTAGTAGTTATTTTTGACTGGACCAAGAAGTGACCTACCTTGTGATTGACTTAATATATGTTAATAGAAAAAAGAAGAAGATGTGATAAGACAAATATTGAAGCTTAGATATTATTAGCCCTATGGTGATATCATGGATATCATTTTTCCAATTAAGATCAGTATAACTGTGCAATGATATAGAAAACCAGGAAAACTATATCTTATCTTTACAACTAT
The DNA here is from genome assembly GCA_963921935.1 of Galeruca laticollis. NCBI lineage: Eukaryota > Metazoa > Arthropoda > Insecta > Coleoptera > Chrysomelidae > Galeruca > Galeruca laticollis. The sequence goes on from OY998176.1 coordinate 79,551,513, forward strand.
CACTTAAGGAGACAGTTTAATAGTGGAGAACTTCCTAGATGTATCTGTTCATTCACGACTTCATATTGTGGGTTTCTTAAGTGTCTTCTAATTTCCAACTCTCCAAGGAAATCCAGTTCTTGTTTCTTATCACAAATATATAGTACTTCTAGTTTTGTGTCAATGAATGATTGGTGTCAAGTAGATGTTTTGCGTAATGGGATTTATCTGGTTGTTTTAAAACAGGTTTTTATGAAAGAGTACGTGTGTTTTGTAGAAACAAACAACTAAAGAAGCTATTGATTTTCCGAAATATTCGGATTTACTTGACGCCGAAGATGTAATCAAGAAAATGAAGGATTTATCAAACTTTTTATAGTCTTTCAAAGAACAAATTGTGCAGGTACCACCCTAGTTACGATTGTCATAATTAAATCAGTAAATCTGGTGAATATAATATTTCTTACAAAGATATGGAGAGTTTAATTTCTCAAAGTAGGGACAAAATAAAAGTCATTGGATAATTTAAAATGGTTTGGTCAAGGAAACGAGTGATTTCATGTAAAATTGCGCGTATATTTGAATAAATACGGGTTGAAATTTCGTTTCAATATTATTAACGATTTTATTAAACTTAAACATTTTGTTGTATAGCAAATTAGCAAGTCTTATTCTGTTTTGATAATTTTCAAAATACAAATTTGTACTTTTGTAACACTATTTAATATTTGGTATTTTGATTTTATTAATGGCTCATCGTCCTGTTCATTTTTAACATTTTTTTTAAATAGTGATTCACCAGTCCAAACTTACATTCGTAAAATTCTCTGTAGAACCGTTCATTGTTTATTACAAAAAGTAAAAATTTCTTTTTCTTCGAAAAATATGAACATTTAATTACTACAAATTCAATTTGACCCTAATAAAGATGCAATTATATGACTTTTCAGAATGAATTGAATTTCAATTTTGTCTAGTAGATTTCATGATGGAATTGAAAAAAGTTGTTAATAATATCGAAATGGAATATAGGTACCAAATTCAATTTTCTACACGATCAACTCGATCAATTCACATAATATACTCACAATACCAATCAATAATCTCTTATTCCTATGCTCAGCTCTCTTTGCATTCTACAGTAGTATAAAATGGAATATTTAGTAAAAAATAGCAACTTAGTTTCTGATAGCTTAGTGACGCAGTAGTTATCGTTCATCACATTTTCCCTATAAAATGCGAGTAGATGTAAACCATATAAACAATTATAGTGTAATTTAAACTGTTTAAAATACTCTTGATAAGGATAATATATTTTTACGCTGTCTTTAATTGAGTTGTTATACCGGGAGGCGAAAGAAATAGACTCGTATAAATTGAAAAAGTTTCATCCACATTGATGTACTCAGTCTAAAATATGAAAAGCTATGTTAATCTAGTCCACAAGTTGAAATTTGTGACAAATAGAGATAAAGTTCGTAAAAATACGTGTGAAGCTCATTTTTTGATGCGGAATGATGTCTAGAAATGTATATTAGAACCATTTTTAGTACATAAAAAAAACAAAAGTTATAAACAAATAAAGATGAAAAATAAAAGTTATTCAGTTTTTTGCGAATATTTAAAAAATATAAACAATTGAGACATTAAAAAAAATCTTTAAAAGGATGAAATTCCCAATGAAAAATCCTACCTTCCGAAACTCTATCTCCATTTATTATTTTCATTTAACGCTAACCTCCACGCGTTCATTTCGGGATGGGGACGTGCGTCTAATAAGTACATAATAGTTATTTACATTAGAAGCTGCGAAAGCTTACTTATAGGTCCGAGGCACGGACTTAGAATCCATGGACTACTAATTGTATATTCGGTTTGACTCTTCTACTGTGGTCGCCATGTTGTGCTAATTTTAAGTTGGCCGGCCTGAGTCACGTGATTCGTACAGGACCGGTTTAAACAATAAATCAGAAATCATTTATAAGATAGGAAAATATGAAACGGTGAGAGAAAAAAGTATACCTACTCAATTATTTATACTAGCTACTGCGTATTGTGTATCTACCTAAGTTGGGATTATGGAAAACTTTCTCATAAATTTCAAGAAGTGTTAATTTATAAATTATATTATCATATATTCTTATTCAAATTCAATTAATCAGGAAATAAATAAAATAACCGTTAATTTTAATTTAATTTAATCACGGTCAAGCCCAATGCACATTAATACAATATGGAAATATAAAAAAAATGCTAAAATAACAAAAAAAGAAAAATATGTAAAACTAGAACAAGATAGAACAATTGACACATGCATTAAACTTATCTATAAAACAAAAGGAAAAACCTATAGTATAGTATAAATCACAAGAAAAAAGCAAATACAGTAAGAGGAGTGATAACAAATCAAACCAGCAATAAAATATGTACGCCCTAAAGTGGAAGCTCCAACTAAATATATTTTAGAGAGAAGCTTGGTACTATCACAAATATCATTTACTATGTTGAACAGCTGTATCAGATCCATTTGCCTCCAGCGAACCTCCAGAGTAGGAAAGTTTAAAAAACGTTCTAAGAAATCATAACGAAGGTAAATGTGCATCTTAAAGGCAATGTATCTTAAAAAATTGTGCTGAACAGCTTCATGTAATATAATGAGGAGACCATACTGGTAAACAATAATCAAGATAAGTTCTAACCAGTGAGCAATATAGAGATCTAATAGCAGTGATGTTAGTAAAATCAGAAGTGGTGTGGAGTCCAATATAACACCCAAGTCCTTAGTTTGAGAAGCACATTTTAGAGTTTCATTATTAACATTGTAATCAAAAGCTATTGGGTGGTGTATTCCATGAAAATGCATTACATAACATTTGGATGCATTTAGATTCACACCATTAAGTGTACACCAATTTGATAGACTATCTAAATCAGATTGTAATATTAGAGCATCATCCATGCCACTAATCACACTAAAACATGTCAGGTGGTCATCAGCAAATAACAAGGCTTTGCTACCTTGAAAACAATGCATTATATCATTAATAAATATGTTAAATAATAATGGTCCTAAATGAGACCCTTGGGGAACTCCAGAGGTTACTGGAAAAGTATGAGAATATTCATGAGTAACTCTGACCATTTGTAAACTATTCGTAAGATAATCACTTAGCCATTGTAATACACGACCGTCAACACCATAAAGAAAAAGTTTATGTAGCAAGAGCTCATGATTAACCCTGTCAAAAGCTTTAGAGAAATTAGTGTACACATAATCAATCTGCAGCCCCCCTTCCAAACCATCAGACAAAAAGTCAACATATGTGAGTAAACCCAATTCTGCAGACCTTTTAGAAGTGAAGCCAAATTGTTGTGATGTCATAATACTCGAACAGTCATATGTGAGATAATCTAAAATAATACTCTCTAAGACTTTGGGAATTATGCTAAGGATTGATATAGGACGATAGTTTGAGATGTCTGATTTTCTACCCAATTTATACACTGGAGTGACGTATGATGTTTTCCAATGATCTGGAATTTCGCCTGTAACAAGAGACTTATATATGAAAGAGCGGACGAGATAAAAGGGAGATAAATTCTCTAAGAATGGAAGGGATTCCGTCAGTACCGGGACGTTTTTTAATTTCAAGTTTAGATAACTTTGTATAGATGTTCGAAGCCAGAGGTTGATTTGAATAAACTGATGAGAAATGTTTAGCAAATAGATTTGCAATATCATTCCCGTTACCAGCAGTTAAGTCCCCAAGAGTCATTTCAGAAGGTATAGTGTTATTCACCTTCCTACTGTTCACAAACTTCCAAAAAACTTAACATTATCTGTAACACAATTTTTAAAGTATATTTTACATAATTTCTGTAGCACTCTCGTGATAAAAGTTTACACTGAGCCCTTAATCTACTAAATTCCATTTAGTTTACAGGACACCTAATAATTTTGTGAGCCACTTCTTTCTCGCACAAATGCCTCTTCAACTCCGGAGTATACCAACATGAAAACCTCTTCTTGCAAACCTTTTTCAGCGGAACAAAGCAATTTATTATAGTGTACATTATATCGTAAAATATATATGGACACCATCTCAGTCAATTTAGTTTGTTTCTACATACTCTTAATTGCCTCTTCAAAAAGCGAATCTTGTCTCTCAATTTTATATTGGTATCTTCTGTGGAAGGTTTGGAAGAACATTTCTTTAGACTAATTAAACTTTGGTACTTAGGGCATTATATAAATGCTGCGTAAAATTTATATAAATAAAATACATATTACATTTTAATTTTTATAGAAAATTTGATATTAAACTTACCTATACGGATGAAAGAATTGGACCATCCGTACTATATCAGAAGAATGAACAGAAGGAGACGAGTCTGAATCACTCCGTTTTATTGTAGAAAGTTTTGTCGGAGATTTTGGTGAACTACTTTGAGGTTGATCAACACTTTCCAGCTTGCTGCTGCGATTAAAAAAGATTTCCGATTCTTAATGAGTTAAAATTAACATACCATGTAGGTGGAGGTGAGCTGGGTAAATAAATTTTCTCCAGGTGATCTACTTCAAAACATTGAGGTAGTTTTAGGGTTGGAATTGTCCCTATTCTCAAACGTTTCCGTTCGCCTGCAACTTCAAAATTGGTTTGTACAAAATGTTCGGAGCACACCCTTTCATAGGCAATATTATAAGCTGGATATTTTCCAAGTGCTACCAACCAGGACCTTATAAGCCTATTGTCACTGGGATATCTACAAATTGGAGAAGAAGGAAAATGCAAATTAACTTACATACAAAAAAAATCATATAACTTACTTATGAAATGTTACACCCTCTTTCAAACGAGAAATGTAAGTAGCGTTAGAGCAACCTCGTACAAAACAGGAAGGCATTTTAGCACAGTTTGTAGCTAGTCTCCTAGAGTTCTAGATCTCACAAATAACACAATACTATTAACTACCTTACTAAAATAACACTACTTATAAAATGTAATTAACCACTATTAATTTTTAATAAACACGAATATAATCCAAAAGTTAACACACAGATATCAATCTTGCGCTTAACTTAATAAAATACAATGCGAAAATTGCGAAATGTGACCCTGATGCCACTTCTGACGCTGTCACAAATCAGTCAAATCGCATTGCAACAACGGAACAAAGGAAACAGAAATTGACAGAACGAAACTGTCGCGTTAGTTCATCCAGCTAAATTCTAATTGGTTAATTAATTCTATTATGCTGTCAATTATTTCGCGCAACCAATCAACGTTCCATCCTCAATATCAAGAAAACGCATATGAACTGTAACTTCTTAATACCAACTTAAAATTAGCACAACATGGCGGCCATGTGTAGGCAAAGTGAGGGGTCATTTCGGATGTATGGGAAACATATACTATTAGAAGTCCATGGATCCTAAGTCCGTGGTGCGAGGTAAATAGGAAAATCGCCGAGGCGAAGCGAAGCGTAGCCGTGGCTTTTTAGATACCTCCGAGCACCTAAAAGGGCTTTGCAGCGTGTAATGTATTAAACTTTCCATTCTTCCCCCGATTTTATTATTAAAACACACAATTTAAAGATGCAAAAAATTCTCTGTAGACTGCAATAAAATGGGTAGAAGGCGTGGGTTAACGATACTTTGGTAACATTCGTGTCAACAAAAACTAATATTTTGACAATTGTCAAATAATTATTCTTCCATAAAGCCTAAATATTTTAAGTTTAATATTTGGCTAGAATCTAGTTAAAAATGAATTCCATTGAAGAAGCAGCAATTATTGCATGCAGAAGTTTATTACCGGAAAAATCTAAAGACCGTTACAATCAAGCCTATGAAAATTTCATCAAATGGTGTACAACGAAAAATGTGTCCACAATAAATGAAGATGTATTATTGGAATTTTTCTTAGAAAAATCAAAGACATTGTCCCCTGCTACATTATGGTCAGAATACTCAATGTTGAAATTGACTATTTCATAAAATAAGAACTAGGATATTTCGAAATATGGCCGCTTGAAGGCATTCATAAAAAGGAAAAATGATGGGTATCAACCTCGAAAATCTCAGGTATTTACAAAAGGTGATATATCAAAGTTTTTGTTAGAAGTTCCTGATGAAATATATTTAATGAAAAAAGTGGTAGCGATTTTTGGAATAGCTGGGGCATGCCGAACTGACGAGTTATATAATTTAAAAGTGAAGGACGTGGAGTATAAAAATTGTGTTATTTTAGTGCAGATTCTTACTACAAAAAATAATGTGTAAAGAAGATTTGTAGTACTTTACTTTGGGTTCTACATGTAATATTTGAAAATTTGGGACGAAAATGTGTTGGTTTTCTAATAAATGATTTGAACAGTTACAATTACCATAGCTACGTTTGTGTTCTAAAATTCTAGTAGTGAAATTTCTAAACGTGCTTCCGATATAAGTTTTATCACAGTTGTCACACTACCACATTTTAATTTATAAAATCTTGATTTTTTCAATTTTCAAGATTTAGATTTGTTATTTTTTATGAATTGGGATAAATTGTAATCAGTTTTAAAGCAAATATTCATGTATAAAGTTTCTAAAAATGATTTAATTATTAAATATGGTGTTCCAAAGTATGTTATGCTTTTAAATTGTTTTTTTTTTATTTTTATCAGAAGAAAATACTGGTTTATTATCTTTTTGTTTATGATATTGTCAATTAAATTTGGATCGCAATTATTATTCACTGTTATTTAGTTCTTTGTTATAATTATTAGTATTTAATGGGACTGTTAAAAGTCTATGTATCATACTGTTGTAAGCTGCTAATTATGACTGAATGGGTGGAATTGAGTAATGAAGTAATGAAGCTGTATAATTGGCTATTTTTACCGGTAAAGCTAACTAAAATGTCGTCCAGTACATACATTTTTTACTAAGGGGGTGTTTATAAATTATTTTTTCTATATTATTCATGAAAACTTCTGCCAGTAGGGGGCTGAGGCCATGATTAATCCACCTTCACTGCTATAAACATCTCCATTGATATGAAGATAACTTTTCAAACACACTTTTAATAAAGTTATGATATTAGAGTGAATTATAGAATTAACTATATTCATAAACACCCGCTCAGTAAAAAATTTATATACTGGCACAGATATGTGGACGACAAATTTACTGTAGAATTTGAACAAAATAAGTCTAAAAACTTTTTTCACCTTACAATTCCAAATATAAATAATAAACATGTTTTTTATATATTTCATAAAACATCACCTACAGACATTACAATTAATAAAAGTTCGGGTCACCCATTCAGTTATAAATTAGCAGCTTTCAATAGTATAATACATAAATTTTAAAAGTTCCATTAAATACTAATAATTTTAGCAAAAAACTAGATATAATAAGACAAGTAGCAGTTAATTTTAATTACGATTCAAATTTAATTGTCAATATCAAATAAAAAGATAATAAAACAGACTTTAGAACAAGTATTTCCTTCTGTTAAAAATAAACAATTTAAAAGCTTAACATACTTTGGAACACCATCGTTAGAAATTAAATCATTTTAAGAAACTTTAGACATGAATATTTGCTTTAAAGTTGATTAGAATTTATCCAAACTCATTTGAAACAAATCTAAGTCTCTAAAATTAAACAAATCAGTACTTTATAACTTAAAATGTGGTAATGACAACTATGATAAAATTTATATCGGTAGAGCTTTTAGAAATTTTAAAACTAGAATTTCAGATCACAAATGTTGCTATAACAACAAAAAATTAGGTGATAACTATACAAATCATTTATTGGAAAACTAACACACTATCGACCCAAATTTTCAAATTGTACATGTAGAACCTAAATCCTTTAAATTGAATATTTTAAAAGCTCTTGAGATAAATGAAAACAAATATTCAGGAAACATTCTTAACGACCGAATATATATCAACCCTTCTTCCTTATTAAACCTATTTACCTAGGTAAACTTGTTCAATACTTTTCTTAATATTCATAGAATTCCGAATTTATCAAAGGTATTAATTTCATTACACCTTCACTCGTTAGCGAAACGCGTCACAAGTCAATACTTTCGTTAATATTCGTAGAATTCAGTACTTATGCACTGTATAAATTAAAAACAATCAATGTACCTTCATTCGTTTAATAAAGCTACTGTGTTAACGAAACGTGTCACTAGTTTTAATTGAACATTATTTCTAATATAATGAAGTTTTAAACAAATTAAATTGTTTTATTTAATCATGCAAAAAACTACCTTCTCTCCATCTTTATCTGTTTATAAGTTTTATGTGCTAAAAACGACATCAATACATTTTTTAGACATAATTCCGAATTGAATGGGCTACTGCACGTATTTTTACGACCTCTATCTCAATTTTCTACTATCTTCAACTTTTGAACTGTACTATTTATAGCAATGTTATTCATTCCAAATTAAAATAGCCCAGACAAAATAATCAACAGATTCTATTAAAATTAGTTAAAAGCAGATAAATTGGAACAAATAATAATGAAATAACGTTTTTTAATCATTTACAATCAGAACACTGAAAAGAATTTGAAAAAAACAATATTTTCTCAATATAAAATATGTCGACGTTAAAGTGAAAGAGGATTACTTTTAAACATCGACTTTGACTGTCATGATATTCTCATAAATCGTTTCTAATTTTTTATTTCGAAGTTTTTGGTTTCAAGCAAATAATACAAATATAGGTGGGATTGGATACAAATACAAATCAATCAATTGATTGGATTTATGACAGAAGATGAACGTATTTTTTTGATATTTCTGATAATTATTCTTTCGATTAATCTATTGAAAATAATGATCTTTTCAATCAGATTTTGTATCAATCATATGAAATATCAATTTAATAGAATTGGTTGACTTGGATGTTTCATTAATTATTGGAAATATTTTACCGTTGAATCCTGAGCTCAAAATATTAAGATTCAACACAAATCACTTAGATGAAACGTGGCTCCATACTGAGTTACAGGGTGTTTCATCTAAAAATTTGAGAACAATATTTGTGCCAGTACTTTAAAAATATTTGACGCATCCTTGTCATACTTGGCGGGAAGGGTAGGTACTGTAGACCCTACTAAATTAGGTTAGATACACGTTTCTGGCTATAACCAGACTAGTACGACAGTGGCAACTGACTGGTTGACCCTTCCCAAATTCTACGCCACTGGCGGAATTGCAATTTTAACATAATTTTTCGAAACTACAATACTTTTTATGTAAATAATTCACTCGTAACGATAAAATCATTGTTTTCATGATATTTAAAGTAAAACATGATGCAGCACAATTATTTTCATCAATATTGTGTATTAATTGTTTTGATGTTTTCGAGTAATAGGATTTGTATTTATTACACAAATGAAACTTTAATCAGTATTAACAAAAAAATATCAGTATATTTATTGGAATTTCTTGGAAGGAATAGATTTAAGAATACACTGAGGTTTTGGAAAGATCAATTTTTTTATAATCTCGAGTATAATCTAAATAAAATACCGATTTTTTATAACACGAAAATATCAAAAGGCACATTTTACCTAAGTAATTTAGAATAAATATTTTGAGGTCAAGATTCAATAGTTGAAATATTTGCAATTATTATATTTAAAAACCCATAATTTCTACAAACATTCACGATCGGTTTATATAGCAAATAAAATAACAATAAACAAACACTGCAAAAAAGTTGGGATCGCCCAGTAAAATAATTTCGTAGCGGCATCCGTTTTCAAGATACAGGGTGTTGAAAAAATAATTCTTATACACATCTTTTACAATTATGTTGAAACTATTGGCGACATTTAAATTAAATTTTACACAAAAATGGTACTGTTTGTAACCGTGTGTACCGTTTTCGAAATATTTTGATTTGAAAATGATGAAGTAATAATTAATGCTGGTATGAAGTATTATTGAAAACCATTACCTATTTGTTAAAAACTTCAGGATTACAATTACTACTTTGATATTGGAGGATTTCTTCAGTACGTTTTTCTGGCAAACTCACAATACACAATCTGGTATTAACACCAGTAACCTCCTTCACAGCATAAGAGTCAGACATTGTTTCTTGAACCAGTTTCACTATATTTTCATTTTCCTCTTCAGATTTGCATGCAATAAGAATACCAACATCTGTAATATGTGTAACGTTAGTCAAATGTATTGTTACGAAACAGCACACTGGTATAGTCCCTAAATCCGACTCTGTCTAAGCCAGGTATGTAAATTAAAATTATGGTGGACGCGCAGGGATTGTTTACGATTGTGACTATCTTATCTAGAACTGGTTTTTGTGGCCAGTCTTATCTAGAAAATGCCAGAAATCCAATTGTTTTGAGTGGAATTCTCTAGTAAAAAAAGGCATTAATATATATATATATATATATATATATATATATATATATATATATATATATATATATAAAGGACCGATCACCGGATAAGTAAGTTGATAAAGTGATCTCGAGAAATAAACAGATATACACCGAACAGTAAAGTGCTAATATAATCAAGTTTGTGTGCATATAAATTAGATTTAAGTGATTAGTTGAGTATATATAAATTAAGTGTTAGTGAGTTAGTGTTTAAATAAATTAGTAAGTAGCCATACCGTGTGTTTAAAATTTATCCTACCCGTAATAAAACGTTTAAATAAATAAGAAAAACATTACATTGGTGTCAGGTGTGGGGTAATATAAATAAATTGCTACGTAAAAATGGCCAAGAGATTAAGGGATCTGGAAGTCCAGGAATTAAGAGCAGAATTGGAAGATCGTGAGCTGGAAACGTCCAGTAAGAAAAGTGAATTAGTAGAAAGACTTAAAGTTGCACTGGAAAATGACTGCTTTGATCCAGAAACAATTTTATTTATTGACGAGGCTTCCACCTTAATCTCGTCAATTTCTGCTAATATTTCTGATAGCATGGACGAGAAGATTTCTGCCATGGAAGAGAACATGGACGAGAAGATTTCTGCTATGAAGATCGACATTTCTGCTATGAAGATCGACATTTCTGCTAATATTTCTGCTAACATGGACGAGAAGAATTCTGCTATGAAGAACGATATTTCTGGCATGGAAGAGAAGATTTCTACGAATGTGAAAAGCGATATTTCGGCTATAAAGAACGATATTTTTGCTATGAAGATCGACATTTCTGTTAATATGAACGAGAAGATTTCTACTTTGAAGAACGATATATCTGCCGATATCTTATTAATAAAAAACGACATTGCCGCTGACGTTGAAAATGGAATTTCGTCTCTAAAATCTGAAATAGACAATAGATTGTCAACGATGGACGAGAAAATCAAATTAAGATTACAACGATAGACGAGAAAATCAAGGAGTTGGAGGAAAAGGTTGCCGATTCAAGAACGCGAGGCACGCCAGAGGAAGAAAAGAAGACCGAGCAAACGAAACCTTGCAAGCCAGAAACAGTATCTAAGTTTGAAGACGTTGGCAGTTTTACCCGAGTCAAGGCCCCAACGTTCGATGGAAAAATGTCGTGGACCAATTATGTCAAACAATTTGAGGCAGCCGCTAGAGTGAATAATTGGTCCGATAGAGAGAAGGCAGTGAACTTAACCATCGCGCTTCGTGGAGATGCCTTAGATGTACTCCAGACGATACCTTTGGAAGAAACGGAAGACTTCAAGCAGCCGAAGAAGAGGTTGGAAATGCGATATAGTCACGAACATTTGGAATAGTTGTACAGATTCCAGCTGAAGAACCGAAGGCGGAAACGTGACGAACCCCTTCAGGAGTATGAAATGGATATTGCTCGATTAGTTCGATTTGCTTATCCATCAGCACCAGAGAACATGATGTAATGTTTAGGCATCCAGGCCTTTATTGACGGCTTGTGTGACCACGATATGGAGAAGATGTTTCGATTAGCCCATCCTAAAACATTGGCCGATGCATTGGCTGCTGCTCTTGAATATGAAGCTGCCACGATGGCTTCGGGATACAACAAAGATAGGACCATACAGGTACAAGGTGACGATGACAGACTTGACCAGATCGTCAACTTTTTGAAAGGTATGGTAGACAAGAAGCCGAAGAAAATCAGGTGCTGTAATTGTGGCGAGATAGAGCATGCACGCAGTTCGTATAAGCGTCCTACGACTCCTGTAAACCAAGAACCTCTTAAATGCAAAGCAGCCAAGAAAAGCTCGCGGTACAACAGAGAAGATCAGGAGAATGATCCTCACCTGAAGATGATCCGGCAATGGAAGGAAGAAAATCGGCTACCTACCTGGCAAGAAGTGTCAAGATTTTCACCGACACTTAAGGCATATTGGGCTCAGTGGGACTCCCTTGCCCTGGAAGAAGGGCTGTTAAAAAGAGTCCTTGAAAACGATGATGGTTCCGAGATGAAGAGACAGCTAGTTATCCTGAGAACAAGAGTAGCTGAGGTACTGAAGAAGTTATACGACAGTCCATCGGGAGGTCATCTGGAAGTGAAGAAAACCCTTCAGCGAGTCCGTGAAAGGTTTTATTGGATGAACAGCTCCGACGATGTGAAGGACTGGTGTAAGGAATGTACGACTTGTGCTATCAGTAATGGACCACATCGCAAGAGAAAGGCACCCATGAAACAGTACAATGTTGGAAGCCCTTTCGAAAGGATTGCTTTAGATATCGCTGGACCATTTCCGACGACAGAAAATGGTAGCAAGTACATACTGGTTGTAATGGATTATTTCACAAAGTGGGTGGAAATTTACGCTATCCCGAACCAAGAGGCCACAACTGTCGCGGATGTATTGGTGAAGGAATTTATCGGCCGATATGGAGTACCCTTGGAAGTCCACAGTGACCAGGGGAGAAATTTTGAAAGCCATCTATTCCAGGAGATTTACGACAAGCTGGGAATGAAGAAGACCAGGACAACAGCTTCACATCCACAGTCAGATGGAATGGTCGAGAGAATGAACAGGACTATTGGAAAATACCTGTCCGAAGTAGTATCCAACCATTAGAGAGATTGGGACCAGTATCTTTCCCTATTCGCATTGGCATATCGATCTGCTGTCAATGAGTCCACGGGTGAAACACCGGCGAAAATCCTGTTTGGACGTGAAATGAGGCTTCCTTGTGACCTGGAATTTGGCTGCCGGCCTGGAGAAGATCTAGCAGGCGAAGACTACGCAATCCAATTGAGAAGAAGGCTGGATGATATTCATGAATTAGTTCGAACAAATCTTCAAGTTGCCAGCGACAGAATGAAAAATTGGTACGACACGCAGGCCACAGAAGGCGGTTTTAAAGAAGGGGAAAAAGTATGGTTACACAACCCGACGAGGAGGAAAGGATTTTCTCCAAAATTACAAAAATCCTGGGAAGGTCCATACTTAATCAAGAAAAGGATCAATGATGTTATATATCGCATAAGCAAGATCTCCAACGGAAAACCAAAAGTAGTTCACCAAAACCAACTAGCGCCATTCGAAGGCGACTATGACCTGGAGGAAGGAGTAAACCTTATTCGAGATGTGTCTGACCCCACCTTCGATGAATTTATGGGCGTGTATGGAGGTACCGGGAAAGCTAGATATGGAGTCACTTCGGAACAACAACAAGATTTGTTCACCCTCCCGGAAGATTATTCACTGGCATACAACATCCCCGCCCGTATCAAGAACGCACGAGGGTTGGCAACCGTCTTTCGAAAGTAGTTCGGGCAATTAGAAAAACTTAAGGACCAGATTCCAGCCCCTGGCAAGACACTGAAACTGAAACATAATTCGGGGTACGTCTTCTACGTCTTCTACTTAAAATTAATTCCAAGATCTACCGCGATGTGTGGGAAGCACTTCGAAACATCCGAGACCATGTGTTGGAATCCAACGTGAAGAAACTGGCTATGCCTAAGATAGCGAGTAACCAGTTGGATTGGCGATTCATCAGGAACATGGTAGAGATTATCTTTCAAGATACCGATGTTCAGATATTAATCTGCAGCCACAACCCCCGTTATCAGAATCCGATGAAGAAGGTGCCCTGCTATATCCGTAAGATCGGAAAGTGTAGAAATGGGGCCAGTTGCCGATTCAAACATCCAGTCTCGGCCACACAAAAGTTCCAGGAGGAACTTCCATTTAAGGAGGGGGTAATTTTACGAAACAGCACACTGGTATAGTCCCTAAATCCGACTCTGTCTAAGCCAGGTATGTAAGTTAAAATTATGGTGGACGCGCAGGGACTGTTTATTATTGTGACTATCTTATCTAGAACTGGTTTTTGTGACCAGTGTTATCTCGAAAATGCCAGAAATCCAATTGTTTTGAGTAGAATTCTCTAGTAAAAAAGGCATTAATATATATATAAAGGACCGATCAGCGGATAAGTTAGTTGATAAAGTAATCTCGAGAAATAAACAGAAATACACCGAACAGTAAAGTGCTAATATAATCAAGTTTGTGTGCATATAAATTAGATTTAAGTGATTAGTTAAGTATAGATAAATTCAGTGTTAGTGAGTTAGTGTTTAAATATATTAGTAAGTAGCCATACCGTGTGTTTAAAATTTATCCCACCCGTAATAAAAACGTTTAAATAAATAAGAAAAACATTACAGTATGCTATTCTCAGTTGGATTAATATTATGCATAAGCTCAGATTTCGTTTGTTTTATCTTCTGTGCCCTGTTTTTGGGTTGTACTATCACTACAGAAAAAGTTTTGTTGTTAACAACATCAGCATATTGAATCGTTGGTGGGAAATAATCTCAGGTTCTTTAACAATTTTACAAACATCAGATTTCAGTTAGGGCAATTCAGCTTTAATTGAACGAAGCGCGTCGTTAACTTTTAATTCTAACAAGTTAGTTACTTCAGTATTGTTTATAGAAACACTACTTTTCGCACATTCGTCGCATCTCCATTAGAATCCAGTAACAGAATTTAAGATATTCAGTATATCTACAGTTTTGGAGACGCATACAACATGAAACTGCTTTTTGCAGAATTCACACAAAGTGGCCTGCCTACTTCGACTTATCGTACCAGAACAGGTCTTACAATTATTGTTATTGATCATCGTTTACATTACAAGTTTTTTAAAAGCTTACGAAAATAATATCAAATCAGAATCAAATATGTAGGTACACAAATGAATCACCACTTCTAAAATGTTTTAACAGTCATGAACCACTTCAAACCACAGAAATACAGCAAAATATCAAGAGCGACATGTTATACGTGATATATGGTGGATCCATGACCACTTTCAAACCACAGATTAGAGTAGGTGGTTTGTGTTTCAAATTTCAAACCACGTATCCCTCCCAATCTCATTGCTTATGACATTATTCTATCATTTTGAAATCAAAATATTCCAAAAACGGTGCACAGAGTTTTATAAAGAGTACATTTTTGGTGTAAAATTGAATGTTGTTTGAGTTGACATAAAATTTGTGCTACACAATTCAACCTCAAAAAAGATAAGTCTGAAACTACTTGGTATGAAATGTGTAACTAGCGCCCTCTGTGAGAGGCAGATATAAAAACAAATTTATGCGATCCGTCAGTTTCCAAAATATATTCGTACAAAATATATATAAGAATTATTTTTTCAACACCAAACGGATGCAGTTACGAAATTTTTTCACTAAGCAAGCCCAACTTATTTTCCAGTGTTCTAACTATCCTAGCAAGGGGGTCACCTTTTTATGAAACAGCCTGTATAAAAGTTCACCTTATGGAAACTCCCCACAGCGTTTAATCAATCAAGAAGAAATACGAAATAAAATAATATGAAAGTTGAGCAAATTTTAACTTTCTGTGTTATTTTATACTATTTTATTTTATTTGCTGTATAAACCCAACTGCCACATATTACAAGATAAATTATACGGGGTGATTCATAACTATTGGGACATAGGCTAAGGGTAGATTGTTTGAACCAAAATATGGCGATAGGATCATATATACCTCAATAAAATATTGCTGTGGAAAAAGATAAAGGGCGTTAAAGTTGAATTTTTTTTTTCGTTTTTTGCTAATAATTTCACTGTATATTCATCGATTGTTATCAAAATCGGCACAGAGGCATAATTTTATACAGGTAATATTATTTTATGTATTATTTGACAGTTTGTTACAGGGGGAGCCTCGTGAACGATTTCTGATGATGAAATTAACTGGTAACTTTTTTGACGAAACTTTCTAGTGATTTTTATTAGAAAATATGACATAAACATAATTTCTACGTAATATTGGTACTCCCGTTCAAACACGATATTCTCATTCGTTTTCGAGAAAAACGCAATTGAACAGTTCAGAGTATCGGAAGGGGATTTCAAGTAACGGACAATAAAAAAACCTGTATCTATTTCGACGAGTAAGCATAATTATAAACAATATAACATAAAAAGAGCAAACTCAAATTAAATGTTCTACGTGGCCTCCTCCGACTTCTATGCCTTTTCAAATTCTGTTAGTAAAGGACATTTGAACTTCAAAGAACATATTATTCTGTCCCCTTATGAAGTTAGCCGCATTTTGTATTTTCTTCCAGAGTTCGTCTCTCGAGTCAATTTCATTGGCATAAACTAAGGACTTCATATGTCCCCAAACATAAAAATAAAGTGGGTTATACTCAGGACTTCTTGGTGACCATTCAAAATCACTTCCTCTGCCAATCTATCGTTGAGTAAATATGTCATTTATATGATTTCTAACAACTAAAGGGAAATGAGGTGGAGCTCCATCCCGCATAAACCACATTTTATTTCTTACAGCTAGTAACAGATTATCCAAATATCACTAAAAGTATTTTGAAAAAATAAATAAATAAGAATCTCCATTTATATTTGGAGGCAGAACATATGGCCCTACTAGTTGGTCGCCTATAATGCCACATCAAATATCCAATTTAAACTTATGCTGGAAATGGCTTTCTTTCAAAGTATGCGGATTTTTCTCTTCCCAATAATGGCTGTTTCGCCAATTAAATACCCCTCGGCTGGTAAAAATCGCTTCATCGGTGAACATAATATTCTTAATAAAATTTCGGTCATGATCATTATGCTTGTTGAGAATACGTTGGCAGAACTGTAACCGTAGTGGCAGATCTCTTGGAAGCAAATTTTGAACAGAAGTGAAGTGATTAGGGTGGAACTGTTCTTTTTTAGAATTCTAATAATAGACGACTGACTTACTCCTGTTGCTGATGCGCAAACTTCACTCGTACTACAAAACGAGTCATTGTAACACTTGTTTTACAAATAACTATTACAGTTAATGAAAAACTCAAAGTGAAAATGTCACAAAGTTATTTTATTATAATGAAGTTTTACAAAGCCTCCATAAGCTGAGCAACTAGTTTTGGCCCACAATGGCCATCTTCAGGCTACAAAAAATGTTTGTGTTAAGGAAGAAAACATTAAACAATCTGTATATCTTACCAAATTGAAAATAATTATTAGTGGGGTAACAAACGTCCACACATACGTTTCCTTGGCCCTGTATCTTATAAGTTTGGTAACATTTTCAAGAAGTATGACATTAAATTTGGCTTTAAGACTGATAACAATCTAAGATCCTTTTTGGTTACCACCAAAAATTCTGTTCCGACGGTACATTCTCTTGGTATATATAAATTGAGCTCTCAGGACTGTAATGCTGTCTATATCGGTCAGTCTGGTCGTTTGTTAGACACTAGAATTAAAAAACATCTTAGTTTCATTAAAAGATTTCAAAATACCGACCCACCTGCCTCACCATCTGCTTTTGCAAATCACATTATTTCTGAAAAACACAATTTTTCTTTATCGGATGCGTGTAGATTACATAGGTGCTTTAAAGGTCCTAGGATGAATTTACTCGAGATTTTCGAGATTAACCGGATTAGTTCTGATAACAACGCTGTTTGTCTTAATGAACAACTGAGACCAAGAGATCCATAAATCTTCCTCAATATCCCATTTTGATTGTTTGGTGTATTCCTCTGCTTTTGGGTAGTTCTAATATTGTCAAGTTTTGTTATTGTAAAAATCGCCGTTAATAATAATTTACCAACTATATGTAAGTTACTATAGGAATATCTTTATTTACAATTGTTTACAATTTGATTCACTCTTTTTAAGTTAAATACTACTGTCATAATCTTCTTTTTTATCTTTTGACTAGACTACTACTTTTAGTTTATTAACTAGTCTTGTTCTTTTTCACTGACAATCCCATTCATGTATAATAATTCCCATTTGTGAATACAAAAATCGTAGTTTGCTGTCGGCTAAATAGGAAGGAAGAGAGTTTGCAAGTGGATAAAAATATCGGATAAATTACGTTACCGTAGCAACCCTAGCATTTAGGTACTGTCTGTTTACCAAGCAATGCACGTCAATTTGACAATTATAAATGTCAAAAACAGAATGAATTAAACAGCATATAACAATTCCAAAAAGTATGTCGAGATTTGGAAATATTTGCAAGGCAGAAATAGTAAGGGAGATTGAAAAAATCAACTCCAGAAAATACCAAGAAAACTCATTCCTCCATATGGATTCATGGGATTGTCTTACCAAATACCACGCGAGCTCAGATTTAGCAGGATATTTTTTCCGGTGGTTTTCTCATACTTACTTTCATTGGCAATTTAACTCGATCTGTTCAGGCAAAATCACTCGAGCTACGCTCTCGTGATTTTGCCAGAACAGCTCTCGTTAAATTGCCAATGAAAGTAAGTATTCGAAAACAACCACAAAAAATATCCGGCTAAATCTGAACTCTTGTAGTATTACCCTCGATTAAATTTAGTTTACGCTAACTTTTACCATAATTTGTATCGTTAGCTTTTATTTCGGGGGTAACATACGTTTATAGTTGTTGCGCTTTCCAGTAACCTAATCTTTCTTGCTACTGAACTTGACTACGTTTTATTTTGCTCCAAATGTATAATTAACTATATGTTTTTTTGTTTTTCAAATTTTCCCTCTCATTGGCCTACATGGATATTTGACATATTTCCTCTAATTACGCTCCTGCCGGATATATATTCCATATTGTCTACTTCATATTATTGTTGGTGTGTCATAAAGTGATTTCGCTGAACATAATTGTATAGTTGTGAATTTAATTTCAGTTTCGTTGTGTTATGGACTTGTATTTACTATATCACAATGGTTCAACATTATATGACATTTTTAGCCATGTTTGATTGGTTCTTAGCTTACTTCAATCTTAGTGAACAAGACAAAAAGCCGTTCTCCTTCCTTAAGTCGACCTTTTTACCGCTTATTACATCCCTATCCACGGTATCCATAACCAATTCTCTGTTCTAAGGATTGACCTTCCCCGCTTAGTGACCGTCCCCGCTTAGTTGTCCCTCCTTTCTTATTTAGATGTTGGATATTATACTTGCTAACCTCTTCTCGTTTCCTTTTAACACCTCCATATTCTATTCCTGTAATAAGAGTTGGTTTTTATTAATTAACCCTTCCCATTCTTATCAGGACTCTAATTATATCGAATTGTAGTTCAAATTTGTTCCTCTACCTTACCTATAACTATACAATGTTTTCGTATTCTTTGTTTTTCTACCACTTCACTACCTTTCCATAATTTCTTGCCTCCCCTTATTTTTCTATTTGTCACAAGATATTACAACTCAAATCCTAAGTTTAAAATATTTTTCTAAATACACCTAAATTACCCAACAATTTTTAACCCCCATTTCTTACATCGTTCCCTTCATCGGCGCTTTGTGTGGACGTTTGTTACCCCACTAATAGTTATTTTCAATTAGGTAAGATATACAGATTGTTTAATGTTTTCTTCCCTAACACAAACATTCTTTGTAGCCTGAAGATGGCCATTGTGGGCAGAAACTAGTTGCTCAGCTTATGGAGGCTTTGTAAAACTTCATTATAATAAAATAACTTTGTGACATTTTAATTTTGAGTTTTTCATTAGTTGTAATACTAGTCACATTTGAACTATGGATGAGATATTACTTTCAACTATTACATTATTGGATTGTGCATTCTCTTCTAATTTTATCAACTCAACCCATTTTGTATAATAATCTGGAAAAATGACGTGAACTTACTGTAGGATTTTCATTTATTCGAACCAAAATTTCATCTTGATTAGGTGAAATTTGTTTCGGGCGACCACCTTGATTTTTATTGTGAAATGACCCGGTTTCAACCAAACGATGACAGATTTGAAAACGTTTTGTGGTATGGTTGCCTTCTGCCTAGATATAACAATTCATACCTTCTGGCTGCAGAGCGTCCTCAAAAATGTTCTTGTGCGTATACACAAATCATATCCCGCATTTTCTCATTCGTAAAATGATTGTGACGAGCCATTTCAATCGAGAAAGTATATGATAGCTGTAAAAAATGCAACAATCGACTATAAACTCGCAGCAAAAATATTCACTTACAACAAATATCATTTACAGGCAACAATTATCTGACAGTCCAAAGCACACTTTTCGTAAATGAAATAATATTTGACATCCCCTTCCGATACTCTGAACTGTTCAATTGCGTTTTTCTCGAAAACGAATGAGAATATCGTGTTTGAACTAGAATACCAATATTACGTAGAAATTATGTTTATGTCATATTTTCTAATAAAAATCACTAAAAAAATTCGTCAAAAAAAGTTACCACTCAATTTCATCATCAGAAATCCTTCACGAGGCTCCCCCTGTAACAAAATGTCAAATATTACATAAAATAATAATGTCTGTATAAAATTATGTCTTTGTGCCAATTTTGATAACAATCGATAAATAAACAGTGAAATTATTAGCAAAAAACGGAAGAAAAATCAACTTTAACGCCCTTTATCTTTTTCCACAGCAATATTTTATTGAGGTATATTTAGTCATATCGCCCTATTTTGGTCCAAACAATCTACAGTTAGGCTATGTCCCAATAGGTATGAATCACTCTGTATACAATGTAATAAATTTTTTAATTTCATCAATATTTGAAATGATGTTTTAATATACGATTTCCAAAGTTGTACTGAACGAACTAGTTTAGTGATGTAAAATTCATGTTATATCAGTTATTTTTTATTGAATAAATGCACGCCCCTGAATTTATAAGCAAGGAGAAAAACTTCCACCAATATTTTGCAATAAATTGTTTGTTTTTAGAAAGAAATAAATAGCAGACTTGAAATTTCATTCTGTGAATTGTCTACGGTCATTATAAGCAAATTATGGAGGCTGACACCTCTCGACTTTTGAATCATTGTACCAGTTTAATAGCATCCATACGAAATGTCGCAAACTGCTTTAGTCGTTGCTTTTGATCCGAATGATATAAAGGGACTTTCAGAAGTGGTGCTTAAACCGTGATTACCTCTTCGCATTTTCATCCTCACAAATTTAATGACCTATTAATATTATATAAAAAGAGGTGGTTCCAATTTACACTGTATAAAACGTTTGAAGTCGAATTTCAATGACAGTCTCAGTCAAATGTTATTAAAATAAAAGCACATCACTTTCGATTATACAGTATGTTCTCTATTTTAACTGCTTATAAGATCTAAACCGCTGAAAATATTAATAAGGGAGAAATATGTCCATTGATTCTCTCATTATTCATTAAGTCACTGCAAACATGACTTGAAAAGTTTTCGTCGGCCATCAAGCAAGGTAAGCTTATTTAAAATATCGGTAAGTTAGTTCTAAATAAATTGAGTATCTATCTAATCAATAAAATGTGTTCCATATCTTCAATATTCCTATGAAATGCCTAGCAAAATTGTACAATGTTCTAAATTATTCAACATTAAAGTTTATCATGAGGCTATCATAGAAAACTGCAAATTGAGAATTATTTGGTTGATTTTTCATTCTTCTGTTTTAATTTGTATTTATGCTGATCATGGTCGTATGAAAATAAAATCCCATAAAACAAACAAATTTGCGTGGAAGGCCGGTTCAATTTCAAGTGAAAATCAAGACATTCATCTAAGAAACGATTTTAATAAATAATAGTGACAATAGTTACATCTTCAGTTTTATACTGAATTGAATCCGTGCCACTTTTCATGCTAATATTATCAACAAAATATGTCTGTGAATAAAGGACTCATAGTAGTTTTTGAAAAGCAGGAATTGGTTATTAGAGTGATTTTCAGCGCAGAATCTGGATCCGACATTACAATTGCTTCATCCATCAAGTTTTTGATTGATCTAATTTAGATATACAAAGTTTAGTATTTTAGAGATGTCGCTTTAGTCAGAAAGTAGCTAGGTCTTCGATCTTACATTATGTGGCTATATTTTTGATTCAGCTTCTAGGCTTCGATCACAACCAATCAATTACAATTACAATTAGTAGGGAAAAGGTGCCTATTATCGGATACTTTTTTGTTTTGACCTATGAAAAATAGTTTTCTGCTACCTATCACGACTATGTTTTCGTATACCATTGCAAAACCTATATTATTATAATATTATGAAATTTCAAGCGTCAAACTTAATTTATGTATGGAATAAAAAAAATATATTTTAGAATGCAAAAATCACAATTTTCAAAAATGGTTTCTTAATATCGTATAGCAGGTGATTCCAATATCGCATATGTCCGATATTTGGAACCAATGATAGTAAAGCAAAAGCTTTTTTTAAATACTTTTTTATCAAGTAAAAAACATAGAATTTGAATTACAGCTGTGTGCACAAGGGATGAATATCCCAAGATTTATTCAGAAGAAAGTAGTGTTGTGCAATTTTCTTTTATTAAAATTTCGCAGAGCTCTTTCGGCATTATGCCATCATCAGTGCGGTCACTATAAATTTCTGAATTACAATTCGTATAATTTGATAAAATTCATACATACTTGTCAAAATCCCAAGCCAGGGATTCGAAATGTGTACGTCTGTACATTTATTTATTTCATGGTTCACATTGTGGGTTTCTGAACAGTGTTAAAAATATGTTTAAGAGATTAAAATTCAATAAAATCACTAAAATCTATCTTTATGATCGACCATTTTGCCAAGTTGTCTTTAGAAAAACGTATTCACAAGAAACTGCAAAAACCCTAATTGGCATTCCATTCCATCAAGTGGGTTCCGATTCGTCGGAACATCGTGGTGGTATTGTTAAGTGAAGAGATTTCGTGACCCTCAACAGACAGGCAACTACCATCTACCAAAAAGAGTAAATTTGGAGACAGACTTGATGTCCATCTGGTGAGGGCAGCGAAATCTATCAAAACATTGGGATGCGTCAGACACGCGAATGAAATGAAAATAAATTGAAGAAACAGGGCTCTAGGAGAAAATATAATTGATAAGAATTTGAATAAATGATAGATGAAGCATATGAATGGAAGGATGAAGAATGGTAAGAATTAAAACATATTTTAATATCTGTATCGCTTCTGTGATGTCCTTCAACGTGATAGCATCGCTCGTTCTTTGATCCTTATTTACAGTCTCCGTGTTTTCTATTGGTTCTTCATCAGTAGTGGAATCTAATAGTTTTTTAAAATACTCCTTCCATCTGTCCATTATTTCAATCTCATGTGTTGATATTTCTCTTTTTTGGTCTGTCGATGTGCTTAATATTTTATTACCTCTCATTTTTTATCATTCTGTAGAACAGTTTTTGATTGTTCTTGCTGTTTCCTTCCAATTTTCTACCAAAAAGTTCCCAGCTCTTCTGTTTTTCTTCTCTTACTACATTTTTGACTATTTGCCTCCGTTTGTTATATTCCTGGTAATTATGTTCCGTTCTGTTCTCTAAATATTTATTCCATTTTTGTTTTTTAAATTTAATTTCCTGACTAATTTCTTGATTCCACCATGACGTTTGCCTTTTGGTTTTAATAGACCCGAATATTCCGCAAACTCGTTTTGCCTGTTCTAAAATGTTGCTTTTAAAGTATTTCCATGTTTTTTCTACGCTTTTATTTATTGCGTTTTCATTTGTAATGTTTATTTCTGTGAGTTCTGTGTATTTTCTAACTAGCACATCATCTCTTAACTATGCTTTTATTGTTTCGTATATTGTTTGTTTTTCTTTATATTTATCCTTTATCACTTCTGTTACATTTGTTTTCCCTTTTAATTTTGTTACCACCATGTAATGGTCAGTATTTATTTTCGATCCTCGTATTACTCTTACACGTTCTACTAAATTCCTACTATCTTTTTCTACAAGAACGTAATCGATTATAGATTTTTCTGCGTTGTTCTTCCCCTGTCTTGTATATTTGTAGATGTTTTTATGTTGGAAGAATGTATTAGCGAATATAAGATTATTTATTTTACAATATTCTATGATTATTTATTTTGTATTTTCCATGTTTTCCAATTTCTCCACAATTTATTTGAATTTTGCCTACTCATCCATTTAAGTTACCTGCCACATATATATTTCCTTCGGCCGTCTCGATTACTTCGTTCATCATTTTCCAAAAATTTATCTTTTTCTACCGCGTTCTCGTCATCATTAGGCCCATATGCTATGATGATTGTTGTTCTTATACCATCAATATTTATTTCTATTGTGAGTATTCTTTCTGAATGTTTTTCCCACTTTCTCAATTTTTTTGCAAATCTCCCATGTATGATACACTCCTGCTGCTGCTCTTTTTTCTTTCTCTACTGAAAACACAAATATGTGTCCCTCTTCTAGTACGATTTCCCAGTGTTATTTTTTCCTTGTTTCTGTCAATATTAAAATATCTATATTTTGCCTTGTTGAATTCGTACATTAGTTTGTTTTCCTTTCCATTTATTCCTCTTATATTCCAGGTTCCAAGTTTCCGTATTTCTTTTTTACTCTTTTCTTTTTCAGTATTATTTATATTTTTATTTATGTTAGTTTTTTTCTGGATTCCAGTCTCGGTTTTTCCATTTTCGTAGCTTATGTGGTTTCCGGTGCTTTCTTGTTCATCTTCTTTCTTTAGTTTATTGTATTCCACGATTCATTTTTCGCATCTGATCTGTTGTAGCTTCTTTTGGAGATCTACTACTTGCGTTTCTTTTGTTTTTATGGTATTCGCTTTCTTCCATTTCTTCATTGTCAATTTGTTAATTTCTTTTCGTTTCATATATTTCATCATTCACTATTAATGTATTGTATTTTAATATAGCCTTTAATCCTTTAGCTCTTGCTTCTTTTCAGTTTGAGTATTAAATTCCTCCATTCTTCTTGAATCTCCTTGTATAATCCTCCTCAATCAATCTTCTCCTTCTTAAGGTGCAGACTTCTTGCAAAGGTTGGCGACTATCATGACTAGTTTTATTTTGCTGACTGCTGCCTTGAACAGGTCGTTTGATGTACAGTTGTACCATTCTCTGAGATTTCGAAGCCATAACATCCGTCTTCTTCCTATATTCCTCTTCCCTATTATTTTACCCTGGATAATTAGTTGTAGCAGCTTGTATCTTGTACTTCTCATTACGTGGCCCAGAAGATATTGGAGTTTTCTTACCTTTACCTCTTGGGACAGTTCTAGATCCTTTGAGACTCTCCGTAAGACTTCTTCATTGGTAATTCTGTCAACGTATGATATCCAGAGTACCCTTCTGTAAAGCCACATCTCGAAGGCATCTATCTTTTTAGGCATTTCTTTTGTTAGAGTGGCAGCTTCTATTCCATAGAGCATTATTGTAAATATATAGCATCTTAGCATTCGTATTTTAAGGTGGTTACTTAAAGTTTTGCAACAGAAGAATTGCATTTTATAAAGGTATCCTTCCTGAACTGTAGATCGCATTGAAGAGCTCAGCAAGTACATCCAAGCTATGTTCCTTAAGCAGATCTATAATTTCAATGGATAGTTCGTCTGGACCAGGTGCTTTTCCGTTCTTCAGCGCATATTCTATTTCATCTGTTGTTATTTCTGGTCTGGTTTCTATATCATTTTCTAGGGGTAAGGAGCTATTTCTGTCATCTTCGAAGAGCGTTTCGATGTATATTTTCCATGTCTTAAGCGTTGATGTCAGCTCCACCATTATAATCCCATTATCATCCATCAGTATATCTGCGTTCTTCTTTTTATAATTTCCAGTGATCTCCTTAGCCTTTTTATGTAGTCGTGTACTTTCTGCAGTTTTTCAATTTCGGCACATTTTTCATTCAACCATTGTTCTTCCGCCTCTTTTACTTTCTCTTGTATTTTCCGATGTATACTTTTATATCTGTTGTTATCAGTGGTTTTAGCCTCTCTTCTTGTTCTGATTATTTCGATAATTTCATCGGTCATCCAATCGTTTTTCTTTTTCTCACTCGCCCTGCTCAACTCTTTGTTTCCTATTTCAAGAATTGTGTTTTTAATTTTCTCCCATTCGATGTTTACGTCTCCCTTATATCTGCTGTGTACTGTCTGCATCTCTTCTGCAAGTCGTTCTTCAACCCTTGATCTAGTTTCGCTGTTTCTTAATCGCGTGACGTCCATTTTGTTACTCTTCTTGGACTGTTTGATACGTTTTAAAGCTAGTTTGAATGTTGCAACTACAGGGTTATGATTCGATGCCATGTCTGCCTCTGGGTATGTCTTGGCGGAGAGTATGCTATTTCTGTATCGTTTATTAATCATGACATAGTCGATCTGGTTTCTTACTATTTTATCTTTTGTGTCCTGTGGTGATTTCCACGTGTATAATATTCTTGGTGGTAGTTTGAATAAGGTGTTTGTCACTACTATAATCTTTCTCTAGGATAAATTCAACCAGCCTCTCTCCTCTCTCGTTACGCTGTCCCAGTCCGTGTTCTCCAAAGACATCCACAACCCCTCCTCTACCGATTTTGGCATTGAAATCTCCCATTACACTTGTCACTTCGTGTTTCTTAATGTTCTTCCATAATTGTTCTACAGAGTGTTTCATAGTTAAACCAACATAGGTTAACTGCAAGTAGAGGACACTTTGGTGGTTCCAAATAGACTTGGTTAATTGGTCTAATATAATTATTAACAGAGATACAGGGTGTTTTATTCATTTAGTCCAATGCTTTTGAAGGCCATAACTTTAGAATCACCTTATATATTTCTTTCATTTTTGGTAAGGATAATATTGCATTGATAACACAATAAGATAGTGCAATAAAAATAATTATAATCTAGGTCTGGTTTAAGGAAAATTTGCAAAATTCGATAATCTTCAAAACAACACCCTGTATATCAGAATTTTCAAAACCTAATAGATTATTCAGAACAGAAAAATAGAGCGGCACCAAAATATTTTTTAAAGTGCACATCTCGTTTTACTGCTTAACTTTTAATGTCAAAGTTATTTAAATGTATCATTGACATTTTCGTACGTAATAACTTTAGAACCACCCTATATATTTCTTTCATTTTTGGTAGGTGTGAGTTACATAAGCATCAAAATCTTATCATGTAACAAAAACAGTTATAATCCAGGTTCGGGTTAACAAAAAAAATATTTTATCAATATTTTTATAAATCAATAGTTTATTCCAAAAGAACAGAAAAAATTGAGTTACACGGAATGTCAAATTATTTTAGTCCGGTCAAATTTGACCAAAAAATAAGAGTAAAGTTACCTAAATTCCCACCAAGCTGAAAATCGGTAAGATTGTTTAAAATATCATTAAAAACAAAATTTAAAAGTTCCCCATCTTTCCCCTGGAAGGAAAAAATTTTATTCAAGGTCAAAAGTCAAAAAAATGAGTTTTTCGCGATTTTCAGCAAAACGGTAAGTTTTATCATAAAAGTACTTCAGACAAAAATTGTAGAACATAAAATTATCTACAAAAAATGTATCAATACTTTTTTCTCTACGAGCCACCGTTTTTGAGATATAACGATTCAAAAAGTTGTAATCGTCATAATATGCATGAGTACGCCACGTATATATACATCTATAGTTGTAATATATGTTAAAATATGTTTCTATCGGTCATTGTAACTTACACTACTATTATAAAATATACATCTGCATTTTACAGGAGGGGTAAAATAACAGTTTTCAAACTATTTGAGAAACAAAATTTAATTGAATGTGCTGAAGTTTTTAAAAATAGTAATTCTACTCGACAAGAAATTATTATTAACGGCATTCGTTTTCTTATTTCTATGTAGGGAGCTCCTAAAAAAACTACCTGCTTAGATAAGTATAGATATGCATGTTTCGTTAAAAACACCAAAAGTAAAAAAACAAGTACAATTAGCTTGTCTTCCTCCAACCTCAGTTGCTGCTCATCAACATCTTTTTATGGTATATTACCAAGTTCAAGTGTGGCTTGGTTATCAGTTAGACCCTACAGACTGGGGTTGGAAGTTGGTCAACAATTTATTAGAACCAGTGCACACTTTACTTCCACCTGCGCCGGAAAAACTGCTGAACTCGATTTTTTGCAGCTGCAAAAAGGGATGCAGTGCTAAATGTGGTTGCAAAAAAAGTCGGACTTTTCTGTTCTCCGGCATGTACACATTGTCAAGGCCGGTTTACATCTACTCGGGATGAATATGAAGAAGAACAAGAAGAACAAGACGAACAAGAACAAGAAGATCAAGAAGAAGATTTTGAAAGTTACGAATCGGACGATTAAATTTCACTACTTTTTTTTACTTAAATTGCTTTTATCTTTTCAATCTCTGCTAAAATCCATTATTTTTCAATAGTTTCAAATTAAACAGGATCAAAACTGACCCGTGGAATAGACCTACTGGGAAAACCACGTTAAAAAAACGCGCTAAGTACACTACCTCATAGGTGGCGAGGAAACGTGTGCATATTATGACGATTACAACTTTCACAACTTTTTGAATCGTTATATCTCAAAAACAGTGTCCACCATTTTGTTCTATGCATTTACGAGCTATTTTTAAGATGTTTTGTGTTGCTTGTCTCATCATTAATGGATTTGCACTGATATCATCGCAAGCATCATCAATGCTTTGAATAAGATCTTCTGAGCTGTTTATCTCAGTAGAGTATACCTTGGCTTTCAAATATCCCCAAATATGATAGTCCACTGGGTTAACATCCGGCGACCGGCAAGGCCAATTATTGGGCCAGCCCCTCCCTATCCACATGTTTCTAAAATTCTCGTCTAGAAAATTTCGCACAATTACCCTAAAGTGAGGCGATGCACCATCGTGCTGGAAATACATTCCTCCAATTTCCTCATTTTCTAATAGCACTGGTAACATATTTTGCAAAAAAGCAAAATAGTCGTCCCCTGTTAATGTACGGGGTAGGACATATGGTTCAATAAGGTGATTATCTAAAACTCCACACCAAACCTTAACCGAAAACCTATACTGCGAATGTGTTTGTCTTGTAGCAAAAGGATTTTCATAATCCCAAACATGGGAATTTCGTAGATTGTAAACCCCATCCCTTGTAAATGTGGCCTCATCAGTGAATAGGCACCTGCTAACTATTCTTCTCCTCCTAAGTATCCACCGACTAAAGTCTAATCGCGGTTCCTAATCACGTGGTTCTAGTCTTCAAACCTGTTGAACATGATAAGGGTAGAAGCTACATTTTTTTAATCTCCTCCAAGCGGTAGTATGGGGTACATTTAATGCATGGCCAATTCTTTTTGTACTGATTGTTGTCAACCATATTTGGAACAAAATGAAATTATGGCGCTGGAGGAGACTAATTTAGTATCACATATTAATGTAATGAACAAAAGGGAAATTTCTAATCGACTCTTAGTTAATATCTATGAAGTAAAATTTAATATCTTTACTTTACCTAGTATATCATCTTCAACATTCAAGTGTTGTCTTTCATCATAATCATTGGTTGTCGCTGTAGGAAATCTACCTTGTTGCCGACTGTAATCAAATACTCTCGCAAATGTCTGGTAATGAGGAGTGCGACGATTAGGAAAGCGTCTTTCATATTCCCTTACTGCTTCTCTACCATTTCCGCTACAAAAGCCATACACAAATAGTATGTCTGCAAATTCTACATTTGTAAATTTATGAGGCATAATTAATTATTATTCAAAATAATCTAAATTATTTCGTGCGAAACGATTAACTACCAATAACAAAACGAACTGTTAAAGTTTTCCGTACTTCAACTAACAGTCTACGCCTATTTGATGATTTTTCTGTTCCTTTAGAATATTAGACCTACTTGATAATTAATAATGATTTTGACTTGAATATTTTAGTAAGTGTGCACTTCGTAAAACATTTTCGTGTAACTCAATTTTTTCATTCCTTTTGGAATAAACTATTGATGTTTATGTTACTTACACCTACCAAAAATGAAAGAAATCTATAGGGTGGTTCTAAAGTTATTACGTACGAAAATGTCAATGATACATTTTAATAACTTTGACATTAAAAGTTAAGCAGTAAAACGGGATGTGCACTTCCAAAAATATTTTGGTGCCGCTTTATTTTTTCTCTTCTCTTCGAATAATCTATTGGATTTTGAAAATTCTGATATACAGGGTGTTGTTTTGAAGATTATCGAATTTTGCAAATTTTCTTGAAACCAGACCTTGATTATAATTATTTTTATTACACTATCTTATTGTGTTATCAATGCAATATTATCCTTACCAAAAATGAAAGAAATATATAGGGTGGTTCTAAAGTTACGGCCTTCAAAGGCATTGAACTAAATGAATAAAACACCCTGTATATCCGTTAATAATTATGTTAGACCAACTAACCAAGTCTATTTGGAACCACCAAAGTGTCCTCTACTTGCAGTTAACCTATGGTGGTTTAACTATGAAACACCATGTATTTGCCCGTAAAATTCATCAATTTCTCTGTCTATCTTTGATGCTTCTAACTGTACCATCATTACTCTCTCGGAGAGGGATACAAATCCTGTAACGGATTTACTTGTTTCTTTGTCTATCAAAATTCCAACACCGTTTGGATGCTTTTGTTGATCGTCACTACCAGGGTAGTAAAATGTCCCTCCATCAGTTATGCATTTGCCACTTCCGGGCCATCGGGATTCACTAATTCTAAATACATTAAGTTTCAGTCTGTTCATTTCCAGTGTTAAGTTGCCCAGTTTGCCAGCCTGGAAAAGGCTTCTAACATTTCACGTTCCAATGTTTAATTTCCTCCCGGGGATTCTTCGCATGGTGTCAGGTGTAAATTAATAAGAAGAGGAAGTTTAAGAAACATAAAATACAGAACGTTAATTGGTAGTAAAATTTTAAAATGGATTCAAGCGGATTTAAATCGCCATCTAATCTTATGTTTGATCAAAACCTTCATAAAAATTACGAGAAGTTTAAACAACATTTAGAAATTTACTTGAAAGCAGCCGATTTAAGTGGAAAGGCAGACGAACAAAAAATCGCTTTGTTTTTAAATTCCGCTAGTGAGGAGGCTATAGAAGTGTTCAGCACATTGAGTCTAACAGAAGATCAAAAAGGGTAATACAAAGAAGTCATAGCAGCTTTTGATAATTATTGTAAACCACGTAATAATGAAACGTTCGATCGTTTCAAATTTTTTTCAAGAAATCAAGCAGATGGAGAAAGTATGGATCATTTTATAAAAGACTTAAAGTTATTAGCTAAACCATGCAATTTTGGAACTCAAGAAGATAGTCTTATAAGAGATAGGATAATTTTAGGGGTCCAAGATCATAATTTGCAAGAAAAACTATTGGGAATAAATAATTTAAATTTGGAAACTGCAGAAAACACTTGTAGAACAACAGAAGCTACTAAGCTCCAAGCAAAGGATTTAAACAGGGAAGAAGTAAATTTAATTCGAAGAAGATACAGTCAAGGTAACCCTAGTACTAGCGACAGTGGCAATTATAATAGTAAGGAGTACAGTTGCTTGAAATGTGGCAGAAGGCACATTAAAGGCAAATATTTTGCATTTGGGAAAAAATGTGCAAAGTGTGGACAAGAGGGACATTTTGCTGTCGGATGCAAAACTGTCAATAATAAAAAAGATAATTTTAGTAACAGTAAGGTAAATCAGAACAAAGGTAAATATTTTAACAGTCATAATAGAAATATGAGCAGTAATCAGTATGTAAATGTTGTTGATGAAAATGATTCGAGTGATGAATAATCTTGTTTTATTTAATTAACATTAATATTATTAAAGCCAACTTACTCCATTGAGAACTGCCGGCCATTGTTTTAAGTGTATTTGTCATGATTATTATATTAGGGAAATATAATGAGGTGGTTTCCCCTTGCCTTCCTCATCGCTGTTCTTTCTGTGGTTTCCACTCTGCCATTTGATGTCTGATTCCCATCCAATGGAGTTTTTCCTTCATTCCTTGCTTGGGGTTAGTTCTGAGCAGCCAGCTGCCGTTGCTCAGTGCTTGTTGCTTTTATGCAACCCCTAAAAGGAGAGTTGCCACTTACGCCGGATCCGCCGTGTCGAAGCTTCTCTTCTTCGCCTTCCCCACTGGTGTGGTCTTCATCCGTAACCCTGGACAAGGGGCCCTTACAAGGTACTATCAGCCGGAGCCAGCTGAACCTAGGTTTTTAGCGAGGTGTTACTCCTCGATTCCTCCTCCTTCCTTACCTCTTGCGTGGTAAGGCCCCAGGCTTGGGACTCGCCTAGCGCAGTTCCTCAATCCATACATCTGATCAATTTAAGTTTTTAGTTTATTTTTTTCGTGAAGTTCCGGAATTTTATAAGTATTGGTCCTGGCCGTTTCCTTTTATTGTATCCAATGCATCTTATCTCTTTGGCATCGTTTTGTAGGTCAATTATTTGTTTCTATTTTTCTCAATATCGTAGAAACTTTATTTTGCATTATTTTTTCAACTTCATTTTCCTCATCCGGTATGCCTTTTGTTATTAAATTTCTTCCTTATCTCTTTTTCCAATGATTCAATTCTCTTCTCTTGTTTTTCAACATCTTCTTTCAATTGTATATCCTCTTCTCTATTTAATTTTGTTTCTAAGGAAATATTTTCAAATTTTTCATCCAAATCTATTGATTCATTCTCAATGCAGTGAAACATTTCTTCTGTTTTTTCCATCTTGCACAGCGATAAAGGTTGTCACCTGGTTTGATCGACCTTTCTTTGTGCAGTATGTTTAGTGTATGCTTGGAATTTTTCTACAGTTTGGCAACAGTGTTAACTATTTGTTCGCAGATCCAGTTTCTTTTTTTGGTCTTATCAGTAATTACTTTTGTATATTCAATAATCAATCAGTATATTTATGTACAATATAAGTTAATATTCACCTGATATCTGCAATTTTCTGTTAATCACTTATTACAAAGGTTTCATGTCTCTACTTATTCACTTTCTGTATTTCATTTGGCACAACTCTCGAAATTTCGGGTTCAATTGTAGGTGTAAAATAAAACACGTCTTCTTACTCAGAGGCTCTGTTGTCAGACCCTCTTATCAAATATATAATTTATAATATATTTTGTAAGGCATTCGCATTGTCATAATGCTAAGCTAAGCGTAAGTAAAGTTCACCAGTGGAATAACGAACATATTTCGCGTGTTAATATTTTATACAGTGCTATTCAAAAGTCACCTCCCCCTCCTATCCTTTGAACGGCTACACTTACATTAATAAAATTTGGAGGGTGAAAATAAATTGTTGTAAATTTCTCTACGAATGGTAACAGGTGACGTAATAGTAATAGATGACGTCACAGTGCCACTCGGGCCAATAATTTTAAATAGGACCTTATTGCAAGTGATATCTCGTTTGAAAGGCATTGACATTGGCTACATAGCCGTATTAATTTTGTTTGGGTTTAAATTAATTTTGATGGATAAATTAAATAAATACAAAAATTATTGAAATTATTTTTTTTAAATTCAATTAATCAAATATCAACAATGGATTCTTATAGCAAGTGTTCGAAATGTGCTCCGTCTACTTTCTGACAGTAATACATCCTATTAGTAAACTCTTGTCGTACTCTTTCGAATGTGTCAGCTGAAATAGCATAGCATTCTACAGTAATTCTTTCTTTCAAAACGCCAATGCTATCTGGTGCCGTAGTATAAACCTTGGATTTCAAGTACCACCATAAAAAAAAATCTAATGGTGTCAGATCTGGTGACCGAGGTGGCCATTCTATAGGATCTCGCCGGCCGATCCATCTACCTCGATATTCCTCATCCAGGTAACTTCTTATTGCACCATAATAATGTCCAGGAGCACCATCATATTGAAATGTTATTTCCAGGTGGCCGAATTCATCTTGATTATCTTACAGAATTTCAAGAATTAACGGCTCAATTGCATTTTGTAACATCTCCAGATACACTTCACCGCTTAAATATGAATTTAGGAAAACAGGACCAATTATGTGGTTTCCCAAAATACCTGCCCAAACATTGACTTTTTCTGGAAATTGGGTATGTTGTTCACGAAAGGTGTGAGGATTTGTGTCACTCCAATACCTTACATTTTGTGTATTCACATTTCCATTGAGGCAAAAAGTACTTTTGTCACTAAAACAAATTGTTTTTGTGTAATGTGGGTTTGGACTGATTTTATTTGTCATACGTTCACAGAATTCGAGTCTTCTGTCGGGGTCGTCATCCGAAAGGTGGTGCACCATTTTTAACTTGTATGGGTGGAATTTATTTTTAGCCAACACTCTCTGTACTGTACTTTTACTTACTTCACAGATAGACGCAGCTTTAGTTGAAGAGGAAGTAGGGTTTACTACCATTTCAGCAACTATATCCATTTTTTTATCATCACTAAATGTTGGTCGACCAGATCGTTTGGCATCTTGAACACTACCTGTTGCTTCAAACTTGTG
Organism: Galeruca laticollis; assembly: GCA_963921935.1. Taxonomy (NCBI): domain Eukaryota; kingdom Metazoa; phylum Arthropoda; class Insecta; order Coleoptera; family Chrysomelidae; genus Galeruca; species Galeruca laticollis. Next base: position 79,586,239 of record OY998176.1, read on the forward strand.
AAGAAGCTCCCTCAAATAAGTTCTCGAGATATGGCCATCTGGGTATCTCTCATCAAATAAATGTTCCGCTTCATGGAGATTCTTTCTAGATTCACCAATTATTAAGATAGCTGCTATTTTGTCGGCTTGAGTACGTACCATTTCGCCTATGTAAACTCTCAAACGTCTTGTTAAACAATAATAAAATTAAATATTTAAGCTATTTAGAAAAACTTTGCAAAGCTACAAATACTATTAAATTAAAAACGTCAATTTTGTTGACAACTAACCAGAGGCGGACTGAAAAATAATTTTGGTATTTATTTCATTTATCCGTCAAAATTAATTTGAACCCAAACAAAATTAATATGACTATGTAGCCAATGTCAATGCCTTTCAAACGAGATATCACTTGCCATAAGGTCCTATTTAAAATTAGTGGCCAGAGTGGCACTGTGACGTCATCTATTACTATTACGTCACCTGTTACCATTCGTAGAGAAGTTTACAACACTTTATTTTCACCCTCCAAATTTTATTAATGTGAGTGTAGCCGTTCAAAAGATACGAGGGGGGGAGGGGACTTTTGAATAGCACTGTATAGCTTGGCCATACAAACGTGCTCTTCGAGATCCTTCATTCACCCGCACTTCACAGTTCTCCCCTTTGACGGTCTAAAACTAAGCCGTGATTTTAACAGGATTTGTCGCTGCCTTCAGTACAGCGCAGCGTGGCATACGGTTGTATTCTATGTCGTAAGTTAGTAGCGATTTTAACGTAATTATAGTGCGGATGCTCCTGTACATTGTTGACAATTATTATATAAACTGTGAATATTGGTGTTAATATTCAATTTGATTAATGTAAAGAGATCTTTTAAATATTCATATGAAGAAAAGATAGAATTAAAAACAAAAAGTTAGCCCATTATCAGATATCGCCATTGAAAAAATCATCCGATATAATAAGTAATGAGTCGCCACCACCAGAAAACTCAAAAGTCCAAATAACAGCAGATTTGATGAACGGATTTCTGCATAAGAGGTGTGTGATGTTATCTAAATTATGCTAAAAATATTTCATTTTTAAGAGTATCTAGTGTGGCATCACTTTTATTTTCGGAACACATTGAAGATTAATGCAGTAAATTTCTCGAGGACAAACTCACTTCCGCATGTTGCTAATTATCCGACACTTGATAGAGAAATATTACGAACTAAAATGTCTGTTATTTATTCAAGAAATGATTGCAGAACAATAAATGGCACACTACCTCTAGTAAACTTTTTAATAAAAAACAATCTAAGAGATACGTTGAAGGAGACTAGAAAATTATTAGAAATTATCATAACTCCCATTACAACATCAGAGGCCGACCGATGTTTTTCAACACTAAACTCGTGTAATTTATGATTTCTCGCAAATACCTCCTCTTTTTCGTAACATATAATGTTGCTTTAAGGAAACCTAGCAACAGTATATGTTACTCAAAAATGATGATCATCATTACACTTGTAATACTATTGAAAACACAATACTCAAGCTGCAGTGACATTTTTAGACGAGAACATTCTACAGAGGGTTGTTTGAACACCTTTTATCAATTTCTATTTTACAACAATTATTTGTTTTTAATAGTGCTTAAAGAATGAATTGTAGATCTTTGTTTTTTATAAATAATTTGGTAACAAAAGTTAAAATTTTTATTCTTATGATTTAATTTGTTTTAGTCTCCCTGTAGATAGGTTTGGGGGCAATTTTCAATAAAATCTCCTTTCAGCTAATATCGCTGTTTAGAAATTGTGAGCAGTTTAAATTAGGGAATATAATCGCAGCTATGAAGTAATCTGTTAAAGCTTAAATTATTTGAACACTCTTCAATCAATTTTGACTAAATTATTTAAAAATGAAATGAAATATTAGAACAAACATGTCCGGTAAACTTTTTTATTATCTACATTTAAATTGAGGAAAACAAGGACATGAAACGTTGCCCTCTTTCCACTGTATCTGCGACGGCACTGTTTCTTTCAAAACGTAAAAAAAGTCGTTATAAAATTTGTATGCAAAAGATTATTATCTGTATGTCACAATGACAGAACTCGCAAAATTTAAATATATCAAATTATCCCATTCGAAGTTATCATCTGTAGTAGCATAATCATTGCAACAGACCATTATTGTAAGTATTTTTGTTTTTTGATGAATGCCTCATACTGCCTTTTGGGCAAATTTTGAAATCAACATTTCTTATCTTTAAGTATTTTTTGTTGTTTCGAAATTTGTTCCATTGTAGCACATCTTCATTTTCCGTAGCATGTTGTAAGTAAGCTCTGTCTATGTCGCTTTGCACCGCACTCTTTCTTTCCTCTAAATTAACAATATTTAAAAAAAAACTTTTCCAGGCAGTTATTCAATAGAGTTAGATTTGATGGTTTTTTCCTGTAGAAAGTGAAAATGGAAGAGACAGTTTTCCAACGTATATTTTTCAAAATGCTTTTTTGTTAGATGATTTTTATTTAATATTAATATTTTTTATTCTATTAATTTTATAATAATAAAATTTCACTGCACTTTATAAAAATCCTGCTTTGATTTGAATGTAATGGATGAAACATATTTTCTATAATTCAAAAATATCAATATCCAAAATCAGAATGAAAATTGCACTATTTAAAAAAACTTTTGACGATAATAATTAGAGGATAAAGGTATTATTTTTCTTTCCCAATCCACGGATATTATCAAATATAAACATATTATCACTCTAAACTTAAATATTTTCATTTTCAATATTCTTCTATTTTTTTGCAGATATTGATGAATCTTATAATTAAATAAATTTTTGTTTACAGAATCAATATTTATTTTCAAAAGTCTTGAATTTATTTTTTAATGATTACCATCAAACTCTTACTCTGTCGTTATGGAAAATTTCAGGAGTATATTACCAGTTTGCATTTATCTTTTTTAATACTTAAACGAACCGATAAAGTCATATAATAATAATATATCCCGAGTTTTTGTTGGTTAGAAAACCTAGAAAAATTGGTTTTCAATATTTTGTGTCTAATAGAACACCTGAGACTTGAACTTACTTTCAGTCAAAGCTGCGTATTTGTAACAAAATTTAATTGATTACAGTTAATTTTGAACTTCACTTCAAACATAAATAATTTAATAATAAATATTATACATAAATCCACTGAAAGTATACAGTGTGTATAAAAATTACCGTAACTTGACAATATTACGATTTCTGATACGTTTACAAAAAAAGTCTCAACCAAAAGTTATACGACATAAATCAAGCTATCATAATAATCTAGTTAGAAATATACAGGGTGCACCATTACTCCAGAATCACGTAATGATATACTTTTTTCAATGGTACACCCTATATATTTTTTGAAAAGCTGTTAAATTATAACAACCTTTAAAACTTCATTCGTTCCAAACTAACAAGGGGTTGAAAATAAAATTATCAAAAATTTATACAGGGTGTTTCAAAAAATCTGGACCGTTGCTAGGATAGGTAGAACATTGCAAAATAAGTTGAGTTTGTTCAGTAAAAAATGTTCGTAACCGCATCCGTTTTCAAGATATAGAGAACTGAAAATAAAAATTGTATACACATTTCTTACGATTATGCCAAAACTAGTGGCAACATTGTAATTAAATTTTGTACGAATATGTTTTGGAAGCTGACGCATCGCTCACATAAGGCGCTAGTTAGACAGTTTATACCTAGTAGTTTTAATCATAATTGTTTTGAGGTTAAATTTTCCAGTCGAAGTTTCATGTGAACTCAAACGTCATTTAATTTTCCACCAAAAACGTACTCTTGTTTAAACTAGGGATAGTGTGTACCGTTTTCAGAATATTTTGATTCAAAAATACTGAAATAATAACTGATGCTGCTATAATATATTTTTTTAAACCAATTAGAAACCTTCTCAATTATCAATATATTTCAGTCTTCCATAGCTAAGTCAGATAAAACTATTTTAAGGTGTGCTATGAACCCTAAACTTTTTGACGGAAGACATTTTGAACACGTACTTTAACTGATTGAATTTAATTAAACTTAATTTAATTCATATAATCCATTATTTAGCATTAAAAGTACGTTGTAGTTTATGGTTTTTGATAAATAGGTAATAAAAAATACTTTATACCAGCCTCAGTTATTACTTCATCACAATTTCAAATCCACATATTCCGAAAACGGTACAATAGTATCGAGTTTAAACAAGAGTACTTTTTTGTGTAAAATTGAATGATGTCTAAGTTCACATAAAAATTCAACCCCAAAAAATTATGTTGAAAATTATTCGGCACTAACAGTGTAACTAGCGCCCTCTGTGAGAAACAGATATGGAAACAAATTTATGCGATTAGTCAGCTTCCAAAACATATTGTTTCATCACAATGTTGCCAGTACTTTCGACATAACCGTAAGAAACGTGTATACATTTTTTTTCCTATACCCTGTATCTTGAAAAAGGATGATGAGCAAATCCAATTTATTTTGCAGTGTTCTACCTATCTCAGCTACGGGACTATATTTTTTGAATCACCCTGTATATTTATGGCAATAATAGTAGGTTTATTTCATTACTTATTTCTGAATGTCATTAGTGACAATTGAATGTTTACTCTTATTGGTTATTTGCTATTGTGATTGGTCAAAATATTTTTTATCTTGACATTTCATGTTTTTGTTGTTACTTTTAAAATTTACCAAACAGAAAAAAATAACGATTCTGATGAGAGGTTACGGTGATCGTAAAATGAGTTATGATAAGGTGTCTAAGCACCAATGAAATTTGCACAGTAAGAAAATCGCGGACTGTAGATTTATTAACAAACAACTGTAGTTTCTTGCAATGTGGGTACTCACCGGATTGCTGACCTTCTACACCTCAGTATCCCTGATTTAGGCTGTCACCATTTCCATTATTCACTTGAACGTCTACAGTATCTTTTTAATCAATTTTAATGTTTAGTTGGTAGGTATTTATCAACAAAATTCCGATTTTAATATTGCCGTGTTTAACGGTCGCCTGGCAAAACGTTGTCTCTCCTGTTTTAACGCACCCGATCGCTCGAAACGAGCTGTTTGAGATCAGCGCGGAAAGTATATGAAAAATAGAAAAAAAATTAGTCATTAGTACATGAACATAATCCGGCCGCCAAAACACCTGTGTCTTAACTAACCCAAAAATATATACACTGAAAATTTAGAAAGATAAACAATTTTGTTCGCCATAAGGAAAGAAATAAAAAAAATCTGAAAATTAAAAAAATATCTTAAAGCTATCGAAAAATATGCATATATTTCTGCTTCTTGTTCTGCTTGGGCAAGGGACACAGTTTAACGATCGGGCGGAAATTTTTACAGTCACAACTCGCACGTGATATCGCGTCCCGGATGAAGCTCTATAACTCGACAGAGAAGCCACTTTAACGGCGAGTTGGTATCGCATTGGATTATGACCAAATCATCTACTGCAGGCTTCTGTATCTGTAAAGGTTTGAAGGGTGGGTGGCCCCACAGCACTTAGGACACAATTGGCCTATTGAGCATCCTTCTGAGGATCAAATCTTCCTTCTAGCTCGTCATCCAGCCTACTTCCTTGAAGTAGGCGATAACGTCGCCTGAATTAAGTTCCCTCATATTGGCGTATGTGCTCGCCGAATACTTGAAACCTAAAATGAGAGAGTGTCTGACCTTCGCAAAGAAAGTGTTCGACAGTCTCATCTTTTTGTTCACATCCTCTACAAAGTGTGGTGTTATATAGACCCAGTCTGTGAAGGTGTTTTCGTAGGTGGCAGTGACCAGTCAGAATTCCCGTGGTTGTTCGTAGTTTCCGCCTGTTCATAGTCACGTATTATTTGGCTACTTTGCTATCCGGATACTGTAGCAGTTCCTTGGCAAGCCTGCAGCCTTCTGCGTCGTCTCATCTACCCTTAAACTTATTAAGGGAGTGTTCCTTTAATAAGTCGGCCGTTTCTGACGCCGATAGACCAATGAAAGTGCCAGGTCCCAAGAGTTTTTGGGAGGCTGCGGCTGCCTTCCTGGCTAGCGAGTCTGCAATACGGTTTTCTTTCGATTTCTCATGGCTCTTGATCCAGCCTAAAGTGACCGTGTTTTTGTTACAGGCTTCGATTAAGGCAATGTGACATTCTAGTACTAGGTCTGATGTAATACGTGGTCTGTTCAGGGCTAGTAGTGTTTGTCTACTGTCCGTAAGGATGTATATATTATTACCTGTGGTTTTCCTTTTGGTAATCTCTTTAGCAGCGATGCAGATAGCAGTGAGCTCTGTTTGAGCAACACTTGCATTGCAGCCTATTGCCCATTTTATGTTTAGACTCAGGGATCTGGAAAAAATACCACATCCTGAGCCCACATTGGATTTAGACCCGTCTGTGAAGATGCGGATTGCGCCTTCTTCCAATAGGTCTTGTGAGTTGTTTTTAAAGATTACCTTGTAGGGCCTGTTGAAGGCATATCGCGGTGGAATCGAGTCTGTATTGGCCTGCAGCAGTGGAATCTCCCTGAGGGCCTCATGCCACAAGTCACGTCTCAGTTTACCGGATCCTACATCAGGTTGTATACCAGTAGAGCGCAGACGTGCCATGGTCATCAAAACAACCTCCTTGATGTATATGTCAAGGGGAGTGAGACCGAGGATTACCTCCATAGCTCTTTTTGATGTGGTTCTCATGCCTCCTGTTGTGTTGAGGCATGCTGTTCTTTGGATTTGGTCCAGTTTACGGACGACTGTCAGCTGGTTTGCCTTAGCTCCCCAGGCAATCGCGCCGTATGTTAGCATAGGTCTGATGATGGCAGTGTAGATCCAGGCAGCAACCTTAGGTGACATTCCCCAGGTGTGGCCGATGGTTCTACGACACTGCTCATAAGCAATAGATGCCTTTTTAACTCTGTTTCCTAAGTGGGAGTTCCACGTTAACTTACTGTCAAAGGTGACCCTTAAATATTTCACCTCTGAAGTTTGGTATCTAGGAGCTTTGGGACTTGATGTTTTGCAAGCTTCCATTTTTCGTGAAGAGGACCATCTCAGTCTTTTTTGGATTTATTGACAGCGAATGGTCTCTGCACCATTGTTATATGATATTGAGGGCCTCCTGCATTAGAGCTCAGAGTGTCTCCTCGAATCTTCCTGTTAGTAGAATCACTAGGTCATCTGCGTATACTATTTTGTAGAAGTTGTTATCATTGAGGTGGCTGACCAAGGAGTCTAAGACCATGTTCCATAGTAGTGGTGAGAGTACCCCTCCCCGTGGACAACCTTTTACAACCAAGCCTCTGATGGTTACATCATCTACACTGATTTTAATTGCTCTTTTTGAGAGCATGTTATATATCCAGCCATTTATGGTTTGGGGGATATTCTTGTTGGAAAGTGCATTTGTTATTTTAGGAAAAGTGGTTCTATCAAATGCGCCTTCTATGTCTATGAATACACTCAGGGTAGACTCCTTATTTTCCAACGATTTTTCGATGCGGCCCGCCACGAGATGAAGAGCCGAATCGGTGGACCTCCCTGGAGTGTATGCATGTTGATTTGGATGCAGTGGATTTCGTGTTATCACCACATCTCTTATGTATCGTTCGCACAGCCTCTCTAAAGTCTTCATTGAAAACGATGTGAGGCTAATGGGTCGATATGCTTTTGGGATGGAATAGTCCATTCTTCCTGGTTTTGGTATGAACACGACTTTGACTTCTCTCCAACCTTTTGGAATATACCTCAGTGCCAGTGAGGATCTGAGGATTCCTACCAGGTGCGGCATTAGGTCATCCAGGCCCCACTGAAGTAGGGCTGGATAAATGCCGTCCGTTCCCAGGGATTTAAAGGGGGAGAAGCCTAAGATCGCCCACCTCAGTCTGTCCGCGTCGACGATCTGTCGTGATATACGCCAGTCATCGTCCGTCGGGTAGTGATTCTCCTCATACTCCCAGGCCGCCGTATTTGTAGTTCTGGAGTCAGGGAAGTGAGTTGACATCAATAATTGAAGACTTTCCTTTAGGTTGGCAGTTTTAGTGCCATCCTCTCTGGTTAGTATACCGATCTGACGGTGGGGATCTTTTGAGAGGGCTTTTTGGAGTCTAGCTGCTTGGGGGAAATCCTCGATTTCCTCGCAGTAGATTCTCCATGCCTCTCTTGGTTTTTGTCTTATTACTTTTTTATACTCTCTGAGGTGAGACTTGTATGAGTTCCAATCCTCTTTGAGTCTTGTTCTTTTAGCCTTATTAAAATATTTCCTCGCCGTCCCCTGAGCTGGTCAATCTCATGGCACCACCACGAAGTGGATGCTCCATCGAGATCGATCCGCCTGAGGGGGCAAGACATCTTGTAGGCATTAATAATGGAATTTTGGATTGTTTCATAATAACTTTCCAAATCTCCTTTATTGTTGGGCAACACATCCTCGACTCCTCGCAGATCCCCTTTCAAAGAGTGGACATATTTTGTCCTATCCGTTTTCCTGGGGTCGCGAGTCATTGTGGAGGTTGTGAGCGCAAGTTTTATTTCGAATTTTATCTAGCGGTGGTCCGACATTGAAATATCGTCGAATACATGCCAGCCGGAGATTATATTCGAAGTATTAATAATAGATAGGGTAATATCTATTCGCGTTTGACTACGAGAGTTAAGTTGGTTCAGTACCTCTATTTAGAATACAAAGATTCTTGTTAGTTATATAATCACAAAAAGACTTACCTCTAGTGTTAATATCTTTGCTGCCCCAGCTTACGTGGTGAGAGTTTGAATCGCAGCCTATTACCAGTTCAAGCTTCTGGGTGAGACAGTGCTCCACAAGGTCCTCCAGCTCCTTAGTTGGTGGTGGTTTAGCAGCGACTGTGGGGAGGTATGCCGATGCCAGTATTAACACTTTCTTTTGACCTTTCTGTGCATATTCAACCTTCACTACCGTTAGGTCGGAGGACGAAAAATGCGTCAGTGGGTAGGTCTTAAAATTTTTAGAGACGTATATGGCCGTCCTAGGTTGCTGATTGCTTGGAAAGCTGAAAATTTTACCTTTTGGATTATATAGACCCATGATTTTGGTTTGTCTTATCCAGGGTTCTTGGATAAGTGCTATTGTGTCCTGCATCACATCCAGGTGGCGGCATAGTGTTGCTGAAGCCACCTTTTTGTGTTGAAGGTTGCCCTGTATAAATCTTACCTTTTCATTGTCCATCTCGGCTTGATGGTGGTGAGATGGGTATTTCTATTAGGCCATCTCCACTTCCTCACTTGGAGGTGTGTTGACGTCGCCTGTGTCCTGGCTTAGAGCTGTTAGTTCTGCCAGGAGACTGTCGGTCGCCATATTGGAGGATGGTTCGACAGTCTCCGCAGAAGCAACAGCTCCTTGGAGTTCCTCGGGTGGGAGAGGGGGGTCCGTGCTCGATTCGCTCCGTACCGGGTCCAGTTTCTTGGTTTTAACAATCAATGAGGTGAACGCGTAGCTCATCCTCATTGATCGTTTTTTAGGGCACCATTTCCTCGTCTCTTACGCCAAAGACGAATAGGTGTCCTTTGGGATTGATCTTCGCTTCGTGGTGGAAGGAAAACCATGCATCCACCCGAAGGTCTGGGTTTTGTTTGTCCAGCCGGCGCAGCACATCCTCTTTGTCACCCAGGTCAGCGTGAGCTTCGCTGGGGACCCAGAGGGTGGCTTTTGTCAGCTGGGGGAGGTTGTCGACGTGCACCACGTCGAGCTTAGCCTCCTTCCACGGTTTCAGTTTTGAAACTGTATTCCTTAGCCACTCTAGCGTTTCGTCATTATCGCAGGTGACTCTGATTTATTTCACCAGAGTGCGACCATGACCTGAAAGTAGGTGGCTTTTTTTGACTGCTGGAGGCAGACATAAGGGTTATGTCCAAAGCCTCCATTAGTTGTTTTTTGATAAGGTCTCCATTATCGGTAATTATTTTACCGTATGGATCGGCCTTATCTATAATGGCTACCCGTAAGTGGCTGGTAGCTGCTTCGCTGTAGCTTCTGCTTATGGTTTTAGCATCCATCCGCGTCCTCTTTCCTCTGGAAGGGTTTTCCTCTGAGGTATTGGAGCGGATGCGCTTCTTTACTTGGAGGGCGACGCGTTCCGGGCCTCTTTTGGAGGAAGAACTGCCTTTGCCACCCTTAAGTTTTTGGCCGCTGGTGCCAGGTTTAGAAAGGGAGGGGCGAGTGGCGCTAGTGGTGTCTGTAGAGACGCCAGCTTGCTGCCTCGCTTTCCTCCTTCTCTTTGCCTCAGCACCGCAGATTCGTTTTTCTCGACGGTGCTTTGGTATTGGAGGTAAGCTTTCTCGCTCATCCTCCGGTTTTTGTTATTGTTTTTGTTGTTGGTCCATTCTGGTCCCACGAGTAGCTAGGGAAATGTTCGTCATCCCTGGCAGAGCCCCGCATGCCAGGGAAAGGATGTTTACAAGGGGGTGTCGCCTGGTACACCCAGGGGGACGTTCGTGGTCGCATTCCCTGCGGCCATTCAGCCATCGGCACGTTCCTCACACCTTAGCTTGGGTTGTTGGAGTATCATTTGGTTGTTGAACACTGCTGTCACTGATGATCAACAGTGCTAACGTATCCAGCGGTGCCACGAGTAGGCAGACACTCGATGGTTGCATTTCTCCATTGGGCTGCAGAAAGCTACCTACAAGCAGACAAGCAAAGCGCAAGCAAGCAAATAAGCAAACCAACTACAAAGCAATGGCCAACTTACAACCAACCCCGCCCTACTGCAGGCTTAATCCACTTTGTACGCTGTTGTAAAGTATTAAGATACTCGGTGGAATATCTTTTCCAAAAATCGGCTACTAATTTTTGATTCAGCTGCCAACGGTCCAATCTATTTAATTTGAAATTGGAAAAATCAGGTGCTGAGACTATAGGAACCAAGTTTTTTAAGGTAATGAAGTTCGCCGGCGTGAGAGATATTGAGTCGTTTAGATCTGACGAATGGAAATACAAAGGACGACTGCCTTATATTGCCTCAGTTTCATATACTAATGTGTGCATTTCGTCATAGCAGAGTATTTGATCGCGAACCACTTGTAATAGGTGTGTTTAACGCCAGCTTCCGCTAAACCGTTAAAAATGTGGTCCAGTAGGGGGAGAGAACCTCCACTTGAGCGAAAGCTCTTCTACCTAGGTAATGAAATTTCGGAAAGTTTAGGGAGTTCTGACCTTAACTGCTCCCAGGAATCTGAAATAGGAGGGGGCAAGGGCGTGTCCCAATAAATTTGAGCCTTCCATATTTCTTGCATAAAGTTTGATAGGACAAAGCAATCCTAAAGGGTCAAAATGTTTACTAATATCAGAAAGAATCTTTTTGTGAAACTTGGATTTTCACTTGCCGTACACTGATATGAAAAGCAATCAGAATAAGGGTACCATTGCAGCCCTAAAACCCTTAAAAATTAGGCTCTTTTTATCGAAGGACATGGGCATTTGTCGGTCCGAACCTGGGACTTGTGCTAACAATTCCGGGGCCCATTTGCGTAAATCGAAACCTCCAAGTTAGAGTAAATCTAATAATTCCCTTTGAAGGGAAAATACTTCAGCCAATGAAGGGCTTGTACCCAGGATATCGTCTACGAAAGTCTGTGTCTCAATTATTTTGCTAGCTGACGGAAAACGATCCTTTTCGAGATCTGCTAACTCATTAAGAACTCTCATAGCTAGAAAAGGGCTTGAACTAAGACCAAAAGTAACTGTATTTAGCGTCCACTCTGACAAGGGCTCGTTGGACGAGAATCTGCACAAAATGTTTTGAAAATGCCTATGTTCGGGCGTGACTAGACTTTGTCGAAATATGCCAACACAACAGGATATAAACGAATGATAAGTAAAATGGAACTTATATCTTGTTGTAGTTTGGGTCCTGCTAGTAAAGTGGAATTTACGCTTATGCCTTTGTGCCCTTTCGAGCTTGCGTCCCACACAACTCTGAGCTTCGTGCTTACGCTATCTGGCTTAAGCACGCAATGATGTGGTAAATAGCAGGATAAAGGTAGTTTTGGAGAGCTTGCAGGTACTAAAAACATGTGATTGCTATCCAAATAGTTCTGCATGAAATTGCGATAGGCATTGTAAAGTTCTGGATTTTTTGTGAGCCGATGCTCTAACATAGAAAATCTACGAAGTGCCTGTTCGTAGGTGTCATCCAAATCGGGTTCGCCGTGTTTAAACGGTAAAGAAACGATAAATCTTCCCGTAGGGTCTCCAGAAACTGCACTTTTTAAAATCTCTTCGGTTTTTATATCCTCAGGAGAAGAGAAAGATTTTTGAGGGATCTGATTGATTTCCCAAAATTTTGGAACTATCACTTCTAGCGGGAGTTCCGGAGTGGAAATAAAATGACAATTTGAAGTGGTAACCTTCTGGAACTTCAATTTTCTCCAAAAGAATCCATACGACAACTGTCTCCATAGCTGAAGGTTGGCCCATTTTACCAATTATTCGCCCTTCGCCAATAATTTGCCCCAATATTTCTACCCCGACTAATGAATGTATGGAGCTAGAAACGAAATATTTTTCATCAGCTAACTGTAGCCCTTTTAGGTGATCCCATTGCCCTTCGAGTAAATCATAAAGGTGAAGATTGGACCATAACTTCGGAACTACAATAGCTTTAAAGGAAAAGATTGGACCAGAAAAATTTTCCGGTTTAATTTTGCATTTGAGGAAATGGAAGACATTTGATTTAATCCATGAAAATAGTAGTGGAATAAGGGCGGCGAACAGGCCTAATCTACGTTAGCACTTTTGACTGATGAAACAATCGGTACTTCCCGAGTCTAGCATGATACGAACTGGGTGATAATAGCCTTGATTATCACAAATATCTACTACCGCAGTAACTTAGAGACTAGTGGTTTGAGAAGGTATTTTATTTTGTTCGGACAATCACGTTATGTTGCAGTGAGTTTGCGGAGTTTCGGTTAGAGGGAGGACAACCGTAGAATATTGTTGTGAAGTGGGTTGTGGTATGTCCTCTGAACTTTTGAAAATATGTACCGAAGAATGGTGTTTACCATTGCCGCCGCTAAGTCTGCACCGAAACTTTGAAGGACATGCTTGGGTCACGTGACCATGATACCGAAAATTTTGACACAACTTGTTATGCTTAACAAAATTGTTCCTATCAAGAGGACATTTTTCTAGAAATTTGGAACATTTGGAAAGTCCTTGAGATTCTTAACACAGATAGCAGGAAATCTTAGATGACTGTATATTGGAAACATGGCATGTTTTTGATGTTTTGTGATAACTTTGGTTTTCGGAAAAACCTGAACCGGACAAAATTTTTCCCAATTTTAGGGCAGTAAGGTGCTGCACGAATTCCAGTGCTTTACACCTATTTTCTAGAAATTCGTACAATTGTTTGAAAGTTGTAATTTCCTGAGAACTATATTGAATCTAGAAACTCGTTCGGAATTCTACTGGAGTTTCTTCCAAAAGTAAATGAAAAAGAATAAAACACCAAGAATTAACATCAAAAGTGACTTTAAAGTTTGCAAACCCTCAAAAAATGTGTTGAGAAGATTTCTTATATACTTTGATGTACTATTTTTACAGGATGCACCCATGATTGAATTCATGGCATTGGTAGACAAAAAACGTTTATTTTGGTACCTTTTAACCAATTTGTCATAAACTAAAATATAATTGGCATCATCTGATGGGCAACCTTAGGCTCCGGCTCGCTTAATGAAGAAGGGTGTGGATTATTATCTTTATTTCAATTTAGTATTTATTTACGTAAGGCGTCATCTGATTTTGCTCATGCCTAACCTCCAGTAAACATTTCCCTAAAAATCAAAAAATCGGGAAAAGAGAGGAACATTTGTTCACAAAAAAAATATTTATATAGGTATATATCAATAAATAAAAAGACTATAGTTCACTAATCTTTGATCTAGACAAAAAAATGAATAAGCGGAGCAAAAAAGGGGAGACAGATATTAATTTGTAACACTTTAATCGCTGTAAAACTAACGTTACCTTGGCCTCTGTTAACTGTCTTTTTTTAACAAACAGTTTAACTTCTGCCTTACAGTGCACCAACAGTATGATGTTAAAAATAACGATACATATAAATAGATAATAATTTCGAGTTTTAATGAAGAGCATCACTAGGTCTTCTGATCTAACGTTTCTTTTATAGCTTTACTCTCCATTGAAATGAAAATAACTTTGATTTTAACACACTTCAAATAAAGTAATCATAAATAAAAATATAGTAAAACAGACTTTAGAACAAGTATTTTCTTCTGATAAAAATAAAAAAAAACAATTTAAAAGCTTAACATACTTTGGAACATCATCCTTAAAAATTTTACACACTTTTAATGAAGTTACCATATCAGAGTGAATTATAGGATTAACATTATTGTACGTGAGCCAGTTATTAACAAGAGTTATAGTTTCTTTAGGAGGTATACTAGGGAATAGATTTGTTAGATCAAACGATATGAATTTAGAATTATGAGATAGTTTCATATCTCGAATATTATTAATTAATTCCGTTGAGTTTTTAACTGAAAACCGAGGTTTGAATGAACAATATTTGGAAATGACATCTATGAGAATCTTTGAAATTTTTAATGACAGTGTGAAAAAAGAAGCAACTGGTCTAATCGGGTACCCCTTTTATGGAGTATAATTAATGAATAAAGTTCAGGGTGTCGTGGATTGGGTAAAAATAATTTTTATTTTCCTTTATCGTTAATTATTGATTTAGCGTTATCTACTGCTAATTTTTATTTCCTTCTGAAATTTATTAGTTGGGTCTTTTTTAAGGTTCTCAAAATTGCCTGCGTGTATAAAATTGTTATTATTTAATATTAATATATAATCTTCTTTAGGTAATGCTATTACCATATTTCTTTTATCTGTTCTTGTGAAAATAAGACGAGTTGACTTTGATTTTTGTTGAATTGATTTGGCGTCTGATAATTCAAAGTTGGGTTTACACTTGAAATTTTTTTTGATAATTTCGGTTGCTTTATCTTTTAGATTAGAATTATTTGGAAAGTTATACAAATCATTCTAATCTAAAACATACAGACATCACAATTCATAATAGTTCGGTCGACCCATTCAGTCATAAATTAGCAGCTTTCAATAGTATGATACATAGTTCCATTAAATACTTATAATTACAATAAAAAAGTAAATATCATAAAACAAATAGCAGTTAATAATAATTACGATCCAAATTTAATTGACAATCATAAATAAAAAGTTAATAAAACAGACTTTAGAACAAGTATTTCCTTCTGATGAAAATAAACAATTTAAAAGCTTAGCATACGTAATAACAATTGTGATAAAATTTATATCGGTAGAACTTTTAGAGATATTAAAACTAGAATTAAAGAACATAAACGTAGCTATGAAAACAACAAAAATTAGATTCTAATTATTCAAATCATTTATTAAAAATCCAACACACTTTCGGCCCACATTTTGAAAGTTTACATGTTGAGTCTAAATCCTTTAAATTAAATCCTTTGGAAGCTCTGGAGATAAATAAAAACAAATATTCAGGTAACCTTCTTAACGACCAAATATATATCAAATATTCTCCCTTATTAAACCTATTTACCTAGAAGATAGTTTAGGAATGATTGTAGTGAATGAATTTACAGGTGAACGTGTTCAATACTTTTGTTAATATTCATAGAATTCCGAATTCATCAAGGGTATAAATGAAAAATCAATTTCATTATACCTTCACTAGTTAGCGAAACGCGTTACAAGTTTAAAATAACATTAGTTCAAATATAATGAAGTTTTAAACAAATTGAATTGTTTGATTTCATCGTTCAGTATGGATCTTCACCAGGTAAAAGCATCGTCTATTCATTAATAAAAAAGTTACCCAAAGATAGCCAACTTTTTCAGACATACTGTATTTAATGACCTATTAAAACCTAGATATTTATCAGAGTTTATATGATTTACATAATTGATTTTAATTAATATCAATAAATGGTAGTGTGATGAATTTTATTATTAATAATTCTGCAACGCTTTGCTGTCATCAGAACTAGAGAACTTTATATTTTTTTTTCATGAAGAGCAACCAAACATATGAAACTTCTGTTAAAAAGAGTATATTTCATAATAATTGACAGTAGACCGACATAAATAAATCTTTTGTCGGAATACATTGTTGTTATCTTTATCAATGTAAACAAAGGATAAATGCAACTAGTTATACACACTGAAAAAAACCGCCTAATTTAACTAACTCTCTCTATTTAAGTACGTTCTTCTGGAATTATCTAGCGTGCCACGCTTTCTTCTACTACCTTGTTGTCTCCGCTTTTTCTAGATCTTGCAGAATCTTCAAAAAAAGCGAACAGAACGGAGGGGACGCCTCAGTTCGGACGTCAACAAGTTTAATACCACCAAAAGCAATCTCATCTTTAAGGTAACCCGCTTCGGAATCGCTTTTTGGCATAATTATTGCGCATGACAGTATCACTGCGTATCTGCTTTGCGCATTATTACATCAGGTTAACAGGTAGAATGGAACATCTTGAAAATATTAACATAATTTTTCTACATATGGGCAGTATTTTTGAAATATAAACAATTAATAAAAGATTGTTTGATAGAGTCATAAACAAAACTGTTTAAAAAAGCAGTAGTGCAATTGAAAAAACATTCGATCTTTGTAAATTCGGAGAAAAGTTGTTTCTGAATGTCAAAATAAACATAATTGAATGTTTGAACAATGTCTACTTAGTAAATATCGAATTGATCAATTTCGATCCATTTTGTTCACTATGCGTCATTTAAATGTTCATGGTATTATAGTCGCAAGAAGTGTGATTCATTATTATCTAAATATAATTAGAGCCAAAATGTTAATGTATCCACAATCACTATCAAAATTCAACTGACTGGTGCTATTTGATGTGTCTATAAAATGTTTCAATGCATTCATATCATAGTAAAAGTGGCCGAGAGAAATTGCTGGTAATTATATTCAACCTCAAAATGTCGCCCCAAGTGCTATGTACTGCAATGTTCAAATCTAAAATTATTATTATTAGTCCAGTCGGCAGAAGCCGAAAAGTCAGTGTGAGTGGTATTTTCTTGATAACTCAGAAATAACTATGCAGACCTACTTTAAAATGCTGACAAAAAAATTTATCAGGAAAAAAGTTATTAACAATTTAATTGAAAAATTCGCGTTTTTTAGCGCATTTCCTTAAATAAGTCAGCAGGATGACATTGTACCAAAAAATTCTTCATTCATGATTTATTTGTAATAAAAATAGCTACAAAATGCCGGCGGTCCGATTTTGAAATTTCCAATAGCAAAGCCGTGAGATGGAAAAAACGGTAAAAAACGTCAATTTTTTAAAGTTGCTGTAAATATCACAATTATAAACCAAAATTTATTAAAGTTTCTAAAATTACAGTACAATTCATATACAATGATGACGCTAAAGCTGAAAATCAGGAAAACAAAACTTTTTGTTCTATGAGGTTTTATAAATCTACTGCATCGAAAACTCAAGGCTTTGCCAAATTGGTTTGAAGCATCGCTGGTACTTGAAATTTGGTATACAGGTAGTGTCAATATGCAGAAACAAATATCAATTTGCAAAATTCAATTCTCTTCATTTTTACAGCTTTGGTAAGGTTTTATACGTCACCCTAATTTTATACGCCACCGTTTTTTCCCTATAGTTTCTGCAATTTTCATCTTAGAGAAATCTCTTTGACGTAAATCGATTCCTTCTATTATTTGACGTATTCTCAAAGAAAAAAAATTGTGCCACGACCTTCTGGAACAAAGATACGTTTTTTTTTCAAAAAAATCTGTAGGACGCAATAATGACGTTTCGGCACTCTGATTTTTGGCTGTTAATATTTAATAAATATATTTTCAATACAAAAATATTCGGATAGGATTCATTGATTTCTAGTGTTCGCAATCGAGTATAAAAGTGAAGCGCGCGCGGCGGCCAGAGCGCGCGGCGGAGTGGGGGAAGCCCGGTGCGCTCACACTAGTCGTTTTGCTGCGAGGTACCGTTGACCCAACGTTATACAATTTTTCGGGGACCGAACTGTCGCGAAAACGTTACGGTCCCTGAAAAACCGTTGAGTCAACGGTACCTTGCAGCAAAACGACTACTGAAAACTGATTTCGTGCGTTCAAAGTGGCTTTCGGTTGAAAAATTTTAAAGATCTTGGCTTCTGGACCACCTACAAAAATCCTTTTGTACTTAATTTGGGGTAACTCGACGAGATAAACGAAAATAACGTATTCATTTTCATTTTCGAGGTAAAATAATCTTGGAAATATGTCATTTCCCGTATTTTTAAATTCGCTTTGCTTTTTTTGTCAATTAAGTTGTTATTCATTATTAATATAGTATTTTCCATGCAATATCTTTACTTTTTTGTTTTTTTTAATTAATACTAACCTTATGTTAGGGGCCCTAGGGGGTAAATATATTGCATGAAAAATACTATATACATCCTATATATATATATATATATATATATATATATATATATATATATATATATATATAATAAGCAACGGATAGATTAGTGGGTATTGCACGCAAATATAAGAAGGGGCTACTGAAAAGAGTGGTAACCGCAGACATGCATGTTTCTAGCTCATTAGCCGTCATCGGTACGGTACAACCAAGAAAAGATGTGAAACATGAGAGCAAAGGTGTTGAATGAAACATGAGAAAATATAACAGAATTCAGCAGGATAGTCAAACACAACATTTGTGTCAGTAATATTAGAAGATCTCGAATATTCGAGACAACAACCAACATAGACACGGAGGTGCATATAACACTCCCGTCTGAAACTTCCGACCCAGATTAATGAAATAATAACAAGATGTACGAATAGTGCGTGACATATGAACAATAAGCAACGAATAGATTAGTGGGTATTGCACGCAAATATAAGAAGGGGCTACTGAAAAGAGTGGTAACCGCAGACATGCATGTTTCTAGCTCATTAGCCGTCATCGGTACGGTACAACCAAGAAAAGATGTGAAACATGAGAGCAAAGGTGTTGAATGAAACATGAGAAAATATAACAGAATTCAGCAGGGTAGTCAAACACAACATTTGTGTCAGTAATATTAGAAGATCTCGAATATTCGAGACAACAACCAACATAGACACGGAGGTGTCGAGATCTTCTAATATTACTGACACAAATGTTGTGTTTGACTATCCTGCTGAATTCTGTTATATTTTCTCATGTTTCATTCAACACCTTTGCTCTCATGTTTCACATCTTTTCTTGGTTGTACCGTACCGATGACGGCTAATGAGCTAGAAACATGCATGTCTGCGGTTACCACTCTTTTCAGTAGCCCCTTCTTATATTTGCGTGCAATACCCACTAATCTATTCGTTGCTTATTGTTCATATGTCACGCACTATTCGTACATCTTGTTATATATATATATATATATATATATATATATATATATATATACTATATAAGTACAAAAGGATTTTTGTACGTGGTCCAGAAGACAAAATATTAAAGATTTTGCATTCGTAAGCCACTTTGAACGCACGAAATCAGTTTTCAGTGTGGGCGCATTGGGCTTCCTCTACTCCGCCGCGCGCTCCGTGCTCCAATTAATCATATCCAAATATTTTTGTATTGAAAATATAAGTATTAAATATTAACATCCAAAAATCAGAGTGCCGTAACGTGTTTATTGCGTCTTCCAGATTTTTTGAAAAAAACGTATCTTCGGTCCAGAAGGTAGTGGCACAATTTTTTTTTTTGTTAAAACGTCAAAAAAAAGAAGGAATCGATTTACGTCTAAGAGATTTCTCTTAGACGAAAATTGCAAAAACTATAAGGAAAAAACGGTGGCGTATAAAAGTAGGGTAACGTATAAAACCTTACCAAAGCTGTAAAAATGAAGATAATTTAATTTTGCAAACTGATATTTGTTTCTGCATATTTACACTACCTGTATACCAAATTTCAAGTACCAGCTTTGCTTCAAACCAATTTGGCAAAGCCTTGAGTTTTCGATGCAATAGATTTATAAGACCTCATATAACAAAAAATTTTGCTCTCCTGATGTTCAGCTTTAGCCTCATTATTTTATATAAATTGAACTATAATTTTCGGAAGTTTAATAAATTTTTGTTTATAATTGTGATTTTTATAGCAACTTTAAAAAATTGACGTTTTTTACCGTTTTTTTCCATCCTCACGGCTTTGTTATTGAAAATTTCAAAATCGGACCACCGCCATTTTGTAGCTATTTTTATTACAAATGAATCATATATGAAGCATTTTTTCGTACAAAGTCATCCTGCTGACTTATTTAAGGAAATACGCTAAAAATCGCGAACTTTTCAATTAAATTTTTAATAACTTTTTTTCCTGATAATTTTTTTTCTCAGTATTTTAAGGTGTTATTGTACTTGCCATTTAAAGTAGGTCTGCATAGTTATTTCTGAGTTATCACGTTTTGACACAGTCCGAACCTCTACCGATTGGACTATATATCAAAACAACGCAGAATAAGCTATAACTTTGATATCATAATTTGAAAGCCCGATTAATACCAGATAATTTTCTATAGTGACATTTCTTTGTATCTGTCATAATAAGCGAGAAAGAAAACCATCTATTTGTCAGCGTTTGAATTTTAATATTTCCATCGCTATTCAACCTATCCGACTGTCTCTGAACTCATATGAAACAAAGTTGTGTGAATTTTGAACACCGATCATATACCTTATCGATTATTTTAAAACAGATAAACTAGAGGTCGCTTTTTGCAGCGATTACTTATTTTTACGATTTTATTGAAAAAATTAAATGAAACGTTACTATTGTAGTAACATATGCTATTCGTTTTTGACTTATCGGAAAAAATTTGAAAAACTAACACGTAAAAAATCAAAATTAGAAATTATCTAACCATAAATAGGCTTTATTATTCATTTTGTCTTCGGTTCAGTATTCAAAATTCCATTGCCTTTTACAAATGATGAGGTCGTCGATATGATTCAAGTTCACTCAGAGTGCTCTCAAAATGCTACAATAACTGCAAGAGAGTACGCGATGAGGTATCCACATCGCCGTTACTTCAGGAGTAGATTCTTTTCACGCTGGTTCAACGGTTACGTGCCACGGGAAGATTCCGCCGACAAGTGTTTCCAAGGCGGCGTAATGTCAGAACCGAAAAAAATATTACGTTTTATCTTATAAAGGGTGGCGCATTAGAAACAGTCCACCTCAAATATAGTTGGCGGGGGAGGTTTTTGCGGCAAACCCCGAGACACGACGACTTTGTTTTCGAGGGGGACAACTTTTGATAGTTTACTTATGGTTGTACGGTCATCCCCCTAAAAGGAGTGACTACTCCTTCGAGAATCTTTAATGGCATGGGGGGTCGAGTGGCACATAATTTGAAAGGTATTTCGATTCTCTTTAAAGACATGCTAACATCTTTGTGTTAAGTGTTAAAATCAATGAAAAAAAACCAGATTGAAATATTCGTTAACGAAATCGGAATAAAAAGCTGAATTAATAATTAGGTAATAACATTCCAATAACATGTTATTATTTTTATAAAAAAAGAATAACAAATAAAAAAAGGAGTAAAAAATTATATTCATGAAAATCTAAATACTACAAATTAAATTAAACCTCTTATACCTTTTAAATTATAAACCTATTCTCATTTATTGCTGAAATATCAAAAAAATACATGTTTCAGCTATTGACGTGATAAGAAATAGTTTTTACTAGAATTTTACGGGTACCTAGTTTGATTTTAGTGAAATTCCTTCATTCTCTGGTTCAAAGTAAATGAATCTAATTATCATTGTTTACACCACTGCAGAGAAAACTGAAACAACGAGTCTGCACGGGCAGCTGCAAGAGTTTTTGATGCAAGTCATCTCGGTAAGAATGTAGGACATCCCTACGTGATAAATTTAATATCTAATTTCATGGAGACCGGAAACATTTCTAACAGAAAATATGAAAGACAACATCCTGTTACTAACGAGGCTACACAGGTTGCACTTTTGGGACATGTTGCATTGGATCCCCCTTCAAGCATGAGACAAATATCAGCAGCTAAGGGAATTCCACGTAGAAGCATTTAGAGGGTCTTGAAACAGCATAAATTCCATCCCTATAAGATTAATCTCGAGCAAGAGCTCAACGAAGACGATCCAGATCGCCGTATCCAATTTTCTGAGGAGATGATTAGAAGACAGGTGGACAACCCCGACTTTTTATATTCGATATGCTTTTCTGACGAAGGCACGTTCTTTTTTAATCGTCACGTGAACAGGCATAATTGCAGATACTGGAGTGATGCAAATCCTGCAATTATGAGAGAACAACATACACAGGCTCCACCAAAATTGAATGTGTGGGCTGGGGTTTTTGGAAATAATATTGTTGGTTCGTTTTTCCTACCTCATAACTTGACGGGTGAATCTTATCTAAATTTGCTCGAAGACCTCATCTACCCTCAAATTGTGGAGATAATGGAAAACGATGATCAGATCCCAGAAAATGTTTTTTTTTCATCAGGATGGCGCTCCAGCACACTATGCAGCTCCTGTACGTGACTTTTTACATCAACAGTTTCCCGCACATTGAATTGGTAGAAAAGGTTCCATTGAATGGCCCTCAATATCGCCTGATCTATCACCGTTGGACTTTTTTTTATGGGGTTATTTAAAAGGTGTTGTTTACAAAACGCAACCGATCTCTTTAGAAGATCTTCGCCGCCGGATAACAGTGGCATGTGGTGAAACAACTCCTGTTATGCTACAAAATGTTCGGAACAGTGTTGAACAAAGGTTGTATTATTGTTTGGTAGTGAACGGATCACAATTTGAACACTTACTTTGATTAAAACTTTTCTGACAACTTTTTTTTATTTCTTTCACTCACACTTCCAGCTGGTTTTAGTCATTAATTTCAACACTTAACACAAAAATGTTAGCGTCCCTGATGTTACACTTGCTGCATCCAGTGGGGAATTTGGGCACTCCAGCCATGCATGTTATGAAAATTGACTCTACCGTCACTGTGAAAAGTTGCATCGCCTGTCCAAAGAATTTGCGACAAAAAATTGAGTGTTTTTGTTGATCATCTCCAAAAGCCAGTAACAATGATCCAGCCTTCCATCAAAATCCGCTTCATTTTAGGCTTGGTACAAAACTTAATGGTCAAGATGTAACCTAAAAACAATTGGTTTGGTGATAATCCTACAGTCTTCTTCTTCTAGCCGTTTTCTATCCTTTGGATATAGGCCTCTCTCATATTTTTCCAGTTTTCCCTGTTCTGTACCACTTGGTACCAGTTAAATCCGGCTGTTCTTTTGATATAATCATACCATCTTTGTTGTAGTCTGCCGGTGCTTCTTTCCTCCCCCCAAGGTCTCCATCTTGTTGTTTTTCCGCTCCAATTGGTTGTATTTCGGGCAACATGTCCGGCCCAGTTCCATTTAAGTCTACCTATTCGCCTCGCTATATCTTCGACCTTTGTTCTATTTCTTATCCACTCATTGGTTTTATGATATTTAAGTCATATTCCTAGCATTTTTCGTTCTATTGATCTTTGATGTATCTTTAATTTGTTTAGGATTATCTTTGTTAGAACCCATGTCTCACATCCGTAGGTTGTTACTGGGAGATTGCATTACATGTTAACCTTGGTTTTTAGTTTGAGGGGTAGGTTGGAGTTGAAGACGTGTAGCATCTTCCCGTAGGCCGCCCATCCTAGATGTAATCTATGGTTAGTTTCAAGTTCTTGATTAGTTTTTTCCAATATTTTTTCTTGACCTAGGTAGACATTAGAGTTCACTTTCTCTATTTGTTATCCTAGCACATGTATACTCTATATTCGTCCGTTGGTTTATTATGAATTTGGTTTTAGAGATGTTCATTTCTAGTCCTACTTTCCTTGCTTCTTGTTGTAGTTCTATAAGCATTTGTTCTAATTCTTCGCTGTTTGGGGCAAAAATGGCAATGTCATCAGCAAATTTTATGTTACTGAGTTTTTCTCCCGATATATTAATTCTTCTGTCTACTCATTGTAGGATTTTGAAAACAGCCTCTATCACCAGTGTAAACAATTTGGGTGGCACAATGTCTGCTTGTCTAACGCCTCTCTTAATCAGGATTTCGTCAGTGTCTTCATGTAGCCTTACTTTTATTTTTGAGCGGTCATTTAGTGTCTGTATAATGTTAACATACCGCTGGTCTATTCTTGCATTTTTCATTGACCTGATAGTTGCCCAAAATTCAACTGTGTCGAAAGTCTTTCTAAAGTCTTTGTAGGCGACCCATATTGGGATGTTATATTCCGTTGCTTTTTCGTTCAGTATGCTTACGGTGTGGAGATGTTCTACTGTACTCATGCCTTCTCTGAAGGTCATAGGGTTGGTACATGTCGAGCTTGTATTCAAGGCGGTTTGTTATTATTCTCAGGAATAGCTTGTAGATCTGTGATAGCAGGCTGATTGGTCTATAGTTTTCTAGGTTGCTTTGATCGCCTTTCTTATATATCAGTATGATATCGCGGTGTTCCAATCCTGTGGTATTTTTCCCTCACTTAGGCATTTATTAAATAGTGATTTGAGCTCCCTTGCCAGTAGGCTTCCACCTTCCTTCAGCATTTCCGGTATGATGTTATCGTCATCCGCTGCCTTTCCGTTTTTAGTTGGTTTTATGCTTTCCGAATTTCTTCTTCCTCGTAGATCTTTGGAGCCAACATCACATATCTTGTTTTTCTGGTCGTTGTTTGCTCTTCTGGCATCCTCATTGTCTGTTTTGGACTCGTAGATTCCTGTGGAGAATGCATATGGTACCTTGAGTATCTCTCTTCGATTCTCTGTTATGTTACCCTGCCCGTCTCTCAGCTTGATCATTTCTTTTACTTTTCCGCCCAACCTAACTAATATGCGAGAAAAGTATTGGTTTATCTCCAAAAAAGTTGGAATTATGAAATTTTTTTTGAGTTATTTTTACGTTTTCCATCAACAACAACACGAAAAAACGGTTTTTAGAAAAAAAATCCTGTGTGTATGTCGTCGTCGTCGTTGTCGTCGGCCACTTTTCCTTACATATCTTGTAAGCACGATACAGCCTCCGGAGTGCAACAAGTCACCAATTTTATAATGGAATCTTGTTAAGGACATGTCACAGATGAACCCTATTGATTTTGAGCTCACCAGAACCAATACAACAGGTGCTACAGTACTTCAAGTACGATATTTTTGTCAGTTTTGGAAAGTTTCAGTTTGTTAGCGCAGTACAACCTCCGGAGTATATACAAATGACCAATTTTATGATTGCATATTATTCAGAGCATGTCAAAGATGAACCCTATTGATATTCAGCTCACTAAAGCCAGCACAACGGGTACTATGGTACTTGAAGTACCAAATTTATGTAATTTTTGGAGAATTTTCAGTTTGTTAGCACGATACAGCCTCCAGAGAGTTTACGATTGATCAATTCTATGATTGATCAATTCTGATCAATTCTATGATTGAATATTGTTCAATATGTCTCACAGATGTACCCTATTGATTTTCTGTTGACTAGAGCGAGTACAGCGGGTCCTATAAACCCAGATATACTAAATTTTTGGTTATTTTGGAGAAATTTCGGTTTGTTAGCACGATACATCCCCCGAAATGTACACAAGTCACAATTTTATGATAGAATATTGTTCAGGGCCACAGATGCGAAAAAGTTAGTTTTAATCTTTCAAACCGTTGTTTTTTAAGTGCGTTTTCTTTTTTAAAGATTTTTAAGCGTCTGTTTTGCTGTATGA
This sequence comes from Galeruca laticollis, assembly GCA_963921935.1. NCBI lineage: Eukaryota > Metazoa > Arthropoda > Insecta > Coleoptera > Chrysomelidae > Galeruca > Galeruca laticollis. The sequence continues at coordinate 79,612,107 of OY998176.1, forward strand.
GTTCTTCTATTCGATTCTCTTGCTGCTTTCTTATGTCCTCCTTGGCCATTTTCCTCGCTCTTTTTATTAGTTCGGTATACTCTACTGCATTCCTTTTGTTGTCATTAATAAGCTCTCTCCTTTTTTCCCGGCGCTATTTGGTTTGTGTTGTAAACTTTTCTATTCTTTCAGTTTTTGATGTTACTAAACATGGGTTGTTTCTTTCAATGTTTTAATCAATCAACTGTACGTTTCGCCCAAGCTCTCGTGTGGTGATGTTTCTTCCTTTGATAGCCGTTCTGTATATTGACTTATTGGCTGTTATTGTACCAGGATCTACACGGTATTGGATTCTGATGAACTTTTTTGTACTTCCAATTTTGTGTTCATTACGATCTTGCATGATCTGTGATCACTGCCCGCAGTAAAGGAGTTCCCTTTTTTAACAACTCTGCATTTATACCATCATTACCTGGTGTTTTATGATATTTGAGATATGTTATCGCATTTTTTACTTCTTGGGGTGTTGGTGGTGTTATTATATCCGCTGAGTGGAAGGTAATGTCTTCTTCTTCCCCTGTTTCCCTTTCAATATTTAGTAATTGTTTAAAGTACTCCTTCCATCGTTCAATAATGTCCGTTTACTGTTGGTTGCAAATACCAATTTCCCATTTGTATTTTGTCTGAATTCAGCATTCCCGTAAAAATGTAAGTAATTGTATTTCTGATATATTATTATTTACCGGTAATCTACTAAGATTCTTTGGACGGTAGTCCATGGTATTCGGAGCTCTAACGGTAAGGTTTTCGTATTAACGTGTCGATCAAACTCTATATACGATAAAACGTTGATAATACTTTCTTCGGTTCTGACGTTACGCTGCCTTGGAAACACTTGTTGGCGAAAACTTCCCGTGGCACGTAACCGTTGAACTAGGCGTGGAATGAATCTACTTTTGAAATGACGGCGATGTGGATACCTCATCGCGTACTCTCTTGCAGTTATTGTAGCATTTTGTAAGCACTCAAAGTAAACTTGACTCATTACGACGGCCTCATTATTTGTTAAAGACAATAGTATTTTGAATGCTTAACCGAAGACAAAATAAATCATTTGACGCTTTTTTGTAATAATGTCATTAAAAACATACGAGATGTTCCAACGCCTAGCTAATTTGCTAATTTTGATCTTTTACGTGTTAATTTTTCACATTTTTTCCGATAAGTCGAAAATATATCAAGATGCGGTTTTCGATCAAATATAATAAATTTAAAGCTGCTTTAGAATATGTTACTAACATATTAATCTTTCATATCATTTTCTTAATAAAATCGTAAAAATAAGTAATCGCTGCATAAAGCGACCTTTAGGTTATCTGTTTTAAAGTAATCGATAAGGTATATGAACGGTGTTCAAAATCTACAAAGGACCTGCAGTTAGAAGATGTAAGTGACCTCACTTCCGAATGCTTTATTGCTTGCTTACGACGTTTTGTGTCTAGGAGAGGCAAATGCCATGAACTCCACTCAGACAATGGTAACATTTTTGTTGGCGCAAACAATCAAATCAAATCATTTCTTAACACTAACAACAAATATATTTTGGACAATCTTTCTAAGGAGGATATACAGTGGCAATTTATTACCCCACAACCTCCTCATTTAGGAGGGATTTGGGAATCTAGTGTAAGGTCTACTAAACACCACTTAAAACGTATAATGGGTGCCGCAGCCCTTACATTCGAAGAGTTTGTGACTGTATTGTGTCAAGTAGAAGTCTGTTTAAACTTTCGATCACTTTATTCATTATCCAATGATCTTAATGATTTTAATCCCTTAACTCCTGCGCACTTACTAATAGGATAATCATTGACGACAAGTCTTCTTAATATCAAATAAAACAGACTCTCACGTTTTCAATTGTCCAACACTTCTGGTCACGGTGGACCAAAGAATATATTTCACACCTTCAGACCAGGGTCAAATGGAAGGTAAATTATCATCAACTACTTCAGGTAGGCACGTTGGTAATAGTCAAAGAAGACGGCCTCCCACCACTCAAATGGAAACTCAGACGAATCATCCATATCCACTCAGGCGTTGATAACATCATACGATCCGTAACCATTAGAACTACCACGATCGAGCTGAAGCGTCCTGTACTCAAGATATGCGTTCTACCCAACCAAGTCAATTCATTTTGAAACCCTAAATTGTAATAAGTATGTGTCAAGCAGAGTACCGCTTATTAAAGGGATGACAGTAGAAATATAGGTAAAATGAAAAGCACTGACTTGAATAAATCCTGTTATAGCTAATTGAATAAAGGCCTTGTGTCCAGTTTCCAGTAAGTTCTATCGTGCTCGAAGGACCATATGTTGTCGTTTAGTCTATATTTTTAGAATGTCACGTCTTGATTCGTAATACACTACTCAAAATGATGTGATATTATTTTTATTGAAGAACAGTACAAAAACGTCAGAAAAATAATAAAATGTGTTCTGTTTTGTTTGAAGTATTTGACACTAACAATATGAGTCCAGAAACACTCAGATAGGTTGAATTGTTATCGAAATATCAAAATTTTAACACTGAAGAAAAGATGGTCTTCCCTCTAGCTTGTTATGACAGATAAAAAGAAATGTCACTAATGTTACTGATAGAATATTATCTGGTATTAAACGGGTCTTCAAATGACGATATCAAAGTTATAGCTCAATCTGCGATTTTCTGAGATTATAATAATTTTAGATTTGAACATAGAGGTGAAATTTTTAGGTTGAAAATAAGTTCCAGCAATTTCTCTTGGCCACTTTTACTATCAATATTTTTCCCCGCAATTTGGGACACATACTTTCCGAGATACAGCCAGTTATCTCGCTTAATGGGCCTGAGAATTTACTGCCTAACAAAATATTCACGATAAAATTATCAATCAAACTTATTATCAATAAAAAAACCAATACAATAAAAATATCAAGAGATTACTACCATCAGTGTAATCCTCTACCTAAACAAAGTGAGAAATTTCAGTTTTTTTCAATCAGGCTAAGCAAAGATTTTTCTATTTGCACACTTATGTCAATAGCCCTTCGTATAGTTTGATAAGAAACTGGCACTGAATCGAACTTCTCTGTTATTTTAGAAACTTGAAAGGCTCTCGTCATTTCAGTAGCAACTTTTCAATTGAACTGTAGTTTCATTAGTAAAAGGTTTGTTTGCTTTCGTCAGCTCAAGTAACACGCGTTTCTTTTATTTCTTAACATATTAAGAAAAATGTTTTCATCTACAATCACAATATAATAAGATAATAATTTAAGGCTTGTCGCCTTTTTATGTGGTCTATTTCATATTTTTTCTTTCGCTGAGTTAAAAAGGTGTTTAGCGAGGTAGTTACACAATAATACAAATAATTACACTGCTCATTATGCACAAAATATCTACAACACAAATAATTAAAGTTGAATTACAAAAATTACTTTAGGCAGTAATAAGTCTATATTTTTTAAACGGATGCCTTTCATTTCAACTTTTATATTTAAGTAAAATGTTTACCAGAAATATTGAAAGATGATGTATATTTTTATATTGTGGGATAATATTATCGAATAAATGCATCGAAAGTATCGTTTTTGAACTTTGTTTACTCTCCAAACTGCTTTCCATTCCACCTTTTAGAAAAATTCAAGTCACTGTTAATATTTTAATAATGTTTCGTTCTACCTGCTGGTTCGAATAAAATATCTTTTCGAAATACACATTAAAAATTCACTTATAATAAATAACTTATAACCACGTTATACGAAGCTTTTTTTGCATGCGATTGAAACACTGTCCTATCTACACTAGCTTTACACTCAAATCACAGCTATTCTATATTCTTTTGCAGTAGTATAATCCCGGCTTTATAGCATAATTGTAAATGAGAGAAAAACCAACATGATCGGATCGTGATACCAAATTTATTTTTATAGAGGGTCGGGCAAACCTCGTCGTAATTCTAAAATTATTAATGTGTGTAACTTACATGTTTATTTGAAAGGTATATGTTAAGAGTTATTACAATCAAACATTTTAAAATTATGTTCATGTATACAGGGTGGTCCATTAGTAAATTGGGCAAATGACATATTTTTTTTCATTTTTAGAACCGAAATAGTACTCAAAGTAAAACTTGTAAAACTCCCAGCCAACTCGGGGAAAACCATCTTTTTCCCCAACAATTTGATTTCGCACATCGCTTTTAAAAAAACCGCAACTTTATAAAAGTTAAAGCTAAAGTGTTAAAATTACCAATGTACAAAGACAAAGGACTGAAGATTTTTTTAAACTCAGTTCGAAATTTTTATTTTGTACAGAATGGTTTTAAATAAATTTTACTAACTATTTCGGTTTTAAAAATGTAAAAAAAGTATGGTATGCATTTGAAAAAGAGTAAGTAGTTTGTCTAGTTTCCTAATGGACATGAACATAATTTTGAAATGTTTGATTTGCCCTTAACATATACCTTTATACCTTTCAAATAAATATGTATAATAATAACAGTCATAGAACTACAACAGAGGTTTGCCGGACTCTGTATTGTAATATTCTCAAATATACAGGGCGAAGCACAACATACGGCACGAAATCTGGTGCCCAAGCCACAAGAATTTAAAAAGATATTTTGATAGTTATACATGTTGGTCAATAAGAGGTACATTTTAAAAATATTTATAATTATACAAAAAAAATTGATACCATTGTTATATATCCCTTTTCCTCCCAGCCCTATCTAATATGCGAGAAAAGTATCATGTGTGTATGTCGTCGGCCACTTTTCGTAACATGGTCTTGTTAGGACGATACAGCCTCCGGAGTGCAACAAGTTAGCAATTTTATGATTGAATATTGTTCAGGACATCTCACTGATGAACGCTATTGATTTTCAGCTCACCAGAGGTCACTTTATCATCAAAAATTCCAACTTTTTTTGGGGTGAATCAATACTTTTCTCGCATATTATATGAGGTTAAGCGGAAAGGTGATAATGTCTCTTTCTTAAAGATTCCCTATTCCTATCTTCTATGGTTTTGAAAATATCTTGGTTTTTCAAAACTCGAAATACAGTATCTCACAAAAAAAGAATAACGATAAAACGGGTAGTCGTAAAAAGCTGCTTTGGTTCAGTTGATTTGAAACCGTTGGGCAATTATTTACAATATTTACAATAATGTATAAATGTACAGGTTGTTCCAAAAATTGCGAAATATTATGAACTCCTGCTAACTCACACCCGATATTTTTTTATCCTATTCGATACAGTAAATAATTATCTATCAAACGATATTAGTGTTCCTTATAGCCAAGTTTAGTATTTTTCACGAATCAAAAGAAAACACATTTAAAGTCAATTTTGTGTCTTTCTCTTATGTTATAAAAGAATACCTAACAGTCTGTGTATTATTCTAAGCAATGCTTGAAATATTAAATTTACTGTTATTATACTTTCGCTACAGTTTAGTTTTTGATTTGTACTTTACGTACATTATTCCAGTTTAATACTGAAATTATTGTAACCAAACTATTTATCTGTATAAGAAGGGTGGGTGACCCTACAGCACAATTGGGTCATTGTGCCCATGCCAATTGTGCTTCCTTTTGAGGTTCAGACTTCCTTCTAGCTCGTCATTCAGCCTGCTTGTTTGAGGTAGGCGATAACATCCCCTGAAGTAAACTCCCTCATACTGGAATGTGTTAGCCTGTGCTCGCCGAATACCGAACACCTAAATTGAGAGAATGTCGGAAATTCGCAAAGAATATGTTCGACAGTCTCATCTTTCTCTTCGCATCCTCTACAAAGTGGAGTGTCAGGATACCCGTGGCGGTTCGTAGGTTTCACCTGTTTACAGTCCCTTATTTTTTGGTCAATTTGCTGTCCAGATACTGTAACAGTTCCTTGATAAGCTTGCAACCTTCTGCATCGTCCCATCTACTCTTAAACTTATTAAAGGAGTGTTCTATTAATAAGTCAACCGTCGTACATTAGCATGGGTCTAATTATAGTAGTGTAGATCCTGGAAGTGACCCTAGGCGACATTCCCAGGTACGTCCGATGCTTCTATGACACGGTTCATAAGAAATATATGCTTCTTTTACTCTGTTTTCTAGATGAGAGTTTCATCTTGACTTACTGTCAAAGGTAACCCCTAAGTATACCCAGTAGACAAAACACATATTAATAATCTTACTCGAAACCTTAGTAGAGCTCTTCGAGAGACAGGAAATGAATCCTTCCAAATACATTTATCGGGGCAACTTCCGTTTAGCCGAAATCAGTTAAAAAAGAAAAAAAGGATTTTTTTGTCATTTAGGTACCTCAGGGAGTATATTACTGAAAAAATTTGCCCCGGAAAATGCGCTGTTGCCATTTTTGAATGCGGTTTAGGAGTAACGAATTGAGATACATGAAAAATTAATGTTATTTTATATTGTAGACTGATTTTTAAACACCGATACGAAAATGAAAATCCGCGGAAGTGCGTTGTTTCGCCACTGTGCAGTGATCCTCTTCCCGACCTTTAACACAGATCAATAAATAATATCTATTCTTATCAACTTAATATCGCTATGGTCAATAAATGCGAAAATTTAAAAAAAATGTCAATAAAGCATAAAAATGACAATCCTGAGAAAGTATAAAAGATGGGTATTTATTACATTGTACATATATGTGAATTTAATATTCTATATTCAGTTGAGTTAAATCATTTCGTTCATATTATTAACAAAAATATTTACTGAAGTTGTAGAAATCGCACTTCCTCATTCGCGACAAGGAGCTTACGAAATATGGGTATCAGCATCGCACTGTAAACCATAGTGACGAATTTGTTACCAAGAAAGGTGTCCATACTCAAAGAATTGAGTCATGTTGGTCTGCTGCCAAAAATTTTTAAAAGGCAAACACATTCCACCAGATTAATTCGCAGATCGACTTCACGAATATTTATGGCGACGCCATTGCAAAAAAAAATAACTTGGATCCATTCATGGAGCTTATTCGTTGTATCCATTTAGAATATGGCAATTTCGAAAATAAATAATATTTCAAACGAAATCTGTTTTTCTGTGAATTATAAGGCGCACCATGACATCACCACAAACCAGTATAAGATCAGAACCAATATCGAATTAAAAGCACTCTACGACGCCGATATTGTCCAAGAAATTAAATCACAGCGACTAAGATGGGCAGGCCACGTGCACAGACTAAATAACGAAAGACTTGTAAAACTGGTATGGGAGGAGATTCCCACAGGCAAAAGACCACTCGGACGTCCCAGAATGCGATGGAGAGATAACATACAAGCAGATCTCCGGAAAATGAACATTTCATTTGACCCTAGGTTGATGGGAGACCGAACAAATTGGAAAAAAGTTGTACAGTCAGCCAAGACCCACCCAGGGTTGTAGCGCTACGTGATGATGATGAAGAAGGTCAAAATCTCCAACAAATGAAAAAAAAACCGCACATATATAATATTCCCCACCCAGCACCCCACGTCACTCCACGATACCGAAAGTATGTAAAAAAGTTGATAATACTATAGAAAACTTCGAAATATTGAATATTTTCTATTACACCGCCCTTATGAAAAATTTCCGCGGAAAAAGTTATGTAGAAAAGTTATAGCAAATTACTGATCAAACAAAAATATGTAGTTTTCATCTTCCTATCACATTTCGGCACTTCTAAACCCGGAAAAATCAATAAAAATTATTGTGATAAAAATACATTTTCCAATAAAAATTAGTTCACATCGTTATATTGAATGTTTTTACGTATTTCTATACCAAAAAAAGATATTAAAAACACCGTAAGGTTTCGAATTTTAGTTTATAGTAGAAAAATTAAAAATTCGAGTTTTCTCAGAAACTCGCCGCAAAAATCCAATTATGTAGTGCTCGCTTTCTTGTATAGAATCATCCTATAAACCGATATTCCATGTAACTGTTTTCGGCTAAACGAAACATGAGCCAATTTATCCCCTGGAGTCCTGTTCTGGCAAGCAAAAGGCACAGTGAATGTAATGTGGCGGTAGAGAATAATTGAAAATTTGTTGAGAATTAGCGAATAACAAATACGGAAAGTGATAACATACAAAGGATAAAATAACCAGAAATAGACAGACGTAAGTATACCTGCATGAATTATAATTCTGAAAACAAAATACAAGTAAATTGGGAAACAAATCAGCAATACCGAAATTTATCAATTTTAACAAGAAATACATTTTACATACAAAAACTGGTAACACGGAATACGATAAGAAATTTTATACAGTCAGAAAATCAATAGTACAGGAGCATAATAAACAGAAATTATTCGAAAGAATAAAAGGAATCAGTCACGGTAAAAAGTTAGCTCGCTTACGGGTTAAGGGTGAACTTAGTAGCTCTGTAACAAAAACTGTGCGAGACACTTGAAATCCGGTGCTGAAAAAGAAAGAATGGGGGAGATGGATGAAATAAGAAGAATGTTTGAATGCCTGACTGATAAAATGACGACCATCGAAAACAAACTAGAAAATAACATGGAAGAAATAAGAGAGCTGAAAGAGGAAAATAATTGGCTGAAACAAATGATAAAAACACAAGAAAGAAGAATCGAAATGATGGAACGAGAGACAAAAAGAAAAAATATAATTATACAGGGAATAGAAGATAGTGAAGAGGAACGATCTGGAGACACAAAAATAAAAATCGAAGGAATTTTAAAAGAAGCAGGAATAGAAGTGAACTTAAAAAACGAAGTAAACGATCTACGAAGACGAGAATTCAATAGTAGAGACCAATTATTATAAAGCTTAACCAATGGGAACGGAAGCAGGAAGTAATGAAAAAAAGAAAAACCTAAAAGGTACAAACAATTGGCTAAATGATGATTTGCCAAAAAGATTACAGGAAGACCGGAAATACATGATGCGTTTATGAATAGAGCAAGGGCAAATGGAAGTAGAGCATACTTGGAAATCTTCATGACAAGTATAGTTTGCAGGAAGGCCAAGAAAAGACAGAAAAGGCAGAGATAAATAAGCCTAAAAGGAAAGTAAACGGAGGATCACCGGAGGCAGGAGAAAGCGAAGAGAAAATAACCAAAATGCTTAGAAGAGAAGAAAAAAACTAGAAGAAGAGGAACAACTGGAAGAAGAAATGAGAAAGAGGCAATGAAAAGGAACAGAAAAGTAGAGAACAGAAGGAAGATAGGATTAGTTTTAGAATTAGAAATACCTTTAAGATTAGTAATAGTAAATTCATGATAACAAATTGTAGTAAAGGGATAAATGTAGATAATAGGATTAGGATAGATAAAGGAAATAATAAAAAAGGAGATAATATAAGTACAAATGAAAGAGGTAGGGAGATATATAATAATAATAATTGTAATTATATGTTTGAAAAAAGGTTACAAGACAACGTTAGGGAAAACACTAATGATAAACCAGGCGATAAAAAAAGTAAATATCGATCAAAAAGGGAAAAGAAAAATGGTACGTAGGACTAAAGAAATTAAAATAAGTACTTGGACGTGAGGACAATGCTAGAACCAGGAAAGATGGAGGAAATTGCATGGGAATTGGAAAAATATGATATTGATGTAGCAGTGCTGCAGGAAATAAGATGGAGGGAGAAAGGAAGTATTGAAAAAAAGAAATATCAATTATTTTACTCGAAAAGAGATCAGCAAGGACAATATGGAGTAGCATTTATAGTGAGAGAAAAAATAAAAGGAAATGTAATGGAGTTTGGACCAATCGATGAGAGAATGGCCTATATAAGAATTGAGGCGAGACCCTTCAATCTGTCAATAATAAATGTTTATGCACCCACAGAGGTGGCAGAAGATGGAAAGGTAGAAGAAGAAATATTAAAAATATCAAAACAAGACACGATAATATTATTGGGTGGCCTGAACGCGCAAATTCGAAAAGAAGAATATTACAGACAGATAAGCGGTATCACATTACATGAAAAAACAAACAACAATGGACACAGAATTTGTGATCTGGCAGTAAAAATGAACATGGTTATTTGCAGTACGATGTTCCAACACACCAAATGGCATAAAGTTACGTGAAGTTCACCTGATTGCAAAACATATACACAAATTGATCACATATTGATAACAAAATGAAAACGGGCGACAATGAAAGATGTCAGAACATATAGAGGGGCGTGTGCTGATACGGATCATTACATGGTTGCAGGCACTATGCTACAAAAGATAAAGATTAAAAATAAAATATGCAACAAAAAATGGGATATAAGAAAACTAGAACAGACAGAAACACAAAACGAGTACACAGATAGTATAGAAGAACAATCCATTATTGAGGCAGAAGAAATTAGTGAAATTCAAGCAGGATGGAAAAGGATAGAAAAATGTATAAATACAGCTGCAAACAAAAAAATAGGAACGGTGGTAAACAGAGAACAGAAGGAATGGTTCGATGAAAAACGCAAAGAAATGATTGGAATGAAAAAAGAAACATGGGTAAAATGGATAAGGACGAACAGAAATGAAGAAAGAGGAACTTATGAGAAACTAAGAAAAGAAACAAAGAAAATAATAAAACAAGCTAAGAGATAAACAATTGAAAACAGAATTAGTGAAATAGAAAGGGCGAGTGCAAGGAACACAAAAGCTTTTTATCAAAAAATAAATGCACAGACCCGAACATATAAAAACAAAGCAGCAGGAATAAAAAACAAAGGGGAAAGAATAGTTAATGAAGATACGGAATATAAAGAGACATGTATGGAATACTTTAGGGAATTACTAATAGAAACAGAAGTAAGAGAGGAGGTTGATATAGAAGCAAAGAACAAACTAGATGGAATCGAGAGCCCAACTAAGGAAGAAATTAGAGAGATAATTAACAGGAGTAAGAGCGGAAAAGCGCCAGGAAGTGACGGAATCAACATGGAACTTATCAAATACGGAGGGACTAAACTGAAAATTATACCAATTGATATATAAAATATGGGAAGAAGAAGAGATGTCCAGAGGAATGGAAGGTGAGACAAATAGTAACAATACACAAGAAGGGAGACCAACAAGCTTGTGAAAATTTCAGAGGAATTACGCTACTGAATACAGCATATAAGGTAACAACAACAATCATAAAAAAGAAGACTGCATGACGTAGGTTAGAGAGGCGGAGAACATCAGTACGGATTTACAAAGGGAAGGTCAACTACAGATGCGATAGATATACTGAAACAAATTTTAAACCCACGTTCTATGTCTATGAATACACCCAGGGTGGACTCTTTCTTTTCCAGCGATCTTTCGATGCCGCCCGCCACGACATGGAGAGCCGAATTGGTTGATTTTCCTGGGGTATATGCATGTTTATTATGATGCAGTGGATTTTGTGTTATCACTACATATCTCATATCGATCACACAGCTTCTCCAAGGTCTTCATTGAAAACGATGTGAGGCTAATGAGAATTTTTGGAATAAAATAGTCCGTTCTTCCTGGTTTTGGTATGATCACAACTTTGACTTCTCTTCAAACTTTTGGAATATACCTCAGTGCCAATGAAGATCTGAGGTTTCCCACCAGGTGCGGAATTAAACCATCCAGATCCCATTGAAGTAGAGATGGATAAATGCCGTCCGTTCCTGTAGATTTAAAAGGGGAGAAGCTTGAGATGGCCCACCTCAGTCTGTCCACGTCGACAATCTGTCGTGCTTTACTCCAGTCAACGTCTGTCAGGTAGTGATTCTCCTCTTCCCCCCAGATTACCGTGTTTGCGGTTCTGGAGTCAGGAAAGTAGGTTGACATTAATCGTTTAAGGCTTTCCTTCAGGTTGGCAGTTTTTGGGACATCCTCTTTGGTTAGTGTATCGATATGACGGTAGGGATCTTTGGAAAGTGTTTATTGGAGTCTAGCTGCTTGGGGGAAATATTGTAAATTCTTACTTTGTCTTCATCCTGTATATCAAAATTCATATATTCCACATACATCTTAAATAAAAATATTATTTCCTGCATTTATATTATATTTCTTTAACTACGCAAAAATCCATTCCAAAGTCCCTTTCACAGAAAAAACACAGATAACTATTGCCTTATCTTTATGTTATATCTCCACTCACTGCGTACTTAAAAGCGTTCAATTTCTTATCGCGTCATAAAAACTGCTTAGAGAAGATAGTATCTCAACAAACAACAATTTCTTTTATTCACAAAAAATGCGTGCATCGACTGATATTTTCAACAGTTGTATGATGGTTACAGTTTAAATCCTTATCCCCCATAGGTTACATCCTCACATGATTCTCCTTGCTACCACCCACTTTGAACGACCTATAAATATGAATAAGACCCTATTTTTCATCACTTCCCAGTCAACTTCCCAGTAACTTCTCAGCATGACTTCACTACTTCGTTACATACGTGATAACAGCCAACCGGCTTTTTATCTGAATTGCATTTATCATAATAAAAAAGTAATAATATCATAAGTGAAATACTCTTTGATCATAACTGCAAATAGTAATAATATTCTTAATTGTTACGCAAAATGACCTACCTGTGAATTACACTCAATACAAAATAGTGAAAGTGAAACATGAATTTAATTTATTAAACCATCCAAATCCTACATAAATACACGTAATGAATTCAGTGGAAACACTGATGGTCCTTCGAGTTGAAGATAGTGTTAAAATAAAGTGTTTAATGTCTTCCCGTAATATTACTATCTCAAAAGCAAAAAACTGAGATTGTAAAATACTACTCCTTTAAAATACACAGAGCTGACTTTAAATATGTTTACTATTGATTTCGTGAAAAATACCAAACTCAGTTATAGGGAACCTTTATACCTTTTGAAAGATAACAATTTATTGTATCGGATCGGATACAAAAATACCTCCTATAATATTTAAGATAAGCATGTTTTTTAAGTTAGCGGGAGTCCATAATAATTCGAACTAATTGGAACACCGTATATATTTATACATAATACTAAATATTACAAATAGTTGCCTAAATGCTTCAAATACTGTATTCGAGAAAAACCGAGATATTTCGAAAACCATAAAAGATAGGTTTAGGGAATATTTTAGAGACATTATTTTTCTACGTTAAATTCGAAAATGTGAAGATATACAGGACAAATATAACTTTGATATGCCGAATTCTTTTGAACCACCCTGTATATTTATAAATATTTTTAAAATGTAGCTTTTGTTGACCAACATATATGTATATCTAAATATTCTTTCAAATTGTTATGATTTGGACACCAGATTCCGTGCCGTATGTGGTGCTTCACCCTGCAGAAAGTTTTTCAAAAAGAGTTGATCCCAAATACGGGTTGACTCTAATACTTAGCCTATGTGTTATTATTTATTCCCAAAGGGCCTAATCATATATTTTTTATCGGGTAGAAAGAAATAATAATCGCTAACAGTTCATAATATCTCAAATGACCGATCAAAACTTGTTACTTTTATCACAAATATATTTTCTTTTAAGCAGACGTATGAAATTTAATTGGAAATACTTACAGAATTCTGATGATACACCATATACCAAAGCTCCTTTCTGCTTTGTCTTCATTTGGTCCTCTATACTTCACACTAGCTCCCAGTCCATAGATGAAATAAAAAAGAATTCACGGTTAATAGTGCCAGCAGTTTCCTATCAGAGATGAATTTAAATATCTATCTATCTCCAAGGCTTTACATCCTTGGGTGGGTTTCAACTGACTTCATAACATGACTCCATCTATTTCGATCCCTCGCAACCTCCATCCAATCCTCGACGCCGTTAATTTTGAGATCCTTTGCTATATTGTCTTGGCACCGAACTGTAGGTTATCCACATGGTCTATTCCCAGTTGGGGCTTCTTCCCATACGAGTCTTGTTGCTCTGTTTCAAGGAATCTTCTAGACTTTATTTTTTAAATAGATTTGAATTTCCGAATAACTATTTGTCTTGAGTCTATAGTGTCGGCCCAAAAATGTTCCTAATGGCTTTCACTCCCAGACTTGCAATGGATCTTCGTTTGCCATTGTTATTGTCTATGATTATTTCGTCTGCTCAGGTGTCAGATGTAAAGATGCATGTTATCTAACATTTTTCTCTCCAGATATCTCTAGTTACTTTGAGTTCACTATATGATTGTATGCCTTTTAAGTCTTCAAAATCTATTACATTGCACTATAAGAAGTATTAATGCTTGACGGAACATACTGGTTTTTCAGAAATAAAGCATGATCTCAAACTCGTTCATTGCTAACATTCAAAAGGTAAGTCGTAAGATATTTATTAATAATATATCAAGCTTGAGAACGATTTCTCCAAAAAGTGTTCATTGAATACACTCTGTTTAGGTTATTTTTAATGAACACATTTATCATTAAATGTTGTTAATTCGCAAAATAATCATCTACAAATTCATAAATTTGTGCTCAAATTATGAGTTACTAACTGGTACTAAATTTAGGAATCTGATATTATTTTTCTTGACTAAACTTTTAGAAGCATACTTTCAAAAATTACTACAACTTCCGCTGCTTGACATCGATCCAAGTCATTATCAGACAGTTTGATTTAACCGTTAAGTGCTGAAATTCATTTGTCAAATTTTGGAAGAAGAGTTTTGATGATTATCTATGAATAAAACGATGCGAAAAAATTGTAGTACTTAAGATTAATTGACTACCTTATTTGTTGAATGGAGGTAGTATCTGATGGAGTAGCCCATCCTTCGATTGAGGATTACCTCTATCTCAGTTTAGAAGTTACAGCACATAGGTTAATATATTTATTTATTTCCGAATAATTTGTAGAAATGCTTCTGTACAACGCAATATATTTTGCTACTGCTTATAAGTATAAATATTCGGACACTTTTATTAACTTAACATTGCATAAATTGCCTTTACTGAAATGCAGTTTATATAATTTTAAGAAGAGAACAAAAATAACGCCGGAGTGTATTCTGACGAACAGATTTATATTACCATACTCAGAGGTCACTGCTGCAGCCTAAACATTTGATTATGAACTTAATAAAAAGTTCTATATTATTTTTAGACCTAAATATTTTTTATTTAGTCGTAAAAAGTATAATATAGGTATACAAAATATAATATAAACTTTCTCCCTGCCCTGCTTGTGTAAAAACGCTTCATTACACGCTTACCGGTGATAATATAAAGCTATTGATTTACTGCTTAAAGCTCCGTTTTCGACAAAAGAGAGTTTGCTTTTTGAGGTTTATGTTGCAAAAAAACTACACCAATTGTTTAAACACTTTTATTTTGTTGTTGTTTAATATTTGTAATAACATATTTTCGACAGTTATTTAAGATTTGTATAGGAATAGTACGTTGATTCCATTATTAAAATTACAATTAAAATTAAGATATAGGTAAGATAAAAATAATAATGGAAGCAATGTACGAAGTAGAATTTGTTCAAGGACAAAATATACATAATTTTTTGTTGCAGAAATGCGAGAAAATGGTTTTCATAGAGTATCATTTTTCAATTTTCATGTCATACAACGTAATTTTTCATGCTCACTTAATACCACACTAGCATTTTCATTTTCAGTTAATTTATTTTATAAAACCTTTTACCACTCTCTAATCTAAAATCCCAGTGTTGACAACTAATGAATTTTAAGTCATTTCAACAAAACCTGAAATATATTTTGAAAATAGGCCGCAACTATAAATTTTCAACTGATGTTTGATCTATTTTAAACATGATATCCTATCAGCAGATATTAGGACAGCTTTTCTAACTAATAATTATTTATATTATTATCCAGCGAGGGCTCTGAATTTATATTTTGTCTGAAATACATCTTCAGCGTTACTATTAAGCTGCCAATCATGCTGCGTTTACTATTCTTCAAACCCTCAAATATATTATCTCTCCATCAACTTTCCACTAATCTGCCATTTGCCCCAAATAAATTGGAAATATTTGTGAACAAAGTTCTTTTCAGGATGTACTCTAGAATAATCATATTCGTAAAATTTAACATTGGCAGGTCCATTCAAAACTTTTAACCGACATTAACAAAATAATTATCATTATTATCCCAAAATTTAATTATGAAATTTTCGAAAGTTGTTTTTTGATACAGTTTAACACCAAAGTAATGTGTTAGAAACATTCAGTGTATTTGAAACTATAGCAAAATTCAACACTATAGTATGTGCAAATGGTTCCCGAAATTGAATAGTATAAGATCAACACTGTGAATTAAATACTTTTCTTTGATAAACATGTAGGTTAGGTTAGGTTTGTAGTGAGTGGGTTTGTAACGCCTTCACTGCGATTCGTAAGAGTCTATTATGGCTCATCCCTATTCTTCTTAACGAAGCCGCTTCATTTGTTCGGTGAATGATATTTCATATCCAAGGGTAAGGGAGAGACCCTGCCAAACTTCAGATACCTGATTGGAGCCGGGGAGAGGCAGGCACAAATTATCCGCTGCTGTTTTATCATCTTCCAAACAAATACGCCAAATCGGATCCTCTGACAGTCCAAGTCTCAGCATAAGATGACTCAAACGACAGTGGTCTGTCAGGCACCGAATATTATGCCTGTTATAACCTAACATTTGTTTGGATACATGTTTCGAAGGATGTATGAAAGTCTTTGAATGAACCAATCCTTGTATATTATACCAGAAGACTACAGCTCTTCTTGCTCTCCAGGTATTTAGTGTTTGTTTGGTAATACTTGTTGCGATGTCAATTGTAGATTCTGGTCCGATGAAGACAAGAGCGGCACTTCCCATTGCAAGAGAGTCTACCTTCCCATTTCCATCCATTCCGGAGTGGCCAGGGATTCTGGCCAGCGATACCCTGTTGCGTTCTCCTATTGAGGCGAGTCTTTTTTGGTAGTCCAAAACCAATTTTGACATTACATGGTAGGAGCTAAGTGCTTTCAAAGCCGCTTGGGTATCCGTGAGATTTTTTATTGATCTATGTGTGTGGTTGGATTGCACCAAACTCTCCACACATGAAGCAATGGCGTAAATTTTCCCCTAAATACGGTTTCATAGGATCCTAGAGAGGTTGAAATTTCTGTCGTAGGTCTGCGCCCGTATACACCCGCACCAGAGCCTGAGGGTGTCTTTGAACTATCGGTGTACCAACAGATATCTGCTCTTAAAAGTTCACCCTTACAGAGGGCTTATTCATCTCTATTTGGAAATAGGACGGTATAAGGCAGATTGTAGTTTGCTATGGGAAGCATTATATCAGAGGTCATTCCCAAAACACTATGACTTTCAGTGTCCGCTAACATTCTGCTTAGGTCTGTATAAGCCTGTTTTGTGCATTTAGAAATATGTACAATTCTATGTACAGTTCAGCTGGCCTCCTTTACCAGAAATATATGGAGAGGAGGTAGGACCAGGAGGATTTCCATAGCTGCTCATGGTGTGGTACTGATGGCACGCACCAGTAATAGCCATACAAGCCTGTCTCCGTATACCAGAGAGCTTTGCTTGGGCCATTTTCTCTAAAGCTTTTGACCACCAAGCAATGGCTCCATATGTGATCATTGGTCTAACAATCATCACATATGTCCAATAGATTTGTTTGGGACCCAAGCCCCAAGATTTTCCACAGATCCTGCTACATGTCGACAAGGATAATCTGGTCTTATGGATAACTTTTTCCAAGTGAGCGTTCCAAGTAAGTTTTTTATCTATGATAATCCCCAAATATATTACTTCCGTTGCAAATGGAATAACCTCACCATTATAGGAATGTGGTGGAGTTTCCACCAATTTCCTTCTTCGAGTGAAGGGAAATATTACAGTTTTACCACATCTATTCCCTCGCACCAACTGTGGACATCGTCCAACGTCTTTTGGAGGATATTATGTGCTACTCGTCCTGACTTGGTCCTTGCCAGAATGATAAGGTCGTCTGCATACGCTTTCAGTTCTACCCCTCTTCCTATGAGAGTACCAAGCATGTTATCCATCAATAGTGACCGCAGTAGGGGAGATAGCACTCCACCCTGGCCCCTGGCCCCTGGAAAACTTAAAGCTAATGACCTCATCTTGAAGAGATGTAGTAGCTGTTCTATTAGTGAGCATGGTATATATCCAGCCGGTAATCGTTGGCTTAATACCCTTTGCGGCCAAAGCTGAACCAATGGTGACCGGTAGTCTATTGTCAAATGCTCCTTCGATGTCACGAAAAATGACCACCGCAATCTCCTTATTGTTAAGGGATTGTGTGATTTTCCCAACAAAGTTGGGTAACGCTAAAACTGTTGATTTGCCAGTTTGATAAGCGTACTGGTGGATCCTCAGTGGGGTGTTGTATAATGCTACCCGCCTGATGTAGCAATCCAGTACTCTTTCAAGTCTTTCAAGCAGGAAAGATGTTAGGCTAATTGGAATGACCGATTTAAGGCGTGGGTCTGTGCGGCCCACTTTCGGTATATATACTGCCCTAGCCGCCAACCAACTAGGTGGTATATAATTCCACGCCAGACTAGCTCTATGCCATCCTCACTGGGATATTTGAAGGACTGAAATGATTTGATTGCCCATTCAATCGCTGGTGTTGTGATAACTTCCTTGGCGACCTCCCAATCATTCTCTTTGGGTCGCTTTGCGCTGTCAAAGTGGGGAGGAGGATTGTTATCCTGAGTTAAACTTCCGGGAAAGTGGTTTTTAATCAAAAGCTCTAACGTTTATTTTTTGAAGGTCATGAAAAAGCCATCTGATCGCTTCATCGACCCTACTCGGCATTCGACTCTTTGGACACAATATTGTGTACTGCGAGGTTTATCAGATATACTATCACAGAACTTCTTCCAAGACTCCCGTTTTGTCTTTCTAATTCCTTTGTTGTAGATTGTTACAGCAGTTATATAAAGCTCCCAGTTGCCCGACTCTTTAGCTCGGTAAAATAGTCGTCGAACTTCTTTTCTGTGTTTTTCTAGTCTTTTGTTTCATCAAGTAGAGTTGGGATTATCTCTTTTTGTCTTGAGTGAACAATTTTCATTACAAGAGGAGATCACTGCTTTACGAAGCTCTTTCACCGCAGTATCTATCCCATCACAACTGTTAATTGTAGTGAAGCCGTCCTCAATGTATCGTTGGAGGGAATTTTTATATCCACTCCACTCAGTAGCTTTTGAATCGCGATATTCCACTACTGGCCTTGGACCTATTTCAATGTTGAATTAAATATGTCTGTGATCTGAATACGAAGGCTCAGTAGGTACTGCCCAGTGCCGTATCTTATTGCTCAGAAAGTTTGATCTGATAGTTAAATCTAACACCTCTGATCTGTTTCTGGTTTCAAAGGTTAGTTCACAGCCCTTCCCCTAGGATATAATCAAAAAGTAACTCACTTGTATGATGTATATTTGTGCTGCCCCTCGTATAGCGAGGGGAGGTACAGTATCCATGTCCCCTGCAAAGTATGCAGAGCAAGCGACTATGTTAGTCATACCATTCTTCTCCGGTTGGAATACTTGGATGGCTACTACGTCAGGAGTGCAAAAGCCTATAGGCAAAAAATTATTAATATTTTTCCTAATAAGGTTTCACCCCAGGATAGACTACTACCTCACCAGGAATATTGCTAAGACCAGTTACTCGTTCTGTGTTTCCTGTCCATGGCTCTTGCAGGAAGGCAAGGTCGATTAATTCGTCCTTGAACCTTTTACCAAGGATGTAAGGAGCGGCCTTGGCATGTTGTAAGTTTGTCTGTGAACAGTTGAATGTGGCGAATATGAAGAGCCGCAGTCAAATTTGTGTCTCCTCAGATTCTCAGGAGAGATCAGATGGTGAGTCAAATAAGACGCCACCATCTGCCCCCCTAAGGATGAGGCTGTGGTTGGTACCATTGTCGAGGATTGATTACCTCTCGTCACGGCTGACCCATCTGGTTGCTTTGATCCCTTGGTTGAGGCCATCCTCATCTTCGATTTCAGGACAACAGGTCCAGTCCCTTTTTTAAGTTCCCTTGAAGAGACGTTACCCGTATTCGTTCTGAGAAAACCAGCTTTCCTTTTTGGATAGCTGGTACCCTGGCTTCGTGCCGACGGTACACGCCCCCTATTCTTGTGCGGAGAGTTGGTTCTCGTCACTGCCACAGGAGGTTTTCCACTCGGCCCCGGGTAATGGATTTTCTCGAATCTCTTCGAGGGAACCGGTTTTGATATCAGTTAGGAGGACCGGGCTTTAAGGCGGAAAACAACATGTTCAAAACCCAAATATGGTTTAAAGCCGACCATTTCCAACGCGGCCATAGATCGATCGTCAATAGCGAAGGTCCATGTTTGACCAGAGTCTGTAATTACCTTGTGTAGAACAGTCTACTTCAGATTAACAGACTGTGGTTCATTTTCCTTAGTCTAGTGAGGACCTGTTCTACGACTGCCCTCGTCAAGTATATAAGCCACTCAGATCTGTGGCTTTGGGAGTTGGTCACCTGAGACGCATTTCAGGGAGGCACCGTCCCATGAATGAAGTGTATTGACTACGCCAGTCAACCACGAAACACTCTCCTGATCTTCACAGGTGACCTGTAACCAACCGTGTCAGAAAGTACAGCTCTGGAACTGCACTTGTTGACTACCTTCAGGAATATCTTCTACGGCGATCATAATGGCATACTGAGGAGATTCCATTTGATTGGTCGTTATAGAGGTTGTCGGATGTTCATGGTGTAAAATTCCCACCTTGATGCCGGATACAGCCTGCCCATAAGAGGGCTTTTGTAAGTCAATTTGACCTGACGTTAACACTTATTCAGCCGAGCACGACTCTTTTGCCTCCTTTTCGGTTGAGTCATCGTTAGAGCATGAACGCTTGCTGGCACCAGTCACAGAGGGAGAATATTTCCTCTCTTGCGATTGATCCCGCTTCCGCTGCTCTAGAATTTGGTGCAATGCGAATTGGTAAAGTACCCCACTCTTGAGGAGACGACTGAGTCGCTTCCTGGCTGCAACATCTAGTTTTAGTCTCAAAAGTTGAAGAACTGATTAGTTCTCGTTTCTGGTCGGAGGTTACAGGGAGGTCAGTTGGAGCCGATGATAGGTCGACTTTCTTCTCGTCTGTAGTTTTTAAATTTTTTGTTTTGGGTTACTTCTCCCATAAGAGTCCCACGATTAGCTAGGGAAAAGATGTCCATCACAGCAGAGCCCTGCATTACCATGACTAGGCTCACTTATGACGAGATGCCACCTTGTATCTCGAAGGTCCCGTTAGTGACAGATGATAGCCTCACTGTCATGCATCCCCTCGGCACGGATACGCACACCTTAGGATTAAGTCGAAAAACCGTTGAGATGTCATTTAGTCAAAGAATAACAGCACCAAAAATGATCCTGTTATTCCCATTACCAGCGGTGCTAATGTGGAAGCAGACACCCGATAGCTGAATTTGCCCACCATCCCATAACCTAAGCTAACATACATGCAAAAGCAGTAAGCAGTAGCTCAAGCAGTGCAACAATGATCAAAGACAGTCAACCCCACCAGCTAATCATGTAACATATACTGAGAAAGAATCGATCCTCGGGCATTGCGAAACAAACAATTTAGTTTTGCATAAGCGGAAAGTTCTCTAGTCGTTGGATCTCTCAAAGAAGAGCGCACAAAAGCAGGTGTCGTGAGGTGCTTGCAGCTATAACTTTAT
The DNA here is from genome assembly GCA_963921935.1 of Galeruca laticollis. Classification (NCBI taxonomy): domain Eukaryota; kingdom Metazoa; phylum Arthropoda; class Insecta; order Coleoptera; family Chrysomelidae; genus Galeruca; species Galeruca laticollis. The sequence continues at coordinate 79,633,790 of OY998176.1, forward strand.
ATTGAGACCCCAATTGAGTCTTTTGTTATCCGGAGGAACCAGCTGTTGTTCTAGTAATACATTTTGGCTGATAGAGGTTATTGGTCGATGAAAGGAGTTCATAATAAGATAACACTGGACATAAAGATAATGATAAGAAAACAATTTATATTCCAGGCTGGTTCTAAGAGAATACAGGAATAAGGAAAGTGAACAAAACACTTAGATTGATATTGAAAAGCTTCGTACAGTTGGATCTATTTTTGAATCCAAGGAAGAAATATGTGGAGATTCAAGACATAAACCCTTTTGGTTTTAAAAGTGCTATAATTAGGGTAAAGGAACAGGAATAATAGTAGAAAATTGTCAGTACTCTATATTTGTTATTTCCCAATTCAGGTTAAAAAATGTTGTAGGGAATTTGAATGTAAAGAAATACTGAAGATCCAATTGAAAATATGACGTCATTAATTTCTGTTAATGCTTCTTTTCATAATAGGTTAGTTCCTATAATTACGTCCTTGATCTTCCCAATTAATCTCTTTCTATGCCACGTTTACTATCCTCTCTTTCTTCGTTCCTTCTTTGTGTAATCAGCATCATTTGTTAATTTTAGCTTCTCAACTTTTTATAATCAATTAAGCCCTCTAGCGGTCTGCAATGCTTTTGAGGCCCTTTCCGTTTCAATACTTTTTCTCGATCTCTACTATAACCCGCTTTAGTTTCATAACCTTGTATCATTTCTGGGACATTCTTTATAAAAATAAATTAGTTGTCATCCTGGGATTAAAATAATATCAGATAGTTCATAAATAAAATATATTCATTAATCATTTTTGTTTTGCAGTTTTTGAATATGGCCAGCGTTTTTATGAGGATATTCAATCTAATTTGTATGATGTTGCTGATTGGTCATTGGTCGGGATGTTTACAGTTTTTAGTTCCGATGCTGCAAGGATTTCCCCCAAATTCCTGGGTTGCTATCAACGAATTACAGGTAAGATTTTATGTAATTTTCACGCGATATTACTTTATGACATGGTGATATTAAGGTAAAAATCGTAAAACATTATTTTTAATTTTGATAACCATATAATCAATTCTTCAATCGCAAAATTTGGTGTATTATACTGCATTTATCAGGAAAATTTGGGTAAAAGTGGTTCTTTTATACATTGTAAAATAGTGAAACTTCTCACTGCAAACACGAGAATTTCAAAGAGTGTAATAGTTTTTTGGAATAACGAAAGATATTGAAGAAATTTGGAGTTTTATACATTCCAATTTTAATATATTGCACTTAATATGTTTGACAATGACTTTAATATTTAAATAAATAACCTGGACACTAGATAACCTTGTTCCAGCAACCAAAGACGAACATCTCCATAGCTTTGGGATAGTCATTCTTAAGTCGGGTACTAGTAAACTAATTCAGATATGATTTTCAGCCTGTGATGTGCCAATACTGCCCTGTAAAGTAACACAATTGGGAAATGTAGGTTATTTTACAACTGTGCAAAGTCTGCTGTTGCAATAATCATAAGAAATGCACTTATAAGCGATCGGTTCCTGGTGTAACCTAAATATATATACAAACCTCTTCAATAACTATTTCCACTTATTTCTGTCAATAGCGATTGCTCGCCAGTTCTTCACTTCTATACTTCGTAGATCCTATTGGCAGGCTTGAACCTTATTTCTGGGTCTACCTCTCGTCCTGTAGCCTCTTCCACACTCTAGCACATTTTTGGCTCATCTGGCGTCATGTATTCTTACAACATATCCCAACCACCGTAGTCTGAGTCCCTTAATCAGTCGCCCAATTTCCAGTTTCCCATATAATTGAGTTAATTCAATATTCGGTCTCCTTCTCCAACTTCCGTCTTGTCCCTGTACCCCTGCAAAGATTTTCGAATCCCTCTTCTTTCTCATCTGATAATTATTGCTTTCTGTTGAACATTCGCTTTAATACATTACAGACTGGATTACCGTCCTGCATCGTCTAAGCTTAGCAAATCTTAATATATCCTTAGATTTCCATATCTTCTGCATGGCTCCCATTGCTCGACTTCTTTTCGCTAACCTCCTGTGTAGATAGGCAGCACTGATTCGGGATCATTCCTTATGTAAAATAATATGGGGAAATCGCTAAGGTCTTTTTTTACCAAACCAAAGTCATTACTGCTGGGACGTCATCAACCACCAAGGCCATTATGGCTGTGAGATCATTAACCCCACTGTTGCTATGCACATATCATTGGACTGAGACACGTTCGATCATTATGCATAATGTAGTCATAAAGATGCCATAAGGGCACTAGCATATATCGCTGTTATTATTAATCAGATTTTCATCGAACAAACGACATTGTGATAGGTAAAGCATTTTTTTATATACGGGATGTAGTTATAAAGATGCCGTTTGTTCGATGAAAATCTGATTAATAATAACAGAGATATTTGCTAGTGCCCTTATGGCATCTTTATGACTACAACACGTATAATGATCGAACGTGTCTCATATGGGTAAAATTTAAATTACATTACCTTCCACGATCGAGTTTCCACGACCCCTACTCCTGTCCCCTCCCCACCCTTTTTGCCATCCTCCACTATCCTGCCATCCAGATAGATGGTTTAACATTAAATAAGAACAAAGGTGGGAAAGTTTTATTAGAATATTTATATAGATTGAACAAAACTTATACACAAAATAGAACTATTTCTTTGTTTCTGTTGGGTGTATGTTTTAACACGTCAATTTTTATTTTTATCCCATAATCTAAGTCTATTTCTTCTAATTCTTGTTCCAACGGGTAATTCGGAAGGTACAATACATTTATATTGTCTAGTTTTAATATGTACCGAACTCTACCTCTATTCATAACTCCTTTAATTCCAGATATTACCAGTTTTGTACCTCCAGCAAATTCTTCTAGTCGATGGCAATCCCTTAATTTTATATTATCCGCAATTTCTTGCATTGTAACGAGGTTAACCATCTCCACCTCCACTTGGCTAAATGGAATATCTAAATTGTTCCATGCGTCTGTGTAAAATTGCAAGTTTTCGATTTTAGCAAATGCATGTTATCGTTAAAACTCGTATATCCATTTGTAGTGAAGGTAGCAAATGGTTTTTCGGTTGGCAAACATATTAATTCCATTCCATTGTTATAAGACAACCGTCTGCAACAAGAGCTTCTCTATTATTGTAAACGCGTAAAAACTTATTTCTGTGCTAACCCTTTAAGTAATAGACGTCTCTTTGCCCTTCCTTATCCGCCGAAACTCCTACATAGGTATATTTATTTTTATTGTTAACGGTGAACGCGGATACGCTGTACTCTCCTAAGGGTCCTAGTTTTTCCACCTGGTGTAGAAATAGTTTTCTAGTATCTCCTTTAATACTGCTATTTTCTGTTCTTTCTCCAAAAAATGTTTATATTCCTTTTTAACAGTAGCTGTATTTTCTGAATACTTTATCTTTCTTTCCATTAATTCCAATTCCTCCATTTCTAATTTCCGTTTCTTTACAGATAATACAAAAATATGGGAAATTGGTGTTTTTTCTTTTAACGCAAAAGGCATTAGCTTACTATTTTTGTTTACCCTCTTTCTCAGAACGTTGGGTATAATATTACATCTAGATACCAGTTCGAGCTCCTGGATGTCGATATCTTCCAGGATAGTGCTAAACAGTGTAGAAGACCGGATAAAGAATGTATTTCCTGCCTTAATATAGCATTTTTGAGAAATTCGAATATTTTTTTCTCTGTTACTCGTATATTCTACGATCTTTATGTAATTAATAGGTAAGAAGTTAAAACTAAATGCAGAAAGACAATAATTTAAAACTTTTTTTCTTGCGTTGGATTCCATTGGTGAACTTATCTGTAGACCGGTTAATTTCCTTGTATTGCTGTTCCCCCAGTATACATATTGTATATTATTAAATACAAGACAGCAACTGTTTTGCAGACTTTTTACAACTTCGTCCACACTTTAGCAAATGAGATAGAGTATAATGGTGCATTTTGGAAATAAAGTTTACCATCCTCCAATAAGGTTAGTAGATAGTCTTCTAAGCAGTTGTATTCCTCTCTCTCTTGTTATCGGCTATGGAATAATTATATATGGTTACTTCTAATTTTATAATTACATGTTATCTGGCGAAAGTGTTTGAAAATGTGTCTTAATCTCTTATCTGGACAGTCTAAGAAATTAATTATATGTTTACCAATGCACTTGTTAACACTAGGACTAGGACTTGATACTTGGCAAATAAATTTGTTATAAATTTCAACTCTGGCGTTAGAAGTTAACCATGTAAGGAAATCAATTCCGACTGTATTATTATTATTGTTTACAATTACGTTACAATTCTCCCGATACATTCCATGTTTACGAGAGTTAAAGTTACTTGTTAAGTAGTTTTTCATTTCCTCTTTCTGGAACACTCCACAGAAGTTTTGAGGTCTAGACGATAATAGTCTTCTAATAATTCGGGTAATTATTTTAACAGTGTTTCAACATATCAGGTAATTATTTTAACAGTGTTTCAACATTTACATCTGCTAGTTCCACTTTGTATGGTATACATACAGGTTTATCATATTTTTTCTTAATTCTTTCCATACTTTCTCCAAGAACTTTTCGAACACCTTCCGCCATCTGATTGTCACTTTGCAAGAAGAAGGGTAGCTTGGCTTTAACTACGTGTCTCGCAGAAACAAGGTCGCCAAATTTCCCTCGGAGGTAACTGTTAAACAAGCCACAAATTTCCTTTTTTACAAGTTCACTTCCTCCATTACAGTCTTCCGAACCCCATAACTTTACTACCATTATATTGTCACAAAATGGATCCGTTATAGGTCTAAGCGCCTCTATCAGTGGCTCTTCTTCATCCATGTAGTCGATATTTCCAGAATCCGTAATTAGATTGCCTATATTTTCCGTTAGTAACCATGTTACGAATCTTTCGTTAGTCGGTTTAATCTTTCTTTGGTATAACTCGCTAAACTGGGTATTGCTTTAGATGCTCTTATTTATAGCAATCGTGGGAAGAAGTTTGGTTATCTTCGGAAGTACATAATGTGACAAACCCACGACTTAAGCTGCGAGGTGGCAAGAAGGGTGGTGAGGCGATAAGAGTGGGTGTTATGCAATACTTTGCGAACATGGTTACGGGGGTCGTCGACACTCGATCGTGGAAAGTAAGGTAATCTAAAATTTCACCTATATGAAAAAAATACTCTACCTATCACAATGCCGTTTGTTCTATGAAAAATTGATTAATAATAACAAAGATATATGCTAGTGCCCTTATGGCATCTTTATGACTACATCCTGTATAATGGTCGAACGGGTCTTAGTCCAATGACATGTGCATAGCAACAGTGGGGTTAATGACATCACAGCCGTAATGACCTTGGGGGTTGATGGCGTCACAGCAGTAATGACCTTGGTCAAAAAAGTCCAGAATGGACCTTAGCGATTTCCCCATGTTATTTAACATAAGGAATGATCCCGAATCAGTCCTGCCTATCTACTCTCTTGTCCACTTCATTAATCTTATCGTTACAGTTACCCCCAGATATTTGACTTCCTCCACCCTCTTTACTATGATCAGTTTTGATTTTTATGGTTTTGTTGAGTTCAATTTTGATGTAGTGATATGTTGCTGAATAATGTGTAATCCTTACACTTTTGTTTCCCTTTAGTCCTTATTCCACTCTCTGTAAACTGAAGTTGAACAATACTTCTCTGACATGTTGTTTCCTTCTAGCACCACTGTACTCCGAATTGCTAAAATATTATTAATTTGGAAATATTTAAATTATGCTGACGACCAAGTTGCAATCAGTCGGCTTGTCAGTTAAATTGGTTAGTTTCACATCTTAAGCATGAAGAAACTCAAGAATAAACAACAAATTTACTTATGAAATGATGTAGGAATCGATCGAAATGCGTAATCACAACAAAAGTTCAAGCAACACTCACGGGGATAATTGATATTTACTGCCGTGATTGTAACCTGAAATTTCCCTTCTGGTAGGGACAAAATCTATTTTCTTCGGGTATGTAGGGGAAATTCGTTCATAGTAATTTGAGGTTTAGACTGTTTTGTTTTATACTTCAACCTATAGTATGAAGTAAAATAACAGTAAGTAGCAAGTAATGTCAGTTAAAAAACTATATCACCTTAATAGTTATTTTAGAATAAAAATGCAGAAATTAATCAACTCCCAGTTCTGAGGAAAGCGATACTGCTTAGCCGAAAAAAAAGCAAACAAAATGGAAACAACAAATTAATTTTAACTTGCATTTTGATTTATAATAACAGTAAATTTTTGTCAAAATAAATTTAATGAAAGACGCATATTATTCATTTTTCAAATTTTAGTATATGGGAAAAAATAGCGGAGTTTAATTTTATGATTAGGAAAAATGTAGTGATTTTTGGTGTTGGTAGGGATGGCTCTAATAAAAGGTTACCATCAATGATTTACTGAGGCGCGAAGTCATGTGCTGTTTCGGTTAACATGAAGTATTTTATACTTTTATTTTCCTGAAAATCGTATTAATCATTTACATTTACTTGATGATTCCTTAGTACTATCATCATGCCTATTGTTATATAATTACTTAGGTTACGAGTATTTGAAAATAAACTTCCTCTAAGTAATTTCAAACCCTTGTAACTTCAGTATACATAAGATACAATTTTTAAGGCCATCATTGATTAATCTTTTTGGTTAATTTTTTTTAGGAAGTATCCTGGTTAGAGCAGTATTCGTGGGCGCTGTTCAAAGCGATGTCCCACATGCTTTGCATAGGTTACGGTAGGTTCCCACCTCAATCGCTGACCGATATGTGGTTGACCATGCTCTCGATGATATCAGGAGCGACGTGTTACGCACTATTTTTAGGCCACGCCACGAATTTGATTCAAAGTTTGGACTCGTCACGAAGACAATACAGAGAAAAGGTAACGAAATGGCTCGAAAATGGCTGCGGTTTCCTGTTTTGGTCAAACGTCAACTGTCAAATAGTTCGATGTTTGTTATGTTAATGAAATAATAGCATGTGATATGATGATGTCAATTATTGATAACAAAGTTGATTGAAATTTGATGATGAGGAATGGAGTGGAGGAAATGTTTCTATTTCTACTTTACTCTGGTGTCTGTGTGGTGTCTTAAAGTTTTGCCAAGTGTTGATATTCAATTTATTCAATATTATGAGGATTATGTTTGATTATATAAGACTCCTTTAAAAACTGAGTAATTGTTTAAAATGTTTTGCGTCATGTCACCAAAATGTGATAATAGTTTGAAATAATTTTAATTAATACAATACTTGCAAAACTATCTTCTGCATGCTAATCTATGCTCAATCCTAACTTTTCAATGTATTCTAATTTCTCTTTTATCTACACTATATATTAGATACAAATGGATACATAACAGATTTACTAGCGCATAAAAACAATGTACAGATAGCGCAACCCAAATGTGATCGCTCCTTGATTGGGATTCCATTTCTTAATGAAATTTATCCCAGTAATTATGGCTTCGTAAAGTGGTGTGACAAAGAGATGGAAGCCTATTGACGTTAAAAATACGTCACTTCTATTAGTCCCTCTGAATGAAATTGAATCTGTCAAAGTTGCATAATTTACATTAAAAACGCTGGCAAAACCTAAAAAGATTTCGAAAACCATTCACAATATAAGAATGGCATCCACAAAATTCCAACTTGCAATAAAAATAGTGTTAATATGCTATTGCAGAACTATTGGCAACATAAGGGCTGCCTTTTCATGACATTTAAGTAAGTTTATTTGCCAATAATCCTTAATTGACATTTTAACCTTAATTTCTCGTGCTGTAATTCTGTCAATATATGACTTTGACGTGATTGTGACGCCAAGTGTGATAGATGTTATAAAGAACTAATACAATTGCTCAACTGATCACACTTACTGATCACGTGATGAGAATGCACTAAGTTTCCGTCAGATGTTGCGGCGCTTAGCATTAACTTACAATAGTTGTCAAATTTGAAATGTGACTAAAGTATACCACTGAATGGCAGACAATTAATAGAGATCACTGAATATTGGCGTCCACATTTGGGATGAGTCGACTGTACATTATAAAATAAATGAATAAAACAGCTTGTCGATGGTTAAGCGCACACTTGTGTTAGGTAACATTTTGCTAATATTTCATACTTTAAGTTTAAAGGTTTGAACATATGGCTCTATGTTATTTTGCCTGAGACATCTACGAATCCGTTTAAACACTTCTTCGTTGTCTCTGACTGCATAATAAAGCAAAATAAGAATCTTTTACAAGTTACTTGACTAGCAGTTTAATTACAAATTCGTTAATTATAGCACTTAATACATTTGGAAGTGAATCCGGTGCATTTACCTCATTTATGTAACGATTTCTAAATAATTGCTTTTAATTTGTATGCCCCTTAGCAGCATTTTCGAAGATAAATTCGCACACATACTATGTAACAATTGAGTGATATAGTAGCTACTAACTGCCACCGAATACGAATCACAAATGTTTCAAGTGCACACATAACATCAGTGTGCTTGCTATTTTCGCGGAGTCAATCCGGAGCACATTTAGAGCAAAAACTGTACATGTACTGGACTTCGTGAATGCGCAAGCGTGCCACTCGATTAATTCGGGATTTTAAGGCACCGCGAACGCCGTTCTACTGTGAGCTTCAGAAAAGAGGAAGAAATATGTTGTTATTATAGGTTATGTTTTTGTTTTCATAAATTTACTTTAAAAAAGTACGAAGCTCTTTGGTAAATCTTAGTTCAACATTTAAAAATGGCATATGAAGAAGGTAGTCTTTTATAAAATTTTGTCGAGGTTTAAAAAAATATTTTTTTTAGATTTATCCGAATTTTCACAATTTTCCCAACCTAACTATGAAATAGATGAACCACATTCTTTCAAATGAAGTCACAATATTACACTTATATTATTGGATCTATATTCTGAATATAGAAAACATGTAGGTTCTCTAAAAATAAAAAAAACCTAAAAAAGATATTATGAGGAAATTGCAAATGAATTGCGGTTGAAAACTAAGCAAAATATAACCGCTGCCAACTGTGAAAACAGATGAAAACATCTGGAAAGAATGTACAAAAAATACATGGTTAACAATAACCAAACGGGCAGAGGAAGAAAAGACTTTGACTATGCAGACATACTGGATAAAATATTAGGTAAAAAAAGGAATATACATCCAGTTGTACTACTATCGTCAGATTCTAAAGTTCATTTGACAGACTCGGTACAACAAAATATTGACAATAATGATTTGGTTTGCGCATCTATTGAAAAGAAGGAAAACAGAGAACCAGATAATATTGAAAAGGTTAAATCAATAAAAAGTAGACCGAAAACAAAAAAAAATAAGGCAGGTGTTCTCATTGAAATCAGAAATGATAGAAAATTTTTTTATAATAAAAGATATTTAGAGGCAAAAGAAAGAAAGAATATTCTTTTGGAAGAGAAAAATGCGTTACTAAAACAAATTATAGATAAAAATTTACCAATAATGAATATGTAATACATACGAAAAAGAAAAGACTGGGTTTGCTATTTGTTAAAAAATTTATTTATTCACCTAAAGAGAATTATATTTTTGTTTCTGACTTTTATGTTTTGTTATATTCCCAAATGTTTCTTATTAAATAATATGTTCCTTTATATGGTATATTTTATTTCAGAACTAAAATAAAAGTTAATGTTTTTCTATATTTGAAATCCCAAAGCATTCATTACTTCATTTCTCATCATTACACCATTTCTTTTATCCTCATATTCATTATTGACATCCTCTTGTATATATTCTTCATTTTGTGGATATATTTCTGGTAATTCCAAATTATTGTCCAATGATAAATTATGCAATACACACATCGCACGAATAAAATGTACAGAAGTTTGAATATTTCTCATTTTCAGATGGTATAGCTGTCTAAATTTTTGCTTGAGTAATCCAAAACAGTGTTCAATTAAATATCTATTTTGAGAAAGAAGATAATTATAATTTCTTTGACAACGAGTCAAATTACCCCTATCTCGAAATGGAGTCTTAAGCAAGGATAACCACTGTTCCCTATAATAAAATAGTTACCACATTTTTCATCGATTGTATTAAATAAAGGGGATGATCTTAATACACGACTGTCATGGACAGATCCTGGATATCCGACAAAAATGTCTCGAATTCTTTTATTATGATCACATACAAGTTGTGCCTAAAATAAAAAATTAGTCTGTATGAATAATGTAAAACCAATTGTATAATACAAAATTAATTTTAAAATTGGGTAGGTATATCCTTAAGGAATTAAATTTATGATAATTAGTATGGGTACTTACTTGAATAGAATAAAAGTGTTTTCGATTTAAGTATGAATCAGGATCCTCTGGCTTATCAATTTTAATATGTGTGCCATCTACAATTCCTACAATTCCAGGAAATTATCTGTCTCTAAAATATCTCTATTTTTTCATTATCAGTAGGCCATTTTATAATCTGTGCTGACATATTTGATAAAAAGTATGTAACATTTGTTACAATTTTATGTAGAGAGCCGATGCTGATACCAAATCTGTCAGATACAACCCTATAACCAGCTGCTTTGTTGTCCGAAAACCATAGATATGCCAATATTATTTTTAAGGAAATTATTTTTTCAGGGTCTTCTTGTTGGTAATGAAAGTATTGGGATGCTTCATATTTATTTGATAATTCAATAGCTAGTTCCCTACTGATCCTAAAATGCGATATAAATTGCTGACACTAAATTGAGGCACCGTTTCCTCAAAAAAATTGGCATTTTTTGGAACTCTCAAAATTCCTTCCAGCTCTTCTAGATCATCGTCACTAGAACTTAACTGCAACATCTAAAAAGTATTTACAACTATTAATTTCTTTGTACCTTTTTACAAGAAAAAAAAATAGTTCTGTGTTAATTAACACTACACCTTCTTACCTTTTTAATTATTAAATAGATACACCATAAACCACAAAAAGTATTCCTTCTATTAATAAGCTTGTTTGATAATTATTTAAAAGTTACAATCATAGATAACTTTGTTAAAATCTTAGATGTCCGAAAGGTCGATTGAGGTTATAATCTATTCTGAACAAGATATCCCTCCTCTCACCCTAGGATATATCGAACGTACTATGAACGTATTCAGAACTCTATCTGTGTGCACCGCGAACACAAGATTTTTTATTAAGAGAGAGAATAATTTACTCCGCGAACACTCAAATTTTAAATGCGCATGCGAAGTCTCTCCGAATACGTCCGGGATGTGCTCCGCGAAAATAGCTGTAAAATACTAAATGTGACAAGTACGGTTGTCACGTTTATGTTTTTATAACATAGGTATTTATCACATTTGCACGCCAAATAACTTCGACGTTGATCTTGTATTCACCAGCCACATTTCTGCACAATAAAAATAAATTATTTGTACCAATTATATGCATTTAACAAAGTTTGTCTCAAAATTGCACTTAAAAATGTGTGCGATAAAACCATCGACGTAGATAATTCTATTTTTTCGAATCTAACATATAAATGCACTTGAAACGATATCTATTGATGCACGTTTGATTGGAGCACGAATTTCTGCAGTCATTTGCCACGCCATGACTCATAGTATTTTAACACTACTAACAGTTGCAATTAACACTAATAAAATCTAAAATAACAAACATATTTTACGTCGTTCACATTTTTTTTGAAATATTCATTGTTGATAATGACCACTTAACCTATATCTGTACTGGATGAGTAAATAAAAATGGGTCGCCAAAAACATCAAATAAATTAACTAAACTAAAATAAAAATGACTTTATACAGGATTTATCACAAATATGTAGATAAGGAAACACTTATTTTTTAATAAACAATATAAGGTATATCCGGGGGAGATGACCGTAGTTTTGTGTGGCTATAAAAATTGAACTAGTTGTAGTTTTCCTATAATATTTATTTTAGATCAGACTTAAATCATTTATCAATAAAGGAAGGCAGAGAAATTAATAAATTATTATCAAGTAGAATTTCTCTGGGTGGGAAATAAGTGGACTGTAGTTTTTTGTATACTTAATTCAATGTATAGTTTGATATACCAGCAATAAAAATGGTGAAAGAAAAAACCCTATAAAAAAAGAGGAAGCAGATAACATTTCCCTGATTGTGGTAATTGGTACTCTTGTCGGTGTCGGTATCGACTGATGATGTAGATAGGTCCACCACGTGAATTTGAAAGTCTGCAGCTATGCACTGAATTGCGAGAAATTAATAAGCTTTATAGTAATCGCGTACATCTATTGTCAATTACTAGCTAGCTACTACTAGTGTACGTCAAAAATCTAGTTAGCACACGCCGATTTATACAATACTATACTATAGGTACTTGTAGGTAATTTCTAACGCAATGTTGGCGGGCTGCTTCGAATGTTGGTGTTAGGGATGCCAGGTTTAATTTGGATTTTACAAAGGCTTAGGAAACCAGGTCGAATCGCAATTTGTCTAAATTATCTCCTGCCCTACCTCCGTAGCGAGTTATTAAAAATCGTAGGCCAGCTTCGGCAACAGCTTCAGCTTAAGTGTCATACTGTAAGAATGGTTCTGTTTCTTTCAGAAGACTTTCAGTTTTGACCAATAGCTTGATCACTTTCTTTTTCCCTGGCTGAAGTGGTGTTACATCCACTTATCGCGTGAAGAAGTAAAAGTGGTATTGTGATGTTGCCTACCAGATTGAAGCTGTTAGGACCAAATACTTTTGATGTGGCAGTTCCTTTTCCAGATTTTGAGAGATACATGGCGATGGTGAGGTTAGGGCATTGGGCATAATGAGGATGACCGTAACCTCACCAACTACCACAACCTTCTCATGCCCCAGTGACATATCAAAGGCTGTGGCGACAATTAGGTGATCTGCTTTACTGAGACGCCTCCACCTTCATGTCTATCAGTATGCAAACTAATCAGTCGTTGGAAAGGAATTGCTCCTGAGTCATGGTCAGTCATTGATTCGATAATGATGACCTCAGGAGTAGTTTGTCTTTTGTTTCGGCAGAGACGCTCAACAGATTTGACGCTCTTGCTGAGTAGTCATCACACACCAAGCTAGTTGCACTTTGGTTATGGAGTCACCGTATTTGCTTAGGATTGATTGGAATGTTTCACAATTCATTTGAGCGAGAGGACACGAGGATCTGTCTATACCCTCTAAGATAACTGATACGTCAAATGTGCATAAAGGAAACCCAACTTAAATGACATACACAATCAATGTGTGTTGGTTAAACTTTATAGTGGAATTTTCCGGAAACGGGTTACCACAAAATTTACTTTTGATCTCCACAAACGCAGAATTTAACCTTCTTTAACGTCGATGATAATCATTTTATTGATAGATGGGTTAATTTAGAAGTTGAAATTATTTTTTTCATAAATACAGGGTGCGCCATTAGTGTGACAAATTTCGATATATCCAGTATTATAGAAGATATGGAATAAAGTTACATACGAAAATTGTAGACAACTTCACATTTCAAAATTATTCTCATTTGTACTGGGTGTTCCCTATCACCAGGGTGAAACAAACAAACCTTTTTTTAAATGAGACACCCTATATATTATTCCAGATTCAGATTGGGCTCACCTCCCCCATACTTACAAAGTAGGGTTTCATATAAGTATATAGGGTATTTCAGAAGTTATGCCCAATTGAACTTGAAAATCATTGTGAGTTCAACGCCTTGTATAGTTCAAACGAAACAAATTGACATCAATATTTTGCAGCCATAACATTTTGATATTGGTCTAGTTTTATGACATAGTGCCATTTTTGGGATATTACAACATCTGAATACAGGGCGAGCCAAGAGTCGAACAACTGATTTTCTCGATTTTTTCAAATGAATCGCCCTATATTTTATTTCAAAACGTGAAAATACACCTTATAAACTTTCATTTTTATCAGGCATTTCCTATACCTAAAATCATTAATTTCTGAGATATTTTCAATTTAATAACAAAGAGTTAAAAAAATAATTTATTGAAAGAACAAGAGGAAGATATAGAAAAATGACAGTAAGACAAATTCTTTTACAAAAATAACCAGATATCAGTCAAAGTGAACTGTAAATTGATTATTGATTCTATACCAAATATTCGAAATTACTACCCAAAACGTCAATACAATATTGCAGTCGATCTTCAAAAGATCGACTTATATTCCTCAACATTTCTACAATAATACTCTGAAATACTTCTCGAATTCTTCCCTTCATATCGTTCTATGTAGTTGGCGGTATCTGGTGAACACGGTTTTTTACATAACCCCACATGAAAAAGTGAATTTTAGTTTAATTTAGTCTGATGGTCGAGGTGGCCATGCAATGGGTTCTCCTCTTCCTACCCATCTGACAGGAAAATGGGTATTCAGATGATTGTGAATTGAAGCACTGTGATGTATCGGATCTCCATCCTGTATAATCCACATTATTTGCCGAATGTTGAGCGGAACATTTTCCAACAGTAATGGTAAATAATTTTCTAGAAAGTCTAAATAAACTAGACCATTCACTCCTCCATCGACAAAATGTGGTCCAATTACGTGATCTCTAATTATACCACCCCAAACATTCAGAAACCTCCTAGTTTGACTTTGAGTTGATGTAAGATAGGAATTATTTGTGGAATAGTAATATAAATTATATCTATTCATGGTACCATTCTTATGAAACGTTGCTTCATCTTCAAAAAGAACAAAATCAAAGAAATCGATCTGATTATGTATTTGTTGTTGAACCCACTCGTAAAAAGGAACTCTTCACGAAAGTCATCGTCGAGTAACTCTGTAACTGAATGCGGTATGGATGCATCTTGTTTTTATGCAGTATTCCTCGAACGGACGTTACATTGATATCATGTTGGTGCGAAATTTCACGTGTACTAACATGAGGATTGTCCGCAAGTACCAGCATACAGTTTAATTCATTTTCCTCGGTAACTGCAGTTTTTGTCCTGTCATGTTTTTCATGAAGTACTGAACCTGTACGATTGAAACCATCCATCAACCTTTCCAACGTTATTTTTGTGGGTTTTCTTCGTGGAGGATATCGCTCTTGGTAAATTCTTGATGATAACAAACATTTCCTACTACATACTCCCAATACCAAAACCATGTCTGTTAATTCTTTAGCAGAAAAGTTCATTTCAAATAGAAGTAAATGAGTCTTCAAACAATTTCAAAAATGTCTTAAATGATATGCTACTAAACAATACTTGTCATTATTCCATAGCTAACTTGTTACAATTAAATGATTTTTAAAAACATTTTTGTTATTAAATTGACAATATCTCAGAAATTAATGATTTTAGGTATAGGGAATACCTGATGAAAATGAAAGTTTATAAGGTGTATTTTCACTTTTTAAAATGAAATATGGGGTGATTCATTTGAAAAAATCGAGAAAATCATGTGTTCGACTCTTGGCTCGCCCTGTATTCAGATGTTGTAATATATAAAAAAGGGCACTGTGTCATGAAACTAGACCAATATCAAAATGTTATGGCTGCAAAATATTGATGCCAAATTGTTTCGTTTGAACTATACAAGGCGTTGAACTCGCAATGATTTTTACGTTCAATTGGGCCTAACTTCTGAAATACCCTA
Source organism: Galeruca laticollis (assembly GCA_963921935.1). Taxonomy (NCBI): domain Eukaryota; kingdom Metazoa; phylum Arthropoda; class Insecta; order Coleoptera; family Chrysomelidae; genus Galeruca; species Galeruca laticollis. The sequence goes on from OY998176.1 coordinate 79,649,533, forward strand.
TATACTTATATAAAACCCTACTTTGTAAGTATGGGGGAGTTGAGCCCAATCTAAATCTGAAATAATATATAGGGTGTCTCACTTAAAAAAAGGTATGTTTGTTTCACTCTGGTGATGGGGAACACCCAGTACAAATGAAAATAATTTTGAAATGTGAATATTAGTGTTTTTAAATGAAACTCAAGGTCTCTTGTTAATTCCACAATATAATACAAGTTATTGAAAATTCTAAAAAATTGACAATTGTTTCGATAAATCAATATCATCGTCAGAATGACAGAAGTTACATTTCATTTTATGCCTACCTGATGTTTAGTAGTTATTTTTGGCTAGACCAAGAAGTAACCTAACTTGTGATTGGCTTAATATATGTTTAGAAAAAAGAAGAAGATGTGATATTTCAAATATTGAAGCTTAGATATTATTAGCCCTATGGTGATATCCTGGATATCATTTTTCCAATTAAGATCAGTATAACTGTGCAATGATATAGAAAACCAGGAAAACTATATCTGCTAATCTTTACAATTATCACTTAAGAAGACAGTTTATTAGTGGAGAATTCCCTAGATTTAACTGTTCATTGACGACTTCATATTGTGGGTTTCTTAAATGTCTTCTAATTTCCAGTTCTTCAAGGAAATCCAGTTCATGTTTCTTTTCACAAATATGCAGTACTTCTAGTTCTGTGTTAGGTGTCAATGAATGATTGGTGTCAAGTAGATGTTTTGCGTAGTGGGATTTATCTGTTGTTTTAATCCGTATGCTCGTAAGTGATCACTGTATCGTATTTCAAAATTCCTAAGGGTCTGACCCAAATAGACAGCATTTCATTCTGGACATTTGAGTTTATATATACCTGACTTCTTTAATAGTGGTATTTTTGTTTTTACAATTAACAATTTTGTACTAACGTTACTTTCTGTTTTAAAAGAAATTGTTGTATTCGTTGCTGAAGATATTATCTTTGAAATATTATTAGAAATATTTCCTGCATATGTGATGGTTTTATAAGTTTTAATTTCATCAGCTTGTTTAGGATATATTAGTTGTAATGCCACTTTTTCCTCACATATGCAGGAAATATTTCTAATAATATTTCAAAGATAATATCTTCAGCAACGAATACAACAATTTCTTTTAAAACAGAAAGTAACGTTAGTACAAAATTGTTAAATTTAAAAACAAAAATACCACTATTAAAGAAGTCAGGTATATATAAACTCAAATGTCCAGAATGTAATGCTGTCTATTTGGGTTAGACCCTTAGGAATTTTGAAATACGATACAGTGAGCACTCACGAGCATACAGATTAAAACAACCAGATAAATCCCACTACGCAAAACATCTACTTGACACCAATCATTCATTGACACCTAACACAGAACTAGAAGTACTGCATATTTGTGAAAAGAAACAAGAACTGGATTTCCTTGAAGAACTGGAAATTAGAAGACATTTGAGAAAAACACAATATGAAGTTGTCAATGAACAGTTAAATCTAGGGAATTCTCCACTAATAAACTGTCTTCTTAAGTGATAATTGTAAAGATCAGCAGATATAGTTTTCCTGGTTTTCTATATCATTGCACAGTTATACTGATCTTAATTGGAAAAATGATATCCAGGATATCACCATAGGGCTAATAATATCTAAGCTTCAATATTTGTAATATCACATCTTCTTCTTTTTTCTAAACATATATTAAGCCAATCACAAGTTAGGTTACTTCTTGGTCTAGCCAAAAATAACTACTAAACATCAGGTAGGCATAAAATGAAATGTAACTTCTGTCATTCTGACGATGATATTGATTTATCGAAACAATTGTCAATTTATTAGAATTTTCAATAACTTGTATTATATTGTGGAATTAACTAGAGACCTTGAGTTTCATTTAAAAACACTAATATGAGCATATTCCATGAAGTAAGGGTCGAGACAGTCAATTTCATTGAAATGTGAAGTTTACAGATGTCTACAATTTTCGTATGTAACTTTATTCCATATCTTCTATAATAACGGATATATCGAACTTTGTCACACTAATGGCGCACCCTGTATGTAAAATTTGTCCAACTTTCATGAGCATTATCAGGAGAACGGTTATTCCAAAAAACGTGAACCTGATCTCATTTTATGCAGGATTAAATACCCTTCAACTTTTGCGAAAAGCATTTTTCAATATTTCAAGTCCTTAATGATGTATAACAGTAAAACCGCGACAAATACCTCATCCGGGGTATATTTTTACCCGCCCTCACTTAATCACAACTCCGCCGTGGGAAAAGAACTAGGATAATTATATTGGGCAACAAATGAAGCGAATAAAGTAATAAAATCTTTTGTAGGAATTGTTTTTTCTTCTTGTTTAACACTACTGGCCTGGAGGTGAATCCATTGAAAAAAACTTTCGAAAACAGATGAACAGGTTTTTACTAACTTTTTATTTTACTTTCACTCACATTTCACGTGCTAATAGTGGCCTTAACTGACAAAAGAAAACTAAGCGTAAAGTACCGCTGCTATTGGGTTCGAATAAAATTTTACTGGCTATCTCTCCCATACGGACCTCTCCCCCGGACTTACCCTAAGCATTTCCTCAATAAGCCGATTGGCATTACGTGGATATATATTTGATCTTACCTTGTGCTTGAGAATTTAAATAATTGTACTCAAAAATTAATTTAGTAAAATTTATTCTTGATTAAAAAATTATTTTGTCAACTCCTACTATCAAAGATTTTTAAAAAAATGTAATGCAATACGGTCATTTTTGTTTATAAATATTATTGATGGCGTCATTTCACTCACATAGATCACATCAATAAGCACAAATTTAAAAATAAAATTGATTTAGCGAGACATCCTTTATTAGTCGCTTTAGTTTCATGGATAATATTTTTATTTTGCTCCACACCAGTACAGCGAGTTTCAAAGAAACGGATAAAGTCCATTCATATATACAGTGAAGTAATTAGCTGACCAATTCAAGGTGTGAAATTGAAATATGACCGAACTTTTATTGATACACACAATACCATCACTTATTATCATGCTTACGAAAATACAATTTCTCACTGGATTTTTTTTCTGCTTCAACGTGTCTGATGGAATTAGAAGAGCTCTGTAATATTGAAAACTTCTATAAGTTCCGTACATTGAAATAAGTATCCTGTTAAGGCAGATTTCAATTGATACCATATTTGCCCTATAGGATTGAACATTCACTGGTTTGGAAGTCTTAAAATTGCATAACCCAAATTGTATTTTAAACTAATTTTCGTAGAAATAAATGTCATTAATAAACATGTATAGAAAGTTTTGTTGAACTGCTGCCTACTATGGCAGCTTGCGCAATCCGGAAAAGAATCTTTCATATTCTTCGCAGAAAAGAATCTATTCGAAATCAATTTTTTTTCAATACATCATACATAATCCTAACTCACTTCACTGAGTTACAATATCAAACCTCATAAGATACTCAGATCCCCCTCCGAAGCGGAGGTTGGCAAGCATCATCGCTGTCGTAAAGTGCTCAAAAAGATGTTTCGAACTTTATACAAACCATTCTCTCAAAGACTTTAGCCATGAAATTCGTCTTTTTCTTGTACTTCTTTGGCCTTCTAATTCCCCCGTATATTATTAGTCGTAAGAGGTTGTATTTCACGTCACTCATTATATGCCCCAGCGTTATCTCTTTAATTGTAAGTTTAATTTATTTTTCTTTGTCGATTCTACTCAACACTTCGATATTTGTGATTCGATCTACACACAAAAATCTTTAAGAAATGTTTTCTCTAGGTCCACATTTCAAAAAAGTTAAGTCGTCTCATTGCGCCTGCATTTAGGTTCCATGATTCTACCTCATAGTGAAGCACGCTGTTTTATTAACCCTTTTTTGCACTTGGGATAATAAATGGAACGGAAGGTTGTAGTTCACTTAGCTCGAAGGACCGTTTAGTTATATGTAGTTCACTGTAGTATACGTAGGATTATGGCGGTTTTTTTTAAATTACACAATTACTTCACTTTCATTTAAATATTCTTTATTCTTTTGCTTGAACAATCAAGACTTTCACTGAGTTTTACACTTTTGGTTATTCATCACATTATGTTAATTGTAAACATAATTTACCGGTCTTAAGCCGGTTTGTTCTTATGAAAATAATACCATTATGTGTGATGTCTGACTGATGAAGGGGGGAACATAGGTGATTATTCCTATTTATAGGTAGAAAAAGTGAGTGGGAAGTACACGTGTGGTTTGGTTCTTTTATGATGTAAAAGAATGTTTGAAATTTTAAATGGAAAATTCCTAGAACAATAATCGTCTGTAATTTTATGTGGTAGTAATCGTTGAAATGGAATTTTGTCGATGTGTGAGAAATTGAATGTTTGAGAAATATGATATATTTCTTCATGTGGTCTGAGCAAGATATATGAATTATGTTATACAGGGGAAGTTGAAAATAAAAATCACAGGAGAATTTGGTATTTAAATCAAATTCGAACACACGCTGTGTGCCACATTTTGTCAAGCATAGTTTGAGACTTAACGTCAAATCTTTGCTGCAAAATACTTTTTCATTTTTATAAATTTGGCACGAGATTTTTCGATTCTTGTTTTTATTTCTACGCTATAGTCATTCTTCTCTGTAATAAGTGTTCCTAAGTAAGTGTTATATTTTTACTTATTCAATCTGTTGACAACCATTAAGATTTCATTTAAGTTGCTGTTATTACAAATTTTCATAAACTTGATTCTTTTATATTGAGGGAGAGTGCGTAAGTCCTACTACACTTCAATATTTGTTCATAGCTCTTTCTAAATTATCCAAAATACCAGCAATTATTACTGTGTCTTCGGCATATCCGATGTTAATCAAAACCCCATTTCTTTTTTATACCGCAAGGCTTCTAGTATACTCCGTTGCCCTTCCACTAAAGAAAATAAACGGTTTTAAAGATTAAAACTAACTTTTCCGCATATGTGAGATGCCCTGAATGATATTCTATCATAAAATTGTCACTCGTATACACTTCGGGGGATGTATCGTGGTAACAAACCGAAATTTCTCCAAAAGTAACCAAAAATGCAGTATATCTGGATTTATAGGACCTGTACTTGCTATAGTCAGCTGAAATTCAATGGGGTACATCTGTGAGACACCTTGAAAAATATCCAATTATAAAATTGGCCACTTGTATACATTCTGGAGGCTGTATCGTACTAACCCGAAAATTCTCCAAAAAGGACAAAAAATGTGGCACTTCAGGTACCATAGCACCCGTTCTTCCAGCTCTGGTGAGCTAAAAATCAATAAGGTTCATCTATAAGACGCCATGAACAATATTCAATCGTTAAATGGGTCACTTGTATACACGCTGGAGGCTGTATCGTGCTAACAAACTGAAAATTCTCTAAAAATGACAAAAATTTGGTACCTTAAGTACCAAAGCACTAGTTGTACTGGATTTAGTGAGCTCAATCTCAATATGATTTTTCTTTGAGACGCCCTGGATAATATACAATCATAAAATAGGCCACTTGTATAGATTCTGAGGGCTGTATCGTACTAACCCGAAAATTCTCGAAAAAGGACAAAAAATGTGGCACTTCAGGTACCATAGCACCCGTTGTTCTAGCTCTGGTGAGCTAAAAATCAATAAGGTTCATCTATAAGACGCCATGAACAATATTCAATCGTAAAATGGGTCACTTGTATACACGCTGGAGGCTGTATCGTGCTAACAAACTGAAAATTCTCTAAAAATGACAAAAATTTGGTACCTTAAGTACCATAGCACTCGTTGTACTGGATTTAGTGAGCTCAATCTCAATATAATTTATCTTTGAGACGCTCTGGATAATATACAATCATGAAATTGGTCACTTGTATATACTCCGGAGGCTGTATCGTGCTAACAAATTTAAATTTCTCCAAAAATGACAAAAATGTCGTACTATAGCACCTGTTGTACTAGGTGTGGTGAGCTGAAAATCAATAGGGTTCATCTGTGAGATGTTCTGAATAATATTCAATCACAAAATTGGTGACTTTTTGCACTCCGGAGGCTGCATTGTGCTAACAAACTGAAATTTCTAAGAAAATTACAAAAATGTCGTACTTCAAGTACCATAGCACCCGTTGTACCGGTTATTGTGAGCTGAAAATCAATAGGGTCCATATGTGAGATGGCCTGAATAATATTCAATCATAAAATTGGTGACTTGTTGAACTCCGGATGCTGTATCGTGCTAACAAGACATGTAACGGAAAGTGGCCGACGGCAACGACGACGACATACACACAGGATTTTTTTCCTAAAAACCATTTTTTCGTGTTCTTGATAAAAAACGTAAAAATAACTCAAATTTTTTTTCAAAATTTCAACTCGTCGGCCACTTTTTCTTACATGTCTTGTTAGCATTATACAGCCTCCGGAGTGCAATAAGTCACCAATTTTATGATTCAATATTGTTAAGCATATGTCACAGATGAACCCTATTGATTTTCAGCGCACCTGAGCCAGTACAACGGGTGCTATAGTACTTGGAGTACGAGATTTTGTCATTTTTCGACAAGTTTCAGTTTGATAGCACGATACAGCCTCCGGAGTTCAACAAATCAACAATTTCATGGTTGAATATTATTCAGAACATCTCACAGATGAACTCTATTGATTTTCAGCTCACCAGAGCGATTACAAGAGGTGCTATAGTACTTTGAGTACGATATTTTTGTCATTTTTGGAGAAGTTTCAGTTTGTCAGCCCGATACAGCCTCCGGAGTATATACAAATCACCAATTTTATGATTGTATATTATTCAGAGCATCTCAAAGACGAACCATATTGATTTTCAGCTCACTAAAGCCAGTACAACGGGTGCTATGGTACTTGAAGTACCAAATTTTTGTCATTTTAGGAGAATGTTCAGTTTGTTAACCCGATACAGCCTCCAGAGAGTATACGATTAATCAATTTTATGATTGATTATTTTTCCAGGTGTCTCACAGGTGTACCTTATTGATTTTCAATTGACTAGAGCGAGTACAGCGGGTCCTATAAATCCAGATATACTACATTTTTGGTCATTTTTGGAGAAATTTCGGTTTGTTAGCACGATACATCCCCCGAAATGTATACAAGTAACAATTTTTTGATAGAATATTGTTCAGGGCCACAGATGCGGAAAAGTTAGTTTTAATCTTTAAAACCGTTTATTTTTAGAACGCTTTAAAATGATCGTTTAGTTCAATCGTTGGATACACACTGATATTCTGCATCTCTTTAAAACCCTAAAAGGCCTTACACCTTTTTCGTGATGACAAACAGATGCCAAAAACTGTGAATGTGTCTTCTCACACTTACAAGAATCTTGTACCTAAACACTATCATTTCTATGTTCTAAAGGTAGAGAACTACGGAATTGAATATCTTATATTTTAAAATCAAATACACAGAGTTTGATACATTCTCAACATCCACATTTATTTAAATTTCCAAATTTTTTAAGCCTATTCATCAAGGATCTATTTGTATGTCTTTCGAATGTCTGGATCTTTTTTTGTTTTCCCACTTAAAGGCGATTGTTACCAAATTTTTATATGTACAGACAATAATTAACTATGAAAAATAGGCATGATCTATGACTTCCCTTGATTATTTTGATATAGTCACTTCACGACATGTATGAATGGCATTTACCACAGTTTTTTAATATCATATCGCCACTAAAAAATAACTTGAGATACTGGAAATAATTTTTGAAAAGATGACAGACATCTATGCGTCAAAAACTAATCACATAATAATTGTGAAAAAGTCGTTTTAAATTGTGTATTGAAACACAAACAGTTATACAACTGCCGTTTCTACCTTTACGGTTTTAAATTGGAAAAAAAAACGTTTACATACCTAAATCCAAAATGAAGTTCCTCGTAGTGATCTAAATTTAACGAACAACTCAGGATCGCTTTCTCCAAAGGTTTCACTGAAAAACCCGCTTAGTTAAAGGTTTAAACCGAAAATACTATTCCCCCAACGAAAAAAATCGAAGGTTTAAACGCCATGAAACTTTAAATTAGCTGACCACCTGGATTTAAACATAACGTTATTCGTTTACAGTTGTACACATTCAGTGATAGTTAATTGAGAATTTGTTAAACTGTTGAAGGAAGTAAATATGGAAGAACTTTTGGACATTTTAGAGGTTGAAGAATAGGATTTTTATTTAGAGAGACAACGGACTAGAGTTTCAACAAAAATAAGTAACAGGGTGAATCACTTCAATGTTTGGGACGATGTAGATTTATGTGCCTTTTAAAGTCTTGCAGTATCTGTATATTAACCCACTTTCATTGTTAAATTTATTGGCAATATCTACCCAAGCAGATTCTTTGTCTTTCTGTGTAATTGTATCAGTCACCTTGCACCCAAGAATGTCATTGTTCTGAGAAATAATCCCCAACAATAAATCTATTTCACTTTACTGGAAGCTATTACTTCTTTTGTCTGCTGGCTGGCTCAAGCATGTTCTGTTTCAAATTAATAGTGCTGCTATTTATGCTAAAATTCTTTGTATTATAAGCTAGATCTAACAAACTAAACAAGAATAATATAACCAATTCTCTCTTTCTTTATTGTAAACATAACCTAATATTAACCCCCGTATCATAGTTGTATTCGGTCAAAGCCTTCCAAGATAGTAAAACACAATTGCCATCATTGGTTGTTCGAGTTTATACTAAACGCCTTTGTAAATATCGTTGGGAAAGCCGACTAGTGGTTAAACCTTAAGTTTCTTAAGTTTAGTTTAAGCCATCTTTAGAGAAAGCGACCCTTATAGTGTCAAAAATTATCTACATAATCTGAACTTCCGTACATAGCTCTCCAACAAATCTTACTGTTAGTTATTAAAATGATTTGTGAAGTCAGTCAAACATAGATCTATTTTAAGAAAACGAAAACTCATATCTAAATGTACTATTTACTAATGATTCAAATGATAAAGACTCAAAAAATAGTAGACCTCTAAATAAGTGACAAACAATATTAATCACTAGTATGCTATTTCATAAAATTTTGATCTATTTTAAATAGTTTAATATTTTTTAATCTAGTAATTTAAAACAATCATTAGTTTAATTTATTTCACTATAATGAATTATCAAAGTTATGGTATTTCTTCACTTCTGTTAAAAAAATATATGATAGCAGAGTTTCATTATCATAATCTAAACTGAAGAGTATTTTTATTTACTCGTTCTTGTATAGAAAACAATATCATGTAAATAATTTTTTTTCATGTGAAGTATCGTAGTAATCAAGCTCGCCCCCAGTAGTTACCTTAAATCTTAAAGACGTTGAACGAATAACGAACATTTCCAACTAACAAACAATATATTTTCATGTTTAATAATAGCTATTTATGTAACCAGTTATGAAATGCATTAGTTTGTGTAACGAGTGAAATTTTTGCGGGACGAGCGAGCTCCGTGTAGCGGGGCGAGCGAGGTCCCGCAAAATGACACGAGTTACACAAACAAGCATTTCATAACGTGTTTCATACAAGATTTTATCTTATTTTGACAAGAAGAAAGTTTAGTTTACCTATCAATAAAGTATTTCATAACGTTTTATACAAGATTTTATCTAATTTTGACAAAAAGAAAATTTAATTTATTTCTGATTTGAAAACAGCACTTTTTGATTCCTACAAGTTATGCAACCAATATTACACAAGACAATACTTTGTATACATTAATTTCAGACTTTTCTTTATTATTTTACCATTAATAGAAAATAAGAAAAGGATTGCCACTGATATTCTTAGTGAATCAAGCACCTCAAGTTCAAGATCAGTTATGCATCACGAAATTACATCAACTCCTAATTCTGCAGGGGTTAACCTAACAAACTGTTCGAAATGTGGCATAACTATTTATAATGCATAAAATAAAATGTGAATTATTCTAGTTGTTCTTATTGTTAGTAGTTCTCTCCAGTTCTAGTTGTTATTTTTCTATAATATGACAGTAAACTATCTTTTTTTCTCTCTTGTTTTTATTAACTGGTGATAAAATTAATTTTTTCTACATTCATGCAAAAAACAACACTTTTGTGAAACACAATTAATGGAAAAAGTGGTTCTTTTTTGCACTAGTGCAACAAAATTTTTGTTGCACTCATCTGTCATTCTTGTCAGTTTTGTGATGATTCATGACAAACATAAACATTTAAATAAAATAAAAATCCAGAGCAAGTGTCTGATCCTGCTCTAATACAGCAATAATATATGTATATCTTACTACTTAGTTTCAACGAGTTACAATTATTGCAAAAATCTTTGATTATTTAAAATTTAAATGGTCAAAGCGAAAACCAGCTATGATTAAATACTGACAAGGTGGAGGTCATAGAGATAGAAAAAGAAGAAGAACGGTTAAAATACATTCTGAGTAACATATTATATTCTAATTTTCCAGTTTTTGCATGAATGTAGAAAAAATATTGTATGCAACTCGTGCAAAACGTGTTTTTTGCACTCGACGTGTTGTCCAACTCGGCCCAAAGGCCTCGTTGGACAATTTCACGTCGCGTGCAAAAAACACTCACTTTTTGCACTTGTTGCATAAATAACTATTTCATCACCAGTTACATAATATTTTTCATTATGTTACTGGTTACGAAAAATGTGACGTTTGCTAACGGAAGTCAGTTTTGAAAAATGTCACTTTATATGTCAAAATTAGATAAACTCATTTAAATTCTATTTTCTCAAATATAACCTAAAACCCCACACCAAAATCTCACTTCCAATAACTTTTTCAATTCTGTATTTTTTAATTTATGTTTAGCATCTCAAAACTTGATGTTTCTAAACGTATCCTTTGTTCAGTACGGTATATTTCCCCCACTATCTTAAATTAATAAAAAGGTTTGTAGACAGTTTTTAAAGACGTTTCTCTCGAAAACAGCATGCTCAAAATATTTACTGAAGTATTAAAAGATTGTCTGTTCTATAAATAAAGGTATTCACGTATTCAACAATGAAATGTAGTATTTATCGGTTAATTTCATTTCAACTTTTATTTCCAGTGATTTTTAACAAATTAAATGTGATTCTCGTTCATTATTATTATAGTAATGATAAAAATTGTGAATTTATTTGGGTATAAAGTGGCGATCTGTATTCTAACTATACATATTTCACATATTTTGTATTTAATGGGTGAAAATATTGGTTTATCCACTGTGTTATCGTTTCCATTCTATGTACCACTGCCATATTCAAACATTTACCACCAACCACATTTTCTTAGCTGCTTTTTACAGTTCTTGTACAACAATTATGTATTGGAAGGAATATCTTGCGTGATAAATTGTGTAACAACTCTGTACATTGTATTGTCGCATTAAAAATAAACGAAATCACAAATTTTAGTCACACATCTGCCAGGTTGGCATATCTAACTCTATTGAAGAGTTACTTCAAGAGGCAACAGTGTGCAAAAAGTGGTTATAAATGAAATGTTAAAAAGAGGTATCCTAGTTGGCCTTAACAAGCTGGAAGTGTTTTTTAAGTAATATTTCACTCAGAATCAGAATGTGTCTTCAGAATTACTCTTTTACGTCATAGTTTCGAGATAGTTGACATTATGTACTCAAATATTTTTGAGGTTATGTGTAAAAGGCACAACTTTTTTGAGTTTTCTTTACAGTTGCTTCATACTCTTACTCTTCAATTTCAGAGTTTCAGTCGTGTTTGGAATAAAAATTTCCAAGGGGAAATATCCAGTAGAAAAATGTCTGCGTCACAAAGTTTAACGCCAATGGCCTTAAAATTAGTGGAACATATTTTTGTAACTTCAAATTACCATAACTTTTAGAAAAAAAATGTATTTAAAATCTGCGAAACGTAAATAGAGAAGTGAGAGTAGCACTAACTGATGTAGCTAAAAAGAACATTCCAAAAACATTCTGCCTTTTGTACATAACCTCGCAAATGCTATTTTTTGTGTACATAACGTCAAATGACTCAAAATTATAGAGAAACTCTGGGGAAGAAAGTTACCGCGAAAACCGACTTTCAGTTTTTCAAGGATAACTATGTCTTTTTACAGACCAGTGCAAGGATCTTTAAGTTTTATATTAAAAAAACATGTAGGTATAATAAACTTTCAGTTAGTTTTTCAGACCTATATAGATAAGTTTGATTAACTCAAAAAATAATACGGTGTTTCTATTTCAATTTTCACTTACAATCGTTGTTTCGAACGTTACGAAAGTTTCAAAAGTGTATAAAAACTGATATTTTTGGTTCACCTTTTACTGACATTGCAACAAAATTGTCTCAAAATCCTTTAAATGTACAGGAAATAAGTCAACAATCCAATATCTTAACAATAAAATTAGCTAAATTAAAATTCATTTTTCATTACTCTTAATAAAATAATGTGACAGAACTACTAACGCCATAGTTTATTATGTGCTGTAAATAAGAATTTTTCCAAAATGAGTTACATATTTTGACAGTTTGTCAAGTAAGATATTCTTAATCAACCAACATTTCAAAAGTTATAGAGCTGATAATTTTATAGATTATGAAAATTGGTGCTTTGAAGGAGTATAAATAAATAAAGATTTAGTTATATACATATATATATATATATATATATATATATATATATATATATATATATATATATATATATAAAGTCTTCAAAATGACAATAAATAAGCTTAAATTTCGTTTTCAAAACGTGGAATGATGCAAAATGGGTTTACATGTTATGCAAAGCAAGAAAGATGGTTTAAATGGTCGAAAATATCAACCACTGTCTCGCTTACAGGGAAAAAGTGATAAAAAATATTGCCAGGGGAATAATTATTTCCTTCAGAAAACGAATAAAATTTTGGTTTTAAACTGTTTATTTGGAAACAAATGGAGGTTATTTGTATCGTTTATTTACAAATATTTTGATTAATGAATTATTTTCTATACAAGTATAATTTCATCCATTTCTCAAATTTGACAGACAATAAATTGAATAGAACTGCATAGTCAATATGTCACATATTTCCATTTATTAAAATAATAGGCAAAAAACGAATTCGTTGGCTATTGGCAGTAGGTCATGTTGTGTTATTTGTGATTTAAAAAATAGTTTTTCTACCTTTCCAAGTGCTACAGACATATGATGAATTGAAATTTGTTTTTTTCTGATATTAGCCATGCTTTTTTGGATTTCTCATCATTATTTGAATTTTCCGCATACTAACACTGTGAAGCTACTTTCAGTGTTCATCCTTTATAACCCTCCAAATATATTTGTACTCCATTCCTATAACAAGGAGTTGGTACATAATAGAAAAACTCACGTTAGATCTACTGTAATAATTTGTTTCAAGTTCTTGTTTCTTCAGTGAGTCGAGTAAGGGGCTTGGCAATATCTTCCCGATAAATCTTCAAAGTCCAAGGAAGCTCCTAATTTGATGTTTGTCGGTTGGTTGCGGCCATTGCTCAATGGAAACATTTTTTTCTGGATCCACCGTCACTCCTTCATTGCTAACTACATGACCTAGATATGTGACTTGGCTTTGAAATAGCTGACAATTTTTCGGGTTTAACATGAGCTGGGCAGCTTGGAGTCGTCTGAATTCAAATCCTTCAGGTGATCGTCAAATGTCTTCCCCAGTACTACGATGTCATCCAAATACACCAGGCATGTCTTCCAAGACAACCCTTTCAAGACATTTTCCATTAATCTTTCAGATGTCGTAGGCGCATTACAGAGCCTGAATGGCATGACGTTGAATTTGCATAATCCAGATCCGGTGATAAAAGCAGTATTTTCATTGTCTTCTGGGTCCATTTCTACTTGCCAATAACCAGACTTCAGGTCCAAGGTTGAAAAAAGTGTGCTGCCAGGCAAAGTGTCATCGATACGAGGCAGAGAATAGCTGTCTTTATCTTTACGTTGTTTAGCTAGCGATAGTAAATGCAGAATCTCATAGTTTTATCCTTTTTCTTGACGGGCACCACTGGAGACATCCAGACCACTTCTGCCATATCTCGAATTATTCTTTCAGCCTCCTCTATCTTCCCTCGTGGTAGTCGTCGAGCTGATTGCCTAATTAGCTTGGCATTACCAGTATCGATTTTGTGTTTGACGGTTAATGTCCTACCTGTTTTCCCTCCACTTGGTACGAATAGATTTCGATATTGTAAGAGAAACTCTCTCATTATCATTTTCTCATCTCGATTCAAGGATTGACTAGCTGCTGGTAACATCTGTTCGAATCTGACATAGGAATTGTTTGTGGCCGTTATTTGCCGAACTATAGACGTCACTGGTACGCAGGATACAATCCTGGTTTCCTTCTTGATGATAATTGCGTAATAGTTCACGTTTATCACTCGTACTGGGATCTCTTTCGCCGACGTAACCAATCTTTTTCCAATTAGTACTCCTTTGCCAACATCTTCGTCGTGGTTCCTTAGCTCCATCATAACCGGTATACCTTCCTCCATGATTCCCTGTAGCGGAAGTACTATTGAGGTTTCTCTTCGTGCAGGTAGAACGGTATCTTTCTGTACAGCTGCCAACATCGTGCTACTTTCATATGAATGAAGGAATACCTCCTCGAAACCCACTTTAATTGTTCTGTTTCTAAAGTCCAACTGGAAACCATGTAGATTCATTACGTCCATTCCCAGAATCACGCCTTCTTCAATGTCAGCTGCGATTACCGTATGCGTGAACTTTTCTGCGCCAATTCCCAATTGGATTTGTGTCTCCCCGTGAATGTTGGCACTCTCACCTGAGGCGGTCCGCAGTCGCAGTCTCGTTGGTAAAAGCTTATTCTTGGAGTTTATTACCTCTGGTCGTATAACGGTTCTAGTTGCTCCAGTGTCTGCCAACAGAGTATATCTCTTGCCATTCACTTCACTATCTACATAAACACCATCGTTGAGGCATCTGAGAGAAGCTATCAGTATGAGAGGGTCATTGGAACGATCATATATCAGTGCTGCCCCCTCTTAGCCGTTCTAGTTTCCCTGGGAATGAGGTTCTTGGTTTACAGGAGTTCTGGGGCGCTTACACGAACTGTGTACATGCCCTAGCTCGCCACAATTCCAATATCTGATCTTTTACGGTTTCCTGTCCATCATACTTTTTATCAAACTGACGATCTGGTCAAGGCTGTCCTCGTCACATTCTTCTTGAATGGTCCTAACTTTGTTATAACCCAAAGCCTTCGTGGCTGCTTCATATTCAAGATGCATCAACCAGTGTCTTGGGATGGGATGAACGAAGCGTCCTCTGAATATTGGGGTCACGTAAGCCAGCAATAAAGGCCTGGATGCCCAGACAATCCATCATGTTCTCCCGTGCTGATGGATAAGCGAATCCAACTAGTCGGGTAATATCCACTTCATACTATTAAAGGGCTTCGTCACGTTTCTGCCTTCGGTTCTTCAGCTGGGATTGGTACAAATGTTCTAGATGTTCGTGGCCATATCGCCCAGCCTCTTCTTCAGTTGCTCGAAGTCATCCGTTTCTTCAAGGGGTATCGTCTGAAGTACATCTAAGGCATCTCCCCGAAGCGCGATGGTTAAGTTTATTGCCTTCTCCCTATCGGACCAATTATTTACTCTAGCGGCTGCTTCAAATTGTTTCACATAATTGGTCCTCGACATTTTTCCATCGAACGTTGGCGCCTTGACTCGGGTAAAACTGCCAATGTCTTCTAACTTAGGGTGTGTTTTTGGATTGCAAGGTTTTGTTTTCTTCCTTTGGCATGCCTCGTGTTCTTGAATCGGCAATCTTTCCCTCTAACTCCTTGATTTTTTCGTCTATCGTTGTCATCTTCTTTTGAATGTCTGATTTCATTTTCTCCTTTATCGTTGTCATCTTATCCTCAATATCCGATTCTAGAAGCGAAATTTTATTTTTAACGTCAGCAGCAATGTAATTGTTCAATTATACGATATTGGCAGAATTCTTGTTCGATGGACTGTGGTAAAACTTCTTCATTCATTCATTCATTCAGCGTTCAATATACGAAAAATTGATAGTGGTGATTACAGATTGTTATTAAAATATATTGATCCTTTTACAGATTCAATCTTCAAGGAAGTGAGCGGCTCGTGAAACTAAGAAAAAATTGTTACAAATTGTACCCGAAAAAAAAAGATTTGTTCTGTCAGTATGACGAATATAGGAATATGTATTTGCAATGGGATGAGGACACTCCGTAAGGACTCCAAAAGAAAAAAATTCATATAGCTTGGAGAGATAACGAAACAGCTTTTTCCATGTTACATTTTTTTAAGAAAGAATGTTTAACAAATAAAATTGCACATAAAGCGATATTCTCCAATACCTGCCAAGACGATCAAAAATGCGCAGATATTAAACGGCTCACTCAAAATTTGAAAAATCGTGAAATGTGTCCTGTGAGACTATACCGAAAACTAATATCGAAGAGGGTGTTATCACCAATGACAGACTTTTTCTGACGGTGAATGACAAGTGGAATAAATATAATAATAGTAACTGGTACAAAAATTGTCCGATTGGCATTAATACTTTATCAAAATGGACAAGACTGTCTGCAGAAAAGATAGAATTACACTAAAAAAGTGAAAATAACAAATCATTCTAATCGTGCCACTGCAGTCAGTCAGTTACTAAAATCTGGCGTTAGTGAAGAACAAGCGATGAGAATTATTGGACATGTAAGTTCGAGATCGATGAAACCGTATTTACATCTTAGTGTCAAAATATAGTGCAAACTTTTAGAAGTACTCCAAGTACATTAAGCAATGATAACAACGATCCACCTAGTACTATTCAAAAATTTTACCATTGCACAATTTATAATTATAGTCGAGAACAAGGTATTTTTCATCGTGTTTATAAAAAATAGTTGTTATAGGTAGCAAATAATAATTGTAAAAATTATTTCTAGTTAAGTATAATAAATTAAGTGTAGTAATCAAACAGATTTGAGGTACCATCCTTAATTTAATTTGTTATTATTAAATGTCTTCTACTGATTCTCTCGAATATAAAGTTTTTGACCTTTCACTTTATTCATGAAATAGTCTAATAAAATACCACTCGTCATTGAAGTTATCTCATGTCTTTTATTTCATAATTCAACTGAGTTGCTTGAAGAAAACACCAGGAGTCTGAAAATTCAGTGGTATTACTATTGAAAATAGTAAACTTTTTCAGTCAGTACTAGGCACATACAGTTATCCTCTCATCGAGATCGGCTCCGATGCCAGGTACAAAGGAAATAAACTGAGGTTTAATGGGTAAGCAGATACAGGCACCCAGAGAACTCTGAGTTCCAAACACCTTGTCACAGGAAAAACAGGAGATTGCTCACACAAAAAATCTATTAAATTGTCAACTATGAATTTCCTTAACCAACTTTTTAAAATAACATTTGATGATATATAGATGGTATATAATTAGTGACAACGTTGCAAAGAAGCATGTGAATTCTCTGGTGTTGTTGTCACAACCTAATTACCCGTCCTTGGGACTCCGCTCAGGTAGTGAATTCGGCCTTAGTTACACTATTTTTTAATAACTCAATTGGAATAAGGTTAATCAACAAACAAAATTTCGGGACAAATGGATTTATTTGACACACAATAATAAATTTACAAAAACCGTATATTCTTAATACAAATACGAATAAATATCAGTTATATAGTAAAAATGTCCAACTCAATATTTTATATATACCAAAAATAAGTAAGGGACTTATCTTGGGAAGACTCGGGACGTACAGCTCGCAGCAGTAGTCGAGGGTTCTTGAGCCGTTGTTGTATGGACGATGTGGTCCGATGAGTGGATCTTGTAGACGGTCTTTAGGGTCGGTACAGGCTAAAGCGGACCTTAAGGTAAACAGTCCTTACGTCGGTCCTTAAAGTAGACGGTCCTTAGGGCTGCAGATCTGTAGGGAAGAAATAAAAAAACAGGAGAAACAATAAAAAATTGAAAATTGAAAAGGAGGAATAAAATGAATAGGTAGGAGCTTATACTCCAATACATACAAAAATTTGAATTTAATTTTCAAAATGAAACCACCGAAAACTGTTCATTCTTATCCGCCCTATTTCCAAAATAATCAGAAAAAGCAAATTTAAATCGGTGGAAAATAACCATAAAAAGAAACTGTTATAAATTCGCTTCATAAAAAAACTTTGGACGCCACCATATTTTTTATTAAAGAAAGAAAAGACCGACAAAGGAAAAATGGAAAACGCCATCACAAAAACATCGTTTTTTTTAAAAACGAAATATTTTAACTAAATAGAAAAATCGAAATAGAATAATTTGTAAGCACACAATAACAATTTGAAAATATATAGATAACTTACCAGCGATGAAAATTAAAAATCACACACAAATTGATATTTAACAGAGAATGCTGATTAACTTTTCAGCGAAGAAATGAATAAAAGAGGCCGAGTTCTACGTCAATCGTAGTTTAAATAGCCATTTAATGATAGTAAAAACTATCAACGATAGGTTCCTAATATTCGAAATAAAAGGATTTGGAATTAGAGGTGAAAGTAGCCGACGAATAAGTAACGCTCCAAAATAATTGATGAAAATAGTAACATGTCTCAGCGACATGTATATACTTATGTTTTATAAATAAAACTGACTTCAAATTAGTGCAAGTACCACAATCAATTCATTTTATACCCAAGCATAATACTTGTAAGTACATTCCAGTTTTATAAAGTGTCCCAAGGCTGCCATCAAGTATTTCACAAAACTGAAACTGTCCGATACTGAACTTTGTACCCTAGGATCTCCCAGTATTCAGGTTGTTCCGACTATCCGTGTTGCCAGACCCCAAAGTTATTCTGGGGATCAGCATAAAAGAGATCTTACACTTTATGATAAAATTAAGATGACAGAACTGGAAAAGGCGATCAAAATCATTCGTGACGAGATCTTGATAAACCGTAGTGAATTGAAAAACTGTATCGAAGCTAGTGAAACCCGGCTTTTACTAAACATAAAAGACTTGAAAAACACTGTATCAAAACTGGAGAAAGAAAATAGTTACCCCAAAGAAGAGGTGGAATACTTGAAAAGGGCACAAAATAAAAAAAATATTGTGATTTTTGGTCTCAATAAAAAGCGAGAAGAGGTTGTTGCAGGGAGTTTGTGTCGGGACCTCAGAGACTTGATTGGGATAGAATTGAAGGAAAGTGATTTTGGCGACGTTTACCCACTCGGTAAATCGAATAACTGCCCAATAAAGATCGAGTTTGTTTCAACCCTCAAAAAGAAAGAAGTTCTAAAAAATAATTCAAATAAATTGAAAGGAAGGAACATATCTATAACCCACGATCAAACACCGGCACAAAGAACCGAGAATAAAATATCGAGAAAACATCTTTTTCTCGCCAAGCAAGAGAGAAAATATACGGAGCACTACATAAAAGGAAACAAACTTATCGTTGACGGAATATCGTATGGAGCAGATGACCTAGAAAAAGTAGATTGTCTGGAAAACAAATCAAATAGCGCCCCTTCCACACCTACAATTCTGGAACAAAACACGAAAATTCTACCGGAACTGCAAACTGGACCCAGCTCCCCGAAGATTCCTGCCACGAAAAAACCAACACACTCAACTCAATCGCACAACACTACACAAGAAAAGCCAAGAACACGTTCGGTTAATAAAAATAGTGAGTAACATTAGAAAATTATAAACCGGTTGATACTGAGGGGTTAAATAATATGTTTGTTTTTATTACTTTTACTTGATAATATTAGTTTTAATCCACACCAATTATGGACACATTTATAAGAGAATATCAAAATGATCCTGTTAAAGCACAAAATATCAAAGAAGTCACAGACTTCAATACATACTTGAAGAAAGGACTCAGTGACTTTAAAATAGAAAGCAACTTCGATGTAATCGTATTGACAGAAACTTTTAAAGTCACTGATGCCAGTATATATCGATTAAAAGGTTTTAACACGGTGTGCAATGAATCATCATTAAACAAAAATGATGGAGTCATAATATTCATTAAAAATGAACTCAATTATGATAAGACAAATATTACCATAGGAAACATTAAACTTCTCAAACTCAATATAAAACTAAATGGAAAAAAAATTAAAATAACTTCGATATATCGATCTCCTAGGTCATGTCCATAAAAATAATTTGGAATACTTCGAATTCATCTCTTATATAAACGATATCACTCGACCAAATAGCTCCACGTGCCTCGACCATTTCTTTGTAAAAGCAAATATAAAAATGAATGATCGTATAAAGTCATTCATATTTCAGGATAAAATTAGTGACCACCGACTTATTGCTCTAACAGTAGATGTGGGTGAGAGATCTGTTAATAAAGAATTCAAAAATACAATAGTATATATAAATTTCAACAAGCTACGGGTGGCACTAAAAAGTGAAACATGGGCAAACATTTATGAAAAAAACGACGTCAACTCCAAATGTGAAATATTCATAAACAGACTGAAATGCCATGTAAAAAAACACACATCTGAAATCAAAATAAAAAATAAAGATAAAACTAGAAAAAAACGTCAGGGCTATCTACATCAATAAAAGAAAAGAACAATCTATATAAACTACTAATTCAAAATCCCAATAACCTACAAATAAAACAAATATACAAAAATTACAAACGAAACTTAAATAAACTTACGAAAAAAGCAAAAAAAACAATATTTTCAAAACGAAATTGGGAAGAATAAAAGTAGAACAAAAGGGCTCTGGGAAAGTGTCAATGAGATTTGCAACAAAACTCGCCCAAAAACAAAAATAACCAAAATAGAAATAAAAGAAAATTGTACCACTGAAAACTCAATAAACACTATAGTGGAATAGGGCAAAAACTTGCAAATAAAATCGAAAAACCAAATTGCTTCCGAGACATTACAACTGAAATAAACAAAAATATGTTCTTATACCCCTCAAACACTGGAGAAGTATCACAAATAATCAAACAACTTAAACTCAAAAAAAGTCCTGGGCATGACGGTTTTACTGCAGAAACGCTGATTCAAATAGCTGACTTCATAACAGTCCCTCTCACTCACATTATAAATAGCTGTATTGAAAATGGGATATTTCCGAACATTTTAAAAACTGGTGTTATAAAACCACTTTTTAAGAGTGGGGATAAACTGCAAATTTCAAATTATAGGCCCAACTCTTTGATATCAGACATAGCAAAAATTTTTGAAAAAATAATATAAAAGAGAATGGTACATTTCATGAAAAAACATTATATTCTATCCGATAATCAGTATGGATTCAGAGAGGGGAGGTCCCCTACTATTCACTATCTATATAGACAGCCTGTTAAAAATGACAACTGTAGGTAATATTATAAGTTATGCTGATGACATGGCAGTAATTTACAGTGACAACACATGGCAACAACGGAAAGCAAAGACGGAAAAAGACTTCAACAACATCTTTAAATGGTTGCAATACAATGAATTGACTATGAACGCGGAAAAAAACAAATACTTACCTTTCACCTCATATAGCAATAACTTGCCGAATATGGGTCCATTAAATATAAATCAAAATATAGGTATCCATTCCAGAAGCCCTCCATAAAATACCTTGGTATACAAATTGACAGACATATGAAATGGAACTTACATATATCGTATCTAACAAGAAAACTACGTGGATTCATATCAAGATTCATACTGTTGAGAGAATTCCTTGAAAATTCTCAGTTGAAAACTATATATTATAGCCTAATTCAATCCCAACTTATATAAGGTATTATAGGATGGGAAGGCGTAAATGATACGCATTCAAATAGTCTGAATATTGTGCAAAAGAAACTTCTCAAAATAATCCTTGACAAAGGAAAGGCGTACTCTACCGACAATCTGTATAATGAATGCGGCATTTTTTATATTAGACAACTCTATTTCAAAAATATGTTACAAGGATTTACAAAAATAAGATTGAAATAACGCACCCAGATCACCTATATAATACAAGAAGGCGAAACCACAGCGTCGTGGTACCGAAATGTATTAAAACAGTGGGTCAGAGGCACTGCAGCTTTCTAGGTCCAAAAATTTGGGAATTGTTACCTGAAGCCGAAGCAACGAAATTTTTAAAATAAAAGTTCAAAATTGGCTTCAATGCTATGATAGACAAATATTCCAAAAAATAATTTAAACCCTCAACAAATTGTTCATCAAACTTATAATACGGTAATGTATGTGTATGCGACCCTAAACCCGGATTATCACACTCACTTTATGTGAAACCTACCTGGATGTGACTCTTTTACCAATTGTGATATTAAATCTTATGTGATGCTCACATGGGATCAAAATCGTATGACTGTAATATATGTGTATATGAGACTCTGAACCCGATTATGATAAACACTTTATGTGTAACTTACCTGAGAGTGACACTTTTACCAATTGTAATATTTTATTTTATGTGATGCAATTTCTACCCATATGTTTTATACTTATACTTTATCTTATATTAAATTTATATTTTTATTATATTTAGATGCTATATCATGCACAATGAGTAGTTTTCTACGATTGCTCCTTCAGTGATGCCATTGTTTATTTCACTCAGCTCATAAGTACTACTCACTTGACATTGTTTCATCAAAATTATACTTAATTGTACATTTATGATGAATAAATATTATCAATATTCAACTGATAACAATCATTTAAATGTATTTTAACACTTAATCCATTAAAAATTAATCACATTTTTATTTGACTTTAGAAAAAATATTCATTTGATATGAAAATATCACCTCAATTATTTAATGTGTGATAATGAAGCACAATATTTTCACAATTTGAATAGAAGCAAACATTATGATAACGTTTGTATACCGAACATACTAGATACGAAACTTCGTATCAGTATCGAAACATACCTGACTCAAAGCTTGTCTGATTTTCTAAAATTATCATTTCTATAACTTTTTTGGTCGTACAAAAGAACTGTACTATATATTCCTTCCTTTCTTCCCCAGTCCATTACTATAAATAACCGTAACAATTGAAAAACTGCAGCCTGAGCCTGACTAAATCTCAAATCGCATTTTTCCCTTACTGCATCCATCAGGTAAAGCAAGTCGAAGAATACATGGCGTACAGAAAATTACCGAGGGAGATGCGTCAACGTATCACCGAATACTTCGAGCACCGCTACCAGGGCAAATTCTTCGACGAAGAATGCATTCTGGGAGAACTATCCGAGAAGCTTCGAGAAGACGTCATCAACTATAACTGCAGGTCCTTGGTGGCGTCTGTACCTTTCTTCGCAAATGCGGATTCGAACTTTGTATCCGATGTTGTTACTAAATTGAAATATGAAGTCTTCCAACCTGGTAAGTTATTGCGCATTGCCGTATACCCCAAATAATCAACCTTAATCGTTTTTTTCTAATTATAGGTGATATTATCATAAAAGAAGGAACGATCGGTTCCAAGATGTACTTCATTCAGGAAGGAATCGTCGATATCGTAATGGCGAACGGTGAAGTAGCGACTAGTTTAAGCGACGGTTCCTATTTCGGTGAAATCTGCCTGTTGACAAACGCCAGAAGAGTGGCGTCCGTCAGGGCGGAGACGTACTGTAATTTATTTTCGTTATCTGTGGATCATTTCAACGCAGTACTCGATCAGTACCCCCTGATGAGACGCACAATGGAGTCGGTGGCGGCGGAGAGGTCAGTGCGTTGGTTGGTATACAAGAACCTGGAGAGGTTTTGTTTAAATTATGTTTGTTTTATATGATTATTTATATATATATAAATCACTTGCTTGCTGTGTGCTCTCATCTTTATGGTTTTTTAAGTGGTGGGTGACGTTTTTCCAATTAATAACTATTTGATACATTAATTTATCGAGAAACAAGAACTGTCGACTGAAATAAATGAAAAGAAAGATTTTACGAGCTAAAATCTATACAGTAAAAAAAAGAAGCAAAAAAGTTTATTTATGAAGCAGGTTTGGCAAATTAAAAAAAGGCATCGAGAAAGAAAAAATGAATAATAATAAGTTGCAATATTCAGTAAAAAAGAAGATTTAGGCAAAAACCATCATTGTGGAAAATACAAAGAAATCTCCAAAGTCCAAACGAACAATAAGACAAAACTCCCCTATGAGAAAAATTCAACGGATCAGTCTATGCTATAACAGCTATAATTCAATTCTAACCGACTTTTCAACGTTTCCCCGTAACTCCATTACAGTAATTTCAATAAAATAAAATAAAACTCGCAATAAACTTCGACTCTCAACAGTATGGAAGCCGAAACAAATATTTTTTACTGTTACTGTTCGAACAAAAACGGTAAGAAAGTTGTAAGAAGCAAAAAAAAATACTGTAATTCAGCCTTCAAATCCAAAAATAGCTACACAACCCCACGTGATATGATATTAAACGAAATAAAACCAATGACTAACTATATTCTATAACTATACATTTTTTAACGATTTCTGGACACTTATTGAAATAAACTAAATATCCAATTACCCAGTTTTTCGAGATCCTAAGCGAAGTTCCCGACGAGGCGACGTAAAATTACTCCAAAATCCCGTCAAAACGGAACAGATAGCTGATGCACAGAAAAATTCACCAAAATATTTGATATCCGAAAATCCCATAAACCAATCTATATTCAAATCCACCAAGTGAATATTAAGTTAACGCCTCAACGAGTAATCAGTTAGAACTGACTGTCCATTACCTGCGGGATCTAGATTCCCCTACCGCAGATGTACCGTAGAAACCATCGTCTAATCAGATGAAATAACTAATAGGCTGGCCATTTCTCGCGTTGACTGATTTTTACCGTCATCATATTTCTTTATTAGAATAACTAAGAACCAAATAGGAGTTTGAATATTTCAAATTTGTGGAACTGGCGCAGCTATTGTAAACCACACGAAGCGGTACCTTATGTATGAATATGTACTCAGTGACATGAAACCCGAACACCCAGTAATGGCATAAATAGCAGGGAGTTCGTAATACGTAAATTATTAGAATTTCACTCCAATAGGGTTTCTGCTCAGCAACTTTAATTATGGGTTCAAACACCACGATTTCTTACACATTACTTAATGCGTTTAGGCATACTCACAATCAGGTGATCAATATACTCCTAGGGTATCTCATTCCATGCCACCATTATATCATGTCGAAGACCCATCTGATTTTGAGGAGGACGTTGTAAATTTCTTAACCTTCCACTGACTATTTCCCACACATGTTCAATTAGTGACAAAACCGGCGATCTTGGGGGCTAAGGTAGGAGATGCATTTGAGCCTAGTGGAACTAGCCCAAGGTTTGTTCGAGGATCGAAACATAATCAATCCTCCTTCTGGCCATCCAAAATGTATAACTTGTTGACGGGTCTTCTCAGTATCGTTCCATTTGCGAGCGACGATTCAAATTTTCTTGTCTTTTCTGGGGTACAAACGAAGTACTCTCCTTTTTACTAGATATTTCTAGGTGAGTTTGGGTCAACCATGATGACGATATCTCCGATTTGAACAGATCTGGTATATTAGTATTTACTTCTATTATTACAATTTCAAATGAAACTTACTGTTTCTAGATAATTCCACAATATATTGAAAAAAAAATGTTAAAAATTGTAAGAAATTTAACAACTGTTTCGATATTAAATATCGTCAGAATGACAGAAGTTACATTTCATTTGATGCATACCTGAAGTTTAATAATTATTTTTAGCTTCACCAAGAAGTGACCTACCGTGTGATTGACTTAATATATGTTAATAGAAAAAAGAAGAAGATATGATAGTGAAGCTTAGATATTATTGGCCCTGTGGGGATATCCTGAATATCTTTTTCCAATTAAGATAAGTGGAATGATATAGAAAACCAGGAAAACAATATCTGCTGATATTTACAATTATCACTTAAGAAGACAGTTTAAAAGTGGAGAACTCCCTAGATTTATCTGTTCATTGACGACTTAATATTGTGGGTTTCTTAAGTGTCATCTAATTTCTAATTTTTCAAGGAAATTTAGTTCTTGTTTCTTATCACAAATATGTAGTACTTCTAGTTCTGTGTTAGGTGTCAATGAATGATTGGTGTCAAGTAGATGTATAGGTCTTTGTAAAAGCACACTATGAGGGTACTTCCTGGGGAGCTGCAGAACGTACTGTTGTAATTGGTTTCAGGTTCTGCTCATTCAGCCACTGCTACACCTTGTGGTAGGTTCTAAATGAATGTTGCCTGGAAGCTGCTGAAGTGGGGGGAAATGCGGCCAACTTGAACAATAGCCTGTAAGTAACACTGATAGCGAAAACAATCTAGATCTTCAGTGTTTTTGGCTTACGACTGACGAAAAAAGATAGAGAGTGTGTGATGAAGAGGGGCGAGTGGAAGGTAGGTGCATGAGGTCAACCGGCCACGCACGGCTTTATACTGGCGGTCGCGCTTCGGTTCTCGTTCCCAGTATTTTTACGTTTGTAACCCTCTGTGGTGCCCCATAGCCTCTTTTGGACTACAATACGATTGTAAAATATTACTTTTCAGTAAAATTCTTCAGTTATTCTTGTTGTAGTTATAAATTAATTTTTCCTAAAAATCTAAAAAGAACTAGAATTTCTACTTTTAAACCATCCGTAACTCTGGAACCTTTCACTTTACAGAGATTATGTATAGCACCATTTTTGTTCCCATTTTAATGTACATTATTTTTATGTATGGTATTTTGCGCGTTAAACCTCATAGTTTTCGTAATATTTATGAAAAACTGATAAAAAACTACTAATACAAACTTGTACCTCCCTCCATCCGAAACCCGACGCTCGAAGTGGTGTAACTTATTACCAAACAATATACGGACTTGATAAAGCAATTTGATGTTGGAGGGAAACTTTTACTTTGGATGTTGAAGTTAGGCCGTTTTTTGGACTAATTGCAGCATACTATATAACTGTGCTATGAAATGGAAAACCAGAAAAACTATATCTGCTGATCTTCACAATTATTACTTTAGAAGTCAGTTTAAAAGTGGAGAACTCCCTAGATTTATCTGTTCATTGACGACTTAATATTGTGGGTTCCTTAAGTGTCATCTAATTTCTAATTTTTCAAGGAAATCTAGTTCTTGGTTCTTATCACAAATATGTAGTACTTCTAGTTCTGTGTTAGATATCAATGAATGGTGTCAAGTAGATTTTTTGCCTAGAAGGATTTATCTGGTTGTTTTAGTATGTGTGCTCGTAAGTGTTCACTGTATCGGATTTCTAAATTTCTAAGGGTTTGGCCCGAATATACAGCATTGCATTCTGGAAATTTAACATTTTACATTTAACAATTTTGTATTCACGTTACTTTCTGTTTCCAAAAGAAATTGTAGTATTTGTTGCTAAAGATATTATCATTAGTAATACAACAAGTGTAATGATGATTATCGAAATACAAATTTCTCCGATTTTGAGAAACAAAGTGTTGTTTGGAAACCGCACGAGCACGAAAAGAAGGAAGCTTGCAGAACATCAAGCCCCAAAGCTCCTAGATACCAAACTTAATTTCTCTTCAGAGGTGAAATATTTAGGGGTTACCTTTGACAGTAAGTTAACGTGAAACTCCCACTTAGAAAACAGAGTTAAAAAAGCATATATTTCTTATGAGCAGTGTCGTAGAACCATCGGCCGCACCTGGGGAATGTCACCTAGGGTTGCTACCTGGATCTACACTGCCATCATCAGGCCTATGCCAACGTAGGGCGCGATTGCCTGGGGAGCTAGAGCAAACCAGCTGACAGTCGCCCGTAAACTGGACCAAATCCAAAGAACAGCATGCCGCAACACAACAGGAGGCATGAGAACCACACCAACAAGAGCTATGGAGGTAATCCTCGGTCTCACTCCCCTTGACATATACATCAAGGAGATTGTTTTGATGACCATGGCATGTCTGCGCTCTACTGGTATACAACCTGATGTAGGATCCGGTAAACTGAGACGTAACTTGTGGCATGAGGCTCTCAGGGAGATCCCACTGCTGCAGGCCAATACGGACTCGATTCCACCGCGATATGCCTTCAACAGGCCCTACAAGGTAATCTTTAAAAACAACTCACAAGGCCTATTGGAAGTAGGCGTAATCCGCATCTTCATAGACAGGTCTAAATCCAATGTGGGCTCAGGATGTGGTATTTTTTCCAGATCCCTGAATCTAAACATAAAATGGGCAATGGGTTGCAATGCAAGTGTTGCCCAAACAGAGCTCACTGCTATCTGCATCGCTGCTAAAGAGATTACCAAAAGGAAAACCACAGGAAATAATATATACATCCTTACGGACAGTAGACAAACACTACTAGCCCTGAACAGACCACGTAGTACATCAGGCCTAGTACTAGAATGCCACATGGCCTTAATCGAAGCCTGTAACAACAACACGGCCACTTTAGGCTGGATCAAGGGTCATGAGAAATCGAAAGGAAACCGTATTGCAGACTCGCTAGCCAGGAAGGCAGCCTCCCAAAAACTCTTGGGACCTGGCACTTTCATTAGGCTATCGGCGTCAGCGACGGCCGAACTATTAAAGGAACACTCCCTTAATAAGTTTAAGGGTAGATGGGACGACGCAGAAGGCTGCAGGCTTGCCAAGGAACTGCTACAGTATCCGGATAGCAAAGTAGTCAAAAAATACGTGACTATGAACAGGCGGAACCTACGAACAACCACGGGAATTCTGACTGGTCACTGCCACCTACGAAAACACCTTCACAGACTGGGTCTATCTAACACCCCACTTTGTAGAGGATGTGAACAAGAAGGTGAGACTGTCGAACACATTCTTTGCGAATGTCAGACACTCTCTCATTTTAGGTTTCAAGTATTCGGCGAGCACAGGCTAACATACGCCAATATGAGAGAACTTAATTCAGGCGACGTTATCGCCTACTTCAAGGAAGTAGGCTGGATGACGAGCTAGAAGGAAGTTTTGAACCTCAGAAAGATGCACAATGGGCCAATTGTGGCCCAAGTGCTGTGGGGCCACCCACCCTTCAAACCTTTACAGATACAGAAAACAACTAATGACAACGCGAAACACACAGATAGGAAAATTGCATGTATCCAATCAGGTGCCGAAATACAAAATCGAGAACATGGTGTTTTCAGATATCAATCCTCATATTTAAACCAATCGAAGGCGCGTATTTTGTATTGAGTGAAATAATCTTTGGAATATTATTAGATATATTTCCTGCATATGTGATGGTCTTATAACTTTTCACTTCTTTAGTTTGCTGAGGAAATATTAGTTGTAATGCCACTTTTTCCTCTTTTTTATTAATTAGTTTATTTATCAAAAAGTTATAAAACCATCACATATGCAGAAAATATGTCCAGCAATATTTCAAAGCAAGAAATACAACAATTTCTTTTAGAACAGAAAGTAACGTGAGTACAAAATTGTTAAATATAAAAATAAAAATATCCCCATTAAAGAATATAAACTCAAATGTCCAGAATGTAATGCCGTATATTTGGGTCAAACCCTTAGAAATTTTAAAATCCGATACAGTGAACACTTATAAGCATACAGATTAGAGCAACCAGATGAATTCCACTACGTAAAACATCTACTTGACACCAATCATTCTTTGACACCTAACACAGAACTAGAAGTACTACATATTTGTGATAAGAAACAAAAACTGGATTTTCTTGAAGAATTTGAAAGAATTCGAAATAAGAAGACACTTAAGAAACCCACAATATAAAGTCGTCAATGAACAGATAAATTTAGGGAGTTCTCCACTTTTAAACTGTCTTCTTAAGTGATAATTGTAAAGATCAGCAGTTATACTGATCATAGGGCTAATAATATCTTAGCTTTAATATTTGTTATATATCTTCTTCTCTTTTTCATTACAAAGTAGGTCACTTTTTAGTCTAACCAAAAATAATTATTAAACATCAGGTAGGCATCAAATGAAATGTAACTTCTGTCATTCTGACGATGATATTTAATATCGAAACAATTTTCAAATTTCTTAGAATTTTTATCATTTTTTTCGATATATTGTGGAATTATCTAGAAACAGTAAGTTTCATTTAAAACAGTAATATGAGTAGATTCCACGAAGTAAGGATTGAGACAGTTAATTTAATTTCCTTCTCTTGACTAAATATGGTTAATACTATTGCGTCCATTTTCTCCAGAAGTGATCTGTCAATCTTTGAGAAGCCCTCCATTTGTAAAACAAATTAAGGTCTTTTATATTTGTATCTGCACAAGGCACAGCTGCATACGATGGCCCAATTAAAAAGTGATTCGTCGTCAGTGCTTTAACGTCATTTGAGTCAATAGAAACATGGGTAAGAGATCCGGTATTTATAACATTTTTTATTTTTCGACAAACTCTGTACGAAGTACGAAGTAAAAATTTCTTTCATTGCCTTCTTCACCGAGAACATGAGTCTCTCCCAAACTCCACCAATTTGGAGCTAACGGACAATTGTAGAACCAACTAGTACCTTTTACAGAACAACATTTTGAAAATTTCCTTATGGTCTAATTCTCTTAATGCTTCCAAGAGTTATTTGTCGTCGCCTTTAAACTTTCCTCCATTGTCACTGTATATATCTTCTGGAAATTCCCGTAAACATCCAAATTGACGAAAAACTTGAATAAAACTGTTAGTGCTCAAGCGATTTTAAAATGAATAGCTCTGGTTGCCATGCAAGTGAATATTGCTCCATATCTCTTTTTCGGCTCCTGTTTACTGCGACATTGATTGGTCCAAAAAATCAATTCCAGTTTTGATGAAGCATCTTATGGTAGGTTCCAGTTGGCACAGTGGTAGTAGTCCCATAATTGGTGTTTCTAGTACAACTTTGTTCTTTTCACATTTTTGGCAAGATTTTCTTACTGTCTGTCGAATTCGTAAGATCCAAAATCTCTGCCGCAAATTGTTTATTACTGTCTCTTGTTTCTGATGACATATTTTTTCATGGAAATATTGAATAATTAATTCGGTTATTCTATATCTTGGATCGACTATCACTGGAATCTTCAGTTCGTCTGTAAGATGAATTAAATTGTTTAGTCTTCCCCCCAGGCAAATAAGTCCATGTTTATCCAAAGTACAATTAAAAATATAAAGTCTACTAGTTTCAGGAATGTGTTTACTTGCATTCAGAAGATTAAGCTCTTCAAGAAAATAATCCAATTGAACCTTTTTAAATAAAAGAATTTCTGCCTTTTTTATTTAAGTATTACCATTCTTTTTTGTCATGTTGTCAATAAATCTTAAAATCCAAGCAGTAGATGTATTTAATCCATTCCACTTCGAAAATATTTTAAGGTCGGGAATAATAAAATCTTCTAAAAGGGTATTTACAATATTTAGAAAAATAATTTCTAAATCTAGATTATATCATGGTTTCATTAAGTCGGACTTTTCTTTATGCCGTTGATCTATGGCGCCTTTTAAAAATGCCAAATCACGTAGCCTAGTGCTATCTGAAGAGCAATAAAGTTTTCTGGATTTTGTTGCTTCATCAGCAACATTAATCCTTGTGGGAACGTAATTCCACCGGCAGGCGTTTATCAAATCTTGAATTTTAAGAAATATCTGAGCTTCAGATCTAATCCAATGCAGAACGGTGTTGCTCTCAGTTCAATAGTAAATTTTCGAAATTTTTAAAGTTAAATGGGATGTCAACGAATGTCCTAGTCGAGAGGCAATTAAAGCTGCCTAAAGCTCGACCGTGGTATAGATATAGGACACAAGGGAGCCACTCGAGCTTTGGCTGTTAAAAATGTTTTCTAGAGATTGTATTGGTATTCTCGACTCTCAGTTAAGCTACAGCTGCATAACATCTGTCGGATGCGTCTGCAAAAATATGTAGTTGTATTCGGCTTGTCTATCGGTCAAATGTAAAATATTGTCTGGGTATGGAAAATGTATATATAGTTTATAGACCGGTTCACCATGAAGTCCATTTCTTTTCAAGAGGTTGAGAAATTCCGTCGTCCCAATCTATTCTACACCTCCATGTCCTGCAACAGTATTTTGCCTTGGATTACAAATTTGGGCAGAAAACACAAGGGATCAAAAATAGACATGACTATTTTTAAAATGTCTCTTTTGGTTGGTTGTCGTCTATTTTCAAGGATGTCCTTGTTCATTTTGGCGAAGGATGTCTGAAAGCCAAAGGTGTCTTTAAGAGGATTCTTTCAACTGAACTGAACATTGTGAATCATCGCCTAACTTTTTGTCTCCATGAGCCTTTAAATTCACATCAATTTCGTAGTAAGTAAAGTCGCAGAATTGCCTGCCCAGTTGCAAATAACGAATCCTCCCTATTTATTTACATAAATGATATCCTTAATCAAACTCTTGTCCTTCAGTTCCGTGTTCCCATTTCCTAAATAGTCGACAATGTAAAAATCCTGAATTATGGCCCTGGATGCCTCCTCAAATGTAAGTACTTGATCAAGAGAGTTTTGGATTCGAATTCCTGTGCAAGGCAAGGACTGCACTTTGCACCAAAGAAAACTACGCCAATTTCATACACATCTGTCTATTCCTCGCCACAAAAATCTCTGAGCACATCGGTCTTCCACTCTAACTTAAATCTGTAAAAACATCTCTTTAATATCGACTGTAAAGGCGTACTTTTTAGTTCTAAAATTAAGAAAAATATTATAAAGAGAGTTATACATATCAGGTCCAGTAAGCAAAGAGTCATTGAGGCTTACTCCAGCACCTGCATCATAGACAATTCTGAGATTAGGCTTGTTCAGGTTTATAACCCCAAAATGAGGAAGATACAAAAATTTTGGACTTTTGTCCAACACTTCTTCTTCAGAAAGTTTCCTTATGTTGTGTATCCGCCATCTTGTTACACAATAGGATTTTCCAAACGACTCATATTTGTCCACCTTCCGTTCAGTACACATAAGTCTCCTCAAGGCAATAGTACTACTTTTTGGTAGTACTAGGTCTTGATTTCTCGTTTCAAATCTATCACCATTTCCTTTCAATATTTTGTCAATTATGGTATTTGCTCTAACGTCTTCTTTGGATAGTGTCTTTGTCTCACTGTCTATTATTCCAGTATTTTCAATATTCCATTTTTGTTTGATTACGTCGTAAATTATATCGAATTCAGCTTTTTCAAATTGACTGACATGACAAACATCAATTTTTCGAAGCAAAACTACTCCCTATGTGTACATTGCCATGAATGACCCAACCCAAAAATATTTTGCTGACTGCGGGTCCATTCCATGACCCATTTATAACTTGTCTAGTTGTAAATAAAAGGATATTTACCTCGAATGCTGTCTGGCTCTTTGTGTTCAGCCTTCTTTGTGCCATACCTGCTATCATCGGATAAAAGTATGCACACTCCTGTTTATTCTACCACAATTTTCTCGGAACGACAGTCCAGCTTCCCGAAGACCCACAATTCGTCCTCCCTCGAACTCTGTTAGCTGTCGATAATTTGCATTTCTTCGCACTCTAGGCATGATAAACACTAGCGAATTCTTGTAAGACAACGTTTAAAACCACTGTATTCGAATCAATTCAATATACTACCGTAATCTACTACATCCTTATTTATCAGACTCTTCAGAACAAAAATAAAGGACAAAATGTCACAGTATAGACCTATCAGATCCGGAGTACCACAAGGTTACTTACTGTGACCATCATTGTATTTAACCTACTCTTATGACACCCCAGTTTTAAACTACACTAAAGCAAGTATATTTACCCGCGACTCCGTCACTCAATCGAATCTTAGAAATATACACAAACCTAGAAGACATATTTTTGCTCCAAAAATGGAAAATAAAAATAAACTAACAAAAATCACAACCTTATCAAAAGAAGAATGTTCCTCTGTTTGCATCAACATAATAACAATGTTTTAAATACTTAGGAATGCACCTAGATGATGTACTACATTGGAGAGATCATATAACGAAAAAAAAACCAAACAAATAGACCTGCGGATGTGGGAGTTAAACTGGTTTCTTCGCAGAAATTCAAAAATGACTTCAGAAAAAAATTAGGAGCAATGGCATAGAGTTGTTGTAGGTATGCTAGCACATCTAGTGTCGAGGGTCTAATACGTAGTAACTACCTGTAGAACTTACAAGGAAATATTTTGGAGTCTACACAATATGGGGGTACTATTTATTTTAGTAATAAAAACATGGGAGTGGAGTTGTCTATCTGAAATAATCGTTATATTTTTCTACCAAATGCTACTTTCAAAGTTAATTCCAAAATCTGTTTTATAATTCTTATATAAGCGTAAAGTCAGTGTTAATGAAATCAAATAAAAATCCATAATTTAGTATTTAGTCGACAGTTCTGAGATTCTGTGGTTGTGGAAATTTTGAAAATGTTAGGACTTCCCTTTATGTTATCAAAATGCTCTCAACAATGACGGAGAGCTCATTTTGATTGAAAAAGACTCATAAACAGAATATTAAGTTGAAACATGAAGTGAAGTAATTTTTAAAATACTAAAATTATTATGATTTATACGAGGTTAAAAACAATCAAAAAAATGCAGGTGACTAAACTTCTATAAAGTTAACAGAAATGCGTAACTCAGTTCATACGTAAACATATCTCATTAGTTTAGATTGTGAATAATTTGTAAATATAAGTGACATTCTTTAAATTGCATGTTACTAAACAATGTTTGCCATAATAATTGTTTTAATATTTTGGTTTGCGTGATTATTTAATAGACCAGGGCTGAAGCCTTTAAAAATGGCAAAATAATAGTAGGATGCAACCCATCGGAAAAGGAAGAGAATATAACAAAAATTAAAAGAGTCGGGCGATCTGATGTCGGGAAGTGGAAGGGGGTGTGTTTTTAAGGGTAAAAAAGTGTTTATTTCGTTTTCCAGCAAATCTACAAGTCCTATGGAAAAAAGTTAAATAGCAAAGTTGTAGGTAATAGGAAGATCTACAGGTTGGCGAATTGATTTTGGCAGTTGTCGATGCGCGAGAAAGTCATACAACTTGACAACGTTGTAAACGCAGTTACCAGGAAGAGCAGGCGACGTACATTCTGCATGCAAATTTTCAAAGGTTGTGAGACTGCTTACACGTATGACATTTTGAATTTGGATTTAAAAATAATAAATTGTGGCACATGTATAATGCTATAAAAAATCGAGTTTACAAAACAAAATAACATTAATGTACTCTTCATTACTAATTAAATGAATAAGGAAATAAAAATCATTAGATTTTTCTACGAAGATTGGTTTTTTTTGTACAGACATAATTATTTATTGCTTCAAAAATCATACGGGGAATTCTATAATTACCCTTCATTATTTTATGTGATGTAAATAATAAATAATAAATAGATTCCAAGAGACACAAACTTCCACCTTTACTTCAAATTAATGTCTTTTAAGTGGTCCCTTCGTAACATTCGTCATTGAGGTTCATTTGTATATAAATTGGAAGTCAGGTAGATTATGCAGATACAGCGTACAATATGATAAGGATTGTTAAACGACTTTCTAAATTTAACAATGGCCAACAATTTTTCCTATCTGTTCGTAGTAATAGTTAATGACATACCTACCTGTCAAGCGTTCTGAAATTGTTATTCTTAATAATATGTAGTAGATAATAATGTAAAAATTCGGGTTTATACATAAAATTTGAAAAACAGATTGTGGAAATCGCCTTTAGAGATGGTGTAATAAGTATACTAATAATATAAATAAAATATTAAAGTTTTTGTGTGGTAGATATTTGTACTTTCATATGTAAATTTTTGGGTTTTTTGCAAATATTTACTATGAAATTAGAACATCCCTTCACACTTTTTACAGAGTTAGGACTGGCAAAACAAAAAAATCTTGGTTCTGGGTGCCGTCAATTATTGTTTATTTAGAACTATGTACAGATGTGCTACAAATATTATATTACTCTAGTGGAATTCGTCTCTAATATCTACAATTTTATAACAACTATTTACATTTTTACATTTGTTGCATTTAATGTATTCAGTCATACCACCTACAAACAAACACTATGATGAAAAATATGTTTTAGATGTACAGGGATCGTCAATAGTAAAATAATGATGTGCATCTACAAATGATTCTTCAAAATCACTTTCTATATCAACTTCATCGTCCTCGCTATCTCCGTCTTCGGCCAAATTAATAATAATATTATCTACAACAGTATCTAAAAGTGGTTCATTGTTCATAAATTCATCTTCTTAACATGGTCACATCTAACTTTCCAATCATTTGCAAAAAATGTGTCAAAAAATTTATTACAGAGTTCTTTAATATTTGTAAAATTGAAGGTAACATTTCGTTTGACCACATATTCTTTAAGTGTCGCCCAAACACTTTCGATCGGACTTAATTCCGGGTGATAAGGGGGTAGCCTTAAAACTTGCAATCCATGTCTAATAAACAATTCATCAATTTTATAAGTTTTATATTGCGGTTTGTACATTTCTACAACGTTATAAAGATCCGGTTTTAACATTTGTTCACTGTAATATATGTTTCTTTCAGAAAGCCAGTTTTTAAATTGTTGTTTAGTCCAAGCGGTCGTCGGTAATTTTTCATTTAGAACATTGTGATATGTGGCGTTATCAATTATCACAACAGCTTTTTGTGGTACGTTTGGAATAAGTTTTTTTTGTACCCACTTCTCATAATTTTCGTACGTCATTTCATTATGATAATCTCCTGCTTTTGACTTTGAGTTCCACATAATACCAGCATTAGGTACAAAACCATTTTCACTTCCTGCATGCACAATGATGAGCCTATTACCTTTCTTAATCCTTCGTTACTCTTGTCGCTCCATCCTTTAAGGTGCGTGTGACATGAATGAATGTGAGTTTCATCCATATAAATGATATGTTTGTTCTGTTCTCTGCACTTTTTTATGTTTCTTAAATATAGTAGACGTAAATGTCTGATTTCGTGAGGCTCCATCAACAAACTTCTGTTGTTTTTCATGTTGGTTCAAAGAGAACCCAAATAATGTATTTGTTTCCGCAGAGATTCGCGTTTTTCTGCGAAGCTATAACTATCTGCAAATATTTGGTGTACATTTCTTAACGTGGGTACTATTTTCTCGGATATGTGATAATGTATTATGCACCTTCTAAGCACACTTTTGTCGAATTGATACATATGGATACTGGACGTTCTTTGTTTTGTAGTAGGCACATCAGTGTCAGCATTACTTCCTGCCAGAGCTTCTTTTTTAATACGGGAAAGCGTAGCAGCAGAAACCCGTTCAATGACCTGACAATAAAAAAAGTCGATATAAATGTTGTATTGAACGTTTTACTCATGTGTATTTTTATACAAATAAAATAAGGAATTAGTTAAATTGGTTTTCAGTGATCACTCTTTGAAATAAAAATTTTTGTCATGGTTTTCGGCCATTTAGAAGAAGTTATTAAATTCAAAAATACTATATTACGTTTCTGCTCATTAGTTGTTTTAAACGATGTTTAGATTTTAGTTCAAACATATTTTAATATGACCAAACCGCAATAACTGATATCGGAAGATGGTTCAAAACAAATAATAAAATCGAAACGTAATAGTGATAGGTATGAAATGAGTATAATAATTATAATTATAAGCTAAAAAGCGTATTACATTTAAATAGGTATCTTACACAAAATAAACATGTGCCTTTTTATATACTTCTGTAGACAGAACGGAGTTTTTATTTGTGCAACAAGTGCTTAAAGTGGTGCTTTTTTTCACGAATGGAAAAATTGACGCATGAGCCGCAGGCATGCAAAAACCAAAAAATGTCTTATTTAGGTTGCTCTAAATGGACCAAAAATGGCGTCCATTTGTTTGTAATGATGACATAACGGTGCATAAAATTGACACATGAGTGCATAAAATACCTTGCCTCACCCTAATGTCACTTTTTTAAATCGTTTTAAAAATAAATATTTTATGTACGAAAATCGATTTAAAAAATTTACTATCGAGTGTAAATTTGTGAAATAATTACTTTGTTTTAAAAATGTTATCGCAATAATTCAAACTTACCTTTGTTAATGGAATTGTCGACTTGCCATTATTTGCCTCTTCGGTCATGACATTTGAAACGTTCAAAATTATTTCACGACACTGCTCACTCAACTTTTTATGAACAACTTTACTTTCTGGAGTCGCCATAACAAGTTAGTATTGCACAACCCCGGTAATCACACTTTTCTCTGAACTGTACTGTCGAAACGATTCTTACAAATTCTGCCAGCGAATTGAGCTCTTGCAATCCGCATACGTCTTTGCTACGGCGCATCGGAAGTTGCCAAAATTCCGACTTCCAAAATTAATTTGCCAACCTGTACAACTTTTGTATTCACACTTTTTTCACATAACCGTAAAATTGATGTGAAAAATTCAAATAAGCCTTTGGTTTTTTATTTTTATCTTTTACAAAAAATTTCTTTTTTCACGAAATTTGGTGAAAACTTACCATTTTTGTTTCCCAAACACACTGTAACTTTTTTTATTTGAAATATTTATTTTTCACCTTATTCTGACTTAATATCGGAAAAGGACCCTAATGTTCAATCGAAAATTCTCGCGTCGAAATGTCAGCTTTTTTAAAAAAAGTCGATATGCTTTTTGTGCGTTGGAATCTCTACTTTTAAAGGTGCAAAAAAATATACATTACTATAATAAATGTTCTCAGAAAATGCAAATAAAACGAAAAAAACTCGACTCCGATTTTTTTTTAATCATTATGTGTAATTTTGAGCTATTTATTAAAATTTACACTTTAATTACTCGAAAAACGTAAGATTCCATGTTACTTTGATAAACAAAAAAATTGTAAATCGAAATATGATTAACAACCAAATAAGTTCATTAAAATTAAGACAGTATTATTATGAAAACCATACAAAATACCATTTTAGCAAGAAAATTTCTTATCTAACTAGAAAAATAAAGACGAAATAATAAAAAGAATTCAAGTCGCAAGGATTTTCCTGTAAACAACCGGCAGAAGATGCTGATGCCAGAGATACTAATAAAACTGTCATTGTTGTGGGTCAATATATTGATGTTTTGGCCCTTTTGAATTAATTAAATTCAAATAATCATGACATTTATTTTCTCAAGCCAGATTCTGGAAATGTAGAAAATCTATTTTTCACATCTAATAGTTTCAAATATGAATCCTTCAAAAATATCGTTGCATTTCTGCATTGTTTTTCTGGATGCGAAACAACATCTGGATTTGCCGGAAAATGGAAGAAAAGTATCGTAAATTCATTATTGGACGATAAAAAATTTTTAAATTTGCCCAATATTGTTCATAAAAAAGATGCAAACAAAGAAGATATCGAAAAAAATGGATTACAATTAATAAAATCTATTTATAAATGTAGAAAAGATGAAATAACACTGAATCAATTAAGATTTCAAAAATATCAATTGGCAAAAATTAAATCATCTTTTATATTGGCAAATCTCCCGCCCACAGAAGGTGCGTTGTTCACTGCATTCTTTTGAAAGTTTTTTTTATTGGGAACAAGGTTATAACTATAATATATTCTTATTAATCATCTCACCATTATTTTGTAGTATATGTTTATAATACTGTGTTTACCATATTATAACTAATCAATTGAACTAATCTTAATTTATTTTGAGGATGCTTAGTGTGTAAACAATATTAACGGAATTTTGTAATAAAACATTGATTTCGGTCAATGGGACTGATACGGAAACACTGAATTTCTGCTAGACCTCTTAATCACTGTGTAACAGTTGCTTAGTGTAAAAATACCTAATAGAAATGAATTTTCTTTTAGAATATCTGTCCAGATTTTTTTAGTTATAAACTCATGGACAAAATTGACACAACACTTAAAATTTTGCATATTTTTTATTCAGAATTTAATTTTCAATCGATTAAAATGATTTTTTTGGCACATTGTAGTAAATTCATTGAAATTATCAGCAGCCTTTTTATTTTTTTAAATATAAATTTTACAATTTAGTACACCAGGTGGAATGTACCGTAAATAATAAACACTGTGGGGTAAACTGAAGGCTACACATTTTTTCTTTGCAAATGCAAATGATTAGAAAAAAATCTCTACAATTTTTGTAATTCAAATTTAACATACAGTGAATTGTTTACAAAATAAATTGTAGATGACTGGTGTCAATTTTGATAAAGAACAGAAATAGATATTTCTTCTATTAAAGCATAAAAGGTGTGGTTTGAGAGTTTTTTTTTCAGTTTTTGGATTGAGAAGCAAATAGAGTAGTTTGTAAGGCGTAGTATTATGAATTGGGCAAATAATATAACCAACGTCGAATTCTAAGGGCTACAACTTTGATTCAATATGCGTTATGTGGCCAATTTGTTAGGAGTGAGTACTTCAACCATCAGTAGAATGTTCAGAAAATTTAGGGGAACTCTTTTGCTGAAAATCGCGAAAACCCCACTTGGTGACCTTTAACCCTGAGTAAATCGTATCGGATCGACGAGGACTTTTTAGATTTCATTTATAATGGTGTTTTGAACAATCCTACCAACTTTGAGCTGGGTGCGAACTTTTGTACCTTTACTCCTATTTTTTGGTCAAATTTGACCGGACTATATATTCAGTTGGGAGTACGGTCCTGGCGACTAGTAAAAGAAGAAATGTCAAAGTGCTCTCTTGAAATAATTCGAAATTTTGTAGGAATATAAGAAACAAAAATTTTGTGAATAAACCAAAGTGTGAAGTTAATGTGTATCAATCACAGAGATTAATTAACAAAACATTTA
This sequence comes from Galeruca laticollis, assembly GCA_963921935.1. NCBI lineage: Eukaryota > Metazoa > Arthropoda > Insecta > Coleoptera > Chrysomelidae > Galeruca > Galeruca laticollis. The sequence continues at coordinate 79,690,453 of OY998176.1, forward strand.
CTTAACCGTAAGTACAAAATCTTGAAAATATATCTGAAACCTGTTTAACAATCCAGAACGGTTAAAAAAAGCAACTCATTAATAAACAATTGGCAATAGAACTCTATAACCAAAATAAAATCTATAAGGAGGTAAAAGCGAAAGTCGGGCTATCCAATAACCAGATATCACAAAGAAGGCAGGGCCGGAGCGAGGAGAATTTAGAGGTGTGTAGTATTAGGAAAGGTCAGCCCGGGAAAGTGTCAGTTGCTGAACTGAGTAAGCGTTGATAATAACATTTGCGGGACGCTGATTCTATTACAGCACACACGGAAAAAAAGGAACCCTTTAAAAAATTAATAATGGTGAGCGATTCTACGGATGAGCGATATAAAGGAAGAAGAGATACAGGAGAAGAGGATCTAGAACCGTCCGGTAAAAATAGGAAGACAATGAGAGCACCACCACCAATAAAAAACAAGAAAGAGGAAAAGTTAGATCAAATTCTAAAATTGATGCAGAACGAAACTAAAGAAATGCGGAAGGAGCAGCAAGAATTGAGGAAAGAGATTCAAATAATAAAGCAGGAAAACGAGACCCTCAGAAAAATGTACGAAACAATACAGAAGGAGAATGAAGATATTAAGAAAGAAATAATAAATATCAAAACTGCTCAAGAATGGATAAAAGAAAGAAGGAAAAACAACGTTGTGATTACTGGGTTAAAAATAGATACGACGGATTCAAAGGAGTTAATAAAAGCAGTCACTACTTTCAACTGAAAATACAAATACAAGTTAGGTAATAAGGCTTGTTTGATAGAACTAGATAATGCAGAAGATAAAGAGAAGATTATACAAAATAAACAAAAACTAAAAAATGTAAAAGATGATGGAATTTATATAAATCATGACTTAAGCAAGAAAGAAAGTCAAAGACAAAAAGCAATACGAGACAGAGCACAAAGTGAAAGAAATAATGGAAAAACAGTGAAGATATGTTTTAGTAAAATAATTATTGATGGGGACGAATGGAAATTGGACAAATTAACGGAAGAATTGGTAAATTCAAAAAACGAATAAAATTCAAAGGAATGGAAAATACGCATACTAACCAGGCAACGAAAATGGCGATCCAAATGATAGAGAAAAAGTCAAACAAGAAAGGTACAATAAATATATTGAAGCAAAAAGGAAATAAAGAAACTGTTCAGATCGGCACATGGAATATAAGGACAATGTTAAAGGCTGGTAAAATGAATGAGATAGCTAGAGAAATGGGGAGATACAAGCTTGAGATATTGCCACTGCAGGAAATAAGATGGAAGGGTGATGGAAGAATAGATAAGGAAGGATACACACTTTATTACGTGGATGAAAAGAAACAAGGGAAAAATGGCACAGCATTTAGGGTGAATAAAAAGTTAAGAAACAAAGAAAAAACCTTCCAAGCGGTAAATGGAAGAATCTCAACAATTAGGATTGAAAATAAGCAAGCAAACCTAACAATAATAAATATTTACGCACCAACAGAGGACACAAATAGTGAAGACAAAGAAGAATTCTATGACAAGCTGCAAGAGGTTTAGGAGAACATATCTAGAAATGACATGAAACTAGTCACGGAGACTTCAATGCACAAATCGGAAAGGAGGAATATAACGAAAATTTTGCAGGCAAGGAAACGATACACGACAGGACAAACGACAATAGCTCAAGACTCTGCAATTTTGAGAGAAGTACCGACACTTTCATAATAAGTACCAAATTCAGACATAAAAAGGAGCACAAAGTGACATGGACAAAACCAGAAGGGAATCAGATAGACTACGCACTCATATCAAGAAAATGGCTGAAAACAGTAGAAGATACTCGTTCATTCAGAGGCGCTAATGTGGATTCGGATCATTTCTTAGTTGTGGTGAAAATAAAAATGAGGATACTAAGGAACGTTAAAACGGAAAAACGTAAATAACAATGGTACATAGATAATTTAAAAGAAGAACATACGGAAGAAAGATACAGACAAGTATTAAAAGATAGACTAACACAAAATGCAGATGGAAATATAGAAAAAAAATGGGAGAACATAAAAAACAGTATTACCAAAACAGCCGTAGAAATACTAGGACAAAAAAAGCAACAAGGATGTAAAGAATGGTACGATGAAGAATGTGAAAGCAAAAAAGAACAAAAAGATCAAGCACGAAAACAATGGCTAAATACAGGAGGAGATACAGAACTGAAAGAATACAAGAAAAAGAAGAAAGAAGCGGACAAGTGCCGTCAGAAGAAGAAATCAGAGTGGGTAAAGGAGCTTATGATGGAAATAGAAAGTGAGAATCGAGATAATAAAAAACTATATGATTACATAAGAAAACAAAGCAAAAGAAGCAAAGTAACGACCAGAATCAGCAAAAGAGAATGGGAAGCATATTACAAGGAGGATCTAAAGGAGGATGAGTTTACAGGAGCAAACTTTGAGCTAACAGCAGAAGAGGAAGAGGAATACCTCCCAACATATGCAGAATATGAAGAAATAATAACAAATCTCAAACATAAGAAGGCAGCAGGACCAGATGGAATAGTTAACGAACTGATAAAGAAAGGAGGAGAAGAACTAAAAAGCAAGATATATTAACTACTCATAAACATATGGAAGGAAGAACAAATGCCAGCAGAATGGCGTTTAGGTCTAACAATGCCAATCTTCAAAAAATGAGACCAATCAAAATGCTGTAACTACCGACGAATAACCCTGCTTAACACAGTATACAAAGTCATGACATCACTTTTAAGAAAGGAAATAAACAAATACGCAGAACATAAACTAGGGGAATACCAATATGGTTTCAGAAAGTGGTAAATCAACTATAGATGCAGTGCATGTAATGACACAGACGATAGAAAAAAGCTATGAATATGGAATTGATTTACATATATTGTTTGTAGATTTTGGGCAAGCATTTGATAGTATTAGCAGGCGTAAACTGATAGCAAACATGAGGAAAATGGGTATTCCAAACAAGTTAATTCGACTGACAAAATTGTCAATAAACAACTCGAAAACCAGAGTAATAACTAGTGAGTGCTATAGTGAGGAAATCTATATGGTAGACGGTGTGATGCAGGGGGATGCATTATCAACGGTATTATTCGATATAGCATTAGATGGAGCAATTAAGGCGATAGAAACAGGCACAACAATAGCCCAGGACATGACCCAAATAATAGGGCATGCAGACGATCTGGAACTTATAGCAAGGAATAAGAGCAATTTGGATAAAATGCTAGGTGACCTGATCGAAGAAGGAAAAAGCAGAGATCTGGAGATAAGCCCAGAAAAAAACTAAATATATGTTAGTCAGCAGGGAAACAACAGAGTGTATAAAATATATCAGAGTACAGAACCACAAGTTTAAAAAAGTAGCAAACTTCAAATACTTAGGTGTTACGATAAACGAGAAGAACGACAGTAATATAGAGGTGGCAGAAAGGGTAAAATCAGGAAACAAAGCATACTGGAAATACAGAAAATTTCTTAAAGATAAACATCTGACCAAAAACACCAAATTGAAACTGTATAAAGCCGCTATCAGACGAACAATGACATATGCCGCAGAGACAATCTCCTTGACAAATAAAACGAAGAAACTTTAAGGAGTGCCGAAAGGAAAATATTGAAAATTTTTTCTGGACCAGTCAAAACAGAAGAGGGCGACTTCATAACAATGATAATCCATGAAATTAAACAAAAAATGGAAGGACAGGATGTTGTAAAGTTCATAAAAGCCCAACGATTAAAATGGTACGGACACTCAGGAGGAAGCCGACAACAATAATAAGAAGAATAAGTGATTGGATACCACAAGTAGCAAGGCCAAAAGGAAGACCGAAGACAAGATGAGAAGATCAGGTGAAGGAAGATATGAAAAAACTGGATATAAGAGATTGGAAAACAGATATAAAGGACCGGAAAAAATGGAACAAGACAACAGAAAAAGCAAACAGTCGTGACAATCTATAGGAAAAAAAACAAGAAAGACGCGGAGTGACTTCCCTCAAATGAGGAAGTCTAAGAGCTCAAAAGAGGGGCCACCACTCTGACAAGCGTGAATAGCCTATATATGGTTATTTACAATAACCATGACATGCATTATTTTGGAATATATTAACAGCATGCTATGTTCAATTTTTTCAAGTTGTACTTGCCCCAAGATGTAAAAATAAAAGTTTTGTTTAAATGATTACACATCGAATGTGGTGAAATTGGTCTAGTTTGAAATTCAGAATTAATCTAGATGCTAGTAAAATTTATTTTTTCCAGGAAATCGGTCAATAAAACTTATAATTAGGTAACCGAAATTTGTAGTGACCAAGTGAAAACACAATAAGTAAAGTAAGTATCAAAAACCAAAAAAAACGCAAATCGAAAGTTTCAATGTTTAATTATAATATGGTAAACCAAACTACACTTCACTTAAGAATTGATTGTTTACCATAATGTAAATCTACGTAATGTACGTAGTGTCGTCAAAATGTGAACACAAAAAATTTATAGTAATAATATGTATTAAGTATAATTAAGCTATGCTGATGCTACTATATCATCTTGAAATGTAAGTTATCATAAACGAAATTGGGTGCTAAGTAAAGACTGGTCAGTTTTAAGTCAGCTCTCTTGAGATTTGTGTCAGCAAACTTCATTTTTCCTCTATTTTGTTCTATGTGAAATTTTTTTGAAACAAAGTTGGATGACAATAACATGAATCGAGACTTCATTTTACTGATGATATTCACTACTCCCTAAGCATTCACATTCTCTCGCTTCTTATAAGTGTTTAGATACAAGGTGTCCTCAATAAGGCTTATACAGTGTTAGGAAAATTCTGTGGGATCATATGTTTTATCGTCAATATGTTAGAAAAAGACAAAATACATATAAATTCAGTGTATTATTCTTTTTCGCTAACAGGATATCAAAGTGGAAAACGTCTGGTAGGCACCGCCCTCGAGAGACGTGTCCATAACGTCAATGTGTTACAATTTGTTTCTACATTTGAACAGAAACAGTGTTGCCAATATTCATTGTATATTTATATTAATTGTAAAATGCATTGTTCTAACATGAGAACAAGTTATAAGAAGCTTTAAATTATGATAATTCAAGGGGTTGTAACACATCAAGATAATTAATCCCATCTATTTGTTGAACATTTTAATGTAATGTAAAGCTGGAAATTGTTCTAGTTTTCAATTTGAAAGCGGTTAAAATATTTACTTTTTTTCAGATTTGGCAACGTGAAATTTGTCTCTGAACATCTGAGGCTTGAATCAGAGAATGTATTAGATATTTTATTATTTTATTTTTCCAATTACAACGTTATCAAAATTGATATATTTTGGTATATGCAATTGTTAAAACCTACTTAATTTCTGCAATATAAATGAAACTACGATATTTTTATGGGAATATTTTTATAAGACAATAGTTTATAAAACAATATTTTTTTTGGTCAACAAAGCTGTAAAATTTCTTCTCTGAGAAAATCTGACAACATCAAGAATTTATTATACCGAACATAAAACCTAACCGTAATTACTATAATCCATTATTAATTATTATCCAATCTGTTAGGATCCGTTCCAACAATAACATTTTCTAAAACTTCTTCCATAGATATATTTATAAAATATTGATGCATTTACTTTATCAATAACATGGGGTTATATTTCCAATTCTTCATCTGTCATTATATTTGATCTGTGTCAGAATACGTTATTTTTAGATGGCTTAAAATCCCTCCTTTTCTTGTTCAATATAATCGTTATTATTGATAAAGTTAACCATAACTACACATAAAATCTACGTTATATTTGTAGGCTTAAAAACTCTCTATTATAACTCATGTGTTTACAAATATCTCAATAGTAAACCGCATGTACCTAATTCCTACGCTCCTAATAAAACGATTTCGTCTACAACCGTAATTCTATTTTTTTTATCTATCCCCTCTCTCAATTTCCAATGTACAACTTTCCCTGACACGGTGCACATAATTTATCTATTATGCGATATTGGACCAGGACAAATCTACACAAACACTACAATAGTAGAACTCAATATCCCCAAAAGTTAAATGTTTGGGCTGGAATATTAGGTGAACATTTAATTGGACCATTTTTTATTGACGGCAATTCAACCGGACAAAAATATTTGAACATGCTGGAAAATCAAACTACTCCTGCCCTTATACAATTGGGTGTCAACTTCGATGATATTTGGTACCAACATGACGGTTGTGCATCACATAATTATCGACTAGCAATAAATTGTTTAAATACACAATTTTCCAATTGGCTAATCTCCACGAATGGTAACATTAGATGGCCTGCGAGATCTCCAGATTTAGCACGCAACGATTTCTTTTTCTGGGGTTATGTTAAAACGAGAATTTATGGATTCCAATAAAACAGACCCAATTCTCTGAATGAACTAAGGGAACAAATTCTACAAGTCTGTATGGAAATAACACCTCAAATGCTCGGGGGTTTATTCAAACATTTGATTTAAGTTCATTGAAGAATTAAGAAGTTTTTTTTAATTTTTTAATTTATTACCTATCAGAATATTACTTTTATCTAAAAATACTAGGTAGTTTCATTAGAATTTGATGTTATTTAAGTTTATTATCATAGCGTTTTTCAATTTGTACTGTGTGTGTTTATACATAGAATTCGTTTCTCATTTGACAACAAACGTAAAGAACACTAAATTTTTTTACTAATACATTCATACCCCAAATGTTCAGAGACAAATTTCACGTTGCTAAATCTGAAAAAAAGTAATGATTTTAACCGCTTTCAAATTGAAGACTAGAACAATTTCCGGCATAACAATAAAACTTTCAACAAATAGATTTATCTTGATCTGTTACAACCTCTTGAATTACCATAATTAAAAGCTTCTTATAACTTGTTCTCATGTTAGAACAATGCATTTTACAATTATTATAAATATACAATGAAAGTTGGCAACACTGTTTCTGTTCACATGTAGAAACAAAATGTAACACACTGACGTTATGGACACGTCTCTCGAGGGCGGTGCCTACCAGACGTTTTCTACTTCATGATATCCTGTTAGCGAAAAAGAATAATACACTGAATTTTTATCTAATTTGTCTCTTTCTAACACATTGACGATAAAACATATGTGCCCTCAGAACTTTCCTAACACTTTATAGTGCTTACTACTTGTTAGTGAAGTACAGTTGGTTTTATTTTGATCCAGAACTAAATTTTCAGAAGACAACACATTTCTAATCAGAAGATTGTAACTCTTGCTTCCACAACTCCAAATACGAGTTAACTATGTTAGAGAACTTGACATTTATTGACTTCCTGATCTTCCGGTGTGGTAATACGAAACTGTAGTTATAAAGTTGTCTTTCAAAAAAGATCATGGTGGTCTGCTACTACTGATTCTGAGAAGAATTAAATTCTTATGTACTTCTAAATGTCGTTGACTCTAGTTTCAACTGATCAACTGAGCATCCAATTTTGCAAATATATGCATGGCTACAGGAACATGGAATCTTATCAGTGTGAGATATATGATTTCAAAGCTACCTTCAAAATCATTGATATAATAACGAATCAAAACAATCAATTCTTTGCACACCACAAATACACTGAGACACACAGGTAGCGATTTACACATAATTTACAAAACACTTTCCAAAGTAATTTGTGATATTGGCACGCGAATTGATACACCAAAGTTGTTTTACTTAAAAGATGTTTTTCGCAAACTATTCAAAAGTTCAATCTATGTTTTTATAACAAAATAACTAAAGAAACATTGATTTCAAATATGCAATATCTTTTAAAGTAATCAATCTTTCAATTTTTGATATATATAAAAAGAAACATAAACGCAATTTTTTTTGAATAATCAAACCTTTAACTAATGTTTCATATTTAACATCGTATAGGTTTGTTTATTTCAACTACACAAGACACAATCATTTTTTATCAAAGCACATCAAATGCTTTCTGATTAATTTGCTATTAATATATTTTTTTCGAGCTATTATCAAATATTTACTTAGTAGTATGTATACTTTGAATAAACTTTCAAAAAAAACTACCAATAAAATTCGCTACAAAACTGCTAATGAATTTAAATCATTGTTAGTTATAGTTGTGTATCAACAGGAATAGATGTAGATGTTCTGTGAAACAATTTAATTTGTTTATAACTTCATAATATTTGAAGTACTCGTAATGTTCAATTTAAACTTGTAATGCGCACACAGTATCTTTATCAAACAAATGAAGGTATAATGAAAAAATGTTTTATACAGTGCATAAATACGGAATTCTACGAATATTAACAGAGGTATTGAAAAAGTTTACCTGGAAATTCATTCACTACAAACATTCCTAAACTATCTTCTAGGTATATAGTTTTAATAACGGAGAGTGGTTTGTGGATAAGCAAGGCAGATTCTGGAGCAGGAAACTGCAATAGGGGTAGCCTAACAAAGCAAACCCCCCGGAAACGTATGTAGCGGAAGTCATCTGGCACGTGTGTCATCTGTTATATGTGTCATCTGTCACGGGTGTCAACTGCCATGTGTGTCATTCATCAAGTGTTCTGTGATGTGCGTCTTATCTCATGTGTTCCGCGTCATCCATCTTGTATTCTGTCATTATTTTGTGTCATCTATGTGTGTGACGTAAACAGCATGCCTTCGTACAATTGAATCAGAAATAAAATTCTGCCACCATGGAGATTTGAACCACTAATCTATCGAACGAAAGGCGAGGGACCTAGCCACTTCGCCATGAAGACGATAATATTATATGGAATTAAATATGTTTAATAACAACAATTTACGATAAACAGATAATATTCATAGAGGGACACAAACACACACACACACACACACATTAGAGATTATGACAGATGACACGCCCCCACCACTCATGACTTCACACCCCCCCATGACGTCACACCCCCCCACCCCTCATGACGAGCTGCTAAGAAATCCAAGATGGCCGACTTCCGCTACACAAGTTTTCGGAGGGTTTGTTGTTAGGTTACCCTTATTGCAGCTTCCATCTATGATCTTGAAGGTGCTCCAGAATCCGCCTTTCTCATCTACTGTGGTTGATATCTATTTGGTCATTAAGAAGGTTACCTGAATATTTGTTTTTATTTATCTTAAGAGCTTCTAAAATATGTAATCCCAAGTATTTAGGTTCTACTTGTAAAATTTCAAAATTTGGGTCGAAAGTCGGTTTTCTAATAAATGATTTGAATAATTGGAATATAATTTTTTGTTGTCATAGCAACGTCTGTGCTCTGAAATTCTAGTTTTAAACTTTCTAAAAAAAAGTTCTACTGATATAAATTTTATCACAGTTGTCATTACCACAATTTAATGTATGTACTCCTGATTCGTTTAATTTTGAAGATTTAGATTTGTTATTTTTAATGAGTTTGGATAAATTGTAATCAGTTTTAAAGCAAATATTCATGTCTAAAATTTCTAAAAATAATTTAATTTCTAAGGATAGTGTTCCAAAGTATGTTAACCTTTTATATTATTTATTTTTATTTCTATCAGAAGGAAATACTTGTTCTAAAGTCTTAAGTTTTATTATCTTTTTATGTATCATATTGTCAATTAAATATGGATCGTAATTATTATGAACTACTATTTGTTTTATGATTTTTAATTCTTTATTGGAATTATTAGTATTTAACGGGACTGTTAAAAGTCTGTGTATCATACTATTGATAGCTGCTAGTTTATACCACCAAACCAATTCAACAAAAATCAAAGTCAAATAGTCTTATTTTCAGAAAAGCAGATAAATGAAATACCTAAAGAAGATTATATATTAAAACCAACAATTTTATACCGGCAAGAAATTTTGAGACCTTAAAAAAGACCCAAATAATAAATTTCAGATGGAAATAAAATTAGCAGTAGACATGAAACCCTGTTTTTCAGCCGGTTTTCAGGGACGACTCCGTCAAAAAATCTGGGAGTCATATTTATATATACGGTGCAAAGTAAATATTTTCCTCAAACAAATGGGTGATGCAGACGCAAGGAACCATGTTGGCACATCTCAACGACAGCACAAGGGTAGCAAGAAAGGCCAGAACATCGGCCCCACTGTTTTTCTTACTATCTTTGTAAATTTTATCACTTATAAACTATTGTGAATAAAGACATTTTTAAATTAAATTATTAGCAGTAGATAACGCTAAATCAATAATTAACGATAAAGAAAAATATAAATTATTTTTACCCAATCTACAACACCCTGAATATTAATTAAACTCCAAAAAGAGAGGAACCCAATCAGACCAGTTGTTTCTTTTTTCACGTCACCTTCATTTAAAATTTCAAAGATTCTCATAGATATCATTTATAAATATTGTTCACTCAAGCCTCAATTTTCAGTAAAAAACTCAACGGAATTAATTAATAATATTCAAGATATAAAACTACTTCATAATTCTAAATTCATATCGTTCGATGTAACAAATCTATCCCTAGTATACCTCCTGAAGAAACTTTAACTCTTGTTGATAACTTGCTCACGTACAATAATGTTAATCCTATAATACATTCTGATATCATTGTTTTCATTTTAATGGAGAGGTTTATAGCAGTAAAGATGGTTTGATTATTATGGGCCACCCCCTCATCCCCCAACTAGCAGAAATTTCCATGGATAATATAGAAAAAATAATTCATAAACACCCGCTTAGTAAACAATTTATTTACTGGCACCGATAGGTGGACGACATTTCAGCTAGTTTCACCGGTACAACTAGACAGTTGGACAGCGTCATTAATTACATTAACTCAATTCACAATAATATCAAATTTACCGTAGAATTTGAACAAAATAGGTCTATAAACTTTTTAGACCTTACAATTTCAATTATAAATGATAAACAGGACTTTTCTATATTTCATAAACCATTACATACAGACATTAATGGTGATTCTGTAACGAATGTGTTAAATTCTAACGGACGTTAAAAAAATAACGTACGGTAAAATAGAAAAGTTATTCTGTACTGTTACTGGTGAATATTAAACTGATGTTATTAACAGTAGTTCACATAATCCAATATTTCCTATTCCGTAATATTTTTCACGTTAAAAAATACCGGAAAGATGTTAAAATCGTACGTTAGAATGATATTTTTAACACGTACCTACACTGTACCCTTTGAAAATTAAGCAGTCAGTTTAAATAGTTCAATATCGTAGAAAATGGCATTAGATGGATTAACACATCTCTTTATTGAGGATTTAAATGATAATTGGCAAAGAATGCCAGTAATCCTTTTGAAATGCCAGACCGGCTGTTTTTAAAGCTGTTTAGGCTGAATAAAGAAACATGCCTATACCAAATTGATACGGTATCTCCGCAATTTTATTCAGCATCAGCATGCAAGAATTACCAGGATACCTTTACACTTACGATTATTACTAGTCCTCAGTTTCTTTGGTCAAGGAAGTTACAAGACAGGAATTGGTATGGGGTGGTGTTTTGCAGTTAACCAACCAATAGTTAGTAGATGTTTGGAGGAAGTAACAAGAATAATAAAACAACAACTTGCCAATCAGTGGATCAGATTTCCATCGACTTATGAAGAAAAGCGAATTATAAAACAGGACTTCAGAGAACTTGCTGCTTGTTTTGAAAACTGTATAGGAATCGTAGATGGTAGCCTGATTAGAATAGTATCACCTCCTGCACACAATCCAGTTTTTCCAGGGCCAATATTTTACTGCCGGAAAAACTTTTATGCCCTTCTAATATACAAGTCATTTGTGACCACAATAACAAATTTCTGGCAGTAAATGCCCGTTTTCCTGGATCAGTCCATGATTCAGCAATTTGGATGATGTCTAGAGTTAGGGAAGAATTGGAAAGAGAATATGTAAACAATAATTCAGAAAACTACTTAATAGGAGGTAGTGGATATCCGCTAGATCCATGGTTACTAGTTCCAGTGAATGGTTCTCTTCCGAACTCTCCTCACTCAAGGTTCAACACCAGAATTTCAAGTTCAAGGTATAAAATTGAACATTCAATAGGGCTACTAAAAAATAGGTTTTGCTGCATACATGGACAAAGGGCGTTGTATTACAGCCCTAATAAAGTGACTGAAATTATACACAGTTGTGTTATTTTACACAACATTACAAGAGCAAGGGCAGTAGAAATACCTGATAAAAATATATTAGGTGAAGATGCAGAAAATGAAAATCCAGGGCTCATTGAAAATAATGATTGGTGTATAATCCAGGTGAAGCACAAAGAGAGGAAATAATTCATAGATATTTTATGTAGGTAACATTTTTGATTTGAACTTTATTTTGTTTTAATTCCTAAGTGCACAATTATATTTATATATTTTAATAATTTTTTACAGGGTGGGATTGAAACAAAATTCAATAATATATAATTTTACATTAAAAAATTGTATTGATTTAAGCAGGAAAGAACGTAAAGCTAGGTGTTTTAACGATCAAAAAATTCTAATTTTTTTCTGATGAAACTATTTAGTTTTCTATCAAAAACGTTTGTCAAAGTGTAGTTCATTCCGTTTGATCTATTTATATTTTCCATTTTTTTTAAATCATACAAACCACAAAAATTTACTGTAACTTTACGTAAAGTTAACAAATTGAAAATAAATTCGAAAAATTAACCTCACTTAATCTTCTTTTTTACTAGAGACACGAATTTGAACTAATTTTTAACGTATCTGTTAAAAATATTAAAATTTACCGATAGCTTATTTGTAAGAATTACAGAATTGCTTTTTAGGTTAAAATTGTGAAAATTAACGTAGGGTTAAAGTTAACATATTCGTTACAGAATTACCACTATTACAATTCATAATAGTTCGGTCCACCCATTTAGTCACTAGCAGCTTCAAATATACTTTTAACAGTCCCATTAAATACTAATAATTACAACAAACAATTAAATATAATAAAACAAATAGCAGGTAATGATAATTACGATCCAAATTTAATTGGCAATATCATAAATGAAAAGATAATAAAACAGACTTTATAGCAAGTATTTCCTTCTGATAAAAATAAAAATAAACAATTTAAAAGCTTAACATACTATGGAACACTGTCCTCAAAAATTAAATCATTTTTAGAAACTTTAGACATGAATATTTGCTTTTAAATTGATTACAATTTATCCAAACTCATTAAACACAACAAATCTAAATCTTCAAAATTAAACAAATCAGGAGTTTATAAAATAAAATGTGTTAATGACAACTGTGATAAAATTAATATCGGTATACCTTTTAGTAATTTTAAAACTAGAATTTCAGAACACAATCGTAACTATGATAACAAAAAATTAGATTCTAACTATTCAAATCATTTATCAGAAAACCAACACACTTTCGATCCAAATTTTATAATTTTACATGTAACTTAACCTAAATTTTATAGAAGCTAATGAAATAAATAAAAACAAATATTCAGGTAACCTTCTTAACGACCAAATAAATATCAACCACTCTCCTTTATAAACCTATTCACCTAAAAGATAATTTAGAAATTATTGTATTGAATGAATTTCCAAGTAAGCATTTTCAATAAACTTGTTAATATTAGCATAATAGAATTCTGTATTTATGCACTGTATATATTAAAACATGTTTTCATTATACGTTCATTCGTTTAATAAAGCTACTGTGGTAGCGAAACGCGCCACAAGTTTAAATTGAACATTAGTTCAAATATAATGAAGTTTTAAACAAATTATTAAAGTGTTTTATTTCATCGTTTAGTATGGATCTTCATCAAGTAAAAATCTCGTTTGTTCAATTTATAAGTGTTTTATTGAGGCAGCTTTCCTTCTCAACCTTGCCAATTATTTTACAAGATAGGAGAAAAGTATTGGAGTAAACTGACGTTGTACTATAACGGTAGATACATTTATTATAAAAAAGTATGTTTCTGTGTTACTATTGTGAACTACTCCCTACAGGAAAGCTGCATTTTCGCATTACAAGTGATTGCGAACATTTGTATATTTATTAAAATATGGTAGGTGCTTTGGAAGATATAATAAAGCTTATTATCTGGTAACCTGATAATCTATTCAATAACAAGGTTTTCACAAATATAAATAAAATATAAAGAAACAACTTTTAAAGTATACTTACTGATTATATTTGATACTAGTTCAACAATATTATGTACTTTAATTCACCTTCTTTCTTTTATGTCCAGGCTAAACAAAATAGGTAAAAACCCAAATCTCCTAGCCCATCGAGAAGAGGACTTAGGTAGCGAAAGCAAAACGATAAACGCCGTAGTAAATGCTCTAGCTGCAGAAGCAGATAATGTAAATATGTCGAACGAATCTGTAGCTCGACTCCATTGCAGCGATCGAGACCTTCGAGAATTAGGTTGGAATTTACAAAAACTAACCCTACCGAGACCTAAATCAGAAAATAACTTCGCTTCGCAGGACATGTCATTGTTCAGAAGCAACGAAAACAATGGAAGAATATCCTTTCATAAATCCGACACTTTCCATAAGGAATCTAACTTACAATGACGGCACTCCACGCACTAGTGTTCAGTGTTGTCAGATCAACTGTGTCAGATGCCGGTGCTTACTGTTGCAACAGCGGCACTCATCTTGCGCACAGACCACCATTGAACTGGCTAAACACTGAACTAGTGCGTGAACAAAAGCACGGCGTGTGATGAAACCTGCGTTAAAACAAATAACATGATAAATAAATAAAAAATCTAAATCTTTACAATATGAACATTAGACACACATTTATAAATTAATTGAACTAAAAGAAATCACTCATTAGACCTCACTTGTCAATATTGTACCTACACATCAATTTTGTCAGACATTTTATGGGAATTGATAAAATTCTCATCACATACTTTCTAATTTTATCTATTTTGATTACAATATGCATCAGCTGATTTTTCTCCATTTATTTTTGTTGTCTTAGATTACTACTTTGTATTTAATCCTAAACTGTAACAATTGTACTAAAAACTATATTTCCCTTGGACTATCAATATCCATTCAAATGCCATTTGTTATGAAAATCAAAACAACACATTCATTGTTTAATTCACAATAATGTTAACATATATTTGCTAAAGAAAGGTGGAGCAATATAGATTAGGAATTTATTAAGTTATAGTAACAGTTAAAGGTTCTCAGAAACTGACCTTTACTAAACTTCAAAAAGCGATGTTCATTCGTAGAGATCTGGTATTTTAATTATCATGTCAAGGTTTTTTCAGACGTCTGTTTCTTGTTTTTTATTAAAGCAATAAGTGATATGGACACTTCGCTAGAATTGTGCAATATTAGAACTAATGTTAAGTTTTAGCTTTAATGATTTAGGTGCTCAACAAATTTATATTGGATACTAGAGACTTCACAAACCCGGTTTTTGGGTACTCCACTTACATTGTATTTTTGCGCTATATCGTTTCTGGATAACGAATACTTTTTAAATTTTGCTAATAAAAATTCTATCGACTGAATTTTGCAGAGAATTGTTATATATCTGTATATTATGATGTCAAAGCAAGTTTAAGAAAAATAAAGTGATATACTTGTGTAGGTTCTTCAATGTAGTTTGTTTTATTCAACAATTCAACATTTTGATTACATTGAAATATAAAAGTTCAATATTTGGTAATATTCAATTTCTTTTGTGACAATGAATCGCCAGTTGCTGTTGTAATAAAATTATTACCAGAAAGTAAAACTTTCAAATATTCAATCAAATAATTATATATAGAGATAACGATTGCGTACAAGAAATGAGAAAAAAATCTCCATATTTTCAATCAAAACGTTGACTCGGAGCATAAGAGCATGTGTCAAATAAATCCTAAGGATCACTTTTATTGAAAATACACGTCAAACAACACTAAGTTGGAATTTCTAGAACCGTTGATGACATTCATACTGAACACATCATTTACCACCACTACTTAACACTCACAATTACACCGCCTTTATTATCTGAAGATGATAACTTGGTTATCGAAACGCGCGTCACTGTAATTGTGAGTGTTGATGTCACGGTGATAAACATTGTGTTCAGTATCAAAGTCAACTGCACAACAAATTCAACAAAAACTAGTCCATTTTTGTATGTAATTCAAGGGGATTGTATCACTGACTGGATATAACACAAAAATAAGGTACCACAAGGACCACATGCATCTAAGTTCTAGTAATAATGTCTAGAATTTACTGAAAGTGATATAGAAGTTGTGAAATCACCCAAAAGATAGTTGATTTTTCTTCAGAAATGTTTCTATTTGATGGTAAACATTGGGACACTGGAACTTAATTTCCCTAATGCCTGCTCACCATTGTTTAATCAATAATCTGGTTTTTAATAGGTTTTATTTGCTTGATACGCTCGGTATTTTTTCGTCGATCTCCTTTTCTCTTTCCCCTTTATAGTTTATTATTACGCCCAGGTATTTAATTTTTTATATTTCTTTTTTATTTCCTGTTCTTATATCTCCAGTTTTTCTAGATCTCATTATTTTACTTCGCATTAATTTTTAATCCCAACTTGATCGCTTCTCCTTCAATCTCCTTTAACATTTTTTCCATGCCTTTCCTTCTGTTTGCCACTAATACATACGCGATTAGTTGACTATATGTTGTTATCAGATTTCTCTTTTGACTTTTTCTTAAAACGAATTCTATAACCAGATTAAACAACGGAGCTTACAGTGAGTCTCCTTGTTTATTTCGATTTCTTCAGATTCTCCTTTTAGTATCAGGATGATAACTTTTGATTGTCTCATTGTCATATCTATTAGGTTTATTACGTTTTTACTTGCTCCTTGTTCTTTCAATTCCCTTAATTTCGTTCGTCTTTAGCGAGTCAATGGCTTCTTCGAAGTCTAAAAATAACATTTCAATCTCATATTGATTTTCGTATACTTTTTTCATAATTTGTTTAATTTTATATATTACATCCATTGTTGATTTGCCTCTTATGAAACCACACCTCAATTACTAGCCGTCTTATGATGATGATAATATTTTATAGGCTGTGTTTAATAGCGTAATGCCTCTATGGTTCTTACATTCTTGCTGGTCTCCTTTTTTATGTATCGTTATAGATTCTCCCATTTCCCATATTTTCTTCACTAACCTTCATGAAATATCTTCCGTGTTTTGTCAGTTCCAAATTTATTCCATCCTTCCCAGATGCTTTTCCGTTATTACCTAGATAATCTTTCTCAAATGTTGGTTCTTGTGTAATCATTTAGTAATTCCTTAAAGTTCCATATTTCTTTATATTATTTTTCTTCGTCCAAAATTTTTCCTTGTTTGTTATTCATTCCTTTCAATGTGTTTTTAAACGTCCTGTTATTTTCTCATAAATTTTTTTGAATACGTGCTCCATTTCTCGTTCTCTAATTCTAATCTTATAAAAATATGTATTTTCATTAATTTATTTTATTTTTAATGAGATTCTGTTGAATTGTTGAACAAAAGTGGATACGTTAAAAGCTAAAATATTATTTAGAATAATATCAACAATTATTGTGATTTTCACGTCCTTTTCCTATGTACAAATTCCAAAATTTTAAATTCGTTAAGAATGGTTAGTAGTAAGAACCTTTTGTATTAAGAATTGAGAATGTGAAACGACATAGAGTTTTAACAGCAGCGCTGTTTGTAATTTATTATGTTTTTCGAACATAGCTATTTGCCATTCTCAATGTATTTAGTTCATTTTATAATATTTTTATGTTATTAATTACTGAATATTGTTTATATTCTTTTCGGGATACTTATTTAATAATAAAGTTGAAAAAATATTTAACAATTTTCATAATATTTTTTCAAAATTCTCATTTTGATACAAATATTTTGTTTTATAAACAGGAAATGGTACCTTTAATAAATAAAGAAGGTGTCGTAGTATTATATTTTCTAGATGGTATTTGTTGTGAATAATGGATACTACTTCTCTAGACAAATGATTTTGTCATTTAGACTACTACGTATTAATCGTGACATTGATAAACATGAAGTACAATTACTTCATATTTCTTAAACGCCTTGTATATTATTATTAGATAACAATTATCGTCAGCCTTGTATTTACAGGGATTGTAACTGAACAACGTGGTGATGTAGTTATTTCATATAATAAAATTGATTTTTTTAATCCAGATCAAAAGTATTCTTTGTAAAATAAATCTATAAAAAAATAGTAGGAGCTTTGTATTTCGAACCCCATTGCAATAACCAAGATTGCACAATTCTTGTACTAAGTTCTTAAAGATTTAGTACAGGTTAGAAAAATAAATAATAGAACACAATACTGACACAATATTTACCTTCCTACAGCCAATCATCCCCCAATCAATTTGTATATACGAAAAATATACTTACATTTTATATAAAAATGAAAATGTATCAAAAATGAAGCAATGAAATTAGAAAATTCGCACACACTGTAAAAATATTAGCTTTAAACAATTAATTACTGAAATTGAAAAAATACAGCTAATATTTACTTTCGCTTGTTTCAGTTTTAAAGAAATTTGTGTGAAGTGCGATCTATAAAAACTAAAGTTAAAGACATAGCGGTGGTTTTGTCTTTGCTTTATGTTTTACATACAAAAAAATAAGTATGTCAAACAAACAAGACGTATCTGAAATTTCGTTAAAAACATTTTGTCGCAATTTAAATACATCAAATATAGGAGCAAAACATCAATTTTTGCGCTTGAGAGTTTGAGAACATGAAATTTCTAATACCCAATTAAAAGTTCGCAAATATGTTTGATAATTATATAAATTCACACTTATTTCTTTGTTAGAATCTTATACTTATCCTACTTGATTGCAATATCATTTAAAAATAATATTAAAACATATCTGTAAACGAAAGAAAAATATTTTTAGTAATAAAAAATTTTAAGCAATAATCGTAAGGGTAATTTTGAGATAATATTTAATTTTTCATTTTTCTAATAATTTTTGACTTTTATTAGTAACATCTGGCCGCTGTTGTCGAACCGAATGGTGCTCTGTCTGCCAACCAAGACGATCCGAGCTCAAACCAGGGTCCTGACAACATCGAAAATAAAAACTCGACAGTATTCTGCCTAGTACAGTCTCTCAACATAGATCCGATCCGTTATTAAACTGTAGACCCCTTCTATTTATGGTAACTGTAGAGCACAAGACAGGTAGAACTGAGAGATTCGTTTATGTCCGATAACGGTCATGGCGCAAGAAGAAGGCTAATTATTATAATATCTTGTTTTTAGCAGCAATCAAGATTGCAATTTTCTTATCGATAGATTGTAAAGGTACTTTTCTTCATTCAATTTTAGTTCAGAAATTTTAGTAACAAAAATTGATTTTTCGATTGGATTGGATTATGAAAGAGGGTTCCCCAAAACCGCTAGCGATAGTTGCTATCTTGAAAAACGCCTTCTTGCAAATATCTCGGAAACTGTGACATTTACGTTAAAAATTAAGAAGACATTTTTTGTAGAGGATAAAATTTTCCATCTTTTTTATTTGAAACTTTTTCCTCTATCGTTAATATTTGCCGAAAAAATATTCTATTTTTACATGCATTCAGCGGTTGAAACACAACGTCAGCTTCATGTAAGATTGGAAAATACAAAAGCTCCGAACCATTACTGACGACTGTGGCATTATTCGAAGATAGCAGGAGTGATCCCAACATGATTGCTCAAGCCAATTACTTTGTATGGATTCTCTCCGATACAAGAATTTTGGCTAGTTAACTCCGCATAACAATTTTACCACCGATGCAGAATCCAGCACGTTACCATTTCTTCAGAGTACATCATCAAGTTCAGAATTAGCTAGGATTTCACCATGATCCGGGCGAATGGAGCTGGAAGCACACTGCGAATCGTTTATCACCAATTAGAAGGAAAAAAGTTGGTAATAATATCTTTCAGATGCAAGACAAATTGCGGACCTGTCTACAGATGCCGAAAAATTGGCTTCAAATATTCCATAGTTTGTTCAAATTACAGTAGCCAAACATGCGATAACGCAATCTTTACTGAGGACGATCGTGACGAAGAGAATGTTCAAAATGAATCTTTCATTTTCCTGTTCACTACATGAACATGGAAGAAAAAAAACCGCAAACCATCGAAAATAGCTCTTCCCGTTCCTAACACTCTTTTCAATCTATTCGAGGTTTAAAATTTGAAAAAAACAAGTTTTTATTATTATGATGATGATGCGATCCTAATTTGTAAATCGCGACTCAAATCGCGCAAATGATAATGAATATGAATAAATTTTCCCGTCTTTTTTAACAATTTCGTCAAAATGTTTTTATTGCGCTCCTATCGTCCACAGTCCATGATAAATATTATTGTTACCGTTTCTATTATAAAATTCTTCGATTACTTTTTTTGCCATGCTAGAGTAACGTATTACCACGAATCGTCGTTTTTCTTAACAGAAGAAAAAGGTTTTGTACACAAATTATAGAAAATTTAATGCTCTACAATTTTGTTGACCACATTTTTTTTGTATCTCCAAAAACAAAATTTTTATTATTTCTCGGAAAATACTAACAAGGAAAAAAGTTTCAAATAAATAGTCCGGTCAAATTAACCCAAAAAACAGTAGTGAATCTACAAAAATTCGCACTAAGCTGAAAATGGGTAAGAATGTTCAGAACACGATTATAAACCAAATTGAAAAAGTCCTTATCGATCCGATAAAAGAATATGAAGAAGTAAGCAGGACATTTTAAAAGTGGAGCGTATGAGGATTAAAAAGCTCATTTAAACTGTATTAAAGAAATGCTTCCTTATTTTTTCGAGTCTGGACATTTTCCATATGGAAAGTCTCATATATATTTGCAGGTTATGCTACAATTACAGAACTTGATAGATCTTAGTGTTTACGAAAAATTTACAGAAGGATTTTTCACAGTTAGACGTTCAGACTAAGTCATGGAACTAAATAGATCGAGCAGTCAATTATGAAAGCTATCAAGACAGATGGAGGTATTGCTCGAGGGAGAAGTATGAAAGTGTGTCATAAATGACCCATGATACCATTTTCACGTGCTCTATTTAAAAATTTTTCTTCTTCTAAACTTTTTGCAAAAATCAATATGTCATCCCCACCAGATTTAGAATCAACAACCAACCGTCTACTCTGGACCTTATTCTTACCAATGATGACAATCTACTAACAACTCCCAAAATTAGTTCCCTAATAGGTAAATCTGATCACGGAGTCATAACAATTCACATTCAGTTTAATGTAAACTCCTCTCCCAGTTTGAGTAACACACTCACAATTATACTGACTTTAACAAAGTTAACGACGACTTATCCCAGCTCGATTGGCATTGTGTGTTGAATTTGTCTATTGATCCTTCGACAATATGGAATACCTTCCTTCAAATCACCAGTAAAACAATTAGTGAGAATACAACCCAACGTAAAATTTCTAGAAATAATCAGGCAATACATTTAATCAGACACAAGCGACACCTCTGGCGAAAATATAAACAAACAAGGCTTATTGTAGATTTCAGTAACCATCGCAGTTTTTCTAATCGGGTCAAAGTACTACTTGATAATCTCAGGCACAACTTTGAAGAATCAATTATAGCCAGCGGAAACTCAAAAAAAGGTTTTAAATACATACATTCCTCACTATCATCTAAAGTCGCTATTCCCCTACTTTTAAAAGATGACGGTAGCCTTTGCTCGTCAAATAAAGAGACTTCCGAAACACTCTCACACACATTCTCAAAAGTTTTTACGAACGAACTTCCTAATGACAATATGCCTGACATCATATCCCCCCGTCTCTTCGCCACTCTTGACAATATTCTGTTCACAAATGATAAAATCAAACAGCATTTGCTAATCCTGCGTACTAACGCCTCACCTGGCTTAGATGGTCTGACACCCTACTTTCTTAAAAGATGTTCCGACGCTCTCGCTACTCCGCTATGCTTAATAATGCAATCGTCCTTCACAAACAGCTCTCTGCCTTCTAGTTGGAAACTAGCTTCTGTCACCCCCATTTTTAAGAAGAGCAATAAGCTCGATAGCCACAATTATCGCCCAATAAGTTTATTACCCGTCGTCAGTAAACTAATGGAGTCCATTATTTCCGAGACTATGATGGATTTCCTCCTCTAACAACATATTATTCCAAAACAACAACACGGATTTATTCCAGGGCGCAACACTTACCAACTTACTTCATTGTGTGAATGACTGGACATCATTCTTGAATAATAGAGAACATGTTGATGTGGTGTATTTTGATTTTTCCAAGGCTTTCGACCGGGTTCCCAAGCGAAGACTCCTGTACAAGTTAGAACATTTCGGTATTAGAGGAAACTTAAAACTGTGGATTGACAACTTTTTGACGGATCGTTTCTACAAGGTTCGAGTTGGTGACTCCTTTTCTCATAAAAGACCAGTTAAAAGTGGAGTCCCGCAGTGCTCAGTTTTGGGCTCACTTTTGTTTACAGTGTACACTAGCGATTTACCGTTTCACGTTTCCAGCAAAATATCGCAATATGCCGACGACTCAAAAATATATGACAATCCCATCACAATTTATCTATCTATTCAAATGGACCTAATGTCACTACATCAGTGGTCTTTGGAATGGTTACTTCCATTGAACACTTAAAAATGTGTAGTGCTTCACGTCGGTAAAAACAATCCACATTTTGATTATTTTATTGACGGTCAAATTCTAATCACAGTGACCTGTCATAATGATCTGGGTATTATCGTGAATAGTGAACTATCGTGGTCCGATCATGTGTTCTCAGTATCCAAACGTGCAAATACCAGACTTTATCGTATTAGGAAATGCTTCTCAAAAGTATCCTTTCAGTGTTTCTGCACATTGTATGCTACTTACATCAGACCTATCCTTGAATACGCCGGCCCAATCTGGTACCCGGACTTAACTGGTGATAAAACGTTCAAGTTCAATTTAAAAAAAGGAAAATTTTGCCATTAGATTGAGACAAAACTTTTTACCAAACATACTTTTCAATATTTGGAATGATTTGGATAGTGAAATTGTCGCAGCAACAAGTGTCGACATATTCAAGAATATACTAGATCAGTGTTACTTATTTAATAACTTTTATAGCTTAATCGTAATTTCTTCTTCCTCTTATTTGTTTGTTCAATACTAGTATTAGGTGTTTCTTTTGAAATGTATGTTTTCTGGGCATAATACGAGCCAGCTCCTCTGCCCTCATCAATTTGTAATAATAATCTATATATACTGTAACACCCTCTATACCATTATAAAGTTCAATGAAAATTGTTTGTAAATTTTGGGGGAGCTGGCCAACCAAAAAGACGAACGCAAAAAGATAAATCTATAAAAAGGCATAGCAAAGTTTTGAAGCCGTTTCAGAAAGTAGAATCTGCCACAATTAGTATCAAAAATTGAAAAATACCTAACCCTACTAAGTCTTTAGTAATTTGGTCAAAAGTAGGTAGGTCATAATCTCTAACAATGGAATCATTCAAATGCTGAATAACAAATTCTGATATTATTATCTAGTTTTTTTACGTCGGATTCTGTAATATGGCACTCTTCGAGAAGGTACTACTTTGGGAACTTCATTTTTTAATTAAAATTCCAATGGGCTCATTTTTAATTTACCAACAGCTTAAAACTTTTTAACGTTAAACACCGTTTCTAAGATATTTGCAAAAAGGCGTTTTTTTTTAAATGGCGGGTGACAGTTTTATAGTTAAGGGACACTCTGTGACATATTCCAATCAAAAAATCAATTATCAGAATTTTTGCGGAGTGAATATCTAAAAATCGTGTTCTATTTCTACCTAAGAAATACAAAACTTATGATTTACACAAAGAATAAATTTCGGAATTTAAAA
This sequence comes from Galeruca laticollis, assembly GCA_963921935.1. NCBI lineage: Eukaryota > Metazoa > Arthropoda > Insecta > Coleoptera > Chrysomelidae > Galeruca > Galeruca laticollis. Next base: position 79,714,457 of record OY998176.1, read on the forward strand.
AATCACCTGTTACGTTCAAATCTTGTGATAATCGTAGATCAGTATATTTAAAGAAAGTCTACTCTACTATTTTTCTATTAATTAAAGTGGAAAGCTTCAACATAAATTATTTATATTTTTAAATGAATCATAAGTGGGAGAGTTGAGATTCTAACTAATTTTGAGTATGAAACCAAGAACCGTGGTTTTAGAGAGACAAAAACCGAGCAGATAAAGGCTCTGTGTTAAGAAAAGTCACATGCCTGCAGAGAAAATACATTAGATGTTTAGAACACTAAGGAAAAGTAGGTTAGGCCTAAGTATTTCATTTATAGATCTGATGTATATATCTGCAGGATATATTGCTGAGATGTGCTTTCTTCTCTGATAAAATAGGGGGTACGATGAAAAAATAGAGAAATTATCATTGACAAATAAACATGAGGAAGAAAAAGTTGTCATTTCAACCTAATTTGTTACGTTAATCAACAATATTAGTTTTGTTGATATATTTATAAATATTAGATAATTTGTGATTGAAAAGGAGGCACCCACTTTATTCTTTCCTTAAACATTAATTTTATTAACTACAACGAAATCATTATTCCAGAATGCTTCAAAGTATACTTGGGAAACTATCTACTCGAGTGTGCAGATACTATAAAGTTATAAAATATTGACTGAACGCTAGAGTAAATTTGTTTAAGAACATTTTAATAAACTCCGAAGCTGAACTAATGATGAGATATTATATTTACATTTGAATAAGGTATGTAACATTATTGAAAGTTCAAGTTTACCGGTGGTCAATAAACATGATAAACAGCAATGAACATGATAAACAAACAGGCATAACCTTTTCCAAAGGATGAAAGCCATATAAATGACATTACAGTAAATCAAATTTCTAAGCAAAACAGCAACAGATGGGGTTGTTAAGAACTACAATAAAAAAACTTTTAATAAGAGTACCATCATTTGTTAAGATATTTAGACCACAAATGAAAATGAAAGTCATCATTAGAAAGAGAATATATATATATATATATATATATATATATATATATATATATATATATATATATATATATATATATATATATATATAGATAGTTTATTCGCATAATTAATTAATGCAGATACAGTACAGATAAAAATTAAATAAACATTAATCAATTGAAGGAATAAATACTGGGAACACTAAAGGCTAGGCCTTGAAAGTGTTATCATTAGTTTGATACCTTCTTATGTGAAACCATAATTAAAATTATAAAAATTCTCAAAAAAAAATTATTAAAATTTCAAAATTGTAAAATATTGAACAGTCAAGTGATAAAATAGCAAAACAAAGCTATCAAACGTTTTTAAAAGGGGAAATAATAACATCACTAAATGTGCATAAGCAGTTTTGTTTTTAAATAATCCATGAATAGGAGTAGCAGGATTAACTACAAGCAAAATAATTAACAATATTCATGGGAATATTTACAGCTTAAAAAATGGTAGCAAGCTAAGACGCTAAGACAAGTTTAAAACTGGTAAGTGTTATTGACGTCAACAAATCGGTCTACCATAAGTCGCGGTATACTACTAATTCATATTTTCAATTTGGATTTGAATAGGTTCATCGCGTTCATGGACTTGAATTATGAAGGTATTGTGTTATAGAACTTTGGTGCTAGGTATAGAAAACATCTCTGAAGTGCGTGGTTTTCAGGTCTTGGAATGACGGATTTGTTTTTGTTTCTTGTTTCATATTTGTGGTTTGAAAAGGAGAGTACCGATTTGAACTTATGTTGTCTCGTGACAGTAGTTAAGAAATATAATTGTCGTGCATCAAAAATGTTCGCATCTAAGTATAACCGATTCGTTGGTTGCTTATATGGGTTATTATAGATTATTTTCAAAATCCATTTCTAAATTTTGTCCAGGCGTAACATGTAATTGTTTGTGGCAGCTCCTCATGTTATTAACCCATAGCCAATATGAGACTCTGTCAGTGCATAGTACAGCATCTTCAATCGATCAATGGTGAGGATTCTTACAAGATATTTGAATGTATACAGAGTATTTGCGTGTCCCATTTTAAGTGGCGATCTATTTATGCACCCAGATATTTAATGTACGGTTTAGAGAGGATTATAGTTGATGAGTTATTGAAGGAGAAGGCAAACGTATAATAGTCTGCTAGGTAACGGTAGTACGAAGTGAATGGAAGAAATATAGTCTTATTAACATTGATTATGAGAAGGCGGTTTTTGAGCCTGCTAATGATTTTATAAAAGTCTCTTCCACTTTTTTATTTCAGTAGTCCAACTAGGTGCCTCGTACAAAATGTGTCATCGGCGAAACTCACAATTTCTCCCTCGCTCTCCAGTTTGAATAGGTCATTTATGTAAATATTAAAGAGCATTGGTCCAAGGACGGTTCCCTGTGGTATTCCGTACGGAACGGTTTTGGTCGCCGATTGCTGCCAGTTGTTTTTTGTCAGTAAGATAAATTTTGAATAGTTTGTAAGATGTTCCTCTCAATCCAATACTCTGCAGTACATTTAATAATTGTTTGTGACTACTCTATCAAATGCTTTCTTCAGGTCGACAAATATACAGTGCTGGCTTTTTGTGTCAATATTTTTAGTTATCGCTGAGACTAGGTGAACTATTGTATCCTCAGTAGATTTATTTTCTGTAAAACCAAATTGCTTTTCTCGATTGTATTGGCTAGAGTTGACAACAGAGAAATAGGTCGGTTATTACCCAAGTCCAATACCGCAATATAATAAATGCATACAGCAGAAGAAAACTGAATTATTGTTTGCTACAGGATACTCCAAAGATAATATTCATGGAATATAAAAATTGTTAAATAGAAGTGCTATGAATAAAAAACAAGAATTATGAAAACGGGGCCAGTTGGGGCAAACATTTTAATATACTGGTCTAGATCTTGAATAATGTAAGTCAGAGAAAAATATCTTTCTAATAAGGGTTTAGTGCAACCCTTGGGCGATTCTGACTGATGTAGCCCTTTGACAGATCAAGACTTTGGTTTGGTCTACCTATCCGTTTGGTGACATTCCTGGTCGAAACTTCCCCTTTATATTTCCTTTTACTATGAGAAATTGTACTGTATCTGTTCCTCTTGCAATGTCGCTGATATAAACTAAAAAATATCGATCTATCCCTTTGGATAAGTACATTTGTATTCAGTTCTGGAAGAACAGATTTATTTTTTGAAAGGGCGTAATATTAGACGTATGTATACTCACATTTCGAAGGAATCTATACACAAACAAATAGACCATCTATAATAAAGAACGAAAACCAAGTAACGATCACGAAAATGTCAAAGCAAAGAAAATTTCATCGAAATACCAAAGATATAGACAATTATGATCCTGAATAGAGACGCAGTGAAAAAAGTTCATTCGAATCTCAAAGTGACTGGGTTTGTTAAGCGATTGTGATTATATTGGGTTAGATGCTTGTTTACCACTGGTATTATTTATTTCTTGTGTTTTGGATATTGCTTTTCATATTTTTATTGGATTTTCGAATGGATGTTTTATTTAAGAAACGATGTTTATATTTGTTAATATTAATATTAATCCGCAGTGCAAGTCGATAAGAAATATTGTCTAAGAAAAGTATCGTAATTACTTATAAAGAAAAATATAACGCAAAAAGGGTGTGAAACACTAAACCACACTATGAACACATAAACAATTTTATCACGTCTACAGTAGTTCCGACTTGATAGTTAAGTAGCGCTGCGATCTCAATTTCGGATCCCAACAAATGTCTTATATTATTAATTCTATTAAAAAAATTATAAATCACAGCTTTAAAATAGATAACCAACAAATTACAGTTGAAATTAGAATACTGCTTTTACGCCTCATGAGATATACTTTCACACTTTTTTAAGAAAAATGGCATGAATTTCTCTACTTTTATATTATTCCCCTAATTGCTTTTCATGGAGACTAGCAAATCATCATATCATTCACTTGATAAACATTTAAATGTTAGTATTATTATTTTTCCTCGATTCTTTCATTTCATTTGATTAGGAAACTACGCAGGTGATTGATATGACGCCTAAATAAGTAAAAAAAAAGTATATTTAAAGAAGGGGATTCTTCACATTAGCTGTGATCTACAATATCTGAAAATGGTCTACTTTTTTTAGTTCTTGTATGTAAGATTTAATAGTACAACATTTTATTTAACTAAATTATATAACTCGTTAGCTGATTGTGTGCTTGCAATTTTTTTGTTACAAAAAGATATAATGACTCGGTTCGAGAAGCTTAGGAATTTTATTTGGATGATTTTAATCATGACTATGAATATGGCAAAAATTATAGCAAGATTTAGTTTATACTGACGTTTGTAAACTTGAAACATTTCTATTCATAGTAGATGCTTTCAGTTTAAAATTTACCTATTCTAGATCAGTTATATCATTTCTAGTTACTGGTATTTTTTTCTATCCTTTCTTGAAATACACTGGAATCGAAAAAAATGGTTGTCTACAAGTGTTAACAAAACTAAATCCCTTTGTATAAGAAAACATGGCATAGATTTAAACATCGAAGGCCAAACAATAAAATGTGTTGAAAATTGTAAGTATTTAGGAAGACGGTAAATATGATGAAGACATTAAAAGCAGAAGGCAACGGAACATAGTCGTAAAAGAGCTGAATGGTATAATGTGGTATCCAAAAACGAGACTCAAAACAAAGAAACTACTTTAGAACAGCATAATAGAACCGATAACAACGTTTGGTGCAAAAACATGGAAATTAACACAAAAGAAGAAACAAAAAACTCAATTGTCGAAATACACGGTATCCCAGAAATTCGTACCAAACACTTGGGAGATGGGATTAAAAATAATGATGGTACTTCATATAAAAATTCTTCTGTACGCCCTTCGTTAACGAACTATAGTGCTCTAAAGTTGGGAATTAAAAATGGTTTTTTAATTATTAAATGGCCGATTGGAAATTAGTAAAATTTCAACTGTTAATAAACACTATAATTTCACTCTTTTTGGCGTGATAAACAAGTCTACACTATACCTGTGAACTCAGGTACGGACTAAGTTCAATGATGGATGCGGCAATTTTTTGGTAAATATATCGTATCCTATCAATTAATTCATTTCTTGTATTTACAGGTGTACTATAGACTAAATTTTTAAGTTAACCCCTTCCACATCTACAATTCTGGCGAACTTGAATATTTCTTTCTAACACTCCACACATTAGGTATTTAGCCAGTGCAGGTTATTTTATTTGGTCTCGGGAATATTCTTTCGGAATTTCTGGAACCGACTATCTTCCCTTTGATAAGTTCCTCTGTATAAGGCTTGACATATTATAATACAAAACAATACAGGTAAATAACTTTTCTCGACAACTGCCGAGCATTACACAACCCCGAAATGTTGCCTCGGATTTAGGATAAAGAACTCGGGATGTTACATATAATTTTTTAGTAAAGTTTTAATAAATTTCATAATTATTTTTATGGTAATTTGGTTTAGTATACTAGGAAGTGAAATGGGGGTTGGACTGTTAATTTTTAATAATTATCTCGATTGAAAATGCAATATATTTAAGAAAAATTAGCAGCAACATTACATGACATAAAATAAATTAAAAAAGTTACCAATTAACAATAACCTTTTTTTTTCAACTTGCTACGATATTTAAACTTATTTCTAACAGCCAGAATCGACTCGCAAATTACCAAATCGAAGAAAGCTCCTACATTCGCTTCTTCTCCTCTATGAGGCATATCATGCCGTACTACCAGAAAAATACTGTCACAGCTCAAAATATCATATTTTTCAGGAAAGACAAAATAAAGGAATTAATCGTAGTTTTATTTAAATTTTAAGGAAACCATGTTTAATAAAATATAGACAATATATAAAAAGCAAAAAGGTGATGTTTAAAGTGTAGTTTCAGTTTCGTGTTAACGTTTTGCTCAATTAAATATCTTTAGCCACTGGAGAAGCTTCACACGTTTAGAATTTTGAGTTATGTCATTGTTCGTCTAAGCTCGGTTATAAATTTGACTACCGGTGAAATATTAATAATATTCCTCTTTTAAAAAGCTTATTTTAATAAAAATATAGTTTCGTTATACCTCAACAGGAATTCAATGTAAACCCGCCAGAAATTTGTAAAGAATGGGGGAAAGAACAACAAGAGAGACTTTTATTCAGATATTACAAATATGGAGAGAAAAGAAAATGCCAAGCCAATGGATTAATATACTAATATGCCCAATATACAAGAAAGGTGACAAAATACTTTCCTAGAAGTACAGGGGGATATCTAAACTTAGACGCAATAAATGAAAAACGTATGACAAAGAAGTAGTCGTAGTCTAACGGCAGATCAACAGTAGACCAGATTTTTACAATAAAAAGCATTCAAAACCATGACTATGAACCAAATCTCGATTTACACTTACTCTTTATAAATTTCAAAGAGACCTGCAATGATGATAAAACTGATTGGGATGTACTTCTATCTAATTTCTAGCAATTGTAGTTCTAAAACAGGGAAAGCCATTATCCACTGACCTATTTCATTTAGTACTGGAACAAATAATAAGAAAAAGTGGAATTCAAAGAACCGGGTTAATTAACCACTACCAATAACAATGTATTACGTATGCCAACGATGTCGTTTTCCTGACAAGATCAAAAATACAGTTAAAAACAGTGCTTAGAAGATTTTGAAGAGGTGGCAAAATAATTTGGGCTATGAATAAATGAACCCAAAAGAAATATATGGAAATGCGAATAGAAATAAAGGACATTTAATTAGACAGATGCAAAACAGAGTATACGATTTTGAAAAAGTTGGAAAGTTCGAGTATCTGGGAGTGACCATCGAAAATAAAAGTGAAAAGTCCAAGAAATAGAAAAAAAACAATGCTAAAAGGGAGCAGAGTAATAGAATCGCTGGCAAAAATTTCCAACGTAAAAGAAATATCAAGAAAGTTACAATCTACAAACATACATCAAATAACCTGTACACATGTGAAACAGACACAGAGAGAAAGCTGGACATTTGGGAAAGTAAACAGCTTAGAAAGTTGTTTGAAGAATTTAGAACAGCAAAAGGAAAATGGAGAAGACACACAATGAGATGATGAGCTCAAAAATTACTAGAAAAGTCCGAGTTCAAAGGGTCAGATGGCACACTGTAATTGTACCTGGAAGGTCATATTCACTGCAGAAAGCATTAAAAAGAAACGAAGAAGACCCAGAAAAGAAAGGCTACAGGAAGAACAAAATAATTTAAAGTAAGAGATAAATGTAAAGGATTGAAATAACTGTGCCGCAAACAGGAAATATTGGAAATATATAGTAGAAAAGGTAGCCTGAGCGGTGATTTGATATCAAGGAAATAGCGAAATCATTTAATTCAATTGAACATATAGTTTTGATGTGAAATATCCTAAACCCTCAATTCAACGTCATTTTAATTTAGAAAACTTGATTAATATAGAGACTTTTGTGAAAAAATTGTCAAATTAGACGATACAAATTGAGTTAATATGAGTTTTAATCTGACATAATATGTTGATAATTACGTAAAGTTGTTAAATCTTGCTTAATTCTTGCTGTTTCGTAGAAAGTACTTAAAAATTTACGCAAGTTCTAAGCTTCCAGGTGGCTAAAAATTGTTATAACGAAGACATTAATTGAATGCAACAATGAAAATTATTATTTAAAATTGGCAACAATACCAAAATATTTTAGTCGCCGTTAAAATTTAATAATCAATGCTTCGCTCGAAAAACTATATTGTTAACGATGTTAATCCAATTAAAGTAGTCTAATAAAAATAGTCTGAAGCATATTTCTAGTGATACATGAAATAATAATTTAAAAGATAGAAGAAATATCTCAAATTTTAATTTAATAAATATTTACCTTCTTAACAAAGCTTAAACATCAATCAGACCAAACTTTTTTTGACCTCTGTAATAAGCGAAATACGTCAACGGGCTTATAATCAATTTTTAGGCACCCGATAAGAACTAAAGAATTGACTTTGGTAGAAGAGAAAAAATCAAAAATCATCTGAGTTGAAATCATTGTAGTGCAATTATTAAGAGATAGTTGAATTTCCGGGATTGATAACGATCTTGGATTTGATGAGTGATACTTGTTTTAAATATTGTACAGTGATTTTTTAAAAGTAGTTGACTGAAGTAAAATAAGAATATTATATGTGTTTTTTAGTTAAATCATAATACGGTGGAATAAAATGATATTGTCGAATTTTTGTTTGTTTTTTACTGAAAAAACTTACTGAAAACAATATTTATCTTGTGGAGAATAATATAATATAAGCGTTTTGGAATGTGTCAAGTTTAAATCAAGATTAGATTCTGATTTATATGATTATAATTATTCAAAGTGAAAAAGTTATTACCAGACATCAAAAGCTCTAGCAAAGTACCTATAATACATATTTATCTAGCTTATGGAAATGAGAATTCGGTTGATTATAACAGAAGTAACCAGAAAAAGTAGTAGAATTCTAACGGTAATTTCAGTTTGATTATTTACCTTGTTCACAAAAATGAATATTTTTTCTGAGTTGAAGATATTTCAAACCATGCCAATTCCGAATCTGTTTATACCTATACTCTAGCACTGACCGTTCTTACGAGCCAAAATATGACTTCGAATTTTTTCCGGCGACTCGTGTTTAGATACTCAGAAAGAGAAATAAGTGGAATCAATCCACTCATAATATATTCATAGGTTATATCCCGAGAGCCTCATGTTTTGTCGGTTAATTTGAGAGAACATGTTGCGTGGCAATGAAGAGTACAAATTTGATAATCATTAATAGCCCGACAGTATAGCTGGAGAGCTCCTATTATGAAATTTGCACGATTCAATTTCCATGCAACACGTTTTCGAAAGTTACCGAGTCAAAACTTGGTGATCGAGGGGTTTATGTTAAGATTCTTTCCTGAATAACTGAAATAGAAACTAACAACAAAAAATGTTATTGTTGCTATAGCATTGCAAAAAGATGCAGGCTGTTTAATCACTCCCAATATTCACAGCTGGGTCCTGCTAGACGCCGTTTTATCAAGAAAGCTCAGTTTGAATGTTTTTGATTGGTTTTTAATACATGCGGAAAATAACCTGAACAAAGCAAGTATTACCAATTTCAAATAAACTCATGGTGCCAAAAACAGCAAAACTGAGACACTTTGTAATGTATCAGGTTGCTGCTTAGGACTTACCCAAAACGCGAACTGCAGTAAGAATCAGACCATGGAGTAAAATACATCACTGGGATTTATTATAACTACATACAAACTACATAACACTTACATTAACTATGGAGAATAAATTATTCTAACAAATAGTACAACCAGTACATTGCTTGCACTCGTATAACTTTCTGTCAAGTACACTGATAATACAATTCTCTAGTGTGCTGATGTCATCAATTACCTAAATTTTAAACACTGACCAACGTAAAGTATCATAACAACATGTGTGTTTATAAAAACTGTTTACATTAATCAATGTTCGAAAATTGTAGGTAATTATCGTAAACTTTGTTTATCTCATTTTTTAAACAGTAACAAGGTTGAATTCACACAAGTTCATTCACTACACCTTCCTTTCCCTGAGGTAAAATTTCCATTATAATCTTCCAGGAGCTTGAATATTTTCCGAAATTTTTTTCGAAGTACGAATTTTTTCAAAAAACCGAGAAAAAATCTATGGAGAGTAATTCAAGCTAGCGAGAGATTCGGTAAATAGTTTTTTTTTACTTAACCTTTGCCCTAGTAAAACAAAGTAGGCATCAGTCTTAAATGAATACATTTCTTCATACTATAAATAATTTTATACTACTAGAGAGAGAGAAAATTAATCAATGACAATTTAACGCCGTAATATAAAATCTGGAAAGTTGGCTGTGACTGCAGCGCTTTGATCGAATGACGTTTCACATTATTCGCCATATTAGATTCAAATTTATCATAAAAATATAAAATATTTACCGTATTTGGTGAATAATTATGGCTTAAATCCGGAACAACAAGATCTATTCAAAGATATGAGCAATATTATTCGTGAAATTATACCATATTTCAACCATAAATCGAATATTGAGAACAAAATCATATCGAAGTATAACTTTTAATCCATGCAACATAGACATTTAGTGAAGAAAACCCACCGCTCTTTTATTGGCCATTAAGGAAACAAAAAATTGAAAATAAACTTCAAAACCACTTGCAATTAATAATTGTTGTTGTTAGTAATAAGTAACATGTACTTATTTTTAAATTGAAGATAAATATTTCTTAAAAATAATCTACACTTCTGTTATTCTAGCATCTACACGCGACAGCTGTCAAGCTATGGAAATTATCACTTATTAATTTTGCAGCTAGGTCACGTGACTGAAAAAAAATCGATTAATTTAGGTTGTCGTCATGTCTACTTGTCAAAATCAGGACATCTGATTTGCTTACACAACGGGTAAAAAAATTTCGCTGAATTTTTTTGTACATAATTATCGCATTGTATTTTCCTTATCACGTTGGATATTTCAATGTTTATAGTCACTTTAGTGTTTATATATAAATGGATATTGCTTGTTTCACTACACTTTTACTTTGTTCATAACCTTCACCTCATATTTTTAATGTTTATTTGTTATACTGATATAACCGATACTTATGAACTATTCTGTGTTTACTTTGATCTATTTTAATTTCACAATTTACACCTTCTATTTTTGTAACATGGAACGGACCTAAACAATGCGAATCAAATTTTGTCCTATCTTCCCTCTTTATTATTATTAAGTCTCCAACTTTATAGAGGCTGTTTGTTGACTTTTTCGTATTATTTTGTGTTTTATTGAAAATTCTCTAGCTCGTTCGTGTACGTATTGAAGCTTATAGTTTTACTATTAGTTTTGTTATTTTCCGTAATTATTGATTTGTTCCATCCTTTGTTTATCTTTCTTCTAATTCTCTTAGACTGTATATTTTGTCATTTATATATAAGGTGTTGTAAGTTAACTTAGCTTTGTCTCCTTTTTCTGTTGCCTGTTTCATATACTTTATTAGCGGTTTTCTTTGTTCCTGTATGTCTTTGGAGTAGTCTTCATTAATGTATATCCTTGTTCCTTTTAGTTTATTATTTGTTTATTTCAAAGATTCTACTTTATTTGTTCCAGTCTTTTATCTCTATTAGGACTGGCCTGTTCTTATTTCTTTTTTCATTCTACATTTCAGAATATCTGCTATACTGTGTTGTTGACCTTTCTCACTACTTCTTATAATTTGTTTTCTATTTCTGCCGCATTCTCTTCATTACCATCTTCTTATTGGTTTTCTAGTTGTGCCGCATGCTATTCAACTATTTTTACGGTTTTCTAAATTACTTTGTAAGTTTTTTTGCTTAGAATTACATGCATCATGAGATTTCTTAAATACCAAATCAGTGAAGGTATGAAAGTAACATAACATTTTTCGAAATACATGCTTTGTAACATTTTCGCGGTTTTGCTCTACCTTGTTTCAACCACGTATTCTTTATAGTTGTCCCCCTTGGATCAAATTCAGATTACGTGCATTTGCCTTTTTTCGAATTTTTTTTGTTTTTCGTAACTAAATAAGCCTCCTGAATATAGAAAAGGTGAAAAAACTCGGCGGTCTCATCAAAATTTCAAATTTCCCCCCCTCCAATAATTTTTGTTCCGGAAAATCGGCTTTTTTCATTTCGTAATTAAATAGCCTGTATAAACATAAAACAAAACAAATTGACCCCTCCCCCACAACAAAAAATAACGTTACTGGAAAAATAACTAAGACAAATCAAAATCCCCCCCATCTTCACAATTGGCTTCATCATCGTTCCTTTCAATGTTTGTGGCATTTTCTAATATTTGCGGATCATATAAATCTCGAGCCAACATAGAAAAAATCACTAAGGGATCTTGCTCAAGATCCCTACATTTTTTTTGGAACATGTAACAGGCTAAATAACCCCCAATGAACTCTTTTTTGCGATTTCCATATGGACCGGCTTTTACATGTCTCCTAAAATATAAATGTATGGGAAATTTTCTTTTTTCTCTATTAAATTTAAAAATAACATATCATGAGCTTTTAATCGAATTTGTGCATACACCTCTCTGGATCTTTGAAGTTCAAGGAATGATTGACTTGCAAATTTTGATATTTCTGACTCTCTTTCAGGTTGGAGTAACCCTTCCAACAATCAGAATATATCATAGTGCCATCCTATATACATTTTTCAATAGAAGCCAAGAGAGTTTCTTGGCTTCTGCCTGGCACTACTGTCATAAAAACTCTTTCGGTGCCTCGTTCGTAGCCTCCAAAGACCGAGGAACCTTCCACATGGTGTCTTCGATGATATTTTGTTTTCCCAAATTTTGACTCGTCAATCTCTACACTGAAAATATAATAAACCAAAATAAGCATAACAAAAATAAGGAGTATGCATCTCTTTCACAATTGACTAGGTCCTCCAATTTTCGTTGCCTTGGTTATAAATGCGTCGAAGACTACTTCTCTGCAAAAATTGGCTAGTTTCCCCGTTTCGGCCACGTCTTTCCTAAAGTGGCGCCAATTCATATAATAACATCACCCGACATTGAAACTACTAACAAACTTTTAAAAATGGCCATCTGCGAAAATCTGTGTTCAGCTGTCGAGAAGTGCGAAAAGAGTAGTGGATAACAGGTTGAAAAATAGTAAGTAGTTTGTTTCTTATTACAATTTACGTGCTTTGCAACATTTAAACGTAAATAGTACATATTTAGATGTTGTCAAATATAAGAATAATTGCTTTAACTTAGAAAATATTTAGTTGGCGAGGTGGTCGGTAAACTGGACACAAAAAAATGATCTATCCCATTCTCGGTAAAATTTGTCCATTTGTTGTTGTCTCCTTTTGATATTATTGTGTTACTTATTATCTTTCTTACTTCGTCCACTGGTTCTCAGAGTATATAGCAAACCAGAGCCAGAAATCGGCCACCTACTTATTGTAAAAATGCGCGCGAAATTTGAATAGTCGTTATTTAGTGACCGAAGAAAGGAAAACGGTACCCCGGTTTTTGACCTCCTATTTAAAACTCTTATAATTTAGGTGGCCAAGAAAGAGGCCTTCTCTCGTGTCATCCAAAAGTTTCACTTAGGGAGGCAGAATGTATTAATAAAGCACATGCCCTAAGTACTGAAGAGTCAATTAAAAATGGTTTAATGACTAAAAATTCTACTACAATAATCTGGACGAGGTTATGAAAGACCCAAGAAGAGTATTCAATGGGGACGAGTCTTACTTTTCTCTTTGCCCCAAAACGGGCAAAGTTCTCGCGCCGAAATGTTGGAAGAACCTATACACCATTACCACCGCCAAAGAGAAAGAAAACATAACCGTACTTTTAATTTTTAATGCCGACGGTGACATATGCCCACCTTTTGTTGTGTTCCCCTATGTTCGTCCTCCCAGGGCATTGGTAAAAACTATGCCACCCATATGGATATTGGGAAAGTCGGAAAGCGGAACGTTTTTCGATTATGTAGCAAACGATTTTAATACATGGCTTATTTAAAATGAAATTCCAAAACCCGTTGTTGTGTTCCTCGACGGCCATAAAAGTGACATGTCGCTTCCACTTAGAGAGTTTTGTGATGTCAATGGCATTATTCTTTATGCGCTTCCGCCCAATACTACATATATATTGCATCCGGCAGACGTCAGCGTCTTTAAAACTTTAAAGCAGGAATAGAAGTCTACTGTTAGACGTTGGCTAAGTCTCCCAGAAAATGTTAACTCGTGTGCAAACAAACTTAATTTCTGCAATCTGTTCAAAAAATCATTGGAGGGAACTAACACAACTAACCAAATTAAACAGGGATTCTGTAAATGTGGGTTATTCCCTCTTGATCCAGAAAGTGTTGACTATACCAAATGCGTAAGAAACACATTAGAAAACTAACGTATGTTGCGCGTGTCTTAGCTCATTTTGCATTCGCAATAGCTGGTCATTATTGACCCACATATGAATAAATCCCAAAATTTTCCAAATGGGCAAGTGGGATTTAAAAAAAACTTCTATAACGTAAAGATGCCCTAAAAAATTTAAGGGGTTAGATAATTTCTATATAATGTATATTTTGGTTGCCATGGTAAGTAGTTTGCGTCACAAAGTATTGAATGTTAAGTTATTCAAGAAAGGGAAGGGAATATAACCATTGGATTCACCCTTTCCCTTCTTGAATAACGTAATGTGCGTTATAAAGTATTGGATATTAAGTTATTCAAGAAGGGGAAGGGAATATAATCATTGTATTTAACCTTTCCCTTCTTGAATAATGTAATGTGTGTTATAAAGTATTGGATATTTAGTTATTCAAGAAGGGGAAGGGAGTATACTTATTGGATTCACTCTTTTCCTTCTTTAATAACTTAATCTCCGTTACAAAGTATTGGATATTAAGTTATTCAAGAAGGGGAAGGGAATATAATTATTGAATTCACCCTTTCCCTTCTTGAATAACCTGATATGCGCGTACGGGGTTGTGTAGAATTTTAAAAAGTACCAGGTGGGACAGAGCAACCTGCCTATTTTCAAATTCAATAAAAAAAGTGAATCATGCCTGTATTTTATTCTGTGATAAATGTCAAGTACATCGTGTAAAGTTTATATGTGCTGAATAAACTTGTATTTTATATTGTTAAAAAGTACGTTTTTCGTATTTTATTGTCATATAAATAGAGCTCCGTTATATTTCGGTGCTTGTACTGAACTTTCAACATTGTTCTGTATAAAGATTGTTCATAGTTTTGAATTCTAAAGATTATTAATTATAGTTGAATTATTGAATCTTTACACGTACGCGCATATCAGGTTATTCAAGAAGGGAAAGGGTGAATTCAATTATTATATTCCCTTCCCCTTCTTGAATAACTTAATGTGCGTTACAAAGTATTGGATACTAAGTTATTCACGAAAGGGAAGGGAATATAATCATAGGATTCACCCTTTCCTTTCGTGAATACCTTAATGTGCGTTACAAAATATTGGATATTAGGTTACTCAAGAAGGGGAAGGGAATATAATAATTCATTAAATTCTCTTCCCCTTCTTGATTAACTTAATGTGCGTTACAAAGCATTGGATATTAAGTTATTCAAGAAGGGAAAGGGAATACAATCATTGGATTCCCCCTTTTCCTTCTTGAATAACCTGATGTGCGCGTTACAAAGTATTGGATATTTTTCAAGGGGAAGGATGAATGCATATTACTTTCACTATTAGGAAAACTTTGAGCGAAATGTACGTATATTCGAAACCGAAGTTTATTAAACTATAGTAGTATTAAACATTTATTTAATCATAAATACAATTATATTATTCAATATTATTAGATAAATATGTCAAATCATTTTCTTATATTGAAAATGAAAAATACGTGAATTCTTTTTAGGGAAAAAGTTTCCAAACGGTTGGCGACACTGCAGTATATTATTGTCGAGTTTGACATTGACTTTCATGAGTGTATTTGCATGTAAAACACATATTTTTAATAATTTTTAGTATTCATATTTCGAAAAGTATTTGTTTTCTCGACTCGTGACTTGGTATAGAACGTTTCTATAATAATAACTGTATGTAAAAAAGATATGAGACCCAACAAGATTGGAGAATCAAATTTGAACTAAATTCAGTAAGTCCTTGCTTTATCTTGACTATATCCCTGATTGTTCTGCGCGACTGTCTAAAAGGTAGTTTTTGCCCATTGTGTAGACTAGATCGGGGTTATTATTTTCTTGTAAAACTGCTTCCAGTTGTACATTTCCTCCTAAACCTTCCGTTTCAGTATTACCGTCCCCTATATCGTCATCTACCTCTTCACATATTTCCGGTTCTCCATCACTGTCTTCTTCAGTATCACAATAGTTTATAATATCGTCCAATTCGTCTGCCTTATCATCATTTAGAAACTGTTTCATTTCAAATTCAGTCAGTCTCTTAGAATTACGTACCGGTATTTTACTTTTCCGCCCAACCTATCTAATATGCGAGAAAAGTATTGGTTTACCCCAAAAAAAGTTGGAATTTTGAAAAAAATTGATTATTTTTACGTTTTCCATCAACAAAAACACGAAAAAACGGTTTTTAGGAAAAAAATCCTGTGTGTATGTCGTCGTCGTCGTCATCGTCGTCGTTGTCGTCGGCCACTTTTCCTTAGAAGTTTTGTTAGCACGATACAGCCTCCGGAGTGCAATAAGTCACCAATTTTATGATTGAATATTGTTAAGGACATGTCACAGGTGAACCCTATTGATTTTCAGCTCACCAGAGTCAATACAACAGGTACTACAGTACTTTAAGTACGATATTTAGTCATTTTTTGAGAAATTTCAGTTTGTTAGCACGATACAGCCTCCGAAGTTCAACAAGTCACCAATTTTATGATTGAATATTATTCAGGTCATCTCACAAATGAACCCTATCGATTTTCAGCTCACCAGAGCCAATACAACAGGTACTACAGTAATTTAAGTACGAGATTTTTGTAATTTTTGGAGAAGTTTAAGTTTGTTAGCACGATACAGCCTCCGGAGTATATACAAGTGACCAATTTTATGGTTGGATATTATTCAGAGCGCCTCAAAGATGAACCCTATTGATATTAAAGTACCAAATTTTTCTCATTTTTGGAGAAATTTCAATTTGTTAGCACGATACAGCTTCCGGAGTTCAACAAGTCACCAATTTTATGATTGAATATTATTCAGGTCATCTCACAGATGAACCATATTGATTTTCAGCTCACCAGAGCCAATACAACAAGTACTACAGTACTTTAAGTACGATATTTTTATCAATTTTGGAGAAGTTTCAGTTTGTTAGCACGATACAGCCTCCAGAGAGTATACGATTGACAATTTAATGATTGGATATTATTCAGGGTGTCTCACAGATGTACCCTATCGATTTTCAGTTGACTAGAGCGAGTAAAGCGGGTCCTATAAATCCAGATATACTACATTTTTGGAGAAATTTCGGTTCGTTAGCACGATACATCCCCCGAGGTGTATACAAGTAACAATTTTATGATAGAATATTGTTTAGCGCCACATATGCGGAAAAGTTAGTTTTAATCTTTAAAACCGTTTATTTTTAGACATATTTTACTGCAACGTTATTGCAAAAAACTATAACAAATTACTATAACGTGACACGTTATGTACGATTGACAACCACACACTGCGGGCTCAGACATGAATTTACTCCCTCCCGGCGGTGAATAATCTTACTGCGCATGTGGAAGTGGCAGCAAAAGAAGCTGGCTTCAAGTACCGAGCGGGGTACAAATGCACCCCGTGCCAGTTTTTATTTTTTATTTACGTTTCTTTGAGAGTTGTGAAAAAATTTAAAAGAGATCAAGTTTTACTGTTCCTTACTAACAATAGAAAAAATATGGAGGCATAAAAAGCAATAATAACTGACGCTGGGGTGCATATGTACCCCGCTCGGTAATCTGCTCCAAAGCAGAATTTTATCAAATTTGAAAAGCACATTAATAGTAACCTCCAGAAAGCATACATAGCATTAAAAACAATTTATGGTGTCCGACATTTTTTATCGTTTCAAGTAAAAAAGACATTGTGTGACTCATTAGTTTTATCATTATTTAATTATGCTGACATTTTATATGGTCCACACTTAAGTGTGCAATATAAAAAGAAAATTCAAAAAATGCAAAACTGCTGCATTCGGTTAATAGTTGGCATACGTGAACGACGTACTATTTCTAACAAGTTAAAAGTAATACAGTGGTTGAATATGGATAATAGACGAATGTTACATTCTGCGTGTCTTTATAATAAAATAATTATGACAAAGAAACCATCATACTTATATAGAAAAATCTCCTTCAGGACGGACGTTCATAACATTAATGTTAGTAATAAAGGGGTAATTACTATACCTCCCTTTAAATTGGAAATTTCTCGACGGTCTTTTAGATATCAAATTGGCTTTGTTTATAACGGACTTCCAATGTAAATCAAATATCAGCATTTTAAGAAATTCAAAGAGTCTATTCGGAAATACTTGTTTGATCATCAGAATTAATTGGGTTCAGAATTGTGGGAGGAATTAATGGCCTTACGCATCAAAGTACTAATGTAATATAATACAACTTGTGTTGCGGTATATAATATATTATGTATGTATAGTAGGTATACAAGGTTAAGTGGAAGAGCAAGTTTTACAGTGTTTTTTATGCAGTAAAGGTTGAACTTCGCCTTGCATCTAATATATTATAATTTATAATTTTGTTTATGTATTTTAATAAAAGACGATTATTATTATTATTATAATTTGACCCTATTACTCATCCGAACTATATTAAATTGATATCAAAATTTCATCTTAACTGAAGATTGGTTATCCTAAAGGCATTGGTATTCTTAAACATATTGCAGACGACACAATTGCTGTTTATGCAATAATATATTTAGATTTTACATTTCATTACGTTCGCTACATTGTTAACAAATTTATACAGAACAAAGACTAAAATCTCTCGCTTTATTTATGAAGAGATTCAAATTCTCACGAATACTCTTCTGACCTTATTGATATTCTATAACTATCTGTTTTAAGGTTATTTCTGTTTTCAACAAAATGGTGGGTGCGTAATTTCAAACTGGTGCCCAAAAATTGTTAAAATGGTGGATGGGCCAGCTGGAGATTTTGGCGGGTTTGTTGAAATGGTGGGTACGCTAACTCAACATTGTTTTCGGCGGTAATAGATAAGTATTGTTGGAATCTGTTAGTTTAACTACATTATTTTCTATAGCTTATGTTTTTAACAAACTGTTTTCAGTAAGTGATCTTATATTTTATTCCAGTATTGAACGAAATGTTGCAGAGTGAACGAAAATTTATTATACATGCTTGTACACTGTAATTGGTGGAAAAGCACACGCAACAATTATATTAAATATCGTTTTAAACAGAAACAGTGGATAATATCCTCAATATCACATTAGTATCTGAGAAAAATATAAAATATTCATATTTTATTATAATAATAGATATATTCTGTACGAACTGGACAGTTTCTGCCATCAAAAGAAATCTTTTGATCTGAATTGTTCTTATTTGACCAAGCAGTTTCAATGTAGGTTATATGCAAAAATTATAATTCAATTCTACAAGCTCCAAATAATAATCAGTTTTAACAGAACTATAGTAGTCGATTTTCACGTTGCAACATTTCACACAACTATTTGAAAGTTAGAATGTAAAAAACCGATATCAATTATATCATTCTTTTAATTTCATAGGTTTCACAAATCTCGCCATGATGAAATCCTAGCATAGACTGAAAAAATATTAATTACGAGATGCTTTATTACAATATGACATGTAGATTAAAAGAAGTATATGAAAGTTATAGAAAAATAAAAAAGGTTTTTTTAAGATAAATATTTTCAAGATCTATATAAGGCTCAGATTATATATTAATTATCCAAAATGGTTCGTAATTTTTGCAAATGCTATGTCCAAATAACAAATTATCCAAATATTAATATACCAAGCAACATAACGAGTTGATAAAAAACCCAATTTATCTTAAATAAACCTTGAATTTAGTTGTAAAGTTATAGTTACATTCACATAGAGTATAATATATCTTGCAGTTCTGTAAAGTGTTTTTTTATATTTTTACCGAAAGTGCTCATGCTGTTATCATGTCTAGAGTATGTTTAAGTAGGCTTTAATGAGAGAAGCTATTTGATTAAACAAAAACCATATTTGAAATTGTTTCCAGCACAGATATCTTATTTTCCATTGTCAATTTCATAACGGATTAATCTGTCGATATGTCAAGAAAAAATTTTTTGTCAAGCTAATTTTGAGCCTTCTATTTGCAAAGAAAAAATGTTGGATTGGAAATTTTCAAACTGAAACATGTGTTTTTAAATAATATGTGATTTGGTTAGTACAATAAATAACTGGTAATCTTTTGGCATATTAAATCAAGAACTATATTATTAAAAATATCTGGAACGCTCTAAAAAAAAGAGTGGAATATATTTGAAGTGAATTTTGGTACGTTTTGAATGCGTAATGATTATTGTGAGGGTGAAATTTAACGATTCTTGTACCAAAAATATTGTGCCTCTAGTCAAAAACAATGAAATTCGAAATATTAACATCTGCGACTGCGTTAACAGGTTAACTTATTGGTTCTTTCTTTATGTTGGGCCATTCGAATAATTTATTTGGTTGTCTTCTTTTCTAGCTGTCTGTATTTCTTGTTTAGTATCCGTATAAAGTCTTCTTCTCTGACTGTATCAATTAATTTCTCGGTTTGCTATGATCTTAAATTTACTTTCTTCAGCATTTCCAATATCTGTTCCACCTCCATCTTCGTATTCGGTCATTGTCTGAATGTCTCACTTCTATCTTTAGTTATCCCGCTGCTGCCACCATAATATTACTTTCACATAAACTCTGGTAGGATAACATTAAGGAGTTTTCACAAAAATCAAACAGACAATTATTAAATGAAATTAACTGTCTCGACCCTTACTCCCTGGAATCTGCTCATAATAGTGTTTTAAATGAAACTCACGGTTTCTAGTTAATTTTACAATATAATGTAATAATTTATTTAAACAATAAACGGGTGGGATACAGTTTAAACACACGGTATGGCTACTTACTAACTTATTTAAACACTAAACTAATCACTAATACTTAATTTATATATACAGTATATTCACATAAACTAATTTATATAAACAGTTCACTAATTCACTTATTTATTTGTTTATCTCATGATGTCAAATTATCAACTAACTAACTCTTCCTGATCAGTCCCCTTATATATTAAAGCCATTTTTACTAATAAATTCCGGACATACATAAAAACAATTGATTCTGGGCTTTTCTAGATAACTCTAGTCACAAAAACAACGTTTACATAAGATAGTCGTGAAGTCGTAAACAGTTATAAAAAAAAGTGCGAATCCGCCATATTTTTAACTTTTTTACCTGGCTTAGACAGAGTCGGTTTTAGGGACTATACCAGTGTGCTGTTTCGTAGCATTACCCCCTCCTTAAATGGAAGTTCCTCCTGGAACTTTTGTGTAGCCGAGACTGGATGTTTGAATCGGCAACTGGCCCCATTTATACACTTTCCGATCTTATGGAAATAGCAGGGCACCGTCTTCATAGGATACTGATAACGGGGGTTGTAGCTGCAAATTAATATCTGGACACCGGTATCTTGAAAGATAATATCTACCATGTTCCTGATGATTCGCCAATCCAACTGGTTACTCGCTATCTTAGGCATAGCCAGTTTCTTCACGTCGTGAGTAATAACTTGGCTATGTCTTCTTTAATTAGCCGAAAATTTCCAGCTACAGGCGAGTCCGGTAGAATAGAGAAAGATTTGCAGTCAACCAAGCTCCTTATCTTGTCGGAATATCTTGGGACACATTTTGAGTAATGAGAGAGCAACCCTAGTGTGCGTTTCATAGCTGAAGCGTCAGAAGGAAGAGGCAGCTCCTGTAATGGTTTGAGTCTATTTGGGTCTGGACGCATGAACTTGTTAGAAATTTGCTACCCAAGGAGAGTTATTGTTAGGTTCAACGTTAAATTATGTTCCTTTGCTACCCTTAGAAATCGTTCAAGGTTCCTATCGTGATCATCTTGCCCCCTTCCACCGATCGTAACGTCATCAAGATATGCATATACTCTATCAAGACATTTTTTCCTTATAATATTGTCAATGGTCTTCTGAAAACAGGCTACTCCATTTGTTACCCCGAAAGAAATGGGACGAAATTGGTAAAAAGTTCCATTGGCTTCAAAAGCCGTATACTGTTTTTCCGAGTCTAGTATCGGTATCTGATGGTATGCATTCTTCAAGTCAATCGTGCTAAATACATCGTAATTTTCTTTAGTTGAGTCTAACTTTTCAATATTTGGTAGAGGGTACGCGTCTAGTAAAGTGAATTTGTTAATAGTCTGAGAGTAATCTATTACTAAGCGTTTCTTGTGATTTTCGTTTCTCGTTATTAAAACCTGAGCTCTCCAAGGTGATGAACTCTCCTCTATGATCCCTTCACGAAACAGTTTCTTGACTTCAGATTTAATGAATATTTCATCAGCTTCGGAAAAACGGCGAGATGTAGTAGCTATGGGACGGCAGCCGTAACTAGACGTTCAAATAGTCGAGGTGGTTCAACTTCGGCACAAGCGACGTTACAGAGAGAAAGAGGGGGTTTGGAACCACCGAATTGGAGTCGAACTGAAGAGTAGAGTTTCATAATATCATGCCCTATAAGAACATCATAACATAGACTGTGTATTACTAAAAGCTTAGTTTTGGGGTATGATTCGCTTTGAAGATGAAGGTTTGCCAAAATGTACCCATTAATTTTAGATTGGAGGGAAGTGGAAGCCATCTTCACCTCTCGGTTCTCAGGATGAATTTTGAATTTATTCATCTTGGCATAGGAGTAGTCAACAAAGCTGTCAGAACTACCAGTGTCTACAAGGATGCTGGATGGAATATCATTCACTCGTCCAAAAACGACTGCTCTGGAGAGCCCTCCTGGAGAAGCGGCTGATATGATAGTAGCCTAGCAACGTAGAAGCGAATGTCGACTTACGCTTTGATCTGGTTTGGCATACTTTCTGGAAGTGGCCCTTTGTATCACAAGATTTGCAAATCGCTTCTACAGCAGGACATTCATGTCTAGATTGATGTCTGGGTCCACCACAAAAGTAGCATTTTCCATGTCGAAATTGCTGAAAAGTAGAGGCTGAATTAAGTGTAGATTTACAATTATCTAATCCATCAGAGGCTGGAAGAGATGTAGGAGTTTACAAACCATTACAGTTAGAATCGGAAGTATAGGTTGCTGTTTTGTAAGATGCTGCGAGTTTTGGGGCGTATTCTAGGGAACGGGCTATCTTTTCCACTTGCCCAAAATTCAGCGTGAGGTCTTCCGAAATGCGTTGTCGGATTAGAGGGGAGTTAAGGGCGCTTATGAATGCATCACGTAGATACTCATTATAGTACGTCAGCGGATCTACAGATTTGAAGTTGCAGTCTCTGCTTATCGCTCGGAGGGCCTGCAAGTATTGGTCAACCGTCTCTCCATTCTGCTGTCTTCGATTCGCTAATAGGTGCCTAGCAAAGAGTTCATTGGGTTGGGGCGCAAATAGTCCTTTAAGAACGTCAATGGACTCAGTATAAGTCTTACTCTCGGAAATGAATTCGTAATTTTCGAATGATGAAAAATTAACCAATACCTTCTTCTCTTAGGGTACCTTGGATTCCTCAATGAAACTTGTCAGTGTTTGAAGGAAGTATTTCCATTCCTTAGCGGAAGTTGGCAAATCAGGCGATCCGTTGAATTTTTCTGGTTTCAAAATTCGGCTATCCATCACGAAGGTTGTATCGAATACAATTTTTGCTAAATAAATTGTCGTAAAATAATAACCCTTAGATATCGAAAGATAAAGGCATTATTTAGCAAAACTGTGACGTTACAATTAAACACATAACGTCAATGGTTGTCAAGACAATGTGAACATGCAATCATCTTACATCTCTTCAGTTAAAATACACATTCTATGAGACTTCTTTCGGATGTTATAATATCCCATTAAAAGAAAGAATGATACACTGAATATAATTGTTTCTTTCTAACGTATTGTCGCTTATGGAGTCAGTGTTAAAATACATGTGACTAAAGAATATTCCTAGTACTGTATAATGTATGTGCTATAACGGAATTTGTAAACACGATAGAGGGCGGATCAAAACGAAACTCGGTACAAGAATCGGTTCTGCCAAAATCTTGGACGAATTCGTTAACGGGTCAAATCGGCACTGTAGATACAAAATGGCAGTCAGTGGAAATTGTAAAAAATAATATTTCCTTCCTTTTTAACCTGGCGTAAAAAAGTTACTTAGGTTTTTTATAGACGTTCTACAACTCTTGTACTTAATACTTATTTCTAAAACGAACATGAAAACATTTATTCAAGAAAATTAACAAATTTACCACAGAAAAATTTGTATTTTTTATATTGGATACAAAAATGTTCCTTGAAATAAGCCTGTCCGATTGGTTTGGTACCATTGGGACGTTCTAAATTTCTCAATAACAGACTTTGTCTCTTGTTTTGATGATATTTCCTCATAATCACTTATTGGTGTTGTAGTCGGCTTTGTATTTTTCATATTAAATCTTTCTAGCACATCTTCGATATAGCTCTCTTGATCTAGCTTCATTGAACTTCTATCTTTGGTTAATCCGATACTCCGAAAACAATCCACTTTGTCAAATGTCTTAACCTCAAATTTTCTTACTAAGTCTGTTAAGGGTTAAGAGGAGTAGCTTACCTTAGCATGATGGGTCATGCAATATATAGTAAAATATGCAAGTGAAACAAATGAAATTATTATAATACTTCTTTCTTACCATTTCAGAGAATTTGGTTTACAAACTAACACTTGTACACTATCGAATTTAGTCTTCATCAATTTTACTTTTTATCACTGAATGTAGCTTCTACAAAGGGAAAAATATTACTAACAATATTAACTTTCAAAAATTGTAAACAAAACGGTTAATTCACATCAGAAATCCAAGGTTAGATTCCTTCCTCTTCTCTTCTTGATTTTATTGTTAGTTTGGCCTTAACCTTTAGAAACAAACATTTGTTTGAATGATCTTCCAAGGTTAAAATCGCTAAGTGGTTTGCCAAAAAAAAGGGTTACTTTTTTTTGTTTTGGTTTCTTCTAGGATAACGTGGCACTTGCTAAAACGTTAATCACATTTAGTGAATTTAATTTCAAAATTTGAGGGATATTTAAGATTTTTTTATGTACATTATCTTTAATCTTTAATATCATCTGAAATTTATTTATTAATTTAACTTTGGTTAAGCCAAAGCCACTTTAAGGCCACATGTCAACTTAGGTAAGTTTGAAAATAAATGATACATCCTTCACTTTATACTTTTCCAACACTGTATGATATACTAAAGTAAATGTTTGTCTTTTAGGCCTTCTTTTTCTTTTTCTGATTTTGCTGTTTTCTTTCTATTTCTGGCTTCACTTTTGTTCCCATTATATTACGTCGGATATTTCTTGACCATTGGATCTACAGTCTACACATTAGGATAACACCGCTTTCCTGTTCCTCTGTATGCTTTCCAGTTAGTGACACTGTCTGGGTCAAAGAAGTAAACTTGGATTCCTGACGTGTGACTCGGTTGCTGACAATTTGGACAATAGTATGGAGTACTGCCCTTATTGGATCGCAACACATTCCAAAAGATAAGTGGTAGATATAGGATCTCCATTTAACCAATTATATATAATAATAAAAAGCTTGTCTCTTGCATATAGTCGAAGATAGATAACAAGTCAACTATTTCTTCAACTTTTGGAAAAGCATCTACATAAATGGCTGAAAATTGGCTTCCATTTTTGTTTTCATTCCCTTCCATCGGAGCCTGTTTGAGGCCATATAAGGATTTTTTGAGTTTGCATATCTTTTGTGGTTGTTCTTCGTATCCTTCAGGAACTTGTATGTATATTTCTTCCTTTATAGTTCCATAGAGGAATGAAGTTTTGATGGTTAAATTATTTTATTGTTTTCAATTGTTAATAGCAAATACAATTATTCTATTATTAAGAAACTAAAGAGAAAAATAATATTAAGAATAAAAAAAAAATATGTATTTCGCTGGTTTTGAACCCTAACCCACTAGTCCGGGAAAGTAAGGAAGTTGAACATCAAATGTTTCCCAGCGCTGATTTTTCATTTTTAAATGAAAATATATCGACCCAGCATCACTCTCTTAGATTCTCTAATAATTTCCGCTGGAGCTTGCGACGAGCTTGCAAGCACAGCTCGGACTACCTAAAATTCATGCTCATATCATTTCTGGATGTGTTCTTACAAAAAAATCGTAGAGATGAAAATTGCAGCAAATCTTATGCTCTTGAAGGTGACATAAATAGTTTTTCCAAAAAAAAATTTTCCGATCTTAAATTTTCCAAAAATGGAAATTTTTTTCGAAAATCATATTTTTGGCTGGTAATTATAAATAAAATTTTAATATCGAGGTCAAAACTTAGATAAACATAGAGGGCGAATTTCTAAAAAATTACGTTTTTTCAGATTTGGAAAATTTAGAATAGCGGCTGCTCAAATTGGAAACAAATTTTTTTTTAAATCACGTTTAAATTTATGAACATTAATGATATCAAGAAGCGGTTGGTTGCAATCGACAGAGTGAAAGTTATATTTATATAAATAACATAAACAAAATTTTTTAAATTTTTTTCACATAATTTTTTAGAACATTTACCGAAAAAATTTTTTTTCTCATTTTGGCGTTGAAAAATTTGTTAAAGATATCTTTTCACATTATAAATATGTTTGTTTTTGAAAGACGAGTATTTTGAAAAAAAATTTTTTCAGATGCGACTTTTACAAGCTGAGATAAACAAATTCAAAGTCTGCTAGATACTGTCATAATATTAATTGAAATTTTCAAATTTTGATCACTTCGCTAGGTTGTTGAATCCCAACTCAACTTAAAAACAATTTTCAATTTTTCTACTGTTAATTGGTCCATTCAAAAGAGAACAGTAATCCTAGCTCGCTCGGCCAAACGGTGCGACGGCATCTGCTTGGCGTTGTGGTGGGGGGTCAGCGCTCGTTCGCAATTCAACGAAGCTCAAGCTTTTATTTTGGTTTTCTTTGTAAAAACTGTGCATTCATAGGATGATTATTATTAATATGATTACATATTGCTAGAAATAAGGTACAATGATATTTATAATTTATATCTATAAATCCATTTATTAAATATATTATACATAATTCGAAATATAAATACTAAGAATAATATTTATTTACAAATTTACATCTATTTTCTACGGATTCTCGCTCTTTTTGGTCTCTGAGGAAGTGGCTCTGTACAATTTTCCTCGTCATTATCATTAGCAAATAAATCCTTATCGATATTATTGCTACTATCAATTGCAAGCTCACAATCAACTAATTGACTCATATCAAAATTTGGCTCATCACTCAGAGATTCAATATCATCCTCGTCATTGTCAAATACCGTACTTACAATTTCGATGTTACAACAGTTTTGCCTTCGCAATTTTCACATAATATCGTACAATGTATGCCAACTGACCCCCCACCACTACGCCAAGCAACTGCCGCCGCACCGTTTGGCCGAGCGAGCTAGGATTACTGTTCTCTTTTGAATGAACCAATTAACGGTAGAAAAATGAAAAATTGTTTTTAAGTTGAGTTGGGATTCAACAACCTAGCGAAGTGATCAAAATTTGAAAATTTCAATTAATATTATGACAGTATCTAGCAGACTTTGAATTTGTTTATCTCAGCTTGTAAAAGTCGCATCTGAAAAAAATTTTTTTCAAAATACTCGTCTTTCAAAAACAAACATATTTATAATGTGAAAAGATATTTTCAACAAATTCTTCAACGCCAAAATGACAAAAAACTAGATGGAAATTCTTTTTTTCGTTAAATGTTCTGAAAAATTATGTAAAAAAAAATTTTTAAATTGTGTTTATGGTATTTATATAAATATAACTTTCACTCTGTCGATCCCAACCAATCGCTTCTCGATGTCATTAACGTTCATAAATTTAAAGGCGATTGAAAAAAAAATTGTTCCCAATTTGAGCAGCCGCCATATTGAATTTTCCAAATCTGAAAAAACGTAAATTTTTAGATCACCCTCTATGTTTATCTATGTTTTGACCTCGATATTAATATTTTATTTATAATTACCAGCCAAAAATATGATTCACGAAAATTTTTCCAATTTTTGGAAAATTTAACACAGCAAAAATTTTTTTTTAAAAACTATTTACGTCACCATCAAGAGCATGAAATTTGCTGCAATTTTCATCTCTACAATTTTTTTGTAAGGATAATGATCGCTATGTGCATTTTTAATATTCATTATTATTTGTCCATGTTGTGACCAATCGAGAATCTACAGAAGTGCCGGTCTTAGATCATAAGCAGATTGTATTAATAACAAATGTAGGTACTGTGTGTTCTTTTTACGGGATTTGATCGAGCAGATCAGTTGCTCTTTTCATATTGCGTATTCTTTTTACGCGCTCACTTTGAACAAAGCCGAACTATCGCTTACTTCTAACTCCACTACATCTAGAGGGGGCTCGGGTCCGATTACTTGCTCCGTTTAGTTAATCATAACCTCAAACTACAGCCAAATCAATAAAAATTTGAAATTGCTTGAATTTTATGTGGTCCGAGCTGCGCTTGCAGTCTGCGTCGCAAGCTCCAGCGGAAATTATTAGACAATCTAGGAGAGTGATGCTGGATCGATATATTTTTATTTAAAAATGAGAAATCAGCGCTGGGAAACTTTTGGCGTTTAACAGATTTTTCGACCTTACCTTCCCGGACTACACGGCGTCAAAACCAATCGCTCGTACCACAGCGCTATAATAGACTCAGAGTTAAATTTTGAAATTCACGCAAATGAATGACATGCTGTTTTTTCTTATTCATTTCCCTAAAATACTTATTTTCTATTAAACAGTGATTGTTTTATGGCAAAATTGTCTGAACTAATGTACTCCTCGTCCATACAAAATTTCATTATGTTCTCTTTTGCTGGGAAGCAAATATTTAGGATTTTCTGATTTCCCGTGGTGAAATCCTATGGTCCTAAGGTAGAGTCACCACCCGATATAACCAATTGTACCATAAGATTCGTTGTTAAAATTAAAAGTTGGCCTGTGAAAGTATTCTTTAAAACACTAAAGACAAAAAATATGGAATTTATTCCAACCTAAACGTATGCCCTCACTTTTCTAGATTCTACGAAATTTTGTATATATTCCCCTGTCGCGTTCTTAATCTTCCTCGAATGTACCTAACGTTACCCGATTTTTCTGGAATATATTTTTTCACAATTCTCTCCTCGTTAACCTGCGTTCAATGCAGTCACTGATATAAATAGGACATTTCAAACGTCATTTTCTACGAACAAGGGTACAACAAATTTTCTTTGGCCACGACAAAAGTTATATTAAGAAAAAATGTCATAATAACTGAAAAAAATTTGTTTTCTAGACATATAGACATGAGAATCAAATATCAACTACACTATCATATTGACGAAAATATGTTTCAATATTTAATCTCATTAAAACGATAAAGGGTATAAAGGCACATATTAATGTTTTATAATTTTATGTACTAGATCACGTCTACTTATTTTTTGTAGTTATTCTGAATAAAAATTATGGAAAGGTTTTTCCTAATTATATCTAATAAATAACGAGTATCCAATTTTTAAGTCAGCTCGAAGCTTAAAATAATGGTAGATAATCACAAAATAGAATAAAATTGAACAGAATCATAACTTTGATAAAAATAAATATAAATATGGTAGAAAAGAGAAAATTAATCTCAAAATATTCACTTACTTTGTAGTGGAGTGCCGTAAAAGCTAAAAATCGAGAATCGTCTGAAACCGGTTCCAATGATAGATTTTCGTGAAGCCTTTTCGATTGCTTTCTTAAAAGCATCAATAAAAAGTTACTCATCAAAATTTGCCGATCTAAATTGCAACAATCCTTTATAGCAATTAACATTAAAATTAGAATAGTATTTTGTATAACACGTGTTGAACACACGAGGTTGCAGATTTGAGCCACGAGCCGTATGCGAGTGGCTTAAGCAAACGAGTGTCAAATCGAATTTTCAACACATGTTGTACACGATATTTTTCCGAGGACCACAAAAAACGCAGAGTTAGTATTTTTTTTTTTTTTAAACTTTAAGGTAAGGTTACTACAATTTTAAATATAAACTGGTGCTTGAAGACGATTGTTGGCCATTTTATGTTCTTTAGTTGATACGAAATTTTGAATTTCATGCGTATCAGACTCACAATTACAAAAAATTCAGTAATTTTCTCCAATTTTCTCTTTCACTTGCTAACAGTTCAAAAGTCAAACTTAAAATGTCATTCGGTAAAGCACTCCAACTGTGAACAAAATACGACTCCGCATCACATATGCTGTTACTTTTCCTACCTTCTCCTCCTCTACCAGGTAAAATCTACATAAAGTCCTTGAGGTTTCACGGGGAGACTTTTAATAGTCATTATATGTAAAATAATTATTAGCCGAAAAAAAGTATTTTTTTACTGAAATTTACTGTCGACTTTTACTCTGTGGAATCTACTCATATTACTCTTTAAGTGAAACTAACTGTTTTTAGATAATTCCACAATGTATTGAAAAAATATTAAAAATTCTAAGAAATTGACAATTGCTTCGATATTGAATATCATCGTCAGAATGACAGAAGTTACGTTTTATGTATTGCCTACCTGATGTTGTTAAATATTTCTTAGAATGAAAATTTGAAAATTATTTATAAAAGTTGACAGTTACTTGGTACTTCGTAAACGTCACTCACTAGATTAATACATTATTTTCGAACTTAGTGCAAATATTCATACGGTTTTCATAAAACTGGCTATAAAATGAGACGTGTTTTAAAAAACTTGAATTTTATTTCATTTTATGGGGTTTCAGAGGAAGCAAAACTTGTTCACTGATGTGTCTCCATTTCTCCCTGTCTTTCACTTTCTCTTTCCACTTTGTAATTTCTGCCCTGCTTAAGTCCTCTTCTACCTCTGCCAACCATTTTGATCTAGGTCTTCCACGTCTTCTTTTTCCCCCTGGTTGCCATTGTATGATTGCTTTTGTGACTGATTCTGGTCTTGTCTCCAAATATGTCCCTGCCATTTTATTTTTTGAACTTTAATTTGCTCTACTATGTCTTCCCCATCTAGCTATACTAAAATCTCTTGATTTGTTTTCTTCTGTATACTGGCTCCCCTATCTTCACTGGACTGGAATATTGTTCGTATTATCTTTCGCTCATTTATTCTCAACTTGTCTTCCTCTTTCTTTGTCATTGTAATCGTTTCTGCTGCATACATTGTTATGGGTCTCAATATTGTTTTATATATATTCACTTTTGTTTTCTTGATTATTATTTTACTTTTCAGCGGACTTTTATTTGCTTGCTACGCTCTGATTTTTGCCATTATTTTTTCGTCGATTTCCGTCTTCTTTTCCCCTTTATTGTCTATCATGATTCCTAGGTACTTAAACTTTTGCACTTCTTTGAACTTTTTGTTTTTTATTTTTATTCCCTTATTTTGTCCCAGTTTCCCAAATCTCATTATTTTAGATTTTTTCTCATTAATTTTTAATCCCATCTTCAATCTCTTTCAGCATTTCTTCCATGTTTTCCTTCTTTTTATCACTAGTACTATGTCTTCTGCATATGCAATTATTTGCTCTCCTGTTATCTCAGATTTCCTTTTTGTATCTTTCTTAAAACGAATTGTAGAGCGTAGATGATAGTGAACCTCCTCGTCTTACGCCTTTGTTTATGTCGAATTCTTCCTTTCCCCTTTTTTCTATCAAAATACTAACTTTTAGAGTGTTTCATTGTCATCTGTATAAAGTTTTTTATTTTTTCACGTACTCCTTGTTCATTTGAAGCTTCCTAAATTTCGTTACTCTTTAGCGAATCAAAGGCTTGCTCGAAGTCTAAAAATAACATTTCTATTTTATATTGATGTTCGTATGCTCAATATTACGTATTGCGTCTGTTGTTGCTCTGCCTCTTACGAATCCGCATTGATATTGTCCTATAATATTCAACTATTAGTCGTCTTTGTATTATCGATGATAATATTTTATAGGCCCCACTTAATAGTGTGATACCACTATAATTCTTACATTCTTGTTGGTCTGCTTTTTGCGTATTGTTATAACTTGTCTAATTTACCACTCGTTAAGCATTTTTCCTCTTTCCTTATTTTATCAATCAGTATACGTATTCTTTCGTGCAGCATGACTCCTCCGTATTTAAATAATTTCAAATGTCCTGTCCAGGCGCCTTTCCGTTGTTACTTCTCATTATAATCTCTTTTACTTTCTCTTGTATCGGTTCTTGTGCCATAATGTTTTCTTCTTCTTCTTCTTCTCCTTCATTCTGTGTCATTTGTTCATTTAGTAATTCTTTAAAGTATGTCGTCCATATTTCCTTGTATTATTTTTCCACTACCACAATTTTTCCTTGTTTGTCCTTTATCCTCTTTAAGTTGTTTTTAAAAGCCCTCTTATTTTCTTTTACATTATTATAAACATTTTTTGAGTTCCTATTCCATTTTTCGTTCTCTATTTTCTGTATTTTTGAGTCCATCCATTGCATTTTTCTCTTTCTGATTATTTTATTACTCTTCTTCCTTATTGATGTATATTTTTCTCTATCGTCTGGTTTGATTGTTCTTATCCATTTTAATCTAGCTTCCGTTATTTTTACACTTTTTCTTGACATTCATTATTATACCAAACTTTTTTCTTCTCTATTTTCTTTTTACCAATTATTTATTTTGCTCTTGTATACCTTTTTTTATATTACTCCATGCTTCCTTCGCGTCTTCATGTTCTTAGTTCTGATTTGCTATTAGATAATTTTTTAGTTGTTCTACATATTTCATTTTTATTTGATAAACTGCTAATTTCTCAATATCCCATTTTATTTGTTTGTTTCTGTCTTGGTGACATTTTGATTTTTGTTTAATTTTTGACATAACCATATAATGGTCTATGTCTGCGCAAGCTCCTCTATAAGATCTTACATCTCTTATTGATAATTGTCTTCTTTTATTTATGAGTATGGGATCTATTTGAGAATGTGTTTGTTGTTCTAGTGATGTCCATGTTATTTTGTGTTTGTCGGGATGCGGAAATTTTGTACTGCTTATTATCATGTTCGTTCTGGCTGCTAAGTTGCACAATCGCTGTCCGTTGTCATTGTTTCTATCATGCATTGTATGTTTTCCTGCTACTATCTCGATGTGTTGTTCTTTTCCTATTTGGGCATTGAAGTCTCCTAGTACCATGATCGTGTCCTCCTTAGGATTTTTTTTATTCCAACCTCTATTTCTTCGTACCATCTATCTTTTTCTTCCATGCTTGCCGTTTCCGTCGGTGCATATACGTTTAGTAATGATAGTCTGGACGGTTTTGCATCTATCCTCAAGTATGCAAGTATTTCGCTTATTGGTCGAAATTCTAGTATATTTTGCTTTATGCTTCCAAATATCATGAAAGCTACTCCATATTGTCCTTGACTCTCGCTCCCTGAGTATCTAAGACTAAAGTTTTTGCTTTCTTTTTTCCCTTCCATCTAATTTCTTACAAAGCAGCTATGTTAATTCCATACCTTCCCAATTCCCATTCCATGTGCTTATTTCCATTGTATTGTATTTTGAATTTTGTTTACTCTTTGTTTTCTTTTTTAGTCTTACGGTTTTGATATCTTTTTATTTTAGTTAATTCCTTTCCATGTCTTTGTTCGTGCCCAGCCATCATTTCTCGTTATTTTGCTTCCATTTCATTTTCGTTTGCTAGTTTTTGGATTGATTTTCTTTATTTCACTTTCCTTGTTGTCCCATCTCCATTCTTCTTCATTTATAGTTATCTTGTTATATCCGATCCTAACCATGTTTCCACTTTGTCTCTCTTCCCTTGCTATTTCTCTCATTCGCTTTTGTTCCAATCTCTCCATTTTCGTTAAGTCACTGTTGATGTATACTGCTACGTCTTTGTTATCCTTTAGTTTATTTTTGTTCTGCATTATTTTTTGTTTATCGTATTCATCATTGAACTGTATAAAGCACGTTCTGGGTCCCAGCTTAGTTACTGATTTCGCTTTAACATCTACACTTAACTTCTCAATCGCATTTTTCAATATCACAGGGTCTTCTTCATCTATTGGTAGCCCATTGATTACCACGTTGTTTTTCTTTTTCTCTTTCTCCATCCATTGTACTGTTTTTTTC
The DNA here is from genome assembly GCA_963921935.1 of Galeruca laticollis. Lineage (NCBI taxonomy): Eukaryota > Metazoa > Arthropoda > Insecta > Coleoptera > Chrysomelidae > Galeruca > Galeruca laticollis. The sequence continues at coordinate 79,748,523 of OY998176.1, forward strand.
TTTATTTCGTTTAATTTTTCTTTTATATCATTATTTTCTAGCTTAATTATCTCGATTTCCTTTTTTATTGCTCCGTTTTCTCTTATTATCTTGATTATCTCTTCACTAAGCCCTTGTTGCTCTACTCTGATTTGCTTTATTTCGTTCTTTATTTCTCTTTGATCATATTTCATTCCTTCTATCCCTGTATTTATTGTTTCTATTTCACCCTGAATGTCTTCCTTGAATGTTTGTAATATTTATACTATTTCCTCCATTTCTTGGTTTTTATCTGGCGAGCACTCTGTCGCTTTACTCTTTCTAAATATTTTCACCTCGTCTAGCGATTGGTCGTGCTCTGTATTACTTCTTTTTCTGCACATTCAACTTATTTGGTGTTTGGTGCGTAGTTTAGTACAGTGTGGGCCTACTTCGTTCACCCCCCCACCCTACAACACAAACTGACCAAACACGTCTAGAGTTTTTCGCTTCTCTTCTTAATAAATTCAAATTTTCTTGTGACTCAGTTCGGTCCTGTGTTAACATATTTACTTATCTTTGTCGCTTTTACAAAAGTTGTTTTTACTCTTTACTGATAAGCTAATGAGCTTAATACAATTTTATTTCAGAAGTTGTTTTGAATTCTCGGCTTTCTTTTAATTACTTAATAATACAACTCTACATAAGGTTGTTATTTTGCGCTATTGTTACTTCATGCATCATTAACTTAATTATGCCACTTTCCGATATTTGATTTAATTATTTCCTTGGTTATTTTAACTTTTATTTATCTCTATGCTGAACACGTCTTACTTTCACAGGTCAGGCCCGGTAGCGAAATTTATAAATTAGGTTTAAAAATTTGTAGTAACTTGGATGGATGGAATATTTTGCAGTTTGAAAGAAATTAGTGATGTGATCAAGCAAAATTTAAACAGATAATTTTATTGTAGAATAATATTGTTACAGATTAACAAAAATGCCCACGATTTACAAATGTAAAAATTACGGAAGAGCTAAATGGAGTGCCGATTCTTTGAAAAATGCAATTGAGTGTGTACAAAATAATACAATAGGCATGAATGAAGCCGCCAGACAATTTGGGATTCCTAAAACCACTTTGACAGATAGGATTAGGAAGGAGGACGCAATCAAACAAAACAGACTAGGTCCGTCATAAGCGTTGGGGAAGATTCAGAGCTAAAATTGATGCGACACATGAAAAAATTGGAATCATTTGGATTTGCACCAGATTGGAAATCTATTAGAAATGCCGAAGGAATTTATGTTAATCAAGCTACTGGAATTAACCTTGTGACTATGAAACACTATTTTACCCTTTTAGAAAATGACACTGATAACCAACTCCATACCAGACCTTTAAATGTATTTAACATGGACGATCGCAATTTGCAATTGAACAATAGACCAATCCAAGTGTTAGCCGCGAAATATTAAAAAAAATGTGTGTTAACATCAGGCGAGAAGGGTGAAACAATTTCGGTTATAGCGTGCTGCAATGCAGAGGGAATGTTCTTATATCTCGCTCAATATATAAAGGAAAAAATAGAAAGGAGAAATTTTTAGATAGAATGCCACCTGGCTCCCAAATTGTCATGTCAGTGAAATCCGCATATGTGAACGCTACCATTTTCGAGGATTGATTGGATTTTTATTTCTTGTCACGAAAACCAGCTAAAAACTTGTCGTTAATCGTCGTTGGCCATACTTCTCACACAAATTCTGTGGAAGTACTGGAATTTTCCGAAGCTAATGGCATAATTCTACTTTGTTTACCGAGTCACACGATTCATTTCCTACAACACTTGTAACACTTTTTTAGAGTAGGAAAATAACAAGGATGATTTTTGAAACCTTTTGGGACAAGCCTGGGGTAAATCGGCAACTGTGGAAAATGGGATGACTTGTTTTAGAACTACAGGCATTGCACCCTTTAATGCAGAAGTCATTCCAGATTATGCGTATATTAATGTTTGAATGCAACAATATGCAGAAGCCAAGCCTTGTTCAAATAGTACGACTGAACATCCATCCCCTCTTTCGACTGTGCCGCGGTTCCCTATTGTCCATGCAACTAACACTTTGTCACCTCTGTCTGGTTGTTCGCCCGAAGTTGACACTCCAATAGATGAGACTGACCCCACACCAGGAAAATTGTTGGACAACGAGATTTCGTCAGTTCCTGAAACTAGTGCAAAAGTTAAAACACTGGGTAGGCAGCTTGCAACCATACTAAACAGTTCACAACGCACTGACGTTCAGAAGGACAAAAAGAATACGAAGAAAAAATCCAGATGTACAATTCAGAAGAAAAATGTTGTCAAACAGAAAGAAACGATTAGAATCTCCAGATTTGGACAGCGAAACTCCAGTATTGCAGGAAAGTGATACATTGGAGACGAATGGGACGAAAATAAATGCCTAGGACGTGGGGAAAATTATTTTGAAACCACAAAGAATGACGAATAGATCAAATCTGTAGTCTGCGTTGGCTTCATAATGGCGGCTCAAAATTCGAGAATTTTTGCGGTTTATGCGGAAAACTGAGAAAGAGAAGTTGTAAAAATTATTTTATTATATGTTTCTTCTATACTTTTAATAATATGATATTCTAATATGTTTTGTTATTTTATGTTTTGATATTTTTTGGAGTCGATCTCACTCGTAGTTGATGGTCGGTCCAACCCGGACTTGCGACCAGTTGCAATGTATGAACTTTTAATTTCAAATTTCAATTTTTTTTTCGTATTATATCATAAATTATAATTTTCATACTATCCTAATCCTTTAGGCAATGCTTTAATAGTTTGAAAAATAAATATGTCAGGAAACCAAAGGTGTGTGGTCTAACTCTCCCGGTCCCACCCTATATTGTAGAATTATCTGGAAACAGTTAGATTCAATTAAAAAAGATTTTTTTTATTTATTATAATAATTAAAAAATTGTCCTAGGCATAAATCAATAGGTACACATTTTAGTACTTGTTGCTGAAAACATACTTCATGAGGTACAAGGTATAAACTTTACGGCACTCTACTATTGATAAACTTTTGGTACAGATCCTCCATAGTCAATATAACAACATAAGAACAACCATATTTCTAATACTACCTAACGTTGGTTTGAAGTATCAATAGATAATGCCATTGATAGTAATGACATTTTTGTTGCTTCAGTGAACTCCGTTTTTGAACAATTATGTTGCTTTCAACGCCAGGGTTTGAAGTTAAAAAAGAAAGCTTTGAAATGTACCATGCGAAACTTTGTTCTAAATTACAAACAGCCTTTAGTATTATGTATCAGTAATTCATTTAAGTTCAGTAGACTTCAGCCATAAATCATTTTGCCATTTGTGCAGAAAAGATCAACAAAAGTCCCATCTTAATAAATTAAATTCATAAAATAATCTACACCAAAATTGCATTTCCAACTGAACAAAATCGGTATTGCCTTATTTAATTTGTGAAGCAGTCAACAAATATTGGATATCGGGGGCATATTTTGTTAAATTAAATTAGATATTAGATATATCGACCAATGTTATAACTAAAACCATCTCTAAGGTGCTATTTCATCTGAAATAAATATCAACAATGGAATAAAATTTGTATTGTAGGAACCAATACAAAATCTTCGAAAAAAATAGCATCAAGATATCAGAAAGGTAGAAGTCATTTTGATGTTCGCAATAGTTGAATCAATTTAAAGACTTCCGATTAGGAATTCAAAACATTTCTATTCAATTCAGTTTCATATGCATTTTATTTCATTCAATTACTATTTTTTGTTATTTTTCTTTACTAATGTTATTTTGTCTTCTTTATATTGCAGTTATATCAATAATATTGTATTTTAGCCTAAATTAAATTGTTTTATTACTTGAAGCTTGTGGTATTCATACTCATTACATCAATAATGATTAGAAAATGATTTTTGAATGCTGCATCAATGTCAAATTAAGCGGTAAACAACTGATAACTGACCATTGTCAGTACCTTGTAGTATAACTAACACAAGTTCATTCAAAAATACTGTCATGTCGTTGTTTTCACTAATTTTGTTTCATACATTTGAAAATTATTCATAAACTTATAAAACAAACGTAGTGGTTGCCTGAATTAATGAGATTAAAATTGTATATTTTGATTCATACCTTTTAATGTTAATCAGTTATATTAAAAAAAATTGAGAAACTGTAAATAATTGTAGAGAAGTGCCTCTTTTGATTGCGCATTGCTACTCTCTTGGTCAACTATTAGAAAAAATATCAATTATTCAATGTTTCAACTGTTGTTAACATTTTTGTTTTATTATGGAATAAAGCTGCATTTTTACAAAAAAAAACTTATTTGTTTCATTTAAAAAATCAGATTATGCCTTGACATTGCTAATAAGCAGTATGTTTTGTCCTCACAAACAAATTCTTGGGATCAATGCTTTGGGAGGTGATCGCCCAAAATTGATAATGACAGATGATAGTGAAGCAGAAAAACAAGTTCTCTGTGGAATATTTCCTTTATCAAAGCTTTTACTGTGTTCGTTTCATGTTTCACAGTATATCTGGAGATGGCTGTGGAGAAGAAACATTCTATTGAAAAGGATTTTATACAGACAATTAAAGAACACGCTGTTACGAAATCGCATACTGGTGTAGTCCCTGACTCCGAGTCTGTTTAATACTATATACAAAAGTTAAAAGCTTGGCGAATGTTGGGAGACTTAATCGAGAAGTTTCCGGAATAGAAGGCACTAGAAAAACGTTTAATATATAAGAGTCTACCTACCAGCGGCGAGAGTTATTTCACAATTTAATGTCGTAGTGAATTGAGGTGAACATGAATACATATTAGTGAAGTCGACTAGCTTCAAGTCGAAGAAGGGGTGGATTCTTCTATATTTATGTCGGATTCAAAAATAGGGCACCAGATAAGTTTAGCAAGCACCCAAGACTCCTTTAAACTAACCCCCAGCCCCTCAGAGAGTTAATACACTTTTCCACACTTTTGTCAGGTAAGATTTTAAAAGTAAAACAGCAAATATCCCCTGTCTCTGATTATTGGACCTAATGTATCTTAGTTAAAAAATACAAAATTACAAGTTACAATTTATATTAAACAAAAAAATCAACTAAGTTTAACGCCTGGACCCAGCTGAAGGCTGAAGTATCAGTAGTATGCAAATAACTATGAGCCTGAAGGCCAGATCTTACAATTCCGTACACGACAAAATCCTTAGTTAAACATTCAAACGGAAACAGACAGTTACAAAGTCGTGTACAAATGTCAAAAAAATCTACAATAATGAGACAAATAGTCTATCACCAATCGTACCAAGAATCATACAATTTAAAATTCATATGTAAATATCTGATATCGAGACGATTTATGATGATGAAAATGTATTAAATACAACAATTATCAACTATGTAAGGCGTATAGCCAAGATACGCACCGTAGGTATACCAGTACCTTATAAATTTAATAAGTTTATTTATTTATCCAAAGATAAGCTTCTACAAACGTATATAAAAAAGGTAAAGAAATGAGTAAAATTATTGAAAGAATTACCAAAAAAAAATAAAAAGTTAATTAAAAAAGCAGCAAAAAGTTTAAAACGCTGAGGGCGTCTATTCAAAAAAAAATTCTTATAATTTAATAATAAAGAAACGAAATGAAAGAAAAATAATTTTACAGTTAGTTGAAGGATACAGTAGTCGAATCTCTCGATGGCGGCGATTGTAAAACGCCAGCCCTCCTGGTATTGGTCCAGTTGGGTAGGAGATCAAGCCTCCGGGAAAATCCCAGCTATACTACGCCTTCAAGGCCTGCAATCCTGGCCCAGTTTTTTTACAAATAAAATACAAGCTTTATATGGGAAATTCATCACGAAGAAGCTTTGAACAAAATAAAACAAAATCTTCACAGTCCTCCAGTATTGATACTATATGACGTAAACAAACATGTAACATTAAGCGTAGACGCAAATTCAAAAAATCTTGTTGCTGCACTCCTTCAAGAAGGACAACCTATAGCCTATGAAGCTAGAGCGTTAACCAAGTCTGATGACTATTATCTACACATTGAAAAAGAAGCACTCGCTATACAGTTCGGATGTGAGAAGTTTCACGAATATGTTTATGGTAAAGAACAGACAGTAGAATCAGACCATAAGCCACTTAAGACAATCTTCAAGAAAAACATACAATCTGCTCCAGCGAGATTGCAGCGTATAATATTCAATCTTGCACCATACGCACCACAAGTTTGTAATGCGAAAAATCGCCCGACCGTTGAAAATTAAATTTGGCAAGACTGTCGCTGGTTTTGACGAGAGGCCAGTGTAATGAGAAAGAAGCTAGTTCCACATCAGACGTCGAATAATAGACCACGTTGTGTGCGTTTTAAAACAATTCGTGCACTTAGGCAGCCATCTTATGTGGAAAGTATATTACTTGATTAGGGAAGGAAAATACGGTGTGAGTTAGCATCTAGGGGGTCCGACCTGGCGTTTTTCTGTGGAAAACCGTTCCGTTGAGCAGCAAGTTCCAGGGTTTTTACAGGATTCAAACAACCACGTGGATATTTTGTTAGACGTTTTGCTCGAGGAACTCAATATTTAGGGTTTTTTTTTAATTATCTTGGATTTTATGGATTTATCCGCCGATTGAGGAGGGATTGGATCAGTAGCCAGGAGGGCTGGAATATTTTTTTAAGCGTCGACATCGAGGGATTCGATTGCTGTTCTGAAGCAGGAAAATCGTAGTAAACGTCATTTTATTTAATATTGTTATATACTTTCAAAGTTTATCCATTTTTACCGTCAAAATTTTACTCTATTTTATTATATGGTTTTTCCTATGTCATATTTTTGCGCTAATTAAGCGATATTACTCGTTCAACATTTAAATCGTTGAACATTTTATTTGAATATTAAATTGTTGCCTTTAAACGCTAGGTATACCACGGTACGTACCAGGGTGCTGCGATATTAAGGTATATTTTTCTGTCTTTGACGATTTTCATTTATATATGTAATGGCATTTATAAATATATAAACTCATATAGTTTGCGGTAGTGTGAACCCAATTTATTGAATCAATTGTAGTTTTGGTGTTAGAGTTTCACCGAATTTGAAAAATTGTGCATGAACCATTTGTTCGTTTCCTGTAATTGAACTCTGTAATTTAAGACATCTGTGTAGACTCGAAGCTAGTCGACTGAGGGGTGGATTCTTCAAAACTTAAATGTTTACTAAAAGGGCGCCAGAGAAGTTTTGTCAAGCACCCAAGGCTTCTTAAGCTAGCCCACAACTCCTCAGTGGGTTAACAGCACTGATCAAACACTCTGAAATGGTTTTAGGAAATTTAATATTAAAAATGAAAGTCAGCAAATATCCCCTGATTGATGTTTAATATTTTCTTGGACCTTATGTCTTTTTTCAGAATTTGAGATACACGTTTACAACAAAAATAATAATGAAATTAATACCTGAGCTTAATTCGTACGCTAAATTAGCAGCTACAAGCAAAAAACTCCAAAATACAATTTGTAAATCAAACAAGCAGGTTCTACGATACCTGAGTAGAGCTGAAGGCTACTAACTCAGGGTGCTGAAGAGCTGAGGGCCTCAATCTACACAGATGTCTCAAATTACATTTCAAGTACAGGAAACGAACAAATGGTTCATGCACAATTTTTCAAATTCGGTGAAACTCTAACACCAAAACTACACTTGATTCAATAAATTGGGTTCACACTACCGCAAACTATATGAGTTTAAATATTTATAAATGCCATTACATACATAAATGAAAATCGTCAAAGACAGAAAAATAAACCTTAATATCGCAGCCCTCTGGTACGTACCGTGGTTTACCTAGCGTTTAAAGCCAACAATTTAATATTCAAATAAAATGTTTAACGTTTTAAACGTTGAACGAGTAATATCGCTTAATTAGCGCAAAAATATGACATAGAAAAAACCATATAATAAAAATTTAGTAAAATTTTGACGGTAAAAAATGGATAAACGTTGAAAGTATATAACAATATTAAATAAAATGACGTTTACTACGATTTTCCTGCTTCAGAACAGCAATCCAATCCCTCCATGTCGACGCTTCAAAAAAAATATTCCAGCCCTCCTGGCTACTGATCCAGGCGAGTGGTCTGGCTGACTATACCCCTAAATCGGCGGATAAATCCATAAAATCCAAGATAAATAAAAAAAACCTAATAATTGATTTCCTCGAGCAAAACGTCTAACAAAATATCCACGTGGTTGTTTAAATCCTGCAAAAATCCTGGAACTCGCTGCTCATCGGAACGGTTTTCCCCTAGATGCTAACTCACACCGTATTTTCCTTCCCTAATCAGGTAATATACTTTCCACTTAAAATGGCTGCCTAAGTGCACGAATTTTTTGAAAACTCACACAACGTGGTCTATTATTCGACGTCTGATGGGGAACTAGCTTCGTTCTCATTACACTGGCCTCTCGTCAAAACCAGCGACAGTCTTGCCAAATTTAATTTTCAACGGTCGGGCGATTTCTAGCGTTACAAGTTATATTTAAAAAAGGCACAGAAATACCCTTAGTAGACTTTCTTAGTCGAGACTGCGGTGCATCTAATTTGAAATATGAACAACAACAAAATTTTAAAGTTACAGTCTACCTTTGTCACTTGATGCAAAAGAGGAGTTAATTACAGCTACAAAGGAACATTTACTACTTCAGACAATAATACAAGGATTTCCAGAAAAAGTCACTGAACTTCCCACAGAACCACAACACTGTTTTAACTTTAAAGAACAATTGATCTATCTCAAAGGAATAATTTTCTAAGGAAATAAAATTGTAGTACCAAAATCACAGATCCCTAAAATGCTAAAGAATATTCATAAGGGACATGCAGGTATACACAGCTGTTTAAGAAGAACACGACAAATTCTTTACTGGTAGGGACATTATTACGACATCATAAAACTAGTTAAAACCTGATCTGTATGTGAACAAACACAAAAAGACAATATTAAAGATATAGTGTTAGTTAAAAAGATTCCTACACTTCCATGGCATATAGATACATCTGATCTATTTGAATTAAAAGGAAAAACTTAACTCGTAATCTGTGACAGCTACTTTGGTTATTTAGATTTTCAACAGCTAAAAGGCCTGTCTTCACATGAAGTTATAGAACAACTGAAAAGATGGTTTGCTGTACATGGAATACCAGAAGAGCTACAAACTGACACAATGGAACACAATATATGTCTAGAGAATTCAAGATCTTTCAAAAAGAGTGGAAATTTAACCATGTCACATCCAGTCCACATAACCATCAAGGCAATGGGCTTGCCGAAAAAGCAGTTCAAGTAGCCAAGAACATATTAAAAAATGTAGTATTGACAAGTCCGATGTTCAACTGGCTTGATTGAATTGGAGAAATACTCCAAGAAACGATATTTTAGATTCACCCAACTAACGACTATACAGCAGAATAACCAGATCTCCATAACCTACAAAAGACAGCAACCTAAAACCAAAAATAATGCAAGGAGTCACAGCTGAGCTAAAACGATTAAGAAAAGAACAAGCAACTATAATAATAAGTAGGTACACTAAAATACCAGACAATTTTGAAATTAATGAAAAAGACAGACACAAAGTTGCTCATCGTCAATAGGAAGGGGCAAGAGTGGTAGAAAAGCCTGAAGGTCTACCAAGATCTGTAATCATTCAAACTGATCAAGGCCAAATCTTACGTAGAAACTTCAGTCATCTGTCCAAGACACAATCAGACATTACCAACAATAGAGTGGTAGTTCCTGAAACCAAATACACAGATGAACAAGAAGTACAACAGGTTCCAGCACAGGAACAATCACTAGCTGTTCCTAAGTCACTCCCAGCATCAACAAGCTCGTCATCAAACACTTCTAATCATAACCTGGCTCAACAAGCGACAGCACTAAAATCATCAAGTTTTGGTAAAATAATTGAACTAATAAATAGACTTGATCTTTATACTTAAATTAGTAGTTACCTTACCCAAGTTATACTCAAACGCGATTCTTCCCTGTACATTTCTTATGGGACACATTCACTCAAGCAATTCGAATTCTCATAGCTCCTCTTTTAATGAATGAATCTTGATCGTTTCACACTCAGAACACTCAGTGGATCAATCTGTTCCTTTTGAGCTATTAACTGCTTAAATTCGTTGAGTTTGAGGAAAGTTATGCTTGCACAATCAACATTACATTCCATTTTTTCAAGATTTTCCTTCAGTCAAACCTATATAACTAGAGTTCTAAGTAACGTAGGCTGTTGACACAAGTCTAAGAACACTCAGTGGATCAAGCCCTTTCTTTTGAGCTAACAATTGATTAAATTCGTTGAGTTTGAGGAAAGTTATTTGTGCATAGTCAACTTTACTTTCAATTTTTTCCAAATACTGCATTCTCATTGGTTCGTACCCAGTGATATAACAACAAACAGATTATTCACTTACTTCAGAATAATGATGCGTCAGTAACTGACTGCAAGGGATACTTCTTGGATGGACCAGGCGGGACTGGAAAAACTTTTGTGTATTGGTGTTTAATCCAAAGTTGCATTAATTCGGGAATACAAGTCATTTCTGTAGCGTGGATTGGAATTGCTGCATGGTCGTACAGTTCATAGATTTGAATTACCTCTAAATTTACATAAACACTTGTTTTTGGTCTGAATGTGAACAGTAGAGAGGCTAATATTATTTGTTCTGCTAAACTCATCAGTTGGGATGAAGCACCTATGGCAAACAAACATTCTTTAATGTCTATAAACCGGTTACTGAAAGATATGGGTAATGATGTGTCATTTGGTTGAAAAATAATCATATTGGGAGGACATTTTCGACAAGTATTACCTGTTGTTCCTCATTCATCACGAGATGCTACAGTACAAAATTCAATCAAGTTTCCACCTCTGTGGTCATTTTTTAAAATCTTCAAGCTCAATAAAAATATGCGAGCTAAGCTGGACGAATCTGAATTTGCAGACTTTCTCTTGGAAATAGGTGATGGTGAATACCCTTCTAATGATGAGAATTTAATTGAATTGCCTTCTTCAATGATATCAGATAAAAATATTGTCTCTGAAATTTATGGTGGAAGTCTATCTTCATCCTCACATAACCATATGAATCTTTCCACAACTAAAATTCTTGCACCAAAAAATGAACATTGTGACAAAATTATTAGGACATTATTAAATCTACTTCCAGGAACTTCAAGATCTCAAACCAGTGTCAATACTTATATAAGTGATGAAGAAGGTGAACTACTGCAAATTCCTCCAGAGTTTTTTAATAGCCTTGAGATTAGTGGTCTACCTCCTTATGTGTTAACTTTCAAAAAAAGGTGCCATTATAATGCTTCTCAGAAACTTGAATGCAGTTAAAGGATTACTGAACGGGACGAGACTATTAGTCAGGAAAATGTATGACAATATCCTAGATTTAGAAGTTTTAACTGATGTGAATATTGGAGATCGAGTACTGTTACCTCGCATTGATTTATCACCATCTGACACGACAATGCCATTCTCTTTTAAACGACGGCAATTTCCGATTACCACAGCGTTTTGTATTACCATCAACAAAGCGCAGGGACAAACGCTGGATCGAGTTGGAATCTATGCGCCTGATCCTGTTTTTAACCACGGACGAGTGTATGCTGCTTTATCTCGAGGAAGAATATTCAGAAATGTAAAGGTAGAAATTAAACATAAGGGCCGACGCACAGCTAATATTGTATGGAAGGAAGTACCGTGAAATTATTTTATGTAATAATTACACCCTCTCATACATAGTCTATCCTAATGCTGTGGAGCAGCACGGGTCCTCTAGTTTTCTTGAAAATCATAATTGAACCAATAATTACAACGTTACAGTTTCACAAAACTCAAAACCATCTTTATGGACCGGGCGATAGTGACAGATTTTGGGACACGATTTAAGACAGTATGCCTTTTGGAGGATAGTATAACACGGACAATTCGGTTATAATAATCGATTAATTAAAGTATTATCGCGTGTTCTTCATATATAGAAATAAATTTGAATTTGTTAAAAAATTAAACATTTTTATATGATATTACTCAGGCTGCAACTTGTCTCAAAATAAAATTCAATCGAAGTACTATTTGAATAACCATTGGCATACCGTTAGTGTCAACCTGTCATGTGGGCATGCTCAGGTATATTTGCATGATATAGAACGATTCATCCACGTTCTTAAACAGACTGCCAATGAAGAATATACATGATATTACTATATAACTGCTACATGTAAGATGGCATACCGTTTGTGCACGTCCGTGTATATCTTATAGAGCGAACATTTAGCAATGTTATGTAATAGTTTTCCGTCATTTAAAGCAACCCCAAATTAATATGATGAAAAATTTGTATGAAATTGACTGTCTCGACCCTTACTTCGTGGAATATGCTCATATTAGTGTTTTTAAACGAAACTCAAGGTCTCTAGTTAATTCCACAATATTATATTGTGGAATTAACTAGAGACCTTGAGTTTCATTTAAAAACACTAATAAAAATATGTATCCCTGAATGTCAACATACAGAATGGCATACGATTTCAACAGGTTCGACATAATAAATAATGAATATTAATTTGTAAAATAAAAAAACGATTTTCTGTGTATTTAATCGGTATGCCATTTTATTGTTGATGCAATGATGATATACTTAATGGCATTCGAATTGTGCGAGTTTCACGTATGCGATTTTGTACAAAAAATTGCAAAGTTGTAGAAAAAATTGCCGCGTTTAAAATCAGTATGCCCTTTGCTCTGTAATTTATGTTGCTTATTAACATTCGTTATATTAATATGGCATGCAAGTTATACGAGTTCATCATGCGAAAAATTGAATGTACCGCGCATTTTATGACATAGGTTGTGTTCGGCCATTTTGGGACGCAGTACACGCGATACCTGTGAAATGGCCAGTATTGTAGCAACTACTGTAGCGTGCGTACGATTTTTAGAAGATGGGTAAAGAGAAGTTGTGTTTGTGTGTGGACAAAGTTGTGAAAAAATAAAACTTTTTACAGAGAGTATTTTGTTAAAGTGTCAGGCAACTTTACAGTTAAGAATTCGACATAAACTGAAATACAGTGCAATCAACAAAACGGATAAGTTAGTCAGCGAAAATTTTAATAAATTCTGTAGAAGTTCACGGCGAGCCGCAAAACATAGAAACAACAGTTATTGACGGATTTTTTATACCGCACTTAATGACGCAAATACCCGAAAAATTCGGAGATATTTCACTCAAAATTTTGCGAATGCTGGCAGCAAGCAATGGCAAACGCATAATTATTATTTTCGATGAATATAAAAGCCCTTCCATCAAGGACAACGAGCACCTGTTGCAAGACAATTTCAGTCGGGATTACTGCATCACAGGTAAAATAGGCACAAAAATGAGTTATATACTGAAACGTAACGTGTGTTATATTTGGTAACCCCGTATATGGTTCAACACTGTAAATGCTGACAACGGACTTTATTATTTGTTTATTGTTGAATTATTATTGTACATATTTTTATTGCTGATATAGATAGTTTTGCTAGTTAATAAATTCATTTTACATATTCAGTCTGATGTTCACTGTTAAATAATAAAGATCGTAATAATAAAATAATATTGTTTATTTGAATTTTTGAAAGTAGTTGTAATAAAGTAATGAAATTGTTTTTTAAAAATAAGTTCTCGATACGGAGACTTATAAGTGGCGCAGTCAGTAGGATTTTCGTAGGAAATCCATCGTGGACAATCCGTGAGTGTCAACTCTTTGACGAAAATCGAAACCAAACCAGTTCCAGTGGAATCCACCGTGGAAGCCAGGGGCACATCTTGAAGAAACCGTTGCTAGATACAGATAACGGATGTGGTAAGAATTTAGTTCATGTCAGACTCCTCTTCACCTATAGAATCATTAAGTGAAATCGATAGCTCTGAAGAGTTCGATAACTTCGATAATTATTTTTCAAATTCTAACTTTATAGATAATAGTATAATTAATAGTTTAAGCAATTTAACAATCGATATGCCGGTGCCAACTTTAGATATTAAAACTTTGTCTATTATTCCAAATTTTGATGGAAATGCAACTAAATTACATAGATTTATAAGTGTTACCGAATCTATTCTAACTCATTATTTTGATAGAGAAAATTCACATAATTTTCAAAATATTCTTTTGCTAAATGGTATTCTTAATAAATTAGAAGGTAGAGCGGAAGAAGTGGTAGCTATAAGTGGTTCAAATAGTAATTGGACAGATATAAAAAACACATTAATTTCAAACTTTGGGGATCAAAGAGATGAAAATTGTTTAAATCAGGACTTAGTAATTATGAGACAAAAAACCAATGAAACTACTTATCAATTTCACGAGAGAATTTTGCAGTTACTTAACACTATTTGTAATTATATTGATTTACATAGTCAAGGACTTGAAAGGGACTCAAAAAGATCATTCTTCACTAAACAAAGTTTAAAAACATTTCTCGCAGGTTTAAAGGAACCGCTAGGTCCTATAATTCGAGCTATGAGACCTAATAGTCTAGAACAAGCTATACAATTTATAAGAGAGGAAGATAATATTAATTATATTCAGAAAGGCCAACATTTTTCTAATAACACAAATTCTAATAATAGTGTGAGGAAATCTAATAATAATTCAAGGTATCATAATTCAATGCCTCAAAATTATAGACAAAATTATTGGCAGTATCCTAGCCAACCTCCTATAAGAAACCCATCATATCAACAACCCTCAACGTCCCAACAATTTCCCAGAGGACCCATTCAAATACAACAGCATACAAATCCTCGTCATTCTCCTAAATATCCAAATAATAATCAAGTTTTTAGAAACCCCCAGAATGTATGGAAACCAAACCCGCAATACAAACCAAATCTCCCTACCCCTATGAATACTTCGACTAGACAAACTTCAAATCATTTCAGATATCGAAACCATAATCATAACCGTAACCAAAAACCAAATTATATTGCCGAAGAAATATTTAACAGTAATACTTCAGATAATTCTAGGGATGAAAGCGAAATAGCTCATTCTTCTAATCAAAATTACGAATATTATAGTGACGAAGTAGATGAAAATTATTCAGAAAATGGAAATTTTCAATTGGTTCACGAAATGGACGAAATGACATAATTGAACTAAATATTTCTACAAACAAACCAGAATTACCTTTTCTTAAAATTTCAAATCCTCCTCTAAAATTATTATTAGATACTGGTGATACAAAATCATTTTTACGACCAGAAATTGCGGAAAAATATTATAAAGAAAAAATTTTCTTGGAACCTTTTACTGTAACAGCAGTGTATCAGTCGTCAACTCATCAACACTGTGCTAAAATACCTTTATTTTCAGAGTTTAAACAAAGTGGTAATATAAAATTTCATTTATTTGATTTTCATGAATATTTTGATGGTTTAATAGGGTCAGATGATTTAAAATTACTTAACGCTAAAGTTGATTTTGAAAAATCAAGTGTAGACACTCCATTTGCTTCTATACCTATAAATTATTTTTCAAGTAACCGTAAATGTAGCTTTAAGACAAAAATAGAACCATATAGTAGAATTCTACTTAATATTCCTGTATCGACATATAATGGTGATATTTTAATATCAAAGCAAAATATAAAAAAATGCGAAATTCCTTCGATTCTCACAACTGCAAAAAACAGATATGCAATTGTAGAGATTTTTAATAAAACGAGCGAAGACATTATTTTTAATTTAACAGAACCTATAAAATCAGCTGCTTTTGATAAAAATTGTTATGAGTTATTTCACGCAGATGTTAGCGACAGTGGTTACACTGAGAAACCTGACATTGAAGCACTTTTAAGAACCGATCATTTAAATTCGGAAGAAAGAAATCATATTTTGAAACTTTGCCGTAAATATAATGATATATTTTATAGAGAAGGAGAACCTTTAACTTTTACTAATCAAATTAAACATAGTATAAAAACTAAAGACGAACTCCCAATTTATTCAAAATCTTATAGATACCCTTTTGCACATAAACAAGAAATTCAACGTCAAATTAAATCTATGTTAGATCAAGGTATTATAAGACCAAGTACAAGTGCCTGGTCTTCGAATATTTGGGTTGTCCCAAAAAAACCAGATGCGTCAGGGAAGAAAAAATATAGAATTGTAGTAGATTTTCGTAAGTTAAATGAAAAAAACCCTATTCCTTTAATAAGTGACGTAATGGATAAACTAGGTAAATGTAATTATTTCAGTACTTTAGATTTAGCTAGCGGATTTCATCAAATAGATGAGTCCCGAAGATATACCAAAAACAGCTTTTAGAGTTGAAAACGGTCATTACGAATATTGTCGCATGCCAATGGGTTTAAAAAATTCACCCGCAACTTTCCAAAGGGTTATGGATAATATTCTCAGAGAATTACAGAACGAAATTTGTTTAGTGTATCTCGATGACATAATAATATTTTCGACTTCATCACAGGAGCACGTAACTAATCTTGATAAAGTTTTTAAACGATTAAGAGAAACAAATTTTAAATTACAATTAGATAAGTGTGAATTTTTGAAAAAAGAAGTTGCTTATTTAGGTCATATAGTAACACCGGAAGGAGTTAAACCCAACCCGGATAAAATTTCAGCTATAAAAAATTATCCAATTCCAAAGACTACCAGAGAAATAGAATCATTTTTAGGTTTGATTGGATATTATAGAAAATTTATTAAAGATTTCGCAAAAATTACTAAACCTCTTACTAAATGTTTAAAAAAGGATGCAAAAATTATACATGATGCTGAATTTAAATGTTGCTTTGAAACTTGTAAAAATCTTTTAGAAAACGAACCAATTTTACAGTATCCGGATTTTAATAAAGATTTCATTTTAACTACAGATGCTAGTAATATTGCTCTGGGTTCAATATTATCGCAGGGCACAGTTGGGAGAGATAGGCCCGTATCTTATGCTTCTAGGACTCTTAATGAGTCAGAACAAAATTATAGTACAATAGAAAAAGAATTGTTAGCTATTGTGTGGGCTACAAAGTATTTTAGACCCTACTTATACGGTAGAAAGTTTAAAATTATTACTGATCATAAACCATTGAAGTGGCTTATGAATTTGAAGGAGCCAAACTCTAGGTTAGTGAGGTGGCGCCTCAAGCTGGAGGAATTCGATTATGAGATTGAATATAAACGTGGAGTAGCAAACAGCAATGCTGATGCTCTTTCAAGGGTAGAAATCAATTCCAAAGAAATATTCGAATATATGGAAAATTTTAATAAAGCTCTTTCAGAGGATCCACGAGATAATGATGAAAATGAGTCTTTAATAGTAAACTTGGATGATAATAATGACGACAGGGAAGGAACAGACGATCTCACTGTTCATACCAGTAGAGAAGAGCCAATTTTAGGAATGACAATTACGGAAAAATGTGTAAATTCTTATGACCACCAAATCATAATAGATTTTGTTTTACATTCGGCAGCTAAACCTAAAATAGAACAAATTTTCAAATCAAAAAAACGATTACATGTTCAAATTGCATTAAATAATTTACAACATGACATTATAAATTTAATTAAAAACTATGTAGATCCAAAATACACTTATGGTATATATTTCTTGAAAGAAGGACCCATATCACGTATGTTAGAGATATTAAGAGAAACGTTCAAAAATTCGGCTTATAAGTTAATACATTGTAAGTTAAAATTGACAGATATAGATGAAAAAGACGAACAGCATGAGATTATTCGACACACTCATGAAGGTGAAACTAATCACCGTGGCATAATTGAGACAGAGACAAGAATAAAAAGAACTTATTATTGGCCTAGTATGGAAAATGATGTAACAGATTTTATTAACAAATGTGAAATATGCCAAACTAATAAATATGATCGTAATCCTCCTAGACAAAAATTAATGATCACTCCGACGGCATCCAAACCGTTTGAAATTATTTATATTGATTGTTTTTCATCACAAAATCAAAAATTTTTAACATTAATTGACAGTTTTTCTAAATATGGGCAAGCTTATCCAATTATGTCTTTAACAGGAGTAGAAATTATTAAAGCATTATTAATTTTTATGACTCATCATGGTAAACCGACATTAGTAATTATGGATAATGGTAAAGAACTCAAAAATTCATTGTTACAAGAATTTTTTGATGTGCATAAAATTAAAAGTCATTATGTTTCTTCCAACAGTTCTCAATCGAAAGGTGCTATAGAACGTTTTCATTCCACAATAATCGAACATTTGAGAGTTATTAGAGCAAAAAATAAAGATAAAATTAATATATTAATGGATATGCCTTATGCAATTTTAGGTTACAATAATTCAATTCACTCTGTAACTAAACAGAAACCTATAGATATTATAAATGGACATTTCGATTCGGAAGAAATTTTCGATATAGATATTGACAAAAAATTAATTAATAATTATATACACGAACATCGCGAGACAACCGCAGAACTTTATAAAAAACTGAATGAACGACTTATAACAGAAAAAGAAAAAACAATAAATTACCATAATAAAGACAGGCACGAACCTTTAGAGTACCAAGCGGATACGGACGTTTATCGAAAAAATACAACACTTATTAGAAATAAATTGAATCCAAAATTTAATAAAGATAAAATCAAAGAAAATAAAAACACTACGGTAACAACAACAAGAAATGCAATTTTACACAAACAAAATTTAAGACGACCAAAAACTAACACGACAAAACTTTTACAGGATGCCACTAATCCTTATGATCCTGGTCCTACAACCAGTAAAACCCCAGGAAATTCAAATGATGAACCTGAACAATAATCCTGGAATACTTCCTTATTTATTAGGTACCGCTAAAGTTAAATCTAGTATTCATACATTTCTTCATTATTATGATCTTTTACCAATTAGAAATGAAATTCAAATTTTAAAATTAGCTTTCAAAAATGTAACAGAGGCTATTCAAATTGGCCTTAGTTATCCATATCATATAGAATTAGAAAATTTTATTAAAGGTGTTTCTTATCAATTAAATAGTGCAGAAAATAAATTAAATTCTTTAATGCCTTCTATTAGGGTCAAACGAGGTCTTTTCAACGGACTTGGCAATGTAATAAAAGTCATTTCCGGGAACTTAGACGCTGATGATGCATTACGATATGATGAAGCGATTTCAACACTACAAAATTCTCAACAGGAAATTGTAAACATTCTAAATCAGCAAATCTCACTTACAAGTGATATAATTCAAAACTTTAATGAAACAATGAACTTAATAAAACATAATCAGGATATCATTTTTTCAGGAATAGAAAAAATCAGAAATTCGCTTAATACGTTTATTTTTGAATTTGATGATTATTTACAAACGCGAAATATTTTAGATCAGTTAAATCTGAATATAAATATAATTTTACAAATATTAGGGGAAATAGAAAATGCTATAGCATTTGCACGCCTTGGTATACTTCATACAAGTATAATTAAAATTGAAGAAATGGAATCAATGGTATATACAGTTTTAAAATTTCATACAGTAGATGAAATACTTTTTCAAAATTTAGAAAATGACACTTATAAATATTATGGAGTATTAGATGTAGAATCATATTACTCAGGCACAAAGATTATTTTTGTTATTCACTTTCCTATAGTATTACCTGATATATATTCTTATTATCACCTTTATTCCATACCTACCCCAAATTCTACTACGATTATCCCTCGTAATACCTATCTGATAATGAATGACGATTTCTACCAATACATCCAACAACCCTGCATCAAGCTAGAAACCAGCCACTACTGTCCAGATGGAAGAATGTCGAGGGGAGTGGAGAGCGAAGATTGCGTATTCGAATTACTACAGTTACAGCATCCCAAACCCAAGAGTTGCCAAAGAACCCCAATCAAAATTTCAAGAAATCTAGTTCAACAAATTGATGACGCTCACTACATTGCTATTTTTATTAATCGAACCAAGATAGAAACACGATGTGGAAGAAATGACTTCACATTCCTAAAAGGAAATTTTCTCATCAATGTACCTTATAAATGTGAATTTATTTTAGAAAACGAAAATTTTATTAATGAAAAATTCATAACGAAAGGTCAACCTGTATTGCTGCCTGAACTTACCATAGATTATTCATGAAAAGAAGAGGAACTACCCGAAATACATTTAGAAAATATACCACTAGATGACATCCATTCACTTCAAGAAAAACAAAAACAAATTAAACCAATGGTCTTGAAACATCTCAACGTAAACCCAGTTTCACCCTGGAATATAATGGCGTATATTATAATAGCCATTTTAATATGTATCTACGTCGCAACAAAAATTAGAAAACTTTATGAATTAACCACAGAAGCTTCCATAGAAGAGGTAGAAGATGAAACAGTCCATCCTGAGCCACAACCAAGGGCATTTTTCACTCCTTGAAATATGCCAAACTCTAAGGGCGGAGGTGTTATATTTGGTAACCCCGTATATGGTTCAACACTGTAGATGCTGACAGCGGACTTTATTATTTGTGTATTGTTGAATTATTATTGTACATATTTTTATTGCTGATATAGATAGTTTTGCTAGTTAATAAATTCATTTTACATATTCAGTCTGATGTTAACTGTTAAATAATAAAGATCGTAATAATAAAATAATATTGTTTATTTGAATTTTTGAAAGTAGTTGTAATAAAGTAATGAAATTGTTTTTTTAAAAATAAGTTCTCGATACGGAGACTTATAAGTCGTGTTTCTTTCCTTTTACTAGGTCCGAAGCAAACTCGACCGTCAGATTTTAATACCGAACTGAAAAACATCAAGTTCAAAGAAGCCCTCGTATCGTTCCTCATCCAACATTGGATGTCTGCGCCACAAGCTGCCGACATTATTGGCGATAAAGAAATCTTTTTTTCTTACAAAACATGTTATCGTATTAATGCCGTGCAAGGATCCACTGGATGTAGCATTATAAACGACTGTCAGTGTGAAGGCCACGAGGAAGCGATACGAAAATCGCCTTCTTCGTAAAAAATATGAGAAATTCGGGCGATATTGTGATACAATGCTCCGACACTGACATTTTAGTGATACTTTTGGGAAATATGGCCACATTCCACAACTTGGAACAATTTGGCTATTGTTTGGTACGGGGAACAACCAGCGATATGTAAACGTCACCGCTGTACATGAAGTACTTAGAAGCACTCTCTGTGCGGATTTGCCAGCGTTTCCCGTATTCACTGGTTGTGATTTCAACCCAGCATTTTACCGGATCGGGAAAAAGAAGCCGTGGAAGATTTTCCACTCCAATGAAAATTATCAAAACGCTTTAGCTTATATTCAGAAGCGGGCCGATAAAAACTACAAATCTTCTTTTCGAACAATAGAAGAATTTGTTTGCAAAATGTATAGTACGAAAAAAAACGGACTGGAACGCTGTAAAAGTGTTGATGAAGCGCGCGTACGCCTATTTACAACAAATTATAATATAATTGACAGCAGCGAATCATTCAAGCAAGAGCTTTTAAATTTCGATGCATGCATTTTACCACCATGCCATAGAGAGCTGCAGCAGCATTTATTGCGCACGTTATATATTAGGAATAAGTGGAGCAACGCTTATTTGCCGAACCCGAGCAGCTGTGAAGCAACGGAATGTGGCTGGAGCATGGAACCAGACAACACCTACACATTCCGTTGGTTTGAAGGAGATGAGGTGTCTCAGTTCGTCCACGAAATCTGTGTGACATCCGACGAAACAGAAGGCAAAATATAAGAATGATGATTTCTTATTATTTACATAAGATATTAGAATCCATTTAATTATTCAATATTATCATTTACAGATCCCGAAAATGATTGCGATCACAACAACGTCATCGACGAATCTTCGGACGATGAAGATGATGAACGTGATGATGACAATGAACAAAATGATGGAGGAGACGAAGAAGATGACGAAGGAGATGAAGCTAACGATAATGATGAACAGTATGATCAAACTGAAAGTGACGAAGAACCTGATACTGAAATTGAATTCACTGATGAATGAGAACTTATATTATGTAATGAAATAAAGCCTGAAAAAAATGTAAAAATTTGGTGAACGTTAAAAAATAAATAGTGAATAATAAACTTTATAAATTCTAATAACAAAAATGCTACTGAAATGAATTTTTTTTATTCATAAAAATAATTAGATTTTTTGGAAACCAAAGACCAGTCCAATAAGTATGCCGATTATTCGGTCTACATATGCTACGATTGAATTGAAAACAAAAAGGCAGACTGCCTAAAAAGAGAGAAAATTGTTCATTTTATTTACACTAGTTTCTTTTCGTATATTCATGTCTACGTCATGATTTAGGAAGTTCAGATATTACCAAACGATATGCGATTTATTATACAACCGAAATATAGTTCAAATGTGTTAAAACCGAAATGGCATACAGATTAAACACACGCCAATTCTACAAACCATTTCACAAATTCGTTCGCGTATGCCTATGGTTGTTTATCAACCGATCACAATGCCAATTTCATATACATCAAACATCATCATGAACTTCTTCTTTTTTTTCTTTTGTTTTAAGGCCTCAGCTGCCAGGGCTATTCGGCCTGTTTTTTGCGTCCGGGATGATTTATGATTGTCTATAATATAGTTTATACGAAAGTAAATACAAACAGAGTGATACCGCACTTATTGTTCAAAATTTTATCTGTAAACTGTTCGGTTTTGAGGTTATATTTTGATGTTCGAAGCACTTAAAAATTTGGAGATGAGTTTAATGTTTTCACTGTTTGGGAATTTCAGCACTATGTCTTGCAGTGTGTAGGGGCCATAAACATTATTAGGAACCTTAACAGATTTATGAAGAAAATCTGTATTAACACTATTTAAGGAACAGTTGAAAAAGATGTGTGAGAGATCTTGTTTTTCACCACATGGGCATGAATCCGAAGGTACTAAGTTGAATTTGTGTAGATATGACAAAGTGGCACAATGGTTGGATCGAATTCTTGAAGAAATGCAGATATCTCTTCTGGACAAATTGGAAAGTGAAGAAAACCATGGATTTTTTCTTGGATATTTTATGAATTGAGAGTATAGATTTCCTTTTGTCAAGCTGAGTGTAGAGAAAGTAGAATTCCACTTATCTAAGATTGATTTCTTAATAGAATGCACCACATCCGAATGGGGACCAGTTGGGAGGGTGGCACGATTTATAGTTCTCCCAAGATTTGCAAGATCATCGGCTCTAACATTTCCTTGTATAAGACTGTGTCCGGGAATCCAGCCAATTCGTATGTCTTTCCCTTGCCGATTCAACTTGTGTAGTAGCTCCTTTATTTTTAGGACAACTGGATTAGAAGATGAGGAGAAGGATTTTTTAGAAATGCATTTTATGGCACTTTGGGAGTCAGAAAAAATTATAGCTTTGGGAAGGTCAAGTTTTGAAATTTTTTGGATCGCAATTAGTATAGCGTAACATTCTGCTGAAAAGATGGAGAAATGAGAGGGGAGTTTGTCACATAATGATAAGATGTTAGGAGAATAAATTCCGTATCCTACATTACTGTCAGTCTTAGAGGCATCAGTGAAGAAAATGGGGCCAGAAAAGTTGATAGAATTCATTTTGGCCAGAAAGACTTGATTACAGTCCGAATCTTTTTTAATTTCCAGATCTATCGTGTTAGTTTGACTAATTTGAGATTCGAGCGAGAAGTGATGACAAGGAAATTTGTTGAACGATTCAATGAAGGGAAGGAATTTAGATACTGATTGAAAGGCAAATATAATAGGAGGAGTATTTCTCAGTCTCCAGTATATGGGATCGGCAGCCCATTCTGTGAATAATTCTATAAGTGAGGTTTTTATTAGGTCTTTATATGCAACAGCTTTAGATACATATTTAACTGACAAGATTTCTCTACGTACCTCCAGGGGGGTCTGCCCACATTCAGATAACATGATGTTGATAGGAGTAGATTTTAGATAGCCTACTATAACCCTTAGGGCTTGATATTGTAAACGATCTAATTTTTTAAGTAGGTATTTAGAACAGCCACCATATAGCATGCACGCATTATCAAATAATGGAAGTATGGTCGCTTTGTATATGTTTAAAAGAGAGATTTGATGGCTACCCCACCATTTACCACATAGAGATCTAATTAAATTAATAGCTTTTGATACTTTGCAGGAAATAAATTCAATATGTGGTTTCCAGTTAAGTTGGTCGTCAAATATAGCTCCTAAGTACTTGACTTTCCAAGGGATAGGTTGACCATTAATGACTATGGAATGGACTGGACTAAGCTTATGGTTTTTCTGAAAAACCATGGCGGCACATGAACTTCATAGAAACATAATGGCATACTGATTTAAATGACGGAAAATTATTACATAACATTGCTAAATGTTCGCTCTATAAGATATACACGGACGTGCACAAACAGTATGCTATCTTACCTGTAGCAGTTATATAGTAATATCATGTATATTCTTCATTGGCAGTCTGCTTAAGAACGTGGATAAATCGTTCTATATCATGCAAATATACCTGAGCATGCCCACCTGATAGGTTGACACTAACGGTATGACAATGGTTATTCAAATAGTATACTTCGATTGAATTTTATTTTGAGACAAGTGGCAGCCTGAGTAATATCATATAAAAATGTTTAATTTTCTAACAAATATAAATTTATTTCTATATATGAAGAACACGCGATGACACTTTAATTAATCGATTATTATTACCGAATTGTCCGTGTTATACTATCCTCCAAAAGGCATACTGTCTTAAATCGCGTCCCAAAATCTGTCACTATCGCCCGGTCTATAAGATCATCAAGATTTTGTGGAATAATTAAACCAATAAGTAGACTTGATCTTTAATAATACTTAAATTAGTAGTTACAATATTATTTTATAAGCTAAGTTAAGTTGTGCTGTACAATTTATGATTATAGGTATAATTAGTTAACCATTAACATGATAGGATGTTTAAAAAATCTTAGCTTTCTTTTACGAATTCGCGAAAAATCTAGCGCTGTCAAACCTTGCCAATTTGACGTATGACCGCTGTGATTTTGCATAACTTGAAACTACTACTCTTGACACAACAACGGTAAGTTCGGAAAACAATGTTTTTAGTTTTCAAAGAAAGGGAGATGTATAGACACCTAGTGTAAAACTTGTGAATCATCATTGAAACGTTATTCTAAATATAGTTTATTTACAACCATATATGTAATGCTGTCATTTCTAACGTCATTGAAGGTTGGGAATTGTCACATTACACACCTCTAACCATGCCCTGCGATATTTTATAGCCACTGCTAAACTGCATTTTTAACGCCATCTATTCGCTTGGAAGGTTACTAACGACATCAAAATGTCAGGAGTAAAACAATAACAAATGGATCAGTATATTAGAGACTTTGACAGAGTTTTATTGTATTTGTCATTTTTTAAAGAGAAATCATTTTTTAACTTGTAGATGACTTTACTGTAGCACAAAGAAAAGCGAAAAAGGCTTTAATTACAACAGACCTTTCGTGTAGTTCCGATATTTACAAAGGACGGGTATCAAGGATACGGAAAAAATACAAGGTATATGTCCCATCACTCTTGTTCTGATTCAGACGAGAGTCCTTCATTAAATCGTAACATTTCGCCTGTTTTTAAACCTACACCACAAACAAATTGTAACAATATAAAGAAATTAATTAGAATGTTTTGTGCAAATAATATATTTTTCAGTATTGTATAAAAAGTCGGGGAATTATAAATCTATTGCCGAAACTATGAGGTCTGAAGCTGAAGGAATTTCCCTTGAGAATAAAGAATCAAATGATATGGCGAGATTTGCTGTTCCTAGATGTAATTTGTTTCTTAAGTTAAATCATAATTTATAATAACCTAAAGTTTGCATATTAAATTTGACTTTTAGTATAAAAATACTTAATTTTACAATGTACCTTTTTTTAATTGTTTTTAGAGTCAAAACCTTGTGGCAGTGGAATCAGATGAACACTTTACAAAAGAGATAAATCATCACCACAAATAGATACACTTGATGATCAAGGTGACTAAACTAAATAAGTTTAATTAATTTTTATACTTAATCATATTTCAAATTTATTCTAGAATTTGAAAGGTTGATGATAGATGAAATGTTTCAATTAAATTTAAAAATCAACACTTTAATTGAAAGCGTTGGCACTCTATTGAAAACACAAAGAATTCCGAGTAACCTGCAAGTAACATCGTTTGAAAATATTGTGAAAACGTTATATGAAAAAATTCCAGTAATTCGACATTCGACGCATATTTTTAAAATCCAAATTCAACGTACTCGATAAAATACTGTTTCTAGTATTGCGAACCGACCTTACAGATCATTTCTCAATAATACTACAGATAGTACTGGAAAAGACCAAATGCCCCAAGGAACGAGGAATAGTGAAATACATACATGAAACAAAACTTAAAAATACAATCACACAAAAATCTTGGAATTTCTTATACTTGAATCCAGATCCTAACTATGCAACAAATACTTTCATTGAAACACTTCAAAAATATATAGACGGCTGTACATATACAAAAAAATGTAAAAGGAAAAACACGAAGGTCGCCCCTTGGATGACAAATACACTACAAAATACACAATGTATATCGGAAAAAATTAGTGTTTGAATAACATTGGAATCCATTACATTCTATCATATGTGTAATCTTTGTCAGCACATGCTATTATCAATAAATTATTCTTATCTTAAGTTTGAGAAGAAAATAAAGAAAATCACCTGTACTCTTTTATAAACAAAACTATTTGTAGACATTCGTCTTTTAATAAACTGGTCAATAAAAACGGATAAAAGCTTTAAACAGCTCTTAGAAACAACCTACCCTACTTTTAAGCCAAAATAAAATAACAGGTGGTTTCAAAAAGTGTTTAAACTTTGTGCGACTGTTCTTATTTGTTTATTTAAGAAAAAACAATATAGGCATAATTTAAAAAACCTTCAGTATTTGCTTGGCTTGCCATCTAGTAGTAGCTAGTAAACTGTGACTAATCATGCAGGTTTCTTCCTTTATATTTTCCCTGTTGGCTTCGGATTTAGTACAGGAGATTTCATTTTTCCCCGTATTATAAGTGTTTATCTATGCCTCTAACTCCCCGCCCTCACTTCCCGCCCTCATTTACCGACCTCATTTCCCGCCCTCATTTCATCTATTCTAGATAAATATTTTTTATATTTAAAAAAATAACATATTTTTTTTACAAATTTTATAATACCTATTTAATGGCAAACAATAAAAAACAACAATGAACTAAAATATAACAAACTACTTATTGATATTAATCGTTAAATTTGAATTAATTGTAAGCGTTTATTGAAATACTTAGGTCTGGACCCGATGCTGACTTTTCTCTGGCACCAAGCCCTGGGCTGCTGCGTGAGCAGCCTGTCGTACTTCTGGTGGGGTAAAATCCATAAATTCTTCGTCGGAAGACATGTTTTTCAATTTATAATTCGCGAATTTAATGTCCAACTTTATCTGACATTTGTCAATGTACACCTGACAACACTGTAAGAGGAGTAGTTGACTTGAAAGTCGTTTAGAAAATGTTGAACCTTGTTTAAGTGAATTTAATGAAATAGTTTTACAATTGAATATATTACTTAATAATGGTGAAGAACTTAATCAAGAAGAGATGGAATTTGAAACAAAATATTATAATGCAATTGGTAAAGCCAAATTATTTTGTAAAACGTTTTATAATAAATCAGGTAAAGCTCAGAGACGCAGTCCGATGCAGGTTCGAAAAGCAATAGTAGTATTACCAACAATGCAAATTTTAATGTAAGATCCACTGTAAAACTGCCGCCTATAACCTTGCCAACATTTAATGGTCATTATTGTTCGTGGTTAGAATTTAAAGATACTTTTACCAGTTTAGTTGAAAACAATGAATCTTTAAATGATACACACAAATTTTATTATTTAAAATCTTCGCTAGATAAAAGTGTTCTTGAGGTTATACAGTCTGTGGGGGTAACAGCAGCTAATTATAAAGTTGCCTGGCAGATATTGGTAGATAGGTTTGAAAATAAAGGTTTGATGGTTCACAACCATATTCACAGTATTTTTGAGCATCCTAAATTAACCTATGAATTCCAAAAAGATTTAAGAAATTTGTATGACACAATTACCAAGCATCTACGTTCATTAAAAAGCTTAGGAGAAAAAACCGAGTCATGGGATAGATTAATTATTTATTTACTTGCCAACAAATTTGATCCTACAACACGGCGAGATTGGGAAAATTTTAGTTACGAAGGTAAGTTACCGAGTTTAGATGATTTAAACAAATTTCTTAAATCTAAGTGCGAAATTTTAGAAAAACTTGAAGTAAAATTTCAGGAGAAAGCTTCATTTTATAGAACTAAAAGAGCTGGTAGTCATGGATTTACTGCAGTAACAGATAATGTCAGGTATCAATGTTATCATTGTAAGCAAAACCATAGTATTTTTAAATGCGAATCCTTTTTAAAGCTAACAGTTTATAAGAGAATTGAAGTTGTTAAAAAATTGAAACTCTGTTTGAACTGTCTTCGACCATCACATCCATCCTGGAAATGTAAATTGAGTAAATGTGCAGAATGTAGTAAAGCCCATAACACTTTACTTCATTCTGAAACGTTTAATAATAATAATTTAATCGACACTGACAATACGAGTAATGCCAATATTTTACCAAATAATGGTACAGTTTGCGCCGACTCGACAATGCTATCCGCAAGCGCAGAAAGTTTTGCAGCACATGCTAGACCCAGCGAGGTTGCCACGTCTTATAATAATTCACAAGTTTTGCTTTCAACAGTAATTGTTAAAATAAAAGTAAATAATGAGATATTTAAATGCAGAGCTCTACTAGATAATGGATCGCAAAGCAATTTCGTAACTGAAAATCTTTGTAGAAGATTAAATTTGCCATTTAAAAGTATTAGACATGCAGTTAAAGGTATTGGACAAAATATGGCTAGTATAAATAAGCAAGTAAATATCGAAATCAGTTCAAATGTTAACCATAATTTTAAAAGAAAAATTAACTGTTTAGTTATTAATAAAATAACAGATAATTTACCCCTGTTTACCTTTAATAAAGATAAATTAAAAATCCCCTTTTGTATTGAATTAGCTGATCCTGAATTTAATGTATCACAGGAAATTGAACTTTTGTTAGGATCCGAAATATTTTGGTCTATTTTAAGGCCGGATCAAAAATGTCTTGGGAATAAATTGCCAATTCTTCAAGATACTTTATTGGGATGGATAGTTGCAGGGAACATAATAATTAATACGCAGGCAGATATGTCCGTAAATTGTTCAAGTACTTTACAAGATGCTTGGTTAGATAATGAAATACTTCGATTTTGGGAACTAGAAGAAATAAATAATAAAAAAAGGATATTATCTGAGGCTGAAAGGTATTGCGAAACGTTTTTTGAACAGACTAAGAGTAAAGATAAAAGCGGCAGATATGTTGTTAGAATACCATTTAAAAAATCTGTTTCTAATCTAGGATAGTGCCTTGCAGCGTTTTTATTTACTAGAAAAGAAATTAAGCAGGAATACTGATTTAAAAAAGGATTATGTAAATTTTATGTCCGAATATTCTGCCCTTAATCATATGTCTGAAGTTGATGATGTGAATCGGGCAGAGCAAGAAGGCTACTATTTACCACACCACGCGGTGATTAAAAATACCAGTTTAACTACGAGAGTTCGAATAGTTTTTGATGCATCTTGTAAAACCACTAGCGGATTGTCATTAAATGACGTACAATTTAAAGGTCCGCCATTGCAACAAGATATTTTCGACATTTTAGTCAGATTTCGTATTCATAAATACGTCATGACAGGGGATATTAATAAAATGTATCGACAAATTATCATTCATGAAGAGGACCGAAATTATCAAAAAATATATTGGCGCCCTGAACCCGATCACGAATTAAAATGCTATAAGTTACATACAGTATTTTATGGTACAGCTTTGGCCCCCTATTTGGCCGTTAAATGTTTATTTGATATAGCCAAAGAAAACAAAGATAATTCGTTGATCAGTAAAATACTAAAAGAAGATTTTTATATGGATGATTTACTTACAGGCGCAGATACCAAAGAAGAACTTTTGTATATTCAAAAAATATTTCAGATATTTTAAACAAATCGGGTTTTGAAGTGGCTATGCAATAATAAAGATATATTAAGCAAATTTGAGGTAAATAACGACTTAGAAGTAGCTATTTTAAATATCGGTCAGAATGAACCTAACAAGACTTTAGGTTTATATTGGGACGCCCAAAGTGACTCATTAAATTATAATATTAATAAGGAAATAACGATAACAGAAAAAATTACAAAGAGCTGTCAGCTGTATCGCAAATATTTGACCCGATGGGAATATTAGGCCCGGTGATAATTATTGCCAAATTACTTATCCAAGATATTTGGAAACATAAATTGGACTGGGACGAGGAATTACCAGAAAAAATATTTAAAGTCTGGAAGGAATTCCGAAATAACATTTTATCAATAAATCATTTTAAAATAAATAGATATATCATTGATTTTAATTATACTAGTATAGAACTGCATGGATATAGTGATGCATCTATAAAGGCATATGGTGCGTGCATTTATTTACGGTGTCGATTACAATCTGGCAGTAATCTTTAATGCGCTAAAAGCCGTGTAGCACCATTACAGCAAGTAAGTCTTCCCAGATTGGAACTTTGTGCAGCACAACTTTTAGCTAATTTAACAAATAAAGTATTAAATAGTGTACATATTAAGTTTAATAAATACTATTTTTGGTCAGACTCAAATATTACCCTATGTTGGATTCGTGGTGAAGCATCATCTTGGAAAACTTTTGTCACTAACAGAGTCGGTGATATTCAATCATTGACAAATAAAAGGGATTGGGATTATGTACCATCTGGAGACAATCCAGCTGATCTACTTTCTCGCGGTGCCTCTCCACAAGTTTTGATGAACAATAATTTATGGTGGCACAGACCGGATTATCTTTTAAGAGACAGCTGTTATTGGAATATTCTAGAATGCAAGGTAGATGAAGACATTCCGGAACAGAAAACAGTATCCTGTGTTATAAATAATGCTGCTAATAAAAATTTATTTGACAGGTTATCGAGTTGCCATAATTTAAATGAAATGGTACATGTCTTGTCGTATGCTATTCGATTCTTAAAATATATAAAAACTAAAGATGGATGTGACAATCAACCTAAGTCTTTATCAACTGAAGAAATAGATAAATCTTTAAAATTGTTAATCAGGGAGGCCCAAAGGGAAATATTTTCCGTAGAATTCAATAATTTATTATTAGGAAAACCCATTTCTCCGAAAAGTAAAATTTTAAGTCTAAATCCAATTATAAGAAATGATTTGATTTGCGTAGGTGGTAGGTTAAAAAAATACTAAATTAAAGGTTGAAATAAAATATCCAATAATCTTACCTAATAATCATTTTTTAACAAAATACATTTTAGAAAATGAACATGAACGACTTTTACATTGTGGAGCTCAGGCTCTTCTATATTCAATTCGTGAAAGATATTGGCCAATATCAGGTCGTAGTATATGTAGAAATATTGTAAATAAATGCTTAATTTGTTTTAAAGCTAAACCCAAGAATACTAATTATCTAATGGGTAACTTGCCAGAAGTGCGAGTAAATATTTTTGGGGTTTTTAAAAATGTTGGCACAGATTATGGTGGTCCATTTTATATTAAAAATAAAAAGGGCCGGGGTACTACTAGTAGCAAATGTTACGTTTGTTTATTTATTTGTATGAGCACTAAAGCAGTGCATCTCGAGCTTGTATCTGACTTAACCAGTGAATGTTTTTTGGCAGCCTTGAATAGATTTACTTCTAGGCGTGGCAAACCAAAAAATATATATTCCGATAATGGTCTGAATTACGTAGGAGCTAATAGAGAAATTAATAAGGTTTATGATTTTTTAAACGACAATTTCGAGTACATTGGAACACAATTGGCCGACGAAAACATATCGTGGCATTTTATACCTGCCAATTCTCCCACCTTTGGGGGACTTTGGGAGGCTGGAATAAAAAGCACTAAATTTCATATTAAAAGAGTTATAGAAAACATGCCTTTAACATTTGAAGAATTCGGAACTTTTTTAATTCGAATAGAAGGTATTTTGAATTCTCGACCTCTGTGCCCGTTAACCGAAGATCCAGAAGACTATGCAGCATTAACTCCAGCCCATTTTTTAATTGACCGGACAATTATCTCAATTCCCGAGTATAATCTAACTGATGTTACGCAAAATCGACTGTCCAGGTGGCAGCACATTCAGAGCATGATACAACACTATTGGAAAAGGTGGCAGAAATAATATTTAGCAGAACTTCAGACACGGAAAAAATGGCGAAAGCGATGTGAAGAAATTGTGAAGCTGGGATCTTTGGTCCTTATCAAGGACGATAATGCACCAGTTCTACAATGGCAGTTGGGACGTGTCATAGAACTGCATCGTGGTAGTGATGACATTGTCAGGGTTGTAACCATGAAAGTGCGATCGGGAACAGTGAAATGAGCAATTAATCGTATATGTGTTCTTCCCGTAGACACAGAATAATTAAATACCCTCAATCTTTACTTTAAAATATGAGAACATTTAGTGGTTATTTTCTTGTTTTTCTTATGTGTTAAACCATTTTGATATTTTAATGTAATTTTATTTGTTTTGAAAGATTTCTTTTCAAGGCGGCCGGCATGTCAAGGTACACCTGACAACACTGTAAGAGGAGTAGTTGACTTTTGACTTCTCGCCATCATGGCTGCAAAAATCGAACACGTGTAGATTTGCTCCGTTTTATATTCAAAATAAAATCAATACAGTCCATAGAAGTTATTTAATTAATGACCTAAACAACATTTATTGACTTTATCTGACATGTACTCATATTGGTGACAATTGTATTCCCCGTAGTCACGTTAACAATATATCTACTTGATTATTCTGAGAAACCGCGTTCTTGGTAATTTGTCGTTAAATGTAACATTTTAGGAATGTTCAGAACGAAACAGAGATTCATTAATTTTGATCGAAATATGATGGTTGTAAATAAAATAGTATACAAACCTCGGTAGGAAGTTTCATTCCTATCTCGAGATCATAGCTAACCTCGACGCTTTGCGTCTCGATTAGCTAACTGATCTCACGACAGAAATGAATCACTTCCCACCTCGGTGTGTAATATACTATCACGTATTTGACATTGACTGCTTACATACTTTCTTTAAAATCATAATTAAACTAATAATTACAACGTTACAGTTTCAGAGAACTCATATCCATCCTTAACAGATCCTCCTGCAAAAGTACATTACCTTCTGCATCAATTTGAGTTTCTAGCTCGTGAGTTATAAGGAGGATCGATAGGCTTTTCAAACATATCAAGGTACAGATTACCATCCAAGTTTTCTTCAACAAATAGAGGACCTATATTAGCATTTCCAAGAATACCAGCCCAAACAATAACTTTTTGTGGATGTTGTGTGTCTTCGAAAAATATGAGGGTTTTGTCAGTTCAAAAGCAACAATTGTGCAAATGTCTATTAACATAACTGATTAGAGATAGAATTGATTTGATGATACATGGTTTATATATAGATGAAATTCATACATTTTCAGCGCTTTTCTTACAGGTTTTACACCCGACTTATTTATGTAGAGTTTCATAATTTATTTCCTCAGAGGTCTTTGATGATTAATTCAATTCCCAGATAAACTTATTGAATTACGGGAAACTAAAATTCAAATTATTCATAAAAAACCACAAAATTAAATTATTTTTGGCGCTAATTTTTTGATACTACTAAAACTTTGGTTCTTGTTTAATGATCATGTCTGATAAATTGCCGAAGATTAAAACCACTAACTAGAATAATTACGAAAACAAACTCTTCTCCCCACTATGCAATGATCTATTGAAATGTGTATGTTTGAATTTGTCGGGCGGACTTAAGTGACTTAAGTATCCCACGAAACGAACACATACATTTGACAGCTCATGTATTTTTGACACAACGTAAAATTACACAACAAATTAAATTCATCTATATCGACATCCATTCCATTTAAAAATTATGAGATAAAACAATGAATATATGAAACATAAATCTGGATTTTCAAAATTATCAGTGAACAAAAAGGATGACCTATAACACACAATGTCAGAAATTACATTTAACCGAACCCGTTTATGGAAAAATGAAGAGGATAAAGGTGTATTTACTGGACGAACCGGATACTTGTCATGTACTTAATATCAACCCTAGAAATTGGAGAAGTTGGTCACAAGTATTGAAACACATCACCGAAACTTTAAAACCAGCTTTTGGAGCTGTGTTAAGAATGTATGATTTAGCTTCTGATAAATTTGTTGAAAATTTTGATCAACTAATTGCTAATCGGACCTATGTAGGTATGTATCTAAATTATATCGCTAGATATGTTAGACAAAGTGCAACTCTCTGCATCGATGTCATGTTCTAAAATGAAATCATTCTAATGTGTAACATGTACCGATCCGAGCGGATATAAAATAAACATCAAATAAGTTCTAGTAACACTGCTTTTATTCATTGAGGTGACAGTAATACATGAAAGTTGACAAGCTGTCAAAAACTAATAGATCACATCTTAGACTGAGAACTATAACTATGTTTAGTACACAGGTGGTAGTACAAGCAAGAATTTAGAAATATGAGGTATTAACTTACAGGCACAAGTATCTATATATCCTATAAGTTAAGTTTTTCCGGTTATTTTATTACCCGACTAGATCTAGTTTTAACACCAGGATCTAAAACTCTTGGACTGGATAATGAAGATTTTGGTGAAGCTTCAGGTGAAGGGCTTTTATTTTTAAGCAACACGGCAGGCTGTGCTGAAGGTTCGATATGACTACCATCTAAGTCAGGCTCTTTAGTTTTAGGAACATAATCTATTTAATGATTCTTTAAGGTCAATTCGATTGCGCCTGACCAGATTGCCAAAATAATCTTTTACGATGTAAGACCTAGGAGAGCTATACTTAGAAACAATTTGTGCAGGCTCCTACTTATTCTTTACATGGTCAAAAATTGTTACATTGGCTTTAGGGTCCAACGGTTTTAGATGTTTACTATTCTTATCATAGTGAGACTTGTAAATATTCTGTCTATGTAACAATTTCTCAGAAACGTCTTCACAGAGTTTGGGTTGCAACAAACTGGAATTTATCGGTACTTTTGTTTTACAAATCCTATTCATTAATAACTGTGCTGGTGAATAACCAATATACTTTAGCGGTGAATTTCTATATTGCAATAAAGCGGTATGTATGTCAGAATTTTCTTTGAAACATTTTTTTAGAATTTTCTTACCTATATCTACTCCTTTTTCGCTTCGCAGACTAATTTCAAAATTCCAGTTCTTTGCAAACATCTTAAATTCTAGGCTATTAAATGGTACATTGTCAGCAGTTACTTTATCAGGTGATCCGTGTACAGAGAAAACAGATTTTAAAGTCAAAATAACTGATTTTGCAGATTTGTCTTTGATTTGAGGCATTTCCAGCCAATTAGAGTAGGAATCAAATACAATAAGAAAACTTTTATTAGCATATGAAAAAATGTCTAACCCCACTCTTTCCCACGGACGTTTAGGTAATTTGTGAGCTAATAGCGACTCTTTCTGCTATTTTTTAGCAAAAGTTTCACAAATATGACATTTTTTAACATAGGCTTCAATATCAACAGATAACCCTGGCCAATAAAATATTGGTCTCACACGATTCTTGCATTTTTCAATGCCAACATGACCCTCGTGCAATAATTTAAGCATATCACTTTTTACAGAAGATGGAACAACAATTTTCTCACCAAAAAACAACAATTTATCAACATAGCTTAGGTTATCTTTGACTTTATAGTAATGCCTTACAGAAACAGGAACTTCATTCTTATTATTGGGCCAGCCTTCTTTATGAAAGTTAATGACTAGTTTAAGAACCTCATCTTTCAAGATTTCTTGCCTAAACTGTTCTTTTCTCTCTTCAGACATAGCCAAATTCTTTGACACAGAGTGTACTGCAAAATTAAATTCTTGATCAGATTGATCAGACTTTAACCCAGTTTCTGGCAAGAAGGCTCTCGAAAGAGTATCAGCCACATAGAGAAATTTGCCAGGTTTGTAATTGACTGTAATGTTATAATTTAGTAAACGGAGTCTCATCCGTTGCAAGCGACATGAAATAGATGCTAGATCTTTTTTCATGACTGTTTCCAATGGTTTGTGATCTGAGTTAATTTTTACATCAAAGCCATAAATAAAATAATGAAACTTCTTTGTGGCGAACACAATTGCTAGCATCTCTTTCTCTATTTGTGCATACTTTTGCTCACAGGGAGTTAAGCTCCTAGACGCAAAAGCTATCGGGTGCCCTTCTTGAGACAAACACGCACCTAGACCATCCTTAGATGCATCGATGTCTATTTCTATAGTTTTTGATGAATCAAAAAATGACAGAATTGGGGCATTAGTTAACATGTTTTTTAGCTTTGTTAGAGATTCATCGTGCGATTCAGTCCAATTCCAATCAACATCATTTCTGGTAAAGTTTCTAAATGGAGCTGTTATTTTTAACACATTAGGTAAAAATTTGCCTATATATTTAGCCATACCTAATATTCTTAGTAACCCAGTTTTGTCTCTTGGTTTTGGCATTTCTAGAATTGGTTTGACATAATTTTTATTCAGTTTGACTCCTTCCTTTGAGTAAATTTGACCCATAAACTTAGCACATTTAGATTTAAATTGAATTTTATCTTTGTTGAATCTAATATTATACTTTTGTGCTCTTTCCAAAACCAATCGTAAATTATTATCATGTTCAGTTTCATTAATGCCTGTTATAATTAGGTCATCGAAATACAGGCCTACGCCTTCAATATCACCGAATATTTCATAGTTTTGTTTTTGAAAGACCTCAGGAGCTGAACAAATTCCGAACGGTAAACGACAAAACGCATACCTTCCAAAGGGCGTTCCAAAAACACAATATTCTTGACTCTGTTCATCAATACGAATTTGAAAGTAACCGTCTTTCATGTCCAAGACTGTGAAATATTCTTT
Source organism: Galeruca laticollis (assembly GCA_963921935.1). Classification (NCBI taxonomy): domain Eukaryota; kingdom Metazoa; phylum Arthropoda; class Insecta; order Coleoptera; family Chrysomelidae; genus Galeruca; species Galeruca laticollis. The sequence continues at coordinate 79,785,926 of OY998176.1, forward strand.
ATTGTTAAGTTTAACAGCTATTTCTTCTGCTGTAGGTATTAAAAATTTTTCTCGTTTTATTGCCAAATTCAAGTATTTTGGCTCAAGGCACAAGCGTAAATCTTTGTTTTTCTTTTCAACTATAACTAGTGGGTTCAACCATTCAGTCGGTTCATCAATTTTTCTTATGATTCCTTGTTTTTTCAAGGTCATCAAGCTTAAGTTTTAGACGGTCATGCAGAGCAATTGGAATCCGTCTGAGTGGTTGAACTATAGGAATTGCACCTTCTTTCAATGCTATATGATTCTCTCTAGGAAAAGAACCAAGACCCCCAAAAACGACAGGATATCTTTTAACAACGTTATCAAGTGACTTAAACTGACAAGACTCTGCAAATATTGCGTCTACTCTTCTAACCAAGTTTAGATCAACGCAATCAACACAACTCAGTAATGGCAATTCATCATTATCACAAACTGTAAAAAATATGTTTTTAACAATGTTGTTAACTTGACATTTTAAGGTGATTTATCCTAGTGGAGTGAATACATAATCAGAATTGCCATAAGTAGCTAGTTTGACTTTAGTTTTTTGCATTTTGTGAAGTAACTCTAGTTTTCTAACAATATTCAACGTTAAAATGCTTACTTCACATCCAGTTTATATGTCCTTCAACATCAATTGCCTGGAACCATGACATTGCCTTATTCGCATTATTGACAGTATCCACTTTTCTTATTGTCTGGACATACTGCTCCCACAATCACTATTTTCTGATTCACTATCGCTGTAATTTTCGGTTTGCACATTATGCACTATTTTCTTGCCCGATCTTCTATCACCTTTCTTTCTCTCCCATTTCTTCTCATTCTGGTTAGTATTTTGTACTTTTTTGCACCCACTAGCAAAATGATTGCGACCCTGGCACTTGTCACAAGTTTTATTCCAAGCGGGGCACACATTTTTCTCTCGGTGTACATAGCTACAAAACTCACATTTACCTTCTCTTTTTTGCTTTTGAAAACTGCTTAGATTTTACAGAACTCACACTGGCTTCATTCTGCAAAACTTTCAACTGTTTTTGACTAACTTCTCTAGTTCTACAGATGTCTATTGCTTGCGACAACTTTAAATCGGATTTTCTTAACAATTCTTCTCTCGTGCTTTGGTCATAGATGCCTATCACTATCCTATCTCTTATGAACTTGTCTAATAAATTACCATAATCAGTTGTTTTTCCGGCTGTTCTTAATTCTGTCAAAAAGCTATCAAAACTTAGTCCTTCTTTTCTTTTCATCATTTCCATTACTCAAGCCTGTAGCAGTTAAAAAATTATGAAATTTTTGTTCAAACTTCTGCCAGTTATCAGCCAAGCTTCCTTCAATTGACAAAGGATCTGGAGGTTTAAAGTACGATTCCATTGCTACTGGATACTGTTAAATCTCGCCCAATTTACTTTTCAAAACTAGACAGCGGTTGTATGCAAAAAATGTCATGAATTTTCACAGTCACGTGAGCTTTTTGCTTCATTTTGAAAGGTTCACTTACTAGTTATTCTCACGAATATAATACTAGAGTTTCGAACTATCTCACATGAACTAGAGTGTATTTATATGCAATGAATGGTACTAATCCAGCATATACCAATTTGCTTGCTACTCACAAACACTTTTCATTTTCAATCGATCTTTTCTAGGACGTTTTTCCAGAGATCTGCAATCAAGTTTTTTACACCTGACACCATGTAACATGTACCGATCCGAGCGGATATAAAATAAACATCAAATAAGTTCTAGTAACACTGCTTTTATTCATTGAGGTGACAGTAATACATGAAAGTTGAGAAGCTGTCAAAAACTAATAGATCACATATTAGACTGAGAACTATAACTATGTTTAGTACACAGGTGGTAGTACAAGCAAGAGTTTTGAAATATAAGGTATTAACTTACAGGCACAAGATCTATATAATACATAATGTATCCGCTTTTATCAATTCACACAAAATTACAATAATACTCAAAAGGAAACGAGGATGAATGTGAGGATATTTTTTTATAGATAGTCATAATCAGCGTCATAATCGCTATTATATGTCAAAATTTTCATCTACATGTTTAACGGGCCAAATCGACACAGTAGAAATAAAATGGCGGCCTGTCAAAATTCAAAATTGAAAAAAAATCGTATTTCTTTTGTTTTTGATCTGACGCAAAAAAGTTACTGAGATTTTTTCTAGAACTTATCACGTTCTACAACTTTTGTATGAAACACTTTTTTTTAGAACGTACATGAAAACATTTAATTAAAAAAAAATCTGAAATAAGCTGTCCAATTGGTCTTGTGCCATTGGGATTTTTTTAATTGTATTTATTTCATTTATTTGGTTAACATCGACATATTTATTAAAACTATCGATATACTGGGTGAATAAGTTACAAAATCCTAAAGTAATATTAACCATGCTGGCTGATTAGTGGAGAGCATTGAACAAGATAATAAGTTCAAAGAAGATCTCCAAAAAGACAAAGCTACATCTGTACAAATAAGTAATAAGACCAAAAGTAAAAAATTGTTGAAACGTAAAATGGATATTTTTATAATTGCTTATTGTTTGTTTGTTATGACACGAAGTACCTGTTAAAAATTGCGTGTTCCTTTTTCACCGTTGTTTAAACAAGGTACGCGCGATCAACTTTTTTATAATTTGTTAATTAATAATTGTGGCTGTGAAACACTACGCGGTCGATCGTTACGAAAATTTTTGTTCGTAATTGTCATAAGTTTAACTATCTTTTCTTAAAATTTGATAAATATTTATCAATTTTACAAGTTTACGTATGATTTTTTACTAATTTTCGCATATTATTCATGGAAAATTAAAGTTTTTCGATTCGCGATTCTGATAACCTTATAGGAAATCGCCAAATAAACAAAAGAGAAAGAGTAATTTTTTTGATTTCAGGCTTTGTTTCAAAGTTTTAGACACAAATGTATCGAAAAATGGGTTATTTTTCGATATTTCGGTACATTTGTTGTTCTACAGCATTTAGCAAGCACTTTTTGGAGTAGGCAAACATAGATTATTGTTGTACACAATATTTGGCAACTTTCTGCATAAAAATTTTTGCGTTATCAAACAACCACCATTACACCCTACTTTTACTGCTCTACCGCCTGGACTATCACTGATTAGTCTATGAAGATGGTATTTTGTAAATTTAATTGCACTTTTCCAAATACCTCCCCAACATGGAGTTTGAGGTGGGATAAATTTCCAAGTGATTGTCGAATTTATTCTGTAGTTTCTTGTTTTTTGAAAAATAATGTAATGTTTTTCTTATTTATTTAAACGTTTTTATTAGAGGGTGGGAAAAATTCATACACACGGTAGGTTCACTTACTTAATTTATTTATTCACTACACTATCCACTAATTATATACACAGTATATTCACTTAAACTAATTTAAATTCACTTATTTACTGTTTATCTCAAGATGTCAAATTATCAACTAAACCAATGGTCGCCAACCTCTCAATGTGTTGAGCTACTTTGTTAATTTTGGAATAAACAGCGAGCTACCCACACGGAAGCCACGTAACGCAACGTAAATTAAATAATCCACAGTTAATTTATCATTATATGTATTTATTTCACTATTTAACTGGTAATACATAATACATAGGTACTAATAATAAACTAATAACAAAATAACTAATATTACTAGTACGTACTTGTTCATAGCTACATTCCTACCTACCAAACGAAGGTGTTTGAAAAATAAACACAAACTTTTATCCAGCCACAACGGCATGTCACGTAAGATTCAAAAATAGTTAATAATAACAACAAAAAAGTAACGCACTATCATGAACATAAACATAGAAAAATAAAAACGCACGATCAATGAGAAGGCTGACACTCAGACTCATCGATAATTTTTTTAATGTTTACAGTATAATTTGATACAGCCATTCGAATACTATTATCCAAATGTTCATCTGTGAGTCAATTGCCATATTTGTTCTTAATAAACTTCATATTGGAAAAAGGAGATTCACACAAATAGGTTGAACTGAATAATGCTTTCACTTTCAAGGCTTCACGGCATAGAACTGAATACTTGTCTTTACTTACAATAGGCCAGATACATTTGGTACTTGAGACTAACGATTTTAAGGCTAAATCATTTTGAAACTCAATTACTTCCATTTCTGTTGCAGCGATGTCTTCGCCAAAGTTCTGCATAACACAAGATGCAAACTATTGGATATCAATTTCCATAAAGGGGGAAACAACAAACTGCGCTACTAAAGCCATTTCGTGGAAATCCTTAAAACGATTTTTGAAGTTATTCTTCAGGGTAGAAACTATTTCTACATGATATTTGATGTCATAGGGTTCTAATGGATTTTTAGATATTTTCTCTGAAAGAATAGGAAAATGCTTGGCATCGCTGTTAATTAGGTTTTGTTCCCAAAACTCCAGCTTTTTGATAAATGCTTTTATATCAGAAATAATTTCCGCTAGTTCTTTGTCTCTCCCCTGAAGCTGCAAATTAAGTTCGTTTAATTTCTCTGTAATGTTCACGAGAAAACCAACATCTCTAAGCCAGATTGAATTTTCTAGTTCCGGAGTCGGTTCATCGCGTTGTTTGAAAAATTGAACTATGCCAGATAGAACATCATTAAAACGTTTCAACACCCGTCCTATACTTAATCATTGGACTTCAGAGTGAAGGAGTAGGTCCCCATATTGACAGTCAACTTCATCGGCCAAGGTTTTGAATAATCTTCTTTGTAACGCTTGAGCCCTAATCATGTTCACAATTTTTACCACCAGTTTCATAACGTTGTTTAGTTTCAGGAAATTTCCACATAATGCTTGCTGATGGATAATGCAGTGGTAACATAGAAATTGCGGAAAAGTTTCATCTTTACGACATAACGCCACCAGACCCTTATCACAACCCACCATAGCTGGAGCGCCATCGGTTGTCAAGCCTACCATTTTCGATCACTAAAAACCATCCTGACGAACACGGCCATCTGGGCAGTGTCAACGACATCTGTTGATTCATCGAGTTGAAGGGAAAAATAAACACAGTTATCTAAGTCAGTTCTTAACTGTAAAAAAATATCATTGCTCATTACTTCTACACGTCTCACCACTGTATTAGCAGAAAGTTGCATAGATTTTATAGCTGAAACTATCTCGTCTTTATTTCTAAAGGTTCCTTCTTTTGTGCAATTATCTAGGACACACGGTACGATGCTTCAGTTCCAGCCTTAGTTTTGTCGACTGTTCTTAAAAATATTGATTGTTGTCCAATTAACTGCTTTTTTAACTGTTTCAGTTTCTCATTTCTGGCGGCAGAATGTAGTGGGAATTATTTTTCAAAATTAGAATGTACAGTTTTATGATGTCTCTCAATATTTCCTTTTTCAGCAAAGGAGACCGAAGTATAACATAGCAAACACACATTTTTATCTTTAACTTCTGTATTAAAGTATTGTTTTTCCCATTCCGAATGAAAGTGGCATGTCTTTACCTTCTTATAACTGCTTGCCATAATATTATTTTTTGTTGTTCTCTACTAACCCAACCGCTGGACGTTAGTTACGCGTTCAGTTTTAAACTAAGCCCAATGTCACCGCGCCGTGCGTATATATCCCGTTCAAAGCAATCCTGATCGTTCTCGAAAACTAACGCGCTGGTCCGGCTGGCCGGCTCTAGCCGATTCTAGTTTGATGGCGTCAGCGGCAGATCGCTCACCGCAACGTTGCCGCTGTTTATGTTTATTATTATGACAATTAGATTTTTTTGTGGAATGTTTGGAAGCTTCTCAGATTTTTGCAGTTTGTATTTTTTAAATTAAAATCGTTGTGAGAGCTACCAGAATTGCCTCCGCGAGCTACCGGTAGCTCGCGATCACTGAACTAAACTCTCCCGCTGGTGATCCTTTATACATAAGTGGCTTTTTTCTAGATAATTCTAGTTTGGGACTTACACAAAAACAATCGCCTTTTCGGGATATTTCTCGAATACCGGCACAATCCTTAAAAGATCTTCGGAGAACATGTCTATGAAAACGGTCACAAAAAATCCCAAAAGACCTTCTCAGAATTCGTCGCCATTTTTTAACTCCGTTAATATAAGGTTACGGGACCATACTTACTATCTACTTCGGTCTGCGAGCTCGTAACAATAAATGAAGTTCAAGTAATTGATTAAAACTACCCAAAAAATTGCTGCCGTTATCACTATAAATAATATGTGGAGAGCCTCTTCGTGGTATGAAACGTTTTAAACAGAATAAAAAAGCTTCAGTGGATAAATCTGATACTAATTCTATGTGGACTGCTTTAGTGATCATGGAAATAAATAAAGAAATGTAACATCTATTGACTGACGCTTTTCTAAGTTTAGATGATTTTATAAGAAATGGTACTCCAAAATCTACTCCTGTGCTAAAAAAAGGTCTCGCAAGTTTTGTTATCACAAATAATAAATCAGACATTACTTGAGTAAAAGGTTGTGCTTTGAATCTACTATAAATCTTGCAGTTATAAGAGATTCTTTTAACTTCCCGTAAGCCGCTCTACTCTACCATTCTCTAGTACTCTACTATACCAATTATGTTTACATTAGTAGAGTTCGCAGGATAGTTAGTACTTGACCACTATACTCAACTAATGAAAACTGGGTATTAGAGCTCTTAAGCTATTCCTTCCTATTGCGTATAATTCTAAAAATTACCGATATTGTTGTTTTTATTTATATCTTCCAGATCTGTTCATCACTAATGTATTACATATATATTGTTATAATAATTTTGTAGCATTGGGTATGTACGGTATGGTGAAAAAAACACCTGGTCGTTACACATTAGCTAATAAAAGAGAAGTTTTCAAACCAAGAGAAAGAACGCAGCTGTATTTAGGTGAAACCGATCCTAAGATGCAAGATTTTCTTGCCGAAACCGAAAGGAAAGGTTTAACTGTCATCTACGTCATGACAAATGGTGTAACTCTACAAGTACCTCAAAAAGTGGTGTTTAGAAAACACGAACTACGAAGTTGGGATCCCATAATAAGGTAAATATGAATAGTATTTATTAGAAGTAATAATTTTCGATTATTAACACTTTAGTGACCATGTCAGTCATTAATGACTGACATCGTAGGGGCACTGTCGAGCCATCTATTAAATAATATCTCAATCACCATGGACCATAGTGGTTGAGAGACCACCTCTTGTTGTGATCCGTATTTTATACGGAACTTGTATTGTAGTTGTAAAAGTTGTCTGTCACACCTGACTGACGCGGTCCGGCAAGACAAGTTTAAATTTGGTCAAGCCATGTCAGTCGAATTTGAAGTGCATGAATTAACAGGTGGTTATATTTTGTAGTGATCTAAAACCTAAATATTTTGCAAGGTAAGTATATATTTTGAGTTATTACTTATAGTAGTTTGTAATTTGAATTGGGGTGAGGGTCTAAGACAAATAAGCGAAGTCTAACAGGGGCAGAATTGGAGTGATTGTTGGTAAGCGACATTGAAGAAGAATTTGGGATCGGGATATAATTCAAGCGAACGGGAGGCTAGTATTTCCTCAAATTCCAATGAATAAACTGATGGAAAAGATAAGAGTTCGTAAGAAGATAATTTGCATGATATACAAGCTGGTGGCGACAATAATTTGATACCAGCTTCACAATGGAGCCCATATCAAGGTAAATGATAATAAACTTTATTGCGGAATTATATTGTCTTATTTCCATCTTTTTAAGAATACACAAACTTAATTTTACTGGAACAGAAGGTCTCCAAATAAATATTTCAGACAACGCAGAACCGATTGACATTTACAATTTATTTTTAACTGACAATCTGCTCCAACTGTTTGCTACATAAACCAACAGGTATGCCCAGCAAGTTATCTATAATACAACCCTCACCAGGACCTCTAGACTGCATAAATAGAATGATATTGGAATAAATGATTTAAACATATTTTTTGGAATTATTATGTGGATGGGTTTAAACGTGTGACCTATAATACGAGACTATTGGTCTACAAGTGCTCTGTAGGAGAATAAAATCACAAAACTAATGCCATGAAACCAGTTTGGAATCATCTTAAAAATGCTCCACTTCTCAGATAATACCTTAACATCAGAAGGGGATTGGGTTTTAAAAATACGATCTTATTGATAAATTGCACACCAACTTCCAAAATACCTTTATCCCAGGGGAAGAGATTTTTATTGATGAGACGATGGTGTCCTGGCGCGGTCGTCCATTTTTTCTCAAATATATTCCAGGAAAAAAACACAAATTTAGTGTAAAATTATTCAAGATATGTACTCTAGAAACAGGCCGATGACACCAGTGCAAGAGCTAGTGAGACACTGCAACAGCAGACGGCTGCCTATCATAATTGGTTGTGATGCCAACGCACACAATACCGTCTGGGGAAGCACTAACAACAACGCCAAATGTGAGTGATTACTAGAATACCTCTTATCAAATAACCTTGAGACCTTAATCGTCCCACCTTTGTCAAGAGAGCAAGATAAGAGGTCTTGGATATAACAATAGCTAATTTTGCTGCTAGGAACAATGTAAAAGATTGGAGGGTGATGAGCGAGCCATCACTTTCCGACCATAGGTTCATCGAGTTTAAGATAGATGGAGATACCACCTCAATTCCTTCAATCCGAAATCCTAGAAATACGGATTGGTCTCTCTACAATTCCAATCTGACCGACAGTTTGGAACAGGTCGAAATAAGTGGGGCAAATCATCAGCACTACAGCCTGGAACAATGAGGCGAACAGATCAGTGAGGCAATAATGAAAGCTTTTCATTCCAGCTGCCCATTATCAAAAGCTGGTAAAATCTATATGCCGCAAGGTAGGCGGGCTATTATCCACAAAGCGTAACTCTCATCTTTTTGAGGTGAAGCTAAGTGGATAATAAATCTTTCTGTTAAAAGCTCGATCAGACAAAGTTGCTCCTTGGTGGAATGAAAACCTGCCAAACCTCAGGAAAGAAGTCCGTGGGCTTTTTAATGGAGCCAAACGTGACGGAGATTAGTAAGGGTATACTGTGAAGCTTACTCAGTACAATAAAGAAGCTAGGAAGGCCAAAGGGCTTAATTTTTAAGCTTTTTGTGGAATGATCACTTCCCCTCACCTAGCGGTGAGACTACAAAAGGTCATGGCAAGTGAGGAATCTGACCCTATTGTTAAGTTTATAGTTTTTTCCGGTATTTTGTTATATTTAAAAAAAAAGACAAGAGTGTCAGCCGAGCGCTGTCAACTCATACTTATCATTAAAGTAAACTGTTTTGCCGACTTTCGAATGTGCTTTGCATGCCAGTTTTAAAAATTAAAAAAAAAGTTGTTATGTTGTCATTAAAAAAGACAGAACGACAAGAGCAAGCGTATCTCACGGTAAACAAAAAAAAGTTTTTGTAGTAAAATATTGGATTTTTCTTCATGAATTCATATCGAATCGATCATACAGTGCGATCGTAGACTGTGCCTCCCCCCTCATAACTTCTGATAGGAATGAGATATAATAAGGAAACAAAAGCTAGATTAAACTAGAGGAAATTATACTATGACTAGTAATAGTGGAAAGCACCTGACTTCAATTGTGTGATAGAGGGCGTTACTATCTTTAAAATTTGTATTGGAAACGAAAGTCGCAAAATACCTCATTTGAAAGATATTTTAATTATCTTTACGGCAATAAAAACTCAATTATTATTTTTAAGTGGTTTTAGTGAGATATCGTGAAGTAAATGAATGCATCACAGGGACGAATGAGCATTTACACTCAATGGTGAGGTTAATAGACAGAATGTGGGTTATTGAGATTATAATGTGATGCATTTATTCACTTCACGATATGTCACTAAAACCACTCAAAAATCATAATTAAATTTTTATTGTCGTGAAGATAATTAAAATATCTTTCAAATGAGTTATTTTGCGATCCTAGTTTCCAATACAAATTTTATAGATAGTAACGCCCTCTATCACACAATTGAAGTCAGGTACATACCACTATCACTAGTCACTGTATAATTTTGTCTAGTTTAATATAGTTTTTGTTTCATTATTATATCTCATTCCTATCAGAAGTTATGAGGGGAGGGGGGGCAACATTTACGACAGCGCTGTATAGTAGTTCCTACATCCACACAGCCATTTATTGATTGCTCTCTCTGAGCTGGTCCTTCGATTGCAGCCGTTTTAAGAACCCATTTTCCAGGTAGAAAACCTACAACAAGTACTGAAATAGCTATGAATTACACCAAGAAATCCCGCAAGAAGGATTAGGGTATTACTAAGAAAATATTTACCAGGCAACGATTGGAATGGGCAACAAGTACATTTCAACCATATAAATCACCAGAAGTGGATGGCATATTTCCAGCATTCCTGCAGCAAGGTATACAGGAGATTCTTCCTCGCCTGCAGAAGATTACAAGAAGCATTCTAGCAAGGGGTCCAATATCGAGAAAAGAAGAAGGGCAAAAATAGGGAAAACAGATGGGACTGATTCCCTCTGCCTAACATCGTTTCTATTCAAAACGATGAAGCAGGTAGTAGATAGCTACATAAGAATGGAGAATCTGGAGAATACACCACGTCATTATTGTCAGCATGCCTACAAAGCATATCGACCACCGAAGACTGCTCTGTATCGGCTCTCTCTTCCAGAGAAGTTTAAACAACAAATAAATCGCAGTGTCCAGTGGGGCTAAATATGAACCCAAACAAAACCACAATATTTCCAGTATTACCCGGAAAAGAACACTTCCAGCTTTGAAAGCCCTATCTGTAAACGGGGAAATCATAAAATGGAAATCTGAAGTTAAATATCTAGGGATAACCCTAGAGAGTAAATTTCTGTGCAATAAGCATGTTGAAATAACTGCTAGTGAAGCAATAAAAGCTTTGATGGCGTGTAGAAGTTTAGCTGATAAGACTTGAGGTTGTGATCCAAAAATACTGCGATGAATGTACGCCATTATTGTGAGACCAGCAATTACGTACGGAGCAATATTCTGGCATTCTAAAGCAACTCAGAACAGCACGAGGAAGATCCTCGACAAAGTTCGAAGGTTTGCCTTTGTGTGCATCACTGGAGCTATGAGAACGTGTCCAACTAGGGCAATTGAGCTCATTACAGATCTCACACCTCTACATCTGGTGATAGAAAGATCAACTCAAGAATATCTAGGAAAGACTCGGGCAATGGGAGTATTAAAACTCAGTGAGCCTGGTCGTCTCTAACAAAATACATCTCATCAGCGAATCTTCTCAGTGACGAAATTATCAAGACAGTAAGTATCGAAAAGAACTTCACTAGGATGCTAAGTAAGAAGAGACACTGGGAAAGGGAATACACTCTCAAAGAAAACCCCATTAGATGGTACACAGAGGGTTTAAAAACCACCACAGGAGCTGGCACTGGTGTATTTGGGCCTGGCACCAGATACTCATTATTGTTGGGTTCCTGTCCGAGCATCTTTCAGGCAAAAATACTTGCGATCGAAAGATGCGTGGAAATTAGCCTAGAAAGAAACTATCAAAAATGTGACGTGTCGATTAATTCTGATAGTTAATCATGGCATTTACTCAAATTTGGCATGGGAGTGCCGAAGAAAAATTGATGAACTAGACAAGAATAACAAGGTCTCTTTAGTCTGGGTTCCTGGCCAATCGGGAATCACGGGACGTTAAGAGGCCAATACACTTGCCAGGAAAGGAACACGAATGCCCTTTATTGGCACGGAGCCTTTTTGTGGTGTAGGAAATTGCTCCGGAAGAAGGAGAAAATGCATTTGTAAAAAAAAAGATCTAACCCAGTTTTAGAAAGAAAGGTCAAAATCCAATTAATAATTTTGAAAATATGCGTCGACAAACATACATACATACACCTCCAAAAATTTGTATATTGGTTTACATTTATATTCGCTCAGCTTGTCTCGGGGTGTCTCGCCGAGAGTATACTGCCGGCATTAAGATTTATGTTTGTAATACTTGCTGATGCTCGAGGAATCCCCGATTCAAGTTTGTATATAAGAAAGACTCCAGTATTCTATTACGCAAGCAGTTATCAGTTTATTGTTGTAAAAATTGGTTATTTGTTGCAATTGAGGATATATTTAATTAGTTAATTGTGAAAATAGGTTGACAATGTAAACTCGGTAAGAATGTTATTCTAATATTTAAAATAATTTAGAAGAAAACAATCATTTTAATTTCCAATCCACCTATAAAAATCATTTACATCGTTGGTAGGTATCAGTAGTAAAACTTGAAATCACAGGTTACAAAATTAATATTTAAAATAATGATCTCATCGCGCATTTGAAAATCACAAATCACCATGTTGACATTCGTAACCACCAAAACTATTTACCTATATTCATCATTGTTTCAATAATTACAAAATTCCATGCTTGAATCGAAAATTGAACAATCGGTGAACTTTCGTCAGAAACATTTTTACTGCCGCTTTTTTGGCATTTGTTAGCTATCAAATTTTTCATTTAATAAAAACTAGTATTATTACAAACTTTTTACGGTGTTGTTCTAGAAAGTATCAGAAAGTGGAAGCGAAAAACGAAAGTGAAGGGAGCAGTCTGAAAAACAAAATAAAAAGTTACCTAAAATAAGTCAGTACTTTAAGAATCAAGATAGTATAGAAGAAGAATCAAATGAACAACCCGTCGGAAGGGCAGAAAATGATGTCATAAGTGGCAATATCGCAGGCCCGGTAACAGATTCAGAGCAACCACAACCAGGTACAAGCAAATCTTCAAATGAATCATTTTTGGATATAGAAAAATTAAAATCTTCACCGTATGTTACTGATAAAGGTAACTTTAAAAAACTCAATGATCAAGTAAAACGGTTTGAGATCGAAAACGGACACTGGAAACCAAAAGGTTCCTATTTAAGAGATAGTAACAATAGATCTTTCTTGAATAGATATTATTACACTGTTTCTAAATCTGGCGTAAAGTTATAACGTACATGGCTGTCATATTCCCTATTGCTTCAAAAAGCATATTGTGAACTATGTTGGTTATTCACAAATAGGGCATCTAAAAATATACAAACTATTTGGGTGGAAGGCTATGATAATTAGAAGCATATTGTGGAAGCCGTAGTAAGAAAGAACATTTGCATTCATGTTTTGTACATCGACAGTGGCAGTTACATGTAACACTAGATGAAGAGCAATAATCCATTATCAATGGAGAGAAAAAAAATGGCGCCAGGTACTCACTAGACTCCTTGATGTTACCCTGACACTTTAAACCTGTAAGTTAGCTTTTCGTGGCCATATATAAACGGTATATGGCAACGATTCTATTTTTGGAGTATTATTGAGTCATTAGCCAAATACGATCCTATTTTACAAGTGTTCCTAAGTAAACCTAAGGACCAGATTAAATACTTAAGTCCAAAAATACAAAACGACCTCATTGCTGTTCTGGTTCAAAAAGTTGAAAATGCTCTGGTAAATGAAATAATAACCGCACCATTTTATTTGATACTACTCAAGATGAAAATGGAACTCCAAATACGCTCGTAATTAAAGAGTCATTTTTAGGATTTCATGAGGTTAGGGATCAAACTGCCTAAGTATTGTCCAAGCAGATAATAAAATACATAAATGACAAAAGTATTTCTTTAAATAAGTGCCGTGGACAAGGATCCGATGGTACCTACCATGAAAGGCACTCAAAAACTCATAAGAGGTATAGAGCCAAATGCGGTGTATGTCGATTGTGCTGCTCATAATTTAAATTTGTTGGTAAATGATGCAGTAAATGCCCAATAAACACAACTACGTGAAAAAAACGTTTTAATGTTATTTCAACGTTACTAGTTGAATTTTCAACGTTGACAAATTGGTTGAATTCGAAACGTTATATTCCAAACGTTTTTTCAAATTTGAAAACAACGACTTAGCTTAACCCACATGTATTTTCGAAAACGGTTTTTATGGCCGTTATTTTAACGTAGTATTTTTTAACATTATTCATACCATTTCGCGAGTTATAGACGGTTATACAGAAATGTTTTTTACACGTAGTATATACAACGCTTTTTTAAATTTGAAAACAACGACTCAATTGAACTCAAATGTATTTACAAAAATGCTTTTTATGTCCGTTATTTTGACGTAGTATTTTCAACATTATTTATACTATTTCGCGTGATAAAGACGGTTATACCGTAATGTTTTTAACATGTTATATATACAACGCTTTTTTAAATCTGAAAACAACGACTTAATTGAACTCATATGGATTTACAAAAACGCTTTCTAATTCCGTAATTTCAACGTTATATTTTCAACATTATTTATACTATTTTCCGTGATATACAATGTTATCCAGTAAATGTTTATAATATGTTGTTTCCACAATGCTTTTTTACATTTGAAAACAACGACTCGATTGAACTCATATGCATTTACAAAAACGCTTTTTATGCCCGTCATTTCTACGTAGCATTTTTAACATTATTCATACTAGTTAGCGTGATATAAATAGTTAAAAAGCAATGTTTTTACCACGTTGTACATACAACGCTTTTTCAAATTTGAAAACAACGAATTAATTGAACTCATATGCATTTACAAAAACGCTTTTAATTCCCGTTATTTCAACGTAGTATTTTTAACATTATTCATACTATTTCGCGTGATATAAACGGTTATACAGTAATGTTTTTAACACGTTGTATATACAACGCTTTTTTTTAAATTTGAAAACAACGACTTAATTGAACTCATATGCATTTACAAAACGCTTTCTAATCCCGTTATTTTAAAGTAATATTTTCAACATTATTTATACTATTTTCCGTGAAATACAATGTCATCCAGTAAATGTTTATAATATGTTGTTTTCACAATGTCTTTTCAAATTTGAAAACAACGATTCGATTGAACTTATATGCATTTACAAAAACGCTTTTTATGCCCGTTATTTCAACGTAGTATTTTTAACATTATTCATACTATTTCGCGTGATATAAATAGTTATACAGCAATGTTTTTACCACATTGTATATACAACGCTTTTTCAAATTTGAAAACAACGAATTAATTGAACTCATGTGTATTTACAAAAACGCTTTTAATGCCCGTTATTTTAACGTAGTATTTTTAACATTATTTATACTATTTCGCGTGATATAAACGGTTATACAGTAATGTTTTTTAACATGTTGTATATACAACGTTTTTTCAAATTTGAAAACAACGACTTAATTGAACTCATATGCATTTACAAAAACGCTTTTTATGTCCGTTATTTCAACGTAGTATTCTTAACATTATTTATACTATATATATATATATATATATATATATATATATATATATATATATATATCTATATATATATATATATATATATATATATATTTATATATATATACACGTTGTTTTGTAAAATATTAAAACTACAAATCTTATATATTTTATGTTATAGTTTTAAGAACATTTTTTATTTTATTACGTTAATTACAAAAAATTTCTTTTTTTATTGTATACTATTTTTGTGTGGATTTATCAAATAAAATAAATATAACGTGTAACATTCGCCCGTAATTCTCACAAACCCAAACCACAACGGCCAACACGAGACGCCTGAAGAGTTGGTAGTAATCCTATTAACGTCGCCGTGGAGTTCCGGTTCCCGCTCATCGATGTCGCTGTACGAATAGACTAGCTCCTTTTAATCGTAAGCGTAGCTCATCAGTATAAGGGATCCATCGAGGACCGAAGACGGTAACAAGTAAAGAATACATAAATGCTTTATTTCTTGTATAATAAATATTATTTGTTATTTTATTAATATGACAATTTAACTCATGTATAAAAAATCGCATATGCCACAGTGCAATTGTCACTTTGACAGCGGCAAAAGTTAGCTTCAACTTTTACAGCGACAAATACACTAGTGGTTTTTTCACTTATTCATTTGTTCATCAATTATCGCGGTGTTGGTTACCAGAATAAATAGTTTGGCATGTTTGTCAACAACTTATTGAATTTTCAAGAACTAACAATGATTCGATTCGGTGTGTCTACGAACGCCGAAATTAGTCAAATTGTTAATACCTGGGTGCCTACTAATACAGTTGCGACGCAATCATCAATCTGGTGACAATTTTCTACGTTTTGCGATGCAAAAAGATACGCATTTGAGCCAGATACTTCCATCGAGAAATTGAATGTAATATTGCAAGATATGTTTCCAAATTTCTCATTCATTAAATTGTCCTACCGAATTACACTCGAGGTTTGTATTGATATTGGGTAAATTCGTATTGTTCAAATTCTAAACTGTTTCCTTTAGTAATTTGACTCGAATAACTGTTAACCTAAAAACACTCCACCTTCGGTGTCGTGTTTTTAATAGTTGACAGTTATTCTCATCAAATTGCTAGGAAACAGTTTCTCATTAAACAATCCAAATTTACCCGATAAAATACAAACCACTTGTGCAATTATAAGTGAATAAAGTTTCATTTATCAAATATTACTTGTTTACAAACGTTAATATACTATTCCAGTTTTTGTCAAATATGCCCCTCTCTACTTTTAATTTTAAATGTGAATATAACGTTACGAAAATGATGGTTTAAACCGATTAAATGTAACGCTTAAATCACGTTAAAAGTAAGTTTTGAATATTATTATACAAAAACGTTTATAAATTGCATTATAAAAACGTTTCTATTACATTACAAAAACAATGGGTAAATCACAATGAAAAGGTAACGTTTAAGTGACGTTAGTAAGCTGGGTGCTAAATTTCGTTCGTTGAAAAAGACCGTCTATAAGTAGCATAAGAACGTTCATATTACGTTACAAACGCAAAAGGTACATCACATCAAATAAGTAACGTTTAAATTACGTTAAAAATATGTGCTAAATATCATTATACAAAAATGTTTATAAACTGCATTATAAAAACATTTTTATTACGTTATAAAAGTACTGGGTAAATTACATTGAAAAGGTAACGTTTAAGTGACGTTAGTAAGATGTGTGCTAAATTTCGTTTCAGAAGACTGTTTTATAAACGTTTATATTGCGTTCAAAAGCAACCGGTAAATCACATTAAAACGGTAACGTTTGAATGACGTTACGAAAATCACGTTGTATTTGACGTTGGAAAAATCGTTATATGTTACCTAGAAACGAGCGACATAACTCCGGTAATATATCCAGTTGCCTAAAAACCATTTATAAACGTTTGGTTACATGATAAATATTTTACGTTTTTAAAACGTTTGTGTGTTTATTGTGAGAGGTTAGAGAAATATAAACGTTATCCGAAACTATGCAATAAATTTATAAATTTTTACCATAGTATTAGAAGATGGAATATATTATCTAGTTTTATATCTGACAACAAAGGAGACCGGGGTATCACCTAATTCAGTAATATTTAAAACAATTAATCCAATTATAAAGGGCAGGACGCTTTGATGACATGTTTGCCCAAAAAATTCGGTTTGTGGATGTTCAAAAAGCATTTACAAAAGCCATTTTAAGAAATTCCAAAGTAGATGAGAGAAATTAAGCTATATTAAGCTATATTTCTGAAGGTAGAAAAATACAATTTTATTATGTTGCTGGTTTTTAATTGCAAACTGTTACAAACCACAAACGCGGCTTATAAAGCACTTCAATCTGAAGCCAATGATCTTTCAAACGCATCAAAGCGTTTGCACGTCTGTCTAGAAGAACTTGAAAAATACCAACGTGAATTTGAAGAATAAAAAACGGAAGCAAATAGTTTTGCAGTGAAATAATCTATATATCCTGAATTTCCTAAAACTCGTCAGAGAAAAGTGAAACGTCATTATGATTAAATTTGTGATGATGAACGTCTCCAATATCATGAAAGCTTGTTTAAAGTAAACGTATTCAATCGTGTATCATTATCATCATTAATCAAATAAGATCGCGTTCCCTTGAAATGAATGAAATTGTTTCCAATGTCAGTCTTGCAACCTGCCACTTTGGAAAAGGTTTTATCATTTGTTCGTCTATACATAAAAGATATATCTATCTCGTTTTCCAAGGAAATTCTCAGTTTGCGATCCTCTATTGGACACGAAATAGAAACGTCATCTTATTAACAATAAAGAATCATTTTATACCATTTCTGTGATTACGGCTAATGCCGAGCGATCATTTTCAAAACTGAAATTGATAAAAACTTATTTAAGAACTTCTATGGGACATGAAAGCTATTCTATGCATCGAAAATTATATGGCCCGAAATTAGAACTTTGATCATGTCATTAACACTTTGCTGCACTGAAAGTCCTAAGAAAGGAATTTCAATAATTAAAAGTGTGTACTTAAACTACTATTATGATTTCACTTCAATATGTACTTTAAATTAGGTACCTTCAATTTATAGCTATTAATTAATCAAGTTACATTCAAAGCTTTATCGTATTATTGACAACGGCGATACGAAAATACAAACAAAACGGTTTTGTGTCATTTCATTTATCATTTCAAAAAGTAATATTTAAAACCATGCAAGATTTCGATATTCCTGACGATATATTAGCTGCAGCCAACACTATGAGGTTGAACTTGCTTCCGGACAAATCTAAAATACATTCTGAAAAAGAATATCGGCAGTTTTGTGAATGGCGAAACAAAGTACATGTTCAAGGTGCAGAAGAAACTGTGTTGCTGGCATATTTCGCGAAACTCTCTGAGGAATATTCTGCTTCATCCTTATGGCCGAAATATTCCATGTTACGAGCGACTTTAGAACTGAAGGAAAGAGTAGAAATCGATAAATACGGTGCCTTAATACGTTTCATCAAGAAGAAAAACGTTGGATATAGAGCAAAAAAATCAAAAGTATTTACAAGAGAACAAGTCAATTAATTTGTGCGTTCTGCTCCAGACGAGTGGCTTTTTTAATTGGAATCTGAGAAGCCTGTCGAACTAATGAATTAGTGAAGATGTGAAACCCACAAGAAACGGGTTTTTGCTGTGGCATCTGACGGCGAAGTCAATACTGTGCTCTTATTTGAAAAGTACGCAATTTTAAGGCCAGTCCATGCTACTCACCGAAGTTTGTATTATATAGAAAGGGAAAATGTACGGTGCAGCCCTGCGGAATTCATTTCTTCTCCAAAATACCTAAAAAAATAGGTGAAAATCCCAATATGTATACTGGTCACTGCGTTAGAAGATCATCGGTAAATTTTCTTGTGAATGCTGGAGGAGATTTATTAGACCTACAAGCACTTGGTGGATGGGAATCGGCGAAGGTTGCTAGAGGGTATTTGAAAGAAAGTGTGACAAAAAAAGTTTCCATTGCTCACAAAATTCAAATCGGCGATGTTTTCGGCAGTGGATTAAGCACTGGGGATCCGCATGAAATCGAAAGGAGTGCTGGCTCGGTCACTAATCAATCTTCAGAGGATATACCTATGGTGGTGTACCATCAAATTTGAAAACTGTCAAAATATTGTTTTACATGTTCATGAAAACTAGTTCTAATATTATTTAGTATCTATCGTATTATGGTTTAGTAACTAACGTTTTTAATTATGGTAACTAATGTATTATGAGTTAATAATGTTTTATGTCAGTTTTGGTACGTTTTGATGTTAATTATTACTAATAATGATTTCATATAAAAATGTCTTAGTCTTCAATGATACGATAAAAGTGAATTATTAGAAAATCGAATAAGTATAATTATAAAGTTTGTATGTACCTACTTCACGTAATGATTTATTATTAAACTCTTACAACTAAAAGTGTATAAATAAGTATAATAAAATAAAAAAATACTATTATTGTTGGTTCAGCTTCGTTATATTGAGGGGGGGGGGGCATCCGATGAATTTTCCACGGGCCTCGAACGGTATAGTTACGCCACTGGACCAGGCCACAATCTTACAGCAAAAGTAGATACTCTTTCTACTTTAAAGGAATTCAATTGGTTCATTAAACGACCAAAGTCAAAACGTGCTTTACGAGCTCAATATTTATTTCGACCTCCTGTCAGTTCAACCGTCATTCAACTAAAATGTGACAACTAAAAATTCTGTGATCTCTTTGGAGGATATTACAACATGAAATTTTGTATATATTGTGATTATTAACAATACACCAATTTTAGATTTCTGGATAAAAAGCTAGATATACCTGAAGGTGTTGAGCGTATCTCCACAATATTCGGAGACATTTTGTTGGAACCTAGAGAATTACAACATGGTTTTGTTTACGTAGCACTTCAACCATTAAAGCCTTTCGTCGAGCTAGACTACTTAGAATTATTCAAATATTTATGTTCTAACTACAGGTAAAAATAATTTTTTAACACATTTTTTTGTTAGAAATAAGATTGTATACGCAGGTTAAAATAGTTTTTGCTCTTGGAAAGTGAAGTAATCTTTAGCGTAAAATAAGGGGTTCAGAATTGCTTCTTGGTTTTTCATGTTATTTTAATTTTAGTTTATTTTAGCAGAATACATAGTTTTATTTTTCATTACAACTGACTGTTACATCAAATCTTCTTCTTTATATAAACTTCAACTCACACTATGATAAAATAAAATCACTAATCAAATACATCTCATTTTTCTATAAACTATTACCTACTTTCTCAACACCTTATCCTAATATTTATAAAAAATTAATTGTTATTTTAGTTATACAAAACATGAACTATAAGTCTGAGTTAACTAGCAAATTCCTATTTTTAACAAACTTGACACTATTTAATGCTTTTGTAAAAATATCAGCAATATTATTCTGAGTATACAAATATTTACCAAAAATTGAGCCATCTTTTATTTTCTCATGAATAAAGTGAAACCTAACGTCAATATGTTTAGATCTTCTATTAAACCGTGCGTTTTTTATTATACTGATTGCACTTTGATTGCCAATACTTAAAAAACATTTGAATCATGAAAAATCAAACTTTCTAATAGTGCCTTCGAAAACAATAATTCTTTAATACATCCAGCGGCTGCTATGAATTCAGCTTTAGTCTAACTCAGTGCTACTATGGGTTGTGTCCTGTAACACCAGCTTATTGGTCCACCAGCGTAAAAAATAATATACCCTGTAGTACTCTTCTTCGTAGTTTTGTCTCCAGCAAAATCTCTATCACTGTATGCCTCTAGTTTTGCTTTTTTGTTATCTTTTTTGTAAACTATACCATTGTTCTTTGTAGCTCTAAGATATCTTAACATCCTTTTCACGTTATTTATGTCTGACATTGTTGGATTTTCCAAATTTCTGCTACAAAACTCTACTGCATATGCTATGTCTGGTCGGGTTTTATTGGATAAGGGAATAAATACAGTTTACGGGCATTTGCGTTTTTACGAATCCTTTTTGTTTTTCGTAACTAAATAAGCCTCCTGAACTTAGAAATGGATAAAAACTCGGCGGTCTCATCAAAATTTACCCCCCCCCCCCACTCCATTATTTTCTTTCCTGAAAATCGGCTTTTTATATTTTTTTCATTTCGTAATTAAGTAGCCTGTATAAACATAAAAAAGAACAAAATACCCCCCTCCCCCAAACAAAAAATAATTTTACGACTAATCGGCGTTATTTTTTTATTTTTTAAGTGAATAGACGTCAATCTCCACACTAAAAATATAATAAAACATTAAGCATAACAACAATAAGGAGTATGCATCTCTTTCACATTTGACCAGGTCCTCCAATTTTCGTTGCATTGGTTATAAATGCGTCAAAGACTACTTCTCTGCAAAAATTGACCCAATCCACTAACGTATGTTGCGCGAGTCTTAGCTCTTTTTACATTCGCAATAGCTGGTCTTTATTGACCCACAGATGAATAAATCCCAAAATTTCCCAAATGGGCAAGTGGGATTCATAAAAAAACTCCTATAACGTAAAGATGCCCTAAAAAATTTAAGGGGGTAGGTTATTTCTATATAATGTATATTTTGGTTGCCATAGTAACTAATTTGCATTACAAAGTAATGGGTATTAATTTTTTCAAGAAGAGAAAGGGGATATAATCATTGGATTCACACTTTCCCTTCCTGAGTAACTTAATGTGCGTTACAAAGTATTGGATATTAAGTTATTCAAGAAGGGGAAGGGAATATAATCATTGGATTCGTCCTTTCCCTTCTTGAGTAACTTAATGTGCGTTACAAAGTATTGGATATCAAGTTATTCAAGAAGGGGATGAGAATAACCTGATGTGCGTTACAAAGTATTGGATATCAAGTTATTCAAGAAAGGGAAGGGTGAATCCAATGATTATATTTCCTTCCCCTTCTTGAATAACTTAAGGTGCGTTACAAAGTATTGGATATTAAGTTATTTAAGAAGGGTGAAACAAAAACCTCTTACTCTCAGGGTAAAAATTATTTAAATAAATGAAAGAATTAAAAGAGAGTAGGTTCTTTCCAAACTGACAAAGAGATTGGAGATAACGGAGCCAGTTCTCAGGGCTCTGTTATCTGAAAGAAGTTTAATTAAAGAAAAAAAATGTGAAAAAGAATGAGAAAGAGAGAGAGAGAAAAACTAAAAAACAGTAAAGTTACATCAATAGTAAGGGCGCCACTAACTTTGTTCCTAAACAAAATTAGAAAGAAATCAACCTCCTTAATCAGTCAACTCTTACCTGCTGTGCTCTGCTAGTTTTTAGACAATACTTATGCAAAAAAAAATGTACTGAAGGCTATTTCACAGGTCTTTCTGTATAATAAATAAAACAACAGACTACTAATATGTATGAATATAATGAATGAAAAAATATTTAAACGTGTTACATAGTTTGACAATAATGGGTTAGTAAAAGTGTGTATGTGAGAAGAAAAAGAAAGTATAAATAAAAACTAAGACAAGCTGTACAAATATGAATGGTGAAGCCATACAATATAATTTTACTTATCTTGAAGTAGCAAGTCGAAGTCGATTCTCCATAAAATCTTCCTAGGTTAAATAATTCTCAGTATAATACATAGTTGAGTATCTAGATCATGAATTGGCTCTTATGGAAACACCATTTCTTGTGAGTCAATGCAAATTGCCGACAAATCTTCACCTTAGTTCTTCCGTCGGGTGATTTTAGTTAAATTCACCGGAATAGTTAAATTATTCCAGGCGGTATCGCTACAAGAACACCAAGTGTGTTACAGATAGACCTTTTTTTAATTAACACGATAATTAGATATCTGTCCAGTGACATATATGAAACTGTACTTATCATTTTTTTACAGATATACAATCTAGTTTAATGATTTGTCCTGGACAAAAACCTTTATCAATTTACGAAAATATTACACAAAAAAAATAAAACCTACCAGTAATCCCTGCGAATTTGTTCTTAGAACAAGTTTTTTTAATAACCATACAGAATATTTAAAACTTTTATCAGGATTTCTGCGACTACCATTCTCTATTACAATCTCTCGTATAGTGCCGCATTCCGAATTTCTATTCAGGATTTTTTTCTGTGAGATATCTATACAGTTTATTCCACCAACATTTAAATAGTTGTTTAAAACATTGGCAAGGAAGGACGTGTGGTCTATTCCACCAATACATTTAACATGCATCGCTGAAGTATTTATTTAAAACTCTATTAGAAATGTTAACTGCTAAGTGAACGTTTCATACCCCTAACAGCCAAGAAAAAAAAATTTCAAAAAAAAATTTTTTTGTTATATAATTAAACTATTGAGACCAAAAAAAACGAGGGAAGAAAATTTAAAATAGAAACTTTAAAATATGAGAATCACATATGAGTAAAAAGGAAAGTCCTTACTATTTTAAAAAAAAAACATTGATGAAGTCAATATTAATATATATATATATATATGTACATACATATTTTGTACATATTTATACACCCCCAATAAAGTTCATCCCCATATTGAGACTAACATAAACTTTAAGCTTCTGTGTTATTAAGTACTTATTCAAAGGAACAGTCTACCCAATTAGTAACTGCTCTTACTTATCAACATAGAACCCTAAATCGAATACGAAAAAAATTTACATTAGGAAAACCAAAAACCCAGATATGCATTTTCAGGGACTTAAGTACTGATACAAGGGAACAGTCTACCCGTTTAGTAACTGAACTTACTCAAACCCTTAAAATACAGCATAACAAAAGAAAATTTTAGACAAAAAAAATGAAAGATAAAAAACACACCCTCATACATGTTCTGCACTGTCTGCATCCGATATCCACCGTCAGGTCAGATGCTGAGAATCCCCATGGCTCAATCTAGAAACAGAAGGTGTGCCAAGTTGTAAGTGATCACACAAGACCGAAATTGCGCAAACTTAGCAGCAAAGAGAGCCTCGTATTCCGATTCAACTGCTTCCACATTGCCCCATAACAACTTCAAACACCCCACACCGCAATGTAGCTCGAACGAAGACACTACACAACGTCCAGTTCAGAGTACTGCACACTCAATGATATTCTAGCATATCATTAACGCTAAAATAATAACCTGAAGGGTTATTAAATGATACCAAAAAGACAAAGTCGGGAAGAAACATAAAAAGATATAAAAAAAGATTAAAAGTTGGAAATTTATTAAGATGGTCCAACATTAACCACCCACTATATGAAAGACAAGTTAGGTATTTGTCACGAACCTTATTCACTGAGTGCATATTTGTTCTGAAGGTAAGGAATATAGGAAAAGACATTTGCCCAGGAGTGATATTTCAGGGTTGCCCCTCGTTATCCGTAGACCGAACTGCAAGCAACACTGGTGAGAATAAACTCACAAGAATACTACCCCAGATAAATTCTTTAAATCAAAAATAAAAGTTGAAATAAAATGATAATAGGAAGAGAAAAGAATAACATAATATGGCTCAGATAAATAGGTCGATAAAACTCATAACTAATTGTCGTATCCTATAACTAATGAAAGGAAAGAAAAGAAAAAAAATAAAAAAACTTACTATTCTCATTGAGAATATAGACGTCACAATCAGGCAAAGGAACATCAAAAACACTTCGCAATATTCACAAGAGGGAAGAAGTAAACTTTAAAGAAAATACAAATACTGTCACAAGGGAATGGACGATGATTCCTGCACTAACATATTTAACAACAACAAGTCATTATCTAATGGTGAGGTAACCAACTCCAAACTTATTCGTATCTACTTTTCGATATTGTGAATCATTAAGGTAAAGATATTGTGTTTTTAATGTCTAGATTAATATTATAATCTAGTGTATATGAGTCATAGTCAGGTAAAGAAATATCAAAAAGATATTTTGATGTTTCTATGTAGATAATAATAAGAATTCATAAGAATCCTAAATAGCAAACAGAGAGAAAGTAAATTAGAGGAAATACAAATACTGTCACAAAGGAATGGACGATTATTCCAGCACTAACATATTTAACAACCATATGTCATATTCTAAAGGTGAGGCAATAAACTCCAAACTTATTTGTTCTATCCTCTCAAATTCCCTTACTATAAGATAAAGAAAATATGTTTTCTTGACAGATAGAAATTTTAATTTCTACGGTAAGATATATCAAGATAATTATAGATATTTTTGAATAGTGAAAATAACTATTTGTTAGATAGAGATAAGCGTTTAAGCTACGAACACTGAAAATTAAATTCCTTACAATGAACTGGATTTATTTGGAATCTAACTAGAAAAGATAAAGATACAAATTTTAAGATAAAATTAAACCAACTATTAAGTAACATAGATAGATCATTTCTGTGTTGCTGTGCCAAAAGAGGTAAGAGTCAAATTTGCTATAACTATTATAGCAAGCTAGGATATATACTATACAATAGATGTCTGGTGGGACAATATTTAAATGTACAGAAGACGCACGATTTATGTCTGCTGCGACACAAGATAAGATAAGGTAAAGATAAATTTTCGACACGAGATAAAATAAGGTAAAGGTAAAGCTCTGTGTGTCATTCTCTCTAACACACAAAAACCCTAGGTAAGATAAATTATTTCAGTTTGTGTCATTTGACACAATTCAACTGAAAACGGTAAGATAAGATAATACTTTTCAGTATGTGTAACTACACATTTCGACTGAAAAGATAAGTCTACAAATTAGAAATATAATATGGAACATTCAAATTTTAGTGATACTAATTACCGTTCCAACATCACATAACTCTAATTCAGTAAACAAAAATAATATTAATTTCTTAATACTTTCTAATTTCAAAAATATAATCTACAAGATAAACCTAGGTTACCAACAAATTAATTTAGCCAAGAGATTATTTTTAACTCTCTGCACAACACAGAAAAATCTACAGTAAAATTACTTTTGCAGATAAGGTAAAAATGTGTTCATCTAACAAATGTTCATTCACTATCCGAAGATACTGAGTCAGGATTATTTTCATCATCGGTAGAGTCACTTGATTCATCAGTAGATAAGTTATATTCTTTTAGATCTTTAATATGCCATCGTCCTATATTTTTGCCATTACTATCTTTAAGTTCATAAATCAAGGGAGATATAACACGGTTAACAGTACAATGTATATATTTAGGCATAAATTTTGCAGAAATAAATTGAGCTTTATCAGATTTCTGATAATTCTTTTTCCAAACATGATCACCTACATGAAATTTAATATCGCGCTTACGAAGATTATAACGGTTACTCGATTTTATGTAAGCCTTGTGTAATTTTTTTCTAACATCTTCGAAAATTTTTGGCATTTCTTGAGTATCCTGTAAACGGTGTATTTTATCAGCAATTGCAGGCTGATTATTTGCATTTTCTGCAATATTCCCGAAGAATGACCCTGATACAGGTACGTTTCTAGCAAACACAAGAAAAGATGGTGGAAATTCTGTGACTTCATGTTTAGACAAACGAATTGCCTGAGCTATTTTCTGTAATTCTACATCCCAAGTTCTATGATCAGAAAAACAATATGAACGTATTGCAGTGACAATAGATTTATTCACACGCTCAGTATGATTGGCTTGAGGAGTGTAATTTGCAGTGTACCAAATACTTTGGACATTGTACTTAGACATCAAACTTTTAAACAACTGACTAGTGAACTGTTTACCATTGTCTACAGCTACTATTTGAGGAACTCCAAAAATTAGAAAAACATTATTTTCAATAAATTTCACAATCGCAGAAGAGGTAGCTTGTTTTAAAGGTTGAATTAAAACAAATTTAGAGAAGAAATCAACAATGACCAATGCACACGTATTTCCCTGGCGAGATCTAGGATATGGACCTATTAAATCACAGGAAATTAACTGGAAAGGAAACCCTATGTTACGATATTTACCCATGAGTCCAGCTTGTGGCAAATTTGTGGGCTTACAGGCAGCACAAACTTTACAGCGCCTCACATATTTTTGTACACTCTGTCTCATTCTGGGCCAATAATATAACTCAGAAATTCTTTCTAATGTTTTAAAAACACCGAAATGAGCTGCAGTAGGATCATCATGAAATTTCGATAACAATTCAAGTCTGTTTTCCGTTGGAACTACAATTTTCCAGTCAGTTAAATTGCAAATATTGGCATACTTGTTAAAGACATGCTTATATAGGATATTATTTTCCACCTTGAAATTAGGATAACTATCCGGATCGGATTGAACCTTATTTATCATAATTTTATACCAATTATCAGGTTTTAGTAAAGATAAATCTAATACATTTATTTCCGGCACCCTTGATAGAAAATCTGCAGGTACGGTACCCGTTGCTCTACGATGGACTATCGAAAAATTGTATTGTGAAAGTTGTAGAATCCACCTAGCTAATCGTGGTGATGGTTTCTTCATGTTATTTAACCAAACAAGAGAAGAGTGATCGGTGATGACAGTAAAATGTCGTCCCAGAAGATAATAACGAAAATGATCAATAGATAATAGGACTGCAAGGGCCTCTTTTTCAGTAGTTGTGTATTTCTTTTGACATTTATTCAATTTTTTACTATAATAAGCTACTGGATGTTCCAACCCATCTTCCAACTGAAAAAGCACACTTCCAATACCTACATCACTTGCATCACACATTAGATAAAATGATTTGTCAAAATCAGGACTACAAAGTACAGGAGCGGTAGTTAAGACAGTTTTTATATCATCGAAAGCTTTTTGAGCTTCCGGTGTCCAACTTATTGGTTGATTTTTTTTTCTATTAGATAAAAGATCAGAAATGGGAGCAGATAAAGTAGAAAAATTATTTAAAAAACGACGATAATATGAAACAACACCTAAAAATCTACGCACCTCTGTAGTTGTCCTCGGTACAGGATAGTTAGTAATAGCTTTAGTTTTTTCACCGTCAATACTTAACCCGTTTTCATCCAAGGTATAACCTAAATAGCGAAGAGAAGGACGACAAAAATGACATTTATCAATATTTACCGTTAAATTAGCCTCTTTTAATTTCTCATAAACTTTAGACAAAATTTCAACATGTTTATCAAACTGTGATGTACAAACAATTATATCATCAAGATAATAAAAACAATATGGTTCTAAAGATGGACCTATTACCATATCCATTAATCGTGACATGGTAGCTGGACTTGAGATTAAACCAAATGGTGTACTTGTAAATTGAAATAGTCCTCTAGAACGTATTGCGAAAGCTGTTTTTGGACGAGACGACTTTTCTAAAGGTATTTGATAGAAAGCATGTTTTAAATCGATACTAGAAATATATCGCGTATCCCTTAGTTGACTAAGAATTACCTCGATATTTGGAATCATATACGAATCTGCTTTAGTTTGCTTGTTTAAAAATCTAGCATCAAGAAGTAACCTTATACTACCATCAGGTTTATGAGTTAAACAGATAGGAGAACAATAAGGAGATGTACTTGGTTCAATAACCCCTAATTTTAATAATGTATCTATCTCATTATTCACATGAACTTCCATAGCTTGAGGCAATGGATACTGTTTTATTTTAAATGGAGGAGAATTTCCTGTGTCGATAAAATGCTCTAAGATATGTGTCCTACCAATTTTATCCTTAGGGCTAATGCTTTTAAATTTTTCGATAACAACATCAAGTTTAATTTTTTCATCATTTGTTAAAGTTGTGACGTCCTTAACAGTATTGATGACATTTAAAGATAAGGCATTTAAATTCATAGTAAATTTAGAAAAATCTATTTTAATATTGAATGTCTTTAAAAAATCCATTCCTAAGATAACTGTTTGAGTAACTGAAGGTAAAAGATATAATTTTAAAATCCGAGATAACTTATCCACTGTGACATAAGTTTCTACAAAACCACCAACATCATGGTATGTACCATCAGCAGTCGAAACTTGAAACTGTTCGGTAATAGAAATAGGTATAGATAAATTCTTAAGAAACTCAAGACCTAGAGAACCCAAAACACTCAGATTACTTCCTGTATCAATCAAACAAGAGAATGTCTTCCCAAAAATAATAATATCCACATAAGGCCTGTTATAATTATCTTTTCGATATAACAAGTCTAAAAAGTAATTACTAGATAATTGAGTATTTATAGAATTCTGAAATTTATTTACTACCTTGCTTGGCTTGTAAAACGATCTTACTATATTTAACCAAGCTAACCAATCATTTTTATTGAAATAAGATAAGTTATTTTTATTAGAATTTTTAGATAGATTAGATAAGGAATAAATTTCACTTATTGGTTGCTGGTTGAAGGCGTTATTTCGGAAACTGTTCTTGACTTCGTTTGTTTTTTTGAATTTTTTTTGCTTTGGATGTGTGGATCCTGAAGGATTTTGAGGAGCGGTAGGTGTCACCAAAGCATTGACCTGACCGCTTGGTTCGTTTTTTGAACAATTTGGACATTTAGATTTTATAAATCCAGGATTTCCACATCCATAACAAAATACTTTTAAAGCGTATTTACATTGCGGATAAAAATGATTCTGTTCACCACAATTCCAGCAAACTTTATGTGAACTTACTGTAGACACTGTAGATAGATGCCTTGAATTATTATGATTCCTAGACCGATAAGATGAGGTAAAAGTATTATTTAACTGTGGTTCTAGATATATTTTAGGTTTGCTCGAACTAATACTTGAATTCTGAGAATTCTGTGAGTAGGTAAAAGATTCTTCCAACTTTTTACATTTATCGGTTAACTCTTCGATACTGGTAATATCTAATAAAGCTAGCGGTTGAACATAGTTAGAAAGCAAATTTCTCTTAATGATCCTAATTTTTGATGATTCATCCTGTTTTATTTCTAATCGATTAAATAAACTACACATAGAATTTATATATAAGGTAACTTTTTCATTAATATTTTGTTTTCTATTTTTAATTTCATCCAATAAATCTTCCTGATAATTATATGGGAGAAAATCTGACTTTAATTTAGAAACTAACTCTGACCAATTTTGAAATTGACTTCTATTATTTAAATACCAATAAAATGCCTGATCAGTGAAGAGATCTGCAGCGCTAGAAAATAATTCGTTATCTGTTACCCCTCGAGAAATCTTTAAACACTCTACACGTTCTAAAAATCCTGCCAAAGATTCATTTTGTGCAATTCCTGAGAAATGTATTCCCCATTTATATATAGGTACTGGCTTAGAGAAAGTAAAGCTTTGGTTCTGACCCACAGGAGTTGATTGAGCCTGAATAGTTCCCGGTAATCTACCATCAAGTTCACCCTCTAACAACAAAATCTGAGTAGCAAACTGTTTTTTCTTTAATTCTTCCTCATCATTATTACATGACAAACGAGACACCCGATTATTTGCATGAGCTAATCTACATGTTAATCTGAGATATTCATTGTCCCTATCTGATCCTACAAATTCTGAAATTTTTCTGCTCAAATCAGATAAAGTTAACTCTATACCGTTTATTTCACTATCAAAATTCAATTGACTATTCTCATATAAAATAGAACTGCGACCGGATGCTTCTTGAGCTAAAATACCCCTCAACAATTTTCTACGCTCCGCTACTGTCGGTAATACTTCAACATTTCTATATGCCAATTCGTGTTCCAGCTCATGAGATAATAAATATTCGACCTTCAATTTATAAGGCAAAGACATTTTTGTAATTAAATTCAATACAGTTTTCTTGGTAATTAAAGTTAAGTTAAAATTTTATACTCTAATGATAGAAAAAAAATTTTGAAACAAATACTCAACAACATTAATTTACAATTTGAAGGTCACTGAAAGGTAACAAATGAATTGATATAAAAACTGGGTAATATATGAATCGTTAAGCTTCACACCAGTTATAAATATAATATAACATATATCATATAATATTTCAAACAACGAAAAAGATGTATATATTTATTACACAGGACCTGTTTTATAAAAGCAGAAAGCATAAAATATAATTAAAAGTTAAACAGTGAACATTATATCAAAGATATTTCCCCCCTAATAGCAGGAAAAAAAAATTTTCAAGTATTAAAATTTTTTACCAAAAAGAAATAGCAGATAACAACACGTAAGAGTTAATACACGTTGGAGCGCCAATGAAACAAAAACCTCTTACTCTCAGGGTAAAAATTATTTAAATAAATGAAAGAATTAAAAGAGAGTAGGTTCTTTCCAAACTGACAAAGAGATTGGAGATAACGGAGCCAGTTCTCAGGGCTCTGTTATCTGAAAGAAGTTTAATTAAAGAAAAAAAATGTGAAAAAGAATGAGAAAGAGAGAGAGAGAAAAACTAAAAAACAGTAAAGTTACATCAATAGTAAGGGCGCCACTAACTTTGTTCCTAAACAAAATTAGAAAGAAATCAACCTCCTTAATCAGTCAACTCTTACCTGCTGTGCTCTGCTAGTTTTTAGACAATACTTATGCAAAAAAAAATGTACTGAAGGCTATTTCACAGGTCTTTCTGTATAATAAATAAAACAACAGACTACTAATATGTATGAATATAATGAATGAAAAAATATTTAAACGTGTTACATAGTTTGACAATAATGGGTTAGTAAAAGTGTGTATGTGAGAAGAAAAAGAAAGTATAAATAAAAACTAAGACAAGCTGTACAAATATGAATGGTGAAGCCATACAATATAATTTTACTTATCTTGAAGTAGCAAGTCGAAGTCGATTCTCCATAAAATCTTCCTAGGTTAAATAATTCTCAGTATAATACATAGTTGAGTATCTAGATCATGAATTGGCTCTTATGGAAACACCATTTCTTGTGAGTCAATGCAAATTGCCGACAAATCTTCACCTTAGTTCTTCCGTCGGGTGATTTTAGTTAAATTTACCGGAATAGTTAAATTATTCCAGGCGGTATCGCTACAAGAACACCAAGTGTGTTACAGATAGACCTTTTTTTAATTAACACGATAATTAGATATCTGTCCAGTGACATATATGAAACTGTACTTATCATTTTTTTACAGATATACAATCTAGTTTAATGATTTGTCCTGGACAAAAACCTTTATCAATTTACGAAAATATTACACAAAAAAAATAAAACCTACCAGTAATCCCTGCGAATTTGTTCTTAGAACAAGTTTTTTTAATAACCATACAGAATATTTAAAACTTTTATCAGGATTTCTGCGACTACCATTCTCTATTACAATCTCTCGTATAGTGCCGCATTCCGAATTTCTATTCAGGATTTTTTTCTGTGAGATATCTATACAGTTTATTCCACCAACATTTAAATAGTTGTTTAAAACATTGGCAAGGAAGGACGTGTGGTCTATTCCACCAATACATTTAACATGCATCGCTGAAGTATTTATTTAAAACTCTATTAGAAATGTTAACTGCTAAGTGAACGTTTCAAGGGGAAGGGAATATAATCATTGGATTCACCCTTTTCCTTCTTGAATAACCTGATGTGCGCGTTACAAAGTACTGGATATTTTTCAGGGGAAGGATGAATGCATATTACTTTCACTATGAGGAAAACTATGTGCGAAATATACATATATTCAAAACCGAAGTTTATCAAATTATAATAGTATTAAACATTTATTTAATCATAAATACAATTAAATTATTCAATATTATTAGAGAAATATGTCAAATTGTTTTATTATATTGAAAATGAAAAATACGTGAATCCTTTTTAGAGGAAAAGTTTCCTAACGGTTGGCGAAACTACAATATATTATTGTCGGTTGTCGAGTTTGACATTGACTTTCATAAGTGTATTTGCATGGAAAATAAATGTTTTTAATAACTTTTAATATTCATATTTCGAAACGTATTTGTTTTCTCAACTCGTGACTTGGTATAAAACGTTTCTATAATAATAACTGTATGTGAAAAAGATATGAGACCTGAACCGGATTGGAGATATTTTAAAATTGAAAATGTGCCTGCATGACAATACAAGTAAGTTTGAATAATTTTAAAAATTGATATCTCGAAAAGTAGTTGTTTCCGCAACTTGTAGTAACTTGGTATAACACGTTTTAATAATAAGACCTATCTGTAAAAAAAATTTGAAGCCTGAACTCGATTGGTGGCATTCCAAAGTTTAGCCATATGGCCGGCTCATCACTGTAACTATTTCTGCTACTTCTTCTCTTTATATTTATTATAACGTATATTTATTACAAAATATACGTTTCTTTTTATTTATTTTTAAATGTCCATTACATTTCCAACGAAAATCATCTATGGAATCTGGCCGTGGTGTCATTATGAAATGTCCGTCCCAAAAATTGACCAGACACTTAATTTCATTATTTGCGGGTATTAAACCCAAACGCTGCGCTTGCGATATAATCTCATTATTATTTCGTCAGGTATAAATATCGTCTAGATTAATAAAATTCATTTTTGTCGGAAACCAAGAAAATCTTAAATATAGAAGCGCAACAAAAATAAACAGACATACAATACCAACGGCAACAAATAATAATGACAATAGTTTGACACTTTTATGACAGTTAGAAATAAATTTTTTGTTATTGCCATTGTTGTATAACTTCCAAAAGTGAATATTCTCATTAAAATAAGAGACCGCCAAGATTTTTTTTATTTTTATGCTTCTACAAACATAATCAACCCAATAATCCAAAAATTTTAGTAATACAAGAAAAGCCCGTAAACTGCATTTATACCTGGATAAGTATAAAAGGCTCGCAACTGCCTCCCGATAAGGGAATTTTATTTTTTGTTTTGACTAGTCAGATTTTTCATCATAATCTGTAATTGGTTTAGATACAGCTTTTACATTTGTCATTTCAAATCTGTCTAGAACACTTTCAACGAAGTTTTCTTGATCCAGTTTAATGCAATTGTTACATTTTGTTATTGTTATGTTCAAGGAAGTTTCAACTTTGTTAAACAATTTTATTTCAAACTGTTCCTTTATTTTTTTCATTAATTCATCTATTTCTTTAGAGCTTTCACCCACTATTAATCCATTGTCTACATAAATTGCTAAAAGTAGGGTTCCTTTTCTGTTTCTAAAAATGCACTGACAACACTTTCATTTCATATTATTTTCGGTCAAGAATTTTGTGAAATGTTCGTTATATCTCATAGGTGCTTGTTTTAGCACATATAGCGATTTTTTCAATTTACAATCTTTGTCATCTTGCCTCTCATAACTTTCAGGTAGCTGCATGTAAATGTCCTCATTTATTGTACCATATAAGAAAGATGTTTTAATATGAAATTTCTTTATTTCATATTCTTTTTGCACTGAAATCGCTAGCAATGTGCTAACTTCTACAACTAGACTAAATACCTCTTTTTCGTTTTAGTTTATTCCTGGTAATCAGCCAACACAGTTAATAGTTGAAAATAAAGAGATTTTTTTGTATACTTACATTCTTTTCTCATTTATTTCATTTTCTCAAACTACATTTTGGCGTATTGCCATTTTCAAGTGTTTCTTTTTCTCTACAATGAATAATTTGTTACTTAATTATAATATATTGAACAATAAAAGCTAAGACAAAATTAATTCAAAACAATGAGCTATTAAAACTTACACATTATAAATCTGCTGTCGACTGTGGACATTGTGTTCTAAAATATTTTAAAATAAAATAAAGGTACTCGAACCTGTCTGATTTATAAAATCATCAACAAAACATACAAATAATAGTCATAGGCGGGTAAGATGCAAATCACCTACAGCTACTCTATCAAATGGTTGTATATTTTTGGGACATTTTGAAGGTCCGTCTTATAGTTAATTGAATTTTGTTCTTTTTGATATAAATAATTTCTTTGATTTCACGTTTGATTCTATTTGCTTCTTTGTCTAAAAGTTTGATATTTTCAAAATCAAAACTATGGTGGTTTTCGATTGTGTTCATTGTTGTGGAATGTTCATTGTTAGTTTTTATGTTGTATTTGTGATTCTAAATTCTGTTATGTAGGTATTGAGATGTTTGACCCACGTATATAAAAATTTGGAACATAATTTAATTGATTTATAACGGTATTTTCACACCAATATTCCAACTAATCTAGCAATAACTTGTATAAAAAACTGTTGGCTAGAAATAAATTAAATATAATTCTTTGCCCTTAAACGAATTTATAGAATCCACGTTGTTGTGTTTGAATTCGACATATTTTAAATATAACGATGAATTTTTTTTTCACAAATTTATGGTATAGCCATGGGATCACCAATTGCAGCAATCATAGCAAATCTAGTAATGGAAGATTTGGAAAATACCGTTATAAATCAATTAAATTATGTTCCAAATTTTTATAAAAGATACGTTGATGACTGCCTTCTATGCATACCAGCATCCAAGCACAGCACACCCCCCCTAGCAGGTTAACTCCTGTACTGAATAACGAAACCAATTTAGTAGTACTGGGCCCGTCCGCTGCACACGCTAGTGTACATGGCGGGACATTTAAATAATGAAAAAGAGAGGGAAATTTGAATAAGTAGAATTTTACACTGCCGTGAATATTAACAAAACTGATACTAGACAAATCCCGATGTAAGTCACCCATAAGTATTTTAATGTTAGTTTTAACCACAGAGTGAAACAGTTTTTTATTCTGTGGTCTAAACCCTCAAATACACTGCTTAAGGGTAACATACATCAGGATTTCGGTAATATCATTATGGTTTGTAAGGTAAATTAAAATAAATTTACATTACAATTTTAAATGATAGAAGGAAAAAAAATACTAGATTTTAGCTTGAGCTAAAATGTAGTATTTTTCCCGTGTATAATACACAATTTTTTCTGTGACGGGAAAAACGATTGAAGATTGAAAAATTATATTATTACAATATTCAAGTCAGAAAACTATCAAAGTGAAATTTGAAATTAGTAGGCTATGTTGTACTTATAGCGACAATTAGACCTGCGTTGCTAAGGAAACTTTGAAAGTAATCAAATAGCTGTCAATTTAATTTTGTGATATGATTTAAAAATTGTGAACTCAGTTGTTGTTTAGAAGCTATTTTCAATACTATAACTCCACCGGAATTAGTAGAAGTATCCAAATTGCTTATGTGTTTATACAATATCCGGGAAAAAAGTAATTTCATAAAAAGTGACATTTTGTTACCTGTCAACAGAGATAAAATATCGAACTTTTCCCCGTCACTGAAAAAAAACTTTAATATTCAAATTGTGATTTTTTTTTCATTTCTACAAAACTACATCCAATAAAATCATGTAGGTATAATATTTGTATAAGCAAAAATAAGGATATAAATAAAAAAATATATATTGCTTATATTTATTTTAGTAGGTAAAAGCAGATATGTACATAATCAATTACAAAAATGTAATAAATTATACATTGTATAATTGTTACGTTTGTATGGTTGAAGGGTCTATGCAAGTCATATTTCCATGGACATCCATATATTTTATAAATTTGGAGTCGTTACCTGCTGCTATTTTATCCATAGACCATAGGTAAACAACGTTTTCCCTATCAGTTAGATGCGTTTGTCGCATAACATGAAATTGTCTCAATGGACAGTGTTCCTTTGAGACAACTAAAACATAAATATAGCATTTTCAGTCCACTTTTACTTACAGCCACTTGCGATTGGTAAGGTTTATTTATTTATATCCTAATATGATTATTTATCTATCTACTTGTCTTCATATAAAAATTTCAATTATTTGTCTTATTGAATCCAGAATATGAAATTTGTAACAAGTAAATAAAACCTAACCAAAGCTTCCCAATCTTGATGCATATACTGGTATTTAAATATCAACTTACTTGTCGTTTTTCTCCTGAATTCCACTGATGTAGAGGGAGTTTCTAAATTAGCCAATGTAGAAGGGTTTCTATCGACATAACATCCACAGTAGAAAATACCGCCTGACCATCCACATCTGTAATACCTACAATAATTTATTAAAAAAAGTAGCTTCTATTATGAACCGTACTACCTACCAGGTAAGAATAGAGTTGGATATGCAGTTTTTGTCAACCCTCTTCGAAATTTTGGGTTTTTAAACTCCTCTGCAAAATGACGATGACGGATCCTATAATTGTCATTGAGTTGGACTAGTGTTTTGTACCTTAACGCATAATTGTTTATATTTGACAACCAAACACTTCCCAGTTCAGGGTCTTGTGTAAACCGATGTCTTTTACTTGACGTGTCAAAACAGCCAGGAACACAACATACTCTTTCACGAGTTGCCATGATAACTGTAAATTAAAAAGCAAAGCAAAGGTTTATCTCTCACAACAGTTCTAGTTGACAAATCATGTACATATATTTCACTATGGTTGAGTGTGCTAAACAAATTGGTCAGCCAAAAAAGTACTCACATTATTCAGTTAATGTAGGGTATGTTTTCTGTATCTGTAAAGGTTTGAAGGGTGGGTGGCCCCACAGCACTTAGGCCACAATTGGCCCATTGTGCATCCTTCTGAGGTTCAAAACTTCCTTCTAGCTCGTCATCCAGCCTACTTCCTTGAAGTAGGCGATAACGTAGCCTGAATTAAGTTCCCTCATATTGGCGTATGTTAGCCTGTGCTCGCCGAATACTTGAAACCTAAATTGAGAGAGTGTCTGACATTCGCAAAGAATGTGTTCGACAGTCTCATCTTCTTGTTCACATCCTCTACAAAGTGGGGTGTTAGATAGCTCCAGTCTGTGAAGGTGTTTTCGTAGGTGGCAGTGACCAGTCAGAATTCCCGTGGTTGTTCGTAGGTTCCGCCTGTTCATAGTCACGTATTTTTTGGCTACTTTGCTATCCGGATACTGTAGCAGTTCCTTGGCAAGCCTGCAGCCTTCTGCGTCGTCCCATCTACCCTTAAACTTATTAAGGGAGTGTTCCTTCAATAGGTCGGCCATTGCTGACGCCAATAGACCAATGAAAGTGCCAGGTCCCAAGAGTTTTTGGGAGGCTGCCTTCCTGGCTAGCGAGTCTGCAATACGGTTTCCTTTCGATTTCTCATGGCCCTTGATCCAGCCTAAAGTGACCGTGTTGTTGTTACAGGCTTCGATTAAGGCCATGTGACATTCTAGTACTAGGCCTGATGTAATACGTGGTCTGTTCAGGGCTAGTAGTGTTTATCTACTGTCCGTAAGGATGTATATATTATTACCTGTGGTTTTCCTTTTGATAATCTCTTTAGCAGCGATGCAGATAGCAGTGAGCTCTGAGCAACACCTGCATTGCAGTCCATTGCCCATTTTTTGTTTAGATTCAGGGATCTGGAAAAAATACCACATCCTGAGCCCACATTGGATTTAGACCCGTCTGTGAAGATGCGGATTGCGCCTTCTTCCAATAGGTCTTGTGAGTTGTTTTTAAAGATTACCTTGTAGGGCCTGTTGAAGGCATATCGCGGTGGAGTCGAGTCCGTATTGGCCTGCAGCAGTGGGATCTCCCCGAGGGCCTCATGCCACTAGTTACGTCTCAGTTTACCGGATCCTACATCAGGTTGTATACCAGTAGAGCGCAGACGTGCCATGTTCATCAAAACAACCTCCTTGATGTATATGTCAAGGGGAGTGAGACCGAAGATTACCTCCATAGCTCTTGTTGGTGTGGTTCTCATGCCTCCTGTTGTGTTGAGGCATGCTGTTCTTTGGATTTGGTCCAGTTTACGGACGACTGTCAGCTGGTTTGCCTTAGCTCCCCAGGCAATCGCACCGTACGTTAGCATAGGTCTGATGATGGCAGTGTAGATCCAGGCAGCAGCCTTAGGTGACATTCCCCAGGTGCGGCCGATGGTTCTACGACACTGCTCATGAGAAATATATGCTTTTTTAACTCTGTTTTCTAAGTGGGACTTCCACGTTAACTTATTGTCAAAGGTAACCCCTAAATATTTCACCTCTGAAGAGAAATTAAGTTTGGTATCTAGTAGCTTTGGGGCTTGATGTTTTGCAAGCTTCCTTTTATTCGTGAAGAGGACCATCTCAGTCTTTTTTGTATTTATTGACAGCGAATGGTCTCTGCACCATTGTTCTATGATATTGAGGGCCTCCTGCATTAAAGCGCAGAGTGTCTCCTCGAATCTTCCTGATAGCAGAATCACTAGGTCATCTGCGTATGCTATTGTGTAGAAGTTGTTATCATTGAGGTGGCTGACCAAGGAGTCTAAGACCATGTTCCATAGTAGTGGTGAGAGCACCCCTCTCTGTGGACAACCTTTTACAACCAAGCCTCTGATGGTTACATCATCTACGCTGATTTTGATTGCTCTTTTTGAGAGCATGTTATATATCCAGCCATTTATGGTTTGGGGGATATTCTTGTTGGAAAGTGCATTTGTTATTTTAGGAAAAGTGGTTCTATCAAATTCGCCTTCTATGTCTATGAATACACCCAGGGTGGACTCCTTATTTTCCAACGATTTCTCGATGCGGCCCGCCACGAGATGAAGAGCCGAATCCGTGGATCTCCCTGGAGTGTTTGCATGTTGATTTGGATGCAGTGGATTTCGTGTTATCACCACATCTCTTATGTATCGTTCGCACAGCCTCTCTAAAGTCTTCATTGAAAACGATGTGAGGCTAATGGGTCGATATGCTTTTGGGATGGAATAGTCCATTCTTCCTGGTTTTGGTATGAACACGACTTTGACTTCTCTCCAACCTTTTGGAATATACCTCAGTGCCAGTGAGGATCTGAGGATTCCTACCAGGTGCGGCATTAGGTCATCCAGGCCCCACTGAAGTAGGGCTGGATAAATGCCGTCCGTTCCCGGGGATTTAAAGGGGGTGAAGCCTAAGATGGCCCACCTCAGTCTGTCCGCGTCGACGATCTGTCGTGATATACGCCAGTCATCGTCCGTCGGGTAGTGATTCTCCTCATCCTCCCAGGCCGCCGTATTTGTGGTTCTGGAGTCAGGGACGTGAGTTGACATCAATAATTGAAGACTTTCACCCCAGAATACAAATTACTTTTGAGGAAGATAACGAAAAGAGTAGGCCACCATGAGACGGAAAAAGTCTGGTTTAAATTGTGGGTTAATTTATTGTAAATACGACACATATATGTCGTCGGTGCATAAGTTATGTTACATTAATGTAAAAAATTGATATAAACTATTCATATTTGACTAGATTTGAAAGTTATGTGACATTCATTTTTTCAGTGTTGTCTCATAGTGGCCCTTTACTTGG
Source organism: Galeruca laticollis (assembly GCA_963921935.1). Classification (NCBI taxonomy): domain Eukaryota; kingdom Metazoa; phylum Arthropoda; class Insecta; order Coleoptera; family Chrysomelidae; genus Galeruca; species Galeruca laticollis. The sequence continues at coordinate 79,826,560 of OY998176.1, forward strand.
GTCACTATGAGACAGGACAAAATGGGAAGAAAAAAACTAAAAATTGTATTAAAATATTTATGAAACACACAAGAAACCATTATTAGTATCATCACAACATTTGAAATATGGAAATATTCATAAAACACTCAAAAAGGATTAATCTTTATCTTATATTAATAATAAAAATTAACGCATGTTCAGTTGATTAAAATTGATTTCAAACTTATAATACGATTTCAATCGTTTTGTATTTCCTAAAAGGGTTGGTTTGGGTAAAATCATTTTCACATCAATGACTGGAATGGTGGCAATGTCTGGGAGAGTTGGAAATATAAAATATCCTTCAACCTTCGAGGCTTTTCTTAGGAAATTGATTTTGACATCACTAGATACTGATTCTAGTTCGACTACTTTTCCTACAAAGAATACATCATTTTTTGCCTTGAATTGTACCAAAACAAAATCATTGGGCTCAGGATCCTTATCAAGTTCTTCAAAGCTTGACGGTTCGACTTCAGGAATCCACCCGTCCTCATCAGAATCGTCTTGGAAAGGTATCTCACTTTCAACTTCGGTATCATCTTCATCGGAAGATATGTTCTTAGTGATCTGTTTTCGTTTCTTCGCAAATACGTTTTTTTTGCAAGCTTCCTTTCTTTTCTTTTTTTTTCCATTTCTCTCTGTTCAATTTTCTCCTTTTCAGGTGTGTCTGTGGGTATACAACTTTTAGCTTTTTTACGCTTACTCTTTTGTAATTTTCTTTGGCCTGCCTTCGGGTAGCCTTAGAATATCTGGGGACTAACAAAAACTGCTGTAGCAGGTTTATCTTCAGCTGAATTATTTGTAACCTGTGGTGGATTTAAGGAGGTAGATGGAATTTGTATAAAATGGGATGTTTCCACAGAAGTTGATGGTATTTCTTCAGTAAAATCTTCAATGACAGGTGGGACATCCATAGTCGTTGACGCAGTTTGCTCATTAGCAGTGCACAAAGCTGAATCATTCAATACATCTCGATCAGTCACTGAATTACTTAAAAAATCATCAGTGGTGAATATTTCCCGATCAAAAGGAAAAATTCCGGTTTTCTTGAAACCTGCCTTAATATTCAATGGAGTCATGGATCGTTCAAATGCCACACCAACACAACCAGCAACTTCATGAATAGATAACGGTGTGCCAGGATGATGTAGAAGCCAGAAATCAACTGCAGATTTATAATATGCCTTTAACGGAGCAAATATTGATATATCTAACGGCTGTAGCTTGTGACTACAGTGTGGAGGTAGTATAATAATTGTAACCCCATTATCTTTAGCAAAGTTAAGTGTTTCTATGGTAAGGTGGCTTTCATGATTATCGAATATTAAGATAGTAGGGCTCTTTTTGGATGATCCACTATATGTTACGAAGTGTTTCATTACAGATGGAAATGTTTCTCCATTCATCCAACCTGATGAAGTTGCGAGACCTAATGTACCTGATGGGGCTTCATTTAACATATGGCTTTCAATTTTTTTTCGTGGAAACACCATGGCAGGTTGTAAAGTATTTCCACTGGCACTTATTATACAACACGTAGTAATTTATACTCCACGTTCACCACTGGTACATTGACTGACTTGTTTAACTCCTTTTGCCGATAATACTTTCTTCGGTTTCTGAACGGTCGTCGTGCCCGTTTCGTCCAAATTGTAAATGCGAGTGCCATCAGAAAATGCTTCGGAGCGATCATATGCATTTTTAAGATTATCAAAGAATAACTTAACGTTATGCTCATTAAATGACGAAGCTCTGGAAAGATTGCACCCTTCAGGCTGCCGAATACTTAACTGTTTGCTATGTCTTTTTAGATACCCTGGTAACCAGTCAATGCCAGCCAATTTATTTCTTTCCCAACTTAACGGAATTTTTTTTTGGTTAATTTTTGCCATTTCATACGCCAATTCTCGAGTATCTTTTGTTGTTTGTCCATAACACATTTTAGAGCATATGATTACATAATCCACAAGCGCTCTTTCTTCATTATATGTAAAAATTAATCTATGTTTATATTGACTTTTCATGGATATTTGCATGTTAGGGTCCGTCTTTCCTTTTACTTTTTTAACATATCTCTGCAACGTCTGAAAGGATAAACCGTTCTCTTCTGCAGCTTTACGTAGAGACAGTTTTACGCCACCTTCTCCTATCACTACTTGTCGAACAGCTCTTCTCATACATTCTTCTGAAAACAAACCTTTCTGGCTTTTACTTTTGCGACCTCTGGACATCTACAAAAAATAATTTACCTGCTACAGCCAGTTCCTTATGTGGGCCACCATGAGACAGTGTCTCAAGGTGGCCCTGAAAATGCGTCTCATGGTGGCCCATTTGCACGTGGTTAATAGATGTACATACATATTTTTTTTATTTGCCATTTCATATCATACATTTATGACGAGCGAAAGAATGCTTATTAACTGTTCTAAAAAATGGTATAGAAAATTTACCTTTACCAGTTTTATTCTTCTCTTGACGAACGAACGAAAATGCACGTCTTAAAAATTTCGATGAGATACACACCCACTGGTGGTCATAACTTTCACTAAGACTAACGTAAGGTGAAAGAAAATTATACTGGTAAACCGGCACGTAGTGTTAACTTATTACCTCGACCAACAGAAGTCAACACTATATCTAAACGGAAATATTTAATTGTCTCATGGTGGCCCATGTCTCATAGAGGCCCACCCTACCCTATGGTCTGAAAGATATCTAAATTTTAATTCTAATGTAGCAATCACATACAAAAGAAGTGTTGTTAATAACCTTACAGACAGAGCCCTAAAACTCTCACATCCTAATAACAGACCTGATAATTTGAAGAATATCAAAGAAGTTTTACAAAGTAATGAATATCCAGAAAGCTTTTACAATCCTATAATAAAAAAAACGAATACATAAAATTTATAACAATAATAATGCAAGGGACACAAACAATAGAAGTACTAATAACTCTAGTAATAATATCTCACCCAAAACATATTGTTACGAAACAGCACACTGGTATAGTCCCTGAATCCGACTCTGTTTACAGCATGTATGCAAGTTAAAATTATGGCGGGTGCGCAGGGATACATTGGAATTGTTTACGATTGTGACTATCTTATCTAGACATTGTTTTTGTGACCAGTCTTAGCTAGAAAATTCCAGAGTCAATTGTTTTGTGTAAGCCGCAATCTAGAATTATCTAGTAAAAAAGGCACTAATATATATATATATATATATATATATATATATATATATATATATATATATATATATATATATTGAACCAGATATCATAGATAATAAGAGAATTAGTATTATAAAAATATGTTGCTAGTATTAAAATATATGAAAATAATATAATTTAAGAAAACAGGTAAAAAGGAATCACTTTTCTTAATTTAAACAACATATCAAATAAAGATATATTAAATAATAGCCTAGAACAATATAATAAATAAGGAATTACCTCAATAATAATACAAAATATAGAGATTGCCTAACCAATGTAATGATGTAAATAAAGTTGCCTAAGACGAAGAATAATTTCCATACCATAACCAGCTGTTCACCTAAAAAGATATAATTATATAGTCAAGTCAAGAGAATTTTAGATATAAGTAGTTACATTAGAATACAAATATTATTATAGATAATTCATTATAATCATTAATTTAAGAATAAAAAACAAATACAAATATTGAATAGAATAGAATTCAATAGATTTTCATAGATAAACAAATAATGACATATAGATAAATGATATATGGTAAATAAAATGAACGTTGAATCAATAAATAGTAATTTGTTAAAGTTTATTATAAATAATATAATGCAAAGAGTTTAGACAAATAACATAAGAGAATTTATATTTATAATTAATATGAGTGTAACAAGGATATACTATCAATAACAATATTGAATGTTGTACCATGTAAATGTATCTATGTATAACCAATTTTAATGTATTTGTATGATGAAAAAACTCATAGGAACTCTATAAATGAACTAATAATGTAAAAGAGTGTATGTATGAAATTTTTAATAAGTGAAAGGAGTTTCAATTAATCAGATTGCAAAAGACAATATTTTATTGGTTATAAAATATGACAGAACAAATTGTGAATCAATAAATAAACTTTGAAATAGTGACCTGAAAAAGAACAAAAGACTGTTTGTTGAAAAAAGTAGAGAATCGAGGGGACGCTTAAAGAATAAGGGAAGCTGGTGTCAAGAAGCGAGGAGTGTGTGTGATGGTGTTCCTGAAATTTCGGGAAATTCCTGGTTTAACGCATTTAAACCTTTAAAGTACTATTAAATACGATCTTAGTAATACTCACAGTCAATTGTATCAAGTTTTTCGGCAAGAATCTACGAAATTTTCATCAATTTTGGTTTTTTGGAGCTTCAGAGGAGTGTTCCTGGGATCCAGAGACTTTCATCCCAATTCAAGAGCAACAGGTCAGTGTTTTTAAATCATTATTGGCCAATAATCAGAGTAAAAACTCAAAATACTCAAATAAGTACTTAATTTCATAAATTGATAAACTTTTGCACATATGATCGATCTAAAAAAGAAAGAAACAGACTTTATATAGTGAATTAATCGCATAAATCGTTAAAATTAATAAAAGGCCGAATTTTAAATAAATTAAAATATGTACTTACGACATTTTGTAATCGCATAAATCTGGTGATTGAAATTTCATAATGTAATAACTATGTCCATCTGTATATAATTCCTATATTTCTATCTATGTATATAACTATTTTCTCTCCACAGCAATTTGTATCATATATAACTATGATTTATATATAAATTCTTTTATGTGTTTGAACCATTCATTTGTCTGCATCTTCAACAAACTTGGTATAATATGAATAGATGCTTCGTATGTATAAGAATTGTTCATTTTATGCTAAAGCGCATGACTAGTTTTTTCACGCATGCGTATTGATGAAATGATTAAAATAAATAAGTAGATACAATACAACCAGTGGCGTCTCATATTATTTTTATCAAATATATAAAATATTAAATTTAAAATTAAATTGATTTCAAAATAATGTGTTTTCTTTTTATTTAAACAATTACAACAATATAAAATGCCAGGACTCAAAGAGAAAAAGGATTTCATGCTCCCGAATAATCAAATTAAAATAAATTACTAAACAAAATAACAATAACCAACTGAGCTAGCCAAACTAAACAAAAATTCTAAATAATAAACATCTACATTAAATTTCATAATCAAAAGTAAGTAAGCATATAATAATATATATAATAATTAGCGCCCAACGTGGGGCGTTGTAAAAAATTTTGGTTATATTTGTAAAATTTAATACTTAATTAAAATGGCAAAACGAATGATGTTGAGAGATGGAAGCCAGGTAGGAGCAGACAGTGGTTCGGAAGAGGAAAGGGAAGAACGAAGTCATGGTATGGGAGATTATCAAGCAGTCTATTTGGAACAAGGACAACAATTAGAAGGAGATGTACAGGAAGAAAGTATGACAGGAGATGGGGAAGCTGTAGGACAAGAAGATAGGACACAGGAGATGCAAAATAGAAGAAGTAGAGATGATCAGATGGACATGATGCAATTTTTGATCAGAATGAAGGATGGATTAAGAGGAGATATGAACAAAATGAGGGGAGATATGAACAATATGAGGGGAGATATGAACAAAATGGATGGAAAAATGGATAATATGAAGGATGACTTGAATGGGAATATAAATAGAATAGAGGGGAGCTTAAACGGGAAGATGGATAAAATTAATGGAAATATGAATAAATTGGAAAAGAAGATAGAAGAGGTGAAAACTGAAAGCATCCAGGAATTCAGGAAACTAAGGGAAGAAAATGAAGAATGTAAGCAGCAGATAAATAAGGTGAATGAAGATATGGTGGAGCAAAACAAACATATACGGATTGAAATTCAAGAAAACGGTATGAAAATTAGAGAGCAGATAGAAAATCAAGTAGTTGAACATATCCAAGAAATAGAGAGAGGTATAGAAGAAAAATTACCGGGAACGATCCAACCGGAAGTTATAAAACAAACAGAAGATATAACGAAAGAAATGGAGTATATGAAATTCAGGGAACAAACAATCGAAGAAATTATGCAAAATTATCAGCAAAACACGGAACATAAATTTAAGGAATTAGATGTAAAGTTTCAAAAACAAACAGGAACATGTGAGGGGAGGAACGAGCACATTGGACAAACATTTCATAAAGAATTGGAAGAAATGAACAGAAAATTACAGGAAGGCATGGAAGAAATTGAATTTAACGTTAGGAGAAATGGAGTAATCTATACGGGAAACATGGATATCGGAGTAAAGTTTGATGGGAATATAAATACCATTCATCCGAAGGTGTTACTTAAAATAATTAAAAGCAAACTTAAAGAAATTAAGAAGGAAACTGGAGAAGTAGGATACATAAAATTACAAGGACAAGTAAGTAAACAGGTAAATCAACATTCTTACGAAAAAGTGAATAAAGAAATTATAAATTTAGATGGCAGAGTAACAAAACCGACAGGAATATATGAAAAAAGGAGTTAAATCTTAGGTAGACAAATTAACAAGGAAATACAAGAGATGAATCGAAGATTAACAGACACAGTGGAAGAAATAGAAGATAGTATAAGAAGAAATGAAGGAGGTATAGGATGTTCAAGAAATTTTTATAATAATGTAGTAACAGGAATAAAATGGGACAACATGATGACTATGATTCATACAAAAGCTTTCTCTAAAATAATAATAAGTGAAATGAATAATATGGAAGAATTGGAGACGCAAATTTTAATGGATTCATGGGAAGAAATTTATGAGATATGGGGCAACAAAGTTAAAAAGGATACAGTAGAGAATAGACAGACGCTTCAGAAATTTATCGAGCATCAAACAACAAGAGAAGAAAGCAAGAAAAAGGTTAGAAAAAGAAAAGCAAATTAAATAATAGAACAAGAGAATAGGAATGAAATATGGAGACGAAAATGCAGTTCAATGAAAAAGGGAAAGGATACAGAAATGAAATCGAAATAAATAATGTACATGAAATTTAGCAATAATGAGTAATCCAATTATAAGTCATGTATATAAATTATTTATATAAGATGTTATGTTACGAATAATACTTAAAAAAAAGGAAATGATAGTCATAAGGATAGATTTAAAATTTAATATTAAGTAGTGTACAAAGATAAAGTAGATATTAGACAGAGTTTTGTTTTCCATTTGGCAGGTGGTGATCCAATTAAATTCATCTCGTTTGTTTCTTCAGAACCTAAAAAAATAAATATAATATAATATAAAGAAAAATTTATTAGGTAAAACTTATAATTAAAACATTTTAAAAATTTGTGAGTATGGCAAATCAATATATATATATATAGCAAATAAAGGAAACAATTTATAAGAGATACTGGTTTTACATAGAATGAAACTATTAAAGAATATAGGATAGAGGGGATAAAATAAGAATAACTCAAGTATCAAATAGAAGTTCACATTTTTTAAATAAGGAAATAAGATGTAAGTAATAAAGGATAGGAAAGGATAATAATGAATGTTATTGATTAAAAATATAGGAGGTAATGTTTAATGTCAATTAGAATCTTATAGATTACTTGAAAATACAGGGAGGAATAAGGAAGTTGATATTGATATATATATATGAATTTAAGAAATAATTAATTATATTGAATAATGAATATTGAAAAGAAATATGATATGAGGAGTATATAGAAGTATAATGTAATTACAAAGAAATAAGTTGATATATAAGTGGATGTTAGGAAGAAATGATAATAAAGAAGTATTATATGAAGTAATATTAAAAATATAAATTGACATTGATCTTAATCAAGTGTATTTTAAGGAAAGAATTAGGAGACAGTTATTGAAAGAAATAGATTTTGTATTAGGAAATATGTGAACAAATATTTGAGAAACAAAGTTAAAGAAAGTAAGATTATGCCATAAAATTGTTAAATTTTTTTTTGAATAAAATAAAATCAATCATTTATAATAAGAAAATTGAAATTTAAATAAATATCCAGGGTATGGATATCATTTAAATTTAAATTTGAGGGGAATTGAACCAGATATCATAGATAATAAGAGAATTAGTATTATAAAAATATGTTGCTAGTATTAAAATATATGAAAATAATATAATTTAAGAAAACAGGTAAAAAGGAAACACTTTTCTTAATTTAAACAACATATCAAATAAAGATATATTAAATAATAGCCTATAACAATATAATAAATAAGGAATTACCTCAATAAAAATACAAAATGTAGAGATTGCCTAACCAATGTAATGATGTAAATAAAGTTGCCTAAGACGAAGAATAATTTCCATACCATAACCAGCTGTTCACCTAAAAAGATATAATTATATAGTCAAGTCAAGAGAATTTTAGATATAAGTAGTTACATTAGAATACAAATATTATTATAGATAATTCATTATAATCATTAATTTAAGAATAAAAAACAAATACAAATATTGAATAGAATAGAATTCAATAGATTTTCATAGATAAACAAATAATGACATATAGATAAATGATATATGGTAAATAAAATGAACGTTGAATCAATAAATAGTAATTTGTTAAAGTTTATTATAAATAATATAATGCAAAGAGTTTAGACAAATAACATAAGAGAATTTATATTTATAATTAATATGAGTGTAACAAGGATATACTATCAATAACAATATTGAATGTTGTACCATGTAAATGTATCTATGTATAACCAATTTTAATTTATTTGTATGATGAAAAAACTCATAGGAACTCTATAAATGAACTAATAATGTAAAAGAGTGTATGTATGAAATTTTTAATAAGTGAAAGAAGTTTCAATTAATCAGATTGCAAAAGACAATATTTTATTGGTTATAAAATATGACAGAACAAATTGTGAATCAATAAATAAACTTTGAAATAGTGACCTGAAAAAGAACAAAAGACTGTTTGTTGAAAAAAGTAGAGAATCGAGGGGACGCTTAAAGAATAAGGGAAGCTGGTGTCAAGAAGCGAGGAGTGTGTGTGATGGTGTTCCTGAAATTTCGGGAAATTCCTGGTTTAACGCATTTAAACCTATAAAGTACTATTAAATACAATCTTAGTAATACTCACAGTCAATTGTATCAAGTTTTTCGGCAAGAATCTACGAAATTTTCATCAATTTTGGTTTTTTGGAGCTTCAGAGGAGTGTTCCTGGGATCCAGAGACTTTCATCCCAATTCAAGAGCAACAGGTCAGTGTTTTTAAATCATTATTGGCCAATAATCAGAGTAAAAACTCAAAATACTCAAATAAGTACTTAATTTCATAAATTGATAAACTTTTGCACATATGATCGATCTAAAAAAGAAAGAAACAGACTTTATATAGTGAATTAATCGCATAAATCGTTAAAATTAATAAAAGGCCGAATTTTAAATAAATTAAAATATGTACTTACGACATCTTGTAATCGCATAAATTTGGTGATTGAAATTTCATAATGTAATAACTATGTCCATCTGTATATAATTCCTATATTTCTATCTATGTATATAACTATTTTCTCTCCACAGCAATTTGTATCATATATAACTATGATTTATATATAAATTCTTTTATGTGTTTGAACCATTCATTTGTCTGCATCTTCAACAAACTTGGTATAATATGAATAGATGCTTCGTATGTATAAGAATTGTTCGTTTTATGCTAAAGCGCATGACTAGTTTTTTCACGCATGCGTATTGATGAAATGATTAAAATAAATAAGTAGATACAATACAACCAGTGGCGTCTCATATTATTTTTATCAAATATATAAAATATTAAATTTAAAATTAAATTGATTTCAAAATAATGTGTTTTCTTTTCATTTAAACAATTACAACAATATAAAATGCCAGGACTCAAAGAGAAAAAGGATTTCATGCTCCCGAATAATCAAATTAAAATAAATTACTAAACAAAATAAGAATAACCAACTGAGCTAGCCAAACTAAACAAAAATTCTAAATAATAAACATCTACATTAAATTTCATAATCAAAAGTAAGTAAGCATATAATAATATATATAATAATATATATATATATATATATATATATATATATATATATATATATATAGAACCGACCAGGGACAGTTAGTATAGTTTATAATTTGACATTGTGAGATAAACAGTAAATAAGTGAATATAAATGAGTGAAGTGTTTATATAAATTAGTTTAAGTGAATATACTGTGTATATAATTAGTGAATAGTGTAGTGAATACATAAATTAAATAAGTGAACCTACCGTGTGTATGAATCTATCTCAGCCGTAATAAAAACGTTTTGATAAATAAGAGAAACATTACATTGGTGTCAGAAGTGGGATAATATAAATAAATAGCTACATCAAAATGGCCAAGAGACTGAGTGATCTGAAAGTGACTGAATTAAGAGCAGAACTGGAAGATCGTGAGTTGGAAACGTCCGGTAAGAAAAGTGAATCAGTAGAAAGCTTTAAAGTGACACTGGAAAATGACGGCTTTGATCCAGCCGTAATCTCGTCATATTCTGCTAATATGAAGAACGATATTTCTGCCATGGAAGAAAAGATTTCAACTAATGTGAAAAACTATATTTCTGCTATAAAGAACGATTTTTCTGCCATGGACGAGAAGATTTCAACCATGAAGAACGATATCTCTGCTAACATGGACAAGGTTTCTATTAATATGGACGAGAAGATTTCTGCTATGAAGAATAATATTTCTGCAGATATCTTATCATTGAAAAATGACATTGCTGCTGAAGTCAAGAATAAAATTTCGTCTCTAAAATCGGATATTGAGAATAAGATGACAACGATGGAAAATCAGATGGACGAAAAAATCAAGGAGTTAGAGAGAAAGATTGCCGATTTAAGAACACAAGACACTTCAGCAGAAGAAAAGGAGATCGAGACTGCAAGCCTGAAACACAACCCAAGACATATGGTATTGGCAGTTTTACCCGAGTCAAGGCCCCAACGTTCGATGGAAAGATGTCGTGAACAAATTACGTAAAACACTTTGAAGCAGCCGCTAGAGTGAATAATTGGTCCGACAAGGAGAAAGCAGTGAACTTAACTATCGCGCTTCGGGGAGATGCCTTAGATGTACTTCAGACGATACCTCTGGAAAAAACAGATGATTTCGAGCAGCTGAAGAAGAGGTTGGACATGCGATATGGCCACGAACATCTAGAGCACTTGTACCAATCCCAACTGAAGAATCGAAGGCAGAAACGTGATGAAGCCCTTCAAGAGTATGAAGAGGACATTGTCCGATTAGTTCGATTCGCTTATCCATCAGCACCAGAGAACATGATGGAATGTCTGGGCATCCAGGCCTTTATCGATGGTTTACGCGACCCCAATATGCAGAGGACGCTTCGTTTAGCCCATCCCAAAACATTAGTTGACGCATTGACAGTTGCTCTTGAATATGAAGCAGCAACGAAGGCTTCGGGATATAACAAAATTAGGACCATACAAGAAGAAGGTGACGAAGACAGATATGACCAGTTTGTCAGTTTAATAAAAAGTATGATGGACAAGAAGCCGAGAAAGATGAGATGCTGGAATTGTGGCGAGCTAGAGCATGTACGTAGTTCGTGTAAGCGCCCTAGGACTCATGCAAACCAAGAACCCCAGTCACAGGAAAACTAGAACGGGTCGGCTACGAGGGGACAGCACCAACCCATGACCGTTCCAAAGACCCTCTCATACTGTTAGCTTCACTCAGATGTCGCAACAACAGTGTCTATGTAGATGGAGAAGTGAATGGCAGGAGATATACTCTGCTAGTAGACACTGGAGCAACTAGAACCATTATACGACCAGAAATAATAAACTCCAAGAAGAAGCTTTTACCAACGAGACTGCGACTGCGGACCGCCACAGGTGAGAGTGCCAATGTTCACGGTGAGACACAAATCCAATTGGGAATTGGCGCAGAAAAGTTCACGCATAACGTAATCGTAGCTGACACTGAAGAAGACGTGATTCTGGGAATGGACGTAATGAATGTACATGGTTTCCAGTTAGACTTTAGAAACAGAATCATTGAAGTGGGTTCCGAGGAGGTGTTCCTGCATCCATATGAAGGCAGCGCGGTGTTGGCAGCTGTACAGGAAGATACCGTTCTACCTGCACGAAGCGAAACCATGATAGTAGCGCGGCTACAGGGAATCATGGAGGAAGGTACACCGGTTATGATGGAGCCAAGGAACCACGACGAAGAAGTTGGCAAAGGAGTACTAATTGGAAAAGGATTGGTTACGTAGGCGAAAGATATCCCAGTACGTGTGATAAACGTGAATTATTACCCAGTTACCATCAAGAAGGAAACCAGGATTGGATCCTGCGTACCAGTGACGTCTATAGTTCGTCAAACAACGACCACTGACAATTCTAGTGCCAGATTCGAACAGATGTTATCAGTAGCTGGTCAATCCTTAATTCAAGCTGAAAAAAAATGAGAGAATTTCTCTTGTAGTATCAAGATCTATTCGTACCAAAAGGAGGAAAGATTGGTAGAACAGCAACCGTCAAACACAAAATCGATACTGGTAATGCCAAGCCAATAAAGCAATCAGCTCGACGACTACCACGAGCGAAGAGAGAGGAAGCTGAAAGAATAATTCGAGAGATGGCAGAAGAAAAAGTAATAGAACCATCTTCTAGTCCATGGGTGTCTCCAGTAGTGCTCGTCAAGAAAAAGGATGAAACTACGAGATTCTGCGTAGATTATCCCCAGCTAAACAACGTAACGAATTGACGATACGCTAGATACTTTAGCCGGCAGCAAACTGTTTTCCACCTTGGACCTGAAGTATGGTTATTGGCAAGTGGAAATGGACGCAGAAGACGAAGAGAAGACTGCTTTTACCACCGGATCCGGATTATGGCAATTCAACGTCATGCCATTAGGGATCTGTAATGAGCCCGCGACATTTGAAAGACTCGTGGAAAATGTCTTGAGAGGGTTGTCTTGGAAGACATGCCTGGTCTATTTAGACGACATAGTAGTACTGGGGAAGACATTTGACGAACACCTGAAGAATTTGGAAGACGTATTTAAACGACTCCAAGCTGCCCAGCTCATGTTAAACCCGAAGAAATGTCAGCTGTTCCCAAACCGAGTCAACTATTTGGGTCATATAGTGAGCAATGAAGGAGTAGCGGTGGATCCAGAGAAAATTGCTTCCATTCAGCAATGGCCGCAACCAACCGACAAACATCAAACTAGGAGCTTCCTTGGACTTTGCACATATTATAGAAGATTTATCAGGAAGTTTGGAGATATTGCCCAACCTCTAACTCGACTTACAGAAGAATCAAGAGCTTTCCAATGAGACGAAGACTGTCAAACGGCTTTTGAAACCTTGAAGATGCATTTAACCACGGCGCCTATATTAGCATACCCATTACCAGAGGGAGACTTTATTCTTGACACTGACGCAAGCCACGTAGGAATTGGTGGAGTGCTCTCACAGATCCAAGGAGGGCAAGAAAGAGTGCTGGGATATTTTAGTGTAAAGTCCTCTCCAACCAGAACGAAACTACTGCGTCACAAGAAGAGAACTTTTGGCGGCAGTGAAGTCCGTGGAACACTTTTACCAGTATCTCTATGGTAGGGAGTTCTTAATCCGGACTGATCATGCAGCACTCAAGTGGTTGATGCAGTTCAAGAATCCCGAGGGCCAGATCGCTAGATGGATTGAACGACTTCAAGAGTACGATTTCAACATCGAGCTGGTGTAAGTCACCGAAATGTCGACTCCCTGTCCAGACGGCCGTGCCCAACAGACTACTCCCACTGCAACGAGGCGGAATCTAGGGAAGCTGCAGGAAGGAAGAAAATCGGCGACCTACATGGCAAGAAGTGTCAAGATTTTCACCGACACTCAAGGCATATTGGACTCAGTGAGACTCCCTTGTCCTGGGAGAACGGCTGTTGAAGAGAGTCCTTGAAAACGATGATGGTTCCGAGATGAGGAGACAGCTGGTTATCCCTAGAATGAGAGTAGCCGAGGTACTGAAAAAGTTACACGACAATCCATCGGGAGGTCATCTGGGAGTGAAGAAAACCCTTCAGCGAGTCCGTGAAACGTTTTATTGGATGAACAGCTCCGATGATGTGAAGGACTGGTGTAAGAAATGTACGACTTGTGCTACGAGTAATGGACCCCATCGCAAGAGAAAGGCACCCATGAAACAGTACAATGTTGGAAGCCCTTTCGAAAGATTTGTTCACTCTCCCGGAAGATTATTCACTGGCATACAACATCCCCGCCCGTATCAAGAACGCACGAGGGTTGGCAACCGTCTTTCGAAAGAAGTTCGGGCAATTATAAAAACTTGTTTGGACGTAAAATGAGACTTTCTTGTGACAGAGAATTTGGCCGTCGGCCTGGGAAAGATTTAGCAGGAGAAGACTACGTGATCCAATTGAGAAGAAGGCTGGACGATATTCATGAATTAGTTCGAACCAATCTTCAAGTAGCCAGCGATAGAATGAAAAGTCGGTACGACACGCAGGCCACAGTAGGCGGTTTTAGAGAAGAGGACAAAGTATGGTTACACAAACCGACGAGGAGAAAAGGATTTTCTCCAAAATTACAAAAATCCCTGGAATGTCCATACTTAATCAAGAAAAGGATCAATGATGTTATATATCGCATAAACAAGATCCCCAACGGAAAACCAAAAGTAGCTCACCAAAACCGATTAGCGCCATTCGAAGGAGACCATGACCTAGAGAAAGGTGTAAACCATATTCGAGATGTGTCTGACCCTACCTTCGATGAATTTATGGGCGCGTATGGAGGTACCGGGAAAGCTAGATATGGAGTTACTTCAGAACAACGACAAGATTTTTTCACTCTCCCGGAAGATTATTCACTGGCATACAACTTCCCCGCCCGTATCAAGAACGCACAAGGGTTGGTATCCGTCTTTCGAAAGAAGTTGGGGCAATTAGAAAAACTTGAAGACCAGGTTCCAGCCCCTGGCAAGACACTGAAACTGAAACATAATTCGCGGTACGTCTTCTACGTGGTAACTAAAAATGAATTCCAAGATCGATCTACCTACCGCGATGTGTGGGAAGCACTTCGAAACCTCCGAGACCATGTGTTGGAATCCAACGTGAAGAAACTGGCTATGCCTAAGATAGCGAGTAACCAGTTGGATTGGCGAATCATCAGGAACATGGTAGAGATTATCTTTCAAGTTACCGGTGTCCAGATATTAATTTGCAGCTACAACCCCCTTAATCAGTATCCGATGAAGACGGTGCCCTGCTATTTCCATAAGATCGGAAAGTGTAGAAATGGGGCCAGTTGCCGATTCAAACATCCAGTCTCGGCTACACAAAAGTTCCAGGAGGAACTTCCATTTAAGGAGGAGGTAATGTTACGAAACAGCTCACTGGTATAGTCCCTAAAACCGACTCTGTCTAAGCCAGGTATAAAAGTTAAAATTATGGCGGATGCGCACTGTTTACGACTCTACGACTATCTTATGTAAACATTGTTTTTGTGACCACAGTTATCTAGAAAAGGCCAGAATCAATTGTTTTTATGTAAGCCGCAGTCCGGAATTTACTAGTAAAAATGGCTTTAATATTTAAGGGGACTGATCAGGAAGAGTTAGTTAGTTGATAAAGTGATCTCGAGAAATAAACGAAAATACACCGAACAGTAAAGTGCTAATATAATCAAGTTTGTGTGCATATAAATTAAATTTAGGTGATTAGTTAAGTATATATAAATTAAGTGTTTAAATAAATTAGTAAGTAGCCATACCGAGTGTTTGAAATGTATCCCACCCGTTTATTATTTAAATAAATTAGACAAACATTACAGTACCTTGTATTTCATCGATTTGTAGCGCTTAAAGTGGTTGTTTATGGTTAGAATAAAAAAAAGTAAAAAAGCCTTAAAAAAGTGCCATAACGTTAACTTTATTTCACACTTTCCATAAGATAACACAATGAAACTTGGCTGGGCATCGAGGATGGACTTCTAAGATACTTGGCTGGGTGTCGAGGATGAACTTTCATGAAACTTGGAATACATATAATTGTAATTTACCAAAGGAGCTTAATTAAAATATCCCAAATTTGTATTTACATTTTATTTTTCTACGCCCTATCTTTAAAGTACCTTGTAAAAAAAATAATGTATGCAACATGTGCATAAAGTGTCTTTTTTTCACTAATGGAATTGCCGTCAACTTTTTCCATTCGTGAAAAAAAGTACCACTTTATGCACTTGTTGCATAAATTACTATTCTAATGCATTAAATGTCACACACTTTAGGGACAATAAAAAATAAAACCCTTATATAACAGTTTATTTTATTTCCAAAAACAAAAAAAAGCTAGAAAATAAAACCCCTAAGATCATAGAAACAATTTCACAAGACAACATCGACATAAAACAATCATTTATAAACTCATTACATAACTCCAAATACATATATAATTAGTGTTTTTAAATGAAACTCAATTAATGAAAGATTAACTCAGTTCTACATTTATTTACAAAAAATGAAATACAACACTGATTTAATTGCAGAAGGTTACACATAATATATCTATTACCTAAACTATTTATGTTTCTCCAACATCTGGATTTTACATTAATAACGATTTAAAATAAGCACTCTTCATCTTAAAATAGGAAAATTGTCATTCTCAAACACTACAAAACCCCACAAAATACAAAGTAAACCGTTTTATGACTATAAAACTCTGCAGCTTTCTAAACATAAATGAAGGTACTGAATCCAATGTTTGACCATCGCCGCCATATTGACAGCTAAAAAGTCACGTGGTTTGGATTGCCTAATTCTTCTGTTTATTTATATGACCACAAAACTATAGTTGGAATAAGAGAAGCATTACACTAAACTTATTCTGATAAACTATAACATGTTTGGGTTAATTTTCATCTATTCATATTTCTAGTTTGGTGACTAACACTTTTGATTTTTCTTTTTTAATTTCAGAGGTAATTACATTTTGTCGATTGAACCGGCTCCCATGCAGACATCGGAAGCAGAAAGGAGAAAAACTCGCAGTACTGTCGAACCGATAACAAGTTTTACTGGAAAAAGTTCTCGAGTGTATGACGTTGATATTGATCCAACAAAGAGCATGACGTCTGAACGCAAAATTAGTATGGCCTTTAAACAACGAGAGCCCAGCATTTCCTCCAAACGTGCCACTACTGCTGGTACAAATAAAATGTCAATAATGAATACTACACGTGGTGCACGCAAAACGGTTTCTTCAAATATAGAAACGAGTACGATTTCTGCGGATTCCCGTATATCTGATATTAGTCAAACCAATGATATGAACGCTATCGAACAAAGAACATCGGGAATATCCGCCCGTCGGAAATCTGCTGCGAAATTTGCAATAGATGACCCAACAAGACCTTCAACTGCTAAGAAAATTAGTGTCGTTCCTAGAGTAGCTTATGTAGATGGACGCACTATCTCCGTAACAGAAGATGGTTCTTCGTTGTCCCAAAATATAACAGGTGACGATGATAATTTGGAAGAGGAGCTAGCGGATATAAATTCGAGAGAGTCAGCTGCACCACGTAGAATCAGCATAGCGAGGGCTTCACAAACATACCAACAGAGTAAGTCACCAACAGTGATTAATGAAGAAATTGTATCTCCAATAAATCGAAAAAGCACTGTAAGTTCCGATAAAAATTATTCTCAAAGTGTAGTCGATCCCAACACTTTTCTATCGACTATTTCTGGACGTAACACTGTATCTCGAGCAGTCGGACAGGATCAGTTAGTTAGCGAATCACCTACTTCTTGTCCCATTTTTCGTGATTGTGACTGTTCCGACGAATTGGACACATCTTCTACCAAGATCGAAGCACCCGTATCCCAAAAACGATCAACGAGTAACAAACTTTCTCCCTGTCCCATTTTCAGGGAATGCGATTGCTCTGAAAGTGAATCTAGTCAACAAGCTCGACAAGAACAACTTACTTATCCAGTTTTCCGGAATTGTGACTGCCCCGAAGATGCATCAGACACTAAACTAAAACGCGCCACGGGTAAGTCAATAACTTCTAACGTATTTGAAAAGAACCGAGTCGAATCTGTTGTTTCTGCAAGGGGAGATGACGAATTGGGAGGTGACGATTCTCCAACATATTGTCCTGTTTACAAAAATTGTAAATGCTCCAGCATTCCAAACAGAGAGCCTTGCGGGATGGAAACAGCAAGACGCAATACCTATCGACCATCAGCTTTGCAATCATTCTCCTTAGATTGCAATTGCCAAGTCGATACAGGGGATATTACGAATAGCGCCACTAATGAATTAGCAATGGAACTTTTGAATTCAATGGATGAGCTTCCAGTAAAGCAAAGCGCGCCAAAAATAAGAGCCTCCAAATTATCTACAGCAGCACCAATATCAGAAAAAAAACTTCCAGATGAAGATATTATTGAAAATAGACGTAGCACGGTACAATCTAGAAGACGCCTTAGTAGTAAATTTCCAGCTACCGAACAAGCTCTCTACGAAGATGAATTTGATGACAATTCCATACTAACAACGGACACTGGACTTGATACAATTGAATCTAGAGCTTCTCAAATATCTGAAAGTCGTCGTTCAAAAAGACCTACTGATATCTATGAGGACAATCCTGAACAAACTAGACGAAGTATCTTTAAACATGAAAGCCGTATTGGTAATATTGCTGGGCAGCCCATTGAGGAACCGGAACGATTGTCCACTATTCAACCAATAGCATCTCAAATATCGCCAGTACAAGCCTCAAGATTATTTATTCAAAACTGTGAAAGTGACAATGTATCGGAACAAGCGTTTAAAGGATGCAAGAGAAGCAAACGAGCTGACACAAGACTCGGCTCTATCAAGTTAACGCGACAATCAAAAGTATCTCAAAATCAAAGGCGTATTAGAGAAATTGATGAAAATATTTTACCAACAGCTGAAAGTAGACGTAGTACTTTTAAAGCTGGAGCAGACAGTAATAGCAAATATCTAGCTAATGGTGTATTTGATGGAAATGATGAACAAATAGCTAAATCCAGACGTAGTACTATCAAATCTAGATTTCAATCCCAAATGTCTCAAGCTCAAAGACGCAGTACCTTCAAGCAATCAATTATTCCATCGCCTACGGAAGACTACTGTCCTTTTGATAATATTTTCCCAATAACCGATACTAGACGTGGTACTCGGAAAACTATATACAGTACTACTAGCATATCTTCAGTTACAAGTGGTCCTGTGAATGAGGTGGAATTTAATGAGGAAGCTGAACAAGCAACTGACACCAGATGCAGTACTGTTAAATCTAATCGACAATCACGAATCTCTCAAGATCAAAGGTGCAGTACATTCAAAGATACAGTATTACCTACAGAAAACGATGAATGTGAAGACAATATTGAACCATCAGCTGCTGTTAGACGTAGTAGATCTCCATTTACTGATCCTCCTGATGACTCAAAATTCAGAAGGCAATCACAAATATCTCAAGCTAAGAGGCGCAGTACTTTTAAATCACCAGTTTCTATAATATCTACAGATGAAAATATTGAACCTTTAGTCTCTAGTAAACGTATTACTCTTGAACCTGAAATACGCAGAAGTAGCAAATCTTCTGTAAATGAAACTGAGTTTATTGGAGAAGCTAAAAAAACAGCTGACACTAGACATTGTAGTTTCAAACGACAATCACAAATATCTCCTCAAGATCAAAGGCGCAGTACCTTTAAACGTTTAGTAATACCAGTTCCTGCAGAAAACTATGAGTTTGGAGAAATTAGTGTAGCAACAGCCGCTAGATGTCGTACTCTTAAAAATGAAGGACTCGTTTCTGTTAGTAGTCATCCAACCGATGAAAGTGAATTTATTGAAGATGCTGAACAAGTAGGTGACACTAGGCTTAGTACTATCAAATCTAAACGTGAATCCCAAATGCCTCAAACTCAAAGATGCAGTACCTTTAACCGTTCAATTATTCCATTGCCGACAGAAGAATATGAATTTGAAGAAAATATTGTACCAACACCTAGTACTAGACGTAGTACTGTTAAATCTGTAGCAGGTGTTAGTAGAAAATCTTTAGCAGCTAGTCCTGCTGATGAAAACCAATTTAATGAAGAAGCTAACACAAGACGTAGTACTACTAAATCTAAACGTCAATCCCAAACGTCTCGAGGTCAAATAGGCAGTACCTTCACTCGTTCAATCAATCCATTTCCCCCAGAAGACCATAATTTTGAGGAAAATATTGTACCGACACCTTGTACTAGACGTAGTACTGTTAAATCTGTAGCAGGTGTTAGTAGAAAGTCTTTAGCAGCCAGTCCTGCTGATGAAAATGAATATAATGAAGAAGCTGACACCAGACGTAGTACTATTAAATCTAGACGTCAATCCCAAACACGTAGTACCTTTGCACGTTCAATCAATCCATTGCCCACAGAAGACTATGACTGCGAAGAAAATATTGTACCAACACCCAATACTAGACGTAGTTTTGTTAAATCTGAAGCACGAGTTAGTAGAAAGTATTTAGCAGCTAGTCCGGCTGATGAAAATAAATTAAATGAAGATGCTGAACAAGAAGCTGACACAAGACGTAGTACTTTTATATCTAGACGACAATCAAAAATGTCTGAAGTTCAAAGGCGCAGTTCTTTCAAAGCTCCCTTCTCAATATTGCCTACACAAAACAATGAATATGAAGAAGATATTTCACTAACTTTCCCTAGTAGACAGAGTACTCTTAAACAAGACTGGCGCAGTAGCAAATTCCTTTCTACTGTACAGCCTCCGGAAGAATGGGATACTGCGCAAATGGCTCGCACGACATATAGCACAATTAATTCTAAACTTAACAGTAGTGTCAATAATGACCCTGAATGCGAAGACGGTTTTGACCAAACACCTAGAAGTACCAATAGCACATCGCCATCTACCAATGTATATCCAGATAACTTCGAACTCGGAGAAGATATTGAAAGAACAGGTGATCCCAGACTTAGACCATCACAAATTCAAAGGCGCAGTACCAATAAACCTCTAGTATCTAAACCACGTATAGAAAACTGCGAATGTGATGATAGCACACTACCATCTATTGATCCCGATGAATTGGAACCTGAAGAAAATAAAAAGCAAACAGTTGGTACTAGAGCCAGCACTTCCAAATCTAGACCTTCAGAAATATCCCAAGCTCAAAAGCGTGATACAGTCCAAGCTGCTATAGCTAGACTTTCTGTTGCAAACTATGACCAAGCTTCTAATTTGAGCAGCATCGATGCATCATTATCTACTAATAATGAGCCGTATGAAGATAATGAAGATACTAAACAAGCAGCTGATACTCCACGTAGCACAATTGAATCTAGATTATCACAAATATCCCAAAATAAAAAACGCAGTACTAACAAAGTTCCTATTTCTAGATTACTGATAGAAAACTGTGAAAATAGTAGCAGTAGAGCGTATCCAGCTGATGGTTTTCCTCCGAATGACTGTGAATGTAATGAGAATAGTGGACAAGATCAATCGAGAAGTTTTCGTAAATCAGTTTCAAAAGATTGTGAGTATGATAAACAAGTCTTCATGTCGCAGTCCGTTTCAATCCTAATGCATTTTTTTTCTAGAATCTGATCGGTTCGATAGATTAGATTAGATTTTAACGGGGTTACAGTGCATTGAAACCAAAGGTTTATTGTGCCCCCCTATCAGAGCTGTTCTCGCTACTACTACATCTCGCCTTCCAGTTCCAAGGTTCTAATGAACTCTAGTATTTGGAACGACTTCAATCAGGTTAGGTCTTCACTATAACAAGATTCTTGTCCGAAGCATTTCTTGTGTTGGCTTGCAAAGGCGAGGCATTCCAGAACTAGGTGATCCGGAGTTTCATCCTCCTCCCCACAGAATCTACACTCGTCAATATCTGCTAGACCTATTCTCACTAACTGCTTCCCAAGGCGGCAGTGTCCTGTAAGAAAGCCCGTGAGGAGATGTAGCTTATCTTTACTGAGATCCAAATATTTTTTGGATCTAGCAGTATCAAAGTTCCACAGGAACTTTTTGGAATGTTCCAACCCGGGAAGGCACCGCCAGAGTGCTTCTCTTTCGGTTTCCTCTTTCTTCCGAAACTCTTTCTTGTAGGAACATTTTGCTATATCACAGAAAGGCTCCAGGCCAATAAAGGGCATTTGTGCTTCTTTCCTGGCAAGTGTATTGGCCTCTTTATTTCCCGTGATTCCCGAGTGGCCAGGAACCCATACTAGAGAGACCCTGTTATTCTTGCCTAATTCATCGAGTTTTCTTCGGCACTCCCATGCCAACTTTGAGTCAATGACATGTGAGCTCAATGCTTTGATAGCTGCTTGACTATCAGAATGGATCGATATGTCACATTTCTGGTAGTTTCTTTCTAGGTTCATTTCCACGCATCTGTCGATCGCAAGTATTTCTGCCTGAAAGACGCTCGTAAAGGAACCTAATGATAATGAGTATCTGGTGCCGGGCCAAAATACTCCAGCGCCTACTCCAATGGTGGTTTTTGAACCATCTGTATACCATCTAATGGTGTTTTCTTTGAGAGTTTGGGTGGTGTATTCCCTTTCCCAGTCTCTCCTCGTATTTATCATCGTGGTGAAGTTCTTTTCGATGCTTACTTTCCTGATCATTTCGTCACTGGGAAGATTCGCTGATGAGATGCATCTTGTCAGAGAGGACCAAGCTCCTTGATTTTTAAATACTCTCATTGCCGAAACCTTCCTTAGATATTCTAAGAATTACCTCTTGGTCAGATCTTTCTATCACCAGATGTAGAGGTGTGAGATCTGTAATGATCTCAAGTGCCCTAGTTGGACACGTTCTCATAGCTCCAGTGATGCACACACACGCAAGCCTTTGACTTTGTCGAGGGTCTTCCACGTGCTGTACTGACTTGCTATTGTATGCCAAACTATTGCCCCATACGTAATTGCTGGCTCACAATCATATCGTACATCCATCACAGTATTTTTGGATTACAGCCCCACCTCTAACCAGCTAGATTTCTGCACGCCATCAAACCTCTTATTGCTTTACTAGCAGTTATTTCAACATGCTTATTCCACAGAAGCTTACTGTCTAGGGTTATCCCTAGATATTTAACCTCTGATTCACATTCTTTGATTTCCCCGTTTAAGGATATGTGTTTCATGGCTGGAAGTGTTCTTTTCCGGGTAAATGGAATTACTATGGTCTTGCTTGGGTTAATGTTTAGCCCCACTGATAAGCACCATTGCTCAATGATTCTGAGGCCCTTTTGTAATAAATCACACAAGGTGCTCTCGAACTTGCCTCTGACTATTAAAACTATGTCATCGGTACAGCCCATACATTCGAAGCCAAGCTCCGTTAGCCTGTAGAGCAACTCATCTACAACGAGGCTCCATAGAAGGGGAGGTATCACTCCCCCTTGAGGTGTCCCCCGAGTAGCTTTAACTGAGGTGGTTTGATTCCCCACCTGTGTCTTAGCTATCGTTGTCAACAACTCATACATCCATTTTAGAATGGTTTCATTCACTCCTCGCCTTTTTAGTGCTTCTTTGACAGACACATGAGTTGTGTTGTCAAAGGCCTCTGATATATCCAGGAATGCGCACATTGCGATTTCTTTGTTGTTCAGAGTTCCCTGGATGACTTCGGTCAGCTGATACAGAACCGTCTCAGTTGATCGACCCGCTCTATAGGCATGCTGACATTTATGAAGTGGTATATTCTCCAGATTCTCTGTTCTTATGTAGTTATCCACTTCTTTCTCCATCGATTTGAGTAGAAACGATGTTAGACAGATGGGTCTAAAAGATCGGGGATCAGTCCCATCTTTTTTCCCTATTTTTGGTATGAAGGTTACCCTTGCCCTTCTCCATTTTCTAGGTATTAGACCCACTGCTATGCTGCTTCTTATAATCTTCAGCAGCTGAGGAAGAATCTCCTCTATCCCTTGCTGTAGGAGTGCTGGAAATATTCCATCTACTCCTGGTGATTTATATGGTTGAAAGGTACTTATTGCCCATTCCAATCGTTGTTTGGTAAATATTTTCTTAGCAATGTCCCAATCTTCCTTGCGAAATTTTTTTTGTAGTTCATTGCTATTTCTGTGCTTGTTGCTGGTTCACTATCTGGGAAGTGGGTTCTAAGAAGAAGAATCGATCGTTCCTCTTCACCTTCCGTGTATGATCCGTTGGCATTTTCAGCGACATTGTGGGGTTAGTTCCCCCATTTGCCATGACCTTTTGTAGTCTGGCCGCTGTGTGAGTGGAAGTGATCCTTTCGCAAAAGGCTCGAAAATTAAGCCTTTTGGCCTTTCTAACCTCTTTATTGTACTGAGTAAGTTTCTCAGTGTACCCCTGCCAATTACCGTCACGTTTGGCTCTATTAAAGAGCCGACGGACCTCTTTTCTGGTTCTCATTCCACCAAGGAGCATCCTTTTCTGAACGAGCTTTTGAGACTTGGCAACTGGAATGAAAAGCTTCCCTTATTGCCTCACTGATCTGTTCGACCCTTTGTTCCAGGTCATAGTGCGGGTGATTTACCCCATTCACTTCGACGTGTCTCAAATTGTCCTTCAGATTGGTCTTGTAAAGAGACCAAGCAGTATTTTTAGGAGTTCGGATTGTAGAAATCGAGGTGGTATTTCCCTCTATCCTAAATTCGATGATCCTATGGTCGGAAAGTGATGGCCTCCTCATCACCCTCCAATCTTTTACATTTTCCCTAGCAGCAACATTAACAATTGTTACGTCCAGGACCTCTTCTCTTGCTCTCGTGACAAAAGTGGGGGTTGTCCCCACGTTTAAGGTCTCAAGGTTATTTGCCAAGAGATATTCTAATAAACACTCACCTTTTTGCGTTGTTATTGGTGCTTCCCCACACGGTATTGTGTGCGTTGGCATCGCAACCAATTATAATTGGTAGCCGTCTGCTATTGCAGTGTCTCACTAGCTCTTGTACCTCTTCCGGCGGTGTCATCGGCCCGTCTCCAGCGAAGTAGGCAGAGGCAATGACGATGTCTCGGTCGATACCCCCAATGTTGAAGTGAACCATGATTGGAACAAGGTCCCGTGACACGTATTCTGAAACACAAATATATTTTATGTTATTTCTTATGATTACACAGACACGCGGAGATAGTGCCTTTGATCATAAATCAATTTAGAATCCTTACACGCCAAACCTTTGATTTGGCCTTCTTTGTTGATCCATGGTTCTTGGATCAGTACAATATGTAGTCTAGCGAACAACCTTGCAATCACGGCTGAAGTTCCCTGCGCATGAAGGATAAGAGAGACCGAGTTACTCAGCCTCTTCATTCCCCTCCTTTCTCTCTCCCTGGCCCTCCTCGACCACCATGGCAGTATATCCCTCGGTAATCGAGCAGGTTTTTTGATTTCGAGTCAGACTCTCGACCCCAGGCTGCTCTGCTCAGTTTCCCGGGATGCAGAGGCAGTCATCCCAGCAGAGCCGGAGGAGATCTCGAGCTGACCCAAGGTCAAGCTTTCGCCTTTTTCCCCTTCCAGATATTCCGCATGTGGAGGGTATCTCAATGTCCTTTGGATCCTCCGCGGGATTCTTCTTTTTTCCCAGCCCCGAGGCAAGGATACGCCCAAAACGGAAGTTTAGCGCATAACCTCCTGCCTTCAGAGCCTCCCCAGATTGGTGATCGATCCCAATCGTGAGGATAGTTCCCTGTCTTTCTTTTTTATAGTTTAATATCTTCCAAGCTGCAGTACTGAGGTTGGAGTTCTGAACCTCGACAAGTTGCAGGATCTTCTCCAGTTTCATGTCTTGGCTTCTTGGGAAGAACACCGTTATGGTGACCGGCTTTGGGATGTCGTCTCCACTTCGAGCCACCAATTCGGGTCCTTCCCAAGAGTTTAATTTCGGCGCTGGCCTAATGAGCCAGTCTGCCGATTCTTGTGACCCACAGTCCACCAGTATCATTTCACAACGGAAATGGATACCTGAGAAGTGGATTCCCTTCTCTTTGCTCTGGCACCGCTCTTCCACCAGAGTGTCTTCCAGTGTGGAGAGCTGCTCTGCTTTCAGGATGACCCCAGGATAATCCTTGGGCATTATTCCCACCCTAAAAGCCTTCTATATTTGACAGCTGCTGCGTAACCAGTGGCTTGCTCGGTTACTGTTGCAGCTGCTTTTGATTTCTTGCTTAGAGGCCGCAGCGGAGGAGTAATATGCTCCAGGCCTCTTTTAAGCTTTGTCTTTCTCGTTGGTGGTTCCTTTGACGGGTTGGGCGCTGAATAACCTGCTTCCTGGCCTCTTCAGGGGATATTCCCTGATTGAGGAGTCGCAGGGATTTCCGCACCCCTGCTCCACTGAGGCCTTTTCTCAGAGGGTCGTCTGTGCCGCCCGGTTCTCCCGGTTTTGGAAGGTCGAACGGCATACGACCTTAGTGCCGTTTGGCCTTTCTTCCGTCTGTGAGGTGCCCGGATGAAGAGGTGGAGGTTTTTTCCACTACTTTTCCGATGAAAGTCTTGCTTTTTCTTTCCCTTTCCATAAGTGGTCCCACGAGAAGCTAGGGTCATTACGGTCCACCGCTGCAGAGCCCCGCATGCAGACATAAGGGGTTCAATACAATGGAGTTCCCCCCGGTGCTCCAAGGTCGAAACCAGTAAGGACTATTCTTCTATATAGCCACGCATTCTTCGGCCCGGTTTCCCAACTTGACTTTAGGTTTTTAATGAGATTGTCTCCTCTTGGTCCGGGCATTAAAGCCAAGATCCCCCCCTCCCACTGGCCCGCGAGACATTGGTATAACAGGTGATTTCGAGGTAAGCTCGAAATTTCACCCGGCATCGTAACCCTGTGTGCAATCCCTTAGCCACGATACTACAGCTGGGGCAGGTAAAGTTGGTCCGCGGCAGGGAATTCGAGGGCTGCCAGTTGAGTTTTTTGACACAACGAGCCCCCCCCCTGTATTTCCCCGCAGACCTCCTCCTCATATAAAATCAACTCAGAGGCCCTTCTCCTATCCGCCACCTGGAGACGCGCCGGGTTGGTACTTCACCCCCTCCACATCAATAAATCTCCCTACCAACAGCGACGAACTACGTACATATCTGCTGATGTGGACCCGGATCGGTTCCATAACTCCTCTTCTAAAACATCCGATCTATCTTACCTGATAAACCTCTAGACATTTGATTGATACTGGACAAAGCA
This sequence comes from Galeruca laticollis, assembly GCA_963921935.1. Classification (NCBI taxonomy): domain Eukaryota; kingdom Metazoa; phylum Arthropoda; class Insecta; order Coleoptera; family Chrysomelidae; genus Galeruca; species Galeruca laticollis. The sequence goes on from OY998176.1 coordinate 79,853,921, forward strand.
ACTGTCCAACAGATATTGTTTTAACGATGCTGTGTAGTTATGTATTGTTCATTTCATACATTTCAGAGGTAAAATAATTTTTCAAATTATTGACAAAATGCCCCGGAACGTTATCATCCAAATGTTTCTTAATTTGGCCCTTTGTATCAAAAACAGATTTCCAGTTGTTCATGTCCAATTTTCGTAGAGCATTGTTGCAACGATAGTTTCAGTAATTTGTCTTTGCACGCCTGTAAATTTGAAAAAAAAAACGTTGAGGTCCCCCAAATACCTATCTATCTCCCATAAACTGTCCAAGTGGTACTACTGATTGGATTGGCGAGAATAAAGGGCACTTAATATATAAGAGAGGCTACCTACCAACGAGTTAGTTTATAATTTGATCTCGCGATATAAACAGTGAACAAGTAAATAGTCTTAAGTAAATAAACAGTAGTGAAGTGTTTATATAAATTATTCTAAGTCAATATACTGTGTATCTAATATAAGTAAATTAGTGAATAAATGAATTAAGTGAGTAAACCTACTGTGCGTATGAATTTATCGCACCCGTCGTAATAAAATAAATAAAAAAAAAATATTACAGTACGATGCTAATGTCACAAATGAACCGATTAATAGATCAATGGCAGAGGAAATATTCAAGCGACCAATGGATACGTTAATCTTTTCTAAGTGAGCAACTGGGTTGAAATTCACAAATAAGTAGAAATGGTTTGATCGTGATGGTGTCGTTGTACAGGACTTGGAACGAGCATTCACAGGAGGTATTACTTGCCATATGATCCCATTTAAAATTATCTTACCAAATGGCGGCCGTCTGTCATTTTGGATGATGGCGTCACGAAATACTATCTTAAATGTTGCATTTGTACCCTATTTCAGGCACCCAAACAATTATTGATTTAAGTTCTATGGTTCATGAGATAGATAGAGGGGGGAGGGGACTTTAAACGTAACTGTTCTGTATGTGTCTTTTTTAATGTACCAAAAAACCTTACGTGTTACATTTTTGAGGCCATTTTCGTATTTAGATAGATTCATTCTACTGTAGTCTATTCACCTTTATGTTACAACAAAAAATTTTTTTGTCTACCAGTGTAATCAGTGTATTTATTCTGGTGAAATTTACTGTTGCGACTCTTAGTCTATGAAATCTACTCATATTACTTTTTTAAATGAAACTAACTGTTAGTTCCACAATATATTGCAAACGAAACATTGCAAGACAGAAACACACCCCAAGTTAGAAGACATTGGCAGTTTTACCCGAGTCAATGCCCCAACGTTCGATGGAAAAATGTCGTGGACGAATTATGTGAAACAGTTTAAAGCAGCCGCTAGAGTGAAGAATAATTGGTCCGATAAGGAAAAAGCAGTGAACCTAACTATAGCGCTTCGGGGAGATGCCTTAGATGTACTTCAGACGATACCGTTTGAAGAAACGGATGACTTGAGCAGCTGAAGAAGAGGTTGGACATGCGATATGGTCATGAACATCTAGAACATTTGTACCAATCTCAGCTGAAGAACCGAAGGCAGAAACGTGATGAATCCCTTCAAGAATATGAAGTGGACATTCCCCGACTAGTTCGATTTGCTTATCCGTCAGCACCAGAGAACATGATGGAATGTCTGGGCATCCAGGCCTTTATTGATGGCTTACGTGACCCCGATATGCAGAGGACGCTTCATTTAGCCCATACGAAAACATTATTCGACGCATTGACCGCTGCTCTTGAATATGAAGCAGCAACGAAGGCTTTGAGATATAACAAAATTAGGACCATCCAAGAAGAAGGTGACGAAGACAGATTTGACCAGTTCGTCAGTTTAATAAAAAGTATGATGGACAAGAAGCCGAAGAAAATCAGGTGCTGTAATTGTGGCGAGCTAGAGCATGCACGCAGTTCGTGTAAGCGTCTTACGATTCCTGCAAACCAAGAACCTCTTAAATGCAAAGCAGCCACGAAGAGCTCGCGGTACAACAAAGGTAGGACCATGCAGGAAGAAGATGACGATGACAAACTTGACCAGATCGTCGACTTGTTGATAGGTATGGCAGAGAAGAAGTCGAAGATGATCGAATGCCGGAAGAGTGGCGAGCCAGAGCACGTACGCAGTCCGTCTAAGCGCCCCAAGACCCCTGTAACCCAAGAACTCCAGTCACAGGAGAAATCATCCAGCTGATGTGAATCACCGGAAAGCCAACTCTTTGCCTAGACGGCCATGCCCTATAGACTATTCGCAATTCAACAGGTCGAAATCTAAGGAACTTGCAGTTTCAAGAATTACACTAGTCAATGAAGAATGGTCACCCACCAGGATCAGAGAAGATCAGGAGAATGATCCTTGCCTAAAGAAGATTCGGCAGTGGAAGGAATAAAATCGGCGACCTACCTGGCAAGAAGTGTTAAAGTTTCCACCGAAACTCAAGGCGTATTGGGCTCAGTGGGACTCCCTAGTCCTGGAAGAAGGGCTGTTGAAAAGAGTCCTTGAAAACGATGATGGTTACAAGATGAGGAGACGGCTAGTTATCCCTAGAGCGGGAGTAGCTGAGGTACTGAAGAAGTTACACGACAGTCCATCGGGAGGTCATCTGGGAGTGTAGAAAACCCTTCAGCGAGTCCGTGAAAGGTTTTATTGGATGAACAGCTCCTACGATGTGAATGACTGTAAGAAATGTACGACTTGTGCTACGAGTAATGGACCACATCCCAAGAGAAAGGCGCTTATGAAACAGTATAATGTTGGAAGCCATTTCGAAAGGATTGCTTTAGATATCGCTGGGCCATTTCCGACGACAGAAAATGGTAGCAAATACATACTGGTTGTAATGGATTATTTCACAAAGTGTGTGGAAATTTACGCTTTCCCGAATCAAGAGGCCACAACTGTCGCGGATGTATTGGTGAAAGAATTTATCAGCCGATATGGAGTGCCATTTGAAGTCTACAGTGACCAGGGAAGAAATTTCGAAAGCCATCTATTCCAGGAGATTTGTGGAAAGCTGGGAATGAAGAAGACCAGAACAACAGCATTACATCTACAGTCAGATGGAATGGTCGAGAAAATGAACAGGACTATTGGATAATACCATATTCGCATTGGCTTATCGATCTGCCGTCAATGAGTCAACGGGTGAAACACCTGCGAAAATCCTGTTTGGACGTAAAATGAGACTTTCTTGTGACAGAGAATTTGGCCGTCGGCCTGGGAAAGATTTAGCAGGAGAAGACTACGTGATCCAATTGAGAAGAAGGCTGGACGATATTCATGAATTAGTTCGAACCAATCTTCAAGTAGCCAGCGATAGAATGAAAAGTCGGTACGACACGCAGGCCACGGTAGGCGGTTTTTTAGAGAAGGGGACAAAGTATGGTTACACAACCCGACGAGGAGAAAAGGATTTTCTCCAAAATTACAAAAATCCCTGTAATGTCCATACTTAATCAAGAAAAGGATCAATGATGTTATATATCGCATAAACAAGATCCCCAACGGAAAACCAAAAGTAGCTCACCAAAACCGATTAGCGCCATTCGAAGGAGACCATGACCTAGAGAAAGGTGTAAACCATATTCGAGATGTGTCTGACCCTACCTTCGATGAATTTATGGGCGCGTATGGAGGTACCGGGAAAGCTAGATATGGAGTTACTTCAGAACAACGACAAGATTTTTTCACTCTCCCGGAAGATTATTCACTGGCATACAACTTCCCCGCCCGTATCAAGAACGCACAAGGGTTGGTATCCGTCTTTCGAAAGAAGTTGGGGCAATTAGAAAAACTTGAAGACCTGATTCCAGCCCCTGGCAAGACACTGAAACTGAAACATAATTAGCGGTACGTCTTCTACATGGTAACTAAAGATGAATTTAAAGATCGATCTACCTACCGCGATGTGTGGGAAGCACTTCGTAACCTCCGAGACCATGTGAAGAAACTGGCTATGCCTAAGATAGCGAGTAACCAGTTGGATTGGCGAGTCATCAGGAACATGGTAGAGGTTATCTTTCGAGATACCGGTGTCCAGATTTTAATTTGCAGCTACAACCCCCGTTATCAGTATCCGATGAAGACGGTGCCCTGCAATTTCCATAAGATCGGAAAGTGTAGAAATGGGACCAGTTGCCGATACAAACATCCAGTTTCGGCTACACAAAAGTTCCAGGAGGAACTGCCATTTAAGGAGGGGGTAATGTTACGAAACAGCACACTGGTATAGACCCTGTATCCGACTCTGTCTGAGCCATGTATGAAAGTTAATTTTTTGGTGGGTGCGCAGGAATTTCTTAGAATTGTTTTTGATTGTGACTATCTTATCTAGAATTTGTTTTTGTGACAAGTCTTATCTAGAAAATACGAGAGCCAATTGTTTTTGTGTAAGCCGCAATCTAGAATTATCTAATAAAAAAGGAACTAATATATATATATATATATATATATATATATATATATATTTAAAGGACCGACCAGCGGAGAAGTTCAGTTTAGTCGATAAAGTGATCTCGACAAATTAACAAGAATACACCGAAATAGCGAACAGTAAAGTGTTGATATAAATTAACAATTAAGGTTGTGTGTATATAAATTAAATTTAAGTGAATAGTTAAGTATATATAAATTAGGTGTTAGTGAGTAGTTTAGTGTTTAAATAAATTTGTAAGTAGCCATACCGTGTGTTTAAAGTTTATCCCACACGTGATAAAAACGTTTCAATAAATAAGAAAAACATAACAATACCTTTAGCAACGAATACAACAATTTCTTTTTATACAGAAAGTAATGTGAGTACAAAATTGTTAAATGTAAAATCCAAAAATATCCCCATTGAAGAAGTCTGGTATATATAAACTTAAATGATCAAAATGTAATGCTGTCTATTTGGGTCAGACCCTTTTTGAAATACGATACAGTGAACAATTACGAGCATACAGATTAAAACAACTAGAGAAATCCCACTACGCAAAATATATACTTGACACCAATCATTCATGACACCTAACAGAGAACTAGAAGTGCTGCATATTTGTGAAAAGAAACAAGAACTGGATTTCCTTGAAGAATTGGAAATTAGAAGACATTTAAGAAACCCACAATATGAAGTTGTCAATGAACAGATAAATGTAGGCAATTCTCCGCTTTTAAACTATTTTCTTAAGTAATAACTTTTTTTTAAACAGTAAAATCATTTTTATTTATACTTACAAAAAATAATCCAAGTGTTCAGTCGACATATTTCCACGTTGCAAAATCTCGAAAAAGTAAAGGTTTTAAACGTTTCCAAACTGAAAACTAGAACAATGTCCAGCATTACAATAAAATGTTCAACAAATAGATCGGGTCCATTATCTTGATCTTGATCGAATTATCATAATTAAAAGCTTCTTATAGCTTGTTCTCATGCTAGAATAATGAATTTTACAATCAATATAATTTTTAATTGATGTATGCATTGATAAGAATACAATGAATATATAAATAAATTTTGCATAAAAAACCAAATAAGACATTGGTTCACAATGAAAATATACAATTTAAAAACTAATAAAAAAAATTATTAAACTTAAAGGTGGGGCTTTGTGTCATCTTGTTCATAGAAGAGAACAGATGCTTCTCCACTGACTAAAGATTTCCACGATATTAATAGCACCCTTGAATCGTTATATTCGTGCCACTGTCCCGTGTAGGGATGTCGGCAATATGCTGTGTAGTGGCCATTGTAAGTGGTTCCACTGTGATTTGATATAGCGTAGAGGTTGTACATACAAGGTGCCACATTATCAGACGCGTAATGGCTCATATCAAGCCCTTCTATTGTAAAATATAGTGCAACATTAAGTTTTCCGCTAAATCTTTCTGTTTGCGAAAAGCGCTTCAGGTGAATAACCAATATTTTCGGAAATTTATGAATTGAGAATGATTTAGTGCATTGTCTTCGTTCCTAACATTTCGAACATATTGGTTTCTCATCACCGTCGAGTGTTTCTTTTCTTGTAAACGAATCTAAACATTGTGAAAGTCGTAATTCACCTGTTCCTTGGGGTATGGAAAGGGATAAATCCCAAAAGGGATCGTAGGTAACTTAACAGTGACCACAGTGTTTGCACTTGAATGTTGATTTTAATTGACCGACAAAGCTAACCACAATCTTGGAGTTGTCCATTCTCAGATATATCAACCAAGATTCTTGTGCTTTCTCAAGGTCACTAAGTTTGTCATCAATTTCTTTTAAAACGGGATTTGGTTTTTCATATACCTGGTTGACATCTTCGTGAAGTCCTGCTAATAGATAACGAAGAAACTCCTGTGTATCATGTTGAGTGTATCCCATGAACCTTGAAGTATATCGCTGAATCTGACTTTTCAAGGATATTGTATTAACCACTCTGTCTGAACCGTCTTCAGACCAAAGCTCTTGAATAACTTCAGCAAATGCTTTAATTAGTGCTCCTTTCAAGCTAGATATGTTTATGTTAATATCTCTTATGCGTCTTTCTTTAGATATTCTAATAACCACCTTGTGTTTGATAGGAATTAGCTACTACTATTCATGAAACATGTGTTACTAATATTTTTGAGGCCTTTGAGACCCAAAGATTTTTGGGGAATACCCTTCATGGATCTGATTGTGGAGATATTGTTAAGAGCTCTTTCGCAACTATTATCATTGTCCGAATAATCTCGGATTCTATTATTGTCTTTCTCACTTGATCGGCGTGATAAGGAATTTGAATTGATGTTGTTTGCTATTGAATTGGATGGATATATTGCGGTTTTGGAAAGTTTGGTTGATGTCGATAGATCATTGGTCTGGTTCACTTTGTTAATATATTCCTTGTTATCTACATCATTTTTAGACGTGTACTTTTGTTCTTGTTAAGTTTCATCCCCTTTCTGAAAATCTTTAATCGAAAATGAAATGTATGAAGAGAAGTTGTTAACTCTAGGATTATTTTTAGGAAGTGAATTGATGATTATTGATTCCTCAGTTACTACGGCCCTATCGACTTCTGGCCCATTATTTTTTTCTACGTGTGCATTCTCTTCCAATTTTGAATTTGACTGCAAAACATCGGGGTTGTTTTGACACTTGTTGGAGGCAATGTCAATTTTTTTTGGTCACCGAAACATTAATACTACATTTTTTAACTCTGGTTGATATTGCTGTTGTACTTGTGGTTTCACTCCATTGGTCACATCAGATATTTTGGATCTAACCTCAGTTGTCTTATTGGTGAGGTTAGTACCATTTTTTACTGTTCTGGAGAGTTTGTCATTAAAATTTTTACTCAAATCGGCTACTGATACGTGAGATATTTTGGATCTAACCTCAGTTGTCTTATTGGTGAGGTTAGTACCATTTTTTACTGTTCTGGAGAGTTTGTCATTAAAATTTTTACTCAAATCGGCTACTGATACGTGATTTCCGTTATCATCTTCATCAGACAAATTGTCTGTATTAGTATTGTTAGAGTATGCCATACTGTTAGCATAAATACCTTCCATTTGGTCGTTTACCTTTTTATTTGATGTCTTCAACTCTATTGGGGGTGAACCAGTTTTATATTTTGTTTTGGTCAAAGATAATTTATTGCGCATAGGTATCGCATCATTCTCTAGCATAGTCATCCTCTTCAGTATTCCTACTGATGGGACATCATCTGGCTGGTGGTTATCTATAGTTTTCAGTACACTGAGGCCCAAAAGCTTTTTGGAGGCATAATTTATAAAATTGTCAACGCATGTATTATCAGAAGGCACACATTCTGAAGAAGAGAATGAAGATGTTAAATAAGAATTTCGGAAAAAGGAAAAATTACATGTTTTAGGGTCAGTAATGTGAGAAAGTTTGAAAGTGGTAGAAGTATTAGGTTTCTTATGATTAGGTTTCATAAAAAGTTCTTCTAGAGGCTTAGAACGGGGAACGTACCGAGAAAAGATGAAGCGTTTCCTCTTTGAATTGCAATACTTATTTGTTGTATAAAGAACAAAGTTGCTCTTGAATCATTGGTTTCTACTGATATTTTTTTACCGATTTCTGTAATGAATTAGCTTCATGACCGAAAACACCAGAGGTTTCAATTGCTACAGGAATAATGTAATGTTTTTCTAATTTATTTAAACAATAAACGGGTGGGATAAATTGAAAACACACGGTATGGCTACTTACTAATTTATTTAAACACTAACTCACTAACACTTAATTTATATACTTAACTAATCACTTAAATCTAATTTACATGCACACAAACTTGATTATATTAGCACTTTACTGTTCGGTGTATTTCTGTTTATTTCTCGAGATCACTTTATCCACTAAACTAACTCTTCCTGATCAGTCCCTTATATATTAAAGCCATTTTTACTAGTAAATTCCGGACTGCGGCTTAAATAAAAACAATTGATTCTGGCCTTTTCTAGATAACTCTGGTCACAAAAACAATGTTTACATAAGTTAGTCGTAAACTCGTAAACAGTTTTTTATAACTGCGTATCCGCCATAATTTTAACTTTTATACCTGGCTTAGACAGAGTCGGCTTTAGGGACTATACCAGTGTGCTGTTTCGTAACATTACCCCTCCTTAAATGGAAGTTCCTCCTGGAACTTTTGTACAGCCGAGACTGGATGTTTGAATCGGCAGCTGGCCCCATTTCTACACTTTCCGATCTTATCGAAATAGCAGGGCACTGTCTTCATCGGATACTGATAACGGGGGTTGTAGCTGCAAATTAATATCTGGACACCGGTATCTCTAAAGATAACTTCTACCATGTTCCTGATAACTCGCCAATCCAACTGGTTACTCGCTATCTTAGGCATAGCCAGTTTCTTCACGCTGGATTGTAACACATGGTCTCGGAGGTTATGAAGTGCTTCCCACACATCGCGGTAGGTAGATCGATCTTTAAATTCATCTTTAGTTACCACGTAGAAGACGTACCGCGAATTATGTTTCAGTTTCAGTGTCTTGCCAGGGGCTGGAATCTGGTCTTCAAGTTTTTCTAATTGCTCGAACTTCTTTCGAAACACGGTTGCCAACCCTCGTGCGTTCTTGATACGGGCGGGGATGTTGTATGCCAGTGAATAATCTTCCGGGAGAGTGAACAAATCTTGTTGTTGTTCCGAAGTGACTCCATATCTAGCTTTCCCGGTACCTCCATACGCGCCCATAAATTCATCTAAGGTGGGGTCAGACACATCTCGAATAAGGTTTACTCCTTCCTCTATGTCATGGTCTCCTTCGAATGGCGCTAGTCGGTTTCGGTGAACTACTTTTGGTTTTCCGTTGGGGATCTTGCTTAGGCGATATAAAACATCATTGATCCTTTTCTTGATTAAGTATGGACCTTCCCAGGATTTTTGTAATTTTGGAGATATCCTTTTGTCCTCGCCGGGTTGTGTAACCATACTTTGTGCCCTTCTTTAAAACCGCCTTCTGCCACCTGCGTGTCGTACCGACTTTTCATTCTGTCGCTGGCAACTTGAATATTTGTTCGAACTAATTAATGAATATCGTCCAGCCTTCTTCTCAATTGGATCACGTAGTCTTCACCTGCTAGATCTTCTCCAGGCCTACAGCCAAATTCCAGGTCACAAGGAAGCCTCATTTCACGTCCAAACAGGATTTTCGCCGGTGTTTCACCTGTGGACTCATTGACGGCAGATCGATAAGCCAATGCGAATAGGGAAAGATACTGGTCCCAATCTCTCTGATGGCTGGATACTACTTTGGACAGGTATTTTCCAATAGTCCTGTTCATTCTCTCGACCATTCCATCTGACCGTGGATGTAATGCTGTTGTCCTGGTCTTCTTCATTCCCAGCTTGTCGCAAATCTCCTGGAATAGATGGCTTTCAAAATTTCTTCCCTGGTCACTGTGGACTTCCAAGGGCACTCCATATCGGCTGATGAATTCTTTCGCCAATACATCCGCGACAGTTGTGGCCTCTTGGTTCGGGATAGCGTAAATTTCCACCCACTTTGTGAAATAATCCATTACAACCAGTATGTATTTGCTACCATTTTCTGTCGTCGGAAATGGTTCAGCGATATCTAAAGCAATCCTTTCGAATGGGCTTCCAACATTATATTGTTCCATAGGTGCTTTTCTCTTGCGATGTGGTCCATTACTCGTAGCACAAGTCGTATATTTCTTACACCAGTCCTTCGCATCGTCGGAGCTGTTCATCCAATAAAACCTTTCACGGACTCGCTGAAGGGTTTTCTTCACTTCCAGATGACCTCCCGATGGACTGTCGTGTAACTTCTTCAGTACCTCAGCTACTCTTGTTCTCGGGATAACTAGCTGTCTCCTCATCTCGGAACCATCATCGTTTTCAAGGACTCTTTTCAACAGCCCTTCTTCCAGGACAAGAGAGTCCCACTGAGCCCAATACGCCTTGAGTTTCGGTGAAAACTTTAATACTTCTTGCCAGGTAGGTCGCCGATTTTCTTTCTTCCATTGCCGGATCATCTTCAGGTGAGGATCATTCTCCTGATCTTCTCTGATCCTGGTGGGTGACCATTCCTCGTTGACTACTGTAATTCTTGAAACTGCAACTTCCTTAGATTTCGACATGTTGCATTGTGAATAGTCTACAGGGTATGACCGTCTAGGCAAATAGTTGGCTTTTCGGTGATTCACATCAGCTGGATGTTCACCCCTGTCTGATTTCCCCTGTGACTGGCGTTCTTGGGTTACAGGAGTCTTGCGGCGCTTAGACGGACTGCGTACGTGCTGTAGCTCGCCACACTTTCGGCATATGATCTTCTTCTGCTTCTTGTCTGCCATACCTTTCAACAAGTTGACGATGTGGTCAAGTCTGTCATCGTCACCTTTTTCGTGCATGGTCCTACCTTTGCTGTATCCCGAAGCCAACGTGGCTGCTTCATATTCAAGAGCAGCAGTCAATGCATCGACCAATGTTTTAGGATGGGCTAATCGAAGCGTCTTCTCCATATCGTGGTCACATAAGCCGTCAATAAAGGCCTGGATGCCTAAGCATTCCATCATGTTCTCTGGTGCTGATAGATAAGCAAATCGGACTAGTCGGGCAATACCCATTTCATACTCTTGAATGGGTTTGTCACGCTTCTGCCTTCGATTCTTCAGCTGGAATCTGTACAACAATCTTCTTCCTGCATGGTCCTACCTTTGTTGTAGCGCGAGCTCTTCGTGGTTGCTTTGCATTTAAGAGGTTCTTGGTTTGCAGGAGTCGTAGGACGCTTACACGAACTGCGTACATGCTGTAGCTCTCCACAATTACAGCACCTGCTTTTCTTCGGCTTCTTGTCTACCATACCTTTCAACAAGTTGACGATTTGGTCAAGTCTGTCATCGTCACCTTCTTCCTATATGGTCCTACCTTTGTTGTATCCCGAAGCCATCGTGGCTGCTTCATATTCAAGAGCAGCTGCCAATGTGTCGACTAATGTTTTCGGATGGGCTAAACGGAGCGTCCTCTGCATATCGGGGTCACGTAAGCCATCAATAAAGGCCAGGATGCCCAGACGTTCCATCATGTTCTCTGGTGCTGACGGATAAGCAAATCGAACGAGTCGGGCAGTATCCACTTCATATTCTTGAAGAGTTTCGTCATGTTTTCGCCTTCGGTTCTTCAGCTGGAATCTGTACTAATGTTCCAAATGTTCGTGACCATATCGCATGTCCAACCTCTTCTTCAGCTGCTCAAAATCATCCGTTTCTTCAAGCGGTATCGTCTGAAGTACATCTAAGGCATTTCCCCGAAGCGCTATAGTTAGGTTCACTGCTTTCTCCTTATCGGACCAATTATTCAATCTAGCGGCTGCTTCAAACTGTTTTACGTAATCTTTCCATCGAACGTTGGGGCCTTCACTCGGGTAAAACTGCCAATATCATCTGTCTTGGGTTGTGTTTCTGGCTTGCAGATCTTCTTTTCTTCTGCTGAAGTGTCTTGTGTTCTTAAATCGGCAATCTTTATCTCTAACTCCTTGATTTTCTCGTCCATCTGATTTTCGATCGTTGTCATCTTATTCTCGATTTTAGAGACGAAATTTCATTTTCAACGTCAGCGGCTATGTCGTTTTTCATTAATAAGATATCGGCAGATATATCGTTCTTCAAAGTAGAAATCTTCTCGTCTATGTTCTCTTCCATGGCAGAAATCTTCTCGTCCATGTTAGCAGAAATATTACCAGAAATTGACGAGATTAAGGTGGAAGCCTCGTCATTAAAAAAAACTGTTTCTGGATCAAAGCCGTCATTTTCCAGTGCCACTTTAAGTCTTTCTACTAATTCACTTTTCTTATCGGACGTTTCCAACTCACGATCTTCCAATTCTGCTCTTAATTCCGCCACTTTCAGATCCCTTAATCTCTTGGCCATTTTTACGTAGATTTATATTACCCCACACCTGACACCAATGTAATGTTTTTCTAATTTATTTGAACAATAAACGGGTGGGATAAATTGAAAACACACGGTATGGCTACTTACTAATTTATTTAAACACTAACTCACTAACACTTAATTTATATATACTTAACTAATCACTTAAATCTAATTTATATGCACACAAACTTGATTATATTAACACTGTTCGGTGTATTTCTGTTTATTTCTCGAGATCACTTTATCCACTAAACTAACTCTTCCTGATCAGTCCCTTATATATTAAAGCCATGTTTACTAGTAAATTCTGGACTGCGGCTTAAATAAAAACAATTGATTCTGGCCTTTTCTAGATAACTCTGGTCACAAAAACAATGTTTACATAAGATAGTCGTAAACTCGTAAACAGTTTTTTATAACTGCGTATCTACCATAATTTTAACTTTTATACCTGGCTTAGACAGAGTCGGTTTTAGGGACTATACCAGTGTGCTGTTTCGTAACAATAAAAATGTAAATGTTCTCCAAATTTTTGTATTTATGGATTTTAAAGATCAGCAGATATAGTTTTCCGGGTTTTCTTTATCATTGCACAGTTATACTGATCTTAAATGTGAAAAAGATATCCACGATATCCCCATAGGGCTTATACTATTTATAATATCATATCTTCTTTTTTCTATTCATATATAACAAGTCAATCACAAGGTAGGTTACTTCTTGGTCCAGCCAAAAATAATAATAAACATCAGTTAGGCATCACTTCTGTCATTCTGACGATGATATTTATATCGAAACAATTGTCAATTTAGTGTTTTTAAATGAAACTCACGGTCTCTAGTTAATTCCACAATACAATAAAAGTTATTGAAAATTCTAAAAAATTGACAATTGTTTCTATAAATCAATATCATCGTCATAATGAGTAGATTCCACGAAGTAATGACAGAAGTTACATTTCATTTTATGCCTACCTGATGTTTAGTAGTTATCTTTGGCTAGACCAAGAAGTAACCTAACTTCTGATTGGCTTAATATATGTTTATAGAAAAAAGAAGAAGATGTGATATTTCATTAATTGTCAATTTCTTAGATTTTTTAACATCTTTTCAATATATTGTGGAATTATATAGAAACAGTTAGTTTCATTTAAAAAAGATTATGTTAGTGAATAAATTTGTTCTCTTTCCATCATAAAATCTTGGTTTGTTTTCATGTTTATCAAGCATAGAGCGGACGACAATAATAAGTTTTTATTTTTATTAATGTTCAAGGTCCAACTCATCAAATTATAAGCTCATGTGATTGTACAGAAGATACATTTACAAACGTTCAAAAGCTTACAGAGAATAACGTTTATCCATCTGAATTATCTTCATGTGAATGCGAAAGAATTGATGAAAATTTGGAATTTCTAAAATGCAGTAGAAGAAAAGGTGAAAGTTAGTTTTTTGTTGATATTTTTCAATGTAGGTACCTACTAAAAAGGCAAATGAAGAAATTAGGGACTTTATAATTTTTTTCATTAATTACTGTGTGAAAAGTGTAAAAAATAATTCTTTATTGCATGAATTGGCGAGAGGGGAGAGAGCGAGTGTTTTTAAACGCTAGTTTATGCAATAATAGTATATTACGTAACGTGTGTTGTAAGAAGCATTTTACGCACGAATGGAAAAGTTACACACGAAGCTGCGTAGCGGCGAGTGCGTATTTCCGTAAGTGCGTAAAATGCGTTACGACACGTGTTACGTACTATACTTTACCTACGACGTACTTGTACCTATATTAATAGTATCATTAATAATACTTTAACAACATCAACAATAAGGTATTTTTGATAATTTTATTGTAGAACATTTAAGTACATAATATAATAATTGTTTATAGTAACAGTGGAGTTGTTAAATACAAAGACATTTGTTAATTGAACAGAACTGTACTCGCACACAAATCATTTATAAGGTTAATAAAATGCGAAGTTTTTATGGTTGTTTGCAAATCGCTATCACGGCCTACTTAATTTTGATTGTTTGATGGCTTATACCATATTGTGTTTGTTTACTGATATTAGGATTCATTCAGACAGCTAACAGATGCGGGTTGAAGCATCCGGAGCAAATCATCATATAATTCCTAATAACTCTTAATATTAAATGCTATCATATATCTAATGAATGTTATCTACCATTTATATTTAGAATTGTAACACTTATTTTACATATTAGTGTTTTTAAATGAAACTCAAGGTCTCTAGTTAATTCCACAATATAATACAAGTTATTGAAAATTCTATATTGTGGAATTAACTAGAGACCTTGAGTTTCATTTAAAACACTAATATGAGCATATTCCACGAAGTAAGGGTCGAGACAGTCAACTTATTTTACAAATAACTATTTTTACATGTGTGCCTTACAAAATTTTATCTTCGATCGTGCAACAATTTTCAAAGATTTTCATATGAGTAGTACTTAACTTTTCGGGGTTTTGATCGCTTATTACTCAAACAGTCTTGGAAATAGAAACATGTGGTTACCGCCAATTTTAATCAAATTTATAAAAGTTTTATTGTCATTAATGGGATCGGAATTAACACGGCGTTTTTTAGGCATATTTTTTTTGTTATTTTAACTGGAACACCCAGTATATTTTTAGCCTAACAAAAAGCACAACCTTTAAGCCTTCTAAATATATTTAGTTTGTGCCACTTTTTTCGGAAATTATGGCCTACAATTTAAGTTTTAGAACTTTAAGCATTTTCTAAGAAAATGTATCGTAAATGTTCATAAAATTAACAATATTAAACTTAAAGACATTTAACAAAACTTTCGAAATTGTATCATTGGACTTTTATACGTATACATTCGCCATCTTTTAAATAAGTTTCGATAACTAGCGGAACATTTGGAAGTAGATTTATAATTTTTAGGCTCATTTCGGAATAAATTTTTGGGGATTTTTGGTAATTGTTGGTAATTTTTGGTAACTATTGGTAATTTTTGTTAATCTTTGATGATTCTTGATAATTTTTGATAATTTTCAATAATTTTCGGTAATTTTTGGTATTTTTTGGTAATTTTTGGTAATTTTTGGTAAATTTTTAGTAATTTTTGGTAATTTTTGGTAATTTTTGGTAATTTTTGGTAATTTTTGGTAATGTTTTATGATCTTTGATGATTTTTGATATTTTTTTGATAATTTTTGATAGTTTTTGGTAGTTTTTGGTAATTTTTGATGATTTTTGATGATTTTTGGTAATTTTTAGTGATTGTTGGTGATTTTGGTGATTTTTGGTAATTTTTGGTGATTTTTGTTGATTTTTGTTAATTTTTGGTAATTTTTGGTAATTTTTGGTAATATTTGGTAATATTTGGTAATATTTGGTAATATTTGGTAATATTTGGTAATATTTGGTAATTTTTGGTAATTTTTGGTATTTTTTGGTAATTTTTGGTAATTTTTGGTAATTTTTGGTAATTTTTGGTAATTTTTGGTAATTTTTGGTAATTTTTGGTAATTTTTGGTAATTTTTGGTAATTTTTGGTAATTTTTGGTAATTTTTGGTAATTTTTGGTAATTTTTGGTGATTTTTGGTAATTTTTGGTAATTTTTGGTAATTTTTGGTAATTTTTGGTAATTTTTGGTAATTTTTGGTAATTTTTGGTAATTTTTGGTATTTTTTGGTAATTTTTGATAATCTTTGATGGTTCTTGATAATTTTTGATAATTTTCAATAATTTTCGGTAATTTTTGGTATTTTTTCGTAATTTTTGGTAGTTTTTGGTTATTTTTGGAAACTTTTGGTCATTTTTGGTAATGTTTTAGGATCTTTGATGATTTTTGATATATTTTGATAATTTTTGATAATTTTTAGTAATTTTTGATAATTTTTGGTAATTTTTGGTCATTTTTGGTAATTTTTGGTATTTTTTGGTAATTTTAGGTAATTTGTGGTAGTTTTTGGTAATTTTTAGTAATTTTTGATAATCTTTGATAATCTTTGATGATTCTTGATAATTTTCAATAATTTTCGGTAATTTTTGGTAATTTTTGGTAATTTTTGGTAATTTTTGGTAATTTTTGGTAATTTTTGGTAATTTTTAGTAGTTTTTGGTAATTTTTAGTAATTTTTGATAATCTTTGATGATTCTTGATAATTTTCAATAATTCTCGGTAATTTTTGGTAATTTTTGGTAATTTTTGGTAATTTTTGGTAATTTCTGGTAATTTTTGGTAATTTCTGGTAATTTTTGGTAATTTTTGGTAATTTTTGGTAATTTTTGGTAATTTTTGGTAATTTTTGGTGATTTTTGGTAATTTTTGGTAATTTTTGGTAACTTTTGGTAATTTTTGGTAACTTTTGGTAATTTTTGGTAATTTTTGGTAATTTTTGGTAATTTTTGGTAATTTTTGGTAATTTTTGGTAACTTTTGGTAATTTTTGGTAATTTTTGGTAATTTTTGGTAATTTTTGGTAATTTTTGGTAGTTTTTGGTAATTTTTGATGATCTTTGATGTTTTTGATTGTGTTCAACGTCCAATTGTAAGTAAGGTTTAATTGACTGGATATTACTGTGTCCAGTAATTTTAATTAGCCGCTGTTCACCAACTCCTTCTTTGGCCAAATTAGGAACAACTATTGCTCTTGCAGAATGGTTGCTGATTTTTACTTTTTTAATGTCAATTCCTATATCAGAGGCTGATTTAAACCATGAAGATATAATGTTCTTACCAACAGGACTGTCCTTGTGCCATCCATTCGAATTGTGTTGACTCTAGTATGGATTTGAAGTTAAGAGCAATCTGTCGGTTTTAATAAGATTTCCCCTTTTTTCAATCAACTTCTTAAACAAGCGAACGGTACCCATCTGTGGATTTTCGACATTTCTAATCAACCATTTACTATGCGACAACTTTTTGACAACTTTTTGGAGTTTTAGAGTATATTGGGCTATACTCTATTCGACTTGTTGGATTTCCTAATTTATCAGTTTGAATTGAATACAGGCAGAATATCCCTCCCCTCCTCTCCATGCCAACTCATGTGAAACTATGTGGACAAATTTACGCTGCAAACCATTTAGATTATCTTCATCCCACATTTCAACAATTTTTTATATTCGTCACTGGTTAAGGCTGAGGCACTCACTTTCTTTTTAATGGATTGCTCTCCATTTCGCTTAGCATCCCCAGCTGCTTCGGCAGTCGCAAATTCCACATCAGAAAACGGATTAAATTTTATTTTCTATTTTTCATAATAAATTTCTTGTAATTGCTTAGCAGTAGAGTTCCACATAATTTTAACAATACTTTCCTTTTAAACTTAAAAAAATTTCTTTTTACTTAACTTATGTCAACAACAAAAATACCTTAGTCAAATCAATTTCAAATGTCCGGTTTGATTTATAGTTTTGTTCGAAAGTTTGGTGTAAATTTTTTTACCAAATATCAGACGCGCTAAAATTTTCCCTGTAAAATTTTTTGAGTCGAAGACAAATTTTAGCTCTTGTCATAATATAAGTGAAAATAGTAAATATAGAGAATTTTGTTTATATCAATGCGAATAAATAAATTATAAAATTTTGATAATTTCTTCAAAAACCGAATTGATCTGAGTAGCTCTCAACCTTTTATAAATTCCTCCATTATTTTTTAGACCAAACCAAAATAGGATTGGACAAATCAGCAAGTTGCCCATTAGTTTCTGTCAGAATATTTTGTAAAGAGCAATGGAGTTCCAAATCGAGCGAAGAGGGCATTTGTCAATCTGGTACTTCAAATATCAATCAAAAGAACCCTAGTAGAAAACAGTCGATAGCTAACAACGAGAATCAATCAGAAAATACTGGGACGGTTGCAAAATATGTTTGTGATGAATCTAAGAAGAAAACTTGTGGAACCGTAAATAGAAAACAATGCTGCACATTCTCAAACCCAAAACAATCTCCCAAAATAAAAAGGTATTGTACCAACGAAGAGGTTAAATGTACAAAAAATGTAACTTTTTGCCAATCAGAAAATAAACAAAGCTGCAGATATAATGAGAATATATTGTCTTGCAGTCAAAACAGCATATGTCCTACAAATGTTAGATCTAGAAGTCAAACTTTATCTTGCCCATGTTATAAACGTCAAGATGAACAAGAACCACCAGTTACAGAGAGATTCTATAAACGTAGTTGTACCCAAAAATGCATCACCCAAGACATTGTTTTACAACTTCAATTCGTGTGCAATAAGGATGAAGAGGTACGTAAAGTAGTTATTCAAAAGTATAATGAAAGCAATAAAAGGGAAACTAAATCAAAAAAAGGAGATCGCGATTGTTCAAGAATGTAAATTCTTTAATTTCGTATATAATACTGTAGCTTTAAATATGTGAATTATTGCTAGTCTGACGGCTATCTGTTTGAGAATATAAATTCTTTTTGTATCCGCTTGATATTGTGTGAACTTCAACGGAATTGAAATCGGAAGGTAATCGCGAATTTAATTATTTCGGAAAAACGTTAAGTTTCGGTTTGATGAGGTAACCAATAGTAGCGACCGTATATCTCCACTTTGGTGTTACTTCAATACTGACTAAGAAACAGTATGTTTGACTTATGGACTTAACTTCACGTAAAAATGATGAGTTTCGACTTTTGAGTACACGTGCTTGACTTGAATACTAACTAAGAAACGATATGTTTGATTTAGTAACTAAGAAACGATGAGTTTCGCCTTTGAATACCCGTACTTGACTTGAATACTAACTAAGAAACAGTATGTTTGACTTAGTAACAGAGAAACTATGAGTTTCGACTTGGATTACACGTGTATGAGTTGAATATTAACTAAGAAACTGTATGTTTGATTTAATAATTTAACTTGACATAGAAACGATGAGTCTCGACTTTAAATACGCACTTGGCTCAAATACTAACTAAACAACGAGATGTCTGACGGTGAAATGTAACTCTCGGTGGGACGAGAGATCCCGACTTTGTTGCACAACTGAGCAACCGGTTAACTGTTTGAGTAACTTGGTAACTGACTTTCTTCACGCTGGAAGGTGTGTTGAATACAAAAACTTCAAGGGGGTGTGTTTTCATGAATATTGGGGGGGGCTAGGTAAATACGCCTTGGCGATTCGTGCTTATTGTTAAACCGGCCGGTACCATTGACAAGAATCAACAATGTAACACAGCCATTAGGGTTTATGGGTTTATTACAGGCATTCCGATACCTATATTTTCTTCAAAGATTCCGTGCATATTAACCGTGGCAGTTCAGAATTTAAAAACACAATGAATCTTACAAACATTACAATGACAATGAGATATTTCCAGTCAAAGGAATTCTGTTTCTATGGCGTTACAATTTTAACAACACTAAATAAAAATGGTATTATGAAACGTAATATTTTAATAAACACATAACAATGTCATAAGCATAAAATAAATTATACCTTTAAATTCACAACAATATCAAGCGGATACAAAATAAATTTATATTTTCAAACAGATAGCCGTCAGACTAGCAATAATTCACATTTTTAAAGCTACAGCTATATACACAAAATTAAAGAATTCACATTCTTGGATATACTCCCTCCGTTGACAGAATACGATCAACAAATAAGTTTTTAAGGTTTATAAAAGTTTAACTTCAGAGTCCGACGGTAGAATCGGAAGTAACGCTATCTTTTTCACATTTCGGACAACTGAAGATTTCGCGGTTTTACTAACTCAGTACGCACTACACTGTACGAGTATCACTACCTGGATAGCACTTCCGGATTCTTCCCACTGCCCATTGTAGGGTCGAATGTTGTCTTCTCGTAGTAAGACCACGGCCCTTCGGAAATTTCAGGACCGGTTTTTCCCATTTGGTACGAACAGTCAACTCGTTCAACTATTCTTTGCTCCACCGCGTCCAGAAATGCTGTGTATCTGCTGCCAATGAAACAGACGATTACTGGGAGCGGTTTTACAATTCCTATACTGATATGGTCAGGGGGGCGACTGAACTCGTATAGTTTTTGTTTGCAGAATATCAGCTGCATAACCTATTCTATTACGGTTCAAAAATGAACCATATTGGTATATAATCTGTAAGACAAATTTAAGATCAAATAATGAATAAATGTCTACATTGCATCAGTCATTTGAGTACTTATAATATTGACCCTCCTCGATATCCTTTATTTAGAGTTATTGAATGATGTTTCATACAAAATTACGTTTTTTGCAGTTTTTTATAATCTATTGTTAAACAGAACATTTGAACACTGAAACGAAAATATTTTACTAGCTAGGTGGGTATTTATTTTTTGAATAGAAAAGTCTTTATGCAACTCAATATTTTGAAAAGGCATAAGTATGTTGCTGATTTAAAAAATATTAAATAATATGTCTACAGCTAATTCAGCCGGTTTTGAAATATCAAGCTCTAAAGATTATAAAATAAATCACAGTGAATCCACGAATATCCCTGGATATCTGAAATATGGTTTAAAGTGTTTTTTTTATAGAATTCTTGCATAAAAAATTCTAAACACCCTTATCATAAAACTGAAACTAAATAAGTAGGAACAAAAATTGTTTATTGTTAACAAAATCAAAAGGCACATATTTGCATAAAACTGATACCAAATGAGTACATAATAATATAACTAAAAACTTATCTTTTCAGATTTTGTTGGACGTTGTCACGCGCTGTTGGGTTAATGTTTTTTCCTCCTACCCCTATAGAAAGTACACACTTTCCTTCCTCAAATCAGGGAGGAAACTCATACTTTTTCTCCCTAGGGAGGAAAGTATTTTTCCTCCCCCTCATTTCAAGTAAGTTGTAAACGATGAAACTTGTGAATTCATTATATTCATATGGTTTCCATAATTTCTAGAACATCCTGTATATCCTGTTTTTTGGTAAAAATTAAACATTAATGTTACTTCAACGTAGTTCTTCAATACAAATTTCAACTTCAGGAATCTTAGATATACGTTTTTTGAGTTCAGAATAAGAAAAGCATAGTATGCTGTGGCTCACTGACAGTAAACACGGCGATTGACTTTTGAGGTGCAAAGTCGCTACATTCATTAAACTTAGTTGAATTTTTGAAAAATGGAGAGCGATTCAAGTGATTTTGAATTTCCAAATACACCACCTAATATTAAGGAACAAGCCAACATAGCGTCATTAACCTTACTACCACAAAAATCTAAAGACAGGTATGAAGAACAATATGCACAATATAAGCAATGGGCTGAAGACAACAAGATACATAAATATTCAGAGTATGTTTTACTGGCATATTTTTCACTACAAGGAAAATCATTAAAAGCTTCAACACTTTGGTCTAAATATTCAATGCTACGCACAATGATACAAATGAAGGACAATGTCGATATTAAATATCCAAAGTTGATTGCATTTCTAAAACGTCAAAATGCCGGATACAAACCAAATAAAGCTAAAACTTTTACAAGAGAAGAAATAAATACATTCTTAATGGAAGCCCCCGATGATGTTTTTTTATTATTGAAGGTAAGAAATGAAATCCCATGCAAATAATTTAATTTTTGATATAAAATATTCATAGGTAGTCCTTGTTATTGGAATTTCTGGAGCATGTCGATGTGATGAGCTTATTAAAATGACTATGGATGATATTGACGAGAAAGACAATCTTTCAGTCATAAATATCCACACTTCAAAAACGTATAAACAACGAACTTTCGTTATCAATACTACAACAGGTAACGGCCCAAATTTTGTCCAAATCGTTAAAAAGTATATCTGTCTACGTCCTAAAACTGAGCATAAACGATAGTTGGTATGCTTTAAAGCAGGCAAATGTATAAATCAAGTGGTTGGCAAAAATAGTATATCCAAAATACCACAAAAAATTGCAGAATATCTCAATCTTCCAAATGCCGAACATTACACAGGGCACAGTTTCAGAAGAACTTCAGCAACTCTGATAGTAAACGCTGGTGGGGATATTTTAGCTCTAAAACAGCATGGCGGTTGGAAATCAACCAATATCGCAGAAGGTTATGTAGAACAATCTTACACAAAAAAAAGAAAAATTTCTGATCAAATTATGGGAAATAATGTAGAACCTGAACTTGATCAAAATCAGCCAAGCACTTCTAGAAGTTACCACCATTACAATGTGCTAAGCGAAAATATTTCAAATACTGAAGCTCCTGTACAAACCCTATCTTCTTCCAATGGTGTTCATATAAGTGCTGCTCAAAACTGCACATTCAATATTAACATAAATAATTCTAAAATATAGTTAAACAATACAATGTACTCAATTGTATAACATATATTGATAAATTTGTTTAATAAATAATTCTTGTGTTCTTAATTATATTCGTTACCTATTTGTGTCGTAAATAAATTTTCAAAAAAAGGTGGGTAGGAGGAAAAATCATATGTATCACATGGGAGTAAAGTGCTTTTTCCTCCCTTGGATGTAAACTACATCCTGCGGGAGGAAAAGTGGCACTTTCCTCCCTAGTAATACAAATAGCTATTTTGCACTGGATTCGTTTCTTTCTATGTTTAGGCTAATATTGTGAGATTTTCATTTTTTTTCTTCCCTTCGAGTTTGGATGGCCTTCCAGACTGTATGCGATTATTACCTCTAAGTCCCCTATCTTTTCTTCGGAATACAGCGGTTGGTTGTGCATGAATTTAATTTTTCGGCTCCTGTTAAATCGAGTTGTGTGGGAAAAAATGGACACAATTTGAGACGTCGTCTGAACTTTTTCCAGTGTAGTCACCATTTTTCTTAATACTGCGATATTGGAAGGGCATTGGTCTTTCTTCAATATTTCTGAAACTCGTGTAAATTCGGCTTGGATTCTATCAATGGCTGCGTTATAGTCTTGACTGATTGTTTCGGTAATTGGCAAATCAAAGGAGCTGTCAACAGTTTCAGGTTGCTCTGACTGAACAGTGTTATTATTTTCTGTGTAACACGTTTCACTGGTTTCCTCGAGATCAATTATTTCATCATAGAAAGCAGGTAAATATGTATCCCCTAAGGCAATTTTAGCAAAATCTTGCCGATCAGTTTTATTCAAAAACAAGGAATTTTTCAAAGAAAGTCCGTACTTTTGTTCAACTACACATAAATGCTTACAATATTGTCCTCCTTGGCCAAAATAACAAGTACAACACTCAGTTTCTATATTTACTTCGAAATAGTCTCTTTTGTGTTTAACACGGTATTTAAGATGGCTGATATGTGTTATTTCTTCAATATCGCTTATTTTACGAGAAAACTTATCATAAGCTAGAGTTAAATTTCATCCTCTTGCGTTTGCAAATTTTAGAAGTCTATGTTTGTGATAGTTTTCGAAAATCCCGGTGATGAAGTCGATAAAGGCACATATGCTGAATGCTTTGCATCGCTGTAATGTAATGTCCTTGAAAATCCTGATGAAAGCTTCACAGTAGTTGTTAGTATTGTTACCCCTGTGCAAAACATCACTACGAAAAGGTAAACACCATTCTTCTCGACGGCTCCAGGTATGTTCTAGATATGCCTTGGTATTTTTATAGTTGTTCAAAGTTGGATCGTTGAATAGTTGAAACATGAAGTTCTCTGCTTCTGAAGTAGTTTTAGCAAACAAAACATGACGAAATAACGTCATTATGGTCTTTGGGTCATCTTTCTGAATCTTATTGTTCGAATCCCATAGCCAGCTCCAAAAAGCTTGCGTTACATGAAAAATGCAGAGTAGCAAACGATATTTTGGAAATACTACTTTAAGTGCATTTCTTTCTGCAGTGTTATCGTCGGTCATAATAACTTGTGGCGCAAATGATTTATTACAAGTGGCTCCTAAGTATTGCTTAGCCATTTTTAGAGCGTATAAATAATCATTTTCTGATTTATTTTCATGAAGAATAACAGCTATTGGCAATGCTCCAATTTTTGTAGCTGCAAAAATAAAAGTGACTGAGGTGCTACTCTGGAAAAAAAACCACTGGTGCATGACCTGCTTTGAAAGCTCTTTTCATAACAGCAGTTATCAGAACAACAAGAAATGGATTTTCGTTAAGACACAAAAGGATATCCTGTTTTTGTAAGTCTTCCATTTTAATCTTGATTTTTCCAATAACACTTTGGTCATGCCTTCCTCCATATTTTTTAGACCTCCGTTGTTGATAGAAGTAGGTCACTTGTCTTTCTGTTGGATTCACTTGCGAATTTGCTAGAAGCACATTGATGTCATCATCACAATTCTCAGATAAAAAGAATTCATGATAATTCTTGGCTGCGTAAGCTGTCATACCAGATTCAAAATATCGGCGAAAAGTTTATTTTCTATCTTCATTGCATCGTAATAAGCTAAATGCTTGAGCAACCTGTATTCGGTGAGAATGTTCATAGTTTATATTGATAACTACATTCAAACCTTTTTTCAATAGGTTAGATCTTCTCAAAGTGACTTCAGTAATTTTTAGGAATTTTATGTTTATACTTGCCAAACACTCGTAATTTCTTGTACAACCTTTTTTCTTGGATACACGTTTATTCTTCTTGGCTAAATGACACACATAGAATTTGCGAAACTCACACACAATTATTGAGCTCTTTGTTTACAATCCAGTTAGTGTTTGTGCTACGCGAAAAGCTCTGAAGAAGGTTTCACATTTTTCCGTGCAATTTTCTCCTCTTATAAACTGAAATTTAGTCACAAAATGATCTTGATTTTTCTCCTGAAATTCAAAATAATGAATGTCACTGCCCACGATACTATTTATTACTGTTTTGGCCATTTCAGTACACTAAAAATCGTTAAACAAAAGATATTAAAGAAGCACAGTTTTATAACCTCAAATTAAACTATGTGCCGTTACACAATAATAAGAAGAGAGAGGGCAATCTTTTACCGCCAAACTGCTTACTGACAACTGAAATGGGCTAGATTTTGTGCCCGCAATAGCTAACAAAATGAACTTAACCAGTATGGTCAATTTTAGCACTGTAATAGATTAGAATGTGTAACTATTTTTTGCAAACAAAAGCTACTCGAGTTCAGTCACCATCTTAACTATATGGATATAGACTTTGTGAAATCGCTTACTGGGAGTGGTGCAATAATCACGACTTCGTAAGTTGGTCAGTGAATCGCTTATTAAAAATGGCCAGAAATAAGGGCGATATGATCGGTAGGGTCAGAGGAAATACTAGTTTTTATTTCGATAGGTCGTAGGTAAAAAGTTTGAACTTCTTCTCGGATGCCCGTATTTACAAATTCCATTAAGGTAGATAAGAGGTATGTCCCACACAGCTCTATTCTCGTTATTGTTATCGTCTTGATAGGTGCAACACGGGATTTAGCACATAACAATTGCACTTTACTGTTTCCTAAGTGATCAACAGTGCGTAAATAAACGCACGCGCCGTATGCCCTGTTATTTACATCGGAAAATCCATGTAATTGAACTTCTTTGACATCGGCGGTAATTACGGTACGTCAAAATGACAACAGATTAATTGACGGTAATTGTTGGCAATATGTTTGCCATTAGTGCTATTCAACACGACAATCGTTTACAATCATTTTCTGTCATTTAAAAAACAACACGTTCAACAATACATTTTCGATATCAATCGATCACTTTGATTATAATCGGTCTAAAATTATGATGCTATTGAAATCAATCGTAAATCGGAAGCATGTGATTGGTCGAAAAATGCAATGATCTACCGTTTGTCTATGGGTTATGTGATGTGAGTGATATTTTGCAATTGTATATTACATTTTTAGTTAACAGAGCAGCTTATATAAAATTAAACGTGATTAAACTAAATGAACTTGTGAAAAGTGTGAAATACATGTGAAATGAATTAAAATAATGATGAGGTTATGTCACTATTGATTTATTTGATTTGTAAAATAACATGACAAATGACAATTTTTTTTGGTCGTTCAACAAACATCAATCCGTTTTCGATTTCGATTATAAACAAAATCGGAATCAACATCGAAGTGTTGAATAGCACTATTCACTATGTAATTCGATAGGCAACGATTGATCCTAATCAACCTTATATTATTATATTATCTGTTTAGTAATCCTATTTGTTTAAACAGGACCTACTGTATACATAATCGTGCCGTTTTGTGAATTGCAGTGAATGCCTAAAGTTTTCAAAGTAGTGTCACCCAGCTGTAATCTTGGGTTGACATCTTCGCCAGGTATATTTTCTAACACAGACGGGTCTCACCGTTAGACCGGCGTCGGAAAGGATTCGATTCATCTCTTGCATTATGATTTTTTGCCTTTTCTTGATCTTTAGCGCCACTGAGGAAATCATCCACATATTCGATTAATAACAATGGGGCAGCTATGGAATACCTTTCACCCTCATCTTCACTTAATTGATGTAAACATCGGACTGCTAGTTATGAAGCGCAAGTGATACCGAACGTGACGGTGGTCAATTCGACCATTTGCAATTTTTTCTTCGGTTGATCTCTCCAAATAATATGTTCTTCTTTCCTTACTAACAATTGTCAATACATTTGCTTTAACCCATTAGCGCCTACAGTCACCATATGGACCCAGCTGTAAAGGTATCGTTTAACACAATAAAAGTGTAATAAAATAGGCAACCAAAATTACGTTTACCGCATGAACACTTAATTTAGACTTGTCTGGACCCGCGTTGATGCATTACTCATCAGTTGTTTATTAGATTTCTCAAAAGCGACGGAAGCTAGAAATTCGTATTGTGGTAAAAAGTGTTTGATAATGGACATCCGATTGGTGTAAGTATATTTTCAGTACCTTTTTTTCGGAATATCAGGATCAAATCATATTTTAAAAGATCTTAAAATATCACTTAATGTATATATTTTTGTATCAAGATTACAAGTAACAGTTAAAAATTAGTGTAAATATTGCTGTACCCATATGGACCCACTAGGCGGTTATGTAGTCAAAATTTATATTTTTATAATTTCAGTGGACTGACACTAAAGGAAGCTATAAATTTGGCATTTGAAGAAGATGATGTAACAGACATTTTTTTGAGCCGCCTGAATCAAATTTCCTTACGGTTGAGGATTCAGGTGACGAAGACGAAGGTGGTAACCCGGATAACATGAATGCTCGTCAACTTCGTACTGGTGCGGAAGTTGTATTTGCAGACTCTGAACGTCTAGGAGTTGTACAGTCAGACCTAGAAGCAAGTTATGATGACAACTAGTTGCAAAACGTAAATAGCCAAATAAAAACTGATGCAAATCGCCGCCTGGCAATTTCTCTGCCAGAACCTACAACTTTTATTGACAGAGATCTTCATTATACGCCGCGCAACTTTCCAAAAGGGGATTACAATAAATATTCAGAGATGAGTTGTGTGCAACTGTTTGAATTGTTTTTTACTGATGAGTTGCTAGAAATGATAGTTTCTGAAACAGGAAAATATGCTCAACTTATAAATCAACCGAACCCTAACGTGACTCTTTCTGAATTGAAAGTATTAATTGCAATTCTCTTAGTAAGCGGATACAATAAGCTACCATCTAAAAGAAGCTACTGGGAAAGAAGCCCTGATATGCAAAATATTCTGGTGTCTGATGCCATGAGACGGGACAGGTTTCTACAAATTTGCCGTTTTATTCATTTTGCAAACAATAACAATATAGATAAAAATGACAAAATGTACAAACTCAAACCACTTACAGATATGCTCAAAAAATCGTTCTTAGAGCATTTTGTCCCAGAAGAAAATATTGCTTACGATGAATCCATGATACGCTACTTTGGGCATCATGGATGCAAACAGTTTATCAGAGGAAAGCCTGTAAGATTTGGCTATAAGGTGTGGTGTATGAATACACCTAGTGGATATTTGATAAACTTTGAAGTATATCAGGGAAAAACCCTAGATCTAATGAGGAATACCAAAAAATTTTCGGAAAAGCTACAGCTCCCAGATATCTCTCAGATACAAGTTTTTCGTTGATAATTTATTTACCAGTACAAACTTGTTAAGTACTCTAAAAACTAATGGGTACGAGGTTACGGGTACTGTGAGGGATAATAGAATTCCTACAAATTGCCCACTTGTTTCTAAAAAGACGATGGAAAAGAGGGCCCGGGGAGAATATTGTTCGACATTGAATAAGGACACTGGTATTCAATACGTTCGTTGGAGGGACAACAAGGTTGTAACAGTCGCAAGCACATGTTTTGGTGTTCAGCCGGTCAAAAATGTAGAAAGATATTCTAAAAAAGATAGCAAGAAGTACCTAGGCCATATCTTCTTTCGCAGTATAATAACAGCATGGGAGGAACAGATCTCATGGACAGTAATATATCTTGGTAAGATATAAAGAGCAATGTTTCTATAAACAAAAATATATGGGTAATTTTTTTGCAGTTATCGAGTCGGCATACGTTCCAAAAAATGGTACTGGCCAATATTTACTTACCTCATCGACGCAGCTCTCCATAATGCTTGGACGATATGTCGGAAATCAGGAATATCAGCCACTTAGAGTTTAGAAGAAGTATTTGTCAGGTGAGAGTATATCTATACAAACTGTTTACAAAATGTTTACAATCCATTCAATTTTCAGACCTACTTAACGACATATAAAGTCTTCGCTAAAAGAACTGGAAAAGTAGGTAGAGCAGCGGGAAGTGATTTTCGAGTGTCTGATTTGACCGCAAGGATCATTGGATTTTCTCTGTACCTGAGGGCAAAAGAAAGAGGTGCGCCATGCCAGCTTGCAGTTCAAAAGGGCGTACAATGTGCGAAAAATGCAACATTGGGCTTTGTATTCCATGTTTTAAACTATTTCATACAAATGGGACAAATTAATAAATTTTTTCCATATTTGATCTTGGCGAACGCCTAGTGGTCCCATACGGGACCACCATTTTTTTTCCAAAAAAAAAAGTTTTTTTCTTTACTTTTTCTTTAAATTTAATAAAAATAAGTTGTTTTAGCACAGTTTTGAATAAAATTATTGCATACATAAAGAATTTTCTTTTCTCGGCGCTAATGGGTTAAATCGCCTGTAACCACGATAGAATGTTCTCGAAACCGAATCAAAGTTATGAATAAATCCGGTTGAATATTAGGACCGGTACACAGGACGTTATTCAATGATACGCCCGTAAAAGTCCTTAATGAACCATCATATGCCACATGTACTTTAGTAGTCAGACTTGTGTCCTTGATAACGGCGTGATGAGGTAAATAGTAACCATCAGCTGAAAGCGGATTGTCCACAACAGGGGACATGTGACGTTGGTTTAATTCTTTGTTATCGGGAGCTGCTAATTTGCTTTGTTCCACAGACAGAGTAGTGCCTGCTCCTAATAATTTGTCGACCGGTGTAGATCGACGAAACTCTGGTTTTGCTAATTTGATTTGTTCAACAGGCATAATAGTGCCTGTTCCGACTAAAATGTCGATCGGTGCAGGTCAATGAAACTCTGCTTCTGCTAATTTCATGTTAACAGGTTTATCTGCTCACGTTGGATTGGTTCATCTGGCATAACGTGAGAGACTGCTGGTAAGTTTACAACGGTTGATGTCTTTCCATCAGCGTTTAAACGTGATTTGATTGTGGCCGTTTGCACGGTATCTACTGGTTGCACTACATGAAAGATATTGCATGGTAGTGCTGTTAATTTATCGAGAAGATTTGAAGCTCGCGCTTTTTCCCAACTAAAGCTCTGGACGTAGGAGATATGATGATCAATTTCCTCTTCATCTAACTCTTCAATACTATCTTGAATTAAATCAAATTTCTCAAATGCTTTGATTGCGATATTTAATGACTCTTGAATCAAATATTTATTGACGTTCGCGGGTTCATCGTTCGCTTGGCCGATGTGTCTTCTTAATGTCGCAATGGTCGTTTGTGTATAACCGCGTCTTCGTTTTAATTTGTTAAGTTCAGCCATTTTAAATTTAGATTATGCGTCAATAAGGTAAAGAATTTTAACAATGTTTATATGATACAAACATACAAACAATACAAAAATTGAAATCAACAGCGGAACGAGAATTAGGTAATGGTTATGACGTTAGAATTCGTAACTTATTCAAACCACGTATAAAAAAAGTTAATGTCTTGAAAGAGGATACAACTGACCATCAGAGTCTGATATCTCAGATAGTGAACCAGAATTTCCCAGATACAATGAGGGATGAAATTCGATGCCTCCGTGTGTATGCTGCGAAGATGAATGAGAGGCGGTGTAATGTTTTAATTGAAATGTCTGGTGAACATTTCAATTATTTAACTAAGAATAAAGACAGGATATATATAGGATGGTCGAGTTATAAATATTTTGAATTTGTGAGTGTCCTTAGGTGTTTCAATTGTTAGAAATACGGCCACCGTGCTGATCAGTGTAAGTCAAGTGTAGTGTGTCCTCTGTGTAGTCAAAATCATAAGAAAGAAAATTGTAAGGCTGTAAAACAGGAATGCACTAACTGTAAGTACGCCGTGAATGTGTTAAAGTTAAAAGATATTAATTTTGAACATAATGTATTTGATGAAAAATTTGCAAGTTATAGAAAGCAAATTGAAATTAATAGAGGTAAAATCAATTATCAATAGCAATTAATATCAAGCACGAATAGTTCCAAACATGTCAGCAAAGTTGTAAATAATATGCTCTTATTGTCATGTACCAACGCTCAAAGTTTCTATAAACATCGTGATGAGATAATTGCGTATGTGAATGAATATGAACCACGAATTCTCTGCCTAACAGAAATATGTATAACTGAAGATTTTAAAATATCTGAATTATGTATTAACGGGTATGAAATCTTAAGATGTGACTCAGGCAGTCGGCATACAGGGGGAGTGCTAATCTTTGTAAGAATGGGTTATCGAATCTCTAATATTAAAACAGTTGTTGAGGATATGAATTTTTGGCTTCTATCTCAAAAATAAATAATATTTCTTATGGTATAACAGGTGTTTATAGATCACCAAAGGGTAATCTCAATATTTTCTTTGAAAATTTCTTTAAATGGTTTGATGATTATAACGATAAGCATAGTAGTTGCTCGGTAATAATTACAGGTGATTTTAATATTCATTATGAAAATAATAATTATTATAATAAACGTAAACTTCAAGAATATATTGAAAACAATGGGATGAGGGAGTTGATTACCGAATATACCGGGGTATTCAGGATTTCTAAATCTATAATAGACTTGGTTATAAGCAATGACTACTCAATATCGACCTATGTGGAAAAAGACTATGTAATATCTGACCATTCTATAATACAAATTGAAACGCATTGTCCAACTGCATCTAATTTAAATGACACTAAGCGACTTCGTTCGGATATCAAGTATGATGAAATGGTAAACATGTTAATTGAAAAGGATTGGGGTTATTCATTGGTTGATGTTGATGTTGTGGCTGATATTTTCTCAAATAATATATTATCGGCAATGGACTCGGTAGCTCCTAGTAGAACCGTTAATATTGAAAATAAGGGTAATGCATGGTTTAATACTGATTGTTATAATGCTATTAAAGATAAAAACATAGCGTATAAAAGATTTTCATTAACTAATGCGGTAGACGATTGGAATTGTTAAAAAGAAAAGAGAAATTCATGTGTCAAGGTATTGAAAAGTTCGAAAATACGGTATTACGAGAGAAATGTAGATATGAATAAAGGCAAGTCAAAACTAATGTGGAAGCACCTAAAAACAATTGTCGGAACGAAAGCTAGTAGGACTAAGATTGACAGTATAGACTGTAATGGAATCGTTCACACTGACAACTTGGCCAATGTTTTAAATCAATATTATATAAATAGTATTTGCGATATTGTGGGTAACATAATAGTTCCTGATTCCGGTACCGATGTTGTTTTGCAAACGGTCTCTTTAAATGGTTCAAAAATGGAATATTTCGAATTAATTAACATTGTACAGCTACTTGAAATAATAAAATCCCAAAAAAAGAAAAACAGTACTGATGAATTAGGTCTTGATGTTATTAAGAATTTGTTTCACGTGATAGGCTATCCTTTGCTTAATATGATAAATTTGAGTTTGGAAAAGGGCATAGATCCTCAAAGATTTAAAACTTCAACTATAGTTCCTATTCCCAAAGTATTAAATACAAACAAAGCTGATCAGTTAAGGCCAATCAATATGCTGCCTTTTTGTGAGAAATTACTAGAACTAGTAGTGTATGATCAAGTAAGTAAATTCATTTCTGTAAATAAGATATTACACAGTTATCAATCTGGTTTTCGTAATTCGCATTCTTGTGAGACGGCACTCCAACTGGTTATATCTGACATGAACAATATTCTAGATAGGCCGGGAGTAGGAATTTGTTCAGTTTTTATTGATCTCAGAAGAGCTTTTGAAACAATAGATCGTGATATATTATTGTTGAAATTGAGGAAATATGGCTTCAGTGTGGTAGTTTATTCCTGGATTCAGCATTATTTGAGGAACAGATATCAAATAACCACATTTAACAATTCAGCATCGGATCCGGAATTAAACAATATTGGTGTTCCACAAGGTAGTGTTCTTGGGCCCCTACTTTTCATATTATATATAAATGACTTGGGAAATGTACTAGAGAAATGTAAAATTCATGTTTTTGCGGATGACACACTCATTTACTATTACGGGGATAATTTTGTTGAAGTAGTACAAACAGTCAATTCAGAATTGAAATAAATTTCTGACATATTTAAGATCAATAAACTAAAAGTAAATGAATCCAAATCTAAATTTATGTTCATTGGTGGTCCTGTTTTGCGAGCTAAATTTTTCAACCTTGATTTGAGTGTTAAAATAAATGATCAGGACCTAGAGAGTGTACATGAAACAAAATATTTAGGTTTTATGATGGATCATGAAATAAAATTTAATAGTCACATAGATTACATATGTAGAAAGATTGGGAAAAAAATTGGTTTTTTGAGAAGAAATTCACCATTTCTGTCAATGCATGCTAAGGTTATGGTTTACAATACATTAATTCTACCACATTTTTATTACTGTTGTTCACTAATTTATACAGGTTGTTCTAGAGCTAGTTATGAACGATTACAAATTATTCAAAACAAGGCGATGAGAGTAATTCTGGTATGCAATAGGTATACTAGTGTGGAATTGATGACTAACTGTTTAAATTTGTTAAAAGTTGAGAAGTTTCTGTATGTACAAACAATGATTTTCATCTTCAAAATTATCAATAATCTCTTACCGCAATATTTACATGGTAAGCTAGTTCCAATCTCGCAAATACATGATAAAAACACAAGATCAGCAAATTCAATTAATTTTTATGTGAAAACAACCATTAAAGGAAGTTCGATGAAGAATTTATTCCACAAAGGTGTTGTAGAATTTAATGATCTACCGCAGTACATAAAAGTTAGTGAAAGCGTAAAAATGTTATTGATCATATACATTAAAAGTAATCCCACTGAAATCTAGTGGTTCATATTCATGTTTATATTCACATTCATTCATTGGCATGTATATAATATACATTTCTTGTAATATTTTATATTTTTAATCTTAATTTTATATTTTATTCTGTGCATGTTTTAATTTATATTTTATTCGTATTATATATTACTTTATTTCATGGTTGCTTTATACATGTTTCTGTTTAATTTTGGTACAGTTTGTTTGTTTATTTGCTTATACTATTTTATTGATATAACTAATTGTACATTTCTATTTCTATTTATGTTTTGTGCTTACATCCTGGATATTTTTATGCTTGTCTTGTAGCTTGCAGATTTGTTTT
This sequence comes from Galeruca laticollis, assembly GCA_963921935.1. Taxonomy (NCBI): domain Eukaryota; kingdom Metazoa; phylum Arthropoda; class Insecta; order Coleoptera; family Chrysomelidae; genus Galeruca; species Galeruca laticollis. Next base: position 79,888,108 of record OY998176.1, read on the forward strand.
TCGTTTTTTCGTTTTGTCTAGTTGTTTTTTGATCATCTGGCTTATTAAGTATATACTTCGTTGTTTTTATTGTTTATTAAGTATGTACTTCGTTGTTTTTATTGTTTATTGTTAACATTATCTATGATAAATAAAGCATAATAATAATAACTAATACGGAAGCAGGACGGATAATTGGCACATTTAATACATAATTGACCAACTTACCTTGATTGTCCTGGTCGCTGCTGCGATGAGTCCTTGGAACTGCGTTTTCAACTGCTATATCGCTATTTGAACGGCTCTCTTGGTACCGGCACTTTCCAATTTTATATAAGAATACTTGTTATATCCGGTTCTCGAAGGACCAGTGATTGATATTTTTATGCTCACTTTCAAAACAAAATCTTGATTTATATATATTTTTTAGAAAGACGAAGAGAAAAGTGTGCCAATATCGTGTAGATGTAAAGAATACGAAGAAGAGCCGAAACCGGAGCCGCAATTAGAAGCAGAGTTCGAAGAAGTAGAATCAGAACCCGAAGAAGAGCCGGGGCCAGAACCTTCAGAATTCTCAGAACCTGAAGAAGAACCGGAACCAGAACCCGAAGAATTATCAGAACCTGAAGAACAGCCAGAGCCAGAACCTGAAGAGCAGCCAGAGCCAGAACCTGAAGAAGAATATGAATCGTATCACGAAGTAATGGGACTGGAACCTGAGATCGATGAAGAACCAAATCTAGAAAATTATCAGGATTATGAAGAAGTGAAACTTGAACCGATGGAGGAACCAGCGCTTGAAGATCAAAGAATATCTAACAAAGGTCCGATGCCCACAATGACAACTTCACCTGCATTTATAGAAACTGAGACGAGGTCGTCAAGTTGTACTTGCTTCAGACGGATGTGTTGTAGTTGTAACCTAAAATATTTCAGGTGCGGGTCCTAAAAATAACAGGTACGTTTATATTAAGTTGTTATACAAGGGCCTACTATATATTATATTTTGTCGTGTATAACAAATTTTGTCCTCAAGGATGAACTCCGTGTCAAATGCCCGTAATACATCCAATTAATGTTTCAAACTATCTTTTATAACAAGCTGTCCGAGTGGTGGCCGCTTTTTGATCTCTTCGACTTATCTTTATTTGCGGTCGCCGTTTTCTAATTTTTTTATAGATTGTCGTTTTTGCTTTTTCTGTTATCTTGTTCAATTTTTTACGGTCCTTTATATCTGTTTTCAAATCGTTTATATCCAATTTTCTCATATCTTCTTTAACTTGATCTTCCATCTTGTCTCCGGCCTTCCTTTTGGTCTTCCCACTTGTGGTATCCAAGTACTCACTCTTCTTATTATTGTTGACGGTTCTCGTCTAAGATGTGTTCGTACCATTTTACTCGTTGGGCTTTTATGAACTTTACGACATCCTGTCCTTCCGTTTTTTGTCTAATTTCATGGTTCATCATAATTCTGAAATCACCCTCTTCTGTTCTGACTGGTCCAAAAAAAATTTAAATATTTTCTTTTCAGCAATCCTTAAAGTTTGTTCGTTTTTACTTGTCATTGTTGGTATAACATAGCAGCTTTATACAGTTTCAATTCTGTGTTTTTGGTTAGATGTTTATCATTGAGAAATTTGCTATATTTCCAGTAGCTTTGTTTCTTGATTTTAGTTTTTCTGCTACCTCTATATTTCTGTAGTTCTTTTCGTTTATCATAACGCCTAAATATTTAAAGTTTGCTACTTTTTTAAACTTGTGGTTCTGCATTCTGATTTCTTTTATGTTCTCTATTGTTTCCCTACTGACTAGCATGTATTTAGTTTTTCAGGATTTATCTCCAGACCTCTGCTTTTTGCTTCTTCGATCAGGTCACCTAGCATCTTATCCAAATTGCTTTTGTTCCTTGCTATTAGTGCCTGTCTGCGTACCCTACTATTTGTGTCATATTCTGGGCTATTGTTGTGCCTGTTTCTGTCACCTTAATAGCCCCATTTAATGCTACATTTAATCATACAGTTGATAAGGCATCCCGCTGCCTCACTCCGTTTACAATATCAATTACCTCTGTATTTTCCCTCACTAGTTATTACTTTAGTTTTCGAGTTGTTCATTGACATCCTTGTCAGTCGAATTAATTTGTTTGGAATGTCCATTTACTTCATGTCCTCTATCAGTTTATGCCTACTAATACTACCAAATGCTTGCTTAAAATCTACAAACAATATACAGGGTGGCCGAACGAAAAAGGGCCATTTATCAGGAACTTTTAAAAAAAGGCAGAGACCTGTCGATTTTTTATCAAAAGGGGATACTTTTTCGGGTATTTTTGACTTCGCTACATTCAACCCCTAGTGGGGGTAACTCGGGGGTAAGCATAACCTCAAAATACTTAAATGGCATTAGGGGTCGAATAGGGTATCATTTCAAAGCCCTTTCAATTATTTTCACAACAATGTTGAAGTTTTAAAATTCGGTCTTATACTTTTTAACAAATTACATTTTAAAATTTTAATTACGTACTTGTTTAGTTTTTAATAAGAGTTTTTAAAATAGGATTTTTTTTCATTTTTCTCAAAATAGTGAAAATTACACGTGGGTCGTAGTTTAAATGTTGATTTTCTTGCATTACATTGTTTTTATAATTTGTTTTACATTTGTAAAAGATAAATGGATACGATACGGACACACAAAGAACGTGAGATTAGTGGTTTCGTATATCAAAGCGAAGTTTTGTTTAATTGTATTTTTGAAAATTAAATACCACGGTTTATTCCATTGCGGATAGGGTAGATATCATTTCGCTCATATTTTATGATAATGGTACCGTTTCATTTTCGTCCGGCCACCCTGTAAGTAAGTCGATGCCATATTCATAGCTTTTTTATTTGTGGCATTACGTGCACTGCATCTTTGGTTAATTTTCCACTTCTGAAGCCATATTGGTACACCCCTAGTTTCTGTTCCGTCTATTTGTTTATTTTATTTCTTTTTAGCGATGTCATGACCTTGTATACTGTATTGTAATGTTTTTATTATTTATTTAAATACACAACGGGTAGGATAAATTTATACACACAGTATTCTATATTTACATAATTCATTCATACACTTAATTATTCACTACTTTATATTAAATACACTGTATCTTCACTTAATTTATATAAATACTTCCCTGCGGTTAATATTTATGTTCATGTTTATTCACTACTACTTTAAATTGTAAACTAAACTCGCCGCTGGTGTGTAGTCTCTTATATATTAGGCTGGTCGTCCATTGGAAGCGTAGTCGCGCGACTCGAAGGTAGCGCGTATACGCCCGTATACAAGCGACTGATCCTAACAAATGAAATGTAGGTAAAGGACATCCACTGTAAACGACCTTGAGCGACCGGCCCCGGTCGACCACAAGCGACTGGCGACCGATCCCCCCTGAATGGGATTAGTCGCTTGTAATCGCCTGTATGCATGGAAGACGCCATAAAATTATTCATTGCGTTTGGGTTCGTGTGTTCTGTGCAGGTATTGTTTAGTTTTCGATATGGAAATTGATAACGAAAAATTGATTAGTGCCATTCGTGAAAAGTCTCCGTTGTGGAACATGAAAGACAAAAGGTATCATTCTCGTGATATACAGAGGAAATTGTGGTCGAAAGTTGCAGAAGAAGTAGGTGTTAATAATAATGGTAAGAGTTGTTTATAATATCATTATTATATTACAAAGTCACCAAAACATAAGAAATATTTAGGCAAAAACAGACAGTCAGTACAAAGCTTTTACTTTAGACACCAGTTTTTTATGTATTTGCTTCATGTTCCCACAAATATGCTGTATATTTCTCTCTGATCACATAAGCGGTAGTGACACTCCTATTTTCGCCTAGGGAAGCAAATCTGGCTTTTGTAGTACTGGTTTCTGATTGTTGAGGTATTGACATAAGTTGTCGTTCGCCTTCTTTGTCAATTATAATATTGTGCAACAAACATATACATTTAACGATATCATCGACAAAGTTTGGTTCAACCTCAATTCCTTTTTGAAGCACTCTCCACTTGGCGGAAATAATACCAAACGCGCATTCAATAACTTGCCGTGCTTGTGAAAGTCGTTTATTGAAAATTGTCTGTGAAGGTCCAAGTTGTAATGCGGTAAAAGGTCGCATCAAGTAAGTTTTCAATGGATAGGCTTCATCCCCCAAAAAAACGCGCGAAACTTTAACATTCGATCCAGGCAGTGTGTAAGCCGTTTATTACCCAACTCATTTTTTTCAATCCTTCTATAAAGGCGGGAATTACAAAACACACCACCGTCACTTTCCTTGCCGTACCCTCCTGTATCAATGGTAATAAACTTGTAATCGGGTCCCGCAACACTTTGTAGCACAGTTGAAAAGAAATGCTTGTAATTTCTGAACATGCTGCCTGAATGGTCTGGATTTCGTATGCGTATATGTTTTCCATTAATGCACCCAACACAACTAGGAAATTTCCATTTACGTCAAAAACCTTCTTTTATTGACTCCTGTTGTTCATCTGTGAGAGGGAATGGCATATGTAGAGTGCTCAAGTGGTCCCAAATAGCAATGCATGTTTATTTAACTATTCTTCCAACGGTTACATCCGACATTCTAAACGAATACCCCAATGTTTTGAATGAAGCACCTGTGGCCAAGTACTAACAACAGAAATCATTATGAACATACAGATTAGATGATTTATTCTAAAAAAAATGTTTTTGTTATTTGCAATATTAACCAAAACTGTGGTATTGTGTTTTAGTGAACGAAGTAAAGAAAAAGTGGAAAGGACTGCACGATGTATTTAGAAGAGAATATAAAAAAGTCTATAAATCAGGAGATGAGGCGCCGGAGGAACGTTACTCTTCATGGACGTTTTTCGACCAGATGTTGTTCCTCTGCGACATAATTGAGCCAAGACAGCTGAGGGGAAGTGTTGCCTCTCCAGTAAGAGCACCTTCTCGAAATGATTACGGAGACGCTATTGCCGATGAAGATGAATTGTCTCATTTGGAATCATCACAAACAGTTGTCACTGACCAAGGAGAAGTTAATATGTCATAGAGCGAAACCAGAAAGATGGAACCCCCCATGATACACAACTAGATAATGCTGACGTTCGTCCTGTTGGTCCTCTAATAACACCTACAACTAGCAATCCTAAACGTAAAAAAATAAACCAGCAGACATCACGGTTGACGATAAGTTTATAGAAATCGAGAGGGATAAGTTACAGTTATTTACCGAACATGCTGTTAACAAAGATCACCGCAAATTGAATGTAAGAAATAAACTTCGGCAAGTTCTTATTGATGAAGGAGAGCAATACAACAGATCCGCGCATACCCCATCTCTCTACACAACAACACCGGTACCCTCGCCTTGGACCAGCGAATCAAGTGGACCCTCATGGACAATTCAAACGTCTAACTAACCTCCAAGCGAGATTAATACTAGTTTGCGAAAATATTTCGGGAACTTTTCAGATACCAAGTAACTGTGTTATGTAGGCTAATACCAATCAGGCGCAATAAGAATTACAAAAAGTTTGCATATTGTACTATTGAGTACTTTTTTTATTTCCTTTTCATGATAGATGGTTGTTACTTTTCTTTGTTCAATTTAAATTAATAAAGATTTATGACAATTGAATAACGTTACTTACCTTAAAGTCACACTTAAACGTTCCACAGGTCTTATTGTCTCCCTGAAATTTGAATCTTTGGCGATCGATGACCCATAGCACTCAAAATGTACTGAAATGTGTCTGGACTCATCCGGTAATAATCAAAGAATTTGTGCGGATTATTTAGTAAATCGTCATGCAGGCATGGAATTCTCCCAGTAAATTTCTTCTACTAAGTATTTTATTTATCCAACACAAACGTCTCTTCTCATCACGACGAGCTCTCAAACGCCTTATTATGTAAGGTTGCTCCAAAAAGTACATGTTTTGCAAATCCATTTCACACGATTCTACAAAGCACACTTTCTTTATGATGACAGTTGCGAATTAAGTAGTATAGAGTCGCCTGCAGTGAATGATACCAGTCGCTCAGTCTCATGATCGCACATACACGGGCGTATACGCGCTACCTTCGAGTCGCGCAACTACTCTTCCAATGGACAACCAGCCTTAAACACGTTTTTCTAGTACCTTCTAATTCCGGTAAATTCTAGTATGCGTCTCTCAACAAACAATCGACCTTCTTGGACATCTCTATAAAAACAATCATAAAAATAAATAAATAGTCCTTCCCAGAAATCGGCATCGGAAACTTTTGTATATACTATTAGACAGAGTCGGATTCAGGGTATACACCAGTGTGCGATTTCGTAACGGCATTAAGTAGGGTTATTACTCGGTAGTTATAACACTTTGTTTGGTCTCCCTTTTTGAAGATTGGCATTATTAGTCCTAAATTACATTTTGCTGGCATATTTTCTTCCTTCCATAAATTTATTAGTAATTCGTATATATTTTTATTTAGTTCTTCTCCGCCCTTCTTTATCAGTTCATTAACTATCCCATCTGCTCTTGCTGCCTTTTTATGCTTGATATTTGTTATTATTTCTTCGTATTCTGCATACATTGGGAGATTTTCCTCTTCTTCTGATGTTACCTCATACTTTGCTTCTGTAACCTTATCCTCATTTAGCTCGTTTTTGTAATAGGCTTCCCATTCTCTTTTGTTGAATCTGGCCACTTTGTTTCCTTAGGTTGTTATATAATCTTCTACGTGCGTGCTGCTTTTACATACTTGTATTTGGATTTCCAGTTGATTTTCCATGAAAACTGCTTTTGTTAACCTCCTTGTATCTGCCATATATATTTCAATACCTGTCATTACAACACGTTGTTTCCTTTTTTCTTTTTCTTTTCATTCTTGAGCAGTTTTGATGTTTATTATTTCTTTCTTAATACCTTCATTCTCCTTCTGTATTTTCTCGTACATTTTCTTAAAGTTCTCTTTTTCCTGCTTTATTGTTTGAATCTCATCTCTGAATTCGTATTGCTCCTTTCGCATGTCTTTAATTTCGTTTTTCATCTCTCTCATTTCTGTTGTCATCGCATTAATTCTAGGATCCTATCTACCTTTACCTCTCTTTCTTGAGTTTTATTGGTGGTAGCGTTCTCATTGTCTTCCTATTTTTCCCAAGCAGTTCTTTATCTTCTTCTCCTTTTATATACCCATCATCCGTATAACATCGCTCTCTATTAATTGCCTACAGGGCTCCCTTTTCCGTGTGTATTGTAATACAATCAGTGTCCTACAAACGCTATAATCAGTAATTACTCAGTTCGGCGACTGACACACGTTTCCGGGCTGACCTTCCCTAATACTACAAACTTCCAAATCTCTTAGCTCCGACCCTTCCTTCTTTGTAATATCTGGCTATTCAACAGTCCAATTCTCGCTTGACTTCTACCTTCTAATGATTTTATTTTGGTAATCGGGTTTTTATTATCGTATCTCTATGGCCAATTGTTAATTAACGGGGAGTTGTCTTTTTTAATCGTTTAGGATTAGGATTATTAAACAGATTTTAAATACCTATATTATTTTGAATATTTTGTAATTACATTTGAGTAAATCTGCGTGATTGATACATATTAACCTTACACTTGGGTTTTTGATTACATAATTTTTGCTTTTAAATTCGAATTATTTCTACAGAACACATTATCCCTTCTTGTCTTACCTATTACCAAAGCCGGACTCCACAGCAGCCAATAAGAAAGTTTTATTCACACGTTTCTCAAGGATCTGTCCTTGGTCCGCTGCTCTTTGGCCTATATGCCATTGACTAAAAATAATATGTTTCTATATAGTTTTATATCCCTTTATGCAGACATAAACTTTCTTAAAAACAGTGATGTTTTGAATGGTCTTCCACGAGACATTATCGTATTTAAAAATAAGTTATATTTATATTTGTTTAGCTATAAGTTCGATCGGTTTTTTATTATTCTTGACTATTTTGTATAGTAGTTGTTGTTGGGTGAGTTGAATTAGCTGCTCTTGTTCAATTTATAATAATAATAATATTCTACAAAGTATACAGTTTAAAAAAAAAGTATTCAAAGTTCAGTTAAAAATATCGTATTTTTCAATTTTATACTAAATAATACCACACACACACATTTCAATTATTTCTCGTAGTGTTTATTCCTCAACATACTTTGAATAATTAAAGTCCAATCAATGTGAAACACCAAATTTGTATCATCACCTTAGAAGTTAATCCCTTTCAAAATAATACACCTAATTCTTTATTAGAATTTTGCAGAACTAAATAATGAAATCTTACCTTTTCTCTTATATTGATTTTTTTGTAGGGTCGTAATCTTTGGAGTCCAAAAAACATCAGAATCAATTAAGTCTCAAACAAGAAGTAAATAAAACCTCTGGCCATTTTCTATATTAATTATATAACACTAAAAATTATATCAGAATCCAAACTTATTGTAACAATAAAGTATCCACATCATACTTAGCATAATTGTTTTTAATATGTTCTAGTCACCAAAGACAAAAAAGTTCCCAATAGCATTATCCTGATGATAATTAATGTATACTATGAAATAATACATCACTGGAAACAAAATTAAGACCAAGGCAAGAAATATTTTACACTATAAGAAAAGAAATATAAATGGTGAAAAAAAATAATTAAACCTAATGCAGCATATAACAGTAGGTAAAAATAAAATAAGATCCGGGATAGTAAAAATTTACAATGGGATAAACAAACTACAAGTAGTAGAGGAAGGTAAATAAATATAAATGGTTAATTAAATAGAACACAACTAAGCATGAAGCAGAAGGAAGAAAAGAAGTTTGTAAAAAAACTACAAAACTAAACTCTTTTTCAAAACTACTGCATATTTTTTAATTTAATGATTATTGACAATACTCTAAAAAGTAAGTCAGTATTCTTGCCTTGAGATGACTGCGCCCTGTTAGGAGCTTTCTGATACATAGTTTTTCTCTTATGTGCATATTTTCTGGTACGTTTCTATTTTTTTGGGTTTACAAAAGAAAACATGAATAATGTTTATACAAGTCTCAGAACATCTATCGATTTGAGAAACTTTTTTACATTTTGCACATTACAGGAGGATCTGCTAGTTTGCCAAAAGGAAGTTGCGACTTTTGTCGTTTCATTGCTAATTGCAAACACTAAGAAAGTAAATTTTTTGCTGAGAGTATTTCATTCCTATAATCGCATTTTCATTCAGGATCCTTACTGAGAAGATAACCATGTTTTTATCTAGTGAGCCCTAGGTGTAATCGTGTTAGAAGCAATTGGTCTCAGCAATTTTTAGGTAATACAGACCAGGGCTTTGTTGACTTTTTCACATCTTTCAACTTAGTTGTCGCGCTTCACTGGGTTTCACACACACTATGCGAGGAATCACAATCTGGTTCTGAGCCTGAGAAGTTCATTTGAATGTGTATTAAAAGTTTTTTTTTAGTTTCATGCATCTAGTTTTTGTTTATCTGGTATGTTTTAATGTTTTGGATTAGTTGCATATCTGTTCGGAATTGTAACTAGTGATGAAGTCCAGCTATAATGACTCTGATCATTTGGCTGTACAATTGATGATTGTGATAATATAGTTTCCTAATATTAAAATAAAAATTACAATAGCACTAATATTTTATCAAGTTGTATAAGAATAATATTCATTCATTGAAGACAACAAACAAAATTTATAACCCACTTAAAGATATCTGGAACAAAATTTAATAAACTTGAAAAACAGTTGTACAATAAATTTAGTTATAAACCTAGTAAATTTTTCATTTAAGAAGTATAGTTCAAAATACGGTTTTGCATTTATTTGAAAAATATTAGGATAGTCTGTAATACAAATTAAGGTCTAATTTTTAAAATACATCACAAAGCAAAACATAGCAATAATGTTGCAAAGCCTAGTCTTTCGTAATGATTCATTATTAGGGCTGCAACTCCAAATCGAAGAGCTGCTTTCATAACTTTAGTATTCCAAAACATAAGTATGAGCCTTAACCATGTTGGTCTATCTTGAAGTTTATTCTGGTCTGCTCTCAAAATCCTTTCGGATCTATATACATTTTGTCGTTCTTGTAAGATTTTATGGAAAATGCCAAATTTATCTATGTAATAACTTACACCAGAGTCAGCGTACATCATGTTAATCTAAAATTAAAATTTAACAAAATTCGTGGAATTATTGTGAGCAATAATAGTTCAATTTATTCCACAGTTGACTATAGCTATTGAATTTGATTATTAAATGATTTGACATAAACGCCTTTCATATTTTGTATTGAAAAGTTCGTTAAAAACTTACATCAAAATAATGAAGATAAAAAAAATACATTTATATAATCTACATTTCAAAACCTCTTATCTTCCATAAACAAATTCATAGATTGATCAATTTGTTTTTGACTTAACAGCACAGAAATCGAAAATCAGAAACATTATTATAAGTATCAAGCTCTCACCATAGAAATAGTGAAGATGCTTAAACCTGCCAAGGATAATTTTTCTTTTACTTCAATAGCTCCAAAATTTACCTAGTCACAAGAAAATTCTACTTCAATGAAGCAATGTAGAAATTAATAGTTAAAGTACATACTCTAGTATACAAAAACCAATGTAGGTAGGTAATATTTCTCGGTAGTTGAAGAGAGAATATATAACGCTAGTGCTGAATTAAACCATAGAGCTATAGTAGCGCTGTTGAAATTAAAAAAAAGGAACATTTTGAGTAAATAAATTTTTCATACAGTGTAAATTCTGTAACAGTTAAAATATACAATTATTTTTTGGGTACAATAAGGATTACTTGCAGATTGAATTCATAGAAAAAATGTAGTTAGGCTTACTTTTTAGTCTCTTTTTACATTTTTATGACACGCTGGAAGCTCAAAAATGAGCGTCAAAGCAGTCACGATACTGATACAACATTCAAATTTGTAGCGTCCTTGAGAAAGGTATACAAGCGTCAAAATTGGAACGTTTTGCAAAACAATGCATTATATACAACTTAAATTTAATCGAGTACGCGGTACGTAATTGAAAATGTATCCTGTTAATTACCTATATTGATAAACAAGTGTAAAAATGTCATATATCGATCGATATGGAGAATATATTGCCGAATATCATCTGAAATATACTGAATGGTATAATTGCTATATACATTATTATTATGCGCAAGTAAAAAGTATTAAATATAAATTACTGGTTTTACGTCCTCATTCATTTTACTCAATATTTATACACATCGTTAATCGCAAATGGTTTAACTGAACGGACACTATTAATAAACTAGACTTGAATAGCAGAATTGACGAAAAGACAGTTCAAACTGAAAATCGACGCTGAAAATTAGTTCAAACGAACTTATTCATATACATTTACTAATAATAAAGTGTTTAACTGAGCAGGCTTAATGAATAAACTAGAGTTGAATAGCAGAAGTGACGAAAAGACAGTTCAAGCTGAAAATAGACGCTAAAAGTTGGTTAAAACCAGCGCCTAAAAGCGACGCTTAAAACAAACTGAACATTTAGGGCCACTTGCACCGTACTAGTGCAAAGCTTCTGTTAACAAAACCTGGTTTAACTTATTAAAACTTAGATTAACTGTTTGGCTTGCAGCGTCATTTATTTAAACTAGATTAAAGTTGAGCCACAGCTCTGGTAATTTTTCTATAAGTTGGTACAGTGACTATCTTCACTTGCATAATTCTTAACCTAGATTATACTTGTTTGGCCAACAAATGAGTGTTCACAAGATAGGGTCCGTTCTCTGTGCGAGTGTTTTTTGTGGGAGTATTTAGTTTGTGCAGTAATCCTAGGATTCTAAAATCTACTGTCGGTAATTTATTATAATTGTATGCCGAGCAATGACATAAATAATGACCCTGTACATGGGAAAACAGGCGTTAGTCAAAAAGACCATTTAAAATTCCGAAAGGTGTTAATTAAACACCTAATATATATTTTTTAATTAATAACCCTACAGCGGAGGCTTCATGTCTGAGAGACCGACGAAATTTTTAATTTATTGATTTTTGTTTACGCGCGGTCTTGCCGCCTACACCCCCCTTCTACCCTCCTAGATCATCAATCCAGACACTTGTGTTAAACGTTTAGCCATACCGGTCGGTCATAGGTGAAATATTGTAAAATTCGGTCTATGAGACGGACGCGCCTGCTGTATACGAGTTTGTTAGTGAATATTTTACAGTAGTAAGGTAAGTTAAATTGCACATTTTTTTATATTATGTTATTGTGGATGTATTTTTATTAAAATATTTAAAAGTAAATAGTAAATTAGAAACAAACCTGTATTTTTATGACTTTGAGAGACAGACTTCGCGAAATATCTGGAAATCACGACACTACACACTAACAAGATGCCCCAACGGATGGACCGACAGGACGATGCGCTATATGCAGCACAAAGAAAAGCCGAAAGACACGTTTTAATATGTTTTAAGTTTTTATGTTTAGAACACGTGGGCATTATTTGTAATGATTGTTATGAAAATAATTAAAAAGTTGTTATACGATTTCTATAAGTAGCCATTTTTAGTTTAAAGGTTTTCTTCAAACATGTTTTTTTATGTTAAAAATAAAACTAATAATTTTAAAACAAAATGTTATTTTATTTTACCGCCCCGAATAACGATATATATAAAAATTTCAAAAATTACAATATGTTATAAAATCGGTCTGTGAGACGGACGCGCCTGCTATTTTCCAAATATTTCACGCGCCCGCTCTAGGGTTAATTATTTTTTATTACCACTGTTACTTAAAAACAATTTTATTATCTGGTTTGGATAAACTAGAAACAGGTTTAACAAAACAAAAAGCTTGTTACTTTGTTTGAATATTTTTTGTGTATTTTTTCCCTGGACAGGTTCTCAAAGGTGACCTAAAATTAAACTCCAGACAGTTTCTTAAATATTTCTTTATTATATAGTATAGATAAACATCAATGCGATTAATTTAGGATTAATAATAAAAATTAAACCCTCGAAATGTTTAAGTGGGATCCTTTTTTTGTGTGCGTCTAAATTCCTGAACTTTTATAAAATTTTAGGATGGTTAGGAGCTGATTAATTGTTGATACGATACATGGTTTCCAAAAAATAAGGAAGTAGTAATCATGTACTTTTATTTTTTCCTTATCACTAACCAAAATATAATGATTCTATGATAAACTTACAAATTATGGGGATATTCTCTACTTGATCTTCTATTATTTCCAGAAGTTATAGCTGTCCCTTTTAATAATCTGAATCTTCTAAAAAAACTCAATTCATCGAAGTCATCAAAATAATTTGACCTTTCATAAATACGCCTACGAAAGCCGAAATCGTTAATTTCCAAAGTATCTAAAAAATCCTCTAAGAAAATTTCTTCTTCGAATTCCAAATAATCCATATATTTACAAAAAAATACCACTTGTAGGCAGCGTAGACGTACACACATAAAATGTAGGGTTAAGATTCAAAGCTTGGCCTTAAACGTTAAGTAATCCCTCGAATTTGGGAGATTTAATTTAACAGCTAGTTAATGCAATTAAACTCGGTTTAAGTGACGGTGCAAGATAATCATTTACTTAAAACTTGGTTTAGGTCGTAAACCATAGTTAACAACTACGGTGCAAGTGGCCCTTAGTCACGTGACCTCCGGTTTGATGGTCAAAATTTAAGCTTCTAGCGTCACGTGAAATTTTACCCCATAGACAAGTAAAATAGTAATAGTTTGTTTATTTCTCTATGCTGGACTTTTTTTGAAACAAGCGTTGGGTCCTCATGTGCACGGTTCTTAGACTATACGGTTGCCTCTTCCCTTGGTGGAGGGGAGAAATTAATTCTCGTTCTACGTCACAAGAGTACAACGGTCGAACCACCGAACTCAATCAACGTAAAACGTTATAGTTTGCGAGGTTGTCTTGTGTAATTTGTTGAAGTTTATTCGCAAGATTGAAGTGAATTATTAGTGTAATAGAATATTTTTAATAAGGTAAACATGTGATGATGGTTATGGAATTGCCTTAAACTTAATTTTTACACAATTTTAGAATGCCCGGTACGGGTTGCAGTGTGGCCATTTGTGGTAATAATTATTACAAACAAAAGTCTAGAGGCCAACAGCAAATAGCATTTTTCACCTTTCCCAAAGACGAAAAGTTACAAAAATTATGGATTATGCGTTGTCATCGTAAAGACAAGATTAATATAAGGACTGCAAGAGTATGCAGTGACCATTTCAGAGAGGAAGATTTTGTTGATGATATGTATTCACGAATGATGGGAACTAAACCAAAATTGAAATTAAAGAATGGTGGTAAGTTTTGTTGACCTTAAAGTTTTTTTTATTCAGTATTATGTTCATATTCTAGCAATTCCAAGTCAAAAATTAAAATTTGGAAAAATGTTTTCAAAAGAAAAAGAATCTGCAAGAAGTGATAGAAGAATGGCTGTGAAAAGACACAATGCAATCATTAAAGATGTATTGGAGGCGCATTTGCAAAAATGCAAAGAAATAAGTAGAGTAAACATAGATTTGTTTGATGTCCCTAGTACAAGTAAGGGATCAGATGAAGACATCTTAAAGCGGAAGTATGATGAGCTAGTTGTAGAAAACTTAAAATTAAAAGAAAAATTGGAAGAAAAGGAGGGAGAATTGTTTAATGCAAAAATGAAAATTACAGAATTAAGTAAAATCAACAAGGAAAAAGACATTGATATTGAGAAAAACATTTTGGACCTGTTTCAACACATATTTACTAAAAATTAATTAGAAAGTATTTTAAAAAAGAAACAGAGAGCATGTTGGAGTACAGAAGAAATATCAAAGGCTTTCACAATACGATATTTTAGTAAAAGGTGTTACATTTATTCAAGAAATACTCTTAAATACCCTTTACCTGGAATTTCAACATTGCAGAAATGGGCTACTCATATTAACCTTAAATCTGGTCTTCTAAAAGATGTTCTTCGAGTAATGTTTACTGCTGGAAAATCAAATACTGAGCTACAAAGAGTAACCGTCCTCTCATATGATGAAATGAAAGTGTGTTCTGTTTATGAATTTGACCAAAAAGAAGATGAAGTGGTAGGTCCGTATAAATACATGCAGGTAGTAATGGCTAGAGGACTTTTTGATAGATGGAAACAACCAGTCTACATTTGCTTTGATACCAGCATGACACAGAATATTTTATCTGAAATAATTACAGAATTACATAAAATAAATTATGACGTGGTTGCATGTGTCTGTGATTGCGGTGGAGGAAATCAAAGAATTTGGGAAAAAATGAATATTTCAATTGAGAGAACATACTTTCCACATCCAGTCACAGAAAAAAATATATATATGTTTGCCGATGCTCCCCATCTTCTAAAATTACTAAGAAATTGGTTGCTTGACACAGTATTTGAGCTAAAAGATGGATCTGTACTGAAATAAGATATATTAACAGAACTAATAGAATCCGGCTCCACAGAAATAAGCTCTTTATATAAATTAACTTCAAGACATTTAGAGGTAAAAAAAGCTCAGAGACAAAATTTTCTACTTGCTGTTCAATTATTGTCCCACACAACTGCAACAGCCTTGAAAGATTATTTTCACAATGCAACTGAAGAGAAAAAAATAGCAGCCATAAAACTTGGGGAGTTTATTGATCTCTTTAATAGCTGGTTTGATTTAATGAACACTTTTGCACCTGCTGCATCTACAATGAAAAGTCCTTACGGAATGTACTTAAAGGGGCAAAATAAACTTTTATCCGATGTACTAGATACTGTTTCTACCATGAGGTGTCTCAAAAAATACAATGCAAGTTTTCCAAAAAGGCTTTATAATTTCTATTAAATCTATCCAGTCTCTATTTACTGATTTGCAAGAGAAGTACAAAATTTTGTATTTGTTAACACAGGCTAAATCAAGATTGTCTAGAAAATTTTTTCTCACAGGTAAGAAATTATTTCAAAATAAAATCATATATTTAATTCTTCTTTGATTGTAGTTACGAACTAGGGGTGGGTTACATGACCACCCTTCACCTCTTAATACCTTGTATAGAGTACGCATGATTATATTAGGAAAAATCCAGGTGTTGTGCAACAAAATACAAATGTTTCTCATCATACTTATGAAGAGGATGGAGAATATATTGTTGCTAGAGCACTACAACAGGCAAAAATAAATACTTTACCACCAGAAGCATCTACTGAAGATGATTTGGTATTCAACATACAGAGTCAAGGTAGCAGCAGTAGTTCAGACATGTCCGGAGTTTCAGAGAATATTACTAGACAAACAGAAAAATATGTGCTCTTATATATTGCTGGTTACATAGCTTCTAAATTTAAAAAAGAGTTCCCGAACTTAGGAAAATATACTCATGAAGAACAAAGCATAAATATTCATAATTATGCTTTACTTCCATGGGTACAACATTTATCATTTGGTGGACTCACAAATCCATCATCAGAATGGGTACAACAAATAACTAAAATGGAAAAATATTTTAATAAATTTCTTGACAACAAGTTACAACTTGGAAAAAAAGTAACCCATAGAACTACAGAGTATGTATCTAAATGTTGTTCTGATATACCCATTTCTTTAGTGAAAGCATTTTGCAGACAAAGAATCTTTATGAGAATTAAATATCTAAACAATTGTTTCAAAAACCAGCCATCTAACATCTGTAAAAGAAAACGAGAAGTTGATACAAATGATGAATCTAGAAAAAGTGTTAAAAAGATGAAAAAAATTGTATGTTAATAATCTTTACAAAATATATACCATATACAAAAATAAAATGATTTTTATTTCATAAACCCATTGTAAAATAAATCGTACAACAATAGCACCTATATATAATAAGGTAAAATGTCATAAATATCAATATTTATAATTTATATAACTTTTTGAAGTGTATATACTTTTTAGAAATTAACATCATAATTTATATATTATTATAGGAGTGATGTGATGGTCATTCAGGACCAAAACTATAGTCACCATTTCATAAAAAAATGTATTACATATTTATATATGAAGATTTTGAGTTTAATTTATAATTATAACTTATACCTATTAGAGAAAATGGGTAATCTACTTCTATACCTATTTAACAAGTAATTATTTGACTAATTGTTTTACAATGACTTTGTCTTCTAAAAATTTGTACTCAGTTTTAATTGTTTTCTAATTGCTGGTTTCAATGCAAAAATCACATTTTTACTTCATAATAATTTGCTCAGTTTCTCTTTCTCTTCGGTATATTAGGATATGAATAAATAAAGATGCGGGTATTTTTCACTTCACGTACCGAAAAAAAGACAAACTTAGTTGTTAGAGAGATATTAACCCAACAAAATATTTTGCTCTACGTATAGAATGGACAACGATTCAAATTGTGTACTCTCGTGACGTAATCGCGGGCTTGATTCTTATTGGTTAGTCGGAGTAGGCAACCGTATTAGTCTAAGAACCGTGCCTCATGTGCGGACTATAAGCAGAGCCTTCGCTGATCTGGTTGGTTGAAATGATCACGAGATCAATAAAAAGTGCGCTGTCACTAATCCGCGCGAATTATGCCAACAGTACGCTGAAAAGTAGAATTTGTCTCTAGTTTTCGGCGTACTCCTGGCGTTTAATGACAGTAGTGAGCACGTGCTAGAGAAAGACATTGCTTACCACGTTGAGGAATTTTGCTTTTCAGGTTATAATGGTTGCGGTTTGTTTGCAGTTTGATTTATTTTTTACATAGTATTGTAACTTTGTTCTGCTGTAAATATTTCAATTACCCAAAATCTCTTTATTCTACAAATTACTGTTATTTCTTTTTGCAATTGATGAATTAAATGTAACTTTAACAGATTCTGCTTGATGGCAAGCCTTCGCCACGAAGGACATTTCGATAATTTGATTGCCAAATTAGGTAGGTACATATCGTTTTCCATTTTATAAGTATTCAACTGAAGACATAATAAAAAATACAATATTAATCAACTTTCAATGATGGCTTTACCTACGCTCTATTTGTAAACAAACTGTCTACGCTAAAACAGAATAAACAGAAATCGTCAAGATCCAGTACGCTGAAACGAGCGTATTGCGCTGTCAATTTGAGTTCGGTTCAAATCCGTCCATGAGGACCCACCCTTAGTGTTTGCATCGCGGACGCGTGTTAAGTGCATTAGTCACTTCCTTAATGCATTTGCTTACAGAAGCTTGAGAAATAGAGTTGTTAATATTATATCCAACATCCATCTGATAACTACCAGAAGCATAAAATCTCAGAGCAGTCAACACCTAAAACAATTGTGACACAATTAGAAATTATTGGTCAATGAAAAGGCTCAAGAGAGCTATGAAAATTCAAGTTGTCGGCCCCTAAAATGGGGGAACAGTTGAAAAGATGAGTATCTACAGATTATACTTACTTTACGAGGAATAGTTAATGCTGAACTTCTGCTAGGTGCAGTTACAAATGGTTCCAGATCATGTATTAGACTTCTTGCTATTTCCTTTGTCAACATGTACATCCTTCTAAACTGTTCTTCTGTTAGAACTTCTAATGGATCTTGATATCTCCTGTAAACTCTTTGGATATAATTTTCAATTTCCACTTCTTCTAAAGCACCTATGCCAGCTAAATATATTTGGTCTTCAATTTCCATATTCAAAATTCTTGCTCATTAGTTTCCACTCGACCATCTGGCTTTCTTTATAGGTTATAAAACCATTCGTCACAAGCATTTCGACTGCTGTAGAGCACTCGCGACATGTCTCCTACAATTTCTCGCACACAAGATAATGTCATGTGTTCAAAAATACGTTTTGACAAAAAGTGGTCGACATTGTTCTATTTCTCGCATGCGACATTGTCTCGATCGTTTCAAAAATAGGCCCCCTGGACAGTGATACACTCAGTGTTGTTAGGTCGCGTTGGTACATTATCTCTTTGCGGCGTTGCCAAATTCCCTCTCTTCCCGCAAAAATCCCTCTCAATAAGGAAAAAAAAATCTTGTTATTTTATTATATAGAGATGAAATAAAAACAGAAATTTGCAAATCATTTATTTAATTTTTCTTATAAATTTCATTATTAAAATAATTAATATGTTTATCTGTTATAAGAAAATTCGTACAGTTGGTATTGTCATCAGAAAATTTTGATCGTATCATTCAAACTGCATTTAATGAATCTTGAATGGGGCAGTGTTAAAATAATTAGAGCCAAATTGCTTATATTTTTACAAACAAATTCATCGCAGAAATTTTTTGTGTCTATTATTGTCAACCAAAAGTCGACAATAGACAGAGTTTTTAATTTTTCTTTTTCTTCCTCTCCAAAACAAAATGGAAGATTACGGTATTCCGTCATAACTAAATTAATGTCAATAATATTTTTAAAATTTGCAAGTATGTTTTTTAGATTTTTTAATTTTTCGTTTTTAGTAGTACGTAAAGCTACTTTTGGGTCGATAAAAGAAAATTCTTCAAAAAGATCTTGTTTTAAAGGTAGCCTATTGAGCATTTCTCCGCAAATGGTGACATAAAATACTAAAATTTTAAGCTTAAAATTATGTTGCTCATCATGGCCCACAGAAGGAAGTGATCGTTGGCATTCAGGGCCTAAATACAACTATTCTAGAGGCAAAAAATTACTTGGACTGAGAATGCAGTATTGTGTTCAGCAATAAATACCGAAATGCTATTTCTGCTTTTTTTACAGATTTTGCATGCTCAATTTCTTGTTCTAGAGCTATCGTGCTCGTGCTTTTTGAGAAAAGCATATCAATTTTTCCAGTGTTCTGTATGCTTTTTATATTCTTTATGTGGGTGTCAGTTTTTGCGTGTTTCTGTAACTCACTTTTGCCACACACTAAAGTTTGTCTGCACGCTTTGCGCCGTAATAAATTTTTGTTGTCTTTCACGGGTTCTAACCAACCTTCAAATTGTTCATTTTCTAGCCAATTAAAACAAAACACTTTTTTCTTGCTTTTATATGTCTTGGATTTCTTAGCCATCGGTTCGTCGCAACTACTTTCACTACTCGACATTTTTATGATTAAAAAAACACAATCAAAATCTTAAAAACTGTAAAACACTAGTTTATACTACTATTGAGGTTAAACTGGTTAAAGCGAATTGGGATTCCCGAACTTCTTTGTCATTTGCGATAAATCAGATGCCTGCAGAAAAAGAATTGCGCTATCTCTGTTGCAGCAGCTGAAAGCTTAAGTGTAGTTATCTATATCCAGTGAACTGTAGTACAGTTCACTGCCTACATAATATATTATATTATGTGTACCACGTACCGCCGTAATCGCACCAGAGATGGCGCTCCAAGAGCTTGAAAGTCTTTCTTAATTAATTCATTGAGTAAATATCCCTCTTTTTATTCAAATATCCCATTTTCCCACAGAAGCTTTAAAATCCCTCCCAAAAGGGAATTCCCCTCCCATATAACAACACTGGATACACTCACTGATTTATATGTATATGACAACGGTATATATAAACAAGGATAGTTGTTATATGCACAGATCATATAACTACTAGGTTTGTTCGTAGAACATAATTTGCTAACGGTTACCAACCAATTTCTGATTATTATGTACGCATGCCCGGTTTATGATTGGTTTCAAATCGGTCGGAAATTTTTCACTCTAAGAACGCAAATATGAGGTTTGTTCCAACTGAAGTAGATACCGTTTTATTACCGTACAATCTCAGTAACGTAGCAAATTTGACGTAAATTACACAGACTTATTATATTCACTAATCAGTAGGTCAACTGGGTTTGTATCGTAATTGTACGGTTTTTGTGTTGGTTGGAACAGACCTATGATATTTTCCCTACCTGACAGCGACTTTTTGTAAACACACCAGCAACTGTGCCGAAATCCGAATACTATCTTCAATATCTGATTGCTGAGGAAAATAATTTGTGATAAAATATATATTTCTTAAGTTGTGATATTAATATTTAAAATTATAAAGCTGGTATTTACAGAAAAAGGATGGAAAGTATGTTTTTGGTATTTTACCTGTTGTCGACATTTTCTTTATATTATGTTTTTTAGCAAGTAATAACCTGATTCTGGAAGAATTCTTAGTTTTTAATACAACAAATAATTCCTCAGAACTAGAGAACCCCTTAAAGAGCACTGAGAATACAACTTTTTGTCATTTATTCTTAGATTGTAGCACATCATTTACATGGAACAAGAACAAATACTCTTATGCTACTGGATATACACCAGAAGTATAGGTCAAAAGTTGGGACTTTAGAAATGCGTAATTTTTATTTATTTGTTATCAAATTCAAACACCAAAGAAAAAACAAATAAACAGCTCATTTTTAGTTCCTATTGGATAATTATCAATGTCCTTGTGAACTGCGCATGTCTGACATCTCTCCAACTTAAAATTTCTTATTAGTCAGTGAATTATTCTGACGGTTGCCAATCAATTTCAAACTGACCATTTTCTTTGTACGAACGCTGGATTTATTATCACTGATTTTTGGTTTGGCTTGTGCGAACGCTCTTTAACGAAATGCGCCTGTGCTGTACAGTCGCTAACGGTTTCTGACTGCTCTACGAACGAACCTACTATTGTTATATGATCTGTGTGCTCAATCCATGCTCAATCCCTGATCACTGACACTGATCATGAATCTTTTGTGAAACGGGCCTTGTACATTGTTTATATCATTGACATACTATACTGATGGACTAGCCCGCCTACCACACAATTGATGCCATTGCAGTGCGAGAGAGAAAGATCGAGAAGGATAGCGCTAGTTGTGGCAAAAATATTTTTCAATGTATGGTTACGGTATGGTTTTATATGTTTCTGCCTGAAGGTTTGTTATATATTTTAAATAATTTTGAGGAATATTTGAAAATGAGATCGTGTTCATCTTATACTTGTACTACAAGGTTGAAAAAAGGCAATGATATAGAAAACCCTGGTTTTCTATATCATTGCACAGTTATACTGATCTTAATTGGAAAAATGATATCCAGGATATCACCATAGGGCTAATAATATCTAAGCTTCAATATTTGTAATATCACATCTTCTTCTTTTTCTATAAACATATATCAAGCCAATCACAAGTTAGGTTACTTCTTGGTCTAGCCAAAAATATAACTACTAAACATCAGGTAGGCATAAAATGAAATGTAACTTCTGTCATTCTGACGATGATATTGATTTATCGAAACAATTGTCAATTTTTTAGAATTTTCAATAACTTGTATTATATTGTGGAATTAACTAGAGACCTTGAGTTTCATTTAAAAACACTAATAAGAAAATAATTTTATAAGCACCCATTATATGCTTTCTCCGTGTTTTCTGCCACACCTAGCTCCATCTCTTTCTAGGTTTTCTCTTTCTAGTTTCTTCCGCATTTTATCCTACAGCGTTTATTACCGTAGGCCAGTCCACTAGTATAATATGTCAATGCTCAGCACTAGCAAGCGCTGTCACCTGTCAAGAGCATTTATCTGTCAATCACACGTTTGGTCAAGGTTATCTATTGATTCATGGAGATCCATGTATTGATTGATTAGAGGTATATCTCGAACGCAGCAACTGTCAGCTGTATCAAAGTTACCTGTCAATAATGTAAACATAACCAATTAATAATGTTATCTAAAAAGGTTAATTAAACATTTTATAAACTATGATTTTGATAAGAAAAACTTGACCTTTACGAATTTGCACAGCTCGTTATGTTGATATCCCCGTAGTGACAATTTGTTTGAGAAAGGTTGGAGAGACACCAGGTTTCTAACACAGCATGACCTTTGATTCACGCAATTTAAATTGAATCTATTAATTTTTTGTTTCGGATTAGTAAGGCATATTCAAAGAACGTAACAATGTCGAAGGTCCCTCAAAAAACTATTTTTAACTATGAAACTCTGGTACATGCGACTGCAGGAGCTGCTGTAAGTATAAATAAATATTTTTTATAAATTGTAAGTATTTCTAGTTAAAACCATCAACAAATTACGATTTTCTTCATTTGAGTAATTTACTACTGTATTTTTATGTAACATTTTCATATCAACTTATTTTGAATAATTTCTGCTGAATTGCAAACTCTTCTCTTGAATAATTATTATTAATGAATTATGCAATTAAATAAAACTATGTTAGAATTTAGTATTGGAAAAAATATTTATGTATATTTAATTACAATAATATTTAATTTCCTTATATGTACCTAATAATTCTAGTACCTACCCATTTTTTACAGGCAAGTATTTTTGCTATGAGTAGTGTATACCCTTTGGATATGATAAAATTTCGTAAACAGCGTAAGTATTTATGATTTAATAGATTAGTTTATTGTTAGATTTGTTCATTATAAATTTCCCACCCCTTTCTACCAGTTGTTGTCTATAGAAAAAATTTAATAAACCAGAAAGAACTGCTCAATATAGTGCTTCATTCATACGTATTGGCTAGTAAACTTTTTGACATATTGTATTAATTTTCAGAACATTTTGTATGTAGTATAGATAATAGGCACAGTTTTTTTTAGAATTGTCTAAGTATGGTGTACACACTAGATATAAATTTGAGTTAATGAAAGACAAGTACTAAGTGTGTATTTTTATTAAAATTCCATCTAAGCGCTTTCGGCCATTAGGTCATTTTCAAAGCTGTTCTATAAAAATTAGAATAGTTGTAAAATTGAAAGAGTTTAAAAAAAATGACCTTATGTCATGAAAAAAAGTACAACTGGTGTCTTAAAAAAACATGAAAACCTGCCACTGTTGCATACAATCATATGAAATATTTAATGTTACATCATTAATTTCTTAAAATTTGTTAAAATAACCCTGTGGCGAGGGTGTACAATTATAATTCACATGATAAAATGTTATATTTAAAATTCTCAAATAAATGATCTGTGATGACAAGTTTGAAATTAATAGATGGTGGCTAATATGCCGGAGTACAATAATAGGTACAGTAAAATAGTGTCTAATGCTACAACGTGATTTTATGGTGAACATTAAATCAAGATATATTTAAAAAAATGAATGAAAATATCAAAATGGTGAATTGAAAACTGAAGGGAATTTGTTTATATTTAATTTTATATAACAATGAGTTCAAAGTTGTTATTTAAATTAATACATTATAAGTTAAATTCAAAATTTCCAAACATCATCTAACTTAGATGAATAGAAAACACCCCCCCACTGCTTGTCTTAAGAGAAGTGAGTTAAGGGTTGCATACATTCCCCAGCCAGTCAGGAACCGAGCGTAGTAAACCTATATGTTTAAAGTGATAAAATAAAACAAAATAAACATGTGTAAATTCATCCATGGAGGATTTTACAATGACTAAGGTGGAAAGGCACGCTGGCTAGGTAAACCCAACAGCTAATGGCATCCCGTGGGAATTAAATGTTAGTGTAAAAGAAGGAGGGGGTATCCATTGTCAAGAAACCTTGAAAATTGATTGTGAGCTGATGGACCAAACTATGTCCCATACATAGCCTGGTGTCAAGAACACAATGTGGTTATGAAGTTTAAGGTAATTGTGACAAACCTAGATCCATACTAGGCATGCATAGGAAGAGATGAAAACGAAGGAAAGTGTCAAGAGTAAAAGAGATAAGATATAGATCTCTTGTATTCTGAAGAACCCAACTATGACCCATACATAGCTTGGTTTCAGGGAAACAATGTGGGTGTGGAGTTTTTAAGATAATTATGATAAACCTAGATCCATACTAGGCATGTACAGGAAAGATGAAACAAACTATGACCCATACATAGCTTGGTTTCAGGGAACAATGTGGTGGTGATGTTTTTAAGATGGTTGTGACAAACCTAGATCCATACTAGGCATGTACAGGAAAAGAAGAAGTGAGGAAGAGTGTAGAGGCGAAGAGAAGGACAGCAAATATGCTAGAAATTATAAGAATAGGCAGGAGGAATTGCTTGTATTCTGATGAACCAAACTATGACCCATACATAGCTTGGTTTCAGGAAAGCAATGTGGTCGTGATGTTTTTCGATAATTATGTCACACCTAGAACCATACTAGGTATGTACAAAAGAAGAAGAAATCAAGGAAAGTGGAAGAGAAAAAAAAGGGGATAAAATGATTTGCTTAAATTTATAAGTGATGAACCAAAGTATGACCCATACATAGCCTGGTGTCCGAAGCACACTGTGGTTTTATGGAACCAGTTCCAAGGAGGAGATATGTAATAGAGAGAAATATATCCAGTTGTTACTATCATTATAGTTAATTATTAATCTATAATTAAATTAGATTCTTTCCTAATGAGCCAAACCATGACCCATGCATAACCTGGTGACCAGCAAACAATATTGTTGGGAGATGATTTTAGAACTTGTCCCAAGATTAAACCTAGACCCATACTAGGCGTATCCATGAATAGTTCGAGGATAGATACTTAGAAAGAAATTGTTATTTTTATTAATGTGAAGATAAGATGAATTGGTTGTTAAAATGAGAGGTTATACTAATAAACAGTAAATAGTTTTGTCCTGGTAGACCCATACACAGTGTGGTGTCAGGAACACAGTGTGTATAATAGAAGGTGTAGTAAATGTGAAAGATAAATAAGGTTGAGCAAAGTAAGAAGACTTAAAGTAGGAAAGACTCATTCATTCGCATTTTTACAAATCAGCCGAGTACTAGGCGAAATATTCTTGGACTGGATCGCCATAGTGAGAGGGTGAGACGAAAGCCTTAGAGGACCACAAGGTTTTGAACAGAGGCTGAAATTCACAATTAAGATGTATTTGGGTGTTCTGAGTTAACCTCAATTTCTCTAAGTATTTCTAGATCTTCAAGTAAGTCCATCTTCCTGAAGTTGTGCAGGATTTTAGAGTTATGTGATGGGGAAAAATTGTGGTTGTTAAACTTAGTCCTACAGTATTTTGAAATCAGGAAAATATAATGATAAGAGGTGGGTAATTTATAATGTTTAACCCTGTACAAATAAGACAATATAAATAACTAATGTTTTGTTATACTTTATAACGGATTACCCGACTTTATTTGATTCCCATAATCTGATTTTTCCATTACTATACAGTGTCTTATATTCAAGATGAAGGCATGTCCTCATTTAAGCTACAGGCTGATTATATTTTTTAGTTGAAGATAAAGAATTAGCAGAAAAGTCTACTTTTCGGGGTATACTACATCTTCTAAAGACGGAAGGAATGTAAGTATTTATTTAAGATGCAAATCTTTTTTCCATGCCATAATAGAAAAACCTATAAATGTTGATTCGATTCAAATTTTTGGTAGATACATAATATCTTGAAAATTGTGATAAATTTAGCTCAATATAAGTTACTAACAAGCAAAAATAGCTTCCAAATTTTAAAAAATCCCTAAGGTCTGTTAATGGTACAACACATATAATGAAACATGCTACTAGTAGAGAAATATTCAGATTCTGATTTCATTATATATGCAAAGCTGTGTCATTGGAAAAAGCTGCTATGAGGAAACACATTAATTTTTTCATTTTCTGCACTTTTTAATATCTTGTAATAATACGAGATCCCACATCTCGATTCTGCAGGTATCTGTTTTTCAATTAAACTTGGTTCAAATTAATGATTACTGAGTATGCCATGCATTAGTTCCGGGTTGTCTATAAAAAATTAGCCGCAATTACTTAAATTTATTCGTATAAAATTCATCTATTTGTTTTTTGTATGTTATTTTAAAGGAAATATCAGCTACAACCTTTGGGATGCCTGGTGAAAGCAGGTACATTACTGTTGATTATTTACAGTCATCTGTTTTTTTTTAAATATTACATCAAACTAATGTTAATATTTGCTGTACAAGATAATAGTGGTTGCCATGATTTAAATTAATTATTTTCGCTCCAGATGCGTGTGAGCGGCAGAGAAAAGATACTCCGCTCGTTTCATGCAATAAATAAGGACAAAGTATTATATACATATATATATATATATATATATATATATATATATATATATATATATATATATATATATATATATATATATATATATATATAGAAAATTCGAGTTTTTTTCTTGGACCTTAAAGTTTATATTTTTTTTCATTTATATTTCTTGGGAATTTTTGGTCCTGGATTAATTAAAATATTAGATGGTTTTTAAATTTATAATGTATTTCATTGACGTCTCGGTCCTTTTTGACCTTCATCAGAATATAAAAAACACTGTGAATTATATTCCAGCGAGTGCCACATCACATATTATGTATCGTTGAAGTTCATTTTATTTTAATATGTGATGTGGCACTCGCTGGAATATAATCCACAGTGTTTTTTATATTCTGATGAAGGTCAAAAAGGAACGAAACGTCAATGAAATACATTATAAATTTAAAAACCATCTAATATTTTAATTAATCCAGGACCAAAAATTCCCAAGAAATATAAATCAAAATATATATATATATATATATAATATATATATATATATATATATATATATTTCTCCCATACAAAAGGTTAACACTCAATTTTATATTTATTGTAACTGTTTTCGTTGTTTTCATTTTTGATCTTTGAAAATGAAGACTATAATAGTTTCTTGGCAAAACAAATCGCTTGGCAAAACAAATCGCATTTGTATGGTACAACATCTTGTCACATTTCTGAGTAGCAAAACTTTCATCAATTTTTTATTTACTATGTGTACATTTCTACGTATTATTTTTTCAGAGAATCTTTATATCAAGGAATCAGTCCAGTGGTAATGACATTAGGAGTCTCAACATTTGTATATTTTTATACATTTCATGGATTTAAATCTCGTATACCTAAGGAACTTATAAATTCAAAAACAGATTTGTTTCTAAGCATTTTTGCTGGTAAGTTGAATTTTCTTATTTAGAAACATGAACTTTTACTGTAATTAGTTTTAATAATCACATTAGTTAACACAATTCAACTATATAAATTTATTGAAATGATTTGATTCCATGTTTCAAAGGACTACTAAGAAGTTACGTTAGGTTAAAAACCATTTGAGGTTTTCACGTACAACCAAATCAAACTATTACAAGCCCAAATATAACACAGAGGAGAAAGGAGAAAAAATCAAAATTAAAGTGTGCTGAAATTGCTAGATTCCCAAATGTTGGTGAAGTCTGGCAACACTTGAAGTACACCTTAAAACACAACATGAAGAATGAGGAATTAAATAGACTTTCGGCTCTTGTACTTGTTTTGTAAACACACTTTGAATAAATAAAATACTATTATTAGTTATTCCAGCGCAAAGTTGTTTAAATTAATAGAGTCCAATCAATATATCGCATTAAGGTGTAGAACAAGTACTGGAAAAGGAAAAAATCCTAAGATTTATAAAAGCACACAGATACTGAGAAGAGAACCAACTGATATTATAACATATTGGTTTCCATTAAGACGAAGAAGAAGAGGTAGACTGAGAAGATCTGGAGAAAAGAAATAGGGAAGACCTAATAGAACTGTGAATTGGAATACGAAATTCCAGAACAAAAAGAATTGAAAAATATATTAAAAGAAGCCAATACAGCGTATAAATTTTTTTTAAATGAGGTGTCGTCCACTCAAAAATAGTGTTTAAAAGTACTGAAAATATCTCGACCCTTACTTCGTCGAATCTACTCATATTAGTGTTTTAAATGAAACTCACTGTTTCTAGCTAATTCCACAATATAATGAAAATTGTTGAAAATTCTAAAAAATTGACAATTGTTTCGATAAATCAATATCATCGTCAGAATGACAGAAGTTACATTTCATTTGATGTTTAGTAGTTATTTTTGGCTAGACCAAGAAGTGACCTAACTTGTGATTGACTTAATATATGTTAATATAAAAAAGAAGAAGATGTGATATTACAAATATTGAAGCTTAGATATTATTAGCCCTATGGTGATATCCTGGATATCATTTGTCCAATTAAGATCAGTATAACTGTGCAATGATATAGAAAACCAGGAAAACTATATCTGCTGATCTTTACAACTATCACTTAAGAAGACAGTTTATTAGTGGAGAACTCCCTAGATTTATCTGTTCATTGACAACTTCATATTATGGGTTTCTTGAATGTCTTCTAATTTCCAATTCTTCAAGGAAATCCAGTTCTTGTTTCTTTTCACACATATGCAGCACTTCTAGTTCTGCGTTAGGTGTCAAGTAGATGTTTTGCGTAGTGGGATTTATCTGGTTGTTTTAATCTGTATGCTCGTAAGTGTTCACTGTATCGGATTTCAAAATTTCTAAGGGTCTGGCCCAAATAGACAGCATTACATTCTGGACATTTGAGTTTATATATACCTGATTTCTTTAATGGTGGTATTTTTGGTTTTACATTTAGAATCTCGTACTAACATTACTTTCTGTTTTAAAAGAAATTGTTGTATTCGTTGCTGAAGATATTATCTTTGAAATATTATTAGAAATATTTCCTGCATATGTGATGGTTTTATAATTTTTTATTTGATCAGTTTGTTTAGGAAATATTAGTTGTAATGCCACTTTTTCCTCTTTTTTATTAATTAGGTTATTTATCATATGTAATGGATAACCGTTAGATGTTGCTATTTGTCTAATTGTATTAATCTCTCTATCAAAATTACATTTGTTCATAGGAACTTAAAAAACTCTATGTATCATTGAATTATATGCCTCTAGTTTTGTGACATGGGTGATTGGAACTATATGGAATTGTCACATCAGTGTGTGTAGGTTTTCAGTAAATTGAATCATCAAGTACATTATTAACTCTTTGAATTTTTAAATCAAGAAAATTGATTGAGCTATTTTCTTCAATTCCTAATGTAAATTTAATTTGTCCACAATTATATGGAACCGTTAAATTACATAAAATAACGAAACCAATTAGACCTGTAGTTTCTTATGTTAATACTCCTAATAATATATTGTCAAAGAGGCTTCACAACATACTTAATAGTTACGGATATGCATCTAAATACTCAATTAGAAATTCAATAGAACTAATCAAAAAATTAAAAGCAATCAACTTGCAAGATAACTATAAACTTATTTCGTTTAATGTTACTAATATGTTCACTAAAATTCCTCCTAAAGAATGTCTAATACTTGTAAGAAAATTACTAGAAGATAAAAATATTAATCCAGGAATAATATCAGATATACTTAATTTATTTGATGTATGTAACAATAAGAATTATTTCACTTTTGACAATAAGATATATATTCAAAATGAAGGTTTACCAATGGAAAGCCATATATTACCTATTTTAGCAAACATTTTTATGGATAGTTTAAAAGTAATATTTCGAAAAATGTTTTATTTTGGTATAGATTTGTAGATGACATATTAGCTTGTTTTATGGGTAGTGAACGACAATTAGATGTATTTTTCAACCACATTAATAATTTACACCCAAAAATTAAATTTACATTAGAAAATGAAGAAAATAGCTCAATCAATTTTCTTGATTTAAAAATTCAAAGAGTTAAAAATGTACTTGATTATTCAATTTACTAAAAACCAACACACTGATGTGACAGTTCCATATAGTTCCAATCACCCCATGTCACTTAAACTAGAGGCATATAATTCAATGATACATAGAGCTTTTTTGGTTCCTATAAACAAATGTAATTTTGATAGAGAGATTAATACATTTAGACAAATAGCAATATCCAACGGTTATCCATTACATATGATAAATAAGCTAATTAATAAAAAAGAGGAAAAAGTGGCATTACAACTAATATTTTCTAAACAAGCTGATGAAATTAAAACTTATAAAACCATCACATATGCAGGAAATATTTCTAATAATATTTCAAAGATAATATCTTCAGAAACGAATACAACAATTTCTTTTAAAACAGAAAGTAACGTTAGTACAAAATTGTTAAATGTAAAAACAAAAATACCACTATTAAAGAAGTCAGGTATATATAAACTCAAATGTCCAGAATGTAATGCTGTCTATTTGGGTCAGACCCTTAGGAATTTTGAAATACGATACAGTGAGCACTTACGAGCATACAGATTAAAACAACCAGATAAATCCCA
Organism: Galeruca laticollis; assembly: GCA_963921935.1. Lineage (NCBI taxonomy): Eukaryota > Metazoa > Arthropoda > Insecta > Coleoptera > Chrysomelidae > Galeruca > Galeruca laticollis. The sequence goes on from OY998176.1 coordinate 79,919,248, forward strand.
CTACGCAAAACATCTACATGACACCAATCATTCATTGACACCTAACACAGAACTAGAAGTGCTGCATATTTGTGAAAAGAAACAAGAACTGGATTTCCTTGAAGAATTGGAAATTAGAAGACATTTAAGAAACCCACAATATGAAGTTGTCAATGAACAGATAAATCTAGGAAGGTCTCCACTAATAAACTGTCTTCTTAAGTGATAATTGTAAAGATCAGCAGATATAGTTTTCCTGGTTTTCTATATCATTGCACAGTTATACTGATCTTAATTGGAAAAATGATATCCAGCATATCACTATAGGGCTAATAATATCTAAGCTTCAATATTTGTAATATCACATCTTCTTCTTCTTTCTATTAACATATACTAAGGCAATCACAAGTTAGGTCACTTCTTGGTCTAGCCAAAAATAATTACTAAACATCAGGTAGGCATCAAATGAAATGTAACTTCTGTCATTCTGACGATGATATTGATTTATCGAAACAATTGTCAATTTTTTAGAATTTTCAACAATTTTCATTATATTGTGGAATTAGCTAGAAACAGTGAGTTTCATTTAAAACACTAATATTGATGATAATATATAGCCCAAAAAGAAACAATAACATTTCTAGTCCCAGTAGTACTATAAAAACAAAAACCTTGATAGATAAAATAAAACTGAAAAAAATATTCATGAAAATGTAAATAAATCAAATACACAAGAAAAATTATGGATACATTAACAGACTTTCTTTATTTTGGTTTTTAATGTTTTGAAAGCTGGCTTTAGGATTTTTCAGAAAATCAGACCCAGTTATAGGATAACGTTCCTCGTCAGCGTTGGGGTTGGTTGTTTTCTTTGTGCAGAACATAGATAGAATAATGAATGATATAATATAATATAAAAATAGCAAGTAACTGAGAATATATCGTTCTGTGGAAAAATTACAGGAAATCAATTAAATATGCATCAGAATGTGTTGTTCACATTCAAAGTAGTCCCCTTCTGGAATAATACACAATTAATAATCTATTCATTCCCATTTGTTATGAATAATGAATACAATTGTATTCAACAGTAAAATAAACAATTTTGAATAAATGTATAAATTGTTTTGTCTAAATTTTTTATAGATATGAGTATTATCTAATGTATGGTGTAATCCCTCGAGATATTTTTTAAAACTTTGTGTTAAATTCATAGTGACACTAACTGTTTTTTATCTGTTGTGATAACCTCTTAATATAATTAAATAATTTAATTGAATTATTTGTAGTAATATTGCGAATAACAAGAATATATATATATATATATATATATATATATATATATATATATATATATATATTTACACTTTATCAGTTAAAACACAGTTAATCACAACTACTTCTGCCTAGATAATTAAAATTAGGTATACGTCGAGGGTCAATGAATTTCAAAATATGCAGAAAAGTTTTTAAACAAAACCTTTAAAGGCACAGTGTCAAGGAAACTGTTGATAACGGGTGTCTGTGTAATATTTTTCTTCTAAATATTACACTGTTAAAATTGTGGAATAAAATGTAACGTATTTGCCTTACTAATACTAAATTTTATTGTTTAAACTATGGGAGAGAGAGAAAAATAAATGTTATTGATACTCTTGCACCATAAGGCTATCGACTAAATTATTTCAGCCATTTTAAAATATTATTCTAAGACTAAGTATATGTATGAAGTATGAAAAGAAAAATAAAGAAACCAACATCAAATAACGGTGTTAATTATAATACACTAGATACATCAACAATTTCAAAATTATATAAAATGGAAGTTTGAGGAAAAATTATTTATCGATTTGGTATAAAGAGAATTTCTTCAAATAGAATTGTTTCCTCATGTTTTCTACTCTGAGCATTTTCATAATGTGAGGCTGAATCAGCTGGATGTTGTGTTCTTCAAGAGAGAAGGATTCAAATAATTCTCTCTCATTTATAGGTTTTATTCCAGTTTTTGAAAGCAAAGAAGTTTATTTGATGGATTATCAGAGTGTCTCATTTTTGTTATTTTCCGGAGGCTGGTAGTTAGTTTCGCCTACTTGTTTGACGGGTTTTTACAATTATAGAACAATGTACAATATTTTAACTAATTTTAAGATCCTCTGGTTTTTAGGATCTAATCACCTTTAGTTTCACAAACTTGTCGCGAGTTTCACGAAACTCTCGATTAATAGCCCGTGTGTCTATATTAACCCATTAACGCCCAGTGATACCGTATGGTATCGACAAATCCGCGGTAACTATAGGGACAGGCTTTCCAACACAAATAGGAGGGGGTCAAATTTTATTCTCTATTTGGCTTAACCAAAGACCATCAGTTGTACGACAACGATCGCGGTAGAATCTGTGCGGACGTAGCAGCTGTGAACACGTGTTTTTACTGTGGAATTTTCCAACATCGACAAATCATGGACATTCGTTTTACGTAAGTGAATTTATTCCGTTGTCTAAACTTTTTTTTTAACGAAAGCAGTACAATATATTAGGATTGGTGTATACTTTGATAGGACATTATGTACTTTACTCATTTTTTAAAAGTAACATTGTATAGGGTGTCCAAAAGTCGGTGATACCAAATGGTATCACTGGGCGTTTCAACTACTATAAAATACGGTTTTATTTCAGAGGAGGACTAACTTTGTCCGAAGCTTTGGATATGGTTTTTGAAGACGAAAATATTGCTAATGAAGTAGATGAAATATTTATAGAGCCCCCTGAGAGTAACATAGAGGCCGACGAAGACTCTGCAGATGAAGACGAAGGAGGTACGGTTCAAAACCTAACGGGAAAACATATTGGTTAGTAACTCTATGAGGAGAAATCGCTTTATACAAATACAAAGATTTCTCCATTTCGCCGACAATACTAAAATGGATGTTTCAGATAAGGCGTGGAAGATTCGTCCATTGATGGATAAAATTAAAAAACGATTTTTAGATAATTTTGTGCCTGTTCAGAATCTTGACTTTGATGAGTCAATGATACGGTACTACGGCCGCCACGGCTGTAAACAATTCATCCGTGGCAAGCCAATTAGATTTGGCTACAAAATGTGGTCGTTGAACTCGACAGAGGGTTATCTGGTGAATTTTGACCTATACCAGGGCAAAAATCCTCGTGGAAATGAAAAATACGAGACACTCTTTGGGAAATCAGCATCCCCATTAGTACTGATGCTTGAAGAATTACGTCATCCAGATTTACGCTATAATATTCATGTCGATAATCTGTTTACAGGGTTTAACCTATTTGGTTATCTACGATTTTTAGGCTATGGTGCTGTAGGTACCATAAGAGAAAACCGTATACCGAAATCATGTCCATTACTCAATAAAAAGTCGTTTTCCAAAAAAAAGAGGGGCGAATATCGGCACGTCTTGGAAAAAAATTCTGAAATACTTTTAGTGAGATGGCTAGATAATTCTGTAGTTACCATGGCTTCCACCGATGCAGGAGTATCCCCATTGGGATCCGTCAAACGATTCTCACAGGCCGGGAAAAAAACTATATTAGTAGATCGCCCATATTGCGTCGCCAAATATAATCAAAATATGGGCGGAACCGACCTCATGGATGAGTGTATTTCCAGTTATCGGGTTGGCATAAGAAGCAAAAAGTGGTACTGGAATATATTTACATGGATATTGGATGCTGCAATAAACAACGCCTGGTTACTATACAGAAAACGCAATAGTAAAACCACAAATCTACAGTTTAGGAGGGAACTAGTACAGGTATACTTGGTGCGTTACGGTGTAGCTCCTAAAATGCCAGGACCAGCAAAAACTTCCACTTCCAGGACTCTTCTTCCATCAGTACGTTTTGATGGTATGCATCATTACGTTGCTCCATGTAACAGACGCCGCTGTGCTGGTATGGACTGTAAATCTTTTGGAAGAACCATGTGTACAAAGTGTGATGTTGGGTTATGTGTTCCTTGTTTCGCCAAATATCATACAAATGAGTAAACAGTTACACGTCCTAGGTACTACTTCTATAGATATATACATGTGTCTACATTATTTTCAAAGATAATACACAATATAACTTTATAAATGCAAACTAATAAAGATTTGTTTCTTGGGTTAATTCATTGTACCTTAACCGCCCAGTGATACCACATGGTATCAGCTAATATTTCTGTTTTCAAACAATTTTAATTTTTTTTATTATTTTTTTTATTGTTATTACACTAATCTCAACTAATATAAGCCAGGTAGAATAAAAAAAAACAAAAAATAGTTCCGGGCGCTAATGGGTTAAAGAAAATGTGGAGATTCTTCTATACATATACACAGTGCCGGATTTACGAATTTGCCTCCGACCCCTCCCCCTCCCAAACGCCACAATTTGTCAGACCTCAAATAATAGTATTTGAACATCTTAAAAATAAATTTAAATAACATAATATCATAGCTTTATATAACCTCACTAAATATGATCTAGGAATAATGCCAATTACCTAGTAGGGTAAACTGTCCCACAGTGAACCAATTTTCATATATAGGGTCACTACTTTTTCTTTTTGATGAAAATACCTCAGAAAACATATCGAATGAATCCATGTTTTGATACGTTATCTGTGTAATCATATGGGTACTCATTTGATTTTTCGATATAGTTTTGAATTTTTTTAAAAACTATGACATATAGTTCACTGTGTACGATTATGTGTATGTATACAGTGAACCACCAGCCAGTACACAGTGAATCATAGTTCATAATTCAAATAAAACGAGCACGTTATTTCAAAAACTTTATTGATATCTCATGACTTAACATAAAAAATAAAATACAACATTCTTGATATACGTACTAGACGCAAGTATAAAAATTGGTTGATTTCTAATTTAAAAAAATCTTCAAAAATGTGGAAACAGAACTAAATATTTTGTTTTTAACCAAAACTAACAACAAACTCCTTAAAATATTATTTGGGAAACAATGAGACTATCAAACCTATAGTCATTTTTATCTCTGAAAAATACAAAAAAGAGATGACATAAACACAGGAGACTAATAAAATTGGGGAACATTTCAATAGTTAGCGAATATCGAGACCGCAAAAGTCCATGTTGAAAAAGTAGAAGGAATTTTTGCACTTGGAGGTGGAGCCATGGTCTAATGGTTTTTGTAAAATAATTTTGACATCCGATTTTGAAACTGTACATAAATCGGGTATGTCAGGAATGGAGAACACATATTGTGTTGGAGATTTTTTCTGCAAGAAACTCACATCATATTCACCTTTTTGGACAGCTAAAATTTTAGCTAGGTAGTAAATTTTCTTTTTTTTTCCTTGGAACTGAACCAGAACAAATTCCCCTTCGACAGGATCTCTGGTAAGATTTCCTAACTGGTTTTTTGTAACAGGGATCGTATCTCCATCTGAATTTTCATCAAATTCATCTGTCATAGCTCCATCACTTTCCAAAATCACGGAAGTATCAGATTCAGATATAGAACTATCCTGTAACACTTTCCTCACACCTTTCTCCTTCTTATTGGCGCATAGGATTTTTGTGTTCATTTGTCGCTTCTTTGCTTGTTTTTCTTTTTCAATTTTCTCCTTTTCTGGCGTGTCCGTTGCTATCATACTCCTACCTTTTTTCCTATTCTTCCTTATATTTTTTCTTGGTTTTGCTTTGAAAGGTGGACGGAATTCTGTCGGATCTACGAATTTTTTGTGACCTGTTTGTGACGATTCATTTACTAATGAATCTTCTTGGGGGGCGATGTTTACTTTTTCTGAACAATCAGGTTCCAGATCTATTGATATATTGTTGTCCGCTGCCACAGCAGTAGGATCAATTTCTGCAAGTTGTGGGCGATCAGTGACTGTGCTTGGTAAAAAGTCGATATCTGTAAAAATCGTTATATCAAAAGGAACGATTCCGGTTGCTTTAAAGCTATTTACTATCGAGGTAGGAGTCATAGTTTTTAGATATGCTTCACCAATGAAACCACCCACATCATAAATTGTTACTGGTTGGCCGGGATTTCTCATAATCCAGGAATCCATGCTAGCATTATAAAAGGTTTTGAAGGGCTTGAATAATCCAACATCGAGAGGTTGTGTTTTATGAGATGAATGGGATGGCAAAGTGAGTATCGTAACCCCGTGTGATTTGGCCAGTTTCAAAGACTCTACTGACAGGTGCGATTCATGATTGTCGAATATTAAAAGCGATGGATTATCCATTTAAGAGGAACTACATTTTATAAAATGTTTCATAACTTCAGGAAATAATTCCGAATTCATCCATCCGCTCGGTGCGGCCAAACCCAAAGTACCAGGGGGGGCGCCTTTGATCATGAAGTTCTTGAAGTTTTTTCGAGGAAAAATTATGACGGGTGGAAGTGAATATCCACCAGCACAAACAATAGCACATGTTGTGCATAACGTTCCTTTTTCGCCACTTGTAACTTTCGAGAGACATCTTATTCCTTTCGGTGCCAGCACTTTTGGAGGCCTTTGAACAGTGATTGTCGCCGTTTCGTCTAAATTATAGACGCGTGTTCCATTAGCAAAATTGGGATGGCGTTTTAAAACATCTTCTAGATTTTGGAAATATTTGTCAATGTTATGACGATTGAAACCTGTAGCTCGAGCCAAGCTACAACTACAATCTGGATGAAGAACACGAAAAGATCGGAGCCATTCCAAGCCTGCCATTTTATTTTTTTTTCCAGAATTCTGGAATGCGTATTTTATTGATGATTGCTGTCTCGTACGCTAACATGCGGTAATCTCTATTTGTTAAACCATAGGATAGATATGCACAATTTTTGAGATATTTTTTCAATGCCTCTTCCTGCTCCGAATTGAAAATCTGATTAACGTTATAGTTAGGAACTAATCTGACATTCAGACCTTCTCTTGCATTTTTTGTTTCTAAATATTATCTTCTCAAGGTTGCGTAAGGAAGTCCTTTAAGTTTAGCTGCTTTTCTTATTTTTTCCCCGCTGGTAATAAGTTTAACAGCTGCCCTCATGTTTTCTTCTGTGTGAGCCCCTATTTTACGAGGCAGTTTTCTGCGAGCCATGCTGTAAAAAAATTAAAACATTATTTACAATTTCTGGAGTAAAGTAGTACACAGTGAACCAATGATTCACTGTGTAAGCCTCGACTTGGTTCACTGTTGGACGTGAGGTACAAAATCGTTTGAAGGTAAGAAATGAGAACTAATCATTTGTTTAATCAGGCATTTGCTATCGATTGATATCCTACATAGATCATTCATCACAATGAAATCTTAATTTCACGATTAAAGTGTAGTTATCTTACTGGAACAAAAATATGGAGGGAATTTTTTATTTTATGTACCTGGCTAAATCACTAAATCTGCTATACAACCTACTCAGTTGAATGTTCGAGCGGCATTGATCAGATGATGGGTAGTGCAGTGAGAGACGCTTCAAACACACCGATCGTTTTGTTTCTAATGTAGGCAACCGCGCATTGTACTTGACAGGTCCACTGTGGGACATGGCTCACTGTTGGACAGTCCACCCTACTTTGTTATGTGGAATATTTTCAGAGAATCTATGATTTTCTTTTATAACCCAAGATATCGTTCTAATTGTTAAACTAAACATAGTACAATTATTATTATCATAATAAATATGGGTTAAAGAAAAAGTTGAATATTTCGCCATTTGTTGCCGACGAGAGTACAAAAAAACAGCCTTCCTCCATATCGTTTTTTGTCTCATTATTCTAATTCAGAAATGAATATTTTTTCACTCAATTTAAAACCTCTTAGCCTATAAACATAAACTAGAAAAAAATATATTTTTTTTTTTCAAAGTGGATTTTGTAACGTCAGGAAATTAAGATATCAAAAACGATTCAATGATAAAATTGTTTATTGAGAGCTGCAGCCCTTATTTAAAGATTATCCTCACAATATAATAGACAAAAAATTGATATATTTTCTAGGTGTGGTAAATGTTTTAACAACAAATCCTCTCTGGGTTGTGAATAATAGGCTGAAGAAACGTGACAAAGATCTTAAATTCACTGGTCTCCTCGATGGATTATATCACATAGCAACGACAGAAGGTGTATCTACTCTGTGGAATGGAGTAGCGCCATCTTTACTACTGGTATCGAATCCTGCCATTCATTTTACAATATATGAAGCTTTAAAAAGGAGAGTTAAAGTTAAAAATGCAACTGCTTTTTTCCTTCTAGGTAAGTTTTGTAATCGATTTATAAAATAATGCTTTGTTTTGAATTTTCTCTAATGTTTGCTGCTTCCTTTTCCAGAGGCTAATTCCTAAGATACTCTGTTTCTATACCCCAACATTTTTGACTCCTATCAATTTGTTTCTTCGCTCTTCTACTACATATACCGCCTAAAAACTGACACTTTTGAATTATCCCTTATTTATACATTTGACATATGTGGTTTTTTTCATAGCATTTGGATCTTGTGTGTTTAAATAGGGCATGTCCATGTGATGAATAACAAATCGTTGTTTACATTTATTTTTATAGGTTATTTTGGACCTGCATATGTGCATAAATCAAATATTTGGCCAAATATCCACCTATTTCATCTTGGTATTCGATTTCTTCAACCAGGAGCTACACAGGGGTTGAGCATATTTTCCAAGACTGCTTTCGATTTCAGCAGTAGATAATTTTTCCTGTAATCAACATATTTCATACATACATTGAACCTACTTTAAAAATAAAAACAGGTAAAAATATAAAGAACTGAAGAACAAAATAAAATACGAAATCGACAGAGCCAAAGAGAACTGGATGAAAGAAAACTGTAAAGAATTGGAACAGCTAAATAATAAACACAATACAGCAAACCTTCATAAAAAACTAAAGGATATAATGGGCAACACTAAACACAGAACACCCTGCGTCACTAGGAATAACCAGGGTCAATTAGAAACGGAGGATGGACAAATAAAGAAGGTATGGGAACAATACATTCAAGGTCTTTTCAGCGATGCAAGGGAATATGGACAAGAGATGCTAGATGAGGACCAGTACCTTGAAATTTTGGAGTCAGAGGTCGAGCAGGCCATACAAACGGCTAAGAGTAAGAAAACTCCTGGTCCAGACGAAATCCCTACAGAACTACTAAAAGCATTAGATACCGATATAGTGAAAAAGTTTACAGTTATTCTAAATCAGATATACAGGCAAAGTAAAATACCTACGGAATGGCTCAAGTCCACGTTTATCCCCCTGCCAAAGAAGAACAATCCCAAATCATGCGATGACTATCGGTTAATAAGCCTTATGAGCCACTCACTAAAAATACTTTTAAAAATTATACAAAACAGAATATATAAGAAATGTGAAGAAAAATTAGATAAAACTCAGTTTGGATTTCGTAGGGGCATGGGAACAAGAGAGGCATTGTTTGTCTTAACAGTCCTTTTACAGAAGTGCAGAGAATACAACAAAACCGTATACGCATGCTTTATAGATTTCCAAAAGGCCTTTGACGGAGTACAACACACAAAACTAATAGAAGAACTTAAAAACATCAATTTAGACAAAAAAGACATCGAAATAATAAAGAGCCTGTACTGGAATCAGTCAGCTACAGTGAGAATCAATAATACAGAAACTAATGATATTTCGATTGCACGAGGTGTTAGACAGGGATGTATTCTCTCACCAACATTATTTAACGTGTACTCTCAGGTTATCTTTGAGAAAGTCTTATGGGAAAGAAGCGAAGGGGTTAAAATCGGCGGCGAAGTAATAAGCACGATAAGATACGCTGACGACACGGTGATCTTGGCAGAGAGTTTGGAGGACCTGCAGATACTTGTAAATGCTGTTAATATGGAATGTCAGCAAATGGGAATAGATATTAACACAAAAAAAACAAAACTCATGATAATCTCCAAAACACCCGCACATAATGATCAATTAATAATAAACGATCAAGCAATATAAAGGGTAGAAAAGTTTAAATACTTGGGTGCTTTCATTAACTCAGACCTAAATCAGGACCAGGAAATCCGTGTAAGGATTGAAATGGCAAGATCGGCATTTCTAAAATTTAAATCCATGTTTTGCAATAAAAATTTGAATTTAATACTCCGGTTGAGATTTATGGAGTGCTATGTTTGGTCCCAGCTATTATATGGTGTAGAAACATGGACGTTAAAGGCACAAATAACTAAAAGAATCGAAGCCTTCGAAATGTGGATTTACAGACATATGCTGAAAGTACCATGGACTTACTAACGAGGAAATACTACATAGAATTGGTCGTGAACGAAAACTACTAAAAATAATAAAAATACGTAAGACAGCATATCTCGGTCACGTATTACGACATGATAAATACTCTCTGTTACAAGTGATTATGCAGGGCAGAGTTGAAGAAAAGAAGGGAATTGGGAGAAAGAAGAAATCATGGAAGAGGAATATCCGAGAATGGACAGACATGGGCGTTGAGGATCTTTTTCATATTGCTAAGGACAGAGATGCTTTTAGGAGAGTGGTCGCCAACCTCCGTTAAATGGGGACGGCATTCGAAGAAGAAGATTGAACCTACTTAATCTGTTACCATACAAAACTCTCCTGCACCTCATCCTTCACTTTATTATGATTTTTTATTCTTTGTAAACGATTAAACCCTTGTTTTGTTGCTAAATTGGTACTTTTATACCCCATATTCTGGTTTGGAACCCAGTCTACATTTTCTCGATCAGACAATATGCTACAATGGTTATCAAAATTAGCGTAAAGAAAAACCCAAAAAAAATTACCTCCTAGAAAGTGTTTTGAACAAACATATCCATATTTAATTGTTTTTCTGTCAGGTCTCTTCCGAGTGCTTTTATCAATTTCTCTCTCCTTTCTTGAGCCAAGAGATCAGCCCTACCATTGCTGTCATAAATGGATGGATATTTATGAAAGGATATTTTATCCCTAGCGTTATTACTACCACAATTAACTATCGAACATCATCGAGGCATAATTAAAAGACAAGTATTGTTTTACCCCAGGGCATCTGTCATTAGTGTCAAGTGTCAGATCGTGCACTTGCCCTATTGTTTTATTACAATGAAAAGGACAATGTAAGTTAGTAGTAAAACTAGGAATTTAGGTTATGTTTATATAAATTTGAGGTTATAAATAACGTCAGAATCTAGTCAATTGTCAGTTGTGTAATTTGCGGGAGTTTTTTAATTTTGTTCAGTGTTCATGTTTCTTTTTATGTAGCTTCCACTGAGTAGTGGTGCTTACGTTCTACTTCTCTAACGTTTATTAATTCTGAGTTTTCTTTCTGTTCTATGATTATATACTTTTCATTTTTACTCACGTCCTTGTATCATACGATTTTGTATAAATATCGGCCTTTCTTTTCTACCAGAAGATAATGTTCTTAAATTTGTCATTTTTTCTTGAACTGTACATCCTCTGCAATCTCACTAGGTCACAAATTGAATCCTTTGTGTAATGGAAGTCTTACTGGCTTTATAGAAATTTAATACGTTATACCATAAAGGAAAATTACTCCAAATAAACACAAGTGGGTTAACAAAGCAATTTTAACAAAAATACGTCAAACTGACAATAAGCACATAATACACCAGCTTGATAAGAAACGAAAGCCGGCATAAATCCTTTAATGTTTTGGGGACAAAATTTCGTGACCTTCAAACTGACGTTGACAGATAACTGAGCATCCGTACTTGACTGTACACTATGAAAAGTGTTCAAAAAATGTAAATTAAATCTTACCTACACGCAAAAAAGTGAAACCAAATAATCTCAAATAATAATTGTTTATTTTTATGGCTTGTTTCGACAAATTTTTAATTGTCAAAGAAAGATTTATGCATTCAACCGTGTAATATTTTGAATGTTGGTTGATAATTGGTGAAAACTCATTAAATATGAAGAAATACCAAAGTATAATTTTCACAATAGGTCTGTTAAACTTAATTTATGAATTGTTAAAGTTAATTTAACAGCTAAACAAACAATGTGAAAAATATACTTTAGCATTTCTTCATACATAAAGTTTTAGCTTCTGCTTTTGGAGTTCCATCCATTATTAAAATAACGAGCTATTGTTTAACCAAATGATTTTTATTTTCTATATTGTTATCGAAATTATATGTGTAAGTATGTATTTAAGTAGCGCTGTATGTAGGATAGGGTGAGTATAAAAACCAATACAATAATATAGATTATATATTTACAATACCAGTTTACAATAGAAAGAATTTCAGTAAATGATGATATAAAGTTACAATAAGTATGGTACTTGAATACAAAATGTTTATAATTGATATATTTAAAAGCTACACTTCAGCAGATTCTGAATTAAATATTTTACAAGAGAAAATCTATTGATGTATGTGACAAAGAAGTTTTAAAAAAGTTGCGACAGTAAACTTTTCTGCATAGTTATCGAAGTTTTGTTGCGTTTTTCAATTATTATCATATTTTGTGCTTTTTTCTGGTTGAACAGTTTATGCTGTTTTTATGGTAATCCCTCCAATTAATATTACGATATAACTTAGACACACAGAATAAAGTACTTCTTGTGGCACTAGCTTATTTTTTGTGATTACTTGTAGTTGGTAGACTTATTATTTTTCTAAGAAATCTGTATGCTCTAGGTCCTAAAAAATACAAAGTGAGGGCAACCTTCTTTAATTCATCAGAATAACGTCTACCAAGTGATTTTCTGTTTTTGTTTTCAAATTAATTTGGGTTTTGACAATGTCTGCCAATAGTTTGGTCAAAAAATGATCCCACATATCTCTAAAGAGTTTAGGGCTATATTTTGGTGTTGCCTCCACATTACATGTTTTCTTGAATAACTTTTTCTTTACTGTTTCCAATTTAAACCTTAACTTTTCCTTTCGTGGTGTGCCAAAGGTCATGCTTTGTGGTGTTTGAGTTGAAGCTGAGGGATATTGTAAATGTACGGGTTCCTCCATCTCAATAAGAATTTTAGAAGATCGATTATCTAAAACAAAAAAGGAAAATAGAGGAAGACTATATGCACAGGCTTTATTATAGACAACGTGTTGTTTTATTCATCCATCACAGTTTCCAGTGTCTATTTTCTGAAGACCAGTAGTAACATTTTTTTACATTGATAGCCAGTGAACTTGGAATGAATAACCGAACATTATTCCATTTTAACAAAACCATAAAAAAAGACTATTGTATAAGAAAAACAAAACAGTTAGGCTAAACGCAATCTAATTATAAGAAAGCCATCTATTTTGATGCATATTATCTACAAGAGTTGAATCTAAATGATGATTATATTTACCAAGAGATGGAGAAGCGTCACCAATATGTCTTGTGGCGCCTTGAGACGAATGTCCCACTTGCTCAAACGGCATGGTATCTGTAATTATAAAAATAATTGTAATAAACAGCAATTCCAAATAATCTGTTCAAAAAATGTCAAGCATTCTTTCGTCACTCTACACTCTAAAGAATACATAACATTTACATTGCAATTCTATACAGCTGTTTAAATACAAAGCATATGGCGATTCACAGATATGCTAAATCCAATATAATTATAAGAAAGCCATCTATTTTGATGCATATTATCCTACAGAAGTGAATCTAAATGACGATTATATTTACCAAGTGATGGAGAACCATCACCAATATGTCTTGTGGCGGCTTGAGACGAATGTCCCACTTGCTTAAACGGAATGGTATCTGTAATTTTTAAAATAATTGTAATAAACAAAATGCCAATAAGGTATTAATGAATCCTGTCGGAAAGTTATAATTAATTCTGCACTAAGGTGGCAAAAATAAATATCAATAACAACTGATTGCAATGTTTACTTAAATTTAATATTTACCAGACCGAATAGCTATTTTTGTTGGTGGATCGCTCAATATAACATGGCCCTTGCGTTTTAGCCATGGGAATATTGTAGACACTGCTAGAAGACATAGGTACGTTTTACGTCCCCATTTGGAAGTAAATTTATCCTCAAAGTGGAGTTGACATAACTTATAATTGTTATGTAAAGAATCTAGGGTTTTTTCAAACAAATCTCCACGGTTACATGCATCCAACCATTACTGTGCTCTAAAATGTAAATAAAGCTAAGTAAGTATATTTATATTTTTATTTATCATATGTGTATAAAAGAAATAAACTACTACCAATTTATATTGAATATTGTGTATTATAATTCAACATATTCAAGCTGAACTCATCAGCAGTGTCGCTTATTGTAGTGTATTCATTGATTGTATTATTATTATTTATGTTATCAAAGACACAGAGACAGAGGAATGTTAATACTCAAAACATAGATTCACGCAACTTACAATGTATAGGTGCAATGGAAGAATAACAAATTAAAAAAAAAGAAATATATTCTATAATTTATTGCATAGGGGAAAGGGGGACACATTAAACCAAATCACCAAAGATCGCAGATATTGACAAAATGTTGTCAAATAATTGTAGTTTCTTCCCGGCATAGCAATATTTGATACTTTTACTTACATTTTGTCTAGGAAATATTATCGGTAAATTTATTTTTTCAAAAAAATTATCAAAGTTAAAAAAAGCTTGCATTTGGTTGATAGTGCCCCTCCGGTGAGGCACAATCAACCACGTCCTGGGGCAGTTTCAACCAACAATGAAATGACACAACAGATCAGTGCAACTCTTTATTTGGGTAACAATACCTAGTGAGAAAAATATTGAAACATAAGTATAATCAAAACATACAACTTATTTGATATTATACATGGATAAGTTAATATTGAAAGTTAGTAAGGAAGAAGTCCGAGCAGTCTTAGATGAGTTGGGCTGTGGTAATTTTAGAACTAAGTCGTAACGGTCAACTGTAGATGTATCTTCGACCAAAGGGTAGTAGAATTTGAAGCCTGGAAAAATTTTATTACAAATTCATTAAAGTTTATAACTTTTACGACTCTTCCAATGTAATAATATATGCTAGTCTTTAAAGGAAGTTTCACCAAAACAAAATCATCTTGTTGAATTATATCTTCATCTGTAAGGAGGTTGGCACTCTC
This sequence comes from Galeruca laticollis, assembly GCA_963921935.1. Lineage (NCBI taxonomy): Eukaryota > Metazoa > Arthropoda > Insecta > Coleoptera > Chrysomelidae > Galeruca > Galeruca laticollis. Next base: position 79,934,315 of record OY998176.1, read on the forward strand.
CATGTCACTAAAATCATCCGACATATCGTCCGATGCAAGTTCAATCGACTCGTCAGTATCTGAACTACTTTTGCTTATCTTTCTTTTCTTCTTTGTTGCAACATAATCTTCTTTCTGTTTTGGAAATACTTGTTTGAGAACTCTTTTTCTATTCCTCTCTTCTTTAATCCGTTTACGCCTTTCTCTCTCACGTTCGATTTCTTCCAAGCGATTCTTTTCAGGTGTCTCTGTAAAAATTCTAGACTTTCCTTTCTTTTCTTTCATGTTCTTAGTTTTTTTTATAGTGGGTCTAGGAATCGGCCTGACAGTCTCCGGAGTAATTTTGTGGACAGAGATGTTGAAAGTAAGTCTGTAAAAAAGCTTCAAATAAAATCAAGAGAGTAGAGTGCTATGCTATATTACCTTTTCTATTTTTATCAATATTCTCATTAACAAACGAGATTCTTGAAATATTTCTTAAGGGTGGAGGTGTAGAAGAACCTTCTAAGGATGAATTTTTGGGAGTGTCTTTATGCGGCGTTGATCGAGTATCTGCAATTTGAGAAAATGTATTTAATAATAGAATAAAAAAAGATCGAACATAGTTACATTCTGGCTTTGGATCTATTGTTAAAGATGACGAACCATTCTCAGCCATGAAGAATCAGCATCAGTCTGTTGTTCGTGAGGTTGTTGGTCATGTTCTTCCTCATAATTTGCAAAACTGGGCAAGAATTCCTCTTCTTGAAACGCCAGTCTATTCAAAGGCCAAATCCCTGGTTTCTAGAATGATGTTGTAATATTATTCTGTGTGAAAGCATTTTGGTGAGCAATTTTCGTTAGATGGGCAATCTGCCTAATTGTTATCGTTTTTCCAGGATTTGAAGTCATCCAGTCATTGAAGGCAGCTGCGCAATAGTTCTTGCATGGGCCGTAAACACCTACATCTAGAGGTTGGAGCTTGTGTGATGTATGTAGTAGAAATGAAAGAATGACGATCCCATTATTACGGCAATAATTTATCCCTTTCACGGTAATATGGGATTCATGGTTATCCAGCAACAACAGTATTGTATTTTCAATTGAGCAGTTTGTTTGCTGCTTAATATGCTCCAGTACACGTAGAAATAGATCTCCTGTCATCCAGCCAGAATGGTTTCCTAATGAATGCTAAGCTAGAAATGTCAATCAAATATTCGTCAGGATTACGTCTTCTGGGGAAAACATAAACTGGAGGGAGTGCGCTACCCACATCACTTATTATTCCCACAAATGTGGTCAATTCGCCTCGTTCTGCAGATGATATTTGGCATACTTGTTTCTTGCCTTTAGTGGACACAATTTTTACTGGTTTTAGAACTGTGGTGACTCCCGTCTCATCCAAATTGTATATCTGTTCAGGCTTAAACTTATACTTTTGCAATGCAAAAGTATAATTTTCGAAGAATTCTGACACATTTTTTTTATTAAACCCAGTTGATCTCTGGTTTTCTTAGAGATATTTGTTGTTTATTTCTCTTCATAAAGCCCCTAAGCGAATCGATGCCAGCTATCTTCGCAGCCTTCCACTTGTCAGGAATCTTGCATCCGGGCAAAACGCTCGAATAGTCATAAGCTAAAGTTCTTATCTGCTTATATGTTAGACCGTAATTCATGTTAGAAGAAAGCTGAATATATTTTACGAGCTCATCTTCCTGACTCTTTGAAAAAATTTGAGAAACCGTATATTTGCTGGAATAAAGATTTTTGTTTTCATTGGAGCTGTCGCTTTCATTCCCAGAGTCTTCATTGAATTTACTGGCTAGTAACTCTTCTGTAGGATATTTTGTTTTAATTTTTTTAATTCTGGAATGTAGGGTGTCTCGTTTGATATTAAATGTTGTAGCAGCTTCTCTTTCTGACATTCTTTTACTTAATACGTTTTTAATTGCATTGATCATGTCTTTTTCATTGATTTCCGTTCTCGTCGTTTTTTTTATATGTTCGGACCATCTGAAAAGAAATTTACCTATTTTCAAACAATAATCAAATTAATGCCGGGTTTATAAAACTTTTCTTAATGGATAGTGTATTGTTAATGAAATCTCTAATAATTTCAAATCCAAATCTAATTGAAAATCATTAGTGGCCGGGGCACTTTCAACTGGTTGAAAGTGCCCCATTCCTAGGTGGTGGAATCTGCCCCACAGTGACTCTGAACAACAAGCACTCTCTAATTCTCAAAGTTACATTTTTAGGTTAGGGCTATCCCAAAATTTAACTCTAAATATATGTGCTATAAAACGATATTAGTGGAAAATTTCGATAGTATTTATAAGAACGGACAGAGAATAATTTTCTGACACGACAAAACTTACCCTGGATTAGGTAAAATCACGATTTATTTTATTTTTCGCACAACAAGCACACACCATCAACAAACCTTACTGGTAGTGGCTGAGGGCCTACTAACGGGTACGTATGAATTTTTTCGGCGGTAAATTCAAATTAATTCCGTAAAAATCGACACTGGTTGAAAGTGCCCCAAGGTTGAATGTGCCCCCCTTTCCCATATAGAAATAATGCCTCTTAACTTACAGGATCTTTAGGAAATCTAAACATAGTTGTTCAGTCTCCATCTCTTTAATGACACCCACGAACTGCACAAGTTCTTGGCGCCATAACTAATATAATAGTTTTTTAATCAATTGAAAACACAAAAAATATATATTATATTGTAAATAAGGAAAAACCGTACAGCAAAGAATATTCTTTGGTAAACATGTAAACAATAAAATCACATGACATTGACAGATAACTGACTGACTCAGACATGCGCACTTAGAAAATGAATTCTAAAATAGCACAATCTTCGTTTCTTATTGGGCTGGTGTATTCTGTGCAATAAGTATTAACATAACCTCACAATTTCTACTTCATTCTATGGTTACACTACTGTCCTTGTTACACTTCTAGTACCATTACACTGTCACCATTTCCTTGGTCACGACGTTGTGTATATAATCCATTTACGTTCTAGAGCTTTCGATAACTTTCTATTTCTGCTTCTTTCTCATTCTTGATCTTTCTCGAATAAAATTGACATTACACGATTTTTCTGGAATATTTCAATGCATTGATAGCAACATGTGACAGAAAGAAACCAATGACTTAACCTAACTTTCACGGATGTCATAGGACATAAGGTATTGAACCATTTATTGACACTTTATCATTTGTGGACACCATGCTCTTTCTTAAGCATTATTAAGAAAACTGCCCTAAAAATGGTTAGATGTGCACTGCCATGTTTTATGAATATATCTGCAATGTCTCTAATCCATGGTTAGTAGAACAAAATATAGAGAAATCAATTACAATTTTTTTGGATGGCCATGTATCACATGTAACTCTTCACTTATCCAATTTCTGTGCCGAAAATGGGATAGAGTTAGTTGCTCTTTACCCAACCTCTACTCACCTACTACAGCCGCTAAATGTGGCAGTGTTCAGACCACTAAAACTTTCATATGTAAAGGAAGTTGAGAAATGGAGAATTGATAATCTAGGTAACAGAATGCAAAAGCAACATTTTACTCAATTTTTGAAAAGGGCACTGAACCAAATAACTGACGATACCGTCAAGAATGGGATTTCGTGGTACTGTATTATGTGCTTTTGGTGCCAAAAGTGTGCATTTTGAACAATATTCGAAAAAACTGGTTTTTAATAAAACTCCTATACAGTAAAAGGAAACTTTAAAAACATACCAATCTTACGAGGTGGAAATATTCAAAATATGTTTTAAAGACAACCTGAAGTAGAGTGGAGCTGTTGAAGACACAAGCCTTTATGAAATATGGTGTTATTTCAATAATTATCGAAGTAATCAAGGAACAAATGGACACCCAGAATATCAATAACCAATTGACTGAAGAAAAAGAAGATGAACTTGAAACACACAACAAAGACAATATTCAGCAATGGAAAAATTAAATCACACCTCCGCAGAAAAAAGAAGCAACGAAAAAAAACGAAACAGAAAAAGAAAATGGCACGAATTTAGAAATACTGACCACTCTAGGGCACTTAAACTGCAATGTACCTACACCATTTAAAAACGCCTTGTTTTGGCCAGAACCAAAACATTTGTGGTCAAAGCGAAGAAGAAAAGAAAAATGCCCATCAGTGGTAACATCTCATGCATGGAGATATCATGTAAAAAGGAAAATGAGAAGGAATGGAAATTAGAAGAAAAGCAAGAAAGGATGAAACAGAGAATAGCTAAAACTGAAAAGAAAAATATGTGAAAAATATATTGACATATAAATAATGAAGTTTCCGAAAGCTCTGAAGACAAAGAGGAGTGGCAGCAGTTTGGATGATGTAGAAATATTTGAAAATGAGCGAACATTCTGCGAGACTGCACAGACTGACAATGTTTCTGTTGATGATTATATTTTGGTAACAGTTTTAGGCGGCAAAAGAAATAAAAGTCTTTTTAAATATTTGTGTGTAGTACAGAGGTTATCCAAGGAAGAAGTGGAGGTAATGTTTATGAAATCAGTTAAAGAAAAAAAAAGTGTTTTATTTTTAATGAACCCCTGAAGTTCATGGAACAGGCGAAAGACAAAATTATTCGTTCCCCCTACCGGGGGACAAATATGAAGCTTATAGCGCATTTTTTATGTTTTTTTGTCAACAATAAGTGCTTATTCTTTTCTTTTGCTCTAGTTTTATTTTGTTATATTGACAAGTGTGTATTTCCTGACCGTATTATTTAAATTTTCGTTTTAGTTTATTCCTGGTAATCGGCCAACATGGTTAATAGTTAAAAATAAAGAGATTTTACTTTTCCGCCCAACCTTTCTATATGCGAGAAAAGTATTGGTTTACCCCAAAAAAAGTTGAAATTTTGAATGTTTTTTTTGAGTTATTTTTACGTTTTCCATCAACAACAACACGAAAAAACGGTTTTCAGAAAAAAAATCCTGTGTGTATGTCGTCGGCCACTTTTCCTTACATGTCTTGTTAGCACGAGTGCGATAAGTCAGCAATTTTATGATTGAATATTGTTAAGGACATGTCACAGATGATCCCTATTGATTTTCAGTTCACCAGAGTCAGTACAACGGTTGTTATGGTACTTGAAGTACGACATTTTGTAATTTTTTGAGAAATTTCAGTTTGTTAGCACGATACAGCCTGCGCAGTTCAACAAGTCACCAATTTTATGATTGAATATTTTTCAGGGCTTCTCACTGATGAACCCTATTGATTTTCAGCTCACCGGAGCCAATACAACTAGTGATACAGTACTTTAAGTACGATATTTTTGTCATTTTTGAAGAAGTTTCAGTTTGTTAGCACGATACAGCCTCCGGAGTATATACAAGTGACTAATTTTATGATTGGATATTATTCAGAGCGTCTCAAAGATGAACCCTATTGATATTCAACTCAGTAAAGCCAGTACAACGGGTGCTATGGTACTTCAAGTACCAAATTTTCGTCATTTTTGGAGAATTTTTAGTTTGTTAGCATGATACAGCTTCCAGAGAGTATACGATGGATCAATTTTAGGATTAAATATTGTTCAAGGTGTCTCACAGATGTACCTTATTGATTTTTAGTTGACTAGAGCGAGTACAGCGGGTCCTCTAAATCCAGATATACAAAATTTTTCGTTATTTTTGGAGAAATTTCGGTTTGTTAGCACGATACATCCCTCGAAGTGTATACAAGTAACAATTTTGTGATAGAACATTGTTCAGGGCCACAGATGCGGAAAAGTTAGTTTTAATCCGTAAAACCGTTTATTTTGTATTGTTTACATTCTTGTCTCATTTTTTTCATTTTCTCAAACGACGTACGTTTCGGCGTATTGCCATTTTTAAGTATTTCTTTTCTTTTCCTCTACAATGAATAATGTGTTATTTAATTATAATACATTTAACAATACAAGATAAGACAAAATTAACTTAAAACGATGAGCTATTAAAACTTACACATTATAAATCTGCTGTCGACTGTGGACATTGCGTTCTAAAATATTTTGAATATTATTTTTATTGTTACGAAACAGCACACTAGTATAAATAAGGAAACGACCCGAGAGAGTTTTAGTTTAGTTGATGATTTGACATCGTGAGATAAACAAGTAAATTAGTGAACTGTTTATATAAGTTAGTTTAAGTGAATATACTCTGTATATAAGTAGTGAATAGTGTAGTGAATAAATAAATTAAGTAAGTAGCCATACCGTGTGTTTGAAGTTTATCCCACCCATTTAACGTTTAAATAAAAAATAAAAACATTACATTGGTGTCCGAAGTGGGATAATATAAATATATTGCTACGTAAAAATTGCCAAGAGATTAAGGAATCTGAAAGTGGCGTAACTTGGAGGATCGTGAGTTGGAAACGTCCGGTAAGAAAAGTGAATTAGTAGAAAGACTTAAGTGGCACTGGAAAATGACGGCTTTGATCCAAAAACAGTTTTATTTAATGACGAGGCTTCCACCTTAATCTCGTCAATTTCTGCTAACATGGACGAGAAGATTTCTGTTATGAAGAATGATATTTCTGCCATGGAAGAGAAAATTTCAACTAATATGAAAAACGATATTTCTGCTATGAAGAACGACATTTCTGCTAATATTGACGACAAGATTTCTACTTTGAAGAACGATATATTTGCCGATATCTTATTAATGAAAAACGACATTGCCGCTGACGTTGAAAATGAAATTTCGTCTCTAAAATCGAGAATAAGATGACAACGATCGAAAATCAGATGGACGAGAAAATCAAGGAGTTAGAGATAAAGATTGCCGATTTAAGAACACAAGACACTTCAGCAGAAGAAAAGAAGATCTGCAAGCCAGAAACACAACCCAAGACAGATGATATTGGCAGTTTTACCCGAGTGAAGGCCCCAACGTTCGATGGAAAGATTACGTAAAACAGTTTGAAGCAGCCGCTAGATTGAATAATTGGTCCGATAAGGAGAAAGCAGTGAACCTAACTATAGCGCTTCGGGGAAATGCCTTAGATGTACTTCAGACGATACCGCTTGAAGAAACGGATGATTTTGAGCAGCTGAAGAAGAGGTTGGACATGCGATATGGTCACGAACATTTGGAACATTAGTACAGATTCCAGCTGAAGAACCGAAGGCGAAAACATGACGAAACTCTTCAAGAATATGAAGTGGATACTGCCCGACTCGTTCGATTTGCTTATCCGTCAGCACCAGAGAACATGATGGAACGTCTGGGCATCCTGGCCTTTATTGATGGCTTACGTGACCCCGATATGCAGAGGACGCTTCGTTTAGCCCATCCGAAAACATTAGTCGACACATTGGCAGCTGCTCTTGAATATGAAGCAGCCACGATGGCTTCGGGATACAACAAAGGTAGGACCATATAGGAAGAAGGTGACGATGACAGACTTGACCAAATCGTCAACTTGTTGAAAGGTATGGTAGACAAGAAGCCGAAGAAAAGCAGGTGCTGTAATTGTGGAGAGCTACAGCATGTACGCAGTTCGTGTAAGCGTCCTACGACTCCTGCAAACCAAGAACCTCTTAAATGCAAAGCAACCACGAAGAGCTCGCGCTACAACAAAGGTAGGACCATGCAGGAAGAAGATGACGATGACAAATTTTACCAGATCGTCAACTTGTTGAAAAGTATGGCAGACAAGAAGCCGAAGAAGATCGAATGCCGGAAGTGTCGCGAGCTAGAGCACGTACGCAGTCCGCCTTAGGGCCCCAAGACTCCTGTAACCCAAGAACTCCAGTCACAGGGGAAATCAGACAGGGGTGAACATCCAGCTGATGTGAATCACCGAAAAGCCAACTCTTTGCCTAGACGGTCATACCCTGTAGACTATTCACAATGCAATAAGTCGAAATCTAAGGAAGTTGCAGTTTCAAAAGTTACAGTAGTCAACGAAGAATGGTCACCCACCAGGATCAGAGAAGATCAGGAGCATAATCCTCACCTGAAGATGATCCGGCAATGGAAAGAAGAAAATCGGCAACCTACCTGGCAAGAAGTGTCAAGATTCTCACCGAAACTCAAGGCGTATTGGGCTCAGTGGGACTCACTTGTCCTCGAAGAAGGGCTGTTGAAACGAGTCCTTGAAAACGATGATGGTTCCGAGATTAGGAGACAGCTAGTTATCCCTAGAACGAGAGTAGCTGAGGTACTGAAGAAGTTACACGACAGTCCATTGGGAGGTCATCTGGGAGTGAAGAAAACCCTTCAGCGAGTCCGTGAAAGGTTTTATTGGATGAACAGCTCCGACGATGTGAAGGACTGATGTAAGAAATGTACGACTTGTGCTACGAGTAATGGATCACATCGCAACAGAAAGGCACCTATGAAACAGTATAATGATGGAAGCCCTTTCGAAAGGATTGCTTTAGATATCGCTGGACCATTTCCGACGACAGAAAATGGTAGCAAATACATACTGGTTGTAATGGATTATTTCACAAAGTGGGTGGAAATGTACGCTATCCCGAACCAAGAGGCCACAACTGTCGCGGATGTATTGGTGAAGGAATTCATCAGCCGATATGGAGTTCCCTTGGAAGTCCACAGCGACCAGGGAAGAAATTTCGAAAGTCATCTATTCCAGGAGATTTGCGAGAAGCTTGGAATGAAGAAGACCATGACAACAGCATTACAACCACAGTCAGATGGAATGGTCGAAAGAATGAACAGGACTACTGGAAAATACCTGTCCAAAGTAGTATCCAGCTATCAGAGAGATTGGGACCAGTATATTTCCCTATTCGCATTGGCTTATCGATCTGCCGTCAATGAGTCCACGGGTGAAACACCGGCGAAAATCCTGTTTGGACGTGAAATGAGGCTTCCTTGTGACCTGGAATTTGGCTGTCGGCCTGGAGAAGATCTAGCAGGCGAAGACTACGTGATCCAATTGAGAAGAAGGCTGGAAGATATTCATGAATTAGTTCGAACAAATCTTCAAGTTGCCAGCGACATAATGAAAAGTCGGTACGACACGCAGGCCACAGAAGGCGGTTTTAAAGAAGGGGACAAAATATGGTTACACAACCCGACGAGGAGAAAAGGATTTTCTCCAAAATTACAAAAATCCTGGGAAGGTCCATACTTAATCAAGAAAAGGATCAATGATGTTATATATCGCATAAGCAAGATCCCCAACGGAAAACCAAAAGTATTTCACCAAAACCGACTAGCGCCATTCGAACGAGACCATGACCTAGAGAAAGGAGTAAATCATATTCGAGATGTGTCAGACCCTACCTTCGATGAATTTATGGGCGCGTATGGAGGTACCGGGAAACCTAGATGTCGAGTCACTTCGGAACAACAACAAGGTTTGTTCACTCTCCCGGAAGGTTATTCACTGGCATACAACATCCCCGCAGTACGTCTTCTACGTGGTAACTAAAAATGAATTTCAAGATCGATCTACCTACCGCGATGTGTGGGAAGCACTTCGAAACCTACGAGACCATGTGTTGGAATTCAGCATGAAGAAACTGGCTATGCCTAAGATAGCGAGTAACCAGTTGGAATGGCGAATCATCAGGAACATGCTAGAGATTATCTTTCTAGTTACCGGTGTCCAGATATTAATTTGCAGCTACAACCCCCGTTATCAGTATCCGATGAAGACGGTGCCCTGCTATTTCCATAAGATCGGAAAGTGTAGAAATGGGGCCAGTTGCCGATTCAAACATCCAGTCTCAGCTACACAAAAATTCCAGGAGGAACTTCCATTTAAGGAGGGGGTAATGTTACGAAACAGCACACTGGTATAGTCCCTAAATCCGACTCTGTCTAAGCCAGGTATGAAAGTTAAAATTATGGCGGACGCGCAGGGTTTCCTAGAATTGTTTTTGTGACCAGTCTTATCTAGAAAATGCCAGAAAGCCAATTGTTTTTGTGTAAGCCGCAGTCCGGAATTTTCTAGTAAAAAAGGCACTAGTATAAATAAGGAACGACCCGAGAGAGTTTTAGTTTAGTTGATAATTTGACATCGTGAGATAAGCAAGTAAATAAGTGAATATAAATTAGTGAACTGTGTATATAAATTAGTTTCAGTGAATATACTGTGTATATAAGTAGTGAATAGTGTAGTCAATAAATAAATTAAGTAAGTAGCCATACCGTGTGTTTAAAGTTTATCCCACCCGTTTACCGTTTAAATAAATAATAAAAACATTACAGTATGTTTTGTTGATGATTTTATAAATCAGACAGGTTCTAGTAACTTTATTTCATTTTAAAATATTTTAGAACGCAATGTCCACAGTCGGCAGCTAATGTGTAAGTTTTAATAGCTCATTGATTTAAATTAATTTTGTCTTATCTTGTATTGTTAAATGTATTATAATTAAGTAACACATTATTCATTGTAGAGGAAGAAAAAAAAAGAAATACTTAAAAATGACAATACGCCGAAACGTACGTCGTTTGAGAAAATGAAATAAATGAGAAAAAAATGTAAACAATACAAAAAATTTCTTTATTTTTAACTGTTAACTATGTTGGCCGATTACCAGGAATAAACTAAAACGAAAATTTGTTATATTTAGGAAAAAACTGTCCATATATAGGATGTCGATAAATAGTTTTCCTTAAAAATCTGATGTCGGTCATTAGTTTTTGTGGCAATATTTTTTCAACAAAAAAAATTATAAAAAACAGGGAAAACAGACAATGGGAAGTTTAAGCAATATCATACAGATAGGACAAATTCCCGAAAGCACTTTGTTTTGACAATAAATAATACTAATAGTGTCGATAATTGGTTACCTACCTCACTAAATGTCAACTTGATACGTTTTTTTTTCAGGTGCCTTATCAAAAACTATAGCAACAATTATCACTTACCCTCTTCAAGTGGCTCAAACTAGACAACGGCTAATAAAAGGTCCAAGAATTAGCACAGCTGCACTTCTTTATATGTTAGTCAAAGAAGGTGGTTTCAGTGCCTTATTTAAAGGCCTTGAATCGAAAATGTGGCAAACAGTATTTGCTACTGCTTTGATGTTTACTACTTATGAAAAAGTCACCCAATTAGTATTTAAATTGTTATTGGGAACTGCCAAAAGGAAACATCAAATAGTAGCTTAAGTTTTTATAAAACAATTTTTTACCATTAGCAAACAAACAAGAAGTTAATTTCGTTTCCATTTATAACCGAGAATAATAAATAAAATAATAGTTTTTGGAATTGTCGATATTCCATAGTAGCCAAATTTACATTTTAAAGTATTATTTTTGTTGGAACTTGAGATTTTTTTATAACGAAACATCCTCATTCCTATATGTAGATTTTTTGTAAATTGAAAAGTTCATTTCAATAAAATAAATTTTTTTATATTAATACTGAAACAAATATTATATCTATTATTGAAAAGTTGATAATAACTATCTTGAATCATCCACACCGACTATACTCAAGTTTATTGCTCTCTGCTCATACTTTCAAAACTCGACTCACCATAAATTTATAGTGTAATGTAGAATACACATTCGTTTCTATTTAGATCAGATCTGACTGAAGTTACCATAAACCCTTGTTTATCAACCAAAATTCAATTTATATTTTATTTGGTTCATCAAAATAAAAAAACATAAGCATGCCAAATATTAAATAATTTATAAAAAATTGTTGACTTTAGAACTTTTTATTGACTTAAATTGTGAGAATGATGCACTTCTCAAAAATTGTAGATTATCAAATATTTTCCTATATATTATATCTCATTATGATTCAATATAGACAGATCTGACATTTTATTTAAAGAACTCCCTATAACTTTGTAAAAAGTTACTTTTGATGTTACACTTGTGTTCATTGCTCCATATAATTTGTCCTATACATATTCTAACTTTTCTTTCCTCAGACATTTCCTTTGCATTTCTTCATGAGTTCCTTATTATGTACTTTTTCTATCCCTTCGGCTTCTTCTTTGTATATTTGATCGTATACTACAATTTTTATCATTTTTATTAGATATGAAGTTTAATCTTTGTAGATATTTTTCAGCCGTACTAAACTCTTTTCACAAGTTTCTCTTTGTTTATGTGATTAGTTTTCTTGGGATCTTTATTTTGCTCATTTCTTCATATAATTTGTCCTATATATTCTAACTTTCCTTGCTGTAGACATTTCTTTCGCATTTCTTCATTGCCTACTTCCTTATTCAGTCTTTTTTATATCTCTTTAATTTCTTTATTTTTTTTATTTATCATAATTCCAAATATTCAATATTGTTTATATTTTAAGTCAATTTCAAATATTTTTTGTTATATACATACTACAATTTTTAGCATTATTAGATATTTAGTTTAATTTTTGTTGATATTTTTTCAGGTATACTAAACTCTTTCTCAAGTTTCTCTTTGTAAATGTGATTAGTTTTCTTGGGATATTTATTTTGTTCATGGCTTCATATAATTTTATCCTTTTTATTGAATCATAGAAGGTGTTTAACTGTTTCTAATCATTCCTGCCAGTACTTTATACTTTTTTTTGATGAGGCTTATGTTAGGAAGTTGCTCTAAAATTTGAATAACGATGCATTATCTTATTAAATCAAGATCCTAGAGAGTGGAGAAACTTATATATAATTTTCTCTTTTTTATTGAATCATAAAAGGTGTTGAATAATTATTAACCTACTTTATCCCTTTTTTGGTAATGTATGTTAAGGTGTTTCCCTAAAATTTAAATAACCTTGCAAAAAACAGTGCAACGTCTCATTAAATCAAGATCCTAGAGAATGTAGAAATTTTTGGTAAATTTTATCATTTTTATCCTAATGTTTGTGAAAGACGATTGAATATTACAAATCAAACTACACCAAATATCCCTATCCCAGTTTTTAAATAAAATTGTTTGTATGGACATTAGATATGCTTATGAAAAAAATTATAAAAGTGATAGATGTATTTAAATATTGTATACAAATCCTGTTAATGTATTTTTACACTACTTAATTGTTTAATAAATACTTTGTTACATAAACCTACTTTTTATTATTAACACTGTAATAAAATACGAATCCCTAAAAGATAATTTTATGGTAGAAAATTTCAGAACACACGGTAAAACATATTTTATTTTTCATTTAATAATAACTGGAACGCGACACACATAATGTTTAATAAAACAACTACGAAGCCAAAACAGTAATAGAGAAATAAAAAACATCTTACTGGGTCAAAGCGAAATAATTGTTTTGAATACAATTATTTCAATAACAAAAAACTAGCACGATTCAAAAAACAAAAGCTGGTTTTTGCAACTCGACGAAAACCCCAAAACCGAAGTCGGGGGAAAACAAAAAAAGGAGTGTACACAGACCAGCAGCGGCAGTGAGTGTGTACCGGGGGTCGATCGCGCGAAGGGAAAAGGTTTTTCCCCTGCCACGGTGAACGGTACTAGTGTTTTTTTAGTGTTAGCGGTACGAGTGGTAAAAACTACCCTCTACGCTAATTGCCTTTCGACCTAGCACGATTCCGTTTATTGGCACGACTCGCGGTGAACAAGCAGATAGTAAGAAAAGTCAAGAAAATTCCCGGCGAGACGGAGGACGTTTATCAAGCAGTAAGTTTTTGAATTGAATTCAGATTGGGATAATTTTTTACTAGTGATATATTTACTCTTTATGGGTCGAGCTGGATCCTGAACTTGGGTGTATAGGTCAATTGCTATATACAAGGTGTAGCGATAGCAAATATATTTATTAGATTTTTTTGTTTGATTGTTGATTTTTTCAAAGAGACGGGACATAGCTGTTCACTCTTCAGATTGAGTTTATCGTCCTGACAAATATATAATTTACCGTGTGTACTGGAATAATTTAGATTGCGCTGATAAGTCAATCTATTGTAGAGAAATATTGTTATCAGTCTTTTGTTCAGCCGTAAATTATAAATTAAAACTCTTTCTTATTTTGCCAGCGTAAACGCATAAATTTATCGTAGGTAATTATATTACTGGGGACTTTCGCAACTTGTAACGCCAGTGTCGATAAATAATTTAAATTGTTTTACTTAGCTCATCAGAATTTTTCTTTATAGAACAAAAATTTCACTTTCGTTCCCTGAAGGTCAATGACGACCGGAACGACGTAAAATGAATCATTATTGCATATAAACGTATTTACACGTAATAGTTATTTATTTTTTCTCGACACCGGAGAATAGAAGGATTGAGAAACGAATATATAAAACATACGCCTTTCACGCATTTTTTTTAATAACAAGACCAAGCCGATAAAAGGGCTAGTTTTGCCGCAGCACCGAACAAACGAGAATTCTGTTCATAAATTTGATTTTGTTTTTATAATTGCAGTATATACAGGAGTAGGTTTGATAATAAACCAATTTTAGATAAATATGTATAGGTAGAGTTACACCAGGGAATTGGGATTAATTTAATCATACGGAATTGTAGTTTAATTTTAAATATATATGTATAGCTGTATAGGAGTATTTGGAGAGATTATTTTATTATATATATTTTTTTGTATAACTCGGAGGTTCTACATTATTTTTCCTATCACCCCTACTCCAAAAATTTCCCCCTCTGGAAGTGTAACAAACGTGGACGTGTGACGGAGACGAGGAGGACAAACCCTGTCCTGGCAAAGGAAGTTTCATCCGTTTTAAGACCAGGCGAACCTAGCAAAAACCAATCGGACTGGATTGCCTTACACGCTCAGCCGCGCACGGGAAGCAGAATTTGGTGATAGATTTTATCAGAGTGGTGACAGCAGATTTAATTAGGGGTATACAAGTTATAACACTTTGATTTAGATTTAAAATACAACGAAGTATAGAGTTACTATTTCGTTACACTGGTGACAGTTATTTAACTTACACTTTAATTTAGACATTATTACACTGGTGACAGCGGTTTTTTTGTTGAGAAACAACTCTGTACAAAGGGTAGAGTTGTACATCTGGTGACAGCGGTTTGCGAACCATTCTCAAATTGAAACAAAACCACCCAGGATTAGGGTGATACTACATCAGGATCTACATTATTACACTGGTGACAGCGGTTTGCGGATCATCCCCTATTGGAACAACCTCACCCAGGGAAGGTGACAGCGGTTTTCCGATACAGGGTTGTTCGTTCAAGTCGTCACAGCGGTTTTCCGATACAGGGTTGTTCGTTCAAGTCGTCACAGCGGTTCCCCGATACAGGGTTGTTCGTTCAAGTCGTCACAGCGGTTTTCCGATACAGGGTTGTTCGTTCAAGTCGTCACAGCGGTTCCCCGATACAGGATTGGTCGTTCTAGTCGTCAAATCGCGAATTTACAATACAGGGTTGTAAGTCAACAGGGACGCCGGATCTTCACACAAGATACTCCTGTCAGGCCAAGATCATACTCCCGAAACTACGTGAGCTTCACTTTTACAAAGGGGGAAGTTAACCCATCCTTAAAATATCCTATCCGTGCACCAAAAGCTATCCATTTCAGGCGTCGTAGAAGCCAGAAAGGTAGGAGTAAAATAAGGTTATAAAGTTAAAAAAAAAAATTTTCAATTAATAAATATAAAAAAGTAACCAAGTTCAGACAGCGATATGCCACTCGATTTACAAAATAGGTTAGGTACAGGCAGTCAAGGAGGCCAAGAAACCACGGGAGACACAAGCAGCATGCCGCCCACATGGAGGGTAGCACAGGCACAACCATTAGGGGTCATAGCGGCGACGTTAGCCGATTTCACAGGTAGAGATGCGGCTAGATACATAGAGAAACTCGAATTAAGGGCTAAACTAGACGGGTGGACGGAATCAGAAACACTAACTTTATTGAAATTTAAACTTGCGGGCGTAGCACACGATTTTTTCAAGGCGGATACTAGGTTGGGCACAGTGTCATATTCGGAATTTAGAGAAAAACTACTACGGAAATTTGTACCAAAAAAATCGATAGCGGATTGGTGGATACATCAACTGGTGCAATGCTACCAAAGACACGATGAGGACGTAGCGTCGTTCTGCACCAGACTAAAATTAATCGGAAACAAGATACTAGAAGAGGATATAAAGGGCGCAAGTAGGGAACAAATACCAAACATACAAAAAAAACATAATTCGGTATTAATAAACCAATTCAAAGTAGGGTTGAGAAAAGTCTTATTAAGGGAGGTAGGTTTTTACATTTTACACAAAGACGACATGACACTAGAAGAAGCAGAAGAAATAGTTAGTTGTCAAGAAACTGCGGTAACTATGACAAGCGGCAGAAACAGTGACCAGAAAGTCGCATTTATGAGTGAACAACTGAGGTGCACAACGTGCGGAAGGTCGAATCACACTTCGGAAGAATGTAGGCAGAACGCGAAATGTTTGTTCTGTGGCAGACAGGGGCATTGGATGGCTAATTGTAGGACAAAGGAAGCAGTAGAAACAAAAAGAGAGACAAGATGCCAAATTTGCAAAAAACAAGGACACTGGGCACCGGATTGCAGAGAGAAAGAGAAGGAACCAACAAATACATGCTATTACTGTGGAAAACAAGGACATTGGGCAAAAGAATGTAGAAAGAAAATGTTCGACGAAGCAAACAAACGGAATACGAAGTACGACAGATACACCAACGGGAAAGTAAGTCCATGGAAAACGGAGAAAACTAGATATCACGGGGAAAACCAGGAAACACAACAAGGAAACTACAGAGAATATAATAGACACAGAAACCAAAGGGAAGAGTATCATAAACAAGAAACACAGAGGAGGCCTCAACAAAATAATTTTGGGAACTACGAGAGAAACAAACGCCAAATGAACGATGATAGAAGAGGACAGTCTGAAGAAAGAGGACACACAAGTAACAAAGAATGGACGAAACATTTAAACTAGTAAGGACCACAGTTAGTCCCCGGACAAGTGGCCGAGCAAATTTAACAGGGGAAACAGATTTAAATAAACCACAATGGGAAAAAACAAACCAAGAAGCAACGAATAAGGATAAACCGAGAATGGCAAAAAAGGAAAAAAAAGAAACAATGTATCACAATGATGCAACGTCAATAACAAACGAGGATGTCCCATATATAGTAATGTTAAGGGTGAATGGTATAAACAGACCATGTATGATAGATACAGGAGGAGCGTATTCATTAGTAAATAGGTCAATAATTGCAGACTGGGAATTAGACACAAGAATCATAGAAGAATTAACTCTAAAAGGGATAACAGGACACACAATACAGCTGTATGGATCGACGGAATTGGCGATAAGCACAAACGGAATGAATCACAACATTTACACAAGAGCCATCGCAGCAGAAGACGAAATAATGGGAGAAATACCAGTTCTTTTAGGAAGAGATTTCCTAGAAAAGCAAAAAGCAATCATATCATACAAAGGAGAGCCTTCATTAGAAATATGGGAAAAAAGAATACCATTGATAAACGCAAGGCAAGTTGAGAGCACAATAGATAACGGTAGAAGCACAGAAGCAAACGACCAAGTGGCAACAATAAGGAAAAAAACACACTACAGAAATGAACAATTGGAAGAAATGGTTAAGAATAGTGGAAACAATGTATAAAAGAAGGGACACAGAACAATGGAGAAATATGAGAAGGCAATGACAAGAGAAAATAAATCAAGAGCAAATCAAACAGACAAACAAAGACAAAACGGCTACAGAGACGAAAATATAGAACTATGCAGAGTGAAGAAAGACATCGACGCAAAGAAGGAAGAAAGGCAGGAAACAAAAATTAACGAAGAAAGATACGGACACATTGAACAAAAGAAGAATAGTACAGAATCAGAAACAGGGAAAAAGGGAGAAACAGAAACCAGGGAGAAGAAAAAAGGAATAAAAGAAACAATAACTAACAGAAACTTCACAGATGTATACATAGAAGATAGCATAAGTATACCGGCACTAACCGAAGTTCACACAATTGGGACACTAAAACATACCATAAGAGGAAATACGATTGCGTGTGAAACACAACACAAAGGACCAGAAGCAATAAGACTAGCAAATAGCATAGCTAATAACGGGAAAAGATTCCAATTAGAATAATAAATACATCAGCACAAGAAATACACCTAACAAAAGGAACCAAACTAGGAAAAGCATACGAATGTACAGAGGACACAGTACCACAAACAAAAACACAGGACACGATCAGGAAATTTGACATCAAAACAGATGAATGGATCAGAAAAAATTTCGAACTAGGCCATATAGATACAAGGTACAAGGAAGAACTAATTAAGTTAATACAAAAGTACCATCACTTATTCACAGACGACGATGAAATTCTAACAAGCACTACAAAAGTAAAACACCACATAACCATAGAAGCAGGAAGTCAACCAATATGTAAAGCTCCATACAGAATACCATACTACCAAAGAGAAGTACTTCAAAAAGAAATAGATAGGCTACTAGAAGCTAAAGTAATCAGGACATCATCCAGCCCATGGTCAGCGCCAGTCGTATTGGTGGTAAAACAAACTCCCGAAGGAGAGGAGAAAGTGAGAATGTGCATAGACTACAGAGGACTAAATGCAGTAACAAAAAAATAATATTACCCTCTACCAAACAAATCGGATCTACTACAAGGCTACAAAGCAGGAGGAGAAACGTTGTTCTCAGTAATTGATGTAGCAGAAGCTTATCACCAAGTAGATATGAACGAAGAAGACATTCCACTAACTGGATTTAGCACATATCAAGGGCACTACGAATACACCAAAATGCCATTTGGACTGGTAAACGCCCCAGCAACTTTCCAAAGATTCATGAACGCAACCTTAAGAGGCTTAACGGGAATAAAATGCATGGTTTATTTGGACGACATAATCATATTTAACTATGCAGGAAAAAAGGACCATTTAGAAAAATTAGAAGAAGTATTCAATAGATTAACAGAAGCAAACATTAAATTGAAACCAAAGAAATGCAATTTTATGTTAAAGAAAGTGAAATATTTAGGACATATCATCTCACAAGAAGGAGTAGCTCCAGATCCACAGAAATTGGAGGCAGTACACAAATACCCCCTACCAAAAAACGTAAAAGGAGTAAGAGGTTTCTTAGGACTAGTAAACTGGTACAGACGGTTCATACCAAACATAACCGAATTAGCAGCACCAATAGTAAACCTGACCAAAAAAGACACACCTTTCAAAATAACAGAGGAAGTAATTAAGGCGATGGACCAATTAAAAGAATCGCTAACGTCAGACAAAGTTCTAATCTTCCCAGACTTCTCCAAACCGTTCATCTTATCGACAGATGCATCGAACATAGGTGTAGGAGCAATATTAAGCCAAATAAGGGACGGTAGAGAAAAACCAATAGCGTATGCGAGCAGGACACTAAGTAGAGCAGAAACAAATTACTCAACGACTGAAAAAGAACTTCTAGGAGTGATTTTTGCAATTAAAACCTTCAGATGCTACATTTACGGGACAAAATTCACAATCATCACAGATCACAGAGCATTAAAATGGGTACTGACACTGAAGGACCCAAATTCAAGATTAACACGATGGGCCTTAACCTTAGCAGAATACAACTTCGAAGTAATCCATAGAGTAGGACGGAAACACGGAAATGCAGACGCACTAAGCAGAATGTTCGACAAAACGTGCAACTACATAGAGACGTCATACGAAGATTCCTTACAATACAAAACGGAAAACGAAGTACCAGCAAAAGACAAAATACTAGAAAAAGAAGGAAAGTTAGTATCCATACAAGAAGAACAAGCAATAGTACTATTTACAGCCAAAAATAAGCCAAACCAAGATCCATTGATAAAGGAAATAGAAGCCACATATAATTTACCGGACGTCGCACAGAATCGAATAGAAGAAATTAAAGAATGGGACACGTTGGACCCAAAATTCTACATAGGGGTAAACAGAGCAGCGGTGAAAGAAGAAACCTCGTATGAAATCATGTGGAACATAATACAACAGTTGAAGACACTATGCGAAGAAAACAAAGAGGAGAGCATAACCTTCATAGCAAGCAAAGATCAAATTCCAGGACTTTGTTGGGACGAAATTACTAAAATGATCCAATTTACATTTTACGGTATACCCACCAAAATAATCATTCTACGGCCAGATAACGCAGGGGAAACAAAAAAAATTTACGCGATAGAAATAGAAGAAGGTTGGGAGCCAATATGGGACAAAGACCTGCTGAAAAAAGCACAAAAACGAGATGAATTCTGCAACAACACCTTACAACAAATGGACAAGGACGAAGAAACAAAAAGAAAATACTACATCGACAAAGAAGGTATTTTATATAGACAAGAGCAGGAAGAACATAGAGATCAACTGGTAATACCGAAAAGCTATATCACCAAAGTGATAGAAGACTTTCATGACTCACCCATATACTGTCATCAAGGACAACAGAAAACATTATTGGCAATAAAGAGACGTTGTTTTTGGCCAACGATGAGAACAAACATAATAAATTACTGCAAACAATGCGACGCATGCAACAGACGGAAGACGACACCCCACTTCAAGAAAGCTCCATTACAAAAATTTACAAAAGTCACAGAACCATGGGAAATAACCTCTATGGACATAGTAGGACCACTACCAACCTCAAGCGAAGGAAACAAATACCTACTAACATTCCAAGACCATTTTACCAAATACTGTGAAGCAATTCCGTTACCAGATCAGAAAGCAGATACAGTAGCAAGAGCATTCGTTGAACAAATAATATCAAGACACGGAACACCCCACAAGCTATTAACAGATAGAGGAACAAATTTCATGTCAGAACTAATGCAGGAAACATGCAAGTTACTAAACATAAAGAGGCTACACACGGCAAGTTATGCGCCAACGACAAACGGTCAAATAGAAAGATTACACAGAGTACTGAAAGACATGTTAGCACACTACATAGCACCAGATCAACGAGATTGGGACAAATGGATACCATACGTACTTATGGCATACAGAGGTAGCGTACACACTTCAACAGGATACAGCCCATACTTTTTACTACACGGAAGAGACCAATCATTACCATTTGAAAAATTCATCACACCGAAAAGTATCAAATACGACATCGACAACAATTATGTGTCAGAATTAGAAGCTAGACTAAGTCAAGTATACAATACAGCACTAAAAAACACAGAGAAAGCAAAAGAGGAAAGGATAGCCAGATATAACGAAAAAACAGCATTAAGAGAATTTGCACCAGGAGATTTAGTATACCTACTCGACATAAGCACGAAAGTAGGAAAATCAAAGAAATTACAAAACCAATGGACAGGACCTTTCGAAGTAAAAGAGAAGGTAGGACCGGTTACATATCAAATCATTTCACAAAAAGGGAAGAAGACACAAATAGTACACATCAACAGATTAAAAACATACCACGGAAAAATAGAGGACAAGGAACATAAGATACTACAAGATATAGAGAACTTGGGAAGTATAGAAGAGTTAGAGGAAACACACGAGCAGGAAGAAAATGAAGTAGATCCAGGAAAAGTAGCAGCACTACCATTATGGTCAATGAACGAGGATCTACAACCACCAAAAAACAAACCACCATCCCAAACCAGACATAAAGGGAATAGAACAGAACAAAGACCACACTTCTCACTACGACCTCCACCGGAGATAAGACGATCCGCCAGAGTGAGAAACAGGATACAAAGTGCACCCAGTTACACAAAAACATTTAATGCCGAAAGGAGACTAACACAGAATACAGGACAAAGACAGACGACTAACTACAAAAGAAACAAGACCAAAATAAGTACCAGATGGATAACGATGAGCTTGAAACCGCGTAACTAAAACGTCGCGACCAAGCATACATGTATATATTAGCATATTATTAATCCAAACAGATTTACGGGTTCAATTAATAGGTTAAGCCAAAGTAAGGGGATAGGAATAATTAAGTAAGTTAGGAATCATAACAGAATAAGGAAATAACAGACCATAAGTCACTATAACCAAGTATATGGGCAAAGGATACTAATAGTACGATTTAAGTAAATGATTTCACGTAAGTAAGTCTTTTTCAATTCATAAATACAAGGGGACTACAAAAGTAATTAAATATAGAAATAAACAAGTGGGAACAAGATCACGGGTCATAAGTTTAAAGAGTTTTTTTTTCCTCTTCTTTTCAAAGAGTAGAGCTCATTTGGCAGTCCTAAATAAGTGTGAAGCTCGGTCAAATGAGGAAATGTCATATAAACATGACAAAATTGTAGATAACATAGTATTGTAACAAAGAAATGTTTAAAAATGTTTGTAAGAAAGATAAGTTGTATTAACAATTGTAAATGTTAGAAATTTTTAGGATAACAAAACCAAATCAATGGCACGACAAAGTACTATCCTGACCTGAGTGACATTCGTCATGTGCGGGCTACATATAGCAGTTGGGCTAACGCGTATGAGTGTTCGCACCCCAACACAAATATCACAGTGTTATCACTAAAAGATATACAGAAGTGTCCGGAACCAGAAAAAACGTACGCGAGTGAAAAAACAGACATACAAGTGATTCAACGAAACGAAATAAAAATGCAAAAAGTATGGTCATGCGTAATAGAAGTCACAAAATTCATGTTCTACTGCGGGATGCACAGCCACACATCAGTCGTCAACGGAGGACTATCAACCTACATTCACAAAGTGGGAGCAGAAGAATGCAGAAACACCCACAGATATAAACTAATAAAGTTGTACCAACAAACAATAGACAACATACTAATGAACGGTACCACAACAGCGTCAATAAAAATAGGCGGCACACTCGACAATATGGGAACATGTAAAGGTATCACATACCAAGAAAACGGCAGAAGTTGGAACGACGTAGTGATAATAGCAACAGCCAAAATAACAACCAAAGACTATCTAGCTAGAGTAACGCTAGAAACGAACGAGATCCACTTACAATGAGAGATAACTTGCAAATTCACGAATGGTTACTGCTTCGACTCCACGGTAGGAGAATCCACCTGGTCCAGTTATGAGCCAACAACATGCGAAGACCATCTGAGCCAGTTATACGAAGGCATAGGCAACAAAATCACAAACACAAAAACACAAGAAGAACTAATAGTAATTGAAGAAAAAGACAAAGTATTCGCACTAACATTACAAAAAAGAAACATACTATGTGGAATAGAAGTATGGCAAACAGAACACCCACGAATTGTCATAACACTTCAAAACACACAAAAATTACATCCGACAATGCCAATTTTAACACAAAACGTCGATCTAATTAATTATGTAAATAGTGAACTACTCTATATTGAACAAGCATATAAACGAGACGTAAACATGCTTTACACAGATACAATACACCGAAGATGCTTAACGAAACGAGAAATACTCAAAAACAGACTGCTAATGGCACATACACTACCTAATGCAGTCAGCCAACTAATGGAAAATGAACCTGGACACATAGGCAGAGTATTAGGCGAAGTACTTTATATCATAAAATGCATACCAGTAACAGTCGAGATAAGACGAACTAACAGATGTTACAACGAACTACCAATAAAAGTAAACAACGAAACAAAATTTATGGCTCCACTAACCAGAATAATACAAAACCACGCAGAAGAGATAGATTGCAATAACATGATACCACCACTTTATTTTATAGATGATCAATGGATAGGTCTAACGCCACATCCCACAATAGCCAACCAGCCAAAAACAATAAAAGTAGAAGAAGAAATAAACCTCCATTTCGACCCCATTCAACCACTAGGAGCGAAGGGTCTGTACACGCAAGAAGAAGTCAACGCAGCACAAAGAGCCCTCACATTTGGGACAGAGAGAAAAGCAGTAGAGAACATAATTACTCGCAGAGCAGCGGGAATGAATGCCAATAGTCAAGGCTACACCGTATCAAACATATTTGATACAAAAGAAATCAAGAACCTCGCAGAATCCACCCTAAAACACACATGGGCATGGTTCACAGAATTAGGTTCAGTCATAAGTGGAATAATTGGAATATACTTCACATTCCAAACCATTAAATACATAGCAGGCACCATACTAAATGGAATCCGTATACACCAAACTTTAGGATGCAGTATAGCACTAATAGGCAGCATATGGGACTCCCTAACGGCATGGATAATTCACTCACATCAGACGAGGAAACCAGAGGAAGAAACAATAGAGATGGACCAAATAACGCAGCAAGAGGCGAGCCACCCGAGGTCACAGCATTGGACAGACAGAAGTCGCCAGATGAACGATCTACTGAGCAGCAGTGTCGCGAGTGTAAATGGTCGCGACCTAGGTCAAGGATAAAAAGGGTAATAGCGAAAAAATTGCCAAATACAGTGCCGATCATAAATATTGAGAAAATGTAACATAAATATGTAAAATGTATAAAACTGTAACATTAACTTTAAGATTATAGGCCACTATAGTAAGCCGACAGCCACATATTAATTAAGGGTAGGAATAGTTGTACGGGGGTTTTGAAAAAAAAGGTATTGGACCAGGGAGGTCGCAATACTTTTACAAAGGGGGAAGTAATGTAATGAAATACGAATACCTAAAAGATAATTTTATGGTAGAAAATTTCAGAACACACGGTAAAACATATTTTATTTTTCATTTAATAATAACTGGAACGCGACACACATAATGTTTAATAAAACAACTACGAAGCCAAAACAGTAATAGAGAAATAAAAAACATCCTACTGGGTCAAAGCGAAATAATTGTTTTGAATACAATTATTTCAATAACAAAAAACTAGCACGATTCAAAAAACAAAAGCTGGTTTTTGCAACTCGACGAAAACCCCAAAACCGAAGTCGGGGGAAAACAAAAAAAGGAGTGTACACAGACCAGCAGCGGCAGTGAGTGTGTACCGGGGGTCGATCGCGCGAAGGGAAAAGGTTTTTCCCCTGCCACGGTGAACGGTACTAGTGTTTTTTTGGTGTTAGCGGTACGAGTGGTAAAAACTACCCTCTACGCTAATTGCCTTTCGACCTAGCACGATTCCGTTTATTGGTACGACTCGCGGTGAACAAGCAGATAGTAAGAAAATTCCCGGCGAGACGGAGGACGTTTATCAAGCAGTAAGTTTTTGAATTGAATTCAGATTGGGATAATTTTTTACTAGTGATATATTTACTCGTTATTGGTCGAGCTGGATCCTGAACTTGGGTGTATAGGTCAATTGCTATATACAAGGTGTAGCGATAGCAAATATATTTATTAGATTTTTTTTGTTTGATTGTTGATTTTTTCAAAGAGACGGGACATAGCTGATCACTCTTCAGATTGAGTTTATCGTCCTGACAAATATATAATTTACCGTGTGTACTGGAATAATTTAGATTTTGCCGAGAGGCCGGAGCGTATGTTTTCCATATTTTCACGGGTTTCAGCGGAATTGCGCTGATAAGTCAATCTATTGTAGAGAAATATTGTTATCAGTCTTTTGTTCAGCCGTAAATTATAAATTAAAACTCTTTCTTATTTTGCCAGCGTAAACGCATAAATTTATCGTAGGTAATTATATTACTGGGGACTTTCGCAGCTTGTAACGCCAGTGTCGATAAATAATTTAAATTGTTTTACTTAGCTCATCAGAATTTTTCATTATAGAACAAAAATTTCACTTTCGTTTCCTGAAGGTCAATGACGACCGGAACGACGTAAAATGAATCATTGTTGCATATAAAGGTATTTACACGTAATAGTTATTTATTTTTTCTCGACACCGGAGAATAGAAGGATTGAGAAACGAATATATAAAACATACGCCTTTCACGCATTTTTTTTTGAATAACAAGACCAAGCCGATAAAAGGGCTAGTTTTGCCGCACCACCGAACAAACGAGAATTCTGTTCATAAATTTGATTTTGTTTTTATAATTGCAGTATATACAGGAGTAGGTTTGATAATAAACCAATTTTAGATAAATATGTATAGGTAGAGTTACACCAGGGAATTGGGATTAATTTAATCATACGGAATTGTAGTTTAATTTTAAATATATATGTATAGCTGTATAGGAAGATTTGGAGAGATTATTTTATTATATATATTTTTTTGTATAACGTGGAGGTTCTACATTATTTTTCCTATCACCCCTACTCCAAAAATTTCCCCCTCTGGAAGTGTAACAAACGTGGACGTGTGACGGAGACGAGGAGGACAAACCCTGTCCTGGCAAAGGAAGTTTCATCCGTTTTAAGACCAGGCGAACCTAGCAAAAACCAATCGGACTGGATTGCCTTACACGCTCAGCCGCGCACGGGAAGCAGAATTTTGTAATAGATTTTATCAGAGTGGTGACAGCAGATTTAATTAGGGGTATACAAGTTATAACACTTTGATTTAGATTTAAAATACAACGAAGTATAGAGTTACTATTTCGTTACACTGGTGACAGTTATTTAACTTACACTTTAATTTAGACATTATTACAACACATTGAATCGATTTGGTGGAAGTACAAGAAAGGTAGCAAAAAGTTGTAGAAATATACAGGGTGTTTGGCCCATTTCGAAGATATATTATTAATAGACTTGTGTCTTAAACGTCTCTGATTTATTTATATCATTGCTTTTGTAATATTTCGAGAATTTACAAAAATGGACATTCTAACTCCTGTAAATATTTTTTAATGTTTCTAAAGCCTATTTTAGGAACGCCAAAAGGCTTAATTTTTAAGCCTTTTGCGAAAATATAACTTCCACTCACACAGCGGCCCGACTACAAAAGGTCATGGCAAATGTGGTAACTAACCCCTTAATGACGCTGAAAAAGCCAGAAGGATCATACACGGAAGGTGACGAGGAACGATCGATTATTCTTCTTAGAACCCACTTTCCAGATAGTGAACCAGCAACAAGCACCGAAATAGCAATGATTTACACCAAAAAATCCCACAAGAAAGATTTGGACATTGCTAGGATTGGATGGAATATTTCCAGCACTCCTGCAGCAAGAGATAGATGAGATTCTTCCTCACCTGCTGAAGATTACAGGAAGCAGTCTAGCAGTGGGTCTAATACCTAGAAAATGAAGAAGAACAAGGGTAACCTTCATACCAAAAATAGGGAAAAAAGATGGGACTGATCCCCGATCTTTTTGACCCATCTGCCTAACATCGTTTCTACTCAAAACGATGGAGAAAGTAGTGGATAACTACATAAGAACAGAGAACCTGGAGAATATACCACTTCATAAATGTCAGCATGCCTACAGAGCGGGTCGATCAACTGAGACGGCTTTACAAATAAAAAGAAAGACAAAAACTATTTTAGACAAGGAGAGAAAGCTACCAATTTCAGTAACCTTAGGCGATTTCGGCCCGCTTTGGTATGCCACTTTAATCTGTCAAATATATACCAATCGATTTCGTTTCGAAAAACTATGACTCAAGCTAACTTTGGTGTCCTTTTTGGTCTGTCAAATCGCATACCGAGATCTGCAGCACGGTTACTGAAATTGGTAGCTTTCTATCCTTGTCTAAAGTAGTTTTTGTCTTTCTTGTTATTTGGAAATTAACAAAGTCGTTGGAACGAATTGTATTTTTGGCCAATATTCTAAGATTAGTCAAGTTTTTTCTTTTTTGGCTAGTAATAATGGAATATGTTGATTTAATTATAAATGTCAAGAATCTGTCATTTTGGGCGAATAGGGAGAGTTGCCAATCGTTAAGGACTGGTAAGCACAACGTTTATACTTTTGTTGGGTTTTTGCTACATATATTTAACTCAAAACTTCAAGAAAATATAGTAAAACTCAATAAACAACTTTTCCGATCGCAAAACAAAGTTAAGGTAAAAATGTCAATTTCTTCAATCAGCTGTACCAATTGAGAACCAAACGATTTCGCCTCTAATTGGTACTTTACGTCATACCGGTGACGTAGGACCTGCCAATTGGTTAACCAAAGTCCCTACCAACCAAAGCGGGCCGAAATCGTCTCTTTCTGCAGGTATGCGATTTGACAGACCAAAAAGGGTACCAAAGTTAGCTTGACGTCATCGTTTTTCGAAACGAAGTCGATTGGTATGTATTTGACAGACCAACGCGGGCCGAAATCGCCTATTATCTATACCAGTACACAAAACATCATAACAAGAATCATAGGCGTGCCTACAAGGGGAGCAGAGTGAGCCATGGCCCACCCTAATCAGTCAAAATATCAATCTATTAAAAACATTTTATAATTTTTAAATTTTAACGTCCTTTCAAAATCACAACAAACATAAATATACCTACTGTTGTTATCTTTTTACGACACGGCGTGCCGCCTTTGTCGACACCAATGCCGCTAAAGACACAGCTTTGTCGGCTTTTTGAAATTATGGCAATAGGAGCCGAGCCGACACTGAGAGCGGGATTTCGTTGCACGTGCCGCACACTAAAAAATCAAAGGGGTAGCCGCAATGATAGGAGGAAGCAGTTTTTTATTCTTAAAATGAATTGCGAGAAATTGAAGGGCGGCAATATGCAAAAGAATGTTTCGGCGGGCACGGCTCTTTGTTTTTCATCAAAAGATTTAGATTTGATATTTTAAATTTTTCTATGTATTGTATATCTTCATTTCGATTTCTCCGCTGACAGTGAGTGCTTGTCGTTCTATAGACTGTTACATACCCTAAGAACACAGGGATGTCCTAGGTATGTCCCTTTCATGTACCGTGGTACAAGGACATGATTGGGACATCCAGGGGATGTCCTGCAGAGATTGTCCAGAGGACATCCCATCTGGTATATCCATAGGTTGTCCCATTCATGTCTCTGGTATTTCTAATATCAATTTACATAAGAATCATTGAAACTTATCAAAATGTCCAATGAATATTCAATCTTGATATTACCTTCATTTGAAATTTTTTGTTTTTCTCCTGGAAAATAATGGATATATAGGAATTTGATCCTCGAAGTGCGCATGTCACATGAACAGATTTTTTTCAACTCGGTAACGGTATCGCTAACAATTTTGTATGATTATTCTGTCTAGTAAGGTAAGTCAGGTCAAGTTAGGGTTGGCTAAAAATTCAGGAATTTTCAAACTTCAAGCTATGTTAGCTTGCTCAGGTTGGGTTTGTGTGTAAATCGCAAGCGGAAAACTAAATCATGCATTTTCAACTTTCATGCAGCAGTCTTATCATTTAAATTTGACGCTACCAATCAAATCTGTTCATGCAACATGCGCACTTGGGGGATCGTATTCCTTTGTCTAAATGCCAGTCATATACGCACGTTTCTAACCTAACTTTTCTTTGTTTGATTAGTAGTAGGATGGGATACCTTAGCGTGGGAACTTTTTGTGACGTCACTCGTGACCTTGACCTACTTTTCGTGACCTTGACCTATTTTTGGGGGTTTGGCCCGGGCCAATTGCCAAAATTTTTGGGGGGGTGGCACTATACACGTATGTTCTGTGACACTTTATCGGATGAACAGGCGGATGGCCTATGGGTGGTTACCGATAGGAAGAAGTTTCCAGAGGGTTTACAAGAAGTAGAAGAAGTCTCTAGATGGTTAGCATGTAATGACGGTAGCGTCTACGGGGGTTATGCAAAAAGTAAATAAGTGTGTATGTTGTTACGTGTATAAGGTATCTAGAGGGTGGTTTAGAAGAAGCGAAGGGGTTTTTAAGGGTAGCGTCTACTGGGATTACGCAAAAAGTAAGGGTGTATACAAGAACAGGGGTTATGCAAAAAGTAAATAAGTGTGTATGTTTTTACGTGTATAAGGTATCTAGGGGGTGATTTAGAAGAAGCGAAGAGGGTTTTAAGGGTAGCGTCTACGGGGGAGGGGGGCATCTACGGGGATTACGTAAATAAGGGTGTATACAAGAACGGGGGTTATGCAAAAAGTAAATAAGTGTGTATGTTTTTACGTGTATAAGGTATCTAGGGGATGATTTAGAAGAAGCGAAGAGGGTTTTAAGGGTAGCGTCTACGGGGATTACGCAAAAAGTAAGGGTGTATACAAGAACGGGGGTTATGCAAAAAGTAAATAAGTGTGCATGTTGTTACGTGTATAAGGTATCTAGAGGGTGGTTTAGAAG
Source organism: Galeruca laticollis (assembly GCA_963921935.1). Taxonomy (NCBI): domain Eukaryota; kingdom Metazoa; phylum Arthropoda; class Insecta; order Coleoptera; family Chrysomelidae; genus Galeruca; species Galeruca laticollis. Next base: position 79,964,383 of record OY998176.1, read on the forward strand.
AAGCGAAGGGGTTTTTAAGGGTAGCGTCTACGGGGGAGGGTAGCGTATCGTATACAGGATGTGCAAAACAGATGCCATTAGGGCACTAACGCATATCTCTGCTATTATTGGTCAGATTTCCATGGAACAAAAGACATTATGATTGTTAGATTATTATCTTTTACAGGATGTGCAAAAAGATGCCATTAGGGCACTAACGCATATCTCTGCTATTATTGGTCAGATTTTTATGGAACAGAAGACATTATGATTGCTAGATTATTATCTTTTACAGGATGTGCAAAAAATATGTCATTAGGGCACTAACGCATATCTCTGCTATTATTGGTCAGATTTTTATGGAACAAAAGACATTATGATTGTTAGATTATTATCGTATACAGGATGTGCAAAAAAGATGCCATTAGGGCACTAACGCATATCTCTGCTTTATTGGTCAGATTTTTATGGAACAAAAGACATTATGATTGTTAGATTATTATCGTATACAGGATGTGCAAAAAGATGCCAATAGGGCACTAGCACATATCTCTGCTATTATTGGTCAGATTTTTATGGAACAAGAGACATTATGATTGTTAGATTATTATCGTATACAGGATGTGCAAAAAAGAAGCCATTAGGGCACTAACGCATATCTCTGCTATTATTGGTCAGATTTTTATGGAACAAAAGACAATATGATTGTTAGATTATTATCGTATACAGGATGTGCAAAAAAGATGCCATTAGGGCACTAACGCATATCTCTGCTATTATTGGTCAGATTTTTATGGAACAAAAGACATTATGATTGTTAGATTATTATCTTTCACAGGATGTGCAAAAAATATGTTATTAGGGCACTAACGCATATCTCTGCTATTATTGGTCAGATTTTTATGGAACAAAAGACATTATGATTGTTAGATTATTATCATATACAGGATGTGCAAAAAAGATGCCATTAGGGCGCTAACGCATATCTCTGCTATTATTGGTCAGATTTTTATGGAACAAAAGACATTATGATTGTTAGATTATTATCGTTTACAGGATGTGCAAAATGATGCCATTAGGGCACTAGCACATATCTCGGCTATTATTGATCAGATTTTTATGGAACAAAAGACATCATGATTGTTAGATTATTGTCGTATACAGGACGTGCAAAAAAAAGATGCCATTAGGGCACTAACGCATATCTCTGCTATTATTGGTCAGATTTTTATGTAACAAAAGACATTATGATTGTTAGATTATTATCATATACAGGATGTGCAAAAAAGATGCCATTAGGGCACTAACGCATATCTCTGCTATTATTGGTCACATTTTTATGGAACAAAAGACAATATGATTTTTAGATTATTATCGTATACAGGATGTGCAAAAAAGATGCCATTGGGGCACTAACGCATATCTCTGCTATTATACGTCAGATTTTATTCATAACTTTATACAAATTTTTTTCAAAATTATTTTTTGCGTGGGATTTCATCAAAGTATTTAATTCTATATAAGGCTTCAACCAACAACTGTGCTGAAATTTCAATACACTATGAACTTTCTTAAGCAATAATCCATGAGCTATAGCTTGCTTTAAATTTTTGTAATGTATAATATAATTTTTTTTATTATACATAGTAGTCATTAATTTCTTTTGTTTAGAATTTGGTGGTGAAATATGTTCTGCACAGAATGGCAGATCTTTGTGTAGATCGTGTTTATTTTTTGGATACTCTAAATCAACCTCGAGCAGGTACCCTTCAGGGGAATCATCTGGAATTAGAGTTATATCAATATTATGATCTACCCATTTAAATCCTCCGTAGGGAAGCTCCTGACTCATAGCCCAACCATAAAGATTATTAATATCTGTCAGATTTTTATGGAACAAAAGACATTATGATTGTTAGATTATTATCGTATACAGGATGTGCAAAAAGATGCCATTAGGGCACTAGCACATATCTCTCCTATTATTGGTCAGATTTTTATGGAACAAAAGACATTATGATTGTTAGATTATTTTCGTATAGGGACGTGTAAAAAAGATGCCATTAGGGCACTAGCACATATCTCTGCTATTATTGGTCAGATTTTTATGGAACAAAAGACATTATGATTGTTAGATCATTGTCGTATACAGGATGTGCAAAAAAAGATGCCATTAGGGCACTATAAAAAAACAGTACATATTACATTAAAGGCAAAATGAAAATTATACATTTGACAGTACATATTAAATATAGTTATACAGATAAAAGATACAGTGAAATTAGTAGGGTAAATCTGCTGCAGCCTCTAGACACTCAAAATATTCTCATAATATGAAAACAACTGCCTCAAAATCGTTTTGACACCAATAGTGTTCAGAATTATAAAATCCTGTCAAATTTTCTGAAGTGCTCACACTAATTTCTTCGTGAAATGTGTAATTTATATTAGGCATAAGTTTAAAATATTTCTGAAAACACTCTTAGCAATCTTTTAGACCCAAAGGAGAAATGTGGTAATATTTACTAATTAGGCAGTAGAGATCGTGTTCAGTTAACACATCTAAATAAGTGAAATTTAATAAGGTATCTCGAAGCTCTGGTGAAATTTTTGTTTCATATTCAAAATCAAGCATTATAGCATCACAGTGATCAGATTTATCACTTTCTTCTTTTATCTGCAAGCATTTATAGGTACGAAATTCTCGAGAAATTTTTATTTTCAAAAACTGAGGAATTGGAGCTTGTACAAGAAAACTTGAAATTCTAGTAGTACGATTACAAATTATCTTAATACATAGATCTTCCAAACTCTTCATCTGAAAATAAATTCCAATCAATTTATTATAACTCCATAATACTATAATGTCCCCACGGAAGAGTGTCATGTGAACCAGGTATCAAATATCTTTTATCATCTGATGGGTTTAAAGTAATTTTTGTCTATTCAATGGTGTATACATCATGTAACTTTGATAGTATACAACGTTGAGTTGCATGCATGAAACACTCTTCTTGAGGATTTTCTATAAATTTCTGCAAACAGAGAATATAATCATCAAAAGTTATTTTTTTCTTTACCACATTAGACTTAATACCTTTAGCTTTTTTTACATCGTTTTCCTCACCTAACACTCTGAAGGCATACTGTTTAGAACGTAAACCTACAAAATGTGTCATAATTTTTGAGTTATTATCATCCTTCATAATTCCGGGTACTTTCTTGTTAGCTAGAGGAATATCCCACACATTATTTACAGGATAATCACTAGTATCACACCGGTGAATATCCGCCTTTATTACTTCTTCATATATGTTATTACATTGAATTTCGTATACTAAACTATCAGTATCGGTATAAAGTAATTTACATTGTTCAGGTGAAAATTTGGTCAGCATATAATCATAATGAAATTCATAAACACATATTTTTGAAATATCTAAAATTGCTAATCCTATATAAAGAGGTTTGTCAAATACAATTTTAGTTTTCTTAAGCTGTATAGCCAATAAAGGATTCTCAACATCATCGTTAAATATAACACGACTATGAAATGTGGGACTTGCAATTAAATTTCTAGCTCCTCGTTTGCCATACCACGTTCGAACTAATTTCACTAACCGATGTTTACGCAAATTTTGCATCGTTTTCCCGAATACTGCATTATTCATAAGTTTATACAAATTTTTTTCAAAATCATTTTTTGCGTGGGATCTCATCAAAGTATTTAATTCTATATAAGGCTTCAACCAACAACTTAGCTGAAATTTTAATACACTATGAACTTTCTTAAGCAATAATCCATGAGCTATAGCTTGCTATAAATTTTTGTAATGTATAATATAATTTTTGTTATTATACAGAATAGTCATTAATTTCTTTTGTTTAGAATTTGGTGGTGAAATATGTTCTGCACAGAATGGCAGATCTTTGTGTAGATCGTGTTTATTTTTTGGATACTCTAAATCAACCTCGAGCAGATACCCTTCAGGGGAATCATCTGGAATTTGAGTTATATCAATATTATGATCTACCCATTTAAATCCTCCGTAGGGAAGCTCCTGACTCATAGCCCAACCATAAAGATTATTAATATCTGTATATAAAAGATACTTCACAGGTTTGTTTTCATTATACGTAGGCATATACTTGTTGTTAGCTTCACCGTATCGATTACAACACTGAGATATTCCACCCCTTATACCTCTTTCAAAAAATAGCAGCATGTCAATATCTTGCACTGTCTCTAATTTACAATGAGTATACTTGAGCATACAATCCCAAGTATAACCAGGAACTGAATAATAATGACCAGGATCCAAACCATATGTTTTCCAGCAAGTATCACGAAATCTTTCAAAAACAGACGCTAGAAGTAAAATATCTGTTTTCATATACAAGTCACTGTAATCAGCAAGGGTTTTCATACTAAATGCTAACCAAACTAATTTTGCATGCCTATAGTCAATATCTTTTATATGTTCATCGTTAAGTTTGTTGTAAAAATATTCTTTACTAGGTAATGCAGTTTCATCTAATCGCTTTATATCATAATCATAAAAGAAAACACCTTTTCTAGTTAATAAACTAAATTGTTCAGTATTTAGATTAGAAAATTATTTTCTAAGTGGAATGAAATTTTCTGGTTCTAATGTTGATACCAATGAATCTAATGAACATCCCATAAATCTAAAAGAGTCTTTAAATCTAAACTTAATATTTGTATTATTATCCCAGATTGTAAAACTTATGTATTTTTCTTTATTAACAGGTAAAAGTTGAACATAATTTCGGTTAGCTAAATCTCTAATTATGAAATGTGAATCATAACCACTTAGGTTTTGAAAAACTACTGGAATGACAAATGATTTTTTATAATTAAGATTACAGTGGTTGTGAGCAAAACCTCGAAAATTACCTGTTAGGTGACAATGTTCCCTAACAATCTTATCACCTTCCTTAAATATCTCCTCACAAATATGACATTTATCTGAAGCATCTTTTAAATTCACTTCAACATTCATTGGTTCAACATTTTTTAATTTTGACATTACAAATTTTGCAATATTTTCAATTTTATCTACAAACCATAGCATACAATCAGAGATAAAAGTTTTTGCGAGCCATTTTTTGGATTTTTATGAAGATGGATAAATTTCAAATTATTAAAGATTTTACCAAGACGTAAATTCGGTGTCCAGGGGCGAACTTTGGAATTTAAAATTAAACCTGTACCAAGCGAGACGGAACCTATAGGTTGGATAAAAAAAGCCATCCAAGATATTGTTTTGAAGGGGACAGAAAACGTAGGTTCTGAAGATTATGTTGGATTTACTTTTTGTTCCAAAGATTTTGCACGAGGTGAGGGATGGATACGGTTTAGACCTGCGTCGGAAGTGACAGTTGATGATGTTTGGAAGAACATTTCTTCCATATATCAATCGAATTCTAAGGGACTGAATACGGAAACCTTCTGTTTGGGGATTACAACTGTGAAGATGCCAATTGGAAAAGGTAGAGGAGAAAAATATAATAATTTTATTGAGGAATGCAACAAACGAAAAGGTATTGTTTCAATAAAAAACAAAGATAATCTTTGCCTACCTCGTGCTCTCATCGTCGCTTTTACGTAATCCCCGTAGATGCTCCCCTCCCCCGTAGACGCTACCCTTAAAACCCTCTTCGCTTCTTCTAAATCACCCCCTAGATACCTTATACACGTAAAAACATACATACTTATTTACTTTTTGCATAACCCCTGCTCTTGTATACACCCTTACTTTTTTGCGTAATCCCCGTAGACGCTACCCTCCCCCGTAGACGCTACCCTTAAAAACCCCTTCGCTCCTTCTAAACCACCCTCTAGATACCTTATACACGTAACAACATACACACTTATTTACTTTTTGCATAACCCCCGTTCTTGTATTCACCCTTACTTTTTGCGTAATCCCCGTAGACGCTACCCTTAAAAACCCCTTCGCTTCTTCTAAACCACGCTACCCTTAAAACCCTCTTCGCTTCTTCTAAATCACCCCCTAGAAACCTTATACACGTAAAAACATACACACTTATTTACTTTTTGCATAACTCCCGTTCTTGTATACACCCTTATTCACGTAATCCCCATAGATGCTCCCCTCCCCCGTAGACGCTACCCTTAAAACCCTCTTCGCCTCTTCTAAATCACCCCCTAGATACCTTGTAAAAACATACACACTTATTTACTTTTTACATAACCCCTGTTCTTGTATACACCCTTACTTTTTGCGTAATCCCCGTAGACGCTACCCTCCCCCGTAGACGCTACCCTTAAAAACCCCTTCGCTTCTTCTAAACCACCCTCTAGATACCTTATACACGTAACAACATACACACTTATTTACTTTTTGCATAACCCCCGTTCTTGTATACACCCTTACTTTTTGCGTAATCCCCGTAGACGCTACCCTTAAAAACCCCTTCGCTTCTTCTAAACCACCCTCTAGATTCCTTATACACGTAACAACATACACACTTATTTACTTTTTGCATAACCCCCGTAGCCGCAAACTGATAAGAGCGACCCCCCAAAAATTTTGGCAATTGGCCCGGGCCAAACCCCCAAAAATAGGTCAAGGTCACGAAAAGTAGGTCAAGGTCACGAGTGACGTCACATAAAGTTCCCACGCTAAGGTATCCCATCCTACTACTTTCCTTGGATGTAAAAAGCAGTAAAAAGTTTGTGATAAATGTGATGTGTACTTTTGTTTTGTAAAAATTGTGAAGTTAAAGTTGAATATTTTCTAGTTGACGGGGTATAATAAGTTGAGTTTGAAGGTTGGTGTTTTAAATGAAACTTACTGTTTCTAGTTAACTCCACAATATATTGTAAAATGTTAAAAATTCTAAAAAAATGGCAATTGTTTCGATATTACCTAAATATCATCGTCATGGGACGAAAGAAAAATTATGTTTTAAGGAGACAAAGATGCCACAAATGATACTTCGTGAGTATATTTATCTATTTTTACTGTAAATTATTTTAGTAAACTTCATCATTCAATTGCACCTGTATAATAATATTTTTGTTACAGGAGAGCAAAGGAAAGAAGCCTCAGAGAAAAAGATGAGGCAATGTCTACATCAAATGAAACACTTAGCTAATATATGTCTGTACAGTTTTTAATTCTTTCGTTAATTTTTATTTTGTTTATTGTCATATGAATATATGTTTTTGTCTAGTTTATTATCACATACATTTATGGATAGAATGAGTTTTTGTTTGTCGATTTTTTTTTAAATAATTTATTTAATTCTGTGATACTTATTCTTATTTTTCATTAAAGTGGTTTTGAATTTTATTTATTTCTTCATACTTTCTATGGAATATTTCAAATTAAATAAATGAAAAAAGGACATTCGAGGACGTCCAGGGGATGTACTTTATACATCCCAGGAATGTTCCTGGGATGATCCAAGGTAGCCCTTTGATATCATTCGTCGGGATTTGGTACATTCCTGGGACGTACCAAAAGTAGATCCATTGTGCGTCCTTTTTGGTGGAAAGTAGATGTCCCTAGGACGTCCCTAGTATGTACCATGTCCCGATAAAGGATATCCCAGGGACGTCCTAGTAACAAATGAAGGACGTCCCTGGGATGTACAGGGGATGTACTTGTGTTGTTTGGGTACATATTTTTGCTGTGTATCTTAGATACAGTATCTATCTAGGTATTCGTAATTCGTAAGATTTTGGATTAGTACTTAAGTATGAAAAAAATCAGTGGCGATATTCGCTCGTTTTCCCGAAAGTGATGCCTCCAGGAAATTCTGCTGATGAATGCTGATAATCCAACTTTTCAACTAAGAGTGCAACTAACAATGTAGTTGATATTCAAAGCACATCAGGTGCTAGTGCTATATGGCTAGTCAAACAGAAGGTAAGATAAAATTGTCTATTCTGCATAAAATATAGGTACCTACTTATATGCTTCTTGAAAAAAACCATTGCACGTTTTGTATGTAATATGGCTCTACGGCTGTAGGGTATAATAATCAATTTTAAATATGATAGTTAAAATATAGTTACTTTCCTACGAATTTACTGGAATGGTTTTCTATAAAATCATAATTATTTGAAAATGTCAGTGTTCAAGATTAATGTGCCAGGGTGTAAATCTGTGCAACCTTCGCTGATAGGCCGACAACACCTTCACGCGTGATTTAAAATAACCAAGTAACGATACGATAATAATTATTATTGATATTATATGATTATTATATTGTATTGTGTTTTTGAAAAGCGGATTTTTTGCCATCTTCCTAATATTTTATTATTTGTTATATTACAGTTTGTCAAGGAAATGTCGAAGTCAAAGCAAAATCAAGCGATATTCATAGAGAAGATCCGATCGTTAATTTGCTATTAGATCGTATAGAACGTGCTCGTTTAGCAGATGACGGACCGTTTTAAACTGTTTTAAATGATTTTCCAAGGGGTCATTTCGGTAAAAGTATACGTAGTTTTCAAGAAGGTTGGTATAAAATATACAACTGGCTTGAGTACAGTCCTGCTAAAGACGCTGCCTTTTGTTTTTGCTGCGGTTTCCTGGCGATGAAAAATGCACTTTCCAAAGGTCACGTTGACAAATGTTTCACTGAAAGGGGCTTCAAAAATTGGAAACGTACTACAGAGAAATTCAAATTCCATCAAACAATGTCACGTACATAATTTCAGTGTCTGGAAAAATTACTCTAAAACAAGGAGTATCGATACATTCCTTGATGATTCAAGAGTGGCGCTATTAAAAAAACAAGATGAAGAACGTCTGCGAGACTGTGACTTACGAGTAATGAAAAGACTCATAGACATTAGTGTGTTTAGCAAAAGTTGGAAGATCATTCCGTGGCCATAATGAGAACAAAAAATAGTTCTCTGAGCGTGGACTTTTTCTAGAATTAATTCACCTCTTGTTTCTCAATATGATTCTTTGCTGAAGGCTCGTTTAACAGAAGAACCAAACAATGCACTTTACGTTAGCAATAAATTCCAAAATGATATTATTTTATCTATTCATAATGTCATAATTCAAAGTATCGTTTCCACTTTAAATGGAAAACATATTTCTTTGATAGCAGATGAAACATCTGATTGTGGTCATCACGAACAAATGTCTATCGTAATTCGATTTTTTGGCTCTTCTATAAACAAACCTATAGAAACGTTTATAGGTTTACAAAGATTAAATTCTGTAAACTCAGAATCCATTTTTAATTCCTTGGATATATAATGATCTTAGATCATTGAATTTACAGTGGGAACAAGTAGTTCCCGTATGTTTTGACGGAGCTTTCACCATGTCTGGAAATATTTCTGGTGTTCAGTCGCGATGCAAGCAAAATAACCCTGATATATTATATGTTCACTGTTTTACGCACACTGTTTAAATTTAACTCTGGTAGATTCTTGCTGATCTCACTCGAATAACAAATTAATATTTGATTTTTTTGGAAGCATTCAATGTGTTTATTCGTTTCTCGAAGGTAGTTGCGTAAGACATGCAATTCTAGAGAAAATATAGCTAACAGTATAAATATGTCACTCGGCGACATTGAAATCGTTGTCAACAAATATGCAAATCTGAAGAGGTTTCTGCAGTAAAGGATAATTATGAAATTTTGATATTAGCTCTTCAAGAAATTATTGAAACCACCAAACAATCTGATGTTAAAATAAAAGCTGTGGGATTACTGGCGCAGTTGAAATCATTTAATTTCTTGATTTGTTTACATATGACTGCTCCTATTCTAGTAATGATACTCAAAGTAAGCAGAGCATTACAAATGGAAAATTTGAATTTACTGTCCGCAATCAATGCTGTAAAGAGTTTACAACCAAGTTTACAAAAATTGAGATTGGATTCTGAAACTTTTTTTTATTGAAATGTATGTTGAAGTTGAAAAAATGTCTGTCAAACAAGGTATTACAATTCCGGAAACCAGGAAAAGAAATATTCCGCGTAAAATTGATCAGATGTGTGATAATCAACATGAATTTGTAAATATGAAAGATTTTGTTAGAATAAACACATTTTATCCATTTTCAGATTCACTTGTTTCCGGAATAGACCAAAGTTTAAGTCAAGAAACGACAGACAAATTAAAAGTGTGAACCATAGATAAATACTTTTAATACGGTGTGAACCAAGTACTATCATTGCCTTGTGAGGGCGATTTCACTTTATTTGAAAATAAATTTCAAATAAAAAAAGAAGAATTACTTGCCGAACTGAGTAAAATAAAATTTGATAATTCTATACCTAAAGGTGTTAATCTTGATGATTGGATGGCTTTTTCTCGCTTTTAAAAATGTTTGCTGTCATACCAGTTACTAGTTGCATGCTCTTGTGAACGTTCGTTATTCTTAAAAATGGTTCAAGTTAAATCAAAACTGAGGAGTACCATGTCACAACAGACTCGATTCACTTCTCTTTTTATTAATTGAACAAAAGAAAACGGCGAATGTGAATTATGACAATGTAATAGACGATTTTAAAGTGTTATCCGAAGTAACACGTCGAATGCGTTTGAAGATTAGTTGATAGGATATTACCATTATCTATCTTTTTCCTCTGGATTCCATGTATTGTTACGTTTTGTTTTTTTGGTTCAATATATTTTGTTCTATTACTTATTATAATTGCGTAGTTACTAAATCTTTTAATTAGAAATATGGGGCAATGACGTTTTTTGATTTCGCCTATGAACCTGCAATGGACTTTTGCGTTATAGAAAAGACAGCGTTATTGCTTAATTATCATTTTTAATAGGCATACTCAAATGAATCAATGCCCCCCCCCCCTAATAAAAAAGTCTGCGCTCGTCTATGACAAGAATAATGTATGTATGTATATTAAGTCATTTCCGATTGTCACCTCCATGGCGCTGCCATCTTAATCCGAGAAGCCTATCGCATGGTTATCGGTCACTATTATAGCAGATGCGGAAACCATGCGAAAAATATTACCTGCCACGATTTATTTGCGAATTCAACCGAAGTCTGTCAAAAGTATGAGCGGGAAAGAAATGTTTGTTTCAATTTGTAATGGTTAAAATTTTGTAGGCAATAGCTATAAATAGTTAGTAATTTAGTTATAAGTATTTACGATTTTGGCATGAAAATTTTAGTTTGTAGCAAATGTATGAGAATAATATCATGCAACATTATGTATTTTGTGTCGCGGAATCTAAAAACATGCCAGTTTTTTATTTTGATATATAGTTTTCCATCAAATTTCATTTTCAATAATTTTCTACTTCAAATCATTTATTTTTCGAACCGACAAATTTTTTGGATTCCCCCCCCCCCTATGCAAAATTTCATGGAAATCAGAATCAATTTTTTTTCGATTTTCAATCCTTAGAAATGAGAATATTGATATAAAAATTTCAACCTTACTGTTTCATAACTCGGTTTGAAATATCGCCGGAAAATTGCCGTATTTTTTTTATAATAGTATTAACGCCTCTCTTTTCGATTTTTACCAATTTCAATCTTTCCAATTCATAAACGTAGTTGTTACGAATTTTTGTAGGGTAAATTTTTACAAAAATTTCTAGTTCAACTTTGACCCTGTATAATTCCTACAAATATTAAAAGGAAGAAACTAAATATAATCAGTAATTGAGATCTATCTTTCCTTTATCAAATAGTGTAAGAATGAAGACGACACCTTGCATAGTTTCAGAAATATTGAATTTTTTATGGAAGCATATGTCAAAAAAATTTTGCTTTCCTAGCCAAAAAATTAAAAATTTTGGTTTTCATTGAATATATGGGAAAAATTATACAATATGTTGTTCGTGTCGTAGAATCCAAAAAATATGTCGGTTTTCGATTTTGGCATACAGATTTCTGGAAAATCCCATTTACTTAAAATTTCCTCAACTTTTCACCGGTGATAATTTTTTTTTCAAACAATTGACCAATTTTTTAGAATCCTCATATCAAAAAATCTAAATATAATATAAAACTAAAAACAATGGGGGAGTAGAAACAGGCACTAGGCTATGTTTTACCTTTAACATTCAGGTCAACTGATACCATACTGACTTATTTACCAATTAAAAACATTCGTCAAAAATAATTTAATTAGTAACTAGAACATATAAAACAATATGGGGCAGGTACTGTGAATATTCGAGCAGTCGGTCAAAATACAAATTTGGTCGGTCCATAGAGATTAATGCTAAATGGACGGTCGTTTACATCTTTTTGTTGTCATAGATATTCCTCTGAGTGATCTCATGGCCATGGCTTTGTTAAAATGTCTCTGAGGTTTGATATCTTCTGTATATTCCACCAGGTTATCTACAGATGATAAGATAACTAACAGTACCCCCAGTACCTGTAAAATAATAAGAAACCTGGCAATCTGAGCAATTTCTAATCATTTAATAATTTCAACTCTGGAAGATTATTTTAACATACTTACTAGGCACACGATAATTACTAGAGTATATATATGAATTGTAGCGGCTGGCATTGTTTCCATCTCTTTTAATGCCAACTGAGCTGGTTCAAACTCAGGATTGAGTTCCAATGTGTGTCTCAGATGTATTGATGCTTCTTGATAATGTCCATATGCCTTAAATATTTCTCCCAACGTGAAATACTGTTGCCAAGCACCTAATAAGAATAATTTACAAATATTTTAAAAGATGTAGAAAAGCAATAGTATATCTGGAGGTTTATAGCACCTTTTTCTTGTGGTTGGACCTCTAAGGATCTCCTTGTTAAGTAAATAGCATCATCTAAGTACTGCAATGAGAATAATATCCTTGCGAGGTTAAGAAGAACTTCTGCATTATGTGGAGATGCTGCTAACGCTCTACGAAAACACTCAATAGCTTTACCAGCATCTCCCTTTATTCTCCAAAAATTTCCAATTTGGTTATACAGTTGGATAGATCTTGGCTTCTAAAAATAAATAGAAAATATTCTTTTATATATACAGTGAAATATGTTTAATACAAAATTCGCTGAAGAAGAAATATCGCTTAACACGAAATAATAAAGCAAAGCAGTTCCAAAAAGTACTAGGTATGTATTTATTACATACATTTTTTTCTCTTAAGACAAAATAAAAATCGCTTAACACGAAAAAAGGTATCACTTCTTGGAATAAACAAAATACTGAAAACAGCTGTGGGGTCAGCAAGAATTCAAAACACAAAATACTGAAAACAGCTGCTGCATCAGTAAGAACTAAAAGGTGTTTGAAATCAAAGAGCGTTTTATGATATCCAATAATATGTTTACAATTTGATATTAAAAAGGACAATGCAAAATAACATCAGATTATTTTTCAAAAAAGTAATACTTAAACGTTTTTTTAATTGCAAATTAAATTTCAATAAGTTCTTGCTAATATTTTTGTTTTAGTCACCTCAATTTCGTGTTAAACGTATTTCTCTGTAGTTAATTTGTTTTTATAAATATAGATACCTCTCTTTTAGCCTTTTTAAGTTTTCTTTCTAGGGCATCAATATCAAATTCTTCAATCTCACTTTTATATTTTCCATAATTCTTTGTGAAACAAAGAATGGCCTGTGGCTCTGGAACTATTGGATGGCGGTTTCTATTCACTACACCCACTAAATTATCAAAGTAAGTAAAATTTACAGGCTTCCCACAGTCTAAAATCTCATCAGTCACTTCATTATTTTCTGACGATTTTGATGCACTGGTTACATTTCTAGAATAAAAAAGTTAGCAACACACTGTTTAGGAAAGTAATAAGGATAGTGGCACATGAGTACCTATTATATCATTACATTAAATAATTAAAATTTATATCTTACTGTTTGTTTTTTCGACAATCTCTACAGTAATAATACTGAACTGGTTGTTTAACCCATGATTCTCCAAAGTGTTCGGTAGATGTAATTATATCAAATAGTGGATCTTCTGCCACGAAATCTATTTTAGAAATATCGTTATCTGAATAAACAGATTGAAATTTGGTAACTTTAATGATCTTTGTTTTATCGAGGTTTAATTTCCACAATGTTGTCGTTTTTGATTGTATAAGAAATACTTTAAAACTCAAAATACACAAAAAAACTTTAACGTTTTGAAAGTCCGGATACATTTTCACTACAATTTTCACAATTCAAAAATTCTTATTTTAATAAAGCGCCAGTTTTGCATGAAAACAATGATGGCCAATGGCCTAAATCCAAAATAATACTTTGGTTCGTTGGAACTACTCACGGTGCTTTCGAACTATCTGTCACTAATGACAAATGACACAAATACGTTTAAATATTTAGAGTATACTCAGCTAAACTTTACACTAATATTTGTCTTCTCTTTTTAATGTACACTTAAAACGAAGCACAAAATAGCCAGTAGCTATTTTCTTGATGACATATGATTCTACAAAACGAATCAAATCAAATATGACCTAAGAGCCAAAGAGCGGAAGCAGCTTTGGCATCAAACGAACGAGGGCTTTATTTCTGCTCGGCTGTGGTCTTGTTACTAAAAATTGGTTTAGATTATATATATATATATCGACTTAGTTATTAAGAAAAAATTAAAATGGCTTTAAATTTGCAATATGACGCCATAGGAAAAAGTTTTGTACAACAATATTATATGCTCTTTGACGATCCAAATCAGAGGCCTAATTTGGTAAACATGTATAACGTGAGTGTTACTTTTGATATCATAATTACAAGATATTATATTTTTATCCTATAACATACATTGCGAAATATATCCTTCGAAAAAAAATTAATATTCAATGATACTAGATGTTAACCCTAAAATAGCCGTTAAAAACCTTGGTCATTTATTAATTTCTATCTTGATTATGTTTGTTTTATACCAACATTGTTTAGGGTATAGTTAATAGTTCTTATTAGTAATCATGAACTTGAAACTGTCATACAGCTTGTGAAGTTAAAAGATTAAGGAATAAATTAAGTACTATTTCAATTTTGAAATACCTGAAATCTATTATTTAAAAACACTAACATTTTTACTTCTGTATAAATTTACAGTGTAACCTTGTAAAGTAACATCTTATTCACACAATTACTGAAGATTTTAACTTATAATATAAATTTATTTTTTGTACATGCTTAATTAAATTATAGCACCATAGTTTTGTTTGTTTTACTAGATGTAGGGACTTAATTGCAAGGTCGAAGGTAATATGCAAATCCTTTGAGAATGACGTATGTAGTATCAAAAGGAATAACATGCAGTATATGAAAATTTCACAAATTCAAACCCATTTCAGTGTGTTTACCTAGATGAAACGGGTCATAAATACATACCAACATGATGTTTTGAGTAATCAAAAGGGTCTCAAGAATACTTTGTTGTTTTACATGCTAGATGGGCTGATTGAGCATCGAAGAGTGCAGATTACACCAATTCCACAATGAGTTGTTAAAAACTTATTTATACCGATGGTAGAAGAACAATTACTTATAATTACAGATATTACTTGTCACAATTTCAAGAAGTTTCTTAATTTAAAATGTATTATTGCAGGTAGAGCATTCATTTATGACCTTCGAAGGAAAACAGTTACAAGGTTCAGTAAAAATAATGGAAAAATTAACTGTAAGTATTAAACTTTTCAATTCATTTTGATAATGAAAGTTCTTTTATAATACCCTTGGACTATTAAACACAGAAATACATAACTGATTGTTGCCAAATTGGGAGGGTACGCTACATATACATTGTCAAATACAAAAAGGAACTAGCTATGACAACACAGTTTTAAATTTTCAAGCCCAGCCTACTACAATAATTTACAAATTTACCGATTTTCAGGTAGTCTTTCATATTTTGCTATCTGTCGTTAGTGCAGTGTTGCCTACAGTTGAATGTGTATAGTTTATTGTTGAGTTTTGGGTATGTCTGTTTTTTTAATAAACACTAAGCACTGTTAATCAAACTTTCAACGTGTTCCACGTCTTGTGAACCACATGTGTTTCACGAAGCCAGTAATACATAAGCTAGCATATAATTTGAACGTGTTATTTCTGTTCATTATTTTATTAGGAACATGTCAGTAAGATCTTGAGGTCAGGGTCGTTCCAATCATATGTGCAGGTCGTGCGGCGCACGAAGGCACCGTCACAAAAAAGGCGCCGAAGATATTTTTTTAATTTTTACCAATGTCTGAATATGCTAGAATTAAGATTAAAGTAGGAAATAAGTAATAATATTTAAACAAATAATTTATAAAATGTATTATTATGATCATTATTATCATCTATAGATTCAAATATGACTTCTTTAAGTTGCTTGGTCCCGACCTATTGCATATTTTGTTCTATTACTGAGCGCCGTGCGCCCACACTATATTTCTTAGTTCCTATGTTTCATTTCACAAGTTCATTCTTGTCTGGCCAAGTGAGTATTGCAGTGAAATCATGTTCATTTGAGCATTGGCTTTTGTCTTAAGCAGTAGAGTAAATCGCATCTCGCATCAGCTAAAAAGTTATACCTATTTCTTATTTCCTTATTTGAAATTTTGTTCTTTTCTGGAAGCTCAAACTTTAAAGTATAAGTATAAAATAAAGTTAAGGTAAGTAATGTATATCCAGATCATTATAATTCGTAATTATAAATTAATTAGATTCAACAAACCCCGAACCCAAACCCAAAATTTTATGTGGTATTATTTTTTTAGATGTCTGAAGGTAAAAAGAAACTTTCTGGTTACCAAAATCTAATTAACAAACGTAAACGGGAGGAGGTGTTGGAAAATACCAATAAGAAAATAACTGAATTTTTCAAAGCACCCATTGATTCTCCTTCGGAGGCTTCCATAAAAAATAATGATAATATGGAGCCATCGACATCAAGTTCAGTTGAAGTTGAAAAAACTGTAACGTTTATCGAAGCTGATGATGATGAAGTTTTTGATAGTAAGACTGTACAGCTGTCTAAAGATCCAGGTTTGTGGCCGAAAATATTATCTTTAATGAATATTGAACTTCTGATAAAATATGGTCCAACCTATTATAACAATTCAAATTGCGTTTTTCCGAAAGACAAGACTGGGCGAAAATTTTCTGAATCAAATATTTTATATATGATTAAAAATTCAAAATATTTTTCTATTATTCTTGATTGTACTCCAGACATGAGCCATCAAGAACAAATTTCTGTCTGTATCAGGTTCGTAAATTTAGATACAGCATCAGGGGAAATTGTTGTTGATGAACGTTTCTTACATTTTGCTCCAATAGAAGACACAACAGCTGAGGGCTTACAAAAATTTCTACTAAATGCTTTAGAAAAACATAATTTAAATTTATATGATATGAGAGGCCAGGGATATGACAATGGTGCCAACATGCGAGGCAAGCATGCCGGTTTACAAAAAAAAATTCTAGATTTGAATCCAAGATCATTCTTGGTACCTTGTTGTAATCACAGTTTAAACTTGGTTGTAAATGATGCAGTTAAGGGAAACAACTCTAGCTGGCAATCCTTTTTTACGGTTCAAGAACTTTACAATTTTTTTTCGGCTTCAACTAATCGTTGGACCGTGTTGAAAGAACATATTTCCAATTTAACTTTAAAACCACTTTCTGAAACTAGATGGTCGAGCAGAATTGATGCCATTACTCCATTGAGGTATCAGCTTGGGGAAGTCTGTGATGCTTTATATAGTATATTCAGTGGAGTTTCTTTCAATAACAATACAAAGCATATGGCTGAATCTTTAGCAAATAAATTAAAAAGTTACCGGTTTATATGTACATTAGTATTGTGGTACAATGTTCTGTTTAGAGTCAATACTGTTAGCAAAACATTACAATTCAAAGATTTTAATATCTCGGAAGCATGTACCCAAATAAATAATTTGCTAAAGTTTTTCAATAGTTACTGAAGTGATAAAGGATTGGAGATGTATTAGTTGATGCTTCTGAACTTGTAAAATCTCTAGATGTAGAGCCAACCCTCAAAACTAATAATGTGTTTAGACCAAGGCGTGTTAAAAAACAATTTAATTACGAGAATGACGATGAACCAATTACAGAAGGAGAACGGGATTTTAAAATAAACATTTTTAGTACACTTGATATTGTTATAAGATCAATTGGTGAAAGGTTCGACTTATTGTCGTCCCATTCCGACCATTTTCAATTTTTATGCGATATTTGTAAATTTTCAGATTTACCAGAAAAGGAACAACTAAATTGTTGTTTACAGCTTGAAGGAGTTTTAACAGACAAAAATCGTAATGAGCGTGACATAAATGAAACAGAATTGTTCCACGAGTTGCAATTTTTAAAAAATCTTAATCTACAAACACCGACACAAATGTTAAACTACATTATAAAAAATAATTTAACTCATTCTGTTCCAAATGCAAGCGTAGCTTTACGAATTTGGTTGACAATGCCTGTATCGGTTGCTTCAGCGGAGAGAACTTTCTCAAAGTTAAAGTTAATCAAAAACTACTTAAGATCGTCAATGGGCCAACAACGGCTCGATAATTTGGCAATCATATCGATTGAAAGTGATTTGTTGGACAATATAAATATGACTGAACTTATTTCTGAATTTTCCAGAAAGAAAGCGTGTAAAGCTACTTTTATTTAGTGGTTATTTAGTTTTATTCAGGTTATTTAGATTAGGTAACTATTTCTTGTTCAAAAAATGTTTATTTTTGCTTCAAAGTTGTATTATTTATTAATTACCGTCTAGCGATTATGTTGAATGTACATAATATCAAATTTTAAAAATATATGCGCCAAAAAAAGGCGCTGTGATCACATTTGCACGACGGCGCTCGACCAGGTTGGAACGGCCCTGCTTGAGGTATGAAATGACTTGATACATACGGAAAAGTATCTTTATTCAGAACTAAAACAACAAATCAAATGAAAAGTGGTTTCTAAGAAGAAACAAGAAAAAGTAATACATAAGGCAGTTTTCCTACATATGTTTTGTTCCAAAATACTCGACAGTATGCTTGTTTACATAAGCAACATTCAGTGTCCACTCATTTTACTTTCTTTGACCTTCTTGTCTTAATTTTTCAAAGCAACCAGAACAACGTTATTATTACAATTTTACCATCTTTCTATTTTCGTTTATAAAATGTGTAGTCTCCTGAGTAGTCCTGAGTTGGGAGGTAACTTCAAGAATGCTCGTATGAGTGATACTTGTGCCTGTAGGGCAGTAAATTTTGAACGGCGGTTATGGGTTTGATACTTTTGGTAAATTATTGTTGCATTCACAACAGAACTTGTCGTCAACAGATCATTACTATGAAAAGTGGTAATCATGTAGACCTGTCTTTTGTCCATCCATTTGATCATCGTCACTTTGTTTTTTTGACACTCAATAATTTGTTCTACCTTTGGAACGTTTTTTCAGAGCCCATGTATTTCCTAACCTATTCACGTGCAGTGTCCCACATAAATCTGTTTTTCTGCTTACAAATATTGTGCCAAAGCATAGCTAATATGAAAGTTATCACAAACCAATAGTCTGCCTTGGTCTAAGAGGCTCTCACACAGCACCACCACTGTACCTGGCTTGAATAACTCTGCTTTTGAGGATCAGAACCTGCATACACTGTATAATTCCAAATATATCCATTAACCGTGGAAAGTTTATATATCCTCATTCCATATTTATGCACTTTTAATGGATTGTACTGTCGAAATTATAGCCTACCACTGAAAGCTATCATGGATTCATCTATAACAATACATTTATCTGGTGTCAGTAGTGTGGTCAGTGGTGCTACTCTGAAACAAGTGTTTCACATAACAAAAACACATTCAAACGTTTTTAGACAAATATGGTATTTTCTCCGTTTTTAGTTGGATGAAAATGTATAATTTAAGAATAACATGGTTGAGCGTGCAGATGAGAAATGTAGTCAGGGGACAGGGAATCCATATTTATAGTTTCATAGGTAAGTAAATTTAAGAGTATATTGTGGTTAGTTAGTGGTGTGTCTTTATTGTTTTATGATAAATATTAGAATAAAAGAATATCTTTAAAACATTCCAAAGGCACATCTAATTTTTTACTACATTTTAATAACGTCTCTGACATTTTAAATTTCTGCCATAGATTAGCTAAATATTTTTACAAACAAATTTTTATCACCTAAAATAGAAACACGTTTTTTGGAATCACCCAGAAAATCAGGCAATTTAGAATTTCCTCCCTATATGTAAGTATAGTTTACAAAAAATGTACAAATACCTTGTGATGGAAAAAGTTGCTAAAGTATATTTTAACATACAAACCAGACCATTTGGAATTATTTTTTGAAGCTATTCGTAGCAAGGGTGGGTATAACAACAACCCGACTGCGAGACAGTTCGAGGCAGCATATAAAAGATTATTATAGTAGAACCCCTCTAATCCGTCACCGTGCAGATGAGAAATGTAGTCAGGGGACAGGGAATCCATATTTATAGTTTCATAGGTAAGTAAATTTAAGAGTATATTGTGGTTAGTGAGTGGTGTGTCTTTATTGTTTTATGATAAATATTAGAATAAAAGAATATCTTTAAAACATTCCAAAGGCACATCTAATTTTTTACTACATTTTAATAACGTCTCTGACATTTTAAATTTCTGCAATAGATTAGCTAAATATTTTTACAAACAAATTTTTATCACCTAAAATAGAAACACGTTTTTTGGAATCACCCAGAAAACCAGGCAATTTAGAATTTCCTCCCTATATGTAAGTAGAGTTTACAAAAAATGTACAAATACCTTGTGATGGAAAAAGTTGCTAAAGTATATTTTAACATACAAACCAGACCATTTGGAATTATTTTTTGAAGCTATTCGTAGCAAGGGTGGGTATAACAACAACCCGACTGCGAGACAGTTCGAGGCAGCATATAAAAGATTATTACAGTAGAACCCCTCTAATCCGTCACCTTCGGGACTGTGGGTATGGTCGGAACACAAAAAAGTCGGATTATCCGAAAATGCCAATGTTTATTACATTTTATTTAGTTGCTATTGTATAACAGACTTTTGATTGCGGTAATAAACTGGTAAGGAAGATGGGATTATGTTTTGAATGCCAATAACGAACAGGGGAAGCTTGTGCGTACTATCTGCGTTGCTACAAGAAGAGGCTGTTATCCTGTGTTTCATAGGTTTTGTTCTTGCAAGCGATACAGACCATAAACAATGCCATGTGGCTCGCGACAAGCGGAGATTCATCAAAAAGTCGGTACAAGCTCGCTGAGATTGAGCACGGTCGGATTAACAGGAGCGACGGACCAGTCGAGAGCGAATTAGAGGAGTTCTACTGTAGTTAACTCACAAAATATCAAGACCAGATAGTGGTAATGCGGTTAACCTAGAACAACTGACAAATTTAACACGTGGATCCAATAATAACAACAAACATACAGGTGAAAATTTACAAGAAAGTGAAGAGTATTTAACATTCATTCAAAAAGTAAATAATGACAGTGAAGAATCCTATGTAGGTTCCAAAGCATGAGATCTTACAGTTTATGTGAAGGATGTTGTTGCATACATATCAGGTTTTTTGTTAACGGACTTAGAAAATATATTAACTCCTAAATGCCTCTATTTACTTGAAAGTTATTCATCAAACTCTTTGATTTAAACAATGAAAACTTATTAAAACTAACAGATTAGTAATTGAGATATGTAGGGCAGCTGAAAAATTTTTCAGAATTCACAAAACCCATAATATTTATTTAAATGAGATGTAACAGACTTTACAAGATTTGCCTGTTGTATTTGATTTATTCGGGGATCATATGTTGCACCACGAAACACGCATGAATATTCAATTCAGATGTTGAAATTAATTTTAAAAGGTTTATAAAATAATATGTATTTATTATGAAACAATGAAAACATTAGATTTATCAAAAAAGAATATTGTTAAGTTTTCATGACAGTTGTTAATATTTTTATGTTATAATTCTCAAAAATAAATTATTTGAATTATCTCACGGATTTTTTTTACTTACTAATGAAGTCTACTTTTCTTATAAACTGTGATATTTTGGTAAATCTTCCTTTAGTTGTTATTTTTTTGGTTTATTAATGATATGTATGTGATGTAACTCATGTTACAACCAATAAGAATAATGTTGAGTAAATAAAAAGTCATAATCAAGATATTTAGTTTATGTGTATGTTTCTTTTACTGTAATACTCGAAGTTTGTATAATGTGAGAAATCAATAATACAAAAATTTCTCAATTGTTGCTTTGGCCGACACTGTATTTATAATGATTTGTCTATATGTGTTTAATAGTCTAAGGTAACACAAGATATGTCAAAAATAGTAAAATTTCAGGAGGGTAAAAAACTGCAAAATTTTTACATAGCTGTCATTATAAAACCTTTTTATTTTTTGTATATAATTCGTAACAGATTTGAAGATGCTTGTTTCTGATTGACCGTCTTCAGATTCTCTAGCAAATGGCATCAAAATGCCAAAAATTACTTATGTGGTGCTAGACTTAGATAACAATATTTTTTAAACATGAAATTAAGAAATTAATTATGTTTAGTGTAAATCGAAGTGCAAATATATTTAATATATATAAAAAGTGTTTTGAATGTTTTCTTCACTTCATGAGTCAAATATTAGTAATTGTGTGTTCAGAAAAAAAAATTAGATGATAAAAAAATATAATTAACTAACTTTGAGATATACAATGACTGAAAGTATCGATGGTATTTTGCCAAAAGGGCGATTGCACCATTTTGTTTTGAGAAAATTGGGGGAAACTGTTTAAACAATATGCAGGAGACCAAATGTACTAAAACTTTTCAGATTAAAAATAAAATGAATAATTGGTTAAAAATAAAATAAAATTAGTTGTAGTGATAGTTTCAAATTTATATTTTTGTAGATATTCGCTCTTTTCCAGAATAGTTCTGGTGGAAGTGGTGTATTAGCCCCAAGCTCGCCCTTTTGTTTAAGTCTTATATACATACATTCGCTCAAACCTCTAATAAATTCTTGATGAGACTTTTATTGTTTAATTACAAAAAATAATTATAATAGTTGCAAAATATTTCAATAAAAGCTAAATAAGAATTTTTTTTTGAAAAAATATGAAAATACAAATGAAATTAAAGTAACAAAAAACTACAAAGTATACTAAAAAATCATAATTTGGCGCAGTCTTCGTACTCTTTATCGGTCTCCAATAGCTAATCTAAATGCCATAGAGAGGTACTCATTTGTCATTCTTCTGCTACTGCTACAACTTCCTCAATTCGTCATACTTTTTTGACGCTATTGGAAGCTTTGTGTCTTACACTTGCTGGAGTACATCCATGTTTGTAGGGGATCTTTTTCTTTTATTTGGTGACAAACAGACTTTCAATGATGGGAAATTGTCAGAAAATGTTGTCTTGCAAATAAAATGATCTGGAATGTCTTAACTGATAAAGCTCTTCTTACCATTCTAATTTTTACAATAGTGTCGCTTTTAGTTTTTAATATTTGTGGGAAATCTTGTTCAGTTGACTAGAAGTCTAAGAAATCTTGAGTTAATGTTAGGATATCATACTGCTGGCCATTGTAGAGACCCAAAAATCACCTTGTTCTTATGTGCTTGTTCAATGGTACCATGAACCGAATCTACGGGCATATATGAGTGACCAGTTAGTAAGAAAGTGATGCAAATTTTTTCCAAATTTATGGAGGATTTTAGGAATCAGTGTCCTGCAAAACTGTTGCAATAATTTAAAAGTTCTTTAGTAGTGCCAATCTCATCTATAAGATGCAAATATTTATACATAATCATACAAATCTCATTAGCTCCTCTCTTCCTGTCACATTCACCTCACAGGTAACATTGGACGTTTCTTGAAAGGTTACATTATAAACCACATTCTTTCTAGTAAATCCCAATGAGAAATTATCCCCATTCTGGGTACTTAAGACCTGCCAATCGAAACTTGTGCCATCTGTAACAGATTATTTTGGGTCCTAAACAAATCTAGCATTTGTCAGATCTTTTTCTTTCACAAGTTCATTGGATGCATCTTCTTGTTCCTGAGATATGTTGTATGCATTATTTTTATGTTTTTCACACGTGAGGCATATGTCTTTTTTGGCATGTGAAGGAAACCTGTGTTTAATTCGCTTTCAAATATTTTATTAAAAACTTGCAAACTAACTTTGCTTTTTGTATCATCTTCTGTGGTAAAGCCCATTTCAACCAAGAAGTACATAAAGACTCATCCAAATCTGACCGAACGCTTGCCGTCAGCTGATGATCAGTGGCGTAGGGAAATTTCACTAGATAAGGGGTCGCATGAATAAAACTTGAAAAATTATTCTGATCTATTTTTCAATGTTCTTTTAAAAAATAAATGTTCAAATTTTGTTTACCTTACAAACAATTCTATAATATATTGTGCAAGTTTGACCAGTAAATTATTTGCTCCATTTAATTCATATTTCTCAATAAATTTATATTGACAGAATTTACCAAATCCCTTTTTGTTTTATGAATGTCAAGTATAATTATGCCACCATTCATGTTTTAACATGAGTTTAGTTGAAGAAAATTTTAAATTTGATTATGAAACTGAATCTTTGACAATGATGCCAACAGCAATCACATTCGAGCATTAATTGAAATGATATGAGCAGGTACAAAAAAGCTCAATTTTTTCTATTAATTATTACAATGGATTTACTCCCTCCATAAAATCTTCTTCATTTTCATTGTCTGTAAACCACAAGTCCTCCTCATCATCCGACTCCCCTGTATTTACCACGAAGTTTAGTCCGTCTTGGCTGTCATCGATGAGATGCTCCTTTAACATATATTTTTCGACAACTCTATCAACGTGCCTGCAAATATTGGCCTAATTTTCAAGTGTTATTTCTTAAAATATTTTTTCTGTTGGTTTTTGGACGTCCTGGCAGCCCCTTCATTTTTGACCAGAGCCCAAATTTTTTTGATGGGATTCAGTTCTGGATGGTAGGGGGAAGCTGAAGTATCCTAAATTCATGCTTTGCCATTTCAGTGTCCAACACGAATTGTAAATGTTTATTTTTATGTTGTTTCACTATCTCATAAAGTTCAGGCTTTGTGAGGTTCGGGTTGTGTGCAATATTCCGTTCAACCAGCCACCTGATCATATCTTTCTTCAGTGTTGCTGTTGTAGGATCCCGAGTGATTGCAACATTGTGATATTAATCGTTGTCAATCACCAAAACTCCGTTTTGGGGAAAATTTGGAATCAACTGAGTATTAACCCATTTCATAAAGTTTATGTTGTTCATGTCATCGTGGTAGTCACTACTTTTAGAACCTAGATAAAAACCGTTTGTTAGAATTTTGCTTCACTGATATATATTTTTTTATAAAAATACCTGATCGAAAAATTAATAGTCCATTATTAATAAATCCGTCCTTTCCTCCAGCGTGAACCATTATGAGTCGTCGCCCTTTCCCATTAGGTTTTTTGAAGGCATGTTTCATAGCATGTATCCAATACTTCGATACACAGTGCGAACTATGGATATATGGGTCATCTGTGAAAATGATAGGCTTTCCTTCACTCACATACTGTTGTAGTTGCCTCAAATACGATATTCTTTTTACACGAATGCCTTGAGACTCAATTGGAACAATCCGCTCATCCACATTTTTTTTCCAATTAAAATCACAATTATTTGTTATAAAAATACAATTAATCTACATACGAAAATCCTATATTTCTCTCCACAATGTAGTCAAACCTCCTTGAAAATCTATTCCAGCATAGAGAACTTTTTGCCGAATGCCTATAAATTAAAAATACATAAATTTTACTGAATATTGCAAACTTTTCCAAAGTTGGTTGCCTCTTTTCAATGATATAAAAATCATGAATTATAGAACGAATGGTCTCTTTTTCGCCTTCATGCAAACCACTTTTTGGTTTGTTGCAAGTTCTTTTCTTTGGAGGTAAAGAAAATGCTGATTATTCTAAAGCTTGAATCGCTGCACTCTCCTTCACAACTTGGCTATATGTTTTGTCGCTTATTTTGGTAGCAGCTAGCAGTCTTTCCTTAAACTTTGTCTCCGGAATTGTGCCGCTTCATTTTTCATAAATTCCAGTACGTTGGCAATTAGCTCACGTGCTTGGCTGTGAATTACTTTCCCCTTTACTCCAATTGTTTTACGACTAGCCATTACAGAATATTCTTGAAAAACAACTGTAATGTCCGAAGAATGCATGTACAAGTCATAGTAAAAATTAAATTATGATTTCCTTACCCTAACAGAGACTTAAAAAAAGCAGTAGTTGTTCTGAAATGAACATATTTGTTGAAAAAGTAACGAGACACAGCGAAAGGAATAACTAAATGAAACACTTCGGAACGCTAACGAGGTTAAGTTAGAATAAAGGAAACAAGACAACGGCTTTGTGGCGTGGGTCCACGTGCAACGCCGCTGGACTCCCACCACCCCTAAAATTTGAATATGAACTGGTTCGACGAAAACTCGTCTATTGCGCATTGTGTACTTCTTACTTGGAATAATGTCTAAGATATTCGATACAAATTTTAGACATTTTCAAAGTCATTTGACAAATGTTTCCGGGTAGTATCCTACCTACAGTAATGCAATGGAAGTACTGATAGTTTGTTGATGAAAGAAACGACTATATCGACATTGCCAGCAGAAATTTTATTTTTTGAAGCATGTTTTCCAAGTTAATCAATTTCCGAAATTTTGTTGTCACTTCTACTAGTTTCATTATAACGGAGAACTTTATCTGTTACATCAAGTGTATCTATAAAGAAGCGTATGCAAACCTAATTTTTCATTACGCTTCGGCAAATCATATTCTCTTGTAAGAGATTCTCTGCTTTCAGTTTTAACATTCTTTTGATTTCATGAACATCTATGTAGTGAAGTAAAAATATCTTTGTCTTTGATGACCAAGTGACCAGTATTTGTCAAAAATGGATTTTCTCTCATGTTCGCTGCATTCATTAGGGCATCCTTTTGCGCAAGGGTTTTGTTTCATTTCTTTTTTTGATTTGACATCATTTCTGTGTCCTATATAAATTTCTCCCCTAAGTTTATTTCTTTTTTGTTCTCATTCTTTCTCTTTTTGATGCCTCAAGCACAACTTTCTCTGCCATATTCAGAATTGGTAATGTTATTATCACTTCTATTATTATTTGGATCCGCTCAGTCAGATCTAGATTCATTATTTTGATTTTTATTAACAGGATCAGCAGCTATAGTTTATTTACGATAAAAAGACGATGACGTTGCAAATCAAAATATTGTGATGTTGCCAAGCTGTAGTTTTTTCCTTTACTTAACGAAAACTAGAAAAGTCAATTGATTGACAGTTCTTCTTTTTCATTGTTCCGTGCCTCGTAAGACGTAAGTCAAAAATATTTATTTAAAAATAAAAGGCTTGTATGATAGGCTTGATTAATTTAATATAAATATGTATTCATGAAAAACTATGGATAAGATACAAGAAACAGTAACCAATCATTCTATATTCGAATTAACATTTAATTATTTTACATAAAAGAGGGTTAAATGACGAACTGTAAGTCCTTATATTGTTTCTTTATACAATATCTATTATATTTATTATAATAAAAATAGAATGGAAAAGAAAAATATAGATACACAAAACAAAATTTTGTTACAAGATTATTTATGTAGAGATACTGTGGTCGTTGTTCTAATTTGTGTATTATAAAATAACTGTACCAAATTAACTTAATAATAGTTATTAGTGATTTTGAAAAGGTGGAAATGAAGCAAATTGGATAAAAATATACAAAAAATAAAACACAAGATTTCCCATACTCCACTACAAAATCATCACTGTCTTCATCGTCACTGTCAAAATTAATAATAAGTGGAGGCACATCCTGTCTATCAAATACTACTTCTCTATCCCACCCATCATGTATAATTTTTTCAGTGTGCTCTACTGTCTTTGACCAAATATCAGGAGTCACTTTTTCTAAAGACTTTTTCCATACACCTATTGCTTGTTCTGTTGAAGAACCATCAGTTCCCACATGATCTCTATGAAATTTTTTAACTATGCCCCAAATATGTTCAATTGGGTTGAACATACAGTGGTAAGGTGGAAGTCGAAGCACTTGGTGATCATATTTTTCAGATAATATGTCAGGTCATATACTGTTGATGGTTTATTCCTACAAAAATGCATATATTCAAACAAAATAAGTTATCTAAGTATTACCATAATATACTGAAAAATGTTTATATCAACTTACCGTTGTACTAAATTCAATGATCGGATTTTGAGGAATGTATTTTCGAAAGGAATATAATTTTGTATCAACCAGTTCTGTATATCAGCCTTTTTGGTAGCATTCGTTGGTACTTTATTGATCACTGTACTGAGATAACTTGCATTATCCATTACAATTGTGGCAGGTTCTTCAGAGTTCACTAAAAGCTGGTATTCAAACCAATGCAAAAAAAATCTCGTTTCATTTCACCGTGGTAATCACCATCTTGTTTTTTGGAAGAAAAAACCAGCCCTGCTCTAGGAATAAATCCAGAAGAGGAACCAGCATGCAATACTATATACCTACAATAAGGAAATAACAAATTACTACTAGGTTTCCTAGATAGACTGCATAGCTCAAAACAACTATTACTAATTATATAGATTTAAATAAAATAGTGTGACTAGTAAATATTTGAAAAGGTCTTAAAATGGCAGGAATGTTAGTAAATCATAAATTAATTGCTAACTTTTATTATTCAATTACCTTGGACCACCAATTTTGGTTTTTTTCACGCTTCCCTTCCCTTTTTATCTTGGCATATTCATATAGAAAATGTACACGTTTTAATGCAATATGTGGCAACTCCATTAAACCACGACGAGTTCATCTTTTTGGTATTTGAATCCAATATTTTTCACTATCTTCCAGAGTGATGTTAAACAACCATTAAAGAGTTCACGCTCCTGGAGTATTTCTCTTAAGGTTTTCAAGGTTATGTGTTCCTCTGAAAATATATTGTGTTAGTTAATTGTGAATAAAATAAAACAGTAAATTCAATATACTCACTGTTTCCATACATTTCGTATATAACATTTCGGAAAGCATTTTGATCAAAGTTATTAATTTCAACAGTAGATTTTATGCGTTGTCTCTTTTTAGGTCGGCTTTTAGGCTTTTCACCTCTATTATACTAGGCGGCTATACGGTTAACAGTGGTAACGCTAAGTTGTAAAGCTTCTGCAACTCTACAATATAATTACTTCAATTTATGAAAGAATAATATATTATCAAGTTTAATTAACCTAACCTAACATTAAAAACATTTAATCATTTACATTTAAATATGTAACAATAATATAAATAATGATGAATACAAATAGCGAATACTATTACTTACGTCTCTTACAGCAGTAAGCGGGAGAAGCTTGCCTCTATTTCGGAATTCTCGTTCAAAATAGCTCAACAAAGATGTTACAATCTCTTTTTTCTGTCCAGCTGCTTCGCTATTTTATTAACCACACACTGCAGATTTGCCTAAATAATTAGTTATGAAAATAACTGTTTTTTTAATCTTAAAGAAGCAATGAATTTAAAAGCACCAAAAAAACTTGTAAATATTAGACGATGATCGAATGTCAATAAACGTCAAAACAAACTGGGGAATTTTACCAGTTGATTTGACAACGTCTTGAAGTTTTGCCAACCCGTTAACTGTAAATTGTCCTGGCTGTTGAGGATAAATTGTATTCACGGTTGGTAAATTGATATTTATTCTGATAAGCAGGAAAGTAACTAAAAATGACATCATCGTCTTTTTATCGTAAATAAACTATAGTTGATTATTTTCTTGAGGTACAATGACCTAAGCCTAAGCGGGTATAGAAAATGGTTCGTGCTAAAAATAATAAAATTAAAAAAAATGTGTGATGCATTAAAGATAAATGGTGTATTTACGTCTAATTCCTGATCTACATTAGATTGTTCTATAGACACATTAATTACTATTAATTGATGGTTTACCAATAATGTCACGAGCCAATTCTAGCAGTCGTTCTATTCGATGTAGTCAAATGTATCAAATATGCAATGAACAAAACTATTTTTGTTTATGCTGCCAAATTGAAAACAATGCACGTTTGCCTTTTTGACGTTGTTACATTCGCCCTTTTGGACAGATTGTTCTGAACACATTCGCCCTAAGAGCATAAAGCTCAAAATCGTAAATTTCGCGCGTTCGCCGTTTTGGCAAAATACATCCAAATGTAATTTTTGAAGTAGATGTAAATACTTGAGAATTCGCTAGTTTTTAGCTATAAACGATTTCATTTTTTTATCAGTGTTATTAATAGCTTCTGTGATCGTATCTTTATGTATTATTTATTTTATGACTATTTATCGGTTCTGTAGGATAATAACAAAACGGGTTTCCACTATGCCGACGTTTCGGATTTATTTGAATCCTTTACCAAGGCTACACAGATATACATGCATTTGGTGATTATGAATATTAAATAATCAATAAAAACTTTAAAACCTCAAAAATTCCTGCTCATCTAAAAACTTCAGAAAAACTAAAAACCTCGTTTAAAAATGTCTCTAAGAAACATTAAATAAAATTTAAATTGCTGAGAATTTAAAATTTCTCAAGGTGTCTTGCCTAGTGAGTTTTTTCTCTGTTGAGCACAAATGATTTTTCATGTCCTTGTCAAATTCTAAATAAACGAGTATTATGAAAAAAAAAAGACTAACAAAGTTCTGACACATCATGTAAAACAATGCAATGCACAATTTTCAAACATTATCAAAAAACTTCTTTTTCTTCATTGAGAGTCTATACACAAACTGTACTATCGGGACGTTAAAAGTAAATTCTACGTTAGTCTCTTTATCTAGGACGTTGACGGTTTCAAAGTCAAATTTGTGATTTTGTTCAAATGTATGCGTTGCTAATGCCGTTTTCCTGTTTTTTTCTGATTTGTTCCTGTTTTTCTTCAGATGAGTTTTTGTAGGCATATATTCTGTTTTTTAACCTTTGCTTTGTTTGACCAATATAAGATCTATCGCATTCCAAACAATTTATTTTGTAAATAAGGTTCGATTCATAGTCTCTCGGTAATTTGTCCGTCATAGAGGAATAAAAACAATTTACCGTTTTTGTATGGTAAAATACGATTTTTGTTCTTTCAGTTTGTAATATATATTTCAATTTTTCCGAAAACCCCTTAACTTAAAGAATCTTAAAATATCTACATGAATTTCCAGTCAATACTGGTATTAAAATTCTCTCAATATTTTTATAAATTATAGTATTACAAATATTAAGAGATAAAATTCAACAGCAATTTTTCTTTGAACTTAACTATATTTTCGTGTAAATATTCAGGGCTACTGCAATAAGTACGACTATGGAGAAAAAGAAAAGAAAATAAGATTCTACATTATTAAATCAATAAATAATATATAATACAATAACAATGTCGCTAAGAATTTTTCGAGGACACACTGTATTCAAAAAGCTGTCCCAGACTACATCATTAGTAGTTTTTTGCCGTTTTTGTTTATCAATGAATACGTATAATTTACTTTTAACATCCAAATATAGGTACAGTTTGTGTATAGACTCTCAATGAAGAAAAAGAAGTTTTTTGATAATGTATGAAAATTTTGCATTGCATTGTTTTACATGACGTGCCAGAACTATTTAAAAAAATATTTTTTTTTTCATAATTCTCGTTTATATTGAATTTAACAACAGAGAAAAAACTTCAATAGGTAAGAGTGACACCTTAAGGAATTTTAAATTGTCAGCAATTTAAATTTTATTTAATGATATTTCTTGAGGGATGTTTTTAGTTTTTTTTGAATTTTTACATGAGCAGGAGTTTTTAAGATTTTAAAAGTTTTTATTGATTATTTAATATTCATAATCACAAGATGCATGTATATCTTTATAGCCTTGATAAAGAATTCGAATAAATCCGAAACGTTGGCATAGTGGAAAATCTGTTTTGTTATTATCCTACCAAACCGATAAATAGTCATAAAATAAGTGTTATTAATGATTTGTTTTTTTTTCAGTCTTTAGGATTTACAAATATTTCTAGACAAATTACCGAAGTAGACTCGCAACCTATGTTTGATGGTGGAGTACTAATAAATGTTTTAGGAAGATTACAAGTAAGTATATTAAAAATGTCAAGTTTTAAATTCTGTTTCGTAAGCAATAATTTCAGTTTCTTCTCATAGATCGACAACATTTAAAAGGTTATTACAGAAAATTGATTTTCGTAAAAAATGTGTGCTTATTTCATGTACCTAAATAGAAACATTCTTTGTTAATGTTTTTCATTGAAAATATTAAATTTAGATCAAACGGTGATCTTCTTTATATATCTCAACAAATTAATAAAACGTATAGGTACAAATTTATGTCTAATTAATATTAGTTTAAAAATGAGTGTCATATAATTATTTTTGATTTGTTCCAGGTTGATACAGATCCTCCCCACGCTTACACTCAAGTTTTTGTATTAAAACCATTAAATGGATCATTTTTTGTTCAGCACGACATATTTAGGTTGAACATACATAACAGTGCCTAATTTAATTATAACTTATTATTCAACTTCAATATGCAGTCTTAAACTCCACTTGTACATCTTATTACCGCTTGTAATGTCTTCACACTAATAAACTTATTTTCTAAAAAAGTTTGAGTTTTATTATGTATAATTATAATATTCACAACAGGACAAAATACAGTTTTAATAACCATATTTTATCAACATAATTCTGTCGTTTTTTACATACAGGATGTTTCATTAATAATAATTGGACATGTTTCAGTTCAAAATATAAATATCTACACTGCCCTGCTAAGACAGAAGCTCGTATCTGCAAAAACATAATTATAGAGACCTAGTTCTGCTCCCACTTATAAAATGAACTGTGATCTTGATTAAGGACCTCTCTTACGTGACTTCTAATCTGTTTGAGATATTTCATTATACAGGGTGGTCCTTAGTAATTGTACATAGAAGTATAGTAGATTCCTGACTTTAAAATATTACGATTTAAACCAAATTACTTTAATAGAATGTTGCTAATAAGGAATATACTTGATGTTAAAGGTTAAATTTTAAAATTTCTTTTTTGCATTGGATTTGGATATTGTTTCGGAGAATGAAAAATGTTTTCGTTACATTATGAAAGGTTACACATATATATAATAAAAAATATGACGCAAGCAAATCGCACAAGATGGTATTCTTACCTGAAGGTCTCGGATGATCTTCTGCGGGGTTGCAACCCTTCTTGGAAGCGATATTGTGGACTGTAGCAGGAGTTCAATGGGTTTTTATTAAAGTTCCTGGCACTAGCGCGTTAAATAACTACGAACGGTTCACTTCGACAACTGTTCTGCTTCTCTTTCGGCTTGGAGAACTGGGTTTTTAAATTGAATACAATGTATGTATACCGTATGTCCGCTAGGTGTAAAAATACCACCAACGATTTCCCCTAGATTTCAACATTTACATTTTATTATTAAGTAACCTTACATATTAAATATAGATCAAACAAATTAAAATCAAATTAATGAATACTTAACATACCCCCCACCAAAATACATAGTATTTTAACTAACTTATTTAGAACATGTTGGTAAATGACATAACTTTACCGTTGGTCTTTGAAGAAGACCCTGAGTGGTTCTGACATTAGCAACTCTTGCAATACCATCCGAACCCGGAAATAACTTCACAATTCTTCCCAATTTAAAGATGGGACATTGTCATCTTTAATAACTAGGTCGTTAAGTTTGAGTGGAATTTGTTGATTTAGCCATTTATTTCGTTGTTGGAGTGTATTTAAATATTCACTATGCCACCGTTTCCACACATCTTGCTGTAGTCTTTGTATAAGCTGCCATCGATCCAACTGATTCATATTTAAATGAGAAAGAACCGGATCGGCAACTGCCGTTGGCGGCTGTAACATAAGAAAATGACTTGGGGTTAACACGGATAAATCATTGGAGTCTGAACTTGAATAATAGAGCGGCCTGGAATTGAGAATAGCTTCAATCTGAGCTAATAGGGTGTAAAACTCTTCAAAAGTTAAAACTTAAGTGCCGACAACTCGGAAAATATGAGTTTTAACAGACTTTATGCCCGCTTCACTAAGACCGTTAAAATGTGGACCGGACGGAGGAGAAAATGAAAATTTTTTTTGATCCTCAAGCCTTTTGCATCTATTCATAGAGAATGTGAGAAGCCCCTACAAAGTTGGGTGCATCTGCTTCGACGGGCAACAAACCGACGCAAAGTAGCAATAAATGCATCCGAAGAGAGACTGGATACTAATTCTAAGTGTACGGCTTTTGTGGCGAAACACACAAAGATACAAATATAGGCCTTTCGTGACTTAACTCCACGTCCTTTAAGGGGAGTGACCAAGAAGGGACCTCGATAATCAGTACCTACACAAGAAAATGGTTTAATTTGGTTGATGCGGGTAGGAGGTAAGTTTCCCATGAAAGGTTCGTGGACCACAGGTTTCAGTTTAAAGCATCGAATACAGCGGCTCAACACACTCCGAATTGCGCGTTTGGAAGAGAGAATCCAAAAATTCTGAGCAATTAGGAAATGTACGTGCTGTAAACCTGGATGAAAATATGTTTTATGAACGGACTCAATTATTAAATCTGTCAAACGATGTTGACGGGGTAGAATTGCTGGATATTTTGTATCATAAAACAATCCTGAGAACTTCAAGCGTCCCCCCACCCTCAAAACACCCTAGCTGTCCAGAAAAGGGCTCAACTTTCAATTTCTTGTGCGAAACAAATATGTTGCACTCGTTTAGTGAGAACCATTAAAGCTTTGTGGAGTTCTGAGTCAGTAAAATAATCCAATGATTTATTTTGAGGATTTCTTAAATTGGCTACAAAGCGTAGCGCATACGCAATAATTCGTTGGATTTTACTCAAGGATGAGTATTTGTCCAATAGAAGATCTAATGTGTCCAAAGACATAAGTGTTACAAGAACTGGGGGTTTTTCTTCCGGACAGGAAACTGGAGAAAATTTAGAATTGGGCCATAGGGGCTTTGGAGACATTAACCAAGGAGGCCCCTCAAACCACAACGGATGATTAAGAATTTGACTGGGCAGAAGACCACGAGAGGCACAATCGGCTGGATTATCAGAGTTTTCCACAAAATGCCAACGGTCAGGGGGAACCTTTTCTTGTATGTGAGCTACACGATGACCGACGAAAGTTTTCCAGCGGGTGATTTAATCCATGATAGGGTTACCATTGAATCAGGGTCATGAGAATCAAAGGAATACAAGGAGTGTTGGCAAACCTCAGCAGGGAGACTCTGCATTAACTGGGGATTATTACATGCCCATTTTCGAAGAAGAAAACCTCCTCTTTCCAGCATGGAAATTAATTATGATTGAAGAAGTTTGGCTTCCTGTAGAGTTGAGGCACCTGTGATAATATCGTCAATATAGATATCAGAGGATAAACACTTCGCAGCTCGAGGAACATTTTCCCTTTCCTCTTGTACTAACTGCTGAATTGTGCGAAGGGCCAGGAAAGGAACGGACGATACTCCATAAGTAACAGTAGTAAGCTTAAAATCTTGAACTGGATCTTCCGGAGCGAAGCGCCAAAGAATTCTTTGGTAATTCTGGTGCTCTTCCGATATTGATATTTACCCATTTGCTTAATATCAGCAATGAAAGTAAAGGGATGAAGTCTGAATCGCAATAAAATTTCAATTACATCCTTTTGCAACTTTTGCCCTATGAAAAGAGTGTCGTTCAGCGAAAAACCTGCAGGAGATTTGCAGGAAGCATCAAATAAAACCCTGAACTTGGTTGTTCCCCTCTTTTGCTGTTTGAACGTTGTCAGGTTTAAAGATTTTTGCAAATATATCGGAGTCCAGTAACATATCTATAGGAGATGAAATGTTAAACATCATATCAGCCAATTCCAACTTAGAAATACAGGGAAATGTATCGACTGAAAATGATTGGACGGACATATTGTTACAGATTGTTGACACTATTTGTGCATCCAAATTGAATAAGGGAGTTGACTTATTGAAAGGTTTTAAAATACAACTTAGAGACTTGTTAGAGAAAGTTCCAATATCATCGACTCCTCCTATTTGCATAGGAGTGTTACATCTGGGCAGACCCAATCTACTGGCACATTTTTCAGTAATTAAAGAAACTTGACTACAGCTATCAATTAAAACTCTAACCTGTTGAAAGTTTCCACGGCAATCCAGTACCTCAACCTGGGCAGTAGGAAGTAAATTAGTAGAACGTACTGACGTGTGCAAGACAGAGGCGATTTTAGGATCAATAGGATCTAAACTAGAAATTTGAGTTAAATTGGAAGAAGAGGGAGCATATATAGCAGTCATATTGCTATTTACTAAAGGTTGTTGATCGAAATGTTAAAGAGTGTGATGTCTTTTATTGCAAATTCTACATCCATCATTAGAAGTACAATTCTTTGAAGTATGTTTGGTTCCTAAACAATTAGTACACCAACAGATATGTATACATAAAAATTTGGAAATAGAGGTAATTTGTAGAGGGCGCTACATAGGCCACATTTGTGGCATCAATGTGCCCTAAAAAATTTTGCTATTTAAGTTAGCGGTATTTTTGTAAAAGAATATTAAAGCCACGTTATTTTAATAGCAAAAAAGTATACTTTTTATTAACCTTAAAACTTAACGGTTTACGATATAATCGCATTTTAGGGATCAACTGCATGATTATTATTGAAAACATTTAGATAACAAATTAAAAAAAATAAGCTAATTAACATTATATCTTGAATTGTGTCACATTAAATGTTCGATATGTCCTCCATTTTCGTCGATGTATTTATCTACACGTTCCATAAAAGATCCTCTCATATTAGACAACATCATTGGATCAAAAAAACCCGCTGCTCTATTTATTTTTTCCCAAAGTTGGTCGCTAGTATTTATGGGATCCTTTTAAACAAGTTGCTTCATTGCACCCCATACACCGAAATCGAGAGGATTCAAGTCTGGACTACGTGCTGGCCAAGGAAAATGGCTACCACGACCAATCCAGCGTTCAGGAAATTTGTTATTTAAATATGTTTTGACTGCTCTCGTATAATGCGGCGGTGCACCATCATGCATGAACCACATATTTTGTCTTATATTAAGTGGCAATACTTCCAATATATTAATGAAATCATTTTGCAAAAAATGTAAGTAGTTCTCACCATTCAAATTACGAGGTAACTCATATGGTCCTAAGAAATTTTTACCAATGATGCTACACCATACGTTTATTTTGAATTCATATTGGAAATGGCTTACTCGTTTATCATGGGGATTTTCAATAGCTCCTTAAATTAAAAATATCAAAGAGGGTGAAAGTAGCTTCGTCGGTAAATAATATTCTGAGGACGAAGGCGTGATCAAGCTTTTGCCCGATAGATCTGCTGGCAATAAATTTTGTACCAGAGTAAAATGGTATGGTATATTTTTTTTTCTATTAAAATAACGTGGCTTTAATATTATTTTACAAAAAAACCGCTAACTTAAACAGCAAAAAAATTTAGGGCACATTGATGCCACAAATGTGGCCTATGTAGCGTCCTCTACAAATTACATAGAAGTCGGTACCAGATTATGATTTTTCGTGCCCAAAAACCTGTATTTCCAAATTTTTATGTTTACATATCCAAAAATTGCAAAAAAGAAATTTTAAAACTTAACCTTTAACATCCTGTATATTCCTTATTAGCAACATTCTATTAAAGCAAGTTGGTTTAAATC
This sequence comes from Galeruca laticollis, assembly GCA_963921935.1. Lineage (NCBI taxonomy): Eukaryota > Metazoa > Arthropoda > Insecta > Coleoptera > Chrysomelidae > Galeruca > Galeruca laticollis. The sequence continues at coordinate 80,002,245 of OY998176.1, forward strand.
GTAATATTTTAAAGTCAGGAATCTACCATACTTCTATGTACAATTACTTAAGGACAAACCTGTATGTAGATACGACTGATTGACTTAGTAGTCAATAAGTATTATCCATGGATTTTGGATGAAGTTTACCAAATTTAATATTGTATCCAGAAATCATGTTGTTTATTCAAGTTTAACACAGTAATATTACAAAACACAGCTAGTTCACTCACATATAAGACAGAAATATAAATAATCTCCAAATGTTATAACTGAAGCTCGGATTCCAAGAAGTGACAAACCATCATAGGAATATTCAGATATGTCAGACTTGGTAAACTCCCTGTATTTGTAGTTACAACAACACTACAACACTTGATTTGGCAGATCTATGTGGTACAGATACCACTTTTAGACTTTGTAGGATGATAGAATAAGTTGGTAGCAAGCTGGCTATGCAAAAAAGTACTGGGCACAAATAGTTTTTATATAAATTATCCTGTAACTCAGTAAGGAGCCACATTTTATCAAAGTGATTTATGTTAAATTTTATTTTGAGCTGAAGATTCAACTCTTAAAATATTTCCAATTATTAATGGTATGACATCCTAGCTTCGAAAATTTTGTTATTGGATATACTGTGTACACAGGAAAGTTGGAATGTCTGGAATTGTTGGCGATATTCATATTGAACACACTTTCCACTCACACTACACTATCTGTCGCGCGTTTTCATAACCAATTTATTCTCTTCAGAGACTGAAGGTAAACTGTGTAGAGAGCAGTTTACCTTCGGTGTCTGAAGAGGATAACTTGGTTATTAAAACGTGCTTCAGATTTAGTATGATTGTTGGAGTAGCAGTAGTGAAAAGTGTGTACAGTATGTATACCCAAGACATAATTAAAAAATAAATTAAAATGCATATGATCAATGAAACAACCTTTATTTCTTCTCTACAATTCACATTGATACATTTTTGCATTTGATGATATTATTATTCCCTTCAAATGATCGGTATTTGTTCAAAACTTATTTTCAAAAGATGTGTGTTCGTAAAAAATGTTTCCATGTGATTTATTTATAGCCCTTCAAGTTTTATATTAACCATTTGCTTACTTATTAAGTAAACGCCTTCATTTTTATGATCTTTTGTAAGGCCCCAAATTTATTTGGAATGTATACTTACTGTTAATTATTATATTATCTATTATCACTTTCTACAATTACTTTATCATTTTCTACGTCTTTCGTATCAGTTGGTATTTTCTCAATTCTTTTAGGAAGGACTCTTTCAAATGCTTCTTTGAAACTACGCCCTTCACTTACATACAAGATAATTTCGTAAACTGCAAAAGAAAAAATTGTAAACAAACATATTTTTTATGACACAACTTTCAAATTTATAAATCCAATAAATATTAGGTATATAATTAAAAACAGAGACTAAAAATTCAGTATCTAATTACAGACCTATTTCACTAATTTCTAATGCAGCAAAATTGTTTGTTACAGAATCTATAATTTTGTAAACGATTCAGCCAACACTATCAAGATATAAGCCAGGGTTTCGGTGGGTTAACACCACACCGGAAGAAATAAGAAAATTTATTGGTCTTTGTTGTTTGAGAGAGACCATCAAATTTCCAACAATTTACCGACAATGGACTAGAGATCCTTTATATTATCATCCAGTTTTTGGTAAAACGATATCTCTTAATTATTTTACAACTATTTTACATATACTATGGTTAGTCAATCATGAAAACTTTGACTTGACTGACTGGCTTCACAAAATTCGTCCTATATTAGACAAGGTTCTCAAAAATATAAAATCTGTATATCATCCTGGTCAGAATCTAGCAATTGATGAAGCAATGATACTGTGGTGCGGAAAATTATTTTTTTGATAATACATACCCAACAAGCGGCATAAATATGGAATTAAGCTTTATGAGCTAACAACTTATGAGGGGTTTGTTTTGGACATAGTTATACCGGGTGATTCATTGGGAAATGTATTGAGTAAAATGGAGGCCACTTTGAACAACCGTTATGTTGTTTACATTTTTGTGTGTTTGTTTATAATAAAGTTATGCTTTTTTGGGAATGGGCATTTTTCCTCATTTTTATAATTTTTTTTAAATGTAGCGCAATGAACAAATGTTATGATAATTTTTTACCCATACAGGGTGCTTGAAAGTTATTCATTGATAATAATAATTTGTCCCAAATGCGGACATGTCATCTCGTTTTTCAATAAGGTTAGGGATCCAGGAATGTGGAGAATAGAAAATAGATGATGATTTTATGGATTGAAGCTGGAAAAGTACCATTTGGGGAAGAAATTTTTAATTTTGTGGCACCTCATTATCGAAACAACTAGATTTGACTCAAGTTAATAAGTAAAATAGTGTATGCAGAAACACCAAATACATTTAGTCTTACTTATTTTTTCCTGCTCTTTCCAAATTTGTAAATAACATTTTAAAATATTGATATACAGGGTGTTGTTTCGACTCGACACCTACTTATTAATTTTTTCAAGACCGGGCCTGGAATAAGACTTTTTTTATTATGAAAGAAAGAAAGAAAGAAGTAATTTATTTCACATAAAGAAATATTGTACAAAAAAATTATACAAGAGTTATAGTGAAACATGTCACAAAGTATAATAAAATGACTTAACTAAAGAACACAAAACACACATTCATATATATTCACATATATACACATATATATTTGTTTACATCATAGACCACAGACAACCCTTAAAAATAATGAAAACAGTTCCACAAAAACAAAACAATTTTTGGCAGATTCATAGCAGGTAACAACAGAAAGACAATTTATCAATAAAAAAACTCCTCTATGGTGTAGTAGTTTTTTCCTAGTAAAAACTGCTTTAGTTTATTTTTAAAATTGTAGAAATTACTGTTTTTTATATCCTCTAGGAGGATATTATAAAATTTACATCCCAGATACTCTAGATTTTTTTCAAAAAGTGCAGTGTGGTGTCTAGGCACCAATAATTGACTTTTATTTCTTGTTTTATAGTGATGAGAAGCACGCTTGGCCACATAAATCGATCTATTCCTATGAATGAAAGTACATGCTTCCAATATATATACACCAGCCAGGGTCAATATTTTGTATTTTTTAAAAAACTCCCTACAAGAATCTCTTATTGTGAGTTTTGCAATAATTCTTATAGCATACTTTTGAAGAACAAACACCCTTTGCCTGGTAGAACAGGTCCTCCAAATTTGTATGCGATATTTTAGATGGGAGTGATAATTAGCAGGATACACTGTCAAGAGTGTATTTTTACTACAATGACTGGCAAGAAATCTAAGGCTATAGCAGCTTTTCCTTAATTTGTTACACAAGTTGTCAATATGCGAATGCCAGGTTATGCCATAGTCGATTGTGACACCCAATAATTTAATATTTTCCTTAGATGTAATAGGAAATCCAGTGTTTTTAAACAATTGGTTCTGTCTAAATTGTCCATGATTATTAAACAGCACCGTATTTGTTTTAGTTTTGTTTAATTTTATGTTATTCCTCTCTGACCACATCACAACTTGATCATATGTTCTCTCTGTTGATATTTTTAGAGCATCCTCATTGTCTTCAATAATTATAATATTAATGTCGTCAGCATAACAAGTTGGATATATTCCAGGGACAGCATTTAATGTAGTGAGTAAGTCATTAACAAAAACCAAAAATAAAAATGGACCCAACACCGATCCCTGGGGAACACCTTGTGAGACCTCCAGTTCCAAACAAAGAGTATTATTCACTTGAACAATTTGTTTTCTATTTGATAAGTATGACTCCAACAAATTTAGACAGTTTAAGCAGTATAAGTTTGTGGTCCACACAGTCAAAAGCGCTTGAAAAATCAATAAATAAACCCATTACATGCTTTTTAATATCAAGAGATCTAACAATTCTATTATGGAACTCTATCAATGCAGTCTCAGTACCTTTTTTTGAAGTATAACCATGCTGTGAGGGCGATAATAGCTTAAATTTAGCAAAAAATTGCATAACTGATTTTTAATATTCAATTCATATACTTTGGAGATAGTAGACAAGATACTAATTGGTCTATAGTTATTAATATCATCAGGATCTCCTTTTTTGTAAATGGGAACTACTCTAGCCAGTTTTAAAGATTCAGGGAAGATTCCCCTCTGAGTTGACAAATTCAATAAGAAACTCAATGGTTTTGTCAATAGAAAGGCACACTTTTTAATTCATTTATTATTTAATCCATCAGTACCAACTGCAATAGTATTTTTTAAAGATAGTATTAATTCTAAAACCTCCTCCTCTGAAACAAGAGCCATATAGAAGGTTTTAATATTAGAAGAGATATTTTCATTGACAAATTCTGCATCGCAAACTAAACTATCAATAGGGGGTTTATTAAAATTTATATTAAATTTATTTGCTAAAACAGAATCACTTATTTGGTTACCCTGATCACATAATTTGAGTTGGCTACTTGATTTGTTAGTTTTTTGCAATTCCCTAATTATTTCCCAGGTTTCTTTAGTCTTATTTTCCGAGTTTAAAATTCGATTATCATAGAATTGTTTAGAGGCCTGTTCCAACCTAAGCCTATATGTATTATTTAACACTTTACTAATTTCAATATATTGTCTATCGTGCTTAGCAAGAGTAGTATATAATGCCACATTATTTATTAATTCCAACAAATCAGCATTTAACGTAAAGCCATTAGACTTCTTGTATTTAGTTTTGGCTCCTCGTGTAACTAGCTTTTTTGAAAAGGCAGTTTCAAAACAAGATAAAACAATCTGTTAATCTACACCACTGTGGACAACGAACATACCAACCAAATATCACAAAAATGTATAGTGTGGTTCATAAGTTAAGATTGATTGAAAAAATGGGAAAAATTAATGAATCGACCTATATCTTGGTTGTAAAGAATGATAGACCCATAAAATATAGGTTATTTAGAATCACCTCGGTGTCCTCCATCTACCCTAACTGTATGCGCATTTCCTAATGAATCACCCGGAATATGCTGGCAAGGGAACATTGGCTACGGACAGTGATTCACATTCATTTTGTGTAGTGAAGGAGTTGTTACGGGACTATCTGGGCAAGGATCGTGTCCTGTATATAAACAATTTTTACATAGGCTTCGCACTTGCAGAATATTTATGGTCGGAAAAAACTGCAATGGTTGGAACTCTATGTGAGAATAGGAAAGGTAATCCTAAGACTATACTGAAAACTAAACTAAGGAAAGGTGAGTGGGTCTGGAAACGAAAGTGAACTAAATGGAAAGACAAATGCAATGTCTGCATGATTAGCACGCGCCATAAACATGAGATGGTGGAAACAAGTCCAAGAAGGGGTGGAGTTAAACTTAAGCCTAAATGCGTTGTCGACTATAATCAGCATATGAGTGGAATCGATAGGGCCGACCAGATGAGGTCTTATTATTCGAGTCCCCGAAAAACTGTTCGAAGGTTCCCGAAAATATTTTTTTACATAATTGGCATATGTATATGGAACGCCTATTACATTCATAAAAAAGGAGCCGTTCAAAGAAATCTTCTGCAGTTTCGTGAAGAAATTATAAAAGATCTTATAAAGGTTCATCCAGTATCAATCCCAAATAATCCCGATTTTCAAAAAAGTAATGAGGTGCCAGTTTTGCTCCAAAAATAGTGTAAGACAACACACACGTTACCACTGCACATCATGGTTTGTGTATTGAACCAGGTTTCAAGTATTGGCATTTGAACTATGTTTTAATACAATGACTTGTAAACGTATGTTCAAATTATGTGTTTCTGTATATTTGTGCTTTTACATTTGACAAAATTTGCTAATTTACATGTTAAATCCTGTTTTGATTTAAAAAAATTTGTTATTCGTACTATATTTTGTACAAGCTTTGTCAATAACAAAGTATTTTCTTCGACAATAAAGTATATTTCTCTCTCTTAGGTATAGCATGAAAAAATCTATGACCACACAAATCACATTTCTTGTGTCTGTACATAACAATCAAGCATATAAGCCTTGCCTAACTACTGCCTAGCAATGCCATCACATTCATCCAGTCTATGATTTTTGGTTTTAGAGCTCTGATTTTGCCAAATAGACTTAGATAAATCAGTAGCAAGATTTTTTTTTCATGTTTTGGATCCAGGTGAATTTTTGAGCTAAAATTACTTATTTTTATTTTAACAATATTTAAACATAAATTTTCAGCAGTTGGACTTACTGAACTGAAAAACATTCAATGTTCAACACAATCATCATATGTATATGGAACGCCTATTACCACAAAAGATCACAGAGAAAATGGTTCTAATTTAATAGAATATTAATACATTAATAAATACATACCATGGTTGATTGTTAAAACTTTTCTATATTTCATCCAGAAAAATTCTTCGATTGGTAATTTTGCATGTGCTATACCTTGTTCAACTGCTTTATTATAGCAAATTCCCTAAAAATAAAAACACTTTCCACGTAACTATTTTTAAGACAGGCAACTATAACCATCTTTTTGAAATTTTTAACATTCACTTTTACCATTTACAACACAATGATAAGACCTGTGATAATGTATGGAGTAGAGACTATGACAAAAACAATTGAAGATAGTGAAACGAAAAATAATGAGAACAATTCTAGGGACAATAACAGTTGACAACAATGATTATAAGCAATGTATGAACCTTGGAATACTAAAGACCTATAATTTAAAAACGAAGGCTCATACAACAAAAATTCACTTGAACTTCTAACATTATTTGACATGCTACCAAAGTTTTGGAATTAAGTTCCTGGACAATCTGTATATAACAATCACTTCTTGCAAATAGAAATAGGTAACTTTAAATTATAATAATTTTATTTACAATTTAAAGGTAAAAGAATTATCAATAAAGAACAATAGTTTGAAATTAATTAGAGTTTGTAGGTTTCAAAATGTTTGTGAAATATTACTTACCTTTTGCGAATTGTGATCAACCAAACCACCAATTATATAAACTTTGTCCTCATCCAAAGACATAATGGTATTATCGCTTTCACTAGTTAAATATACAATTTTTTCTTTAGGAAATATATTTATATAGTCTTCTGTATGAAAGTTGATATCCCAATGTTCAAAACCATGATGTCGAGCAAACTCTTTTTCACTTCTACCATTAAAACTACTCAAATGAAGCTGTAATGGAGCTTTGGCTCTTCGATTCATTGTATATATTCGTAAGACTTGTTTTATAGTTTTAGCCATATCTTTGTCAATCATAAGATCGTCAAAACTTAAATCTATACAAACGCTAATTTTGCAAGGACTATTCGCCATTTTATCTCGTTTTAATTGTTTGCGACTAGGGCCTAAATCGATATTGTGTATTTTAGCATGTACTCGCTTTTCTTTTAGTTTTAATCTCTCTTTCGCACGTTTTTCTTTTTTTATTGCATTCCATTTTACCGTCCTAAGGTATTTCTTCTTTTGTTTCTTACTTAGTTTAGAAATTTCTACACCATTAAAACATTCAATGGGTTTATCAGTATTCTGTGTGTCTTCATTAGTGATTGGCGAATTTTCCTGTTCCTGTTCTATGAGCTGTTGTTTATCTTTTTCTGTTTTCATTGTTTTTTCATTTACAATTTTTTGCTTAACAATATTGCTAAAAGTAGAAAGGTCACCAAGGGTATTGACAGATACTTACACGTGGTTTTTATTACCACATGTCTTGCGTCGAATCTCATCCTTCAGGGCCACCAAAATAGAGGTGGGAACTAAAAATAATTTTGAGATGTTAGACAATATACATTACTTTTTTGTGTAGAAATTGCATACTTTTCAAATTTTCTACTGATTAAAATAAACAATAAAAATTAAATTGGTTCTGCTACTGAATTAAATGATTTATTTCCGGATACATTTATAATTACAATTCATTGATTACTATAAATATTAATACTAATTAATAATATTATATTAAAAATCAATTATAGGCCAAAGGCCTGTCAAGATATATTCAATATGGCGTCTGTGGGCCAATAAACAAGGTTATTATCTCGTCTGAGAGCACAGGATTCAAAGCTTTATAAAGTGCATTGTGTGATTATTTTGTGGCTAAATCTAGTTATTTTATTTACTTTATAAGTGTTATTGAAGTGAAAAGTTCTTTAGCCGCGAAGAGCGATTTTTAGTATGCTGGAAAAGCTGCGCGCGTTGCACTTGCTATGCTATACCATAAATACACTAATACATTGTATATTCTCTGATCTGATTGACTTTTTGGGTAAGTAACACTTGTGTTTTCGCGTTAACGACATGCTCTAATAGCAGTAAGCGAAGTTATGAGTTATGTTGACTACGTGGTCCAACATTGTTATTGATATTTGCCACAGATAATCCACAGAATATTTGCTTTGAAAAATTTAATACTATTTATTTGAATTATCAAAATTATTAACTTAAATTATCAAAATTAAAATATGTCATACATATTTATAAATATATATATCATTATATTTCACTATTAGAACTTTATAAAAAGTATTGACATATAAACAGACTATAATTGATTTGAAAAGTTTAAAAAGAACACACATGTATTCTTTTGTCTTGAGTTTTCACTTCTGTCCGCAATCCTTATAATTGCCTATTTTTAAAAATCTATAAATCCATGTTGCTAATGTATTAAACAATATAGTTAACCTTTCAAAGAAGTATTTATCCCATTTTGTTCTTAAATATTCATGCATTTACTTAAAGCAACGGTTAAATTAATGTTTGGCACAAGTATGGTGGTTTTTTCGAACATTAAAAAGAATATTTACTTTTGTTTGTCTTATTATTGTAATAGTAATAGTCTATCGGAAAAAGTATTGCTTTTCTTTTGGAAATAATCTTTTTTAAGAATTATCGTTTTATTTTGTTGATATATAAGAATTTTATTTGTACGTACAGTCATTCACAGAGTAACATAAAAAATTCCAGGCTGACGTATACATTATAAACATGTCGTCCACCTATATCACGATTTTCCTGCATTAATGTCTTTAAATATTCACTATACATCTCGAATAGAATTTTATAAAAAAATACGGAGTAATTAACTGGAACATATTTTAAATAAACAAAAAAACATCCACAATCTTGATGCACACCTTGAAATTGCCCACAAGCGTCATATTGAATCACAAGGTTTGGAGAGCCCAATTCAATAACCATTTATGTTATATGTCACAAGTCACAATAGTAGTTATATGATCTGTGAATAGTAGGTAGTTATAATAATTTGTGATATGTTACATATTACTCATCTCTAAAAAATTGTTTATTTTGGATGATAATGTGATACACGCCATAAATTGCGACTATTTATAAATACGAAAAATGAATTTTTTAAAGCAAAAATTTTACGATTTAGTGGTTCCATATTTTTCTAAACGAATAGAATCAGACAATCAACAAAGGGTAACAAAATGTGGAATATATTTTGAACGAGTTCATCAAGTTTTAAGTTGGGAAGACACTCGATTTACTTTGGTGGTTTTTGTTATCTTCAATTATTTATTTTGGTAAGTAGGTAAATAAAATCAAAAACATTCTCACGTGTTTATACAACTGATTACTAATTAAACACTTGATTGATCAAAACTAGTTAAATAATTGTTGAAATTTCTGAGAAAATTAGAAAAAAAATAAAAAATTGTTGATTAATATTTGTTTATGTTTTTTAATTTAAAAACCTAAGTTTTTGCAAATTATTTTAAACACTATTTGCTTGACCTTTTTGATTCAAATGAATGTCAATGCTTGCAAACAATGTCATCTCTTTGTCTACATTTTTAATGGGATTATGAAGCAGGTGTTTTTAACCCTTCGACCATGTAGTGATAAAAAAACGAGATTTGTGTGGTGGGGTATAATATACCCTGCTTTTAATAGAATATTAATATATGCCTCCAATTAATTTTTTATAAGGTTAATAATGTTATAAATAAAAAACATATTAATACCATATTAAGAATTTATAAAAATAGAGTTAAACCATAATTTTCCACTGTTCAAAATTCGAATTTCTTTATTAAAAAACTACAAAATAAAAACTTAAGTTGAGTAAATATATAATTTACAAACCAAAATGAATATTATATTAAGGCAAAACTAAAAAGTTATGAACTTCTCAAATCATAGCAATTTGAACATGTAAAATGTGTATGTTCTATAGAAATTGGCTAGCTACAAACTTCACATGCATAAAAAGTCTTTGACTCTGTCTCAAAAGTCACACCTCTTTGAGGTATGCATTCCTTTGGATGATGTCTCAGGAGGTACTATTTCTGTGACCAGATATAAGTTGTATTCCCAGTTCTTTCAAATAATCACAATGCTTAACTTTTTCCAAGTTATTGTTTTGTTTTAAACAGTCTTTATTTACAATATTTTACAGTTTTTTATTTACATGAATATACAGAATATATTTACAAAATGGCCCGTGTTTATGCAATCCTTCTACCCTTGTGTGGATATATAGGCAAACATGGCTCCTTGCTTCACACATTATACATTATCCATTTGATATCCTTAGTTAATGTTACTTTGTCCCTTGTATAAAAATATTACTCCCCGGCTTTTTCAACTAGTATGTCCCTGAAAAACAGCTGATAAACAGGGTTTCAATGTTATTATTCTCTTTAAAAATTTGTTGTGAATTAACTCCACCAGTGTTTTGGAGGAAATAAAAAACTGCTAAGGGCCATCTTTTGCAGTGTGTGAAAACAAGACATTTTTTTGGTACATACGAAACAGCAGTAAAATTTTCTTGAAATGCAAATAAAGAATTGTTGACATCTCAATGACTCACATTTAGTAGAGCAGTCAGAATTTCCCTTTTATTTCTTCAAACCGTTCCCACTGACGTAAGTTTAAAATCTTTCAGTAACTTGTTGATTAGGCTATAGTCCGTAAAAAATTGTTGAATGTAATATTACGATTCGTGCCAGACACTGTTCAACCAGCCTCAGTACTAAGGCTACCGGTTTATGCCATACTTAGCCGGTTTATTCGGGATGTACTGTTTGAAGGAAGCTCAACCATGAAATGCTTCAAGCTTTTTGTCAATCGTTAAGTAGGCACTAGAATTATTCAACAAAATTGTCAAAAATGCCCCATATCATTGCCAACTTATTAATGGATTTTCTTTCAGCTCTATTGTATATGTTATTGAAATGCAAACAGTTTACCAAAAAGGAAAACCGGTGCAAAGACATGGTAGACCGAAATATCTAAACTCCTGTCCCATCAGTACACCAGATTGTCTTCCATGTTTTGCCTATTTGATTTATATAAACCCCAAAAATTGCTTTTCTTTCTAATTCATCAGTTTGTTTTACCATTAACCAACATTATATAATTGCACTGTTTCAGAAATTTTGATATTTGTAAATTTTACAATATCTGCAATCATTTGTTTGTCAAAAAAGCTGTCAGTTTTTACAAATTTGGTACATCATTTCACCCCTGGCAAAATAATGATTTTATAACTGCTCTTGTTCGCATTTGATTTGTACTCTGTTCCTTCAGTCACTTATTTCCATTTTTATAAAAAAAATGTTTAAAAAGTGACTGGTTCTCACCCAACTCATTTTCAGTCGGTTTGACATTATTTTCATTTGATGATTCTTCATTTTCATTCGTATCTACATTTTCATCCTGCTTAGCTTCGTTCATATTATCATCTTTGTCTTGATCGTCAATTTCATGAATATTTTCCAGCTCTTCATCTGAGGAATTATTGTCATCTTCAAATAGAAAATCAGGTTATTTCTCAATTTCGACCCGAAGGTGTAAAAGATTCTCCTGCTCTTTTTTGTAAGACATCTACAAAGAATATATAGAAAAGCAAAAAAGACTGGTATTATATAATAAACTATCTTTAATTTACTGTTTAATTTTAGTAAAACAAACTGTGTGGTGGTGTATGTAATACCCAGAGCGATTTCAATATGTTACTCCTCTGTTTACAACACCCTGAAATATTTGTCAGAATGATACTTGTCTAATCAAACTAAACAGCTACTTACCTTTATGTTTTATAAGTACCACTTATAAATAAATGGCACAGTATAGAACACGCCTATACCCCACCACACGGTTGATCAGTTAAGAAAATTACGGATCTGCAGAATGGGGTTTTCTACACAAAATAAAGGATGATGCAATGCACCTGATATAATACTTATCTAACATTTAAAATGCATTCCTTGTTTCTTCAGTATAATAAGATGTAACCAATTTGTATACATTTTTTTATATTTTGTATGCTCAAGCATTAATTTTATTTATATAGAATACAACATATTTTCTGTATATACAAAATATTTTTAAACAGAACTAACAGCGTGGAATAGAATCTGGAGTATAAGGTGGCTGCTAGGTTCAATTTTTGAAATTGTACCTTCATGTTTTTATAATTAATTATTTAAATGGGCAAATATTGTATTCATTTTATTATTTATTCAATCAGTAATTTAATTTGATTTACTTTCAGATGTGTTCCAATCTAAAAATAAAAAATAAATGGTTTCAAAGATTAAAACTAACTTCTCCACATCTGTGGCCTTGAATAATATTCTATCATAAAATTGTTGCTTGTATACACTTCGCGGGATGTATCGTGCAAACAAACCGAAATTTGTCCAAAAATAACCAAAAATGTAGTATATCTGGATTTATAGGACCCGCTGTACTCGTTCTAGTTAGCTGAAAATCAATAGGGTACATCTATGAGGCACCTTGAATAATATTCGGTCATAAAATTGGTCACTTGTATACACTCTGGAGGCTGTATCTTGCTAACAAACTGAAAATTCTACAAAAATGACAAAAATTTGGTACTTTAAGTACCATAGAACCCGTTGTACTGGCTTTAATGAGCTGAATATCAATAGGATTCATCTTTGAGACGCTCTGAATAATATCCAATCATAAAATTGGTCACTTGTATATACTCCGGAGGCTGAATCGTGCTTACAAACTGAAATTTCTCAAAAAATTACTAAAATGTCGTACTTCTAGTACCATATCACCGGTTTTGCTGGTTCTGGTGAGCTGAAAATCAATAGGGTTCATCTGTGACATCTCCTTAACACCTTAACAATACTCAGTCATAAAATTGGTGACTTGTTGAACTCCGGAGGCTGTATCGTGCTAACAAATTGAAATTTCTCAAAAAATTACTAAAATGTCGTACTTCTAGTACCATACCACCTGTTTTGCTGGCTCTGGCGAGCTGAAAATCAATAGGGTTCATCTGTGACATGTCCTTAACAATATTCAGTCATAAAATTGGTGACTTGTTGCACTCCGGTGGCTGTACCGTGCTAACAAGACATGTAAGGAAAAGTGGCCGACGATAACGACGACGACATACACACAGGATTTTTTTTCTAAAAACTGTTCTTTTGGGTTGTTGTTGATGGAAAACGTAAAAATAACTCAAAACTTTTTTTGGGGTAAACCAATACATTTCTCACATATTAGATAGGTTGGGCGGAAAAGTAATAAGTTCGTTTATAACTTGCCAAATACATATTTAGATCTCACATTTTGTTTCTGATTATTTTGACAATTTGGCCAAATTATTATTTTCCTAATCAATGACCATTTGATTTTTTTATAGTAATTTTTAGCTGTTGTATAAAATCTCTGCAAGTATCAGCAAAGTTTTGTTTTCTCCAATTTTTATCAGATAAAAATTTATTTTGTAAATAAGATAAGATTTTGACTTCCTCACTTACCCAATTTTGTAAACATTTTAGGTTACTGGTGCATTGGCAGATAAGAATTTTTGGACTTTTATTTATGTTTTTATTAATTTTATTTATATGGGACTCCTTTTTTTTAAATGACAATCAAACAGATGAGCGCAAAAAATATACAGATATGACTGATAAAATGTCATCTACGATGATGGATATAATTTACAATTTAAAAGAATTAAGAAAAGAAAATCAACTAATGGTAAGGAAATTTTTCTTTATATAAGTAAGAAGAGAGTGAGTCAATTTATAAGGGAATTTAAGATATTGAAATCTTTTGGTTTATAGCATCAACTTACAATTATTGATTGAAAGGTGCAGTTATACAGGGTGTGTCATTAATCTTTCTAAATATTTTAACTGTTGAATCTTAAGCTCAAAATATTAAGATTTAATATAAATCATTTAAATAAAATGTGGTTCCTTATTAAATTCAAAAACTCAAAATTGTCATCTTGACGATTTTTAGTGCATAATTCAGTTTTTTTAAGAACGAGGTATATTTATCTATTTGAACAAATAAATGCATGCGTCTCACCGTAAAGTATTATATACTTAGGTGCTAACAGGACTTCTTGACCGCTTGAGAACTATGGTTCTTAAAATATTATATACAGTAATGAGCAGAAAAATTAGTATTAATATAAAATGTCCATTATTTGGTAATTCTTTATTATTCTATAGTGCTGCTATTTTCCTACACATTAATACTGTGGCATGCTATACAAACTACACCAAATGAAGTGCCCTGAATGCTTGCTACTAATAATAAAAACTACCTTAGTGATTAGTGACAGAACAATACAAATAGAAGTGAATAATAGCTTTTCGCAAACAATTAAATCCTTAGATTATACATCGCTGAAATAATCTAAGATTATACCTCAACAAGGCATCCCGCAGGGCTTCCCACTATCTCCTTTGCTCTACAATATGTATTGTTACGGCATCTACAACTTTGAGGTAGCAGCAGATCACTTGATCTTGCAAAAATACATATTGCAGCATGCAGATGTCACCGCTTTGATCAATCATAATAACAGCTTAAAAAAGTGCATTAATTACAAACATTAATGAACAGAACAGTGAAATGGTTCAACAAGTGGATATTAAAACCAATTACTGCAAAATCTCAATTTATAATGTTAATTGTACACCACCTATTTATGTTATTATTAATGCTGTTTATTGTAATTTCTTTCAAAGGGCTATTGACCGTGATCCTTCTGCCCGTTAAGTTTGCAGATTTTATGATACATAAAGACATGTTAATATAAATATAAAGATATGAATATAGTAATACATAAATTCACTTTGATAGTTCTTGTATTCTTTCCCACAGTGTCTTCTCTGGAAATTAGCATCCTAATATTCTGTTTTCTCTGGTGAGACAGTATTTGGTCATAAGGAGTGTACTGTATTCGTTTTTTGCAAATGTTTCTGCATGGTTTTGTATATTATGTTCATTTAGGGGTATGATTTTCGTTAGTTCAAATAACACCAAATTTGGAGGATTATGTAGTGTAGTCCTTGGATGATGGATTTTCATGATTTTTCTAATTGATGATGTTTCTGTGACCTGCAGTGTATAAGACCATGTGTTCAGGAGAATGATACTTGTATATTCTAACATAGGTCTTCATATCATTTGGTAAACTCTGCTGACATTTTCAATGTTGATTCCTCTATTTTTGTATGATAGGGAACGGAAATGACAGGAACGAGTAATGGTACTTTTCTTTATGTTTGAGCTTTGAATTTTAATTTGCTGTACTTTAGGAATTTTAGGATTAGGAAGTACTCTTCATTTATAAAACCAGATCATTGTCTTATTGGTAAATCCCTGAAGATTTTCGGCTGCTTTGTTTGTATTTTTTGCATGTAAAACTGCACCATCTGTGCATTATAACATGTAGATGTCTTCCTTGAAATGTTCTGGATCTTTATTATAAATATCGGCACTGAATATATTATATAATATTGGTGACAGAGGAGAACCCTGTGGCAACCCTTGTTCATTTGTAAATTCCTTTGAATGTTTGTCATTTATTTTAACCCTGATATTGTCTTTTTAATTATGTTTGCTATAATTCTGATACCTTCATTACATGAAGTTTGTATGACAAACCATAATGCCAGACACTATCAAACGCTTTTCGCATGTCTAAAAACAATACTGCCGTTTTTCCTTCATTTAGTGCCTTTGCTTGTATGTTATTAGTAAGGATGACTATTTATATTAATATCATAATACCGTACATATTAACTGTAAAGTACCTTGGTATGACTATCAACAACAAACATAACTTTAACAAAAATACAGCAATAGTAAATAAAAAATGCATAAGCCGAGGAAAACACTTTCGAAGATAACATACAAAAACATGGGCATAAGCAAGAAAACTGCAGCACACATATACAAAAGTATCTGTAGACCGATACCTACTTGAGTATGGCCATATAATGAATCAGTCAACAAGACCTGTTTGGAAGACAACAACCATAAGACTCATCACAAAAATTAAACATCAATAAAACCCACTCCACAATCCATCAAACAAACTTCTATATGAAACCACAAATGTACAGCTAATCAAGAATAGAGGAACAACTCTTACCAAAAAAAAATCCACTCTGATGCATAATATAGAAATAATGTATGCACTATGCATGAAAGGAGTGTAGATGGAATAACCACAAGCTTCCTGAAAAAAGCATTTGACAGATTTTTACAGTTGATAAACAGCAGTTTAGAATGTGGAACGTTTCCAAAACATTGGAGAAAGTCTACAATCATCCCCATAGAAGAAAAAACAAATACAAACAAAAGTGAAGAATTTTGACCTATTAACATGGTTCCTGTCTATGAAAATTACTAGAAGTTATAATTAATAAACAATTTATAGAAACTTTGAAACAAACAATTTACTTAGTGACTATCAGGCGGTCTTTCGAACAAAAAATTCCTGTGAAAGTGTATTACAAACAGTGTTAACGAACTGGAAAACTATTTTAAGTGCAAAAAAGGTTATTGGGGTAGTTTTTTTGGATTCTCGAAGTGCCTTCAAAACTATAGACAGGTGTATGCTACTGGAAAAATGAAAAAAAAATGGTATTGAGGGGGTTGTACTCAAATGGTTTAAGAACTATGTATCAAATCGTACTCAGGAAACAATATTTTCGAATAATACATCAGAAGAAAAAGAAAATGTATTTGGCATTTCCCAAGGGACAGTTTTGGGTCCTAATCTGTTTATTGTTTATATCAATGACATTGTCAAGAACATCAAAAATTGTAACATCCAGCTTTTTGGTGATGGTACCTTATTGTATTTGATTGGTCAAGATGTTGATGCAGTTGTGCAAACCATAAATGAAGAGCTAGCAGTACTGTATAAATGGCTTAAGTCTAAATACAGAAAAATCTAAATTTATGTTAATAAAAAGTAAGTTTAATTCTAGCCCCACTAGGAGCCATACAGGAATCTTTATAAATAAACAAAGGATAGAACAGGTTGAACAGTGCAAATATTTGGGTGATAGTAGATGAGCATTTAACATTTTCCAAACATGCAGAATATGTGACTAATAAAATAGCAAAGAAAATAAACCTATTGAAAAGAATGAGTGGATATCTTAGTGACTGGTCAAAACTAATAATCTATAAATCATCTTACCATATGTTAACTACTGTTCGTTAATATTGTTTTTGTTGAACACAACAAAGAAAAACGTACTTCAAAAAAAGCAAAATCAAGCTGTGAGTTGTATTATAGGGTGTAATTGTTACACAAGTATTGATGCCATGTTACAGGAAACAGGATTCCTGAGTATTAAACAAATATTATTTCTTAATACAATGACTTTTATATACAAAATAAAATACAGCTTGCTTCCTGAACATTTATTGAAAAATACTAGATACCTATATATCAGATGTACATAACTACCCTACACGAGCTAGAGATGAATTTTATGTTTCAACAGTCTCCACTAACTACAGTCAGAATGATCTTTTCCACAAAGGACTTATTCAATACATAATGTGAAGAATTCAAACACAATCTGGAGTTTTAAGAGACTTTGTACTTTATACCATAAAGATAATATTAACATATAGTCATATATTATTATTGTGCAATTTGATGGATACTATGTAATTTTTTAATTTACTGGCTGTTATTACTCAATATTATTTGTAAATTGTTAGCATTATGCTATTAAACATTAAAACATTAAATGAGATCACACGCAACATTCAAAAAGAAAATATCCTCAGAAGACAGTTTGGGAAGTAGTAAACTCAAAACAGGAAAACGAAAGTGACCAATATTGAAGATAAAATACTATCAATATATGACAAATTTCTCTTTTTTTACATACACTAATGTTACTTTTATTAATATTACGTCTATTATATTGAATAATGTAAGTAATACAGGCTGAATGACCTCGATCAATGGCCATTTGGATGCACCAGTAAATGACATTTTGTATTATTATAATTTATTGTTCTTAAAACCACGATTTTATCAGAACAATGTTATTTGCAATTAACCTGGGTCTCCTTGATGAATCTTCCACACCTCGCACTTTGGAAACCGCTGCAATAAAGGATCTAGCAATCTAGACAAAACTTCAATTTATATGTACCAATATTCAAAACCCTAGAAAGCCTTTGAATGTTGATTGTTTAGTAGTCCTGTATAATTAAATATAAACTGTGAAAAAGTTTTTGTAGCAATATTAAGAAAGTCCAACAAAATTAATCATTTGGACATTTTGCAGTTTAGAAATAAATAGAGCATTAATGATTGAAATCACAGTACAATTCTACATTTTGTAGTACACAGACGTGTTTTACGGATTGCGATAAAAAGTAGTCTTGAACAATAAACCCAATTTACATTTAAAATAAATAAGTTGAAGTAATTTTAGTTAGTGAATTAAAATAATGAGTAACCAGTCGGACGGAGATCCCCCCGATCCTGGAATTCAGGACGTATTTTCAGGTTTTGGTCAAAATGAACAACAAAATAATGATGCTATGGATATTGATAATTCTTTGAACGGTAATGTAAAAGAAAATAACTCAACTTTAAACAAAGTAAGTAATGATCAAATTAGTACATTTTTTGAAAGTATTACAAAACATCCAAATGATAATAAAAACAAAGTAAACAAAAGCAAAAAACCCAACCATGAAAATAATTCCAATACAATAATTAGTAAGACACAAAAAAGAGAAATATACTTATTTAAATCTACAGACACAGGCCCGTATTCATTATATATTGAAAACATTTCAGAAAATTTCACTGGAAAATTAAGTGCTATGAAAATTGGAGAAATAATTTACAAATATCACAAAGAAATTAACAACCAAATAAAGTCAATAGAATCCATAGGTAAAAATAGAATCAGAATAAATTGTAAAGATTTTAACAGTGCCAATACACTAGTAAAATCTTCAGAACTGCCAAAGAGCAATTTAGTTGCGTACATCCCAAGATTCATGTTGCACAGAAGAGGCCTAATTAGACAAGTTGAACTAGAATATTCAGATGAATACATTCAAAATAATATCAAAGAACACGATTTGCATTGTAGGTTCAAAGTAGAATCAACAAAAAGGTTATCCAGAAAAGTGATATTGCCGGATCAAACTGTCAAGTATGTCCCAACTGGAACGATACTAGTCATATTTAAATCGCAAACTCTTCCTAAATATATCGAAATTAATCACGTAATATGTGAAGTTGAAGCATATGTTGAGAAAGTGGTTTTGTGTTATAATTGTTTTAGATATGGTCATTTGGGTAAACACTGTAAAGGATCGACGAGATGTTTAAAGTGTAAAGGTAATCATCCTACAGATAGTTGCACAGAAATAATAACCCCTAAATGTTTCCACTGTAACGGGACACACTATACCAATGCTACTAACGAACGTCCCGAATTCAAAAGACAAAAAGAAATTAAAAAATTAATGTCTGAATAAAATGTATCATACAAAGATGCTGACAATCAAACACCAAAAAGAACATTTGCAACAGTTACATCGACTGAGCCATCTCCTCCAAAAAGGTCATCCTATTATACTCAAACAATAATAAAAACTCCCAAAAGAATCAGACCCAATTCACCAAATCTCACATTAGAAGCACATAATAAAATTATATCTCCATGCAATCTACCCTCAACTTCTGGGGGAATCTCCCAATCAGTTCTAATCTCAGATCACAACATCATGAAATGGATGAAGAAGTAAAGGAATTAATAAATACACCACAATTCGTGGAAATAATCAAAACAATAGCTGAAAAACTTAAAGCCAAAAATACATACGACATACAAGAATTAGATTTGTTTAGTATACTCAAAAACGAAAAAGAACGAACCTATAATGGGCCTATCAATGGCATATCTGCCAATTGAATTGCAGATCTGAAATTTCTAATAAAGAGAATTTATTAAATCTTTTGAGTGAGACTAATGCAGACAGCATTACTATCAGAAACTTGGTTTAGACCAGGGGTCTTTGTCAATTTTCCCTTTTATAATATCCTTCGTTCCGACCGTCTAGATGGAAGGGGTGGGGTAGCTATACTAATAAAAAAAATATAAAATTTAGAGAAGTATTTTTACCTGTTTTTCCTGATAAACCAAATAAATGTGTAACTATTAGTTGTGATTCATATAATATTACTTTTGTATCCTTGTATATAAAACCTGCTACATATATTGATGTAAATGTATGGAATTCCTTTTTTTCATCTATACCTTCTCCGTTTGTTATTGGAGGGGACTTTAACTCTCATAACCAGGCGTGGGGATGTGAGTGGAATGACGTTTATGGGAACACACTTTTAAGCTGTTAAGAAGACAACAATCTCATCTGTCTAAATGATGGATCTTCCACTTTAATCCAATACAATCTACACTCAAGAGCCAGTGCCATTGACTTAACAGTTACTAGTCCACATATATCACACTTATTCCAATGGAAAACACATGATGATCCTTGTGGTTCTGATCATTTACCAATTATAATTGACTCCTTCATTAAGCCAAATAGTTTCAGTTTCAACAACAGCAGAAAATGGAAGATATTAAAAACAGACTGAAGTAAATATACAGAAACCAGTGAAGAAATATTCTCAATCATCAAAGAGGAACCAACATATGAAGCCGTAGTTAATTCTATCAATAAAATAGCATCAACAACGATACCCCAACAAACAGTCAAAACAATCAAATCAAGAGGAAAGCAGTGGTGGAATGACAAATGTGAAGAAGCAGTCCAGAAAAGGAAACTCGCGTATAACAAATATAGAGAGAATCCTAACCTTGAAAATATATTGGAATTCAAACACAGTGATGCTATGGTTAAAAAAATAACAAAAGCAATGAAAAAACAATCTGCAACTCTATGAATAGCAGTACCCCTATTAAAGAAGTGTGGCAGCGAATAAATAGATATAGAGGTAGAAGGCAGGAAAATTATCAAACTATTGACTTAGGTGATGAGTGGATTCCCAAGTTTCATAGTAAACTGGCTCCAGATTGGGTACCACAAATGGAAGCTGATATGGAATTACCTGAAGCACCAAATGATTTTCTGCATAGACCATTCACGATAAACGAACTACTTATAGTTCTTAAGATTAGTAACAACTCGTCTCTAGGAAAAGACCAAATACACTACCCAATGTTAGCCAATCTGAGCAGAAACTCTCAAGAACAAATCCTCAGGCAGTTTAATAATATTTGGACCCACCAATCCCCAATACCTCAAGACTGGAAAGATTACATAATAATACCAATATTGAAAAAGGACAAACCACCTGATAATTACCAATCATATAGACCCATATCGTTAGCATCTTGTGTTTTGAAGACATATGAACGGCTAATAAAAAATCGCTTAGAATTTTGGTTAGAAAAAAATCAATTATTACCTAAATCACAATATGGTTTCAGACGGGAACGATCAACACAAGAAAGTTTAACCAATTTGGTCACTGATATCCAAATAGCTTTCACTAAAAACAACTCAATTTCTGCTATTTTTCTAGACATAGAAGGAGCATACGACAATGTAAACCTGGATATCTTATATACAAAAATGATGGCTCTCGGCATACCAAAGACAATTATAATAAATATTTTAAAGATATATTCAACACGTCGGCTATATATCAGAACGAGTAGAGGCCTCACTGACATGCGACAGACACAGGTAGGTCTACCCCAAGGAAGCATCTTAAGCCCACTCCTTTATATAATATACACACAGGAATTAGAAAATTTATTAACAACAGACACTAAAATATTACAATTTGCTGACGATATATGTGTCTATGCAGAATCAAAACAAATAGACAGCTGTAATAACACCCTTTCACAGAATATTGCAATTATTAAAAAATGGACCGAGGAAGTTGGCTTAAAAATATCAGAACAGAAATCCAACGTTTGTACTTTTACAAGAAAAAGGTACAATCCACCACGTTACATTAAACTGTCATCGTTCAATATTAAATATGAAACAAATGTCAAATTCCTGGGTGTATATCTGGATATGAAGCTTAACTGGAAAAAACACATTAACTACATCACAACAAGAGCAGCAAATGCAATTAACATATTAAAGTCAATACGTGGGCAAAAATGGGGAGCAGACCCTAATATAGCAATTTTACTTTATAGATCGTTAATAAGATCAATATTAGACTATGGCTCATTATTCTATCATAACATTGCCAAAACCCAACTAGAAAAAATTGAAAAAATAAAAAATATGAGTATTCGCATTTGCGGTGGATATCTGAACAGTACACCAATAAATATACTTGAGGCTGAATTTCGAGAACCACCAATGGAAATAAGAAGGGTTTTACTGGCAGGAAAATTTACATTAAAACTTATAGCTAAAAATAATGGAATATCAGAGAAATTGCAAATTTTATCTCAGTTATGCACTAGTCACAAATACTGGACTCACAAGAAAAAACCACTATTGATAGAATCATATAATCAAGTCAAGGAATATAAACAAACCATACATCAAACAGAAATCTTTGCAAGTCACATAACACAATATGAAATATTTGATAACCCTCCAATCATTGTCATAGAAAAACCACAAAATGACCAGAATATACACATAATAAATCAGGAGATAAATTGTAAATGGACAAATTATGAACAAATATACACAGATGGATCAGTCAGTCAAGGTAATACTGGATGCGCTGTATATTACAAAAACATAAATAGAAATGAGGCATTAAAACTACCAGAGCACTCTTCAATATTCACAGCGGAACTCACTGCAATAAGAGAAGCATTGAAAATGTGCCTAAACTCATGTAAGACTAACTTCGTCATTTTCACTGATAGCAAAAGCTCACTGGAAAAAATAAAAACCACAACAATTACATCAGTTAAAAATCACATAATAATTGATATACTGACTCTTCACTGCCAGATAAAACTTGACAATAAACATATTTCTTTAGTATGGATTAAAGCACATGTAGGTATTACGGGCAATGAAAAAGTAGATCTGTTAGCAAAACCTGCTGCAGAAAACGGACAAAAACTAGTAGGATTTAAAAACCCATTTACAGACTATTTTTCGATACTCAGAAAACAAACAAAAGAAAAATGGAATACAGATTTCCAAGAAAGCATCAAAGGTCGCTTTTATAAAACAATACAACCAAATATCCCAAATGAAGTATGGTTTTAAACATACCAAAACAGGAAAATCATTACAAATATAAACAGAATGAGGAGCTACCATGCCATGTATCCTGAGTATCAATTTAAAATTGGACTAGTAAATAGTCCAGACTGTTCATGTGGTAGCATAGGAAATCTAAAACATGTCATCCTAGAGTGTTGCAATAATACCTTACAGATCAACAAGCTCTTTCATCAGTTAGTCCAAAAAAAATCCCATTACCCATTAATCTGGAATATTTACTAAGCAATCAGGAATGTTTCACTGCATTACATCAATATATAAATGATGCGGGTATAAAATTGTAAATATAGAATAAGTCTGTGTTTCCCACTCTTATGTTTACCCATCCAAGGATTAACACCTGTGTAAGTCTACACCTGACCGGGAGGTACTCCGGCAATTAAATTTTCCTAACAAGTGTCCCTGTCTCAAAATAAAATCAAAAGAAGATTAAAAAAAAAGAATTGAAAGAAGATTGAAAATAACAAAAAATTATTGAAAAAAATAAAAAAAAATATTAAATTAAAAAAAAGGCTATAGAATCATCTAACACATTGAAAGTGCCTATGTATGTGAAAAAAAAATGAATTAAAAAAAATATAATAAAAAGAAAAAAAAAATTGTGCTGAAAAAAGTTGAAAAAAAAATTGTAAGGGAAAAACAGTTAATCAATTCATATAGTTTATTCTTCCATACTGGGAAAATTGACAAACCATAAGCTAATAAAGACTATCTTGAGTATACTTTACAAGATACGAAGTTTTGGCCAGTTGGCGGTAGCCAGTGCCATTAAATGAGTTAAAAAAAATGATTAAATTTGTCAAATCCTTTCGCAAAAACATTTGACATACTCTTGGTTATTGTCCTTCTTCTTCTGTGAATGATGCTACAATAAACCACATCAAAAAAGTATTCAAATTGCTCTCACATATTTTACACTCGATAGAAGTTGTAAAAAGAGTAATTGAAAAGAACCTGTATATATTTTTTAAATAAATTGAACCCTCCTCTAGTTGTATAATAACATAATATTTCTTATTTTTAGTTCTGCCTTTGTATGTCACTGATATTTTTCATTTTCAATGTGATTGCAAGAAACATGTCAGGTTATTTGATAAGCTATATATTATTACTGCTAAGCTTTTTCATACCCTTAGGAATTAAGTTACTACCAGAAGAAACTATAGCATATATAGGGAACATTATAAAGTCTACTTTTAATATCAAAGGTAAGGCATTTTAATATTCATTTCAATTTAAAAAAAACCTATCTTGTTTAAATATACATAAGTAAATAGGGAACAGGTAAGATAGCTGCAGGTTAGTTACGTGCCTCATCCTTTTTCCTAATGAAATATTTTTTTTAAGTTGGAACCATTTTGAAAACTTTTTTATCATTAGTTTTATGGAAAAAATTTATTCTGGATAAAAAGTTCTGTAGGGTCCAAAACTTGAAATGCAACCATCAAATATCAATTTTTTTAAAACCGTTTACGAGGTTTGTCCAAAAATATGAATTTTGCTTAACAGTAATTTACCTTTATTTTTTAAATTACAGAAAAAGGTTACAGAGGAAAATTATTTTGAATTAAACGTTATATTCAAATATGCAATTACATACATTAAGCATGAAAATTCAGTTTTTGTGATTGCTGCAATTATTTACGATTATTAGAAGATCAAGTAAGTGATTTTTTGCATGAATTTCGTTTACAAGAACATATGAAAATTTGGTTCCGACAAGATGATGCTTCCATCCATAGTACAATAAACGTTAGAGTACTCCTTGAAAATATGTTTAATGGAGAAGTGATTTACAGGTATTCAGATATTGCTTGGCTTTCCAAATCTGATGATCAGGTTTATCAGCGAGTACTATTTGATGATATAGAGTATGTAGACCATTTGGAGAGGATTATTTCAGAATAATGCCAAAAAATGACCCCAAATATGATACGAAAAGTAATTAAAGAGTTTGGCACTATTTATACACATTTACAACTTACCCAGTAAGTCCAGTATACTTCAACCAAATACACATAGAAAAACTTATAACTTTAGACGAGCTAATTATACATATTTGTATAATTCGTTAATAAATATTAACTGGGAGTTTTTATTAGACTTTAACAATCAAGCAGTATCTCGTTTTTACAATACTTTATATTCAGTGTTTGACTGTTTTGTCCCTACCTTTAAACACTTTAAACGTAATTTTCCTCCTTGGTTTAACATTATTAGCACCATAAAAAAGAAAGAAAAATATCTCAAAAAGTTTAGGAGGACATGTAATGAGCGTTTTCTGCAACAGTTTAAGGAGCTTTGTTCACAAACTAAACAGCAAGTGAGACGTGCTTATCAATCCTATATTAGTAACATTCAAAAAAAATATTGCCGCCGACTCAAGACAGTTTTGGTCCTACATCAATGTGAAAAATAAAACATCACGCATACCTGGCATTATGTCTTTAGATAATGAAACCTACTCAATGCCACAGGATATAGTGGATAAATTTAGTCAGTTTTTTGAAAATGTGTTTGTGCCATCATCAGTACCACGAGCTGATTTAGTTGACTTATATTAGTCGCAGTATTATGGGGACATCATCAACATCAGGGATATTACAGAGAGTGAAATTGTTGAAGCTGCTAAAAAATTGAAAAATAAGATGACATCTGGATCAGATGATATTCCGTCATTTTTCGAAAAGGACTACTGCATTTCTTTATTGGCTTGTCCATTGAAAATATTATTCAATTTGGCTTTAGAATCTTCCACTTTCCCTGATCAATAGAGAGAAGCTAGGGTTGTTCCAGTTTTTAAATCAGGTGACAAGTCTAATTAATAATTATCGCCCAATATCCATTCTGTCCAATTTTTGTCGGTAAACAAATAGACGTAATTTACACTGATTTTTCAAAGGCTTTTGACAGAATGGATCATGGGATTTTAATCGAAAATCTGAATCGGTTTGGTTTCTCTTCCGCTTTGTTGAAGTTCTGTCAATCTTACCTTCATCTTCAATTTGTTTTTTATAATGGTCACTCTTCAAATAAATATCTTAGTGAGTCAGGTGTACCACAAGCCTCAAACCTTGGACCATTGTGATTTCTTTTATTTATTAATGACCTAGAGGTACACTTAGATTTGGGTAGACTCATGTATGCAGTTGATTTAAAAAAATGTCTTCCCATAACATCCATAGACAGTTCCTTAACACTTCAATCCAATTTGGATAGAGTATCCGAATGGTGCTTACAGAATAAACTGACATTAAATATATCAAAATGCCAAGTAGTGACCTACACTAAAAAACTAAACCCAATTCACTTCTACTATAACATTAATGGGAATTTATCTTGTCTTACTTCTGTAAAAGATGCAGGAGTGATATTCGATTCCAAACTTAGTATCACTGAACATATTAACTCTAAGGTTGCCGAAGCATCGAGATTTTATGGATTTGTAGTTAGGAACTGCCGTGGATTTAAGGCTATTTGTACTTTAAAAATGTTATATTTTTCGTACATACGCTCTAAGTTAGAATATTGCTCTGTTATATGGGATCCCTATTACAATGTTCATATCAGCAAGGTTGAGTCGGTTCAGAAAAGGTTTCTAAAATATTTAGTTTTAAAGGTTAGTGGCATTTATCCACAGAGAGGATCTGATTATCAGATTTTATTAGGTATTTTTAATTTTGAAAGTCTTGAATTTCGTAGAATTTGTAAATCATTGTCCTGTTTATATAAGTGTTTGCACAATTTAATTGATTGTTCAGACTTGATATATAAAATTAATTTTAATGTACCACAGTTCTACAATAGACAACATTTACCTTTTTATTGTGATTGGTCTCGAACAAATGTTTTACTTCATTCACCAATTAATGTTATGTGTAATAATTTTAATTTATTGTGCAACGCATGCGACATTTTTATAAATAATTTTAAAGTTATTAAAGCTTGTGCTACTGAACGTTATACAACTATGTGAAATGTGTTTTTTAATTTTAATTTTTTTTATTCTTCTTTTCTTAATTTAATTTAAGGCTGTTTCTTCTTTTATTATATAACAATTGTTTTTGCTCTGTAAAGGGATTTGTATAAATCTGTTGGGCAATAAAGGCTATTATTATTATTAACAATTAAATGTTTACAAAGAAAAGGTGGATGTGTCCAAGCTTTAGTAGAATGAATAAAAATTTAATTATGTTTGTTTCTGGATAAATATGTGATGTCTGTTCACTAAATATTCTTTGTATGGATTTACCAATTTTTAAAATAAATGATTATTATGCATTAACTACGAATTTAAATTGCAAGATTGTTAAAAAACATTGACAAATGGAAAGGTTATCATATTTTTTACAGATAGGAGAGATAAATTCAGTATTGAAATTTATAATTACAAATAATTTATAGCATAAATAATCACAAAACCAGAATTTTCCTGCTAAATGGCTGTAATTACATATTTGAATATAACGTTCAATACAAAATAGCTTTAATTTATAACATTCTTCTGTATTGTAAAAAATAAAGGTGCTTTATTTCAGTTTAGTAAAATTAATATTTTTTGACAAACCTCTTATACGGCTTAAAAAAATTGATGTCTAATGGTTGCATTTCAAGTTTTGAACCACACAAAACTTTTTATCAAGAAAAACTTTTTTTCATAAAGCTAATAATTACAAAAAAAAAGGTGACCTCTTGCTAGGATAGGTAGAACACTGCAAAATAAGTTGAGTCCGTCTAGTAAAAAAATTTCGTAACGGCAACCGTTTTCAAAATACAGGGTGTTGATAAAAAAATTCTTATACACATTTTTTGCGATTATGTCGAAACTATTGGAGACATTTTAATGAAGTATTTTTGTTCGAATGTTTTGGATGCTGAAGTATCGCATAAATTTGTTTTTATATCTGCCTCACACGGTTCGTACCGAGTAGTATTAAACATATCTTTTGTGAGGTTAAATTTTCTAGTCGAAATTTTATGTGAACTCAAACATCATTCAATTTTACACCAAAAAGGTACTCTTGGTAAAACTTGATACTGTGTACCGTTTTCGGAATAATTTGATTTGAAAATAATAAAGTAATAACTAATGCTAATGTCTCACAGAATCAAACTTTTCTTTGGGTTTGCACCAACGTGCATTTCTGTTGGTCGTTCTGATCGTTTCGGGGCAGGCCTCGGTGTATGAGTTCATTATGGCGATGTTGATATCGCATGCTATTCTCTCAACCCCTTACCCTGAGACTGGATCAAGTGAGGCCAGATTGATTTCCAGTTCCTTCCGGAATGCTTCCCAATCTGTATTCATGGGATTTCTAAAAGTCTCTTTCGTGTAGGTCGACTTAATAGTGAAGGATATATAGTTATGATGCGACGCTCAGGCTTCGTCCAGTACCTCCCAGTCCTTAATTTTGCTAGCCACAAAGTGGCTGGCCAAAGTAATGTCCAGGACCTCTGCCCTAAGCAAATTCCCCCTTCTTTGTTGGAAAGGTACTTACCCCGGTAATTGGTGTTGGAGCTCTTCTAGGCCAGATGGTGGGCATTGGTGTCCATTCCCAAGATGAGGTGCTTCCGCGTGGTTTTCCCGTGTTCCATAATCCTTCTCATTTCCATGGACGGAGGTGCTGGAGTCGTATGGCAAGCAGGATTCTGATGTTTCTATCACCTGCCTTCAGGTGTACTTCAGTCACGGCGGTGTCCCTAGACAACGTTTTAATGTTATCCCTGATAAAAATACAATCCCTCGGGTTTACATTAAAAGTGTCGTAGATTAACTTACCATTCGCAGTGCTCATTCTCATCACTCTGCCTTTGACGGTCCATGGTTCTTGAATAAAAACCACTTCTATGTCATCCACCAGGATCTTTTGGCAGAGTGTGCCGTCGCCGCTCTACTGTGGCGCAGGTTGATTTACAGCACTACGGTCATCTTTACTATCTTTATTTGGTCCCCCCTGTAACTTGAAGAGAACTCTTTCTGCTCCCACGAATGGGCGCATCCCAAGTTTCCTCAGCTTCTGCAGGGATTCGTCGTCAATGTGTATGACGAGAAACTGTCCTTCTGGCGTGACATTACCACCCATGACAGTCCAGTGCTCGGTATTTAATCAACTTTGGCTCTTCAGACCAAGCATCATATTTTCCTTGGTGTCCGCTCTCGTCGATCGTGGTACAAAAGTTGTGACTTTGCACATCTTCACCAGGTTTTTGGCTGGGCCCAGTCTCAACTGAATCTCGCCAAACGGATTCAGCTGCTTGAACTGGGCCTCCAGCCACGCCTTGGTGGTAGAGTTTGCGCAGCCTACACATACCGCTCCGTTCTCAGGATGGCAGCTGGATATTCTGACGTCTTTGCCCCGGAGGGCACGTCTCCACAGCTCCATTTTGATCTTTAAGGCTGTCTCTTTGTCCAGCCTTGTCTCTGGATGGTTCACATGGACGATTGCCATCTTTTCGACCATCAGTTTCTCGGCGAAGGACTCAGGTGCCTTTAAGGTTCTCACTGAGCTTCCCTCTGTCTTGGATTATTTTGCCATCTTTGCAGTTTCCTCCGGGGTCCGCTGCCAGTGCAACCTCTTCCCCCTGGAATTTACTGTTTGGATGATGACGGTTAGGCTTCAGGTTTCGCACCTTGCCTCGGCTTCACCCCAGCGCCCAGGGATCCAGAGGAACCGGATTTGCTTGAAGGTGGTTCAGCCGGAGCACAGTGTTGCTCCTTCCACGCCAACTGACTTTCTTTCCTGGAGAGAATCCTCTCGCCTTTGGCGAGGGCTTCTATTCTTCTTAGCCGTCTCAGTTCACCTCTTCTTTGGTTCTCTCGCTGGCGACTTCATTCCTGGGTTTTTTTAGGTGTTACCCCAGAACTTAGCAACTTATCCTTCTCCATCGCTGTAGGAGAATTGGTGCCGGTTTCCTGAATAGGAATGCCTGCGGTCTCTTGGCCACATTCCAATTCAGGGGCTTTTTCGTTTTCCTCCGTATCATTCATATTGGTCCCACGAGTACCGGGTTAGTACGGTCCATTCTCCCAGTGACTAGTTTGGGGGAATAAGGCTGATTCTCTGGGAGGTCGCCCGGTATCCCAGAGGCTCCGTTTGCGACGGTGCTCCGCCACCGCAATGCACCCATCGGCACGCTTGACACCTTGACAGCGAAAGTTGCTAAGTCTGTCTCTTGAGTTATTGGTATATCAGTTGTAAATAGCAAAGACAAAGTTCCAGGACACTACCTTGAGGAACTCCAAATATGATTTGATGGCAAGTTGAGAGTTCATCTTCATAATTTATTTGAAAGTGCCTGTCTTCTAAATAGGATTTTAAAATGAGGTATAGTTGATCAGGGAGATTTTGCTTAATTTTGTAGAGGAGACCTTTGTGCCATACCATATCAAAGGGACACTGCAGTACACATTTTCTTAGTTTCAAAGCTTTTTTTTAATTTCATTTACTATTCTGTCGCACTGCTGAATTGTTGAGTGTTCTTTTCTAAACCCAAGTTAATATTTAGGATTAGGAATAAGGTCTTCAATAGGGATTGCAGCTTCAAACCTGTTTAAAATTAGCCGTTTAAAAACTTTGGACATTATGGGAAGAAGACTTATTGACCGGTATGAACTTGCTTCAGTTTTTTGTTTTCCAGGCTTGTTGTAATACCTATCGTCACACCTATGATATTTTCACTGTAATAACCTAGGAATCGCTGTCACCACTGTAATAATCAATAGATTCCACTATGATCCTAAATAAATAAAGAAAATTCTATCACCACTTGTAATAACCAAAAAAAACTCTGCTGTCCAAAAATGTCCCTAATGGACCGAGAAGGTAGCGTAGCTGGCTGTCACCACCCACGTTTCCGTGGGAAACAGGAGTCGGCGGCTCCTGTAAGAAATGTCCGAAAGAGCTGGCTTCGGCCTCCGCTGCTACCAGTTGTCGTTGGTAATGAGAGGTCTTGTATTATGGGGTTACGTCAATTAGAGGGGTGTGTTGAGGGAAAATTTTAGGTGTAGATCTTATGTATATGGGTTAGGTATTCCTTCTCTCCTGGTTGAGTAAATAAATTAACCGATAACGATTTTTTAAACGAGTTTAATAAAAAAATATATAAGAAAAAAATAAAAATAATTACACCAAATTTACAAAGCGTCGGGAATACTCGTATATAGAGTCCCGTGTCTACAATTGAATAAAACCAGTGATAGGATCGAGAGAAAACTTGAGATATCCCTTTTAAGTCAACGCGAATGACTCGCAGAATAAAAGAAATTTGTTATTTTTTAAAAAAATAATCGTCAGAACCTAATATTTTCGCGTACCCTAAATATGAATTTTGATATTAACAATTTAATATTCAACCTCAAATGTGCTCCCTATTCCTAATTCATACGGTGAGATATCACCATTAAATATTCGTGTGCGATATGAACTACCATACACCAATTAAATTATATAAACATAATATCATAAAAAGCGGGCTGGCAATGTTTATAACCTGACCAAACTACAGAAAAAAAATCATAATACACTGTTAGTATAATTTGAAATCAGACTTACCAATTCCCGGACTGGGGGTTCACAAAACGCCGACGGACACGATTCGCGCTTCGAACAAAAAGAAACCCTTTTAGAGCGCGTACAGTAGACGCTCCCTTGTAATCTGCTTTCCCTTTTCGAGAAAAAAATAATTATACCTGATTGCTAAAACACTACTTTAATTATAAATTACTATAACTCAGGACTCCCCAAAAACCGCTATTCGCGAAACCCCAAAAGAAAACTTGACCGTTCCCGACCGCGAGTTTTTACCAACTGCCCCTCATTTGTTACTTTTTCGAAGTTTCGGAATTTTTCCTTGCTCAGCAATCCTTTATTTTCTTTGTACCTGTTAGCTTCTGATTGGTGGAACTTATCGTTCGACGTAATTGTGTAATAGTTTTTTTACCTCGAGTAACAATTGAATTTATTGGATTCCGCAAATTTTCTTTATTTTGACGCAATTATTATTTCCGGTTGAAATATTATTTTTTTAATTCTTGCACCCAGACAGACGCTTAGATAAGTGGTTTTTTCATTTTATCAATGTAAACGACCGCTTTCTATAGTTTAAACGTTACAAAGTAAAAAGTAATTTGTTATACAGGATGATTCTCTCCATGTTTCTTATTGGTATTTATTACATTGTTAATCATTAGTATGTATGCTAGTTTCCACTGACCAGGAGAATGGCATAATCTCAACATACTATTAAATATTGCTGTCAACAGCACTACTGCTTTTCTTGGTAGCTTTTTAAAGACTTCTGCAACTATGAGGTCGAATCCGGGAGCTTTATGTTACTTGAGGTATTTTATTTCTTTGTGTACTTCAGCAGGGGAAAATATTTTTAATGGAGGTGACAATTGCCATGGTGCTTCTAAGGATGCTTCTATAACATCGTCTTCAATATCAATTTCATGCGGGATAGAAAGTACTGTAGTAAGGAATTCGACGAATGTGTTGGCCTTTTCAGAATTAGATGGAGCTCAAATACCATCAGTTTTTCTTATTGGTGGAACAGCTACCATAGGTTTTTTTCAATTTCTTCGTTGCTTTTCACAAGGAATGATCTTCAGGGGACAAATTTGATAAGTATATCTTAAAGGATTCATTTCTCGTTTCTCGAATAGCTCTACTGAGGTTTCGAGTAATATTATTAAGACATGTTTTGTCTAC
This sequence comes from Galeruca laticollis, assembly GCA_963921935.1. Classification (NCBI taxonomy): domain Eukaryota; kingdom Metazoa; phylum Arthropoda; class Insecta; order Coleoptera; family Chrysomelidae; genus Galeruca; species Galeruca laticollis. Next base: position 80,035,567 of record OY998176.1, read on the forward strand.
TGGGTTTCTACTATTTTGCCATATCTGCGGTGCTCTACGCTTTTCAATAACAAGTTCTTTTATATGGAGAGGAATGTTATATTTAGAATTTAATGTTTTGTGGTTAGTTAGTGTGGCATGCCAAGCAGCTTTTTGAATCACAGTTGTTTGTGCTGAACTACTTCTTCAATTTCGTGTTTAGCTTTTAGCCGCCAGTCTAATTTAATGTTTGCGTTAACTTGTTGTTGGAATTTTACACAGTCTGGTTTGTTGTTACTTACCCTTTTACGTTATTAAAATTCACTAAATCATTTTCTTATAATTAATTGAAATTCAAAATTCACATATTAAAATTCACTAAATAATTTTCTTAAATCTAACTTAATTGGATTTATATCACAAATAATTGTAAAATTAATGTATATTGGGTTGCTTACTTTTAGGATATTTATTTGCAAATCGCTTTATCAGTTGTTGGCGATTAGCTGGACAAACCTGATGGTTAAATTTTATAGTCAGTTCTGTACTTAACTTTTCGGCTATCAATATCATTATCATTTAGGGTTTTAACTGGATGCTGAATAGCAAGATAGAGGATTTTGATTTTATAAAATGAGAGGATGTGTTTAAGAGTCAGTGGGCATGTCTCTTTATCTTGGATACTTGCTGAGAAGTGTTTTCTGTGGAAGTTTGGCAGTGAAGATGGGTGAGTTCGTCTCGGTAGTATTTCGTCTACATTGTTTATTGAGTTCTGAAATTATTTTGAATGTCTAAAGTGGCAATTTTGGTAATGATAATTTTCGGAAGGAGTGGGGCTTCCGCCCTGTAGAACCTCTTGAAGCAGTTGTTGAAGAATAGGTAGACGCCATTATTAGTGTCGTTGCTTTTGCTGTGCTCCTGTGGCAGCAAGTTGCCTCCATAGCCTGTAGATAGGTTTAAAGGAGGATCCGTATTAAGCGGGATTTTAAGCACACTTGTTGTTTGGAGGATTGAAGTTGTTCAATCGTTCATCACGTCTAATTATTAGGATTTGAGATTTAGTGGTAGAGACACCATTTTTAAAAAATCTCGATTTTTCGAGGTAAGTCTTTTCGATAATATTTCTCTTGCGAACCTACATCTTTCATGGTTTTATTTTAGATTTTTTTTTGGCACGTTTTAATTGGAAATTTCCCATTTCCATTGGAAAACCAGATATTCAGATAGTTCTCCGAAATCAACTTTAAAACAAATTAGGAAGTCGGGGTAAGCTGTATAAAAATATCTTTGATGGTATGGCGTTCGCGATCGGAGATCTAGAAATATTATTTAATGCAGTGGCTACTTTCTTAGTCTGATGTATTTGTTGCCACATGGTGAAAGTTATTTTCCATAGTATCCAGTTGATTGCTACCAGCCTCCTGAAAACACGTTTTTGTGCAGGTAGACAAAGTTTTTTGGTCTTATCTGATTAGTGTTACTTTTATTTTTATATCTACATTTTTCTTCTTTTAAAATAATACTTTTAAAAATAACAAAAATGAATTTGATAATTAAAACAATCCTTTATTGTTAATAAATAAAATAAATTAATCTTGGAGTTTACCACAACAACAAAAATTTTGCAATCCATTGAGGATGCTTTTTAAACTTTAAATTATAATAAGGTTTACTTAATATATTTGTGCGCTTTAAGCAATTGCTTCGAGTTCTTATTTAAAGTTGTTGGTATGGAATTTATTAAGGTTAAATGAAATTCATTAAGGTTCAATGAAACCTATTGTTTGCTGACTATTCTTTCGGACAGCTGTACTCAGTTGTGCTCAATTGTAATTTTAAATTGAATCTGAAACTAAATATGTTTATCATAGAATAAACGCCAGTGGGTCACCTGAACTCTTTGTCTTTGATTTTTTTTGAAACTATCATTATTTACATCTAGGGTAAGAGAATATCAAATTATTTAGTACACTTTGAGGTAAGTCATACGGTAGACCTGTGGGTACCAAACCCTAGAAGAGTTTTGTAAGACGAATCGGGGGTCTAGTCGTCCCGTCATCGAGTAGGCTCTGCGGAGAGCGGATTGTGGTTAGGGTGAGATTATTGTAATTATTTTGTCGTTTCTGACTGGGTACAGGTTGGCTCTCTCCATAAAGTTAATAATAATAAATAAATAAAAAAAAGTAATAGAATAATGATAATAGAGTAAATAAATGAATAAGTCAATGCATCGCTGAAACGTAATAAAAGTTATAGTTTTCTTTCTTAAAAGTCCAGTTATCATTAATTAATTTGTGTTCATTAGAAATTTATATTGCTATGGCTCTTGGTATGTAGCAACCTCAGTGGTGCTGTTTTCCAAATTGGTCTGGTACTCATAGTTATGATGGTAGGAGCTTAAATCAGAACTGGATTCAATATCGCAGTAAACATCGGATATAACTTTGGTTAGTGCGAAGTCTAGTAAGTCGGGGATTTTATTTAAGTCCGTTGGCTCACCCATTGACAAAATATGTATTTGATTTTGTTGAATACTTTTTAATAGGTTTCTTCCTTTTGGTGTGATTAGTCTAGACCCCCATGTGGTATACTTTGCATTCAAATCACCTGCTATTAGAAAGTTTGTATTGAATTCAATGAATAGTTCATTATATTTTTTGTGACTTATATTGTGTCGAGGTGGACTATACACTGAAGCAATTGTTATTGGTCTGTTGTCCATTTTTAGTTCAACACTTGTACACTGTATTTTATTAGTTGTATATGGTTTTAGAACACGATGTTTAAGTGGTGGTTTAATGATAAGTACTGTTCCTGCATGTGCAGTTTCATCAGGATGATTTGATAAATAAGTATTATAATATGGGATTTTGATGACCGTTCTGTCTGTGGAGTGACTTTCAGATATTAGCAATATATCTATTTTGTTTATTTCTATAAATAGTATGATTTCCTGCACATGGTTAGTTAAACCATTCGCATTTCATGCTGCAATCCGTATTGAATTATTGAATTTGATTTGCTTAACTTATTCACTAGTATTGTCAGCATAGTAAGAACCATGCTGTTTTGGCTAATAAGCTGGTTAAACATATTTTTGAACTCGTCTGTCTGTCAATTTGTTTGTTATATCTAAATTGTTGCTTGTAGTCTGAGGGGGCAATCCATTATTGTTTAATACTTGTTCGTGAGTCTGAATATTTTGGGGTTGAGGTTGGTTTTGACTATGAGTGTTCCTTGTGCAACTGAATTGTGAATGGTTTTGAGTATGATGGGTTTGTTTTGTTTCTTGTTTTTAGTAGATCTTGATAAACTATGCATACTCTATAGTTTGCCGGGTTGTTGCCCTAACAAAGAACACATTTGGCTGGAGTATATCTGCTCTTAGTACATGTTTATGTATCATGAGATCCGCTGCACTTCACTCAGTATGTTTTAGAGTGGTTGTAATCCTGTCATCTTGTACATTGAACGATATTATTTTTCTTTCTTGGTGGTTCAATTTTTATTTTGCAATATTGAATATTATCTATCTTCTTTATTGTTGTTACTGGGTTCAATATCAACAAAGAACAACGGAAGCGGTCCTTTACTAACCCTGTGTCTAATATTCATTATGTTTCTAACAACATGTCCTTTTTTCTTGATTGGTGGTAATATTTTCTAACGGTATAGGGGGGTGCAACCCTCTGATTACGACTCTGTAGGCCTTTTCTTGCTTAATCTGGTATGTGTGGTGTATTATTTTGCCTTCTCGAATCAGCCTTCTGTAAGTGGCAATAGTTAATGGGTTAATTTTTATTATGCCACTTCATACTGCTTTAGTAGTGAACGTATTTTGATCAGTTACAGTTGTCAGCTCCTTGAGCATTGCTTTTATAGTCGCTGACTGAGTAAATATATATTGGAGGAGGTTTTAGTTCTTTAGGAGTAAAATCTGAATTTTCAAGGTTTGTGTTTACTGTTTAATTTTTTTCTCGAGGGTTTTCGTTGGAACGTGATTGATTTCTGTTAGAAGTTAGAATTTTGGATGGCGTTTTGACAATGAGTTCTTTTTCTTTTCTTTTTTGGCCTTGCTTCTTGCCAAGGATGTTTTGATGAGTTTTCTTCGTCATCACTAAGCATTTCAGCTTCGTCGCTAACTGTTGCACTAAATGGAGGATAATCTTGACTTTCATAGCTACTTACTGTATTTTGGTGATTATTTATGTTTGGTTGAATTGGAGTTACTTGTTGTTTATACATTTGGTAAGGATGTTGCATTAGCTGTTCTTGTTTATTGAATCCATAGAATGGAGCCTGATTTGTCATTTGGTTGGATGTTATTGTTATATATTACATCTGTGGATTTTGTGAATTTTGAAAATTAATTGGGTATGCCACTGGAGTGATTTGCGTATTGAACATATTGTCTGATTTGATTTACACTTATACTTTTTATTTATATATATTTGTATCACTTAATTACTTCTAGTTTTTATAAGTACATTTTATTTATCAAAAGATCAGTTTTTTTTTGTTTAACTCTGATGATAGTTTTTGTTATCACTTTTTCACAGGAATTCACAGCGATTCGTATTTCAAATCACACTTGTTTACGCTTTGAAAGTCAAACCGAAACTATTTCCAAAATGAAATGGGAATAAATATGAGCTATAATATTAAATTAAATTAGATGATTTTCAAAATAGATCTGATTAGAACAAGCATTGAATTTATTTTAAAGGTACTGTGGCTGAAGAAGAACTGGTTCCTTCTTTATACGATTCTCATTTAGATAACAGGGAAGCTGATTTAGAAAGTTTGTTAACTGATAGAACTGCAGGTTGGTATATTTAATATCTGTTTTAAAAACATTTATTTTTTAGTCTTTCTGAGGACATTTATAAATAAATTTATATAAAGAAGCCTAGCCTTTTGTTTTCAAAAAAGAAAGCAATTCCTTCAAGGTATATGATAAAACAGGCGAAGGAAAGGGCAAGGCTTCGATGAATTTTCTTTGAAGTCAAAGGCCTTACGTTCTTCATATTCATATAAAGAAGCATTCGCTCAACAATTAAAGCATATACTCAAAAACTAAAGCATTTGCTAATCTCCGTACCTTTTGCTTTATTTGTCTGAAGCATTTAATACTTGCATGGAAAAGATAGAGATTATGATATGAATTGTAACAAAATACTTTTTATAAATATGGCCAGTTGTATAGAATTGAAAAGTTAACTTGAATTCGATATGAAATCATATTCACTCTTGTTATCAATTAAAGTTGTATTGTTGTGCTCAGTATTTCAATATTCAAGATTTGATTTATGTTTTTGTGATTTCGATTTGTGTAGATTCAGCATCAAATTCCTTAGCCAGTGGTATTACTACAATGCCATCGTTTCTGGACATGGCTGAAGTTGAGAAAGATATTGAAGAAGAAGACCTCCTTCCACCTTACTCTCACGGCGATATATCTAGTGATTCTGAAGCAGAATTCAAAGAATTAAATGGAAATTCTTTCCACTTTAGTGAAGATAGTAGTTCCTCAGAGGAAGACAAATTTTTAGAAAAGAATACAAGTTTTCCTACAGACAATGTGGACGAATCAAGTAGTTCAAGATTAACTGATATGCAAACAAATATTGATAAAATAGGAAATTTAGTATCTAATGTATGGAGTTATGCCCAGTCAATTAGAAAAACGGATATTAAAAGAGAAAATAGTAGCAGTGGTAGCGAATTTGAGTTTGTAAGTTCAGCTGATATCAAAGATTAATTATAGAATTAATAATATAAATGTGATTACCCTGTATCAAGTGTTTGTAGCAGCTTATGACCAACGCTTTTTATCAAAATACGGTATTAAAGAATAGTAACATATTTTGTTGCTACTTATAACTAGAATCATAATTTTGTTTGACTTTTATCTTTATTAAAACTAATTTTTGAAAATCAGTGTTTTTTTTACTTCCTACCATGAATTTTTTTCTCTTATGCAGATGTATACTGGTGCCGGAACGCCGTTCCGGTACTGCTTTAGTGGATGGCAAATTACTTCTATGCGTTATAAGTGAAAACTGGCACCTTTTTTAATTCTATTTACAAACAGTTTTATTTTTACATAGTTGTATTTATACTAGTTTTATATATACACCCGGTAATGTTCTACCTATACATAGACTATTGTCAAACCTTTGACTTAATGGTTTTATTTATACAGTTTCACATTTTTTACATATACACTTTTTTTCTTTACACTTTTTATATATACTCAGCTTTATCTTATTCTACTCTATTTACACACAGTTTTATCTATATATAGCTTTATTCATACTCGTTTTATCTATACACCCGGTTTATTTGATGGTTTACATCTTTTACATATATATATATATATATATATATATATATATATATATATATATATATATATATATATATATATATATATATAATGTAATATATTTCTATATTCCTTTAATTGTAATTGCCCTGCGTTGTGAGCCAAATTTGTAATTTATTTCTATTTCGTTTTTAATTAGTATTATTTATTATTATTAGAATTGTTATAAAATTTTCGCAGCGACAATTATTGTACATGCAACTTTAAAAAAGCATGTAAGAAATTTCAATTTTGACAGTAGTTGTCAAAAAATATGCCCGGCTCTAATAAATATCAATTTAGTGTTTCTAAAGATGAATTTATATATATAATCGACCTATTACTCGTCTCTCAGGGTGGGATCAAACTGTTCAAAAAAATTAATTATCCAAAATGTATTTATTTTTAACGTATTTCCAAATTAACTGTTTCACTATTGCTCAGAATCTCTAGTAACTGTATGTTTAATATTATAAAAGGCACTTCAAATATCTGATGACATTTACAATACTTCTGTCACTGAAAATTATCAACTGTCACTGATTTGATCGACAGTTTTATTTACTGCAAAATGTTTAATTTTCTGAAATTATATGTTATGAAAATAATACAGTGAGTTGGAATGTAAAATTCTATATTATACTACCAGATCACAAATTATCAAATTGATATTCCCCAAATTATTATAAAGGAACAACAGTCGTAATTTCTACGAAACTTAAAATTAGAACAACCTAGATACTATAAATTAATCTAATGAAAAAAAAACGTTTAATAAAAGTTCCAATCGTTGATTTGAATCTTGACGTGTATGAATGTCAAATACAATCTTCAATCAAATTTATCTAATTCAAAATTTTTCTTCTTTGATGTTAATTTCCTTATATGAATTGTCAATTTTGTTTGCAATCAAATATCTAATAGATGCATCTATGTCAAATTTTATTTAAAAAGAGGCCTTATTATTTCTCGAGAAATTATTCTAAAAACTGGAGCGGACTCACCAACTGAGAACAGGATAACTCGTACAGTTCTAAATGACTTTAGAATACTGGATATACATTCTAAATTGTTATTTAGAAATCTGGAACCACATTCACTACACAAGATGCAATTCTTATTTAAATTATGCATGCACTGGCTTTATAGGGAATGGATTTTTAATCTGGTTGTATTGATATACAATTTCTACTATCTATACCAAAAATTGAGACAACTCTAATTCTGATGTTGCCTCTTCGGGGTTTCAAAATCAACTAACTAAACTTTTTCAAAATAAATAAATCTCCTTTCCGTTGGTTACCGATTTTCTTGTTTTTTTAAAAAATTACTACTTTATGTTTTTCCATAACCAAGTGAGATTTTGAATTATTTTATTATACTTGTAATGCTGCTAGCAGAGATCTCTATATTTTGAAATTTCAAATATTTTCTCCAAATCATAATCTGCTCTATCTATCATTAGATATATTCTACACAAATATCATCAGACATTAAAATGTCAAATTTGATATTTATACTGAATCTTTCAAAATTAGTGAATTTTCATATAGTCCAGTGTGTATCGAAAGTATGGCAGCCAAATATAAAATTATATATATATATATATATATTTTGAATGGTCAAAGAAAATTAAGAATTATTATATATATATATATATATATATATATATATATATATATATATATATATATATATATTTTGAATGGTCAAAGAAAATTAAGAATTATTATATATATATATATATATATATATATATATATATATTTTGAATGGTCAAAGAAAATTAAGAATTATATATATATATATATATATATATATATATATATATATATATATATATATATATATATATATATATTGTGGCGGTACCAGATAGGATATACAAAGAACCTCTCTCCATGGGGAATACAGATAAGATGCCAGTAAACAAAAATCCAACTGGGATTAAGATGCTGCAAGTAAACGTAGGCAGAGCTAGAGCTGCACACGATTTAGTCATGGCAAAGGCAGACGAACTAAACGCAGACTTGTTATAGTTCCAGAGCCAAACAAAAAGATCTCTAGCGGAGCAGGTTGGATACAGGACAATAGGAGAGATGTAGCAACATATGTCAGAAATAAGAATATAAACATCAGAAATAATTAGAGGAGAGGGTTTTATCGCCCTTAAATTACAAAGATGGACGTTTATAGCGTTCTACATCTCTCCAAACCTGAAAAAACAGGAGTATGCGGACGCTTTTTCTAAGTTGATAGAGGAAGCAGAAAGGCATAAAGAATGCATAATGGCAGGGGATGCCAATGCCAAGTGAGCTAGTTGGGGTTCACCAGTTAATGACGAAAGGGGGAGCTGTGGACGGAGTGGATCGCGTCAAAGAACATGACGGTGTTGAACAATAGTAAGCCCACCTTCCGGCGAGGACAGTTGATATCACGGTGGCGACAAGCGGCATGGCAAGGAAAGTAGGCGATTGGGATGTCACAAATATATAACCCTGGATATGGGCGTCAAAATAAAAAAAAACTGGGGAGTCGTCTAGTGTTTCACATTTCCGGAAGGAAAATGAATAAAGAGGTGGAAAGCCTTGAAGATCATGTGGAAAACTTTGATGACCTATACCGAGAAATCATCAGGATGCCCAAAGCATCGACCATCAAACGCAATAGAGGGGGAAGGGGATTTCCATACTGGTGGAACGACACGATGGCTGAGCTAAGAAGCCATTGCATCGAATGTCGAAAAGCTGCAAAAATACCCTGAATGCAGAAATCAGGAAGGCCAAAAGAGAATGATGGAGTGAGCTATGTAGGGCATTGGATGAGGATATTGGGGGGAAGGATACAAAATTGTTACCAGTACCCTGAACACTAGCTCATCCTGCAATATAACTGGGGGGAGAGGTATGGTGTGGCAAAAAAGCTATTCCCCAACACCCAAAACACTCTCTTTCTAAAGGAAGTATGCGAGGAGCCGGTAAACTTCTCCCGACAGAGATCAGGGAGGCGGGAGAAAAGATTAAGGCAGTAAGGGCGCCGGGGCAGGACACTGTAAAGCCAGAGGTTATAAAAGCCATCTGCAATAAAAAACCTGGAGTTATACTTAAAGGAATGAATGAGGTTCTTAGGGAACAGCAGCTCCCAAGTGAAATGAGGAAAGCAAAACTGGTGCTGATCCCAATACTAGGTAAACAGGCTTTTAGACCCATATGCTTACTTAATACAGTAGGGATCTAACGACTGGTGTTCGACAGGGGTCGGTACTCGGCCCCACACTGTGGAACATCATGTACAACAGTGTCCTAACGGAGGATCTGGGAAAGGAAGGTACTTCCATAGTATACGCAGACGATCTAACGGTGGTTATGGAAGAAAGTTATGATTGGAATGTAATTCAGAAGGACGATAAGGCCTTGGAGAGAGTGGGCACATGGCTCAAGAGGAACAAACTGAAGATGGCATGGCAGTCAACAAAACAGAGGTCATGATATTGAAGGGCCCGAGAAAAAGAGACCACATTAGATTCCAAATGGTAGGATTTATAGTGGTTGTAATCCTGGCATCTTGTACATTGAACTGTTTTGTTGTGAAGAGTCTTGATGTTTTCTGTTTCTGTCGAGCACATTTTTAGTGTTGTGATTGGTGGAGACTTATTTATTTTTGGTGTTACATATATCCCGCCTGGCTCCATCTATACTATTTACGTGGATCATGGAAATTCTGTTGAGGACTTGGCTGCCCGTTAAACTGAATTTTTATTATACTTATTTGATGATTACAATTTACCTTTAGATACCTGCGGTAATTCTCAGGATGACGGACTGCTTGTTCAATGCCCTCTGCAATATCCGGCACATATTGTTGATGAGCATTTTTCTTTCTTAAATTTAAAACAAGTGAATGTTATCCGAAACCCTCACAGTGTCTTTCTGAATTTAATTTTTTGTAATGAACCCCATTCCGTAAATGTATTTAAAGGCACAGATTTATTACTTGATAATAATCATCATCACACTGCTCTTGAATGTGATGTTCATATAGGAAAAACATTTACTCAAATTCCTACAGAAGACATTTTTGTAGATTTTAGGAGAGCTGATTATCAGGCCATCAATAATTATCTGACATCTATTATTTGGGATTCTGTTTTTATTGGGAATAATCTCAACGCTTGTGTTACTAATTTTTCCTTCAAAATTCCGAGTAGTCACAACCTTTTGGAAGTTCCCTTTCATAGTACCAATTATGGTTACCATTATTCGGTTTTATTCGTATTGTGATTGGGGGCATGACTTTACTGGAGTTTAATTGAATAAATTCAAGAGTAATCTAAGAGTTTTAATGAGATAGTGTTTATATTTTTATTTTATTTTGTTGATTATTTCTATTGTTTTATTTTATGATATTTTTGTCAATTTATGACAGTATGTTTCATTATATCGTAATAATGATAGAATTGGTTTATTTCTAATGTTTTTTGTTCAATATTGTACTTACTAAATTGTATAGTTTTATACTTTTATTTATGAATGAATTTCTACTAGGGAGTGATCCATTTACCAATAAATAAATAATGTGCATTGCTTCAAAAGTAATTAATACATGATTAAAAGTATACATTTTTTAATTCCTTGTCAGAGGGTTTGTGTTGTTACTACTGTAACTGTATTAGGACTGTTTTGTCATATTCTTAATCTTACGATTGTAGATAATCTTGTGTTAACTTCATTATTACAATCAATTACACCCTAGGTCAGTTTTATTCAGTCAACATCAACCCCCCTCCAAACACGGTGTTCCAGTACTAGAAAACCTACGAGTTCAACTATGCCCTTATCAGAATATGCATATTTGAGGATTAAAATATTTATATAATCTTGTTAAATTTTATTATCGGTATAAAGTTCATACACTCCTATACTTAGCATCTGTTATTACATGTCGAAATAATAGTTTTATAAACAATAATTTACAAATTTCAATTGTATAATTAAATTATAATTTCTACACCTTCTAATTCTTCATCGGTAGGTAATGTGATTTTGTTAACGTCTATAAAGTTGGGATCAATCAAAGGCAAGCCTCGTTCTTCTCTTCTACGTAATTCCAGAAAGGCTTCTCGTTGAGACCAGTCTCTCAGTGTATAATCAGGTATATATGCCCAAAAAAATCCACCAACAACTAAACATAAAGTAACCGAAACGAAAAAGATAGAGTGCATAGCGTTTCTATCTGCTTCTTTTGAATTCATGTCGTACCCATAGCTAATCCAATTTTGTTCAGAGGCTACAGTTTTGCTTTTGGCTTTCGTAATATCTACTACTTCGGCCGTAACATTGTTCTTCTTTGATGTTGAAACCAATCTTCGACCAGCTATAGGTACTACTTTTCGTAACAGTTGCATTGTAGAGGATAACTGCCCCAACATTTTTAAGCCCTAGGAAACCAAACTGAACTGTTTTAAGGTTATGTTCTAATTATGTCATAACACCATTCTCGTCATAGACAAATAATTACATATACTTAATAAATAATATATATGTATATGAATAATTATTATTTTCTCTATGATTCTCGTTTCGGTGACAATCGTGTAACTAGTGTGGGTTATTAGTGGTGTAGCTCACAGATCATATAACTACTATTAAAAAAAGGTGTAGCTTTCAAATTGTTCGATAGAGCAACTCTCTTCTATAAAGGTACGTTTACATTTGGCAAGTTTACTGACGAAAAGTACTTGCGGCCACTAAACTTGTCACGTGTAAGCCGCGGGAAAGTACACTTGCGACTTGTCAAAAGGTTGAAGGACTGTCCAGTTTACTTCCAGACTTGACAATTTTTGTTATTACTTTCATAGTCTAAACGGGCCCTCACGTAAAAAAAGTTCGCAAGAATGATGTGGGATGGGGAAATCAGATAATTTTGTTTTTAAACATATGCAAAAAATATGAAATTTTGTGGTATGTAAAATTAAAAGAGCGCATGAATAAATTAAGACAAGATAACGCATTTGAAAAACTATAAGAATAGGGATCTTCAGCCGATAACTTATTTAAGAGTCGGTCTGACACACCTAGATTACTCATGCGCTTTATCCAGTCTCTACTAATCCATACCAGTTTTTTCTATTTCTCTTATGTTGTACTTTACTATTAAATTATTGGCAATTTCACATTCTACAACTTTATCAAGCAACTACTTTCCGTCAGTAAACTTGCCTAATGTATACGTACCTTTAGCTAGTGATGTTCCGATACCAATCTAGATATTTTCTACTCCGATACCAGCCTTTCGATACTTCACGTACCACAGAAGTGTGTACTTTAGTACTGATATCGAATCAAAAGAAAATCATTTGTATTTTAATATACGCACGTTACTATTTAAGCACCAAATGGCAAATAAACCTGTACAATGAACAAATGTACTGACTTTAAAAACTAATCCATTTAAAGTTTGGGAGGATATGAAATCGGTTTTACCAAACATATATAAAATTTAAAAAAATATCTTTGTATTGCTACTACGTCGGTATCAGCAGAACGTTTATTTTCTAAAGCTAATGCAGGGACAGAAATAGGTTACTTAGTTGGAAACAGTCTCCAAACTTATTTTTTAGGAAGCCGCTCTAAATTAAAATGGAACATTTAAACCGTGTTTATTTATTTGATGTGTAATATTTTCAGATTGTATTTTTTTTTTCGTTTTTCAATTATTATTCCTTCCGTTTCGATTTGATGTCAGTAGATATCGATAATTTCTTACCGACACAATTCCTTGAATCGATACTTCACATTCAGTACCTTTCGATACCTAGTATTGATATTTAGGGAGTATCGCATATCCCTACCATAGACAAATAATAATATAACGTTTTATGCTTATTTCTCTATGATCCCTACCTTTAGCTCAGGACTTTTCGGAAACGGCAGATAGATCACATATCACCTGATTGCGGATCCTAACTCGGAACGAGATTTTTTCAAAGTTTCCGAACAATACGTTCTGTTTTTTGTGTAAATGTTAAACTTAAAACATGACCTACATCTACAAAACCCTTTTATTTTTATTACTTTAGTTTCATGCGTTGATTTTTCTATTTTTCACATACTTCTCTCCATGCTCATTTTGTAAAACTAAATTTGTTTTTTACTCATCATTTACACTAAATTTTAATACCAACAAACAAATATTACAGAAACCTCAAGCCTCAGCATCCTGCCAACTACGTGGCGTAAATAATTATCTAATACATAACTTATTAGCTTAAAGGGAACAAAAACAAAATTTTAATAACAATAAGCTACCTATTTTTTATATCGAAAAGCCAAAAATAAACAGTAATCCACAAACCTCAGTAACCTATCAACTACGCGGCTTATAAAATTAATAACTGTTTAGGTCACAGAAAACGGACCTGTATTTTCTCCGTATTTTGTGGTTTAGGTTAAAGAAAACAAAAACAAAGGAAACAACATGTCAGCTGATTGCATAGGAGCTGCGTTCGTTATTTGCGTCTGATCAATCTTTTTTGTCTGAATCGTTCGTTTATTACATCTAGAGGTAGGTAGATAAATCTGAACCGTTCGGTAATTCCGCTCGGATCAGTCCGATGTAAATCTTTCTGCTCGTTATTTGCGTCTGATCAATATTTCTAGTCTGAACCGTTCGTTTATTACATCTAGAGGTAGGGAGATAAATCTGAACCGTTTGGTACTTCCGCTCGGACCAGTCCGACTTAAATCTGTTGGCTCGGAATATTTTAATATGGAGGGTAGAACTAAGGAGAACCATCTTGTATAGGAGATAAGTTGAAAAAGTGTCCAGCTGTAAGCAGCAAATTACAGTTCAATAATCGACCACAATAACGCTAGCGTAGCAAGTGGAAACGACATGAAATTAGCAGTTTTAAACGGAGTGAAGTTCGCTGAGTTTTACGTAGTCAAGAGATTACTCACAATCCTCCATATTTGTTTACGTCTTGCAGCGCCCTCAACGGTGGTCAAAATCGCCAATAGTTCGGTCTCGATCCCTATCCTACTCTAATAATTTATGGCGCTGTTTTTAAAATCTTTCCACTTGCTACTGTGGCGCCACCTTAATTTTGTCCCTGTCAGCGGACACTTTTTCATACACTGAGTTGGTCCTCCTTAGTTCTACTCTCCATATATTTTAACCGACGAGAAAAATTAATTTTTACCTGTCATGCTGTGAGGTTATGCTGTGTCTCTTAGAAAACGTTTTGGGTACAAACATTTAATTTTTAGATTTTATTTGACCATTCTCCATGTGTTTGGCAAAAGAGACCGAAATTGAGGAAGACAAAGTATATAAATTTCCTGTATCACAAGAAAATTATAATGACATTATTGCTGGAGGTACATTATTTGTGTTTGTGCAATGTTTATCACTAGGTGTATCTTAGAATTTCTCTGAGAAAGCCCATCTCTGCAAAATGTATGACACATATCACGACATATCTGGAGCTTGGTAGAAAAAGGGCCAATGTCCATTAAGAAACTTTAGAGAAAATGTAAATTAAGAAGTTAGAAAGACATCGTCATTAAATTTATATAATAATATAATTTATATAATAACTCCACTACTCGCCAATTCATAGGGGCATATAAAAGACCCCTCGTAAGGGGTGAAGTTATAGCCGGCGGTGTAGGAAACTGCATTCCGTTGGAACAGGTTCCAGTGTTATTTGCTTCCAGTAGAATTTAAAAAAAAACCAGATGAAATTATATATCACAATTTAACTGGAAGAAGTGACCCACATTACCTGTGGAAAATGATATATTTTTAATAAAAAAACCCAATCAATCATAAATATTATTTGTTGAAACAATATGTGAAAAGTTTTTAAATGTCAGAATATATTTTATAGGTAACTAAAATTGAATCCCAACAAGAAGATGGGGTTCAAAGCCAACTAACAATAGTTATTTCTTATCAAACGTTATTTGATAGTATGCTAAAAATTAACCCATACATATTAACTTATACTATAACTATAAAATAATACAAAAAAAACTCTCTAAACCTATTTTATTTAATTAACGAAATTCATTTATTTCAAGAGCAGTGTGTTTTCACTGTCCTCGAAATAATTTCGTTAGTTGGCTTCCAACCCCATCTTCTTGTTGGGATTCAATTTTAGTTACCTATAAAATATATTCTGACATTTAAAAACTTTTCACATATTGTTTCAACAAATAATATTTATGATTGATTGGGTTTTTTTATTAAAAATATATCATTTTCCACAGGTAATGTGGGTCACTTCTTCCATTTAAATTGTGATATATAATTTCATCTGGTTTTTTTTTAAATTCTACTGGAAGCAAATAACACTGGAACCTGTTCCAAAGGAATGCAGTTTCCTACACCGCCGGCTATAACTTCACCCCTTACGAGGGGTCTTTTGTATGCCCCTATGAATTGGCGAGTAGTGGAGTTATTATATAAATTTAATGAAGATGTCTTTCTAACTTCTTAATTTACATTTTCTCTAAAGTGTCTTAATGGACATTGGCCCTTTTTCTACCAAGCTCCAGATATGTCGTGATTTGTGTCATACATTTTGCAGAGATGGGCTTTCTCAGACAAATTCTAAGTAAATTGGATACACCTACGTGATAAACATTGCATAAACACAAATAATGTACCTCCAGCAATAATGTCATTATAATTTTCTTGTCATACAGGAAATTTATATACTTTGTCTTCCTCAATTTCGGTCTCTTTTGCCAAACACATGGAGAATGGACAAATAAAATCTAAAAATTAAATGTTTGTACACAAAACGTTTTCTAAGAGACACAACATAACCTCACAGCATGACATGTAAACAAATTAATTTTTCTCGTCGGTTAAAATATTCCGAGCCAACAGATTTAAATCGGACTGGTCCGACCGGAATTACCGAACGGTTCAGATTTATCTCCCTACCTCTAGATGTAATAAACGAACGGTTCAGACTAGAAAGATTGATCAGACGCAAATAACGAGCAAAAAGATTAACATCGGACTGATCCGAGCGGAATTACCGAACGGTTCAGATTTATCTGCCTACCTCTAGATGTAATAAACGAACGATTCGGACAAAAAAGATTGATCAGACGCAAATAACGAACGCAGCTAAAGATGTTCCGCTTAGATTCCGAACGTAAGTGAACGTGATTACGTGATTCGGATTAATTCAAAGATTATGATTAATTTGCGAACATGCAGATAATGATCAGGTTAACCCGATCATAGTTCCCGAAAAGCCCTATTCTATTTATTAACAATAAAATATGAATAATTACGATATACTAGACAACTCTATTAATTGAACGATTGAACCACAGATATCTATTAACGTATTGGTAATGAGTAAAATGGTTTATGATTTGAAATTGACATACCGTATCAAATAAGCTGTAAGAAATTTTTCAATTTTTCATACTTAAGTGTTCTACGTACCTTACGTATTTTATTTATCCCATAGCCATAGATAAATCCTTTAGTTATTCATATGAGAATATGACTGCAAGTGGTATTTATCATGAAAAACAAATAAGAGAATTATGTGCATTACATGCGTTGAACAATCTGTTTCAATCAAAAGGGGCTTTTCTGAAATCCGAACTAGATTCAATATGTGTTTCATTATCTCCTCAATATTACATAAATCCTCACAAATCAATATTAGGTCTGGGAAACTATGATATAAATGTTATTATAAAAGCTTTACAAAATAGAGGATACGAGCTTGTATGGTTCGATAAAAGAAGGTAAATATTTCAGAATTTTATTAACCCGGGATTAATAACCATAAAACTTATGTTATCATCTGAATAATAAAAATCTATGGGCATTTGAATTTTATATATGCTTTATTTAAATAGGAAATAGTAAAGACATGTATTGTCCATCGTATTAATATATTTATTCATCAGAATTCTCACTGAGGGCTGCACATGTGGAACATGTAGCTACTGTAGTTATGGTATGTTCTTTACATATAGGGGAGGGAGGCACATGTTCCACATCATTGCATCCTAAATATGACAGGACAGTATCTGCAATTCATTTTAGGTTGATTATCTTGTAATCTTATGCCCACTCGACCTTATTTATCCTCATATTCACATGTAAAATTTGAAATACTAAATACTTTTATTTCTTGTAACAGTTATCTGTACCCCTTCCATTGTTACATGTGTTTGTAGGAATCATCCATAGAGAAATTCCTAGGTGACCATGGAATTCCAGCTATTGAGTTGTTTAAGAGAAAACATAAATCTAACAATACGACCATTCCCGTGTTGATTAAATTAATTTTTTCATGAATTTATTCGTAAGCGTATAATTGCAATATTTCATGGATGTTTTCTAGGGATCCTACTTGCTTAATTTTAGATAAAATATGTGGGTTTATATTGAACATACCAAGTCAGTATAAAATTGGTTTTTTCACATTACCTATTTGGAGACGTCATTGGGTAACTGTAAGGCAAATAGATGGCTGCTACTATAATCTGGATTCAAAGTTGGATTCACCCCAAAAAATTGGTGGGGTAAGTAACTTGTTTCTTTACATTTATTCTTTATATCGTCTTTTGATGTTTTTTAGGATCAAGATGTTTTAAATTATTTGAAAGATGAAGTAGAGTGTAAAGACAAAGAACTTTTTTTAGTTCTTACAAGTGAAGACTCACAAACACAAAATTGGATAAAAGACTGGAGTATTCCACAAGCAGCCAATAGTAGAGATGCAGATGTTGTTCAGTTAAGAGATCTAGAAAATGATGGTTCATGAGATTGTGATAAAAACTACATATTTGTTGTCTGTTATCAAATTTATATTAAATTTTAGTTAATTTAAAGTTAATGTTTCATTAATAGTTTTCCTATAAAAAGCTTAACATTGGACTATTGCTTGGTAATTCACTACAATAAATTCCCGACTAGAAACATATATTTTATATATTACACAGCTTGTTATTGAAAACGTAAAGTCCATAGGTTATTTTTTTAAATGAAACTAATTGTTTCTAAATAATTACACAATATATTAGGCAATCTAAACCACGTGACTTTTTAGCTGTCAATATGGCGGCGACGGTCAAACATTTGATTCAGTACATTGTTTAGAAAGCTGCAGTTTTATAGCTATAAAACGGTTTACTTTTGTGGGGTTTTAAGGTGTTTTGTAGTGTTTGAGAAGGATAATTTTCCTATTTTAAGATGAAGAGTGCTTATTTTAAATCGTCATTAGTGTAAAATCCAGATGTTGGAGAAACATAAATTGTTTAGCTAATAGATATATTATGTGTAACCTTCTGCTATTAAATCAGTGTTGTATTTTATTTTTTGTAAATAAATGTAGAACTAAGTTAGTCTTTCATTAATTGTAAGGAATTCTATATGTATTTGGAGTTATGTAATGAGTTTATAAATGATTGTTTTTTGTCGATGTTGTCTTGTGAAATTGTTTATATGACCTTAGGGGTTTCATTTTCTAGCTTTTTTTGTTTTTGGAAAAAAATAAACTGTTATAAAGTGTTTTTTTATTGTCCCTAAAGTGTGTGACATTTAATGCATTAGAAAAACAATTATTTTGCACTTCAAAATATAAATTTTATTTCATTTTGACATGTGTACATTACAATACATATTTCTAATATTAACATGAGTAAAATCAATGAACTTCAGCCTCATTGTTCAAATATTTTGATCTTATTGACAAAGCTATGTAAAAATATGTTACTATAATAACACACTTTGTACATAAACGTTATTATGAAGAGACAATATTTATTACTAATTTAAGTACAAATCAAAATAAAACATTCATTAAATTTTGATAAATGATAAAAGTTACAAAGTAATATTTACTGAATGTTTAGCTTAAAAACTAAAATATAAATACTTAAGCATCATAGACACCACAATCTCCATAAATTCAATTTGATCATCCTGGGACTGTTCAGTCATTTCATCAATATCCATGACCTGATGTTAACAAAGTAATTAATTATAACAATTTTCAGCAACTATTAATACATAACTTAACATTGCTTAAGCCTACCATATTTCTTTCCTTAAAATATGGGACAGCCTAAATAAGGATGGCAAAAATTATAGGCTGCGCGGTTTTATAGGGCATGAGCCTTGAAAATGGACGAAGAAGAAAATCTTAATTATCATTAAATGAATATGTATTTATTGTACCTACTAAAACTCAAATATATAATATAGATATAAATTGCACATAATAAGGCAAATTCCTTGTTACACGGTAACAAACATGAAACAGCAATTCAGTAACCTAATTATATTCTTAATTTTAATATTTATCACTTTTGTGAATTTGTTCATCAACTTTCCAAACATTTCTGGACAAGATAAATTTAAATTATATTGTAAAGTGAGGACAATTATTGTCTACTGTAATTTCCAAAATGTTTGTTTTTTCGGTACTCCAATGAAGGTTCATTTTAGAAAATAACACAACGAGGAATGACAGCACTGACGCCAAGATGTAAGATTCTTGATCGTAGGCGTAACAGACAGGACAGACTGACGATAATTTAAATTTTTGGTCGAAATGATATTGTATAAACGGTTATGTGAAAAAAACGGGACATTTAGCGTCCCGGTAGAGATTAACGGGGACACAGGACAACGGTTGTTGAAAACGGGGCTGTCCCTTTTTTTACGGGACGTATGGTAGGCTTAATCATTGCCATTACTAAAAATTAACATTCTTTTTATCAAAATAAAGTGTGCAAAACATGCTCATCGAGTATCTTTTCTTGACCAGGATGATCATTTAAACATATCCCAATCAATTGTCATTTAGCTCTTGAGATAATTTACATAAAAAAGGACTACTATTAATTATTTTTTACCTTAGTATCAGTCAGTTTTATCCTTTTATCTCTGCGATTCTTTCGGTCAACATCTGCTGCTTTTTTTTACTTTCTGAAACACATGTCCCATATGTTGAGATGGTACCCAGTCAGGGTGTTCTTTATCTCCGAGGACAGCAGGTTTGCCTAAAATGAGTTAGTACCTACTTGAGTACAAACTACGTAAACTTAGGAGCTAGTAGAGTTGATATAATATTTGATAAGAAGCCTACCAGTTATAAAGTGTCTACAGCAAACTTTCTGGTGTTTCAATATAGATTCGGTCAGATCGTCTCTCTTTTATTGCTGCAATCAATGCAGTCCTGCGAAGTTTGGTCAAATCGTTTTTCTTCGTTAGAAACCTGTTTTGTCTCGGCGCGAACGCGATTAAACGAAGCTTCATCACGATTGGAACGGCTTCCACAACCAACTACAATACATATCGAAGACAAACACTACACTATTTAAAAACCACAATTTACAGCCAATAAACGGAAAGAAAATCAATTTAAGTGGGTTAAACAATCACACTCTACAGTACAATGCGTACAATATGTTGTGGAATTATTTAGAAACAGTTAGTTTCATTTAAAATGTATATGAGTAGATTCCACAGAGTAAGGGTCGAAACAGTAAATTTCATAGGTGGTAAAGCCATAGAAATCCTTGTGAAAATATACATCTTAACAATCTAACCCACAATATTCATATTAAGGATCCCCCAAACCAACGCGAAATATTCGCAGCGGATTCGTGACGGAAATTCCGCTGCGAAATTCGTAGCGGAATCGGAAGTGGGTCTCATACCATGCAAAGCGATATCGCGTCATTTGCGATTTTCAATAGCAAAAAGGATCAACATTAGTGCTTGAAAGGATAAACAATAGCTTTTTAGAAATGTATTCATCGTCGGATGAAGAAGAAGTACTATTGTTCATTGCAATGGAAGAAGAGAATTTAAGGTCAAATAATTTTAATATCTAAAAATTTAATGTTAACTGTATTACGTATTTTATCTTAGGAAAAAAAGAAAATGGATTCACAAAATTAACCAAGAAAGACAACAATATGGCGAATTCCACACATTAATGCCACAATTAAGAAAAGACGAGAAGAGATTTTACATTTATTTAAGAATGACAATTTCTTGTTTTGATGAGCTTTTACGTCGTATAGGTAATCATATTCGAAAATTAGACACAAATGATCGAGTAGCTATTTCACCTGAAGAGCGATTAGCTATCACATTAAGGTAAGAACAACAATTTTGCGGTCTTCAAAAAGTTCATTTAAAACAAATTTCCTCTTTTCCAAAAAATACAAATTTATTCACCAAATAGTATATATTTATAAGTTATATGGATTAAAATTATTTAGGTAGTCAGATGCTGATGAATCTTTTGAAGTGGGTTGACATCTAAATGCATATGTTTGGTTGGTCAATGTTGTATATATGGGTCCATTTGAGAGGCCTCGGAGCTTATATCCAGTTGTCTATCGAATTCAGCATTGTTAGGAGAAGCTAGAGATGTACTTTCAACTGAAGAGATGGTTCTATAGGTATCTGTACTTGCAGGTCTAGTTTGATACTTACTTGAAGTGCTTTCTTCCAATTGAAGAAGCTCATGCTCCATGATAACTTGCACAACTTTCATTTTAATTTCAATCTGTCTCCTAGCAGAAAAAGTTTTAACTGTAGCTGCGCGAGCCAAAAAAAGTTTGTCAGTTGCATCATGCTCAACTCTTTTTTTGCTGTTAAAATACGTTATCAAATCTTGAGCAGAACTTGATGGCTCAGGTTTTCGTTTTCTATTCTCGTTGCGTTTCAATGGAGTGTTCTCAAGCATAGAAGCATCTCTAGAGGTAGCATTTGATGTAGGTTAGATAAGGTAGCATTTGATGTAGGTGTGACTGGTTTTGCTGAGGTCGATGTTTGTAACTGAATGATATCTGTACTGGATTTTTCAGAATTTTGGCTATGATAATTTGGTCATATTTCTTCAACTTTGGTAGCTTCCTCGTTTTCAGCATGCTCTGATTCTATCTCTTCTGTATATTCTTCTGAGTCAATGTCTTGAACATTGGATGTGGTTTTGGCAAAACTTAAAAATGATCTAAATCCTTCCATTTGATCAGCCCATATCCATTTTTTTGTATTAGTTGCCGCTTGTCCCGTTTTAGTTTTAGTGCTTTTAATATACTTGGCATAAGTATCGCGCAGATTTCTCCACTTTTTTTAATCTCTTCGTCTGAAAAAAAATAACATCTTTGTATTGTTTTAGGTATTTGGTTACCGTAGATCATTTTATCCAATTGGCCATAGTTTTAGAGTTGGTTTTTGAACTGTAAGCGCTATAGTCACAGAAGTTTGCGAAGCTATGTGCGCAAATTTGCAAAATATATATTTACCCGAACCCACTACAGAAATTTGGAAAAAATCTGAGGAAGGCTTTAGAAATTTATGGCAATTTCCAAATTGTATTGGGAGTATAGATGGCAAGCACGTTACGGTCAAATGTGCAAATAAAACTGGATCTAATTATTGGTGCTATTTAAACAAATTTTCACTAGTATTATTGGCAATTGTTGGACCGGATTATAGGTGTACTTCAGTTGATATTGGCGGTTTTGGTAAAAATAGTGCTGGAGGAATTTTTGAAGTTTCCAACATGGGAAGAAGATTCGAAGCAAATAAAATGAATGTACCTGAACCAAAAACACTCCCAGGACAAAATGAACTTTCCCCTCATGTCATAATTGGAGACGAGGCCTTTGCTCTAAAACCATATTTATTGAGGCCATTTCCGTACAAACAAAGTAAAACAGACATTTGTAAGGGAAACTATAATGTAAGACTCTGCCGTGCGAGAAGAGTGGTAGAAAATGGCTGCAAAAAAATGGCGCTTATTCTTCAGACCAATGGAAACGAAAATTGAGACCAGCATTCTTATTGTAAAAACTGCATGTATTTTACATAATTTCTTAAGAACAAAAAAATCTGATGATGGATTTATTGATCTTTTAGATCCAGAAGAACCTGAACTTGGAGCTTTTCAAAATATTGAAATTTATCCAAGAAGATTGGCATTTTCTGTACGAGAAAATTTTGATACATTTTTTAATGCAGGTTTATAATAAGCTTTTTTATAATCAATAAAATAATACAAACTACACGTACAGGTTTTTTTTATATATTCACCCCCCTCCTTATCTTATTATATTTTAAGTTAGAAATTATTTTTTTTTACCAAATTATAGGAAATTAATTATATTTTTTGTTAAAATAAAAAAATAGTATACAGGGTGCAACAAAAAGTTATGGCAAATCAAAGATACTTTTTTTTAATGGAATTATATTATTTCAAATTTCGATTGTACTAAAAATTCTAAGAATATTATATGTATAATGTCCTGTACCTAAAATCAACTGTTTTAAAACTACAGCCAATTAAAAATCGCCATTTTACACACTTTATCTAATTTTGGTGGAAAAACAGTTAAAGATGGACCAAAATAAATTTCACATTCCTATCTTAACTTTTTAAAAGCTAGTTGGTACCATGGTACTAATTTTGGTACAATCATTTATTACTATCAGATAGATCTTGAAAAGTTAAGATAGGAAAGTGAAATTTGTTTTTCTCTATCTCTAATGGTTTTGCCACAATAATTAGATAAAGTGCAAAAATGCCGATTATTTGTAACTTCAAAACAGTTGAAGATAGGTAGTTATAGGACATTATCAATGAAATATTCTTAAAATTTTTGGTAGAAACGGAATATACAATAATATACAGGGTATGCCGTTTAAAAAAATTAAACTTTGGATTTTGGTACTTTTTGACATACCCTGTATAATTGAAAATATTTTTAAAAGAAGCAGATCTCGATTACTAACAACTTTTGTATTTACCTTTTTTTCCTGTCTGCCATAGTATAGCCGCAATCTTACTATTCCATTTCGCTGACTCAACCTGTATGTACTCGTATATTATATACTGTTATTTTAATATTCTTTTCAAAATCCGTATTAAAATATCTATGATGATTTTCTCAATGCAATTGAGTTTCAACTTACCATTTTCGCCTAATTCTTCTTCTATTTTACTCCAAACCTTATCCTTTTTCCTAACATTTTTATAGTCTTCCAGTGGCGGCTCGTGGTTAATTTCATAGGGGGGTCATAGGTGATGTGACCAACATATTGAAATACAGAACGACACTGACCAGTCCCCCGGAGGCCTATTCGGCGTGGGCGGAAATTTTTCGAAAAACCAAGCCCAATTTCTGCCCAGAAGTCGTTAAAATCGCTAAAAACGCAAAATTTGTGGAGTTCTTTACCAAAGCCAGAGAGGCAAACACATTTTTGGGCCACGCTTGTTTTATATAAAAATAATGCTCTCTTAAAAAACAACCACATTTTATTCTTTTTTATACATATTAAATATGACAAACTTAAATTAAATGATAATTAATCTAAATCTTTTTAAAATATAAGTGAAGCCTTCGATCTTCTGTATTTGCAAAGTGATCAATAACCCTTTCATTAAAATTATTAATACTATTCACAAATTGCTTTACTATGCTTAACATAGCTAACGCCGACAATCTCTCCTGTCCCATAGTATTACGCAAAAATGTCTTGATTCTTTTTAATGTAGAAATAGTATATTATATACCGCGGGACTGAAGTAGTACATTTAATCCTGAAGGTAAAGTTTATGGCCCGACCGCAGGGAGGGCCATAATTTACCTGAAGGATTAAATGTACTTCAGTCGCAAGGTATATACGATACTTTTCGTACTTCCGGTATGATTTTATTAATTATTTCAATAATTTCAATCAGTTTTTTCTCTCTTCAACTCATTTAATAAACTGTCTTTTAAATAAGTTACCATAGTAACATTGCGTTGTGACAGTTATAATTTAGAAACATTGTCATTACTAGTGTCATTGTAAATTTGAATATTAACGTTAATTACCATTCTAACTAATTATATTTTTCAATAAAATATCCCTTAAATTCGTTTGTTTGTGATTTAATCGTTCCGGGAGTTTCGTCAATATTTAATCCCGGAGGGATTAAATGTGACACTTTAGTACCTGTCACAAGGGAGTGAAGTTGTCACTTTAGGCCCGGAAGTACGAAAAACATCTTTCGCTTTCTACAGTTGTCATTCGTAATGTACATAAAATAGTCAACAATTTTACAGATTCCGAAAAAGTTTCCGAGAGATTCTTATTAATAAACAATTGCAGCATTGGAACAGCTCCTGAACTCTTATTAAAATCGTCGCGTTCATAAATAACTTGAAGTTCAGTTTTTAGTTTTAAGTAATTAATACTAGAAAAGTTTTCTCTTATTGACTTAAGAATACGATCTGGAAAATTAATTTTATATTGTTCGAACTGGTCGCTGTAAAATAACTGGGCAATCACTAAATGATCACTGCAACTAAAGCGGTGGTTAATCTCAGAAATTATTATGTCGCAAACCTCCAAAGCAACATGGCGCTTTGAGTCTTCATTTTTCCTTGGTCTTTTTGCACCAAGTGTTGAAGAAGATGAAGGTGCTTCGGGAAATATTTCATTTAATAAAATATGGTCTCTGACTTTTTGAATTGCCATTTTAAATTTTTTCACCAATATCACGTCAATACCATGTTTTTGAAGTTGATTAAAAAGAACTTCACAATTAGGCATTATTAAATGGAAAAAATTTAGCCAATAAAGAAAATCCACGCTTTGTAAAAAAGTTTTTAATCCTATTGCTTGATTAATTGTATTTGAGTCTTCTTCAACCTCAATTATCTTTTCTATTGAAGCCAGAATATAGGTAAATGTACTTTAACAAATTCATCGAGAATCGCTGTACGTTTTGGAGATCGACTAAAAAATGTGGAAAATCCCTGTAAATTGGCAAGAAAAACTTTAACGTTTTTATTCTGACTTGCTGCTTTTTGCAGAATTAAATTTAATTGGTGAGCATAACAATTAATAAAATTTGCTTGAGGATATCGTTCTTCAATTTTTTTTTGTACTCCGCCTAATCGACCACTCATAGTAGAAGCTCCGTCATAACTCTGTCCAATTGACTTTTCCGGTATTTTATTAATTTCTAGTACCTCTAATTCTTTGAAAATTATCTCCGATACATGTTCGGCTGTGGTGCCGGTAGGATTTACAAATTTTATAAACCTTTCCTGAACGACACCGGATAAAATGTACCGTATAATAAAAGTCATTTGAGTTCTGTTCGAGCTATCAGTAGTTTCATCCACCTGGACTGCGATATATTCGGCTGACTGAATCTCCAATTTAAGTTGTTCTTGAGCCACCGATAACATTGAATCAAGTAATTCATTTTGTACAGTTTTAGAAGTATCCTTAAAAACCGTAGACTTATCCAAATATTCTTTGAATATTGGATCCAGCTCTGAAAAAAAATTTATAAGTCCACGAAATATTCCCGGGTTTACAGAAGATTCTGTCTCGTCGGGCCCTCGCAAAGCAAATTCAAACGCCCCACAAAATTTCACACAGTCAATTATTTTATTTATAATATATCTGTTTTTCGACACATTTTCATTAAAAATTCTTACCGATTGTCTATAAGCATTGTCTAATTGAGAACGAATATCCACAGTACCGATTGTAGCAAAATTCATGGCACATTTCATATGGTCTGTCGATAAACTATGTTTTTTTATTTTCTCTTTTAAATGTTTTAAGTCTTGAACACCGTTTTTACACCATAAAGAATTATTCGAAAAAAGCAGACAAACGAAACAGTAAAATGCATCACTTACTTCACATCCGCAAATCCAATCAGACAAATCATACATAGACCTGCGAAAATTGCGATGAACTTCTTTATTTTTGTCCTTGCTAGTCTGTTTAATTTTTAAATCTGGAAGAGGACGACCACCTTCCTTTACTTTTAATAGTTTTTCAAAATTTAATAATTCACTTTTCGTTCTCAAATTTTGAACCATTTGCACCACAGACATGATAAAAGGCGTAGAATAAAATTACACCAAATAATTAAAACACAAGCCCTCAAAAAACGAATCAAAATAATAACAATAACAACTTATTACATCAAAACACAAATCTTATTTGACTTCAAAATGATCTCCTTTAAATCAAAATATAGCGCAACCCCTATACTCATCTCTTTTCTAAGCGTGTAATAATCGAACGACGTAAGTCGATTCATCATCGATATTAACCCGGGCTTTTGACCCAAGACATGTAAACTTCGGGCGTGTTTCTTTCACGTTACGAAGGTTGTCAACGTTCGGCAGATTCCGTCCCCATTTAACGCGTTGAGGTCATCGATGGACACCAGCCCGTTTTGCTATTTTGAATTTCGCACAGTTGTAGGTACTCGCTGCGAAGTAACGTTTACACGGTCGTCTTGAAACATTTTAGGTAAATTTTATTTTTTATTTAAGAGAAATACTTAGTATTAGTATTTAATACTATAGTATATGTATATTTTTTTAAATTATTTTTTAATGGGAGGTCATTGACTCAATGACCTAATGGAGGAGCCGCCACTGTAGTCTTCATGAGAAAGGTCATACAAGATCGGGTACTTTAGATCCAATTCAATAATTCGCTACATTTTGATATTTTTCACCATGCGAATTCGGACAAAAACGCATCTGAATTCGAATTAAGTTTTCGTACGAATAAATAAGCAGATAAGTCGCAGCCAAAACGAAGAAATCCGCACGAGTTTGATCTTGTCTGTTTGCCGCAGTGAAAACAATATGTTGCGATTCGCATGCGGAGCGAATATTCGCAACTGTTACGAAATTTCCGCGTTGGTTTGAGGGATCCTTTAAAACGTGAAAAATAGAACCTCTTAATTGTACTGAGTATAAATTATTGTTTGTGGAAAAAAACTGTCAGATGTGGATAAGTAAACACTTTTGCTAAGCTCATCAGAAATTTGTAATTCCTTAACATAAGGAACGATAGAATATAGGTACGAACAGAGGAAGTTGCACATATTAGGTAGCCAACTGAAACCCCAATAAGCCTTCTTGACAAAATATAAAGTTTTAAGTTTACTACTGACCATAATATAAGCAGTAAATTATTTTTAAGATCTACCTCGGATTCAGAAAACACTTTGAAGATTCAGTAAAATCGGGTGTACCTCAAGGAACTACAATATCAGGTCCATTTTTGTACTTATTATTTACAGTACCAAGTATTACAACAATACTAATAGCAATATTGCTTTTAAAATGAATAAAGTGTTATTGTGTCTGATAATGGGAATTCACATCGTGCTATTGCTATCTTAAAACATAAATTATTGAAAGGTTTTGTAAATAAAGTTATAATTTTGATAACTTAGTTTTGTAACAAGACTTGAAAAGATTTTTTTTAACCCTAGAGCGGGCGCGTGAAATATTTGGAAAATAGCAGGCGTGTCCGTCTTCACAGACCGATTTTATAACATATTGTAGTTTTTGAAATTTTTATATTTATATCTTTATTCGGGGATGTAAAATAAAATCACATTTTGTTTTAAAATTAATAGTTTTATTTTTAACATAAAAAAACATGTTTGAAGAAAAACTTTAAACCAAAAATGGCTACTTATAGAAATCATATAATTTTTAAATTATTTTCATAATATTCATTACTAATAATGCCCACGTGTTCTACACATAAAAACAACATTTTTGACAAAAAAGAAACGTGTATTTCGGCTTTTCTTTGTGCTGCATATAGCGCATCGTCCTGTCTGTCCATCCGTTGGAGCATATTGTTGGTGTGTAGTGTCGTGGTTTCCAGATATTTCGCGAAGTCTGTCTCTCAAGTCCTTGGAATGTTCTGCTGGTTTGTGCGAGCCGATAAATGTGGCCGAATCAACTCTGAAGCTAAAAGTTCTCAAAAATGACCATATCGTTTTAGAGGATTTTGGATTATTTGAACTATACCCCACAAGTGAGTTTATGCCAGTAACATTTAGAATTGTTGACTACTACTATGCCATGAGGAATAAATTCAAAATTCATCCTGAGAACCGAGAGGTGAAGATGGCTTCCACTTCCCTCCAATCTAAAATTAATGGGTACATTTTGGCAAACCTTCATCTTCAAAGCGAATCATACCCCAAAACTAAGCTTTTAGTAATACACAGTCTATGTTATGACGTTCTTATAGGGCATGCCATTATGAAACTCCACTCTTCAGTTCGACTCCAATTCGGTGGTTCCAAACCCCCTCTTTCTCTTTGTAATGTCGCTTGTGCCGAAGTTAAACCACCTCGACTATTTGAACACCTAGTTGACGGCTGCCGTCTCGTAGCTACTAAATCTCGCCGTTTTTTCGAAGCTGATGAAATATTCATTATATCTGAAGTCGAGAAACTAGTTCGTGAAGAGATCATAGAGGAGAGTTCATCACCTTGGAGAGCTCAGGTTTTAATAACGAGAAACGAAAATCACAAGAAACGCTTAGTAATAGATTACTCTCAGACTATTAACAAATTCACTTTACTAGACGCCTATCCTTTACCAAATATTGAAATGTTAAACTCAACTATAGCAAATTACGATGTATTCAGCACGATTGACTTGAGTAATGCATACCATCAGATACCGATACTAGACTCGGTAAAACAGTATACGGCTTTTGAAGCCAATGGAACTCTTTACCAATTTCGTCGCATTACTTTCGGGGTAACAAATGGAGTAGCCTGTTTTCAGAAGACCATTGACAATATTATAAGGAAATAATGTCTTTATGGAGTATATGCATATCTTGATGACGTTACGATCGGTGGATGGGGGCAAGATGATCACGATAGGAACCTTGAACGATTTCTAAGTGCAACAAAGAAACATAATTTAACGTTGAATCTAGATAAATGCAGATTCTCTCAAAATACAATAACTCTCCTTGGGTATCAAATTTCTAACAAGTGTATGCGTCCAGACCCAGATACATTCAAACCATTACAGGGACTGCCTCTTCCTTCTGACGCTTCAGCCATGAAACGCGCACTAGGGATGTTCTCTCATTACTCAAAATGGGTCCCAAGATATTCCGACAAGATAAGGAGTTTGGTTAACTGCAAATCTTTCCCTATTCTACCGGACTCGCCTGTAGCTGGAAATTTTCGGATAATTAAAGAAGACATAGCCAAGTCATTACTCACGACAATTCCAGATGATCACCACTTACAGTTGAAACCGACGCATCGGGCATTGCTGTAGCGGCTACTCTTAGTCAGAATGGGCGCCCCGTTGCGTTTTTTTTCAAAAACCTTATCCGATAACGAAAAACGGCATTCTGCTATAGAGAGAGAGGCATTAGTGATTGTTCTATCGTTGAGTAAGTGGCGTCATCTCTTACTAGGTAGACACTTTCAGCTGCTCATGGACCAAGAAGCTCTGTCGTATATCTTCAATTCCCGACTTAGAAGCAAAATAAAGAATGACCAGATCCACCGCTAGCGTCTTGAATTATCTCCCTACTCCAACGACATTCAGTATAGGCCTGGTGTTGAAAATCATTCAGCCGACGCTCTTTCACGCGTCTGCGGTTCCTTACACATTCGGGACAAACTTTATGAGCTCCATAAAATACTGTGCCACCCTGGTATTACAAGGATGTACCATTGGGTTAAAAGCAAAAATTTACCTTACGGAATAGATGAAATTAAAAAGATCAGTGCTGCCTGCCCTACTTGCGCTGCTGTCAAATCAAGGTTCTACAGAAATAACAACCAGCATATGATTAAAGCAACATCGCCGTTTGAAAGGCTTAGTATGGACTTCAAGGGCGCTTTACCTTCTAACAGCCACAATCGGTATTTACTCAACACTGTCGACAAATACTCTCGTTTCCCTTTCTCGTTCCCTTGCATGGACATGACTTATGAAACTGCAATACGGTGCCTGAATGACATATTTTCGATGTTTGGAATGCCTAGCTACATACATTCAGATCGGGGAGCTTCATTTATTTCAAAGGAAATGATTTCATTCTTCTATAAACGTGGCGTTGCCACCAGCATGACCACACTATATAACCCAGCCGGAAATTGTCTGGTTGAACGATACAACGGGATCATTTGGAAACCGATACATCTGGCTCTGAAAACCAAAAACTTGCAAATTTGCCATTGGGAAAGCGTTCTACCGGAAGCTTTGCACTCAATAAGATCATTGATGAACACTAGTACAAATTGTACTCCACTCGAGCGTTTCTTCATTCATACGAGACGATCCCCTAATGGCACGACTCTTCCAGCCTGGTTACTTCAACCTTGGCCTCTCCTTGTCCGGCGAAACAACAGAACCAGTAACCAGTGACCCCATTGTGGATGAAGCCGAGTTGATCGAGGCCAATCCTCAATATGCCCATGTCCGATTCGATGACGGACGTGAATCTACAGTCTCTCTCAAACAACTGGCCCCTAGTGGAGACTTGAATTTGGAACGCCCGGATCCAATGGACCTACCACCTTTTCCGCCCCTTGCACAGGCCTTTCAGCCACCTGTTCCTCTTTGTTCGCCTGCCCCTTTCTGGGGCCTTCCAGGTCAGATATTCAAGATCCTCCAACCTCAGGTCAAGAAGAAACGCATGAAGATCGACCTAGAAGAAACAGATGACCTCCATAGCATCTTGATGACTATGTCTCCAATGGACTCTTCTCCTGCGAGGGAGAATGAGGTAATTTCAGGTTCACATTGCCTTGACAACCATTGACGTTATGTGTTTAATGGTAATGTCACAGTTTTGTTAAATAAAGCCTTTATCTTTCGATATCTAAGGGTTATTATTTTACGACAACGATATCCTCCAAATTATCTTCTACTTGCATATTTTTAAATTTTTTATTATAAACTGAATAATAAACAATAAGCTAACCTAAAATTTTATGATGCATTTTCCTCTTTCCTCGTCTTATTATTTTTGCGCATTCTTTTTAGGATTTCCTGCTCACTTTAGTCACCCGCTCAGTTGAAAATTATCTCAACAGAGCTGAACAGAATGATGTAAAAAGAACACAACTATTATATTACTCTAAGGTTTTGATAAACATTTCAGATCTACCAAGTATTTATTTATGGTGGAGGACAAAAAACCAAAGTACGAAATTATTTTATATACTTTTTATTGACATTTAATTTACATCGACAATTATATATATATTACCTCTAAATAAAATTTAGCAATATTGCCCAAATTTGTAAACATATATTTTTATAATAAGTATATAATAATATTTAATTTTATTTTTATTGTCTACGAATTATACATTTATTGTCTTAGTTTATATGTCGAAAACGTTAGTATTGTCCCACACAGCGCTTTTTTTCGTAAATATTTCCAGCCCAAAATTTTCAAAGCTATTTCTACATCTTAAATACGAATAAAATATATAAATTGGCCTTAAACTATTCTAATAAGAGTCAGTGGTAACTGGTAGGGGTGAGAAACTCCAAATTATATTGTATTCAGGAGTATGTTTATGTTATATAAATTAAGAACATAATAGAATTATTATTTATCAAAAAATTGTTTTTTATTTATTTATTTACACGAATTGTTGGTTGTCAATTTTTTTGTTCTTCTGAACCTATTACTTTAATTTATCGACCCAGACGAGTTACCACTGGAGATATATGTATGATGATGATATTCTTGATTGGAGTAATTGTACTTAGTAAATATAACAGTTTAGTGAAACAGAAAAATAGCATTCTTTACAATATATACCTTAAATTGGTAAATAAGTATTATAAATAGGTTATTTACCGATTAAAATATGCTCGTTAGAATATGATACTTTTCAAATTTCAACATACTGTTTTATAGTTGATAGATAAATTCTTGATATGAATAAATTTAACACACAAAGAAATCGAAAAATATACATTTTTTACTGCGATTCGAGCTTCACGAGACAACCTAACAACGTATAATTTGGTCATAATCTAACCTAACTTTTGACTTGTACGAATTTACCGATATATTACTGAATCAGATTCGAACATTCCTTTGGCAAACAATTTAATCGTTAGATTTATACCAGTAAATAAAATAATTTATTCTTATGATCTAGCCGAAGGAAGTGTTTTATTTTTTTTACATTACGTCATATACATAAAATCAAAAATTAGATTATAGGTTATAATATACGTGAATATATTAATAGGTATTAGGCTGGATCCACATGCATCCGTGATCACGGACGTACGTGTGTGTTTTACGGATAGCCGAAAATATGATCATCCACATGGGTCAATCCGTTTACGCGTTCGTTTATGGTACCTAACGTCAAAACAACCTCAAAATATTTTTGTCATCACCGTATGAACGATACACCGATCTTATTAAATTATGAGTGTTTGTCGTGATAGTGTAAATAATTGGACTTTAATGATTTCCTGTTTAAACAGACAATTAGGCTCCTCTCTGGGCACAAAGTAATTTAAAGAAAAAATACATATAACATACCTATAATGCATCTGCAAAACAAAAGGACTATTAACACAAAACAGGAATGTGGATAAGACAAAATAAGTAAAAAAAACTAAAATATGGATGAGGGAATATACCCTTATTTGAGAGTTGCAGGAGACCGAGCCCATTAAGTTCTTTAATTATTTTAGGATAAGCAACACTTTAATGAGTTACATATTAAAGTAGTCGATGAATCACCACAAAAAGGCAAACAAAATAACCAACCTCAATCACGCATGAAAAGTTAAAATTAACCAACTTCAATCCGTTGTGACCTTGAAACATGCGTGATTTTGTTCCCTACAATTTTATTGGTTGATATTGATCACGTGGTGTACAACGGATACGTATCACGGATGCATGTGGATCCAGCCTTAGACTCAGTTTCACGAGAGGAAAAGCCACCTGAAGTTGGAACATTGACAATCGCAAAAACTAAATTATGTCTTATTTACGTCGCATATCGCATAGTAACGATCAATGGCGTGTAGAACGAAGATTTATGCCAATTGGTCCACTTCAGGAGGACTTTTTCTCTCGTGAAATGGAGTCTAAGACCTATAATGATATATTTGATATGCCTTCTATAAAATTACTCAGAATTCAGATGTGGACAAACATTTTACAATTTCCTTGTAGGATATGTTATTAGAACGCATGATGGAAATGAATTTTTACAAATACTTTGATTTGAACCAATAAAAGTCGATAAAAAATAATATCGAGCTGGACCAATTACAAACAATAAAATAGTTTGTGTTCAAATCAAAATTCAGTCTCAGATAAAGGAACCACGATTAATAAGTTAACATAGAATTTGTATTTTTCGATAATTATTTTTTATTAAAGTTTTCTTTAATATAGGTAACTAGAAAATAATCATATTTTATGCCCAAACATATTTGTGGCAAGAATTTTTAAATAATTATATAATTGTTTCACTTGAATAATTGTGAGTAAATGTTAGTAAAAATATAATAAAATAATACATTGCACCTAATAGTTTTCTGTAATTCTTCGTCCTCACATTCAATAATTAAAATAATCTAATATTGAACACGACAAAATAAAACTACTCACAAAAACACATTCAACAACCGTTTTTAACTGTTAAGTTATATTTTTGTAGTACTCATGAATTAAATATATATATTTGTTTAAGCAGGAATATATATTATTAGTTTTCTTTTAAGTTGTTCTCAACACAATAGGGTGTTCATTTTCTAGATCATTAGTTCCCAACCTTTTTCAGCTGGCGTAACTTTCCTTATTGGAATACCTTCACGGTCCATAAAACCTTATTTTTATCGTCTTAGGTTAGAAGCCAAGGCTTCGAGATGATCAAAGATCATTTTTGAAGTTTCTTTATTTACTTTAAGACCATTCTCGTCTAAAAAATTGT
This sequence comes from Galeruca laticollis, assembly GCA_963921935.1. Classification (NCBI taxonomy): domain Eukaryota; kingdom Metazoa; phylum Arthropoda; class Insecta; order Coleoptera; family Chrysomelidae; genus Galeruca; species Galeruca laticollis. The sequence continues at coordinate 80,070,702 of OY998176.1, forward strand.
TCAGAAGTCGGAATCGATCAAAGATATTTTTCTGAACTTTATCAGACCACCGTTGTATCTTTTTAATAGTAGCACCAACTTTGTCTCGCACAAAGAATTTGTGGACATATTTACCTTGTAAGGTCAAATTAAGAGTATTTAGAGAACTGAAAATATCAGCTAAGTAAGCCAGCTGTATTAGCCAAATCTCAGCATTAAGGCAGTTGTCTAAAAAGACTTGAGCATCTGCTTACAATTGCGATAAGAACAAACGTACCTTATCACGACGTTCAAACAACCCGGCCAGTTCTTTTCCTCTGGATAGCCAACGGACTTCACAATGCAGGAGTAGTTGTGTATGCTCACTACCCATTTCACCGCCCAACACAGCAAAAACTCTCGAATTTTTAGATTGGGACTTTATTAAATTTTCGATTTTAACAAAATCATCAAGTTTGTCCTTAAGGTTTTCTTTCACCGCTAAGCCTCTGTGTGAATACTGCAGTGAACCCATTTAACTAATGGAGAAACTGCCTTAATTATTGCTGTTATACCTAAGTATTTGACAGACATAGTACGGGCTCCATCGGTTGTTACTCCGACACACTTAGTCCAGTCAGTTTCGTTTTCTTTTATAAAACCAACCAAACAGTTGAAAACATCAGCCCCATTCGTACTAGTAGGTAAAGATCTGCAAAACAACATTTCTTATTCTACTGATTTATTGGTCTCAAATCTTATAAAAGCTAATAAATTGGCCATATCAGCTATATCAGTGCTTTCATCCAATTCTAAGAAGTAAAAGTCACTTCGTTTGAAAGCAAAAATAAGTTGCTGTTTTATGAGTATATTGTCAGATATTTCTTATACTTCTTCTTTTAACAGTGATATTTGATAGTGGTATTTCCTCTATTCCTTTCGTTGCTTTTTTGTTAAACAAAGAGGCAGAAATAAGTTTAGCAGCTGGCAAAATGATATTCTCGTCTGCTGTATGAGGTGCAGCTTTTGGCAATCAAAAATGACAATTGGTAGGAAACAATTGCAACCATTTTATTTTCACGTCCTGTTTAAACATTTTACATACTGATCCTAGTCGATAACAAATCTCTATTTTTATTAAAAAAAATATTGGTTTACTAACGCATTCTAGGTGTTTGGTTGAAATGTGTCTTTCTAGATTGGAAGGTCTCAAGCTTTGATTTGCCTATATTTCAAAGCAAATTACACATTGAGGTGGCAGTTCTTCCTCTGTGCCTGTGCCTATGTAAACCCATATTTTATATATTCGGTACTATATTTTCTAAGAAAGTTTCTCATTTTTTTTGCATTCACCTGTACTTTACCATTTTCAGAAATTATTAGGTCAGTATTTGGTGGGCTAGGCTCGCCTTCATCAACAGTTACTTTCTAAATTGTCCTTTTACTAAAAGATCCTGTTTTTAACCACTTGTCCATATTCAAAACTTTAATCACAAAGCGAAAGTTCAAACCTAACACAAAAGCGTTGTGCAACTCAAAACTCAATGCACGATGTCCAAAGTAAGACCTAGTGATTGAGGTTAGGTTAATAAATAGTAGTGCACACGTGGCGCGACCTTCAACAGTGTAGCGGTAGAGTGGGAGGGGGCGTTGCCAGAGTATGTTCCACCTGCATCGGAGGAGTAGTGGTTCTGTTAACTACCCCAGATGCCAAAAATATTTTTTTATCTTTTTGGATGATTTATTCGATGGTTTTTGATAGTTTAACGGCCGGTTGTACCAAAACTAGTTAACCATCGGATCAACTGAACACTCGGTCAACACTGAACGTCGTTCAAAGAAAATGCTGTTGTGTCACACCAAGTACGGTTGTTGGTTGGCAAACATGATTAGTCAAAGTGACTAACTTCATTCCTTTCTATTTAATGTTTTATGATGTTAAATCTTACACGTTTCGTCAATATTTGCGTTTCGTTCTTTTATATGGTCTTGGGTTTGTGCTATTGTTTAATAACTATATCAAACTATTTAAAAACATGAGTACCATAGTAGAAAAAGTACAGAAGTTTGCTATAAGCAGTTGAGGGTTGTAAAAAAGTATAAACAGCCCTTATAATGTAAAAAGTCCAACGGAAAAAGAAAGAAGATAAAAAATGATGCTTCTGTAGAAGTAGCTCAAGAATTTCACAATGCTGGATTCCTAAAAATTGTTTTAATGAAACCTATTGTACCAAGAACTATTTTGTACACTATTGAGCAAAAAACAAAATTTTTATAAAATACTCAATTGCCAAATTAGTCATTTCTGAACTCCTAATCACAACTGACATACTTATTTGTATTTGCAGTAATTGCAACATGTAATTCATCAACTAAAAAGTGAACAGTTCGTTTTGACATTCGAAACCGGCTTTTAAAATCTGCCATTCCATATTTCAAAATGATCTAATCTAATCTTGGGTTATCGACTTGTTATGAATGAAGGAATAGATACATTTTTTTTTAAATTTGAGTTTCTCAGTAGTGAAATTCTTGTTTACTTTTCACTCCTACCCAAAATATTAGGTTATATTTCCAAGGTCAATTATTGGATCGGTCAAACACGATGGTTCATGTGAACCGACTTTTGATCTATAGTTCAGGACTGATCCAGATTGATACAACGCATCTAAAACCATGTAAACCTTGAACTGCTGTTGAACTTCGTTGGTACAAAACTCGCCGAAGTATCGAGTCGCAACCCAACTGCAACCCTTCCGCGACCCACCGGTTGGGAACCGCTGTTCTAGATGGTAAGAGTATGCTTCGTTTTTTGTGATTGTTGAGAGCCGTTGTATATTCGTTTTGTCGTATTTATATTTTTAGTAATTGATTAGTTTCTTCCATTGTCCCATTATACTCTTGGGCTATGATTAGGATAAGTTATAAGGAACTTCATATATCACATTACTTTTCTTCTTCATTTTTAAACACCTTTTTGATTTGTTTTGGTAGTCTGAAAATGTATTTTGCTTTGACTGAGTTTATGGTTTTGCTTATTATGCCCTGTTTTATAAAGTAGAGTTACATGAGGGTTAACTCTCGGGTTAAAATGCAAAGATCATATCAAATAGATAATATCTTCCTCATCATCTGTTAGGAAGTCATAAAAAATTTCAAATATATTTCTCACTTCATCCATATCTATTTAATTTTGGATAATATACGCTTTATTACTTTTTAAATTAATCAATAAAAAACAGTGCAAAATAATTTTTGACCACAGAAATATAATATATATCATGTGAATTCAGTGTACCAAACCCTGCGTATATTTCCAATCGAATTGTGTTATATACAGTGGAGCCTGAAATGTTAATTTTATTGTCTTACTTTGTTTATATGGCAAATCTTAATTTTGTGTGGCATTTATATACAGGTGGATTGTTATATAGTTCACTTTGCTATTATGTTATTTGTTTATTGTCACTGTCAAGTTGAAAGTTGATTAAAGCCTCAATTCAGTTTAGATTTATTATTACAATTTAATCAACTTTATTTTCTTCTACAACATCAAATGGATAAGCTACTCAGACCTGAAAAGTTAGAAGTCGAACCCTGTTCAAGCGATGCACCTCAACAGTGGACCCATTGGATTCGCTCTTTCGAAAATTTCATCGAAGCCCTACCATTTATGGATATATTAGCGATTGTAGTACATACGAAAAAGCGATCGACATCTTGAAAAATATTTATGTCAAACCAAAGAATGAAATATTTGCCAGACACTCCCTTTCAACGAGACGATAACAAACTAGTGAATCCATTGATCAATATTTTTAAGTTTTGAAGCAAATGAGTAAAGAGTGTAATTTCTAAGCAGTATCTGCTGATGAGCACAGGGATGAATTTATCCGAGATTTATTCATCAGTGGTCTTATATCATCACAAATTAGACAAAGACTACTTGGAAATAATACACTAATCTTGGAAAAAGCTTTTGACAATGCACTGGAAATGGCTCAATTTCATTCTGAGGCGTATGTATCACCATTTGGATCGTTCAATGCTGCTGTTCCTGCTAACAAAAACAACGACCAATCTCAAAAATTTACAGAAAATTCAGTTTCGCCAACAACGTCTGCTGCTTCTTCCAAATGCTACTTTTGTGGATATGATTATCACCTTCGTAGTACGTGTCCAGCTACAAATTCCAACTGTCATGCATGTGACAAGATAGGTCATTTCACAAAAGTCTGCAAATCCCGAGGAAGCTCAATGAAATATACCAAACAGACATTCATCTCTGGAAAAAGAAGCATACGCTATAGTTGAAGCACTCAAGAAGTGGAGACACTTCCTAATTAGACGACATTTCAAACTCATAACAGACCAAAGATCAGTGTCTTTCATGTTTGATCATAAAGTTTCAAGTAAAATGAAAAATGAAAAGATTATGCGATGGCGCCTAGAATTATCCTGTTTCAGTTACGACATCATTTATAAACCTGGGCTAGAAAATACAGTAGCTGATACTTTTTCAAGAATCACTTCAGGTATATCAAGAGAACAAAGTGATAAAACTTTATATAACTTACATACCTCCTTATGTCATCCCGGAGTGACTCTGTTGTATCATTGGATTCGATGTAAAAATCTACCTTTTTCTTTGGATGATATTCGAAAAATTACCGCATTGTGCCCAGTTTGCGCCGAAATCAAGCCAAGATTTCATAAAAGCCAGGGAACTCTAATAAAATCGACATCTCCATTTGAGAGGCTCAACATTGATTTTAAAGGACCCCTACCATCAACAACTAACAACAAGTATATTTTAACTGTTGTCGATGAATATTCACGATTCCCTTTTGCTTTTGCATGTCCAGACACAACTTCCGCAACCGTCATCTGGTGCTTGAAACAACTTTTTGCAATCTTTGGAATGCCTACGTATATACATTCTGACCAAGGAAACTCGCTGATATCCCATGAGATGAAAGAATATTTGCAAACAAACGGTATTGCTTCAAATCGTACAACTGCGTATAATCCTCAAGGAAATGGACAATGCGAGAGATATAATGGTATAATATGGAAAACCATTCAGTTGGCACTGAAATCTAAGAACCTGAATATAGATAAATGGAATTCAGTTTTGCAAGAAGCCCTGCATTCAATAAGGCCTCTTCTATGTACGGAAACTAATTGTTCTCCTCATGAGAGAATGTTTATTCATCCACGAAGATCGCAAAATGGATTATCAATTCCAACATGGCTATCTACTCCTGGCACTGTATTCTTAAGAAGGCACGCTAGAGCGAATAAATACGAACCTTCAGTGGAAGAAGTGGAACTGGTCGAAGTAAACCCAGATTATGCTCACGAACGGTTTTCTACTCGACATCTGGCACCTCGAGGAGATACATCATTGCTGAAGGAAACCAGTACAAATCTGGATCAAGAAAATTTGGTTTCAGGTTCAACTGATAGTTCGGTGATATTACAGAAAGGCTCAGACAAGGAAGAAGCAATCCCAATGTTCAATTTGATCAAGTGAAAGAGATTTTGCCTCGTCGTTCAGAACGAAATAGAAACCCTCCAAAGCATTTTGAAGATTTCATAAGAAACTGAAGAGGGGAAGAATGTTATATAGTTCACTTTGCTATTATGTTATTTGTTTATTGTCACTGTCAAGTTGAAAATTGATTAAAGCCTCAATTGAGTTTAGGTTTATTATTACAAGGATACATGTACATATACTTTTGTTTTATACCCATTTGTTAATCGTTTAGATGCATTTTAAAATCACTATCTAGTAGAAACAAACAAAAATAATGTGATACAGTATTTTCAAAAGATTTTCTGCATTTTAAATTATCAGTAACTGCACTCATATATTGTTTTTGATGAGTAGTTTTATCTTTTTTTGTTTTAAGTGCGTGAATTGATATATTCTAATATTTTACTTACAGAATGTAAAAATATGTTTGAAAAAGATCGAAACGTCTAGAAAACTGGAATATCTAAAGCCTAAGATACTTTTATTGTCGACAATACGATGTCTCTACCTTAGACTTAGATAAACATTAAGTAAAAGTAAAAGAAGAAGCCTCCTGCATTTTCCAGAGGAGTAAAAAGGTAATCATTTTTAACAGTACTATTTTAAAAGAATACACCCTGATTTTTGTAATGTCTTATCACGTGGTTCGTATTAACTAAATACAGTCTATCAACTATTTACTGTTATTTGATATTATTAATATTTGGTCGTAAGGGGATGGTAGAAAACTCTTCTGATAAAACCGTTTTCATCTGGCAATCGATGTAGTCTTCTATTGGGCCTTAATAGTACCGGCGTGTCGTTGGGGTTGCCGTTGATTTCGGTTTCCCCATCTGGGGAAGTCTCCCTATAAAAACCAGTAAATAATTTAGCAGTTTTCTTTAATGCATGTTATAATTTTACAATCAACATTATTTCATATCTTTTATTGACGATTGACTAATTCGCCGAGACCGTACCAACGTGGCCAAATGTCCGTTGCTGCGGGAAAATTTAAAATTCTACCTTAAACATCGGAAGCATTGAATTAATATTCTTAATATACGTAATATATTAAATAATTTTAGATCGGCTACAGTACACATGATATGAATCATTTACAGATTACATACATAAATTTATTTTTTATAATAGGCACTGGTGATCATTTGATTGCAAAACTGTTATATGTTCCAAGTTTTCGCAGATGGTTAAGGTTTCTTGCACAGAAGCTGTCTTCAAAATGTCGTGAAGAAGTTTGCACCTCATGTGGTGTTTGCATTCATATGTACCTATTCATTCATTCATTCATTCATTCATTCATTCATTCATTTTTGAACAAACATCCCAGCAAACATGAATGAGCGGTAAATAGACGGGCCATATCTGTTAACTGGCTGAACATACGCATATTTATGGTGGATGTTTGTAATTTAGCCACAAATTACCCGTTGAAAATTTGCGATAGTCGCGCCGATGTTGTTTTGACACAGTATGCATGCCGGTATGCGATCTGTAATGAAAATAAAACATTGGCATTACTGAATATCACCTTGGCAGTTGGCACTACTGCTGATTTGTTAGCCTTTGTGTTGAACACGTGTTGAAAATCAACCTAACCTAGTTGTGTTGTGTTGTGGTCATTACTAACTAATCACTGTAGCGACAATTTTATTAGATTTGTGTGTTGTATCCAATCTATTCGGAGCAAAGGAACGAGCAGATATGTCCGGAAATACAGAAAAGTAAGTACATACATCATTTGTTGCATCATATACCATCATAATATATGTTTCCTCTAGAAAACCCCTGCATAATATCTCAAAGAGCACTCGTCAAAAACAGCGTCTTGCGAAAAATGCTGTTAAGGATATAAGTCTCCACTGTAGAGGCTGAGGTTATAATAGACAATATATATCGTAGAAGTAATAATCTTTGTGTTGATAGTGAGTCCGGACCCTTTAAAGCTATTGGTGAACATATTTTTATCTATATATATATATATATATATATATATATATATATATATATATATATATATATATATATATATATAATAGAAAATATCACGGGGATTGCAGCCCAAATAATGTTAAAAATTCTTGTTATACGAAACCGAGCGCTTTCGAAAGACTTTTTCTTTCTTTTTCAAGGTTGTATGGTAGAATTATTGGAAATCAAAGAAAACAGGATACATAGCAATCACTTCTAACTACAATTAAAATCAAAACCAATGCCTCAACATTGAAATAAAATACAATAAGAAAAACGAAAAATTGAATTTAAATTGAACATGGAAATTGATACTTAGCTTGAATCCCTCCTGAAGGAACACATTTTGGTTTTAAAATTTACCACCACCACATTTTAAAAGAGAATATTAGACACTAATTCGGTTGTTTCAAGTGTATCTAGTTTTTGGATAGAAAGTAACGTTTTTTAATTTACAATACCTGATTACAGTCGTATTCTCTTCAAGCGAGTTTGTTTTATTTTATGTCTATATACCAGGGTAGTTGAAAATTTATGAGAGTGATACCAAATGTTGCACCAATCTTAGCAATGAGATTAATATTTAAATTTTTTATATATACATATATATATATATATATATATATATTTATATATTTATATATATATATATATATATATATATATATTTTATATGGAATATTTTTTTATTTTTCATTATATTTCTTCGTTTTACTCATCATGTTTCATTGTTAAACCTATAAGTATATATATATATATATATATATATATATATATATATATATATATATATATATATATTGAACTTTGTTTTGAATTATTTACTTACTTTTATTATGCAATTTAAATGTAGATGTTTATAATTCATAATTTTTTTGTTTAGTTTGGCTAGCTCAGTTTGTTATTAATATTTGTTTGGTAATTTATTTTAATTTGATTGTTCGGGAGCATGAAATCCTTTTTCTCTTTGAGTCCTGGCTTATTATATTGTTGTAATTGTTTAAATAAAAAGAAAACACATTATTTGAAATAGATTTAATTTTCAATGCAATATTTTATATTTAATAAAAATAATATGCGACGCCAATGGTTATATTGTATCTACTTATTTATTTTAATAATTTCATCAATACGCATGCGTGAAAAACTAGTCATGCGCTTTAGCATAAAACGAACAATTCTTATACGTACGAAGCATCTATTCATATTATACAAAGTTTGATGAAGATGCAAACAAGTGAATGGTTCAAACACATAAAAGAATTTATATATAAATCATAGTTATATATGATACAAATTGCTGTGGAAAGAAAATTGTTATATACATAGATAGAAAAATAGAAATTATATACAGATGGAAATAGTTATTACATTATGAAATTTCAATCACCAGATTTATGCGATTACAAAATGGCGTAAGTAAATATTTTAATTTATTGAAAATTCGGCCTTTTATTAAATTTAACGATTTTTGCAATGAATTCACTATACAAAGTCTGTTTCTTTCTTTTTTAGATCGATCATATTTGCAAAAGTTTATCAATTTATGAAATTAAGTACTTAATTGAGTATTTTGAGTTTTTACACTGATTATTGGCCAATAATGATTTAAAAACACTGACCTGTTGCTCTTGAATTGGGATGAAAGTCTCTGGATCCCAGGAACACTCCGCTGAAGCTCCAAAAAACCAAAATTGATGAAACTTTCATAGATTCTTGCCGAAAAAACTTGATACAATTGACTGTGAGTATTACTAAGATTATATTTAATAGTACTTTATAGGTTTAAATGTCTTAAACCGGGAATTTCTTGAAATTTCAGGAACACCATCACACACACTCCTCGCTTCTTGACACCAGCTTCCCTTCTTTTTTAAGCGTCCCTCGATTCTCTACTTTTTTCAACAAACAGTCTTTTGTTCTTTTTCAGGTCACTATTTCAAAGTTTATTTGTTGATTCACAATTTGTTCTGTCATATTTTATAACCAATAAAATATTGTCTTTTGCAATCAGATTAATTGAAACTTCTCTCACTTATTAAAAAATTTCATACATACACTCTTTTACATTATTAGTTCATTTATAGAGTTCCTATGAGTTTTTTCATCATACAAATAAATTAAAATTGGTTATACATAGATACATTTACATGGTACAACATTCAATATTGTTACTGATAGTATATCCTTGTTACACTCATATTAATTATAAATATAAATTCTCTTATGTTATTTGTCTAAACTCTTTGCATTATATTATTTATAATAAACTTTAACAAATTACTATTTATTGATTCAATGTTTATTTTATTTACCATATATCATTTGTCATTATTTGTTTATCTATGAAAATCTATTGAATTCTATTCTATTCAATATTTGTATTTGTTTTTATTCTTAAATTAATGATTATAATGAATTATCTATAATAATATTTGTATTCTAATGTAACTACTTATATCTAAAATTCTCTTGACTTGACTATATAATTATATCTTTTTAGGTGAACAGCTGGTTATGGTATGGAAATTATTCTTCGTCTTAGGCAACTTTATTTACATCATTACATTGGTTAGGCAATCTCTATATTTTGTATTATTATTGAGGTAATTCCTTTTTTATTATATTGTTATAAGCTATTATTTAATATATCTTCATTTGATATGTTGTTTAAATTAAGAAAAGTGTTTCCTTTTTACCTGTTCTCTTAAATTATATTATTTTCATATATTTTAATACTAGCAACATATTTTTATAATACTAATTCTCTTATTATCTATGATATCTGGTTCAATATATATATATATATATATATATATATATATATATATATATATATATATAGCCTGTAATTTGCATAAATCATTGATTAAGCCACAACAGTGGGATGCCGGCGGTTGATTAGTAGGATACCCGCAATCGAGCCATAATCTATACAATGCAATATCAATTCATCCTAACTTAGTCAATCCGCCAAAGTCCCACTATGTAACGAAGCGGGTGGTAGTCTGGAGGCCTACTGGTAGCCATCGCGACACGGGCTAGCCGGGCCGACGACGTATCATGATTGTGGCCTACTTATGTTGTCCGTCGGTTGTTTTTAAAGTGCCTGTAGAGGCCCACGTGTAACATGTTTGCTGGGATAATCATGTGCACTCATATCTACATCATTTTGTAAGAACAAAATATGGAGCAAACAAATAATAACGTTTTACTATCCAATTCTTTCGAACCATATACCATTGCTAGGATAAGAGAGACCTGTTTACAAAACTAAGAAAAATTTAATTTTGATGAACTGGATAACTCTACAATTGGTAAAATGATTAAAAAAATGAATTGAATTGCAAGATAAATCTTATGAACGGATAATTGACCAGCAGTTATCATTTCAATCTACGAAAAGAAAACACACCGTTAATACAGTGATAAAGAAAGCTTGTGTGCAAGAAACTTTAAACATCTGCGAAAACTTAGAACATAGAACCAATAGGTATAGCTTTATAGGGATCCAGACGGAACTATATAGGCAGCACTTATGCCGAAAGTAGAGCGCCCTGGTGTTAAATAAGAAAAACATTGTGATGTAAACAGTATAATAAACAACCTACAAAATGCAAAAAATGAATAGATCTTTTTATTTTCTTTGCCAGGAAAAATTGTTGGTATGTAATATGGGTCTAGGGGATTATCTGATTTTTGATTATTGACAAAATGAGCACTGTAAATTCTAGTATTTTTATTTGGTTCCTAATCCTCCCGATGTTTTCTGAAAGGTAATTAAAAAACTTGAAGTGATTCGTCTTGTACAAATGTTTCCTTTCTTCCCCTTAATAGTATTTAATTATTTGAACTTATTATATAATATTGAAGTCAGCAAACACATAACTAGTTTTTTATTTTATATAATCAATGAAATCGTACAAAAAACAACATTTTATTCTCTCGGTAATAATGTTGTATTTATGTAAAAAGAAAGTTTAGAACTTTTTTAATAGCTGTCAATTGTAGTATCATACTGATTATACACAAAATAATAGTTAACAAAATGCTTTAATTAGAACATATTAATTACATATGGGTTTTTACTGCATTTATTCATTTTTGACGTTTCAAGGTTATCCACGCAGTGTTCAATGAATTTTCGGCGAAACTATAAAATTTCAACTGCGTAGTATTTTTATACAGCATATTTGAACAGCCATGAATACAGCAAGATACTTTTGATGACGACATCACAAATATTTAATATCAGTTTTAAAAAATGAACATTTAAAAACGCTGATTATACAAAACTACTAATACTACTAATAGTGTTTACATCACATTGTGTGTGTTTTTTCACGGCAGATGGCATAAACGTCATCTTTCTCGGTCCCTATTGCTTGTGAAGCAGTATAATAAAAAATAAATATATGTATGTAATCTGTAAATGATTCACATCATGTGCACTGAAGCCGATTTAAAATTATTTAATATATTACATCTATTAAGTATATACATAATTCAATGCGTGCGATGTTCAGAGAAGCATTTTAAATTTTCCCATGGCAACGAACATTTGGTAACGTTGTTACGATCTCGGCGAATAAGTCAATCGTTATGCAGGACTTGTGAACTTTGGCGCATGACAGCTTGTGACAGATGACACATAACGTCACGTGCCACCACCCATTTTGTCAAATAAAAAGTAAATACGTAAATCTTAGGTTAGATTGACCTAACCTAAGTTAACCAATCAATCATTCGACTCTAGTAGCTACCGTGCAACTATTCTACACTAATGCTACGCCGAACAACTCTACTCTAAACATTCCTACAATATAATGAACAGTTTTTGACGGAAAATAACCTGCAAGTGTTGCTCTCGCTTGCGGATCGACCGGATCTATTAAATCTCCTAATATGGCGAAAAGATGGCAGCCAACCTAATCGTGCCAAAGACCCTATATGACGTTTATCCGGATTCAAATATTGTGAGCTCATTGACGATGATGCGGACGATGGTCGGAACCATCCGGTCTTCGCTACCGATCCTAATAAAGAAGAGTCAATTATATTTAAATTTTTTTGGCATATTTCCACACAATTGTTGTGAAAAATCAGTTTATTCTTAAAAGAACATTTTTTTAGTAATAATAGGTATACAGTACTAGGAATATTCTTTGGTAATATGGGGTTTAACATAGAGTTCATAAGCGACAATGTGTTAGAAAGAAACAAGCATAAATTCAGTATGTTACTCTTTTTCTCTAACAGGATATCATAAACAAGCTTCTTATTCTTTCTCTAAAATCCTTATGCCGTTGAGCGTCGGGTTACCCCTTATTTGCCTATTTCTTTCAGTCACTTATGTTTCTGGCCAGTCCTCTCATATCTTCTATTGATTTCCCTCTTTTCTCTCCGATTTCCTGTATCCTCCTTATCCGTGTTTTCCTTCGTCTTCCTTTCTTTCTTTTTCTATCTCTTCCTGCCTCCTGCTTTGACTAATCTGTTCTCGTTCATTTTTACAATGTGTCCATACCAGTTAATTTGCTTGTTTTCAATCTTTGCTAAAATTGGTTCCTGTTTCAGTACTTCCAAAAGTAGTTACTGGTAAAGTTATGCAGTTATAAACTCTTAATTTTGTTTTGTCGTCGATTTCCTTCTTCCCAATTACGGATTTATTAATACTATAATATATCCTGGGGACTTTCTTAATTAATTATTTATATCTGCATCCATCGTTCGTCACCTGTTAAGATGTTTCCCAGGTATTCAAAACATGTAACTTGTTCGATTTGTTTCCCGTCGAGTCCTATAGTTGCCTTTCCTTTATCTTCTTCTTTCTAGTTAGTAATCATATATTTTGTTTTCTCCGTATTGATTTTCATTTTTAGTTTTAGTATTTCCTTCTGCCGTATATTTGCTATACTTTCCATTTTACTGTTCGTGTCTGCTATTAGGACTATATCATCTGCATATAAAAGGTTCTGATTGGTCTTAGATTTCGATATCATATAGCCGTGCTATTTTTCTCAGTCTGATTTCGTGTACTCTTTATTAGCGAGTCCATTATAATTATAAAGAGTAATAGACTTAGGCTATCTCCTTGTTTAATTCCTTTTTCCATGTTGAACGGTTCATAGCTTTCGCCACTTATTCGAATTTGTGTTATCACTTCATTATACGTTGATTTTACAACTTTGATGGATTTCTCAGCTATATTATAATTTTCTAAACAGTACATGGAGTTGTTCGCCTGTTTGGAACTTTTTTTCAACTATCTGCCCTATTATGTGTACGTTACCGTTTGTACTTCTACCTCCTCTGAATGCAGCCTGTTCATCTTCCAATTTACTTTCCATCTCATTTCGCAGACGTTTTTCTACTATTCTTGTATATGTCTTGAAGCATACTGATGATAATCATATTACCCTATAATTATCGCAATTTGTATAATCTCCCTTTTTATATGTTGGTATTATAATATTTTTAGTCCAGTCTTTTGGTATCGTTTCTGTAAACCCATGCCTCTTCACATATCTTCCAAAACCACTTTTTACCTTCCTCGCCCAGCCATCTTATCATCTCAGGGTTAATTTCGTCCTCTCCCGCAGCTTTCCTTATTTTGATGTTTTTAATGGCTTCCTCCACTTCCTCTTGGGTTATTTCGTATGATATTACTTTTCTTGTATTAGCTCTTCCTCTTGGTCAATATGTGTTTCAGTTTCTTCAAGTTTAAATTTTTCCCTGAAATATTCTTTCCATACTTTTGTTTTTTCGCCTGTCTGTATATCTTTTTCCGCATCATTCATTTGCTATTGTAATGTTTTTCTTATTTAAAACGTAAACGGGTGGGATAAATTTTGAACACACGGTATGGCTACTCACTAATTTATTTAAACACTAACTTACTAACACTTAATTTATATATACTTAACTAATCACTTAAATCACTTAAATTTAATTTATATGCACACAAACTTGATTATTAATTTATATTAGCACTTTACTGTTCGGTGTATTTTTGTTTATTTCTCGAGATCACTTTATCAACTAAACTAAACTCTCTCGGGTCGTTTCCTTATTTATACTAGTTCCTTTTTTACTAGAAAATTCCGGACTGCGGCTCACACAAAAACAATTGGTTCTGGCATTTTCTAGATAAGTCACAAAAACAATGTAGATAAGATAGTCACAATCGTGAACAATTATATAAAAAAAACTTGCGTATCGGCCATAATTTTAACTTTCATACCTGGCTTAGACAGAGTCGGATTTAGGGACTATACCAGTGTGCTGTTTCGTAACACTATGTTATATATAATATCTTTAAAAACTCTCCATCTTTCTTCTAAATTAGTGTATTATATTGCTAGTTCTGCATCTGTGAACTGTATGTTCGTTTTATCTTGATATTTCTTTCTTATTTCTAGATCATTTAATTTCTTAATATTCAGTCTATAATAGCTTTTATCATTGCAGTTTAGGTTTATTTCTATATTCATTTCTGCTAATACCAAACTATGTTGTGTTCCTAATTCTGCTTTTTTCTCCCTTCTAACATTTTTAAATTTATTCCATTCTGAATTATATACGATGTAGTCAATTATACTTCTTGCACCTCTTTCAGGTGCTTCCAACGTATACCTATCCTTCATGTCTTGGTGCCAGCTTCTATTTCCTACTTTTAGGTCGGTTATTTGGCAGAACTGTAGTATTTTGTTTCCGTATATCATTCCCAAGTCTCGTATTACAATCTCCCATAATAATTACTCCATTGTTTGCATCTCGAAGTTCATCCAGTTCTTTTTGAAGTTACTTATAGAATTCAGCCATTTTGGATTCCTCTGTTCCTTCTACTGGCCCGTATATTTGGATAATATTTATTATTTTATCTAATTTTATTGTTATGGTAATTATTCTTGAGTTGACTTTTTTACATTTAACTATATGTTTACTTTTTTCTGTCACTATTAGTCCGACTCCTTCTTTTGCTCTTTAGTCATGTTCTACTTCAGAGTAATATAAGTTATATCCGTTTTTTAACTTCATGGTTCCTTTGCCCTTCTTTTCACTTCGCTAATGCCCAATATGTCTATCTCGTATTCTATCATTTCATCTATTAATTCATTTTCTTTTCCATATAAAGATGTAATATTCCAAGTGCCTATACTAATATTTTCCCCATTTTCCTTTAATGGCTTCGAGAAAGAGACAATGTACTATTTTGTACTGTATTTTTACTGGTATGATTATTTCCATTTTTACGCATAGATGTCCCCCTTTTATTACTCCTTATATTAGTATTATACTTATCTTTTTTGCTATCATTGCTTCCTCTTTTATCGTTTTTATTACTGTTTGTACATATTTTGTTTCCCTTAGAACTATTATTATAACCAATCTTATTTATAATACTTATATTTATAATATTATTACATCTAATTTTATCTATATGTTTATTGTCGTGGCCATAGTTTTTTTCTTTTTCTTTTTCGTTTGGTGCTATTTGAATAAGTTTTTTGAGATTTCTCCTGTACAGCCGTAGGCTCTTGTCATTTTTTTGGTCTTTTCTTGTGATTCCTCTTCCGGACATCTTTCACTTTTCTTCCTCCTGTTTTTTGTTCTTGGGTTTCCTTAGTGTCTATGATATTTGGTGTTTTATGGTAGCCCAGAGTCTGTACATCACATGCATCCCCGTTAATGCACAATTTATTGTATGCAATATTTGCTTTGTGTTCATTGTCCCTTGTTTCTTTCATATGCCGAATTAGTATTTTTCTTTGAGTTTGAACCTTTTATTTTTTTTCTTTCTCTCAGGATTTCGACTCTCTTTGTTGTGTTTTTAAGTTCAACCCACACTGGTCTTACTTTATTTTCTATTTGTTTTCCTATTCTTTTAATTTCTATTATATCTTTGTTCTCCTGCAATGGGACTTCTATTTTGTTTGTTATATCTTTTACCTTCTTTTTTAAGTCTAATGTACTTTCTTCCCTATTTTCTGATTTCTCTCTCAAATTCGATTATTTTTTCTTGTTGCTCCATTCCAAACTTCAAATTGTAGTTTTCGTGTTGTAGTTTTATGTTTTATTTGCTTCAATTCCTCTTTGATGCAGTCCAATTTACCTTCTATTCTATCTTCTCTTTTCTTAATTTTGTTCAACGTTTCTAATATTTTTTCTATATTTTGTTTCGTTTTTGAAATTTAGCAATTACTGCGTCCCAGCCCAGTTTGAGTACGGTGTTTCTACTATAATTCAAAACCCCGCCTGAGACCTAAGCTGGCTATGCTTGATTTTCTTCTAAATAACAATTATTCTAAGCTAACCTAACCTAACCTAACCTCTTACAATTTCCAGTTGAGTATGAGGCGATTATTGTGTTATGTTAGAATTAAATGAGGAATTATTTCTGTTATTATTAAAAAGGAATATTCTATGGGCACTTATACAGCGTATCTACGGATGTTTAAATATTAGTTTTAGTGAAAAATGTCATTCTTGAAAAAAGTTTCCTCTCCGATTGGCAGCAAATATTAATTTTGCTGACACATATCAATCAGCAAAGTATTACTTTTCCTGCCTAGGCAGCAAAGTGGGTACTTTTCTGCTTAGGCAGCAGAGTGATTATACTTAATTGAAATAAAACATTTAACGTAAATATTTATTAGCAATTATTACATAACACTTTTAACAAGAATTTAAAAACATATGTTTAGTTGTTATTAACATTGATGGTAAAATTACTACAATTTTGAACGAATAGGCCACCTTTTCTTTCCTCAGATACCGTTCTCTCTACATTAATTATATTACCAGTTTGATTCGTCTCATAAGTAGTTCCTATATTTGTCAAAACTTTTCCACAAATGCTGGTTTTACATGCCATTGAATCTTCAATGTACCCTTCTGCTATAGTTGAGGATTTCCACCCACCATGTCGTTTCAACATTGTTATGTCACCTCCTGCATTCAGAAATTTCATGAATTGTCAAACTATAATTATTATGGACGTTTCCATAGCATCCAACCATTCCAACAACTGCGATTTCTATCAAATTTTATTTTAATTGAACAATACAGGAAAAATAAAGAGATTGTGGGAATTGTAATAATTTGCAAATACAATATCCTCCTATATCATTATGAACAATCGGAGAAAAAATTATATGTTCAACTCGGCAGCAAAGTAGATTGACTGCCTTAGCTGAATTCCTAGCCTCGCTACGCTCGGCTATGAATTCAGCCTCGGCAGTCAATCTACTACTTTGCTGCCTAGTTAAACAAATAACTATTGCTTGTTCTGAAACCCCATAAAGTGAAATAAAATACAAGTTTTTCAAAATCCGTCTCATTTTATAGCCAGTTTTATAAAAACCGTATGAATTTTTGCACTAAGATCGAAAATAATGTATTAATCTAGTGAGTGACGTTTACGATGTACCAAGTAACTGTCAACGTTTATAAATAATTTTCAAATTGTCATTCTTTAAGAAATATTTGACAACAATGTTAACTATTCAAGAATTATCATCACTATCAAAAATAACAATACAGAATAATAATGTCTCACTATTCTTGAGTTTACAAATGGATTTATTGAACAAAAAAATAAATTCACATAAACCGTATATTCACAATACAATACGAATAAAAATCAGTTATTACAATCAAAATGTCCAACTCAAAATTTTATATCTACCGAAAATAAGTTAAGGACTTATCTTGGGGAGACTCGGGACGTACAGATCTCAGTGGTATCCCGTTGGTGGTCTGGAAACTGGACTGGCGACTTAGGTGTTATATCGGCCTAGTGGTGTGGTGCAGTAGAATACGGTAGAGTGGAGTAGAGTACGGCAGGGGCTACAGACCAGCAAGAAAATTTCAAACCACCCACGAAATATTATTATAACTGAATATTAGTTTGTTTTTTAGCGATGATCAATGGAGAAAGAGGCCGATTTAAATAAAAAATTTACGACTGTAAAAACGTTCATACGACCCGTTCTTAATAGTTTAAGATCTGGCTGCAGGATTAGTCCGCTCATCGGTTTTTTGCTAAAACCCAAATTAGCTTCAATTTGATATATAATTAATAGATGTACGTTAAGAACGTATAAATGTATCGAAATCTTACCTGTTTACACCTGGCTGCGAAGAGGAAGGGCCAGGTGTGCAACGGCAACCGTGATTTTTTAGAATCTTTGCATAAATTGCCGTGATGTAGACGAGATTTTATTTAAAAAACAAGTGAACGATTTTTTTTTAAAAAATAAATTAAAAACAGTTTAATTAAAAATACTAGCGGCCAAATTTTGATAGGCAACCTGGTAGATATATATTCTCCTAATTATAAATGTGCATAAAAATTTGGGTTTTAGCAAAAACCGATGAGTGCACTAATCCTGCAGCCGGATCTTCGACTATAACAAACTGAAATAAAATGATCGGGAATTAGAGGTGGGAGTAGCTGACGAATAAATAACGCTCCAAAATAATTAATGAAAACAGACACATGTTTCACCGACATGTTACAAATGTAAGAAACACTAAGTAAACAAGAAACACCTATTCGATATATCATCCCCCAGCTTCAAAACATCTCTCAATACTCTTTCTAAATTCTTTGTAAGTATTTCGCAGCATTTCTGGGGTAATTTTGTTAACGGTATCAATGATAGCTCGTTTCAAGTCTTCAATATTATGGTTTAAATTATTTGCGTAAACTTTTTGTTTTAAGTAGCCCCATTAAAAATTCTAAAATAGTTAAATCGGGGGATCGGCGCGGAAACAATATTGGTCCATAACGTCCCATCCATCGCCCAGAAAAATATTCATCCAGCCATCCTTTAATTAGCAAAGTTGAATGTGACGAACATCCATCATGTTGAAAGTACATTTTACACCTTTGCTCCAAGGGAATATTTTCTGATTCAGGTATTAAGATGTTGTCCACCAAATACAAAATACCTCCTCATTTAATGTATCTTCCAGAAAATACGGTCCGATTATTCGATCCGGTGAAACCGCACACCAAACATTAACTTTTTTAGCAAATTGACTATTACAGTTAATCCTGTAGCTAGGGTTTTCACTAGCCCAGTATCGACAATTTTGGGAAAAAACGACTCCATTTGTTGTAAACGTTGCTTCATCAGAAAACAAAATATTATTGTGAAAGAATCGGTCATGCATAAGTTTTTCACCAATCATCGCACAAAAGTCTAACATTGTGTCATTATCATAATCTTGTAAGGTATGAATAAATTTTGGTTTCAATGGATGAATTTTGTTTTGCAAAAACCAACATCCCCTGCTCTTTTTTCTAGACTCAACTTGGGATTTCCCTTTAACGAACGCATAGCTAGTACACTAGCTGCATCATCCTCCTCAACGAATGTATGCAGTGACGTAAAGTACATCCCCACAAGGCTGAGGGGGGGTTTATGTGGCTTTAGCCGGTTAATCTTCAAGTTTTTATAATTGCTCCAACTTCTTTCGAAAGACGGTTGCCAACCCTCGTGCGTGTTTGTTACTAGCGGCGATGTTGTGTGCCAGTGAATACTCTTCCGGAAGCGTGAACAAATCTTGTCGTTGTTCTGTAGTGACACCATATCTAATTTTCCCGGTACCTCCATATGCAACCATACATTATTCGAAGGCAGGGACAGTCTCTTCTCGGATATGGTTCACTCCTTCCTCTAGGCCATGGTCTCCTTCGAATGGCGCTGGTCGGTATTAGTTAACTACTTTCGGTTTTTCATTGGGGATCTCATTTATGCGATTGATTACTTGATGACCTTCCCAAGATTTCTGTAATTTTGAGAAAAAGCCTTTTCTCCTCGTCGGGTTGCGCAACTATAATTTGGCCCCTTCTTTGAACCTGCCTTTTGTGGCCTGCGTGTTGTACCGACTTTTCATTCTGTCACTGACAACTTGAAGATTCGTTTGGACCAATTCGTGCACATCGTCCATCCTTCTTCTCAATTGGATCACGTAATCTTCTTCCGGTCGACAGCCAAATTATAGGTCACAAGATAGCCTTATTTCTCGCCCAAACAGGGTTTTTTCAGGTGTCTTACCCGTGGATTCATTGATGGCAGGTTGATAAGCCAATGCGTATAGGGAGAGATACTGGTCCCAGTCTTTCTAGTGGCTGAAAACTACTTGAGACAGGTATTTTCTAATGGTCCTGTTCATTCTCTCGACCATTCCATCTGACTGTGGATGCAACGCTGTTGTTCTGGTCCCATACCAGCTAATAAATACTTAAACTAATATATCCGCAACAGTTGAGGCCTCTTGATTCGGGATCGTGTACATTTTCACCCAGTTTGTAAAATAGTTCATAACAACCAGATTGTATTTACCACCATTTTCTGTCGTCGGAAATGATCCAGCGATATCTAAAGCAATCCTTTCGAAGAGGCTTCCAACATTATATTGTTTCATGTGTGCCTTTCTATTGCAATGTGGTCCATTACTCGTAGCACAAGTCGTACATTTCTTACACCAGTCCTTCACATCTTCGGAGCTGTTCATACAATAAAACCTTTCACGGACTCGCTGAAGGGTTTTCTTCACTCCTAGATGACCTCCCGATGAACTGTCGTGTAACTTCCTCAGTACCTTAGCTACTCTCGTTCTCGGGATAACTAGCTGTCTTCTCTTCCCGGAATCATCATCGTTAACAAAGATTCTTTCCAACAGGCCTTCTTCCAGGGCAAGGGAGTCCCACAGAGCCTAATATGCCTCGAGTGTCGGTCTTACCAGGTAGGTAGCCGATTTTCTTTCTTCCATTACCGAATTATATTTAGATGGGGATCGTTCCCTTCTCTGATCCTGATGGGTGACCATTCTTCGTTGACTACCATAATCCTTGAAACTGCAACTTACTTAGTTGTTTTCGCCTTGTTGCAGTTTGCTGGGCATGACCGTCTAGGTAGAGAGTCGGCATTTCTGAGACTCACACTAGCTCGATGGTCGCCCCTGTCTAGTTTTCCCTGGGACTGAAGTTCTTGAGTTGCGGGAGTCCTGGGGCGCTTAGACGAACTGCGTATATTCCCTAGCTCGCCACATTTCCTGCATCTTCTTCAGCTTCTTGTCCACCAAACCCTTTATCATGTTGACGATCTCGTCAAGTCTATAATCGTCACCTTCCTCTTGTATGGTCCTACCTTTGTTGTATCCCGAATCCTTCGGGGCTGCTTCATATTCAAGAGCAGCGCTCTTGCAAAAATTTTAACTTTCATATATTGAATTGGACAGGGTCGGCTTTACTACAAGAGTGTGCGGTTTCGTAATACTACTAATGAGTTTTTGATTAAACTGGATTGTGAAGATCGACTTAAGTCGTTGTTACCTATGTCTACATCGATTTTAATATAGAGAATCAATTAAAAACCTACAGGTTCGGTAATAATTCAGAAAATGTTTAGATATTGAATACTAGACACTGTAACTAAATTATTTCATCTCAAATCTTACTAATTTTATAAATTATGGGAGCTGATATTAAACACAACCGGTGCTCAATTTGTTAAGGCTCTACTCCGCTCATAGATCTGTATTCGGAACAACTGAGATAAAACTTAAACTGTGTACAACATTTAACCCTTCAGTAGGCGAAGCCGGTCTAGGACACCGGGCGGAGTTAAGAAACAACGTATCGGAAATAATCCGGTGAGCTCGGTATTTTGCATCCGTGTACCTTCCCGTTTTATGGTCAGCTAGTCAGTTCTTGTCGCGAAGTGCAGTACTTTAGAAAGCGGCAGAGGAAATTGAAAACCCAGTGCAGGACACCGTGTGCGCCCACTGAGGTAATATAAGAAATATATTTAAAAGGTTTTAAATTATAGAATTTGTTGTAATTTTAGGATTTGTAATTCAAATTAAAATGAACTACAACTACGAAAGAGATCAGCAGCGATTATTGAGACTTTTTGAAGAAGTCCAGACAGAAGAAGAATTTGATGATGAGGAGAGAACAACCGAAAACGATGCTGTAGAAGAGAGATCTGAAGATAGCGATACAGAAGAAGAAATCGAGGAAAACGAAAAAAAGGAAACTGAAAATAATATTGGACCTCATTTCATAGGGAAAGATAAAATTACCAAATGGACCAAGCATGTACCTCCTAAAAACGTTAGAACTCGTAGAGAGAGTAATTCTGCTACCACGCTCAAAAGTTAATGTGAAAAATAAATATAAAATTGATGATATTTGGGGTTCTCTATTCGATCTAAACATGCTACAAATAATTGTTGATGAGACAAAAAAAATTGATTCAGAATGTCCACATTTTGTTCGTGACAGAGATATTTTGCCAACCAATATTGACGAAATTCGAGCCCTAATTGGATTATTATATCTTGCAGGTGTTAGGAAAGTAAGTCATTTGAATACTACTGACTTATGGAACACAGATGGGACTGGCATAGAACTTTTCCGATCAACAATGAACGAAAGAAGATTTAAAGATTTACTAAGATGTATTCGCTTTGACGACATACATAATAGAGCTGAGAGATCTATTTTAGACAAACTAGCTCCAATTAGAACTATACTGACAAAATGGAATGAAAATCAAAATAACAGTTTCTCTCATTCTCAATTTGTTACTGTTGATGAGAGACTGGAAGCCTTCAGAGGCAGATGTTCTTCCCACCAGTACATCCCAAGTAAACCGAATAGATATGGTTTGAAAATATTCGCTACTTGTGATGCGAAATTATTTTACATTAGTCATACACTGTTTATAATTCGAACAGAAATGTCACAATAGACAACTGGCACACTAGCGCTGCATTCGGTATAGAACTAAAACGGTCTAACCTTAGTTGGAACTATATAGGGCAGAAGAAGGGAAATACCTGTTTTTTTAACCAAGCAAAAAGTAGGCCAATTGGATCTAGTGTATTTGCTTTTGGCTGCGGAGGAACCTTGGTGTCCTATAAACCAAAAAAAATAGAAATGTTATATTGAACTCAACAATGCATTACGGCGATGATGTTGATAAGGAATCTGGTAAACCAGAAATAATAATACAGTATAATTCAACGAAAAGTGGTGTCGATACTGTGGACCAATTGTGTGCACAGTACAATGTACCACGTTGTTCCAGAAGATGGCCCATGGTGGTTTTTTATAGTTTATTGAATGTTACAGGAATAAACGCGTTCGTTATTTATAGCTGTAACAATATTAATCCAACAAAACCAAGACGACAAATGGTAACAGAACTAGCTTTTGCTTTGACGTACAACCATAAAAAAAATAGGTATCTGAATCGACATATCCCAGCAAATATTAGAATGCGACTGAAAGAACTGTGTAATCTGCAAGATCCGCAAGAGGATGAGCCAGCTCAGAGAAATCGAGGGCAAACTGAAAGATGTGGTCACTGTCTCTGGTGAAAAAGCCGAAAAACAAAATATTTTTGTGAACTATGTACTAAATTTTTGTGTTTAGAGCATGTGAAGGCAAATTGCTACGATTCTCATCGCTGATTTTTATACCTCCTTTTTATGTTCCGGGTACGTCTATGTATAGTAATTTTATCACTGGTTTTAATTTTTTTAGTGCTTTGAGTATATTGAAGAATGACTTTGAGGTCGAATGTATAAGAGTATTTTTTTTAGTTATTGCTTTGTAATTGAACAAAAAAAATATAACCGCATTTGTGTAGTTTTTTTCAGCTCCCTGTTTGAAAATAATGTAAAAGGGGTGTTGTCAAGCAAACGTCATATAATTGTAATAAAATGTTCAAAAAACTTATAGTTTCAACAAAACACTTATTAGTGGTCTCTCAAGTCTATTTATTTTAACCGGTCTCGTACACCGTGTACGCCCACCAATGAACAAGTTCAACCTGCGCCTACCGAAGGGTTAAAGAAATATGTATGTATAGTAGCTGCAATTTGTTGATTTTGTCCTCAATAATATTGAAATTGTAATATTTAACAAGACAAGAAAGTAAAATATTACGAACAAACTGATTTAATCTGTTTGAGATTATGCAAAACGAGTATTTGAAGCGCATTGTTGGTATCAAATTTGAAAACGAATACATCATTTTTATGATGCATACGTAACCTTTGATGACGTTATAATAATTAATTTCGAGTAAATAGTGAATTGAGCACGTTTTATTATTCGTGAAATTTAATGCGCATAAATGGAAACACTCAACATCCATTATTCAAATAAATTGACGGTCTTGTATCCACTTTAACAGTATTTCTCGATTTCCCTACACGCATAATATCTAAATCAATAAAAACATTGAAGCATATAAACGATGCGGAAACACGTACCTAAAAATCGCTTCGAAATATCCGGGTCCGTATCGTGCAGATCCTGAATCAACTCATCATAATCATAAGCATTTTGATAGACCGGTGAATAATTCTCGTTTCCATTATCATAATAATAATCCACTTGTCGTTTGTCTCTTTTAGAGTTGTCCGAAGTATTTTCCGACAATGGCTCTTTGTGACTGACTACATTGTCCGAAGATTGTTTACTGGCGGTATTAGGGATTGATGTTTCTAAAACGAAAACGTTAAACGAACAAAAGATGTACTAAAGTTGTTAGCAAACTTATACAGATTTCAGATTCTTTGTTTGATACCATGATTAAGTTGTTTGCAACTTATATAGGAATATTATAATAATGAAATTAGAAATTTGTTATCCAAGATCCAAGTAGTTCAGGAGGAATCGGCGCATGAGTACCGAAAACTATTCTACCTCAATTTTTTTATGCGATCCTCTTTAAATTGCCCTACTGATGATATAAATGCATGTTGCCGTGGGGCAACCTAGTGCCATATTGTTTAAACCGAAATTGTTTAAACAATTGGAAGGAATTGTTATTTTTCAACCGGACAAATTTTTTTATATTCTTTATTGAAATACAAATAAAAAAGGTCCTATGACTTTTCACGATAAACTTAATATTTTTAGAGATGAATTTTTAAAGGTTCGAAAAATCTCAAATTTGGGTACTTTTGACCCATGAAAAATATATTAAAAAAATAAAATAAAATATAAATAATAATTTTTTTTTAAATTCTTTATACAATAGTTAATAATATTCCTGTAAGAAAATTTCATTGTTTATACCTGTTTTTTAATTGTTAATTTCGCGCGCTCACAAGTATGCGTCGCTACCTTTAAGTATCGCCGTCTCTCTCTGACTCATGCGCTGCATCGACCTCTCGGTGTCCTGAATCATTATTTATCATTTATCTAAGAAACCATTAACTTCATCAAGATTGGTAAAGAGAGCAATGTTATTAATAATTAAATTGTCTACAATTTGTTTTTCACAAAAGTAATTTAAGTATGAATCGGAACATGTAATTAAAAATACTTTTTTGTTATTATTATAGTGATTTATGCATTTTTGTCAACAATAATAAGATATAATAGTATTTGAAAAATTTTGGAATCACAATTATATATAAATAATAAATTTTTGCTCAAACATACATTTGGAGAAATGCATTGAATCCGGAATATAAAACATTAGATTTTACGAATTTCGGATACAAACTAGAGAATGATACTTTGCTAATACCTTTATTTATAAACAAAAGCCCATTTCCAACTGACCTTAAAAAACCGTGTAATTGTAAGAAAGCCTGTAAAACCAAAGCTTGTTCCTGTAAAAAAAATAATATTAGTTGCATACTTCTATGTGGTTGTGATTCAGAAGACTGTAAGAATATAATATATAAAAATGATATTGATAATAAATAAATACTTGTTTTTAAATCTTGTTTCATTATTTCATACTTCTACATTTATAACCTTCGTTTGAAAAAGTTATTCAATGTAATTACTTTCTGTTTTAATAACAAAGAAGTAATATAAACTGATAAAAAAGTAATTTTAATTACATGTTCCGATTCGTACTCAAATAACTTTCGTAAAATTGATTCCAGAAAAAAATTGTTAAATACAAATTGTAGACAATTTAATTATTAATAACATTGCTTTCTTTAACAATCTTATTAAAGTTAATAGTTTTTAAGATAAATGATAAATAATGATTCAGGACACAGAGAGGACGATGCAGCGCATGAGTAAGAGAGAGACGGCGATACTTAAAGGTAGTGACGCATACTTGTGAGCACACGAAATTAACAATTAAAAAACGGGTATAAACGATGAAATTTTCTTAAATCTCTATTAAGAATATTATTAACTATTGTATAAAGAATTAAAAGAATTATTTTTTAAATTTTATTTTATTTTTTTAATATATTTTTCATAGGTCAAAAGTACCCAAGTTTGAGATTTTTCGAACCTTTAATAATTCATATCTCTAAAAATATTAACTATATCGTGAAAAGTCATAGGACCTTTTTTATTTGTATTTCAATAAAGAATATAAAAAAATTTGTCCGGTTGAAAAATAACAATTCCTTCCAATTGTTTAAACAATTTCGGTTTAAACAATATGGCACGAGGTTGCCCCATGGCAACATGCATTTATATCATCAGTAGGGCAATTCAAAGAGGATCGCATAAAAAAATTGAGGTGGAATAGTTTTCGGTACTCATACGGCGATTCCTCCTGGACTAAAGAAACAGCTCTAAATATCAATATTTGTTCCGTATCATGATTTGTTAACCAGTAACCATGTAAATAAATATAAAAAATTGACAGCTGCAATATCATAGTTGACAACTAAAAATATATGCTGCTGAAATTTCAACTTACTTTTACTTAATTCAACCGTTTTAACCCGTGAGAAAAATATAACAACAAACAATAACATAATTTTTGGTTCTTCGTAATCGGATTCAGCGGAAAATCAAAAAAACAATTTTAGGCGAACTGTCTAAAACAAGAATCAAGGAGAAGACAAATAAAACTGTAAGTTTGTTCCAATTCTTTTATCCAAATTAAACATATCACTGTATTATTCCTGTATTTCGTTGGGGTTTTTCTTTGAATTTACAATGCCTGACAACGTTCAAAGTGTGGGCGATTACTTGATTATGTGCAAGCCAAAAACCCTCGGACCATTTTTACGTTAGGGGATGATGAAAAAAAAACTTTGGGTATATTCTGGCCTCCTTGTCCCGATTTACTCAAATATAATATAAGTTCACCCTCCTTCAAATCAATTACTAAACGTCTTGTGTTAAGGGAAATTTCTCAGATTTTTGACCCCTTGGGGCTCTTGGGACCTTGTATTATAGTTGCAAAAATAATCATATAAAAACTGTGGGCTCCAAAGACCTCCTGGGACGAATTTTTACCCTCAGACCTAGACACACAGTGAAGTTATTTTCGTCGATAATTGCAAGATTTAAACCGATTGTAAGTACCTAGGTGTGTTGTGTGTGCATACTGTATTGATCTCCAAATTCATGGATTTTCTGATGCATCCATAGAGGCGTACGGGCTTGTTTGTATGTTCGTAGTGTCTATCGAAATGGATCCGTAACCATGAGATTGCTGTGTGCAATAACCAAGGTGGCTCCGTTAAAAACCCTTGTCGTACCTAGACTGCAACTTTGTGCAGCTCAACTCCTAACCGAGCTATTTCGAAAGATGACGGCATCTATCAAGGTAACGATTTCTCAATTGTTCTTCTGGATTGATTCCAGTATCTGCTTATCCTGAATAAAAACCCAGTCTCATTTTTAGCAAACCTTTGTCCAGTGTCGGGTCGTACAGATTCAAAACCTCATAAACTCCAGTGATTGGAATCATGTTGTCAGCCAAGATAATCGAGCTGATCTTTTAACAAGAGATGTCAGCCCTGGTGAATTGGAAATCTCTTCCTGGTGATCCGGTCCAGCATGGCTAAAAAATCCTCAAGAGGAGTGGCCAAAATCTGCGATTCGTTTTAAGGGTGACTTACCGGAGATGCAAAATCCAAAAATTACTCGTCACACTGTACAATTATTGTGTGACTCATTTAAAATTGAAAACTTTTCATCATACAATCATTTACAAAGATTAGTGGTTTGGTGCTGGAGGTTCAGTTCAAACTGCCAAGTCGCAATCCAAAACAGAAATGTTGAACCTTTAACTGCAACCGAGCTAAGGAGGGCATCTTACTTATTAGTACGAATTTCCCAGCATGATACGTTTAAAGAGGAAATCACTATCTTGTCTAGAAACATACATCTACCAAATAATAGTAAACTATTATGCTCAAATCCATTTCTCCATTCTACAAATATTCTTGGGGTTGGTGGACGCATTCAACAATCAAATTACTCATATGAGTAAAAACATCCAGCTCTACTTCCATACACTCATCATCTCACTAAAATTCTTTTTATTCAAGAGCACGCTTACTTATATCACGCTGGTCCTCAGCACTTGCTCTACTCAATAAGAAATACGTTTTGGCCCATAAACGGGAAAGTACTAGCTCAAAAAATTGTTCGCAGATGCGTACGTTGCTTTCGTGTGAACCCTTCAGTAAGTATACCAATCATGGGAAATTTACCCAAGCAGCGTGTGTGTCTGTCATTTCCATTTCATACTACTGGGGTAGATTATGCGGGACCTATTCTAATTAAATCAAAAGGGGGTCGTGTTGCGAAGTTTACTATGCTTACATTTGCTTATTTATTTACTTCAAAACAAAATCTGTACATATAGAGTAAGTTAGACAGAATCCTTTGTCGCTGCGTTCCGTCGATTCATAGCAAGTCGCGGAAAACGGTTCGAAATATTTTCCGACAATGGTACTACCTTTGCTGGTGCTAAGTTAGAAAGTAAGGAGCTAAGAAAATTCGTTTTCTTGAATCAGAATTTAAATTGAAAGAATCTCTTAACACCCTTAGGTAAATTGTAGATTTATTCCCGCCTTCTCTACACATATGGGCGGAATTTGAGAAGCCGCTATGAAATCTACAAAATCACATTCAAAGAAGATTCTAGGTGATACCAGATGAACATTCGAATTGTCCACGGTTTTCACAAAAATTGAGGGAATATTAAATTCACAGCCTATTACCCCACTTTCTCCTGATCCCCTGGATTTCCAAGCTCTTACCCTTTCACATTTTCTTATTGGTCGCGCACTTACTTCACTACCTGATCCAGACTTGACGCAATCACCTCCGAATCGGCTATCCCGATTCCAATCTATCCAACGCCTACAGCAATTATTTTGGACTCAATGGTCTAAAGGATATATTTCGGAATTGCAATCACGTAACTACCAAGGCTCATTAACCGTCGATTCACAAGTACTGCTAAATAACGAACACACTCCACCGTTCAAATGGCGTTTAGGACGAATTAACAAATTATACCTCGACCCCGAGGCAGTTGCAAGAGTAGTAGACGTTAGAATGGGCTCAGAAATAGTGCGCTGTTCCTTCGCAAGTCTGTGTTAACTTCCTATGGAAGACGAACACTGTGGTGACAACAATTAAGACACTTGCTTTAACTTTTAGAACTTTTTCTTTTTTGTTTGATCACTTACAAGGTTTTATTTAGGATATCTCTATTATTGAAAGCTAAACCTTTCAAGGCCGGGGGTATGTTCCGTATCATGATTTTTTAACCCGCAACCATGTAAATAAATAAAAAAATTTGACAGCTGAAATGTAAGAGTTGACAACTAAAAATATATGCTGCTGAAATTTCAACATACTTAATTCAACCGTTTTAACCCGTGAGAAAAGTATAACAATAACTACGTTAGTACTTGCTTCGGCAGTACATACACTAAAATTGGAACGATACAGAGAAGATTAGCAGGGCCCTGCACAAAGGTTGACACGCAAAATCGTGAAGCGTTCCACATTTTTCATTATCCCCTGAAAAGTCCTCTATAATGTTCTTCACTAGGCATAAGTTGCATGCACCAGGAAGCTTATTACTGGCTGGGTGTAGCGTGCCAGTGGTCAAATAATACAAATATCTGGGTATTGTTCTCGACAGAAAACTCCTCTGGACAGGGCATATTCAGCATATAAAAGGTACATGTGAAAGAGCCATAAATTCTCTGGAATGCATAACGAACCATAGGTGGGGCGCTGACCCCAAAGTTGCACTTATGTTTTACAGGGCCTATGTGCGTTCAATTATAGATTATGGTAGCTGTCTATACGGTTCGACAAGTAACAGTAATTTACAAATTCTAGATAGAATTCAATACAAATGCCTTAGGTTATGCCTAGGAGCAATGGTTTCAACCCCAGTAAATATCCTATTAGCTGAAATTAATGAACTTCCATTAGAATTTCGTCGTCAAATATAGCTCAAAATTATGTTATAAAGATAAGTAGCCTTGAGACAGGTCTAGTAGAAGTTTTATCGTCATTAAATATAGAAAACTTAACAAATCCTTATTGGAATAAGAAAAATTCACCTCCTCTCTCAGATGCCTTCATTGAATGTCAAAAATATCAATCACATGTTAATAGAAGCAATCTGTCTATTTACACAACCGATTACACAACTATTCCAAGATCATAATAACCCATTACTCAGAATCAGTACAAATCAGCAATATTCTACTGAAATCTATTGTTGGTAACTATATAGAATACACATTCATATACTCTGACGGTTGAAAAACAAATTTAGAGGTAGGATGTGCTATATATGTTTTAGACCACAAAATATATGAAAAATATAAATTACCAAATATTTGTAGCAAATTTACTCCTGAATTGGTAGCCATAGAAAAAGCCATAACATACTCAAATATTAATAAAATCAAACAGGGTGTGATTATAAGTGATTCAAGATCAGTATTATAAGCAATTAACAATAACCACCTAAATAAACATCAGATATTTTATGTAATGTTAAAAAGTTGTTGTGTAATATAGACGTCACATTTATTTGGGTGAAGAGTCACATAGGTATTATAGGCAATGAAATAGTTGACCAGTTGGCTAAGGATGCTATTATCAACGGGGTACAAATAAATTACACTACCCAGAAGGATA
This sequence comes from Galeruca laticollis, assembly GCA_963921935.1. Taxonomy (NCBI): domain Eukaryota; kingdom Metazoa; phylum Arthropoda; class Insecta; order Coleoptera; family Chrysomelidae; genus Galeruca; species Galeruca laticollis. The sequence goes on from OY998176.1 coordinate 80,102,102, forward strand.
TTAAAACAGCTCTAAAACAGAAATGGAAAGTAAAATGGATTGAACTTGCTCAAAAATCCACAAATCAATATTTTTTATTACACCCTCAACTTCCATTGTTGCAGTCATATATAATTGATTATAATGTTCCTAAATTTTATGTATCCACAATTTTGAGATTGAAATCCCAGCATGGGAAATATCCATATCACCTTGCTAAATTAGGTATTGTTAACACGGCTGCTTGTAGTTGTGATAATGTTACTATTGCAGATATCAATCATATAATATTTAATTGTATCAAATATAAAAAAGAAAGAGAAACTCTTTTTAAATCCCTTAGTAAATTAGACATACAATTCCCCGTAAATCTAGCTCATTTACTGGAGCTGAATAATGAAATAGTTTTTGACACTCTGGTGGAGTTTTTTAGACAAACGAAATTTGATCTGTAACGGTGTTGAAATTTAGATTCAAGTAACACATTCAGTCTACCTTTAAATTAAAAAAAAATCTGTGGCTGAAGGATTTAATTCCAAGCCAGTACCCCCTCCTCCCCCACACACACACACACATAACTATGTTAGTTTTGTGAAACATATAAAAAATATGGAAGCAAAAAACCAACAAATTTAAAGTTTGACATTGAACTAATGATGTCTACCGAAGGATGAATTGCTTAAAGTGTGAAGGACCGTTATTCCGAATGCCCAAGAATAAGAGAAATATTTTCAACTTCGGAAAAACATCCGCAACATTTTATAGGATTGTTGTTGGTGACAAAAGCGGAATTAAAAGATATGAGGTGCCAATTACGTTAGGTTTATCTTTATCTATATTTTATTGGAAAAATAAAGATTTCATGTGGAAAAATGATGAGGGGTGTAGGTCTATATCCGGATTTTAAACTATTAGCCCACATCTCCTCTAGTAGATAAGTCAAGCAAAAAGAGTATCCAGCATATCCTCAGATAGACGACTTAGAATATCAGTCACGTACATTTTAAACAAGTGAAGTCATCCTTCAAACATATTCTTAAGTAGAAGAAACCTATCATTTTTACTTCTAGTAGTTAAAAAGAAACAGAAGCCCATTGTGGTCCAAGAAATATGTTGGAATCTTCTTCCTCTGAGAGAGATGTGTTACTGGTTTACTTATTCAAATTTTGCATGGGAAATTTATCTTTTTCATAAAAAAATTAAAATGCTAGACGGGTTTTTGGGAAATAGCAAACATATTTTACATACGAATTCATTTTTATGGGGATTACATGGAAAATTAATCATCACAATTGATACTTTCTAGATGAGATAAATATATTATTAAATATCTATAAAACGTACTTAACAATATCAAAATTTAAAAAAATACGAAACAGTACACTTTATTATAAACTTACCAGCATTTCTCTTGTACTGTGTATGTTTAGGAAGATCTCCAGATTTCGCTAAGCTACTAAGAGATCGTTTCCCTGATTGAGGCATTTCAAAACTCCTAGCCAAACTACCAATATGTCTTTTATAGGAAAGGTTGTCCAGCTCCTGTTCTTTTCTGTAGCGTAAATCACCATTTCTTGCTAAAGACTCTAAACCTGAAAAATATATTCTTAGGTCCTAAAGAGACTGACCAAACAAAGAAATGTTATTGATGACAGAAGGAACTCCATCCAATAACCAAATTGCTTAGATGGTAAGAAATTAGGTGATGCATTATAATCACTCCTTTAAAATCTTGTGATGATAGAATTAAATACGCTAATGCACAGAAGAAAATCTCTGAGAGTAAGTCAACAGAGATGAATATGGTGAAAATTCCTTTTAAACTAGGAAGTTAGGAAGGTACTTTTTGCTCTGATTTCAAGCTCTTGTTTTGTCTGACGCAAAGATTGTTATCTCGATTTCTGTGTATAAATGTACATTATTAGATATTTTGTTTCTCTCATTCATGATCATGATTTAACAATTTTCTGAATTGATTTCCATCTATCGTTGTGAAATTTCTTATCCTCATATATGGAATATTTTTTTTAATTCTCAGCTAGCAACTGCGTAAAAAATAATACTTCAATTTTGATTGGCACCACTTTGAAGTGTCAGACGTTCGTTTGTAATTCAATGGTTTCTTTTTTCATGTTTTTTATTAATTTATCCATTACTAGTTTAATTAAAGGATAATGAGCTGAGGCTATTTCACTGTTTAATACCTTTTACTTGTCAGTTTTGTGTATTTCATTTTATTTTTTTCCGCTTCATTTATGTCTCCCACTTTATTCTTTTGAAACTGACAGTTAATTTTTAACATGTTGCTGATAAAAGCTATAAATTTCAAGGAATATTTCCGCACAAATGAAGTAGGATTCTACTTTAGACGTATATATAATACATTTTATAACACTTCAATAAATTCCAATGGCATTAACGACAGAAGATAACGGTTTGATTGATAACCACAAAGTTGTTAAAACAAGAAAAAATAACGATCCCTACAATGGCATATTATATCAGTGACACCCAATTTATTGGTTTAGAAATACTTTAAGATATAAAAAATATCAGTAATATCACAATTAATATATGATCCTAATTCATTTATAAGACCTTTCTTCGCGACCATTAGTGGAAGTAATAATTCCGAAATCAAGTCAATAAAAGTTAAAAAAAATGTAGTTTATTGACTATAAAATGAAGAACAAATTGACAGGTGATTTTGGTGTGCAGGGGTATAGTTGGCGTAAGAGATATAGTGCGAAATTTACGCTATCGGCTTTTCGTTTGACTGAAATAGGAGGATATCATCATAGTCCAGTCAATATTATAAGTTTAAATGCTCGGTTGACGATACATTCATTTAATACTATAAATTCAACTAACAATCGCCATGCTACTGTTTAAGATACTTAGCGTTAATGTATAGAATAAAATACTTTGCTTTAAACGGGATGTTTCATTGGGAAAGGGCCTAATATCAACTGCAGATGGGGATCACATTGGTGCTACCAAAAACCTGCATTTAATGTGTCTTCTGCACTTTATAACCGAGATACAGGGTGTTTTATAAATTTATCCTATTTTTTCGAACCTCATAACTTCCGAGTTACCCTATATATTATTTTGAAATTTGGTACACGTAATAACCATTACCTAGAAGCTCCATCAAAAGCATCTCCAAAAGGATAATGCAGGTCCGGCTTAACAAAAAATTTCAAAACTCGTCTTTCCTAAAAACAACGCCCTGTATATAGATTTTTTTAAATTGCTCTTTATAATTGGAAAAAGTATAAAAAATCGAATCTAATTATTTCCTTTTTATTTTTCCGCAGACAATTTTACTACCAAAAATTTACCGTCAAATTTATAATTTATGCACGTTTTGGGGGTTAACAATGGTATCGGAGAGGTTTTTTTATTTTTTAGCTTGAAATGAAATTTATTTAATGTATCTAGAGAAGCATCCTAGAAATTCAATTGAGTTTGTATGTTTACGAGTACAAACCACTAAAAAATGTGATTACAGGGCTGTACTTAGGACATACTCATTCAATATGTTTCAAATATTTCGAACACCCTGTATAAGGATATGTATCTGGAAACTATGCACTTATGCATTTAGAATAACGAGAGTAAAATACGAGAAATACATTTATCCTCCAAAATCAAAGAGATTTTTATTAATTTTATTAATTGACATGAAAAGAAAACAAGAAATTCTAACAACATTGTCCAAACGAAGCAAGTCTAACCTACAAAAATTGCTCAAAATGACCTCCATTCTGCTCTATGGACTTTCTTGCCCTTTTTGTAATATTGCGAACGGACCTTCTGATCACACCAAACGTTAACAGAAAATTTGCGTTGCGAATGGGCCTCTCTTGTAGCAAATGAATTTTCTTCTGCCCAAATGTGCGAGCTCCGTAAATTATAAACGCCGTCTCTTGTAAATTGAGCTTCATCCGTGAATAGAACTCTACTTAAAATTCTTGCATTTCGAATGATCCAATTGCTAAAATTCGTTCGTGGAATTTCGTCCCCTGCTTGAAGTCGCCGTACTTCTTGTACCGTCAAACGGGGTTATTTCGACCATGTGGGGAAAAGTCGATCAAGCACGCCACTGTGAAGAAAATAGCGCGTAAAATGAAGCGCTTGCGTTTTTAACCCGTTAACAGCTGTCCACTGGATCAGTGAGAGAGTAGACGTGATAGAGTGTAGAGTGTGTAGTGATACATAAGGTAAGTATGTGTAGGTTAACGTGTTTATAAAGGGTTGAAAATTGGCTAAAATTCAAACATGCGAAAACGATTGATTCCATAGCTAAAAGTATGCACGGAGGAAAATATTTCGTGAATATACGAGAAAACATAGTTATTCGTGAATGCGAATAAGCAATAATAACACTGTAATTTAATTTTTTCAACGCTCCACTGGAGATTTTAGAAAAAAAATTCATTGTTGTGGCTAATTTCGATCACTTTTAGTTTTAAAAATATGTTTTTACCTTTTAATTTACTAAGTCATATTTTGAGTTATGTTTATTTGTGTGGGGAAATCACGTATGAAGAACAACCTGTACAGTGTTGCCAAGCATATAGCGTTATCCTGTTCGATTAGAGAATTATTTTATATGTCCATATTAATTCTGTTTTTCCATTTCAGATGCCTCGTCACTACCAAAAGAAGTTGGGGCCTCTGGGGAAGAGGAATTATGATGACAGTTTTCTTCAGAGGGCAGTGGCAGCGGTAAAACAAAAAAAAATTGACGATGAGGGCCGCCGCTGAGCAATTTGCCGTTCCTTACGCGTCTTTGAATGATCATTATCACGGAAGACATCAGCTTAAGTATGTGAGACCGTCCGCTCTAGATGCGCAGGAAGAAAAAATGCTGTCTGAAGGCCTCCAAATTTGCGCTAATTTGCCCTTGAAGCCTATCGATATGAAACATATCGTTAAGCATTATTTGACGAAGAGAGGAGTGACAGAACCAAGGTTCAGAGATAACTTACCTGGAACAGACTGGTTTAATGGTTTTATGGGGCAAAATCCCAATCTTACCATAAAACTGGCAGAAAATACAAAACGGGTTCGAGCAGCGTTGAGCTATGAGTTAGTGGAAGATTATTTCAAAAATTTAAAAGATGTCATTAAGGATATTCCACCTTCTAATATTGTGAATTATGATGAAACAAATTTTGTAGATGACCCAGGCGCTGTGAAAGTCGTCTTCAAAAAAAGGAACCAAACATGCACATAGAGCCATAGATAGCACTAAAACTAGCACCACTGTCATGTTTGTGATAGCAGCAGACGGCACAATGCTTCCACCATATATTGTTTACAAGGCAAAACATTCATATGTGGGATGGACTGAAGGGGGTATAGAAGGGGCTAGATACAATCGCACTCTCAGCGGTTGGTTTGATTCCATTGTTTTGCCTCATTTCAAAAAGATAGATGGAGTTAAAGTTCTAGTTAGAGATAATTTGAGTAGCCACATCACTGTGAGTGTAATACAGGAATGCGAAAATAACAATAACAGGTTTATCCTCCTCCCACCCAACTCAACACACCTGCTACAACCTTTGGATGTAGCTTACTTTCGACCTCTTAAGGCGGCATGGAAAAGGGTTCTAGAAACATGGAAGTTAAGAAATAGAGAAGTGTTACCGAAAACTGTTTTTCCAAAGCTTCTAAAGGAGGCTGTGGAGTCGGTTGGTCTCAAATCTCAAGCCAACTCTATTGCAGGGTTCAAAGCTTGTGGCATCGTTCCATTCAATCCTGACGCTGTTCTGAAGAAAATTTCTCGTAAAACAATTGAGAATACCCATGAAACATCATGGACAGGTGCTATAGTAGATCATCTTGAACAACTTCGGACGGGTCCAGCGAAGACTGTGAAACGAGGAAAAAAACTCAATGTATCTGCAGGAAAGAGCATAGGAACATCGGGTCTGTTGATCACTGAATCCAAACGCACATCATAAAATATCAAAACCAGAAGAAAGAAGCGCAAGTGAAAACGAATCAGAAGAAGAACATGGACAAACTGAAAATATGAATATAAGTGACACTGAGTCAGAAAAAGAGTCGGATTTAGAGGTTGTAGAATCAGAGAAGTCATTCACAGAAGAATATGAAATAGGAGAACCCTCTACCTTAAACGAAACATTAGCAGAAATGCAAAATTCTGAAGTTTTTATCGTGAGCGACTTCGTATTGGTGAAATTGAAAACTAACAGACGGGACAGACATTTTATTGCCAGGATTGAAGCTATTTCAGACGAAGAACTAACTGTTAATGCAATGCGCAAGAAATACTCAAAAAAGACGTTTTTTTTTGTATATCCGCAAATTCCAGACCTCTCAATAATAACGTTAGAGCAGATTGAGAAAAAAGTCAAACTGAAAGGGGAAAAACGCGGAAGGCACACCTTTCATTTACAAGGAGGAGAACAAGATCTTCTGGAATGAGTTTCTGTCCAGTTATTTTTAAGTTTTTTTTGTACAGCTGAGATTTTTATATTTTTTGTTGTTTGAATCTATTCAAGTTTAGACTGAACTCGTAATATTATGTTCCTATATGTTTTCTTTTTATTTATATAGTTTTTGTGAAGTTTTTTTAAGTTTATCAACCCAGAGCTGTGAAATAAGGCTGAATAAATAAAAATTTTCCTATTTTTTGTTGAATGTATCGACCTCAAATAAAACAAAGAATGAATTCGATGTTTTTTTTTAATATTTGTTGATCGACTTTACACTTTGAGAAGGTAAAGTCAATTTTTCGATGCTTTTGAATAAGTGATCGACTTTACCCCAAATGCGGGGAAAAGTCGATCACTCTTAAGGACAAAATAAAAATTAAATGGTAAAACTCAAAAAAATTGTAATGGTTTCATCAAATGGCTCAATGTTCAAGGTATCTTCATTTTCAATTTTATTTGAATAAATTGAATCGTTCAGGTGCTATGCTAAAAATACCTTGATTTTTGATCGAAATTACTCCGTTTGGCGGTATATGAAATGGATAAAGATTATGTTTTTTTAGTCGCCGCCAAACAGTAACATGAGATACATTTGTAGCATGTCCAATTCTTCCTGTACTAATCTCCGAATTATTATTAACAATATTCAAAATATTTTGTTCCATATTTAAATGCCTTCTTTCCTGATGTTCATTTAATGTAACCATTGGAAATCTGCCGTGTTCTCCTAAGTAATTAAAAACACGAATAAATGTTTCACGGTTTGGTAACCTTCGGAAAGGGAACCTTCTTCCGTATTCAGTTTTTGCAGCTGTACCATTACCATTACAAAATCCATAAATAAATAAAATATCTGCGTATTCTCGATTAGAAAACTGATGAGGCATAATGATTTAATACTCACTAGGCAAAAAGGAAATACTGTAGGAAGTTCAAAACATCAAGCACTGTTTGACAGAAACTAGATACAAATGACACACACTTCAATGTGTCTATTCCATAGCCTACTTGAAGTATTATCTCTTATACGAGTACTTTTAACGTTTTTTGAAGTATACATTTATTTCTCGTATTTTACTGTTGTTATTTTAAATGTAGAAGTGCATAGTTTCCAGATAAATATCCTTATACAGGGTGTTCGAAATATTCGAAACATATTGAATGAGTATGTCCTAAGTACGGCTCTGTAATCACATTTGTTAGTGGTCTGTACTCGTAAACATACAAACTCAATTGAATTTCTAGGATGCTTCTCTAGGTGCATTAAATAGATTTCATTTCAAGCTAAAAAATAAAAAAAAAACCTCTCCGATACCATTGTTTGTTAACCCCCAAAACGTCCATAAATTATAACTTTGACGGTAAATATTTGGAGAAGATTCATTAAATACAGGTTTTTGGAAGCATCAAAGTGATCCCCATCTACAGTTAAAATTAGGCCCTTTCCCAATGAAACACCCTGTATCTCGTTTTATGAAGAAGAATTAGAAATATAACTTCCAAATAACTTATTATTATTCACATCTTCAACTGAACTATAATTAATATCTGCGTGTGCGTTTTCTATACGAACACAGGTGTCCACATTTTAGACATCAACAAAAAGTGTAGTATTTTCTGAGAAATTTGGGTAAGTATAGCAATTATATTTTTAGATAAAAATTAAATATTTACAATGTGGCGTCCTTGGGAAATATCGTGTTCCGTCCAAAATATTGTGTGTTTTAACGACGAAAATTTAAATATTGGTGATGGAAGTGAAATCAGGATTCGACGACATTTAAAACTGGAAGCACAGGGAATATGTTTCAACGTGTATAAGAATCTACGGGAAACGTTTGGTTTTGATGAAAAAACAGAATTAATGAAAGCAGTATCTGATTTAGCAGAAGTTCCCCTATCAAAAAATACGTGAAATAGCCAAGAATGGGCCTTATGAACGCAAGAAGCGATGAGCTAAGGGATTGGTTAAAGCTTTAGATGTGTCTGTAATACAATTATTGAGTGTGCGTTATCTACGATTGAAATAATAAGAAATAAATTGACAAATGTCGGCCGTAATGTAAATGGCTGTAAGGAAACGATTGAAAACTGCATTAAAAAATTGGAATTCAAATTCAAAACGATTAATAAACGTTAGTCATGGAAAGCAGAACAATATGCGGTATACATACTTGGAACAAGTAACTAAGTATAGAAAAGAAAACCAGCCAATTATCTATTTGGATGAAACTTGGTATGATACCCACGACACGGTTAAGAAAGGATAGACTGATGGGTCAAACATTTGTATGCCAACAATGCCAGCAAACAAAGGATCCAGAGAGTCTGGTTCTACCCGATATTCAGCTAAGAGCTGAAAATTTCAGCTGCAGATCAAATTAATTATTTTTGTGGTAAACGTTCACAAATATTTTAATTAAAGTGTATAGTTAGTGTAAACTACGATTCAAAGAAGTTTATTTCCTGTTAATCGAACCTAATTACTCGCGATAAAATACCATGAGAATTTATTAATAACATTTTTAATTTAAATAGCAATTTTAATAAAATGTAATTTCTCATTTTTATGTAGTCCTTATAATTGGTTTTTTAAGGACTTTACGCAAAAATTTTTTTTCATTCTAACTTTGTTACATAATATACTATTCTGTTATTGGCTTTGACAAAAAAAATGTACTAACCACGCTTTTGTTCTTCTAGTTGTTGCGAAAGTTGATCATTTCTTGTCGTTTGATCTATACTTCTCTTATAATGATCAGGTTCTTCATCTTGTATTGTCCTGATGTATCCATTCCTTGCTAATGACTGCAAGTTTCTCTTTTGTCCAGGAAGACTGTTCCACCTAATAAAATTAAATCTGATATGCATTGTTATAATTGGTAACACTTAGGTTCTTTATTGCAATGATTAAAAAATTCACTAGTGAATTATAGGTATTATTATACTTTAAGAAGCACATACATAATGAATGTCCTATAGTACAGTCGTGGACAAATAACAATTTTCTAACTTGCTGTGTTAAAATAGAGAAATTCTAAATTTTCATGAAAATGTACCGGACTATTCTTCTTTCAATTAAAAAGAAAGTAAATATACACATGTATCCGTTAAGCGCTCCATTCCGCCCACGTACCTGTCATTTTATAAATCTGAATTAAATTCTGAGTGAAGCAATTTATCAAGCTAGATTCTGTGGAATTCATCAGTGGTACTTTTTGCGCTTAGTTTTTTGTTGTCGTTAGGTTTTTGATGCTATTCAGCTTTGATCGTTTAATAAATCGTTAACTTTTTGCTAGCTTCGTTGGACGTCTCGTTAAGTTGTCTCTAATTAGCCTTATTTTATCACTTCAAAGCGAAGAATGAAATAAAATATATACCAGTATATGATGCATTCATACAAGAATCGGTTTCAGATGTATATCACAAGAAATTGATCATATATTTTCTGTCTATCTCATAAACAATAGCTTATAATAGGTACAAGTAAATACATTAAAGCACAGGACACGGATTTAGGAAAACAAAGTGGATTGCCAACCCTTATGGAAAATACTTACTAAAATGACTGTAGCATGCAAGTCGCCATCGCGTGACTATTTACGTTGGCTACATTGAATTTGTTGCTGACACTGACTAAATCAAAACTATTGAGATTTAAAGAGCATCTGATAGAGATTGACTAAATTTTGATTGTTTCTTAACAATTTTGTGTTTGTTTTGTAAAAACACTGATAGTGTTTTTAAATAGTAATTTAAAACGAAGGTTCGTAGCATTATTGTGTTTACTAAATCAACCGCTTTTTCAAGAAAATAAACCATAGCCGTGGTTTAGAGTATATTAGATTTCAGAATTTTAATTTTGACTTGTAGCACCACATATTAAGGTAATTTCGAGGCTGCCCAACCTGTGGTTTTCGAAAATACAACTATTAAACATAAAACTTGAAAAATCACAAGTAACTTATTAAGGTTTATTCAGGATGCGAAGTAAATATTATTTGGTTGAAGGATTTCGAAATAGCTGTGAATAATTAAGTTTAAAGGTAGGGGTGCTTGCTATCTACTGTATATACAATAGGGCTTCACACGAGACGAGAGTAACAAAAATCTCGTTTCGATCTCGTCAATTGCCAAAAAATTGAGTCTCGTTCAAGTCTCGATCTCGTCTCGTTACCAGTTGTCTCGTCTCGTCTCGCTTAACTGTAAATAATGATCTATTTCTATATAATTATCGACCTTTAAAAAAAATCATTCAAATTTAAAATATAAAAAACTGCAACGAAAAATATTCATGATAAGACATGGGTTACTATAAGAAGCTTTAACAAGTTGAGGTAAACATGTGGAAAAATCATACTCGGTTATTGATTTCTTTTTAAATTTACAATAAAATATTTCACAGATGGTCACCAGATTTTATATTTTGTAAAATATATTGTTTTCTATGTAGACCTTTTCTGATTTTTCGAATAAAAACTTCATAAAAAAATTTAACGAGACCAAAAAATGCGAGACGTAAAAATCTCGCTCTCGTATGAAGCCCTAATATACAATGTTTGAGACACTTTAGCTATATAAATTACATAGTCATATGTTCATATTCTCTTTTCTTGACATATTATTAACAATTGTATAGTATTGAGTAAAAAAATTTATATTGATATTTCAAAGCAATTTACTGAATATATAACAATATAAACTTAATTAATTCTAATACATTTATTTAAAATGGGAAAATACCGAAAACTGTTTTTATTTATTTTTATCCAATATTAGTTTTGAATATTTTTTCTACTAGTTTCTGTAGATAAGGATTTGTTAGCCCTATTTGCAATGCTACTTATTCTGATACCACTGTAGATCTTGATCATTAATTTAATTAGTTTGTTTTGATTAATTAATTAATGTTTTGATAATGATGGACCAATATTGTCATTTATAAGAAAGCTGTCTGTTTCTTTCATTGATAAATATATATATATATATATATATATATATATATATATATATATATATATATATATTATGTAGGATAATCATTTTAATAGTTATAATTATATATATTTGCCCCACGTTTTGGGGTGACAAATTATTTAGGATACAATTTCATTATATATTTTCTCCACGTTTAGGAGACAAATTTGTATATGATACTACTTACTGTGCTAATTAAAATAATCAAATAGGGTAACGGCAGTTATAGCAGCAATATATTGTTAATGATTATATTTGTGTGTATTTATTTATGAATTTATTCTAAATATGTATTGATAATTGAAAATTATGAATTGAATTATGAGATGTAATATTACTATTGAAATAACAATATACTTTTGTTAGCTAATTGATATGTAAAACAAATTTTTATTTATATATATTTGTTATCATTTTTTTCTCCTATTCATTTTGCTATTTTGCATCATGTGGTTTCATTTAATTTCAAAATTTTATCTCGGCTGCTCTTATTTATATACCACTCTTTATCTCAGTAGGGTAACTATTATATCAAAAAATAAGTGATTATCCTTTTATTAAAATATGAAATATTCTTACACCATAAACGTAAAATATGGATTTTATCTATATATATATATATATATATATATATATATATATATAAAAATATATCTAAATTCCCACATCACACAACCATTATCTATATATATATATATATATATATATATATCTAAATTCCCACATCACACAACCATTATATATATATATTTTAAAAACTATTCAATTTTTTGTGACGGCTTTTGCAGACTCATTTGCATAAATTTACATAATCGTTTGTAAACATTATATTTCTCTGAAAAATGAACATCTGTTTTAAAGCTGTTCAACTACTGTAACTTTTTCTTCTTGTTATTCTAAATAGTATTATTGAAAATATTTAGACACTACTTTAGTTTTAATCGATTCGTGAAATGGAGAGGATATTGAAATTTTTAATCTACTTAATTTCGATCTTTTTAAAAATATTTTAACGTATTATAATATTGTGCACGTGATAAAAACCTGAAATTAGTTGTGGCTTGTTATTTTGTGGAAAGTTTTATATATATATATATATATATATATATATATATATATATATATATATATATATATAGTTAGAGAAAAATACAACATAAAAGAAATCTACAAATTTGATATGGTGAGTTTTGTACGTTTCCTTGTTTATTATTATCATTTTTAAATTTGTATTACCAGGTGTTTTTTATTTAAATTTCACTATTCATAATTTGGTACCAAATATTATTAATTAAACACACCACAGACCTTTTCTTTTCACCAAGCCGACGCCTTCAATAGTGTCCATCCATGACGCTTTCCCGCTCCAGGTGGCAATCTCTCTTCTTTTAGAATTATTTGGTGATAATTCTCCTACGTAGCTTGACTTTGTTTCACACAAATTTTGTCTTTGCACTCGTTTAACTTTTAATTACTTTTTGACTTCTTATCTAATACATTTAACACTTATTATTTGAAAATTTTATAAGAAAAACTGCATTACATACAATTCACTTCCTTCTTCTGTGGTTACCAACGCTTGACTCGCTACCGCGGGTTTTTTTATCCGCCAAAACCTCCTTTTTTGTTTATAACCGGAAGCTCGTAATGTTCTAGAAAAATCTTTGATTATTGTTCACCTGTCACTTTGTTTATTAATATTTTATTGTTTTTCTGACTTAAACTTGCTACTAAATGTTGTTTTTTATGCACTATAACCTTATCGTCATTGATTTATTCACTCACATAGTATTTATCTTTGTTTTTTATTGTTAGTTATTATATGAAATCTTCCGATTGGTCAATGCAAATATACAAATTTTATACTTCCTACAACCTAAATATTCACATAATACATATGGATACAGTTCATTTCTTATTTTGTTTTATATTACTACATATATATACATAAATTAGGTCGGTAATCATTTATTTTTATTCTTATATTTCATATCAGATTGCATTTAATGTTGGTATACTTGTCGTCAACTGTTATAATTCGTTTTGGTTTTTGACATTACATATAATTACAGTTTTCTACATATTATTATTGTGTTTCCTATTAATGTTTACGATTGAATATTTGATTAACATATCTTATATATATTTTTCTTATTCTAAATTTCATTTATTTATCAATCATTGTAGCATTGTTGATTTTATTATTACTATTATATTTATTCTTTAAATATAAGCAGATCCTTTAGGTGTCTAATATTCCGTGTGGCGTCACGTTATTTGATCTTCGTTGCTTGTTAAGTTCTGTCTAAGGTTGTTTGAAGTACAGAATTATTTAAAAAAAATGTTTATCAATAATTGTTTATGAATTCTTGTGATTTTCTTATTTATTTTCTCTATGATTATGCCCACTGATTCGAATTGATTATATTGTTATATAGATATTTTATTAATTTGGTACTTTATCTACAAATTACTTTTATTGATAGATATTATAATTTTATATTCTATTGGCATTCTATGAATGTTTATATGCTCGTTCTATCTACAACAATATATATATATATATATATATATATATATATATATATATATATATATATATATATATATATATATATATAAATTCACTTATGGTTTTCAACCTTTCGATAATATTTAAAATTATTTCTTCTTGGGTTCAAAGGTTGTGGTATAAAATAAATATATTAGTTATAATATATTTTCTAATACAGATTCGTACTAATTTTCTTGTAGACACGGTCATATCATTTAATCCTCATTTTTTTACACAAAGAATTTATTTTTATTCGCGCGGAAGCAAAATTGCAACACTGAATTTTGTTAGTACGTACCGAAACTGTTTATCGCTAAGATTATCAAATCAGCAGAATTTATTTCTTTTTTTCATTTTATTTAAATAGAGTACAATGACATTCGACACCGGTCGACTGATACTTTTGTAAAGTAGACACTTATTCTTGCATTGAGGTAGGTCACTCACGTAATAGACGTTAGCCGCTTCAGCGAAAACTCGTGAGAGACGGAATTATAGGGTCCAATCATGTGTTGAAAAGTTATGTATATAAGTGTATTGCGTTTGTCATATGTATATAGTGAAATATATGTATTTTTTTATCAGTAGTTGGTACCCAAATTTATTCAGTTCCCTACCTCAACCTTCCCCATTGGAGTGAGCAGTTCATTTGATACGAGGCTGAACAAAAAGATCAACCCTGTCCTGGCAAAGGAATTACCCGTTTTAAGACCAGGAGATCCCCGCCTAAATCGGACTTTCTTTTATTATTTCACGCTCGGTTGTAGTTATTACATCTGGTGACAGCAGTTATTACAATGTTATGTAGGTTTTCACAAATCTGTATCTACATCAGGTATTTCGCTACCCAGTATCCAAAATATTTAAATTTGTCCACTTCACTCGTTTGTTTTATATAGCTATATTTGTACTCCCGTTTGATTTTTTAGCAACACCCTTTGTTTTTATTTTTCCTGTGTTCATCTCAAGGCCAGAAGTTTGATAAGAAGATACTCTGGTGTCCGGAAACTCATCTGATGTACATTTTGAACCGCATTTTTCTACTTTTACTTCACTCTTGCAGATGCGATGAAAGTCGTGGGGGTAAGCACAACTTAGAAAGACGCTTGATACGATATTTATAGTGAAGGTAATTAAAAAAACCCAAATTTTGCAGGATATGTAGGAAGTTTATATATAGATTTAGAAGTTTTCTTTCATTATTGAAGTGTGTTTTTTCATTTGGTCACTAGGATATGAATTTTCATCATTCTATCAACGACTGAAAGAGTTGAAAACCTAAGAAAAGTAACAATTATTTGATTTTTCCCGGCAAATGTGGAAAAACAAATTAATAAAAGTAGAAAAAATAATAAAATGAGGTAGTGAAAGAAGTTTTCGTTCATCAAGGCAATTTTATAGATACCAATACGTTTATTATAATTAACAGGCTCTAGTAATGAAATATTTTACTATAAAAGCAATACATCATTTTTAATAGTTTGAAAATAAATGCTACATTCAATTCGCCATGTTTCATTGAACATTTAATTCCTTTAACATCAATCTTTTAAGTACTACTGACCGATTTCTTTATTTGACGGAGTAAACTCGTCTTATATCCGACCGATTGCGGCAAATTCAGCCAAAGCTACCCTTTTCCCTTTACTAAAACTAATTTAACCACAAGAGTGACGCATCCCATTTAACCCAACGGGATTGCGTCGGCAGTCTTTGTACATACTAAAGAGAAATTGTTTCACAGATAATATTGACCATTAACTTTTGCTTAAAATGTTTGTGAAATACTTCTGCTGTACTTGCAGATAAATTAGAATCAGCTATTTGATAAACAGATAGATTTTTTTAAAAGTTCGTGTAAACATTTTTAGAATAATTAGAATATTGATGGTGAATTCTTAAGTCTCAAGTCACCTTGTTATTATACCAAAAATATTAAATGAAGCCCGCTAAGGGATGGAAGAACTGAAGAATGCATTATAACAAGTAGATCTTAATAGCCGTAGTCTTCGTTTATATTATAATTTTTTTGACAAAGAATTGTCAAATTTCACATGAAGTTTGAAAACCACTAACGAAATATATTTCTTAAGAAAGTGTCTGGCAATGGAGTTTATCACAGGCTAGCATTTTTTAACGATTCGAGTGTCTCCAACGTGGCTTAGAAGATGTTATACGCGCGAGTCGTCCTGCCAGCTCAAAAACGGATAACAATATAGAAAAACAGGGACTCCTTATTAACCAGATTCATTGTAGAACTTCTATTTGTTTCCTAAGGTGAAATTTGTGTTGGAGGAAATTGAAATTGAATCAAATCCGTTGAACCTATGAGAGATAAAAAGACTTCCAGTATTCAAACAAAAAAAGTAACGTACAGTTTCTATGAATATGAACTCATGCATTTGGCAAGATCTCTTTTCAGGTACTGTCTCTTAAGCAATTACTATTGTGAATTTTCCTTTGTAATTTTCAAGTTCCTCATATTTTAGCTTCTACGTCGTATTTCAATTTTCACAAAATGGTTTGGAGAGCTGTCGTTCTCGAAAGAGTCGAATTTCTCGTCAGGTCTAGATGAAGCCAGGAAGAAATTCCGAATTTAGCGCCGTTATTTATACAGAGTGTCTCGTAAAAAAGTATCGTAGACGTGTGGTAGATGGTTGAGATTGAACGGCGCATAAAAATACACAATATATTGCTTTTAATTTATAAATGATACACTTTTTTACGTTGTGAACTATGAAATTAATTGTCTCGACCCTTACTTCGTGGAATCTACTCATTATGACGATGATATTGATTTATCGAAACAATTGTCAATTTATTAGAATTTTCAACAATTTTTATTATATTGTGGTATTAACTACAAACCGTGAGTTTCATTTAAAACACTAATAGTTGTGAATTATGTTTTTCTCCACGATAAATTTCGCAAGCATTTATAAAATTGGTAACATCCTTTTTAATTGATTTCCAATAGTAATTTATTTTTAAGGACCTCAATGTTTCCTCAATCCCTCTATGATTTGTTGAACCCTCGTATTTATATTCCATCATCATATCGGGTTCTTCTTGTAGCACCTTATGTACTATTCCAGTACATTCAACTAATTTTAGTTTTTATAGGAAGTGCTACATTTCCTCTCTTCTTGATCCACATTTTTACATTATCTGCTGCTATTATTTCAATTTGGTTATATTTTTTGTTTTTTTAGGGTTTCATCTGATCTCATTTAAAACAATAGCACGAATCAATAAAGCATTCTTTAGAATATTTAAAACCATGGGTTACGTTAACAGTAAAAAATTACTTTTCATGGCTTGATATTGATTTATTTGGCTTTGTGCTCCTTTGTTGCACCTTCTGTTCGCGTCTTTATTTTTATTTCGACAGTTGGCAGCATAATGTCCAAATTTATTACATGCATAACAGCGTACCTTGTTAGTGGATGGGCATCTTCTCATATTTTTTTACCTGGAAACAGTACACATTCATTTTGGTTCATTTGCTGATTCAATATCCTGCAATAATTTCGTTTTAATCGAGTCACCTGTTATTCTTTTGCCAGAACCTGCCAGTAAAGGTATACCAATACAAAAGTCATCAACGTGAAAAACCGAATCATTTAACTTATATGCTGTGGTTATTATTATGTTCACATATTACTTTTCCGCCCAACCTTATCTAATATGCGAGAAAAGTATTTGGTTTACCCCACAAAAAGTAGGAATTTCGGATTTTATTTAGTTATTTTTTCATTTTTCAGCGAAAACTACACACGCGAAAAAACGGTTTTTAGTTGTCTTCTATCGTGTAAAGGTAGTTCACCTGCTTCACATAGTACACTTGAAGTAGGACTGGTACAAAATGCTCCAATGGCTAAACGAATGGCAGTATTATGGATGGTATTCAATTGTTTGAGAGTGGTGTTTGTGGCCGAGCCATAGGCAATTGCTCCATAATCAATTTTAGATCTAATGATTGCTCTATAGATTCTCTGAAGAGTACTTGAGTCAGATCCCCAACTTGTGTTGCTAACATTTTGATTATATTTAAGTTGTTTTTGCAGGTCCTCACGAGTTCTAGAATATGATGTTTCCAATTTAATTTAGAATCAAATATTACTCCTAGAAATTTGTAAGTTTGTACGAAACTGAGAAGATTTTTATTGTATAGTGTGAGACAAGGTTGATAATTATTGTTGTGTATTCTAAGTTCCTTCCTTTGGCAATAAGTACTAAGTCGTCTGCGTATAATCTGTACTTGACAGGCGCTGTAGCTGTATCGACGGTGTTGTTAATAGCTGTGAGGAAAAGTGTAGTACTAATTACTGATCCTTGAGGAGTACCATTTTCATGGAAGAAGCTTTTTAAGAGTTCTCCATTAACTTTGATTCGGGAGGATCTGTTTTTAAAAAAACCTGTGATAAATGAAAGCATATGACCTTGTATCCCCCACTCTGTTAATTGTTTTAATATTTTGTAGTGCCAGGCGGCATCAAATGCACGTTGGATGTCAAAAAATATTGTGACGCATGATTGATTGGTGACAAACGCTTCATGTACTTCAGATTCTAGTTCGATTATGTTGTCTTGCGCAGATCTTTGTGGCCTGAAGCCACATTGTTGCATTGCTATATAGTTGTGATACTCTAGATACCACATCAATCGCTGGTTTATAATTTTTTCCAATAATTTACACATCACGCATGTTAGAGATATTGGCCGATAAGATTCTGGATCAGTTTTGTGTTTGTTTTGTTTTAATATAGGTATGATTGTAGCATGGCTCCATTTTTTCGGAATTTGTTTTCAGTCCAAATAACATTGTAGATGAAATTAACTGTCTCGACCCTTACTTCGTGGAATCTGCTCATATTAGTGTTTTAATTGAAACTCACTGTTTCTAGTTAATTCCACAATATAATAAAAGTTATTGAAAATGCTAAAAAATTGACAATTGTTTCGATGAATCAATATCATCGTCAGGATGACAGAAGTTACATTTCATTTGATGCCTACCTGATGTTTAGTAGTTATATTTGGCTAGACCAAGAAGTGACCTAACTTGTGATTGACTTAATATATGTTTATAGAAAAAAGAAGAAGATGTGATATTACAAATATTGAAGCTTAGATATTATTAGCCCTATGATGATATCCTGGATATCATTTTTCCAATTAAGATCAGTATAACTGTGCAATGATATAGAAAACCAGGAAAACTATATCTGCTGCTCTTTACAATTGGGAATTAGAAGACATTAAAGAAACCCACAATATGAAGTTGTCAATGAACAGTTAAATCTAGGGAGTTCTCCAGTAATAAACTGTCTTCTTAAGTGATGATTGTAAAGATCAGCAGATATAGTTTTCCTGGTTTTCTATATCATTGCACAGTTATACTGATCTTAATTGGAAAAATGATATCCGGGATATCACCATAGGGCTAATAATATCTAAGCTTCAATATTTGTGATATCACATCTTCTTCTTTTTCCTATAAACATATATTAAGTCAATCACAAGTTAGGTCACTTCTTGGTCTAGCCAAATATAACTACTAAACATCAGGTAGGCATCAAATGAAATGTAACTTCTGTCATTCTGACGATGATATTGATTTATCGAAACAATTGTCCATTTTTTAGTATTTTCAATAACTTTTATTATATTGTGGAATTAACTAGAAACAGTGAGTTTCAATTAAAACACTAACATTGTAGATGTTCAATAAAATTCTTTTGGCACAGCTAGGCAAATTTTTGATAAATATTGCAGGAATTTCGTCTGATCCTGGACTTGTGTTTTTCTTTTTTTGTAATGTTTCTTCAAGTTCAGTTTCAGAGATTTTAGTATTTAATGAAGAATCGTCATTTGCATCTATAGTTATGGGAAAGTCTTTTTCTTGTTGTTGCTTCAAGTCGAGAAATTGTGCACAAAAATTTGAGTTGCTAGAGTGTTTTCTGTAAGTTTCAGCTAAAACATTGGCTATTAGTTTATTTTCAGATGTGAGCTTGTTCTGATATTGAAGAGCTCGTATTCCCGTGATGGTGCGTTTCCCTGATACTCGTCGAATTTTGATCCAAATTTCTGTGGGTGGAGTGTTGTCATTAATGCTGGCTACGAATTCATGCCACGATTCATTTTTGCGTTTTTTGTTATGTATTTACATCTTGCTTTTTGTTTTTTAAATTCGATAAGGTTTTCTTGATTTTTGTACGTTTTCCATACATTGTAAGCATGTTTACTTCCTCTAACCGCTTCTTGGCAGTTTTTGTTCCACCATGGTACGGGTTGACGATTTTTAATCAGTGATGTTTTTTTTACTGATTCTTTTGCTGCTTCTAACATGGTATTTGCAAAATTATCAACTGTTTCGTTATATTTTCTTTGATTGTTTGCTAATACAGTGCCCAATTTGCGTTTCTATATTGCCATTTTATACTAACGTTTGTATTGGTTATATTCCTGTGGTTGGAGTTATTAATAATTATTGGAGCATGATCACTATTATAAATGGAAGGAAAAATTTCCCAAGTTAGTACGGTTAGGAAATTTGGGCTACAAAAGGTAAGGTCTAGAGCTGCCGTCTCTCCAGTGCAGGGGTTGAGCCTAGTGCCTTCCCCACTGTTCAGTAGGCAAAGACCGCACAGATCTGTAGTTGATGATAGCAGTTTGCTAGTTTGGAAGTCGTTTTGCATCTCGATTCGGTGTTGTGACTGTTAAAATCTTCAATAATGATACGTGGAGATGTTATTTGAGATAAGAGATCTGTTAGTTCTTGACTTGAAATTTTTTAATTGGGTGGGTACACATTGCAAATAGAAATTTTTCGTTCTAGGTTGATAGAAACTGCAACAGCTTCTAAATTTGTTTTTAGAGATATTTCGTTCTTTTTTATGTAAATTGCAACTCCTCCACTAGCCATCTTTACGTTTACCCTGTTTTTATAGAAAGCTGAATAATTTTTTAATCTAATTATTTTCTTTTCAGTAAAATTTGTTTCCTGTAGTTCTACAATGAATGGGTTATATTGACTTATTAAATGTTATAGCATAGGTAACTGCGAGTGAAACCCGTTCAGGTTCCACTGAATAATGTAGGTTGATGTAGTAGATATATTCATGTCGTGTACAGCGAGATTTAATGCTTCTTTCTGTGAGATAAGGTCGGATTTGGTAAAGTTGCAAAGCCAAGTTGTCAAGATTATCGGTGAATTCCAGAATGGTTTTTACAGTGTCAGGGTCTCCCATTGTATTATCGAGCAAGAGCACCAGTTGATCCAAATCGAGTGATCTGGGAGGTTTTTGACTGTTTATAAATGTTTGTGCTGGTAGTAGTGACTCTCTGCAGCTTTTGGATTCATCAGTTTATGGGTGCTTCATTTTTGTTTGGGTTTTATGAATTGTTTTGAGTCCTTATTTTCTTCGGGTCTATCTGGCGTAGAGATAATCTATTTGTTCGAAAACTAGTTCGAACTAAAGAATTCAACTAAATATTTATTATTCTGAGTTTGATTCACCCTGTACACCACATCCAACGGGTTTTGCAGTTTCCTCGTAAAAATGTTTGGTTAAGTTTTTGTATTCTGACGTAGAATTTGAAAAGTCATTAAGACGTCAAAATAATATACACGACCCACCCCGTGCAGTAGTTGGCGTTGGATTTGATATAAATGTAGAGTCGTGTTTTGATGTGTCAATGTGACAAGTCGAGAACGGTGAAGTTCTAGAAAGGTGTTTTTTGGGTTGAAATAGTTTTTTCAATTCTCACTATGCAAACTAACGGTTTCTGTTAAATTAATAGAAAGGTCTATTAAAGATTCAAGAGTGATTGTAACGCGATAGCAGTGAATGTTTTATTCCTTTTGATTTGAATGGAAAGGTTAAATTTGATTTATGCTAGCATTGTGGATAAATTCTTCTGATTACCTCATAGAGTAACCGATAACAAAGGATATTTACACCTACAGTAGTTTACAACGAATAAGTTACATTTGACCACTCTCACAATTATACATATACATTACAATTTGACAGTTGTCTTTCAAACTCTTTCAAAACGTGTAATTAGCAAAGGTGATTCTACGTATATGTGCTCTGTGCCAGAAAGCAGTTCGACAGGAAGACTCAAACAAGGTTGTACGTGAGCACTATAATTTATAACTATTATACTGTTGATAAACAAAGATTGTGTTTCGCCGCGCACTACCTCCTTCAGAACGGTCTTAGTGAATATTAGGTAACTTTTTGTTTTGATTTCAACAGAAATTTTTTCTGTGCTAGATTTAGACTCATTTACGCATTAATTATTTACGTTTAAGATTCTTACATTGTAAATGTTTCATTAGTTTTAATATTCATGAAGAACGGCCGTTCAATTTAGTTATGCATATTTATTGTTGAATTTTCTTTGTATTTTACAGGAGATCAATCCTTTATAATCTCCTTTAATAATTAAATTTGTTAGTTGTTTATTTCGAGTTGTCTTTAACCAATCCTCGCTTTAATCCCGAAGCTCATTAATTTAAATTGCTAATCGAATACCAGCGCCTTTGGCTAATACAATGGCTAACTAAAGACCTTGAGTCTAACTTTTTCATTTGTTCTGAGCTTAACCTCAAACACTATTCTATGCGTCTTTTACTTCCACTATGCGCGGTATTTATGTCTATTGGGGCTAGTTGTGGTGCAGGTATTGGTGGAGGTTTTGCAGCTTGAATCTTTTGTAATTGATCTGTATTTTCTCTGAGAGGTTGTGTTTCAATGTCAGTATTTGTATTTTGAATATTTGATTCCGGATTTTGATTTGTCATTGTTCTTTGAATAACAGCTGGTAAAATATCGGGGCACTGGGAAGATGACCTTTCTTTTTTGCATTTGTAACAGGAAAGACCGTTTTGTGATATGTATATACGATAAGGTGTACCGTCAAAAGATAAAGTAATGTAGGAAGGTATATCTGTAGGAGTTGAGATAGGTTTTATGTACACTTGTCGGGGAAAACTTAGAATATGACTATACTCAGGGTTCGACACATTCACTTTTAAAAAGGTTATAGGCGAGAGTAGGGTGAGACCTAGCTGTTTCAGTTCATTTACCAAGACATCATGAGGTATAGATGGACATACATTTGATAAGACCAATCGTTGAGATGGAGTAATGAGTCTACGACCATCAAGTATAGAGTTACCGATTTTAATAGATTTGTGTTTATTCATAAAAGTGTTTGTTTATTATGTATATACATATTCTACCATTGGCGATTCTTGAGCAAAATATAATAGATTTTGGACCAATCAGAGACCCTAGTGCGTATATGTAATCCTGAAGGAACAATCCATCAATTGTTGGAAACACAATCGCTTGCTCCTTGCTGGGAAATGTTTGTTGAATGAGAGCGGATGCATAAGATGTACTTTGAGACAGTGGGTGATTTGTAACTGTACTTTGAGAGGGGCCCCTGTAGTCAGAAACCCCGTCAGAGGTTGTATTCAGGTTACAATTAATGAATTTTCCGTGGGAGATTTCATACGTTCTGAGGACGGATCTGTCTGCTTGAATATTTTGGAAATATAAATCAGTAAAAAACTGATTTTGTCTATTAGACTAAGCTAATTATGTTTGTTTAATTTGTTTTAATTTGCGAAAAGGGAACAAGTTCATGCAACTTATAGATGGTCACCTCTATGTATGCACTAATGATGTTTTCACTGTTATCTTACTACTTTTTCACGAAAGACGAACTCGTACTATTAAAGCACCGATAAGTAATGTGTACTCGTTGGCTACCAGAATAGGAACCTGTGTTCACATTGCTAATTCTTTGTTAAGAGGTATCAGGTTACATGCCTCTTTGGAAAGAACAATCACAATCATGCTTCTTCTCTCCTATACGATTCACTATCCTCGAATGTTTGGTACTTATTTACGGGAAATACTGTATAAATCGTTACATGAATTATAGCAATTATAAAATAAAATTTTTACAATACATAAAAGCATTATTAACATGGCACAATAATAAAGGAAACAAATATTTAAAGGGGAAACGGTGTAACACGGTTTATTGATGGAAACATTATAAGATAAATCAATGTTTTGTTAATTCAAACAGCCATTAATGCACTTTTTGCGACAAAGTAAAATGAATAGTCCATCATATCTCAATTAACTAATTTCTCATAAAACTTTGTATTATGCTCAAATAAACATATAACTATATTTCATGGATTATTATTTGAAATCTATTACCTGGCTAGAGCCTCGCGGGCTCTCTGATAATCTTCTTCATCGTCGAGTTTCTCCAGAGCCTCTTGTACTTTTTTCAATAACTCTCTTCGCAAAGCTTTAACTTGAATAGAAGGATTTTCTTGTGGGTTTAATAGTTCTAAGAGAACTTGGTTTTGGTCGATATCATACGATAACACCTGAAACAAACAAAACTCGTTATGGATACGGAGGGAATCAATAAATTAGCTTTATATAAAACTTTCAGCTCGTTGAAAGTTTTTTTATCCCATTTGAATTGCTGAACGAAAGAATGGGATGTAGGGAAAATCATAACCGTGCATAAAGTTAAATGCAAGTGTAAGTGATCCGGTTGGATTAAATATATCTTTATAAAGTAATCATTTGACAAATTGGCCTTTAATTAATTGCTTACCCATGGATCTTTTAGAGTTTGGGGGTTTCACAGTTAAGGTTCCGATGAAGCTACATAATCGCTCTTATACTTTCGTAAGTTTATTGGTCTATCAATTTACCATGGTTGCATCTCTTGAACAAGGACTCTGCTGTCACTTCTTTTTGGTTTTTCTTTTATTAAAAATTAACTGTCTCGACCCTTACTTCGTGGAATCTACTCATATTACTGTTTTTAAATGAAACTTACTGTGGAATTGTTTAGAAGCAGTAAGTTTCATTTAAAAACAGTAATTTTCTTTCTTAGTTTTTTTTTTAATTTTGACCGGACTATTTTCATTATCTGATAATTTTCTTAGCTATGTAGCATATTTTACCGTTTCAAGTATAGTATTGAGTTCTTTGCGACTTCTAAATTTTTGTAAAATATTTTTAAGCTAGAAATAATTTCCGGATTCAATAATTAAAAAGAAAAACATTACATTGGTATCAGGTGTGGAGACTTCCACCTTAATCTCGTCAATTTTTGATATAAAGAACGATTTTATGATATGAAGAATGATATTTCTGCCATGGGAGAGAATATTTCAACAAATGTGAGAAAATTTCTGCTAACATGGACGAGAAGAATTCTGCTGTGAATAAGGATATATCTGGTGATATCTTATTAATCAAAAACGACATTGCCGCTGACGTTGAAAATGAAAGTTCTTGTCTAAAATTTGATATTACGAATAAAATGACAACGATGGACGAGAAAATCAAGAAGTTAGAAAGAAAGATGATAGATTCAAAAACACGAGGCACGCCAGGGGAAGAAAAGAAGACCGAGCAAACAAAACCTTGCAAGCCAGAAACACACCCTAAGTTAGAAGATATTGGCAGATTTGCCCGAGTCAAGGGTCCAACGTTCGACGGAAAGACATCGTGGACCAATTATGTGAAACAGTTTCAAGCAGCCTCTAGAGTGAACAATTGGTCGGACAGGGATAAGGTAGTAAACTTAACCATCGCGCTTCGCGGAGATGCCTTAGATGTACTTCAGACGATACCACTTGTAGAAACGGATGAGTTCGAGCCGCTGAAAAAGAGGCTGGACATGCGATACGGCCACGAATATCTAGTACATTTGTACCCATCACAGCTGAAGAACCGAAGGCTGAAATCTGACGCAATCCTTCAAGAGTATGAAGTCGATATTGTCCGACAAGTTCGATTCGCTTATCCATCAGGAGCATAGAACATGACGGATTGTCTGTGCATCCAGGACTTTATTGAGGGCTTACGTGACCCCAATATGCAGAGGACGCTTCGTTTAGCCCATTGGTTCCCAACGGGGGCGATACCGCCCCCTTGTGGGTGCTGCAGCCTTTTAGGGGGCGGTAGCGGATTCAGAAGCAAATAATAAAATAATAAGCAGTCAAGAGGAATGGTGAAATAAAAATGATTTAATAAGGGTTATTAAGCAGTTTTAAATTAGCATTAATAATAATACTAATAATTATAATAATTTCTTTTAGTTCAGAATAGAAGTATATGACTTTTCCTCGCACGTTGATAAGCGAACGTGCGATGTTCATACAAAATAACATGTTTCGACATGTTCGCACACAGACAAGTTGAATCATGCACGAAATGAAACGTATAAACGCAACAGTTCTACGAATTTTTTGTTAGTTAGTTGTATGTGCTTGACCGCGATATATAGTCGTGAATCATAAGCTCTGCCGTAGTAAATTGTAATGCGTATTACCCAGGTAAGCCCAAAGGAGACAGAGTTCAATTAAATTAACTGATTTATTGCTATAAAAGATATTATTTACAATGATAAAAATAAACTAAAATACAATATTCCATATATATATTACTCTGATGCGTAAATATTTTTGGAAATCACGCTTCGATGGTCCGTACTCTTCCGTTGATCGATACGTACTGGTGGTCTGAAAGTAGGTAGGTGTAACGGTAACGATATGTATTTCAACTCTGGTGACGGTGTACGGGATACTCTGCATACTATGAAATGTTCAGACAGTCAAGGGTATGAGCAACCGACAGATCAATACTCTTTCGGTTTTAGTCTCAAGATGTGAGAGTATCGTTTATAGCTAGTCAGTACCCAGCTTAACGAATATCTCGGTTTGTAGGGACTGTAGTTATTATGGCGCGTCAATACCACACCAGAATTATACTAACAGTTAGAGCGATCGTTTACAACCAGTCAATACCCGGCTCAACGTGCAAACCTACGAAGATACTGTAGAGTTTTCGGTGTGTCAATACCACACCGAAATTCTTCTGACAGTTTGAACAATCGTTCTCGTTTCCGTCAATACCAGACACCAACGGTCGTTCAAGTAAATGATGTATGAAAGTCGGATCAATACTCCGACTTAGTACAACACTCGACGGTGAATAGTGTAAAGCGTTTAAGGTCAAAGTCAGTACCTTTGACCTACGCTTCGCACTGGAGGCGCTGAACTTGGAGGAGCAGGAGTCCGTAATCCAAGTCTGTTGTTTTGCATTTTTATACACGTCGTAGAGGTGGTGGTGGAAGTCTCCTTCCCTTCTACTGTCGATTCTTCGTGCGCATCTTGGCGTGGGGGACTTTGCTGTTCTGGTGAGGTACTTCGTCATCGCTGCGTTAACTGGTTCCTTGAATCGATATTTATAGTAATGAATTTATATCATTACAAAATAATCGTGAGTGGTGTGTCATTTTATAAACATTACTATCTATAAATCTATTGAGACTTTAATTTTTGTATGAAAATGGCTGAATTTACTTCTAAATTAAAAAAGAAATGCCGGCAATACAGTATTGAATATTTGAAATATGGATTACCGGAATCTTCTCCAAACAAATCATTACCTATGTGTTTAATTTGCCGAAAAGTTTTTTCAAATGAAGCTATGAAATCTTCTAGGCTACAAGAGCATTTACATAAAATGCATCCTAATAAGAAGAACAAAGATATATTCTATTTTCAAGATCTCGAAAAACAATAATGAAAAACAGCCAACTATATCAAACCTTTTTGCATCGTCTTCTAAACGAGACGATGATGGGCTACGAGCATCATATAACGTTTCATTGTTAATCGCAAAGTCAGGAAAACCACACACCATTGGCGAGGAATTAATATTGCCGGCAGTCGAAGAGATATTAAAAACTGTTCTTCATCATAAGACACCATTTGATATAATTAAAAAAATTCCTCTCCGTAATAATTCAGTGCAAAGAAGAATAGATGGAATGGCAAATGACGTTGAAATATCATTATGCGATTACCTCAAGACTTGCAAATTTTCCATTCAACTCGATGAATCAACTCTACAAAGTAACGAAGCTCTACTCTTATCATACGTACGATTTATAAAAGAAGAAAAAATTCATCAAGAGTTATTATTTGCTAAGAATTTGGAATCTGATACTAAGGGACATTCTATATTTAATATCATGCAAGAATTTTTTCAAGAGAAAGAAATTCACATTTGCAATATTTTGTCTGCTGCTACTGATGGTGCTCCAGCAATGACCGGGCGTCATAAGGGTTTTATAGCACATTTGAGAAAAGCAGTGTCAAATGTACTCGCTGTACATTGTATTATTCACAGTCTGCATTTGGTTGCAAAAAAACTGAATGAACGTCTACATGCGTCCCTCAATAACGTTATTAAAGCAATCAATATCATTAGAAGCAATTCATTGAATGACCGTTTGTTTCATAAGTTTTGCAATGAAAATGATGAAGACTACAATCGCTTGCTGCTGCACACATAAGTACGTTGGCTCTCTAAAGGTGTTTGTCTGAATCGTTTTTACAATCTATTTGACTCAGTGTTGGAATTCCTTGAAGAAAACGAACAATTCCGCGAAAGCATGATTACGTCAAAAAATGACATCGTTTATTTGACGGACCTGTTTAAAGTATTTAATCAAGTTAATCTACAATTGCAAGGTGATGATTTAAATTTAATTAAAACTAAAAACGTCATAGCTGCTTTTGCAGGAGAACTTCTTATATTCAAAATCTTGGTAGAGGTGAGTACAACAATTTTCCCACATTATCAACAGTGTCTGCAAAACCGGAAGATTTACTTACTTACTGCCACCACTCGGAAGTTCTTCATGTTGATTTTACAGAGCGTTTCCAAGATATTTTAAACATGGAAATACCAAATTGGGTTATAGATCCTTTCGCAAACACAGATACGTTGGAATTTTTGTTCTCTTCTATAGGGGGCGGTGGTCCAGAAAAGGTTGAGAACCACTGGTTTAGCTCATCCCCAAACATTGGTCGACGCACTGACAGCTGCTTTTGAATATGAAGCAGCGACGAAGGCTTCGGGACAAAATTTGGACCATCCAAAATGAAGGTGATGAACACAGATTTAACCAGATCGTTAACTTGATAAAGAATATGGTAAACAAGAAGCCGAGAAAGATCAGATGCTATAATTGTGGCGAGCTAGGGCATGTACGCAGTTCGTGTAAGCGCCTCAGAACTCCTGCAACCGAAGGTCTCCAGTCACAGTGGAAACTAGACAGGAACGAACATCGAGCTGATGTGAATTACTCTCTGCCTACACGATCATGTCTTGTAGACTATTCTCACTACAACAAGTCGAAATCTAAGGAAGTTACAGTTTCAAGAATTACGGTAGTCAACGAAGAGGTACTGAGAAAGTTACACCACAGTTCATAGGGAGGTCATCTGGGAGTGAAGAAAACCCTTCAGCGAGTCCGTGAAGGGTTTTATTGGATGAACAGCTCTGACGATGTGAAGGACTGGTGTAAGGAATGTACGACTTGTGCTACGAGTAATGAATCACATCGCAAGAGAAAGGCACCCATGAAACAATATAATGCTGGAAGTTCTTTCGAAAGGATTGCTTTAGACATTGCTGGACCATTTCCAACGACAGAAAAAGGTCGTGAATACATCCTGATAGAAATGGATTACTTCAAAAAGTGGGTGGAAATTTATGCGATCCCGTATCAAGAGGCCACAACTCTCGCCAATGTACTGGTGAAAGAATTTATCAGCCGATATTGCAGTCTACAAGATATTTCGAGAGACAAGTATTCCAGGAAATTTGTGACAAGCTGAGAATGAAGAAGACCAGGACAACAGCGTTGCATCCACAGTCAGATGTAATGGTCGAAAGAATGAGCAGGACCATGGAAAATACCTGTCCAAAGTTTTGGAACCAATATCTTTCCCTATTTGCGTTGGCTCATCGATTTACCATAAATGAGTCAATGGGCGAAACACCTATTTGGATGTGAAATGTGGCTTCCTTGTGACCTAGAGTTTGGCTGTAGGTCTGGCGAAGATCTAGCAGGAGAAGATTAGGTGATCCAATTGAGAAAAAGGATGGACGAATTGCACGAATTGGTTCGAACGAATTTTCAAGTTGCCAGCGACAGAATGAAAAAACGGTACGACACGCAGGCCACAGACGGCAGTTTCAAAGAAGGCGAGAAAGTATGGTTACACAACCCGACAAGGAAAAATGGATTTTCTCCAAAACTACAGAAATCATGGGAAGGTCCATACTTAATCAAGACGAAGGTCAACAACATCTTCTATCGTATAAGCAAGATCCCAATGGAAAATCGAGAGTAGTCCACCAAAACCGACTAGCGCCATTTGAAGGAGACCATGACAAAGAGGAAGGGGTGAACAATCTACAACAAGAGTCTGACCCAGCCTTCGAAGAATTTATGGGCGCATACGGAGATACTGGAAAAGATAGATACGGAGTCACTACAGAACAAAGACAATATTTGTTCACGCTCCCGGAAGAGTATTCACTGGTACATAACATCTCCGCCAGTAACAAACATGCACGAGGGTTAGCAAGCGTCTTTCGAAAGAAGTTTGGGTAATAAGAAAAACTTGAAGATCAGATGCCAGCAAGACAAGACACTGAGACTCAAACACAGGTTTCCAAGAAGGTCGATTGTTATTGGGAGGCGCAATCGAAAATCTTTTGGAAAAGAAGTCAGTAAAAGGACGTTTACTATATAAGAGACTACCCACCAGCGAGTTAGTTAGTTTACAATTCAATCTCATAGCGGAGAGACGTGAACATAAATAAACAGTAGGGAAGTGTTTATATAAATATATGGTGTATTTAATATAAATTAGTGAATAGTTACGTGTGTAAATAAATTACGTAAGTAGATATACCGTGTGTATAAATTTATCCCAACCGTTAACTATTTAGATAAATGAGAAAAACATTAAAGTAATTTAAAGTTTTAATGTGAATCAAAAATTATTTATATGGGTACGTTTTCTTACTGCACAAAATATTTCACACAAATGTTTACGATACATGGTTTTTTTAACGGTCATTATATACCATTAGTGTTTTGTTTATTAAAAGACAAAAGTGAAGAAACATATAGGTTTTGCATATTGAAAATTAAAGAGTATTGTGATTATATAAAAATCAAATTTGTACCAGAAGAAATAGTAATATATTTTCAGATATCTATTCATAATGCAGTCTTTTATTTGGACGTTGACGATTTTTATTTTTTTGAGCTCTACGAAGTTAAGCCAGTCGATGAAAGACTAGAAATTTTTTTCTGATTAGTGATTATTTGATATATAATTCGAAATTTCCACCACATATATGGGCTGATGCATTAAATAAAACAACCAATGCTGGCGATACGTTTCATTCCCATTTTATTGCATCCATGTACCAAACGCATCCTTCTTTATTTCTTTTTGTAAACGCACTTCTTAAAGTACAAACTGAAATCTATATTAAATGTAACAGTGTTAACGAAATTCATAAATTTAAAAATATAGCTAAGACACGTCATTAATTTTGTTAATTCTAAAATATGAAAATAGTGAGTTGTCCAAACTGCAATAGGTTAAAATAATATCGCATTATTATGTAATTAATTAAAATAGGATAGTGTAAATATAATTTTGAATATGTCCTTCCTATGTACCTAAATGTTTTATGTATATTTTAAATTAATAAAGTTTGTTTTAATATTACATTAGTCTATTTCTTGCAAGCAAAGGGAAGTATTACTATTCATGTGCCGAGTTTAAACATTTTAAAAGCGAATCTTTTAATCTCTGTGCGTAGCTTGACTATTTTTATTTCGTATACCTGATACACGTGCCGAGTTTATATTACCAAGTATTTTTTTTTATTCAATCCACTCCAACAAAGCAGTGGAAAAAAGTTAAACCTGAAAGCTATTGTCAATTTCTGTATTGTTACATTAACGAATTTTGTTTTTGTTGTCTCAATCAGAATGAATTGTTATTTCGTCGAGCCCAAAATATCCCCGATTACTGAAATTACTTTCGGTAATGTACCGTTAACCAATGATTATATGTATTGTGTTATTTCCGTCAAAGAATAAAAAACTTCATTGGATACAGAAAATCCTAAGTGAAGTGAACAAAATAAAAACAACAAAATTATTGTTATCATTCTGAAACCAGAAAACACGGCAATTTCTCTCTCTTATATGCTCGCAAAACTATTTTTAAAGAAATTTAAAACGTTATAGGAACAATTAATATCATCAAGGCCCGGTGCAAAAAATCACTGAACTAAGAGAAAAAGTCTATCAAGACAAAAATATTCTTATGTTCTGTAATGATATGGTTATTATAATAAATAAATTTAGTCACAGTTTAGATAAATGTAGTAGTAGTAAGAATTGTTAGGTAAAAGTCGCGAGTGAAAAATCATTAGTGCTATTCAATACTTCGATCTTGATTCCGATTTTGTTTATAATCGAAATTGCAGACGGATTGATGTTTGTTGAACGACCAAAAAAAATGTCATTTATTATATATATTATTTTTCAATTTATTTTTTATTTTATTTATATTTAAAGGATACAATGTATATATGAATATACAAATAAATTTTGCAGAAAAAAAAACAAATAAGTCCTCAGGTGCGTTCTTTTTGACTGAGATCTCAGATCACTTCAGTTAAGGTGATCTGAGATAAAGTGATGTGAGTAAGCACCAAAAAGAACGACATCTCAATTGAAGCGCGCGATCTGTCGATGCATGCGTGAATAAGAAACAAAACATATAATTATAATAATGTTATTGTATCCATAATTTGTAACAAAAGAAAAATAGATTATGTGTGTTTATATGTCAATGGTTGAAACTATAGAAAACCTTGGTGAAAACTACAAATAACCCAAGCAAATCAAATATTTGTTCATCCCCTCCACTTTATTTCCGACTCAAGTCCAACTGATTCCCCCTTACAACACATTCAGTATCGGTGAAGGGGGAGGAAAAATCTCAGCTCACTTAAAGTGAGTAAAACAAAAAGAACGCTCACATTACTGATGTGAGCTGAGATTAACTGAGATCTCAGTCAAAAAGAACGCACCTATTGATTCACAATGAAAATATACAATTTAAAAACTAATAAAAAAATTATTAAACTTAAAGGTGGGATTTTGTGTCATCTTGTTCATAGAAGAGAACATATGCTTCTCCACTGACTAAAGATTTCCACGATATTAATAGCACTCTTGAATCGTTATATTCGTGCCACTGTCCCGTGTAGGAATGTCGGCGTGTAGTGACCATTATAAGTGGTTCCACAGTGATTAGATATAGCGTAGAGGTTGTACATACAAGGTGCCACATTATCAGCCGCGTAATGGTTCATATCAAGCCCTTCTATTGGAAAATCTATTGAATCATTAAGTTTTCCACTAAAACTTTCTGTTTGCGAAAAGCGCTTCAGGTGAATAACCAGTATTTTCGGAAATTTATGAATTGAGAATGATTTAATGCATCGTCTTCGATCCTTACATTTCGAACAAGTTGATTTCTCATCACCGTCAAGTGTTTCTTCTCTTGTAAACGAATCTAAACATTGTGAAAGTCGTAATTGACCTGTTCTTTGTAATATCGGAAGGGATAAATCCCAAAAAGGATCGTAGGTAACTGAACAGTGACCACAGTGTGTTGATTTTAATTGACCGATAAAGTTATCCATAATCTTGGAGTTGTTCATTCTCGCATATCTTAACCAAAATTCTTGTGCTTTCTCGATATCGCTAAATTTGTCATCAATTTCTGTTAATATGGGCTTTGGTTTTTCATATACCTTGTTGACATCTTCGTGAAGTCCTGCTAATAAGTAACGAAGAAACTCCTGTGCATCATGTTGAGTGTATCCCATGAACCTTGAAGCTCTGTCTGAACCGTCTTCAGACCAAAGCTCTTGAATAACTCCAGCAAATGCTTTAATTAGTGTTCCTTTCATGCTAGATATGTTTATGTTAATATCTCTTATGTATGCGTCTTTCTTTAGATATTCTAATAGCCACCTTGTGTTTGATAGGCATTGGATAATACTATTCATGAAACATGTGTTACCAAATAAATCAATAGTGACATAACTATCAAACCAGTATAATTTTTATTTGTTCCTCATGCCTGGATATGTTTTGAAAATTCTAGATATTTCAATCATTACCTTCTCCGTTGGGGGAAATACTTTTTTAGTTTCATGGTGAGAAATAACGTATTGTTGACTATATTCATCACCGTTGCAGGGCACACTTTAAACCTATCACCAGTATATAGTGAAGGTGGGTACAGACATAGAACAAAACTTCGTATCGTAAATCTGTCGCGCAACAATTGTTTGTTATGCATCGATGATACGGCGTGTCAACAAATATAGCGTATCAATACATCGTCGTGTATCTTATAAACGGGACATTTTTCCGTTCCGTCTTTACTAAAACAGAACAATTAAATTAGTCTTTTTCTTGCGTGCAATGGAGGTTGTTGCAGCAGATTATATATACATGCATTACTTAGTTAAAAAAAATAAAAAAAGACGCCCAGAAAGACGCTGGTGGCAGACCTGGTTGTATACTAATAGAAGTGTGTACAGCGGAAATCATTTACTGTTCGATTTAAAATTTCAGGCAACTAGTGGCCTTTACAAAAAAATTACTAGAATGTCTCCAACAGACTTCGATTACTTGATTAATTTAATTGGACCCAAAATAGCACGAAAATATACTAGATGGAGAACGGCAATTTCTGTTCAAGAAAGGTTGGCAGTAACAATTCGGTTTCTGGCGACTGGTGACTCTTTCACCAGTCTACAATACCTTTTCAAAATTTCTAATCAATCGATAAGTGCTATAGTTCCTGAAGTGTGCGAAGCCATTATAGGAGGATTAAAAGAAAATATACAGGTAAGAAACTGTTTTATTAAAGAAGTATAATAAACACACATTAAACAAAACAAATGTTTATCTTAAATTCTCTAATTCAATATCGGACATATCCAATAGTTGGCGTGGTAAAGAATTGACTGGAGTACTGCGACTTGAATGATCCGAAATACTAGAATTAGCATAATTATATGCTGGAGATGGTACCTGTGAATGCTGTTGAATAAAACTGGAAGCTTGGCGATCCTGATACTGTTCAAATTGAGAATATTGTGGCACAAAATTTGCAAAGAATGACTAAAGAGTATGAGTATGGTATGATTGCGAATGATAAAAATTGGTTGAACTTTGTTCGAGATGGGTCTTATCTGCTTTAAACAAAATTAACATATCTTGTTGTACAGTACTTTGTAATTCAAGAGAATATTTGGCCAGTTTTTTAGCCACAAGATTTCCAAATATTTGACATTCGTTTTGCTCCTGTAGGTTTCTAGCATTTGCTGATGCTTCTGACAGTATTTTAAAAGCTTTATCTCATTTCTCAGAATCTTCATTCCTCTTTTGGCGTTTCCTACTAGGTGTCGCTTCATCGCTTTTCTTTTCGGTACTAGGTGTTGCTTTTCTTTTCGGTACATTTTCTATACTTTCCCGATTCTCTTGTACAGCAGATTTTTTATCGTTATCTGCTAATGTTCCTTCATCACCCAATATTTCCTTTTCATCATTATCTTCTTCTTCGTGTACAATCTAAAATTAAAAATAATTTAATATAAGTATTTAATAAACAAACTTATTTAGAAAATAAAAATGTGTCCTATTTTTGGCGCACTGTATAATTGGTTTTAACGAAATTTGTTTTAATTTTTACAGATACCTTCAACACCAGAAAGATGGTTAGAAGTGGCAAAACAGTTTGAGGACACCTGGAACTTTCCACATTGCCTGAGTGCTTTAGATAGGAAACATGTTGTTCTACAAGCTCCAATTAACACCGGAAGCGAGTTCTTTAATTACAAATCAACATTTAGTGTAGTTCTTTTTGCCCTAGTGGATGCTAATTATAACTTTTTGTATGTTGATGCTGGAGGCCAAGGAAGAATTTCAGATGGTGGTATCTTTAAAAACTGCTCGCATTACAAAAAATTAGAGCGAAATGACTTAAATTTACCTGAACCAGAAGTTTTACATGGCAGGCTACAGAAAATTCCCTATTTTTTTATTGGAGACGAGGCATTTGCCTTAACTGAGTCGTTAATAAAATCGTTTTCGGGAATACATCCTAAAGGATCATTGCAAAGAGTGTTTAACTACAGATTATCTCGCGCACGAAGAACTGTGGAAAATGTATTTGGCATCGCCTCAGCCATTTTTAGAGTACTTCGTAAACCGATGTTACTTGAACCCAGAAAAGCTGAATTAGTTATAATGGCAGTAGCTCATCTACATAATTTTTTATGAGAAAGTTCCACATCTTGTGCTTTGTATACGCCACATTGAACCTTCGATACAGAAATTGATGGAAAGCTTGTAGAAGTATAAAACTATAACTAATGAACCAATGTCTTCTTTATTTCCAATTAGAAATATTCCCAGAAGACCAACCGAAAATGCAACACGAATTAGAGACGAATTGTCATCGTACTTTCAAGACGAAAATCGACTTTTGTGGCAAGATAATTATACGTAATTCGTAATTCGTTTTATACTTACGGTGCTTTGTGTTTCCCGAACCTTGTTTTTGTCCCAAAGGAATAGCAAACTTTTAAAGGCAAACCAACTACTTTCATAGATATCTGTAAGCCCTGTAATAAATAAAAATGAAATTTGTAATTGAAAAGTAAATAAACAAAGTAAATAAACAAAGAAAAGAAATTAATTTCCAATTATTCAATCTTACCTTTACCCGTACCGTGGCTCTTTTTAACCCATTAACGCCGAAAAAAAATTTTTTTTGAATTTATTATTATTTTTTCAAAATTTTGATGAAGTAAGCTATGAAATTAACCACCGTTAAGAAAAAAATAAATGTTTATTTTGGAATATACAAAAAACAGTCTGTCACCATATGGGCCCCGTAGGCGTTTCACTGTATAACAAAAACAATAAACAAAATATTGCATTCTAATTTTTTGGTGTGAAATTTCATGAAACATTCTATACACAAACCAACATCGCACTTAAAACACATTGTACGGCCTTTGCTTGTACAGTTGAACCCTGCACATCTTCTCCTTTTTCCCTCTGGCACCTGGGCTACATAATGGTTCAGGCCATCAAATCTAACATCATCCCCAACACGGCTACTACTTCCAGCAGCTTTAGGCATTCGACCTGGTCCTTTAGCTATCGTCTTATAATTTGTTAAATATGTCTAAAAATCATAACAATCTGTAAGACAATGTAAAAGAAGTAATGAACATTACTGAATTATTGACAACATTACCTGGGCAATATTTCTCCTAAATTCCAACTGACTGATATTTCGGCCACTATTGCGGTAGAGAATCCAAGCATTTTGTATAGATACGTCAATAAGGTATGTAAATATCGACCAGTACCACTTTTTTGATCGTACACCAATTCTATAACTGAAACAGTATTTGTTATTATATTTTTATGATCATTATACTTTACCGTACCAAGATACATTTGAATCCATCAAATCGGTAC
Organism: Galeruca laticollis; assembly: GCA_963921935.1. NCBI lineage: Eukaryota > Metazoa > Arthropoda > Insecta > Coleoptera > Chrysomelidae > Galeruca > Galeruca laticollis. Next base: position 80,139,623 of record OY998176.1, read on the forward strand.
CTCCCATGTTCTTATTGTATTTTGAAATTATATCTGGGCGTGGTATAGGTATCATTCTTCTATCTTTTCTGGAAAATCTATCTACAGATTTCACTGGAGCAACTCCATAGCACGTGCTGGCTACTGTAACAACATTATTGTCCATCCATCTCACGTAAAGAATGCCGTCGTTCTTCTCAAGAGTAGAAATGTAAGTGCCTCGAGTTTCTTTGGCCATGATCTTTTTTGGTGGTACAGGGACATTTTTTGGAATTCTATCGTCTCTAATTGTGCCGGTTGCTCCATATCCATTAGCTTTCAAGGTACAAAGTAGGTTAGCGCCAGTAAATAGGTTATCTATGAAGAAATTATAGCGGAAATCCTTTTTGTCTCCTAAATCTTCAATCATGTGTATAAGTGGAGCAGCAGGTTTTCCGAATATTGCGTCATAACCTTGTCTTTTTATAATACTTTTTCCTTGATAAATTTCGAAATTTATCAGGTATCCACTATTGGTGTTCAAACACCAAACTTTATACCCGAACCTAATAGGTTTTCCGCGAATAAACTGTTTACACCCATGCCTCCCGTAGTATTTTATCATGGACTCGTCATACGAAAGGTTTTGTTCGGGTATAAAATGTTCTAAAAACTTTTTTTTCAAGTGATTTACTATGGGGCGTAATTTATACATTTTGTCATTGTAGTCAATATTTTCATTACTAGCAAAATGCAAACATCGACAAATTTGTAAAAATCGGTCGCGTCTCATAGATTCTGCAACCAAAACGTTTTTCATATCCTGTGAGTTTTCCCAATAGCTTCGTTTTGTTGGCAATACATTGTAGCCACTTACAATTAGTATACCAATGAAAACTTTCATCTCTTCCATAGACAACTTTGAATCCGGTAGATTCTTGAGGAGTGAATAACTTCTTGTCTCCTGTATAATTTCTTGAAGTAATTCTTTTGTAAAAAACAACTCAAATAATTGAACTGGACTCAAATTTTGATATGACGAGTAATTCGGCGTTGGAAATTGATAATCGGGATGAACGAGATCGGCCTCAATGAATTCACTTTTTTCTGATTTAGCGACTATAGTCAGTCCTAAATCTTTTGTGGCGTCATTTGGTACCACTGTGGGTAATTGCGCATTGTCTAAATCTTCAGAAGTGTCCTGTATTCTCCTACCATTTGAAAATACAACTTCAGCCGGAGCTAACAGTTGACGACCACTCAAATTTTCAACTAATCCACCTTCATCTTCATCCCCTGAATCCTCGTCTGTCAGATCCTGACAATCCGGTGGCTGTATGTATATGTCAGTCACTTCGTTATCAGATTCGTAAGCGATATCTAATGCTTCTTGAAGAGTTATTCCGCTGAAACTAACATTCCTGTATGAAAATGTAAGTCAATAACAATAGTCCGTAGTACGCCTACCGGTCCCATATGGGGACGGTGACGTTTACGACTAAATTATGAAAAACTAAAATCGTATATCAAGAGAATAACTTTATAATATTGCACAAATAATGTCCTTATATAGAATCCATCGATCAGAAATACAATAAAATAATTCAGATTGACATAATTCAACTTACCGACATGGGATGTCCATATTTTCTTTGCTGAAAAAAATCTCTCCAGTAACCAACAGTATAACTTCTCACTCGCGACAATGACAAGCTACTGAACGCTGTCACGCACATTCGATGACTATTTAGAACGATTACTTCCGAACCGGCTTCGTGAAAATTGAATTAGACAGTTAAGACACGCACATAAACAATGGTAGGTTTTGTGTCCCCATATGGAACCCGTAGGCGTTAATGGGTTAATTTTTGCTTTCTCTCGCTTAAGTCCTGACAGAAGAACATTAATTTGTTTTTGCACTTATCTACTGTTGTCCGAAACTCTACAGCAAGTTCTTCCCAAGCATCATGCTTCTTTATTTTATTATAGTATTTGGGATGTTTTGTATCCCACAAAATTTCTTTATTACGATAACTATTTATGAAATCCAGGGTAGCTTCTTCTGTCCACTCCATGTTTTCAACTGAATAAACAAAACGAAAAATAAAACGCAACTGTGTACCGCAGACCTGTCCAGACATGCTAACAAGTGGTGCAACATCAGTGCGTATCATTTCTTTGATGCGGTGTCAAAACCGACAACCGATGGAACGCCGAGATGTTACTATGTTCTGGTGTTACGGTGTTACACAGTGCCGTCCACACTTGTTACGCGACGGCGTTACGATACGAAGTTTTGTTATATGTCTGTACGCACCTTAAGCCATGTACCACAGAAATATTAACAAACAAGTTTTGCTATTTTTAGGTTTATATCCACGTGTGTATATCTTTTGAACCCACCTATCTTGATCAACATTTTTAGAGTTACCAGCTACTTTTCAAATCTACCTTTCCCCATCCTAAATAGTTGATAACATTGTAAATTATTATAATCCTCAAGCTCTTGCTAACTTAAAGGAGCATTCAAAATGTAATACTTCTTGATATACTTTGAAACGAGAAAAGCATAGTTATTAGACGTTACAAATGATGTCGTAATATACTTCAATAAAAGTTCATCCTCGAATAATTCTGAGATTAAAACAACCAGACGTTCCAAAAAACTTGTGTCACAATGACCTTCTGTAGTACTCGTGATTTGCGCAACTCAGCGCTTCGCGGTTCGTTGCGCAATCTTCACTCGTACTATAAAACTAGTCATTGTGACGCTTGTTTTGCAAATTATTATTATTACACTTTTAGTTAACATTTTTTTAATAATCAACGTATGCGAAAATCCTAATTAGTTAAAAAAATAGTGAATAGGCTAGTTGTTGCTTGAATTCATAATAGCAAAATTTCTTAAGGTGGCGAAAACTAGTGCGTCTAGCCTAGAACCTCACAGAACCACCCACTTTAAAAAGGGTTAGATATAAAAAAAATTAAAAAAATATACATTACAAATCTGTGGTATATTAAATCATTACAATATATACTCTGAATTATATTTAAATATTACATACGCATTTTCTAAGATTAAATACCACGAATCTCATGAAAAAAATTACTACGAATGCCCCTAAAAGAATATATTAAATTATGAGAGATCAATTACTCAAAGTATAACTGAAAGGTATTCCACAATGAAATGTACTCGAGCCAGTTGTATATTTACCCCAAATAAATGCAGTTATGATACGTTCTAATGTTGAGTAAACCGTTTTAGTAAACTTTAATACAGAACGAAGGCGCTTGTCTGTCGCAAACGCTAACAGAGCTATTGTTATGTTGCAGGGTGGTATGAGACAACTTCATGTAGCAAATGTATTCGGTGTGTCGCAAAGTGTGATTAGTCTTAATCGTTAATTTCGGGAAAGGACTCTGACTGGAAGACCAAGATCTACTACCGGAAGGAAAGACCACTTCATTACTATCACGGTACGAAGAAATGTAACCAGACAAGCATCGGGGATAGCTACTGATTCACGAAGAGCTAATGGGGTTCAAATCATATACAGAACGGTAATTAATCGTCTACATAGTGAGGCCTTGAGGGCACGAACATCATGGCGCTCTATACCAATTAACGTTGAACACCGCCGAAATAGCTTAGCTTGGTAGAAGATCAAGAATATGGCTTCGTAGCGATTCACGTCAAGTGAGAGATTCGAGAGAAAAGTTTATCCTTATGGAGGTGGCATGCTTTGGGCCTGTATTTTTCTTCACTTTCTAGCTTATTTTGCTACTTGATTCGCTTATCTTTCTGCTCCTCATTATATGTAGATGAAGTTGAATAATTTAGTCACATTTTCCTACCAAATCATTTTAAATAAATCTTCATAAGAGCAATGTAATCCGTCATGAAATTCGGAACTGGACTGTTAAATGTGTGGTTTAGGGATAGGAAATACCGGTCCATCTCCTACTGACCGATCAATTGAATTAAAGCTAGGATAAATCCAGAAGATATATCCAAATATAATAGATCGGCAAATTATTTCCTAAGATTCTCTAAATTACACAGTTTGTGAGGAATATTTGTCTTGAATACCGATTTCTACAACAAAACACGCAAAGTATAAGACAATGTTCCTTCGAATTTACGTCGAAGTCACTAAAAAAACAAAGTGTGTTTTATAGTCAGTATTAATATATTAAAAGTAGCATTTGGAAAAGTTATACAAAGAAATGGAAAGTACATACATAAAAAGTAACAATGTACTTAGTATTCATTTGAAAGGGTTGCAAAAGTAGGTACATAGTACCGAAAATTATGAAATTATTCAACATGAGGCACAATTTTATTTTACCACTCTACAGATCCATGAGTACTGTTGAAGTATTCTTTGAGTTTATCTCGGTTAGTAAACATTTGTTTAGTTCGCAGGACAGTAGCATTTCTTCCTTCCTCTTCTTCTTTTGCCATTAAAATTATTACGACTCATTTTCATCTGCATAAACCGGCAAATCTAAGATTAATAATATAGGGCAGTGCAAAACACTTTACCCAAAAACTGTTGTGATATGTCTGTCTGCGTCGTGCACTGCGAACCTTTATAACAAATCATACTTGCGATGTTATATTATTATATTATTTGGAAATGTTAATCCTAATAATTTCACCATCAAAATAGGAAAAAAAGCAAAAATTTGAGATTCATAATCGATTCAAAGTCTGTACTCGAACAGAAATACCTTGAAAACAAAAAAGTGACTTACTTCAATAAAAAGTTAAAAATCTTGAAAATGGATTGTTGTATCGAGTTCAACAGAAAGTGCCTTTTATGTAGGGAATTCAATAAAGAATTTCAGACAAAAGTCTTTAGCTCTAAATACAGGATGTTTCAAAAATATAGTACAATAAAAGCTTACGAACCCCTCGTACCACACCACTGGTCTATTAGAATTTGACAGAATTAATGCTGTTGATGTATTTTGAAGAGATAATAACCTTTACAAAATTTTAAATTTGTACTTTCATCCCCCGAGAAGATATACAATAAAATGTGTATTTCTTCTGCACTTTTCAACAGCCTGTATCTCACAAGTTAAGAAGGATAAGGGAAAGTTGTATTTGGGTATTTTAAATATTTCTTAGCGATCTATCATGCCTCTAGTTTATGGTACTTATTTACACGGAAAGAAATTTTAGATAATATTATTCCAGTAAGGTAGTATTACAATCAAATTTTTGTTCAATATAGCGCCAATCGAAATGTAGATTAATATCGATAAATGATTTGATTGGTTTATTTGTCAAGCTAAAATTTATCAAACCATGATAAGCAGCAGTAAACGAGTTGCATTAAATAACAACAAAAATTTGATTAATATTAGTAAAAATAAAATTTAATTTGCCTATAATATTCCTATATTTCTTAAGTGTTGAATTGTATTAAGCAATTTTTAGATCAGTTTAAGTTAATTGTAGACAATATTTGCTAAATATATGATTGATTTTATAAAAAGATATGACTAAAGATAGCAAATTTAAGAATAATTAGGATTAAATTTATCAAATTATTTTATTACTTTTTGCAATAATTGGATGTAATATAGCAAAAATAAAATTTAATTTCCCTATAGTTTTCTTGAATATAATTTATATCTTCTTAAATCTAGCTAGGTGTTGAATTGTATTAAGCAATTTTTAGATCAGTTTAAGTTGGTTGTAGACAATATTTGCTAAATATATGATTGATTTTAGAAAAAGATATGACGAAAGATAGCAAATTTAAGAATAATTAGGATTAAATGTATCAAATAATTTTATTACTTTTTGCAATAATTTGATGTAATATGACTAAATTTTAAGTAATAAATGAATCGGATTTATCCAAATCTCGAATGTTTTAATCCAATAATTAAGTTAAGCTTTTCTAATCTTTTGATCATTTGTATTCAATATTTGATTGCTGGCTGTAATATTGATTTTCATTATTAGCCGTGGTGATGGTGGGGAAATATTACCAAAAAAAACGAATTTCTGTTTAATTAATATTTATTTGAAATAATTGTACAAATCTGAAGTAAAAGAAATGAAAATTAAATTATTATATTCCAGCTACCAGTAATAACCTAAATAACTTCTCAAAAGGCAGTATAATATACAATTTACCTAGTAGTTTGTAGGTAAGGAAATGATAAGTTTTAATATGAAAGCAAATTAATCTAAAATTATGATAGCAGATGAGAACCTAATTGAGGGTTAGATTCTTTGCATAAAAATTAAAAAAAACAACTCCAAAAACCCTACTGTTTTCGCAGGTTTACTACATTAATATATTAATCTGTATTCTGTGTTAAAACTTCAATTATTTCAAATTAATATACCTAGAGGTATTTACTGCTAATGCCTCCAGAACTTTCTGCCATGCAATTCATTCCTAAGTGATTTTATTTGAAAATGTATGCAACAGTGAAACATGTAAAACAATTCATTATGATGCTTGTTGAGATTATAGTAATGATGGAACTTATCGTACCAAGACGGAGAATTGGATCTGATTATTGAATCGGATATTATTATTTGATAAAATTATAATCCAATGGTTGAGCTAAAATAATATAATCTATGAGTCAATTTGAGTAAATTTCTTGCGAAAATTAAGCAGCGGAGGTACATCAATCCAGTTTTTAATGTTTGATTGGTTTAAGAAATGCGTTTTCTGTAGTTAATCTAAATTTTGGTGTACCTATCAAAAAATGGATGTGATTTAGCAGTTTTAACGCAAAAACAAGAAAATTGAGTCTACTGACATTAGTTTTAATTAAATGTTATTAATCATAAACGAAATTAACAGAATAATCCTAAAACACTAAGATTTGTCAGTGTTTTTCTTGTTTTACTCTATTTTAGATTGAACTAATTTATTTGGCATAGATTAAGGAATTTATTATTTCAATAATTCGATTTGATTCACCTTATCAAAGCATTTCTTTCCGTGTACGGGCACCCTCTATATACAGTCTTGTTTAACAGTTGTCGGTTTATATTTGGGATTAGAAAATATGACAGATTCCGTCATACGTTAACCCCTAATTATTGGGTGTCTATGGCTTGTAGGAAGAAAGTACATTCATTATAATATAGTTATATCCACAGGCGTATTCCCGTACCTTTCAAATACAATTAGATATAGATACGACGTTCCCAAGATCAATATTAGGCAGAAAGACATTATAAATAGACCTCAATGCATAAAGGTTATGGTTGAGAGATCTTTTCCATTCCATTTGGAAAGTTATTATAATATTTTAAACAAAGACATGTAAACATTAAATATCAACACGTTATTGCATTTATTCAATGAGCAAAGGAGTATTACCACATAATATCTTGTCAGAAGTAAGAATTTTGTTTTGTGTTGCGTTTTGTTTTATTTTTCAATTTGTAACCGTTTACACAAATTAATATAAAAATAAAGGACTCTTGAGGATGAGCAGTTCAGCTGATCATGCGCTTTTTTTAACTATTTTTGCGATAGTAATTTCACAATATTAATACATTATTACGATTACGATTACGATTGATATTTCGTATTCTCTGTAAATTAAGACATATTTTATATTATTATTATTATGAATTTAGAAGCAACCTATGCCACATGTCAATTTCCGTATATTATTTATTTCCTCTTTAAATGTAATACTTCTATAAATATATCTGTATGTATTGATTTGCTCTATCTATTTGTAATTAACTTTTCAGTTTGTTTATCTTCCATTCCTTTTGTCATATTTGCTGCCATCTATTTTTAGTCGCATTCATTTAACGATATTTTTCCAAATACCAAAGCAAGTTCATTAAAAAAACTCGTTTGTATGAAAAAGTTTGTCCTGAATCACGCGGTCGTTTTATTCTTTAGCAGAAATGTGTCACCAATAACTAACATGGTCGTGACTGTGTATCCTAAATGTAATGTTATTAGAATGGCACCATTTTAGAGCATACAATGATGCCGGAAATTAATTTCACATGTAAATCAACCTGTAGATAAACCTTTCTGGAGATACTGATTCGTTGAGTAGTATTAGAAGGAGAGATAGGTTAGAATAGAAATATATATATACTGTGTTTCTTAAGTAATCGCGAATATTGATGGAATGAATCGACATTCAATTTTACCGTTATTGAGGGCATTGGCTTCAATTTCATCGAAACTTTAACATCCCGTTTTTAAGTTTTTTGTTTGTACAACGTGAGGTATATATCTTCCAAGATATTAAGGATAATATTAATAAATAGAATTCACATGGGAAAAGAATGTTCAGAACATCACGCACTCTCAATGAAGTAAAAAATACAAATTTTTAGTTATTGTGCTAACAGAACTGCAAAAATTGGAACCTATCTAATGGAAGACCACATGATCTCGTTATTTAGAAGCATTACATATAAAAGAGGGAGTTCTGAAACGATAGATGTCCCGTCAGCTGAATTCGTGACCTTTATGGTATTGTTACGAAACAGCACACTGGTATAGTCCCTAAAACCGACCCTGTCTAAGCCAGGTATAATAGTTAAAATTATGGCGGATACGCAGTTATAAAAAAAACTGTTTACGATTGAGACTATCTTATCTAGAACTGGTTTTTGTGACCAGAGTTATCTAGAAAAGGCCAGAAAAATTTGTGTGTATAAGCCGCAGCCCGGAATTCTCTAGTACAAAAGGCACTAGTATATAAGGGGACTGATCAGGAAGAGTTAGTTAGTTGATAATTTGACATCGTGAGATAAACAAATAAATTAGTGAATATAAATTAGTGAACTGTTTATATAAATTAGTCAAAGTGAATATACTGTATATATAAATTAAGTGTTAGTGATTAGTGAGTTAGTGTTTAAATAAATTAGTAAGTAGCCATACCGAGTGTTTAAAATTTATCCCACCCGTTTATTGTTTGAATAAATATTAAAAACATTACAGTATTGTTACATCGAACCATCATCGGACGATCGACTACGTCATAATGCTGAATTGCACTACTGGACACCGCATAGCTTCATTATACATATTTCATTTTCAGAATGATTATAGACTTCATATTATTAACTTCAATAAACATTAATAACGTGTAATTATTGTAATTCAATAATTTTTTAAAAAAGTAAAGTTTTAACTTAAAAACATAAAGAGAGATATGTTGGGATAACATTTTTTAAAATTGTCTGAATTTATCAATGAAAAAGCAACATATAAAATGTAGTAGTTTTGCATTAAGAATGTTGATATTAGTAATATTTGGGACTAGTGGTAAACCAACATAAGATCAAACTTTGGTGCTTGTTAATTATTGTTGCAGGTTTATTTTATATCCTTTCATAATGCTAAATATAAGTCAAAATGTGTTTGTTTTACTTAGGAATCACGTATGGTTTCTATGAGTGTAAAATTAACGCAAAATAAAATATGGTTTTGGCTATGGATTTATAAATTAAATATCGCATCGTACTACCGTAAAAGCCAAAAATTGAAATTCGAGAATGCAAAACCGGAATCCACAAGAATAACCATGTAAAATTGGAGAAAACTAGAAAAAATATGGGAAGCCTATGTAACAAAGTCAAATAAGAATGTTTCTGCTAAAGCTTTGAAAGAACCCTGTGGAGAAAAGTGTAAATTTTATTTCATAAATAAAATAAATTTGAAGCAACCTTAAATGTCCACTAAATAAGCTAAGCAAATAAAACTAAGGTGGGTGCCAGCATACACAGGTATGCAGGGGAACGAGAAAGCCAGCGATTTGGCAAGCAATGGGGCTACGACCTGTTTGACTGGAGAATAACACCGTTTTATTTCCTAGGAGGTAATCAGCTAAAAGCGGAAATGGAGAAAACAATAAATCTCAGTCGACCACTGGAATGGGACTTAGATAGTTTTAGTTTCCTTCTTTGAGGTTGGTGAGGAAGAATTGGTCAATGTACCTACCATCTAATCTTTTGTTTACTATCTTTTTCTGATCAATTGTGTTACTAAGTTGTTTTTTACTATATGGTAAACAATAAAGAATTCATTTATTTATATTCGGAGAACTAATTTCCCTGAAGCCGACCGAAATAATAGCATTCATAAATGCTCTGAGACTGTATGAAGAGCTGTAGCGTATATGCTCACCTTTACTAATGGGGGCACAATAGATCTGTTCAGGTTGAAGTACCCTTTAGATTACTAACTTTAGATCTAATAAATGTGTAACGGAAAAATTAGTCCACGCGAAAAATCGTCAATGGTGGTTTTTGTTTGAACTGGGTTTTCTCCGCCGGACCGGCTGTATAATTTTTAGCTCGTAAGTTCTTTCTTTTCCTTTGCTGTCATTCAATCATTCATTCTCAGTTTTAGAAGTTAAACAGAAATATAATAATTTTTAATTGATTCAGTATTATTAATTTAATAATCAATTACTGTTTTCGTTAAAGATATTTATAGTTTATAACTTGTCTAAATAACTAATCTTCTAACGATAGTTTTTTTTTTGTGTGTAAATTTTTGAAATACATGTAATTAATATATTGTATAACCATAAAAATTATTACTTCAAAAACTTTAGTAGGAAAATATCGTCTGTAATATTTTTTTCCAATAATCTCTGATGTAGAATTAAACTTGGCGACATCCTATATTATTAAATTTATAATGTCACAGTTGATTATTTAGTACAAACAATAATTAGTATGAAATAATTGGACGATAAATAAATTTTTATGGAATAATCTTTTTTTCTGTGCTTTATCAGAAATCGTTATCAGAAAAGTTCTAAATTATTTAACCGTTGAAAAGATCTTGATACTCGATCAAAACAAGAAGAACAGCTTAGACTTTTTTGGAACATAGTATCATTTTTCTAAAAATTTCTTTCTTTTCATTTACATGATTTGGTACTTCTTTTACTTTTTGGGATTGCTGAGTACGAATATAAAGCCACAAACCCCAAGGAAATTATAGGAAAATTCAAGGGTTAATTCTGTATTATGAACTTGAATAACAAAGTTAGTATGTGATAGCAAAATGTATGAAGACAGAGTATACTTGACTGAATCAATTTTGTGGACTCTGTATCAATTATAGTTATTGCAGCAAAATTTGTTTCGTATTAAATATTTTCTAAATAAAATACATTTTTAAATTTGGCGAATGCATGTGATGCACCTTCGTCAAATCTTAGACAAGTATACTTGACTGAATCAATTTTTTGTAGCCACAAACCCCAAGGAAATTCAAGAAGTTGAATTGGTTCACTTTGAATTAACTTGAATAAAAATATATGTATGTGCTTGCAAAATGTATGATGATCTGTATCGATGATAGTTAATACAACAAAATTTATTCCGTATTAAATGTTTTCTAAATAAAATACATTTTTAAATTTGGCGAATGTATATGATACACCTTCGTCAAATGTTAGACAAGTATACTTGACTGAGTTCACTTTATATTAACATGAATAACAGTATGGGTTTGCAAAATGTATGATGATCTGTATCGATGATAGTTAATGCAACAAAATTTATTTCGTATTAAATATTTTGGAATTAAAAACATTTTAAAATTTGGCGAATGTATGAAGCGACTTCGCCAAGTCTTAAACTAGTGTCGCATCTAGTGAATGAATTTTATTGTAGAATTTTTATCAATTTGGCAAACGTTTTTAATGTGATAATATACAGGTAACGATGAAATTACCAGTACAGTAAACATTGCCAGGGACGTATGGTAAAGGTTTTGAGTTTTCTGGTGTTTTTTCAGATGAATCATGTTCTGGGTAATTAAAACATTATGGGTTTTGAGATAATCAGCACTCAAAGCTACGAGACTTTGTTTCAAGGTACAATCCATCGAAGTGATGAAGGTAATTCCGAACTTCTACTGTGAAATGTGCTAGAGTTTCATCCTGCATAAATCAGGTTTGAAAGAATAGCGTCAAACATTTCATTCACTCGAATATAATTGAGGTATTGAATGCTATTTAATCTTGCAGATTCGAATATTATTCACCCAAACATGACACTTTCTGTTTGGGAATGATTCTCTAGTGTATTATCTGTAGCCCACGAATAGCTGTTCCCTCAATTATGAATCCCTCAGTTAGTATTATCATCAGGTTATTCGCTGATAGAAAAACTTCTTCTGAATTAGTTTCACAATGAAAATACCTTAATCTTACCAAAAGGTACTACAATGCTGGGTGGAACTTAGCCTCCTCAACAATAGACCTCTTCAGCGTCCTGCATTTTGCCTTTGATTTCCATCTTAAGACTTGCATGGTTCGGAGATCATCCGTGATATTGTCCATCCATCTCATTTTTGCTCTCTTTCTTCTCCAGCTTTTAAAGACTTTGGCATTAATTACGTTGAATATACCCAAACTGTTAGAGTCTTTGTGCTTTAATGAAGCAAATAATGTCTTGATTTCACAGGATTCCCTTAATTTCAACCTTGTATCTCCCTCTTTCGCTTCACCATATATCCTTCTAACGATTCTCCTTTCAAATCTTCTTAATCCTTCTTTGTAGTCCTCCATCAGCGTCCAAGTTTCACTGCCATATGAAACAACTAGCGGAAATGGTATTTTGTAGATTTTCATTTTTGCGGTGTAGTTCAGTAGACTTAGATTTGGATAAAAGGTCTTGAGTCCAGGTTGTACTCGCTCTTTGTTGGTGGTTGAGCAATTTGCATTGTTGTCAAGCAGATTTTCAAGTATTTGGAGGCTGTAACTCCCTTGAAGGCTCTGCGATCAATTACAACGTCTACTGATTTGGCAGTTCTATCCGCTGACACGATTATATACAGCATTTTACTATTATTGATAGAGTCCGACTTCTTTGGCTTTCTTCTCGATTTCCTTAAGTCTGTGTTTGCTATCAGCCTGATGTCATCAGATTAGGCACATATTTGGGTGAGCTTGTTAAATATTGTACCACGTTGGTTAAAAGGCTTGCTGACATAGTGTAGGTGGTTGTGTTTTTAGATGCATTTGTCAACAACATTCTGTCCATAATCATTTCATAAACGTCATACTTTGGGTTCGTTTCTCTTCTTGAAGCGTATCTTGAATTTAATATTTCGTCATTTATATTTGAGTCTACTGACTAGTCTACATCTTCATAATTTGAACTATTTGCATCAATATCATACACATTTTCATTTTCCTGCTCTATCTGTATGTCCTGATAGATTTCATCATCTTTATTTTCAATTTCTTCTTTCTCGATCATGATTTTTTTATCTTTCTCACAAAATTTAGTCTTCTCAAGTAAAAAGCCTAGGTCTGTTTGTATCTCAACTTAATTTTTTTTGGTATGTACACTCTGTATCCCTTGACTTCTTCTTCATAGGATGTTTTACCTTTTTGAGAACTTGGTTCTGTACGGTTTAATTTATAACAATCATTGTTAATGGCTTTTGCCCGAAACTCTGTTCCTAAATTTCTTGACCATTTATCATTGTTCTAGAAACCTCAACTAAAGTTTTTTTTTCTCTTTTCGCCTTACCCTTTTGTTGCGGGTTATTGACGACTGTTTTTTGATAGCGTATTTCATTACCTTCAGGCATTTCTCCAACTATTCGCCAAACTCTAGGCCATTATCTGTTCGAAGGACATTAACTTGTAACCAGTTTCACGTTCAGCAAGACTGATGTATATCTCAACGTTTTTCTTGACTTCATATTTGTTTTTCATGAACTACATATGCCTGAACGATGAAAAATCCTCTTTGTTCAATAAAAAATAGCGAGCACCACCCAAGGACTCAGTTTCCATAGGCGCACAAACATCTGAGTGCTCTAATTCTAAATGTTACGAACTCGCACACCGAAGCAGATACTAAGTACGGTCCTGTAACCTTATATTAACGGAGTTAAAAAAATGGCGAGCTCGCCGAATTCTTGGAAGGTCTATTGGGATTTATTGTGACAGTTTTTATAGACATGTTCTCGGAAGGCCTTTTAAGGATTGAGCCGGCAATCGAGAAATATCGTGAAAGGCATTTGTTTTGTGTAAGCCGCAGCCCAGAATTCTCTAGTAAAAAAGGCACTAGTATATAAAAAGGACCGATCAGCGGACCAGGCAGTTGATAATTGGACATCGTGAGATGAACAGTTTTTATAGACATGTTCTCGGAAGGTCTTTTAAGGATTGAGACGGCAATCGAGAAATATCGTGAAAGGCATTTGTTTTGTGTAAGCCGCAGCCCAGAATTCTCTAGTAAAAAAGGCACTAGTATATAAAAAGGACCGATCAGCGGACCAGGCAGTTGATAATTGGACATCGTGAGATAAACAAGTAAATAAGTGAATATAATGTGTTTATATAAATTAGTTTGAGTGAATATACCGTTAATATAAATTAATAATTAAGTGATTAGTTAAGTATATACAAATTAAGTGTTAGTGAGTTAGTGTTTAAATAAATTAGTAAGTAGCCATACCGAGTGTTGAAAATTTATCCCACCCGTAATAAAAACGTTTAAATAAATAAGAAAAACATTACATTGGTGTCAGAAGTGGGATAATATAAATAAATTGCTACGTAAAAATGGCCAAGAGAGTATGTGACCTCAAATGGCAGAACTAAGAGCAAAATTGGAAGATCGTGAGTTGGAAACGTCCGGTAAGAGAAGTGAATTAATAGAAAGACTCAAAATGGCACTGGAAAGTGAAGGCTTGGATCCAGAAACATTCTTATTCAAAGACGAGGCTTCCACCTTAATCTCGTCAATTTCTGATATGAGGAAGGCTTTTTCTGTGATAGAGAACGATTTTTCTGCCATGGGCGAGAAGATTTCAACCATGAAGAACGATATTTCTGCTAACATGGACAATGTTTCTACTAATATGGACGAGAAGATTTCTGCTATGAAGAACGATTTTTCTACCATGAAGAATGATATTTCTACCATGAAGAATGAGATATCTGCAGATATCATCATTGAAAAATGACATTGCTGCTGAAGTTGAGAATAAAATTTCGTCTCTAAAATCAGACAGGGAGAATAGGATGACAACGATGGAAAATCAGATGGACGAGAAAATCAAGGAGTTACAGACAAAGATTGCCGATTTAAAAACACAAGACACTTCAGCAGAAGAAAAGAAGATCTAGATCTGCATGTCAGAAACACAACACAAGACAGATGATATTGGCAGTTTCACCAGAGTCAAGGCCCCAACGTTCGACAGAAAGACATCGTGGACCAATTATGTGAAACAATTTGAAGCAGCTGCTATAGTGAATAATTGGTCCGATAAGGAGAAAGCAGTGAACTTAACCATCGCGCTTCGAGGATATGCCTTAGATGTACTTCAGACGATACCTCTGGAAGAAACGGATGATTTCGAGTAGCTGAAGAAGAGGTTGGACATGCGATATGGTCACGAACATCTAGAACATTTGTACCAATCCCAGCTGAAGAACCGGAGGCAGAAACGTGACGAAACACACAAGAATATGAAGTGGATATTGCCCGACTCGTTCGATTTGCTTATCCATCAGCAGCAGAGAACATGATGGAATATTTGGGCATCCAGGCCTTTATTGATGGCTTAAGTGACCCCGATATGCAGAGGACGCTTCGCTTAGCCCATTCCAAAACATTAGTTGACGCATTGACAGCTGCCCTTGAATATGAAGCAGCAACGAAGGCTTCAGGATATAACAAAATTAGGACCATCCAAGAAGAAGGTGACGAAGACAGATTTTACCAGTTCGCCAGTTTAATAAAAAGTATGATGGACAAGAAGCCGAGAAAGATCAGATGCTGGAATTGTGGCGGGCTAGGGCATGTGCGTAGTTCGTGTAAGCGCCCCAAGACTCCTGCAAACCAAGAACCCCAGTCACAGGAAGACTAGAACGGATCGGCCACGAGGGGGCAGCACCGACCCATGATCGTTCCAAAGACCCTCTCATACTGATAGCTTCTCTCAGATGTCGCAACGACAGTGTATATGTGGATGGCGAAGTAAATGGCAACAAATATGCTCTGCTGGTTGACACTGGGGCAACTAGAACCATTATACGACCAGAAATAATAAACCCCAAGAAGAAGCTTCTACCAACGAGACTGCGACTGCGGACCGCCACAGGCGAGAGTGCCAACGTTCACGGGGAAACGCAAATCCAATTGGGAATTGGCGCAGAAAAGTTCACGCATACGGTAATCGTAGCTGACATTGAAGAACACCTGATTCTGGGGATGGACGTAATGAATGTGCATGGTTTCCAATTAGACTTTAGAAACAGAACCATTAAAGTGGGTTCCGAGGAGGTATTCCTGCATCCATATGAAGGCAGCTCGGTGTTGGCAGCTGTACAGGAAGATACCGTTCTACCTGCACGAAGCGAAACCATGATAGTAGCACGGCTACAGGGAATCATGGAGGAAGGTACACCGGTTATGATGGAACCAAGGTACCACGACGAGGAGGTTGGCAAAGGAGTACTAATTGGGGAAGGATTGGTTACGTCGGCGAAGAAGATCCCTGTACGATTGATAAACGTGAACGATTACCCAATTACCATCAAGAAGAAAACCAAGATTGGATCCTGCGTACCAGTGACGTCTATAGTTCGTCAGACAACGACCACTGACAATTCTAATGCCAGATTCGAACAGATGTTATCAGTAGCTTATCAATCTTTGGATCGAGCTGAAAAACAGAGAATAAGAGAATTTATCTTGCAGTATCGAGATTTATTCGTACCAAAAGGAGGAAAGACTGGAAGAACATCAGCCGTCAAACACAAAATCGATACTGGTAATGCTAAACCAATTAGGCAATCAGCTCGAAGACTTCCACGAGAGAAGAGAGATGAAGCTGAAAGAATAATTCGAGAGATGGCAGAAGAAAAAGTAATAGAACCATCTACTAGTCCATGGGGGTCTCCAGTAGTGCTCGTCAAGAAAAAGGTTGAACTACGAGATTCTGCGTGGATTATCGCCAGCTTAACAACGTGACGAAGAAGGGCAGGTATCCTCTGCCTCGAATTGACGATACGCTAGATACTTTAGCCGGCAGCAAACTGTTTTCCACCTTGGACCTGAAGTCTGGCTATTGGCAAGTGGAAATGGACCCAGAAGGCAAAGAAAAAACTGCTTTTACCACCGGATCTGGATTATGGAAATTCAACGTCATGCCATTCGGGCTCTGTAATTCGCCTGCGACATTCGAAAGACTAATGGAAAATGACTTGAGAGGGTTGTCTTGGAAGATATGCCTGGTCTATTTGGACGACATCGTAGTACTGGGGAAGACATTTCACGAATATCTGAAGAATTTGGAAGACATATTCAAACGACTCCAAGCTGCCCAGCTCATGTTAAACCCGAAGAAATGTCAGCTGTTCCAAAACCGAGTCAACTATCTAGGTCATATAGTGAGCAATGAAGGAGCGGCGGTGGATCCAAAGAAAATTGCTTCCATTCAGCAATGGCCGCAACCAACCGACAAACATCAAATTAGGAGTTTCCTTGGACTTTGCACGTATTATAGAAGATTTATCAGGAAGTTTGGAGATATTGCTAAGCCTCTGACTCGACTTACAGAAGAAGCAAGAGCTTTCCAATGGGACGAAGATTGTCAAACGGCTTTTGATACCTTGAAGAAGCATTTAACCACGGCGCCGATATTAGGATACCCTTTACCAGAGGGAGACTTTATTCTTGACACTGACGCAAGCAACGTAGTGATTGGTGGAGTGCTCTCACAGATCCAAGGAGGGCAAGAAAGAGTGCTGGGATATTTCAGTAAAGTCCTCTCCAAACCAGAACGAAACTATTGCGTCACAAGAAGAGAACTTTTGGCGGTAGTGAAATCCGTGGAACAATTTTACCAGTATCTCTATGGGAGGAAGTTTTTAATCCGGACTGATCATGCAGCACTCAAGTGGTTGATGCAGTTCAAGAATCCCGAGGATTGAACGACTTCAAGAGTACGATTTTAACGTCGAGCTGCTGTGAGTCACCGAAATGCCGACTCCCGATCCACACGGCCGTGCCCAACAGACTGCTCCCACTACAACAAGGTGGAATCTAGGGAAGCTGCAGTTTCAAGAACTACTGTAGTCAACGAGGAATGGTCACCCACTAGGATCAGAGAAGACCAGGAGAATGATCGTCACCTGAAGATGATCCGGCAATGGAAGAAAGAAAATCGGCGACCAACCTGGCAAGAAGTGTCAACATTTTCACCGAAACTCAAGGAGTATTGGGCTTGGTGGGACTCTCTTGTCCTGGAAGAAGGGCTGTTGAAAAGAGTCCTTGAAAACGATGATGGTTCCGAGATGAGGAAACAGCTAGTTATCCCGAGAACAAGAGTAGCTGAGGTACTGAAGAAGTTACACGACAGTCCATCGGGAGGTCATCTGGGAGTGAAGAAAACACTCCAGCGAATCCGTGAGAGGTTTTATTGGATAAACAGCTCCGATGATGTGAAGCACTGGTGTAAGAAATGTACGACATGTGCTACGAGTAATGGACCACATCGCAAGAGAAAGGCACAGTACAATATTGGAAGCCCTTTCGAAAGGATTGCTTTAGATATCGCTGGACCCTTTCCGACGACCGAAAATGGTGGCAAATACATGCTGGTTGTAATGGATTATTTCACAAAGTGGGTGGAAATTTACGCTATCCCGAACCAAGAGGCCACAACTGTAGCAGATGTATTGGTGAAAGAATATATCAGCCGATATGGAAAGCCCTTGGAAGTCCACAGCGACCAGGGAAAAAATTTCGAAAGTCATCTATTCCAGGAGATTTGCGAGAAGCTGGGAATGAAGAAGACCAGGACAACAGCATTACATCCACAGTCAGATGGAATGGTCTATAGAATGAACAGGACTATTGGAAAATACCTGTCCAAAGTAGTATCCAGCCATCAGAGAGATTGGGACCAGTATCTTTCCCTATTCGTATTGGCTTATCGATCTGCCGTCAATGAGTCCACGGGTGAAACACCGGCGAAAATCCTGTTTGGACGTGAAATGAGGCTTCCTTGTGACCTGGAATTTGGCTGTCGGCCTGGATAAGATCTCGCAGCCGAAGACTACGCGACCCAATTGAGAAGAAGGCTGGACGATATTAATGAATTAGCTCGAATAAATCTTCAAGTTGCTAGCGACAGAATGAAAAGTTGGTACGACACGCAGGCCACAGAAGGCGGTTTTAAAGAAGAGGACAAAGTATGGTTACACAGCCCGACGAGGAAAAAAGGATTTTCTCCAAAATTACAAAAATCCTGGGAAGGTCCATACTTAATCAAGAAAAGGATCAATGATGTTATATATCACATAAGCAGGATCCCCAACGGAAATCCAAAAGTAGTTCACCAAAACCGACTAGCGCCATTCGAAGGAGACCAGGACCTGGAGGAAGGAGTAAACCTTATTCGAGATGTGTCTGACCCTACCTTTGAGGAATTTATGGGCACGTATGGAGGTACCGGGAAAGCTAGATATGGAGTCATTTCGGAACAACAAGATTTGTTCACTCTCCCGGAAGATTATTCACTGGCATACAACATACCCGCCCGTATCAAGAACGCACGAGGATTGGCAACCGTCTTTCGAAAGAAGTTCGGGCAATTAGAAAAACTTGAAGACCAGATTCCAGCCCCTGGCAAGACACTGAAACTGAAACATAATTCGCGGTACGTCTTCTACGTGGTAACTAAAAATGAATTTCAAGATCGATCTATCTACCGCGATGTGTGGGAAGCACTTCGAAACCTACGAGACCATGTGTTGGAATCCAGCGTGAAGAAACTGGCTATGCCTAAGATAGCGAGTAACCAGTTGGATTGGCGAATCATCAGGAACATTGTAGAAATTATCTTTCAAGATATCGGTGTCCAGATATTAATTTGCAGCTACAACCCCCGTTATCAGTATCCGATGAAGACGGTGCCCTGCTATTTCCATAAGGTTGGAAAGTGTGGAAATGGAGTCAGTTGTCGATTCAAACATCCAGTCTCGGCTACACAAAAGTTCCAGTAGGAACTTTCATTTAAGGAGGGGGTAATGTTACAAACTCGCACACCGAAGCAGATACTAAGTTTGGTCCTGTAACCTTATGTTAACGGAGTTAAAAAAATGGCGAGCGCGCCGAATTCTGGGAAGGTCTATTGGGATTTATTGTGACAGTTTTTATAGACATGTTCTCGGAAGGTCTTTTAAGGATTGAGCCGGCAATCGATAAATATCGCGAAAGGCATTTGTTTTGTGTAAGCCGCAGCCCAGAATTCTCTAGTAAAAAAGGCACTAGTATATAAAAAGGACCGATCAGCGGACCAGGCAGTTGATAATTTGACATCGTCAGATAAATAAGTGAATATAAAGTGTTTACGTAAATTAGTTTGAGTGAATATACAGTTAATATAAATTAATAATTAAGTGATTAGTTAAGTATATATAAATTAAGTGTTAGTGAGTTAGTGTTTAAATAAATTAGTAAGTAGCCATACCGAGTGTTTAAAATTTATCCCACCCGTAATAAAAACGTTTAAATAAATAAGAAAAACATTACATAAAGGTGCTGTAGCTCTTAAGTTGCTATTTTCAAATGTCAATTTATGTTGTTTCCCAACTAACCATTGCTCGCATACAAAATAGTTTTTATCATCGAGATATCTGATTCCGTTCTAAAAATTCTTTTACATGCTTAACATTTAGTTGTGACAGCTTACAATGACATTCTCTCAATTTTTCCACTGATTTTGCATGCATACTCTCCAAGACGAGATTGAAACAGCTTTTCAAGTCTTGATTGGTGGAAATGTATTCAGTAATGCACATTTTTGCACTGTATTCTTTTGAACTGCCGAATGTAAACAGCATTTTATATAACTGATTTCTTTTTATAGCTAGTGCCCTACTGTTTCCACTTTTATCAACAAACTGACAGCTCATATTACCTAATATCATGGAATAACCTTATCTAGAGAGTATATCTGGCAAATACAATACATCGATCCTATGTCCTATGTCTTCTACTTCTAATTTTTCCCCATTTCCTACTGGCACAAATTTTCTTGTCTCAATTTTATTCATACTCTTAAAAATAGTTTTGTCGCATAACATGTTGTAATAGACACGAATATTGTATAGTATAATTTAAAGATAAGTAAAGTAAACCGAGAAGGGAGACATGAACATTTGGAAAATAATTAATTAAAATCACAGATATTGAATAACACCCTGCAATATAAGTTTCGTTTATCCATTTAAAAAAACATGTTTATACAAACATACAATAATCCAATACAATAATTTGTTTAATTCAAGGACGTTTATAAACAAATTATGTTAATTTTAACCACGAGAAATTGTAACATAGGTACCAATTTCGATATGTTTCGGAAATAATAATTGATTTCAATAAAAACTGACTTCGTCAAAATAAGAAACAAAAAAATTTAAATTATAACTAAAAATGTTAGGCAAGTTTTTTCAAAACCTAAACACTTGGTAGTTGTTTTTTTATAAACGTTGTGCAAAAGTAAAGATTCCGATCGTACGTATTTTTCTATTGGGTTGGTTTAAATTTGAAGTGGGATGTTGCGCTTTAAACTGAGGGCACTATTGCCAGTGTTAACTACTATTCCGTGTTTCGTAAGGGCAACTTAGTCTAAGCCAGTCCCCAGAGTGTGAAGCAGGTGGAAATACCAAGTAAGTTGGGTCGCCTAAGAAAGCACTAATCCCTATGGCAGATTCGCTGATCTAACCTTTAAAGTAAGCAGAAAGAATTTTTGATTTTTTGAGCAATTAGAGCGGGTACTAGAAATTATACTCCTACTCTAGCCAGTAGGAGCAATTTTTGCTATTCAGTTATACTTAACTGACAATAATTTTTTTGTTCGGTTTGGGTGAATAATATACTTATAAAATTCCTCTCACCAGAGATCTGTAGTTTATTACTAAGAATCACCGTAGTTTGTGTAGATATCATGTAATTAAGTTTTAGGGGATTCAGTAAATACTACATCAAGAACTTATCTTGAGTTGTATTCTGTTTTCTATGTGGGAAAGTTTCAGGATTTGTTTTGTTTATTATTCAAATATAGAATAGTTTTTTTAATCAAACCTTGAATGAAAATGGAAGAAATCAACAATTATACTAATACGCTATTTGTATGACCTTGCTTTTGTCTTCTTTAAACAGCTGTAAGTATACTAGCGAATTTGAAATACCGTGTTTATGACAGGGAGCATTGTGTAAATGTTAAATATAACAAGAATGCATAAAGACCACAGATACTGCCTCCTCATAAATTAGAAATTATCCTTTGTACCTGTGTCCTAACAGCTTCGGGGTAATCACCAACCAGGTAAATCAAGGGTACAGTCTATCAGTCTGTGACTTTTCATTGTTGTGCATTGTGCAAATAAAAATGGCAGTGTTTCGTCCATGGGAAATCATTGTGTCGAATGAAATCGAAATATAGAATGAAGTGATTGAAATTAGTGACAACAGTGATACCGAAGATGATGTTTCGGACAACTGGAAGGAAACGAGAAATTAAAAATTTTTCTAGAATCGATGAAACGGCGGGAACTGAAATTAAACAATAAATTTACTCTTTTTACAAAGAAAATAGAGTGCCAACAACGTCCATGATTTTGGAAAGACTGAAAGTTTCGGGAATTGAAGTAACCTATTCGGAACAGTGGTTTCGGAAATATTTGAAAACCATAGGTTTTGAGTGTAAAACCCTCAACGGAAGGATGAGTATCATGGAAAGTGGACGATTAAAAGGATTGCGTTGGGAGTACGTTACAGAAATAAAAAAGATTTCGCCAAGAACGTCGATACATAGTTTGGTTGGATGAAACATGGTACGATAGCCATGACGACAAAAAGTTTTTGTCTACAGGCCCCTCCGTCTAGGGGAAAAAGAATAATAATTTCACATGGCAGCGATGGACGGGTGTCCAATGCGTTGCTGTTGTCCACAAAAAATATAAAAAATTGTTCAGCCGACTATCACGAAGACATGAATTCACCACTTTTTGAGACTTGGTTTCAAGAACAACTGTTGCCTAATTTGCTCGATAATTTTGTCATTGTGATGGACAACGCCAGTTATCATTCAAAACTAATTAACAAGAAACCCACCACAAGCACGAAAAAAGCAGAAATCCTACAATATATGGCTGAAAATGATATAGAAATACCTAAATCAAAATACACCAAAAAAGATCTTCTAACCATTATAAAAGACCTGAACATTCCTACAAAATATCGGATTGACACAATGGCACAAGCAAAAGAACATACGGTACTGCGTCTTCCGCCCTACTACCGTGTATTAAATCCCATTGAACTTATCTGGAGTACTCCAAAGCGGATAATTCGGCATAAAAATACAGCTCTAAGGCTAAGTTCTGCTGCAGTAGATTCAATTAGAAGAGAGGTGGAAGATATAGACAGTATTTTATGGAAAAATTGCATCGCACACGTAGTTGAAGTTGAAGATTCATATGTGTCTCCGAATGTACCACTATTTATAATTAATTTGGACGAAGACAGCGATAATAAGACCTGTTTGTTGATAGTGCCGATGATTTATAACGCAAATATTTGTTATTATTGTAACATATTATGTGTCTATATACATATATATATATATATATATATATATATATATATATATATATATATATATATATATATATATATAACAAAGACAGAATTATCGGGCATATCACGCAAAAGAGCGGTCTACGGTTACCACTCATTCTCTGTAACCTCTTTTGCGTGATATGCCCGATAATTCTGTCTTTGTTTTATATTCCACGCGTTATTCTTTCATCTTTTCATTGGTTATTTGTCTATTTCCAGGGTCGGAAGGTTCAGTCAGGAGAGCTATAGACGCCTCCGTGTCTCTGTTGGTTGTTGTCCTGAAAACTCGGGATCTTCCATTTGAAGGCACAAATGTGCGTTTGGTTATCTTGTTGAAATCCGTTGTTTGTGTTTTCGCATGTTTCAATTAACATCTTTGCTCCCAAGTTGTACACCTTTTCTTGGTTGTGCCGTACCGATGAAGGCTAATGAGCCAGAAACATGCATGTCTACGGTTACCACTCATTCTCTGTAACCTGTTTTGCGTGATATGCCCGATAATTCTGTCTTTGTTTTATATTCCACGCGTTATTCTTTCATCTTTTCATTGGTTATTTGTCTATTTCCAGGGTCGGAAGGTTCAGTCAGGAGAGCTATAGACGCCTCCGTGTCTCTGTTGGTTGTTGTCCTGAAAACTCGGGATCTTCCATTTGAAGGCACAAATGTGCGTTTGGTTATCTTGTTGAAATCCGTTGTTTGTGTTTTCGCATGTTTCAATTAACATCTTTGCTCCCAAGTTGTACACCTTTTCTTGGTTGTGCCGTACCGATGAAGGCTAATGAGCCAGAAACATGCATGTCTACGGTTACCACTCATTCTCTGTAACCTCTTTTGCGTGATATGCCCGATAATTCTGTCTTTGTTTTATATTCCACGCGTTATTCTTTCATCTTTTCATTGGTTATTTATATATATATATATACATATATATATATATATATATATATATATATATATATATATATATATATATTATAATTATTCGATTTTTACTGATGAGAATTATATTGTTATTTGTTTTATTTATTTATCAAAGTTATACAAATCATACAAGTCGTGTTTAAAATGTTGACTTGACTTTACTTCGGCTAGCTCCTAATAAATATAAGTCAATGTTAATTTAAAAATTTTCATAAAGTCGGTAGCATGAAAACTCCTCCCTTTGAGTTCTGAATGCACAAATATAAGTATAAATTAATTTTGAATAATTCAGAAACAAAGTCTTTCCTGAATACATACCTTTGATTTTTAATTATTTCAAAATTCTTGCATAGATTGAACGAAGTAAGTAAATTTTTTTATAAATTTATTATGGACATGAATAAAATAAAATACAAACACTTTCTATAAAAAATGATTTAATAAAATGTTATTATCAAAATTTGCATTATTTTAACATAAATTCTTCCTTATACCACTCTTGCATTCCATCCAGTCATGCGCATTGAATAGCTTGGTGAATTGCGTCGGCGCATAAGAGAAATGTGTGCTCTTATAGAGATACGCGCAACACTGAACGTGGATTTACAGTCAACGTTATATGTATAAACTGTTCAGACACTATTAACGTTCAGAAGTTTGGTGAAGTTATTAATATGTTATTTAAACTTTAACCATACAATTACACATATATATAAAAGCAATATGAATGATTTAATATGAGGATAGTCATGGATAGAAAAGTGTAACATGCATCAGAAGAAAGAAGACTTGGAAGTTATATGAACATATGTACAACATGAACAATTGATGATGTGATTTTATTTAACAAGTAAGTACTATTCTATCTATTATTAAAATTGTATGGATATCCATAGATATCATATGATATTCATCATATTATAAAGTTTTGGCCTTTTTATGGTATCATTTAAACTATCAAAAAATTATGTTTTATTGTTCAGTAAGTTCTCTTGGAATTCCAAAATTAATAACCAAAGACACAGACCTTTTTTCTCGAATCTTAGGTACCTGTATTGCAGCTAGCGTCCTCCAAATTCTTGACGATTTCTCATCGGATAAATGCACCTTCTGTTCACTTCCGTTTATACACACAGTATATTCAACGTCAATATTACTCTTTTAATACTTTTATTTGGCTTAAAACTTGAAATTTTTATATTATTTTACAAAATTTTGTAGAGGAGATTTACAGAGAAGCAATACTTTTCACAACCAAGCACGATTCTTTTGTTTTTCCAAATCAACAAACTTTTGGCTCATCAAGTCCATAGCCTGCTTTTCCGTATTCTTGTCACTATAATTGTTGACTGAATGTTTTTTTAATAAAAAAGGAAAATTATTTATTTCAAAAGTTCTGGAGGATATGAACACTTATTAATATAAGTTTATATTGTATTTGGGATTATATAAAATGTTCATATATTATAATAACAAATTTTGTTATAATTCCCTTTTTAATGTCTAACTATTTACATTTAATTATACAAATTCTACAACCTAGATTAATTATTCATACATATGTAATTGTATAGTTTTATAAATTTTTGAATTTTCACTAATTTTGTCTTACATAAACTCTTAGTTATTTCCCAATTTATCTTTATTATCCTACATTCAATTAGTAACCAACAAATTTAGGTTGGCAAGAAAATTACTAAAGTTGATTACTCCCTGTTTAAAAAGATTATTGAATTATTATATTTCCTTGACAGATACCTTGGCTCTGTTCCGTATGTCACCAATTATAAAGTTTTCTTCCAATTCTTTTTTTCAATTTCAAACCTTTACTAATATCATCAGTAAATATAGATAACTAATTAGTGAGTTGAATATTAATTTTTGTTATTTCAGGTTACAAGTAATACTGCATTCAGTTTATCCGGATAATCACGTGGCTGCGTTCAGAGTATTTGGAAACATGTTGACATTAACTTGACCTTGGATAAATTGTTAAGGTAAAATTTTTATACTTATTCATACAATGTTGTTGTTATAATTTTTATTCTTTATCCTTTAAATCCCTTAGGTAACTGTTTTTTTCAATATCTTATAATATATTTGCTTACTTCATTCTAATTTTTTTTATATGAAATCTGAATTTTTAACTTGGTTGTGTCTAATGATACACCCTACGTATTAATATGACATTTTAATGTCTGTTCTAATTTGAGAATAGTTTTTTTATATAATAGAGGACTAGTTCAATATATATATATATATATATATATATATATAATAATAAGCAACAAATAGATTAGTGGTTATTGCACGCAAATAGAAGAAGGGGCTACTATTCGTACATCTCATATATATATATATATATATATATATATATATATATATATATATTGAACCAGATATCTTAGATAATAAGAGAAGTAGTATTATAAAATTAAGTTTGCTAGTATGAAATATATATGAAAATAACATAATTTAAGAAAACAAGTAAAAAGGAAACACTTTTCTTAATTTAAACAACATATCAAATAAAGATATATTAAATAACAGCCAATAACAATATAATAAATAAGGAATTACCTCAATGATAACATAAAATATAGATATTGCCTAACCAATGTAATGATGTAAATAAAGTTGCCTAAGACGAAGAATATTTTCCATAACTTAATCAGCTGTTCATCTGAAATGAAAACAAATATTACTATAGTTAATTCATTATAATCATTAATTTAAGAATAAGAACAAATATAAATATTGAATAGAATATAATCCAATAGATTTCATAGATAAACAAATAATGACATATAGACAAATAACATAAGAGAATTTATATTTATAATTGATATGAATGTAACAAGGATATACTATCAATAATAATATTGAATGTTGTACCATGTAAGTGTATCTAAGTATAACCAATTTTAATGTATTTGTATGTATGAAATTGTTTTGATAAGTGATTGAAGTTTCAATTATCTGATTACAAAAGACAATATCTTATTGGTTATAAAAGATGACATAACAAATTGTTAATCAATAAATAAACTTTAGAATAGTGACCTGGAAAAGAACAAAAGACTGTTTGTTTAAAAAAGTCGAAAATCGAGGGGACGCTTAAGGAGAACAGAAGCTAGTGTTAAGAAGCGAGGAGTGTGTGGGATAGTGTTCCTAAAAATTTAAAGATATTCCCGGTTTAAGACATTTAAACTCCTAAAGTACGATTAAATACAATATTAGAAATACTTACAGTTAATTGTAACAAGTTTTCCGACAAGAATCTGTGAAATTTTCAACAACTTTGGTTTTTTGGAGATTCAGTGGAGTGTTCCTGGGATCCAGAGACTTTCTTCCAAATTCAAGATCAACAGGTCAGTGTATTTAAATCATTTATTGGCCAATAAACAGTGTAAAAACTTAAAATACCAATTAAGTACTTAATTTCATAAATTGACAAACTTTTGCAAACATGATCGATCTAAAAAAAGAAAGAAACAGACTTTGTATAGTGTATTCATTGCATAAATCGTTAAATTTAATAAAAGGCCGAATTTTATATAAATTAAAATATGTACTTACGCTACTCTCGCTATCTTGTAATCGCATAAATCTAGTGATTGAAATTTCATAATGCAATAACTATGTCCATTTGTATATAATTTCTATTTTTCTATCCATGTATATAACTCATTTCTTTCCACAGCAATTTGTATGATATATAACTATGATTTATAGATAAATTCTCTTATGTGTTTTAACCATTCAATTGTTTTCATCGTCAACAAACTGTGTTGTATAATATAGATGCTTCTTACGTATCATAATTGTTTGTTTCATGCTAGAGCGCATGACTAGTTTTTCACGCATGCGCATTTATGATATTATTAAAATCAATAAATAGGTACAATATAACCATTGGCGTCGCATATTATTTTATCAAATAAATATTGCATTGATAATTAAATTGATTTCAAATAATGTGTTTTCTTTTTATTTCAACTATTACAACAGTATAAATTGCCAGGACTCAAAGGGAAAAAGGATTTCATGCTCCCGAATAATCTAATTAAAATAAATTATTAAACAAATATTAAAAACAAACTGAGCTAGCCAAACTAAAACAAAAATTCTAAATTATAAACATATACATTTAAATCATCTACAATAAAAGTAAGTATAATATCACATAAATGTTTATAATATATATATATATATATAGCATTTTCAAGAAGTCAGTTGAACAGTTTCTGATTGAGAAGGTTGTTTATGATGTAGATGACTTTTTACTTTACTGACTGTTCTCGTATACTGTGTCTTTTTTTGTGTATACGTAGATATATATTTATGTATAATATGTACTTTTGTTTTGTTGACATGTTCAGCGTAAATCTAATATTTTTCTATGTATGTTTCACTGAATGAATAAATGTATTATTATAAAAAAATAAAATAATGAAATAATTTTTCTTTTACCCTAATATAGTTGTGTATAATTATAATGTAATAATTATATGAGTCGTTTTTGTTTGTAAATCCATAAAATCCTTGTCAAGAAGTAATTGTTTCCTACTTTGCTCAAATTTTTAAAGATGTCCCTGCGTAAGGTCGGATTATACACTTGGTCTTGATTTACAACTATGCTATTTACGGTCCATAAAGTGTTTCCCACTGGGTAAAGTTAACAACTTTCGAAGATAATAAACACGGTATTTCAAATTCGCAACTAAACATTTCGATGATTCGATGTACGGTCGGGTCTGTCGGGACTCAATTGCACATATTCCTCTAGAAAAGTTTATTTTTTCCTTTTAACTGATATTAGACAGTCGTTGCATTTATCGCAATATTCAAGCTCTCCACGCAACCGAGCGAATGGTTTATGTGTAGTATAGAAATTGTTTTCGGCCTTTTTCGTAGTCTCAGCCTCTCGGCAGGGAGACTAAAAAAATGTATTCTAACAATAAATAGTAAATTTAAAACGGATTAATTTATTAACATATTCTGTAGACAATTTCAACTTCACGGTCATAATTTGTCAGCAGAATTGTTCATTTTAGAAAGTGAAATCAATTAAATAATTCAAGCGAATAGTCCGGAGCCTTAGATGCTTTTTCAGATTAATAAATATTTAGATATTCTGTGACGTGTCTCGGAAACGAGTTTGCAAGTCTATAACGTAGTCTAATTTTTTTCATTCTTCTGTGTGACATCATTTTAACGTAATATTTTCTTATAATTCATCTTTACTTCAAGTTTATTCAATATACTTAGCT
The DNA here is from genome assembly GCA_963921935.1 of Galeruca laticollis. NCBI lineage: Eukaryota > Metazoa > Arthropoda > Insecta > Coleoptera > Chrysomelidae > Galeruca > Galeruca laticollis. Next base: position 80,169,434 of record OY998176.1, read on the forward strand.
TGTTGATGGGAGAAATGTTTTTTTTTCGAATACCCTTATCCCCTCTAGCATAAGATACACACAGCCGACTAAGGAAGTTCTACTATTTAAGGTTGGCAGATGTTCGGAAACGTATTTGGGTAATCAACCGAGTTATTTGACCTAGAATACAGTCTGGGCATGTTTGTTAAGCCTCGGCGACTAACTCCCTCACATAAACCCTCTCCCGCTCGGGCCTGTAGGCTCAAATATCTTATAAGGGGATTATTTTTACCCTTGTTCCGTTAAGCACTGGTAGTAGTAGCTACCGTTCGATCCATCCTTCCAGATTTTGAATCGTTCGTTACATCTGGTGACATTTATTACGTTTTTTTTAGTTTTATACAAAATAGCCCAAAAGTAATTGGAGGTTATTACACTGGCTTTTATTTTGATACAAAATAACCCTCTAAAGCATTAGAAATTGTTACAATGTACACCGGAATCGAGGCACAAATCTTTAGTTTTAAAATCCTCCATATGAACTATAAAAGAATTTGTTTTATCATCATTTTCTTTATAGGATTTTTCCATATTTTTTTCTCCCATTTTTAATTTTACCATGTGTCCAGATTTTTTGCAGTGACTGCAATATTTTGTATTTGTTTTTAAGTTTTTTTCGTCTTTCGATTATTTATTGTTCCGTCTGTTCCTATAACTGTTTTTAACTGTATTATTATGTTATAACTGTTTTTAACTGTATTATTTGCTTTCGCACAGATATGACAACGCTGGCTTATTTTCTTATTTCTAGAGGAACCCGCTTATGCTGCTAAAGCTGAAATATTACTATCAAAGGACTTATTTCTCTCTTTTTCTAACAACAACCTAGAAGCAAGCTCTTCTAGGTTTTGTTTATCTCAAGGCACCGAAGCAGATCTGAAACGTTTGAATTGTTCAGGAAGAGGTATTATTACTTTTGTCATGATCATCTTTTCAGATAAATCTTTACCTGCTGTTCTCAACCTTATCTCCTCTATCTTAGACATGAAACTACTCAATGAGCTATCAAATTTAAACAAGGAAAATGTTTCCTGCAGGAGGTGAACGCTGACAGTTGATTATTTATCACATACTGATTTAGTGTAGTGATAATACCTTCGGATAGCCCGTCTCCTTGTCTGACCACTTTTTTGATGTTCAATGGGTCACTTAGGACGTTGATACTTCCATAGTCATCATAAAAGATTGTGAAGATCGATCTTATGTTCGTTGCATTTTTCAGTAATTTACCGCATGACAAAGATTTGGTTAAATGCGCTTTTCTCCTGTTTGAACCCAAATTGATATTCTCCAATTTTAGCTTCAGATATCTATTTACATCTGCTGTTTAAAATGGAGGATAACACAGGTCAGCTGACTAGCATTTTTTCTTTTTTCCATATGAGTGTATTATTCTCAGCATAATTGTTTCGACAGCCTTGCCTTCATATTTCAACAACTAAGCAGTGATATTCACATTAAGGCCACCGCACACAGGAAAAGCCAAACTGTTTGAGTCGAGAACGTTTTTATCTAAACGTATTCCATGTTAGTGTTTTAAATGAAACTCACTGTTTCTAGCTAATTCCACAATATAATGAAAATTGTTGAATATTCTAAAAAATTGACAATTGTTTCGATAAATCAATATCATCGTCAGAATGACAGAAGTTACATTTCATTTGATGTTTAGTAGTTATTTTTGGCTAGACCAAGAAGTGACCTAACTTGTGATTGACTTAATATATGTTAATAGAAAAAAGAAGATGTCATATTCTAAATATTGAAGCTTAGATATTATTAGCCCAATGGTGATATCCTGGATATCATTTTTCCAATTAAGATTAGTATTGTAATGTATTTCTAATTTATTTAAACAATAAACGGGTGGGATAAATTTTAAACACACGGTATGGCTACTTACTAATTTATTTAAACACTAACTCACCAACACTTAATTTATATATACTTAACTAATCACTTAAATTTTATTTATATGCACACAAACTTTATATTAGCAGTTTAATGTTCGGTGTATTTTTGTTTATTTCTCGAGATCACTTTATCAACTAACTTATCCGCTGATCGGTCCTTTATATATATATATATATATATATATATATATATATAAAACCACGAATATTGGTTTATACCTAATTAGTCGGCAAAGACCTATCTCCTATATATATATATATATATATATATATATATATATATATATATATATATATATATATTAATGCCTTTTTTTACTAGAGAATTCTACTCAAAACAATTGGATTTCTGGCATTTTCTAGATAAGACTGGTCACAAAAACCAGTTCTAGATAAGATAGTCACAATCGTAAACAATTCCTGCGCGACCACCATAATTTTAACTTACATACCTAGCTTAGTACGTGCTGATGCAAGAACAATGGTCGAGACTTCACGCAGGTTCTATTTTTAGTTATTGAATGTACTCACAATTGTCTGTTAGGTGCTGTTCATCCTGAAGTGCCAGAGAATTAGTGTAACCTCAACTGATTAATCGTTTTCATCACTCGACATCTTGACTGAATGTTTCAAAACATAATTTTTCTAGCAGAAAGAGAAACGTTTTCGAGTGAGACAAAAAGTTTTTGACTAAAACACTTTTGATGTTCCTGTGTGCGGCAGGCAATAAAATACACTGTAATTTATCTATATTTACTAATATTTAAAATCTTAAATTTAAAAAAAATCCATATTCCAAACCTGAAAATGATCAATTCAATGATTTTTATTCATTTTACGTTCAAATTCTTTATATGATGAAAATATTATGGTAGATACTTCAAGAAGTACTATAGGTACCGATACATGTTTATCAAACTGTTTCTTTTTTTTGTACGCTATTAACTAAAAATGTTTGGGAAATTTTAAAATGTAATAACGATTTCCATTTACTTTCGTTCCACTTTTTATACCAAGATTACGGACTTAATTTCCTGTTATAAAATGATCATTACATGGTAGTCGTTCCAAGCACAAGAAATTCAGTGTTCCTGTTGCAACAACAGTGTGGGAGATATTTTAATTACGGGCATAACCAGGCGACACCATCTTGTTTTAATTTACTAGCTCATTAAACGCAAACTTGGATAAGTGTTACAAGTAATTTATATAAAAGAATATGAATTATTTCTTATACTTTTGTTAAGTATAATGTAGGTTATAAGAATTTCGTGAAACGAATCCGTATTGTAGAAAGTTTTCACAGTATTTGCTAACATTTATTCTTCACTTACAAAAATATTGACAATGAATCCTTACTTGAATGAACTACATCTTTTTCTCACACATCCTTTATATCCTTATTTGTTAAATATTCGAGATGCACCTACCCGGTGACTGAATACGTCAAATAAAAGGATAATATTTTGGATCAGGATGAAGTAAAATACTTGAAAACTTTGATTTTTTAATGAATTATCGTTTACAAAGTGCAACTTGTCACTTCAAATTCAATCATAATACTTGTCACAAAAAAAATGTCAAAATATGACGTTCCAACAAAATTAATTATACAGTATGAATCAAGGCATAATCTAAAATATGGGATTTCCGCAACATTATTCGTTGAAATGCATTTGTTCAATCAGCAATATAGTTGAACAGATATTTAAACTAGCTCACTTTTTATCATATAATAGATTGCAATAAGGCTTATCAGTATCAAGAAAATTGATGTGTGATATTTCATAACTTGTATTTATGTTTCTTCACTTGCACGTTTTACCATTTAAACAACATTGTTTTTCATTAAGTTATGAAAGTTCAAAAAATTCACAAACCAATTAGTTAGAAATTTTGTAGGCGTTCTACTGGAAATATTTAACAGCATATGTGTAGGGTTTTTAAATTAGTATATTCAGATCAACCTTATATTTTCAGTCACATCTATTATAACTATAATTTAATTACATTTTTACACCATTCTCTGGAATGAATAATGGCCGCGCTTCAACATATGCGTCCAGAAATTAAATTGAAACGGTTTGTTATTAGAGGCACTTGAATGTACACATACCCATATTTATATGGAATTACTGTGTATTTGCTACTAAAAGGGGAAAAAATTGGTGTGCTTGGCCAATATAAAGTTTTTTGTTTAGTAAAAAAACATAATATCAAATAATTTGAGTCTACTTATCATTTTAATTTTGTGTTCAATAATATTCAGAGCTAAAATATCCTGTTACTTCGGTAAATTTATTTCGAATTATATAAAATAATAATGCCTTGTGGACTAACAGGTATGCAGAGGGGATAATTATTGCTCACTTGGAAAAAAGGAATGGGTCAAAGAGATGCAACAGAGATATTGGGCGTTTCATAGAGTGCTATATCAAAAACACATGCAAGGATTGCAAGGTATTTGGAATTAGAAACCCTTAACAACAGGTGGAGGCAAAGTTGTGGAAGAGTCAAAGCTGAACAACAGAATCGTTCTGTGTGCCAAATTGCTAGAAAAAATCCGAATGTTTTTCATCCAGAGTTGGAAGCTGTAAATGTAAGTGTTTCAGTGAAAACCGTTAGAAAAAGATTTCGTACTCGAGGTTTGTGTAGCAGAAGATAGTTACGAGTTCCTGAGTTGTCCAGGCAAAATAAAATTGGCCAACTGAGTTGGTGCCTTCAACACCAACCGGACAATTGGATGAAACCAGAGTGGGTTTGTAGTTTATTTGTTTACTAAAATGGCTCGCATTAATTGCTTCGCATGTAATATACGCTATGGAATGAAACGTTTACAAGGTAATTATGACAATGAAGAAACGATTCCGCCTACGCCTGCGTTGCGTTGGGTGGATCGAGTAGCCCAGCGCTCACGTTGTCGGTCCTAAGCCCGGATAAAGGAGGAAACATACTCACAGACCCGGAGATGTGCCTCGGAACAGGAATGATTTAAAGATGATGAACCATGCAAGGAAAAGGTATATGAGTTGGAAGAAGAAAAATATGATCAGAGTCGCAACTTGGAATATAAAATCAGTGAAAAATAAAGAACAAGAGATCGTTGAAAAGCTACGACACGGAAAGATCGACATATGTGCACTCCGGGAGACAAATAAGAAGGGAAAGGGACAGAAACAATACAATGATTACACTCTAATATATAGTGGTGTCAATAGAGAAGAAAGAGCTGAAGCAGGAGTGGCTATACTCATCCATCAAAAAATCAGAGACAGCATAGAGAATTGCCATTACGTCTCAGAAAGAGTACTTCACGTGTAACTAACAGCAGAACATAAAGAACTACATATAGTGTGTATTCAGTCCCGAAGACTGTAAGCCAAAGGCAGAAAAAGAGGCCTTTTATGAGGAAATGCAAAAACCCTAGATAATATCCCAAAAAACGATACTCTCTTATTGATGGGAGATTTTAATGCTTGAATCGGGGAGAATATCATACCAGGCATTAAACAGAGATGTTACGAAGACGTGCTAAATGATAATGGGATAAATTTCTGCACATACAATGAACTACGCATCAATAACACTTACTTCCCACACAAGACACAACACAAATATACATTTCAGAATACGAGGGGTCAGAAATCAACCATAGATTACATAACAACAAATAAGAACATACACCCTTTTCAAATATTAGATGTGACAACCTTGAATTCTGGTTACGTGGGAAGTGACCATACTCTGCTTATCTGCAAAATAAGAATGGAAGTACTGGCTCTGGTGAGCTGAAAATCAATAGGGTTCATCTGTGAAATGTCCTTAACAATATTCCATCATAAAATTGGTGACTTATTGCACTCCGGAGGCTGTATCGTGCTAACAAGACTTGCAAGGAAAAGTGGCCGACGACAACGACGACGACGACATACTCACAGGATTTTTTTTCTAAAAACCGTTTTTCCGTGTTGTTGTTGATGGATAACGTAAAAATAACTCAAAAAAAAATTTCAAATTTCCAAATTTTTTGTGGGTAAACCAATACTTTTCTCGCATATTAGATAGGTTGGCGGAAAAGTAATAAATGCTGCAAAAGGCGACCTATTGGTGTTTTAATTAGTAATAATATTAAAATTCGAAAAACAGGCAACACATTTAAAATATTTAAAAAATAATGAGTGATGCGATAATTTTTGTGGGGTGTATATTATTAGCTTGTCCAAAATGTTGGACTATATCCTATTTTTATGTACGAGAGAGTAATAAAACCTTTATTCTAATCGATAAATTAGTACGGTCATTTTGAATATTTGAATATTATTACAAAATAATCTAAATATTGCCTAAAATTTTGGGCTAATATAAGTTTTTGGTCTTTTATAATCATAAGCTGTACAGAACAATAGGAAAAGGTTTGTACAGGCCAAAAACCCTGTGTATTAACGAGTACATAGCCGTGAAATATATGTGTTGTTACACGAACTTTGTTTTTAGAAAAACTTTTATTGCATTTAAAATACAAAATATCCACTTTCAATAATACAGAAAAATATATAAATTGTACAAACGGGATATGTAGATAAAAAATAATATGCAGACTGACTGAAATATATTTACAATCGTATTTATACGTTGAATGTGCTGAGGTTGCACCAACGGTCGTATCAGTACCGCAAACCATAGGGTACGTCGGCAATAAACAGTATGTAATTCCTCCATGCCTCCTGGTCTTGGATCAGTTGTGACTTCATTGACGATTTTTGTTGTGGGTTGGCGTTTACATCTTGACTTCCATTTTAAAACACCAACAAGAAGTGCGATTGCAATTTCGATGTAGAGGGGTGTAGACCAAGCATAGGCGTAGCTGAGTGGAAGGTTTCTCAAACTAACTTCTTCCATTCGATTTTCTTCTTTTAGGAGCTGGTCAACTTTGTTTAAGAAAATGTCTTTAATTTTGATTTTTCCATAGTTAATTCTTCCTTCTTTTTCGATATTTATTTCAGGAAGTAGTGAAGGTTGACCTGGGTTGACATCTTCGTGGTTGATGAATACGTTTCTTGGAGTTTGGAAGCTAGAGCTCGGTGGTAGTTCTATAAAATAGGTGCCCTTAAGAGATATGAAATCGGTTTTTGTACAAGTGGTTTTGATTTTCGTTTCTTCTGGGAATACTGCGATGTAATGCGCTGAATTTATACTTTCAGTAATTTCGTTTTCTCTGATAATTGGCACTGGTACACATTTGGGTTTCATTCTGACGATGATATTTATTATCGAAACAATTCGAAGTTCTTAGAATTTTTAACTTTTTATTGAACATATAAAGGGATTATTTAGAAACAGTAATTTTCATTAAAAACAGTAATATGAGTAGATTCCACGAAGTAAGGGTCCAGACAGTTAATTTCATTTTGATAAAATCAATTATTTTTACCGCTTCATCCATAACTGATTTTATATTTGACAGCATTTGCTTAATCGCAAGTGCTTGTTTATGCAGGATACAAGGGCTGGAACAACAATTGGCCGCTTTATTTTTTATTAGTGACACTGCTCCCGCTGTTTTACCTGTCATCGCCTTGGCCCCATCTGTGCAAATGTCAATGCAATCGTCCAACTGATATTCTTTTCTTCAAAAAATATATTCATTTTATTAAAAAATTTTTCTCCGGTAGTGTTTGTGGGCAGCGATGAACACATAAGCATGTCTTCTTCAAAAGAACTTTCATATGGATATCTCACGATAGCCATCAAAATAGCCAGACCAGGGACATTAGTCGTCTCATCCATTTGCAAGACGAATCGTGCTTTTTGTAGACATGTAAATTCTTCTTGTTTGACGTAGCTTGCCAGATCATGAATTCGCCGTGAAACAGTATCGTTTGATAGCGACTCAGTAGAAAGATGCTTTGCAGATTTTTTATTAAGCATACATTTTATTATGTCAACACACATGGCTTTATTAAATTCTCATAGATAGTGTGCGCTTCACCTGCTTGTGCAATGCGATAGATAACTAAATGTGATGCCTCCGTGGTAGTGTTGCCGCTGAGACGAGACATTGTCGTCTCTCGTCTGACGAGACGAGACGAGACGAGAGAAGTACCCTCTCTCGTCGAGAAATTCTCGTTTCTCCCGATCTCCCTCGAGCAAAAAACGTTATATTTTTTGAGAATTTTGAAGTCTTCTTAAATTCCTCGTTGCAAAAATATATATAATGTCTATATTTGGACCAGCGGTTTTCGAGTTATTAGACTGCAACCATATTATTATTATTATTATTATTATTATTATTATTATTATTATTATTATTATTATTATTATTATTATTATTATTATTATTATTATGACGTTTTATCGCTGGATAAAATTATTTGCAGTCAAATAAAGCCGGAGTACCATGCATCCGTTTTCCGATGGCACGATTCCGAAAAAAATCTGTATTTCGTACGATAATTTGTTGCATGTCCTATGCATACGACCAACGTACTGTTACGAACTCGCACACCGAAGCAGATACTAAGTACGGTCCTGTAACCTTATGTTAACGGAGTTAAAAAATGGCGAGCGCGCCGAATTCTTAGAAGGCCTATTGGGATTTTAAGGTCTTTTAAGGATTGAGCCGGAAATCGAGAAATATCGCGAAAGGCATTTGTTTTGTGTAAGCCGCAGCCCAGAATTCTCTAGTAAAAAAGGCACTAGTATATAAAAAGGACCGATCAGCGGACCAGTTTAGTGGATAATTTGACATCGTGAGATAAACAAGTAAATAAGTGAATATTAAGTGTTTATATAAATTAGTTTGAGTGAATATACAGTTAATATAAATTAATAATTAAGTGATTAGTTAAATATATATAAATTAAGTGTTAGTGAGTTAGTGTTTAAATAAATTAGTAAGTAGCCATACCGAGTGTTTAAAATTTATCCCTCCCGTTTATTGTTTAAATAAATAAGAAAAACATTACAGTACAATAAAAGAGGACGGTATCATAACCTCAAAAGCCCAATTTCTTCTGTAATTTGTGACCAGTGGAATTTTTTTTTAAATTTCAATGCCTGTTACCTGATATTAATGTGTTCTTGTAGTTCCTGATCATTTATTATTAAAAATATAATAAAGTTAGGTTAAAAACCGTACGATATCTGACAAAAGTTAAAATAAATCCAACTTATCCGAGGTCGTACGACTTCTTAAAATTAGACGGATGAAAATTGGCACAAAAATTTTCGCTCAATCATCGTACCGTCGGAAAACGGATGCATGGGACTCCTGCTTTAAGCCGGAGTCCCATGCATCCGTTTTCCTGTGGCACGATTCCGAAAAAAATCTGTATTTCGTACGATAATTTGTTGCATGCTCTATGCATACGACCAACGTACAAGAATAGAGGACGGTATCATAACCTCAAAAGCCCAATTTCTTCTGTAATCTGCGACTAGTAAAATCTATTTTTTTAAATTTCAATGCCTGTTACCTGATATTAATGTTTTCTTGTAGTTCCTGATCATTTATTATTAAAAATATAATAAAGTTAGGTTAAAAACCGTACGATATCGGACAAAAGTTGAAATAAATCCAACTTATCAGAGGTCGTACGACTTCTTAAAATTAGTCGGATGAAAATTGGCGCCAAAATTATCGTCCAATAGGAAATCAGTCGGATCATCGTACCGGCGGAAAACGGATGCATGGGACTCCTGCTTTACTCGTGACAGGCATACATTTTTGAAATTAGCACAATAACAATGTTTGTGTATTCATTAACCGCGTTGTAAAACTGTTTTCACTTCCTGAGATACGGGTGATTTGTTGAAAACCTCTAAAATTAATTCCTTTCAACTCGAAATGTTTTAATTTTAGGACAACGTTCTTGAAATAAAATTAATTTTTGCAAACTACCGTTACCTTTTATTTATATGACTTGTTATAAGTATCTGAGATATCATGGTCAACTTCGTATTTTCAAATACGGACCAAGATTTTTTCATATTAATTTTTGAGTACATTTTACCTCAAATACAATGATGTACGTTTCGACACAAATTATACATTATCAGGAAGTGTTTTAAAATAGTTTAAGTAGGTTTATGGCTTTTTAAATATTTTCTCAATTTTTGCTTTAGACAGAATGAAATTGAGTTAGAAAACAGAAGAAATATAATATTTGAATCAACCATAGGCGTAGGTACTAAAAATATTTCAAAACATTTCCTGATTATCTATAGGTAATTTGTGTTGAAACGTACAACATTGTAGTGGCAGACTCAAATGACCACACTGTATAAATGCGAAATAAGAGTACGGTGAAAATGCAATCTTATCAAAAATAATAAAACACCAATTTTAATAATTAATTTTAATTCTGAAGAGTCAAAAAATATTGCAACATAAAATTTACTAATGAATTGAAAAATATATTACAGATAGGTACCTAGATACAAAAAAGGTTGATATAATAATGTATTAAAAGTAACTTATGCTGAAAAAAAGCATTTATTACCTACATTTAGTTGGTACTTATACATATATTAGGAACACTAAAAACTTTAGAAATTTAAAATAATCATTATTTAACTAATATATTTTTCTTAAGGCTACACGAATACCAAGAGTTTAATCATAACAATGTTCTCGCTGATTCTGCGTTAATACGGTTCCTATGTTTTCTCATTACGAGTTCTGCTTTTGAAAACAGTAGGAACACTGGTAGCAGGTGTGGCTAATATATCCCTAGCCATTCCAGCAAGATTTGGAAATATTTCCTTATGGTCACCCCACCATTTTAAAATATTGATATCTCGACCAGCTCTTTCTCCGTCTATATATTTTTGATATTCGGCTCTTGCTACCACTCTATTGTTGATGCTAATGCTCGTTTTTTTATAAGCCAGCCATAAATTCGTCACTACTTGTTGATTATGAATCTTTCTCCCTTTCTGTTTCCATCGCAGTGGCGATAGTACCAGTTGGTTCTACGTAAAATGAATAGAAGATTTCGTCAAATTTATTCAAAGATCCTTCTTTAATTTGTCTTCCCCACGGGGTCAAATTGAATGTCTCTATTTTGTGCCTCGGATCTAATACAACGCCGCACAATAAACCCAATTCGTTTCATAATAATGCTTCAGCATTTTGTCTCTACCTTCTTGAAAAATTATTCTATTAAGGTGTTTTTCACATCTGTGGCTTCTATATCATTAAGAGAAATTAAAAAAGATTTCAATTTGTCTAGCAATATGTTAAAACCAACTATAACTAAGGATAATGTTGAGTAGGTTTCTCCACAAAGTGTAGTACTAAGTGATTTAAAATATTTTATAAATTGACATACTATGCCAATTAATTTTCATTGCTCTTCGATTAAAAGTAAGTGACTAAAATTTTGGTTATTTTGAACTAAACTGTTTAGGGGCTTTTTTAAACGCATCGCTACATTTAACATTTCGTAAGTAGAATTCCATCTTGTGGACACATCTATATTTACTGACACATATTTTACGTTGGCAGCATCACATAACGTTTTCAACATTTGTTCAGATTTTTTAATTTTTTCAAACAAACATCTTACTTTCGTCAAAGGCGGTAATTCTGTCTCTTGGTTAATTTCGGCCAAATCATCATTGTCGCCCTCTTCAATGGATTCATTTTCCAATTTTAATAGTTTTAATGTATCTTGCACAACCAAGTTTAAAATATGTGCAAAACATATATAATGAGAATCTTCTGTGTTGAATGAGTGATATGGACAATCTTTATTAATTAAATTGTCCAGTTCTTTTAAAAAAGTTGTATTTGCTGCTTCATTATCCACTGTGATTCTTTGCAATTTATCAACAATTCCATAATCCTGTGCACATTTGTAAAACATTTCTGCAATGTCTTTTCCAGTATGATTACCATTAGATGGCAAAAAATCTATTACTACTGAATTCAACAATAAAATGTGCTGTTATTCCATAACCGGATTATAGTTTATCGAAGTCCATCCATCGATTGTGAAAGATGTTTGCGATTTATTCTCTTTTATAATTTCTAATATCCGTTTCTGAACCAAAGTAAATGTTCGTTTTGGGAGCACTACCCTAGGGTTTAATTTTTTGAAGAAAGTTTGAGTATGTTCATCGTCAAAAAAGCTAAATGGTAGGTACTCGACGATATAATCGTCTTTTACAGGGACCTGAAATGAAAAGGAAAAGTTAATTCAAAAAATTCACGATGTATGCTTAGGACTAAACGACAGTGGTGAAAACTTCAACGAGGCAAGATTAATAATATGAAATACGAAAAATGTTGTTTATTAAATCAACGCCAACGTTTCGGTGTCGTCCACACCATCACACGGGGCAAAGAGGTGAAGGATTATGCTACACATTTTCAAAACAGTAAATGCAAATATCAGAACATTTATAAAATCAATAAGTAATAGCGAGTGAAACTAACAAAAACAGTCTACAAAAAATTAACATAATCAAAACAATCCCCTAAATTGCAACTCATGTGAATCCATATGAAGAAAACAATGAAAATAATTAACTGTAGGTACTTACCATTTTAGCTTTGGATTTGAATATGGCATCCAATGTCGGTTGCAGTTGAACAGACGAAACTTTTATCTTCGATGGGAAAAGTGAAGCAAATTCTTGTGGATGTTTTGCGTTTAAGTGCAATTTTAGTCCAGAAGTCTTTGATTGGCACATTTTTATATTGTCGATCTCAGTTTTGATTTTTTTGCATAAATTACATGAAGCCACTTGCGTGTTATTTGACAAAAAAGTAATAGTAAAGTGTTGCTAATATTTTGATTGTCCTTGAACCGATGATGCACTACCTATTATATTGCTCTGTTTGATCTCCGTTGTTTCAACAATTTTGGAACGTTTTGATTTTAATTTATAAGTTGAGGTTGATGGTCGATCACTTTCGTACATGTCACTGTCACTTTCCGCTCCTTGTTTAGGTGTGTAGTCTTTATCATTGTCACTATCGTCCATTTCAATTTCTCTACCGCTACCGCTTTGGTCACTTAAACGTTTTTTGCGCGATCGATCTTTTTTGTTTATTTACAGCATCGGTTGTCAGGACAGTAGGTTGTGTTTACTGGTTTCTAAGTCCAACACGTCGGTAAGTGATTTACTTACCGTTCAGACGTCGGTAAGTAGATTACTTACCGACGTCTTAGCGCTACATACATTTAAGTGGTTCTAAATAATATATTACTTCATTCATTACACAAAAGGAACAAACAATAAGAATATTTATATTTTTTAATGAACAGAACCGAAGAGAACAATATGAAATACATTTGTTTGTTGATAAATAATATATTTTAAACTGAAGTATAAATGTCACTTTTCACTTTTCGTTCATTTCGAAGAAATTCAAATTATTTTATTTGAAATTTATTTCAAAACGATCGCGCAAAAAATGGTATAAGCATCTCGAACGTTAAGGGTTTTACCGGTCTCCAGCAAAATTGCGTCGACCGGTAAACAACCCTTACCGTTCTTAATACTTAATATAATATAGTCAATTTTAACAAAGTTTGGCGTGTTATTTTTATTTTCAAATTTTCTCAAATAACTAGCCGGACGATATAAGATACAAATCATAAATGAGGAAACGATAGTGAGAAACTTCCTATATCTACTATTATTTTTTAGAATAAAACATCTGGTAACAACATCTGGGATCGGATCCTTGCTATAATGAGCCTCGTCGGTCGGCACGCAACAAAGAATTAGTAAACTGTTATCTCAAATGAAAATTTACATAAATACAAGGGTTTTTTGCCATGTTTGTCCAAGTGAGAAAATAGTAGGTACGAACATAAATGTCACCTCACTTGGGTTTTTAGGATCAAATATAATGCGATGCAAAACTTCCCAGCTTTTTTATTACATCGTCGGGGGATTTTAAATGAAATATATCTTATTTTTTGCTACTATCTGAATCTACCTTTCTTCTATTTCATTAGTGCGACCAAGGTCAATATCTCCGGTACCATTGAAGACAGCGGATAGAATATGAAAATTTAAAAATTTGCAGAGTATTCTATTTAAAAAATAAAAAAGTTTTTACCGTGCTGGTTTTTTGGAGCATCCTGTATAGACAAAAATAATTTTATAACAGGCACCTCTTAACCCTTAATAAGCTTCGTCAAACGTTTTCCTGCTATCTTTATTGGTGCAGGAGATATTGACCTTTGTCGCACTAATGCGCAGCCCTGTAGTAAATACCAAGCAAAGTTTTAACGCATTTAGGTTCGGTTCTGTTATATTGGACATATATTGCACACCATTTATGGCAAATATGGTAGAACCTAACCTCAACGCGTTAAAATTTAGCTTAGTTTTTACTATATTTGGTTTAAATCACGAGAGAAGCGAGACGAGACGAGAGAATGTCGTCTCTCGTCTCGTCTCGTCTCGCGGCAACACTACTCCGTGGCCTTTTCATTGATAGTTTGGGTTACACGCATCACAGTTTTTTTGACTATCAAATAATTGCTCTTTTTTATGTACAAAAAATTCTTTATTTTTGTCTTTAGACTCGGGGTGTACAGTTTCAAAATGTCGGCGTAACTTGGCAGGTGCCATGGAACTATCAGGAAGCAGTTTACTACATAACATGCAGAAAGGTGAACCGTTTGACTCAACAAATCCGAAACTTCCCTTTTTTCGCTTTTGAAACCGTGGAGCTGGACGTCGTTGCATCATCGTCTGGATCGGTAATTGCTGTATACTCCGCGCGGACTGCTTTTGAACATTCGGCTTCGTTAGAAGATGTTGTTGCAAAACGTTTAACGCATTCAAGCCAATGCTTCATTCTGCTTTATTAATAATGTAACTGCGTAGAAGAGTTTAGTCCAAAGAAGAAATGTACAAAACGGATACAATCAGAATACAGCAGTAGAACAATACCTAAACACTTAAAATTCGCAATTCGCTAGCTAGCTTGTATGTAGGTAGGTATTTATCGCCACGAACACTAATCGTCGACTGATGAGTGTTGAGGCGCGATCGTTACTTTTATAGTCCTAACCTCGACCTCGAACATTCTCAAAAATACTTGCGTCGGCGCCTTTGATAAATAAAAAGCCGAAATAGAAATACACAAAATGCGATGTAAACAATTTCTACTTTATGTTTTGAAGTTAAGAGGGGCCTCCTCACAGGTATATAAACCTAAAAACCTACACAATACTAGTTACTAATTTAGTAATTATTTGGTTCAAAATATTTACGATAGATGTCGATAGTAGTACTGAATCGGCTATTACTTATTCAACATATTTTCTCTCTCTGTCTTTCCACTCTTGACGGTTCAAAAAAACGCATCTCTGTTCGAATGTTTTGATTTTAAATATTTCAACTTCTTGTGAGCACGGAAACCTTATCTCTGTTTTTTATGTTGCATCCAAACCACAGCACACCTGTGCATAGATAAGAGAGTATTATATACACGGATCCAAACAAAATTTGTTGACATAATTTCCATTTGAGTGTAGATTTTTGATTATTTAAGAGTTTCATAAATGTTTTTGAAAGGAATAAATTGTTAAAAAGTACGTAATCGTATCAACCCGATATCAAAAATTATAGTTATGATAATGTAAATTATCCTGCAATCCGTATTTTTTAATTTTAAAAGCCGTTTGAGGTTATGTTTACTGAATTATTTGATTAATGTGAAAATGTGAGATAAATAATACTGATGGTTTGTTCTAGTATCATCAAACCATCTTTCAACATTTTCTTGAAACCCTGTTTTAATGATAATATGGGTTTGTTAGCGAAAAATGCTTAATTGAAGTATCTGAATGAAGAAAAATTAAAACCGCTCTCAAAAGACAAGAATTGCATAATTCATTTTGATGAATATATAATAATGA
The DNA here is from genome assembly GCA_963921935.1 of Galeruca laticollis. Lineage (NCBI taxonomy): Eukaryota > Metazoa > Arthropoda > Insecta > Coleoptera > Chrysomelidae > Galeruca > Galeruca laticollis. Next base: position 80,185,260 of record OY998176.1, read on the forward strand.
TAATTGAAAAATATAACTATTATAACCTGATACAAGGTGCATTACATATTGCATGAAAGGACATGTGCTATTTAATAATATGGATACCAAGTGACAGCATTGCGGAAATTGCTAGAAATTGAGAATGGAAGAAAAATATACATACTTTAAAAACATTCTACCTTTCAATATTTGTACCATTTATATTAACATAATAAAATGTTTTCATGGTTATAAATTTTTGTTTGTTTCATGCTAAGAAAATTAAACTGCGGAAAAGTTGCAAATTTACATGATTTAAAATAGGCCATTTAGTCTGAAAACACAGAACGTCATGTCACAACTTTGCCTCAATCTAATCATATTTGTATCAGTTTCAGAGTTCCTGTTGGTAGCTTTCAAATTTTATTTGACATGTAGGCTCTTTTTTTCAACTACATGTGTGAATATATTCAATTTTATCTAGAAACAAATAATATAAACAAAGAGTTTTTAAATTTATTATACAAAGAAATATTTACTTGTAATACAATGCTTTACATTTAATAGAAAGGGGAAAGTAAGGTACAGTGAGGAATTTAAATTTAAAATAGCAAACGTTTAAAAAACTTACAAAGCAACTATAACAACTAATGAAAAATTTAAAGCGAAAGATCTGTAATGGCAAATAATAATGTATATATTGTGGAGAGATCGATATATACACTACAAAATCAAACATACAATCAACATGTACAAGTTTGCTTCTACCGTGTTTGCAAAGATTGATCATATGTGTTGTGGAGATTGGAACTGAAACATTTTTCCTTCATTATACAAAAAAATAGTTGGTTCATTCTCTTTTTTCCATGACAGATACACATATGTGTGATCACCTGAATGGTAAATATTTTTTTTGTGTTTGTATACATTATTGGTATTATTACTTTTCCATCCAACCCATCTAATATGCGAGAAAAGTATAGGTTTCCCCAAAAAAAGTTGAAATTTTGTATTTTTTTGAGTTGTTTTTACGTTTTTCAGCAAGAACAGCACAAAAATATGGTTTTTAGATAAGAAAACCTATCTGTATAACTCGATACAGCCCCCGAAGTGCAACAAGTAGACAAAATTAACTTTTTAGTCGTCCTTTGTTTTACAATTTTTTTATAATATCAATAACTAAGACTATTACTAAGTCATCCTTTAATAATAATTTGGTTTCTTATTTTCTTTGATTTTTTGAAATGCTTATATAATCAAACAATTTGCAAGGAAATTTTGACTATTGGCTAGACAAAGTTTTAAAATATTTATGGTTCAAAGATTTTTTAAATATAATGTTACCTACTTAATTCATTAATTTTATTCAACAATTACTATTACCTATGGTGCATAGGCTAAGGCAAGCTAAAAAGTGGATAACCATCCTAATTTCTTATAAAATCTTTGGACAGGTTGTTAAGAGAAAAACAAATACACATTGTCATTCTCTTGTTAAAACTTTTCTTAAAAAGACTTATTGTAAGACGGAGGTAATGGAACTCTTAAGGAAAAAGTGGCTAAGAGCATTTTTGAGCAAGTACAAAATGTTGTGGTGGTTGATTCAGGATTGTGAATAGATGTTCAACACGTTTTTCTAGGTGCTTCTCCTGATGGTAAATATATTTAACATAACAAATAATTACCATGTGTTATAAATTCTTTTTGCATATTAAATGACATACATTTATTGATAAAATATTTTAGGGCTTGTAGGTGATGATGCACTACTTGAAATAAAATGCCTCCATTCTGCATCAAAACTGAATTTACAAACAAATACAATAAGCGAAATAATTGACCTCATGAAGAACAAAATTTGTCTAGAAAAACACAATAATAAAATTCAACTTAAGCGGAATCACAGTTACTATTATCAGATATAAACATGATCTATTTATTCCAAAGAACAAAAACTTAAAATCATTCTCACATAATATATTTAATCACTTTGATGTATTTACCAACAATAAATAAGAATAACATTAAAAAGTAGTTATTTGTGTAATAGGTGCAAAAAGTGCATTTTTGTTGCAACGAAGCATGAAGCACTAAACACAATCTTGTGGAATAAATATAAATAGCATTTACGAAGCACAAATTTACTTATTTAGCATGAAAATTACTTAATTATAATCACTTACAAACACAATACACACTAAACTATAAATTTGGGATATTTTATGAACACAAAACATATGACAACAGCATATTTGACCCATAGAGAAAGTTATAATATTATTTGTCTATGAATTGACCGTCGTCTTCTGTCATTGTTCTATATTGTTCTATACAGCGCCATGTATCAAGACGGTGGAGCGGTTGAACTAAAGTAAAAAGATGTTCGTTTGCAAAAATTTCCGCACAACAAATCTCAAAAAATACAATTATTTGAGATTTCATATTTTCAGAATCGAATTCTCTAGGCTTCCTTTTGGGGATTAGGTTTTGGTGTCCAGATTGGTGACCACAAATTGTCAAAACTGTCAAAATCACACCATCACTTAATGGTTTATATCTTTTTTATAACAATATAAAACTCAATCAAAATACCTGATCCTCAAGACAAAGGTCCAAGTTATATTGTGTTAAAATTTCAACACTTAATTTCCCGGCGTTCTTTAGATTTGTTGTGTACAAAATGACCTAAATTTTGTTGCAAATCACGGGTGCCAACTGTTTTCAGGTTCCTAAAACGTGAGGCCCCTCTTAAACCCGAAAGTCGCTTGTTCACAACCATGGTCTCTTATGTCAGAGGCGGCTTTCATCAAAGGGACTGCGAGCTCACAACGCCTTTGATAAGTAGATATCGGCGTTGGCAGTATAGTAAAATTGTACTGTTGTGGGTGGCGAGCAAGTTCGGCTGTCCAGAGAGAGGTGTTTTGATTTTTTTCTCAATTCTTACGAAACCCCTATGGGGGTATCGCGGATCCATAGGTTTCCGCGGAACACACTTAGAGAATGGCTGGTATATATAGTCATGTTCGCGCCACCCCCTTAGTTTCGATAAAACTCGGCGCGCCGCTCATGGATTATTTTCATTAAATTTCAAAACTGAGTTCTTGTACATTTTGATAAAGGACTAGTTTTTAATTCTGGTCATTAACGCTTTCGCTTAAGAACAGTTCGTTTCAATTTTACTTAAAATCAAACTCTCATTGTAAAACCGCAAATTTGTTAAAATCGCGACGTGAGTAAAGTTCTTTTATTCTTGTTCTACTATTATTCGCAAATATAGACATTGGAATAAACTTTAGCTAGTGTCACAAAGGCCAGGACTTCCACTATCATTCAAACGATCGATTGTGACAACTCATAGTGAATATAAGACACCATTTTTTTGGTAAGTACATTAAATTGGAGTTTATTGTGTATGTTGTCGATTCACTAATGCCATAAGAAATTCCCCGTTGTTTGGCTTATTTATATTTCCATCAGTTGTCATTCTTCTCTTTATTTATCACTACTATGGTTGCACTAGTTGAGATTTTCACTGTTAATATATCTTCAGATATTTTAAAATGAATTTTTATAGTAAATGTTGGGTATACTGTTTTGTATCCGATTTGATAGAAAATAGAAATAAATGAATGAATCTATAGATAAATTCGTGTCTAAATTGACATGTGTACGTTGGCTAAGCTGAATTGAATAGACGCAGAGGTTTTATGATGCAATAAAAATCAAATTGAAACGTTTGTGAAAAGCTATAAGTCCGTGTGTTCAGTGTTTTTATTATTATTGCTTTTGAACTTTGCAATTTGCGATCGATTGAATTATACGAGCCGTTAAAATTGCTTTTTCATGATTGAATTTCTGATATTAAATTAATAAATCTCGCAGGTTTTAATTCAATTCTACGAATTTAATTAATTAGACGGTTTTGTGGTAAATTTAATACTGAAATATTATAGTTTTATAACGTAATCATAATAGAACTCGATAATTTATATCAAATTGCATCCTGCATGTAATCAATTTTATAACACAAAGTAAATTCCTGGATTATCGATTTCCGGTTGGTTCTTCTCTTGGCGCTGTCATAAAGTTTAACAACGTAGCTTCTGACAAATCAAGAGAGATATAAAAAGTTGCTATAAGCAGAACTATACTTCGAGATGTTCGTTAGAAAGAGATCGTTAATTCGATATAATTTGATTTTTGCTCATAAATTTCAAATAAAAGTGAAGTAACCAATAAAAAGTAATAGACTAAGAGCCAAAGTTTAAGGGCTGGAAGTTTTTGTGTGCATTCCCACTACAGTAGGTAAGATTTCTCGATGGTTACAAACCTAGACTAACGGTAACTTAGCCAGGTATAAGGTAATACAGTTGTGCAGTAAATAAACTCATTCGCATTAAAGTATAAAGACTGGCATTTATACAGTGCTTCTTAAAAGCCCCTCCCCTCTCTTTTATTTTGAACGGTGATACTGAGACTGAATGAATTTGGAGCGTGAAAATGAACTATTGTAAGTTTCTCTACTAGTGGTAACAGATGACATAATAGGCATCGGTGACATCACCAGGCAATTGAAACTAATAATACTAAATGGGACCTTATGGCAAGTGACACCTAGTTTGAAAGGTATTTAGAATACCTATTCAATCATTCTATTTTTTTTGGATTTAAGATGTTTTTGATGGTTATAATAAATTAACACTAAAATTTGAGTTTCGCTTTTAATTATTAAATATTTAAGAACAAGTTCTTATAATAATTGTTCAATATGTACTCCATCTACTTCCTGGCAGTAAAACATCCTGTTGTTAAACTCTTGTCGGACTCGATAAAATGTGTCAGGGAAAATGACCCTACATTCTTCAGCAATTCGTTGTTTTAAAACGTCAGTTCTATCAGGAGCTGTAGTGTAAACTTTAGATTTGAGGTATCCCTACAGAAAAAAATCTAAAGGTGTCAGGTGTGGTGACCGAGCTGGCCATTCTATTGGATCGCGTCGTCCAACTCATCTACCAGGATGTTCCTCATCTAGATAACGTGTTACTGCAAAGTAATACTGTGCAGGAGCACCATCTGGTTGGAACGTTATTTCCAAGTTACCAAATTCATCTAGATTATCTTCCAGAATTTGAAGAACTAACGGTTCAGTTGCGTTCTCTAACATCTCGTGATATACTCCACCAGTTAAATTAGAGTAGACTATGTGGTTTCCCAAAATATAGTAGAAACAGTGAAGCTTTTCCATCACGTGATTTATGCAACACATATTTTCTACATATAGTTTATTTACGATTAAAAGACGATTATGTCATTTTTAGTTACTTTCCTGCTTATCAGAATAAATATTAATTTACCAACCGTGAATACAATTTATCCTCAACAGCCAGGGCAATTTACAACTAACGGGTCGGCAAAACTTCAAGACGTTGTCAAATCAACTGGTAAAATTCCCCAGTTTGTTTTGACGTTTATTGACATTCGATATTCGATCATCGTCTAATATTCACAAGTTTTTTGGTGCTTTTAAATTCATTGCTTCTTTAAGATAAAAAAACAGTTATTTTCATAACTAATGATTTAGGCAAATCTGCAGTGTGTGGTTAATAAAATACCGAAGCAGCTGAATAGAAAATGTCAAGAGATGGTAACATCTTTGTTGAGCTATTTTGAACGAGAATGCCGAAATAGAGGCCCGCTTCTCCCGCTTACTGCTGTAAGAGACGTAAGTAATAGTATTCGCTATTTGTATTCATCATTATTTATATTATTGTTACATATTTAAATGTAAATGATTAAATGTTTTTATTATTAGGTTAGGTTAATTAAACTTGATAATATACTATTCTTTCATAAATTGAAGTAATTATATTGTAGAGAGTTGCAGAAGCTTTACAACTTAGCGTTACCACTGTTAACCGTATTGCCGCCAAGTATAATAGAGGTGAAAAGCCTAAAAGCCGATCTAAAAAGAGACAACGCATAAAACCTACTGTTGAAATTGATAACTTTGATCAAAATGCTTTCCGAAATGTTATATATGAAATGTATGGAAACAGTGAGTATATTGAATTTACTGTTTTATTTTATTCACAATTAACTAACACAATATTTTTTCAGAGGAGCACATAACCTTGAAAACTTTAAGAGAAAAACTCCAGGAACGTGAACTCTTTAATGGTTGTTTAACATGACTCTGGAAGATAGTGAAAAATATTGGATTTAAATTCCATTTCATTATTCGTCGTGGCCATCTATGTTCTCCCATTCTCTTTGTGTGTCCAAACCATGTGAGCTGTTTTTCTTGAATTTTTTATATAAGATTTGTGTCTGTTTTCGTCATATTTTTAATTGCTTCGTTCCTAATTCTATCTACTCTAGATTTTCTGCAGCTCCGTCTTAGGAAATCCATTTCAGCTGATAGGAGTTTACTACGGTTTCTAGTACTAATGTCCCATACTTCTGCTCCATATGTTATTACAGTTTCAAAAATGGTTTTGTACATTCTTTTCTTCGTTTTTATAGTGATGTTCTTGTCCCAAAGTATTGAGTTTAGAGATCGTGTGACTTGTTTCCCCTTATTAATTCTTTCTTTAATTTCATCTTGGCTGTTTCATTGTTTGTTAAATATAACTCCCAAATACTTATAAGGTCCTGATCCAGTTCTAGGTTATTTGTGTCATCGTTTCCGATAATTAAGTATTCGGATTTGTTCGTATTGGGTCAGTCCTGCCTCCTGGTAACTTTCTTTTAATTTCCTTATCATGTAATTCAAGTCATCTTGATCCTCAGCTATAACTACTTGGTCTTCGGCGAAATAGAGACTATATAGATTGTTTTCATCAATTTGCAGCCCCATATATTTGATTTTTTTAGTCCTATTCTGTAGAGCTTTGTCTATAGGTATATTTTAAAAAGCGTAGGTGATAGACAGCATCCCTGCCGTAGACCTTTGGAGGTGAAAAACGCTGATGTGAAGTGTTGTCCGTTTCTTATTCTCGTCGAGTTATTTTTATAGAGGTTTTGAATTGCCCTGATGAGACTTTTATTTTGAAACAAACAACAAATTTATTAAATTTTTATGTTTAATGCTGATAAAAGTCTCATCAGCATTAAACATAAGAATTTAATAAATTTGTGGTTTGTTTCAAAATAATAGTTCTTTGAAGAAATATATACATTGTTTGAAACAATCAAGGAATGTGTTGATTTCAAACAAATTAGTTGTTTGACATCATTAAATTTAAAAAATTAACAAACTTATTGTTATACTGTTTTAAATCAAACTTACTGTTTCTAGGTAATTCCACAATATATTGAAAATATTTTAAAAACTCTAAGAAAATTGACAATTGTTTCAATATAAATATCATCCTAAGAATGAAATTTCATTTGATGCCTCTCTGATGTTTAATAATTATTTTGGTTAGACCTACTTTGTGATTGACTTAATATATGTTAATAGGAAAAAGAAGAAGAATTATTATACAAATATTAAAGTTTAGATATTATTATCCCTATGGAGATATCCTGGATATCTTTTTCCAATTAAGATCAGTATAACTGTGCAATGATATAGAAAACCAGAAAAACTATATCTGCTGATCTTTACAATGTTAGGTGTCCATGAATGATTGGTGTCAAGTAGATGTTTTGCGTAGTGGGACTTATTTGATTGTTTTAATCTATATGCTCGTAAATGTTCACTGTATCTGATCTCAAAATGTCTAAGGGTTTGACCCAAATCGACAGCATTACATTCTGGACGTTTAAGTTTATATATACAAAACTTCTGTAATGAGGATATTTTTGTTTTTACATTTAACAATTTTGTACTTACGTTACTTTCTGTTTTAAAAGAAATTGTTGTATTTGTAGTTAAGGATATTATCCTTGAAATATTATTAGAAATATTACCTGAATATGTGATGGTTTTATAATTTCTTAAATCGTTAGTTTGTTCAGGAAATATTAGTTTTAATGCCACCTTTTCCTATTTTTTATTAATTAATGTATTTATCATATGTAATGGATAACCGTTGGATGTTGCTATTTGTTTAATTATATTATTTTCTCTATCAAAATTACATTTGTTCATAGGAACTGAAAATGAACTATGTATCATTGAATTATATGCTGCTAGTTTATGCGACATGGGATGATTTGAACTATATGGAATAGTCACATCAGTGTGTGTTGGTTTTCTGTAAATCGAATAATCAAGTACATTATCAACTCTTTGAATTTTTAAATCAAGAAAATTGATTGAGTGATTTTCTCCAACTTCTAATGTAAATTTAATTGTTGGGTGTAAATTATTAATGTGGTTGAGAAGTCCATCGTTAGTAAAAATCCTCATTCTCCACAATTATATGGAACCGTTAAATTACATAAAATAACGAAACCAATTAGAACTGTAGTTTCTTATGTTAATACTCCTAATAATATATTAGCAAAAAAACTTAACAATATACTTAATAGTTACGGATATACATCTAAATACTCAATTAAAAGTTCAATAGAACTATTCAAAAAATTAAAAGCATTCAAATTACAAACTTATTTCATTTGTTGTTACCAATATGTTCACTAAAATTCCTCCTAAAGAATGTCTAACACTTGTAAGAAAATTACTAGAAGAAAAAAATATTAATCCAGGAATAATTTCAGATATACTTAATTTATTTGATGTATGTATTAATCAGAATTATTTCACTTTTGACAATAAGATATATATTCAAAATTAAGGTTTGCCAATGAAAAGCCCTATATCACTAATTTTTGCAAACATTTTTATGGACAGTTTAGAAACCAAAATCTTCAAAAGTAATATTTCAAAAAATGTTTTATGTTGGTATAGATATGTAGATGACATATTAGGTTGTTTTATAGGTAGTGAACGACAACTAGATATATTTCTCAACCATATTAATAATTTACACTCAAAATTCAAATTTACATTAGAAGTTGAAGAAAATAGCTCAATCAATTCTCTTGATTTAAAAATTTAAAGAGTTAATAATATACTTGATTATTCAATTTATAGAAAACCAACACACACCGATGTGACTATTCCATATAGTTCAAATCACTCCATGTCACATAAATTGGCAGCATAAAATTCGATGGTACATAGAGCTATTTCAGTTCCTATCAACAAATGTAATTTTGATAGAGAAATTAATACAATTAAACAAATAGCAACATCCAACGGTTATCCATTACATACGATAAATAAATTAATTAATAAAAAAGAGGAAAAAGTGGCATTAAAACTAATATTTCCTGAACAAACTAACGAATTAAAAAATTATAAAACCATTACATATGCAGATAATATTTCCAATAATATTTCAAAGATAAAATCTTTTGCTACAAATACAACAATTTCTTTTAAAACAGAAACTAACGTAAGTACAAAATTGTTAAATGTAAAAACAAAAATATCCCCATTACAGAAGTCTTGTATATATAAACTTAAATGTCCGGAATGTAATGCTGTATATTTGGGTCAAACCCTTAGAAATTTTGAGATCAGATACAGTGAACATTTACGAGCATATAGATTAAAATAACCAGGTAAGTCCCACTACACAAAACATCTACTTCACACCAAACATTCATTAACACCTAACATAGAACTAGAAGTACTACTAGTACAAATTTTTTCTTTGAAATATCAAACAAACCGAAATGTTGAATCAACAAATACGTTTGATTGGCTCTATTGAAAAAACGAATTTGTTCAAATCAAAGAAATTTTCTTTATTTCAAAGAAAGCTTTTTCATTATTATCCTTAGTCATTTTATGTTAACTAAAATAATTTGAAAATTAGTTGAATAGTCCATGTATACCTGGTAAAATAGGTTTCATTTTGATGTTCAGAATTTTTTTTGTTTTTTGATTGATTACATTATTTTCTTGGATGTTTTGTTGATTGAGGATAATAATTTTTTCTCAGTGTTCTTCTCGCTTTTTTAATAACTGTGTATCTAAATTCGGGATCTGCTACCTGGATAGCTGAACTGATAATTACTGATTTTATGTAGGAGAAGAGGAATTAAAGTTTAAATATGTTGAGGAACAGATTATTGCTGATTTTATGTAGTGTGACACCAAGAAAATTGTTTATATTATTTTGTTCAACACCGTTTGTAAATTGGATTTTTTATGATTGAATTTGAATATTTGGTTTCTATTTTTGATTTAGGTCTTGCGATATGGTAGTAATGCAATAATAACATAGCAAAAAAATTGGTTTATTAATGAGTTTTTCCGGAGGAAAAAGCATCTTTTTTTGATGAAAAATATGATTACTGCTAGGAAACAGTAAATTTTACAGTTGTCCAACTTCCTAGACAATATTTTGTCTTCATCAGCTTCTTAAAACTTAATTAATTATAGCACGTGTTCATTATTACCTTAATTGAGAATACTGAATTAAAGTACTCACCTTCGATGATTCAATGAGAAAAACAACAACTCCGAAAACAAAATTTAAAGCTAAATATTTACTCATGCTCTTAGAAATAAAGAAAAACTACAAAATAATTTTCTTTCAACTGTTGATTCAGATATCAACACGTACGACTTACACATCTCGTTTGCACGGCGTCTATTTTATATAAGCTGAAAGCGGGGGAGGCATACCGATAGAGCGCAGACTCTAAATGAAAACTCTGGGGCTGGCACAGCTCTATTATTCTGTCATCTGCCTACAGGCTAGTTTGAAATATGTTTCCAGAAATTTGCTGGATTTTAAGGATAAATAGATTGAATGAAAAACGACGCTGTCGTAGGTACCGCAATGACATATCCAGTTCAGGATTAGGAAAAAAAACGAAAAATGGTTATAACTCCCATTGGGAATCAATAGGAACGAATGAAATTGACTGTATCGACCCTTACTTCGTGGAATATGCTCATATTAGTGTTTTTAAATGAAACTCACGGTCTCTAGTTAATTCCACAATATAATACAAGTTATTTAAAATTCTAAAAAATTGACAATTGTTTCGATAAATCAATATCATCGTCAGAATGACAGAAGTTACATTTCATTTTATATACATCAGGTAGACATAAAATGAAATGTAACTTCTGTCATTCTGAGGATGACATTGATTTATCGAAACAATTGTCAATTTTTTAGAATTTTCAATAACTTGTATTATATTGTGGAATTAACTAGAGACCGTGAGTTTCATTTAAAAACACTAATAGGAACGAAATTGTATACACACAAAAATAAATCCTCGATCTTGGAGAATATTCCTACTAAATAGGAATGTGTTTATTGATTTAATTGGTCGAGATGTTTATACTTAAGAAGTAATTCGATTCGTTTTTTGAGGGAAAAAGTAATATTTATATATCTACAACTTTCTAAAAAGAGCTATACCAATGTAAAGAGCCAAGTTTTCCACGTTAAAATGTTTTTACCAGCAGACAATTACTATAAACTTGAATGTTATAAGTTAATAAGTCTAGAAATTCAAACGGAAATCTATAATAGATTTTTTAGACTTGCCAATTTCGACTTGCGTAATCTGACAATACAAAAACCTTCAATAAGCCTACGCAAAACAACGATCTAAATGCTAAAATCTCTATCTCCCAAGACGAACCCATGCATACTACAAGAAGGTAGAAACCGGAGGTCTATAGGCTATGCATTTCTTCTTGTAATTGGAAGCCATGAGAGATAGTGTGTATCGATAATGAAGGCAACACCATCACGTTTTTCGAGGGTAATGAATTGTAATATTCGATGCCGTATTTATGCAGGAAAGTAGTTGTTTTTTCTCATATAGAGGTCTCAGCAGTATTGAATTTTCTATAATTGTTTAAGAACCCAAAGTTTATAATAGTATTCAACTTTACCATTTCTTATTTGTACCAATTAGATTAACGTAAATTTCAAGAAATTATGTAATACAACCCTGGATATTCCGTTTAATAATTATAATAGGTAATAAATACCTCAAGAATAATTTCTCTGCAGGTAGTCCATTGAAGTTTACCCCAACACAAATTTCATTTTTGAAATACCACCCTTGTATACTCTGCTCAATTTTGGAAACGTACACATTGCTGAGTTTTCGACGAATAAGATAAGCGTCGTAGGAGTTTAACTTTTTGGTTTAATCATACAATAAAACTTATTTGAATTCATACCTGCATATTAGAGAATATAAAATTAAATTAAGTAATAATAAAACAAAAATTGCAAACTAAAAATTTCTATTAATCTAGCTAAGTTGACTATGATTGACTGAAGATTCTATAAAACACATAGGTAGATACTGTTACGTATTATTTGGAAAAGTGTTTCATTTAATTTGACAGTTAAACCGAGATATAGTAAGTTAAGTAAAAATATATCGATTTAACATTTAGGTAATTATGATATTATTGAAGATATTTTCTGTAGGGAACGAAACATGCATGTATATAAACTTCAGGTTAAAAATGAATTCGTCTAATTCTGATGATTTCGAAAATACTCCACCAAATATATTGGATACAGCAGAGAATGCGTCGAAAAACTTATTGCCCCAAAAATAAGTAAATAGTTATGAATCACAATATAATTTATTGTCACCAATCGATTCGGGAAAAAAATTTACACACATAAGGTAAATGTCCCAATGATCGTCACTGACTGAGTTATCGTCAGTGCGATTAAGTTTCCTTAAAAATTAAGCATCCAATAGCAAAATTCCACTATAAAATAATTTTAATAATATGTAGCGACATCTGACGGAATAACTGGTAAAAACTATTTTTAATCAAGTGACATTTGTAATGCGGGCGGTGTGTTGAAAGTGCTGGTGTATTGTTGAATCTGTGGTTGTTAAACTTGTTAATGTAAATGTTAAGGTAAATTGTTATTGTGAACTTTCTATAGCATGCATGTAGAGGTGTTATTGGCAAGGAATAACTTTTTGATTGATTAGATACATATAAACTAAGTAACTGGCAAACATTTTAAGGTTAGGAGTCCGTTAGAAATTAATTTTTGTGGTGACGAATACTTGTACAGGAAAACAGTTGTTTGCCCCAATATTCGTCAGGTATGACGATCACGGGGTCATCGATCATTTTAATAGAATTCCATATTTTTATTTTTTTGTTTTTTTGAAGTTGCTTTCATAACTATAAAGGAACAAAGGCATTAAACTCTTGTTAAAAAATCTGCGTACCAGTCGTCATATCAATATAGGCTAGGGATAATATTTACGGTGGTATAAAATGTAGAGACGAATGCTGGGTCAATAAGTGACGATAACTGGGTATCTTTATTATAGATGAGTCGTTTCAATTATGATGACGAAGATATGAAAAAAGCGATCGAAGCAGTTAAAAAAGGTTCGCCAATTGCCACAGCAACCAAAACTTTTAAAGTTCCCCGAATGACACTCTCAGATAAATGTAAAGGAAAAACTTCGATGCAGAGGAAAATAGGGCCCCAAAATTTAGTTAGATGAATTTGTCACTTTAGTAGCAGGGGTTTTCCGGTAACAATTTGTCATCTTCTTGATAGTGTCCAAATATTAGTTAAATCTCAAAAGAAACCTAACCCATTTGCTAACGATCGACCAGGGCGACACTGGCTGGAGGCTTTTCAAATAAGGCATCCTGAGATAGCTACAAGAGTGACTCAAAACTTAATCAAAAGTCGGGCGTCTGTTTCAGAAACGAATATACGTCGGTGGTTTGAAGAGATCACCGAGTACTTTAAGCAGAATAATATGTATGTATGCAATGATCCATTTCGAGTATTCAATTGTGATGAAACCGCATTTTTCTTAAGTCTTGGCAACAATCGTGTTCTGGTTAGAAACGGACATAGTGTAACCAATTCAGATGAAAAAGAAAATATCTCACAACACTCGTCATAGGAAACGCAAAAGGCAAATTGGCTCCTCTTATGGTTGTAGTCAATTTAAAAAGGGTGCCTAAATCATTGGCCGCTTTGATGCCACAATCTTGGGCTATTGGTAGATCTGATAACGGTTGGATGACTGGACAGACATTTTTTGAATACGTTACTAACGTTTTCTATCCTTGGTTAGTAGAAAAAAATATTAAACTACCAGTAATTTTTTATCTAGATGGACACTCCTCTCACATTACCATTGAGTTTGCAAAGATTTAGGAATAGAAATTGTTGCGCTCTATCCAAACTCTACACACTTTCTATAACCAATGGATGTAGCAGTGTTCCATCCATTCAAGTCTTCTTGGAAAAAAGAAGTTTATAAATGGAGAATAGAAAACGCAGGAGTGTGTTTAAAACGAGATAATTTTTCTGCACTTCTCCACAAAGTACTAAAAAATACACTCAAACCCGAGATGTTGAAGAATGGATTCAGGGCTTGTGGATTAGTTCCTCTAGATCCAGATGCTTTAGACCACTTTAAGATAAAAAACAAGGAAGATAACGCCTCAATATCAAAATCATCAAATAATGTAGAGGATATAAAGAATCATTTAAAGTATATTGAGTGCCTTATCCCACAGGATAAGCATAAATTATTCAGAGTCTGGGCCGACATGGTTACATGAGGTGGAATTCACAGAATTATTTCAAATTTGGTATCAAATTAACACAAGCATCAGTGGAGAAGGTACAAGGACTGCATTGGAAAACCAAAAAGACCTTACGAGTTCTCTAGATAATGAAATATTTGACGATATTTTAATAGACCTATTGCCTGAAAATAAAAGAATTGACTTTGTTGTGGGAGAAGAAGGTACACTGCAGAAAGTCACTAATATAGGTACGGTACTGCTAAAATCAAGTTTACTTCTATACTCGTTAACTAATCATTTTTTTTGCTTCTAGATCTATCTCCTGAATTAAACTCATCAGAAGTCAACGAAGCAGAATCTCTCAAAAACGGTGAGTAGCATAATATCAGATATTGCGAGTACTCAAGTATTCTGAATTTCGTATTCGTTATTTGCAGGTGATCTAAGTGCTCCAATAAACTCAAAACCAGATGAACCAAACATTTTTCCAAATACTCAGCGAATTGTATGCCCAGTTTCTTGAGAAACTTCAAGTGAACTATCAGTAAATAGTATTACCATTCAGCAGGCTCCAAGTAATATTACCCAAAAAGGTAGGTAATAGGTATTCATGAAATGTTTAATTCAAGTAACAATCAATATTATATAGTTACATATGATTTTCAAACAATATATCGATTACTGGAACAGATGAACCCAGTTTACCGACAACGAAAATAGAGGTTCCTGAGACAGTTATTGAAGTAAACCAAGTTTCGCCATCTGCGGCACAAACAACATAGATGAATATTCCAGTGAATCTTCCTTCAACAGGCACAGCACAAGTAGCAGAAATTAATAGAGAGAAAGATATCTTGGCGGACATACCGTTTGCTTTCAAAAACAATTTGTTTTGGCCAGATAGACCAAAGGTGAGTAAAAAACTAAACGAAAAAATACCTTCAGTAGCAACGTCTAAAGATTGGCAAGAATATTTTAAAAAGGAAGAGAAAAAGAAGTTGGAAAAAGAACAAGAAATTCAAGAAAGGAAAAGAAAACGACTTGAAGGCAAGGAAAATAAAAAAATGCAGGGGAAAAGATTGTGAAAGAGAATAAAGAACATAAACCAAAATCATAAAAGCAGAAGAATGGAATATGTGAAACTGAGGAAACACAGAAAGAAAGTTTGTTTTGTAATATTTGTGAAGAAGACCGTGAAGAGGATATGATTACGTGTCAAAAATGTTTGCAATGGATGCATGCGTGTCAAATTTGTGATGTACATAACTTCCCTAAATAAAAAACTAAAAATAATAATAATTTAAGTATTCGAGTCTTCTTGCATTAAACTATGTGACGAATACTAGGACGTTAACTGACGATAACTGGGACAGCCCCTTTTTTGCATGACGAATAATGGTACATGGAAACGTTAATTCTGAATTTGAATAAAATAACATTTAAAGTTAAAATAAAGTGTATTTGTCTAAAACACGTAAAGGATAACTTACCTCACTTATCATTAGAAAGATTTTCACATGAATAAATTAATATATAGACGTTATACTAAGTTTCATATTGCAAACATTGCGTTAGCGTGACGAATACTGGGACATTTACCTTATAGACAAAATTTGTAGAAATATTTCTACTAAAAATATCCAAATACTACATATACGAAAAATCGGGATTTTTCTATACATACTGGATGTGATAATTTGTGAAAATATTTTTTTCTCTAGGAAGTTATTGAAACCATGAAAATTAGGGTTTTCGAGTACAATGAATAGACCTTTTCATCACAATTTGTTTTGTGCGCATGCGTGCAGTTCTGCCATCTTTTTCGTACTGTTTTGAAAATACGCATGTTCAAATACCTGTGTACAAATAGTAAAAATCAACAAATATTAAACAAATAACACTTATAATAAATAAATTGTGAGAAAATTAGAGTAATAAGTGTCTTAATTAAAAATAAAATTTTCAAGTCGACTATATTATCTGTACGAAAAGGAAAAATAAAACGATATTCTTATGGAGTGCGTATAGAGAGTGATACATGTTATACATTATTTTAAACCAATACATAATGTATATCATTTTATAAATTTTCCTTAACCTTGCTTGCAATATAAAGATGTACTTATTATAGGTATACGCGTAACCCTATGATTAAAAATATAATATGTTTATATCTGAAATTTTTCAAATTTTGATATTATTAATAATATTCATTACAAACCTAAATGTTAATTTTAGAGTTTCTACATGTGCTGACAATAAATTATGTTCAAGTAGGATGAAATTATGTACCTAATTTTATTTAGATAATAATTATTTAGGTAGGTATCTATTTTTATTTAGATTGTATTGACAGCTAACCTCTCAACTTAACAGATTTATTTCGCCTTTTTAAGAACGCCCATAATATTTTAACCACATTTTTATTGTTAACAATTATACGCTTCAACTGATTTGTCAACAAGTACTGCACCATCAATAATTTGTTTTAATGATGGATTTATTTGTGGAGATAATATTGCATTCCCAGCCATTATTGTACAAAACAGTACGAAACTTTTAAACTCCCGCTTTTCCAAGATGGCGGCTGCGCATGCGCTTGTCGTGTGATTAAAAGTACTATCGATTGCCATAATCCGTTTTTGATTGATTATAGAACGATATAGTTTAAGATCATCAGTTTAATTTCAAAATGATGACAGTTATCAAGATTGAAAATAATAGCGGTCCAAGACTGAACCCCGAAGCTCTAAATGTTAGATATAATTGTGATAGGGGGATAGTTCTCAAAAACAACATTTTTATCCTTCTTAGAAATGGGACAAACTCTTCCAGTTTTCCATATCACCGGATATTTACAAGATTTTAGAGAGAGGTTGAATAAAAAGCATAATGGTTTAGCAAGAACTGGCGCACAGTCACATAGCAAAAATGCAGGGAAAACAACAAGGCCAGATAAAAGTTTTGATTTTAATTTTTTGAGACTGCTTAAAACTACAGATTCAGTAGCACATGACAAGCAGTTTATATGTTTGATTCAATATTGTCAAAATTAGGGGTAGGTGAGCTAGTATATCATGACTGAAAATAATCAGCGAACGCGTTAACAATGGCATCCAGCTGATTAACAGCCAGTTGCATCGACTTTTTTCAAAATGACCCTTAGGATAAAGGTCTTTCAAAGTATCGGTAGTGGATTTTGTATTTTGCACCGACTTCAATGGTCCTTCAATCATTCTTTAAAGTTGACTTTGCTAACTCGCCAAATTCGGTCAATTAATCCATCCTTAAAGTCACTTTTAGTTGTTTTGAGGTTAGGTACTTATTTAGTAAATACTTAATGTGAGTTTAGTAGAAACAAAAATAATAAGAAAAGATGGATCATTGGAGATATGCTGGTAGAGGATGCTCTTGAAGATGATGTGGAAATTTTGGATTTTGTTGCTTTTCGCTTTCCTCGAAGACACATTGAGCGTCGTAATTATTATGAAGAAATGAACCAACTTAGTTTTATTCTGAAATTTAGGTTAATCAAGGCAACTGTACTTGATTTGTTAACACAGATTGAGAAGCTTGGAATATCCAGATGACAGCTACAATTTTTGCAAACTCTGCCATTAGGGCAAGGTTTGAAGCTGGTCATTTTCCAGGATCAGTTATTATAGGTAAAGTCAAAGATAAAGGTACACTTGCAAGTATATATTTATTTATGATTCATTAAAGAAGTGTCAGCTAATATAAAACATCAATACTGCATTCGTGGAATCCTTATACTCCAATATATGCAAACGAGATTCTCTACATTATGTTGGAACCTTTTCCACTGCTGGCTTTATAAATTTGACAAGTAAATTGTTATCGTCATTTGAAAATTTGAACTTCTTCTTCTCTTCTTCTTCTTTCTTATATGTAAGCAAAATTTGCTTGTTTTTCTTCGTCTCTTTGTTCTCTTTAGTCCACTGTAAGATTGTCACTCCATCGTTTGCGGGGTCTTCCGATGTCCCTACGTCCCATTGGTGATTTATCCTTCAGATTAACAAATAAAATAGATATGTTTGTTTTGATTTTTTCCTGCCCCAAACATTGAGTCACATTATAAGCTCACTTGCGGGACACTTCCACTGCTTTGCCAAATATACAAATCCTCTTTAGATGCAGGAACAATGAAATTAGAAATTTTATTGAAAATTTGTTAAAAAGTTATGCAATTAAAACGTCATGCAACGTTATGCAATTAGAAGTCATAATAATTTATGCATTTGAGTCGCTGCTTTTAAAATTAGTTAATAATACTTGAATTTTATATAATAAAGGCATATTCTTATATAAATTTTGAACAAGTATTTGTTGTAACTAAAAGTGGCAACATTGCTGAAAATTTCAGTACCTGCTTTGTTTGTCTAGTATAAACTATTTAGTAGTTTTGTCTTTGTTCAGTTACGATATAAAGAGAGATGCAAATATGGTCAGAGCGCTCTCGACTAACATTTCTATTGGATTGTACTATTATAGTAAATACTTCGTTTGTTTATTACAAAGATCAAAGATTATTGGTTTATTACGAGCGCCATTAGGACTAGCAAGTAAAAATTGAGTTCTTTCGATGTTATGTGTGTTTTTCAAGACTTTTAGTGACAAAATGTGGTTTTAAGTTAATTAATTTAATGTTTTTATTATCATGGTTCGTCAGTGCCAAGTCTGTCGGAAAAACGGCCGAAATTACCCCGAACTCTCATTACACAGGTATGTAAATATTTGAACGGCTATCCAGTGGGGGCGACTTTTATTATTCATTTCAATAATATATAAAATGCTTAAAAGTTCTTTAATTATAAAAAGCAAATTTCTATTTGGCGTTGTTTTATTCTAGTTTTCCCACCAATTTTGAAACAAGAAGAATTTGGTTTGCTTTACTGGGTCTAAGCGACACTCATGATCTACCAAAACGACCTGAAATTTGTTCGGAGCATTTTAAACAATCTGATTTTATATATAGGAGTAGTGGCCGTGAGTTTCTAAACAAAGATGCTCTTCCCATGTCAGTTTTTGAATTCAATCCACCAGATGTAATGTAAGTACCTACACATTTTCTTAGTAAAATGGGCCCTTAAAGTAACGCTCAAAATAAAAAAGTCACTGTACTGATAAACAAAATTTCCTTTCAATATAATAAGTTCTTTTTATTACAGCTGATAAAGCGGCCATAAAAGACAAATTTCAAACAGATTATTAATTATAAGTCATTACTTTATTAGGCGACTGGTGACACTTTGGGCTGTCCAGATAACTATAGTTCAGTTCCAATATAGTAGACACCAAACTAAACTAAACTACAACTGTTCTTGGTTAATTGCAATATTTCTGAGAATTTAGTGCCTACTATTTTGGAACTGAACTGCATTTAAAAATGAAATTATTATTTTAATTTTTTTAAGATGTCATTTGGCCACATATGATTAATTTTATTCAGTTAGCAATGATGACTGAGTTAGTTGACTTACATTAATTTGTTAAAAGAATATGTCTATTTTAGGTCTTCAACAAATAACTCAGATTGTCATCAAAAATATTTACCAGCACAAAATGTATCTGAGCAAGCTTCTAGTGCTACTCTAAGTGATGTCGAAAGGTAAATATTTAAGTAATTTATTAGGAAGTATATTTTTTTAAACTGCTTTTTAATAAAATTTACTGTTTCGATCTTTACTCTGTGGGGTCAACTCATATTAGTTTTTTAAATGAAACTAACTGTTTCTAGATAATTCCACAATATATTGAGAATATGCTAAAAATTCTAAGAAATTGACAATTAGTTTAATTTAAAAAAGTAATGCTTTTCAAATAAGTTTATAATTAAAACAAAAAAATTGTTAATTGAGTTTTATTTTTAGTTTACCAGTAGAAGAAGTTGTTGATGATCTAGTAACAGTAACTGAGAATTATTCATTTATGAGTGGTGTATCATTGCTTACTTCAGATTCTCGTATATTTGCATATTGGTTAGTTTTTTAGTTAGGTTTGTTGTAGTATATGTTTTCTCCTAAATGTTTAAAGGTTTTTGTAATAGGCAATAAAATGTATTTACAGTTTGTTCCAGTGACTAGAATTAACAACCTATTCTGATTTATGTGTTTTAGGTTTACGGAACCTGGTCCTTCAAGACTTTTTAAATATAATATTCATTTTTTAAATTCTTTCTGTTCAAAGTTTAAATAAAATTCCTATAAAAGATACTTTTTGATAAACGAGGTCGTAGAATAAATATCGTGTACAACTCATACGCAAATTACATTTGCCGCTCGCTTGATGTGAGGCACTCGCCTTACGGCTCGTGCCACATATTTCAGCACTAGTGGAAAAAGTGAATGATATATAAGTTGATAAGCTGCAGCGCTACCTTTTGGAATGGAAATGTCAATGTCAAATTTTATGTTGACAATCTAAACTTATCTTTGTAATGAATTTCGTTGACAAACACTAATATTACAATTAATTATAACTTATTATCAAAAAATATAGACCAGGCTAAATAATTCAAAATTATTCTAATTTCATTATTAACTGTACCTACGTTTAACTAATTTTTCAATATTCATTTTTTAAATTATTTCTGTTCAAAATTTTAATAAAACGTAGTGCGTGACATATGAACAATAAGCAACGAATAGATTAGTGAGTATTGCACGCAAATAGAAGAAGGGGCTACTGAAAAGAGTGGTAACCGCAGACATGCATGTTTCTAGCTCATTAGCCGTCATCGGTACGGTACACGCACTATTCGTACATCTTGTTATTATTTCATAAATCTGGGTCGAAAGTTTCAGACGGTAGTGTTATATGCACCTCCGTGTCTATGTTGGTTGTTGTCTCGAATATTCGAGATCTTCTAATATTACTGACACAAATGTTGTGTTTGACTATCCTGCTGAATTCTGTTATATTTTCTCATGTTTCATTCAACACCTTTGCTCTCATGTTTCACATCTTTTCTTGGTTGTACCGTACCGATGACGGCTAATGAGCTAGAAACATGCATGTCTGCGGTTACAACTCTTTTCAGTAGCCCCTTCTTCTATTTGCGTGCAATACCCACTAATCTATTCGTTGCTTATTGTTCATATGTCACGCACTATTCGTACATCTTGTTATTATTTCATAAATCTGGGTGGGAAGTTTCAGACGGGAGTGTTATATGCACCTCCGTGTCTATGTTGGTTGTTGTCTCGAATATTCGAGATCTTCTAATATTACTGACACAAATGTTGTGTTTGACTATCCTGCTGAATTCTGTTATATTTTCTCATGTTTCATTCAACACCTTTGCTCTCATGTTTCACATCTTTTCTTGGTTGTACCGTACCGATGACGGCTAATGAGCTAGAAACATGCATGTCTGCGGTTACCACTCTTTTCAGTAGCCCCTTCTTCTATTTGCGTGCAATACCCACTAATCTATTCGTTGCTTATTGTTCATATGTCACGCACTATTCGTACATCTTGTTATTATTTCATAAATCTGGGTCGGAAGTTTCAGACGGGAGTGTTATATGCACCTCCGTGTCTATGTTGGTTGTTGTCTCGAATATTCGAGATCTTCTAATATTACTGACACAAATGTTGTGTTTGACTATCCTGCTGAATTCTGTTATATTTTCTCATGTTTCATTCAACACCTTTGCTCTCATGTTTCACATCTTTTCTTGGTTGTACCGTACCGATGACGGCTAATGAGCTAGAAACATGCATGTCTGCGGTTACCACTCTTTTCAGTAGCCCCTTCTTCTATTTGCGTGCAATACCCACTAATCTATTCGTTGCTTATTGTTCATATGTCACGCACTATTCGTACATCTTGTTATATATATATATATATATATATATATATATATATATATATATATATATATATATTGAACCAGATATCATAGATATTAAGAGAATTAGTTCTATAGGAATATGTTGCTAATATGAAAACATATGAAAATAATATAATTTAAGAACACAATTAAAAAGGAAACACTTTTCTTAATTAAAAGCATATCAAGTAAAGATATATTAAATAATTAGTCTATAACAATTTAATAAATAAAGAAATTACCTCAATAATAGTACAAAATTTAGAAATTGCCTAACAAATGTAATGGAGTAAATAAAGTTGCCTAAGATGATGAATATCTTATATAATGTAATCAGCTGTTCATCTGAAATAAAACAATTATTAGAATAGTCAAGTCACGATAATTATAAATATAAGTAGTTAAATTATAAAACAAATACAAATATTTAGTAGAATAGGGAGTATAGATTTTCATAGATAAACTATTAATAACATAAAGAAAAATGATATATTGTCAGTAAAATGAACATAAAATCAATAAATAATAATTTGTTAAAGGAGTTAGTATAAATAATTTAATACAGAGATTAGATAGAGATTACATAAAAGGATTTATGTTCTAAGTAATATGATTGTAACAGTAATAGACTGTTAATAACAATATTAGATATTGAACTATTAAAAATGTATCTATGTATATAACCAATTTTAATTTATTTGTATGACAAAAACTCAAAAGACTCACTACAAGTGAATTAATAATGTGAAATAGTATATGTATGAACTTTTCCACTAAGTAAACTAAATTAAATAATTCGATTGCATAGGACAATATTTGATTGGTTATAAACAAAGTGACAGATCAATTTTTCAATCAACAAGTAAAGAAACAAACTTTTGTAAATAGTGACCTGGAAAAAACAAAATACTTGTTGATTGAAAAAAGAGGAGAATTGAAAGGAAGGGTTAGGAGGATGGAAGCTGGCGTCGATATACATGGAGCTTGTGTTGCAGTGTTCCCGAAAATTCATGAAATTCCCAAATTAACTTGACAAAACTTATCAATTACTACTATAAACAATTCTGATAGTACTAACAGATAATCACATCCAGTTTTACTGCGAAAATCAGCTAAATTTCTCCAAAATTGGTGTTGGAACTTCAGAGGAGCATTCCTGGGTCCAGAAGCATTATCCCAATTCCAGAGCAACAGGTCAGTGTTCATTTAAAATATTATTGGCCAATAATAACATTAACAAAAAGGCCTAATTCAAATAAATAAAAATAAGTACTTACGCCATTTTATCATCATAAGAATGATGCTTAAATTTATATTCATGTAATATGTCCGTCTGCATATAAACTTTATGATATTTCCATGTATATATAAATCTTTCTATTTCTTCCACAGCATATTTGTAATATTCCTATGTATATTCTCAACATAAATTCTTCTATGTGTTAAACCATTCAAGTATTTATTATTTGACAGTATTATGTGTATCTAATGATCACAGATGCTCCATCTCGCATTGTTGTAAAAACTATGTTCATTTCACGCTTTAAGTCCGCATGACTGGATTTTAATCATGCGCACAGGAGAGAATATAAAAATCGATAATTTCGTTTGAGGTAACCATAGGCGTCGCAACTTATAATTATTGCATTAAAAATTTTTATTTTAAAATTGAATGTGTTTAAAAAGTAAGGTGTTTCTTTTTATTCAAATAAAGGTAATATATCTTTAAATGCCAGGACTCAAAGAGCAGACAGAGTTTCATGCTCCCGAATAAAATAATAATACATTACAAAACATATAAAATTATAATTATCTAAACTTCATAAAAATAAATATAAGTAAATATATAAAATTAATAATAATATATACAAACATTCATTCATTGTATATATATATATATATATATAGATTAGATATGTAGATTAATTACATTAAATCAATTAAAATCAACGAACTTTAATTTCATCAAATGAAATATTTATAAACACAAATATTCCTTTAATATAATTTTATATTTGTTGTTTTTAAATAGATTTGGTACGCCTATGCTTTGACGATGACGCCAAGGCGATGTATCCACAATACAATCCCCACTTTTTGTAATTCATTCATGATTTTACTACTGGCGTTTAGAATTGTTGGCCGCAAAAATAAACGTGTTTATGAATGAATAGCCCCCTCTGTGTATATTATTACTCTAAGATTTATCCCTTGTTATCCTTACCAATCTGTCGGGTGTCATGCTGCTAATATGCTCATTCCATTCTCTCTTTCTTGGCAGCATTCCATTGACTGATATTATCAATTTCAGATGCTCCTCTGATATCCTCACTCTTCTCTCGATCTAACAGTGTTTTGCCTGCCATCCTACGCACTACTCTCATTTCTGTTGTCTCCAGTATTTGTTTCGTTTTCGAGGTATCTGGTCTGGTTTCCACAGTATATGTTAGAATCGGTCTAATAGCTGTTTTATATATTCTGGATTTAGCCTCTATTCCTATGTGTTTGTTGCTCCATATAATATCATTAAGACACGCGGCTGTTCTCGATGCTTTCATGGCTTGCCCTTTCACCTTCGTCTCAACATCACCGTACCCGGATATTTCTATCCCAAGATACCTAAGTTTCATTTCCTGCTGTACAATATTGTTGTCTATTTCAAGTTTACATCAAAGTGGTGTTCTAGATGTGGTCATACATTTGGTTTTTGACACTGATATATTCATTCTGAACTCCTTTGCTGTTGTGTTGAATCTATGCACTAGTCTTTGTAAGTCGTCCTCGTTTTCGGCTATGAGTACAGCGTCGTCGGCGTAGCATAGTATTTTGACTTCTCTGTCTTCCATTTTGTACCCTTTCAGTTTGCGTACCTGCTTTATTATTTCATCCATAATGATGTTAATCAGCATGGGACTGAGGGAATCTCCTTGTCGGATGTCATTATTCACTTCTATTTTCTCCTGAGCGGAATCCTTGCTGTTCGTCTGCCAAGGTAATGTGTTCATCAATTTTATTTGTCGGGATTTTTGTTGTTAATTTCAAGGAAGTGGAGAGGAGATTGGTTCCTCTATAATTAGCAGGTACCTCCTTGTTACCTTTTTTGAATAGAAGAGTTGTTGTACTATTTCTCCATTCGTCGGGGATTCTATATTGGTATAAGATTTTGTCAATAAGCGTTTTCAGTTGTTCAACAGCTCATTGGTAATACCATCGAGTCCTGCGCTTTTCATGTTTTTTAGCTTTTATACAGCGGATTCTATGTCTTCCCTGCTCACATATATGTCGTCGTTAATCATTATTTCAGGTGTGTTAATTTCATTCTCAATGTTCTGTTTTTTGTATAATTCCTTTAGATATTTCACCCAATCCTCCTTCGGTATACGATTATTGTTAATCAGCTCATGTGTCTCTTTTCTCTGGTCCCTTATTAGCCGCCATATCTGTTTTTGGAGTCCGTAGAAGTCGCTTTCCATCCTCTTCGAAAAAGCTTCCCAATGTTTATTCTTGACATGTCTCACTAACGTATTGGTGATGTTTCTACTTCTCTTATACTCTCTGTAATCCTCCAGGGACTCTGTTGATCTGTATTTTACATAAGCTCTTCTTTTCCTCTCACATTGCTCTTTGATTTCTTCACAGAACCAGGGCGTCCTGTTTGAACCTGTATTTTCTTGTTTTATCTTTCGTGTTCCCAGTGCTTCAGTTGCTGCCTCTTGTTGTGTGTAGTCAATAATGGAGATGGGTGAATGCTTCGTAATAAATCACTACAAATCCAAATCAAGATTAACTTTATTAATTAAAAGAAATATAATTGATGTGGTAACTATGTAACTGCCATTCTCAAACAAAATGCTGAATATCAACTGACTACAATGATATGTGACTTATGTTAAACATAGGAATGTGATAAATATAACATCTCGTTTCTCTCTCGTAAAATTTACATTACAAAACACAAACTTATTATTTAAATAAAACAAGAATTATATAAAAAAAACTCATCGCAAATCTAAACGATTCGGTGCTTTTCTAATTCTCTGAGAACGCCTTAAAGATGTTTTATCAGGAACACTTTCAGAAGTTGTACTTGGCGTAAGTTCTGGAATGGAATTTTGATTCTTTTGTATATTACCCGAATTTATTTTAGAAATTGTAGGTAAGTCCAAATCGGGTGAATCAACTTGATCAGGTAAGTTATCTCTAGATAAATCAACAGGTAAGTCGTTTTTGGGTAAAATAATAGGTGAGTCATCTGGAAAGTGTCGTTCTTTGGGTGTGTTTTGCCCTATTTCACGAATTTGATCGATGTGCCTACGCCATACTCTTCCATCATCGAGTTTTATTTTGTAATGTAATTTGCCTATCCTATTTTTAATTCTACCGAATTTCCATTTATCTTGAAAGTAGTCGCGAACCGATACTCTACTGTTTATTGAAAATGAACGATATTTTTTCCCTATATTTTTTTCGGAGTCCGGCATAATACAATCCAGTCTGGAACGGATCTGTCTACCAAACATTAATTCTGAGGGACTTTTATTTGTAGCTACATGTGGCATTTTACGGTATTGTATAAGTAGTTTGCATAATTTAAATTTTTATTCTCGCTTTCGGTAATCATTGTCCAATACTTTTCTTTACAATTTGTACAAATCTCTCGGCTTGTCCATTAGTTGCGGGATGATATGGAGCTGTTAATTTGTGCAAAATACTGTTTTCCTGTAAAAATTGTTTAAATTTAAAAGAAGTAAAAGTTGAACCGTTGTTACTAACGAAAAATTTTGGTAACCCAAATGTAGCGAATATATTTCGACAAAGTTCAATAATGGTTGTGTCTGTGGTTGTATTCTTCACAAAATGAATTTCAGGCCACTTTGAAAACGAATCAACAAGAATAAAATAATATCCGCCATTAAAAGCACCTGTGTAATCAGCGTGAACACGTTCAAAAGGATAATCTGCTTTTTCCCAAACATGCGTTTCTGCCTCTTCTACATTGTTTTTGAACTTATTACACTCGTAACAGTCTTTAACAATATTTTCAATACTCTGATCTATACCGGGCCACCAGCAATAGCTACGAGCTAATCCTTTCATTTTAACAATACCAAAATACCTCGTAAAGAAACGGGAATTAAAACTCTTTGTCCTCGCATTATACAACCTGATTGTAAAGTAAATTCAGTTTGATCAATGTTAAAACGATCGTTTCTAGGAATTATTTTACCAGTGCGTAATCCATTCAACAACTTATTTAGTGTTACGTCTTGAGCCGTATCTCTTGCTAACATTTCAACAGTAACTGGTAAAGTCTCGATCTGACTAATCTCAAAAACGTCAGGTTCGTCGAAAATCGATAGGTCTTCGGAAGATAAAGGTAAACGTGATAGTGCGTCTGCATTTCCGTGTGTTCCTGTACTTTTGTACTTAATATCGTATTGAAATGGTTGTAAGAATACCGCATAATGCTGCATTCTGGTTGCGCTTAATAACGGTAAACTTTTTGATGCAGAAAATATATGTATTAACGGTTTATGGTCGGTATATAATGTAAATTTATTACCGCAAAGGTACTGGTAAAACTTTTTAACGCCGAATATTAAACTGTAAGCCTCTTTATCAATTTGAGAGTACTTTTGCTGAGTCTTTGTTAATGTTTGACTGGCAAATTGAATTGGTATTTCCGAACCATCAGGAAAAACGTGGCTCAATACCGCCCCTGCGCCAGGGGTGACGCATCCGTAGCTAAAATAAAGGGTAAGTTAGGGTCGTAATGACATAAAATTTGATCAGACTGTATTTGTATTTTCGCGGAATCAAAAGCATTTTGACATTCCCTGGTCCACCTAAACGGCACATCGTTTTTTAAAAGGTTATTTAACGGATATAAAATCGTACTAGCATTCTTAAAAAATCTTCGATAGTAGTTTATGAGACCGATAAAAGCGCGGACTTGCGTTTTGTTTTCCGGAATGGGTATTTTACTAATTGCGTCAATTTTATTTGTAACTTTTTGAATTCCATTTCTATTTATTTTGTACCCACAGTATCCCATCCTCGTCGCCAATTCTTTGTTGTGTATAGTCAATAATGGAGATGGGTCAATGCTTCGTAATAAATCACTTCAAATCCAGATCAAGATTAACTTTATTAATTAAAAGAAATATAATTGATGTGGTAACTATGTAACTGCCATTCTCGAACAAAATGCTGAATATCAACTGACTACAATGATATGTGACTTATGTTAAACATAGGAATGTGACAAATATAACACCTCTCTAATATTTCGTCTCAATTTCTCCCTGCTGTTGTTAATGTCATCTGTCTCATCTATTGGTTCCCTCTCTAATTTCCGGGTTGATTCATCATACAACGATTCCACGCATATCTTGTCCACAACTGTGCCAGATTTTGTGCTTTTACAAAGTTTTAATTTCATTTTGATCCTTCCAAGTACCAATTTGGGGTCGCTACCGATGTTAGCTGAATTAAGAGTTCTTATGTCCAGTATCTGGGGTGGTTGCAAATTTCTATTAGTTATTATATAATCAATCATTGATTGATGTCCTCGCGTGTTACCGAAAGTATATGGGATCAAAAAATGTTATTGATGCGTAGCTCATTAAGTGCACAGATGTTAACCAAAAGTTCTCCGTTGTGGTTCAATACTTCTTTGTTGAACCGCTGTTTAATTCTCGGCAGTGTATCATTGCTAAAATTTGAACTTGAATGTGTTAAATCACTTACTGAAGTTTCAAAAAGAAATTCAACTGTGTTGTCTGTCTCCACTGGAACTAGGCAGGAATCATCCCATTCGAACTCATTTGAATGGCCTGTTACTGTAAGGGGATCCATTGTCGCCAGGACTAAATGATCGAATTCATCAAACTCGCTACCCTGTGGTGGTAAGCCCCCGCCTGTTTTTAAAACTTTCAGTCTTATTTGCGCCTTCTGTTTTCTTAGATTTTGTTTCTTGTTGTCGTAACATCGTTTTAAATGGTCTGTTGACTTATTATTGGGATCAGATAAAGCAGCATTGTATTCGTGGGTTGTTTTCTTCTATGCCATAGTTCGCGAATTCATTCGTTTTTCTTTTGCTTTTTAAAATGTTTATATTTTTCGCAATATTAAAAGACGCGACATCTCTCTTGGGCTGGAATTCAGCCCTCTTTTTCGTTTTTTTTCTTCTCTAATGTTCATATCAGAATAACAAACAACTTGATCTGATATATTATACCAGCAGATTTGGGACATTGTTGAGGTTTAATGTAGTTTCCAGCAAAATGCGAAAAACCGCAACACTAAAAACACATCCTTAGTTCTATGGCTTTCTAAACTGGGCAGTAATCATACCCGACCAGTAGAATACATTCTTGAATAGCTGTTTGAATCCACAATATCAGTTTCTTAGAAGATTGTAACAATTAATTATATCGATTAACGATCAAAAACTTTTATTCGTATCAGTCACAGTAGATCTGACAATCTATCAACAACCATCAAAATATTTTATGACATTTTTTTGTTTCTGTCATATTAAATAAAATATACAGGAACGTAGATTCTAAAAATATTTAACAGTCTCCAACCTCCAGCTTGAGATACTGTTAACTGGTCTAAGTGAAGTGCCCTCTTGGGTTTTGATTTCCACAGAGCGGATTTGGCCGTCATGTCCTGGTATTTCTTTGGAAACTCTTCCAAGAATCCATTTTTTGCGGCACTTGCTGTCAGGAAGAGCTATTACATCACCTACTCGCAAGGACTTCTCTTTTTTGCTTCTTTTTCTGAGCGAGGGAATATACTCTTTGCACCATCTTTTCCAATATCTCTCCGCCATCAACTGCGCAATCTTCCACTGCTTGCGCCGATAAATATTATCAGGTCCAAAAACTCCGGGAATATTCGAAGTATTCGCTGAACCAATGAGGAAATGCATTGGAGTAAGAGCTTCCAGTTCCCCACATTCACTAGATACAAAGCTTATGGGCCTAGAGTTAACAACGCTTTCAGTTTCAGCCAGAAGAGTTGATAATAGCTCTTCTGATGGATGTTGTTCCTTTAGAATAACATACAAGACCTTCTTCACACATTGGATCGTTCTCTCCCATACACCTCCTTGAAAGGGTGCTGCTGGAGTATTGAATTTCCATTTTATTTTATATTTAGACAAATCTTGGGCGAGTTTCGCACGATCCATGTCCTCCAAACATCTTTTCATTTCATTTTCTGCTCCAACGAAATTCGTTCCATTATCGGAATAAAGCTCCAAAGGCTGTCCTCGTCTAGACATGAATCTGTGAATTGCCATCAAGGCTGAATCTGTTGTCAGAGAACTAGCCAATTCAATATTATGGATTGCTCGTGTATTGAAACATGTAAAGATAACTCCATACCTTTTTTCCACACTCCTTTTCACTTTAACCAACAACGGACCGAAATAGTCTAAACGACAAAAGCTGAATGGTCTTGTATATGGTGCGAGACGTGAAATTGGTAGTGGGGCCATCTCAGGTTGGACTGCCTTAGACTTCTTTATTCTGCACAATTGACATCTCACAGTCATCTTCACAGATTGTCGGGTTTTGATGATCCAGACTCTTTGTTTCAGATTATTTATCAATGTCTCGAGTCCTGTGTGTTTTAATTCTTCATGGAAATGTAGAATGAGCAATTGGACGGAAATATCTTGCTTTGCTGTCGGCAAAATGATGGGATATTTCAAGTCATAAGCAATATCTGCATACTCTATTCGGCTGTTCATTCTCAGAATTCCAAATTCGTCTAAAAATTTTCTAGGATAATCATGTTTTTGTATGGAAGTTATTTGTTCTGAGAAATGGTTTGCTTGAACATTTTTCAGCCACAAACGTTCTGCACAATGTAACTCTTCGGGTTGCAATTCAGATAACTTCAAAACTACGTCTACTTTTATTCTTTCATTTCTTCTCTTGATATTTTGATATATTGTTTGTCTTCTTTTCTTACTCTCAAGTTCTGGCGATTTGGATATATTGCAGAACCTCAAAATCCATGCTATTGTACGGATAAATTTCAGCCATTTAGAGAATCTGTTAGCATCGGGCAATGGATATGAGGTTTCTTTCAGTATTGCCACAATTTCAGTAGTGACATCTTTTTGCAATTGGTATATCTGCTCTATGGGCCATTCATCGTCTGGTTTCTTTACAAAGGATGGGCCTTGTAACCACAGTTGATTCATGAGATCTACCTCTTTCTTTTGTTTAGTAGCCAAATCTGCTGGATTCAAAGCAGATGGGACCCATTTCCAGTTTGAAATGTCTCCAAGCTCTTCAATCTCCTGGATTCTGTGCGATTCGTAAGGTTTCAAACGTCTTGAGTTATTTCTGAGCCATTTAAGAACTATTTCAGAGTCAGTCCACCAAAAAATTCGCTGAATATGGGAAGTTGACTCCTTCTTAATCGTATTAGCAAGTCTAGCGGCTACAACAGCTCCTTGAAGTTCCATTCTAGGTACTGAAGTGACTTTGTTGAGTGGACCAAGTTTGCATTTGGATGCGACAATGGATGTCTCCACATATCCGTTTCTTGATGATCTGTAGTAAGCCACGGCACAAAAAACTTTATTGCTGGCATCAGAAAAGACGTGTAACTCTACTTCACCAGGTGATGATGAGAAGTAACATCTACTGATTTTGAATTCTTCAATCTTTCTCAGCGATAAAAACCATAATTTCCATTTTTCTGCGATGTTGTCAGAAATAACTATATCCCAATCCATTTTCTTAGTCCAACACTCTTGCATAATGAGTTTACCTTGGACAACAAGGGGTGCAAGGAATCCAATAGGGTCAAAAATCGAGATCACAATTCTAAGAATTTCCCTCTTCGTAGGGGTTTTCTTCCCTCTGGATAATTCCTCCGGAATGTTGTTGAGCTTTATAGTGAAAATTAAAGTGTAATCATTGGTGTTCCATCGTAGGCCAAGAACTCTTTCAACGTTCCATGAACCTAAGTTTAGCGTCATACTCTCAGATAGGTAATTCTGAGGAAGAACTTGTGAGATTTCTGGAGAGTTACTGAACCAGTTCACCATCGGGAGTCCTCCACGACGATGGACTTCAATGATGCTGTGGATTGTTTTTATGGCTACTTCTACGGTGTCTGCTGAGTCCAGGAAATCGTCGACGTAATGTTGATGTGTCATTTTTCTCAAAATTCCTGGAAACTCATCTTCAAACTCTCTGCCATTATGGTTTTTGACGAATTGTGCAATAAATGGCGAACATACAGCACCGAAAATCATAACTCGCATTTGGTAGATATCTGGTGATCCATCTCTGTCCATTCCTCGGAAGAGAAACCTCTTGCTTGATCTATCTTGTTTTCTGATGATGATCTGGTGGAACATATCTCTGATATCAC
Organism: Galeruca laticollis; assembly: GCA_963921935.1. Taxonomy (NCBI): domain Eukaryota; kingdom Metazoa; phylum Arthropoda; class Insecta; order Coleoptera; family Chrysomelidae; genus Galeruca; species Galeruca laticollis. The sequence continues at coordinate 80,218,020 of OY998176.1, forward strand.
CTGCGAACACCACCTTTCTCTCACGAAATCTCCATATAAGTGCTACTAGTAGGGGATATAAATCGGGACCTTTCAACAGAAAATCGTTCAGACTCATTGTAGAATTCTTTGCTGCCGCATCGAAAACGAGTCTGATTTTGCCTGGTTTATTTATATTTTTCACAGCAAAATGTGGTAGATACCAGGTTCTTCCACTATCTCGTTCCGCTTCATCCTCAGTTACCTTATCTGCATATCCTTTTGCAAGATAGTCCTCAATTTTCTTGCAGTATTCTGCTCCAAATTGAGGATCTTGATCCATCTTTTTTTCCATGCATTGCAATCTTTTCAATGCTAACGATTTGGATTCTGGAAAAACCAAATGCTCATGCTTCCACGGCAACCCAACTTCAAATCTATCGCCAATTCTTCTGGTTGAACTTTCCACCAGCTTAAAAGCTTTTCTATAATCTCTGGAAAATGTTTCACGAGATGACAAACCTGAATCTTCTAGTTTGAAGTTGTCTTCAATGATTCTTTCTAGATGCATGTCATCATGGTCACAAACGGATATATTCAGGTGTAATTCGTCACCTGGCTTTGAGCAAGGACCATGAATCACCCATCCCAGCTTCGTTCTACTCATTGTAGGTGAATCGAAGTTTGGCTGGAGGATTTGCTGGGATGATATCAAGAAAACATTATCTTGTCCTATTAAAACAGTGGGTCGACAGTGTTGTATACTCTTCAAGATTGATTTGTCAAGATATTTGTACCTCTTGTACAGAGCATCTGTATCAAAGTCCATCTCTGGCAAAGCAGGTTGTCAATTGTTCTGGCATGTTTCACCCTGTACTTCTTGGCAATCCCTTCAGCTCCGGAAATATCGAAATTTACCAACATGGATTCTTCTTCAGCATGGGTGATATCCTTCGTCCACTGTAAGCAAAGTGGAATTTTTGGACCAACAAGTTGTATTGACTTGCATATTTCTGAATCAACGAGAGTAACGGTAGATCCTTCGTCTAAAAGGGCAAATGTTTCGATGTACATGTCTTGACCGAATAGACGAACTTTCGCGATATTCAAAAGCGAAGAGAATTTTCCAATTACACCTGAGAATTCAGTCGATCCGATGCCATTTTCTGTTTCTGGAATCCTTTCTACTATATTTTCATGATCTCTATTTATGATAACTTCAGCTCCTTCTTTAGGTACAGGATGAAGAAGTCTATTGTGTCTTCCACGACAAAAATTGATATTACAGAAAATCTTTCTGAAACATCTAGCAACGCTGTGGCCTGATAACAAGCACTTGAAGCACAAGTGATTTTCCTGAACATACTTTCTCCTATCATCTTGGCACATTTCCAAAAAGTCTTTGCATTGGTACAGTCGATGGTTTTCTTTTTTGCAGAGTTTGCAAATCTTATCTTCCGGTTTGCTGTGGATACTAAATATTTTTTCTTTTTTCATCATCGATTTGTTTGATGATGATATCTGAGTGGGAACCGTAATTGACATCAACAAATTCACCTCAGATTTGAGCCAATCAGCAAATATTTTCAAATTAACAACTTCCTTCACTTGATGTTTCAAAATTTTGACTTGACCCCAAGAACGTCTAGAAATTCTCGGTAATTTCTCCTCCAACCTCAACAATAGTTCGGGATTATCAAGGTGAGAGTTGTGGGTGGTACTCATAGCAACAACCATATTTGTAACAATGGTCGAGAAATCCATGAAATATTCAATATTGTCTTCTCGTGGCTTTGCACAACTCTTAGCCTTATTAATCTGGCTCAAAATGATCCATTCGTCTCTGCCAAAGTTTAGTTTCAAAGTTTCGACGATGGTATCCACATTATCGGGACTACAAAAAAGGTCTTTCACAGACTCTCTGGCTCTTCCCTTCAGACATCTGATGGGGTTTTCTGAATCAGATATATTTTTCTCCAATGTGGTTCGTTGAAACTCGCTGAGCCAAAACGGGAATTCATGAATATCACCATTTAAATCTGGTAAAGGTTTTAATTTCCGCTCAGTTACCAATTTTTCAATGTTCGAACTTAGATTTTTCATACATTTAGTTAGCATTTCAGGAAAGCAATTTGAAGAGCCAGAGATATTAGGTTTATGAGAGAAATCAATATTTTCCGCTGAAGATTTCACACATGCAGAGGAGGTATTTCCTTTGTGTACTGGTTTGCAATTTGAATTCTCCCACTCCAGCGTTTCATTTCTGTGCTGTGCTGCCCTATTTACCCAATCTGCTACGTATGGTTCATCATATTGATAACTGGATGTAGATCTCGTTTTCAATTTCTCTTGATATGTAGCTCTAGAGTTCTTCTTTAACCCTCTGGTAGATGATTTTCTTATTGATTATTTCTCTTGTTGGATAGATTCTAACTCTAGAGACAGTAATTTTCTTTGAATATCTCTTTCTCTTTCATTAAGTCGGTGTAGTTTGTCATCGCTATTAACAGAGCTGTCAGATGAAATTGCAAATTCGGTGTGCTCTTCTATTATAACTGGTTCTATATGTCTACCGGATATTCTCCTCGATTCTTCCTCAGTTCCGTATCTTGTAGGAGGAACATCAAAATTGATCCTTGTACTCCTCCTAGCCCTTGAAGTTTCTGAGAGTTCTGGTAAAGACATATTATCTTCCAATGATTCTTTCTCTTCTCAAAGTACCAATGTTTCAATCCACAATATCAGTTTCTTAGAAGATTGTAACAATTAATTATATCGATTAACGATCAAAAACTTTTATTCGTATCAATCACAGTAAATCTGACAATCTATCAATAACCATCAAAATCTTTTATGACATTTTTTTGTTTCTGTCATATTAAATAAAATATACAGGAACGTAGATTCTAAAAATATTTAACAATAGCATTCTTGTAAGAGTTACCATCCACAGAAAACTTTGTTTGTAAGCTCTTATTATTATGGGGATATTTCTACCACGTCAATGGCAGAAGTATCTGAAAAAATGTATTGATTTTGTTTCTTTAGGAAGCTTATTAATTTCTCAGGTCCGTGCCTCTCTGTCAGACCAGAGATTTTTTTCATAGATTTAGAAAACCAAGCTCCTTAATTTCACAATTACCTTACAATTTGACGTTGGCGAGCTATTTAAACTTCTTAATTTCTAAATGAGTTTCTATTAAAAAAAGGATTGGAAGTTTTTAGAAACACTTTGTTAATTTATTTCGAGAGTCTGCAATAACATTGAAGATGTAAGAAGGGATGAGCGTTAGGTTTTTTTCTTAAAACCATAATACTCTTTTCATTATTGTATAGTTTTGCTCTGAATCCTCCTTCTTTGTTTAGTTATTAATTCTATAAATCATTCTTATGATATAGGTCATATAAATATTTTGATATCTATACATTTTTTGCAATTTGTATTTGAAACATTTAGTTATATTTCCAACAATAACATCTAAAATTCCCATTCATAGAACACTCTGTCTTGCTATGGTAGACAGGAATAAGTAAAGAGTTAATTAGATGTGTGGTATCCTTTGCGGTTAAGTTTTCTTGAAATTATTAAAAATGGGTTCAGGTCATCTGAATACAATCCTGTTAGAAACACCATTTATCAGATCACTGCTAATAATATAACCCAAAACCCCTATTAATTATTTTCAAGACTCTTTTTTTGACAGAATGACTTTTTTTAATGATTAAATTGGAAGGCAAAAATACCGATTTTTTAAACGTCACAATTCCAAAAAATAAATTTATATATTTAAAAATAAATTTCTAGGTTAGTTTAGTGTAATTTGATTATACCACGTACCGATGATTTTTTTAAAAACAAAATGTTGCTTGATTTTAATTGATTTACCAAAGTTACGAGAATATGGTCGGTACAAACTAATGAGCGTTATTGAAACCATCGTTAGTCTCGAATATATAAATTATTAGTCCATATTTTTCCTGCATTCTCACGTTCGCATCTCAAACCAGGAATTTACTTTGCCCTTGGGAAAGCTTATTAGTTTTAATGCCGTTCGAGATAGTGAAAGAAGCTTGAACATATTTTTATAATAAACAGAAGTGTGATTAATTGATTGACAGAATCAATTAAATCTGTAGACATTTAACCAAAGATCACATCTACTAACTTGTATCTGAAATACTACAATTTTAATAATTCAGGCCTGCAGGAAATATTTCTTAGTGCGAGAGTAAATAAAAGTGGGTTACATTGTAAGGGACTGATAAGTTTGAATGCAATTGAAAAATTCCCGGGGAACGTGTTTCTATTAACCAATATGCTGATTAGAGGCGGATTAAATATACTAGAACTTTTAACTAGTACTATTAAAACGCGCAGGTTGAAGGAAAAACGATAAATGATTCTGAGAAATGTGAGGTGTAAAATAATTAGTCCAAGTAAAGTCTAAAAAAAATTACGAAAGTAAACAATAGAATAAAAATAGTAAATTAACTAACTATTTCTAAAGTATCATAGAGAAAAACAAAGGAGGGGCATTTGTCAGGAAAAGCGCTTTCTTAGAATGACACATCTGAAAAGAAAAGAAAATAACTGAGTAATGTAACAATTTGGTCCTAATTTTACAATCTTATGGTGTCACCAGTGTAATAACTGCCAAATTGTTTTCCTTTTTTTTCTGCAACGTTGCTGTCACCAGTGCCGTAGGGCACAATAGAGCCGGAAATCCCCTGTTGAAGAACCTCGGGGGAGGGTGGTTTCCTGGCTCGAGCGGGAGGGTATTCGTGGGCCTCCTTGGGAGTAAACGATGTGCCAAACCTGAGTTCTAAGGTTCGTCGTGTCGTCCAGCTGCCTGTACGTTCCCAGGGTTCAATCCACCTGTGTCGGTTAGAGGGATTTGTTGGGGGTAAAGGAAACAGTCTGGGTAGATAACATATAAATAGGCCTATATTACGAACAAATAAATCTAAAGTTACAAAAAAAACAATATGGTATATGATATAATATAATAATAATGTTATTTGCCCGGCACTTAAATAAAACTAGCGAGGGTTCCTAAATATATTCACCCTCTCTTCTAGTTATCGTCCGGTAAGGACAACGAAGATCATTCGTTAGAGAAAAGTGGCCAGGGTTTTCTTAAGCAAAAAACGATCTAGCGTCTCCTTACTAACATATAACGCCTTGACCTAGCTAACGGTTACTTCCGTGGCTTCCATAAACTTTGAAATTACGTAATGCAAAATCAGCTGGTTTCGTAAACCGACTTTTCTGCTGACCGAGGGGTAACATTCGTTGCCCGACAAAGTTCAAATAAATTATAAAATATTATTGTTTAAGCGAATAGAATTTATGTTACAATTAATATATGGTCATTGGCGTCTTTCATGGACTGGTATTGAAAATATTTCTCCCTGATTAGAGTGTAAACAATCAAGAGAGGGTGATCGGAGTAATCTACCTGTCTCCGGTTTATGGGGGATGTACCCCTCGCAAAACTCCCTGAATAAAATTTTATAGTCATAAGAGAAAGAACAATTTACGAAGTATAAAACTCTCTAATTATGGTAATATACGGCTCAAGCCTCAGTATAACACTTAACTGGCAGGATGGATAGTTAGACACACAAAACAAAACAATACCAATATGATTTCAAAAAATAATAGAGAAAAAAACGGTTGTCAGGTTCAAAAACTTACTGTTTAGAAAAATCTTGGTTGAACGTCACAAAATAAAAGAGATGAGCTCTGATAGGCTATCTCCGCTTTCAGCACTTCTCAGCAATCACTAGAACTCACTGTCAAACGCGGGCTGTCGTAAGTCGACAAGCCAGAAGTACCGGACTGCACTGTCGCTGTCCAACTCTGCTTCATCGTCCTCTTTCCCTCTATTTATTTCGAGTATTTTGGGACGAGTTAGTTATTCAAAACATCAAACGTAGCTGTGTTTTTGTGCGTCATTTACTTGTCCTCGCTTGTATGTTTTTTATTTTCGTAGTTAAAGGTTAACTTTAATTACATTTCTGCATGCTAAGTTACATAATTCGCCTGTATTTTTATGATATTCAAAACATCGATGTTTTTTGTGTTCGACTTATACAGGGTGTCCCACGACGTTTTGACAGTCGAATTGCTCGAAAACTGTTTATATGACATGTATGAAATTTGGCAGATATAAACAGTCAAAACTACTGCTTATATTTATTATAAAATGACTTCCGTTCTTCCTGTCATTTCGGGTCACGTGACACCAGCATAATTTTTTTAAATGGGACAACCGGTATAATATTACAATTTTGGATATATCATTCAAAAACAAATTCAACGATACCACATTTGTCATCATTGTATTATTCAGTAATGATAATAGGGGCAGTTAAATGAACATCTGTATAAATTGTTCAAACCTTGTTAAAAGATTTCTTGTAAGTGCTGCTGTAATCATTTTGTATGTTACGGTTTGACACGCCTCCTTCATTTTATCCTTCAAATCATCTAAATCAATTGGGGGTGTGGCATAAACTCGACCTTTTAAGTAACCCCAGAGAAAGAAATCTAAAGGTCTAATATCCGGCGAACGGGGTGGCCACAGAATTGCACCATTTTGACCTATCCATTTTTCAGGAAACGTGTTATCAAGATATTCTCTAGCTGGCCAAAAAAAGTGTGGAGATGCTCCATCTTGCTACCATCACTTTGTTTGCCTTTCATGTAAGGGAATATCTTGAAGTAATTCTGAGAGAGTATTTTGAAGAAAATCTGAGTATCTTTGCCTCGGTAATGTTCCTTCATAAAAATAGGGACCACTCAACCGACCGTTTAATATACCGCACCAAACATTGATTACCCATATTGTTTGAAAATTGGTTTCGCTTATCTAGTTTGGATTCTCCTGCGACCAATATTGATAAGTATGGCGATTAATAATACCATTGTTATGAAACCTCCATTTATCACTCCATAATATTTCTTCTAAAGGATCATCATTACTTTGTATGAACGTTTCAGCAATAAAATTTATTCTCCTTTCAGGATCTGTCTGAGCGGTCTTTTGACGAGGAACCTGATTTTTACCGCTTGTAAAAGAACCAGTTCTTAGCTTTTGTTAGACATAGACAAAAGTATTTTTGCATGGAGTTACTCTATCAGGAAAATAATTTCTGTACAAACCTTGAGCATGTCAACAAATTAATCGTAAGTGAATATTGAAGTCATCATTTACTGAAAGTAAATAGCCTTTATTATCTTTACTACACAATACAATGATGAATGAATTTGTTTTTGAATGATATATCCAAAATTGTAATATTATACCAGTTGTCCCATTTAAAAAAATTATGCTGGTGTCACGTGACCCGAAATGACAGGAAGAACGGAAGTCATTTTATAATAAATATAAGCAGTAGTTTTGACTGTTTATATATGCCAAATTTCATACATGTCATATAAACAGTTTTCGAGCAATTCGACTGTCAAAACGCCGTGGGACACCCTATATGCGTGACGACCTTGTGGTAATTTGTTGATTTTTCATAATTGTTTAATTAATTTTTCTGCCTCTGATAACGGAACTAGGTCGCTTTTATATTTAATTCAACTTATATTTGATTTGACGAAAATTTTATATATATTGGATGTTCCTAAATTCCCTTGCCATATTTGTGCTTATTACAGTAACCAGTTCATAAGAGATTTGGAAATTAGGTTACAACAACAAAAGTATATGTTACAAAAGTCTAATATATATATATATATATATATATATATATATATAATAATATTTATTCACCATGTAAATTCACAATTACAAAATATATACATACATAAAAATCTCATAAAATTTAGAAAAATCACAGGAGGGCAAGCCCTCGTGCGTGGCATAGAATAAAATATTTAAAATATAAGTATTTATATAAATCTTGAACATTACCTGAACAATCTAAAATTAAAATTGCATTTTTAAGTTTGAATAATTAATAATCGTGATAACTTTAAAACATTTACACAATTTTATGAAGCAACTAAGCAACTATGTAAGTGAATAAATAAATAAACCCTAAGGTATCCGAGAGGTTTCGGCAAAATACAAATAAACAAAATTAAAAATACAAGTTAAAACAAATACACTAAATTTAACAATATTGCATATTATTCAATAGTTTTGAATAAAATAAATAAAATATAATTAGGACAAAAGTAAATATATGTACATATGGACAATATTAGATTTAAGCGAACGCAGAAATTTGAGTAAACGTAACTTCTATATTTTTTAAGTAAAGTAATATGTGTTTACCCCACCATAACAATATGACAGAAAATTCTTGTCTGTTCCAAGAGAAATTATTTCAATTTTTTTTTAAAACAATAACACTACTCATATTGTTGACAGAAGGACTTTATCATTCTCGGAGCAATGTACAGTTACATATCTATGTACAGGTAAGTTTCTTACATCTGTTATTGTGTGGTATTTTATAGATGTACATAGAAAGTACAACTGTTTCAGGTCTATTATGTTGTTTTTCCTATACAATCGATCTGAAGAATAGGGTATACACATAATGATCTTCAGAAATCTTTTTTGAATGATTTCTAACGGAAGAATGTGAGTTTTCAGGGCACTTCCCCAATCCAGTATACCATAACGGAGGTGACTTCTCACTAGTGCGAAATACAGCATTCGAAGGTGACTAGCAGGTATGAATTTTGTGAGGTATTTAAATTTGTAAAGGACGAATTGTAGTTTTTTTATAATAAATTTAATATGACAATCCCACTTTATTTAAATTTGCATCTATGATAATACCCAAATATTTCACATTTGTTACAGGCTTGATGATATTTCAAGAAGTTTGAATAGTTCTATGCTTAAATTGGAGTTGAATAGTGGTAGGTAAAATGTTTTTTTTTAAATTTATCGTAAGTATTTTATTCTCAAACCAGGTCTTTGTCAGTTTTATGTCAGTTTCTGCTTTTAATTTTAGCTCATACCAGTTATTTGCTCCATAAGTAATAGCAGTGTCATCAGCGAACCCAGTTATATGCCCTGCACTGAAACAAATTCTCTGACTCTCAGGGTAAAAATTATAAAAGAAAATGAAAGAATTAAAAGAGAGTAGGTTCTTTCCAAACTGACAATGAGATTGGAGATAACAGAGCCAGTTCTCAGGGCTCAGTTATCTGAAAGAAGTTAATTAAAGAGAAAAAAAACAAAAAAGAGAAAAAGAAAGAGAAAGAGAGATAAAAAAACTAAGAAACAGTAAAGTGAAATCAATAAAAGGGCGCCACTAATTTTGTTCCTAAACAAAATTAGAAAAAAATCAACCTCAATTATCAGTCAACTCTTACCTGCTGTGCTCTGCTAGTTTTAGAAAATACTTATAAAAAATATGTGCTGAAGGCAATTTCTCAGGTCTTCCTGTATAATAAATAAAACAACTGACTACAAATATGTATAAATATAATGACCAAAAAAAATAATCGTGTTACATAATTTAACAAGTGGTTAGTAATTGTGAGTTTGTGTGAAGAAAATGTAATTTAAACCTAAAACGAACTGTAAAAATATAATTGGTGAAGCCATACAATATAAATTTACTTAGCTTGAAGTAGAAAGTCGAAGGCAGTTATCCAGGAAATCTTCATTGGTTACATAAATCTCTGTATATTTTACAGTTGAATAGCTAGGCCATAAATAGGCTCTTATGGAAAGACCATTTCTTTTAAGACAATACAAATTGGCGACAAATCTATAGCTAACTTCTTCAGTCGGGTAATTTTTGTAGAATTTACCCTGAGAATTAATCTGTTCCTGGCGTTTCCGCTACAATAACACCAAGTGTGTTAGAGAAAGACTTTTTAGTTAACAAGATACTTAGATATCTGTCCAGAGACATATATAAAACTATACTTATACTTTTTCTTACAATTATACAAACTAGTTTAAGGATTTGTCCTGGACAAAAACTTTTATCAATTCAAGAAAATCTTACACAGAAAAAAAATAAAACATACCAGTAATCCCTGCGAATTTGTTCTAAGAACAAGTTTTATATTAAATCGAGCTGAATATTTAAAACTTTTTTTCGGAATTTCTGCGACTACCATTCTCTCCAAAAAGGTATCGAATAATCCCGCATTCCGAATTTCTATTCAGGATTTTTTTGCGAAATATCTATACTGGTATATTCCACCAACATTTAAATAGTTGTTTTAAAATATTGGCTAGGAAGACGTGTGGTCTATTCCACCAATAAATTTAACATTCGTGGCTGAATTATTTATTTAAAACATTATTAGAAATGTTGACTGCTAAGTTACCGATACCTTTTTGGAGAGAATGGTAGTCGCAGAAATTCCGAAAAAAGTTTTAAATATTCCGCTGGATTTAATATAAAACTTGTTCTTAGAACATATTTGCAGGGATTACTGCGGAAACGCCAGGATCAGATTAATTCTCTGGGTTAATTCTACAAACATTACCCGACTGAAGAAGTTAGCTATAGATTTGTCGCCAATTTCTATTGTCTTAAAAGAAATGGTCTTTCCATAAGATCCTATTTATGGCCTAGCTATTCAACTGTAAAATATACAGAGATTTATGTAACCAATGAAGATTTCCTGGATAACTGCCTTCGACTTTCTACTTCAAGCTAAGTAAATTTATATTGTATGGCTTCACCAATTATATTTTTACAGTTCGTTTTAGGTTTAAATTACATTTTCTTCACACATACTCACAATTACTAACCACTTATGTTAAATTATGTAACACGATAAATTTTTTTTTGTTCATTATATTTATACATATTTGTAGTCAGTTGTTTCATTTATTATACAGGAAGACCTGAGAAATTGCCTTCAGCACATTTTTTTATAAGTATTTTCTAAACTAGCAGAGCACAGCAGGTAAGAGTTGACTGATAATTGAGGTTGATTTTTTTCTAATTTTGTTTAGGAACAAAATTAGTGGCGCCCTTTTATTGATTTCACTTTACTGTTTCTTAGTTTTTTTATCTCTCTTTCTCTTTCTTTTTCTCTTTTTTTTCTCTTTAATTAACTTCTTTCAGATAACTGAGCCCTGAGAACTGGCTCTGTTATCTCCAATCTTATTGTCAGTTTGGAAAGAACCTACTCTCTTTTAATTCTTTCATTTTCTTTTATAATTTTTACCCTGAGAGTTAGAGGATTTGTTTCATTACGCGATGAAAATAATCCATTTATGTAAAGATTGAATAAAACGGGGCCTAAAATTGTTCCCTAAGGTACTCCATATGTTATATCTCTTTGACCACTCGCTTGTCCGGCAACCCTTACTATCTGCTGTCTCTCTGACAGGTAACTCGTAAATAGTTGTAAACAGTTGTTTCGTATGCCAATTTTTTCCAATGTTTGCAATAGATTGCTATGGCTAACAGTATCAAATGCTTTGGCTAGATTTAAAAAAACACATAAGCAAACTTTATTATTATTTATTGCTTCATAAACTTTTGATGTTAAATTTAAAACAGCATCTTGTGGGGAGTTATTTTGCTTAAAACCAAATTGCTTGGATGAAATTAAATCATATTTGTTTTTAAACGATGTAAGTCTATTTTTCAACAGTTTCTCAAACATTTTTGCCATGTTTGGAATAAGTGATATAAGTCTATAATTCGCGGCAAGGGTCTTATCTTCATTTCTGTATACGGGTATGACTACAGTGTTTTTAAAGGATTTGGGCCAGATAACATTTTCTATACACATATTTATGATATGCACTAGAGGATCAAGTATACATGGTGAAATTGCTTTTAGACATTCCGCACTTATCTCATCAATACCAGTTGCCTTTTTACTCTTCAATTCATACCTATTTGTGGGTAATAAAACAATCGAATTTGGCAAAGAGGCATTATCACCATATGTTTGGTGAGGGTTACTATTTATTTTTTTGGCCAATCCCTTGCCCATTCCTGAAAATACACGATTGAAATAATTCGCAATGTCACATGGGTTTGTCAGTATATTTCCCATTGGACCCTTGATAGCTTCATAAGGCATTTTTATTTTTTTGTTCCACTCAAATCTTGCACCACGCACCATAATTGTTTATTGTTATTTGAATTTCCCATGATCTTTTCCGTATAAAATTTGCGTTTTGTCTTTTCGATAAGCGAATGCAATTTATTTCTATATACCTTGTATTTTACAAGTAAATCAGTCATTGGGATGGAGCTTTGTTTGTCGATATAATCTATTTTTTTCATTAATGGATTCGATGAGAGCTTTCGTAACCCATGGGGCAATTTTTGGGGTTTTTCTATTTTTCTTTCTAAAATAGGTATCAATCAATATAGTTCGTATATTAAAACCAAAACATAATTAGAATAATATATTTAAAAGAAATGTACAAATAATACATAATAAAGTTCAAACGTCCCTCGGGTCATAGGTATTATAGTTTATTTACGATAAAGACGATGACGTTGCAAAACAAAATATTGTGATGTTGCCAAGCTGTAGTTTTTTCCTTTACTCAACGAAAACTAGAAAAGTCAATCTGATGTTAGATTGACAGTTCTTCTTTTTCATTGTTCCGTGCCTCGTATGGCGGGGCGTAAGTCAAAAATATTTATTTAAAAATAAAAGGCTTGTATGATAGGCTTGATTAACTTAATATAAATATTTATTCATGAAAAACTATGGATAAGATACATCAAACAGTAACCAATACATATTCGAATTAACATTATTTTACATAGAAGAGGGTTAAATATCGAACTGTAGGTCCTTATACCTGATTCTATGCTCTTTAGAACCATCTTCAAGAGCACTGCAAGGGTTTACGCTAAAAGGAATCAATACAAGCTGTAATCATCTTCATGCAAATTTAAATATTGTTTCTTTATACAATATCTATTATATTTATTATAATAAAAATAGAATGGAAAAGAAAAATATAGATACACAAAATAAAATTTTGTTATAAGATATAAAAATAAAAAACCTCCCAATTTATCAGTATTATTTATGTAGAGATACTGTGGTAGTTGTTTTAATTTGTGTATTATAAATAACTGTACCTAATTAATTTAATAATAGTTATTAGTGATTTTGAAAAGGTGGAAATAAAGCAAATTGGATAAAAACATACAAAAAATAAAACGAAGATTTCCACTACAAAATCATCACTATCTTCATCGTCACTGTCAAAATTAATAATAAGTGGAGTCACATCCTGTCTATCAAATACTACTTCTCTATCCCACCCATCTTGTATAATTTTTTCAGTGTGTTCCACTGTCTTTGACTAAATATCAAGAGTCACTTTCTCTAAAGACTTTTTCCATACACCTATTGCTTGTTCTGTTAAAGAACCATCAGTTCCCAGATGATCTATATAAAAATTTTTAACTATGCCCCAAATATGTTCAATTGGGTTGCACATACAGTGGTAATGAAGAAGTCGAAGCACTTTGTGACCATATTTTTCAGATAATATGTCAGCTTCATATACTGTTGGTGGTTTATTCCTACAAAAATGCATATATTTAAACAAAATAAGTTATCTAAGTATTACCATAATATATTGAAAAATGTTTATATCAACTTACCGTTATACTAAATTCAATAATTGGGTTTTGAGGAAAGTATTTTCAAAATGAATATCATTTTGTATCAACCAGTTCTGTATATCAGCCTTTTTGGTAGCTGTTGTTGGTACTTTATTGATCACTGTACTGTGATAACTTGCATTATTCAGCTTCTTCCAAGTTCACTAAAAGCTGGTATTCAAACGCGATTCATTTCAACGCGGTAATCACGATCTTGTTTTTTGGAAGAAAAAACCAGCCCTGCTCCAGGAATAGATCCAGAAGAGGAACCAGCATGCAATATTATATACTTACAAGAAGGAAATAACAAATTACTACTAGGTTTCCTAGATAGACTGCATAGCTCAAAACAACTATTAATAATTATATAGATTTAAATAATATAGTGTGACTAGTAAATATTAGAAAAGGTCTTAAAATGGCAGGTATGTTAGTACATCATAAATTAATTGCTAAATTTTATTATTCAATTACCTTGGACCACCAATTTTGGTTTTTTTCACGCTTCTATGATTAGAATCTAGCCAAGAACGTCCAACAGTACCGTCTTTAAACATCCAAGTCTCATCCAAAAACACAAATTGATATAAACCTTCCCTTTTTATCTTGACATATTCATGTAGAAAATGTACACGTTTTAATGCAATATGTGGCAACTCCATTAAACCACGACGAGGATCATCTTTTTGGTATTTGAATCCAATATTTTTCACTGTCTTCCAGAGTGATGTTAAACAACCATTAAAGAGTTCACGCTCCTGGAGTTTGTCTCTTAAATTTCTCAAGGTTATGTGTTCCTCTGAAAACATATTATTGTGTTAGTTAATTGTGAATAAAATAAAACAGTAGATTCAATATTCTCACTGTTTCCATACATTTCGTATATAACATTTCGGAAAGCATTTTGATCAAAGTTATCAATTTCAACAGTAGGTTTTATGCGTTGTCTCTTTTTAGGTGAGCTTTTAGGCTGTTGACCTCTACGAGTATTATGCTTGGCGACAATACGGTTAACAGTGGTAACGCTAAGATGTAAAGCTTCTGCAACTCTCTACAATATAATTACTTCAATTTATGAAAGAATAATATATTATAAAGTTTAATTAACCTAACCTAACATTAAAACCATTTAATCATTTACATTTAAATATGTAACAATAATATTAATAATGATGAATACAAATAGCGAATACTATTACTTACGTTTCTTACAGCAGTAAGTGAAGAAGCGGGCCCCCATTTCGGCATTCTCGTTCAAAATAGCTCAACAAAGATGTTACCATCTCTTGACATTTTCTGTTCAGCTGCTTCGGCATTTTATTAACCACACTCTGCAGATTTGCCTAAATGCTTAGTTATGAAAATAACTGTTTTATTAATCTTAAAGAAGCAATGAATTTAAAAGCACCAAAAAAACTTGTAAATATCAGACGATGATCGAATGTGAATAAACGTCAAAACAAACTGGGGAATTTTTTACCAGTTGATTTGACAACGTCTTGAAGATTTTCCAACCCGTTAGCTGTAAATTGCCCTGGCTGTTGAGGATAAATTGTATTCACGGTTGGTAAATTAATTCTGATAAGCAGGAAAGTAACTAAAAATGACATCATCGTCTTTTTATCGTAAATAAACTATAAGAGGCAACTCGCGAAATGCAAAAAATTGCTAGTTTAAAAATAATAATTATTACAACAGTTGAACTTGGTTACCCCGTGAGAAAAACTCACCTAAGCTATTGAAGATCGTTTTCTTTAACTTTCGCAGTCACCACACTCTCTTTTATTAAACTTTAATCAACTCTGTTCTATTTAATAATGATACCTCTCTTATCAAGAAACCGGGAACCAACGTTACTCAAGCTGGTATAAAAGAGACGTTTTAAGCAATTTTGTTCTTTATTTCTTACGTGATCTACAGCATAAAATATATCAACCCCCGCATTATGTGTGAGATCCCAGACGATCTGATTACAAAATCTTATCGTCACGAATATTGGTTTGTTTATGTTGCCGCCTTTAATGCCCATATTTCAGATTCCTTGGACTAATTCTCCGTTATAGCAGATATTTTACATTAAGTTTAAATGCAGCCTTGAAGAATATTATGCTCGTATTTTAAAATTTACTTACCCTGACGGAAAGTATAAGCTTTTATAATATTTTGCTTGTGCTGTTATCTTTGCAATCTACGGGACGCAATGCATAATTAAAAATCTGCAGCAATTTCTAGTAAAATTATTATTTATGAAAATATACCTATTATCTGTTGAACAGAAATGTTAATTATGGAATAATCAAATTAACTCAAGGTATTGATTGACGATGTACCTATAAAGTGAAGACGGGGCCTGTTTTCTTCTTGAGGTATTAAAATTCATGAATGGTATTAGGAAGCCGTTATAAGGATGTAATTGACTGGAAATTAGTTTTTAGAAGCAAAAGATTCTGAGTGGAAATATAATTTCACAAAATAATTAACGGTAAAAATTACATAGAATGAAATGGTTTCATAAATAATATTATGTACTAATAATATATGTACAGAGTACATATAGGTCTTACGCAAAAACATTCAATTAAATATAGACTACCTAAGATCCAAATAATTGTGCGATTGCGATCACGATCAAACGATATTTAATGTTATGTCATCACATTCAACCGCGCATACTGGTCACGACTTGCTGACGACCGAGTAAAATCTGCATCGTATATGATCTTCGGATTCGGATAGTTGACGATAAGCCATCGAGAACAACAGTTTAATTTAACCTTCCAGGACTCGCGCCAAGTCTCACAGACCCAACGAATTTACTACTTCTACGTGTCATATGGTGGTGGGGCAACGCTCGATACTGGGATGCTCAGTAGCTTTCCATGTCCAGTCAATATTTAACCTCGTGACGCGCTATATCAAAAAACTCTTATTTGTGAGTGGTAATTGTCGATTAAGGTCTGTTAGACCCGGCGCGAGTAGTCGTGTTACTGTTGAATTTATGTCGCCGACTATAAAGGACCTATTTCAGAGGTAATATTTTTAATTAATTTGTAACCAGCTCTTATAATTAAATATTATACTATTTTCAGATGTCTGATGAAAAGGAACAAGCTTATCTTTTACGGCTTAATGCTGAAGTTCCTACACCTGAACACGACATAGATGATAATTTCAGTCTTTTTGAAGAAGATAAAATTGAAGAACCGCAGATTGATGAAGCATCTGATCTTGAAGAAGACCATCTTGAAAAAAGAAACGAAGACACAGATACTGAGCAAGAGGCGGAATCCGACGAAGAAAATTTTGGTCGCCCAGCAAAAATTCCACGGACTACAACATTTATTGGAAGGGATGGCAAAACATATCACTAAAAAAAATGTAAGAACACGAAAATGCAATATTGTGACTTCACTTCCTGGCGTTAGACCTAGGGCTAAGAATGCAAAGACTCCATTTGAATGTTGGAATTTATTTTTTTGTAATAATATATCGGGAATAATTGTACAAAATACGAATAAAATGATCCAGATGCAGAGATCTAATTTTTCCCGACAAAGAGATGCTAAAGAAACCGATAAAATCGAAATAAAAGCCTTGTTAGGTCTACTATATTTAGCTGGAACTCTAAGAAGCAGCCGTTGATGTCCTATGGGAAAGGGATGGTACCGGCGTTGAAAAGTTTTGGCTGACGATGTCTAAAGAAAGATTTTTGTTTTTACTAAGATATATGCGATTTGACGACAAACAAACAAGAGATGAAAGAAAAGCTGAAGATAAATTAGCCCCGACTAGAGAACTATTTGATATTTTTGTTGTTAATTGTAAGAAAAACTACACTCTTAGTCAATTTGCAACTATTGACGAACAGTTGCCGGCCTTTAGGGGAAGGTGTCCATTTCAACAATACATCGGTAGTAAGCCCAACAAGTACGGCATTAAAATTTTTGCCATGGTGGATGCAAAAATGATGTATGTTCAAAATATGGAGGTATATGTTGGAACACAACCTAAAGGACGTTATTCTGTTCCAAATGATGCATGTAATATTGTGCTACGACTTGTTTCTCCTATTTCCGGCGCTGGTCGTAATGTAACCTGTGATAACTGGTTCACTTCATTTCCGCTTATAACGAGACTCTTGTCAGAGCATAACTATGTTGGAACAGTACGAAATAATAAGCGGGAGCTACCTTCTGAATTTGTCAATACAAAAAGTCGTCCTGATTTATCAAGTATTTTTGGTTATCAAGAAACCACCACAATTCTTTCGTATGTACCACGTAAAGGAATGAACGTAATTATTGCTTCCAGCATGCACCGCGATGGAACAATCGATCCAGATTCCGGTGACAAAAATAAGCCAGAGATGATCACATTCTATAATGCAACCAAAGGTGGAGTGGATACTGTGGACAAACTTTGTGCAACATATAATGTAGCAAGAAACACGCAACGTTGGCCTATGGTAATTTTTTTCCATATAATGAATATCGCTGGTATAAATTGTCAAAGAATTTATGCTGCGAATAATAAAAAGTATTCCTGTGTAAGAAGAAAATTGCTAAAAGAACAACCTTGTTTTCCCCCTGGCACTAGAAAGAGATGCTATTTTTGCAAGAGAGATAGTAAAACCAAATATTTTTGCCAAATGTGTAGGAAGTTTGTTTGTCTGACTCATGCTCAAATTTTGTGCCAAGGATGTGTCAGAAATTAAAAAAAATAATAATATGTTATAAACAAGTATTCTGTTTAGTAAGAGTATAAGTATAATTTGTTTTGTATTTTTTTATTAAAAGTTTATGTAGTTTCAATAAAATGAATTACTTTTGTGTTGTACATATTTTTTTATATTTAAAATGCCATTTCCCTTTTTTATATAAAAGAGGTTAAGCTTATACAAAAAAGTCTGCTGGACCCGGCGCGAGTACTCATGTATCAAAATAAAGCGCGAGTCCTGGAAGGTTAATTTACAATGATAGCATAACGAAAATGAATGTATGGGATGCAATTGCAATCTTATCGCTTGATGCCTTGACACTAAATAAAAAATGTAAATAATTATTGTATTACCTCAGAGCAGCGGCGACGCCAGAGTATTATACTAGAGACGGCCATAACAGAGCCTAAAACATGTAGGGGGCAAGTGCTTTTACATGCTTTGGTACCCCATGTAAATAAATATATATTAAGAAAATTTTGCATGGCAATACAGTATATTGTAATGTTTTTCTTATTTATTTAAACAGTAAACGGGTGGGACAAACTTTAAACACTCGGTGGGTTCACTTACTTAATTTATTTATTTATTGAAACACTAAACTACTCACTAACACTTAATTTATATACTATTCACTTACATTATATTCACTTATTTACTGTTTATCTCACGATGTTAAATTATCAACTAAAACTAACTCTTCCTCGTCGGTCCCTTATATATTAATACCTTTTTCACTAGATAACTCTAGATTCCGGCTTACTCAAAAACAATTGGCTTTCTGTCATTTTCTAGATAAGACTGGTCACAAAAACAATGTTTGGATAAGATAGTCACAATTGTAAACAATCCCTGCGCGTCCGCCATAATTTTAACTTTCATACCTGACTTACACAGATTCGGATCTAGGGACTATACCAGTGTGCTGTTTCGTAACATTACCCCCTCCTTAAATGGAAGTTCCTCTTCGAACTTTTGTGTAGCCGAGACTGGATGTTTGAATCGGCAACTGGCCCCATTTCTACACTTTCCGATCTTATGGAAATAGCACGGCACCGTCTTCATCGGGTACTGATAACGGGGGTTGTAGCTTGAAATTAATATCTGGACACCGGTATCTTGAAAGATAATCTCTACCATGTTCCTGATAACTCGCCAATCCAACTGGTTACTCGCTATCTTAGGCATAGCCAGTTTCTTCACGCTGGATTCTAACACATGGTCTCTGAGGTTACGAAGTGCTTCCCACACATCGCGGTAGGTAGATCGATCTTTAAATTCATCTTTAGTTACCACGTAGAAGACGTACCGCGAATTATGTTTCAGTTTCAGTGTCTTGCCAGGGGCTGGAATCTGGTCTTCAAGTTTTTCTGTTGCCCGAACTTTTTTCAAAAGACGGATGCGAGCCCTCGTGCGTTCTTGAGACGGGCGTGGATGTTGTATGCCAGTGAATAATCTTCCGGGAGAGTGAACAAATCTTGTCGTTGTTCTGAAGTAACTCCATATCTAGCTTTCCCGGTACCTCCATACGCGCCCATAAATTCATCGAAGGTAGGGTCAGATACATCTCGAATATGGTTTACTCCTTTCTCTAGGTTATGGTCTCCTTCGAATGGCGCTAGTCGGTTTTGGTGAACTATTTTTGGTTTTCCGTTGGGGATCTTGCTTATGCGATATATAACATCATTGATCCTTTTCTTGATTAAGTATGGACCTTCCCAGGATTTTTGTAATTTTGAAGAAAATCCTATTCTCCTCGTCGGGTTGTTTAACCATACTTTGTCCCCTTCTTTAAAACCGCCTTCTGTGGCCTGCGTGTCGTACCGACTTTTCATTCTGTCGCTGGCAACAAGATTGTTCGAACTAATTTATGAATATCGTCCAGCCTTCTTCTCAATTGGATCACGTAGTATTCGCCTGCTAGATCTTCTCCAGGCCGACAGCCAAATTCCAGGTCACAAGAAAGCCTCATTTCACGTCCAAACAGGATTTTCGCCAGTGTTTCACCCGTGGACTCATTGACAACAGATCGATAAGCCAATGCGAATAGGGATAGATACTGGACCCAATCTCTCTGATGGCTGGATACCACTTTGGACAGGTATTTTCCAATAGTCCTGTTCATTCTCTCGACCATTCCATCTGACTGTGGATGTAATGCTGTTGTCCTGGTCTTCTTCATTCCCAGCTTCTCGCAAATCTCCTGGAATAGATGACTTTCAAAATTTCTTCCCTGGTCGCTGCGGACTTCCTAGGGAACTCCATATCGGCTGATAAATTCTTTCACCAATACATCCGCAACAGTTGTGGCAATCCTTTCGAAAGGGCTTCCGACATTGTACTGTTTCATAGGTGCCTTTCTCTTGCGATGTGGTCCATTACTCGTAGCACAAGTCGTACATTTCTTACACCAGTCCTTCACATAATCGGAGCTGTTCATCCAATAAAACCTCTCACGGATTCGCTGGAGGGTTTTCTTCACTCCCAGATGACCTCCCGATGGACTGTCTTGTAACTTCTTCAGTAAATCCGCTACCTTCGTTCTAGGGATAACCAGCTGTCTCCTCATCTCGGAACCATCATCGTTTTCAAGGACTCTTTTCAACAGTCCTTCTTCCAGAACAAGGGAGTCCCGCTGAGCCCAATACGCCTTGAGTTTCGATGAAAATCTTGACACTTCTTGCCAGGTAGGTCGCCGATTTTCTTCCTTCTACTGCCGAATCTTCATTAGGCAAGGATCAGTCTCCTGATCTTCTCTGATCCTGGTGGGTGACCATTCTTCATTGACTACTGTAGTTCTTGAAACTGCAGCTTCCCTAGATTCCGCCTTGCTGCAGTGGGAGTAGTCTGTTGGGCACGGCCGTCTGGACAGGAAGTCGGCATTTCGGTGCCTCACACCAGCTCGACGATCGATGTTGAAATCGTACTCTTGAAGTCGTTCAATCCATGTAGCCATCTGGCCCTCGAGATTCTTGAACTGCATCAACCACTTTAGTGCTGCATGATCAGTCCGGATTGAAAACTTCCTACCATAGAGATACTGGTAAAAGTGTTCCACGGACTTCACTACCGCCAAAAGTTCTTTTCTTGTGACGCCGTAGTTTCGTTCTGGTTTGGAGAGGACTTTATTTAAATATCCCAGCACTATTTCTTGCCCTCTTTGGATCTGTGGGAGCACTCCTCCAATTCCGACGTTGCTTGCGTCAGTGTCGAGAATAAAGTCTCCTTAAGGTAATGGATATCCTAATATCGGCGCCGTGGTTAAATGTCTCTTCAAGGTTTCAAAAGCCGTTTGACAGTCTTCGTCCCATTGGAAATCTCTTCCTTCTTCTGTAAGTCGAGTTAGAGGCTGGGCAATATCTCCAAACTTCCTAATTAATCTTCTATAATACGGCAAGGTCCAAGGAAACTCCTAATTTGATGTTTGTCGGTTGGTTGCGGCCATTGCTGAATGGAAGCAATTTTCTCTGGATCCACCGCCACTCCTCCATTGCTCACTATATGACCTAGATAGTTGACTCGGTTTTGGAACAGCTGACATTTCTTCGGGTTTAGCATGAGCTGGGCAGCTTGGAGTCGTTTGAGTACGTCTTCCAAATTCTTCAAGTGTTCGTCAAATGTCTTTCCCAGTACTACGATGCCGTCCAAGTAGACCAGGCATGTCTTCCAAGACAACCCTCTCAAGACATTTTCCACGAGTATTTCAAATGTCGCAGGCGCATTACAGAGCCCGAATGGCATGACGCTGAATTGCCATAATCCCGATCCGGTGGTAAAAGCAGTCTTCTCTTTGTCTTCTGGGTCCATTTCCACTTGCCCATAACCAAACTTCAGGTCCAAGGAGTAAAACAGTTTGCTGCCGGCCAAACTATCTAGCGTATCGTCAATTCGAGGCAGAGGATAGCTGTATTTCTTCATCACGTTGTTAAGCTGGCAAAATCTCGTAGTTCCATCCTTTTTCTTGACGAGCACTACTAGAGACACCCATGGACTAGTAGAGGGTTCTATTACTTTTTCTTCTGGCATCTCTCGAATTATTCTTTCAGCTTCCTCTCTCTTCGCTCGTGGAAGTCTTCGAGCTGATTGTCTAATTGGCTTAGAATTACCAGTATCAATTTTGTGTTTGACGGCTGATGTTCAGCCAGTCTTTCCTCCTTTTGGTACGAATAGGTCTCGATACTGCAAGAGAAATTCTCTCATTCGCTTTTTTTAAGCTCGATCCAAAGATTGACCAGCTACTGATAATATATGTTCGAATCTGGCATTAGAATTGTCAGTGGTCGTTGTTTGGCGAACTATAGACGTTACTGGTGCGCAGGATCCAATCTTGGTTTCCTTCTTGATGGTAATTGGGTAATCGTTCACGTTTATTAATCGTACAGGGATCTCCTTTGCCGACATAACCAATCCTTTTCCAATTAGTACTCCTTTGCCAACCTCTTCATCGTGGTTCCTTGGCTCCATCATAGCCGGTGTACCTTCCTCCATGATTCCCTGTAGCCGTACTACTATCATGGTTTCGCTTCGTGCAGGTAGAACGGTATCTTCCTGTACAGCTGCCAACACCGCGCTGCCTTCATGTGGATGAAGGAATACCTCCTCGGAGCCCACTTGAATGGTTCTGTTTCTAAAGTCTAATTGGAAACCATGTACATTCATTACGTCCATTCCTAGAATCACGTCTTCTTCAATGTTAGCTACGATTACCGTATGCGTGAACTTTTCTACGCCAATTCCCAATTGGATTTGTGTTTCACCGTGAACGTTGGCACTCTCGCCTGTGGCGGTCCGCAGTCGCAGTCTCGTTGGTAGAAGCTTCTTCTTGGGGTTTATTATCTCTGATCGTATAATGGTTCTAGTTGCTCCAATGTCTACCAGCAGAGCATATTTCTTGCCATTTAGTTCGCCATCCACATATACACTGTCGTTGCGACATCTGAGCGAAGCTATCAGTATGAGAGGGTCTGGGGTTCTTGGTTTGCAGCATCTGATCTTTCTCGGCTTCTTGTCCATCATACCTTTGATCAAGCTGACGATCTGGTCAAACTTGTCCTCGTCGCCTTCTTCTTGGATGGTCCTAACTTTGTTGTAACCCGAAGCCTTCTGCTTCATATTCAAGAACAGCTGTCAATGCGTCAACTAATGTTTTGGGATGGGCTAAGCGAAGCGTCCTCTGCATATCGGGGTCACGTAAACCATCAATAAACGCCTGTATGCCCAAACATTCCATCGTGTTCTCTGCTGCAGCTCTGGATAAGCAAATCGAACGAGTTGGGCAATATCCACTTCATATTCTTGAAGTGCTTCGTCACGTTTCTGTCTTCGGTTCTTCAGCTGGGATTGGTACAAATGTTCTAGATGTTCGTGACCATATCGCATGTCCAACCTCTTCTTCAGCTGCTCGAAATCATCCGTTTCTTCCAGAGGTATCGTCTAAAGTACATTTAAGGCATCTCCCCGAAGCGCGATAGTTAAGTTCACTGCCTTGTCTCTATCGGACCAATTATTCACTCTAGCGGCTGCTTCAAATTGTTTCACATAATTGGTCAACGACATTTTTCCATCGAACGTTGGGGCCTTGACTCGGGTAAAACTGCCAATGTCTTCAAACTTAGGTAGTGTTTCTGGCTTGCAAGGTTTCGTTTGCTCGGTCTTCTCTTCTTCCTCTGGCGTGCCTCGCGTTAATGAATCGGCAATATTTTCCTCTAACTCCTTGATTTTCTCGTCTATCGTTGTAATCTTATTCTCGATTTCAGATTTTAGAGACGTAATTTCATTTTCAACGTCAGCGGCAATGCTGTTTTTCATTAATAAGATATCGGCAGATATATCGTTCTTTATAGCCGAAATATCGCTTTTCACATTCGTTGAAATCTTCTCTTCCATTGCAGAAATCTTCTCGTCCATGCTAGCCGAAATATTAGCAGAAATGTTCTCTTCCATGGCAGAAATCTTCTTGTCCATGCTAGCATAAATTGACGAGATTACGGTGGAAGCCTCTTCATTAAATAAAACTGTTTCTGGATCAAAGCCGTCATTTTCCAGTGCCACTTTAAGTCTTTCTACCAATTCACTTTTCTTACCGGACGTTTCCAACTCACGATCTTCCAATTCTGCTCTTAATTCCGCCACTTTCAGATCCCTTAATCTCATTTTTACGTAGATATTAATTTATATTGCCCCACACCTGACACCAATATAATGTTATTCTAATTTAGTTAAACTGTGAACGGGTGGGATACATTTTAAACACACGGTATGGCTACTTACTAATTCATTTAAATACTAAACTACTCACTAACACTTAATTTATATATACTTACCTAATCACTTATATTATATACGCAGTATATTCACTTAAACTAATTTATATAAACAGGTCACTAATTATATTCAATTATTTATTTGTTTATCTCACGATGTCAAATTATCAACTAACTAACTCTTCTTGATCGGTCCCTTATATATTAAAACCTTTTTTACTAGAAAATTCCGGACTGCGGCTTACTCAAAAACAATTGGCTTTCTGGCATTTTCTAGATAAGACTGGTCACATAAACAATGTAGATAAGATAGTCACTATTCGTAAACAATTGTAGGAAACCCTGCGCGTCTGCCATAATTTTAACTTTCATACCTGGCTTAGACAGAGTCGGATTTAGGGACTATACCAGTGTGCTGTTTCGTAACATTACACTTGCGCTATCATATGCTTGGCTTACACAGTTTTCCAGCAAAATACCGCTTTTAATAAGGTTTCTTTTATTCTGGTGAAAAGTGAGTGCGCATCTAACTTTTCACAAAGAATAAATCCTAAAAATATTTCTTTTATTTCTGACTTATAGATGTACCTGACAATTATTGACATTTGTTCTTTTTTTGATAAATCTTCTCACTGGATTCATCGTGTCCCCTTTGAGCAATTTCTAATTTTCAAGTTAATAGAAGAATTTCAGCCAGTGTTTTGATGTAATAGCGATTTTCTTCAATAAGTAAAATGTTTTTATTTTTAGTAAAATTTTCTAAGCCACCTACAGAACTACATCTTTTGAACTCGTAAAATTTTACTAAACATTCTTTGTGAGCTAATGAATTGTTATATGCCGAAAATCCCGAATCATATTCCATAGCTTTTTTCCATCTATTAGGGTAAACTGTGCAGTGATTGGCCACTTAAGAGCTACTTTGCAATGTTGGATTATATACTCAGTTAAAATTTTTGTTTATAATAAATAAATAGTTCAGTCAAGTAATATGAAATTTATTTTGAAAATGTATTCGTTTTAATTTTTTTTATGAGATTCAATTTTTTTTTTATTAAGTATATGTTGAATTGCAAATTAGACAGTAATTGGCCGGTACATTTTTATGATTGGCCAGTAGGCTACCAGTGATTGGCATAAGTGAAAATAGCTTCAAGTACCTTTGTTTTATTGGCCATTAGGGTATAAGTAATTGGCATACCTACTCAAAAATTGACATAGGTGGATAGAAAAGATAATCTTTATTATTAAACAGTTTAAAAATACAAATAAGGGAATATTAAAAATAATTTAAGTTCATTCAGCATTTCTATTATATATATATATATATATATATATATATATATATATATATATTTTATTTGTATCAATATTATGGTTGAATTTCAATATACACTGATTATGGAATCGGAATGATCTTCTACAAGTATGGCAATGAACACCCTTGATAAATGGAGTCACTTTTTTAGTACAAGTAAAATAGAGTTTACCGGTAGCTGGTAGATTAATTGGAAATTCAAGCTGTGTAACTGATTCTTCCTCTTCCTCCTCATCTGCAAATACCTATCTAACAGCTTTATGTTTGACTGTTGCATGGATTTTTCTACTGGGTCCCGGTTCATTAGTTAAAATGTCGTGTATTTTATTTTCATTTAAAATAGTTGTATTATTTTCAGAACAGTTATCTTTTTTTTCTTAATTTCACTTGTATAAATTGAATCAGTGTTTCTTTTGCTTTTATTCATTTCCTCTCTCTCTCTCTCTCTCTCTCTCTCTCTCTCTTTCTCCTCAATTTCCGCTAGTTTCCTTAATCTTTCTGTTTTCCGAGCGACCTTTTGTATTCTTCTTGTTTTTTCAATTCCAATTTTTCCGACTGAATTTTTTTCCAATGAGTACTCGTTAAAACAAAAGGTTACCTCTCCGTCTGCTTTTTCCTCTTTCTTTCTGAAGTCTTAGGTCAGAGTACAAAATTACCTATATTGGAGTTTTCTGTATTTTCCTTTTCAATAATATTTCGCGATGTATTCACGTCTTCATTATTTTCTTCCGGTATAAAATATAATTGTTCTGAAATGCTTGTCGGAGTATCACTTACTTCTATAATCTGATAATTCTGGTCACTCCAAGAATGATGTCCCAAGTTATCATTTATATCGGAATGATTTACATCATATATTATCTCAAAATATTTTATTGCTTCTAGATTCCTTTCCGGTTCTTGATTTTCCTCACAAAAGTCTCCCAATATTTCACTTTCATCTCCTAACTTTTTCAAGGTTTCTATTGGTCCTAATGTTATTAAGCTATTCTCATGTTTTTCATTTATTCCCATATATTGGATGGACGGTTCTGTTATTTCTCTATTGTTGACTAATTCTTTTGAGTTTTCATTTCTGCAGAATTCTTTCTATATTTTATAAAGTAGTATAAATTAATTGTGGCTGTTTCTATCAAACTGTTGTATTCGGTTAAAAAGTGCGATTCTTTCTTCTCCGACAATATTCCTAATTTGTGTAAAAGTAATAATAATAGAGTCATTCTCCACATCCAATCTCATTGTTATTTTTTT
Organism: Galeruca laticollis; assembly: GCA_963921935.1. Taxonomy (NCBI): domain Eukaryota; kingdom Metazoa; phylum Arthropoda; class Insecta; order Coleoptera; family Chrysomelidae; genus Galeruca; species Galeruca laticollis. The sequence continues at coordinate 80,245,123 of OY998176.1, forward strand.
TTCATTGCTGTCAACACCATCCATAGGTTTCTTCGCTCCCAGACACTTACTGTAATTAATGGTAGAAGCGTCCCATGGATATAATCCACTGGTCAAAAATCCATGTTTTATGGTTTCACATTTTGCATATTCCTCTATGACGCTCTTTAAAACGGGTGCACATTTTTCTTTAGTTAGGACTGATTTGATGGTTTTTTCTTCTAAACTCCATTCCAACCCGTTTTGAGAGTTTTAAATGTTAATACATTAATTAGCTGGTTGCATTAATCTAATTGCATTGGGATAAAACGATATTAATAGTTATTTGTAAAACAAGTGTCACAATGACTCGTTTTGTAGTACGAGTGAAGTTTGCACAACGAACCGCAAAGTGCAAATCACGAGTACTACAGAAAGTCATTGTGGCACAAGTTTTACACAATATTTTTTATAATTCGCGTTTATTTAATTATTTAAATAAAATATAATTTCATATAATCCCTCTTTTTAAACTAGGAGGTGTGGTTTGAATTTAAGTTGGCAATTCTGTAGATTCCTAATTGGTCAGATCACAGATGGTTTTATTCAGCACTTCTGACTTTTGACATATTATAACCGAATAATTGTGTAAACTGTAAACAAACTTTCATTTAAGCAAAAAGAGGATGATTATTTGTTTAAAAAAGAGCTTCTTCGTATATGGTCTTGCGATCTATTTATATTATATCATGAACAGAATTATTTCTGTAATAATCTTCACATAGATATCTGCAGTGATTCATCAAGCCAAGTAGCTTGAGGTTTTTTTAAAATGCTTGACTTGACTTGAAAAATCCAGCATTTCAAAATTTGATACTTGACTTGACTGACTTGATTTTCGGTCAATAGTACTTGACTTGATATCAAGTAAATTCAAACTACTTGATTACTTGAATATTGATAAAGCCTGTATGTACATGCATGTAGGTAGGAGTACCGAACATTAACAAGACTCGGTGGTAGGAGTGACAGCGCGCGGCGGGGCATCAAAAGCAAGTCGTAAATAAAATTTATGGCACGCGGCACCTTTGTGCAGCAGCAAAAAATCGAGCCCGGCTCAGGAAAATTGCAATACACGCACACAGGCAGCTTACTGACGAAACGACGACGTGCTAGTCTGGAATACTGTTAATAGTGCAACGACAATCGCCCTTAACGTTCTATGTTATTTGAAGACAATAATAAAATATGTCTTACGTGAGTGATTTGTCCGAAATGGAATCAGAACTATTTCAAAGCAGTGGGTCAGAATACGTACCAGAATTACCAGATGATAAAGCGTCGGACTTTAAAGATATCGAACCCGATGTAGAAATTACAGAGTCGACTGCAAAAATAATTTATACTAATTAAAATGTAGCTAATAAAAATAAAAAAGTTACGGAGTATTTTGTAATCGAGCGAGATCCCAAAAGTAAAAAAAATACTGACAAACAAGGCAAATGTACGCTTTGTACTACGAAAAACACAGTTTTAAAAATGAAAAATTGTGGAGCATCATCATTGAGACGACATTTGCAATCCAAACACACTAGAGTCTACGAAAAAAATTTTTGGTAGCTCACAACCACCAAATTTTGAGGCGAATTCTTCCGGAAGCTCCAATAAACGTGGTACAATTTCAAATTGGCTTGCTGGAGCTGAGACTGGCGAGACTGAAACTGAAAATGTAAGTAGTTTTTCTTTACTGTGGTATAGTCTTATACTTAGTAGGAAATTACGAGTATAAATATTTAGACATAATCATATTATTTTCATGTTTAATTCAAACCTGTGTTCATACCTTGTGGTTCACTGACTTGGATGTTTGAGTTGATAATTATTACTATTTGTTTGTTAGCTTTATATGTAACTAACTACGGATTGTACGTGTACAGGGTGAGTCAACGATATAGTAAAGTTCATTATCTCATTGGTAGAATATGGTAAATACAAAAGTTGTAAAGATTGTTAGGATGCACAATTTAAAATTATTATAGAGTACAGTGTGGGTCAAAAAAGCGTGACGAATAAAACATACGTTTTTTTAAATGGAACACCCTGTTTTTAAATTTTGTTTCGAATTCCTTTTAAAATTCTTCAACTTTTATTAAGTATGTCATATACCTATTTTTAATACTTCCTGACGGTTCAGAGTTGACCCAACCCTACAACTTTGGTTTGAAACATTTCCTTCTAACCTTACAATAAATACTGCAAGTGGGTGCCAAAATATGGTGACTCACCGGTACATTTCGATGAAAAAATAACTTAAAACTGGATTTAGTAGTAAAGAATTTAGTACCTCAGGTTGGTGTTGTATAACCAATATTTAGGATTGTAGAAGTGGCGTTTTTTAAATATAATTTTGTATGAGGTTCACTTGTTAGTTTTAGAATATTTATTTCCAGTGGTCAATTTGGGCCTCGCCCCCGCCAATTATAATAATAATCAGTGAATAAACAAACAAGCTAAACTTCAAATAATTATGTTTTAAATCTATTGGTACATATGCATACTGCATATATTTATTAATGCCAATCTTTTGTTTTTCAGACTGTCAGCGTGGTACCCAATTTTCAACAAGATAAATTTCAAAACTACTTGTGGAATATGTAGCACAGAAATACCTTCCTTTTAGTTTTTTTGAGGATGATATAAGTAAAAAAATGTATAAGTACCTGAATCCAAATGTAAATTTACCCGGTAGAAATCAAATGAAATCCTTGACAGTAAAAACATTTGAGGCAGCGCAGCAAAGACTTAAATATTTCTTAAAAACCTGCAATTCATAAATCTCGTTCACAATCGATGGATGGTCTTCTTTTAATATGAAAGTGTACTATGGTATTACCGCCCATTTTATAGATAATAATTGGAAACTTCACTATATCCTTTTGGATTTTGTGCCAGCACATGGCAAACATACTGGAAGTTCAATAGCGCAACTATTTTTTGAAGTATTACGATTCAACGATCTTACAAAGTCTATCCAGGTATTACTACTGATAACACAAATAGTAATTTCACGTTTATTGAAGAACTAAAGACGTATATTTCCGACATTGATGTTAAGAATAGTCACTTCGTGAGTTTTGCGCACATTTTAAATTTGGGTGCCAGAGATTTTATGCGAATTCTTGATTCTACGTTTGAAGGAAATACTGAATATGAAGAAACGCCAGAAACGGCCAACATTTTGTCAGAAACCGACGATGATGATGATGAAGATCCCAATTCGCTTCCATCTGTAAAAAAAATCCGATCTCTTGCCAAAAAAACCAAAAACTCTGAACATTTACGTGAGGATTTTGAAAAATTCTGCAGCACTCTGAACCTAAAAATGGCTATGCCTAAACTTGATGTGATGGTAACAGGGTGGAATTCCACCTTCGAAATGTTGCAATGGAGCTTAAATATGAGAAAGGCTTTGAACATTCTTTGTGATAATATAGATAATTTAAAGACTTTGAAGCCGACAGATGCAGACTGGTCCTTAATAGAACGCGTTTGCAAATACCTACATGTTTTTAAGACTATTTCCACAATTTTAGAAGGTGAATGTTATTCTACACTTCCTATGGTGATAATTGGTATTAATATGCTTCTGGATAAACTAGAATCATGGGCTATGGAACTTGACAATAATCCCGGTAGAAATGAAACCGATGAGAAAATAATAAATAGTATTCAAGCGGCAAGGGACAAAATCGTTAAACATTACGAGAGAACCAACTGGATGTACTGTGTTGTTTTAATTTTAGACCCCCGACATAAAGTAGAAACATTCTCCAATTCTCGCTGGGGACAGGATTTGCAGACAGAAGCAGTCAAACATTTTGAGAATATTTTCAAAACGAGGTATTTTCGGTCCGACTCACTGCTTGCGTCACCGCCGGTCCCATCAACTGCATCTTTATCTTTAAACCCAATTGAAAATAGTGGATGCGGAGAGTTTGAAATCGATCTACTGAGTCTGTTCAGAAAATCTACCAATCCAAAAGATGAAATAGCCTGGCGTTATGAAATAGATAAATACACATCTGATCCAAGGGCTGACAGCAGTGAAGATATTTTAGAATGGTGGGAAAGGCATGAAAATATTTTTCCAAACCTTGCCACAATGGCCAAAGACTTTTTAGCAACGCCTGCATCTTCAGCTTCTGTTGAAAGGCAATTTTCCCCAGCTGCTTTAACTGTTACTAAAACTAGAAACCGACTAGGCGATAAATCTATTAGAAGCCTTATGTGCCTTAAATCATGGATGGCGAGTAAAGATGTTCAAGATTTGCTTTAAATGTTTATTGTTTAAAATTATGTTTTTATATCCATTAATCCATTTATCATTTAGTTTTGTTATTTGGGAATTAAAAAACATAAGTTGTAATAAATGTTTTTCCATTAAAAAATAATATTCACATACACGCATTTTTATTTTATTACTTTTTGGTAATTATAATGTAATAATAAAAAACTTTATTTTTTATTAACAAAAATCAAGTAATTTGAAAAACTACTTCATTTTTCAAGTACTTGATATATAACTACTTGACTTGACTTGAACTTTAAACAAATCTACTTGACTTGAGTTTGACTTGATTTCAAGTCAAGTCAAGTCAAGTAGTTTGAAAATCAAGTCAAGCAGTGAATCTCTGGATATCTGGTAATTTATCCCAAAAATCGTACGTTTTATATACCTATATATTGATCCAATACAATATAAAAACAAACAATTGACAAATCATTGATAAATAAACGTTAGCGTACTTTATTCATTATTATTTTTAATAAAAAAATCATTGTAATTTACCTTTAGTATAATAATTTGCTAGCTAGAACAACGCTAGACCATTTTATTTATAATCTGTGTCAAGGTTAAAGTCAAATGTCAAATATAACTAAATACAATAACCAACTGTACTCTAAAAATTACTATTACAGTGTTCAAAGAGCTTCATTGTGACACTGTAAACAATGTTATAATGAAGTCTCTTTTATACGCGAATTATAAAATAGTTATTTGTAAAACAAGTGTCACAATGACTCGTTTTATAGTACGAGTGAAGTTTGCACAACGAACCGCAAAGTGCAAATCACGAGTACTACAGAAAGTCATTGTGGCACAAGTTTTACACAATATTTTTTATAAATCGCATTTATTTAATTATTTAAATAAAATAGAATTTCATATAATCCCTCTTTTTAAACTAGGAGGTGTGGTTTGAATTTAAGTTAGCAATTCTGTAGATTCCTAATTGGTCAGATCACAGATGGTTTTATTCAGCACTTCTGACTTTTGACATATTATAACCGAATAATTGTGTAAATTGTAAACTTTCATTTAAGCAAAAAGAGGATGATTATTTGTTTAAAAAAGAGCTTCTTCGTATATGCTCTTGCGATCTATTTATATTATATCATTAACAGAATTATTTCTGTAATAGGTACATCTTCACATAGATATCTGGTAATTTATCCCAAAAATCGTACGTTTTATATACCTATATATTGATCCTATACAATATAAAAATAAACAATTGACAAATCATTGATAAATAAACGTTAGCGTACTTTATTCGTTATTATTATTAATATATAAATCATTCTAATTTACGTTTAGTATAATAATTTGCTAGCTAGAACAACGCTAGACCATTTCATTTATAATCTGTGTCAAGGTTAAAGTCAAATGTCAAATAAAAATATAACTAAATACAATAACCAACTGTACTCTAAAAATTACTATTACAGTGTTCAAAGAGCTTCATTGTGACACTGTAAACAATGTTATAATGAAGTCTCTTTTATACGCGAATTATAAAATAGTATATTATGCAACGATCATGTAATGAAGGTTATTAATACACGAGCATTAACCGGGATACGAAACGAGCCGAAGGCGAGTTTCGTATGGTTTATGCGAGTGTATTAATAACCATTACATGAGAGTTGCATACACTATTTTTTCTACGACCGATAAATAACAAAATGAAAACAAGAATTAATTTCAAACAAGCTCCCATAATTCCCATAAATAAGGCAACCTGTAAAAAATAGCATTATTTAATTGCAATAATTCCACTTTAATAAAGAGAAATATACAAACAATGCAATTAGTTTTTCTTTCAAGAAAATACATTATATTCTAAAAAAAATTTCAACCCACCCAGGATCTGAACCATGATCTGCAACGCACTCATGCGCCACGACCGCAAGCGTTACCAACTAAGCTGCGAAGACTTGTATAAAAAAGTACGCACATTATGCATATACAAATTAAATCATTGTATCAAGCGGATATAAACAGAAAGATTTTTCAAAAGAATTTCAAAATAAAGATTTGCTTACCTTTATCATTAAATAATCATAATCTGGGGCTTCCTCGATGAATTTCCTGAGCTCGTTTGGCTGGAATGTTTTGGATTTCTTTCCAAAGTATCCTTCAGATTTCCGCTTCAAAAATGCATGTAGCTGTGCGTATTTTGAAATGTTAGTTTGATAGTTGATACTCAACATCAAATTCTCAAGTACTTGTTTCTATTGGCCGAAAATTCGTTTCATAATGAAAAGTACGTATTTTCATTGGCCAAAATCTGTATCGAAATGAAACTCCGTGTTAAAATGAACAATATTAATGAATCGGAAGCAGATATTTAATTCGCGTATTATAATACGGGAGTAGAAAAAATAATTTTCAGTTCTGTACACAACTGACTTAATTTTGAAGTTTGATGTGTCGAGTGACCGTCAATGAAAAGAATAATTGGGAATTTAGTTCTGCAGCTTTTTATGTATTGATATAACACGTTTCCTATATGTTCATAAAATAATTCAACCTTCATCCACGCATTCTCGCTATGTCCTACTCCCCAAGTGCTTGGTAGGTACTGAATTTACTATTGAAGAAGGTAGTCTCTTATAAGGATAAATGAGCATTGATGAGCATAGGATTAGTGGTTTGGACGGCAGCCGAGAACGTAAACATGACAGTTATAGACATTTTTGCTTGACCGGAGTCTACTTCGTAAACATTCTTTGCACCTCATGGTGCAACTACTTTAAAATTCTTTTTCCTTAAATATCCTAGTCGGATCTTGCAAAATATGGTCCAAATTTTTGTTTTTTAAATATTCTTCTACTCAGGAAAACCACTTGCGAATATCCATTTCCGAAATTGTGGAACTAGCTGGCGTAACTGCCTCTGGAGAGTAAGATTTGGATTGACGTTTAAGAAATGCCCGTCCCCGGTAGGTTGTCCTTAAATGGATTATTCCGTTGATTGGCTTCCAAGAATTCTTTGACGGATCATTGAATGTCGAATTTTTTAACTGGAAATCATTTTTTTGGCTTGTCACTATCCGTCCCTTTCAGATCATCTATATGCCAAAAGTGGTGAAAAAAGTAGTGAGGAATCTTCTCCTGGGGAAGAATCTGATGTTTCCTTAAAATCTGTTTCATCAACAGAACTCGATGTAGGACCAGAACAAACGCCGAAAGCGTCAGATGTAACGTGTATGTTCTGCGATGAACTGTGGTCTAAAATTCTAAATCCGTTAGAGGGAAGAAATGGATTCAATGTTGATTGATTTGTGTCAGTGTTGGGCACACACCACGGACTTAGGATCTGAAGTCCGTGGCACACACTGACTGCACAAGTGCCGAAAAAGATGATTTATACGTGTGTGATTTCTGCCAATAGTATAAATATTTTACTCAAAGATTAAATACATTCAGTTTCGTTGCATATATGTGTATTATTTTCGAAGCAATCCAAGAAATAACAGGTTCTTAGGGGGTCCGAATATAGATAGCACTTTTTCTCAAGTGCATTTTATGTCAACTTTTTGACAAAGTGGGCAAATCATACCAAAAAGATTTCTGGTATATCTAAGACTTAGACAAATTATTCCAAAGAGATGTAGTAGTCCATTTTTGTTTTTATTTAAATTAAGGGTACATCAGAACTGTAGTAACAATGCAAAAAGCAATTGGGGGTCCGAATTTACCGACTCTCCGCTACTGGTTAAAATGCTTCTAAGTGAATAAGGTAATTTACTATTTCAACCTCTAGATTGTAATGGAAACACAAAAATAATATACATTTTCTTAAAAACCACACTATAGAAGAACATTTTTCATTTGTTTTGATAATGTTAACTGCAAGGTTATATTCATTAGTGTAGGTATTTTCCTAACATAACAAGCTCCTGTGAATCATATTATTGATTTCAGATTCAGCCAGTATTAGGTCATAAATATAATATACTAGCGTTTCTAAACCTCTGTGGGGCACGCCCCCTTAGGGGGCGCCATAACTCGAAGTGGGTAGCGCCATCAGCACATCAAAATTACAAAAAAAAATCTATAGTTACTATTTAAAAAAATGTAGGTACTCACATAAAGAATGATATCCATTTTCTAACATTACACAAAATTGAGTAAGTAGGTACAGTGCACGACGTTAAAAAACTAGTACCATATCATATATAAATATGATTGTATCAGTAGGTACCTACTATAGGTCTGTTCCAACCAGCACAAAAACCGTACAATTACGATACAAACCCAGAGTTGACCTGCTGATTAGTGAATATAATAAATCTGTGTAATTTACATCAAATTTGCTGCGTTACTGAGATTGTACGGTACTAGAACGGTATTTACTTCGGTTGGAACAAACCTTATAGGGTTGCCAAACCTCCGGGAGAATCCCGGAATTGTGTAGGTTGACCTGGATCCCGGAATTTCAAAATTTTATAAACTTGTGTGCTTTGTTTCATTGATTCCCAATTAGCAATGCCTTTTGCGAGATAATATTTATCAATACGAACCTTTTGTGGACAAAAGAAACAAATCTAATGCCTATCGATTTTGTGTTAAGGGTGAGCTGAAAATTCGAACTAATTTCAATCCTGTTCAGAATTTTTGTCATTTTTAAATGGCCTTGAAGGCGAGCAGATTTTAAAAATTGTTAAATCTAAGTGGTAGTTAAATTATTTACCTTCGTTTAATGTTTTCCATTTATTTTGTGTTTATATTATTAAAAGAAGTTTTTTTTCAATGTTGCAAGTGCTGATTTCGATTGGTCGGGGTGTAATAAAATGAACCCTCCATGTTAATATGGAAATTCCTGGTTTTTTTCTAATTTTTTTCATGTTAATTTTGAAGGATCTTTTTTTCTGATGTCGCCCTGTCCGGGAGTTCGCGTTTGCTATCCCGGAATTTGGCCATCCTAATCTGAAAACCCAAGTAGATACTGACAAATGCCATATATGAAACTAATAATAAACTCATCAGTACTAAATTAAAAAGTAGAGTGACTCCCCTGGGTTTGTCTCGGACAGCAAAGTTTTTATATTACAATTATAGCCACTCTCAGCCTTTGATGTTTAGATTCAGTCGAGACCTACACTTTTTCTTTAAAGCATCCACCGCAGAAAATCCGGCTTCGCAAAGGTAGGTTGTTGAAAATGGCAATGATATACGAAATACTCTTCTTTTCAGTAGAGAAAAGGTATCATCCACTCCCTCCCAAAATTCAAAGAGTGATTTATTACTTAATTCTCTCTTGATTTTGCCGCTTGTAGTAAAGTCTATGAACATTTCATCTTCCGCAGTTGAGAAACTTCGGGAGCATATCAAAATGGATCCTCAACCCACTCGTAACTTGCTACCAATTTGTCGTCAGCAAAAAATATTTTTTGAAATTCTGTGCCAATGTTGATAAATGACTTTCTATTGTTACAAAAACAACTTTCACATACTGTTCTTCTTCCTTGTATGTTTTGACATACTCATTCACTGCCAACTTTTTAGAAAAAGCACTAATTTTATCAATGATATTCAACATATGTGTGTTTGTTCCTTGCAGTTGTAGCTTCAGGGTATTTAATTTCTCGAATATGTCGACAAAGTAACTCAATTTCATCACAAATAAAGCATCTCGAAATTTTTCGGCTTCCGGACAGTTTTCCTCTTCTAGAAAAGTGGTATTTCCCTCTTTTAAAGCATCCCACACAATAAAATAGCAACATCAAATGTTCTTGCAAAATGTATTAAAGCTTTTTGATTTTGGGGGTCCCATTTTTATATAATTTACTACAGTCGCACCCATCATTCGCACAATGTTGAGACCAAGACTCATTTCTTTGGAAGTCAGAGCCTCTTTGTGGATGACGTACTGGGTCCAAACAGATTGTGGAGATTTTTATTTCACAAGTGCTTCTACACTTAGGAATCTTCCAGACATTGTACGAACACCATCAGTGCATATTCCAACACAATTCTTCCACTCTATGTTTGCAATATTAAAATTATTTAACATATTAAACATAGCGAGTGCTGTTGCTTCGAGTTCTATAGGTTTGCAGAAAAGTAGTTGTTCTACGAATGAGCGTCTTTATTGCTATCTGTAACCTCATCAAGCTAAACCAAAAACAATTTGTCACGCAATTTTTCAAGAAGCTGATGCTGTACATCTTCGGCTATATCATCAATTCAGCAAGCAACAGTATCGTTGGAAAGAGGAATGGATTGCAATTGTTGGGAAAAATTATCTCAACATAGTTTCTTCAATCTCCATCACAGCTTGCAGAATGAGTTATTCACCAATGGTGTCAGCCTTTTTACATCTGGCTCTATTTTCTAGGATCAAAATTTTCAACAAATGATATACATGGTCTTTTATTATTATATGAAAAAGAGAGTCACCATAAAAATTGTTACTGAAAATTGGGCCCCAAATACTGAAAGGTTAAGAAATGCTGTACTACACTAACTATAGGACACTCTTGACCCTTTCATACTGTGTTTTCGGAAGTTTTGAAACAATTTTTACACTCATTTCAACTCTCTGAAAATGATTAAAGATCATAATTTCTCAAGTTTTTCAACACTGTATTCCCTTATTTTTATTAGCCATGTCAGTGTAATCCATTTGTAAAGACTCACAAAAATATGATAAAATAATAACATATGCATTACTCTTTATTAAATTATTTAATGGAAATTCTTAAGAATTACAATCATAAAAAATATTTTTTTAAATATGGAAATTATTTTAAATAAAAGGCAATTGCCAAATAGACTATTAGGCAACGAGTAACAAGAAAATATCAATAAGAATATTAATTGTCACTATTTCACCTAAACTATAATTGAAAACATTTTTAATGTTCGTAATTACTCATTTAAAAACTTATGTTGTAGCAAAGAGATAAAACAAAGCTCTAGCAAACTGAATGATCTCAGATCCTCCTAATTTTGATTCTCCATAAACTCTATCAACAAAAGTGATTGGTACTTCTCCAATGGTATAATTTAGCTGCCTTGCTCTAATTATCATTTCCATTTGAAATACATAACCCTTAGAAACACAGCTTTTAATGAGCTTTTCTAACACATCTTTTTTGTAGAGTCTGAAAGATCCTGTGAGATCTGATGCTCCAGGTCGAAGTAAAAGTTGTGTTAAAAAATTCGCCCCACGTGATACTAATTTTCTTTTAAAATCCCAGCCATATACACCTCCGTTTCCTACATAACGGGTACCAGACACCACATCATAATCTCCATATTGTTGCTTTTCTATAAATTTGGTAATAAACTTGGGCTAAAATGAACAAAATGAGAAATAAGTGAGATATTGGCTACTTTCAATTAACTTACGTGATGACTTAAATCAGCATCCATGATAATAATAAAATTACCGGTAGCATGTTTAATTCCATGTATGTAAGCTGTTCCTAAACCTAATTTCTTTTCCCGTGGCCTTAGCACAATCTTATGTTCACCATAAATCCTTTGTAGTTGTTTTGCTACTTCTAATGTGCCATCTGGACTACCATCATCTATAACGATGATCTCATAATCATAGTTCCTAAATAATTGTAAATGTGTATTAAGAACAAAAATTTCACTAAATATTCCTCACCCTTTATCCAAATATTTTACTATAAGGTAAATAATGATGGGAAGATTTTTCACTTCATTATATGTAGGCAGGAGAATAGAATATCTGCCTTTATTGCTTGAATGTCTTTCTTCAGACATATTGTACTCAAAATGATTATCTGTTAACTTATTTAAAAATAATGATAATAATACTAACACGATTATTGGCAAAATCTGTTTAAAAAAATTCCACATAAAACTGATAAGAGCAGAGCATTTTTTGATAAAATGTAAAAACACATAAGCACAACCCTAGTGACGTTTCACGTATTCAAATCCAAAATAATAACATAACCTCAACTCCGCTTCTTATTTTTTGGGTACTTGGGCTGAATTCATCAGAACTATTTACCCTGAAAAATTTTTTTATATAGATAATTATAATCCTTAAACCTGTTCTCATGTATACGTCTGATCATAGTCATCATTCCTTTCTGCCTAAAAGTTAAAAGTACACATAAAATTTCCAATTCACATACACTTTAAGTTAATGCAAAGATAAAGTCTACAAAGCAATTTACAGATTACAGTCAATGTCTTCGAGAAACTTATAAACTACCCAGCAAACTTGAATGAGCGGTAAATAGACGGGCCATAGCTGTTACCTGCGGTTAGATGTCGGCAGCGGCACAGAGATGTCGGTAATTAATTGGAATGATATCAGTTTTGCAGCCTTGGCTGAACATACGCATATTCATGGTGGATGTTTGTAATTTAGCCACAAATTACCCGTTGAAATCTTGCGATAGTCGCGCCGATGTCGTTTTGACACAGTATGCAGGCCGGTATGCGATCTGTAATGAAAATAAAACATTTTGGCATTACTGAATATCACCTTGGCAGTTGGCACTACTGCTGATTTGCTAGCCGTTGTGTTGAACACGTGTTGAAAATCAACCTAACCTAGTTGTGTTGTGGTGTGGTAATTAATAACTAATCACTGTAGCGACAATTTTATTAGATTTGTGTGTTGTAACCAATCTATTCGGAGCAAAGGAATGAGCAGATATGTCCGTAAACACAGGAAAGTAAGTACATACATTATTTGTTGCATCATATACCAACATAATATATTATGTTTCCTCTAGAAACCGCCTGCATAATAACTCAAAGAGCACTCGTCAAAAACAGCGTCTTGCGAAAAGTGCTGTTAAGGATATAAGTCTCCACTGTAGAGGCTGAGGTTATAATAGACAATATATCTCGTAGAAGTAATAATCTTTGTGTTGATAGTGAGCCCGGACCCAGTAAAGCTATTAGTGAACATATTTTTTTATATTTATATATATATTTTATATGGAATATTTTTTTATTTTTCATTATATTTCTTTGTTTTAGTCATCATGTTTCATTGTTAAACCTATAAGTATATATATAGCCTGTAGATTTGCATAAATCATTGATTAAGCTCCAACAGTGCGATGCTGGCGGTTGATTAGTAGGATACCCGCAATCGCGCCATAATCTATACAATGCAATGTCAGTTCATCCTAACTTAGTCAATCCGCTAAAGTCCCGCTATGTAACGAAGCGGGTGGTAGTCTGGAGGCCTACTGGTGGCCATCACGACACGGGCTAGCCGGGCCGGCGACGTATCATGATTGTGGCCCACTTATGTTGTCCGTCGGTTGTTTTTAAAGTGCCACGTGTAACATGTTTGCTGGGTACCAAAAACATTAAACTTAGAATGTTTTTGCAAACTACCAAAACTACGCTATCAGCAGTCTCTCTCTATATACAATTTTGATTAAGCGGGTTAGAGCATTTAATTATGTCTATATAAAGCTTGTGCCTTATACCTTTATTAATTGCACATTCAAAAAATTGTGGTTAAGTTCAACTACTGCTCCTCAATCCCACCAGTTCAATTCTGTATAGGTGATCTTTGGAATAACAGTACCCAATTCTTAATCTTCAGTAAGTGGATAACTTGGACTTGTTCAATTGGCTTTTACAAAACCAAGGTCTTCCAGGGAAGTGGTATAAACGTTACCTTTCAAAACACACAATTACCTCCTCTCCATTAGGTAAAACAATTCTATATTCAACAAACTTGAAATTTATATTATCCAGCTCAAGGCTTTTCTTGGCCAGCGTATCTGCCATCTCATTCCCCTTTATAAAGGTGTAGCTCGGAATCCAATTTTATAAGAATATTCTTTTTCTTAGCCTCACATAAATGGTGTCTGTGATATCCAGCTCTGGGTTTTCCGAGGTGCCTCTGTTATCACATCATTTATTTTACTTAAAGCACTTGCTGAGACTGATAAAACTAACGCTTTAGGCATGTTACATTCTATAATTCTTTTAACTGCAATGGAAATGGCACGAATCTTCGCCGTGCACATACTGGATTGATTACAGATTTTTACTGAAGGGGTAAATGTGTTATGTTTATTGTAAATTCCAAACCCAACTCGATCTTGCCTGTCTTTCCATCTGTCCGTGAAAAATACCTGCCAAACCTACCACTTTTGCAAGATGATATTATTAAAGAGGGGATCATTATTAATCGAGTCTTTACGGGGTATATCAAACGAAACAAGGGGGATGCTAAATATTTGAGACTCAAAGTCATAAAGATAGCAAGGAAATTTATCAAACTTTTTAAGAATAAGGTCGACAAGAGCTCCATCGAGCCCCTCGAAAATTGGGAAATTATGAAGCAAATGTGTTATTGATATTCTGGTACAATTTCAGAAGACCTCGTGTAACTACATTATTTTCAATTGACAAATACTTAATAATATATTTTTTCTGCTTCCGTTACTAATACCGCACTTTGAACACGGGTTCGACATTCACAAAACGACTTTTTAAACACTAGTGTTTAAAATGCGAAAAGTCACATCTCGTTTATCTTTTGTTTTTTAAATACTATTTTTAATGAGAGAAAACAACATTCAAAACAGCTAGACTTTGTGAGACTATTTCCGCCAACCATATCCTCCTCCACTTAATGGGGAATCACCAGTCTCAGCCAGTAGTGAAACAGTGGGCGACGATTTAATCGCCCCGAATACCACTCTGTGCTCTGAATTGTGTTTTGTCCAATTTGTATAAAGGTTCTAGGGAAGAATTATAAATGAGGATAGTGCTAAAAGCAAGGTGGGATCTTACTAATCCTTTGTATATCATCCACAGTTTGGTATCTACACCTCATGAATTCCCAGCCACAGACCTCATGACATCAATACCCTTTTGGGCCCCAACAACAATGTTATCAACACGTGATAAATTTTAATTTATCATCGAAGATAACTCCCAGATAGTTATATATTCACAAAATCAATGGCAACCTCAATTCTTTGAATGGAATGGAGTTTATAGAATTTTTACTAATACATAGGCAACCTAAGATACATATGTGAACAAGTTATCTAGACATAGATATTGTTGTCTAACCGAATATTAATTATCAAAAATGTCTCCTGGGTTAACTTGGAAAAATGCACTTGCATAATTATAGAAATTTGAAGCAAGTTCTTTTGATTCGTTGACGTCAGCCATCTTTTGTTAATAGTAGTTATATATGATCTGTGCAGATGAGGTTATAAAATAGAAGAAGTCATGGTTGTTGTCAATTATTGACAAAGCGGGAATCTTTCAAATTGTAGGTTAGGCTATTATTGTTAACAGTAACAATGTTTTTATTATAAATAATTATACATATAATGCTATTTAGGTGATATTTAGCTATGGAAAGTTCACTAGTTATTGATAATAAATGCGACAACAATGAAATTAGAAGTGATAGTGCTAACCCAGCCACCGAAGCAAATACGTCAGTAAATTGTGAAAATCATACTGGGGATATTAATAATGAACCATTACCAAATCAGAAATCGAAAAAGACAACGTATGTAGAAGTAGAAGGGAAAATAGATGAGGTTAGCAATTTTACAAGTTCCACATTAAATGGATTTAAAAAACATAAACCAAGAAAACGCATTGCAATTGCGGATAGTGATTCGGATAGTGAAGGAAATCTACATATTTCTGATAATAATATTTACGATACAACTTCGCAGAACAGCACTAATGACAATCCTGATTTACCTGAAATAAGTAAAAGCAAAATTAGGAAACACGTTACTGTGTTACGGAGTGATTCTGAAGATGAAGATTTTTATATGAATGCTAGTAAAAATATTACTAGTAAAAAAGCTGCAATATTAGATAGTGATTCAGAAGACAATATATTACAGTCTAACACTATTAAAAGTACCAATACTAAAAAGAAAGTTTGCACTTTAAGTAGTGAATCAGATGATGAAGAATTAAAGAAAAAAACTAATAAAAAAGGTACTAGAGGTAAGCAGAAAAGGAACAAAAAGGGACCTGTAGTTAATAACACAGACGATGAAGACATTACAACACATAAAAGTGATAATGAATTGGAAACTTCGGAAAGTACAGTATTTAAGGTAATTAATTTGATAGTCTTTTAATTTAATTACAATGTGTCTATATGAGAAGAATTCATATTTGCACCCTAAAGGCCTATTCTGGTTTAAGAGCTGCTTAATATATTAGTATAGCAAAAGCCAAACGAGTTGGAGATTGGTCATGCAGGTAAATATTCTTCAAGCCCTACTACCATTAGTTTCCAATAATCGGACTTGTCGACCTCAGTTTAAATCAAACATTTTTCATAAAATACCATGACACAAAACTGGGTGGTAAGTAATGAGATGTCTCTGCCTAGAGCTGTTACCTTTATCAACAAGAATTGGAGAGGGAGTAACATTAAAATTTGGTTAATATACAGGGGCATGTTTGCCATCACTTTTGGTGTTAGCTGTTGCTTTTTATTTAGTGTTAGTTTTGAGTGTTTACGTACTATCCAGTGATGCTGTATTTGTTTGTTCTTCATTGAAATGTGCATTTTCCACGTACGTGTGCAGTTCTAGGTATTTTACCTGTCCATTTAGAATTACCTACTGCATTTAATGAAAATATTTGTACTTATATTTCTTTATTAATTTTCTATTTTCTTGTCCAGTCCTGAGTTTTGTTTACTTTTTGTTCTCTAGTCCTTCTTGAATTTATACGTTTAGCCAGGATAAAATAAATTATCAATATACACTACAGGATGAAGGCCCAAGAACTCTAATATGAATACTGATCCTTCAAAGACTTAGACTAATAAACAAGAACAGTTCCTTACTACTAATGAGATTACTAAATAGCAGATCAGTGCTGCCATATTACAGGCCGAAACTATAAAAACTTAACAATTACAAAATTCTAATGGCTGAACTAATAATGTCAACGAAATTGGCGATGGTAGGCAAACTGCTTAAGCCATTTTCTTGTAGGTAACAACTCTGGTGACAATGCTCAATATGTAAACATACAAACAGTATCATTTCATGTAACCAGGTTGAAGCCGAATACAACACCAGAAGAATTAATGAAATTTTTAAAACCAAACTTCCCAAATGTTTTTTGTGAGCCACATTCATCTAAGCATCCTGAAATTTACAGTGAAGAATATGCAAGGACAAAATTCATCACGTGAAATAAATATTACTTATCCTTAACTGATAAAACATAGATTCCCAACCTGTGGGTGTGCACTTTCAACACGGATGAAGTTGCGATTCGGAGGTTATACTAGCAAATCACTACGCTAGTTTTTTATCGTTTTCCCTAGTTTTATTGTTTAATTTCTGAATAGTTTGGTAAGTAAAAAATATCACACACATTTAATAACTATCAGTTTCAAATTTATTTATGTTACTTCTCTTTTTATATTTATAACTTATACGTAGTATTTATACAGGGTGGTTTTATATATTCAATGTATTTTTTTTCAGCGATCAACGTGATGGAGGAAAAAAAGGAAATGCTCCGAAGAGTATTCAAAGTTTGGATTTTCAACTATTAATAATAATGGAATACAGGAGCCGCAATGTGTTTTATGCAATGCAGTTATCAGAGCTGAATCTATGAAACCCTCAAAGCTGAAACTTCACTTGGAAACAAAGCATCCCGAACATGTTTCAAAGGACTTGGGTTTTTTCAAACGGCGTGAAAGTCGCTTACAACATCAAAAGCTGGATTTTACTAGAAGTTTCCAACAACAAAATCAAGCTGTAGTCCAAGCATCATTTGAAATTGCTCTCGAAGTCGCTAAAAATAGAAAACCTCATACAATTGCCGAAAAGCTTATCAAGCCCTGTCTACTAAAATCAGTTAAGTAAGTTAATCCTTGGAGAAGCGAGTGAAATGACAATGCGTAATATATCTCTGTCAAACAATACAATTCAGAGACGCATTTTGGATATGTCAGCAGATGTATTGAAGCAAATTTTGTCAGAACTAAGTGCATCCCCTCTATTTTCTTTCCAACTTTACGAGTCTACAGATGTTACTTCATGTGCACAGTTACTTGTTTTCATAAGGTATTTTTATTTGGATAATGTTAAAGAGGAGTTTTTGTTTTATAAAGCCTTAAAAACCACATGGAAGAGTGAAGACGTTGTGGAGATGAATTTGGGTGAAGTTTGTACCGATGGAGCACCAGCTACGCTTGGATCTAGGTCAGGCTTTCAGAAAAAAATTAAAGAGCATGCACCTGTAGAAAAGGGCTTGCACTGCATGATACACTGGTTTGCCCTTGCTATTAAAACTCTACCAAAGTCCATGCAAGAAGTGCTGGACTCTAATTAAAATCGTCAGCTATATAAAATCCAGTTCTCTCAACACCCGTATTTTCAAAGAATTCTGTTCTTCTTCTTCTGTTCGTTGGTTGTCGAAAGGGAATGTTATTGAACATGTATTTGAACTAAAAGACGAACTTAAACTGTTTTTGGAAATGCCAGGAAAACATGATTTTATGGAACATTTTAACGACCCAGCTTGGATCCAAAAAGTTGCCTATTTATCGGACATATTCGGACAGTTTAACAAGTTAAATATAAAACTTCAGAGAAAGGACTTGCATCTTATTTATTTTAGAGATAATCTTCAAGCATTTATTTCCAAGCTTGCAAACTATCGACGTAGAGTAAATCTTGGAAACTTTGCAATGCTTGAATACCTGAGCACCATGGTTGAAGCATCGAAGGCAGGAATTGTGGAGGGTTTAAAGGAGGAAATTAATTATCACCTTCAATTCCTCGAAAATGAACTTCAACGTTATTTTCCCGAGTTGTCTGACCAAGAAGCTGCAGTAGTGAGGAACACATTCCATGCCTCCTTAGATGTTGTTGATGTTCCTGATGAACTGCAAGATGACTTTTTAGATATTAAAAATGATTCCACAGTATTCAAGGAAAAAACGTTGACTGAATTTTGGTGTGCCATGCGTCGTTCGTAACCTAATGTCACTCTGCTTTCTCTCCGGGTACTTGTACCATTTGATTCGACTTACCTTTGTGAAAGTGGTTTTTCTACTCTTTTGAAAGTTAAAACAGAGACGAGAAATAAACTGGATGTGAAAGATGACATTTGACACGAACCCAACTAATAATTTCAAAACTTGTTATGGAGATGCAAGCTCAATCATCACATTAACATTGTACCAAATAAATTTTAATAAAAATTATATTCATGTTATAAAAGTGTTTTTTTATGTAAAGTTACGGAATATCAATATTTTTTAAAAAACATGGGGGATCGCGACCTTTTCAGCAAATCCAAAAGGGGTCATGACTGAAAAAAGGTTGGGGACCACTGTGATAAAAGAAGCATATATAACATTCCGACAAGTAGTACACTACCTTCACCAGTTGAAAACCAGCATTTCTCAATTTTTCACACAAATATTCAATCCATTACAAGCAAAGAGGATATTTTAAATATATTTTTAGAGTTATTTCCATCATGTTATATGTTTCAGTGAAACTTGGTTAAAAGGTGAATTGCTTCTCACCAATTGCAACTTGGTCAGTTTCTACTGCAGATCAAAGAGTGAAAATGTTATTGCCATGAGGATGACGCAGAATTTACTGCAGTTTTAGTATGTAATTTTCTAGTGATCTTCTATGTAGGTCAGGAAAGGGTGCATTTATGAATTTTATAAAAACAACTTTTAACAAAAATGTAAGTTTCAAATTTGAAAATATAATTAATGGAGATTTCAATGTCGATTTCTTGAAGGAAACACATGAAAAAAAATACTAATAAATTGTCTTAACTCGTATAACTTGAATTTTCTAATACTGGAGTTAACGCAGGTAACAAAAAAATCAGTTACAAATCTCGATAATGTGTTAATAAATTTCAACCAATATAAACGAGCAAATGTCATTATAGAAAATATATTTGATCATTATGGGGTAGACATACAATTAGAAGTGGTAAATCCTAAAACTGTAAGATCAGAGTCAATTTGACAACCAATAACAGAGTTAGGCAAATCTAAATTTTGGCTGAGTTTTTATGTGAAGAATTAAAATCTGCAGTGTATGTAGCTTTTCAACAAAAGTGAATACAAAGAAGCAGTTAAGGAAGCAAAGTCAAACTCATATAACAATTTAATTTTAATTAGTGACAATGTAGGTCTATCATAAAAAATGTTTACAAAAAAATCTGATAAAGTTTTAAAGAATAGAAAATTAACAACAAATGCCATATAATTGATAAACTAATTGCCAACATTTTCTCATAATGCAAAAATGGGACAGATTTTTTGAATATATCTATTAAAAATGCAGTTTTCCTAAAACCCACAAATGGAACAGAAGTCTCCAGCATGATTTCTTCACTTAAAAACTCAAAAAGCATGGAACCTTTACAATATTGTTGGAGATATGATAACTGAACTCATGGTTTATTTGATAAATATATGTTTCTCAAATGGAAAATTTCCAGATTGTTTAAAGCCAAACAAGGTGGTATTGTCTAAAATCATTGAAATAATCTTAAAAGAGAGGCTTATAAATTATCTAGAAGGAGAAAGGCAGTATGGTTTTAGTTCATTCAACCACTCAAGCTGTAACAGATGTTATTCATATAATAGCAAAAAATAAAGACATGGGTATATTAACTAGAGCTATGTTGTGCGATCTGTTGAAAGCTTTAGATAGAGTATGCCACAACATGCTTCTAAATAAGTTAGAAAAATATCGAATAAGAGGCTCAGCAGTGAACTTGTTAAAGTCATTCTTAATTAGTAAAGGGCAATATATTCATAACATCTGATATACATGTAATAAAACATGGAGTTTCTCAAGGTTCGGTGTTCAGTTCATTTTATACATAAGTGATTTACTCTTGGATTTACCATTATATATTGACATGGCAGATACATTTCTTTATGCAGATGATGCTACATTTATAATTAAAGCCAGCAATACTGGCAGAGTTGAAGAGTTATCAAAAGAAACACAAGAAAAATAAACGGTTTTAAAGATTAAAACTAACTTTTCCGCATCTGTGAGATGCCCTGGACAATATTATATCATAAAATTGTCATTTATATACACTTCAGGGGATGTATCGTGCTAACAAACTGAAATTTCTCCAAAAATAACCAAAAATGTATCTGGACCTGCTGTACTCGCTCTAGTCAGCTGAAAATCAATAGGGTACATCTGTGAGGCACCTTGAAAAATATCCAATTATAAAATTGGTCACTTATTTACACTCCAGAGGCTGTATCTTGCTATGAGCCCGAAATTTCTCCAAAAAGGACAAAAAATGCGGCACTTCAGGTACCATAGCACCCGTTGTACTATCTCTGGTGAGCTAAAAATCAATAAGGTTCATCTATAACAATATTCAATCATAAAATTAGTCACTTGTATACACTCTGGAGGCTGTATCGGCTAACAAACTGAATATTCTCCAAAAATGACAAAAATGTGGTACTTCAAGTACCATAACACCCGTTGTACTGGCTTTAGTGAGCTGCACGTCAATAAGGTTCATCTTTGAGACGACCTGAATAATATCCAATCATAAAATTGGTCACTTGTATATAGTCCGGAGGCTGTATTGTGCTAACAAACTGAAATTTCTCCAAAAATTACAAAAAGGTCGTACTTAAAGTACTATAGTACCTGTTGTACTGGCTTTGTGAGATGTCCTGAATAATATTCAATAATAAAATTGGTGACTTCTGGTACTCCAATATTTTTCTCGCATATTAGATAGGTTTGGTGGAAAAGTAATATGAACAAGACTTCAATGCAAATGTATTTTGTTTGAATAAAGATAAAACTAAAATTTTAGCTTTTAACAAAACAACGAATAATGATAACAAAAATAGTTTGCCAGGTTTTCATAGAGACAGCAATCTCAGCTGGAAAACACAAATTACAGAAATCAATAAGAAACTATCCAAAGATCGCTTTGCCCTGAGTAGAATGAGAAGTGTGGTAAGCAAAAAGGTTAAAAAAGTTGCATATTTCTGGTTAATATAATGTGATTTGCACTATGGGATATTACTATGGGATTCGATATCAGCAGCAATGATGTTTTTATATTAAAAAATAATCAGAGACATGGTTCGAGGTTACTTTAGGGATCATCCAAAATCCTTCTTAATTGATTCAGAGATCCTTATGGTACCATGTTTTTATATATACTTGATGCTATTTTATACATACACAAAAATACAGATAAATACACTACTGAGGCACGTATATGATTACAATACCAAAAGCAAATAGGTAATTAGAATAGCTAAAATGAAATCAATAGATACAGAAAATCAAATTGAAGTATGCTAAAGCAAAATATATAATATGTTTCCAAAAGAATGGAAAAATTGTGTAATAAAAAATTTGTGGGGATCTGTGCTCTTTTGTGTCTAGCATTTTACTCAATAAATGAGGTTTTTGATAGAGTCTGGCCAGTTTGATTAATGGCAAAATGTAGTAATGGGGTTGTTCGATTTGATATGTTTTTTTATAAATATTTTTAGGTTACTAGCGAGATTGTAATGTGATTTGTTAACCATTTCTATTTTTGACATCTCTAAACAAATTATGTGTATTGTTTTCAGTGTATGTAATATTGTAATATAAAGACCAATAAATTCTTATCTTATCTAAATTTTGGTGGTCCATCTGCCATCGCTTCCTCTGGTCAGGTACCCAGTCTACTTGAATTCTTACTTCTCTATTCTACAACTGATATCAGTAACTTTGGTTTACCTAATTCATGTATTTTGCTTCCTATCACAACAGGTGAATCCTAACAAGCATCTCTCCACGTTTCTTTGGGATTCTTGAAGGTTTTGAACAGTTTGGCTCATTAATCTCAAGATTCACTAGCATAAGCTAATGCAGGCAAACAGTAAATGTTGTCACTGGTTGGTAAATCTCCTGTGTACAGAAGATACAAGGTGGTGACTTAACTATACCTATGTTTATTTAATTTTTCATTCAGTCTTCTAGGTGGTCAGCCCTTTGTGATTCAGAGAGCTCTGCTGATGAAATGAATAAAAATGATGGTAATAAAAGTGACGTGGACCAAGATGGTATGTCAGAAGAAGTTCCTAAACCTATTCATTACAGGAGAAAACCTAAATCGAAAAAAGAAACTGGACCAAAGAAGGTAATTTTATTGTGTTTATGTGTTTAGATCGATTCTTATAATTTTTTAATCCTAGATGACTGGTAAAGAAGCGCTAGAACAACGGAAAGAAATTTTCTCAGAATCGCAGAGAATGACCAGGCAATCAAATGTATCTTTGCCTTATCATAGACCAAAATCACATTCGTTGAGAGAATTTTTGGCAAGGAGACCACAACTTGCTTCATCACTACCATTGGCACCTAAAACACCACCATGTATTGCTATGAAAATGTCGATGGAACAATTGGAAGTTATATCGTAAGTGTTTTGCTATGCTATTTCTTTATATAATGAAGCATTTTAACCAATGTACCTTTAATAGTTAATAGACTTTATTGGACCCTCGTAGGAAATAAAGGCAGATCTGACATAAGAGCCATTAGATGTTTCACTAAAATTACAAAACATAATTCTGAAATATAATATAAGATATTAAATTTAGATTATTTTGATCATCATTTGTAAAAAATTTTTTAGCTTTTAGTATGCATCCTAATTAGACTAAACTCTGACTTCTCAGATTTTATTGTGGATTTTTCATCATTCAATAAATGTATGTTTCTCTACATGGTTAGCAGTGAATGAATTTTGAGTTCCGGTATTAAACAAATCCTTTTATTTACTTATGAAATTAAGTTTATAATATTGATATTTTTCTCAGTAAAAAATTTGAAGAAAGACATAAAGAAGTAGAAGAATTTTACAAATCAGAGAGTGAAAAAGATGATAGTGACGAAGACAAGAATGATGTGGACTATGTTCCTGAATCAGAAAACCAACCAATCGCAGACAATAATGAAAATGTGAGTCTGCTGAAAGAAGATTCAGTTTCAGCGAGCATTTCAAAAGATGAAGAGTTAGAAAATACATGCAGTAAAACTTTAGATGCAAATGAAAGCATTACTATCAATGACAAGATTGATGATAAAAATGATAATGATAACTATGAACTTATGGAAATTATTAATACAGAGGTGGTTCCTCAAGAAGTTGTGACACCAGACAGTACTTTTTGTGAGGTTGAAAGAGTAGATAAATCTGATAATACAAACAGCAGTGTATCTCGAATAAACAAAGAAGTAGAAGAAAATATTGGAAATAACATTTCTATGGAAAATATTCAATCTGACATCAGAAATGTTGAGTCTGAACAGGAATCAATGGAAAACATTCAATCAGACAACAGAAATGTTGAGTCTGAACAGGAATCAATGGAAAATATTCAATCTGACAACAGAAATGTTGAGTCTGAACAGGAAGCAATGGAAAATGTTAAATCTGACAACAAAAATGTTGAGTCTGAACAGGAATCAATGGAAAATATTCAATCTGACAACAGAAATGTTGAGTCTGAACAGGAATCAATGGAAAATATTCAATCTGACAACAGAAATGTTGAGTCTGAACTGGAATCAATGGAAAATATTCAATCTGACAACAGAAATGTTGAGTCTGAACTGGAATCAATGGAAAATATTCAATCTGACAACAGAAATGTTAGGTCTGAACAGGAATCAATGGAAAAAATTCAATCTGACAACAGAAATGCTGAGTCTGAACAGGAATCGATGGAAAATATTCAATCTAACAATAGAAACGTTGAGTCTGAACAGGAATCAATGGAATATGAATTTAATCTTGATGATATGGAGGAACACTCAGAAAGATTTACAAAACATGACAATCAGCCAGAATCTGAGTATGAAAAGGATCCAGAACATGAAAGTCAGGATGGTTTAGAAGAACAATCAATTGAAATTCAACAGCAAACTATAGATTTCTCAGAACTAGACAAAGAAATCGAAAATTTCACCAGGAATGTTGCTCCTCAGAAAGAAAAACCAAAACTGTCGAAAATAGAACTATTGAAAGAAAGATTATCAAATATCAAGCCACGTTTGAGTAGTACTGCCAACAATATTATCGATTTAGACAATATTGCCAAACCCGCCCAAGTTATTCAACTTATGGAAAGATTCGCTAAACATACGGCTAAAAAAGAACACCACAAAGATAAAGTCCAAGTAAATATAGTCAACGTGGAAAGTGGTGGCGAAATACATAAAGAGACATTTTCAGTTCATATTGATGATGAAGAGGACACAGCTATTGAGGAAAAACCAGGTACCATTTTATTTTATTTATATTTAAAGAAAAATCACTTAATTAATGTTGTTTATTATAATTTCTTACAAAGGGCTATCGACTGTGGTTTTTCTGCCCGTTAAATTTACATATTTTATGATACATAAAGACATGTTGATATTGTTAACTTAAGATAATTCATGTGTATTTTTTCAACAGTGACTTCTCTAAAAATTTACATATTGATATTCTGTTTTCTCTGGTTATGCAGTATTTGGTCATAAGGAGTATACTGTATTCGTTTTTTGCAAATTTAGCTGCATGGTTTTGTATACGTTCATTTAGGGGTGTGATTTTGGATAGTTCATATAACAGCTGATTTTGAGGATTATGTAGTGTATTCCTTGGATGACAGATTTTCGTGATTTTTCTAATGAGAATGTTTCTGTGAACCACAGCATATGTTTGGCATACCGTGTGTTCAGAAGAATAATACTTACATATTCTAACATAGGTTTGCATATCATTGGTAAATTCTGCTGGCATTTTCGATTTTGATTCGTCGATTTTTGTATGATAAGGAATGGAAATTACAGGAATGAGTAATGGTACTTTCCTTTATGTTTGAGCAGTGAGATTTGAATTTTAATTTGTTGTTGAGTAGTGTGCCTAGGTACTTTACATTGGGTTGTAGACGTTTCTGTTGATTTTGGAGGGTGATGGGAGGGGAAGACTATTTCAGTCGGTGATTAAACAGGATTACTTGTGATTTCGAGGTATTGGAAAGAACTCTCCATTTATTAAACCAGATTATTGTCTTAATGGTAAATATCTGAACATTTTCGGCTGCTTTGTTTGTATTTTTTGCATGACATACTAAAACTGTGTTGTCTGTGTATTGTAACATGTAGCTGTCTTCCTTGAATTGTTCTGGGTCTTTATTATAAATATCTGCACCGAATATATTGTATAATATTGGTGACAGAAGAGAACCCTGTGGCAACCCTTGTTTATTTGTAAATTTCTTTGAATATTGGTCACTTACCCTGAAAATTAAACTTACCTCCATTTTTAATTCTTTTAAATCTTCTGATGCCTTGAATATAATTTTGGAGATGTGTTTAAACTTATGCTATACAGTTACTGAATAATTTTCATAGTTTGAATGTCCGGACCTTTCATTTATAAATATCTCTGTTTGCACTAGTGTAGCTCTTTTATAAATAAAAGTAATTTTGTGTTAAATCTATATAAAGTTCATACATTTTCAGGTGTTCGTTTACAAAGACTTAGAAATGAGCTGCAAACTCAAATAGCTCAACAGAAGCACCTACTTTGGAAGAATAAGAACAATATTGAAGTGAAAAACGTTGTCAAGGATGATGATCCTCAACAGGATGAGAGGTCAGAATGTGGTGCTGATGATCCTATACTTGATAACGACGAAGAAGAAGAAATGTCAGAATCAAGCGAAGATGAAGACGGTGACGAAGAAGAACTAGAAGATGAGACAACAGATGAACCAAAAAGGAAAAAGTCGGCGTTTGTCGACGATGAAGTGGAGGAAACTGATAATGAAGGTGAGGAAACATTTGGTTTATATAAACAAAATAATAATATATTTTATTCAGATATACATTTTCTATTTGCCTTTTCTGATCTTAGAGTTTGATATTTATTTATTATTTTCTTATTTATATCTTGTTTTTATATAAGATGAAGATGAAATAGAATCCAAGGATAGAGACAGAGAAGCAGATGAAAATACTGATGCAGACAACGAAGAGGAAATAGAAGAAAATGAAGATGAAATAGAAGAAAATGAAGATGAAATAGAAGAAAGTGTTGAAGATCATTCTGATGAAGAAAATGACTTTGAGGAAACCAATAAAGGTAGCGAAAATAAAGAAAATGAACACAATGGGGAAAAGGAAGAAGAAAAGACATTCAAAAAACCTTTAAGGCGTATTATTAAATGTTTCACAGAAGATTCTGATGATGATGATGATGATTTTCAATTATCATCTGTTGTTAGTAAGATTGCTGAGAAGTTAAATAAAAACAATGAAGAGAGCAATTCAACAACGCGTAAGTATTTATAAAAATAATTTTGGTTTTTATTTAGCTAAATATATTTTATGTTTATTTTTAGAGGATGATTATATTCCACCTTATCAACTACAAAATCAAAATACTCCAGTCAGACAGACGTTTCGAGACAAATCTGATTTAAAATTCCTAACGCCAGTTTCCTATATTACTGGACTTCAAAATTTGACAAACTCAGCATCAAAGGTTTGTTTTAGAGCTTTTTTTTTTAAATTTGTATTATTGTAATGTGTTGTATTTAAATAATCAGATAATTCGAAAATTTTGTTTTCTAGTTATCTAATTAGACATTATTTCCAAATACATACATAACCCACTTTACCATTCATTGAAACAAACTAGACCACATGAGGCTAAACAATGAGAATGACTTAAACAATAAACATTATTTATTGCCTTTAATTAGTAATTGACATTTTTATATATAACTTTTTGTTTGATTTATAATTGAGACTGAAATTATACCAAAGACCATGGCTTCCATTGTTATACAGGGTGTTTCATTAATAAATAGTTTATCTCTTGAATCTTGAGCTCAAAATATTAAAGATTTAACCTAAATCATTTAGATAAAATGTGACTCCTTACTGAGTTACAGTGTTTTATTTAAAAATTAAAAAATAATTTGTGCCCTGTATGTTAATACTATTTGACCTATCCTTATCATACTTGGGGGAATTATAGGTACTGTACTGTAAATTAAGTCAACCCACCGTGCGTAAGGTAGGGTATGTTATACCCATCCCAAGTTTTAATTGTCCATATTTTCATAATATGCATGTAGTGGAGTTAACCAAGAAAATAACTTCAAACAATTTCCCGGAGTTTTACATTTTGTTGGAATGTCTCCAAAATCCGAAGAGTCCACAGCACAAAATAGTGTGCGATTTTTTATATTTAACAATGATTGTTGAAAATATATGTTTTTTGTTAATAACTTATTTAATAAGCGTTTTTATAAAATTTAAGTAAGACCATTCGAAAGAGGGCTATTTTACATAAAAAATGCCTTTACATATTTTTTTGTAGAATAATTAGGTAATTAACGAGAATTTTTTTAAATCATACGTTTTCGTGCTGCCTTATCTTCAAGAGGCAGCCGAAATTGAGCGCGCCGCGTAGAGCGCGAGACAGTTAAAGAATGATAACATTTGATACACATAACTAATTGATATGCAACAACGTTTATTGAAAAATTACATCCTAAAGCACTTAACAAAATCTTGTATCATTAATTCTTGTCTTGTGGATATAAATAATCAATAAAAGAATGTACCAGGTGTCTCAATAAGAATAGCTCTCGGCCATATATCTGAAACCGTTTATAGTACAACTGCGAGAAAATAAATTATGACAAAAGTAGCTCGAGAAAAAACTGGAAATTATATTTAAGTTTGTATCTCTACCGCTAGAGGGCGTAATTGAATAAAAAAAAATGAAAACGCCACATTTAAAGAAATTAACCTAATTAAGGGGCATAACAAAAACAATCGTCATATTCTTTAAAAAATTCCGCGTATATTTTATTTATATAATGTAATGACGAGAGTAACGTATATGAAGAAAATTTTAGCAGTAACATAGCGGACGAAGCCTGTGACATAGACTTAATCTCGATGAGTAGTGTATATGTTACAGGAAAAGTGGATTGTTAGGTTGACTTTGTCTAACAAAAGTAAACGTTTATTAACAGTATCAGTAAAAGTTGATATAAAATAAGCAGGTCAACTTTTCCTAAGAAGAGTTAACTATGTCGGCTGTGGTTTAGTAAAAGTTGATTCCGAGTTGTTGCTCTCCAGATGTAATTGCGTGTGCATATCTTTGTTTTGATTATTCCAGCTGCATTCGTCTAGTGTTGTTGATTACTTGTCTATTTGTTGTAGTTGACAAGAGTGACCAAGAATTCAGTGTGTTTTTATATTTTAATAATTAGTTTTAGCGCGTAATAATTATGTCAGACTCAAAGGAACAACTGTTTCGGGAAAAAGTAAGGTTAGAACGCTCAAGTTCCAAAGTAAATTCATTGACATTGACCAGGTTAAAATATGATAGCTACATCAAAAAGTAAAAAACCTAAAAACTACGAGTGAAAAAGAAAGATAGATAGATAGAATTTATTGATCTCATAACATCAAATAATGACATAAGACAAGTCGAACAAGACCAAATCAAAATTAAAAAAGTCTAGCTAAAACTAGGACATTTACCTTTCAAATCAATACAGTAATGTAGGTTAACAAATACACGTTATACACAAAAAATAATATGAAAACCTGAAACACACAGGATACGTCAAAATTTAAGATTAAACAAAGTATATGTTGCAGTCTAGACATAATTCAACGAGTAGATCCAATATATAAAGGCCAAACAGAGTTAAAATTCTCAAGCCAATAAAAACAGGTCGACAGGAGTCTACAAATGAGATGTTTGAAATACACCTTAGAATCCTCTTCTGTGACAAAAAAACATTTTTAGCATGAGGAGAACTCCCCCAAATACAAATTCCATAACTAATCCTAGACTGTATTTCACTAAAATAAAGTAAACGAATGTGATTTCTTCAAATTTCTAATTTGAAAACATTTAGAATTTAGCATCTTTGATAAATTTAAACAATGGGTTTTAAATGACAAATCTGAATCAAATAATACTCCCAGAAATTTCACATTTTTTGTTTTCGTTATGTTGGAGTTGTTAACCAATATGTCAAAGTCAGGGGAAAAAGTTTTTTGGCGAGGATGAAATGAAATGTAATTCATTTTTGTTGTATTAAATAACGACTGATCACTGGACCAGGCAGAAAATTTCAATAGAACATTCATAATTTTGGCCCTCAATATGTTTGGGTCTGGTATAACAGAAGGTAACTCATTTATGTATAAGATAAACAACAAAGGGCCAAGTATGGATCCCTGTGGAACTCCTTGTGCATTTACTTTAAGATTAGATATATATGTATTTCCTTTATCAACAATTTTGACAGATTGTAACCTGTTATCCGAGTACAAGGATAACCATTCATATGCTTTTCCCCTCATGCCATATTTATAAAGCTTGTCTTTCAAAATACTATGTTGAACACAATCAAAAGCCCCACTGAGATCACAAAATATCCCAATCGGGCCTTCGCCTTGGTTGACTAAATTCAGAACCTCACTGTAGAACGATTCCAAAGATGTTGAAGTTGAAAATGTTGCTCGAAAACTATGTTGATGATCTGTAATCACTTTATGAATTTCTAAAAATCTCAACATCTGCTTCAGCATGGAATACTCAAATATTTTTGACATAACTGGTGATACAGAGATTGGACGGTAATTCGAAATGATTTCAGAAGCACCCTTTTTTAAAATAGGAGAAACAATTGAAACTTTTAGTTCATGAGGGAAAACTCCTTCTTCAAAAGAAGTGTTGATTATATGAGTAAGCGGTTTTACTATAAAATTTGCAATTTTTTTAATGACAATACCAGATATGTTATCAGAACCACATGATGGTTTATTTTTGATTTTATTCCTAATAATGTCAAGAACATCTTCTGTTGTGACATATGAAAGAAATATGCTGTTTGAAAGAAAATTATTGGAGGGGTACTTTAATGTATAGTTCGGTTCAGATATCGATTTTAATGATCTTAGGTTTTTAAGACGATATGACATAATTGAAGTAAATGGTATTACAAAACTAATACACCCTGTCACAGACCAAGAAAACATAGGTATTATGCATTTGATGAAGAGCTATTTGGAGTTCTTAATGAAGCACATATATCCACTGGACATGGAGGAAGAGATCGTATGATTCAGAAATTAAGAGGAAAATTCCAAAATGTTACTACAAAAGACATTTTACTTTTTTTAAGCTTATGCGAACCTTGTGTTAAAAATTGAAACATAAAAAAAGGACTGGTTGTAAAGCCTTTGTTATTCAAAGAAATGAATTCACGATGTCAAGTGGATTTGATTGACTTTCAATCGCAACCCGATGAATATTTCAAATTTATACTGGTGTACCAGTATCATTTGACGAATTTTGTTGTTCTAAGACCATCGAAATCAAAGACTGCAGACGAAGTGTGTGATAACATTTTTAATGCAGTCTGAAGACCTTTTCCTGCAGTACTTTTGGCAAAAAGGGCGTAATACTTGCAATAGAGGTTTATGAGAGAGAACCAACCAATGGTATTTTTCTAAATGAAACTTTTGGGCGTACTTTTTTGTGTCCTTCCCTTTTTTACGTACAATGTTGTATGGAAAGTCATAATTTACAGGTGGGATACAATGTGTTTACAGAAGTACAGCTCTTGTAAAATCAATTCTCGCAATTAATATGATATCCAATATCAGTCTCAGTAGAAATTAAAAATGTTCTTTGGTTGGTTCAAGCTGTATTAGTAGAATATAAATCAGAGTCTATTGCCAATGCATTTGCAAAAGTTTCGGCAAAAATTTCGCATACTTCCTTGGTGCAAATGTCTCCGTTTGGTTTTTCTAATAATGGTACACTAGTTTTAGAAAAGAACTTGGATCTAACTTATTTATAAAAAGCTTTTGGACTTCTTGTGATTATTCGATTCTCGTAATTGCTTCGTACTAATCTCAACTCCTGTGTGAGCCTGTTTGAAAACTGCATGTGCAAGCGAATGTTTTCTTTGGATGGATTTTTCCTAACTCTTATCCACAAGCATTGTTTTTCTTTACTCATTTGGATTAAGTGATTATCAATTCATGGACATCTAGGGTCAGTTTTCACTGTATAAGATTTGGAACATTCGTCTATCCCCTTATATATAATTTCTTTATATTCTTCCCACACAAATTCACATGTGTGACCATCTAGTACCGGCCAATCAGTTTGATTGAAATAGTTATTTAATTTTTGATAATCGGTTTTAGTGCTGGATATTAGTATGAAGAACAACATGATCTGAGATACCAATTGGTAGCAGAAAGAAAATGTCGGAAATCAGCTCCTTTTCATTAGAGATTACAAGGTCTAATACTGAAGGTTCATTACCTTGACGGAACCTTGTCGGCTCATTTATAAATTGTTTCAGATTAGTTTGGAAAAATAAGTTATAAAAAGGGACACTAGGATTATTGCCATCAAGAGGTGAAAGAATAGACCATAGCAAATTTTTAAAATTAAAATCGCCAAGAATGATAAGATTCTCTTTATTTTTACTACATTCTTCAATATACTCACACATGGAGATTGTAAGATCATATGAAAGAAGAGGTCTATATATAATAGATATATGCAGAATGACTGAGTTAGGAAAGACAATTTTAAACAAGGACTCTATACAGTACAGTACCTTCACTTCCCGCCAAGTTTGACAAGAATATGTCAAATAGTTTTAAAGAACTGCTCAAAAATGGTTTTTAAATAAATGGAAACTCAGTAAGGAGCCAAATTTTATCTAAGTAAGTTAGGTTAAATCTCAATATTTTAAATGCAAGCTTCAACAGTTAAACTATTTCCAATTCTATATTCTGTAGCGATTGTAGAAGTGAATAATATATTTTCAATAGTAATACAAGTGTAATGATGATTATCGAAATAATGTTGCTTGGAAACCACACGAGCACGTAGCGCGAGTGTGGTTTCCTTAAAGCAACATTATATGTTACGAAAAAGAGAAGGTATTTGCAATAATCATAAATTACACGAGTTGTATTTGTTAGATTTATTCAACGACAGTAATAACGTAAGTGAAGCAAATAAATATTTATTTATCATAATTGATAATTTGGAATCTCACAAAATTCACTAAATTGCTTCCATATGTACTTTTTCGATCTTACAGTATTATCGGGAACGTTTTCTTTTACTCTATTTGCCGCAGGAGGATTCATTCTAATCACTATCTATGTCTGAGATTAATGACATGTCACTGTCACATCATTGTAAGTTATTAGGTATATTTGTTTTGGTTTGTTAATCAGCCAATTAAATGCCGAAATACAAAATCGATAACACACTGATTTTCGATTATCAACGCGCATTTATCCACAAATCAATCTTTAGCGTTTGCTCTGTCGTTGAATAATCATTTAAATCTCGAGCGTTTCCATTAATGAAAAATCATATAAAATTATATGTTTATTTTTCCATTTAAAATTAGGTACAGTCACCGACAAACGTACCTTCTCCTCTGAGAGAAGCAAATTGGCATGCTACACTACAGAAGAAACTATTTGCTGATTCAGTTATAACAAATTCGCAGGTAAATCATATTTTTATTAATTCAGTTGATTGGAATAAAGTGCTGGGATCATATACCTTGCATTAAGAGGGGTTTAACCTTATTTGGGATTGATAGTAAAACTTTGTAAAACAAGGAATGGCAAAAATCATATTACTGGGACCTCGCTAAAAAAAATCGAGATTTTTTTTCACTTTCTGCTTGTGAAAGGTTGGATCTAGGCATCTCTCGGACTACTTTTTTAATTTTTTGAAAAAAACACTAGAAAAAAAGTACGAAATATCGGCCATATTCATTATTTTTTATCTCACAAGATATATCGTATTTCGAAAAAGTACTCCGAGAGATGCCTCAATTACACAGTTGTCTTTATTTAAAAAAAAATTATCGTGATCCATCAATGACTACTAAATGTGGAAAAAGAAGAAAAAGAGTCACAGCTTCGAAATTTGCTGAAATTTGTAAGAAAAAACCCGAATCTTCTAGAAAAAATTTAATTAAATCAATACTGTATCCAAAGAAAATATTTGCCAAATTTTTGAAACATGGCGTGGAAAATGAAGAATATGCTGTTAAGCAATTAGAGAAACACCTGGGAGTTCAAATTTCTAAATGCGGTTTATTCATCGACTTTATTGCTGCAAGTCCTGATGGCGTTATCGAAGGAACCAATAAAGTTATTGTAGAAGTTAAGTGTCCTTATTCTGCACGAGATATGACACCAGACGAAGGCATCGCTAAAGGGCTTATAAAATGTTGGAGGAAAAATGGGGAGTTCAATGAAAACCATAACTGGTATTACCAAGTTCAAGGCCAGTTGCATGTAACTGGCTTTGAATTTTATTATTTTGCGGTATGGACATATAAAGGTATAAAAATTGAAAAAATTGATCATAATGATAGGTTTTGGCATAATAAGATGGAATCAAAATTAGTAGATTTTTATATGAAATATTTGCTGCCTGAAATAGTTGACAGTAGATACGAGAGAAATATGGAAATAAGAGATTGACAAGAGGTATTTCTGTACAATTAGATTGTTATGTATATATTTTGTTTTCAAATATATCCTGTGAGTTTTCAAAATCGGTGAGCATACTGAATATTACTGATTACCTTGAAAAATGTCATTTCTTCATACCTATCGAAGAAGAATATTTCTAAATATTTTGTTATGTATGAAAATGTCAATAGAGTTTTTCCATTAACAGCATTTTTGCACAGTTTCTTTTTTCTGTGTGTATCTATTTTTTATTAACTATCTACCCATATTCATCATACACGAAATATTCATTACGATAAAAAGGTACTCATTTTATTTTTAATATTTATATGGACATTTTTTGATAATACAGGCCTATTCTGAGAATTCCAACGGCCGACGACGACGACTGCAGACCCCGCAAGGTCAAATTTTCTACGAAAGTTACGCGACAGTGAGTTGGAGTGAGGAGCAACAGCGCTAAGCGTTTTTTGTTCGTCATTGGTCTCCGCCCCTTTCACTCGGGATTTTTACTTCCTCCTTTATACCGCAAATTTACATGTTTGTAAAGGTTAACCCCCTCTTAAGTTGCCCAAAAGTGGTACACAAAGAATTGTACCTAAGCCACATAATAATAAGAATAGTGGTATTTATTGTTGATAAAATACATGCGTGACCGTTTAGGATTTATGAGTGTTTATCAGCGGATGTAAAACCATCCGCTGATAAACACTCATACTAAAACTAAGACGTGATTTTTATTTTTAAAATAATTCATAATATGTTACTAATCTGTATCTGTCAGAATTGGAAGGGTGGGTGACCCCACAGTACTTAGGCCACAATTGGCTCATAATATGTTAGCAAAATATATGTCCAACAAAATTAGTTTTGTTAGAGACATACATACTTATAACACTAGAAAATCTAAATATCTAGTAACATATATGTATACCAACTTCAAGAACTAGTTCAACACAAAATTCTCTATTTTACAAAGGTTTCTTGTTATTGTTAATTCCTATAAAATCGCGTAGCACCCTTGACAATTTCATAAGAAAAGCTTATAATTATGTAAAAATGAATTATTCCTAATTATTCCTATCCAGTTATTTGACATGCAATTAGCTCATAATGTATAATTATTTTATATTATTTGTGTAAATATTTTGAATATAATAGCAAGATTGCTAAATAAACTAACTATCTATAAAAACTTTTGCCATTTGCAAGATTAAGTAAACCAGTTAGGGATCATTCATTAATTACATAAGGAAGATTTTAGCTATTTTTGACTCCTCGTACCCCCATGTAAGGACGCTTATCATTATTTGGACCCCCTAATAATTAAATAACATTTGAATAATACATTATTAGTAGAAAGAATTGTCTCACAAATAAATGAAATAATATTATTACTACAAAATGGATTCTTTCCTATTTGCAAGTTTTTTTCTGTCTTGTCAAACGAACATGTATTTACATTAAACTTTGAGAACCTACAGCATTATCAAAAATGTGTTCTTTTTTAATTCATTCAGATTCGCATTTCTTTACATGTTCGCAAATAGAACACCATTCTTGAACGTATACTTCATAACATTTCTTCCTGACTAATTTCAAACAGATTCCTGATACATCGTACCATACCTTGAATTGCACGTGCGAGCTGTGGATGTATGCTTCCCCCTTAGGAACCCTACATGTAATTAATGTTTTGAGGAAATCATGCAGAATTATGCTTACAGGATTCAGCCCTTCAGCTGCCACTGTTTTGTATCCTAATTAAAAATGAAGAGATTCATTTACCTTCGTCGTACGGTGCCAAAAAAAATACACAGAATACAGTGCGGGGTACATCTGTACCCCAAGCTAGAATGCTGTTTCCTGCTTTCCTAATTTTATTTTATTTCAAAAAGACAAAAACAAAAATCAATGAAAATTATAAATTATTTATTTATACGCATATTTACCAGAATATCTCATAAAATATTGGTTATAATACGAAAACAAAACAAAACGTGAAAATATAAAAACAAATCAATTATATTATTTTGTATTTTGACATTTTTCACATACAACTTGTTTTTTGGAGTGAACAGCACACACAAAACGATTACACTGAGTGCACATTTGTCTGCATTTTCTATCTTTTTTCACATAAATAACAGCGTCCGGGAGTACACCGCTCTACTTCTTGATGTTCTACTACATTTGTATTTGCCAACTCAGGAAATAAATCAATAATATGGTTTCTAATAGTTGTATGCATATTTTTTTCTGTCTGAAATCTTCTGATAGCATTACCTTTGATCAGCGATTCTCCGAGCTCCAGCAGGAATTTTTTTCGGCAATCTTTAGTAGCAAGGTCTAGAACAACCCTTTCTCCTTGATTTTTCTCCGGAACATTATTAATTTTTCCCAAATATGGTTGCATATGAATTGTATATGCATTTTCACTGTCCGCAGCAGCCCAAATTTTCAAAACATACTTATCTGGTTTGCTCTTCACATACACTCTAAAGGAACAACGACCTCTAAATGATACAAGCTGTTCATCTACTGTGACATGACTGCCAGGATTGTAGCACTTTTTAAAGTTTTCTGTAAGAAGATCAAACACTTCTCTAATAGGGGCAAACTTGTCAGTTGCTTTTCTAGCCTCTCTCGAATTTAGATCATCAAACCGAAAAAATGCGGTTATGACCTGAAAACGTTCACGAGATATTGACGCAGAAATAATTGGGCTTTTTTAGTACCCCACAGCATTATTATTGGTTCTTTTCGAGCTTGCAAGGCACCCAAAATGATGAGAATACCAATATAAGCCTTAATTTCAACTACATCTGTTGGTTTCTATGTTTTTGCTTTTGCATTTGGATTTTTTTTATTCCAAATTGTAAATATCTAAAAAAACACATAAAAATGCATAAATACAAAAAATAACTAGGATAAAAATTGTTTTTTACCTGATCTGCTTTACAGTTGGTATAGAAAACAATAAGATCTAGTATTTCGTGAGTCAAAAACAGTTGAAATGCTTCAAGCTCTGAGGAAATATTGCAGCTATACTGATTTAGTCCAGGTTTTGTTTTGATAATATTCCGATTTCTACGACGAGTGGCTCTAAAGGGTAGTTTATTCCAAGTTTATTCCAAATTATCTCTATACAAATTTGCATTATGTGTTTGCCCCCCACTACTGCCTGTTTTCACACTGTCCGTCGTGATAATGTCGTTTGCGTAGTTTATCACTTCTGGCTCACAATCACTGTCTTCACTCTCAAGTTCAAATTCAACGACATCTAGACCAAGATTTAAAAACTGCTCTAACTCTTCATCAATCAGTTTTTTAGGATTTCGCACTTTTATATCATTTGCTGCCATAGCGTATAGGTAAAACAAACATGAAACACAAGTAAAACGAATTGTCTCTACAACGCACTAGCAAATACTAACAAGACAAGCATAAACCGGCACGATTTAGACGAACACGCCACCAGCAATTGCGTCGCGCATGCGAAAAGTGTATTTAGAAAGTATAATTCGCAATATGGTGCGAGGTACAAACGTACCCCAAGTCAGACTTTATTTTTTATCATAAAAAGTATAAGATAAATTCTAGTAAATGACTAAAAAATATCTTAAGAATGTTCTTAATGACAATTCATTAAATCGACAAATCAGAAAACTAATAATTTACGAAAATATCCTTAAAATTGTGACTATGGGGTACATAATAATAATAATAATAATAATAATAATAATAATAATAATAATAAACGCCTTTATTATTTTCAAATAACAAAATTACATTTCTTTTAAAATTTGATACATGATGTAGCAGTATATACCTATTGAAAATAAAGGGCGGAGTTCATTTTCTGTAATGACACCTAGTTCCATTACGAAAATGCTCTTCCACTCAACCCATAAAAGAAAGGAAAACATATGTCTGTCATATATAACTAAATAAATTGAAAAGAAAAAAGAAAGTGGAGTAACTAATACTGGTACAATAAGTATAGCATAATATGTGTGGGAAAGAAAACAATTAACTATATGATTGTCTCTGAAGTAATATATTTCTAAACTTGACTTTGAAAGTTGAAATATTACATTTTTTTAAGTTTTCACATACGGAGTTATAAATGTAAAATATTTGGTATTGAAAGGACCGTCTAAATAGTTCAGTATTAAATACACGTGGAGATAGCAGACCCTTAAATCTTAGATTTAAATTATGAACATCAGTCCGAAAGGAAATTTTTTGGTGCAAATAAGTAGGGGTCTCAAAGGTTATGATTTTGTGAAAAAGGCAAGCTGCATGAAGCTTTCTTCTGTTATCCATATTCAACCATCCTATCTCAATTAATTTATGTGATATTCGCTGACGCTTTTTAATACCATATATTAATCTTAAACATGAATTCTGTACTTTCTGTATTTTGTTTTTATAAAGGAGGGTTAAATTTGGACCATACACTAAATCTGCAAAATTAAAATGTGATAAAACGAGACTTTCACACAGAGTTTTTTTAACATGTTGAGGGAGAAAATGACGATTTCCATAAATCAGTTTTAATGAGCTGTAAGCACGTTGAATCAGTTTATTGATGTGTTTCTCAAATCTGAATCCAAAATGACACCTAAATTCTTAGCATGACTAACCAAGGCTAATTCTTCGTTGTTAATTGTTATATTTATTAAGTTTCCTATTTTAGCCCTGTTATTAGCGGAGCCGAACAAAATTACATTAGATTTAGAGCAATTGATTAATAAGCAAT
The DNA here is from genome assembly GCA_963921935.1 of Galeruca laticollis. Lineage (NCBI taxonomy): Eukaryota > Metazoa > Arthropoda > Insecta > Coleoptera > Chrysomelidae > Galeruca > Galeruca laticollis. Next base: position 80,284,777 of record OY998176.1, read on the forward strand.
GATCTGTCGCTAATTTTATGAAGGTTGTTAGTTCTTGATTAATATTTTCGCAGGCATTATCAACGAACACTGGAGGAAAGCTATAGTATATCTGGGTATCATCTGCGTATACGTGAATTTTATAGGTTTTTAAAGATGTTATTAAGTTCATTGTATAAATAGAAGACATTACTGGTCCCAAAATGGATCCCTGAGGAACTCCCGAATCTAAAGTTAAAAATCCCGATTGATCTGAGTCAATTTTGACACATTGTTTACGATTATTTAAATAATTACGCAAGAGGTTAATGGCACTTTCAGAAAATCCTATATAATGTAATATGTTAAGCATCAATTTATGATTTATAGTGTCAAAAGCTCTGCTAAAATCCAACAATGCTAAAATTGTACATTTACCGACATCTATAGCAGAAATAACATCATGAACTAGACTCGTTAAAGCTGTGGTGCAGCTATAACCCTTGCGAAAATCAGATTGAACACTAGGAAGTATTGAATTAATTGTTAAATGTTCTCTTATTTGCTGTTCCATTGCCCTTTCCAGAATCTTAGAAAGCATAGGAAGAATACTTATTCCTCTTAGATCTTTGTACTCGCATGGATTTTGATTTTTTGGCAACATTTTAACAATAGCTTGCTTCCATGCATTGGGAACTACCTGATGGGTTAAACAGAAATTAATTATATGTGTAATGTATGGAACGATCAGAGGACAACATAATTTAATAAGTTTAACATTTAGCCCATCACAGCCCATTAGATTTATAAAAACTGAGAAGATTTTCAGGTGGTGAAACGCGTGTGATGGAATTTATTAAAAAATCATTAATATCATTTGGTTTTCTTAAGCCTTCAGGAATATCACGATTTTTGTCTTTAAGAAAATGATTTGATCTAAGTACCCGCCACAGGCGATTAGAATTAGTATTTTCAAACTGATGTGAAAAATAAGCACGTGTTTCCCTTTTAATGGCTTGATTTGTGTAGTTTCTTAAATTTTTATAAAAGTTTAAATGATCATTTGATCGTGTTCTTTTATATCTTCTAAGAGCCCTTTCTCTTTCATTTATCATTAGTTCTATTGCAAAAGTTAACCATGGAGCCCTGTTTTTTGTTATTCTGGAAGTTGTTATAGGTGCGTGTCTATCAAATAAATTAACTAAACAGTTTACCAAATATGATACCTTTTCATCAATACCCTCCTGATCAAATATACGAAAAAATGATATATCTCTCAGGTCATTATAAAATAATTCCTCATTAAAATTTTTGAAACACCTATATGTATGCATTTTGAATTCTTTGTTATTTCCAACATTTATTCTACAATACACCAATGAATGATCTGATACTTCATTATGAATAACTCCTCGATCTACCACACTATTTTCATCAACTATTATATAATCCAGAAGTGATGTTTGTCGTGTCGGTTCGTCTAAGACTTGACAAAGTTCAAAATTATCAACAATATTATCAAATTTATGAACAATATTATTCTTGTACAGATAATTTATGTTAAAATCACCTAAGCAAATTAAATTATTAACAGTTGGAAATAGAGAGATTAAAAAATCTTCAAATTCATTCAGGAAAGCATTATCTGTTATTACATGAGGTTTGTAAATTACTCCTATGCCAAATACTTTCTTATTTATAGTTAATTTTATGAATAATTTTTCCCAAATAGTATTATCATTTTTAATAGCCAATTGACAATTATATGAATTTTTTACATATATGCATAAACCCCTACCTCTTGCATTTCGATCTCCCCTGTATAACATATAATTATTTATTTTTAATAAGTCATCACTATTGTAATGATAAATCAAAGTTTCACACAACAAAAGAATATCAAATTCATGTATTTTTACGTTTGAAAGCGATGGTAAAAGCGAGCGTACATTTAAACAGCCTATGCCAAGACAATCCATTATTCTCTTACCCACAACACTAAGAAAATACTAAATGTCAATAAATATTTTTTTTCTCTATATAATTACCAAAAAATAGACTTGATAACAGTTCTATTAGCAGAACTAGCTATTTATCGTAAAACCGACAGTGATGAGTGTGGACACTCTGCACAACGCATATATTATTTAATCCCAAAAACTTGCAAAATTGGTAATTCTACAGCTAAAAATTTTAAAATTAGAAATTAGGTATTTATATATAAAGAAAGCAATTAGAAATTTGAAAACAAAAAAAAATAGAAATCAGAAAATCAACAATTAAATTCAGCAGAATATAAATTCAAGTAAAATTTTAGTTAGAATGATGCATCGTCTCACTAATCACTCACTAGGTCAGCTGGCTTAATAATCTTCATAATACTGTCTCTATTATGGAACTTAAGGAATATAATTCCATTATTCGACCAAACTTTGCCTCCCTTGTTAACCTTCTGTATTGCATCTTTAAATAGTACCTGCATATCTGGCGATAAATCCTCTCTACCAACTAAACCTGTGTCTTTTTATAACTTCTTCTGCTTAAATATCAAGTTTTTGACGTGAAGCGTGCTCATCTGAATTAGAATTGGTTTAATTTTATTTTTATTTGGTGATTTCAGTCGATAACAATTATTTACACTTTGATAGTTTATTTATTATGTCCAGTACAGTATCCATACAGTTTTCATTCTGCAGCTCTATAACTCCGTAAAGAATTAAATTTTTGGATCTTCGAGACCTTTCAAATGACTCCTGTTTACTTAATATATCTTTAAGCTGTTTATCCTGGACTTGTATTTTTAATTTTAGATTATTATTCTCATCTTTTAAGTTTTCTATTTCCTTATCATATTTTTTGCCTATTAACTCCATAATGGAATCGGAAATTTGAGATATGAACTCATCAGCAGTAACAAGCTTATTCACTAAATTTTTAACTGCTGAGTGCAGTTCTTCTTTGTTTCTAGTTGAAGTCATTTGTACGAAATAAAAACCAACAATTTCAACTTACGGGCAATCTAAGCACTTTTCCAGTAACTAATTACAAACACATGAACTTTTTCACTCCTTCTGTTAGTTGACTATCCAATAACCAATAATTCAACTTAATAACAAATGAATTTAGCATTTAATGCAGAGCGACTCAAAACGTGTCTAGTCTGCTTGAAACATCGACATACACTTTGAAACATCGACATTCACTACATTTGTACCCTGCAGCGTATGACGAAGGTTAATCACATACAGTTAATTGAATTAGACTAAAGCCTTGGATATATTATTCCAATAGAGTTTTTTGGTTGGACATTGTGTTCGGTTAGCACAACATGGAAATAAATAGTTATAGAAAAGCCAGAGTCAAGTTGAGATAAGAAACTTCTGGATTGAGACTACAAAATTTTGCTATTATAAAGCTGTTTTTTCATGGAAAGAAATAGAAAAACTCTGTGCCTTGAGAACTGTAGCCACTTTAGAATCTTGGAACAATAATTCTAAATTCAGGCTCTAGTCGACTAAGTCAATGTGATTGAACTTTGACCGAACAGTCTATGTCTGGACGAGCACAGCCTGGGCACAGCATCAAACCTCAGTAACCAAACACAAACTGTAGTTTTAAAACCACCACTCCAAATTTGGGTACCAGTTAACCAAGTAAGAGTAGTTTAACTTAAACCGAATAGTCTATGTCTGAACAACTACAGGCTTCAAATAAAACATGATTCACTTCAAAAATTTATAAATACAGTTTTATTTCAATGAGAAAGTGAGACTCTGGGGTACAAATTGAATGGATGGAGAAATCGTAAAATTGTCCAGAGTTTACTTATTTGTATCTGGTTTTTTAGGCTGAAGCTATGGCACAGTTATGCTCTGAAAGTTTTTCGAATTCCCAAGTGTCCACTCAAGATAATTCAACCTCAAATTCAGCTACAGAAAATGATTCGGCATTGGGAATCAATCGAATTTGTCCACTCACTTCACAAAACAATGGTATTTGTACAGATTATTCGCAAGACGCGTCCACTCAAGATCTTCTTGATGTTTGTTCAGGAGAGTTCACTGGGATATCACAGGTATTATTAATGTTTATTTTATGAACTGTTTATAATAAAAAATATACAATTTTATTCAGTGTTATAGTTTGAAAATGTTTTTGGTGCCTTTAGATATCTTCTACTGAATTTCCTATCAGTCATGTACTCAATCCTGTTGAAGAAGTGAAGACTTTAGATGAGGACCAAGACATGGTAATATCTCAGTTGATAAATGAAGAAGAGATGGAAGCTTTTAAGAAGAAATTCGATTCTCCAATTTTGATCCATTCACCAAAGGTTATTAAAGAAACTGAAGAAGTGGCAGCTACCGGTGGGGTAATCGATTCAGATGATGATGATAATGTAATAGAAGTAAAGAAAAAGAAGAATCAAAAGAAATTGACTTTTTCAGGTATATAATTTAAATTTATAAAAGGCATTATTTTCATACAAAACGATTAAATCTAGTGAAAATATTTGAAGAGAGATTTGTTTAAATATAAGTAGAGAATTAATGTTTTAGATGATGATAGTTCCGATGAAGAAAAAGAACAAGAGGAGGAGATCGATTTACACGATAAAGATGAATTGGACGATGAAGATAAAATGGACAATGAAGATGAACAAGCAGATATTAATTATGATTCAGAAGAAAATGAAATAGAATATGAAAAAGGTAACATATTCTGTTAGTTGCGCTAATTTAAAAAACATTGTTTTAGTTGAAGCACTAAAAAGGTGTTTTCAAAATGAATGTGCAGATACAAGCTATAGAATCTTCTAGTTTAGATAACATAATTTAATTGGCTAATACGAAACTGTTTCAACAACGTGATTATAACAGGATGACTCTTGACTTTTCGTAGCTCGCTTGGTTCAAACCATTTATTTAATATTCATATATTGCTAGTGTCTGTAAGTGCAAGCGTGGCCCGTAAATAACAATATATCTGATACCTATAAAAAAACAAAAACCAAAATCAATCTAGTAGGAATGCTGTTGTCATACAGAGCTGATCAAAAGAAAACAATTCACAAAACAATTGCCTATAACAAGTTGTAAAACTTTATGCATCGACGAGAACATCAAAAACCCGTATAGTAGTAAAACATTTTAAAAAGAATTTAGTAAAAAACATTCTAACAAAAGGTCGAACAATTAATAATCTAACTTTAATTTAATTATTGAGTTATGTCTGGATTACCGGGGGTATAAAGAAAGCACATGTGCTTTATCCTAAAAATATTACAATAACTCTTAAAGTGAATAAGTAAAAATTATAAAAATACGAAAAATTGATAACAGTGAACCACATATAGTAGGAAAAGAAGTTAAATTATGAAACAAAACTCCCCTTACTCTGAAATAAAAGAAACAGTTCATTGTAAGTAAAAACATTTAGAGAATAAGGAATCAAGGTAATTGAGTTACTGATACATTGAAACTCGAAATTAACATTTCTTATTTGAATTTTTAAGAAGCAGGTTTGGCTTTTAAAATATCAAATTTTATTTAATTTGTTTAATAAATCGAGTAATAAAAATAATAGATTAGAAAACGGACAGAGATGATAATACCTCAGAGGAAAAAGAGATAGTGAAGATAATGAAATCTTTAGTAAAAGTAAGAACACTGATAAAAAACAAAGGTCAAGATAAGTTAATAATGATGATGGCAAATTTAACAGTAAAAACAAAAAAAAAACTGATAACAGAGTTGAAAGAAGTAAAAGAAGAACAGAAAAAAATACATAAAAGAAGTGCACCGTTCAAGAAGACACTGGTTCAAGAAGAGACGTAGAATCCCTCAATAAAACAAACCAATCAATACAGATAGAAAAACAAGAACTAGAAAATGAACTAACCATCACAAAAGCCAGAGAAAAAATCCAAAAATGTAGTAGTTCAAGGTCTACCGATATATGCAAATGACCCTGAAAAAAGGCATGGAAAACTTCATAGAAAAAGAGCTAGGAATAAAGCTAAAAATAGAGAATGCAATAAAGTTGGGTTATAAAACATACTTAGTAAAATTAGAACATAAATAACAGAAAAACATGGTAATAAATAGACATTACTTAATTAGAATCAATAAAAGAACACCAGATATTCATTAACCACGATCTCACTAAAGAAGAGTTGAACGTACAAGCACAAAAAATAAGAAAATTGGTGACTTGTTGTACTCTGGATGCTGTATCATGCTAACAAACTGAAATTTCTCAAAAAATTACAAAAATGTCGTACTTCAAGCACCATAGCACCCGTTGTACTGGCTCTGGTGAGCTGAAAATCAATAGGGTTTATCTTTGAGATGTCCTGAACAATATTCAATCATAAAATTGGTGACTTGTTGCACTCCGGAGGCTGTATCGTGCTAACAAGACATGTAACGAAAAGTGGCCAACGACGACGACGACATACACACAGGATTTTTTTCTAAAAACCTTTTTTTCGTGTTGTTCTTGCTGAAAAACGTAAAAATATCTCAAAAGAAATTTTCAAAATTCCAACCAATACTTTTCTCGCATATTAGATACGTTGGGCGGAAAAGTAATAGTTCTGGGAATAAATGGGTTAACTCTGTTCCATTTCCAAAGCACATTGTTTAGTATTTACTTGTTAAATTTGATTTTTACATATTTTCCTTTTTCTTCTTCCGTCTTATTGATTTTTAGCGCACCAGAACCCGTACAACAGGTGCTATAGTACTTTAAGTACGACATGTTTGTAATTTTTGGAAAAATTTTAGTTTGTTAGCACAATACAGCCTCCGGAGTATATACAAGGGAACAATTTTATGATTGGATATTATTCAGGGCGTCTTAAAGATGAATCCTATTGATATTCAGCTCACTAAAGCCAGTACAACGATTGCGTTGGTACTTGAAGTACCAAATTTTTGTCATTTTTGGAGAATTTTCAGTTTGATAGGATGATACAGCCTCCAGAGTGCATACAAGTGACCAATTTTATGATTGAATATTGTCTTTTAGATGAACTTTATTGATTTTTAGCTCACCAGAGCTAATACAACGGGTGCTATGGTACCTGAAGTGCCTCATTTATGGTCCTTTTTGGAGAAATTTTGGATTGTTAGCACGATACAGCCTCCGGAGTGTATACAAGTGACCAATTTTATAATTGGATATTTTTCAAGGTGTCTCACAGATGTACCAGATATACTACATTTTTGGTTATTCTTGGAGAAATTTCGGTTTGTTCGCACGATACATCCCCCGAGGTGTGTACAAGTGACAATTTTATGATACAATATTGTTCAGGGCATTTCACAGATGTGGAAAAGTTAGTTTTAATCCTTAAAACCGTTTATTTTTTTCTTCAAATCTCTATAATTCTCACATATTTTGGATGAAATGGCGTTTAATGGAAGAAGTAAATATCAAAAAACTAATTTTAGTTAGGGGATTTGTTGTTTTGATGTGGGTTGCTTTTGACCCATCTGGGCACATAAGTATACTATGGGAATGTAGGTACCCACGAAACATAAAAACTCCAAAAAAATTGTGTTTTGCTTATTTATAAAATCGGAAACTTTTACAAATTAAAACAAACAAATGAAATATCATCTGAACACTTATTTGCTATGGAAATCTAGAAAACATTTATCATGTACAGCAACTTCACATCGGTCACAAGCTTTAGTGGTTTTATTTTTACACTGAGCATATCTTCGTCGTGTCTGACCACTCAAAATAAGATGTTACCCATGCCTACGTGCTGCCGGACTAATAATAATAGGCTTTTGGCCAGCGGATAAAGGAGTTTTCCATATTTTTGTAGTATAGATAATACAATTAATCGTCGAAATTCGAGATTATCAATTTTTTTTCCAAACTTCCGAGACTGTATCTATGCATTCTTCATGGAAACATCCAAAATAAAATGGGCATATACCTTTTCTTGCCTCGAAATCCTATGCGATAGCTTGCCACATTGGAAGTCCATATGGTCGACACCACCCATAAACTTGTAACAATGTATGACGTTTAGCAGGGGTATTTCAACCTTTTTTTTCTCTTTTGCAGAATATCTAACAGTTTGACAAATTGTTCCTACACCATATTCATTCGACGATATTGTGACAATATTGTTGTCCTTCCAACGTACACAAACAATGTTATTATCTTTGTCAATTGCATTGTCAAATACACCCCATTCTCTTTTTTTCATTTGTGAAGAAATTTGGAGTGGACATTTCTCGCAAAACCCATTTCGCCCAACTTGTTGATGAGAGAGGCGCTTGTAAAGAAATTGTCAAATAATAATGAAAACTGCAAATCAGGACAATTAGTCTGCAGCAATTTGGCAAAATTTGTTACCATAGATTCCACAAGTCCAAGATTTTCGTCAGTCGGTTGAGTCGTTCGTCCTTGGTATTCGTCGAAATTGATACAGTAACCTGATGGAGTTGCTAAAACCCATGCTTTGTAGCCGAAACGGATTAGCTTTTCCCTGATAAACTGTTTACACCCGTTTCGTCCAAAATATGGGATCGTGAATTCGTCAATAGACTAACTGGGGTATATTTAACAAAATTTTGGTTCATGTTTTCGATCAAATGGCGTAACTTGACCATTTTATCATTCTGTGCTAAGGTGTTGTTATGGGCTGCTTGAAGAAATCTCGAAATCTCTTCAAATCGATTTCTTCTGATAGAATTATATACCAAAACATTTCTGGTCTCATCTAGTGCTTCTCAAAACATGCGACGCCTGGGAACGGGAACGTAACCACTTACATATAGAACTGCAATAAAAACGAACATCTCGACGTTTCCGATTTCCAATCTACAATTTTTTCTGCCTGCATAAAGTATGCTATATTTTACGAGTAGCTCCAATATTTCCGGATTCAAGAACGACTCCATAAATTCCAGAGGCTCAAATTCGTCGCCTAATGTCAACACAGATAAAAAATCGGTATTTGGTAATTTTGTTTTACTTTCATTCAAGTCGCCTTTGACCCATTGTCGTTTTTTTTGTACCTTTTTCTGCCTTTCTTGAGGCTCTGTTACGTTGCTGTCTTCTACTACTGTCTTCCTCTATATTGGTAAAATGGTAAAGATAATAAGAGAAAGGGGAGCCAACCTCGAAACAATTATAGGGTATAGAAACCTACAACCAATAAAAGTATGCGATCTTCTCTATGCAGACGACATGTTTCTTATGGCAAATTCAAAAAACAAAATGCAAAGGTTGATTAACATATGGACAGTGGAAATAAAAATAGTAAACGCAGAAAAAATAAAGGTAATGATAGTGAACGAGAAACAAACCATGGACTCAGACATGAATCAAATAAAATGAAAGGGAACGAATTTAGAAAAGGTAACCACGTTCGAATACTTGGGTAAAGCGATAACAAACGACGGAAAAATAGATGCGGAAATATATTATGCACCAAACAGAACGATACTAGGACATAAAGAAAGAGAATTAGAATAAAGAAAGAAAATTCATAATACTTTAACAATATCAATAATAACACAAGGTAGCGAAAATTGGATACTAAACAAGACACATACAGCAAGAATAATCGCAATGGAAATGAAACATATTAGGAATATAGCAGTCAAGACTAAATGGGACAGAGTGAGAAGTGAAGAAATAAGAAAAAGGATTGGCCAATAACCAATACTTGCAAAGGTTAAAAAGAATCAAATGACTTGGTTTAGTCGTGTGGTCAGAACGGACTAATCCCGACTGGTAAGCAGAATACTGGAGATGGGAAAGTCGACAAAAAGAAGAAGGAGAAGACCATGAAGGAAGTGGCTGGATGAAATGGAAGAATGTGGAAGAGAAAGAGGAAAATCCATAGAGGAGTTAAAAAAATAGCAAGAAATTGAAGAGAGTGGAAAACATTGATAATTGTTAAACCAGAATCACACTCCGACACCTGATAGGGTAGGGGGAGCGGAGAAGAAGAAGAATTATCTCTGATTTTTATTTGGCTTTATCTGGAAAAAATGAAAGATCTTATTTTTAAATGTTCGACCTTTTCTTAAAGTATATTTTCCTAAAATCTTTTAAAAAATGTTTACTATTGTAAGTATTTTTGATGTCTCCTCGACGCATAAGGTTTTACAAGTCGTTTTGGTGAATTGTTTTGAGAATTGATTTTAGCAATATATTAACATGGAAAATGTTTTATCTTTTTGTGGACATTCTGATGAAAGAAATAAACATTTCTGAAAGCTTAACTAGTCAAAAAATATTTCTTTTGTGCCCTGTATGACCGCATCCCTACTAGATTGATTTTGTTATTTTTGTTCAACAGTCATTATCCTTCGCTTTTCTCTAATACATAATGTACTTCTATTTCATTGATGACAAAAATTAGTTTTTATTATAACTCATAGACTAATCGTATTTTTTATTATTTCCTATGTTTTTTTTTCTCTTTTAGAGAGTGAAAACATAAAACTGACCGATTTTTTCGAGGACGAAGCCGAATTATCAGAATCGGAATGGGGCAGTGCGGACGAAGATGAAAAAGATTTAGATACACTGGAATTCGAACAAGGTGATGCTGAAAAATTCGATGAAAAGCAAATGAGAACTGATCTAGAAAGGATACACATGAGAAGAATGTTAGATGACGATACTCGAGAAGTATACATTTACCATTATTCTCAATAATTATGATTAAAATGATTTTCTTAGGTGAAATTATTGCAAGAAATGCTGTTAGATGACGGAGAATTACACGGTAGCGGCAGAGAGAGGCAATTTAAATGGAAGAACATAGATTCTCAAGACACCGCTGACGATCCGAGGAAAAACAGTGACGACGAAATCGGTTTTGATGAAGACGAAAGCGAAGAACAATGGCGTAGAAAAAGACACGAAAGGGAAATGTTTTTAAAGGAAAAACAATCTCAAGAGTTTAACGATGACGTTGATTTGTTAAGTAAAAGTGAAATATTAAAGTTGGGGCACAAAGTTATACAGAAAAGTTTGAGTAATCCACAAGGGAATACAGTTTTAGAGAAAACTAAAGACGAAAATGAAAATTCTAGTTTGAAAACACATTTTAGTTTACAGGTAAGTTGGTAAGGCGACAATGAATTTTTTTTTTCATTATGTTATTAAATATCAATCAGAATTAATAATTTTATAAGGGAATCTTTGCTAGTGTCCTAATGAGAAGGTCTCTGTTTAGTCATCTTTTGTCTTTTGTTTGCACTTTGGAAATGAGTTTAGGTTCTCCGTTGTATTATTTCTTGTATAGTTTGAAATAGTTAATACCAAACTTGTTTCATACAATGACATAAATGATCCTTTCCTGGTTTTTGGGACAAGTATAATTTCTGATTTTTAAATGATTTTGGAGTTTTATGATTGCATTAAATCTGTAAGTTAGCATTACAAACCCTTTTCCGGCAGTTCTTCCAGCATTTTTGGTGAGCTTATATCAACATTTGGAGCTTTTACACGTTAAGGAAGATCTTTATTTGATTTTCGTTGGGCTAGTTATATTTGCTGCAGACAGGCAACTTTACCCTCAGTTTGGAATCGTGTTTCATCCTACATCACATAATGTACTTTTCATATAATCTGCATTGGGGGTGTGAGTAATAATGTCTGGAGCCAACCGGAACACAAAATTTCAGACTAACGTCAGTTTAGTTGATATGACAATTATAAAGGTTTGAAATAAACAAAAGATACTCTGACAGGATCGAAAACAGGGCTGCAAATTCATTCAGTGTGTAAAAAATAATCATTTTCTGCAATAGAGAAGAGAAAGATGATTTTCTGTTTGGCAACAGGGTAATATCACTGAAATTGACTAATTTCGGGTGGCTCAACAGGCACTTTTGTTGAAGGTTATATAAAGAATAATGAATTTTCTAGAAATATCTATTTTAGCATAAACGAGGATCCTTCCTCAATAGAGGTGATCAAGTTTTACAGAAATTGGCTGAGTATAACAAATTATCTACTACTACAACAACAACCATTGCCCAGAAGGCGAAAAATTCCAAAAATTTCCTTTTTCAAACAGTAGAAGTTCAAGCTACATCTGAAAAATTGTCAATTTTTGTAAGTTTTATTGCATTTCTTAGTAAATAAGGAGTTTTATATTTTTGTTATTATGTTGTAGAGTAAAAAGAGAAAAGGTACTGATGGTACACCTAAGGTTATAAAGAAGTTACGGTTAAGTGATAATCTAAGCCCAGCGGTGAAGAAAAAGAACAAATCAAACGCAAAATCAAAACTTTTCGCCGTTTCATAGACTGAATTTAGAAAATTTTACTATTTATTTTTGTATATTTTATTAAATTAGTTATTTTATAAAAAACATATATTTACAAAGTATTTCTTTTATTCAAGTTGAACATATAAAAGACTAATTTTAGAGAATCCTAAAAAATGTAGGGAAGTATATGTAAAATTGAGAAATTATTTCTTCGATAGTTGCTGGTACCTAGAGTAGAGGCCTTTCTAGACATAAAGGAAATTTCTTCTTGGGAAAATGAAACTGCCAATTAATGACAAATAAAAACCTTTATTTGTCCAAGATAATTCAACCACAAATTTGTAAGTTTTGTTGCTCGACAATTATTAAAATCTCTTTCTTGAACGAGAACTATATTTATATGTATATTTTATCGGGAGAGAATTTCGAGAGGTCAACATCTAATAATTTTGACAAGCGATCTGTCCAACTTTTTTTATATTTCGTTGGAAAAAACAATATAAATAGATTTTTTAACCAATGTATAACCCCCTTAAAATAATTCTACTATAATACCTACTACCACCTACCTACTACGCCAATTTTTTGTAACTCGTTTTTGGAGTTACAAAGCTCCGGTGGCTCTTCGTCTGGTGAGCAGTAGTCGAAGGATCTTGCGAGTCACAAGAATCGACAGGAATAGGGCGCCACTTATTTTTTGGTAGTTTTTCAAAAATAAGAAATTACTTACACCACTCCCTTCTTTCCTAAATTCAACTTAACTTTGTAACCATAATGATATTAATAAAAAAATTAAAAATCAGAACCTCACTATATGGTTTTTTTAATCAAATAAGTTTACAGGCACATGTAATCAACTATTTATGATGAAAAAACAAAAATATGCATTTGTTGCATTAAGTGTAAATAAAAACCATAATAACCCCTAAATACAGCTATATTTAAGTTCACATCTGGTGAACAGTTTATTTAAATTGAGAACTATATATACATAGATATAGCAAATGCCTTGTACCTAAAAAAATAGAGATGACAGGTTACGAAAGATAAGAAAACAAATTAAACCCCTGTTGGAAGATTTAATAATTAACATATGAATTTAAATTACGAAAACTCCAATAGAACACTGTACTATTATTTGAAGGTAGTATCACGTAATAAACTAGTGGTAATGAGAATATGCCGGTACACTCTCCCAGTGGATTTTGATAAGTTGGAATGAACTCACAGACTCCAGGTTGGCGTATCGCTTAAAACGTCGTTTTCTCGGGGACCTCCTCTCTCAAAAAACTTTAGACGGTTTATCAAGGCATAGATGTATGCTACTTCGAAACCCTCGAAATATACCATGTGGTTAAGTCCAAAATGGCGTCATTTGAACATGTGACTTGCTTTTGAAGAAACAGATACCGTGGACAAAAATGGGGTATATATTATAGCATACAGTTCTAACTCCTGTTTATTTGTCAGTTGTTTATGCTATTTTTGGGAATTTTTAAATTTTAAAAGTATTACATGGTTGTATTGAATATTAATGTAATTGAAAGTTTCAACTATCTTGCATTAATAGAACGATAATGTCTGTTACGGCCGTTTTACCTTAACACAGTTTGGAGAAATCTGCCTTCGATTAGCGGACTGCGTCTTCGTAGTAGCCGGTTTTGGGTAAAAATAAATACACTGTAATCTCGTGAACAATCCAGTAATGTTTAATAAGCTTCAACTGACGTTAGAAATATATACAGAGGAAACAATGAATGGGGACAAGCCTTTCAGTATGATCTAAGAATAAAAGAACAATTTTACTTTTTTCTCCTTAGTTTCCAAAACACTGTGATACTAAGAAAAATAACTTATCTTGAATTGTAACTTTATACAAAAAAATTCACTTATGCAGGAAGGACGGAATGTATTAATTTCTGTAAAAACTTAAACATTTAGGTCTTAACTAAAACAAGTTGCGTAGAGAAAAGCCCGACCTATTTAATTTTAAATATAATAATTGTTCGGACGTGTTCTGAACACTATACAGGAAAATGCAAATTGTTGAACGTGTGGTTTCAACAATGTCGATAGAAAGATTTTATATTTAGTTTTAGGTTGCTTCAGTTAATTACTTCCTATTCTGATAACTTTCTAATATATTAATATGTACAAAATTCATAAACAGAGAAATCATTTAAAATAAATAAATCTTAACCTAAAATCACCCTGTGCATCAAAATTGTTTGTGACTGATTGAATTTTGACAGTAAAAATTAATAATTCATACAGTATCCGCCAAAATAAACAGTACCGAAAATAAAAATAAAAATTAATTTTTAATTTCTGTAATGTAAGTGTTCAAAATGTTCACCATTTCGACGCAAACAAGCTTCATATCGATTTTGTAAGTCAATAAACATATTTATAAAAAGTGGTTGATGTAACTGCCGAAAAATATTTTGTATTCTTTCCCGTAGTTCGGCAATATTCGCCGGCGGATTTTCCGAGTGAAATATTTTGTCCTTCATTATGCCCCAAATGTATGCGTCAGGTGCCGTCAGATCAGGTGAATGAGAAGGATATTCCAAGTCTGTTCCCCGAGAAATTATTCTATTATCGAAATGCTGACGGAGTAAGTCTAAGGTGCGCACAGCTGTATGGCTCGTTGCACCATCTTGTTGGAACCATTGTGTGCGAAACTGTAGATTTCGTGCATGGCAAAAGTTATTTAGATCTCTCACAAAAGGTATAATAATTTTCTCTCTATAACGCTCTTGGTTGACAGTAAGTGGATTCTGATTATCATCTTCAACGAAATAAGGACCAATCATTCCATGACCAATCATTCCATGACCAGATACCGCGCACCAAACGGTAACTCGAAAACTGTGGAGTGGTTTCTCTACAATGACATCAGGACGTTCAAATCCAAGGAATCTGGTTGTTTGTCGATTAATATAGCCGCTAAGATGAACGTGACTCTCGTCTGAGAACCATATGTTTTTCAAAAATTCGGGATCTTCGTAAATTAAACTCGACATGCGACCACAGTAAATTTCTCTTGCACGTTTGTCCGCAGCATTTAGTCGTTGTCCAACTTGAATACGGTATGGATAACCACCAATTGATTTGAACATGCGACGTAAAGACGTTTCACTAATGTTGAGTTTACATGCAGTTCTTACAAGACTTCTTCGAGGTGATTGCACAACTTGGTTAAAAACACGTCCTTCATTTTCGTTAGTGCATACTGTTTTTCGACGACCTGAAGAACCTTTACGTTGACACAATACACTACCAGTGCGACGAAATTTTTCAACAACAGCTAACATCACACTTTTACTAGGAGCTGCTTTATTAAATTTTTGTTGATATTTTATTGACACCTGTTTTAAGCTTGGACCATCATTACGACCTTTTCCGTATGAACGAAAATAATGCTCTACCAAAAAAACTTTTTCTTCCGTCGTTAGAACCATTTTTAAATCAAATTTAACTGCAGCGCACTATTAATATATCAACTAATGATAATTAAGTCAAATATGACAAATCCATATTACATAAACAACTCCACAGCACTCTCTGTTTCGGTACTGTTTATTTTGGCGGATACCGTGTTTAGAAGATTGCTTAAAAAAAGCTTCAGGTTGTTGAGATTTGTGAGATTTTGAAGGATGATGACACTTCAGAAATAAACGTCCGAAGAGGGTGGTTTTTGAATCATTCTCAGGGAAGATTGTAATATTGTGTTTGAAATTTGCGATATAAGTGACTAATAAGTTTTGTAAAATATACGTTGTATGTTGGTGAAACTTTTAAATACAAAACTGAACCGAAGAGGTATTTTTGGTAATTGATAATAGTATATTATGCAACGATCATGTAATGAAGGTTATTAATACACGAGCATTAACCGGGATACGAAACGAGCCGAAGGCTCGTTTCTTATGGTTTATGCGAGTGTATTAATAACCATTACATGAGAATTGCATACACTATTTTTTCTACGACCGATAAATAATAAAATGAAAACAAGAATTAATTTCAAACAAGCTCCCATAATTCCCATAAAATAAGGCAACCTGTAAAAATAGCATTATTTAATTGCAATGATTCCACTTTGATAAAGAGAAATATACAAACAATGCAATTAGTTTTTCTTTCAAGAAAATACATTATATTCTAAAAAAAAATTTCAACCCGCCCAGGTTCTGAACCACGATCTGCAACGCACTCATGCGCTACGACCGCAAGCGTTACCAGCTAAGCTACGAAGACTTGTATGAAAAAGTACGCACATTATGCATATACAAATTAAATCATTGTCATAGATTTTTTTTGATTTAGTTGGAACTAAATTTTCACAGACACTTTTAGCTTTATCAGAAGTTTCTGGTGGTGTACAAGATAATTCTTCACTACTCGACATGTTTATAGTTATCTACTTTTGACACGTTGTGAAATGTCAAATAGGTAAGTAGGTATGTAGAAACATAGACCACTTGATTATCCCCAAGTACTTGTTTCTATTGGCCGAAAATTAGTTTCATAATGAAAAGTACGTATTTTCATTGGCCAAAATCTGTATCGAAATGAAAATCCGTGTTAAAATGAACAATATTAATTAATCGGAAGCAGATATTTAATTCGCGTATTATAATACGGGAGTAGAAAAATACATTTATTGAACATTTGGGGTGCAGGTGTATGATTGTAGCACTGTAGTTAGTTTATGGTAAGCAGTTTAAAAGTTACTTCTCCGAGAAGAGGATGAAGACTTCAGAAAGCTTTGGCATATGGTTTTAATTTCTATTTGGAACAATTTGTTATAAACGAGCTTAAAGGAAAGAAGGGATTTTCGCTGAACTCACGACCCGAGACATTAATGAATTTATGGTAACCAAAATTTTATATAAACTATAGTTACGTTGAAATCACTTTAAGTGCATTTCTTTTTGATCAATTTTATTCGTTGTTGTATTGAAGCATGCCAATTGCATTTGATATAAAATATAACCTGTTATATATACTTTCTTAATTACAACAATATTTAATAATGATGTGCAGGACAATTTCTCACAAAAATAAATAAATTTTTAGATCATGTTTTGAGAGTAAAAGTTAACTTGAGAGCAAACATTCGTCTTAAATACAAGTTTAAACTCAAATAACAGCATGAAAGTAGAGAGCATTTACGTATATGGATTAAATTTTAAAAATTAGAATAGGCCAGGCATTTTATGTTTCTACAATTTTCCAAGTATATGTTCTGAGATAATTTCCTATATAAAACGTACTTACGTGTTGTTTGAAACAAAAAACAACAGCTTTAGTTATCAAAATTGATTGAAAGTCAGTATTGGAACCCTTTCCGTTTAAAAAAAGACAATTTTAAATTGTAAAAATACATTTTAATTTTCAAATAGAGGGAAAAATCGGATTGCTGTATCTTGTTTTTTCATGGTTCACACTTTTATTTTGACATTGATTTCCCTGACTTTCCATGATCAGAAATCCACTTTTTCCCTCACTTTCGACGTGTTGAACAACCCCCACCTTTGTCACGAGAGGAAGAGAATAGGTCTTGGACGTAACAATTGTTAATGTTGTTTCTAGGAAAAATGTAAAAGATTGGAGGGTGATGAGCGAGTCATCACTTTCCGACCATAGGATCATCGAATTTAGGATAGAGGGAAATACCACATCCATTCCTCCAATCCGAAATCCTAGAAATACTGATTGGTCTCTTTACAAGACCAATCTGAAGGACAATTTGGAACAAGTCGAAGTGAATGGAGTAAATCACCCGTACTACGACCTGGAACAAAGAGTCGAACAAATCAGTGAGGCAATAATGGAAACTTTTCATTCCAGTTGCCCACTGTCAAAAGCTCGTTCATAAAAGGACGCTCCTTGGTGGAATGAGAACCTGTCAAACGTAAGAAAAGAGGTCCGTCGGCTCTTTAATAGAGCCAAACGTGACTGTAATTGGCAGAGGTACACTGAGAAGCTTACTCAGTACAATAAAGAGATTAGGAAGGCCAAAAGGCTTAATTTACAAGCCTTTTGCGAAAAGATCACTTCCACTCACACATCGGCCAGACTACAAATGGGGGAACTAGCCCCACAATTTCGCTGAAAAAGCCAGACGGAACATACACGGAAGGTGAAGAGGAACGATCGATTCTTCTTCATAGAACTCGTTAAACAAATTGGTACCACACTCCGAGGTTCTTGGGCCGTTACTCGTAAAACAAACTATTACCACAGACTTGTCGATCTAGAATCTACCTACGCATCTCTCTTTTCATTCTCTTCACTTAACTCTCATTAAAAAAACACAATGAGACACTTGGGCGATGTTCAAGGAAACGTCATCCCCCTCCTCATTTAACTCTTACTCTTAAAACCGACACTCTAGCATATTTCTAGAGTACTCACTAATTTACTTTAAAACCAATACTCTAGCATATGTCTAGAGTACTTATTCATTTACTCTTAAACCGAAACTAGCATATTTCTAGACTACTCACTCATTCATTTACTCTTAAACCGACACTAGCATATTTCTAGAGTACTCATTCATTTACTTTAAAACCAAGACTCTAGCATATTTCTAGAGTACTTACTTATTCATTTACTATTAAACCGAGACTCTAGCATATTTCTAGAGTACTCACTCATTTACTTCAAAACCAAGACTCTAGCATATTTCTAGAGTACTCACTCATTTACTTCAAAACCAAGACTCTAGCATATTTCTAGAGTACTCACTCATTTACTTCAAAACCGAGACTCTAGCATATTTCTAGAGTACTCACTCATTTACTTCTAAACCAAGACTAGCATATTTCTAGAGTACTTACCTATTCATTTACTCTTAAACCGAGACTCTAGCATATTTCTAGAGTACTCATTCATTTACTTTTAAAATCAAGACTCTAGCATATTTCTAGAGTACTAACTTATTCATTTACTCTTAAAACCGAGACTAGCATATTTCTAGAGTACTCACTTATTCATTTACTTTTAAAACCGAGACTCTAGCATATTTCTAGAGTACTCACTCATTTACTTTTAAAATCAAGACTCTAGCATATTCCTAGAGTACTTATTCATTTACTCTTAAAACCGAGACTACCATATTTTTAGAGTACTCACTTATTCATTTACTCTTAAAACAGAGACTAGCATATTTTTAGAGTACTCACTCATTTTCTCTTACTAATCTTGATATTAGAGCCCTTACATCAACATTAGAATCAATATACACTTATATCTCTTATTCACTTCCTTATACACATATTTACACTTATTTACTTTTATTTTACACTTATGTATCAGAGCCGTATACACTCTCAGTTTACATAAATCCATTCACTAACATCATTATTTATTCACCTCTATTCCATTCTTCCCGCGCCCCCAATATGTACGAATTCAAGACTTGAGCTTAAATTCTTCCTGTAAATCATACATTAATTACATTTATATTCCACCCCTGTATAATAATTATTACACATTTCTATACATACACAAATAATTCCTGCCTATAAATCGTTCATAATATCTATTTAATACTTCAAAATCCACAAACATCAATTTTAACCCTATCTTCGCATACAAAAAAAGTTATCTTAAAAACCTTCCTTTCTCTATAAAAAAAACACTTTCATGACAAAAAATGACCCTCGAACCCGTATAACTTAACCATCGTTTCTAACGGTTAGTGTTTAAAATCATGCAATCCATTGGCCAATTTCCCACATGATCTCCCCTGCTTACACCCACTCCGAGAGCCAAATAAATACGGACACAACCCAACAGTCTGAGACTTACAATCTAGTCATCGTACAAAGATGTAGTTGATGATCATCTCCAACCGGCGAATTGACCGGCATAATTTAAATATCAATAAGTATTCAGTTGAATCAAATAATGTAGTAATATTATACAACATAGTGAACAATTCTTAATTGTTACGCAAACAAACAACACTTATAATTAAACCTCAATAAACATCAGTGACAAGTGCAAACTCATTTAATTTATCATACCATATAAACTCAAACTCAATAAGCAACTCTTATCACATCAAAGTGGCTGGTCCTTCGAGAAATATATATGTAGGGTGCCAGGGAAAAAGAGTATAAGTCATGATTTGCTCAAAATAAGATAAGTCGAGCAACTGAATTCTTAAAGTGTTGCCCACCTTTTTGTAAAAAGAGTATAAGTCATACAAAAAAAATACGCATTATCTTTCCAATAAACAAACAGTATAACTAGATTGTTGAGATCATTATAGTATATGTCAAGCTATACTGTTTTAACCAACGATCGAAATAGTATAAGTTAACATATTCTATTTTGATCGTAAAAACTGCTTGACTTATACTCTTAGAGCATAACCTCAAAAATATTCAGTGCCGAAATGTACACATGTTAAATTTTAGTTTTACCATAGAACGTTCAGTTTAATAAAACAAAAGTGTAAAAGTGTATTATTAGTTACAATGGCCAGTAACAACTATAATAATAATGAGCCTTCTTGAAAATAAGGGTAAGTAGTAGTTTTGTTTACTTTCTAGATTTCTTCTATCTGATTTTAATCGCTGAATAATTTCATTAGACCAGAATAGTAAAGTAGTCTCACTAACAGACTTTTTAACCTGAAGCGCGAAGCTGCGAAATCTATAAAGGGAATCGGGTTGACTGATATACCGGAATTTTAAAAACACTTTTAAAGGGGGTTATATTCGTAACCCACATACGACGTTGTAGTTTTGAGTGGAAAAACACACGCCTCTATTTTTTGATATTATAATGATTTGACGCAGAATGGTGAATGATTATTTCATTGGGTGAAAAAATCACCACGTTGTTTTTACCTTAATGGCGTGTATGTAATATTATTTTCATGAATTTTTGTATTATCTATCTAACAGCGGAATGAAGATAGTCAACAAGTAGATATATGCACAAATCTTTGTCAACCATCAAATTCTATGCAGTATACTTTGCTTCAATACTAGGAGTTCCAGGTAATAACTACTTGTTTCTTGTTTTTCTTAGCTACTATTATTATTCTATTCAGAATCGTGCAAGAATAAAAAATATGGGCACACTGTTTGATTTTCGCGTAGAGCATGCCATAACGTTGTTGATCATCTGAAGTCACAATAAAGACTTGATATCATTTTTGAGAAAACTGTTTTTAAAAATATCATTTAATGCGCGCCCTTTTGAATGTAAGCTTTCAACAATTTTTTTTAGGCCCATCCAAGCCAACTGATGTACTATCAGAATGTAGTGACGACAGCGTGCCTGACAAAAATTATAGTCCAGATGCATCCGAATCAAGTGACTATAATGACATTAAAGAAACCCAGAAATAAAAAACCATGCGCAGCTGCTCAAAATGATGTTGCGATGGAAAATTCAAGAAGAAATGCTGCGGAGAAGGGCGCTTACTCGAGAAAGAAGAGAAGCGAAAGGAAAGAAAAAAGTAGCACCGGAAAAAGTTACATAACGGCTAAAAATAAAGTAGTGCAAGAGAGTGTCGAAGCCTTTAACGTCATGCCGAATGAAATGTAGCCAAAAGTTGGAAGTGACATTTGAAGAGGAGAGAACTATTAGAGAAAAAATATTTCAAGAGTATTGGGCACTTGGTGTCAGAAACAAAAGAGTGAGTTTTATTGCTGGATTGGTGGATACTAAGGAGCCCGCTTCTTCGAGAAAAAGAACATTGGATCCTGATAAAGAAAAATTCCGAACGAAGACACATATCTTGCACTTTGTTATTAATGGTGAAAGGGTACGTGTGTGTCGTGCCTGTCTCATGAAAACGCTTGGAGAAACACAAATGTTGGTTACATTGTCTCTCTGCAATAAGAATAGCACATTATTTGGAATGATCTATGACGATAACAGGGATATATCAGTTTCCGCTAACAAACATTCCAATGAAACTATACAACAAGTTAAAGACCATATATAATCATTTCCTCTATACCAATCACACTATACACGAAGGGAGAGTAGCAGAAGCTACCTACCTCCTCATTTAAGTCTGAGTTTGATGTACAATCTTTATTGTGATCAAATTAATAGCACCCTAAGAAAGCCAGTATCCAGGCAAATATACCAAAAAGAATTTCACAAAATAAACTTAAGCTTCAAAGAATCGATACTTGTAATAAATGTGACTTGCTCAGAATGAAAATCAGAGTAGCAGGGGATGAAGAAGTAAAGTGAAGAGGAGTTAGCTATCCACCATATAGAAGCTGATAACGCCTACGAAGAGAAAATATAAGGAACTGGCAGCAAATGATCAAACTCGGCGTTGTTTTATGTTTGATTTGCAGCAATATGCTTACCAACCCCAATGTTGAATACGTCAGTTGCCTTTTACAAAAGGCAACTTTGGACCTTCAACCTCACCTTACATGAAACTAGTACTCAAATTTTAGATGTTACATGTGGCATGAAGGTGAGGGTGGCCGGGGAGGATATCAAATAGCTACATGCATTTTTAAAGAACTCACTTCGCTTCCTTCACATGTATCGAAAGTAACCTTATATCCTGATACCTGTGGAGGGCAAAACAAAAACTCTCATGCTGCCACCATGTTTTTAGTGACCATGCAACAAAATACACACTTGGTAATTGTGGATCATAAGTTCCTTATTAGTGGACACACTCACCTAGAGTGTGATGTGGACCATGGACTCATTGGAAAGCAAAAGAAGAAGTTGCAAGTGCCTATCTCCCACCCTTATGATTGGTACCAGCTAATTCGTTGCGGCAGGAAATCAATTCAACTGGCATTCCGTAAAGTGGTTTCGTTATACACGGGAATCTGGAAAAATACTTTACAAAACTACTTTGGACAACGATGAGCATTTTCACACCTTATGCCTTAATCGTCAAGGACAACTAGATGCACGTTTACACCCAGAACGCCTAAAAGATATTTTAGATCTTCTTTCTCTTATTTCACCAACATTTCACGATTTTTATAGAAACTTTAAAAGCAGTGACATGCCTGATACTTACCCTGAGTTTTTTTCTTATTATTCTCGAGCGATTTTATGTTCCTCATATATTTGAGGATTTTGATTTGTTTAGTTTAAATATTATAAGTTACATTTTTCATTTGGTCAAATTAGGATAAGTCATGTTTTCCGTTCTATGATAACGATACGATACGATACGATTTTATTGACCAGTTTTAAATACAAAAGCATTTGTGTAGTCCTAATACTAAATTACTAAGTAGTTATCAAAATTCCTAAATGAGATAATAGAATAGAAATAAAGTTAAACCAATATTTTCATAAAAATTAGATTTCTGAAGTAACATATATGTAAGAATGAATTAGTAAGACTAATAATTGAACGACATGTAGTCCCGAACTGCGTAAAAACAATTTTGTAGTAAAAATTGTTTTGAAAATCTATAGAACTGATTCTGGCTCATATTTTTCACATTCTTATCAGCATGCAAATCTAGAAACTTATTATACAATCTAACATCTAGTTTGTTGTATTGTGTTTGATGCAGCCTAGAAAAAGGCACACTGAGTCGCTCTGCACCTCTGGTGGTATAACAGTGAACACTAGAATGAGTTGCCATATGTAGTACACCCCTATGAATACACAGAAGTGTCTCAAACATGTACATGCAAGGCAATGGCAGGATCCCATATTCCGCGAAAAGTCCACTGCAATGTACTCGACTTTTTGCATTATGAATAATGCGCAAAGCAGTCTTCTGAAGAGTAAAGACTCTTTGTACTCTGCTAGAGTTACCCCATAGAGAGATACCATAAGCCAGATGACTGTGGATCAACGCAAAGTAAATCGTACGCATAACAAGATTACTACCAATAGATGAGCGTAATTGTCTCATTGCAAAAATCTGTGATGAAATCTTTGAGCATAGTGAGTCTATGTGGTCCCCCCAATTGATACCAGGATCTAATGTCATACCCAACAATTTCACAGATTCCCCTTTGGTACCTCGTTTTACAGAGCTAAATGTTATTTTTTTAGTTTTCCCATCGTTTAATTTCAAATTGTTTGAATCAAACCAAGATTTAGCTAACTTTAGATTCTCGATGCTGACATTTTCCTCTCCTTTCGTTAAGAATGTAGCATCGTCTGCAAATAAAACCGATCGACACTCAAGAGACGCCGGTAGATCGTTTATGTATAGTAAAAATAATAATGGTCCTAACACTGAACCCTGCGGGACTCCATCGTTTACCGACATCCGACTAGATTCACAGCCATTGTAGCTTACGTATTGCTGACGAACGTTGAGTTAATCTTACCTAATTAACTATTTTGTTGATGCAGTAACAACGTTAACTATTGGTTTCCTTAAAATCGCATATAAATCAATTTGATTTCTGAAAAATCAACTTTTTTGACTTACACTCTTTTTCCCTGGCACCCTAGATATATATAAATATTCTCACCGCATTTCACACTCTTACTAAACGCAAAGTAAGACACTGCGAAACAATAATGTTAGATTGTCAAAAAGAATTTTGTCATTGACATTTCCGTGGGGAAAAGTGCCATAGCGTATAAACAGTGACCAATGTTTGGCAGGCCAACGTCTGTCGTGTTCATTTAGTATAACAATAAAAATAATTATTCTTGTTTATTCGATAACCCGTACTGGTGAATTATATCTGTTAATAAAAACATCTATAAGTTCAATGCTAGAAATATATTAGCTAGCAAAGTTTGATTTGGAAATTAAGAGAAGAGAAACTCGCGTACCAAAAACCACCATTTGACTTTTGCATGTTAAGCGTCAGTTATGTGTCAAAATTATCCAAAAAAGCGCCACTTTAGCTTATATGACATGAACTAAACCTATTTTTAGCTTTCCCTCAGCTTTTTAGATTCAACTTTTATAATTTATGTATGGCGGCATTATTAAATTTTGCTCAAGTTTATCTACGATTTTGAAATAACCTTTTGTAACTCATTTATATTTATGGCCATAAAACACCTGCAGGTTTTGATTAATTTGCGCTAATACCAGAATCAACATATACTTTTTATTTTCCTCGTATTTTCGGGAATTTCCGTAACTACGGCGGAAATGGTTGATGTTTTATACTTTTATCTTGTTCATTATCTTTAGTTAGAAACTATACAATGAATAAACAATTCAGTAAAAATGAGCACCATAAATATAATTATTATTGTTTTGATTTTATTTTTTGTAAAGAGTAAAGTGTGTGCAAGTCGAGAATGTATTAGAAAGGTGTATACAATTAAAGCTGTTTTGCCTAGACATTCAAAAATATATTCTGTTTGCTACTACGATGATTCGGAATGCAAACGTAGAAATATAAATAATAGTGTCGAACCAAATATTGCAATGAATGCTTATTATAAGGAAACACTTAAAAAATACTTTACTTCTAGAATTTGGGAGCATATTCCTGCTGACAAAAAATATTATATTATACGCAACACTGGAAAGCTATATTTTGTAAAGGATCTTATACAACTACCAAGTGGAATATATTGTATATATTCCCAATTGAAATGTTTCGATACAATAATGGACACTTTTTATTTCTGGTTCTATGAAAAAAACCATGATAATAATTTAGTTTCTATATACAAAGGTGAAGTAGAAGAGTGCACTATAAGATTATATCCCTTGATCAAATTTATCAAATTTCTAGTAAAGGAGAACGCATATGTAATAAAATTGATGGAAAAAGAAGTTTTTAATAAGGTAATTATGTGGAAAACGGATCTTGATGATATTTTCGTTTCGCAAGATGATTATTATTCCGAAAATTATATAAGTGAATTATTTTCCAGTTATTTGAAACCTATAATAGATTTTGAAGACCGTTATTGGGAGCAGAGACGTAGATTTGAAACAATCACAAACTTTTTATTGTTTTTGGTGATTTTCGTTACAGTGAAATTTCTAGGGGGTGTTATTGTTCGGTATTATATATTGAGACGTGTATATTTTTCAAATCGAATCGAATGTTTGTCGCAGCAGTCGACGAATCGCTTATTATATTTTAAACGTTCAAAATCACAGCAAAATGTTATACCTGAGCGAGCTAACAGTGAAATATATGAAACTATTGATGATCGTGAACCGTAAATTGTTGGTAGGTTCAACAATTGAATTAATTAAATATTAGTTTATTCATATAATACCAACGGTTATACAGTGTGTTGATAAAAATCATTGTAATATTTTTATATACCCATTCAAGGGTATTTACTGTATTTTCATCATGATCACATTCACTTATGCATATAGATGAACTTTAATCACATCTCCATTTTTTAGAATAAACATTTTTGTCAAATCAAATTTTTATCATTTTTCTAAAGAAAAAACCAATTACTTTCCTGGCTATACCAAACGTCAAATATTGAAAGCCCACATATCTCTGTACTAACATGTCTTGTCTCATAAGGCAGTCGATTATAGGTCTTACACATAAAAATATTCTTATTGTCAATTGTTACCCAAAGGTACCGAAAACTGTTGACTTTCTCGAATTTATATGTCTGGCTAAAAGTAACCTCCTTCATCCCATCGATTGCATCGTGCTTCCTCTCCATATATTTTGTTCTTGTTTGTGTTTATTATAAAGCCATTTGTCTTCGTTACACTTCCAAATTTAGTATTACTTCCAGCCCCAGGGCAAGGACAATTAATGGGCCCTTCCATTATATAATAAATTTATAAATGTAAATTAAAAATTTTACGTATTTTAAATAAAAACTGAAAACGTGTGACCTAAAGATGCGTTCTATTCAAATAAATCTAAATCCTAAATAAAAAACTGACCAACATTGTTATCTTTTTGTTTATTAAAACTTAATGTTTTTTTTCTTTGACAATTTCTTTATAATTAACAGTCCTTTTTTTAGCCTTTTTATTGGCAAATTCGTTTATTACAGTGGTTAAGTTCATTTCATAATCAATTTTTGATTTTATTGAAAGTAAAGCTAAGCTATTTAATCTACTTTGACCCATTTGCGATCTCAAGTAGTCTTTAATTAGTTTTAATTTATCAAATGACCTTTCAAGACTTGCCACTGTCACAGGTAATATCAAAAACAATAAAAACACCGTAAATATTCGAATAAAATCACTTTCGAGGATTCCGTATAATAATGCATATTTTTTACTTTTCCGTCCAACCTATCTAATATGCGAGAAAAGTATTGGTTTATCACAAAAGAAGTTAAAACTTTGAAAAAAAAATTTTGAATTATTTTTACGTTTTTCATCAAGAACAACACGAGGAAACGGTTTTTAGAGAAAAAAAATCCTGTGTGTAGGTATGTCGTCGTCGTTGCCGTCGGCCACTTTTCGTTACATGTCTTGTTAGCACGATACAGCCTCCCAAGTGCAACAAGTCACCAATTTTATGATTGAATATTGTTCAGGAGACCTCACAGATGAACCCTATTGATTTTCAGCTCACCAGAGCCAGTATAACAGGTGCTATAGTACTTTAAGTACGACATATTTTTTAATTTTTAGAGAAATTTCAGTTGTTAGCACGATACAGCCTCCGGAGTATATACAAGTGACCAATTTTATGATTGGATATTATTCAGGGCGTCCCAAAGATAAACCCTATTGATATTCAGCTCACTAAAGCCAGTACAACCACTGCTATGGCACTTGAAGTACCAAATTTTTGTCATTTTTGGAGAATTTTCAGTTTGTTAGCACGATACAGCCTCCAGAGTGTATACAATTGACCAATTTTATGATTGAATATTATTCAGGGCGTCTTATAGATGAACCTTATTGATTGTGAGGTATCAATCAAATAAAAGTTAGTCTAAAGGACATATAGATTCTGTATACTAACGTATACGTACATCTACATATAGGTACGTTTCAGGCATCGGCATTTCTAAATATTGAAAAATATATTTTTTCTACGACTATTATAGAATTTCTACATTTCGACGTAGTTTTTGATTATGGAATAGCTTCATTCTAACCCTAGGGCAAGAATATCCATTCTCGCCCTTGGTATGGTTTGAATACTCTTGGCGCCCTTTAAATGTGACGGTTCATATGACAGAAAGAGAACATAGACGTGTTCTGTTTTCTACATCAGCTGCACTCCGCAGAGTAGAAGCAGAGCAGAAATATCAAAATGCATAAAAAATCCTCTAAAGTGAAAATAAAATTACTATAGTCGTTGAGTATCAATTGTTAGAGCCAGAAGTGCAGCGTAAGTGTATTTTGTGGCAATTTTTATTGTCAAAGCTATTTAATTACATATTTTTTTAAATTATAAAATGGATTGATATTTGAAAGTAAATAAATTTATATAATTTTATTTATATCATAGTTATTGGCTTCATTCCTTTTTAGTGTTTGATACTGACAGCAGTGATTATTTCACCGCAACTACTCCAGAAACTAAGGAGTTAGAAATGCAATATATGTTGTTTTGTTTTTTATTCGATATTCGTAGAAAAATATAATCTAAAACACGGGTGGAATTCCAAATTCTACACTCGTAGATTCGTTTTTCTCGCCTACGGCTCGAGAAACAAATCTTTCTACTTGTGTAGAATTTTGTCTATTCCACCCTTGATATAGAATTTACTATTCCTACAATATTGATTATTTCTTTCCCGACAAATAAATGTAAATTCTAATTCTCTCTCTTATTTCATCTTTATAATTTCCCTCGCTGTGAGCTTTCTACCTGAACATTTGCTTATATAACATTGGTTGCCTATTCGCGAAAATATATTTCTGAGTACTAAACTTTAGCCTTAACTCATATTGGTTAAAATACCTTCACGTCTATTAATAAAACCGTACTATGGTGGAGTCCTTTTTGTGAAAACGGAATTCGACAACCCACTTCGCCCCTAAACTACTATCGAAAATATAAAACTCCTGAAACACTTTACAAATACATCCATGCCAAATACATCGTTAAAAAAGTAAAAAATATTCTTGGCAAAAATATATATCATCCTTGACTGACAATTCCAATCCATCCCAATCTTGGAAAAATACGTCAAATTAAAGGCCATACCACTAATTTAAAAATCATTAATTTTATCTCTAAGATCTCTGAAATCTTCAACAGTCAAGTCATTGCAAACACACTCGCCCAACATTTTGAAGAAAAGTTTAAAAATAATAAAACAAATAATCTACCCTTCTTTGAATTTACCTTCCCACAACAACTCTTTCATAACAGCATATGACATATATAATATCAACTCTCCCTGAATTAAATTCCGCCCTGGTCTCCTGCAAAAATTCTACTGCTGGACCCAACGATCTTATTTACATATTTTTAAAACATCTTTCTAATTATGGTCTTTCCAAACTTTTAGACATTTACAACCTCATTTGGACATCTCAAGAGTTTCCTACTGAATGGCACAATTCCATAGTCAACCCCATTCTTAAACCTGAACGGACACCATTTCTCCCTAAATTTTACATGCCAATCTCCCTTACATGTACCATGTCTAAATTTATGGCTCACGTGGCTTTTTGAAGAGTATAATATTATCCCTAAGGAGCAATCTGGTTTCAGACGATAACGATCCACTAATGACAATCTCCTTCTTTTAAAAACTCACATTGCCAATGCCATTAATAATAAACAGGAAACATTAGCTACCATTATTTATATAGAAGTTGCATACTTCGCCAAACCATTCTTGATAAACTATCACAAATTAATCTTACTGACAATATCTATCTATTCATATATTATTTTCTGTCTTCTAGAACCTTGAAAGTACTTGCAAATGGGTATCTTTCTGCCGCACATATTCAGTTGGATGGCGTCCCCCAATGCTCAGTATTAAGCTCATCTTTATTTATCCTTGCCATCAACAACATATGCTCTAATTTCCCCCCTTCTGTAAAATACTCCGTGTATGCAGACGATCTTATAATCTACTGTCATGGTGAATTTACTTCCACCACCTGCCAGATGTTACAATCTGCAGTTAATTTAACAGAAAAGGAAGTGATTTCCCTAGGCATCTATCTGTCACCAACAAAATAAAAAAACTATCAAATGCTGTAGAACATTTTCCACGCCGGCCCCGGAAATTATGATTAATAATACTCCAATACCTGTTGTAAATCACTGTAGAATTCTTGGATTGATATTTGACTCCCGACTAACGTGGAAGAATCATCTACAGGAGACCAAACGGACTCATTATAATTGATATGCTGATGAAAACTCTCTCCTGGAAATGTATAGATCCCTCTATATGCTCGATTACGGTAGCTACACATTTGCCAATAAATCAGATCTGAAGTCCCTCGACCTAATACATAATGTCGCCATCCGGCTCTGCTTAGTAGCTTTTTATTTTTTATTCAAGTCCCACAGAAAGCTTATATAGCGAAGTAAACGAACCTCCTCTCTGGCTCCGACGACAATACCCTCATCTTTCCTAGACAGCCATGATCTCCTCAAATCTAGTTTATAAACTAAATACATATACATCCTTGATTGCAAATACCTTTCCACCCTAACCAGTCGTCCGTTCAATTCCTTTACTCATTTCTTCAGCTAGTAACATTTATTGACTTTACACAAACTACTTCTCGCCCTCTCTTTCAAACCGCTCTCTGGACTAAAACCCTTTCCTATTTCAATACATCCCTTTGTAAATTAAAAGAAGATGATAACATCGTACTTTTAAATCTCATCCTCTGAACCCATCGAATCCTTTCAGATTCCCTGTAGTAGTGTCCACACTGGTGAACTTTGTGCTAACCTCCACGACTTCAAACATATTTTTACGCCTTATAAACATGCCATCTACGCAAAAGAACATCCAAATCTGTAAAGATCTCAAATCTCAAATAAAAAAAACCTGGTCAGAAACTTATGGCAAGAACAATGGGACAAAAATAATTCAAAACTGCACACTATCTAACCTAGCATAGAACCATTCAACATGCACGGACTCTCCAGGTATGGAATAGTTATAATACGAAGATTGAGGATCGGCCACACCTGTTTTACTCACGGTGACCTGATGTCCGCTTCTCCTCAACCGAAATTCCAACAATGCAATACCCAACGTCACGTTAAACATACACTTGAGGAATGTCCACTCTTTACTACCCAAAGAAGTGTAGGTACCTATTTGGATTAAAATCCACCATGAGGGAAATGCTGAATTGTATGTATCAAATAAACCGAGTTATTAGTTTCCTTAAAGATGTACAACTAATAGATAAAATATAAATTTAATGGTAACTTCCAAGTTATCTACTTACATATTGTAATGTTTTTCTTATTTATTTAAACGTTTTTATATGAAGTGTTAGATGAATTCATACACACGCTATATATACTCACTTAATTTGTTTACTCACTAAACTGTTCAGTAATTTATATTATATACACAGTATATGCACTTAAACTAATTTATATAAACACTTCACTACTGTTTATTTTCTTAGACTATTTACTTGTTCACTTGTTTACCTCACGAGATCACTTTATAAACTAAACTACTGGTAGGTATGGCCTCTCTTATATATTAAGTGCCCCTTTTTCTAGATCTTTCTAGATAGCGGCTCACACATAAACAATCACCTCCCTGGGATTATCTAGATAAGAATAGACACAACCCACTATGCAAATAAATATTATAGTTATGTTAATTCAACATCACATTGTGATAATGTTCTTCCTTATTTGCTCTTGTTTTCATCACATGCACATCTATACAACCGCTTATGCCCAGCTTGTGGCTGTTAACTTTTGTGATGTTTCAACTTAACTTTTCAGCGATGTTGAAGCACTGTCTTTTTACATTACTGTGGTGTTACTAGAACTTCCTCAAAAGGATGTCTTTATAATGAACTAAAAACAACGTTTCTGTTACATTCTGAAATGCCTTTTAACATCTTGTCGATGTTAATGCAATGTCTAAAAAATAACATCTTATCAATGATCTAAATGCGACATTTCAAAAACAATACAGTGTATTCTCGTAGATGTTGTATGGACATTACATAAACCTCTAAATAATATACCTCAAACATTCTGGATGACATCCTATAGATGTTTCTGTGCCTAATCAGCAAATACAGGGTGAACAACTAAGAACGCCGGCTGTCGGCCATATTTCAAAAAATAGTCATAGTACAACTTTAAAAAATACCTTCAGGAAAATGACCCTGAAAAATCGCTGGAAAATATTTTGCAGTCTCTAAAATATCCGCTAGGGGTGGAACGAATAGTCGAAAACATAATACTCCAAAAAACATAAATATCTCGTATGGGGTGGAATGAACACTTAAAAACATAATACTGTGATTATCTCCAAAAAAGACATACTAAACGTATCCTATAAATACAATGTTTGATATATTGTTGAGATTATGAAAAAATGTAGTTAGGGACTTTTTGTCTTTATTCTTCAAGTAAGGGGTGGGGGAAGGTTCAACCCAAACAACAAATGTCGTAACACTTTTTTTTATCGACATCCATGTTTTTGGTTTCATTTGAAAGAGTTTATCCTTTTTAATAAGAAATGCTTAACAAAAATAACAAAATTGGACAATTTTGTCAACGCTTTGTGAAAAAGTCCACAATTTTCCCATTTTTCTCGGAAATTTCAAATGTATTGAGTCATTTTTTCAATTCTGATGAAAAGGGGCTATTCCAAGATATAAGATTTACAATATCAAATATAAAAATTAAAAAAATGCTCCAATTTACATTTGAAATTTCCGAGTGGATACAAAATTATCTAATTTTGTTATCAATCTTATTAAACAGAAGCACTTTTAAGTCCAGCTAAAATCATTAATATCTGTTAAAAAACGAAAAAGTTATATATTTGTTCATAAGTTTGAACCTTCCCTACCCATTATTTGAAGAATAATGGCAAAAAATCTCCTTAATTAAATTTATTCATAATCTCATCAAGATTTCAAAAATTGTATTTTTATTACACCTTTAGTATGTTTTTTGGAGTATTATGTTTTCGACTATTCGTTCCACCCCTAGCGGATATTTTAGAGACTGCAAAATATTTTCCAGTAATTTTTCAAGATCCCTTACCTAAAGGTAATTTTTTTGAAAGTTGTACCATGATTCTTTTCTGAGATATGGCCTACAGTCGTTCTTAGTTGTTCATCCTGTACATTTGAAATAAAATAGCAAAAAAGCAATAAAGGATTTAAAACGTTTATTCACTATTAATAAACAGTACAGTAAATTTGAAAAAAACAGGTATAAAATTAGAAAAAAAATATCTTGTCCAGCGATCCAACCTGAAAAAATAATTGTGTAAGCATATTACATAACAAGTCTGGAAAGTGGAAACTATTGAACACATTCAGTGAAAGCAAGAAATAAAAAGGGTATATTAATCCGTAGTTACCATAACGTACCGTACTTTGAAACTGGATTAATAAAGTTTAACGGATACACACACATTACAGCTAATTTACAGAAAAAATTTATGAATAATTTTTTAATTATATTAAAACTAATAAAAATTTTACACCATGAAGATTTAATGAAACATTACGTTACATCAACAGAAATCCAATCTGATTTAAGAAAATTCTATCGTTTACTTACGGTTACTTTTTCTCTCGCAAGAGTCGCTGTTTCGAGTACCTCAACCATTCCATAACGTACACTTCAAAATCCCTATCTGTGAAACATTTAAAGGTGTTCTGAACAACAGCTAATAAAACAATTACTTTAGATCAAATTGTGCCCATGGAGACCTTTGATCGATCATCATAAATTACATCAAACTTGATTTTCAGCCAATTGACTGGGACCAATTTTCCATAAGATACATGCGGGGATCTTCAAAGGAATAATAACATATTCTATTTCGAGAAGTGACTTTTCATTATTTACCTTCTATTCCATGCCTCACTCCATTTGGCAGGTAAATTCAGGTGTGCTATGAAAATTCATACTTCTTTTCTGTATAAAATAATATACTATTCTCATCTTGTTATTTTCATCCTGGAACAAATTGTATATTAACATCGCGGAATTGTAACTTAATGAAAACTAAGCATTATTAATACACTGTATACAAAAAAAAACTACTTATGAAGAAGAGATATGAACACATTATCAAGTTTATAATTAATTGTATCCAATTGAGTATCCAATAGCTGTGTTTCTACAATAATAAATAATTGAATGCTGTTTGTTGACTGGAGCATTCAGTATCATAAGTTACATATTCTTCAACTAGATTAATATAGGTACCATTGTAAGGGACATCTACAGATTATTTATTGTATTCAGTGAATTTTCAAATGGAAATGAGCTTTTTAACAGAAATTTCTGTTTTTAAAGTCTTAAACAGCCTCTAATTGTTCACAAGAATGGTTATTAATAATGTTAAAATTTTCTAAACCTGCAAAACTATATTGATGACTAAGACTACTACTAAAAAAACTAGAACTAGAGATACTTGATTCAATATTTTTTGTACTGTTTATTACAATGTTTGTATCAGACTATCTGAAATAGTTACTCCCCTTTCATTACATAATTACCAACTATTTGTTTAGTCGATGATATTGATTTATCGAAACAATTGTCAATTTTTTAGAATTTTCAATAACTTGTATTATATTGTGGAATTAACTAGAGACCTTGAGTTTCATTTAAAAACACTAATATGAGCATATTCCACGAAGTAAGGGTCGAGACAGTCAATTTCATTAACTATTTGTTTTTTATTTTATTTGTGTAAGTAGCTTCTGAAACATCTTGAACATTGAAAATATTTTCTTCTAGATTTAAATATCTGCCAACATATGAGCATGTTCTATTATTAATAATAATATGTACCCTATTGCAATATCAAGTTTTTTGTAGGGTATGATGCATATCTAGGATTTGAAATATTGTGAATCGTTTTCAAAATATTCTTACTAGGTAACTAAAATATTTTAAAAATTGAAAAACCCCTTATTTTGGAAACAACTCTATTATATAATGTTAGTGTACTCTATTATATAATGTTAGTGTACAATTGCGCCACCTGGAATTTCAATGTATAATAGCCGATTAAAGTATTGAATGAGTTTTAAGTTTTAATAATCATGATTTTGGAATAGGTACTTACCGATAACAATTGTTGTTCGTCCATTATAACAAGAATTATAAGTAAGTATAGAAACTGTAGCTTAGTAGGAACTAACGAAAACGAAGACCACTTTATTCAAGTACTACTTGCAAAATATGTGCTTACTGCAAATGCAATATAACACATAACTGAAAACCATCCGCCATTTCATGCTTGTAATTTTCGTTTCCACAGATAACTACCACAGCATATTCATTAGGCTGTGTAACTACTGTATGTTTCGTTCATCAGTTCCTCTTTTGTTTACTTCTTTTTTATGTTACTGTACTGTTTGATATGAGATATTACTGAGAGTATTATGAACTAACGTCGTACAGACGTAATAAGTACGATGTTAATGAAAATTATTTCGAAAGATGTAAAAGTAACTGCAACATGTGATCATCTTAGAAACATGTTAATTTGTAATATTATAGTAACGTTCTGTATGCGACATTAGTGAGAAGTATACAAATTAACATCGTATGAATGTTTCCTATAGGAAGTTACTAAAAAGAAGTTCATAGGA
Source organism: Galeruca laticollis (assembly GCA_963921935.1). Classification (NCBI taxonomy): domain Eukaryota; kingdom Metazoa; phylum Arthropoda; class Insecta; order Coleoptera; family Chrysomelidae; genus Galeruca; species Galeruca laticollis. Next base: position 80,320,672 of record OY998176.1, read on the forward strand.
TGCGTATGTAACTGCGAATTCAAGTATTACTGAGTACATCAAAAATATGTTTTATTTACATGGCATGGATGTTAATAGAGTTGGTAATAAAATTAAGACATCTAGGAGATATCTTATTAACGTTTTAAATAAACATCACGAAAAGTCTCTAAAAAGAACATCACAAAAAAGACTTGTTATGTTTCTTGTTTAGTGGGAAAAAATAATCGTAAACAGTTCAAAGAAATCCCGGCGCATGCGCCAAAATTTCAACTTTCATATATGGCTTAGACAGAATCGGATTCAGGGACTACACCCCAGTGTGATATTTCGTAGCAATATTATTCAAGGTAATTTCATTTCATCACCTCATATAATGTAACCTATTATTATTAATTATCTATTGTATCAATAACTGTAACTCGTGCTAATGGCCATAGTTGTCCCATACATGTTAAGTTGAATAGAAAAAAAATTATTATTTGATTCTTGGTTTGGATATTTTATCTACTAAATATTCATAAAACTTTAAATTATAAAAAAATTACAAGTTTTATCAAGTCAAGAAAAGAATATTATGTTGGTGAAATATTGTTTTTCAATTATATAATTTTTGTCAATCATTGTCGAATGGCTAATAACTGCATAGTTTATCCCTCTGATACCGTATTCTGAACAATAAAAAACAAAAAGCCGAATTTAATAATAATCACGACAACCTTTTGCAACTCCGTTCCAATTATCCCCGTATTTTAATTAAATTTACAATTCAGACAAAAAAGATGTCCTTTAGATTTACGAAGCTTCTACAAAATTTCGTCGTTTGTTTACTAAAACCGAATCAAAGACAACTAAACGTACAAAACAAACATATTGATAGACATGTGTGTTATTAAAACCTGGTGTGTTCTAACCACCGGGCAAACAAAAGACAATCTCCGGTTGTCGGCGGTCGGTCGACATCATTGCTGCCCCATATCGCGTTCTATACTTCACGTTTTCATTTTAGTTAGGAGGTCGACAAAACGATGGTAATTTTTCATTTGGAATAACAGTGCAGGGCGAACTTTTTCAGGAAAAACAGTTTCATCATTTATTATGAATATGGCGACTTAAAAAAATGATATTTTTCTATTTAGGCACCAATTTCCTCGCAACAACAACTCAATGTTATTTGCAGGTGGGACAGAACATATAAACATTATAATGTTAGATATAGTATAGTATGCCGTAATTTATTTCATATAATCCAACACATTTGTTAATTAGGATCTTAGCACATCCTTCAAACTGGTATTTAGAATAATAATTTTCTTTTCTTGCCAACTTAATAATCAAGGTAATTTTTTGTGGGTATGTGGCAATGAAATACCAAGATGTACTCTTTTTAATATATATTCCAAGATTTCGAATATTATATATTCATCATCAAGGAAATAATTAATTGAGAATAGTGGTTAAATTGTAATAGATCATTTTATAAATTTTCCAAATTATTTGGAAGATGTATGTGGAGCCAACAAAAGAATAAAAACACGGGAATTCAAAACTGTTTTTATTCCGATAGAATTACATGTAATTTGATCTAGGACTTATAAAACTTTCAGATAAGTTTTTATATAGTTATAGTGAAAAAGGTTATAAGAAAACTTGAGGACATGTGTGTGTAATTTATAATGATGAAAGAAACTACAGTGAAGGTTTTTGTAATTTAGAAACCTTTAGCAATTTTATTAAATCCATGGATAATTTTGACCATACTTGTATATTGGAATTGTAAATTTGATTAATTTCACACAATCAAGTCGTCCATGTTCCAAAGTTAATATAAGGCCTTGCAGAATTTGACAAGAAGAGTCGATTATTAGCAGTTGTAGAGAAAGGTGCTAGAGCTCTGTATAATTTTTATAATGAAAAGTATGCTGTGACCTGTCTTAAGAAGAAACTAGTAAAAAGAGAAGCCAAGCTAGAAAACTCCAAGTAGAGAGAATAAAAATTAAAAAGTGATAAAAGACAACGCAAAATATAGAAAAAACAGATGATAGAGAGAGTCTACCAATTACAATCAAAACAACACTTACCTTGAAGGTCTGGATTGAACTGTGAGTCATATTTTTTCAATAATTACTAACAACAAACAGTGTGATTTCCATTGGAACTTTTTCTTTAAAAACCATTTAATCAAAACATAAGATTGAATCTTTTCTTTGCTAAAAAGAATTAAAATAGATTAAGTTAATGATAAAAAAGACTTTAATAATTGTAATAATATAGTTAATATCAGAAGTACAACAGAAGTAGCTTGGCGGGCGAAGGACGTGTGCGCAGTAGCAAAATCCGCTGTACGTACGTTTTAAATCATTTTTCTCGCAACTCTTGTCTGTTCACTTCGAAAGTACAATCCGAGACATACATTTTAATGGTTTTTGATATTTTATTATGTTACGTGTTATATTTTTATTTTAATTATAGCTTATTGGTTTGTGACCTTCGACCGCCAAGCTACTTCTGTTGCACTATACCTGTTTTACGTTCTCAATTTTGTTTGTTAATTAGATTGTAAAATGCGGAAAGTCATCATTCACTATTAAGATTATGAATCTTTTCTGGGCTACGAAGGACCAATCGCACATTAGCGATAATAAATAACTATAGGTTTATAAATGTGAGGTTGTTTAAATAAATTAAACTAGTATATCACTTTCACTTGTATATATTAGCGGGAATTACATGTTGTTCAATTTGCTGAACATTTAAGAAGTTCACTGATTTTAATCTATATGTTGTATCACATGATCTGATATAAATAAATGAGAGTTAATGAATGTTAAAATGTTATACCGGCAGAAAACGCCGGTAGAATATTATAATAAGAGTATCATTATGTACGAAGGTTGACTGGGAAATAAAGTAAAATAGGGTCTTAATCCTATTTATAGTGGGTGGTAACAAGGAGAGTCATGTGAGGATGTAGCCAATGGGGGATAAGGATTTAAAATATAACCGTCATACAACTGTTGAAAATATTAGCCGAGGCACGCATTTTTTGTGAATAAAAGAAATTGTTGTTTGTTGAGATACTGTCTTTTCTAAGCAGTTTTTATAACGCGGTAAGAAATTGAACGCTTTGATGTACGCAGTGAGTGGAGATGTAACATAAGATGAGGCAATGGTTATCTGTGTTTTTTGTTGTGAAAGGGACTTTGGAATGAAATTTTGTGTAGTTAAAGAAATATTATATAAATGAAGGGGATTATATTTTTATTTAAGATGTATGTGGAATATAAGAATTTTGATATACAGGGTAAATACAAAGTAAGAATTTACAGTAGGAATTTGAGTGGTCATTCAAATTCGTACAATACCTATATGCCAATATGAGCTCATATAACCATTTATATAATCTGATGCAATTTTAAATATTCATTAAATCCAAAATTGAATAAAATCATTTCAAAATAAAATGTTAACCCCATCAAGTAATTTTCCCCATGTCAAGCATCGAATATAATTTCAGTGTGTCGATAAAGACATTTTTCTACTTCGGTTAATAAAACGACTCTTTAAAACGCGAAAATTCACATCTCGTTTATCTTTTGTTTTTTAAACGTCACATCAAGTGTATCTTTTGTATGTTAAATTTCATGTTCCGTGATTATTTTGTTTTCTGTGTCATTTGATTTGTCAGCCGTCAGCCATCGTCCGTCATGTTATGAATATAATTAAATTATAATACAATTTTTTCATTTCTGCGGGCGAAGAAAAAGTATAGTAAGCACCTCGTGTTAAAAACGTTTTTAGTCACTCGTTTCACAAGGCACTCGTTCCGCTTCGCTCCCCTCGTGCCTGGTAAATTTTGTGAAGTAAACTTTTTGACACTTGGTACTTAATATACTATATCGATTTATTCTTTGCGAATTCAATTTATATGTTAATTTGAGTGTTCTTTAAATGAAATAAATTTGTTTTATTGATTTAATTTATTTGTGTGTCCATAATATACAAATTTCAGGTATTATTAGATTTCTTGTGGTTCCTGATATTTCAACTTGCAGAAGGTAGGTCACCCTATTTACAAAGACCCCACAGAGTATCGTGTGTTGTCTAAACATAAAAATCTCATCATAATAAATTGTAATATATTTTTCTTCTTTCTTTTCTTGTGCGCGTTTGTTGGTTTGTCAAAGACCTACCTTAACACGTTTAAAGCGAACATAAAACAAAGAGCATAAAGGACGAACCAATCGTTAGGCGACAGAAGAAAGGTACGGAGTCACCTAATGAAAAGCGCGTCGCAGTATTTACAAAATTTGTTTTTAATACTGCAATTATGTATTTATTACTGTATACTATATGTTTTTGATTATATTTCAAGTTGAACTTCGTTGACTGGCGTAGACATTCAACTAGATTATTAATCATAATTTGACAAAATTAATGTCGAAATTAATAATTTATTATGTACAAATTTACAAGAATTGTACAAAGTTATGAATGTTGAACTTTGGTGGTTTCAGATCGGAAGGCACTTTATGTTTCGATTTGATGAATACTCAGTTGTCTCGTATAGAAACTAAGTAAAGATGTGTTAGTATCTCTGACTGTTTGACTTTGAGTGAAATTACTTCGATATGTAACGACGACTCGATTGAGTGTTGAACTGTGTTATGAACTAACTTGAGTATTGAACTGATTTCGTTGTGAAATAACTTGAGTATTGAACTGATTTCGTTATTGAGTGTGGACGCCTTCAATAGATATTTCAATTTCTATTGAATATTCCAATAGCAAGACCGTCCTATTGTAACCTTTTTACTCAGAAAGGTTATTCAAATGTTTATTACAGGCTTTCCGACCATCTACCATAAAAATTCACGCACAAAGTGACAATAAGTTACAATTTTAGTTTTGCTTTAGGGTTTTTACAACACAATAGATAATAGTGTGAAACGTGACATTTTCCTAATTTTTTAACTATAGGATTTCAAACACAATGCGGCAATATGTCTCTCATGACCTTCAGAATGTGTTATTTCAATGCTCCAACAAAACTATTCACAATTATTATTGCGAAACGTGATATTTTAAAAGTATTTAACAAAAGCTGCGAATAAAGTGTAACTACCCTTTGAATTTACAACAATACAAATGATCTATCAATTCTTTAACACATTTTTACAGCGCTAACAACTGAAATGAATTTACGCCTTAAATATATACAACGACGAAAAGAAGTAACATACAAATATCTTACATATTTTTAAAAGCATCGTAAACAATATAATTTCAAGATTTTCTAATCTTGAACACTATACATATAATCTTATTTATCCTTTAATTGTTGTTTTCTGTTTGTTTTGGCCCTACATGGCTTTTCGTTTTTGTGTTCTCATACGCCATGACTTAAGACTTTATTGTGTAATTAATTGATTGAGAAGATCGATATCAAGCAATTTTCGTACAACTAAACGAGAACTTTTTAGTTAGTTACTAAAGGAAACCTTAAAATAATTTTAAGTTGCACCGACAATGCGCCAGATTTCTTCCTTTTCAGGCTGTAACTTCGTGTGACATCGTTAGAAATTGTCTTTTTAACGACTGTGGTTTCCTTTGATCTCCAAGGGCGGTCATCTAAGAGAAATGTGTACGTAAATTGGATGTAGACTTCTAAAATATATATTCGCCGTCGTTTTAGTTTTATTATTTCCCAAAACAACAAATCATTTTTTCTCTTTCTTACGTGAGAGCTCAAACTGGATTTCGAATACAAATAAAGTATCGAAAGTATCATTTCTGGTTATTAATGGCTAATCAATTTCACATTAGCTGGAAAGTATCATTCTAGACCTATAAACACACGTCTTATATTCAGGCTTCTAGTGTCTGTCCATTTTAAGCTACAGCGGACAAACCCTAAGTGCTAGAGCTTGGGTATAAAAGGATTCGGAATCAGCATAGTCTGAAATATCTTCAATGGAAAGATAGCTTCCTTTGTTTTTACATGGCTATTCATTAAATTGAAATTTCTGTTTAGAAGTCTACGTATAGGTACGCCACATCGTGGTGCTTCCCTGCTTGTTTTTTTCTTTTATTGATTGTATACATATACGAGTTCCGTCAAAAAGGACAGGACAGGACATTATATTTTTTTGGAAAGCATAATATATGGTGAAACGAGTGGCACATCGACAAAATTCTCATAATATGTTTTTTCAGTTATACCAACATACATTTTTTTGACAATCTTAACTGCTTCACTAGATTTCTCGGGTATTGTTTGTTCAGAACACCTTGTATTCTATACTTTACGGAGCTATGAATCATTTGAAATACAATGTGACATTTCTAATAGAAAAATTGTTTATTTGCTAAATTAAGCTTATCGATTTTCATTCGAAATGTCACATATCCTTAATATTTCAAACGTGATTTTTCTGTCACACGATTCCAGTTATAATTGATAACGTTATTTACGTTATTTCTAGTTTCATGTTATAATTTTTTCAGTTGATCGACATTTACAGTTTGTCCAATGATTACATCGACATTCCAACTGAAAAGTTCACAGAAATTTAAGGTACTTATATGTAGTTATTTGCTGTTATACACTTAATTTGTCTCTAATCTCGTATTCTCTTCCACATTTGCTCTTTCTTTCTCTCTTTCCCTTCACTTTAAATCTGTCTTCCCCTTTTTTTGCTACTCTCCTTTTTCTCTCTCCCACGTCTCTTTTCCTCTCTCTTTTTCCTTTCATTCACTTTTCCTCTTCCTTATCTCTAATTCTTTTACTCTTTATATTTATCTATTTCTTCTTCCTCAATAGCGTTTCAGCTCTGCTGGACGAGTGATTTGTAGGTTCTCCACCATTTCGTCTTTCCATCATTTCATAATTCTCTTCATCTTTAACTCTGAATTTTGCTTCTTTGGCGGCATCAATCACTTTCTCGACATTTCATTACCTTCCGCCGTGCCAGTGTCCTTCCTCAGAATTTTCCTATCAAACAAACTTAATTTACTTTTTCTTTCTATACGCTAATTTTAGATGCCAACTAAATTTTTTGAAGCCTGTAATAGAGCAAAAATAATTCATGCTTTCCACTTTTTCCCCTGAGATTGACATTTAGAAAATGACATCCTGCACTTCCTATACATATTTCTGTGCTATCGTGTTTTTTTTGTTGCCACATAAATTAGTATTTTCATATTTTGTGTGTGTGAGGTTGTGATATTGACTGCGGATCCTAATGGTTCCATTAGCCTAACCAAATTTTCATATTTTTAGTTCAAGTTCAATTTCCTGGTATATTTATTTAGTTATATTTGTATGTAATCACTGTCTTATAAGACATGACATCAACGACTATGTCTATCAGTGACTTTGATTTCTAAAGACCAAGATGTAAAACATTATATGTGTTTGATTCACATATTCAATCAATTTAATAAACAAAATGTGTTTCATTACTTACATATAATATAATATATAAATAGTGATTGTGGATTTTCCTGCCGAATACAATTAATATCCGATAGGGATAGGGATGACGGTAATCCGCCGTTTACAGAGAAAAACCTTTTCTGTCGACTTCTACTTGCCAATTAATGGAAATCCTTTACCGAACATCCTGCTGAGAATCGTCACGGGACAGGGAAAACCCACTTTGACTGATTGTGTTATATTGTAAGAATTCCTAACGTTAATTGTCTCCTACCTGTTTTTTCATCTTGTCATCTTACAAATAATGAAACATTTTTCCTTGACTGTTTATTAAATTTGATATTAATGAATTATTTTGTTAAAAAAAGCATGTATCAATAGACGTCATTAATACATTCTTTTTCATTAAGTAACTATTTTTGTGATTTTGACGTTTTGACATCTAGCTATACTCATAAAAATAAAGAATCACAGACTAACATTAATTAACAATTTTAATACATAATTATTTTTGGTTATGTATAGTAATATTCTTGATATTACAATTGTTCAGATTCAAGAACGTCAGGATTTATATTCAGGCTTAAATCATTTTGGATATATTCCAAGTTGTTTGAAGTTATTTTGATGTCAGTTGGGGGTTTGGAAGAAGAGGCTGTCTCGTTTGTGCAAAATACAAGTGTTTACTTTGTTTTGGATTGAATCCTCAATGTATGCCTCCGCAACACTGGTTGATTTCCAGCCCCCCAAGTCTCTTTATTGCTGCAAAATATATCCCTGAATTGAACAATATTGAAGCAGAAGATCTGCGGAAGCAATGTTCTGTATATAGTTATGGATAATTCAGCTTTAGAAATGGAGCAATTGTACATAGTATTTTAGCAAATGTGGCACAGGGTTTATAATGCATTTAGTGTTACGATAGTGTACGAGGAATCGTATGTTTTTGTATGCTGTGGTCTCAGTGTTTTTATACCGGGTGTCCCACTGTAAAGTAACACATTTTGATGGCTTATTACTCGAGAATGGAAAAAGATATCGACGTGCAGTTTTCGCTAAATTTCTTATATTTCCTTCAAATTTTTATTGAGATAGTTGCCAAATGTATATTTTTACCCGAAAGCGCCGAAAAAAAATTACCATTTTTGAAACGAAATTACCGGTTTATATTAAATACAACACTCTATATTTTATATATATATATATATATATATATATATATATATATATATATATATATAACGGATTTTTTTTACAGCTGTTGCCGTTTCCCCGTCCCCAATTTCCATTTTTTCCTATCAAAAACCTCGTCTTTCTCTAAGTTCCTCGTGGTCATCGCTTGATCAATGTCATCTCGCCAGCTCCTTCTTGGCTGACCCCTCCTTCTTTTTTCTGGTGGTATCCATTCCAGAACCTTCCTAGGCCATCTGTCAGAGTTCATCCGTTTAACGTGCCCGAACCAAGTAAGCTGTCTTTTCTCTATGTCTTCATGTATATTTCTATCCATTTGCATTTGCATCCGGATGTTGTCATTCCTGACTCTTTCAAGCTTTTGTCCGCAACTCCTTCTTAAGAAATCGATTTCGGTTGCCATGAGTTTATTTTTGTTGACCTTGGTAACATCCCATATTTCCGAACCGTAAAGGGTTACACTTTGGACTGGACTATTATATACATGCTTCTTTGTGGCTATTGTAATTTTTCTATTCCAGAGAAGAGAGTTTAGCGTTCTTGTTATTGCTCTACCTTTATTGATTCTTTCTTGGATTTCGTTTTCACTATTCCCTTTTTTATTGAATATTATTCCAAGGTACTTACTATGTTTAACTCCTTTTATTGTGTCGGTGTCCAGGATTAGATCGTTTATCTCTTCATTGCCTACTATGAGGTATTCGCATTTCGCGAATTTCATCTGAAGGCCTGCCATCTCGTACTCTTCTTCTAGTTTTCTGACAATGTAATTGAGATCATCTTCGTCTTCAGCTATTACTATCTGGTCATCTGCGAAGAACAACGTAAATAATGTGTCATCTCCTATATTTAGGCCCATGGTTTTACATTTTTTTACACATTTCACAAGAGCTCTAACTAGATAGATTTTAAAAAGTGTAGGAGATAAACAACAGCCTTGTCTTAATCCTTTTGTCGTAATGAAAGACGTGGTTATCTTATTTCCTATTTTAATTTTTGTGGAGTTATTCTGATAATAGTTCTGTGTGGCCCGAATCAAAATTTTATTGATCTCCAAGTTTTCCATCTCCTTCCATAGTCTTGAGACGGGTACGCTGTCATATGCTTTTTCTAGATCTATAAGAGCCACATGGGTCTCTCGGTTTCGTTGCACTCTCTTCTCTAAGGTTATTTTTAGAGTGAAAGCATTATCCACAGTCGATCGTCCTGCTCGAAAACCTGCTTGCTCTTCAGGCTGTTTCTCCATGATCTCCTCTTCGATTAGGTTTCTTAGTATTCTTGAGTATACTCTGTCTATGGTTGGTATTACAGCGATTCCTCTATAATTCCTGGGATCGTTTTTTAAACCTTTTTTATGAATAGGAGATGTATAAGACTCTCTCCATTCTTTAGGTATGGTATCTCCATTTAGACGTCTTTCAAAGAGGCTTCGAAACATTTCTAATAGTTTTGATGGACCGTATTTGATCAACTCAGGATATATTCCACCGGAGCCAGGGGATGTTTTTAGTTTCGTTCGTTTTATTGCTTCCCTTACGTGCTCAATAGTTAACTGGATGTTTACATCTAAAACAGTGGGTTCTTCTTCATCCAGAAATTCTTTTCTTGTTTCGGTAAGTAACTCTCGAAAGTGCTGTAGCCATTGTATGTTGTTTAGCACGGTGTTTGTCTTATTTGTTGTTCTTATTGATTTGATCGTTTTCCAGGCTTCCGAGCTTCTTGTGCCTCCTATTTGACTGTCGATGTGTTCACACTTGTTTTCCCATGCGCTGTTTTTTTTTCTTATTACCTCCTGTTTCACTTCCCTGTTCATTCTCCTGTACTGTGCTCTAGTTTCGTCGTCTTGGTTTTGTAGGAATTTTTGATACATTTCTTTCTTCTGTTTGATTTATTCTTCAATCTCTCTGTTCCACCAATATGTCTTTTTTGTCTTTTGGACCTCTCGTCCGAGAGCTTCATCTGCAGCTTCCTTAATGCATGATTTTATATGTTCATACTCTTCCTCGGTGGTTCTTTCTGCTTCAGTTAGGTTTTGTTCCAGTCTCCAGGAGTATAGTATGCGAGTACTCTCATTTTCTAAGCCGTCAAAGTTGTGTCGGGGGTAATCGATTTTGGATCTATTATTCTGTGTCTTCCCGAAGTGTTCCTGCAAATGGTATGTAGATTTTGGCCATAACCAAGCAGTGGTCGGATCCACAGTCTGCTCCTCTACTCACTCACTTTCACATCCTGTAACCTTAAGGTACTCTGCTGTTTTATTATTAGGTAATCTATGATTGATTTCAATCCTCTCGTGTGTTGATACCACGTGTATTTGTGGATATCTTTGTTCGCAAAAAAACCATTTATTATCTTTAGGTGATATTGTTGGCATACGTTTATTAGTCGTTGACCGTTATCGTTAACCACGTCTTCACCGTGCATTCCCACTATTCGACTGTTTTTCTGCTTCCCCACTCTAGCATTGAGATCTTCTCCAATTATTAATTCGTGTGTGTTTGGGATTTGGTCTAAAATTGTGTTCAGGTTTTCTTCAAAGTCGTTTTTGGCTTGTATTGTGGCATCGTCGCCTAGGGCATATATTCCTAGAATCGTTATAATTTTTCCCTTTAAATGTATCGTCATTTTTATAAAACGTTCATTGATGGGTTCCCAGGATTTGATCTGTTTCTGGTACTTTTTATGTATGAAAATGGATACACCAGCTTTAGCTCGTTGGTCTTTTCCTACACCTGAGAAGAAGTGTATATAGTCCTTAATATTTTCACTCCCACTTCCTTTTTTCTTTGTTTCTGAAAGAATGGCAATATCAATTTTTCTTCCCACGAGTTCTAGTATTATTTCCTGTAATTTGTTCCGAATTCCTTGTATGTTCCATACTCCAAAATGCATTATCCTATTCCGTCGCTGTTTTCGTATTCCGTCATTTCCGTCCATTGTGCGAGGCACTCCATGTTTGGGGTTTTTAGCAGTACGTTTGTTTTACGAGTGTAGAGTTGCTAGCCCTACGACTTAACCCCCATCCTTGGAGGACCGGGCAACTCTCTTAGTCTGGCTCTTCACCTTCGACCTGTCCGGCTTGGGTGACCCTGCTGGTAGCTACGCTACCGCCGGCATAGCTCTCAGGTTCATTAGAGCACCCAAGCTCCCCCACCCGGCATTTCTGCCTTCGTCAAGGTGGAGATGCTTCCAAAAATGTATACATTATCGGCATATACTCCAGTTTTTAGGGAATATTTAATTTTTTATGAAACCATGTCAATAACTTCCAAACGTAAATTATCACATTTTAACAGCCTGGAAACGTTATAACTCGAAAATGAGACAAGGGATTAATGAGCGGCTTTCACTCCTTTTTTTCATGAAGTAACAGTTACCGGAAACACTTACACCGACATGTTGGAGGAGTTTTTGTATCCCAAATTACAACAAGATGAAATTATAAACACTGAATACTTTCAACAAGACGGCGCGGCGCGCCTCCACATTACTCCTTAGTTGCTCGAAATTCATTATCAGATCATTTTGGCAACAGATGGATAGGTCGAGCTGGTCCCATCGAGTGGACCTCATATTCTCCGGACTTAACCATACCAGACTTCTTCATATGGGGTTATGTAAAGGAGAGATGATATAACCCAATCCCTACAAACCTTCAGGAGTTAGGAATTAACATAGTTAATGTTTTTAATAACATAACACCAGGAATGCTGCAAAATGCGTTCAGTAATTTTTGGATGAGATTAGGATTATGTAGAGATGCAGATGGAGGTCACATACAACAACTTATTTATTAAATATAATTTTTTTTGGTTTGATGTGTTTTATGAAGTTATGTTTGGTTCTTTGTTTTTATATGTAAATAAAAATGTTTGTTTTAAATGTTTTCTTTCTTTCTAGTTTTCCCGATTCTGTGAATTGTTGTACCCAAGTTAATATCGATTTCGTGTATAGGCCTATTTATGTCAAAAATGGCTCTGAATCTTATCCTGGCCACTTTTATTAATTGACAAAAGTAAATTTGTTACGAAAGTTTTAGACGACTTTTGAGACTTGCAAACGGTGTCATAAAAAAATTATGCATTTCTAAGAATTTCAGTGGAAGCCGCTCATTAATCCCTTGTCTCATTTTCGAGTTATAACGTTTCCAAGCTGTTAAAATGTGATAATTTACGTTTGGAAGTTATTGACATGGTTTCTTAAAAAATTAAATCTTTCCCTAAAAACTTGAGTATATGTCGATAATGTATACATTTTTGGAAATGGGAAGAAGGGGATTTTCAGATAGTATTAAAAAATATAGGGTGCTGTATTTAAAATAAATGAAGGACATCAAATGATGCTGGTGGCTGTGTACACGTATAGGGTAACGAAGAAAAAATATATATTTGTATCACGTGTAAAATTTAATTTATTTTTGCATAGCCCGCTTTCAGCTCTCTAGACATAGAGCCATCATCAGTGCTTAATCTAAAAATACATATTCAAATCACAACCAATAGTGTTAAATTACTAAATAAAATTCAAGTTGAGAAAATTAACAATAGTAATATATGAATTTAATTTAAAGGTAATACAAAAAGGTTTTAATATAAGAAATTTATTGATAAAAAATGATTTTAATTGCATTGAAGTTACTATTATTTAAATTCAGTATATGTGTCATAATGAGGTTTTTTGAAACTAAAAAAGAGAAATGAAACCAGATGTTAAACTTATTAGGTAGGTATAAAAAGTTTTATATTATTAATTGATTTTTAACGAAAAACGGAAAACTATATATGAAATTTAATTGCATACAAAATTATTTTTAATATTATTTATGATTATTAAAACTGAAAATATCGAATTGCTAGTTAAGTGAAAGTTTGATTAAGTTTTTTTATGAACGTTTTTTTTTAATTTAAAGATCAAAAGGTCGATAAAAAATAAGTACTGTCAGATTCTATATAATAAAATTTCCTGGCTTCATCGCCTCCATTAATAATTAAACAGGTTAATAAATTTTTTTACATTATACAAACGTGGACATCACATTTAAAAATTTTTAAAATCGAATTTTACTTCCAAAACATTATTTTCTTGAACACCTGTCATGTTAGAACCTCTACAGGTGGTTGTGTCGGTTTGACTGACAAATATGAGAACTTCAACTGTCAATTGGGTTTGTTCGATTGTTTGTGAATACTCTGTTCAATTTGAGAGATCGAATGCAAAAATGATTATTTATTTAAATTCAGAAAAGTAATTTTAAAGAACAATGAAATCAATTATGTGTAATATTCTATTTAATTTTGTTCGATTGTTTGTGAATACTCTGTTCAATATGAGAGATTGAATGCAAAAATGATTATTTATTTAAATTAAATAGAATATTACACATAATTGATTTCATTGTTGTTTAAAATTACTTTTCTGAATTTAAATAAATAATCATTTTTGCATTCGATCTCTCAAATTGAACAGAGTATTCACAAACAATCGAACAAAATTAAATAGAATATTACACATAAATGATTTCATTTTTGTTTAAAATTACTATTCTGAATTTAAATAAATAATCATTTTTGCATTCGATTTCTCAAATTGAACAGAGTATTCACAATCGAACAAAATTAAATAGAATATTACACATAATTGATTTCATTGTTGTTTAAAATTACTTTCCGGAGTTTAAATAAATAATCATTTTTGCATTCGATCTCTCAAATTGAACAGAGTATTCACAAACAATCGAACAAACCCAATTGACAGTTGAAGTTCTCATATTTGTCAGTCAAACCGACACAACCACCTGTAGAGGTTCTAACATGACAGGTGTTTAAGAAAATAATGTTTTGGAAGTAAAATTCGATTTTAAAATTTTTTAAATGTGATGTCCAAGTTTGTATAATGTAAAAAAATTTATTAACCTGTTTAATTATTAATGGAGGCGATGAAGCCAGGAAATTTTATTATATAGAATCTGACAGTACGTATTTTTTATCGACCTTTTGATCTTTAAATTAAAAAAAAACGTTCATAACAAAACTTAGTCAAACTTTCACTTAACTAGCAATTCGATATTTTCAGTTTTAATAATCATAAATAATATTAAAAATAATTTTGTATGCAATTAAATTTCATATATAGTTTTCCTATCTTCGTTAAAAATCAATTAATAATATAAAACTTTTTATACCTACCTAATAAGTTTAACATCTGGTTTCATCTCTCTTTTTTAGTTTCAAAAAACCTCATTATGACACATATACTAAATTTAAATAATAATAACTTCAGTGTAATTAGAATCATTTTTATTATTAAATTTCTAATATTGAAACCTTTTTGTATTACCTTTAAATTAAATTCATATATTACTATTGTTAACTTTCTCAACTTGAATTTTATTTAGTAATTTAACACTATTGGTTGTGATTTGAATATGTATTTTTAGATTAAGCACTGATGATGGCTCTATGTCTAGAGAGCTGAAAGCGCGCTATGCAAAAATAAATTAAATTTTACACGTGATACAAATATATATTTTTTCTTCGTATTTAAAATAAACCGGTAATTTCGTTTCAAAAATGGTAATTTTTTTTCCGGCGCTTTAGGGAAAAATATACATTTGGCAACTATGTCAATAAAAATTTGGAGGAAATATAAGAAGTTTAGCAAAAACTGCACGCCGATATATTTTTCTATTCTCGAGTAATAAACCGTCAAAATGTGTTACTTTATAGTGGGATATTGTCTGATTAATTTTTAGGAATGTATTTTGATCATTATCCACAACCGTAAAAATTATTTTCTCTAATTTGGTTTTGTTTTTGATCCTGGAATAGTGATTGGAACTTTTGATTTCAGGCCTTCAACATTACCGGTTTGCAACTCCAGAAGTTCGTTCTTCCTTAACGCTCCAGCTATTTCAAAAATTAGTACGATCTATAGAGTGGTTTGCTTTACAACTTTAATTTTAAACATTTTACTTACCTTAGTCATTAAGAACAAATTATTAGGAGCGTCAAGAATGAGTTTTTGCACGTATTCTCTTTCTAAAACTCTACATTTTTCGGGGACGGGTCCTTCAGTTTATCTTTAAATATACATAACCAATTTGTTAAATTTTCCATTGTCAATATTTTGGCCAGAGGCTCTCTAACATGCCTCTTTGAGCAATGTTTAAAAAGTATACCAAGAAGGCAGGCTCCGTGTAATTGGTTATATGCTTTTTAGTATACCAGATATCAAATTCATTATAGGTTTGTTCGTAAAGATCTCTAATTTTAGTTACACAGTTAGTAACAAACTCGAACATGCATTGTTTGCACTTGCCAACACTGCTGAAAGTGATTCAGCAGGGTTTTCTAGCTCCATAACTGCACATTTACGAATTTACAATTACTTTTTCACAATGACAACTTTTTGTGACAATTCACATTTCATATTTTTCAATGGTTACTGGATTTTTTTATAAAACGAGATTTTTACGTGAAATTGAAAATCTATGGAGTTGACGTTATTGACTCCTGATAGTATTTGTGGAAAAGTGAGAGGAATGTGTTGAAAAATTTAAAGATGGCTTACCTCTAGGACAAAAAAAGGATGAAGGTATTTTATAAGGACTCATCTTTATCGATACAATAAAAACGATGAAATTGGTTTTAATTTCGAATTAATTTCTAATTTTGTCACAATTAACGAGTTTACGATCAAATAAAGAATATTGGAATCAACTCCAATATTAGCTATTGCATATCCCAATACATCACACCTGTCAATTAATAGAGATGAGCAAATTGCCTTTTCAGCGCCTTATGACATATCTTTTTTTTCGTGTACAGTAGTTATACCTAATTACGACGTACCAAGTAGCTATTGCACAGCTATGGAAGAATACTTTGGAAACCTGGGTAATCTCTGCAAAATATTTACAGACGAGTCCAAATCTTCTCTAGTTTGTGGGATGTGCTGTATACATATCTAACGAGGAAACGACACTACAATATAAATTAAACTGTCATTGCTCAATCTTCACTGCAGAGCTATTGGCCATATATTATGCATTATATTGGGCTTTATACAGTAATCTCCGACAGCGCCGGATTTAGACTTCGGCGGCCCATAGACAGAGCATGTGGTGGAGGCCCTCAAATCGTTTGTGGTTAACTGTTGAAAGTTTCTATTAAGGTCAATGTAAAGAAGAAAACAACTAAATAAGTTGGCTAACACAAAATCCATCCAAAATTATACTAGAAAATAACTAAAGTAATTTTAGTTTACCTACAAGCTAAATTATTTTTCGTCTGATTTTCACATCAATAAACGTATCGATAATATCGTCGAAATCTGTTTCCCTTAAAAAATCACTCTCTAAACTAAGGAGAGTTAAAACATTAAATCTGTTCTCGGTCATGGAACTTCGGAGTTTATTTTTTATAAGCTGCAGTATTAAGAAGGACCTTTCAGCCGTAGAATTTGTCACCATTAGTGTGACATAAATTCTCAGAATTACCTCAACTTTGGGAAAACACTCTTCAACATTGTTTTTACACAACAATTCACACATCCATCTCTCATAGCTAATCTTCTCTCTTCTGTTCAAATTCTTTATACTGATCTATAAATAGTTTGAAATGTATGAATTCGTTGCCAAGAGAATCATCTACGTCATCGCAGTAGGGTTTCACCAAGTTTTGGCTGGCAGACAAAATTTCTTGATCAGAAATAGCAGTTAAATTTTTCAAGAATCCAAATCGTGCATTTAGAAGTGAATACGCGTCCATTCTCTTCTGAAGAGCGGTCGTGAGCTGGTCGACAACTGGGATGTAGCTTTGAGTCCTAAATTTGTCCGAGGGTGATAACTGAACTTCCGAAGCTTGCGGGCAGTATAAAGTGGACAACCGGACGTTTCTTTTTCTCCTTTTTTCTTCTTCGTAGTTTCGGCAATCAACTAGTTCGAAAACTTTTATTTCATATTCATTAAAACTCTCATTTATGTTCAATGGTTGCTTTTAATGAACTAAGCAGTGCTGCAGCAGTATTCAAATCCCACCTAGGATTTTGTAGGCTTTCGCTGACTTTGTTTCTATGTCCCAAAATATCATCTCAAAAAACTGTATATATGGCTGTTCCTAACTTTGCCATCCTATTATGCAAACCGACAACTCTTGCTCTTGATTTAGCTGTGTCTTCTTCGTCGTCAATAATTTCTTCGAGGGCATTTATAAAACCTTTATAGCCCCGCAAGAGTGCTTTAGTGGCTTCAATTCGACATGACCAGCGAGTTGTTGATGTTCTTTTCGGCACAAGAATAGGTTGGTCAGTTTTCGCTTCTTTTAAACAGCGACTAACTGTGTTGCACCTGTTAGTTGAAGCCATAAAATATACATACAGCTCTTCTAAAAAATCAATGAAACTTATTGCTCTCACACAACAACTGGCCGCCGATTGTATGACAAGAATAAGCGAATGGCCAACGCACGGCACCCAAGCTGCTAGGCTATTTTCTTCTTGTATTAATGCTTGTAGGCCATTATATCTGTCACTCATTGCAGAAGCATTGTCGTACGACTATCCACGAATGTTCTTCAGGTCCAACTCGTTTTGGTCTAGAAAATTAATCAAGCCCTCATACATATCCTTCGCCTTATGACCCTGGTTAGGCATAAAAATAAGAAAACGCTTAACAGGAGCATGCCCTTCGATAAACCGAACCACTAACGTCAATTGGTAAACATGGCCTTCGTCAGGAGTCGAGTCCAGAGAAACTGAAGAATATTTTGCAGTTTTCAACCGATCAATAATTTTTTTAAACGGCTTTTCCTAAAATTTCTAGCAGTTCCTCACAAATCGTGGATGACAAGTAGTTTATGTGACTACTTCCGCGGTTGCCATGTTCTTCTAAATGTTTTAGAAAAAACATCGTAGTGATCTAAAAGTTCTAATATTCCAAGGTAGTTGCCGTTGTTAGGAGATCCGAGAGTTTCGTTTTCCCCTCTAAATGCCAATCCCCTTTCGTTGAGAAAAGCTATGACTCGCAACACTCTTCTAAGAACTTCTCGCCAATACTTAACACTTTTTTCCATTTGCTCCGCCAGCTCTCGATCTATGCGACCAATTATTTGGGATCGCCTGGTATAATCGATTGAAGCCTTTAAATGATTTTTCGAGGTTTCATGCTCAATAAATCATGCGACGGCATTTCTCCAATCACAAAAGCCCTCATGGGTAAACTGTGAACGTACGGGCGAGAAAAGCTTACATACAAAACAGAAGAGATGCCCTTTGCTTGGAGAAAAACATAACCACCAGAGTTTTTTAGCCTCGCCGTTTTTTGTTGCTCAAAGATAAAAATAAGTTTTTCGTCTAACTATTTGTAACAAAACTCAGTAATTTTTTGTTTCTACTGAGCCTTTATTGATTTAATTTAATTTTTTTTGTGGTGTGGTGACGGCTCATAGGCAACTGCCTATGTTGCCTGTGCTTAAATCCGGCACTGATCTCCGATAACAAAACTTTGTCATCCTTTCTGATTCCCAGTCAGCTTTAACAACCATTAGAAACTCTGCAAGAAGTATATATCGCAATAGTATAATCGTAAAAATATTATGCATATTAGTTGAATTAAGACAACTTAATAAGTCTGTAACGTTTATGTGGTTCAAAGGCCACTTTCAAATCTCTGGAAACGAAAAAGTAGATCAACTAGCGAAGGCATTCTTTCCGGATCGGAAGAAAGGCTCAAGAAAGGAGAGTATGAGACACAATTGGGAAATAGAATGGTCGCCGCTCTGCAACAGAAGGAAAAACTCATACTGCAAAATACACTCCACTCTTCTATCTACAAGACTTGAGGAGCATAGTCATCATATGAGAAAGATTAACGCAGTGTACTTCAGATGTCTCGTTAGCCATGCAACAGTACGCGCATACTTTTATAAAATTAAAATGAGCGACTCCGAATTGTGGGATTGTAATAAATGTTATGATGATATTAATCATTGGATGTTTAGCTGTCAACATAAATAGTCAAGCTACAAGATATCTGATAGAAACTCTGTCTAAAGAAAATGTTCCTCTCCCACAAAGTTAAGTTTCTCTGTTATTTCTCAGTCGGCGACATACTATGTAGTCCGGGAAAGTAAGGTCGAAAAATCTGTTAAGTATCAAAACTTTCCCATAACTGATTTTTTATTTTTAAATGAAAATATATAGACCCAGCATCACTCTCCTAGATTGTTTAATAATTTCCACTGGAGCTTGCGACGCAGCTTGCAAGCACAGCTCAGACCACCTAAAATTCAAGTGATTTATGCTCGTGTCATTCCTGGATGTGTTCTTACAAAAAAATCGTGGAGATGAAAATTGAAGCAAATCTTATGATCTTGAAGGTGACGTAAATAGTTTTTTCAAATAAAAATTTTCCGATCTTAAATTTTCCAAAAATAGAAAAAATTTACGAAAATTATATTTTTGGTTGGTAATTATAAATAAAATATTATTATCGAAGTCAAAACATAGATAAACATAGAGGGCAAGCTTCTAAAAATTTACATTTTTTTCAGATTTGGAAAATTCAAAATGGCGGCTGCGCAAATTTTTTTTTTCAATCACGTCTAAATTTATGAACATTAACGATATTGAGAAACGGTTTGTTGCAATCGACAGAGTGAAAGTTATATTTTTATAAATAACATAAACAAAATTTTTAAAAAATTTTTTACATAATTTTTTAGAACATTTACCGAAAATAAAAATTTTTACATCTAGTTTTTTCTCATTTTGGCGTTGAAAAATTCCTTAAAAATATCTTTTTACGTTATAAATATGTTTGTTTTTGAAAGAAGAGTATTTTGAAAAAAAAATTTCAGATGTGACTTCTACAAGCTGAGATAAACAAATTCAAAATCTGCTAGATACTGTCATAATATTAATTGAAATTTTCAAATTTTGATCACTTCGCTAGGTTGTTGAATCCCAACTCAACTTAAACACAATTTTTCATTTTTCTACCGTTAATTGGCCCATTCAAAAGAGAACAGTAATCCTAGCTCGCTCGGCCAAACGGTGCGGCGGCAGCTGCTTGGCGTTGTGGTGGGGGATCAGCGCTCGTTCGCAGTTGAACGAAGCTCAAGCTTTTATCTTGGTTTTCTTCCAGATTATGAAAGACGTTTTTCCCTAATTAAATTTCTAGTGTATCATACCGGGACATTCTCCCCCGAGTATCTAACCTAACTTTTATTTTGCCCAAACCAGGGCTGAGTTACTGGATTTAATTAATTACTGTTTGTAATATATATATGTTCATATTATCCACCCAGTCTGCTTGAACGGGTTGACGCGACCTGCCTTAGAACTCAGGCTTGGCACATTGTATAAGCCCAAGAGGTCCCACGGAGACCTTGTCCGCTCGTGCCAGGAAACCACCTCCACCTGGGTTACCGACTGGGGGATTCCTGGCTCTAAATTTGGGCCGTAAGGCACTGGTGACAGCACGCTGCAAAAATTTCAAGGATAAGAGTGTACAATAGGACTCCTTTAGGTCATTACAATTAAAAAAAGGAATAATACCGATTCATATACCATGGAACAAATAACCTATTTATTAGACTGAGGAATACAAGCACTATACTTGAAAATATTTGGTTTATTTGTAATATGTTTCAAGGAACTCTAAACACATGGACAGAAAGCGCAATTACCTATTACTAGGTTGTTTAAATCGAAAGCAAATTTTATGTATCTGAACAATATGATTCATAACAAATATTTTACTTCTGCTATATGGTTTATATTCAATTTTTTTAGAGATAGTACAAAATCGTTTCGTCACAAAAATAAAATATACGGTGTTTAAGTGTTAAATAAAATTCTTAACAGTCGCCAAGATAGAATTCTACCTCCTGCTGTTCTCCCTTTTTTATGTAAATCGGGATGAGCCGATTTATATTCAATATTGCTCTCAAATCCATTACACAACACTTACAAACTCAATCTTATAGAAATTTGTCACGCTGTTGGTTAACCTATTTGCCCCTACACATAAAACTGAAATTGCCTATTTACATAATTTACTCGAGATTTTTAAATATTACATCATAAACGGTGTATTACATTCGATTATTCCAAAATAGCCAGAGGACATAAAAAATAGCAAATTCTACAAAAAATACCAAAAATATTGTAATGTTTTTCTTATTTATTTAAATAATTTTTAAGGCAACGGGTGGGATAAATTTATACACACGGTATATATACTTACTTGATTTATTTATACACTTATATATACACTATTGACTTATACTCAATCTATGTACATACTTAATTCTAATTTATATTAAATACACAGTTTATTCACTATTTATATATTCACGTCTGTTCATTTTCAGATTAAATTGTAAACTAAACTCGCTGCTCGCAGGTAGTCTCTTATATATTAAAAACACCTTCTAGAACCTTCGGGTTCCTGAAATTTATTTTCTAGATATCAGTACGCTCCCGCTAAAATATCAACTTTAGATATCGAGCTAAAACAGGGTCGGCTTCAATGTCCGATTTCGTAACATTACCCCCTCCTTAAGAGGAAGTTCCTCCTAGAACTTCTGTGTAGCCGGGAATGGATGTTTTAATCGACAACTGGACCCATTTCTACACTTTCCGGTGGTATGGAAATAATAAGGTATCAGATACTGATAACGGGGGCTATAGCTGCAAATTAATATGTGGACACCTCTACCATGTTCCTTATGAATCACCAATCCAACTGGTTGCTCTTCATCCTAGGCATTACTAGTTTATCCACGTGGGATTCCAGCAAATGATCTCGAAGGCTTCCTAGCGATTCTCACACATCCCGGTAAGTGGATCGATCTTGAAATTCGTTTTTGGTTACCAGGTAAAAGACGTACGGCGATTTGTGTTTGAGTCTCAGTGTCTTGCCAGGACCTGGAATCAGATCTTCAGGTTTTTCTAATTGCCCAAACTTCTTTCGAAAGGCGGTTGGCACTCCTCGTGCGTATTTGTTACTGGCGGAAATGTTGCGTGTCAGTGAATACTCTGTTCTGTGACTCCATATTTAGCTTTCCCGGTACTTTCATATGCGCCCATAAGTTATTCGAAGGCAGTGTCAGGCCCTTCTCGGATATGGTTCACTCCTTCTTCTAGGCCATGGTCTCTTTCGAATGGCGCTAGTCGATTTTGGTGGACTACTTTCGGTTTTACAATGGGGGTCTTGCTTATGCGATAGATGACATCATTGATCTTTTTCTTGATTAAGTACGGACCTTCCCAAGAGTTCTGTAATTTTGGAGAAAATCCTTTTTTCCTCGTCAGATTGGGCAGCCATACTTTTTCCTTTTCTTTGAAACTGCCTTCTGTGGCCTGGATATCGTACCGTTTTTTCATTCTGTCACTGAAAACTTAAAGGTTAGTTCGAACTAATTTGTGTACATTGTCCATCCTTCTTCTCAATTTGATCACATAATATTTTCAGCTACTCTCGTTCTTGGGATAACTAGCTGTTTTCTCATCTCGGAACCAGCATCCTTTTCAACGACTCTTTTCAGAAGCCCCTTTTCCTGGACAATGGAAAAGTGAAAATCTCGACACTTGTTGCCATGTACGACGCCGATTTTCATCCTTCCATTGCCGCATCATCTTTAGGTGAGGATCATTCTCCTGATCTCTGATCCTGATGAGTGACCATTTTTCGTTGACTACCGTAATTCTCGAAACTGCAACATACTTAGATTCCGCCTTGTTGCAGTGAGAAGAGTCTGCTGGGCATGACCGTCTAGGCAGAGAATCGGCATTTCGGTGACTCACACCAGCCCGATGTTTGCCACTGTCTAATTTTCCCTGTAACTGAACTTCTGGTCCTGGGGTAACATGAGTAAATTCCACAATGTAAGGGTCGAGATAGTAAATTTCATTTTACTGCTTTAATACTCTTCCAAGCATGTTTTTCATGAACATTGAGAAATTCTGTCAAATCATCACTGCTCATCATTTGTTTTAACTGTGGTTCGAAAAAATATCCGTTTTGACTTTAGCTTCAGATATTTTGGGTAAAATTGCTTGAAATATTCAAAAGCTTTAGAATTCGGATTCAGAGCATTCACAAATTGCTCCATTATGTCTTATTTTAAATGTAATGGCGGCATCAATATATTTATATTCTTAGGCTTGACACTATGTTTGATGCCGTTTTCTAACGTAGTAATTCACAAGAGAGGTTAATACAGCTGTAACAGAAAAGTAAGCATTAACTACTGTCCTCTCTACAAATATTATGAAATTTAGTATCGGGAAATGGAAATTTAATTGTTTTTTATGTATAGAATCAGAATTCAAGCATTAGAACAGAACCACAAAATAGTTATTTATGACATAAGTGCTAAAAGTGATATTTTATTTTGTGAGAAGGGAAGTTCAAACAAAATAAAATCACTTTTAGCAGGTATATCATACACTATTTTAACTAAAAGCGTCAGTAAAAGTCCAAATTAACGCATATTTTACATTAATTAATTGATAAAATAATAGCCTCGAGATCAGTATTGAATCCAATTTCATCTAATCTATTCATGAAACAAGTTGCCAAGGTAAATGAAAGCCGAATTTGTTAATTTGTCTTTGTCATGCCCTGCGATCTTTTATAGCCACTGCTAAACTACATTTTGAACGCCATCTATTCGCTTGGAAGGTTACTAACGACATCAAAATGTTAGGAGTAAAACAATAACAAATATAACAATATATTAGACACTTGACAGAGTTTTATTGTATTTGTCATTTTTTAAAGAGAAATACTTTTTTAACTTGTAGATGACTTTACTGTAGTACAAAGAAAAGCCAAAAAGGCTTTAATTACAACAGACCTTTCGTCTAGTTCCGATATTTACAAAGAACGGGGATCAAGGATACGGAAAAAAATACAAGGTATATGTCCCATCGTGAAATCATAATTTATAATAACCTAAAGTTGGCATATTAAATTTGACTTTTAGTATAAAAATACTTAATTTTATAATGTATCTTTTTTTAATTTTTTTAGAGTCAAAACCTTGTGACAGTGGATTCAGATGAACACTTCACAAAAGAGATAAATCATCACCACAAATAGATACACTTGATGATCAAGGTGACTAAACTAAATAATTTTTATTAATATTTATATTTAATCATATTTTAAATTTATTTTAGAATTTAAAAGGTTGATGATAGAAGAAAATATCTCAATTGAATTCAAAAATCAACACTTTAATTGAAAGCGTTGGCTCTCTCTTGAAAACACAAAGAATTCCGAGTAACCTGCAAGTAACGTTCTATGAAAATAATGTGAAAACGTTAAATGAAAAAATTCCAGTAATTCGACATTCGACGCATAATTTTAAAATCCAAATTCAACGTACTCGATCAAATACTGTACCTAGTATTGCAAACCGACATTACAGATCTTTTCTCAACAATACTACAGATAGTACTGGAAAAGACCAAATGCCCCAAGGAACGAGGAATAGTGAAATACATAGATGAAACAAAACTTAAAAATACAATCAGACAAAAATCTTGGGATTTCTTATACTTGAATCCAGATCCTAACTATGCAACAAATACTTTCATTGAAACACTTCAAAAATATATAGACGACTGTACATATACAAAAAAATGTAAAAGAAAAAACACGAAGATCGCCCCTTTGATGACAAATACACTACAAAATACACAATGTATATCGGAAAAAAATTAGTGTTTGAAAAACATTGGAATCCGTTATATTGTATCATATGTGTAATATTTGTGAGCACATACTATTATCAATAAATTATTTTTATCTCAAGTTTGAGAAGAAAATAAAGAAAATCACCTGTACTATTTTATAAACAAAATTTTATATTACATTTTTGAAACTATTTGTCGACATTCGTCTTTTAATAAACTATCCTGGTTAATAAAAACGGATAAAAGCTTTAAACAGATTTTTGAAACAACCTATCCTACTAATAAGCCAAAATAAAATAACAGGTTGTTTCAAAAAGTGTTCAAACTTTGTGTGACTGTTTGTATTTGTTTATTTAAGAAAAAACAATATAGGCATAATTTAAAAAACCTTCAGTATTTGCTTGGCTTGCCATCTAGTAGTAGCTAGTAAACTGTGACTAATCATGCAGGTCTCTTCCTTTATTTTTTTCCTGTTGGTGAATAGTAACCTTCCACCACAATAGACGGCGTAGCACTCGACAATACTTTGTGGCTTCGGACTTAGTACAGGAGATTCCATTCTTCCCCGTATTAAAAGTATTTATCTATGGCCTTTGTTGACTAATAACGTCAATAAATCACGAATAATTCTTTCCCGTTTCTTCGTTTTTCGATGGAAATTGATCAAGAAAATGAATTTCTATAGCCGGAAATTGAAGAAACTGCCAATAAAGCTGCTTTTGAATGATTGCCTAATAAGTCAAAGCGACAGTACAAGTTTTCATATGATCGTTTCTTGAAATGGTCTGATAAGAAAAATGTCAGTGGCAAGAAGGCCAGTGAAAAAGTGCTTCTTGCATATTTTGAAGAATAGTCCAAAATATAGAAATCGTCAACGGTTTGGCCGAATTACTCTATGTTAAAGTCGATGATGAACATAAATAATCATGACATGAGCTGATATTACCAGCTTGTGGCTTTTTTGAAGCGAAAGGGTGAAGAAAATCGACCGAAAATGTCAAAAGTATTGACAAGGGAACAAATCGACAAATTTCTCGCTGAAGCCCCAGATGGAATATATCTAACGCAGAAAGTTGCTGCGATTTTTGGTATTTCTGAAGCCTGACGTCCAGAGGAAATGTGCGATTTGACATTAAATAATATCGAGAATTCTGGAATTTCACTAGTTGTGCATATACCAGAGACAAAAACTAATGTGCAACGCATCTTTGTTGTAAGCGGTACATTGTATATGAACTGCTATAAAAAGTACGTAGCACTTCGTCCAGCGGATATTAGTCATTCAAGAGTTTTTATAAAATGCATTAAAAATAAATGTACCAGGACTCTAAGCGGACTCAATACATTTGGTAAGATGCCTGCCAAAATTGCTGAATTTCTAAATTTGCCTGATCCCCATCTTTATACTGGACATTGCTTCCGACGTTCCTCAGCTAGTTTGTTGGCGGGCTCTGGTGCTAATCTTAGTACAATTAAAAGACACGATGGATGGAAGTCCAGTATAGTAGCAGAGGGTCATATAGAAGACTCGCTTCAAAGGTAATAGAACATTGCAGATCAAATGTTGGCGGGTAAGATTGCTGTCTGCCCTGGTACAAGCTTCACCAAAATAAATTCTGTTACATCTACCAATGAGACTGGCCATGGAGTTTCTTCATTGAATAAACACTCCATTTTGAATTATGTTTTTATATTTTCTCATAAAAATAAATGATGATTGTAGAAAATAGTTATTTGTGTAACTAGTGCAAAAAGTGCATATTTGTTGCACAATTCATGAAGATTGCAGCTCGAGACGAGAGTTGCAACCATACTGAGTGCAACAAATATGCTTTTTGCACATGTTACACACATTTTTTCTACGATCAAAATAAATATGTTTCTAAATCAAATTTTATTAGACTATTTTACAACAAAAATTACTAATAGTTTTACTTTTTTTTTAATAATTTCAATTTTGATATCGCAATTAGTGATTATTAGTGATGGACAAACTTCATTACCACTGATTCTTTGAGTTTTATTTTTGCTTGTGGATGTCTCATCATTTTCTTTACTTAAAACAGTTCTCTTTCGGATTGTGAAGCTTTCGGTACTGGTACTTGGTTCACCTTCTAGAACTTGAGCAGCTATTTATGTTTTTTTAGATATTTACTCCTCAATGTAATCCAATTCAATGACAATTCGAAGTGTTTTTTGTACTAGTGCAAAAACGTAAAATACTTTTTGCACTAGTGCATACAAGTGAAACTTTTGGCACAGTATATAGTTTAAAAAATAGTCACTTTTTGCACGATCATAAAAAAATATTTTTTGTTGACTTGTTATTTGATAATGAAAATATCTACCAAGATTCAAAACCCGTAAGTGCACCGCAAGTTAATCGTGGTGAGCAATTTACCTTTATGGAAAATGTCAAACGTATTTACTATGGGGTAATGGCAGAGCTTCGAAGTCACCTTCAACAAGAGAGTGGAGATATAAACAAACGTAACCTTGGTGTTAATGTCAGATCGAAAAACCCTTCATTTTCAGAAGGAATTGGAATAGTACACTTAATTTAGAAATAATCTACAATAATTATATCCATACACCTATATAAAAATAAAGACTTGCTCAGGATCATGTGGATATATTGAAACAAAAAGTAAAAAAATATTTTGTCACGACACACGAAGCACACCACAATCATTTGCATAACGATGTCCAAAAGGTTTTTACTACTAAATATCAGTGGAATCAGTAGCAACTAACATTTAGCTCACAAATTAGTTAGGGCATAAAGCCATCACAAAGAAGACAAAATCCAAAGAGTTCAAAGTTGACATTGTGCCAATGCTTTATGATGATTCAACGGCAAACGTAGAGGCTACCAAAAATTGGAAAGCTTAAGTGTATATAACAACTAGACTCTCGAAACTAACTTCTTAGTCGATCCATATTGCTCTCCAATCATCTCAAACTTAGTATAGACCAATTACATTTACAAAATGTAAACATCCTACAGTATTGATCCCTTTATATGATTCGGATCAACAACATGCTGACAGAAGAAGGGAAATGGTTAAAAAAAGGCACAGCGTAACTTTTACTTTGCTTTCTCTGGCTCCTCAAAGTTGTACGAATCTACAGAGAATTCTAATCTCTTTTTTGATGAGTCATTATCGAAGCATCAAAGTGGAGAGTACTTTAATATTGAAATTTACTACAATGACTCCTCAACTCCATAGTGGTTTCTGTTGGCGATATAATTTCAAATACTGTTATACGTCTTCAACTGAAAAATGAAGCACTGGTAGTATTATTTCGCATCTTCCATATATGGGCTACATCAATATATACTTCTCAACTTGGTAGTGGATTCTGTAGCTATCAACAAATCTAATTTATGCTGGTCGAGTAGAAGATTAAGTAGATAGAAGCAGAGAGTTGTCAACAGAGATGCGATACTATCTACAAGATCATGAATGCTTTGTAAATTTTATATCTATAAATATCTAGGTTTTATCAGATTGAATTGTTGGATTGGTTAACATCTATACTGCTTACAACAAATATCATCCGCAGGTATTCCTGGAAAGTGTAAATGATGAGGATAGACGTGAATGTGCCTTGAATGTGCATCCTGTTCCTATGTTGGTTGACACTTGTCTTAACATCTTTTCTTACAACAAGTATTCTTAGAGCATAGTGGATATCATTATTGCTCTACATTCAATAATTATTTTATCGAATCCCACAACCGCAAACATTATATACCAAAAATTGGCCCCTTTGGAAGCTGCTCTCCATATCAGCTGATATAATGGAGTGGGAAATATTAGGAACAAGTAAACTCAGCTATTGAACGGAAAAATATTTGGAAATTGCAAAAACTGTCTGACTTTCTATGTATGATTTCAGCGAGAAATGTGACGCAAGGCAGTGACATTTCATTTTAGAGACAAATATATTTGGAAATGTACCAAAACCTCCATTAATTCATAAACTGATATGTATAAAATATGTTGAATATACAAGAAATATCTATTCACATTCATTTCCAGGGTTATACATTTTTTGTAGTTCGCCTCTGTTGTCCGATTCCATCGTCTGCAACTGTGACAGCGGCTAGACTGGAAAAGAAGAAACACTTTTCGTGGATTTAATGAACTCTAGGAAAACTAAAATTCCCATCGGAGACGACAGTAAAAGAAATAATCCGATAAGGCTCTGATCTCTCGACAAAGCCACCAAAGAAATACTAAAATCCCTTTTGTACCTTCCACGTTATAGAAGTTTTAGATTATTTTTGGATCAGCGCATATAAAAGAGTGAAAGCTTATGCAGGAAAGAACCAAATTTTATAAATAGGAAATCTTTCTGTGCGTAATACCGAAAGGATCATTTACGGAGGATTGATGTGCGTTTCTACAGATTCTTATGCAAAAAATATTTTATATTCATACGTGGGAATTTTGAAAAATTAATGGTTTGATATACTGTATTATGAAATTGTATAGTATCGTAAAAATATATCTTTGGTATCGACAGAAATCTGGAAGAGTAACAAATGATAATACCACATAATCTAGAGAGACGGGATATTGTCCTCCCCTCCTGTTTCCCCACTCGACTCAAAAGTGCTGTGTAAAACCGACTGTGATCTGACCAATCAGGAATCTACAGGCATGTCTTCCAAGACAACCCTCCCAAGACATTTTCCATGAGCCTTTCAGATGTCGCGGGCGCATTACAGAGCCCGATTGGCATGACGATGAACTGTCATAATCCAGATCAGGTGGTGAAAGCAGTCTTCTCTTTGTCTTCTGGGTCCATTTCTACTTGCCAATATCCAGACTTCAGGTCCAAGATGGAAAACAGTTTGCTGCCGGCCAAAGTATCTAGCGTATCATCGATTTGAGGCAAAGGATAGCTGTCTTCCTTCGTCACGTTGTTTAGCTGGCGATAATACACGCAGAATCTCGTAGTTCCATCCTTTTTCTTGTCGAGCACTACTGGAGACACCCATGGACTGGTAGATAATTCTATTACTTTTGCTTCTGCAATCTGTTGAATTATTCTTTCAGCTTCCTCTCTCTTCGCTCGTGGTACTCTTCGCGCTGATTGTCTAATTGGCTTGGCATTACCAGTATCGATTTTGTGTTTGACGGCTGATATTCTACCAGTCTTCCCTCCTTTTCGTACAAATAGCTTGATGTAAGGATTTACCAGCTACTGATAACATTATAACGAGAAAACATACTAACTCTTAGTGCTCGCTATAGATGTGCGGGTTGTCTCACGTGGTACAACCCGTGCTCGCCAGTCGACTAGCTTCGAGTCGAAGAAGGGGTGGATTCTTCAAAAAAATTATTAAGTTTTCAAAAAGGACGCCTGAGAAGTTTTGGCAAGCACCCAAGACTTCTTAAGTTAGGCCACAACTCCTCAGTGGGTTAACAACACTAACTACGCACTCCAAAGGTTAAACTGATAGGTAAGTTATTATAAAGAAAATAAAAGTCAGCAAGTATCCCCTGATTGATGTTTTTAATTATTCACATTGGACCATAGGTCTCTTTTCAAAGTATTTATTACAAGTTTACAACAAAAATGTCCCAAATAATATCTGAGCTCAGCTGAAGGCTGTAGACTCAGAATGTAGTTAGGCTGAAGGCCGGAATCTACATAAAAGTTTAAATCGCAAACTAAATTGTCAGTTACAACGAAGTCACAGCTTAAATAAATAACTGATAAGCATGTTCTATAAACTCTGAGCAGAGCTGTAGGCTTCGAAACTCAAGATGCAGAAGAGCTGAGGGCCCCAAACTACACCGATGTCTCAAATCTACAATTATAGAGAAACGACCAAATGGTTCATGTACAATTTCTCAAAATTCAATGAAAAATCTGATGCCAAAAATTACCAATGTCACAGTTACATGGGTTCACACTTCCGCAATTCATACGAATATGAATATAAATAAATGCATAAGCATAAAATTTAAATAGCAAACGAGCTTAGCGTTGCTAACAGAAAATATAAATCGAAATTATGTACGGCGCAAAATTATTTACATAAAATCGTCATCCCAATATTTTAAACTATGAAGCAAATTATTACAATTTTAAATACAAAGTGAAAAGTGAATTTATATTAATTGCCACAAACAGAGAGAAATAAAAACTTTACATAAAAAAATTGTGAAATGTGACGGATAAAGGTGAATGTACAAATGTATGAAGAATAAAAAAAGGAAAACTATTCACTTATCCTTCTTCCGGACCCAGAACAACAACTGAAGTCGCTCCAGAATATTCCAGCTCTCCTAGAACTGGTCTCACTGACTCCTCTAGCTTCAATCAGCGAATTAACATGCACATAAAAAACCCTAAAATAGAGAAACGAATTAGCTTCTACATAGGGTTTATATTTTACCCCGGTCAAATTTTCGACGTCCTCCCATATTATCCCATTATACTGACTATATTATCCTCACACGAAATTCGCAAATAATCATACATCCTGACTTTCAACTGTATGAAAGCCATTTACACTGATAATAAAAACTATATGACTGGTTTTTTCCCGCTTAGCAAAAAAAACTACGATATCAAAAAAACTACGATATCAGAGAAAACCCATAATATAAAAACTACGTCGTTGGACACATCCCTGAATATTATACAGCCCCCGTGATATATTCTTATTTCAAAAAAATATATAGCAATAACGAAAATGAACTAATAAGAATTTGTGAAATGTATCAAAACTATCGCATGAAATCCAGATTATATACTCCAATAAACTACGATTCAAAGCTAAAATTCCTACGTTAATTTACCTATAGAGCTGTTAATTTCGAGGAAGTATTTTCAACCATTTACCTTGATAATGAATCCTACTAACAAACGCCGTCTACAGAAATTTACCACGTGTTTCCTAATTCCACCAATTCTACTGGTATCCTTGGTCATCGGTCCCTCCTGGACCAGTGGATTATCGGGTCAGACTTGCCAGCTGTCAACTTAAGCGATATTTTCTTCCCCTACGTAAAATGTGTCAGGATTTTCCGTGAAACAACGTTATGGTTCCCAGAGCACATGCAAAATTTAACACTAGAAAAGTGTTTTTACATGTTGACGGCACATGGAGGACTGAATACTTCGCGCAGATAGCGCTATGAATTCTCCCCGTCGACAAACTTGCCAACATTAAACCTCCGACAGCTCGGCGAATTTTTCGCGTTACAACATTTGTTCGAATCTCCTTTACCGACGTAACCAATCCTTTTCCAATTAGTACTCCTTTGCCAACCTCTTCGTCGTGGTTACTTGGTTCCATCATAACCGGTGTACCTTCCTCAATGATCCCCTGTAGCCGCGCTACTGTCATGGTTTCGCTTCGTGCAGGTAGGAAGGTATCTTCCTATATACAGCTGCAAACAGTTGCCTTCATATTGATGAAGGAATACCTCCTCGAAACACACTTTAATTGTTCTGTTTCTAAAGTTCAATTGGAAACCACATAGATTCATTACGTCCATTTCCAGAATCACACCTTCTTCAACGTCAGCTACGATTACCGTATACTTGAACTTTTCTGCGCCAATTCTCAATTGGATTTGTGTCTCCCGTTGAACATTGGCGCTCTCACCTATGGCGGTCCGCAGTTGCAGTCTCGTTGGTAGAAGCTTCTTCTTTTTGCTTGTTATCTCTGGCTGTATAATGGTTCTAGTTTCTCCAATGTTTACCAGCAGAGTGTATTTCTTGCCATTGACTTCGCCATCCACATATACACGGTCGTTGCGACATCTGAGAGAATGTATTAGTATGAGAGGGTCTTTGGAAGGATTATGGGTCGGTGCTGCCCCCTCGTAGCCGACCCGTTCTAGTTTTCCTGTGGTGTTCTTGGTTTACAGGAGTTCTGCGGCGCTTATACGAACTGCGTGCATGCCCTAGCTCGCTGCAATTCCAGCATCTGATCTTTCTCGGCTTTTTTTCCATCGTACTCTTTAGCAAACTGACGATCTAGTGAAGCCTGTCTTCGTCACCTTCTTCTTGAATGGTCCTGACTTTGTTATATCCCGAAGCCTTCGTTGCTGCTTCATATTTAAGAGCAGCTGTCAATGCGTCGACTGTTTTGGTATGGGCTAAACGAAGCGTCCCCTGATTATCGGGGTCACGTAGGCCATCGATAAAGGTCTGGATGCCCAGACATTCCATCATGTTCTCTGGTGCTGATGGATAAGCAAATCGAACTAGTTGGGCAATATCCACTTCGTACTCAGCTGGGATTGGTACAAATGTTTGTGACCGTATCGCATGTCCAACCTCTTCTTCAGTTGCTCCAAGTCATCCGTTTCTTCCAGAGATATCGTCTGAAGTACATCTAAGGCATCTCCCCGAAGCGCGATGGTTAAACTGCCTTCTCCATGTCGGACGAATTATTCATTCTAGCGGCTGCTTCAAACTGTTTTACGTGATTGATCCATGACGTCTTTCCGTCGAACGTTGGAGCCTTGACTCTGGCAAAACTGCCCATATCTTCTGTCTTGGGCTGTGTTTCTGGCTTGTAGGGTTTTATTTGTGCGATCTTCTTTTCTTCTGCTGGCGTGTTTGGTGTTCTTGAATCTGTCATATTTCTCTCTAACTCCTTGATTGTCTCGTCCATCGTTGTCATTTTATCCTTAATATCCGATTTTAGAGACGAAATTTTATTTTGAACGTCAGCACCAATGTCGTTTTTTATTAATAAGATATCGGTAGAAAGTATCAGAAATATCGTTCTTCATCGTTGAAATCTTTTTGTCCATGTTAGCAGAAATGTCGTTTTTCATAGCAGAAATATCGTCTTTCATGGTTGAAATCTTTTCGTCCATTTTAGCAGAAATATCATTTTTCATGGTTGACATCTTCTCGTCCATATTAGCACAGTAATAGTATTAGAAGTGAAAGGTTTTGTCTCATCATGAAAATTTAAAAAAGAATTTAAGTTATCCAATAAACTGCAGTCATTTGCTTTACAATTTGTGTTGTAGTTTTTGACTATCATTATTGTTACAAAGAATAAGCTTTCTTTTTACCAACAATACTGTATTTTAAAAAGCTTGGGTATTATTACTAAGTTCAACTACTTTTGGTGGTATATGATGTAAGGGTTGACAAGGTAAAGCAAATTTAAGTGTTTTGCGTAATGTACTTGTAAATGCATCATCTTCAAAATGATCTTCACACAACCTTTGAGCATTGGATCTATAAGGAAGTTTTGTACCACTGTTCCCTCTGATTGATGTTAGATGGAAATTTGAAAAATGCACTGCAAATTGCGAAGTAGCCAAAATATTTACTATTGAAATTTTTTGAAATACAACTATGACGAAATTTACTTGGTGATAATATTTTAAAGGTTTACTTACTTTTATTTACTTCATCTGAACTAAAATCCTAAATAAATTAAAATAATCCTACTCACCCTTGTCACACCATAACCATATTTTTAGCAATTTTTATTTTTTACAAACACAAGTCTGATTCACAATAACCAATGTAAGATTTGTTAACTTTTCTTGGTGAAGAGTATCGGTATAGTGACGTCGAGCGTATCCCGTCTTCGAGCTATTCGAGGAGAAGCTCTCATGCTATCTCGATATTTAAGCAGTCCTTTAAGCTCTCATTAAAACACATTACTCAAGATATATTCTTTGCAATACTGTATAGAAAACAAAAAAAATTGTCATATCTAGAGCCTTACATATACTAAAATTATTTCAAGAATAAATGAAGAACAGTTGTGTGTGCATTTCATCTTCACTCTTTATCAGTCCATATCTCAGAAATTAACAGGGTTAAGGAAAATTGTACTTATCTATTTAAAATATTTCTCTAATTTACTTATTTACAAAAAACCTGTATTAATTCTTTCTTAGTAAACATTCTAAAATTCATAAAAACCCCAATTCTTTTTTAAATTTTTTATCACTATAAAATATTTTTTATCTGTGAATTTAGAACGGTTTCACATCAATTATATTTCCTGCTAATTATCCACGACATGCTCTTACCAGTGAAAAAATGTGTCGATCACTTGGCCCATCGGTCTCTTCGTAAACAAAAGAGCGTGTAACACAAAAGTGTCGACGTGCATAATGGCATTTCCTGCTGCAGAGTAATTGAATTTCCCATACTATATATGGGAAACGCAAATAATTCCCAGGCGATGAAAAATTTCTTCATGGGAATCGAAATTTTATTTGGTCGCAATGAGCTAACTATTCGGGGATGGGGTGTAGTGTATCACTATTGTAATTGATATCAGTAGCGGACGAAGGAAGGGAGAAATTTCGGGCAGATTTTTAATGCTATTATTTAGTTTATCGGTTTAATCATACGAAAGGTGGAAATTAACAAAAGTTAAATGTTACACAGAAATTGATAATGTAATTAATCTTCAGATAAAAAATATGATGCTTATCAGTGATTTTTTTGATGAACTGTGTGATTTTAGAAATATAATACAAACGTTTTTGACAATAAAAGCTTCAAGGAAACTGGTGACGTGGAAAAGAAGAAATCTGGACTTCCACGAACAGCAACGACATCACAAAACATTGACATTGTGAAGCGTTCTGATTGCAAACATTTTGATGCTCGAAAAAAATGTATATAAGGCGCTTTTTGCAATACCACACGACGTTCTTACTTTCTTCCATCTTTCGAAATGTGTAAAGCAGAACATGCCCTTCGATGTACTTCAAAAATAGATTAACGCAGTGTATTGTAATAACGAACTTTTTCCTGATATCGTTTTTCTTTCATTGAAATTCACAATAAACAAGCTCCTTTGCCCCATATGGTATCGTAAATATGGAAAGAATATACTTAAATGAGTACACTTATATAAGATTCGTTAGAAATATAATTTTACGAATGAATTAAGATTCAATATGATAAGAAAAGCTTCCAGATTGAAGTTGCATTAATTTTGAATAGTAAACTCAAGTCATTCTTTCTCTTAACAACGTTCTTTTCAGTATGGATACCACTTCTATCTTCAACAATCAGATATTGCGCCCAATAACAACAAGTCTACTAGCTAGTGAGGAAAGTGTTCTACTTCCACTATTTTCCTTGTACTCTTATAGACACATTTCTTCCTCTTATCATCGCCAACGTCTCAACAAAATTTTTGTTGTCCTTGAGTCTTTCTATTTAAAGCTACATATTTTCATGTTATTATACGTCCAACATACTTTTATTTTGTATCAGAATAACATCCGAAATCTTAATAAATATTTCACCATGGACCTGTCGTTTTTTAACGTCCTTGAAACCTTTAAAATCTAATGGCATTTTAGGCTACTATGTCTATAGGGATCAAACTCAAACTAATAGATATGTTCAAGCTAATGCTCGCCATAATCTGATTTATTAAAAATCGTTTATCGGTTCTTTCATTCTAAGGTAATTTCTATGTCTGCACAAGCATACCTTCAAATTGAACTAAAAACATTTTCAAACCTTTTCTTATAAAACCAAACTCAGCCTCTGGCAGCATATTATACTCTGTAGCCCAATGTGCATCTCTCAGTAACACTATCCTTTGGTTAACTAAATCCAAGTTACAAAGGTGGCTAAGTCACAAGTCTGCATCGACCAATAGTAGTTTAGGATGGTGGCGATCACGGGTGTATAATTCTGTCACTATATGTTTTTAGTATACAGTTTTTAGTTATCCTTATACATAGCAAAAATTGATGTACGTCATTAATGACGTTTTTAAACTTGATACCAACAACTACATTTATCCAATATTGTTTCGGTGCTTATTCCACAAAAGGGGTTTGGTCATTAGAAGGGTGTTTGTGCCACTTTCTTTGCTAGTTCATCAGCCATATCATTCCCCTACACTTCAGT
This sequence comes from Galeruca laticollis, assembly GCA_963921935.1. Classification (NCBI taxonomy): domain Eukaryota; kingdom Metazoa; phylum Arthropoda; class Insecta; order Coleoptera; family Chrysomelidae; genus Galeruca; species Galeruca laticollis. Next base: position 80,357,882 of record OY998176.1, read on the forward strand.
ATATCCTGGTCCTGGTAACTATATTATTTCGGCCTAGTTCATTGAGTATGCCTAAGCATCCCCAAATCATTTTAGAACTGATTACAGAAGAACTCGTCGCTTTAATATCTGCATCGCTACCCGACATGATTATTATTATCTGCCTTCGATATTTCTTATTGATATTGAAATGGGCGCATCTCCCAATAGACTAAAATTCTGCTAGTGGTTTTTCCTAAGCTTTCAGAGTGTTTTGTTCCAGGTTCATAAACTCCTATCCCAGTTCTTGTTTTTGTTTTTGGAGCGTCTATATACTATTTCATGGTATTCTTAGCCTGTTTAGTAATGTTGTTTTGATCCCATCCCTTTTTATTACTATACATTTTCATCATTACATCCTGTGGCATGTTCAGAATTCCCTCTCTACTCGACCTGTGTTTCGTTCTCTCTGCTATATTTTCCACCAGTATATGCAGTGTAGTGTGGTTCAAAATTACCACAGCCGCAGTAGTCCAGCCTTAGCTTGAGGTTTCTAGTGAAGGCAATAAGAATAGTTTTAGTGAGGTTAATGTTGAGCCCACCTGCTCACACCAGCTATTTGTGTAGTTGAGGCCTCTTTGTATTATGTCATGAAAAGTATTCTCCCACTTACCTCTAGCTGTTATGACTATCTCTTCGGCAAAGCCCTGATAGGCTACTCCGAGGTCGGTCAGTCCATCCAGGAAGTCTTCAACAGTCAGAATCCGCATTAACGGAGATGCTACTTCCCCCTGTGGAAATCCTCTGGTTGTACTGATATAGATATCTTCTCTTATCTTTGCCTTTGCTACTTTAGTGATGAGAAGTACTACCTACACATCTGTTATTAAGCGCTCTTTTGATAGCTCGGTGTGGCGTATTGTCAAAAGCTCCTTCTGTGTCATATACAACTGTTTCTCTGTGTCAGATGGTAATAGACAGTTAGATTCATGACTTGGCAATTTTGTATACGTTCGTAAGACGTTGTCAGATTGGCGGTCATAATTTAGACTCTCCGCTAAATTTCGCGAATATTATTACTTAAAACTGTTCTTTTAAGAACAAACTGGTTGAGAATACTCAAATTAACTTTGTGCCAATATTCCAAAGCAACAAAACCTTTTGTTTAGATGAAAGTCTCCAAGTTTTATTGTGATATCCTACAATATAGACATAATTATCCAGTTTTATTGTGTGAGACCTATAGGGTAAATCAGGGTGATGTGGTGAAGAGAGATGTTGAGCCTCATAAAATATAAGAAATTGTTTATGTTGACAAAATAAAAACACTTTTTTTTCAAAGATTCATAGGGCCTAACATGAGAGTGTCAGATATTCTACAACGCATAACCAAAGTGAAAACAACATAGGATTTTTATCAAATCCATCATTTTACCCATACATAAGGATGAAGTGGCGAATGCACTTTGGGTGAAATGGTGAACCTACTTCTCCTGCTTTTTCCAAAATATTTCACACGTGGATTCATATTTTGAACAGTCTTCATGCAGCCAAAGTTGGCAACTAATATATTTGATCCACGTCCTTTTTCGTGCAACTGTACAGTTCACCGCACCCTATACAACAGCACTCTTCATCATTATCGTCTTCCAAGTGAATATCCTGCGAAGAGTCGGATTTAGTGTCAGACGTAAAAAAATTTCGTTTCCTATCCTGCTTGATTTTCCTCTTCTTTTTGGTAGTTCCTTTGGTAATGATTTTTCTTTTCCCATTTTTTTTGCCATCGCTCCGCTCTTCTCTAACTCTGTGGTTTTGTTTAGCCGTTTTCTTCGTAGATTGACGATATTTAAAAGATAATTCAAAATCCCAGCTAAAGCTGAAGAAATCTTCCTTGCAGATTCTACTTGCTTTAGAATAGGTATCGGCGACATTTGATCCAAGAGTTTCCCAGGGGTTATTTCAGATTGTCTCGTAGCCACTCTTGAAGTTTGATCGCTGGTTTCGAATGAGAGTTGCACTAGGGATTGCATGTTTTCCAGTGGATTCTCCGCCTGTTCAAATTCCTTATGACTCTCTACTCCTGCAGTTGCTGCTTTCGCGGTATTCGGGTCTTCATGACAGTGTGAATAACCCGGTTGAGGTGAAATAGGCTCCTTGTTTTCCTATTGTTATTCCGACGCGGGAATTGCATCGGTATTGAAGGGAACGATTCCTGCACTTCTGAAAACCGATATGGCATTCTCTGTCGTAGCTGCTGATACCCATGCCTTTGTGAGTAATCCTCCAAACATGAGTCTTGAAATATTTCTATTTAGATTAATTTTGATGCAGGAATTGCACGCATTGTAATAATAGGATTTGAGAGCTTTAAAAAAGGTCTAGTGGCTGCAGATAGTGGGTCGTGTGGTTTGGTAGACTGAGCAAAACTATGTTATTATCTTCTGCAAACTCCAATGTATCCACACTGCTGAAATTTGAGCTATGTCCGACCAAAATGAGCATGACTTTTCCCCTAGCTTTCTGCGTGTAAAATGGTTCATTAGCCACAGAATGTGAATATCAGTAGTCACATAAGCCGACTTTTGTGACATGATAATAATAGAACACGGTGACATACCGTTCTTGTACTCGACCTTTTGATTTTTGCCCTTAAAGACATAGTGGAGGTGAAAACGTGCCCTCCCCATTGCAGCAAGCAATCACAGTTCTAGCTTCGCTTTTCTCACCGGATGTTATTGCTGGAACGCTCTTGGATCCCTTTGCTGCCAGTACATAACCTGCTTTATTATTTAGCTAAGGTCCGGACCCATCTATGAATTTGTTTCCTGGCTTATCAATAAGGTTGTGCTCAACCAAAATATTCTGCAGTAATGAATAGTTTGAGCTCCTTGATCGTGCTTGTGAAACTTCCTCCGATATGCGAACCGAAAGTTCTGGATTTCTTTTTAAGAATAAATGTAGCCAATCCATTCTAGCTATTTCCTTTTCTTTGTTTAATTTGTTATGCTGGCTGCATTTCTCAAGCAGTTTATATGTCATGTGCCTTACTTCTATCCTTGTCGATGAAAGTAGCAAATTTTTGTAATTTTAGAATATATTTCATCATCTTCTTCTCACATTCTTGTGTTAAGACAGACGGTTTTTTTGTTAAGCACTCGTTTGCTATTCTTCTTTTCAGCGTTGAACATAGAACGCCAAACTCCTTTGAGGCTACATTGACGCTCATTTCAGTTTAAACTGCTTTTACCGCACCTTTAAGCTGCTCCTCTGTCCAATCAGCACAACTGGATCCTCTTTTCTTTTTATAAAACGTAGGCATTTTTTCTTGGAACAATTGTGCTATATGGATCTTGTACGTAGACACAGCATACAGCAGATAGATCAGAATATAACTAACTTCCACATAGACGAAATACTTAAAATGCATGTGTGCTTTTTGGGATGTGAATAAACGCGCTATGCATAGAAAAGTCTTTCGCTATATCACCCGTGCGCTAATTTACCGTATCTCCCATTTGTGAATAGTGAATAACATGGCAAAAAATTCCAGATATTAGAGACAACGATTTTTAGGTTATGTCGTATATAAACGGTCTAAGAAGGCAGAACATAAAAAAATACCTCACGAACTGTGCTACATGCAGCAAAATCTACAAACGGATGAACCTTATAAAAATTATTGATCATCCAGAACAGTTTTCTATTGATTACTAACGGTTTTTAAGACAAGGCTGATTTCTAAGATGTGCTCGCTACACAGACGATCATAAACTATCGATATTCCTACTTACAGTGACATCTGTGCGCCCGAAAAGGTAATATCACCCGATTCACCATATGACCCTGATTTACCCTACTAAAATATTGAAAGTATTTTGAGATAACTGGAAAATGTGACCTTTCAAATATAATCCAAATATAACAAGACACTTCTCATATTACTAAAATTGCTTCCTCATTAAATGAAATATTATGGACATGGCGACATCTATTAAAATTATAATAACTGATAACTTTATAGTATATTTTGTGAAATTCATTGGCAAACTGTTTTTGTTACGCCTTTGGTCCAGGGAGACCGCTTTGTAAAAATCACATTGTGCGTCGTCAACAAGAAAATAAGCCGGAACGCGTGTTGGTCGTCGTAACGACGCACGTGCGTCGGCGTCCCTTCGTAATCTTCGTGAACGGCGGTTGCCAGCGCCGTTCCCACACTTTGTTGGGATCGGTGCCGTCAACGAATGGATTGTTTGGCTGTTTGACTACCTACTTCATTACGCATTACTGCCACTGATGCAAGTGTTTGGTGGCTAATGAATTTTTATGAGGACGAATTTATTTGGTTAAACACCATCAACCACTGAGAGCTCTAAAGAAGACGGATTATGGCGTTCATCCATGTTAAGTGTTAATGTTTATTTTATTAGTTTATTCAGATTTTTAGACTCCAAAATTAGTTTAACATTATGGCTTAAAGTATTAATTTAGTTTTTGGACGACACCTTTCCTTTTTTATGGTTAATTTTTTTCAGTTAAATCTACATTGTAAAACGTGAATATAATATATAATTTGTAAGTATAATTCAGTAGACGTTCGTACATTGTTTACTTTCGTTCTGTAAATAGTTCGTTTTATTGTTGGTTTAATCAGTGTTTAAATATTCAGTTTGGTGTGAAAATGTGTAAAATCTGAAACACTAAACGTCGATTAAGTTATTTGTACCGTGAAATGAAGAAAATTATGATTTGTCCTTTACATTTCTGTTAAATTGTTTAATCAGTTTCCACTTTTTGTTGAGTGACATACTAGTACCTCATGAATGTCGTGTAAAATGAAATATTTCGATACAGTTAGCCCGTGGGAAATGAAAATCTGTATTACAACGTGGTAGGTTTCTTAATCGAATACGTACTTGAAATGTATATTTTTCTTTATGATCGTAGAACAATTTTTTTCTTTCTTTGTTTTATCATCTATTAAATTCTCTTTTTATTATTGTATTCACTGTATTGTATTTTTATTACTTCATTTTATAATATGAATGTATACTGTATTTGTACGTAGTTCTACATGAAAAAAGTTTTCATGGTCAATTTTTGATGTGGAATTGGACTTGCCCGTAAATAAATGAATAAATAAATATTTGGAGTATGTACCAACCAAAAAATTTGGTTTCCGTTTTTTCGGTCGTCTAGGCACTATAAAACAATAAATCTTTTCCTAATATTCTTAACAAAAATTTCGATAGGAAATGAAAGAGCTAAATGCCTCAGTGAATAGAGCTTTGGATCTTTTAGTGAAGAGATAGCGAATCGAGTATTGTTGCCATATTTGGAATAAAACAAAATGGAATTGAGCCCTTAGACAATTGAACAGATCATTCTGATCAGGAAACAGACTAAGGCCACGGTCATTGTGGCTCCGTTTTTGCGCTGAATTTTTTATCAAAATTCTCATATAAGGGGGTGTACTAAATAAGGCCCACTTAACTTAGGGGGCCGGAAAAATAAAAAAAAAATGAGAAATCATTTGGGTTTAATTTGAATCAACTTTTATTTATTTGTTTTTGTCAAGTATTTTCAATTTTTATTTTTACTTTAAAGTTGACAATTTTTTTAAAGCAAGGTGACATTGGGCCTTGTTAGGAACAATAGTTCTCAATAAGACCCACATGTGGAGACTAATAAGGCCCTTCCTTAGTGCTATAGAAAGTTTCTCAAAATATTCTTTTAAAACAATTTATTATAAAGTATTCTGAACATATATTTTATACTGAATACTTGAACGAACAAACAAAGATTGGTGTAACAAATAAAAACTAAAAATCAAGTCAATTAACTAATTCACAAAGAGAGCTACTTTCACAAATAATGATGAGCACGTCGGACAAATAAAGGAATCCATTTTATCTTTTCTGGTCAGACCCACATATTCTTCATGTACATATCGCATGAACATGTTGCACAGACGTATATCCCATAATCCTGTCCTCGTTCCATAAATGGCAATACCATTGTTCGTCTACCTTCTTAATTTATTTCTTTTTCATTTTATTTTTAGAGATTTCTTCTTGTGCTTCTTTCTCTGGGTCTTAATTGTTAGCAAAAAGATTTTTGGTTACTTGCTGACCTCTATAATTTGGAGATTTCTTACTAGGTGTAATTTTTTTTAGTTCTATTTCAGGTGTTAGAAGCAGATCTGACCTGACGTTGTAACACAATTTTTGCTTGTAATGAAGCTAGGTTCATATTTTCTGGAGGTGTATTTTCCTCATTGTTTGCTTCTCTTCTGCTCAGCTCTGATGGCGCAAAGGCTGTCTCAGGAATTATATTTGGATTGAAAGGAAATATTCCAGTACCTCTAAATCCCGCCATTACGTTTGTTTGTGAGGCGGCTTTTGGCCAAACGGTAGTAATTTTTTTTCCAAATGTAGCTTTATCAATGCGGCGATTAGGTTTGTTGACCCAAAAATTCAAAATTTCTTCACCCCAAGATGTCTCAAATGGACTGAAAACAGATTTGTCCATTGGTTGAAGCCAGTGTGTTGTGTTGCGAGGTAGACAATACAAAACTATGTTGTGTTTATCTACTTCTTCAACGATGGCACAGTCTAAATGAGATGAAGCACCATCAAATATGAGCAGTACTTTGCCATCGGTTTAAATTTCGCAAAGTGTTTAATATATTCTACAAAAGCCTCCATCGTCATACTACCCTTAGTGCGGTCATCATAAGAATGGATCCTTGTGGAAGGTTATCCTTCCATTCTGGTTTTTCCCTGATTACCTTCATCAAAATCACCGGAGGTATTACGTTTCTCAGTGCATTCCCTCATGCCACGATTGTGACATTTTCTGCGTGTTCTTCGGCAATCAAATGAACATTTCTCACTCCTTTTCGAGCTAGTACTTTCGGTGCTTTGTGTAGTTTTAGTTGGCATCGCTTTTCTAAGTTATAAATTAAATGAGGTTCATCGTGCAAATATAGCTCAGCGTACAGTTCTCTCAATTTTGCAAAGTGATCATTAGCATTAAGCGGTTGAGCCTTTCTTTTCGAAATATCAGGATTACGTTTTAAAAACAGTGTCATCCATTTGCGCACAACCATTTTTTTTCTTTTGAAAAAGGATGAGCGATTTAATTTTTCTCACAAAATGTAAAAACGCTTTTACGTAAAACCTTTCCTGTTAACGGCATTCCAATCTCTGCTTATCTTTTAATTCGAATGGTTAGATCTTCACTGAAAAAAGTACTTCTACCATTTTTTCCCCGTACTACCTGTTATCAGGTGGTTTCTTAAAGTCCTCCTTGGTATAGAGTAAAGCCTACTTGCAGCTGAGCACCCCGCTACTGACGGAAGTCATTGCTGCTTTCAATTGCTGCTGACTCCACAAAGCTCTTTTTTTAGGCGGCATGCTGAAATAAAAATAGAAATCTAATAAAAACATCAGTTTAATACTAATAAGGCCCGGGCCTTATTAGTATACACAAAAAGGGCCTTAGTATGCATCAAAAGAAGTCATGTTTTATAAAATAAATATATTCAAAACCTGGGTTTTCTTCAAAGTTTGGTAATTCTAACTTCACTATGTTCAAAAATAATATTCAACGAATGATTTCAGTTAATTTTAACTTAAAATACTCACCTGTTTAGAAAATGTTGACCAACAGAAAAAAACACGTTTCTAATAAGATATATAGTCCGATGTTCCAGTCGTCACGTTTCTTGCTACACTAGCGAAATAGAGCGGTTGACGCGGCGCAAGCGGCCTGGCCTATACTTGGATATGCCCTTTCAAGGTTATTCAATTACAAAAATCATTACATACTGTACAGTGCTACCAATATCATCAGTGGGCCTTATTGGGCTCGTGGGCCTTATTTGGCTCAGGTCCCTTACTCAAAAACTTTATTGGTTGTTTCAATACTTATGGCTTTTGTGATATTTCTCCTTTTTCCTAGTACTAATACTTTAAAACGGTATTTGACTCTGCGGCTAAAAACGTGTCTGAATTCATTTTACGATATAACTATTATCAAGTGAAACTTTCAAAATTTGACAAAAGGTTTGGAGAAAACCAGTACTACTGTGACACGACTTATAATATTCTCCAGAAGGACTTTTCAGTCATCATCGGCCGAAAACGGAGCAACTGTGATCGTACCCTAACAATAAGACAGAATCTAAGTTAACAGTCAACAATGACAATATAAAATAAAATCCTATCTTAAATATATAGGTTCTCATTTGGACAATCGTTTCAATTTTCACGTACGAGTACATTTTGAAAATTTGGTTTCAAAGGCTAATGGTGTCATTGTAGCACTATATCCACTTCTACAATTTTCTCTACTTGATGATGCAAGGTAAAATAAAAGGTAGAAGAGGACCTGGTCGCAGACGATATCCTGGCTTCAGAAACTGTGGAAATTGTTCCCGAGACTAACTGCAGCACTGTTTAGGGAGATCAATTAAATCATAGCCAACGTTCGCTGCTGAGTACATTGCACCCGAAGAAGAAGAACGTCCACTTCTAAATAAAAATAGCTGTTTAGTTAAAGGAAATAAATTACTACTCTATAAACTAATTATGACGTATGCATATCAAGTTAGCAAGTTCAACTATTCCCCAGAAATGATTGGCAATGAATATTTAAGACGAAATTTTCAGAATAAAGTCCTATTATTTTATTAATAATTATTGGTTATATACTCTCAAGTTATCAACTATAAATTTCGTCATTCAACTTTTAAAAATAATAATTGTTTAATAAGGATAATCATAGGGCCTCAAGAATCAATCAATTTAAAATTAACCCTATAATATTTCCATTTGACATTCTAGAGAAATATAGTCAGCTGACATGAAAGTACCGCCAAAACTAACTCAAATTCAAAGTATTTTATCGAACTCGACTTGATGTTATTACTTATTTTGTCTGTGTTTCTGGATAAGGCTCGTTCACTGACGTTTCTTATAGCTCAGGTATATACATCCAAACTCATTGTGATATAAAATAAACGGTTTTAAAGATTAAAACTAACTTTTCCGAATCTGTGGTCCCAAACAATATTCTATCATAAAATTGTTACTAGTATACAAAAATATCGTACTTAAAGTACTGTCGCACCTGTTGTACTAGCTTCAGTGAGCTGAATATCAATAGGGTTCATCTTTGCGACATCCTGAATAATACCCAATTATGAAATTCGTCACTTGTATATTTTCCGGAGGCTGTATCGTGCTAACAAACTGAAATTTCTCAAAAAAATGACTAAAATGTCGTACTTCAAGTACCATATCACCCGTTGTACTGGCTCTGGTTAGCTGAAAACCAATACGGTTCATCTGTGACATGTCCTTAACAATATTCAATCATAAAATTTGTGACTTGTATAAACTCCGGAGGCTGTATCGTGCTAACAAACTGAAATTTCTCAAAAAATGACAAAATGTCTTACTTCAAGTACCATATCACCCGTTGTACTGGCTCTGGTTAGCTGAAAATCAATACGGTTCATCTGTGACATGTCCTTAACAATATTCAATCATAAAATTGGTGACTTATTGCACTCCGGAGGCTGTATCGTGCTAACAAGACATGGAAAAGTGGCCGACGACAACGACGACGACGACGACATACACTCAGGATTTTACTTTTCCGCCCAACCTATCTAATATGCCAGAAAAGTATTGGTTTACCCCAAAAAAAGTTGGAATTTTGAAATTTTTTTTTGAGTTCATTTTACGTTTTCCATCAACAACAACACGAAAAACGGTTTTTAGAAAAAAAATCCTGTGTGTATGTCGTCGTCGTCATCGTCGTCGTCGTCGTCGTCGTCATCGTCGTCGTTGTCGTCGGCCACTTTTCCTTATGTGTCTTGTTAGCACGATACAGCCTCCGGAGTGCAATAAGTCAGCAATTTTATGATTGATAATTGTTAAGGACATGTCACAGATGAACCCTATTGATTTTCAGTTCACCAGAGCCAGTACAACAGGTGCTATGGTACTTGAAGTACGACATTTTTTTTAGAAATTTCAGTTTGTTAGCACGATACAGCCTCCGGAGTTCAACAAGTCACCAATTTTATGATTGAGTATTATTCAGGACATCTCACTGATGAACCCTATTGATTCTCAGCTGACCAAAGAGACAATACAACAGGTGCTATAGTACTTTAAGTACGATATATTTGTCATTTTTGGAGAAGTTTCAGTTTGTTAGCACGATACAGCCTCCGGAATATTTACAAGTGACCAATTTTATGATTGGATATTATTCAGAGCTTCTCAAAGATGAACCCTATTTATATTCAGGTCACTAAAGGCAGTACAACGGGTGATATGGTACTTGAAGTACCAAATTTTTGTCATTTTTGGAGAATTTTCAGTTTGTTAGCACGATACAGCCTCCAGAGAGTATACGATTGATCAATTTTATGATTGAATATTGTTCAAGGTGTCTCACAGATGTACCCCATTAATTTTCAGTTGACTAGAGAGAGTACAGCGGGCCCTATAAATCCAGATATACTAAATTTTGGGTTATTTTTGGAGAAATTTCGGTTTGTTAGCACGATACATCCCCCGAAGTGTATACAAGTAACAATTTTATGATAGAATATTGTTCAGGGCCACAGATGCGGAAAAGTTAGTTTTAATCTTTAAAACCGTTTATTTTTTCTAAAAACCGTTTATTCGTGTTGTTGTTGATGCAAAACGTAAAAATAACTAAAAAAAATTTTCAAAATTCCAACTTTTTTGGGATAAACCAATACTTTTCTCGCATATACGTATCCGCCAAAATAAGCAGTACCGAAAATAAAAATAAAAATTAATTTTTAATTTCTGTAATATAAGTGTTCAAAATGTTCACCATTTCGACGCAAACAAGCTTCATATCGATTTTGTAAGTCAATAAACATATTTATAAAAAGTGGTTGATGTAACTGCCGAAAAATATTTTGTATTCTTTCCCGTAGTTCGGCAATATTCACCGGCGGATTTTCCGAGTGAAATATTCTGTCCTTCATTATGCCCCAAATGTATGCGTCAGGTGGCGTCATATCAGGTGAATGAGGATATTCGAAGTCTGTTCCCCGAGAAATTATTCTATTATCGAAATGCTGACGGAGTAAGTCTAAGGTGGGCACAGCTGTATGGCTCGTTGCACCATCTTGTTGGAACCATTGTGTGCGAAACTGTAGATTTCGTACACGGCAAAAGTTTTTAGATCTCTCACAAAAGGTATAATAATTTTCTCTCTATAACGCTCTTGGTTGACAGTAAGTGGATTCTGATTATCATCTTCAACGAAATAAGGACCAATCATTCCATGACCAGATACCGCGCACCAAACGGTAACTCGAAGACTGTGGAGTGGTTTCTCTACAATGACATCAGGACGTTCAAATCCAAGGAATCTGGTTGTTTGTCGATTAATATAGCCGCTAAGATGAACGTGACTCTCGTCTGAAAACCATATGTTTTTTCAAAAATTCGGGATCTTCGTAAATTAAACTCAACATGCGACCACAGTAAATTTCTCTTGCACGTTTGTCCGCAGCATTTAGTCGTTGTCCAACTTGAATACGGTATGGATAACCACCAATTGATTTGAACATGCGACGTAAAGACGTTTCACTAATGTTGAGTTTACATGCAGTTCTTACAAGACTTCTTTGAGGTGATTGCACAACTTGGTTAAAAACACGTCCTTCATTTTCGTTAGTGCATACTGTTTTTCGACGACCTGAAGAACCTTTACGTTGACACAGTACACTACCAGTGCGACGAAATTTTTCAACAACAGCTAACATCACACTTTTACTAGGACCTGCTTTATTAAATTTTTGTTGATATTTTATTGACACCTGTTCTAAGCTTGGACCATCATTACGACCTTTTCCGTATGAACGAAAATAATGCTCTACCAAAAAAACTTTTTCTTCCGTTGTTAGAACCATTTTTAAATCAAATTTAACTGCAACGTACTATTAATATATCAACTAATGACAATTGAGTTAAATATGACAAATCCATATTACATAAACAACTAAAAAGCACTCTCTGTTTCGGTACTGTTAATTTTGGCGGATACCGTAGATAGGTTGGGCGGAAAAGTAAAAAACTTGGAAGAAATCTGTCAAATATATTTATTGAACAATCTTTTATCGTGTGTAAGTGCATGCAGTATTTAAACCCCGATTAGTCTTGGTACAGAAGGCTTGTGATTAAGTATATTCATTTTGGTCAGTAAGGTAGGTTAGGATTGAAATTATAATTTAATTTTGAACATGTTTGTTATGTCCAAAAATTAATTTTGATAACGTTCAACATCGACAATTTCAATTTGACTATAGTTTTCTGTAACGATGTCATCAAATTACAAAATTTATATCGGCTTTAACACTTATATCATCTATTTTGTAAGAAACTTCAAATGTACCACCATTATTTATAATAATCACTTTAAGTATTGATAATACCTGGATCACCCTGTATTGGCGCATAGACAACACAAGAAAACTGAAATTACGTAGAAATAAGGGAAATAACTGTGGTCATTTCCACGGTAAAACAATGTCGATGTTTTGATAAGGGTGGTCTCGACGCAAAATGTCGTGGCATCGGTAAATGACGCCACACGCAATTTGGATGCGTTCCCTTGACTGTTAGACGACGTCTCGGCGAGTCTTGACGCGACGGAATGTCTACGAACGGGATTCATTATTAATGACTACAAATTTCATTCTAGTTTTAAGAGACTGCTTTATTAAACACATACGAATAATTATTATTATAACTTTTACTTGCTGATTGAACAAGTTTTTACATCGTCATAACGTACAAAAGTTGTAGTCACAAAATGTTTTGTATGAAGTTTACTACCAACAGACCTATTATATTTGAATTTTTGAGAATACTGGCAAAGTATAGAAGTTTCTTTTTGCAATAATAACAAAATTTATTCAGTTGGTGCAGTCATTAGGATAATCAATACAGCATTATTCGGAAAAAGCCACAGCGTCAGAGCCTATTTTCTGAAATTTACATGAGTCTCACTTCTTAAGTATTGAGAATGATTCTGATACTCTTTAACCATCTTATAGTATGAGAGAATATATGTTATAAAACAAAGAGACGGTTTCTCAAGAAGTGAACATAAAGGAGCTTACGACAAAAAGTGAATGGATAGGATAGAACAGTTATTGACTTTGAAGAAGAATTGGAGGAAATAACAACAAAGAATAATACCCGAATGAGTGTCTTATTACGGAGAGTAGAATTTGAAGTTTTTTGATGATAAAAGAGTACGTTTCATAGTATTAATTCCTGAAGAAGAGGGCATAAATATGAAAATAAATAAATAGAAGGCATTTTAAGCACAACAACTGAATACATGAAAAATCAGTTATGTATTTTGGTACAAATCTTTAATATAAGCAGAACGCTTTCATTTTAATAACTAAACGATCATCAGTGCCCCCTGTAAAACTAAAAAAAATATTTTCATTGTATAGTAGATGAATTAAAAGGGATTTAAAGGCTTAGGGCCAGCTGTATTCAATGTACTTACATGGTCAAGGGGTACATCAAAACGGTATACAGTATAGAATTTTACCAGTAGTAGCTTTTTGGTGTAACATTAAATTTCGACTAAAAAGTAGGTGCAGTAGAAAATCTAAATTAATTTTTCATATAGACACACCTCGTATTTTATGAAATTTTTATTCATTTTATTTCGTACGACTTATACGGTCGAATATTTATCTGAAGTGGTGGTTCGCAATTGAAAGTGAAGAAGACGCCAGCTGACTACTTCTCGCACGAGTCTAATAGAGGTTGTTGGAGGACGGAAACTTCAGTTCAGAGACTCTGAACTAGAAGGCATTACGGCATTCTTGAAGAGACCCAAGAAGGTCGAAACTGGTCAGTGTACTATGCCCTTCTCCTATCTGTTGCGAATCACCACAGGTGTCCGTATCGACGAAAGGGCCGATCGACATCACGTTCTTCGAAGGGAATGTAATTCAATATTCTGCGTGGTATTAGCCAGGAAAGTAATTGTTTTTCTCTTCGAAGAACGGTCAAGCAATATGTCGAAATTATTGAAATTTCCACTAAAAAGTAGGTGCAGTAGAAAATCAAAATTAATTTTTCATATAGATACACCTCGTACTTTATGATTTTTTTTCATTTCATATATATATATATATATATATTATAATATTTTTAATGTTCTACTGTTTTTATAATTATGTATTATATGATTTTATTTGAAATTTGATTATTAGATGCTGTTGTTACAATCGTGGTAGTAACTACACTAATGTGAAAACACCTTTATCACTGAATATAACCTATTTGAAATTTTGACAAGAATTGTCAAATTATTATGCCCGGCTCAGATGAATATGAAATTTTATATTCTGAAAGATAAATTACTACAAAATCGACTTACTCGCTCTTACCTCAGGGAGGGTTCAAAGATTAAAAAAAATTAATAATTTAAAATTTTAAATTTATAAATTTCCAAAGAATATTCCAAAATTGTCAATTATACTATCGCAAATCTATAGTGACTGCTTGTTCAATATATTCTAAGACCATTAAATTATCTAATGACATCTACAATTTTTCTGTCACTGAAAATTAACTAAATATCACTGATTATATCAAAAGTTTTATAGGATCCAAAATTTTTCAAATTCAATGAAATAGGAGTTGAATTAATACCAAAGTGAGTTGGAATCAAAAATTATATACCATCAGATAACAAGTGAAAATGAATTATTATTCCCAAAATATAATGAAGAACAATAATCGTACTTTCTACGAACCTTAAAATTAAAAAAACAACCTATATACTAGAAGAACAACCTAATTAACTACTTATTCTAAACGTTCAAATCGTCGAAAATTACACTTGACGTGTATAAATGTCAAATAACTATATGCGATAAAATTGTCTATTCAAAAAAATTTTCTCTTCTCTTCAGGTGAAATTTCATATATCTTTAACGTTAATTTTGTCAGTATTCAAAAATGTGATATAGATGCATCTATCTTAATTTTATTTAAAGGCCTGTTAATTCTTGAAAAATAATTTATAAAATCTAAACTGGACTCACCAACTAGGTATCAGGATCACTCGTTCTGATTCTAAGCACGTCTTTTAGAATCGCCGGAACCACTTTTCTAAATTTATAATTTAGAACCCGGAAAAATCACTAACACTATTTCAATATAATTATTTAAGGAATTATTCACGCACTGATCTTATCATGCTAATTATTATAATCTGATGCTATTTTAATATATCAATTACTATTATATTATTCAGCAAATTTGAGAGAACTCATATTAGATGTTCTCTCGAGAGGGGTTCAAAATCAACTAACTAAACTTTTTCCATAAATAATTCTCTTCTCCTTTGGTTACCAAAGAATTCCTTTTTTTAAAAAGAAATACAAATTTATGTTTTCATATAATAAAGAGAGATTTTCATTCTTTTATTCTAATTGTAATTTTTTTACCAGCGACATCTGTATTCTTTTTTTAAAATCTTTATAAAATCTATGTATCATTAAGTATCTTCTGCATTATTGTCATTCGAAATTGTAATGTCAAATTTTATTTGCATATTGAATCTTTTAAATTATTTATAATACATTGTATATCACTAGTATTACATCCAAATATGTACATTTTTCTTTATTTCAATGTTTTCTTTAGAATTTAGATAGAGTATATGTATTAATATATAATATATATATATATATATATATATATATATATATATATATATATATATATATATATAGAGAGAGAGAGAGAGAGAGAAAAGGAGAACAAACATTCAAAGAATTCAATACACCGTACTGTGCAAGATGATACGAAAGAAAATCGCAGAAGATATCAGGAATTACAACGAGAAACTGGTACAAACAACAATAGAAAACCGTAAAAGCTACAAACATGCAAAAAGAGCACTAATACAAGTGAAAAGACAGATAGTATTAACTGATGGAAAAACAAGAACCACAGACAGGAATAAAATAATAGACCTAGTAGCCAAATTCTATGGAGACCTATACAAGGCCCCTGAAAATTTGGAAGAAATAATAGAACACTCAGAAGAGGCCATACCAGAAGTATTGGTGGAGGAAGTGGAAATGGCACTGAAAAACATGAGAAATGGCAAAGCATACTCAAATATGCAGGAGCTAAAACATGGAAGTACCTTGCCAAACTATACACGAGCTGTCTAATGTCCAGGAGCATAACCAAAGAGTTTAACAGCGCCCTTATAGTCTTGATCCACAATAAAGGCAGCAAAGAAGACATTAAGAACTACAGACCAATAAGTCTACTACCAGTAACGTACAAGGTATTCACAAAGACCATTCACAACAGAATACAAAACACACTTGACTTGGCCCAACCACGAGAACAGGCTGAATTCCGCAAAGGCTTCAGTATAATAGACCACATCCATACCCTCAAAGAGGTAATCAGTCGAACCAAAGAATATGACCAACCACTAGCACTAGACTTCATTGACTTTGAGAAAGCATTCGACTCTTTTTATCCCAGAGCAGTAATAAATGCCCTAACAGAACAAGGGGTCGATAAGCCATATATTGAGACCCTAGCAAATATATATCACCAAAGTTATTTACGGCAACACTAGAAAACATCTTCAGAAAATTAGACTGGAACAACACAGGTCTGACTATAGATGGAGAATACATATAGATATTCTTATGATAAAATTGAAGAATTATGTAAATCCCGAATCATATTGAAATTTCGTTGTTTGTCAACAGACATTAAAAAAGAGTAAATTTCACTACGATTTTTGATATCCTAGGATAAGAGTTATCAATGAAAAGTTGAAAAAGGTGTTTTAGGTTTCTATCATGGAATGACGGGTCAGAAATGTTTAATACTCTATTCTTCATTTGCTTCACCAAATTAACCTTCATAGAGTGTTTATGATAGGACCAGTAACTCATGTACCTCCCTGACGAGATTGGTTTTCTATACCAATCTATATACAACGTATTATCAATATGAATAAACTTTGTATCTAAAAAAGGTACAGAGCATTGGTCGTCTTTTACCTCAATGGTAAATTGTATATAGGGATCATAGCTGTTGAAATCAAATAAAATTTCATCAAGCATGATCTAGAATAAAAAAGCACTAATATATGAAGGCCCGACCATCGGGAGAAGTGGAATGGATAAATTGATCTCGTGAAATAATTTGTAAACAAGTAAATATAAATTAAGTAGTGAAGTGTTCATATGAATTAATGTTAGTGAATATACTGTGTATCTTGTGTAAATTAGTGAATAAATAAATTAAGTCAGTAGACATACCGTGTGTATAAATTTATACCCCCGTCGAAATAAAGACTTTAAATAAATAAGAAAAACATTACAATAATATATAGTTCAGTTCAATAAGGCATTCTTATCGTTCTATAATTGTACAGTTTGACCAATAAAACATTTATTTTTATAATCATAACTAAAATATTGTTGAATACGGTTCTGTTCATATTCGCTAATTTTACTAAATAAAACGTCTCGATATATCATAAACATGTAATTTCAAGTTTATTGAATAAATGAAAATGACGTTCAATTGAATTTAATCTGGAATAAACCAGAAAAAGGAAATTTTTTGTGACACGACGCGACGTCTATATATCGGGATAGAACCTGTCACGCAACAAAAGGAACGTTGAATAAGGGCAGTAAAGGATCCCAATTGAAATTTCTACGCCACCACACCGACGTACGGTTCGCAGGAATGAGGGTGAGTGATCGTGGTGATTCACCCGTTTTCCTGCTACAATATACCTTCACGCACGTAACTATGTGTGATTCAGGGTGAAGTTCATTATGTAGGGGAACGCTGAAAGTATTTAAAACTGTTTGTTTGTAGCATAGGACATATCTTACTATAACGAAAACTATTTTTTATGAAATTTGAGACAAAAACTATGGGCTCATAATGAACAGGAGGTATGAGAAATTACTACTAAATTATAGTACACTCGAGAAAATACTTAGTTTTGATGCAAGAAGTTGTATTTTTTTTCCAAATTTAGGACCTTATATTGATAACCTTAAGAATAAATTTAAGATGACAAAATATAAACTATTTCTGGGGAGTATTACGCAGTATCATTTCAAAAATATATCCAAACAAATAAAGCTTTTGTTACTGTGAAAAACTCATTGATAGAAGATATCAAACTAGAAGTGTTTGGATAAAAATTGAAGAAGGTATGTCAGAAACATATTTTGACGAGGCTGGGAACATTATTTTTCAAGACCAATATCGAGAGGGAATTACCCAAGAACAATCGACTGACTAAATAAAAGTGTTCAGAAGATTCGGTAGTGAAGATTTTGGACAAATTAGTAGAAAGTCAACTAAATAAGGAAACACAAAGTGTGAAAATGTTAGACGAAATGTTTGTGATTGAAAAGTTGTGATGAGAAGAATATAAGTGCATGCCACCGGATGGAAGTATTTTCTCTGGGCGCAAATTTTAAAAAATCTTCGATACAATAAAAACAATGTTCCAATAAAAACATCTTAGCGAATTTACAAAATTCACGAAGACTCTTATTTTGGACATCGAGACCTCTATAAAAACTATTAAAAACATTGTAAAACTCAACATTTAGTTTATTCGCCTGGGTAGTCCTAAGCCTAGAGAAAGGGGGCACAAGATCCACCGCATTTCTCGTGCCGTAGGTATGCATATTATAGTGCGAATTATAAAAGGATCTATTTTTGTGAACCAATATTAATGTTTCATAAATGTACAGACAAGGAACCGGCAAAATCCTGCACCCCCTAAACAGTGCAAGGCAGTGCGAACCATAAGAAGCATTCCCGACAATCCTCACGGCCGATTTATGAAGAGCGAAAACTTTATAGGACCCACTCGAGTTTCCCCAAAATCTAATGCCGTAAGTGAGAAGTGAGTGAATGGTGCCAAAATACACAGTACGAAGGGCTCTAGCTTGCAAGCAATGCCGAAGCTGCCGCAGTGCGTAAATTTGCGAAGACACCGCAGAGCACAAGGCTTCAATTTGAGCAGACCAGGTAAGACTCGAGTCAAGTGTTAACCCAAGAAGCTTAACTGGTTGTGACTTATGAGCAAGCTTGTCCGAGGTGAAAGTGATTTTGACGGTCTTGCTTTCATTCAATTGAAGTCTATCAGCCACAAAACAATTTTTTGCTAATGAAAGATGTTCAGATTCATCAGACTCATCTTCATCATAAAGTAGTGTCGTGTCGTCAGCATATAAAATACAAGTACATCCGTTAACGGCTGACAGCAAGTCATTAATAAATATTAGAAACAGTAAGGGTCTCAAGACTGAACCCTGTGGAACTCCAAATCGGATTGGCATATTAACTGATTCACGCACATCAAAGCTGACATACTGGGTCCTATCGGCAAGGTGAGAGCCAATGAGCACCAATGGTAAGCCACGAATGCCGTAATGTTCCATTTTGGCAAGCAAAAGAGAATGGTCCACGCAGTCAAACGCCTTGGCGAGATCGCACAGAACAGCAGAAGTACCGTGACGCTCGTCAAGGCCATCGATCACGGTCCCAATCACCTTTGGAAGAGCATCGATTGTTGAGACATTGTTTCTAAAACCAAATGAATGAGGAGAAATGATGGAATGAAGCTCAAGAAATTCTAGAAGCCGGTGGTTGATGATAATTTAAAAAATTTTGGTTATAATGGGAACGATGGAAATCGGTCTAAAATTATTGGCACAGTCCACCAAGTCGCCTTTTTTATGCAACGGCAAAACCTTAGCAATCTTTAACTCACTAGGCCAGTTACCCTCGGTCAAGCAAGCATTAAATAAAACTGTTAAAGGACCAGTTACGTGTTCAAGAGCAGCCTTTATTAAACGGCTATTCAGACCATAACAATCAGTGCATGTTGAGTTTTTCAGCTGTAATATAGCAGCTTGAACGTCACATTCAACGACTGGAGGTAAGAAGAAAGAGGCAGAAGGACTAGGTAAAACACCGACAAAGTTAAGGGGATCAGAAACTGCTGCCGGAAAAGAGCTAGAAATTCTTTCTGCAATGTTAGCAAAAAAGCTGTTCAATTCCGAAGATGTTAACGCAGAAACTGTATTATGATATTTATTGTTCTCTCTCTCCTGGTTTACTATGTTCCAGATCATTTTATTCTGATTATCTGACGTCAAAATAACCTCAGAATACGAAATCCTTTTGGCGGATCTAATCTCTTGCTTGTGAAGTTTTCTGATGCTGCAGTACAACCGCCAATCCTCCAGACCTCCAAAAGACTGGAAAGCGCGTCTACATCTAAACACTTCTGTTCTGCGCATCTTAAGCTCACGACCAAATCACTTTGCTCGCGTTTGTCTACGAGAGTGTAACTTGGTAGTTATGTGTATATCTTTTTGTACACATAGAATGCCCAACAATGTTTGAGCGATCTGATTAGAATCCATAGACGCAGCATTAAGACTAGTCCAGTCGACTGCAGCCAAGCCCCGGGCAAAACTGTTCAATGTGACATCATTCAACACCTGAATCACCCGTTGATTCCCCGAGACCAAGTCGGGAACCTTTAAAATAGATATGAAAACCCCCAAATGATCAGACACCAATGGTTCGCACACACCTGTTTCAAACAGCTCAGGGCAAATATTTGTAACAATGTTATCCAGACCTGAGCCAGTGTTGAACGTAACACGCGTTGGTACGCCAATGTAATGCCTCAGGCCGTATAAATTAAAAATATTGTTCAAGTCACGATCATGCCCTGTATCTCCATTTAGGCCAATATTGAAATCGCCAAGAAAGACAAGAACTTTAAATTCAAGATTAAGAAAATCAATCAAACCATTAATCTGGGTTTTGAAAATATCAAAATTACCAGCACACGACGACCGGTAAACCGTAACAATGCAAGTACTAGCTCCAGGAATGCAAGCACATCAAAACTCTGCGTGAACAGGTCGACAAAATGCAGAAATATCAACTGATTTAAGGTGAAAATCAAAACGTGAAAAAAATAGCTATACCTCCGTGAGATTTATCTCCACGGTAAAATGAAGATACAAGATTGTAGTTTTTTAACTTGAAAAAGGATAAAGTATGAGCATTTAGCCAATGTTCCGATATACATAAAATTTTAATATTTGATGTTTCTTCAAGAAAAACATGTGAGTCATCGGCTTTATTTGAAATACTTTGAACATTAATATGGAAAACAGAGCGTGCTAAGGATACCTGACTAAAATAAGGTACAATAGGAACTTCACAATCACTGGTTTCTACTATGAAATTTTCTTGGCGGAAAAAAATGATTGATTGAAACCCCCGAGGGCCAAATATCACTAACTAGAATAGCATCGCACTCACTAGCGGGAACTGATATTTTGAAAGACAAGTAAAAGGCAGAATCGGAACGGTTTAGCTTGAAAACTTCTACACCAGGAGAAAACTGTATAAGGTAATTCTTCAAGTCAACTGTATTTAGGTTATGCTCCAGATTGGTAGCATGAAAGTGTTTAAAATCATCATTCCTAGGCTTAGCTGCTTGAAAAGGATATCCATTACTTTTAGCTCCGTTGCCAACCAGAATAGTGGCTTGTTTACGTTTAGGGTTAGCAGGTTTCGCATTAAAGGCATTGTAAGAATGCGATGTAGCAGCTTTCTCACTGCTATAATACTTTTGGTATAACCTCTCAGTCTCAACCTGATGTATGGCTCCTGCAACTTCCCTGCTTGAAACAATAGGTTCATCCTTAGATGAGGAAGGGGGTGGTGAAGTTACCGAGGGTTGTTGTTTTTTATTGATCAAGGAACCACGGGATCCAGTAGAATTAACCAAGCCGCAGAAGTCGTTCTATCGTCTAATTTGTTATGACTTAATAGCTTAATATGATCAAGTAGATTTCGAATCATTTCCTCAAGCTGTTTAATTAGCATATTCTTTTGATTAATATTATTTTCATTATGCCTGATAACAATGTCTCTCTGTTTAATGATTTCTTCAAAATAGGAGCTTTCAGATTTAGATATAATTGGCACGGAAGTACATGATTCCTGAGCATCGTTAGGAGCTGATGATTTGGGTTTCCCAGTTGAAACCGTGTCACCTGCCTCACAACAGATACAAGTATCGTTATCAAAGTATTTAACTTTGTATTTCTTCTGTAATTTTAAACAAGCAGGATGCGACAGCACCCCGCATTTAATACATCTCATTCCAGATTTGGCAGTACTCTTGCATCTAGTACAGACATCACGTGAATCATCAGCAGATTTATCACCACTCATAGCAATGATAATAGAAAACAGAAATCAGGAATAATTCAAAATACAGATTAAAAACAATGCTGCGTGCAGTTGTCCACACCTTATAGTCGATGTAGGTAATTAAGGGGCAACAAAAAAAGTTGATTGTTAAAAATATTCCTACAACAACTGATATAAACGATGTGAAAAATCAAAAAACGTACCAGAATGGCAAAACTGCGGATTGAAAAATCTCATAAACCACACAGAAAACTGTTAAGAAAACCACTATGCACTCTCAACTAATAAAAATGATCAATAAACATTAAAAATCACTCAATGTATAAGGAGCAAAATAATTACAACTTGACCCTCACAAAGTCAACTGCACAAATGCAATAATAATAATAATAATAATAATAATAATAATAATAATAATAATAATAATAATAATAATAATAATAATAATAATAATAATAATAATAATAATAATAATAATAATAATAATAATAATAATAATAATAATAATAATAATAATAATAATAATAATATGGACCTGGAAGAAATACAACTACATGTTTATTGTGCAGCTCTAGCAACGATCAAAACCAATAAACAGAAAATACTAGAACCACTCAAGGCACGTAAACCACATAAACCAAAATGGGAGCAATGACTTTGCAGGAAAATTACAGATTTAAGAAAAAATATTGGTAGACTGCAACAATTATCGAATGGCAACAAGTCAAATAAGCTGCTAAATAGAATCCCAGTCGAAGTCAAACAAAAGCTAGAGGGTAGATTAATTAATGAAACTAAAACAATTATTGATGACTCCTTGGACACCTTAAAACAAAAATTTGCTGTTACATCCAAAAGATTAAGAAGATACAAGGAAAGCTACCAACGAAAAATACAAAACAACTTCTTCTTAAAAAACCAGAAAGGCTTCTACAGATCACTTAATAAACACTACAATCTAAAAGGGGGACCACCAAAAAAAGAAGATTTGCAAACATTTTGGGAAAGTATATGGTCCGATGGAACCAGTCACAAGGAAAATACGCCTTGGATCAAGGCAGAAATACAGAACAACTATCATCTACACATGGAAGAAATAATATTCACGGAAGAAGATTTAAAAAAGGTAATAAAGAATTTGGCCAACTGGAAAGCACCAGGGAACGATGGTATCCAAAATTTCTGGTTCAAAAACTTACGGCTGTTCATCATCACCTGGCCAATCAATTCAATATCGCTTTCAGAAAACCAGAAAAGCTACCAGAATTCCTTACAAACGGTATTACTCATCTTCTTCCAAAATCTGATAGAATCCAAGATCCGTCACAATATAGACCGATCACATGCCTCCCCACATTATACAAAATCTTTACGGCAGCAATATGCGAGAAACTAAACACATATTTAGAAACAAACAACATTCTCACTGAGGAACAGAAAGGGTGTAAAAGAAAATACATGGGTTGCAAGGAATAAATTACAATCGACAATGTAATACTAGAACAAATAAGAAATAAAAAGAGGAACTTGTACATGGCTTATATAGACTACCAGAAAGCTTTCGACTCAGTGCTCCACAGTTGGTTAATAAAAACCCTGGAAATATACAACGTACATCCTGTGATGGTAGAGTTTTTGAAAAATATTATGGGTAAATGGAAAACGAAACTAAGAATTAATCTAAGTGAAGTAAAGGTAGAAACTGACTTTATAAACATCAACAGAGGAATTTTCCAAGGAGACTCTCTTTCAGCTTTGTGGTTCTGTCTATGTTTGAACCCTCTATCACGCGGCTTAACTCACACCGGATATGGAGCTACTATCAAAACAAATGAAAACCCGAAAACCATTAGCCATTTATTTTTATGGATGATCTAAAAATATACGCCGCATGTAAAAACCATCTAGAGTTCAAACTAAAGCTTATACATCAGTGGAGCACAGACATAAGAATGTCGTTTGGCATGGAAAGATGTAAAACTGTATCTGTCGAAAAAGGAATCCTAAAGGAAGGAGAGACAATAGAGCTAGAACCAGGAAAATTGATCGTAGCGATGACCAATCATCCATACAAATACCTAGGAATCCTGCAGACTCATAAAATAGAACACACATATTAAAAGGCAAGCTTACCTCAAGAAATCTTACCACTGCAATAAATACATATGCCATATCCGCTCTTCAGTACTCCTTCGGAATAGTTGAATGGACTCAAACGGACTTGAAATCATTAAACAGAAAGATCAGAACAGAGTTCACAAAATACAGAAAACACCATCCAAAGGCGTCCGTGGAAAAAATAACTCTACCTAGAGGAAAGGGAGGCAGAGGAATAAGAGATATCGTGGAAGCCTGCTCTCAGCAAATTACAAACTTAAGAACCTTTTCCCATCACCAAAATAATGAACTTCATCAAGCTGTGGTGAGAGCAGATATAGGATACACACCACTAAATTTGAGGGTACAAAATTTTAAACCATTCAATACCAAAACCGACGATGAGAAAGTTGAAAACTGACACGGCAATTACACGGAAGATTCATTAATGACCTGCAGAAAACTACAGTAGATGAAATTAAATCCGTTGAGTGGCTTAAAACTGGAACACTTTTTCCATGATTGGTATATAAGACCAGGTAATAAAAACAAAAAATTATCAAAGATACATTCTCAAGGAAGAAATATCAACAGATAGATGCAGAAAGTGCAACAAAAATCAAGAAACCGTAGAACACATTCCATCTAGCTGTGAGAATCTAGCTAAAACTAAATATCTGGACAGACACAACAGGGTTGCTACGATAGTTTATTTGGAAATAATGAAAAAATTTGATATTAATCCTCAAAATAACGAGCCATACTATAAGTACAAACCTCCGCCAGTTATAGAAAACCAGTATGTTAAGATCTACTGGGATAAGACAATAATGACGGACCTAACAATAAGACACACAGACCCGATATCACAGTTATTAAGAAACAATCCAAGGAAGCTCTGATAATTGACATATCGGTCCCAAATAATTCCAACATAGAAGATAAGTACAATGAAAAATTAAACAAATATGCTGAGCAAAAAACCGAAATAAAAGAAATGTGGAACCTTGAGGAAGTTAAAATAATTCCAATCGTTTTGTCTTGTATGGGACTAATTCCGAAGAAACTAAATAGTTCCCTCAAAAACATTGGTATTCCTGAGTCAGCATATCGAACGCTGCAAAAATCTGTAGTCTTAGATGCGACAAACATGTGAGATCTTTCCTGGAATAAGTATACCCAACGAAAGTCTTGCCGCTGAGGCCGACTATCGCTGTGAGAACAAACATAAAATAAAATAAAAAATAATAATAATAATATTAATAATAATAAACCCCGCGTGGGGTACGGGTGTTACAAAGAATATCCCCAAGGTATCCTCAGCCTGTCGTAAAAGGCGACTAAAGGAGGACTCCATCCTGAGGGCTAGCAACCCATGGATGTGTAGCAAATAGACGCTATAAGGACTCGTCGAAATCGCTATTCGGGCGTGGCGGAAACCCAGACTGACTCCATTCGGAACCGTCCTAATAACCAGTATGTTGCAGGACCCAGTGGAATCGGTGCTGCTGGCCTGCAAATGGCAAACACCGACGCAATGAACAGGAACAGAGGAAGTTCACCCAGCAGAGATGTTTTGGAAGGTCAAAGACATCCAACCACTCTACAGGGCAAGCTGCGACAAAGAACAAAATGGACAAACGACATGAATGAGTACATCTATCGCAGCTTTCTTATTCTAACCAAGATGGAAACTGAAAGTACAGGATACAGTAAGGAACTATATGCACAAGTAATAAGATAAATCCACAGAAAAAATTATACAAAATATCATAAACCAAAAATAGACCATTTTATCGGCAAACAAAATTCCCCCGGAAATAAAAGACCGCATAAAAAAAGAAACTCAACAAGAATTAGGAATAGTCACCACACCACCAAGAAATACAAATCAAACAATAGACGAGCAAACAGAAGAACCTAAAAATGCAGAACAGGAACACATACAGAACTACTTCGAAGAAGCCTTTATGCTACACTACGGAACAATGCCGAACCTAAGACCGAAGCTCCCAAAACTTAAATCAAAAATAAACCCAAAAACAAACAAGATTATCAATCAAATAAACAACGTAATTAGAAGTAAAATAAAAACAAACTATAATGTTTCTACAATACATAATCTGGTATGTATAGCAGCGGCAACGGCCACAAAGCTTATTGCAATAAAGCAAAATCAAAACAAACAAATCCAAAAATCAAGCAAAATACCACCATGGGAGCGACGAATAAACAAAGATATAGATGAACTGCGTATAAAAATAAGACGATTGATCACAACTAAAGAACCAAATGCAAGTGAGAAACTAAAAAAGTGAGCTCAACAAATAATAAAGGAATACACCAATGAAAAAAACACAAATACCACCGGGATAATGGATCTTCCCAAAAACAAACTCGCTGCTAAATCAAAAAGACTAAGAAGACTTAAAGGAAGCTACCAACGCAGAAAACAAAATAAGCAATTTAGAGAAGATGAAAGACAATTTTACAGAGAACTCAACCAGAAAACAAACAACAAGTAACAAAAGAAAATCCAGACAAAGAAGAAACAAAAACTTATTGGAGCAACATATGCTCACAAGAAAAAAGACACAAACAAACTGCACGGTGGATTAAAGCCGAAAGAACAAGGATGCAAAACAAAGAACAAATGAACAATCATGAGATAACAACAGAAGATGTACGGAAAGTCATCAGAAAAACACACAACTGGAAATCACCAGGAAAAGACGGAATACACAACTTTTGGTGAAAAAGATTTACAAGCACACATGATAGAATAGCAAAGCTTTTTTCTGAAATCTCACTTGGACAAACAGAAGCACCATTTCATGACCTATGGAATCACCTATCTGCTCCCGAAAACAACGCCAACAAGTAAAAGCCCGGACAAATACAGACCAATCACATGCCTACCAACCATGTACAAAATATTGACATCAATCATTTCGGATAAAATATATTCACACCTAGACAGAAACAATATAAAAGCAACGGAGCAGAAAGGATGCAGAAGAAAAACCAAAGTCTGCAAAGAACAATTAATTATCGACACCGTTACAACACAACACAAGAAAAAAGGAAGGAAGCTACTATACACAGCATATATAGACTATAAAAAAGCCTTTGACAGCATCCCACACTCATGGCTGAGGGAAGTTCTGGATATTTACAAAATAGACCCATACATTCAGAACATCTTAAAACAAATAATGAAAACATGGAAAACAACATTAAGCGTAAACAACAACGAAACAAAATTCACAATAGCCAACATAGAAATAAAACGCGGAATCTTTCAAGGCGACTCACTCAGCGCGTTATGGTTTTGCAATAATAATAATAATAATAATAATAATAATAATATGGACCTGGAAGAAATACAACTACATGTTTATTGTGCAGCTCTAGCAACGATCAAAACCAATAAACAGAAAATACTAGAACCACTCAAGGCACGTAAACCACATAAACCAAAATGGGAGCAATGACTTTGCAGGAAAATTACAGATTTAAGAAAAAATATTGGTAGACTGCAACAATTATCGAATGGCAACAAGTCAAATAAGCTGCTAAATAGAATCCCAGTCGAAGTCAAACAAAAGCTAGAGGGTAGATTAATTAATGAAACTAAAACAATTATTGATGACTCCTTGGACACCTTAAAACAAAAATTTGCTGTTACATCCAAAAGATTAAGAAGATACAAGGAAAGCTACCAACGAAAAATACAAAACAACTTCTTCTTAAAAAACCAGAAAGGCTTCTACAGATCACTTAATAAACACCACAATCTAAAAGGGGGACCACCAAAAAAAGAAGATTTGCAAACATTTTGGGAAAGTATATGGTCCGATGGAACCAGTCACAAGGAAAATACGCCTTGGATCAAGGCAGAAATACAGAACAACAATCATCTACACATGGAAGAAATAATATTCACGGAAGAAGATTTAAAAAAGGTAATAAAGAATTTGGCCAACTGGAAAGCACCAGGGAACGATGGTATCCAAAATTTCTGGTTCAAAAACTTACGGCTGTTCATCATCACCTGGCCAATCAATTCAATATCGCTTTCAGAAAACCAAAAAAGCTACCAGAATTCCTTACAAACGGTATTACTCATCTTCTTCCAAAATCTGATAGAATCCAAGATCCGTCACAATATAGACCGATCACATGCCTCCCCACATTATACAAAATCTTTACGGCAGCAATATGTGAGAAACTAAACACATATTTAGAAACAAACAACATTCTCACTGAGGAGCAGAAAGGGTGTAAAAGAAAATACATGGGTTGCAAGGAATAAATTACAATCGACAATGTAATACTAGAACAAATAAGAAACAAAAAGAGGAACTTGTACATTTCGGATAAAATATATTCACACCTAGACAGAAACAATATAAAAGCAACGGAGCAGAAAGGATGCAGAAGAAAAACCAAAGTCTGCAAAGAACAATTAATTATCGACACCGTTACAACACAACACAAGAAAAAAGGAAGGAAGCTACTATACACAGCATATATAGACTATAAAAAAGCCTTTGACAGCATCCCACACTCATGGCTGAGGGAAGTTCTGGATATTTACAAAATAGACCCATACATTCAGAACATCTTAAAACAAATAATGAAAACATGGAAAACAACATTAAGCGTAAACAACAACGAAACAAAATTCACAATAGCCAACATAGAAATAAAACGCGGAATCTTTCAAGGCGACTCACTCAGCGCGTTATGGTTTTGCATGGCAATAAACCCACTCTCACACATGCTGAACAAAACAAATATGGGTACCATACTGGAAAACAACATAATCAGCCACTCCCTCTACATGGATGGCCTAAAGCTATACGCAGACAACAAAGAGAACATAGAAAATTTAATAAAAATAACAACAATGTTTAGCGACGACATTCACATGAAATTTGGACTAGACAAATGTCGAATAAACGCAATGGAGAGAGAAAAATGGGCAAGAGATGAAGGGTATGATATGGGTGCAGATGAAAGACAAATAGATGGAATGGAAATTGAAGAGCTGTATAAATATCTTGGATACCAATAAGCCTGAGGAATAGATCAAAAACAAAGCAAAAAAATACTAAAAAATAAATTTAAACCGAGATTACGGAAAATACTAAGAACGAAACTGAACTCAAAAATCACAATAAAAGCCATAAACACTTATGTCATATCTATCCTTACGTACAGCTTTGGAATAATTAAATCGCGAAATCCGCACCTTGAGCTCCAAATACCGCAAACATCACCCGCGCAGCTCAATAGGGAGGGTAAATATACCACGAGAAAAAGAAGGACAAGGAATCCTGCACATATCTGTTTCCCGAAACCGAGGCATTTTTGATAGCGATATACAAGACCATGTCATTGCAACGAGAAATTATAAAAAATATATAATGAAAGAACGTATCCCAACAGATAAATGTAGAATGTGCAAGGAACATACTGAATCACTGGACCATATTTTAAGCGGATGTGAAGTACTAGCTTCAAATGAATATATTAAAAGGCATGACAACGTGGGCAAGTTAATGCATCAAGAGCTACGGAAAATCCATGACAACACAATTGTGAAAATAACCCCATACTACAAGTATAATCCAGAAAGTGTCCTCGACACCGAAAATTATAAAATGTATTGGAATAGGGAAATTATAACAGACTTACCTCTACAACACAACAGGCCAGACTTGGTATTCACAGACATAAAACTGAGACATACTTACTTAATTGACTTTTCCATCCCACTTGCCGCAAATCTGCAGAAAAAAAGATGGAGAAAAAATTAGTAAGTATTTACCTCTTGCTAATGAAATAAAAGACATGTGGAACCAAGAAAAAGTTTTCGTACTACCAATCATTATAGGTGCAATTGGAGAAATACCACATACACTCATCGAAAATCTAAAAAAAAATAGGCATAAAGGAACAAATATACCACCTACTACAAAAAATTGTTATGGTAGAAACCAGTGGAATTGTTACACGCGTGCTAAACGACACTTAAGACCCAAAAAATCATACTTACTTGTCTTCTTGCAGCATATGCCGAAGCAAGGAAAGAGCCGTATCCAGACATAAGTCTGTGGAACACAAGAATAATAATAATAATAATAATAATAATAATAATCATAATAATTATCTTGCTTAGTTCTTCAGAATGGACAGAATGGAAATAAACTTTTTGCGAACTTATGGTAATAAAGGTGGGACTTCTAGCAAGTATGAATCAGGATCTTCGTTAGGAAATACAGTTAAAAAGATAGACTTTCACTTGAAATAAGAACAACAGAAAAAACTAATTGATATAAATGCCGCCGGCTTGCCAGATTTCATAACGGACAAAATCGACAGAAAAAGTTCAACATACAAAAGATTTACTTCTGAAAATTACTTATAAGTGACTTTTAAGGCAACCACCTATGATGGTTTCTTGAGCTTCGATAAATTTATATATATAGATATTAAAAAAATGTAAAATGCCTCATTACAATTCATAATATACCCGTGTTGATGTGTTAATTTGTAAATTTTTGAGATGCTTTGTTAATAACTAAAATGTTGGAATTAAATTCCAGCTTAGCGGAGCATGCAAATATCTCGTGAGTGTTCAAAGGACCTACTAATTATACGATCATTTGCAACATTCTGTTAACGCACAATATTCCACTTTTTATTAAATTTCAATTCAAACTTGTTCGTGAAATTTATGCATAGCACTACTAAAATAAGGATATACGCAGTGTTTTGAAAAAAATATTATTAATTTATTTCTTTCAATTGAATGTTTTGTATTAATTACATACTGGACCCATATTTCCACTACATCAATACTCATACTTTTACACCATATAACGCACGTTTTGATAACCGTATTATCATCTTCAGGGAGCAAAGGAATGAAATTAAGAAAGAACGTATAAAATGAAAGAAAAAAACAATAGAAAAATAAGTAGCTGTCAATCCTAACGATTGAAACAACATAGTTTGAAATAATTAAATGTACATACATTTGATACATGGTATTACTAAATTATTAATTATTAGTACCTCAGGAATTTTTTGGTTTAGGTATGTGATAACAGTTTCAACATAAAGATGGGTTAAAATATTTAGTAATCTCTCCTAATTTTATTATATGCTTATCTAGATTTTTTGTTCACATTCTCAATGTTTTCGTAGTGTATTTATTACTAATAGATAATTAACATGAGCGTGTACTTTATACAAAACATTTCTTCGAAATAGAACTATTTTTGTATGAATCACGGCATCATCAAAACTAGAATTGTTGATGTTTTAGATATACGATATTTTAATGCATTTTACCTGGGAGGCATAATTGCTATCAAATTTCAACAACAAATTCCTCTGAATATCTATCATATTTCCGCGTATAATGCATCGTGGTTATGAAAATAACCCCTATATGAAATTGAACCCCATAATATATATATATATATATATATATATATATATATATATAATATTGGGGATTCCGTCACCTTAAGGGCTGATTAAAAAGGAATTAAACTGATTTTTCACTCACTACTGTTCAAGCTTTCGGATTTATTTAAATCCTTTATCAAGGCTAAAATATGAACAAGCTCTTATTATAATATAATTGAGTTATAAAATTGTAATTTACGTGCTAAGTGAGTTGTAAGATTAAGTTAAACACACAAAGAAATTCTTTCCGACCTCAGTCGAAAACTAATAAATTAAATCTTATCGAAGACAAATAATTTTTTTGATTAAATTCTTGTATTTTTTAGTTCTAAAAAGTAGCATCCAATTCTTGAATCTCAGTCATGCGTACTGGCAATTTTTATTTAGTTTGTATCAACATTTTTATTATTGATGTTACGAGGGTCGTCTGTAAATTAACCCAAACCAAAAATTAAGTATATGTCTTTCAATTCCTAATCTATTTCAATAGTATTTACATTATTCCTTCCTACTTTCACTTAATGAAAATAATATAAATAAAGTAAATTCTACTGAAATAGATTAGGGACTGAAAGACATATCAAGAATCAATTCTTGTGTTCCGTTTTTGTAATAATAACAGTAAATATTGCTAATTCGGGTCTCGCTTTGATCTTTTTGAACATTGACATGATTTTGTCTACAATTTTATCTAAATACACTATATTTATAGTTTCTATAACTTTTAATCACTGCTATATATATATATATATATATATATATATATATATATATATATATATATATATATATATATATATATATTGAACCACATATCTAATATCATTAAAGCACATTAGTTGAATGAGAATGTTTTAATTTAGTATTTGAATAAACTGAAACTTCATTAATAAAAGGAAACATAACAAAACCACAGTCAGAATTAAAACTCATATAAAATTATATTATAAAATCATTTGTTAGATATAATGAAAAGAATAACAATAACATATAAAGAAATTACCCTAATAATTTTCTAAAAGTATGAAAAACTTATAACAAGTATGGAAGAAAACATTGTATCTGGAAATCAGCTGTTTATCTGAAAATAAAGAAGCATTAGTAATCATGGTTAACACAACTATAAGTTGAAGATTAATAATAATCAATATTTCTTATAAAGAATTGGACAAATAAAAATATAAATCCAAGATGACATAACTCTGATGATATGTCAAACTTTTGTATCATTTTTTATATGTTAACAGGAAAGGGAAATTGGTAATAAGATGGTGATATATAAATTTCAATATCAGAACTATAAAATTTGTATAGTTTCAAATAAAAAACCAAGACATATAATATATAAAAGGAATTGTGTCATAAATTTTAGATATTATTTCAAATTTATTACATGTAGAAAAACTAGAATTCATATTGTAATTTCAATGTATTAACCATAAATTGTATCACTTGTCAAAGACTTATTTTTTTTCAAATTCTGTATATAATAAAGGAAGAACAGACTTTTTTAAGGTAAATTTATAATCATATGTTTTCCTGAAACTTTAAAAGTGCAATAAAGTGAGTAGAATTTTATATCTCAGGAAAAAAGCATTTTGTTGTGACAGGACAATTTTACTAGAGTGGAAATGAAACAAAATTTTGATTGAACAGTGAGCTTTGAAACAAGTAGCTTGTTGATAAAAAAATGGACAATCGTGAAGGAATCTTGGAGAGAAGAGCGTGGGGTCGGATGTGGAGAACAAGGCTATGTTAGTTTGGAACAAAATTAAAGTAAATTTTAATTAAAAATCAGTGAAAGTTAAAAAAATTGTAATAGAAAACATACACCAAACCGATAATCTCCAAGATTTCTCCAGACATTGGGAAGCGTTGTTTCCAGTCGGCTTGTTCCTGTTACCAGATGTGGTAATATCCAGACTACAGACTCCAGGTCAGTGTGTTTTTAATATTATTGGCCAATAATAACAAACTAATTCTACATTCAGTGATATTTACCAATTATAAAGTACTTTTGCATATATATGATCGATCAAACTAAAAAAGAAAGACATTTATGTAATAATTCAATAGATTTTAAATTTAGATTAATAAGAAAATTTTCATGAGTATTCTTCATTTTGTTAAGAGATAATGGTGGTTACTTACGTGATTAATAATCGTATAGCAAATTTGTGTTTCAATGTATAGAGATAATCTTCCAAAACATATATGTAGTGTCTGTTTAATTCTTCTGATGATCTAATAATATGTATATATAATTCCTACACACAAATCCTTTTATAATATTCACCATCACCATTCTTATTATAAAGAAAACAATTCTGTTGTGAATAATATCCATACAAGTTAGCAGGCGTCTATATTATAACACGAACGATTTGTCTTTGTTCGTGTAATTTCGCTTATAGAAGCATGCGCATAGAATGGTTGGATGTATAGATAATGACTGAGGTTTTATTATGCCATAGGCGTATCAAATATCTATTTTTGAAATACAATTTCTCTGAAAAATTAAAGTATTCGCAATTAATGTGTTTTATTTTACTCAATAAAGGAATATAAATCAATGTATGCTGGAACCCAAAGAGTAGAATGAGTCTCATGCTCTCAAATAAAAGAACTAAGCTAGCTAAACAAACAACTTAATTGAATAAATAAATAAAGAATCTATAATAATAAATAAAATTATAATAAAAAAATAATTAAACTATAATATATATATATAATATAATGTTTTATATTCTTTAATAATATTTGCCCCACGTTTGGGTGACAAATTATTATATTTCGATGTTTTATTAATTATTTAATAGTTTAATTTATGAATTTATACGATATGAATTTTATTTGTTTGTTCAATATACTACAAGACAAATAAATTATCTTATGACATATATGATTTTACTGTCAGGAAATTAACCAAATGTCACTTATTATATCAAAATTTCTATAGCCTGAAAATTATCAAATACAATGAGAAATGAATATGAAATCAGTACCAAAGAGTGATTGGAATTCAAATTTATATAATATATTATCAAATAACAAATTACAAAAAATTAGAAC
This sequence comes from Galeruca laticollis, assembly GCA_963921935.1. NCBI lineage: Eukaryota > Metazoa > Arthropoda > Insecta > Coleoptera > Chrysomelidae > Galeruca > Galeruca laticollis. Next base: position 80,392,855 of record OY998176.1, read on the forward strand.
TTTTCAAAAATATTATAAACGCAGAAACAAAGATAGAATTTTCTTTCAACCTTAAAATTAAGACTACCTACAATTATAAATCTTCTCGCTAAATAATTTATCAAAGTTCAAAATGTTTGATTATATACTTGATGTATATCAATGTCAAAATACGCGAATTTCCGTTTAAATTGTCTATTCCAAAATTATCTTCGCTTGACGTTGAATTTTATTTGAGTAACGTTACTGTAATTTCAATCGAATGTATTACCATAAGATGCATCTAATTTTGAAATATTTTTAATAAAGGCCTATTAATTCTCGAGAAATAATGTGAATAAACTGGACAGGACTCACCAACTAGGTACTGGTTAACTCGTTCGTATTCTAAACCGTGTTTAGAATTTCAGGAACAACTTTCTAAATTAATAATTTAGAAATCGGAAAATCACCCGCACTTTATCGATGCAATTCGTTGCGAATTATACACGCACTGGCTTTACAATGCAGGATATGATGATCTGATAATATTCATATAAATTACTATGATATTTTTCAATAAATTTGAGGCAACTCTTATTTCGATGTTGCCTCGTGGGGATATCAAAATCAACTCACTCAACTTTCTATATAAATAATTCTCCTCTCCTTTGGTTACCAAAAAATTCTTTTTTTTTTAAATACAAACTTACGTTTTCCTATAACAAAGAGAGATTTTCATTATTTTTGTATAATTGCTATTTTGCTAACAGAGACATCTGTATTCTTATTTTCAAATCGTTATAAAGTATATTCTGCATCAATGTCATCCGAAATTGAAATGTCAAAATTTATTTGTATATTGAAACTTTAAAATTATTGATAATACAGTGTGTATCACTAGTATTACATCCAAATATGCACATTTTTCCTTATTTCAATATTTTCTTTAGAATTTTTAGAATTTAGATAGAGGATATGTATTAATATATATATATATATATATATATATATATATATATATATATATATATATATATGTATATATATATATATATATATATATTATCATATTATCAAAAATTCAAATATTAACCAATAAAATTGTAGAATGAATTTTGTATAAATTAATAAAATACTGAGATTAAACCAGAAAAGTAATTTGATACGGTTACCATATTTCTCTGTATCTGTATCCATTTCATAGCAATCAAATCAGCTATTTTAAAAAAATAAATCAACTGTGAGAAAAGATGAGTTATTAGTTAAATGAAAAAATCAGAATTTATCATTTCTGCCAACAAAATTTAGCATCCTGTTGAAAAGAAATATAAACGTCAAAATAGGACTTGACAGATAAAAGAAATTTTTGGAATTTAAAAATTCAAGTAAAGGGATAAAATGTATTTATTAGAAATATGAATAAAACTGTTTAGTAATTAGTTAGTAACAATTATATACAATGTGAAAATTAGTGAATCAGAGAAATGTAAAATAAAATTGTGGCTGGTAGCAACTGAAGTAGGCAAAATTTGAGAAGAATCCACGAGACGGATATAATTTTTGACAGTGATTGATGATGGAAAAAAGGGGACAGTTCCTTTTTGGTGAGAAAGATTATAGGAAAACTGAGAAAATAAATCGAATAGAAGAGAAGAAAACATGAATAAAAACCAAAACTATTATTAAACTAATCCAGGAAGATAATACAACAGAAAGGAAACCATAATTGAACTTAAAATTTAATTAGTGACACATAAAAATACTGCAAATGGAACGAAGTCGAAAATATAAATTAAGGTATAGTAAAATCTAGTATTTCTTCATTCTAAGATGCTAGCAGAGTAATAAAATTTTGGCGATATTCAAATTTCAAAATCAACCAAATTTCAATTTCACCGGCATCGATACTCCCAATTCTTGATAGTGTTTGAAACAAATAGACAATTCCATTTTACAAACCGTCCGTGATAAACTATTTAGAATAAACGATTAAGTGCACATTCGTTGGTAATTTGACAACTAATAAAACAGAAAATGTCAGTTTTGAGTAGAATAAGGTTAGGTTAATTAAGTATTTCATAGTTAGATGACATTAGAATATAAAATGAAATAAAATATAGTTAATTCCGGGTGGGGTTTAAAAACATTGGGGTTTATTGAATTTGTATTAGGTAATAAGGAGTTTGATTTATGTTGGACTATTATTCTTTCTGATTAATACAAATTATCACGTTTATTTGCACATTTGAAGTTTAGTTGTTTATTTCACTAATTAATTTAGATAACAAATACGTCCAACGGAACCACCTGAGAGAGATTATTGTGTTCTGATCCAACTGAGCTGTAAAAAGAAGAATATAGTAGGAGAGAAATACAGGTAACTGATAAAAATTGGCGCCCGGCACAACAAATTTCATTCTACAATATACCAATTAGAATCTAATAAAAAATTAAATTCTCACAAATCATAATAATATATTTATATATATTTTCCATTGTTTGTGTTCTTCCATGTTTCATTCAACATCGTTGCTCCCAAGTTTCACATCCATACTTGGTTATACCGTACTGATGAAGGCTAATGAGCTAGAAACATGCATGTTTACGGTTACCACTGCTCTTCAGTAATCTCTTTATTTTTGCGTGCTTTCCCATGAAAACACTTGTTGTTTGCTCTTTGTTTATATATATATATATATATATATATATATATATATATATATATATATATATATATATATGAAAAATAATTCTACTGCACCCACGTTTCAGTGAAAATTTCAATTTCGACATATTAGCCTGACCGTTCTTCGAAGAGAAAAACAACTACTTTCCTGGCTAATACCACGCAGAAAATTGAATTACATTCCCTTCTAATAACGTGACGTCGATCGTCGATACAGACATCTGTGGTGATTCGCAACCGATAGGAGGAGGACATAGTACACTGACCGGTTTCGACCTTCATGGGTCTCTTCAAGGGTGCCGTAATGCCAGAGTATCTAATCTGAACTGATGATTCCGTCATCTGACAACCTTTATTTGGCTCGTGTGGTTTCACACGTGCGAGAAGTAGTTAGATGGCGCCATCTTCACTTTAAGTTGCGAACGACGTGTCTTTTTTCATATTACTTTCCCATTCAAATCTTTTTCCCTGACAACCTAACAAATTCAATTAATTTAATTGTTTTTGCCTTCTAATTTCAAAATAATTGATTCTATCATTGTTCTCTAATCTGACCAATCTAATTTAAGGAAATTTTATTTTAGAAGGAAATTATGATTTTCTTAACAATATAATTTTTCTATAAATACATTTCATTTCATTAGTTTTAATTATATTTTCATAATGATTATTCCTTAATTATGTTATCTGAGGAATGTTTTTCCACAAATCTATCTCTGAAGTTAGGCATGTCAACCACAGACATGTTTATCTATGATATCAACGTCTCAAAGTGACATGCCACATATAAACACACTTAAGAATTTTATTTATCTATTTCAGATTATCCCATCCAAATTGAAAGAATATAAAGTTCATTGTCATTCCTATATAATTTTTTTGACTTGATAAAAATGAGTGAGGAATCTATCGATTATAATAAAGACTTTATTTCTATTTCATATAAAATCATAAATTTTGCTTGAATTGCTCGGGTCTTTTTTATCATTGATGTATTAATGTATTTGAACTATTTCTATAATTTCTCTGCTCTTTATATTCTACTATATTTCAAGAATTTTTGTATTTTAATAAACAAATGTATGTTTTTTGGCTCTCATAGTTTGTTAATGCCCCTGTATATATGGTGAAGAAAGATGTTTAAAATATTATTTTTAGGTACAGCAGTAAAGCAATTATCCACATAACGGAAACAGAATCGAATATTTATGGTGAATTTTCTTGTTTTCTCAAGAACTTCCAATACTTAATTGTGCTATAGAGCATAGCCATCAATTTGTTTATATTAAATGTTTTCACCTTAAATTTCAAGTACGTTGAAGTGAGTGTTAGTTCTACAGCTTTTATAACTACGTCGGTGTGTTTTGGAATTAGGTCCTATTTATTTTATATCTTTCACAATTGCAATTGGAATATTCGTATATAAAAATTACACATCCTATAAAATATATACATATTCAAGAGGAATTTTTATATTTTCAATTAATTGTCGTGGATTCTGGCAAAAAAATTGAAACTGATAATCCTGTAACTATTGTTGAGTGCTTATATAAGTTTTACGTTGTTAAATCAATAATGAATCACCCACCCCTAGAGTATGTTATGATTCAGAAAATTCACCCTACCGTAACGTGTCTAAAAATACCTCCATGTATCATGTAAATAGAAATCCCTCAAATAGGTATGATAAACAAACTTACCTGTTGTTTGTAATCTAACGTTTGAGGGTAGGTATTTTTTTCCTATTTTAATCAACGAATGTTTTAGGTTTTTCAACTTTTGGCGAAGTAATTTCGCATTCACCAAAAATTTAACTATTCAACTATTCCCAAATTTTAAATGTATTGTTACGGCTACTTCGATGGATAACTTTGAAATCATACTGTGGAATATATCTAACCATTTGTTCCTCAGTTTTCTTAATATTCATTGTCTTTGCAGTACACTATGGTCAATGGGAATAACAAAATTTCGACCCTAGAGACACGTGTGAAAATGTGGTAACACAAAAGTTTTTAGGCTTTTCTAGAGCTAGATTAGCGGTCACAATGATACTATATTGATTAATTAACCAATATCTCGTTATTATTTTCATTTTTAAAGAAGCACCGTTGCAGATACAATTTTCAGATAGTCGGGGCTAGTATTAACGTGTTAATCCCCCCGGATGTGGAGGTTATTGCTTGTGTATTATTAATTCTAACACATTTTTCTGAATACAAATTTATTAAGTAAAAAATGTCTTCACGAAAGTACGATTTCTGAGGTACCTCAACATAAGTTTGGAAGCTAAACCGATACCTAAATATTATTTCGAGCCTTCTATTCCTATTTTTTCAATGTGTTTATTCCAATTTACATCACATTTATTAGAAAAATGGATTAAATTCCAAATTCCGGATTTTTTTGATCACATAATTACGGTAGAATGACATACTTGCTAAAATAAAAATGTAACAACGTAAAGAGCAAATCCGAGGCAAATCCTCTTGTCGTTTGGGTGAATATTCCCCTTGTGTTCGCTTTAAAAATTCTCAGGTAAATGCAGCCAGCCTACTATCTGCATATTTGATATGATTTTAATGTGTCTAGAGTTGTAAGCCTCTTATGTGGAACATTACAGCTGCATTCACTCAATGAATAAATTATATGAAATATCTATCAGGAGCATGCGGCAGCTAAGCGGATGAGATTGCTTCTTTGATGTGTGGACCTTCTTTGCAATTTTTCCATTTTTTTATTATTCGTAAATATAGGTCGGAGTTGGATTTTAATAACTTTATTAACTGAATGGCGTTCAAGAATTTAGAAATAAATAAGTATACGCTATTTTTACTTCAACTTACGTATAGTATTGTAATGTTTTTCTTACTTATTTAAAAGTTTTTATTACCACGGTGGGATAAATTAATACACATAATTTATTTATTCACTAAACTATTCATTAATTTATATTATATACACAGAGTATATTCACTTACACTAATTTATATAAACAGTTTACTACTGTTTATCCACTTAGACTTAATTTATATATTTACTTGTTCACTGTTGATCTCACGAGATCAAATTATAAACTAAACTCCGTTAGTAGGTAGTATCTCTTATATATAGAAATGTACTTCGGAGCACTTTGTGACTTTTAAAAAAGCTTTTATTTTGAAAATATAAACTAATTACAAATATCTTTGGAAATTTTAATAATATAAATAGATTTTATTAACACAACGTATATATTAAAGATCTTACTTCAAAAAGTCCGTTAAAATATGTGAGTGAAGTGAATTTATAACCTCCTATTTGCTGATCATGCATCTAGGTCGGTTATCATCTTCCTTCTCGCTTATGGTTACATTTCTTCTCCTTCCTTTGGTTCTGACTTCGTCCTCGAAGTCTTGGGAATATTTTCGAATAACTCGTCCAATATTTGGAGTTGGGCCGGTTGCAGTTTAGGGTCAAAAAGGAATTTTGAGATTCTTTTTCTCTTCTTAATTACAATTATAAACAAAAATGCTAAAACAGATATTAATACAATGATATAAGCAGCATTGGTTGGATTTGACCGTGAGTTTCTGGGATTTTCAGCTTTTTTAGTTTTATTTTATGGTCTGGTGTGAGCTTCATGGGTACGGCTTCTGGAACGGAAATTTCTTGAATTGTTTTCTTGGTGTAGAGTACACCTTCAATTGCGATTGGTTCCTCGGTTAGCAGGATACTGGTTGATTCGATCCATTGATCTTGGACTTTAATAGGGTGAACTATCCCTATTAATATAACTTTCGTGGTTTCTTGTACAAAGTTTTCTGTTGCTATGCATTTGGTGCAATTGTAAACATTTGGAATTAAGCATCTTCACGATACATGATTCGTACAGATAATGTCTTCTTCTCGGCCAATACATTTTTCGTACCATCTGTTGTTAGCGTAGAAATGGGCAGGCGGCAGCATCATGATGTGATCTCTATTAGGTATGGGATAAATTCTGAATGTAGGATAAGAGTTAACATGTAGGATTGGGATTTTGATTATTACGAGCATTTTCTTTGAAGTAACATATATAAAGGATTTTGAAGATTCGATAAGTTCATAGGGGTGTTCGGCATTGACAAGAAGGGCGTCTCTGGAGTAAATATGAAGAAGTTTATCTTTAAGAGCTTCTAGTTCTTTCAAAGTAAATAATTCAATATTTGTTATATCTAAATGAGAGGTGATTGTTCTAATTTGTTTCATGATAAATTCATAAATTCATAAATATTTTGAAGAATAATTATTTCATTATGTAGAGCAGTGTAACCATCGAAATCAGCAAATAGTTTATTAACTGCAGAAACAAATACTATACGATTATTATTCATTTTCTCTAATAATTTATTAAATCTAGTATCTAGGGAATTTCCAAACGAGATTTGATTATTAAATTTCTTTATTATTTCATTTTCCTGCAATTCTATGGCCGTTATGTGTGTTTTTAATAAGTTTAAATCTGAGTCATCGGGGTTTCCTGTAATGTAGTTTATAGCTGTACCAAGGAAATAGAAATGTGCCTTCTTTAGTTTCCTTGTTATCTTATGAAGGTCATCGTTCGCTTTTTCGCGTAGGTAGTAAATGTTAATTATCTTGAGAAATGTCACTAAAAATGCTCATAAAGGAAAGAAAGGAAATAAACACTTACATAAGGATGATCACTGCATGCTCTTCCTTCTGTTCCCAGGTTCGGTGGATTCTCGTCAAACAATTGAAATTGATCAGGAAACGACGGATATTTCTGTACGAGAATACTGTTCAAGCAGCGCCAGAAATGTAGTTCGGAGCACTTTGTGACTTTCAAAAAAACTTTATTTTGAAAATATAAACTAATTACAAATAACTTTGGAAATTTCAATAGTATGACTAGATTTTATTAACACAACGTATATAATAAAGATCTTACTACTAGAAGTCCGTTAAAATATGTGAGTGAACTGAATTTATAACCTCCTATTTGCTGATCATGCATCTAGGTCGGTTATCATCTTCCTTCTCGCTTATGGTTACATTTCTATATTAAGTGCCTTTTATTCTGGATCCTTCTAGATTGCGGCTCACAAAAACAATGGACCTAGCTGAAAATGTCTAGATAAGAATAGTCACAAAAATCATGGTAAACAGTTCGGAGAAATCCCTACGCATTCGCCAAAATTTTAACTTTCATACATATCTTAGACAGAATCGGATTCAGGGACTACACCAGTGAGTGATTTCGTAACATTACCCACTCCTTACCCCCTCAGACTTCACATTTCATAGTCTCCCACATCAGTGCGAGCCATCCAATGCCAACCCACTGCCCCCAGTCCCTAAACATTGCAACCGTTGCACCCAAACCGGACACTCTTGCGAAACTTGTCGGTCTAAATCGATCTGTCCATATTGCGGCCAAACCAGCCACCGCCCTGAAAAATGCCCCAAGTCTGAAACCCCAACCTGCACAAACTACGGTGGTCTTCACCCCGCATTCCACACTCGCTGCCCCTACAGGCTAGGCACCCTGAAAACCTACAAGAGACCACTCCAGTCACACTGGAAAAGCCAGAAGTTCCTTTTATGATCTTTCACCTTATGACCTGTCTCTAAGAATTCCACCCTTTTATAAAACAAAACGAACCTAAAAACTTCGAACTCTCTATTTTCCCTCTCTCTCTCTCTCTCTCTCTCTCTCTCTCTCTCTCTCTCTCTCTCTCTCTGTTGGAGGATCAGTATTACAGTATTCAGCAGTGATGCGATCCAGTGTGAACCATCCGAACAGTGTCTGTTATATATGTGGTGAGGTGACACTGAAAGCTCAACGAAAGACCTTGAGCCCACTTGTAAGAAAAACCTACGGGCTATATTTCGGGTTCAAAGTTAGCGATGAAGACAAAACTTGGGCTCCCAAAAAATGATGCCGCACTTGCTCAAGAACCTCATTAGCTGTGTGGCTACGGGGTACTCACACATCTATGAAATTTGGAGTGGTGCTAATTATTTAACGGGAGCCGAAGAATCATGTTGATGATTGTTACTTTTGCTTTACAAAATTCTAGGATGTTATAGTAAAAGCAAATATAAAACAGTGTATCCTAATATTCCCTCAGCCATTAGACCTGTATCTCATGATAATTCTAGTATACTTACTTGTTCTTAAGCCTCCAGAGAAATATGATGAACCAGATAATTATGATGACAAGGAGGAGCCAGCAGCCGTTCTAAGTTTTGAAAAAGTTTGAAGTCGTTTTCGAATGTAGTAGCAGCAAACAGCCATATTTTATATCTCATGAAGAGCTCAATGATCTAGTTCGTGATTTAGTTCTTCCCAAAACAAAGGCACAACTGCTTGGATCTCTGAAGAGCTCAATGATCTAGTTCGTGATTTAGTTCTTCCCAAAACAAAGGCACAACTGCTTGGATCTCGTTTTTGCAGCAGTGGAACCTTTTACAAAAAGGTATGAAAACTTCCATAAAATGATTCTAATGTTGATATAAGAGTGGTGTAAGGGCTCTGATATCAAGATTAGTGTAAATATTGGAGAGTAAAAGAGAGAGTGAGTACGAGTACTCTAGTTGTATGCTAGAGTAGGAAAATAATAATAATAATAATAATGTCTTTATTAATTTTTAGAAAAGGAAACATGCAAATAATAAGGGATATACAATTAAGGCGAGGTTCAATTCATCCGTCCCGAGTGAAACGGATGTTTGCTCTTCCACCTATCCTTAGCATAATTAATTCACAGCAAAGGCTGAGCATCGTAATGAGAAATGTTCATATAAAACCTATACAGAGGAGAATACATATATCCATACAACTACATTACAATTTCATTCTTGTTGAGATAGTAAATGAACAAGCAATTTATTTTTAAATGCATTACTCGAAAGGGTATGACGAATATTAGCTGGCAAGTTATTGTATATATTGACAATTGAATAGCTGAAACAACATTTGAAAAATATACAGTTGAATAATGGCGGAGTAAGTGTCCTCCTAAAACGAACATTCAAGTTATGTACGTCTGATCGATACGTAATTTTTTCATACAAATAAGAGGGTGTTTTATACTGCAAAATTTTGGAGTACAAGCAAGCAGCATGTAATATTCTCCTTTGTTTTAATCTGAGCCATTGCAGTGTCGTGTAATGATCACTGATATGACTTTATTTTCTAACACCAAATATATATCGTATACAAGCATTTTGCAACTTTTGTAGCCTTGTCTCATCGGATCTACTTAGGAAAGTACCATAAACAACATCGCAATAGTTTAAGTTATCAATGCTTCACATAAAATAATTTTAGTTTTTCTTGTAAGTAGATGACGATTCAGGTAAAGAAACCTTAATTTTGTATAAGATCTCTGCAAACAAAAAGATACATGCTTAGTAAAAGATAAATCCTCATCCATAAACACTCCCAAGTTCTTAAGAACCTGTCGACGCTCAATAACTTGGTTATTAACAACTATTTCGTTGCCACTCAAAATGTCGGAAATTTTAAAGCGACTGGATTTTCTACCAAACAGCACGAAGTTAGATTTAGTTGGGTTAAGAGTTAAACACGTTTGCAGAGATTGTGTATATAATGTATTCAAATCATAATTCACGGCCGTAATAGCTTGCTTAATTTCGTCTGCATAAAACGATACATACATTTGAATGTCGTTAGTATAATAATGCTGCCTACAAGATGTAAAGAAGTGCGAAAATCTAGAAATGTATATATTAAAAAATAGCGGCCCAAGGATTGAACCCTGTGGAACGCCTCTTGTATTATACATAAACGTGGATAATTTGTTATTGTAACCAATGGCTTTTAGCCTGTAACTTAAGTAGTCTATGCTAGAGTCCCTTTTTTATTTTTTAAGAGAGTGAGAGGGTGAGTACTCTAGTTGTATGCTAGAGCCTCTTTTTTAAGAGAGTAAGAGAATTAAATGAGGAGGGGATGACGTTTTTCAAGCATCAACCAAGTGTCTACTTGTGTTTTTCAATGAGAGAGAGAGAGATAGAGGGAGAGTTAAGTGAGGAAAGGGATGACGTTTTCTTTAAACATCACCCAAGTGTCTCCTTTGTTACTTTTCCGCCCAACCTATCTATATGCGAGAAAAGTATTGGTTTACCCCAAAAAAAGTTGGAATTTTGAAATTTTTTTTTGAGTTATTTTCACGTTTTTCATCATCAACAACACAGAATAACGGTTTTTAGAAAAAAAATCCTGTGTGTATGTCGTCGTCGTCGTTGTCGTCGGCCACTTTTCCTTACATGTCTTGTTAGCACGATACAGCCTCCGGAGTGCAATGAGTCACCAATTTTATGATTGAATATTGTTAAGAACATGTCACAGATGATCCCTATTGATTTTCAGCTCACCAGAGCCAGTACAACGGGTGCTATGGTACTTGAAGTACGACATTTTGTCATTTTTTGAGAAATTTCAGTCTGTTAGCACGATACAGCCTCCGGAGTTCACCTAGTCACCAATTTTATAATTGAATATTATTCAGGACATCTCACTGATGAACCCTATTGATTTTCAGCTCACCAGAGCCAATACAACAGGTGCTACAGTACTTTAAATACGATATTTTTATCATTTTTGGAGAAGTTTCAGTTTGTTAGCACGATACAGCCTCCAGAGAGTATACAATTGATCAATTTTATGATTGAATATTGTTCAAGGTGTCTCACACTTGTACCCTATTATTTTTAGGTGACTGGAGCGAGTACAGGGTCCTATAAATCCATATATACTAAATTTTCGGTTATTTTTGGAGAAATTTCGGTTTGTTAGCACGATACATCCCCCGAAGTGTGTGCAAGTGCCAATTTTATTATAGAATATTGTTCAGTGCCACAGATGAGGAAAAGTTAGTTTCAATCTTTAAAACCGTTGAGAGAGAGATATATATTATTTATGTTAAGAGAGTAAGTACGAGTAAGAATGAATGATTATTTTGTAGAGTAGTGAGGTTTGAAGTTTTTGAGGTGTTTAATGGATACGAGATGATTTTTGTTCTATGAGAGAATGAGAAGAGAAAGGAGAAGAGGAAGGGGCCAAGCGGCAGTTTTTTCGGGCCTACTTGATCTATATACCGGAGCAATGAGCCACCGGCAGAGGCTTAGGTCGACTATAGGTCGACTATAGGTCGACAAGTGTGGTACCAGTTTGTTTAACGAGTAACGGCCCGGGAACCTCGGACATATATAAACAAAAAAGGGGACCAAAGTTGGTAGGGAAGTAAAGCTCCACGAGAGAGCATAGAGAGCTCATGTGGATATTTTTCCGGTTTGTTGTGTTAACAGAATGAATAATGCTGGGTAAGAAAGGGAACGTCTTTCTTCGGAGAACGTGAAAAACTCCAGTGTAACTTGCGCTACTCCCTTTCCACGCGGAGGAATGAGCTGTATTTTGAGTTAATGGAGGTGAGTAATGTTGGCGTAAGAAATGTTTCAGTAAGTAATGTTTGAGTAAGAAATTAAGAGTACAGAGTAGTGTGACCATGAATGCAAGAGAATGAGAGAGTCTTTATCTGACTAATGATGTTGTTTGTGTGAAAAGTGTATAAGTTATTTTTTGAGAAAGAGGTTCAGAAATTGTATTTTTTTTGTGGTTTTTGTTCATGAGTGAGGAATAAATATGGAGTTATGAGAGAATGAGAAGAGAGATGCGTTGGTCGATTCTAGTTCGACAAGTGTAACAACGAGTAACGGTCCAGGAACTTCGGCTCTTTCAACGTTGCGAGTAGAAGTGCGAGTACAATTGAGGTTGCAATGCATGTAAAAGTGTATGAGAGAGTGCCAGTAAGTTTTCAACTGCAAGCAAGAGTGTGAGTATAAGAGTGAGTTCAAGTTTAATAATTTACAAGTTCAAGTGAGATTATAATTACAAGTGCTACTACGAATGCGAGTAGAATTGGAGTGAGGTTGTGAATTCTGTGAGAGGGTAAGGAAAAGTGCGAGTTAATGTATTGAGTACAATTTATTAAGTACGCGAGTGTGAGAGAGTGCCCATGAGACTGGAGCAAGTAAGAGTGTGAAATGAATTGTAAGTGCGACAACGAGTGAGTATGAATGCAAGTTTAAATGTGGGGGAAAATGCAGATGTGAGTTAGAGTAAAGGTTTAAATGTGAGTGCAAATGCAAATGTGAGTACGAGTAGTAGTAGTAGTGTTAGTAAGGTGCAATTGTATGCTAGTGCAAGTAAGAGTTCATTTTTTGTAAGTGTGAGGTAGCATGAGAGTAATTGTCTGTTTATATTTCGCAGGAAGAATTTAAATTTAATTTTAAATTCGTACTCATTGATTTAGAGGACTTAAAGAACGAATAACGCTTGCGATTAGGTGAATCACATCTAACTGGTTAAATAATGTTAGCAGATATTTCTTCTACGGCCATAACACAAAACTACTCTATCTCATCTGTTCTTGATAGATCAGTGAGGTACATTGGATGTCTTCAATTTCATTTCCTTACCTGATAAAACAATTACTTCATTGTGTTACAATTGTAGTTTTTATTACAAATCAGGTCACTCATGAAATGTCAAATTTTAAGATTGATAGATAAATTTTATTGTGCATAAGATACATCTTTTCACAAGGGTTCGGTACATACACTACATTCATTACAATGATCCATACGGAATTTTCAGTAATTATTTACAATTATTTGAGTTAGAACATATATATTTGTTATTAATTGATATTATTATATTGTATATACATATTATAGTGTTATTATTCATTCTCCGCATGCGAAAGCTCTTAATTTTAAGATACTAATAACACTATGGGCCAGCATAGAGAGCTCAGAGGGATTATCAATAATGGCATTCAAATAATGTACCAGATCATCAACATTATACACACAATTAAAAAATCTATTTTGTCTAAGAGGGCTGTAAATGGGGCATTTAAAGAGAATATGCTCCAACGACTCTGGTGTATGCATATTACAAACGGAACAGATTTCCCCACAATCAATTATATAGAAGTTTCCTTTAAAGGAAAATTTCAGTATCTTTTTACTGGAAGTTCTGATTTGTGCGACAATTCTCGTTATGTATATAGATGCGAGTATTCGCAAGTAATTTCTCCCGGTTTCACCAATTAATAGTTGAGAGTATATAAGAGAATAACTAAACGTAATCTTCCTATACATATCAATTTCGTCGTTTTTCAAAATTTTCTGGAATAACCCCATCTAATTTTCCTGAATATGTATTTAAATAGTTTGTCCATAAATGTTCACACTCTGCAAAGGTAAACCATTCTTTAACTTGAGTGACCCAATTATATTTAGCGTTCTCCGTAGCTAATTGTAAAAGTTGCATATAACAGATTTTGGACATTCTAGAATTATCCATTATTTTAAGTCTATTTAACCAACTGAAAGCATTAAAAATAATTAGTGATAAATGGGGCGAATATGTCTCAAGGCGTACAATATAATCTGGAGTATTCTAAGACAAATTCAACCGTTTTTTAAAAAAATTTATCTGAACCCGCTCAATAATATCAGTATAGCGTAGTCCCCATATGCCAATTCCAAAAGAAAGACAAGATAAAATTATAGAATTATACAATTTGATTCTGGAATCCCATGTATTAATTTTTGATCGGCACATAATATCCATAACTGCTCCAATGGCACGACAAGCTTTAATTTTAGTATTCTTAGCCATGGTACAGAACATAGCTGTAGAAGAGAAATCGACACCTAGATACGTAAATTGCTTTATTATTTCTAACCTAAAACCATTGTAATAAAACTTTTCATTATAATTATGTTTGTGCCCTCCTTTTGCAAATATTAATACTTTCGTTTTATCAGTGTTAACTGTAAGTTTATTGGTAGAACAATAAGTATCAAGTATTTTCAGTTTGCGTTCTATGTCTATTGGGGAGTCCCCCAGGATTACTATGTCATCGGCGTATTGAAGCATTAACACATCATTCTTGCCATCAATATTAATTCCGCGTAAATTACTTGAACGAAAGTAATCGTCAATATCCGATATGAAAATAGAGAAAAGCAGTGGACTTAGCGGTTCACCTTGGAGAACTCCCGCAGCGATAGCATATTTTTTACTATATAGGTTTTGGTGTCTAATTAAAAATGTGGCGTTCTCATATAAGTGTTTAAGTATTCTAATATACTTAGTACTAACCCCAAACTTCAATAGTTTTAACCAAAGAAGTGTATGATCTATGCTGTCGAATGCCCTCCGAAAGTCTACAAAAACAGCATATACTTTCCTGTGGGGGGGCCTAAGAGTTATTTGCAAAACAGAAGTCAAAATAAAAATATTATCCGAACATCCCCTATTCTTTCGAAAGCCAAATTGTGTTTCAGGAAAAATGAGATTATTTTCACACCAATTAGACAAGCGATTTAATAGAATTAACGAAAACACCTTGGCACAAAAATTAATTAGAGATATACCACGATAGTTATTAGGGTCCTCTAAGGGTCCTTTTTTGTGAAGCATTGTGAGAATTGTTTCATGCCAACCGGAAGGAATAATTTCCGAGTCCAAAATTTTCTTATATAAATGACAAATATATAAACGCCAGTTCTGTGGTAATTGCTTTAAAAACTCGTAAGTAATACCATCCTTACCTGGTGATTTGCCATCTTTGCCCAAAACCAAAGATTGATCAAGTTCTAGAAGTGATATGGGGGCATCTAGAAATTCGTCTCCGACTCCAAAAAAACATACTTCGTACTGAACTTTAATTGAAGATATGCTATCGTAAAAATTTTCCCACTCCCTGATTGATATAGGGCAACTTCTATCTTCACGTCTAAATAACCTTAAGGTTTTCCAGAACTCCGACGGATTTTTTGTGTTGGAAAGAGTAGTTACAATATCTTTTTCATAATCATTTTTCTTCCTTAAAATTAATCGCTTATATTCTTTTTTGTTGGAAATATAAGTTGTCTTGTTTATTTCGGAAAATCCTTGTTTTCTACATATTTTCAATGAATTTGCTACTTGACGTTTAGATTTCTTACAGTCAGCATCAAACCAATGCTTAGAACGTATTGAGTTAATGCCATTGAAATATTCTACTGAGATCAAACCTTTAAGTTTTGCTACATCCCATATTGTGCTACACAGATTATCATACAAAGCGTCCACATCTCCAATTGCTCCTACGTTTGGTAAGCATTGAATTGACAATTTAAAATCAGTTACTTTGGAACTGTTCCATTTTAGGCGAGTGAAGGATGATTTAGTAGGAGTAATATTATTGCTTCATATTACCGAGCCGAAGGATATAACTATTGGAAAGTGGTCAGACAAATATTGATCATCTGGCACACTAAATTTTTCAATTAATTCAAGCTTATCAGTATTACAGAAACTGATATCTATTACACTTTGCCCTAATGCATTACAAAAAGTGAAGTTAGTCTATCTGTTTTTATATGACCATTTATTAACGAGAAATTCCAAAAGACGATGACACTTATAGTTACTGACTTTATCATAACTTAGCATATTGGGGAAAAATTGAGTATTTGCTACAACTTCTTCTGGAATTTCCCTTGTCTCGCCAATTCTACTATTAAAATCTCCAATTATAAGAAATAAACAATCAGGATATTGTTCTAGTATAGCATTAAGTGACATTCCAAAAGCTTCCAACAATTCATCATACTCACATTTAGGTGTCAAATTTTAAGCAATGACAACTCTATTTATTTATAGTTGTATAGCTGTGAAACGTTTTACAAAATCCAACGATGAATAATTAAATAATATTTGTTTCACAACTTCTTGATATTTGAATTGTAACTAAATGGAAATTTCGAAAGACATTAAATTTGAAGTTCATGTTATTTGCTAAATTATTTTGCTATTATCTATTATAGTAGTAGAAAAAGTAAAGTATAACTCGTATGGAATTTTAATTTCATACTCGTGGGAAATGCCTTTCATTTCTTGCTAGTTAAACAATATAATATTTATTGTAGATTAAGATTTTTCTAAGATGTTCGTGGTGAGCATTTTGAATATTTACTTCATTGACATCCATAGTTTTGTATTTTACATCATGAATAACTAAGTTTCATGTTTTAGGGTTTGAGTGTATTGTAGCAAATTTTTTTGAACCTGTCATTCGAAGGTGAGGATTACATTTTCAAGTTAAAGAATGTGAATTTATAATTTAAATTTGACATGTTTCCGAATTTTTTATATTTATGTATATTAACCGAAATAATGAATTTATTCTAATAGACTTTTCCACACTATATATTGTTAATATTAATGAAATGATGAAAGCGTAAATATGTATTCTTCTAATTATTTAGAGCAGTGTAGTTTGAAAAAGATTATAGTCCTTTCATTAAAAGCAATCATTTTGCTGAATTTTATTGGAAACAAGTGTACACTTTTGTAGGAGCTTGTCTTAGTATTTTTAATAAACATGATATTAAGAAAAGTTATTAAAAATTATTCAGGCACTCTTGAAAATTTTAATAAACTTCCACGTTTTCATATTTAGGAAAATATTACCATGAAGTACGTTCGTAATTATTAATTTCTTCACTAATTTTTGTACTTTACTAAACTTGCCTTAAGTGGCAAAACTAAAAAAAATCTTAGTTAAAACTGTTTATGAATAAATAATTTTCTCAATAGAACACTATAAAATTCAATTTTACGTTTACCTATGTTTAACAATAATTTACAAAATTTTGTTGGTGTGTCTTAATAACAAACATATTATAAGAAAGGTAATAATTGGTTTGTAGGTGAATACAAAGAGAATATTACAAATAGTTAAGGAAAACTAAAAAATTCGAGCAGAAATTTCTATGGAAATTAAACACATAATATTACTAAAACAATCATGCCAGGCTTAGTTGAATTTATAATTGTAATGTTTATCTTATTTATTTAAACAGTAAACGGGTGGGATAAACTTTAAACACAGGGTATGCCTACTTACGAATTTATTTAAACACTAAACTACTCACTAACACTTAATTTAGATATGCTTAACTATTCACTTAAATTTAATTTATATACACACAACCCTAATTATTAATTTATGTCAACACTTTACTGTTCGCTATTTCAGTGTATTCTTGTTTATTTGTCGAGATCACTTTATCAACTAAACTGAACTTCTCCGCTGGTCGGTCCTTTATATATATTAGTGCCTTTTTACTAGATAATTCTAGATTGCGGCTTACCCAAAAACAATTGGCTCTCGCATTTTCTAGATAAGACTGGTCACAAAAACAATGTCTAGATAAGATAGTCACAATCGTAAACAATTCTACCAAATCCCTGCGCATCCGCCATAATTGTAACTTTCATACATGGCTTAGACAGAGTCGGATTCAGGGACTATACCAGTGTGCTGTTTCGTAACATTACCCCTTCCTTAAATGGCAGTTCCTACTGGAACTTTTGTGTAGCCGAGACTGGATGTTTGAATCGGCAACTGGCCCCATTTCTACACTTTCCGATTTTATGGAAATAGAAGGGCACCGTCTTCATCGGATACTGATAACGGGGGTTGTAGCTGCAAATTAATATCTGAACACCGGTATCTCGAAAGATAATTTCTACCATGTTCCTGATAACTCGCCAATCCAACTGGTTACTCGCTATCTTAGGCATAGTCAGTTTCTTCACGCTGGATTCTAACACATGGTCTCGGAGGTTTCGAAATGCTTCCCACACATCGCGGTAGGTAGATCGATCTTGAAATCCATTTTTAGTTACCTCGTAGAAGACGTACCGCGAATTATGTTTCACTTTCAGTGTCTTGCCAGGGGCTGGAATCTGGTCTTCAAGTTTTTCTAATTGCCCGAACTTGTTTCGAAAGGCGAATGCCAGCCCTCGTGCGTTCTTGAGACGGGCGGAGATGTTGTATGCCAGTGACTAATCTTCCGGGAGAGTGAACAAATTTTGTCGTTGATTTGAAGTGATTCCATATCTAGCTTTCCTGGTACCTCTATACGCGCCCACAAATTCATCGAAGGTAGGGTCGGACACATCTCGAATATGGTTTACTCCTTTCTCTAGGTCATGGTCTCCTTCGAATGGCGCTAGTCGGTTTTGGTGAACTACTTTGGGTTTTCCGTTGGAGATCTTGCTTATGCGATATATAACATCATTGATCCTTTTCTTGATTAAGTATGGACCTTCCCAAGATTTTTGTAATTTTGGAGAAAATCCTTTTCCCCTCGTCGGGTTGTGTAACCATACTGTGTCCTTCTTTAAAACCGCCTTTTGTGGCATCCGTGTCGTACCGACCTTTCATTCTGTCGCTGGAAATTTGAAGATTTGTTCGAACTAATTCATGAATATCGTCCACCCTTCTTCTCAATTGGATCACGTAGTCTTCTCCTGCTAGATATTCTCCAGGCCGACGGCCAAATTTCAGGTCACAAGGAAACCTCATTTCACGTCCAAACAGGATTTTCGTGTGTGTTTCACCCGTGGACTAATTGACGGCAGATCGATAAGCCCATGCGAATATGGAAAGATACTGGTCCCAATTTCTCTGATGGCTGGAAACTACTTTGGACAGGTATTTTCCAATAGTCCTGTTCATTCTCTCGACCATTCCATCTGACTGTGGATGTAATGCTGTTGTTCTGGTCTTCTACATTCCCAGCTTGTCGCAAATCTCTTGGAATAGATGGCTTTCGAAATTTCTTCCCTGGTCACTGTGGACTTCCAGTGGCACTCCATATCAGCTGATAAATTCATTCACCAATACATCCGCGACAGTTGTGGCCTCTTGGTTCGGGATAGCGTAAATTTCCACCCACTTTGTGAAATAATCCATTACAACCAGTATGTATTTGCTACCATTTTCTGTCGTCGGAAATGGTCCAGCGATATCTAAAGCAATCCTTTCGAAAGGGCTTCCAACATTATACTGTTTCATAGGTGCCTTTCTCTTGCTATGTGGTCCATTACTCGTAGCACAAGTCGAACATTTCTTACACCAGTCCTTCACATCGTCGGAGCTGTTCATCCATTAAAACCTTCCACGGACTCGCTGAAGGGGTTTCTTTACTCCCAGATGACCTCCCGATGGACTGTCGTGTAACTTTCTCAGTACCTCAGCTACTCTCGTTCTCGGGATAACTAGCTGTCTCCTCATCTCGGAACCATCATCGTTTTCAAGGAGTCTTTTCAACAGTCCTTCTTCCAGGACAAGGGAGTCCCACTGAGCCCAATATGCCTTGAGTGTCGGTGAAAATCTTGACACTTCTTGCCATGTTGGTCGCCGATTTTCTTCCTTCCACTGCCGAATCTTTTTTAGACAAGGATAATTCTCCTGATCTTCTCTGATCCTGGTGGGTGACCATTCTTCATTGACTACTGTAATTCGTGAAACTGCAACTTCCTTAGATTTCGATTTGTTGCATTGTGAATAGTCTACAGGACATGGCGTCTAGTCAAAGAGTTGGCTTTTCGGTGATTCACATCAGCTGGATGTTCATCCCTGTCTGATTTCCCCTGTGACTAGAGTTTTTGGTATACAGGAGTCTTGGGGCGCTTAGACGGACTGCGTACGTGCTCCAGCTCGCCACACTTCCGGCATTTGATCTTCTTCGGTTTCTTGTCTGCCATACCTTTCAACAAGTTGGCGATCTGGTCAAGTTTGTCATCGTCGCCTTCTTCCTGCATGGTCCTACCTTTGTTGTACCGCGAGCTCTTCGTAGCTGCTTTGCATTTAAAAGGTTCTTGGTTTGCAGGAGTCGTAGGACACTTACACGAACTGCGTGCATGCTCTAGCTCTCCACAATTACAGCACCTGATTTTCTTCGGTTTCTTGTCTACCATATCTTTCAACAAGTTGACGATCTGGTCAAATCTGTCTTCTTCACCTTCTTCTTGGATGGTCCTAATTTTGTTATATCCTGATGCCTTCGCTGCTGCTTCATATTCGAGAGCAGCTGTCAATGCGTCGACTGATGTTTTCTGATGGGCTAAACGAAGCGTCCTCTGCATATTGGGGTCACGTAAACCATCAATAAAGGCATGGATGCCCAGACATTCCATCATGTTCTCTGGTGCTGACGGATAAGCAAATCGAACTAGTCGGACAATGTCCACTTCATACTCTTGAAGGGATTCGTCACATTTCTGCCTTCGTTTCTTCATCTGGTACTGGTACAAATGTTCTAGATGTTCGTGAACGTATCGCATGTCCAACCTCTTCTTCAGTAGCTCAAAGGCATCTGTTTCTTCAAGCGGTATAGTCTGAAGTACATCTCCCCGAAGCGCTATAGTTAGGTTCACTGCTTTCTCTCTATCGGACCAATTACTCATTCTAGCAGCTGCTTCAAACTGTTTCACATAATTGGTCCACGACATTTTTCCATCGAACGTTGGGGCCTTGACTCGGGTAAAACTACTAATGTCTTCTAACTTAGAGTGTGTTTCTGGCTTGCAAGGTTTTGTTTGCTCGGTCTTCTTTATTTCCGCTGGCGTGTCTTGAGTTCTTATATCTGTCATCTTTCTTTCTAACTCCTTAATTTTCTCGTCTATCGTTGACATCTTATTCTCTATTTCGGATTTTAAAGACGAAATTCCGTTTTTAACGTTAGCGGCAAAGTCGTTTTTCATTAATAAGATATCGGCAGATATATCGTTCTTCATAGCAGAAATATCATTCATTGTAGCAGAAATATCGCTTTTCACATTCGTTGAAATCTTCTCTTCCATGGCAGCAATATCGTTCTTCATAGCTGAAATCTTCTCGTCCATGTTCTTTCCTATGGCAGAAATATGCTCGTCCATGTTAGCAGAAATTGACGAGATTAATGTGGAAGCCTCGTCATTAAATAAAACTGTTTCTGGATCAAAGCCGTTATTTTCCAGTGCCACTTTAAGTCTTTCTACTAATTCACTTTTCTTACCGGACGTTTCCAACTCCTGATCTTCGAATTCTGCTCTTAACTCAGTTACTTCCAAGTCACGTAGTCTCTTGGTCTGCGACCAGACCGGAATTAGACAACACCAACAACATATTTTACACATATCAAGATAATGAACCGAAGTTCCACACAATAAAATCGCCATAAAGTTGGAAATCATTGAATATTTCGAAATTACAAATGTTTTTGCTTCTACCATATCATGAATTTTATTTCTGGGTAAACTTAGAATAAATTATTTCAACTGACATTTGTATAAAAAGGTATTTGTTATTTATTTAATTATAATCGGAATTGAGTTGTACATTGTTGGAGCCAGGAATAGGTATGACCTCTGCGTAAACATCATCAATAATAATTTAAGACCACCACGTATGCGGTGGTCTTAAATTATTATTTTGTCGTGTATCGTAATTATGAATAACCAAAAAGGAATTATACGATTTATAATATTTTATACAAACGTTATAATTATGCGTGACTTTAAGGATGCACCTCAATTGATAATTTCATAGTGTAAGTGACTATCAACAATAGAATCATATAATATGAATAAATGAACCATAAATATTATCTTGGGGATATATCTGAACTTATACAATAGGAATTGTAATTTTTTAATTAGGTGTTTTATATGTCCAATCCATTTAAGATTATAATATAGTTCCTATCGGGTTTATTATATATTTTTCAACCCGATAGAGAATAATGAGGTCGAAGGTTGGACATCCACTGGTTGAGGTGTTTATTGGTAAGTAGTGAGTTTTATTTAGGTTAATAGTCAATAGTTTATGATTCATCCATTTTATGATGTTTGAAAAGTATTGTTCAGATTTCTGCTTTAGTCTATACCAATCCTTTGCTTTGAGAAGATCACTGTATCATCAGCGAATCCAACAATTTAACCATGGCATCCCAATAAAATAGACTGTTTATGTATATGTTGAAGAGTGTTGGACATAATACAGTACCTTGTGGGATACCATAGTCAATACCCATTGAACTTGCTCATTCGAATTGTTATCAAATGCTTTTGTACATTGTTTTAACGCTGGATCATTTGTACGCCATTTCCGCTGGACAATATTTCAATTTCTTCATTCTGGAATCGATTTCCAAAAACGATAGAGTCGACAGCAGCAACTAAGTTGTCGACTTAAAATCATTCCTTCAAAATATCTGGAATTTCTTAATATATTTTGGATTGAGTTTGTAGATGTTCGCTTTACGTTGCAGCAAGTAGGAAGGGAATACACAGAACTCCTAAAGTTACTCGCGTTATTCAATATCTAGTTACAGCTGGTAAACGGTTACTGGACATTCATACCTAATAAAAACATGACTATTACGTTCATTTTCAACTACCTCTATTTTGAGAAATGCTTTTTTAATATCAGCGGTTAATCCAACAGATCCAATATATGCCATAAATTAGGTACTAAGCTTTCGCCAGATTCTAAGAGTGAAGGAAATTCCGGCGCATGATCACTGGCATCGAAAACTACCCGTAATTTATTGGTATCTTTATTTTCACGATAAACCAGCCTATGTGGCATAAAAAATGTTTTAATTGCCTTTACATTTGGCATTATTTCAGCACAGTCATTATGCAGATACTCGCATTAACGTATTTGATCAACTTAGAGTCTCGAATCAACCTTTTAGTTAATGATTTGACACGGACCAAAGCAGAAATCCAGCAAAAATATCTATAAGATTGGCATAAGAAGAATACTTCCTTTTTTATTATGATTGTTGGTGATCATAATAACAACAAATAATTCTAAAGTTTGTAACTCGTTTCTTGATTAATTAGATCTCACCTAGATCAAGATCTGAGTATAATTTTAATTGATATCTCTATCCCAATAACTAATGCAGGAATTGGTACTCTAATAGTTTTTTGTTACCTGACTGGTATTTTGCTATTCAGTGCTTACAACAAAATATGAACAATGATTATTATTTTCGAATTTTATATTTTAAACTTGATATGAAATAGTTTTCTACTGCGAAAGTCGTTACAGAAAAAACCCATTTTCCCTCAATTTCTTTTAATGATTGAATATAAGGGAGCAACTTGTGAAGGTCTTTTTATATATCAAAATTGAATCATTTCCGTGTATTGTGGAAGTATAAATCTCGAAATTGGACGTGAACTCAATTTTTCAATATAAGAGATGCGAAAAGTGAAGAATCTTCTTATCCAAGAGGATTCTATTCATATGGGACCGTCACGTAACTTTCACAAGTGAGAATGCTTATAACCTTTTTCTCTGAAAGCGTACTTATCTTTAAAATTGATTTATTTTCCGATAAAAGTACGAATTTGCGATGAAAAAATCTTGTTACGGTTTCCCTTTTTACTTAATCTAAATAACATTTTTTAACTTTTAGGGAAACCAGTAGATGATGATAAAGAAGAAAACGATTTTCCTTTTTGAAATATCCAATAAATCGTTTACGGCCAACAGTTTTAATTTTCTAAATAACAATAAAAATATTTCAAAATCGCTCTACACGAAGATATCTCAGGTACAAAAAATAATTAAGAGTAGAGAATAAATGAAAATAAAAATTTAGAAACAAAAATGAGAACACATCAAACTATATGATTTGTTAGATCATCTTCAGATTTATTTTCATTTACTTCCTTTCTAATACTGATACCATTGTATAAGGATAGGCCTGCCCTTATACAATGCTGATACTGAATACAATGCTCACTACACTAGCGTTTAGCGAGCTGCAGGTCACAGATGAACCTGACCAATAAAAAACGAACGAGGTTAGGATCCGTTGGAACGAAAGTTTAAAAATACTAGCTGCTTTCTTTTGACAAAAATATTTAATAATTTCAATTGAAATGTATGTATCGTAATTGATTGTTCCTAGTTAATTATTCTAACTGATATTATTTGATATTGTTACGAAACAGCACAATGGTATAGTCCCTAAATCCGACTCTATCTAAGCCAGGTATGAAAATTAAAATTATGGCGGATACGCAGTTTTTTTTATAACTGTTTACGATTGTGACTATCTTATCTTATCATTGTTTTTGTTTCCAGTCTTATCTAGAAAATGCCAGAAAGCCAATTGTTTCTGAGTAAGCCGCAATCTAGGATTATCTAGTGAAAAAGGCATTAATATATGAGGGACCGACTAGGAAGAGTTAGTTTAGTTGATAATTTGACATCGTGAGATAAACAAGTAAATGAGTGAATATAAATTAGTGAACTGTTAATTAGTTTAGGTAAATATACCGTGAATATAATTAGTGAATAGTGTAGTGAATAAATAAATTAAGTAAGTGGACCTACCGAGTGTTTAAAGTTTATCCCACCCGTTTACTGTTTAAATAAATAAGAAAAACATTACATTGGTGTCAGAAGTGGGACAATATAAATAAATATCTACGTAAAAATGGCCAATAGACTTGAAAGTGACTGAGTTAAGAGCAGAATTGGAAGATCGTGAGTTGGAAACGTCCGGTGAGAAAAGTGAATTAGTAGAAAGACTTAAATTGGCACTGGAAAATGACGGCTCTGGTCCAGAAACAGTTTTATTTAATGACGAGGCTTCCACCTAAATCTCGTCAATTTCTGCTAACATGGACGAGCAGATTTCTGCCATGGAAGAGAACATGGACGAGAAGATTTCTGCTATTAAGAACGACATTTCTGCGAATATTTCTGCTAACATCGACGAGAAGATTTCTGCCATGGAAGAGAACATGAACGAGAAGATTTCTGCTATGAAGAACGATATTTCTGGCATGGAAGAGAAGATTTCTACGAATGTGGAAAGCGATATTTTGGCTATAAAGAACGATATGTCTGCCGATATCTTATTAATGAAAAACGACATTGCCGCTGACGTTGAAAATGAAATTTCGTCTCTAAAATCTGAAATCGAGAATAAAATGTCAACGATGGATGAGAAAATCGAGAATAAGATTACAACGATAGACGAGAGAATCAAGGAGTTAGAGGAAAAAATTGCCGATTCAAGAACGCGAGGCACGCCAGAGGAAGAAAAGAAGACCGAACAAACGAAACCTTGAAAGCCAGAAACAATACCTAGGTTTGAAGACATTGGCAGTTTTACCCGAGTCAAGGCCCCAACGTTCGATGGAAAAATGTCGTGGACCAATTAGGTGAAACAATTTGAAGCAGCCGCTAGAGTGAATAATTGGTCCGATAGAGACAAGGCAGTGAACTTAACTATCGCGCTTCGGGAAGATGCCTTAGATGTACTTCAGACGATACCTCTGGAAGAAACGAATGATTTCGAGCAGCTGAAGAAGAGGTTGGACATGCGATATGGTCACGAACATCTAGAACATTTGTACCAATTCCAGCTGAAGAATTGAAGGCAGAAACGTGACGAAGCACTTCAAGATTATGAAGTGGATATTGCCCGACTCGTTCGATTTGCTTATCCATCAGCATGGAATGTCTGGGCATACAGGCGTTTATCGATGGCTTACGTGACCCCGATATGCAGAGGATGCTTCGCTTAGCCCATCCCAAAACGTTAGTTGACGCATTGACAGCTTGTCTTGAATATGAAGCAGCAACGGAGGCTTCGTGTTACAACAAAGTTAGGACCATCCAAGAAGAATGCGACGAGGACAAGTTTGACCAGATCGTCAGTTTGATCAAAGGTATGATGGACAAGAAGCCGAGAAAGATCAGATGCTGGAATTGTGGCGAGCTAGGGCATGTACGTTGTTCGTGTAAGCGCCCCAAGACTCCTGAAAACCAAGAACTCCACTCAGAAGAAAACTAGAACGGATCGGCTACGAAGGAGCAGCACCGATCCATGATCGTTCCAAAGACCCTCTCATACTGATAGCTTCGCTCAGATGTCGCAACGACAGTGTATATGTGGATGTCAAAGTAAATGGCAAGAAATATGCTCTGTTGTTTGACACTGGAGCAACTAGGACCGTTATACGACCAGAGATAATAAACCAACGACACTGCGACTGCGGACCGCCACAGGCGAGAGTGCCAACGTTCACGGTGAAACACAAATCCAATTGGGAATTGGCACAGAAAAGTTCACGCATACGGTAATCATAGCTGACATTGAAGAAGACGTGATTCTGGTAATGGACGTAATGAATGTACATGGTTTCCAATTAAACTTCAGAAACAGAACCATTAAAGTGGGCTCCGAGCAGGTATTCCTTCTTCCACATGAAGGCAGCGCGGTATTGGCAGCTGTACAGGAAGATACCGTTCTACCTGTATGAAGCGAAACCATGATAGTAGCACGGCTACAGGGAATCATGGAGGAAGGTACACCGGTTATGATGGAGCCAATGAACCACGACGAAAAGGTTGGCAAAGGAGTACTAATTGGAAAAGGATTGTTTACGTCGGCGAAGAAGATCCCTGTACGATTGATAAACGTGAACGATTACCCAATTACCATCTACAAGGAAACCAAGATTAGATTCTGCGTACCAGTGACGTCTATAGTTCGCCAAACAACGACCACTGACAATCCTAATGCCATATTCGAACAAATGTTATCAGTGGCTGATCAATCTTTGGATCGAGCTGCAAAAAAGAGAATGAGAGAATTTCTCTTGCAGTATCGAGATTTATTCGTACCAAAAGGAGTAAAGACTGGTAGAACATCAGCCGTCAAACACAAAATAGATACTGATAATGCCAAGCCAATTAGGCAATCAGCTCGACGACTACCACGAGCGAAGAGAGAGGAAGCTGAAAGAATAATTCGATAGATGGCTGAAGAAAAAGTAATAGAACAATCTACTAGTCCATGGGTGTCTCCAGT
Source organism: Galeruca laticollis (assembly GCA_963921935.1). Lineage (NCBI taxonomy): Eukaryota > Metazoa > Arthropoda > Insecta > Coleoptera > Chrysomelidae > Galeruca > Galeruca laticollis. The sequence goes on from OY998176.1 coordinate 80,420,252, forward strand.
AGTGCTCGTCAAGAAAAAGGATAGAACTACGAGATTATGCGTGGATTATCGCCAGCTTAACAACGTGACGAAGAAGGACAGCTATCCTCTGCCTCGAATTGACGATACGCTAGATACTTTGGCTGGCAGCAAACTGTTTTCCACTTTGGACCTGAAGTCTGGTTATTGGCAAGTGGAAATGGACCCAGAAGACAAAGAGAAGACTGCTTTCACCACCGGCTCTGGATTATGAAAATTCGGAAATTCAAAGCCATGCCATTCGGGCTCTGTAATGCGCCTGCGACATTTGATTTGAAAGACTCATGGAAAATGTCTTGAGAGGGTTGTCTTGGAAGACATGCCTGGTCTATTTGGACGACATCGTAGTACTGGGGAAGACATTTGACGAGCATCTGAAGAATTTGGAAGACGTATTCAAGCGACTCCAAGCTGCCCAGTTCATGTTCAACCCGAAGTAATGTCAGCTGTTTCAAAGCCGAGTCATCTATCTAGGTCATATAGTGAGCAATGAAGGAGTGGCGGTGGATCCAGAGAAAATTGTTTCCATTCAGCAATGGCCGCAACCAACCGACAAACATCACATTAGGAGTTTCATTGGACTTTGCACGTATTATAGAAGATTTATCAGCAAGTTTGGAGATATTGCCAAGCCTCTAACTCGACTTACAGAAAAAGCAAGAGCTTTCCAATGAGCCCCCCCCCAAGCTAGCTCAAGAAAAATGCTATGTGTTTTCGGTAGAGTAGGGGTGGGTAAATGTAAAGATGCAAGAATGCTTTACAGTGTAAAAGTAATACTTAAATATCACCAATTGACTCTTATGATGTGATTAACAAAAATTAATCAGTTACCCCAAATGGTACCAGTTGGTTCCCAACGAGTATGTATAAGCAAACTCATGTGATATGTTATTATTATTATTATTATTATTAAATGTAAATGTCAAGTTTGTGGAGTCCTCAAGGCCAATAATTATTTGGAAAGATCTTACTTGATTGTCTAGTGCTTCTCCAATTAAGGGTAGAATTGCTGTGAAACAATATCAGCGTATTGTCTGCGTGATTCAGTGCTGTAGAGATGGCTGACTGGTGGACAGGGATGCAGTTACGAAGTACAGATAATGATGAAAGTAAGAAGAAGGTGGGAACTTAAAGGCCTAAAACAACAACCTACCGTGAATCAGTTAGTCAGTTACAGTGTTTACTCACCGATGATGTTTTGTGGCCTAGATGGATGATTTTATTAGTTGTTTAAATTTTCAAATCCTCTAAAGGGAGTGTTTTCATCAGCGAAATACAATTTAAAACAACTAAAAGTGTTTCTTTTACTTTTGGGTATTAATCCTAGAAATCCTAGAATGTTAAGCTCTTGCTTAAAATCAGAAACCCAAAAGAAAGGATGTAAAAAAAACTCCAAAAAAAGTTGAAATTCCACACCAAGGAATTTCAAATATATCACCTGAGTAACCTTGAAACGTACCTAATCATAAACTTATATGTGACATAGAACCAGATTAGATTTTCAGAATTAATGAACACAATTATAAGTTCCATGAAAATTTTATGTCAATTACTACCTATAACCTGTACTCATAAACAATATGAACATTAAGAACATTAAAAGAATATACTTTAAATAATCCATCTTAATCTGATTCAATTCTATTTATTTATTTCTTATTCTGGCATGACCTGGTAAGTAATATAACAAATAAATTTAACGACTGTTACTTTTAATTCGTAACAACGAATATTGTTAAACGGCTTCTGATACCTTGAAGAAGCATTTAACCACGGCGCCAATATTAGGATACCCTTTACCAGAGGGAGACTTTATTCTTGACACTGACGCAAGCAACGTAGGAATTGGCGGAGTGCTCTCACAAATCCAAGGAGGACAAGAAAGAGTGCTGGGATATTTTAGTAAAGTCCTCTCCAAACCAGAACGAAACTACTGCGTCACAAGAAGAGAACTTTTGGCGGTAGTGAAGTCCGTGGAACACTTTTACCAGTATCTCTATGGTAGGAAGTTTTTAATCCGGACTGATCATGCAGCACTCAAGTGGTTGATTTAGTTCAAGAATCCCGAGGGCCAGATCGCTAGATGGATTGAATGACTTCAAGAGTATGATTTCAACATCGAACATCGAGCTGGTGTGAGTCACCGAAATGCCGACTCCCTGTCCAGACGGCCGTGCCCAACAGACTGCTGCAACAAGGTGGAATCTAGGGAAGCTACAGTTTCAAGAACTATTGTAGTCAACGACGAATGGTCACCCACCAGGAGATCAGGAGAATGATCCTCACCTGAAGATGATCCGGCAATGGAAGAAAGAAAATCGCCGACCTACCTGGCACGAATTGTCAAAATTTTCACCGAAACTCAAGGCGTATTGTGCTCAGTGGGTCTCCCTTGTCCTGGAAGAAGGGCTGTTGAAAAGAGTCCTTGAAAACGATGATGGTTCTTAGATGAGGAGACAGCTAGTTGTCCCGAGAACAAGAGTAGCTGAGGTACTGAAGAAGTTACACGACAGTCCATCGGGAGGTCATCTGGGAGTGAAGAAAACCCTTTAGCGAGTACGTGAAAGGTTTTATTGAATGAACAGCTCCGACGATGTGAAGGACTGGTGTAAGAAATGCTACGAGTAATGGACCACATTGCAAGAGAAAGGCACCTATGAAACAGTATAATGTTGGGAGCCCTTTCGAAAGGATTGCTTTAGATATGGCTGGACCATTTCCGACGACAGAAAATGGTAGTAAATACATACTGGTTGTAATGGATTATTTCACAAAGTGGGTGGAAATTTACGCTATCCCGAACCAAGAGACCACAACTGTCGCGGATGTATGGGCGAGGGAATTTATCAGCCGATATGGAGTGCCCTTGGAAGTCCACAGTGACCAGGGAAGAAATTTTGAAAGCCATCTATTCCAGGAGATTTGTGAGAAGCTGGAAATGAAGAAGACCAGGACAACAGCATTACGTCCACAGTCAGATGGAATGGTCGAGAGAATGAACAGGACTATTGGAAAATACCTGTCCAAATGGGTTTCCAGCCATCAGAGAGATTGGGACCAGTATCTTTCCCTATTCGAATTCGCTTATCGATCTGCCGTTAATGAGTCCACTGCTGAAATACACACGAAAATCCTGTTTGGACGTGAAATGAGGCTTCCTTGTGACCTGGAATTTGGCTGTCGGTCTGGAGAAGATATAGCAGGAGAAGACTACGTGATCCAATTGAGAAGAAGGCTGGACGATATTCATGAAATAGTTCGAACAAATCTTCAAGTTGCTAGCGACAAAATGAAAAGTCGGTACGACACGCAGGCCACAAAAGGCGGTTTCAGAAAAGGGGACAAAATATGGTGACACAACCCGACAAGGAGAAAAGGATTTTCTCCAAAATTACAAAAATCCTGGGAAGGTCCATACTTAATCAAGAAAAGGCCTATGATGTTATATATCGCATAAGCAAGATCACCAACGGAAAACCAAAAGTAGTTCACCAAAACCGACTAGCGCCATTCGAAGGAGACCATGACCTAGAGAAAGGAGTAAACCATATTCGAGATGTGTCTGACCCTTCCTTCGATAAATTTATGGGCGCGTATGGAGGTACCGGGAAAGCTAGATATGGAGTCACTTCAGAACAACGACAAGATTTGTTCACTCTCCCAGAAGATTATTCACTGGCATACAACATCCCCGCCCGTATCAAGAACGCACGAGGGTTGGCAACCGTCTTTCGAAAGAAGTTCGGGCAATTAGAAAAACTTGAAGACCAGATTCCAGCCCCTGGCAAGATACTGAAACATAATTCGCGGTACGTCTTCTACGTGGTAACTAAAAATTAATTTCAAGATCGATCTACCTACCGGGATGTGTGGGAAGCACTTCGAAACCTCCAAGACCATGTGTTAGAATCCAGCGTGAAGAAACTGGCTATGCCTAAGATAGCAAGTAACCAGTTGAATTGGCGACTTCTCAGGAACATGGTAGAGGTTATCTTCCAAGATACCGACGTCCAGATATTAATTTGCAGCTACAACCCCCGTTATCAGTATCCGATGAAGACGGTTCCCTGTTATTTCCATAAGATCGGAAAGCGTAGAAATGGGGCCAGTTGCCGATTCAAACATCCAGTCTCGGCTACACAAAAGTTCCAGGAGAAACTTCCATTTAAGGAGGGGGCAATGTTACGAAACAACACACTGGTATAGTCCCTAAATCCAACTCTGTCTAATCCATGTATGAAAGTTGAAATTATGGCGGATACGCAGGAATATCTTAGAATTATTTACGATTGTGACTATCTTATCTAGACATTGTTTTTGTGACCAGTCTTATCTAGAAAATGGCAGAAAGCCAATTGTTTTTGTGTAAGCCGCAATCTAGAATTATCTAGTGGAAAAGGCACTAATATATAAGGGACCCACCAGGAAGAGTTGGTTTTAGTTGATAATTTGACATCGTGAGATAAACAAGTGATTAAGTGAATATAAATTAGTGAAGTGTTTATATAAATCAGTTCAAGTGAATATACTGTGTATATAATTAATGAATAGTGTAGTGAATAAATAAATTAAGTAAGTGAACCTATCGTGTGTATGAATTTATCCCATCCATAATAAAACGTTTTAATAAATAAGAAAAACATTACATTATCTACAAAATATAAAATAATATTTAAAAAACGACTGTATAAGTTATACTGTACCTACTTCTTAGTTTTTGTTCTTTAATAAATTTTGTTTGTTAGTTTCATAAATAAATTATTTAAGAATGTCTTGTTATTTGAGGGAGGCGAAAAAATCATCATATGTTTAACATGGGGGTAAAGTACCTTTTCCTTCCTTGAATGATTACCTCATCCTCGGGATGAAAAGTAGCACTTTCTTCCCTTGTTATACAAATAGCTATTTTTGTCTATTGTCTGTCTTTGACAACTGTACTTTCCAATTAATTATACATAGAGTTTTGGTCACAAAATAAAAACTATTTCTAGTCCGGAAAATCAATAATTGCGGTCTATCCTAATAGACCAATCAACCATCAGTAGAAAAAAAACAGAGTAGGTATTATATGAGCTTATCAAAAATACGATAGGGTATATCGGCAGGGCCACCTGGTCAGATGGGTCGTTACGTCACGACGACAGATGTCCATTCTTTACCATTTTAAATCGATGATGGGGGCACCCCCCATCGTATATATGTATGTAGGATGTGGTCATATAACACCGTGAAAACTTTGTTTACATGCTTCGATGCTTCAGTGTTATTTTGATTTTTTATGGTTGAGATTGAAAGTTGAGTGGTTTGTGGGTTATGCTTCGAAAATTGATTTAAATCTTACATAATATACACACATATGTCAACGAAAAATCTATTTAAATTATTTTTATAAATGTGTATTGTAAAAAAAATGACTGACGTAAACGTCAGAAATGAGGATTAAAATTAAAAAAAAATCGCACCTTCGAAAACCTACTTCTTAAATAATATCGTGGTAAATACTCCAACCATATAATTTATTATTTGTCCGTCATAGTTTGTTGGCAATGAATGAAAACAAATTCAAGATCATTATCAAAGTGCTGTGGGTAGATATATTGCTTTTACAAGCGACAAGAAGCCTGTGTCTGGTGTGGACGTATTCAAAAGAAACCACCTGTTTTACTACTCAAAGGATAACAATGCTTTCTTTCAATCGGTTTAGTTTAAGGATCCCGCTTTTCTGTAATAGGGGTCCTTACGGAAAAACGTAATTGTTATTTAAGTATGCTCTCATCGTAGTACGGGAGCTTAAATGACAATAATGAGAATTATAATTTAATGTTATAGATTTTACTCGTGAATAGGTTAAGTTGCATTGTTATACGGAAATTTGGAAAATTACTTGTAACAATATCTAAATTTTGAGAAAATTATAACAACTTTTGTGATAAATAGAGAACTTTTGGGCCGAATTTGTGGTAAATTATTGAAACAAACATAAAACTTAAGAAAGAAGCAAATAGTCAAAAATTTCATATAAATATTCAACAATACCATCTATGGATCTGTTTAGAACGACAGTAGAAATAATTGTTGTTTTATTTGTGGCTAGTACTGAGTTACTGTTCCTGTGTAATTTTACTTTTGAACACTTAATTAATAAAATATCGACGAAGCTAACAGAGGATTTTGCTAATCAAGATTCATAACTGCTGTTGGTTTTTGCCTATGATATTAGATACAGTGGCTCATTCAGCTAGAGATGTGCGAGATGTATTATTTTCACAGTTTGAGGGCGAATCACGTAATCTGAGCCTACGAATGAATGAAGAAAAAACGAAGTATAGGTTAATAACCGAGAATCGAAGACCTCAAGTCAGGCAGAATATATCCTTTAACGAGTATAGCTTCGGAGGGGTTAGGAACAATCGAAAAGAAAGAGATGTCGTGATAAGAATAATGGCAGCAAATGGAGCGTTAATGAAACACGAAAAAAAAGTATAATCTTATTAAAATAATAATTTTATGGCTAGCGATGAGCCGCTACTGTAACCCTAGCTTATGGACAGCTTTTGATATAAAAACTATCAACAAAGTAAACGACTTTTTTTTGGTATATCCTCAAAAGAAACCTTATATCTTTTATATTTCATAATAAATTATTTTTTCCAGAAATGAACTCCTACCGAGTAAATTACCAAGATAAAAAACTCACTATACAAGTAGTTTTAATGTTTAAAATACAAAACCAGACAAAAGGCAAAACAATCATACCACACTGCTGGAAATTATCAGAGTTGAGGCGCCAAATTGTTACTTAAACTATATTATGCACTCTTGTGCAGGGTTATATGGAAGGAATTTGTTAGAGTTCTCCCCCAATTACTCTTTGACCTAAATAATAAAAAAATGGATGATTTATTATTTTCATTTACTTTGAAATATATTTATAACTGATGATCTCTTTTAAATTTGTAGGTATGTAAACAAAGTGCTTGACACTTCATTTAAGTATGTTTGAATTTGCCGCGTAATAACTTTGATGTGTATAAGTTATCTGTGAGTAAACTTGGTAGTTTTTATGGAGCTGTCTGTCAGATTGACGTATTGATACAGCATGCGAATTAGATTATGGGAATTATATTGTAATTGGTGAAACAATAGCTTCAAATGTTGTTTCTCTTTTCAGGTGAGTTTGTTATTAATTGAGGTTAAAGAATGTATTAATGTTAAAACTAGTTTTTGTAACTAAATAAAATGTACTCTTTTCAGAGCAACTCAATTGTAGTTAGAGTTTTACTGTTCACCATAGTGCCCACCAACACATTATGTATAAATATTTTAGTGTAAATGAATGGCTAGTACGTACTATTCGTTGAATATATGTTTAAATGAATATATACTAAGTACTTCATAAAATTAAAATTAATAGATAGGTACAATACTTATATTATAATACAATATTAACTTGGAATAGGTAAAGGTGAGGGTAGTGAGTCCAGCAGTTTTCTTTGAGTGTGGTAAGCAGACATAAAGAAATAAAATAAAGAAAGATCCTATCTGCTCAGATAATGCAGAGAGTTCAACTTTCTCTGTTTATTGAATGGTGTCACTGGGTGTAGAGCTGTATACCAAGCTAAGACAAGCACTCCTAACTACAGCTTGTGCTAATCACAAGTTTCTACTTTCTGGCAAGCAAAATCAGTATAAAAAAATAAGGAAGAGGAAATCATGCAGTGAAAAGCAGCAAGCAAGAAAAAGATAAAGAAGGAGAACGCCTAAAATCGAAAATATACTATTAGGACTAATTGACTTTTAATGATACTGAAATACATACCTCTGATGTAATGTGGCCTTATTGTCTATGAGGTTGTTAGCTCAAAGAACAATGGACTGTAGATTTAGTTAATTAATTGCAATTAGCGAATCGACAACCTATACAATAAACTCCAATTTAATGTACTTACCAAAGAGCCGGTGTTTGCTATTCACTATGAGTTTTCACAATCGATAGTTTGAATGATAGTGGAAGTGCTGGCCTTTGTGACACTAACTAAAATTTATTCCAATGTCTATATTTGCGAATAATATTTACAACAAAAGTAAAAGAACTTAACACATGTCGTGGTTTTACAATGAGAGATTGATTTTAAGTAAAATTGAAACGAACTGTTCCTCAACGAAAACGTTAACGTTTATGACCAGCCGAGTTTTATCGAAACTAAGGGGGTGGCGCGAACAATAAGGTTTTGTTCATAAATATAATTTAGATTCTCCCAAAAATATCCTCTAACTACAAGAGTATGTCATCCCGACATAATAAAAGAATGAATTTAAATTCGATATAGTTAAGGATGGATCAAATTATCCGGCGATGGCCATACGTTTTCAAAACTTCACAAATCCAACCTTCTTTCATTAAAACCAGTAAAAGAGTGAATTGTCAGTAGCTAATATCTTTCAGATAAAATAGAAAGAAGAATATTTGGCCTTTATCAAATTGATTAGTTGGTCAGATCTATAGACAAATTTTGTCACCGATCATTTTTATCGATAACTATCTGTTGAACTTCACTATCGTCTTCTCACAATTCCAGTAGCAGTGCTGAAGGCGATCTAAGATTGACTAAGTTTGTGTTGCTACCAGTGGCGGAGCAAGAATATTATTTATCATTTACTTTTAATGTTATATTTTAGGATTGATATTTGATTTCACTATCATCAATAGAGTTTTGCAGTGTTTACCAATGAATTTATTTGAATTTTAACCGTTGTCTTTGAACACGTAACATAGTGGTTCACATTACTACATTTGTCAGCTGAATTAGAAATGACGCATCAACTTAAGCGAGTTATAGGACTAGGAAACTCTAGAAATAAATAAGAATATTATATTACAGTAAACAAGATAAGAAATGCAGAGTTAGCATATATTTTAATATACATATAGAAATGTTGTTTAGCTATAAGAGGGATAGTAGACAGTATAGATAGATACAGAGATAGTAGATACATGTATATAATTATAATTATATTATTTCAAGTAATTGTTTTATAAGTATTAATTGTAATTTTGATTATATTGTGAAAATAAGGTCTTTCAAAACCAGTTTTCGAAGTTCGAAAGTTATAATAGGCGCAGTCAGTAGGATTCGTGCGGTCGTGAAAAAGAACTTCATCGAATCGGTCGAATAAAGAACTCACGATTTAGTGTTTCAACATCGAGAACGAATTCCAGAAGAATCTACTATCGACGAAGAAAGAAGAAACAGGAATTCTTCAAATCACTTGTAAGTGCCAAATTTCATTTTTACCCTTCCTTACCTTTTTTAAAGAGTAGGAGAGATATTTTGTAAAATTTTAAATATACTTGCGCTCAATTTATTTTATGAACGGATTGGAAAATTTATTAGAAAAATTCAATAAATTAAATATTAAAGATAATAATAATTTTGGTTATTCAATTTCGTCTGAAAATATAAACAAAATCAACTATGCAATTACAAAAACCCTAAATTGGAAGCTATTTGAACTAAAATTGGAAAATATTAAACCATACGACGGTGACAGTAACACATTAAACAAATTTATAACTAAATGTGAAAATTGAATCTAAACGTATGCTATATATAATGACTTAGAAATAAACAAGCATTTATTGGATTGTATACAGGAAAAACTGGGGGGAACAGCTGATGCCATGGTAGGAAAGAGAATGGAACTAAATACATGGCCAATGATCAAGGAATCCTTGAAACTGTTTTTCAGATCGAAGAGATCTGGACTGCATCGTGCAGGAATTAACATGAACAAGGCCATTCAGAAATGAAAACGTAATTGGGGTTAGGCTTCAATTATTAAAAAGTAAAATTATACAGAGTAATGACTTTAGTATTTTGAAAATGATAAAATATGTCATGTAAACCATTGCGATAAGACGGCACTGAACACCTTTATTGCAGGGTGTACGGGTGTCTCAAAAATAAGATGCATCTGGAAAAGCCCAATTCTTTAGAAGACGCGAAGACCTACGGTGAAGAATTTGAGAATTTTGAGAGGTTATACTGTTATTTAATGAGCAGAGATCCTTAAAAACTTGCAGCAGCTATAGGTCACCAAATAATAATTCGTATAACTATAATAATAATCAAAATCAGAACTTCAATTATCCAAACCAACCAAGTGACATAAAGTCACATCCACAGTAACCTCGACATTATCCTACTAATGCACAAGTATTTGGTCCAAAACAATATGTTTTTAGACCTCTTGCCTTCTCATCTCTATTGACAAAATTTCCAAAGAGGTCAACTTTGGGTCCAAAGGTCATTGTGGAGTGAACGTGCTTATATACTACTCAACTAAAAAATTATTAGAATCTATACCTGATAATAAAGCAAATAGAAACATTTTAATTAATAAAGCACATTTAGGTAAATCCTATCCTGTGATTGATTCTTTATCAGGTATTAGTGCATTTGAAATATGATTTAACATATTTATTTAACATTGAAAATGTTATACAAAGTTATGAAATTGAGAATAATGAAAATAATATTAATAAAATTTATCTGTTTTTCAATCACCAAATAAAAGTCTTATATCGAACGACACCAATTTAGAAATAGTTCATGTGTCCTTAGAAAACCCAATCATGGAAATAGAAGGAAAAGGAAAAATGGACAGGGAAATGATCAGAACAAATAAAATTATACAAATTCTTAAAGAAAAAGTAAATCAAGTAGATGAAAATGATATGGAAAATTAAAACTTTCACAAGGAGATAGAAGAAAATAATCAAATTATAAATATTGAAATTGATGAAAGAAACAAGAATATAAATGAAACTATAAATAAGAAAGGTGACAAGAAAATGAGTGAAAACATAAAAAGGAATAGAAATAAGAAGGTTGCTGACAGAAATAGGAAGATAGAAGCAAGTAACAAGAGAAAAAATGAAGAAAGCAATAAAAACGTAAACAAGAACATTCTGAATCGTAAAGATGAAATAATGGGATTGCAAGATTTTATAAGCAAACATTGGGAACATTTTGCATTGAGATGGTTCTCAATATAAGAAGTTATTAAATGGAATAAAATATATGGACAATTTATGTACATATGTAATTAGAATAGAAAATATGAATTAGTAATATAATAACAATAATAAAAATCTAAATCATTATTATTTAGTTATAACAATAGAACTAGAAACAAATAACAATAAGATAATTAAACGTAGAAAATAATAATTTTCAAAGGATAAATATTCGAAAATTTTAGATTATTCCCAACTTTAATATGGAACAAAATATAATCAAATTTATTAAAGAATTCATTGATCCTTAAAGAAATCATGATATATCTTTTCAAAATGAATCTTTAATGAAAATATTTGTAGTAACCTCTCAAAATACATTTGAATATTCAATGTTTAAACTTGTTCATTGCACAAAAGTATTAGAATATGTAGAAACTATAGTAGAATGAAAATTGAATGAAAGAATTTAAAAAATTCACTCAAATTAAAATATTATGGGCCAAAAATGTCGGAAGATATAGAAAATTACATAAATAATTTAACCCCTACAGCATTTAACCTTTAGAAATAACTAACGGATCTGGATCATTTTGAGTTGAATGATCTTTTTTGATTTAAAAGATATTTCTTTAATTTAAATGATTTTTCCTTTGACTCGAATAATATTCCTTCGAATTAAATAATTCCTTTTGATTTGGGGTTGAACGCTACTTCAGAAGTAGATTAATAATAATAGACGCCAACCGCCCGATGTAGCATTGATGTTGCGTTACCCTAAACTTTACATATTCCTCTCGATATGGATCGCATAATAAAATGTGCATCTGCATCAAATGCACAAATGCAAAAAGTCTAACGGGACTCAGACTCTAGAGTCTCACCGTATGTGGTCCCGGTATCGCAGAAATTGTTTTCAAAAGTGCCTCCGAGACGAGACGAGAAAAGTCTCGCGCTCGTATGAGGCCCAATTGAAATTACAAAATATATTTCAAAAAAAATTATTCCAATATAATCGCAAATAATGAGAAAAGTCTGTTACAAATGGATCCAATGTCAACATGTTCATAACTTATAAACCGTAACGTGTAGCTATATGAAAGTGATGTAGAGTTCAGTAGAAAAGAAAAAATGTTAGTTCCACTAAGAAATGGGATATATTTGACATTTTGGACATTGAATTATTTCTTAGAAACCCAATTTAGGAAATGCTTATCTATTATCTTCCTTTACCACACACAAATAACTTAAAGTTATTTCAGTGGATTTCATCGTGTTTATTTATTAATTAAGATTTTGAGATTGTTGATTTTATCTAGTTAAAAATTAATAAACACATATTATTATTATTATATTATAATTTACAGGTCTGCAGCTGTCTTTCAATAATCTCCAATACTATAATACTTATACTTGTCTACATTATTAGTTACCCTTTAATCACCGACCGTCCTGATAATATTATTCCAATTCCACTTCACCTCACAAAAAAGACGATACATGTGTAAAAATTCAGGAGCTATCGAAATTGTATTCGAAGAAACATGCAGGTAATGAGAAAAATTCCTAATCATACTAAACGATTAGGGTACATTGTACTGCGTGTACACAGATAATCGTCTCGTTAACAATTTTAACAAAGGAAGTGAATCGATATGGAACAGATGTTTTTTTTGAATTATGGTTATTATTTAGTGTCTGAGGTTCCCTATCACATTTTTAAACTGTACATAAAAATGCGATATCTATACCCGAACTTTATTGTTTACCTACAAGCAAAAAAATGTTTTTGAAATTCATATATATGAGTGGAAGTAGAGTCACAATTAAGGAATTCATTAATTGTAATGGTGTCACCCAGTGGCGGCTGGTGAGTTTTGTAAGAGGGTTGGTACAGTGGCGTGCCCAGACATGAAACTTGGGGGGGATATAAAAATATTTTTTACCAATAAACATATTTATCAATATAACAATTTTAAGTACTACAATGTAACAAGCCGATCGCCTGTTACTATTTCTATCGGACTATGGTATTTTAATTTCGTCGTACTAATGTTTCGAAATTAAAAAACTTGTTTGTCTTCCAAATTTCGTGTATTTAAACGATATCGTATATTGGAAAAGTCTCTTCCTATCAGTAAAATTCATGAGTTAGTACCTACATCGTTGTGGTTTCACATATTTGCTGCTCTGCAGCCCCTGGGTAGGCCCTATGAATAGACAACACCGCTAGAGACAACAGGAAACCGGCCGGGATGGATTCAGCACCCCATCTCCATCAACTAGGACCTAGCTAAGAGCTGAACAATTCCAGAACCTCTCCAAGATAAGTCCTTTGTCTTATATTCAATTCATGGAAATCTAGAATTGGAGATTTTTATAGTATAACGGCGTTCGTATTCGTCTTGTATTTTGGATATGCAGTTAATGTGGATTATCTATTGATTTATAATTTAATTAATTTGCAGAGGCCTTTGATATTTGATTTCACCCCATTCTAGTGTTAGCAATGATACTTTAACTGTGAAACCCTTTACAAAGTGGCGCCCCAGTTAATTGTATTTTTTGCTGATTACTGAGATGGTGTGGGAAATCTATATTAAAAGTTTATTTAGTTTCAATTATCAACTTAATTTTTTTGATTACTTTAACTTAAGTTTTTATTCCAGTAATATTTCACATTTTTATAGACGCTGTTTTATCATAAAATTTGCTTCAAAATTTCAAGTTATTTAGTTTCCTTATTTGTTATTTTCGTTAGGAAGACATAGTAGATTTCACGATGGTCAGTTTTTTGTGTTTCGAGACGGTAATTAAGTATATTTGCAATAATAGTTGACATCAAGGAATTTGTCTACTTATTGTTTTACTGTTTTGAAAAAAATTGTCGTAGTTTACAACTTTGATAATGTTTAATATGTTTTGAAATTATTTTATTCTGTTATCATAAAAACTCCTGGTGTTAATTGGTTTTTAAAATTATTGCAAATCAGTCGTTCCTTTTTGGAAAAATTAGTATATCGGTTTACTCAAAGTAAATATAATTTTTAGCTTGTAATATTTTTTAAATATTTAGTATACGTATACGTATAAGTAACATTGTTAAATTTCATATTTTTAAGTTACAGTTATTACTTTAATTACTTTGCAGTTACCTTTAAATTTGTTTACGTAAATCTTCCTGATGATGTTTTCTGATCAACATCCTGTTGATCCAAATTTACCTGGCCATTATTACGATTCGCGAATCAGATCTACTTGTGTTTCTGATTAGTTTGGTTTTTCTGTATTAATATTTCTTGACGTGAATATTTTTTTATCTTAATTTTGATTTAATATCAAAATATATCTTGAGTATTTTTTATTTTTTGTTGTCAACAATTGTGTTAGGTCACAAATACGTTTTGTGTCTATATATAGTAGAATTCACTTTTCTACTTTCGTATATGTCATGGTACCTCTATACATTATCTTTTGTGCAAAAGCACATATATTTTTGTCTTACGCCTTTGCTTTGTATCTTGATGTATCTTGAGTACATTATTTTGTATCTTTTTCTTATGTTGTGCATAATACAATTATGTATTATATTTGTGTTTATCGTATCGCTTTTGTTTTTGGGTTTTTGAAACGCCAAAAATTCTGTTCTGTAGAGAACAAACTTCCGTGAATGTTTCAAATTTTCTGAGATTTTCTTGCTTTATGCACCTTTAGAAATCAGTTTAGTTTGGAACGACTTTTATACTCAAATATTTTCTGAAATTTCTTTTTTCAGGCAAATTTTGAATTCAGTTAATTCTGTAGTAGTCCCTTATCTTTTTTGTTGTGTGTGTACTGAGAAATTCTGTTTTGCTTGGTAGTGTTTTTGTTCTCAGTATACGCTTTATTTTTATTGTCCCTCTATTGCTCAAATATTTTCTGGACTTCCTTGCTTCAGGCAAATTTTGGATTCAGATTATTTTGCAGCAGTGCCTTTATTTGTTGTGTGTGTACTGAGAAATTATCTTTTTGCTTGGTAGCGTTTTTGTTCTCAGTATACGCTTTACATACTGATATTATTTTATCAAGGCATATATCAGTTTTCTTTTCGAGTTCTTGACAAAACTATTTTTTTGGATAACTTTCTATGTGGTTTGGAATACTACAGTTTATATTTTCGATACTTACATAGCGAAAGTGTTTCCGATTTATAATGTTTTCTTCCATATATCTTCCAATTTCGGTTTTGAGTATTCTGTGTGTGTTATCGCTAAATTCTTAGCACTTGGTGAGTTTCTTCTCTTCAAACTTTCCGATTATAGGAAAGGGGGGAAAGGCCAAGGCTTGTTATTTTTTTTCTCTTTTTATTGTTCCTTTATAGTTACGTAATGTATTTTAAAAACACACACACATTTTTAGTCACGTTAGAGAATTTTCTTAGTAGATTTCTGTCCCTTACTTTGTATATTTTTTTCTATAATATCTCGCTATGTTTTTCCTACACGCTTTATGCTCTCTTCAATCTATGAATCTGAGCGAACCATACTCTTCTGATACTTTTTCCTTCTTTTCTTTAGTTGATTTTTAATTTTTTCTTTTGGGTTTAGTGTACCTGAGATCTTAAGCACCCTATATCAATCACACTTAGTGATTCTTTTTTTTGTAGATGAGGAATGTAGTTGTTTTCTTGTCTTATCGTTGAGATGTTAGCATTTCATATTTTGGTAGAGGCTACCCCTCTAATTAATTTTTTTTTATATTTTAGGATCTCAGAACGGTACCAATAGATTAATTTCTAATTTTTTTTTGCTTTGCTAATAGGAATGAACTTCTATTATAATTGATTACTGCATTTTTTTTTCAATTTTTTATTATAATTGCATATCATTTGCAATGGTTTATTATCGCTATTATATACATTTTGAGTTTACTGCATTTTGCTCTTTTCTTTTCTTGTTTTCTTATCTTCTTATTGCTCTTACCTTTTCATTTTCATTTCTCGTTTGTTTCCATTATTTTTTTGAACATGTAAGCACATCTTCTTCTTTTGCTAATCACCACAATATTGATGTTTTGGCTACTTTTCTTCGTAGACTGTTTATGGTAAAAAAAAAGTAATTCTTCGAATTTCTTTTTTTTCTCCGAGGAGAGGGGGTGTAACAAGCCGATCGCCTGTTACGATTTCTATCGGACTATGGTATTTTAATTTCGTCGTACTAATGTTTCGAAATTAAAAAACTTGCTTCTTTTCCAAATTTCGTGTATTTAAACGATATCGTACATTGGAAAAGTCTCTTCCTATCAGTAAAATTCATAAGTTAGTACCTACATCGTTGTGGTTTCATATATTTGCTGCTCTGCAGCCCCTGGGTAGGCCCTATGAATAGACAACACCGCTAGAGACAACAGGAAACCGGCCGGGATGGATTCAGCACCCCATCTCCATCGACTAGGACCTAGCTGAGAGCTGAACAATTCCAGAACCTCTCCAAGATAAGTCCTTTGTCTTATATTCAATTCATGGAAATCTAGAATTGGAGATTTTTATTGTATAACGGCGTTCGTATTAGTCTTGTATTTTGGATATGCAGTTAATGTGAATTATCTATTGAGTTATGAATAAATATAATTTGCTGAACATTTGATATTTGATTTTCAGCAATTTATATTAACTTGGACCATCGCGTTAAAATATTTTTAGTACTTCGTTTTGTTAAGTTAAAGTAAATATAAGGTTTTCCAATTTTTAACCTTCTTAGTTGTTTTGTTCAATTTAAGTATCGCTTAAAAAGCTGGTATCGATTGTTCACCCCATCCCAGTGATTGCTATAAAAATACATTAACTGGAGTCGAATACCACAACATGAGGAAGAGTCCCAAGCCGGGGGAGAACATATGTTACAACAATACAAAATCTAAGCGCTTTGGCTTTAGAGCAAGGTTATCAAATATTTCTTCAGTTGATATAACTTCTTCTCTATGAACTGACAGCATTATAACTAGTCTATTAAGCCTCACTTGGGCAGTAGTATAAAAAATGTCCTTTTTTATATCTGACATTTATTTAAATGCTCATTCCACATTTTATTTCTGATTTTATAATAATTTTAAGAACATCAGGTGAATATAAATCAAGTAATTTATAGTGATTCGCACGAGACTCTCGTTTTCGAGAGTCTCGCATAGTCTCGTCTCGTTTTCGAGACGAGACTCGAGACGATACTCGGACCAGATGAGACGAGACTTTTGTTTGGTCTCGTCTCGAGTCTCGTGCATAAGGTATCGCGTCTCGCGCGAGAGTCTTGCAAGTGAATATTTCTGAATGAACATCAATTTATTTTGATAAAAATTTATAAGCATAACACCCATAATTGCTTTTGAAAGCCTCTGCCGGCGTTATCGGTTGACGGTAATCACTTTGTCTTTCTGAAGCGCGCCGCCGCCGCCGTCTTTGACCCTATTCCGACAGCCATAAATTTTGCGATATGTACGTGTCCTATCCTATTGTGATCGATTAAATAAAGATCATTATTCAAAATAAAAGTTTAAATTTCTTCCCAGTTCAGTTATTCGTTGTTCGTTGTGGATAGCGGTAGTTGTTCGAATTTTTCAGTGTGCTTATTTAAAACCTTTCAGGCTGCGAGAGACAAAATATTAAAGCATTATCGTAAAGCTAATTGGATTTATGCTACAGTTTTAATTTTCGATCCGCGGCATGAGTTAGAAGCGTTTGATATGACAACATGGGGCCAAGAATTAAAAGATACTTCGATTCAGACATTTTAAGATATATACAAAGCCTATTTTGATCAATCAGAAGATTCATAAGGACAATGTTCGAAAAAAACGGCGGCGAGGGAACGAGAAGATCCTGGACCGGAAAAGTCAGATTATTTAATTGATTTTGATGTTTTGTATGCAGTAAACCCTACGCATGCAGAAGGAGAATTGATGCAGGAGCTTCAAAAATAATATTCTATGCCTCGATGTGATAAAGAAACAGATATACTACAATGGTGGAAAATGCATGCTTCTGAATTTCCTATTCTAATTTTAATGGCACGAGATCTCTTAAGCATACCGGCTACTTCAGTCCCGGCGGAAAGATTATTCTCACTTGCTGCATTAACTATAAGAAAACATCGAAATCGCCTCAACAATGAATCTGCACGATGTTTGTTATGTGTAAACGACTGGGTGAAAAATAAAAACATTTACAACCGAGAGGGCTAAGGGCTGTTTTTTACCTTTGATTTTTTCGGTTATTTCATTTATAAAATAATGTTATGTTTTTATTTTCTTTAGTTATAATACTTTCAAATACAAGTTATTTTTCAACAATTGTAATTTTCACTTCCAACTCTTATATTATAGCAAGTATTTAAGTATTCCTTATTGCACTGAAACAATAAGATTATGAATGATGAGATTTCGATACTTTTACGAGTCTCTCGTAGGAGAAACGAGACGAGACTGGAGGCTGCGAGACGAGACTTGAGACGAGACTTATCATTGCATCGGAGAGACGAGACAAGACTTTGTGGAAATCTCGTCTCGTGCGAACCACTAGTAATTTATCATACTGATTATTGCCTGAATCTGTTTCTGCGCCTCCACCCCAATAAAGTCGGTGGATATTTACAAGTTTAGCTGAGTCCATGGGGGGATATATCCCCCCGTAAGTACGCCACTGGGTTGGCACAAGAAGAGTATATAATTTTACAATGTTAGAATAAAAAAATCTACCTCCACATACAGAATTCATTTTTTAGCTGGAATGGAAACAAAATCACTTAACTATATATAAGGATGGTTCAAAAATTCAAACTGGAGTAGGCTTACCATTTATAGTAGAAAATGTAACATAACCCTAATAGCTCAATTTCTATAGCTGAACGATATGCCATTCGGAAGGCACTGTTATAATTTTCATTCAATATCAACTACCAAAACTGTGTTATCCGTTGCGATGCTTTTAGTGCGATGAAATCGCTTGAAAATATTTTCATCTCCATCGCTTTAAGCAGAAGAATACCTACTAGATTTAATTTCTCACCTCAGTACAGTTGATAAAACATGCAGAATGGAGAGACATTCAATATTTCGGTTTTACAAAAGAATCGCAGAATCGGAGTATAGTGGACTCGAAATGTTCTTTTAACAAATGCGTATGTCCTGCTAAAGCGGTTGGATTGTCAAATTTAGCGATAAGAAACACGTTTGTACAATCGAATACTGCAATTTTAAAAATAAACGAGCTAAAGCTCTCAAATATTTGGAAAGTTTTTGAGATTACCCCAAAATATGATAAATACTGCAACAAGTTACAATACGAATAAAAAGAGAAAAATGGAAAAAAAACTAAAGCCAACAATAAGAAAGGACAAATTGACGAAGCAGCTGTACCTAAAATTGAGTCACAAGATAATGTCAGAGAAGTAGAAGGTAACGAAAACGAGAATTTTATATTCTGATTACGAATAATGTTTATAAGTTTGTGTACTTCTTTAAGAGAGTTGTTAGGTTTAGGTTTGTCTCCATGGCAAGTGTCGGTGTCGTCTACATAGCTCCCGATGCAATCCTTTTTGCCACCAGACGGCCGAGCCATACAGTACTATTGGTTTATTAACCCTTTGATATATCCAGTATATCATCTTGGGGCGTATGCCCCAGGATTTGCCACACGTCCTTCTGAGTTTCCAGAGGGATAGTCTGGTTTTGTTGATTTTGTTTTCCAGATGGGAGCTATAGGTCAATTTTTTATCCCGGATAATACCTAAATATTTGACCCCTTATTATGTGATGATATTTTAATAATATTGTTAGAATAGATATTTTGTATAGATATCTGAAGTCGTTAATGACTATTATTAAAAAATCTGACAATCATTAACATGGTCACTCCAGAAACACATCATACATAATATTCAAATCCATATATAAAATTCCTCAAACTGGATTGGTACTCCATATACTAGGGATGTCAGTAGTTTATCTAGTTTTCTTCTTAGTATGAATGGAATGATTACAGTTTTGCTAGGGTTCATAAACATCTGTTCCTTGTGGGACCATCTGCTTATCGTATTTAGGGCTTGTTGGCTTGTTGAAGGATGTTGGAAATAGCATTGGATCTCCTCCCCCTGTTTAGAGAGTATATTCAGCAGGTCGTCTACCAAAATCGTCCAGAGAAGTGGTAAATGTACACTTCCTTGGGGACATCCTCTTGCGGGACTGAATCTGACCGTCTCTCTTTGCCGTGGTGTTGAGATGTTGCGGTGTATCAACATAATGTTGATACAATTACAAATTAGATTTTCTATCCTTATCCTATGAAGAGCAATGAATAGAGACTGTGGGAGGGCGTAATTGAACGCACCTTCAATGTCTAAGAAGACACCCAGTGCAATATTTTTGTTTTTAAGAGAATGGTCGAGTTTGCCTACAAGCTTGAATACAGCAAGGTCTGTCGACTTGCTTGCTTGGTAAGCGTAATGGTGGGGATTTAACAGAAGATTCCGTAGGGGCCCCTCCCTAATGTGCCTATTAAGATATTCTTCAAAGTTTTTAGTAGGAATGATGTTAAGCAGATAGGACGGTAGGAGTTGGGTAGAGAGGCATCAACTCTACCTGCCTTCTGCATAAAGATAACCGTCTTCATCGTCCACTCAAGTGGAATTTAGTTCCGGGCTAGGCCTGCTCTGTATACTCTTATCAAAACCGGCATCATAATGTCTAGGCCTTTTTGGAGAAGAGCGGGGAAGATTCCATCCTCTCTCGTAATTTAAAGGGCAAAAAGAGTTTACCGCCCATATAACTGTGTCGGGAGAAATAATTTTTGCCGTGAGTCTCCACCAGGTAGATTAGCCGGCCGAGTGGCGGGCGAGCGGGCAATGCGATTTGTTCTCTAGAATCTGACTGCCTGAGACGTGTTTCTGTAGTAGAATCTCTAATGTTTCCTTTATAGACTCCGTATGAGTGTTGTCGAGTCTTTTCAGAGATCCTACTTCACGTCCCGGATCTTTTGAGGGAATTTTGTGGATTCTAGCACTGGCAGGTATATCTGATATACTCTGACAGAATCTCATCCACCATACCTTTCTTGATAGCTTTGTTCTACTCCGTTAAAGAACTACGATATTTGTCCCAGTGGCCTGACCCTTTTCAATTGTACAGCTCTGCTCCACCAAGCGGTACTTTCTTCTTTCCCTTAGAGGGTAGTGATCATGATGGGCAGATTTTAGGGCTGTTTGGAGTTGTTCATTAGTCGCTTAAAGTTCTGCACCATTTCTAATGGGCCCAATGACGTTAATTATAAGGGACTGTAGGGATTTAGTATACCCACTCCAGTCCGTTCTTTTAGGGTCGCGAAATTGGGGTAGAGTTAATCAGCTTGATCTCATATCAAAGCGAATGTGTCTATGGTCTCAACATGAGGGTTCGTTTGAAAATTTCTAGTTAACAATGTCCGCACATATGAAAGGCGTGGTGATTGTTATGCCTATAACTTTGCGGAGATTTTTCGTAACGAAAGTTGGTTGTTGTGATTAACTATAAGCCCTTCCCCGATTATGAAATTATAAAGCTGCTCACCTCGTTTGTTGATGTTGGAACTACCCCAGTCCCTGTGGTGTGCGTTAGCGTCACAACCCAACACGAGCTACTTATTGCTTTTCCGACAGAAGGCGATAAGTTTTGGCACGGGTGCAGGAGGAGGTTCCTGACCTAGATCTTCCGGGAGGTAAGCGTAGCAGATGACAAAATACCGGCACAGACAGATGAACAGCAACCACGTCCTGGGTACAGTACTCTGTTAACATAAAAAAGTAATGTTATTTCTAATAAATAAGCAAGCTCTTGATTTTTCCGTAGAGTCACTAGCTTCCCAAACCCATTATGCGGCTATTTCTGGAAACTGAGTGCTCTTGGATGAGTGCAATGTCGATTTAATCCTTCGCAAACCTCCTACCAATGGTGTAAGAAGCCGCTTTGGCATGCTGGAGGTTTGCGTGGAAGAAACGTATATGGTGTTTTAGGTTGAAGGTATGAGTAGCAGAGGAGGAGGGGGTGGTGGTGTAGGTGGGGTGGTTTTGGCAAGCGTATTTTCCACAATACTATGATTACTACCTTTCTTTGCCGGGCTACCCTTCTTACTGTGTTCCTTGGACTTTGACATAATGCCCAATGAGGAGGTGGGCCGCTGCTGTTTTCTCCGATCGACCTTCTCGACCGCCCCGCCCGCTCTACAGTCTTCGCGGTCTTGTGGGACGATTCGGAGAGAGATGCGCCTATTTGGGAGCTCTAATCGGAGACGTTCTCCGCGATCTTTGAGCCACAACTGCACCTACCCAAAGTCGCAGTAGGGCCGTAAGTTGAGTTCCTCCGTCACTCGCAGCGTCCAGGTACGTCCCGTAGGTCCTGTCGCAGTCCGGCATAGACAAGTCCACCCCCCGGTGCGCAAATCGTGGTTAATTGTCCTGAAATGATTTTTTACCTGATCCCATGTAAGCGCGAGTGAATTTACATCACGCACACATGTGGTTTGGGAAGTTTGTCCCGTTGGAATGGACGCAGCATGAGCAGTCCTGGTCGTACCCTGTATCCCTGGAAACGGATTTGCGGGCGGCGAGCTGTATTGTCTGCAATTATTTTCCCAAGATCTGGGCATTTCGGATGGATTATTCCAACCGGGACACTTTCTGCTACAGCCTTAACGAACGTTTAGGCTCTGCGTCCACACGGGTTTTCTTGGTGTCCTCTCTGGGAGTACTATCTTCAGATCGGACACGCTTAATCTTGTGAACTAGCGGAGTTTTATCCCTCGCGAGGTCACAGGTTGTTTGGATGAGGGCGGTTGGTTTCCGCCCCTTTCCTTTTCCTCCGTTTATTGGTGGATCTGCTTCAAGGCAGGGTGATAGGGAACACTGCTGTTTATCAGACGGCTGAGACGTTTTTGGTTGCCCCAGCCAGTTTTTATGGAGTTTCCGATGGGGTTATTGTTACCTCCATCGGTCCGCTTTCTTCTTTTTCCTATGTAGTACTTATATCGGTGCTACGAGAAGCTAGAGAAATAGTTGGTCAACTAACGGCAGAACTCCGCATGCCGCAGTAAGACTAGTTACTCCAGGAATGCGCCCGGTTTCTTGGAGCCCCAACCGACCAAAAGAGCACAGTTACCTTCACTCTAGCAGCCTAATTATAGTATAGATTTTTGAGCAATCTTGCTTAATTGAAGACAACCCAAAATGTTTATATAATTGGCTATAACATTTTTCGCTTCGTATATGCTTTTTTACATGCTTGCTTAATAAGATCACCTCATACAAGTTTTCAAAAATGTCAATATTTTGTTTATTATAATTAAGCTAACAAAAAATTGAAAATCGAAGTCACGTTGTTAAAAGTATATTTCAGGATATGTATAAGGTTGCCTGAATGTCAAATTTGTTTAAAAAACTCCAAAGTTCTTTTTTAAGATGAACATCTACATTAAAAAAAGGAGTATATCATATTCTGAACATCATCGAATACTTTCAATAGAAGAACTAGGAAGAATAATACAAATGGTTTTAAAAGTATATGAGGTTATTATCGAAGGGTGGCATGGTTTTTAATTTTTTTTCTGTACACACAATGTATTTAAACAACAGGAAGTAAAATCGATAAATTTCAATCGACCCACACGACCCTTCAAAATAGAAACCACTGCTTGTCCTTATTTCTCAAAATGCTACAAGTTTCCCCTGGTGCAAGACTGCAGTAGATGCAGCTGGCGGTCTCTTTGTTCTGAGCATCGGGTGAAAGGTAAAGGGTGTAGGGCACGCGTTTTTACCCCTCGGATCCCCTCAAGACTCGTGCTAGACTTATTTTATACCTGTTGTTAAAGACGAGTATTTTGGTGTTCGAGAATCAGAGGCGGATCAGTCGGTATAATGTTAAGAAGTCATTTCCGAAGGGCTTTTATTCACATTTATATGTTGATTTGATTACAATCTACTGAGAAATATTTTTGTTGGGTGTAGAGTAAAATGAACATTTTTTATTGTCATTTAACATTTTATGGACAAGAAAATAATCATTTTGGAAACCCTGCTTGGTAGTGATATCTCAATCGAAATATTTAAGATATATTTTGTAGGTTAATTCCACGACAATGTATGTTATTTTTTAAATAATATAATTTAGCAGCTAGAAGAATCAAATAATATACTATAAGCAAAGATGAAAAATAAATAACATTGGAATGAAAGTAAATTTATCTGGATGTATTATGTAAACATTTACTTACGTTAAAATCATCTTCACAGCAAAATATTGTTGTTTTAGCACTTACGTATGGCTGTCTGACAACCTCAAATAATTTTTCACAATATTTAATAGATGGCGCCGCATTTGCGTGGTTGATGTGTGTGAAGTAACATTTCATTCATGTAAACAGTGATAAGTGTCAAAGATGGCGGATAGTTCACGTGCGGCTTGTAGTTTTGGTATACAAAAGCATAGTGAAAATATGTCTGAAAATAGCGAAAGTGACTTGTACGACTCTGACCTAGATCCAGAGTATAATCCTACAGATGAAAAACGTAAATTTAAGGTGATTTAACGAAAAATATTAATATTTTTAAGGTTAAGTGTAGTATGTAAATAATGATATGTGATGTAAGATACCATTATTTATTGAAAATGGATACATACTTCAATAGTGTTAAATAAATGTTCACCTAGTAACAGCCGAATTCATCATCTAATAGACATTCTTTTTTACAGAACATGAATCTGCAGTCCCTCAACTCACTTTCAGTGTCAAGCAGTAACGACGATACTGAAAGTACAGACAATGACAATGAAAATGAAAATGATGCAATTGAGACTGAAGAAGTCAATAATCAAGAGGGAAATTTAACACCTAAGGCGCATAAAGGAAGAAAACGTAAGAGAGGCAAAAGTGAACAACTTAAAGAAAAATAGAATAGAAACAGTGGGAAGAAATAAAAAACCTATAGGGGCAAGGGACAAGAAAATCAAGAGAAAATTATGAGAGCGGATTGTAGCTGCGAAAAAAATGTTCTACTCTTTTATCTGAGGATGAAAAGCGATGTATCTTCAAAAACTTCTGGGAAATGGGAAACTATAATATTCAAAATTCTTACATATTTGGCTGCTTAGAAGTGAAAAATAAAGGACGTAGTTCAAAGCCAAGAAACTGTGAGTCAAGAAGAAGTCACACTGTTTACTATTATGTGAAATCAAACAAGTCAAAAGTACAAGTATGTAAGAAAGCCTTTTTGAATATACGTGGATTACATAAAAACAGAGTAAGAGTGGAAAATATTATTGAGACAATGAAAAATGGATCACTTACTCTAAAATTAGATAAAAGAGGAGCTCACTTAAATCACAAGAAGTACAGTGATGACCAGATAGAATTTGTTAGAAATTTTATTGAAAGGCTACCCAAATATAAGAGTCACTATTCACGAAATGACAATCCCAATGTTTCCTTCATGACGATGGAATACACTGTAGAGAAATGTTACGAGGTGTACAAGGAAGAGTGCCTCAATGAAGGTGAAAGTTATGTGTCCTAAGATAAATTTAAACGTATTTTTACTGAAGAATACAATATTAAGTTCAAGCCGCCAAAAATAGATACCTGTAGTGTTTGTGATGAACTTAATGTTTCCCTTAAAAATGCTGAACTGATTAAAGACCAAGAGGCTATAAAAAAGCTAGAAATTGACGAAAAATTACATAATAAAAGAGCAAAAGCTGGTCAGGACGCAATAAAAATGGCAAAAATAAAAGTCACTGAAAATGACGGTACTTATGCTATCACATTCGATCTTCAGCAGGCATTGCCAACGCCGAAACTTTCTACTGGACCAACATTTTACAAGAAAAAGTTGTTTGGTTACAATCTTAGCATTCATAGCTTGCATCCTTCCCAAGGTTATTTCTACATGTGGAATGAATCAACCGCTGGTAGGGGAGCTGATGAGATTGGAAGTTGTTTGTTGAAGTATTTTATAAAACACAATATAAAAGGTACAAATCTAATTGCCATATCAGATAATTGCGAGGTCAAAATAAAAATTGGTCTCTATTGTCCGTATGGCTTCGCTTATTAGCCCAAGGAATATTTCAAGAAATTTTACATGTATTTTCTCAAGTTGGCCATACAATGCTTCCTTCAGACCGAGATTCAGCCTGTGTGGAAAACTATGTCAGAGCGCACTGTCAATATATCTACACCCCCGAAGAATGGAAAACAGTTTCAAGATCCGCACAAAAGAAGACACCGTTGACATGAGAGGTTTTTTTCGGCAGCCAAAGGTATCGGAATCAACAAGCATAAGAAATGCTGTAATAATGGAACACAACACAACTTGATAAAATTGAGACGGCCAATACATACTACGGTTCGTTTACCTCTGTTTCTTTAAAAAAAATTGGGAGACCGACAAATTTAGAAGAGCTTTTTCTTCAAGATCTTGAAAATAAATACAATACGAAGCTACCAATAGATCAAGGAAAGCTGGAGCATGTTTTGTCTTGTCTCTGTTGGATTCCTCCTATTCATCATCCATTTTATACGAACCTGCAATCAAAATAGCCTACCATATCCATTCACAAGTTAGTTCAAGTCTAATATGTATGTTTTAAGATGATATGTGTCAGAATATATATTTTTTGTAAATAAATAATGTTATCTGCATACTTTTTTCAAAATAAACTGAGTTTTTCCGAAACTAAAAAGTCTATAAATACATCCCTCATATCAGATGCTTAAGATATAATGCTAGCTACCAAATCCATTTAGAATACATTTCAAAAACTTAGAACTATTGAGAGATGATTTTCTAAACTTTTGAAAAGCTATATCTCAGAATTTCAAAAATGTTAGTTAGCATTTTTTACGCCCGAGGCCTTCAAATTATATTATTTAAAAAATTACTTTTACATTGTCTTGGAATTAACCCACAAAATATAATTCCGACAGCGTTGCTTTAGGCATGACCAGAATATAATTCCTTGGCGGCCCGCGCTGTTGATTATTCTCCTAAATAGCCATAAGTTACGTCAGAATCTAGTCGGCTGTTTAGATTAGTGGATACTAATATCGAATTTGATTTATTATTGCTTGATGTGAAACATTAAGTTATAGAATCTTGGGATCACAGGCAACGATTGCTGTTACTTAAAGATATTTATGTGAAAGAGTTACATATCTGGTGTGTCCGTTGTCTACAATCATTTCATCAAATGAATACGATATACACAAGGAAATCCATAACCTCATAAACTGTTCTATACAAATTAAATTCAAGGTTAGTATATATCATTATTTTCGAAAAATTTTTGTTACAAAAGAAACGAAAGGATTATATTTTAAATTCAAAAACAATTTTTTTAGATGCACATCTTTTAACCTAAATATATACCTAAATGTATGTATGTATGACCTGTATTCACGAATTTCAATCTGAAGCTATAGGATGTCGGATTCCCAAAATTTTCTTCTTTTTTCAACATTTTGGTTTGAATTATCAGTCCCTTTCTGTTATTGTCTTTTCAAAAACACTTTATATTATTAATGGTGCATAAATTCACATATTTCCAATAGTCTTTTTCTTTGGATAATACATTTGTTAATGAAATACTGCCTTTATTAGGTGTTTATATTTATGACAAGAATATTGTAACACGATTTCTTGAAATAGTTTATTTAGGAACAAGGAATACAATTTACAATTCTCGCTAAATCGTTCAACTTCACTCCCGTCACAGTTGTCAACTCCCCCTCTCAACTGTTGCACCTCCTTATATATTCATTTTCGATCTTCCAGAATGACATTTCGAACCCACCAGAATCATCGGTCGAACAATTCAGAACAGTCTAATGCTGTTCAACTTAACTGACGTAGGACAACTCAAAAGGGAAATAAGAATACCTAACCTAAAACTACTTAAAAGAGAAAGAGGAATACCCAACCTAAAACTAATTAACAGGGGAACGAAGAGTATCTAACTAACTCAACACTGTTACTGTCATTACAATGTCACTGTCATTAACGGTTTCGTTTCACTTCCCCCTCCTTAACCCTCTAGGGAACGGGTGACTGAGAATGCCATGCATTTTAAATAAAACGCTTAATGTATTGTTAAATTGTTTATTTAGTCGTAACAACACATACAAAATTTAAAAACTACTTGAAAATATTTTTCTTGGTGAACACAATCAATACAAAGTGGTTGTATATGTTCCAGACAAATCCACTTTGAACGTTTTTGGTAAAAATACTGCGTATACCGATTTCTGCACTAATGCAGATGCAGATGCACGTTTGCGGTTGGCGCTAGGAGCAGTATTTGAATTCTGTAGTTGTTATCCCTGTCAGTCGGCTCGCAGTTTTTAGGGCTTCTCTGGGTATATAGTTATTTCTTGCTCTTTTTTGTAACTGTTGTTTTACTAAATCAAGTGCTAAATTTGTCAAAAATATTCTTGTAGACTTTGAACATTCATCGACTTTTTGGCAATTAGCCTTATAGATAATGTGGCCACGTCATCGTCAAGGGTTGCACAGCCATATCAAGTCCCCTTCTTGATAATTGGTCTGTTCTACTCGAGCGTCGTGGTACCTCTTCATCCGGTCACTGTTTAGTTCCAGATAGGTACGCACCATTTCGTGGATATTCTCCATCTTTCTACGGGTATATTCGACATATTCTTACACAGCCTCATCTTCACCAGGCTTGCAGCCTAATATCAAGTCGCATGGCAGTCTCATTCCCCTACCAAACAGGACCCTTGCAGGTGTTTGATCGTATGATTCATTAACAGCTGATCAAATGGCCATTGGGAAGAATGGAAGGTTTTGATCCCTATCTTATTGGTGTTATGACACAACTTTCGATAGATAGTTAGCTATGGTACGGTTCATTCGTTCCCCCATTCCATCAGACTGGAGACGAATGGCAGCGGTTCTTGTTTTCTTTATACCCAGCCTTCGGCAGACCTCTTGAAACAGAATATTTTCAATTTTTTTTCCTTGATCCCAATGTAGCTCAAGAGGCACCCCAAATCGCCCGATGAATTCATTTACCAGGACATTGGCTAGGGTGGCAGCTTCTTGATTGGGAACAGCATAGGCTTCAACCCATTTCGAAAAATAGTCCTTCACTACGAAGATGTATTTGTTCCTAGCATCACTTTGAGGTAAAGGTCCCAAACACGTTCGCAGCAATTCTTTCAAAGGGGTTTCGAACTAAGTATTGCTGCATTTCAGCACTTCGCCTTCGAGTAGGCCCATTGCTTGCTGTACATACCACACATCTTCGGCACTAATCTTTTACGTCCTCTTTGAGGCTCGCCCAGTAAAATATCTCTCGGACCTTCTGCAAGATCTTTGTCACACCGAGGTGACATCATGAACTATCATCATGAAGCTCTTGAAGAATTTCCGGGATATTATTTCCAGGAACTACCAACTGTTCCGTCAGATTTTTCGACCAGTCTCACTAGAAGTACATCATCTAAGGTCAACAACTAGCACTGTGACAAATAGGTTTTTAAAATGGGAGGATACACAGACACTTCATGCCACGTTGGGCGCTGGTCCGCTCGCTCCCACACGCGGATTTTTTTTAGGACAGGATCCCCTTCTTGCTGGTCTTTAATCTTTTGGTTCCAGTTGTCAGGGACTACTTTAATCGGTGTAATTATCCCCTAGTGTTGTTCTAGGCGACTACAATGGCGGAAATCTAGTGGGCATGGTCTCCGTGAAAGTGCATCAGCATTGCGGTATCTTGAACCAGATCTATGCGCGATTTCAAAGTCGTATTCTTTAGTTTCTCTATCCATCTTGCTACCTGACCTTGCGGGCTTTTGAAGTTTAGAAGCCACTTCAAACTGGCGTGATCGGTTTTAACCAGGAACCTTCTTTCGTACAGGTACTTATAGAGGTGCTCTTTGAATTTAACAACTGCAAGAAGTTCTCGCCTGGTAACGCAATACTTCTTTTCTGCCCTCGACAATGTCTTGCTCAAGTATCCAAGTACTCTCTCTGTACCGTCTTGAATTTGGAACAGGATAACTCCAATTCCTACATTACAAGCGTCTGTGTCTAGAATCAGTTTTCCTTCTGGTAGCGGATAACCAAGTATCGGAGCTGACGTCAGCTGTTTATTCAATGAGTCGAAGGCTTCTTGCATTTCTTATCCTAGAAAAGGCTCTTATTTCTTCAGTTAGTCGCGTTAGGAGTTTGGCAATGTCTCCAAAATTCCTGACTTACGGGCGGTAATAGGAAAATAGCCCCAAAAAGCTTCGAATTTGATGTTTGTCAGTCTGAGTTGACAATTTCTGAGATGCTTTGATTTTAACAGGATCAACAGCGACTCCATCCTTGGTCACAACATGGCCTAGACTTCCTTTTGAAACATGTTGCACTTCTTTAGGTTTAATATTATATTGACCATCTGAAGTCTCTTAAGTACTTCTTCGAGGTTGAATAGATGTTCTTCAAAATTATTGTCGACTATAATGACGCCATCTAGATATATCAGACATTTTCCCCCAAGATAAACCCCTGAGAATGGTCTCCATCAGTCGTTTGAAGGTGTCAGGGGCTGTTCAAGATTAGCAAATCTTGAATAATATTGTTTCCCATGCTTTAAAAATATGTAAGATATTTGTATGTTACTTCTTTTCGTCCTTGTATATATTTAAAGCGTAAATTCATTTTAGTTGCTAGCGTTGTAAAAATGCGTTAAAGAATTGATAGACCTTTTGTACTGTTATGAATTCAAAGGGTAGTTACACTTTATTCGCAGCTTTTGTTAAATACCTTTAAAATATCACGTATTGCAATAATAATTGTAAATAGTTTTGTTGTACCATTGAAATAACGTATTTTGAGAGTCGTCAGAGACATACTGTCGCATTGTGTTTGAAATACTATAGTTGAAAATTTAGGAAAATGTCACGTTTCACACTATTATCTATTGTATTGTGAAAACCATATAGCAAAACTATAATTGTAACTTATCGTCACTTTGTGCGTGAATTTTTATGATCTATGATCAGAAACGTTTGAATAACCTTTCTGAGTAAAAAGGTTACAATTGCTATTGGAGTATTCAATAGAAATTGAAATATCTATTTTAGGCGTCCATTGTTGATTCTTGTCGATGAACCCGACGAGTCAAATGATACTGGCCAATAGGAAATGTTTATTTCCGTTTGGTCAATCAATTCACGCGTAAACACGACCCTCGCAGATTTCTATTTAACACGTCTTACAACGTGAAGAAATCAGTTTTTATACTCATTGAAACGAGCTTAGAACTCGGAAACGAAATCACTCCTACTACTCATCGGAGCGAGTTCAACACTCGAAATTAGTTCAATACTCAAGTTATTTCACAACGAAATCAGTTCAATACTCAATTTAGTTCATGACTCAGTTCAACACTCAATCGAGTTCATCAAGTCGTCGTTACGTATCGAAGTAACTTCACTCAAAGTCAAACAATCAGAGATACTAAGTCTAACACATCGTTACTATACGAGACAAGTGAATATTCATCAAATCGAAATATCCAGTGCCTTCCGATCTGAAACCACCGAAGTTCAATATTCATAACTTTGTACCATCCTTGTAAATTTGTACATAATAAATCATTAATTTCGACATTAATTTTGTCAAATTAAGATTATTTATTTAGTTGAATGTCTACGCCAGTCGACGAAGTTCAGCTAGAAATATAATCAAAAACAGGGGCATTACACAGACCAAATGGGAGGACCGTAAACTGCCATAAGCCTGATTTGCTAGTATAGGCGGTCTTCTCCTTATCTAGGGGATCCATTTCCACTTGCCAGTATCCGCTCTTCAAATCTAAAGTAGAGAAGAATGTTGAACCCGTTAGAGAATCAAGGGCGTCGTCGATATTTGGCAAAGGATAACTGTCCTTTTTATTAACGGCGTTAAGTTTACGGTAATCAATGCAGAATCGCATTGTTCCATCCTTTTTTTCACTAGTACCACAGGGGAGGTTCGAGGACTACTGGATGGTTCAACTACCCCGTCTTGAATGATCTCTTGAAGGGCTTTATCTGCCAATTCTTTTTTGTACTTCCTGAATCCAACAGGGATGGATTTAAGTTGGCCATAAGCTGCTCTATTTCGCTGGTAATGTCTTTTTACGTGGATGTTGTCTAATGAACCACGGCTTTAACTGGCTCTAGAGTGCCCAATTGCGTACCTTTCTAAAGGGAGACTGAGTGATCGTTCAGGTTTATCAAGTGCACTGTACTTCTTGGGTTGATAGAACAAGAGCTTTACCGATGAGTATTCCTTTTCCCAGAATTATCTAGTAAAAAGGAACTAATATATAAAGGACCGACCAGGAGAGAAATTCAGTTTATGATGAAGTGATCTCGTGATATGAACAGCGAATAAGTAAATAGTCTAAGTATTGAAGTGTTTATATAAATTAATGTAAGTGAATATACTGTGTACATAATATAAATTAGTGAATAGTGTGGTGAATAAATAAATTACGTTAATAGACATAACGTGTGTGTGTATAAATTTATCTAAAATCGTTTAAATAAATAAGAAAAATATTAAAATACAGCATGCGGGAAAGTATAACTTCCAGCAAAGATATATGCACCTACTATCTATTAGAATGAATGTTAAATTGATTACATATATTTTAAGTGTACACAAGTAAATTTTCTTTTATTGTACCATACTGTTATCATAATTTTAAAAAAAAACAAATGAAATACTAGAATAATTTATCAACTTTTCTTTAAAACAAATATAGCCTATTCATACTCTTTTTTTCTGATTTGATAATTGAGCTGATGTGGTGGGTGATTTTTCTAAAATGATTATATTCTCATTTTCACTTACCTAATACTACTTCAATATATATTCCTCTAGTTCAGTTTCTGGGTGGGGCGATGATAGTAGTATCGAAACAATTGTCAATGTTTCAGAATTTTTACCATTTTGTCAATATATAGTGGAATTATTTAAGAACATTTAGTTTCATTTAAAAAAGTAATATAGAAATTACTCCAATAGTTACTAATATGAAAATTATTGAAAATGATTGATTATTTCAACAAAATTCTTTCATTACCTATAACCTGAAAGAATCTTTGACAACGTTAAATAATCCCTCAGACCCGAATGTTCTACGTTAAAAGAAATTTATTATGACATTCCTAATAACTAGTTGTAATTATTAGAGTTAAAAGCTTCTAGTCAATTAATAATACAGTCACCCCTCTAATAACCCCAACGGTACCTATGAGCATTCAACCTTCGTATTTAATTAGCTCTTATATAATGTATTGTGATCATCCAGATGGAAAACGGAATGTTTAAAATACATCATATTAAAAAAGGGTCGCTGTAACTATGGCCAATGATTAAATAAGATTGCACGTCTTCATATTAGGTAATTGACAATGAAACGAACTACAAAATCCACTATGCTCAACTATATAAAAAGTATCCGAGCAATCGAAAAGGAATACTATTAAATAAATTGTTATGGATTTCTATTGAAACTCAAACTGTTGCACATAACTATGTTTATTTTATAAAAATTCGATCTCACGCTTAAGAGACTTGACTACTTAGACTTACCGAGACTATTAATAGTCTAAGGTTGTCTACATAATGGATACTGTTACGAAACAGCACACTGGTATAGACCCTAAATCCGACTCTGTCTAAGCCAGGTATAAAAGTTAAAATTATGGCGGATACGCAGTTATAAAAAACTGTTTACGAGTTTACGACTATCTTATGTAAACATTGTTTTTGTGACCAGAGTTATCTAGAAAAGGCCAGAATCAATTGTTTTTATTTTAGCCGCAGTCCGGAATTTACTAGTAAAAATGGCTTTAATATATAAGGGGACTGAGGGGACTGATCAGGAAGAGTTAGTTAGTGGATAAAGTGATCTCGTGAAATAAATACACCGAAATAGCAAACGGTAAACATAAATTAGTTAAGTGTTTATATAAATTAGTTTAAGTGAATATAGTGAGTATATATAAATTAAGTGTTAGTGATTAGTTTAGTGTTTTAAATAAATTAGTAAGTAGCCATCCCGAGTGTTTAAAATTCATCCCACCCGTTTATTGTTTAAATAAATAACAAAAACATTACAATACAGTCTACTGAATACTTTTGATGAAATTGGATATTCTGAAACTTCGAAATTTTTTTTTCCATGATGCTCTTATTTTTCTATAAGAGCTATAGTTGACAAAGCAGTTTCTAATGAATCTGGTCCCTGACTTTTAACTAATATTGAAAGATCCTTACTAAGCCCGACAACAAAAACAAGGAGGGTTTGGT
Organism: Galeruca laticollis; assembly: GCA_963921935.1. NCBI lineage: Eukaryota > Metazoa > Arthropoda > Insecta > Coleoptera > Chrysomelidae > Galeruca > Galeruca laticollis. Next base: position 80,454,653 of record OY998176.1, read on the forward strand.
TTTTCATTATTAGTGGAGCGTCTGGTGGTTTTGACCTAGGACTTTTGTTATAGTCAATGAATTTATAAGGTTTTTATATTATAAAGTGTAAAGTTTACCAACACTTTTTTTGTGCTTTCAATTTTGTTTAATATTTGAGAATGAAATTCCATTTAAAGTAAGTAGCAGAATAATGAGCATAGCTGCATTATCTGTGAAAAATTGGGTTCATCTTCTGAAACTAATTCAGATTTAACTGATACTAACCTGGAACCTCGATGTCGATTTAAGTTTAAGTCACGAACTAGTTGAGTTTCTTTGAAGATTTGCTTAAAGTTAGAGTTTTTTTGGGTTCAGTCTAAAGTTGAATTTATTTTATAAGAATTTAATCTTACACTTAGAGGGTTACTGTTTACTGACTACTATCACGCGATATTCCTACATCTTCTTTGTTATTTACTATGGATCGGAAGGTTCAGGCAGGGGGCTATATGCGCCTCCGTGTCGATCTTGGTTGTTGTCCTGAAAACTCAGGATTTTCCATTTGATGTCACAAATGAGCGTTTGGTTTCCCTGTTGAAATCCGTTTGTTTTGTGTTTTTCCCATGTTCCGATTAACATCTTTGCTCCCAAATTTCACATCCTTATTTGGTTATACCGTGCTGAAGACGGCAAATGAGCCAGAAACAAGCATGTCCGCGGTTACCACTCTGTTTCAGTAGCCCTTTTTCTTTTTGAGTGAATTACCCATGAATCTCTTTGTTATTGTTGTTTACATATCACGCGATAATCCTACATCTTCTTTGTTATTTACTATGGGTCGGAAGGTTCAGGCATGGGGCTATATGCGCCTCCGTGTCGATCTTGGTTGTTGTCCTGAAAACTCGGGATCTTCCAATTGAAGGCACAAATGAGCGTTTGGTTTCCCTGTTGAAATCCGTTTGTTTTGTGTTTTTCCCATGTTTCGATTAACATCTTTGCTCACAAATTTCACATCCTTATTTGGTTATACCGTGCTGAAGACGGCAAATGAGCCAGAAACAAGCATGTCCGCGGTTACCACTCTGTTTCAGTAGCCCTTTTTCTTTTTGCGTGAATTACCCATGAATCTCTTTGTTGTTGTTGTTGTTTACATATCACGCGATATTTCTACTTCTTCTTTGTTATTTACTATGGGTCAGAAGGTTCAGGCAGGGGGCTATATGCGCCTCCGTGTCGATCTTGGTTGTTGTCCTGAAAACTCGAGATCTTCCATTTGAAGTCACGAATGAGCGTTTGGTTTCCCTGTTGAAATCCGTTTGTTTTGTGTTTTCCCATGTTTCGATTAACATCTTTGCTCCCAAATTTCACATCCTTATTTGGTTATACCGTGCTGAAGACGGCAAATGGGCCAAAAACAAGCATGTCCGCGGTTACCACTCTGTTTCAGTAGCCCTTTTTCTTTTTGCGTGAATTACCCATGAATCTCTTTGTTGTTGTTGTTTACATATCACGCGATATTCCTACATCATCTTTGTTATTTACTATGGGTCGGAAGGTTCAGGCAGGGGGCTATATGCGCCTCCGTGTCGATCTTGGTTGTTGTCCTGAAACCTCGGGATCTTCCAATTGAAGGCACAAATGAGCGTTTGGTTTCCCTGTTGAAATCCGTTTGTTTTGTGTTTTCCCCATGTTTCAATTAACATCTTTGCTCCCAAATTTCACATCCTTATTTGATTATACCGTGCTGAAGACGGCAAATGAGCCAGAAACATGCATGTCCGCGGTTACCACTCTGTTTCAGTAGCCCTTTTTCTTTTTGCGTGAATTACCCATGAATCTCTTTGTTGTTGTTGTTTACATATCACGCGATATTCCTACATCTTCTTTGTTATTTACTATGGGTCGGAAGGTTCAGGCAGGGGGCTATATGCGCCTCCGTGTCGATCTTGGTTGTTGTCCTGAAACCTCGGGATCTTCCAATTGAAGGCACAAATGAGCGTTTGGTTTCCCTGTTGAAATCCGTTTGTTTTGTGTTTTTCCCATGTTTCAATTAACATCTTTGCTCCCAAATTTCACATCCTTATTTGATTATACCGTGCTGAAGACGGCAAATGAGCCAGAAACATGCATGTCCGCGGTTACCACTCTGTTTCAGTAGCCCTTTTTCTTTTTGCGTGAATTACCCATGAATCTCTTTGTTGTTGTTGTTTACATATCACGCGATATTCCTACATCTTCTTTGTTATTTACTATGGGTCGGAAGGTTCAGGCAGGGGGCTATATGCGCCTCCGTGTCGATCTTGGTTGTTGTCCTGAAAACTCGGGATCTTCCAATTGAAGGCGCAAATGAGCGTTTGGTTTCCCTGTTGAAATCCGTTTGTTTTGCGTTTTTCCCATGTTTCGATTAACATCTTTACTCCCAAATTTCACATCCTTATTTGGTTATACCGTGCTGAAGACGGCAAATGAGCCAGAAACATGCATGTCCGCGGTCTCTTTGTTGTTGTGGCTTACGTATCACGCGATATTCCTACATCTTCTTTGTTATTTACTATGGGTCGGAAGGTTCAAGCAGGGGGCTATATGCGCCTCCGTGTCGATCTTGGTTGTTGTCCTGAAACCTCGGGATCTTCCAATTGAAGGCACAAATGAGCGTTTGGTTTCCCTGTTGAAATCCGTTTGTTTTGTGTTTTTCCCATGTTTCGATTAACATCTTTGCTCCCAAAGTTCACATCCTTATTTGGTTATACCGTGCTGAAGACGGCAAATGAGCCAGAAACATGCATGTCCGCGGTTACCACTCTGTTTCAGTAGCCCTTTTTCTTTTTGCGTGAATTACCCATGAGTCTCTTTGTTGTTGTTTACATATCACGCGATATTCCTACATCTTCTTTGTTATTTACTATGGGTCGGAAGGTTCAGGCAGGGGGCTATATGCGCCTCCGTGTCGATCTTGGTTGTTGCCCTGAAAACTCGGGATCTTCCCATTGAAGGCGCAAATGAGCGTTTGGTTTCCCTGTTGAAATCCGTTTGTTTTGCGTTTTTCCCATGTTTCGATTAACATCTTTACTCCCAAATTTAACATCCTTATTTGGTTATACCGTGCTGAAGACGGCAAATGAGCCAGAAACATGCATGTCCGCGGTCTCTTTGTTGCTGTGGTTTACATATCACGCGATATTCCTACATCTTCTATATATAAATATATATATATATAAATATATATAAATTCATTTAGTTTCTTCAACCATTTGTATATAATATTGGAAATGTTTATATTCTTGGGTTCATAGGTTGTTTTAAAATAATTAAAATACGATTGTATTTCACATTTTTCTATTGAAAATGGATAAAAATTTTAACGTTTCGCCTCCTCCTTGGAAGCATTTTCAAAACAATATCATTATAAGAATAAGGTACGATTAAAATATTTGTAAATAGATAAAAACATAACATTAGTAGGTTTTTTTAAAAAACATTAATAAAAACACAGAATTAAAATTGACGTACTTACCTTAGAATTTCAATGTAACGATACTATACGAGGGAAGTTGAAATGAGTTAATTAATCAGCTTATAGTAAATTTGACTCAAGTTTTTTATATCTTGTCTATCATTCACAGAAAACTCATCTTGTTTTATGTGTATCATTTCTTTAATTGATAATTTCTGATAATTTGTGTCTTGAGCTAAGATTTTTGTTTTTTTATAATCAAATTCATGATTCTCAGTGCTTTCATGTTTGTGTAAAGCAGTTGATGCATTTTTTGTATATTTGTGACCATTCATCCTGCCCTCCAAGTACTGTGTAGTCATTCCTATATAATGCTTCGGACAATTCATGCATGGTATGGAGTATATAATATTAGATTTTTTATTATCTTTGGTTTTGTTTTTTAGTTTAGTAAAAAGTGGCGATAATGTGTTGTGGGATTTATGGCATACATTGATGTTATATTTTGATAAGATGTATTTAAGCTTTTCAGATAATTGATTTGTATAAGGTAGAGCTATATATGTATCATTTTCTTGGTTTGGTTTTATTTGTGTACTTGGTTTTATGTTGTTATTGTATAATTTATATGTACGTTGTTGAATGATTCTGTTAATTTGATTTTCTGGATATTGATTATTTTTTAGAACATTTTTAAGTTTTTTCAATACCTTAGGGCGATACTCAGGTGAAGTTAATTTGATAGCTCTATCTGTTAATCCTATAATGACACTGTTTTTTTGTGATTTGGGATGGCATGAGTTATAATTTAGATATCGTCCAGACCATGTTTCTTTTGTATATAGTTTAGTTTTTATTTTGTTTTTGGTTTTTATAAGTGTCATGTCTAGAAAATTTATTTTGTTATTGTTTTCGATTTCTAAAGTGAATTGGATACTTGGGTTGAAACTATTGAAAGCACTCAGGAATGCATCGCACTTGTTACTCGGAATTACAGCTAAACAATCGTCAACGTATCTTTTAAAAAATGTTACATCAAAATCTATATTATTTAATACTTTTTCTTCTATATATTCCATGACAATTTGCGCTAGACTTGAAGAAATTGGAGATCCCATTGTACATCCGTTTAGTTGTTGGAAAAAGTTGTCATTATATTGAAAGTAATTATTTGTTTGTATAAGCATAATGCCTTCTAGAAATTCGTCATAGTTAAGTGATGTATGTTGTTTGATCGAATCCCATTTATCTTTTAGTACATGTGTTATAAGATCATTTGGAATATTTGTATACATTGAAATGACATCTAGGGATATGATTTTATAATTATCAGGAATATGCACTGTATCTAAAAATTGTTTGAGCATAAATGAATCTTTCACATAAAAATTATTTTTAGTTGTTTTTGATAGACTATATGCAAGATATTTGGACAGCTTATAAAAAGGTGATTGGATGTATGACACTATTGGACGCATTGGTATATTTGGTTTATGTATTTTCGGTAGTCCATATAGTTTTGGTGGTAAAGCATTGTGTGTTTGTAATTTTTTTGCTTCGTTGGCATTGATAGAACCATTATTTAAAAGTTTTTTTATAAATGTATTATTTTTGTTTTGAAATATTTTGGTTTTATCTGATTTAATTTTTTGATAAACTTTTCTATCATTTAGTAGCTCTGTCATTTTATTATTATAATCATCGGTGTTCATTACTAGTGTTTTATTACATTTATCCGGTTGTAGAATTGTAATTTGCGGATTGCATTTTATAAATTCTTTAGTTTTCTTCAATTTTTTTTGGATGTTTTTTTGAGTTTTATTGATTTTTTGAGTTTTATGATGACGGAGTTTTATTTTATGATTGGTGATAGTATTTACTACATCAGCTCTAATATTATCTTTTATTTGATCTGGTTTATTAATAATGGCTGTTTCTATACTTGCAATATATTCTGTATAAGGTAATTCGTTCTCATTTTTGTATGGCAGAGAGAAATTTTTTCCATATGCTAATATTTCTTTTATGTCATTTGGTATATGTGTATTAGAGATATTCTCAATCCACGAGTCAGAGTTTATTTTAGTTTCATTTTGTGTACAGTTATTAATTAAATTATTAAACTTTTTTGAATTTGCTTTTTTCACTTTTTGAAAATGTTTTTCATATTTTGTTTTTTCTAGATTGACATATGAATTCAATAAGCTTTCTGGAATGATATTTTTCAATTTGTTTATTTCACAATCAATAGCTTTTTCTAGTTTTTTTATTAGTTTAACAGATTCACTGATACTCAAGTTGATAATTTTTGATTTAGTTGTATTTATAATATCGTTAAATTTCCTTCTAAGGTACGTACCTGTCACATTAATATGATTTACACTAAAATTCAAAAACTTCGGTTGGATTCCTGAATCTTTACATCTTAATAAGAATATACGGCGATTCTTTTGATTGGCAAGTTTCTTGAAAGAATTGGTTATAGATTTCATAGTTGCTACAGTTGATGCTCCGTAATTTCTGCGTATATCTTCGTAATATGGCATTTTGATGTTGTGAACTTTTGCACTTTAGACCCTTGCAATAAATATAAATTCATTTAGTTTCTTCAACCATTTGTATATAATATTGGAAATGTTTATATTCTTGGGTTCATAGGTTGTTTTAAAATAATTAAAATACGATTGTATTTCACATTTTTCTATTGAAAATGGATAAAAATTTTAACGTTTCGCCTCCTCCTTGGAAGCATTTTCAAAACAATATCATTATAAGAATAAGGTACGATTAAAATATTTGTAAATAGATAAAAACATAACATTAGTAGGTTTTTTTAAAAAACATTAATAAAAACTACTAATGTTATGTTTTTATCTATTTACAAATATTTTAATCGTACCTTATTCTTATAATGATATTGTTTTGAAAATGCTTCCAAGGAGGAGGCGAAACGTTAAAATTTTTATCCATTTTCAATAGAAAAATGTGAAATACAATCGTATTTTAATTATTTTAAAACAACCTATGAACCCAAGAATATAAACATTTCCAATATTATATACAAATGGTTGAAGAAACTAAATGAATTTATATTTATTGCAAGGGTCTAAAGTGCAAAAGTTCACAACATCAAAATGCCATATTACGAAGATATACGCAGAAATTACGGAGCATCAACTATAGCAACTATGAAATCTATAACCAATTCTTTCAAGAAACTTGCCAATCAAAAGAATCGCCGTATATTCTTATTAAGATGTAAAGATTCAGGAATCCAACCGAAGTTTTTGAATTTTAGTGTAAATCATATTAATGTGACAGGTACGTACCTTAGAAGGAAATTTAACGATATTATAAATACAACTAAATCAAAAATTATCAACTTGAGTATCAGTGAATCTGTTAAACTAATAAAAAAACTAGAAAAAGCTATTGATTGTGAAATAAACAAATTGAAAAATATCATTCCAGAAAGCTTATTGAATTCATATGTCAATCTAGAAAAAACAAAATATGAAAAACATTTTCAAAAAGTGAAAAAAGCAAATTCAAAAAAGTTTAATAATTTAATTAATAACTGTACACAAAATGAAACTAAAATAAACTCTGACTCGTGGATTGAGAATATCTCTAATACACATATACCAAATGACATAAAAGAAATATTAGCATATGGAAAAAATTTCTCTCTGCCATACAAAAATGAGAACGAATTACCTTATACAGAATATATTGCAAGTATAGAAACAGCCATTATTAATAAACCAGATCAAATAAAAGATAATATTAGAGCTGATGTAGTAAATACTATCACCAATCATAAAATAAAACTCCGTCATCATAAAACTCAAAAAATCAATAAAACTCAAAAAAACATCCAAAAAAAATTGAAGAAAACTAAAGAATTTATAAAATGCAATCCGCAAATTACAATTCTACAACCGGATAAATGTAATAAAACACTAGTAATGAACACCGATGATTATAATAATAAAATGACAGAGCTACTAAATGATAGAAAAGTTTATCAAAAAATTAAATCAGATAAAACCAAAATATTTCAAAACAAAAATAATACATTTATAAAAAAACTTTTAAATAATGGTTCTATCAATGCCAACGAAGCAAAAAAATTACAAACACACAATGCTTTACCACCAAAACTATATGGACTACCGAAAATACATAAACCAAATATACCAATGCGTCCAATAGTGTCATACATCCAATCACCTTTTTATAAGCTGTCCAAATATCTTGCATATAGTCTATCAAAAACAACTAAAAATAATTTTTATGTGAAAGATTCATTTATGCTCAAACAATTTTTAGATACAGTGCATATTCCTGATAATTATAAAATCATATCCCTAGATGTCATTTCAATGTATACAAATATTCCAAATGATCTTATAACACATGTACTAAAAGATAAATGGGATTCGATCAAACAACATACATCACTTAACTATGACGAATTTCTAGAAGGCATTATGCTTATACAAACAAATAATTACTTTCAATATAATGACAACTTTTTCCAACAACTAAACGGATGTACAATGGGATCTCCAATTTCTTCAAGTCTAGCGCAAATTGTCATGGAATATATAGAAGAAAAAGTATTAAATAATATAGATTTTGATGTAACATTTTTTAAAAGATACGTTGACGATTGTTTAGCTGTAATTCCGAGTAACAAGTGCGATGCATTCCTGAGTGCTTTCAATAGTTTCAACCCAAGTATCCAATTCACTTTAGAAATCGAAAACAATAACAAAATAAATTTTCTAGACATGACACTTATAAAAACCAAAAACAAAATAAAAACTAAACTATATACAAAAGAAACATGGTCTGGACGATATCTAAATTATAACTCATGCCATCCCAAATCACAAAAAAACAGTGTCATTATAGGATTAACAGATAGAGCTATCAAATTAACTTCACCTGAGTATCGCCCTAAGGTATTGAAAAAACTTAAAAATGTTCTAAAAAATAATCAATATCCAGAAAATCAAATTAACAGAATCATTCAACAACGTACATATAAATTATACAATAACAACATAAAACCAAGTACACAAATAAAACCAAACCAAGAAAATGATACATATATAGCTCTACCTTATACAAATCAATTATCTGAAAAGCTTAAATACATCTTATCAAAATATAACATCAATGTATGCCATAAATCCCACAACACATTATCGCCACTTTTTACTAAACTAAAAAACAAAACCAAAGATAATAAAAAATCTAATATTATATACTCCATACCATGCATGAATTGTCCGAAGCATTATATAGGAATGACTACACAGTACTTGGAGGGCAGGATGAATGGTCACAAATATACAAAAAATGCATCAACTGCTTTACACAAACATGAAAGCACTGAGAATCATGAATTTGATTATAAAAAAACAAAAATCTTAGCTCAAGACACAAATTATCAGAAATTATCAATTAAAGAAATGATACACATAAAACAAGATGAGTTTTCTGTGAATGATAGACAAGATATAAAAAACTTGAGTCAAATTTACTATAAGCTGATTAATTAACTCATTTCAACTTCCCTCGTATAGTATCGTTACATTGAAATTCTAAGGTAAGTACGTCAATTTTAATTCTGTGTTTTTATTAATGTTTTTTAAAAAAACCTACTAATGTTATGTTTTTATCTATTTACAAATATTTTAATCGTACCTTATTCTTATAATGATATTGTTTTGAAAATGCTTCCAAGGAGGAGGCGAAACGTTAAAATTTTTATCCATTTTCAATAGAAAAATGTGAAATACAATCGTATTTTAATTATTTTAAAACAACCTATGAACCCAAGAATATAAACATTTCCAATATTATAAATATATATATATATATATATATATATATATATATAAAATAAAACTTCAAAGAGTGGTCTTTGTTAAAAAACCTTCAAACTCGTGGGGATAGCAGCCAAAAAAACATTACAGGTTAGAGATAAAGTGAATCAATTAGTACATTACCTAAGCTTTCGAAGAGCATTGTCTTCATTTCCAAAGGCTATAATAAACCAGAAAGAAAAAACCGGTTAATTTAATAAAGAAAATAATTTTTGAAATCATTACGACTTACTTGTAGTGTTGATTAAAAATTAAACTCACATTTCACAAATTGCAGGAAAACCTTCATCCTCTAAAGACAAAAATGTCGACTAACTCTAATTTCTCTCCTACATATAGCCTGGGAGCCAGGGTTTTTTTCCTGTTTTTTAAAACCAAAAGACGTACAACAAGAAACGAACTTATTTTGTTGAATATATATTTCAACATGGAATCGACTGCTGTCGAAAGGTAGAGTTACGGGGGGCAATTGAAAGGTTGAAGTAAAAACATTTAATAAAAATCTAAATTTCTCTGCAATACTGTTATGTTCTTTTGGTTGCTTTGGTGAAAACTTCAAAGAAAAAAACAACAATAGATCAATGTCCACACCTACGATCACGACAAGATTGAAAAATTACACTTTTAAATTTAACCATACTATTGTCTGACAACTGCCACCTGTCTTTTGCAAAATGTAAGATATTGGGATGGCGAAATAAGTCAACAGTCAGTGAACACTCAAACCTCTCACATTCGGTATTCCCAAACTGTCAACACATTCCAGCATTACTATTATTAGATAAAAAAGCCAAACAAAACTCACCCGCAAATACTAACGATCTCCACTTTCGTCTGATGTTAATTTCCATGAAAATCAATATTAATAATTTAAAATTCTCATAACAATAATAATGTCAGTTAGGAAAAGTGATGTAAGATCTGTAACTTCTAACACATGGAAAGGACCTAACCTCTCAAGTTAAGGCCCGACTGTTTGGAAATCATTTGCATTCGCAACTGAGCTGTGATAGCCATAATGTATAAAAAAAATTTGCTTTTAAATGAAATATTAAATAATGTTTGTATTGTCAACACTCGACTGACCTGTCACCTCAGCCAACCGTTAACTCAAAACACTAATTTGGGAATCGATCTCCTCGCTACCGGAGTGGACATTATTAAAGTGCAACAAATATGTATTAATCTTACTAAGTGACTCAATGTCAGACCTTCTATTCATTGGTTCCTCAATGTTGTTAATATGATACATTTCTAAAAACTTTCTTTTGTTATAGTTTCTATCTACATCAAGAATCTTTACTTAATCAAAATCTATATGGTGGAACTCATCTATAACATGTTCTGATAATGCACATTTCCGCTTTTTTAACCTAGCATCGCTTTTATGTTGAGTACAACGTGATTTCAAATTCTGAGATGTCATTCCTCCACACTTTTTGTTACAATTTTTACAAGGGATACTATATATTACGTTAGTTTTCATCATGGAATCCTCCGGTTGTTTTAACTTAGTAAAAAGAGATTGTACAGGTTTGGCTGTTCTTTGAGCAATTTTGACATTGGTCCCCTTGAATTCTTTGATTATTTTTTCTGACAGATCTTTAATATAAGGAAATGATCCAAAAGTAACCTGTTGCGTATTATTGAAATTAGCATCCTGTTCATTTTCATTACTATTAATATGACCGACCGTATGCTCGCCGGGAGTGTTGTAAATCAACCTCTTGAGAAGTTTGATAGGATAACTATTTTTTTAAAGCGTATCAATCAATATTTTAAGGTTTTTATTAAGTAATGTTGGATGTGATATTTTTTAAATTCTGTTCTTCATCCCTAACACTAAATTAACCTTCATTTTGTAGGGGTGATTGGACTTAAAGTTGAGGTATCGACCCGAACTAGTAGGTTTCACGTACCAGTCAAGTATCACCCTGCCTTCATTGGTCCTTATTAACTTTGTGTCCAAAAATGGTACACATCTGTTAATTTCATTTTCAACTGTGAATTGGATGTATTGATTGTAACCATTGAAGATGTTAAGAAAGGTTTCAACACCATCTTCAGGAACAGCTGTGATGATATCGTCTACATATTTTTTTTAAAAAAGGAATATCAAAAGGTAAATTCCCAACACACTCAGCGATCAAATCGTCCATAACATATTTCGCAAAAATGGGTGATACTGAACTACCCATTGGTGTACCAAAAACTTGTTTATAATATTCATCATTAAAAACAAAAACAGAAGTGTTATACACAAAGTCTACTAATTCCAAAAATTGAATACTTCTCTACTTTATGGTATAGTCGATCTGACAATCCATTTTAGTAAGTACGACTATGTTTTGTAACGTATTGTTTTTAAATATATAATATTTGTAGTCATCCTGAGGAAGACCCCAAAAAGGGTTGAAAGCTTGATGAATAATAAAATTGTTTGATTTCTCACCAGCCCCACTGTTGACTGCTACACCCAGTTCTTGATGAACATATTTTGTTAATATTCATCAGTCAAACGTACCAATACTTTTGTTTCGCGTAAGCGGTAATGGGTTTTTACCAAGACATCAGATCAAGGTACGGTCGTGCCTGCTCGGAGAGTCTTAAGGAATGGGCGAACATTAACAACCGACTTGCTAGGTTGGAAACTAAGAAAGCTTTTCTTCTGCAATGTAGGCGTTTTCAGTGTTTTCCAAAACACATTAAGAATGGAATCAGCGGAGTTTATTTGATATTAAATCACACTAATGGTAGAACAGGTAACAAGATTCACACATTTAACAATAAGATCAGGAGAAGTATTCTTAACTTAGAAATTAAAGTAGCGTTTTCTGAAATTGAACATAACAATAAGCGATTAGAAACCTTGGTGATTGAACTTCAAAATGTGCTTCCAAATGCAGTAATTAAAGAGTTTCGCATGAGACAAAAAGTCAATTATAATTCCATTTCTCGTTCAAACAGTTCACATTTGAAGGAGAAATTTGATAAATTGAAAAATGATAATATTTCTAAAATTGCATATAAAGACCATTGGGTAAAAAACTTAAGTGATGTGTCGATACCACCTGATGTTCTCAAACTCATCTCTCTTGGTCCTAATTTCGGTTTGTTCTCTACAATTCATGATTATAGAGTTTCTTCTATGTTAGCTGATTTGGAGTTGATTTTGATGAATCTCAGTGATTGTCGCAAAAATGTTATTAGAGCTAAATTTACCAATATTATAACTAATCACATACATAAGAATAATGATAATAAACATTTTCTATCTGACCTTTTTAAGAAATGTCAAACTTTTTTTAAGCAAAATCCTAATTTGTATTTGGTTAAAAGTGACAAAGTATCCGTAATTATGTATAAAGAGGATTACTTGCAATTGAGTTCCCAACTTCTAGATGATCAAAGATACTATAGGAGACTGAGCAGAAATCCTGGCACCACCTATCAACAAAAAGCCAATAAATTGGTTACAACATTAAAGAACAAAAAGAGCATTCCAGAGGAACATGCTAAATCACTAACAATTTATAATTGCATAACACCGAGATTTTATGCCTTACCCAAGATCCATAAACCAATCCTCAGTATGAGACCAATTGTTTCTTCACTTAATCCACCTAACGGCCCAATTGCTTCGTACCTTACTGGAATTCTAAAAGAATCTTATGATTTCAACAATTCTTTCAACATCACAGATTCTTTTATGTTCAGCGAATTTGTTAATGACATTAAGCTTCCAGAAGACTATGTTTTGGTCAGTTTCGACGTAGTCTCACTTTATACTAACCTTTCACTTCCCACCACAATCGAAGTTATTCGCAGAAGATGGGATATCATTAGTTCGAGATGTCAAATCACTCTAGAAACGTTTATTATTTTGCAAAGTTTCGTTTTCGATTCGAATGTACTAGTGTTTAATGATACTTACTATAAACAAGAATTTGGCACTCCTATGGGCTCTAAGATTTCGCCTATACTTTGTAATTTTGTTTTGGATTTATTGATTGAGAGAGTGCTGGATGTTATTCCTTTTCATATTCCTTTCGTAAAGAGGTACGTTGATGATTTGATACTTGCCGTACCTCATAACAATATACAAATTGCACTAGATGTTTTCAATAGTTTGGATAAAGACATCCAGTTCACGGTTGAAACAGAAACAGATCACTACATTCCTTTTCTTGACATGAAGGTCCATAGAGACAATCAAGGAGTATTACGCACATCTTGGTACCGTAAACCCATGGCAAGTAATAGATTTCTTAATTACCATTCCAATCACACCATGCAAATGAAAGTTAATTTAATTCATACTATGAAAAGCCGCGTATGCCAATTGTCTCATCCTCAATACAGAAATCGTGATTTGAAAATGCTTTACAATATATTTATTGATAATTCTTATCCTTCTAAACTTCTCAACAACATTATTTTCAGTTCTTCTTTTCCAATCCAACGTCGGTTGGCTATAGTTAAGAGTTCTAATGTTGATGATATACGTGAAACAGATATGAAATTTGTTTCCTTACCTTATATCAATGATCTGACTCCCAAACTTATTTCTGTTTTGAAACACATTCCACATGTTAAGATTTCAACGAGGAATGTGAAAACTGTAGGTTCCCTGTTTACCCGCACCAAAACTAAAGTCAAACCGTTAGAAAGTTCCAATGTTGTGTATAAGATCAATTGCAAGGATTGTCATAAAGCATACATTGGACAAACCTCAAGGCTTTTGCAGGGTAGAATAACATCTCACAAAAGCGATTGCAGATTGGGAAGGCCGTCTTGCGCTCTGTCGACCCATGTTATTGAATCACAACATGATATGGATTTCGAAGGAGTTGAAGTTTTAATTGGAGAAAATAACTACTATAAAAGGATTTTTTTGGAGATGGTGTTTATTAATAAAATTGAAAGACCCCTCAACACTAGATCAGATACTCAAAATCTGAGTCTCATCTATAATTACATTTTGGATTATGAGAATAATAAGAACAAAATTCCTAAAATATTTCCCCAAACACAGCACACTAACAATGCATAACATCTTCGTTAATGTAGTGTTCGCTGGTTTGCATTTTAGTTAAAGGCCATTTTGTGTTGTTCCGTGCTCACCGTGTTGTTCCATGCTAATTGTCACTTTTACCATTTGTTTTCATTTGGAGTTTTGTCAGTAATTTCTAACATCTTAAAATGTAATATTCATTGTGTGGTTGGTCCGATAAAAATATCCAAATCAGTACAATGTTATTGTTTGTAACGGTTTTTTGTGTTATTTTTAAATGTTTTTTAAATGTATATATTGTTTATTGAGTTTTTATTGTTTCCAACTTTTATGGTATAGTCGATCTGACAATCCATTTTAGTAAGTACGACTATGTTTTGTAACGTATTGTTTTTAAATATATAATATTTGTAGTCATCCTGAGGAAGACCCCAAACAAGGGTTAAAAGCTTGATGAATAATAAAATTGTTTGATTTCTCACCAGCCCCACTGTTGACTGCTACACCCAGTTCTTGATGAACATATTTTGCTATATATATATATATATATATATATATATATATATATATATATATACCATAGACGAAGGACCGTGTGGAAGTTCCAAAATTGTGCTTATTATTTATGTTAACCAAATTAGAACCTAAGCACTAAATTGATTAATGAGTTATGTGATTCAAGTGGACTATTACCCTTAAACACATTATCGCTGCTTACACCATATTCAGATTTATGGCCTTCCAAACTCGCTTAGAATTAAATTCTCGGATTATCGAATAAATTGCTTTTTAAAACAAACATTGTGAATCGAGTTGTTTGATTAAAGTCTGCGGTAAATTAGATACAATTATTTACTAATTTAAATAAGAGCAATTCGTATAATAATACAGGAAACAATAAATAAATAAATTTAGGGGATTAGGCACATTACAAAATCTTAAATATTGAAGGTATTGTTGACAAATAATTCTTCTCATTTCAACTTAACCTTTTTGTGCTTGTTTTCAGAATTATGTCGCAGATGAATCGTTTGATTACAAGATAAAATACATAACAAACTTAAATACTCGTATATATATACCTTCCAGCGTTTTGTAATTGAATTTTTCAATTAATATCTGACGTGAATGTGTCGTAATTATAACTATTCATGAAACTTCGTCTTCGTTTCAACCCGTTCAATTGGATTATTTAACTGTTTCAAGCAGTTAATAGAATTTTCAAAGGACTGACGCTCGGCATTTCATCAAAATGATACTAAAGTATTAAAAATTAGCGAAGTATGTGATGGAAATGGAAAGAAAAATATGACTTTGGTGTAGTACTATAGAGGATGTCCCAAAACTGACGCCCGTCCATTTCGAATATGAATTAGGGGAATAAAACAAATTAGGAATTATTAACCCATTACTGCCCAGATTATTTTTTTCGGTTTTTTGTCTAATTGCTCAAATTATTGTCACAATTTATAAAAATTTGCCAACTAGATTTACAGATTCTTTTGGATAAGGTGTTACATATTTGTAATGCTAGGAACTACTGAGAGCAAAAATACGTATGTTCAAAAATAAAGGGAAACACTGAAAATCATACAAAAAATGAAGAACAGGGTATTAAATATTTTGTTTAAACAATTTTTTTGTGGTAGGAAATGAAACAACCAATGTACAAGTTTACCTCACATTTTCTGCATTGGGTGCGCGTTGACCTCCTACAAGATCCTCCTGCACAACGCCTTCTTTTGTCGTTTGCAATTTTTTCAACAAGGTGGTCCATCCTGCTATGTCTAATTTCATCCATCACCCCTTGTACATAAGATAATGGCGATGAAGTTCTACCAGTGCTTTTGGAAGATACCGCATATTTTTTTAAGTAAAATTGCACAATGGCTCGTCTAAAATCTATTTGGCTGATTTGAGAAATGTTGCATTTTTGATACCTATAAATACTGCGTAAGGTTGATTGCGATATCAAGGAGCCATGTAAACACTGCCCAATATCATTTCGTATTTGCATCTTGTTCAACATTTTGATCCATTCGATCAGTATCAAACATTTTTTTGTTGTACTTGGCTAGTAAAGATAGACGACTAACTTGTATGTGCTTTTTATCCTTTTGAGAGTAACGTCTGACATTTGTCACCGGGTTAATGCCATATTGATTGGTTGTAATGCAAACTACAGAGACTAGAAGTCCATCCGACTTGCTAATAATGTTTTTGAAATAATCTATTTCCTTTTACCAAGTAGTTTTTTATCGGATAAGGGACAGCTTCTGTGTAAATGGGTACCTACATATCCTTTCAAACGTTCAATTTGAGTTGATAGGGTAGCTTTTCTATCATTTTAGTCAATGGTGCTGCGTCCTTTTCGAAGTTTCTTCCAATGTCATCGTCAATAGTTACATATTTTCGCTGATATATTTATAAATCTATCAAGTAGTCCATTATGGTATTTAGGCACCAGACTTTATATCTAAATCGTATAGATTTGGACTTAAAAAACTGCGTACAGCTGTGTTTACTTGACCATACTTTCGTCGAAAGCCAAGTCTTTTTTAGAAACAAAGAATATTGTAACACGATAGTGGATTTCTTGAAATGGTTTATTAACAAACAATTCTTCCAATAACGTTTACAATTCCTCGCCAAATCGTTCAACTTCACTTCCGTCACTCCTGTCAACTTTCCTTCTTAACTGTCCTTATAACAGGGTATTTGGTAGGTCGATGGAAATTTTTAAAATGATATTAGGGGACGCCATTTGCAACTTTTTTTGCTAATAATGTATCGCTCAAAATGTTAAGGTTTTCGAAATAAATTGAAATTTCCGAATAAACGAAAATACGTTATTTTATTTTGAAAAATTAAAGTACATAAACTTCAGAAAATAGTCATTGTTGTTTAAAATGAGAACCACGATTCCTAATGCAAGCTCTTGCCCTGCCTGCTGATGTGGTCACGTTTAAAATCAGTTCTGTCCTTACAGTGTCAGCTGCCTTGATAATCCTTTAGATTAAATAAGCTCTATTACGGACTGGAACTTGATAAATAAGTACTTTGCTACCCCAGATATAAAAGTCACACGGTGTTAAATCGGGCGATCTAGCAGGCCGCAAAATCGGTCCATTACGTCCGATCCACCTATTGGGATAGTGATTGTTAAACCACGCAGTAATAGCACGTGCAGTATGTGCTGGGCATCCATTATGTTGGTACACCATTCTTCGTCTGTGGGCGAGGGGTAAATCTTCTAAGAGTGGTGGTAATTCATTCTCTACAAAGTCTAAGTACACTTGGCTATTTAACCTGCCTGGCAAAAAGTAAGGTTCTATTAACTCTCGTCCGATAACTCCTACCCACACGTTTATACTAATCTTTTGCTGAAAAGATGTTTCTTTCGGTAGATGGGGATTGTCCTGGGCCCACCTTAACATTTTGAGCGATACATTATTAGCAAAAAAAGTTGCAAATGGCGTCCCCTATTATCCCTTTGAAAATTTCCATCGACCTACCAAATACCCTGTACATTAATTTTCAATATTCCAGTATGTTCCAGAATGAAATTTAGAACCCTCCAGAATCTTCGATCGAACAATCCAGAATATTATATTACTGTGCAATCCAACTGACATAAGACAACTCAAAAGTGAAAAACAATACCTAACCTAAAACTACTTAATAGGGAAAGAAGAATACCTAACCTAAAACTAATTAACAGGGGAAAGAGGAATATCTATCCAACCTCGAAGAAGTACTTAAGAGACTTCAGATGGCCAATCTCTAACATTAAACCTAAAGAAGTGCCACCGGTTTCAAAAGAAAGTCAGCTATCTAAGCCATATTGTGAGCAAAGACGGAGTCGCTGTTGAGCCTGTTAAATCAAAGCAGTTTAGGAATGGCCAACTCCGACTGACAAACATAAAATTCGAAGCTGTTTGGGCATATGTTTCTATTACCACCGTTATGTGAAGAATTTCTGGGACATTATTTCAAGGAACTACCAACTGTTTCTTTGAACGGAAACAAAGAAACAGTTGGTAGTTCCTAGAAATAATGTTCAATAAATTCTTCAACAGCTTCATGGTGGTAGCTCAGGATGTCACCTCTGTGTGACAAAGACGCTACAGAAGGTCCCAGCTATTTTATTCTTTGAACTTTTAATTTTCTTTATTATGTCCCCTCCATCTAGCTCTTCTAGAATCTCTATCTTCACTGGACCCAAATATTGTTCGTATTATCTTTCGCTCATTTATTCTGAACTTGTCTTCCCCTTTCATTGTCATTGTAATCGTTTCTGCTGCATATATTGTTATGGGTCTTATTATTGTTTTATATATGTTTATTTTTGTTATCTTGGCTAATATTTTACTTTTCAACAGACTTTTATTTGCTTGGTACGCTCTGCTTGTTGCTATTATTTTTTCGTCGATTTCCGTCTTCCTTTCCCTTCTATTGTCTATCATTACATTACTCCTAAGTATTTAAACTTTTTGTTTCTTATTTTTATTTCTTTCCTGCTTTCCCAAATCTCATTATTTTAGATTTCTTCTCATTAATTTTTAATCCCATATTCATCCCTTCTTCTTCAATCTCTTTCAGCATTTCTTCCATGATTTTCCTACTCTTTGTCACTCGTACTATGTCATCTGCATATTCAATTATTTGCCCTCCTGTTGTTCTCAGATTTCCTTTTTGTATCTTTCTTAAAACGAATTGTAGAGCCAGATTGAAGAGCGTAGATGATAGTGAATCTCCTTGTCTTACACTTTGCTTATTTCGAATTCTTCCATTTCTCCTTTTTGTGTCAAAATACTAACTTTTGAGTGTTTCATTGTTATCTCTATTAAGTTTCTTATTTTTTACTTATTCTTTGTTCTTTTAAAACTTTCTTAATTTTGTTCCTCTTTAGCGAAGTCTAAAATAACACTTCTATTTTATGTTGATGTTTGTATGCTTTTTCCATAATTTGCTTAATATTATGTACTGCATCTGCTGTTGCTCTGCCGCTTACGAATCCGCATTGATATTGTCCTATGATATTATGAGTTTAAGCTATTAGTCGTCTTTGTATTATCGATGATAATATTTTATAGGCCACACTAAGTAGTGCGATACCTCTATAATTCTTGCATATTTGCTGGTCTCCTTTTTTGTGTATTGATATAACTTGTCCGATTTCTCACTCGTTAGGTATTTTTTGAATCAGTATATGTATTCTTTCGTGCAGCATGTCTCCTCCGTATTTATTTAATTTCAAATTTATTCCAATCTTTCCAGGTGCTTTTCCGTTATTACCTCTCATTATAATCACTTTTACTTCCACTAGTGTTGGTTCTTGTGCTATAATGTTTTCTTCTTCGTCTTCTCTTTCATTATCTGTTATTTGTTTATTTAGTAATCCTTTAAAGTATGTCGTCCATATTTCCTTGTATTGTTTTTCTTATATCACAATGTTTCCTTGTTTGCCTTTTATCCCTTTTAATTTGTTCTTAACAATCCTATTATTTTCTTTTACTTTGTTATAAAAACATTTTGAGTTCCTCTTCCATTTCTCGTTCTCTATTTCCTGTATTTTTAAGTCCATCCATTGCCTTATTCTCCTTGCTTATTATTGTATATTTTTCTTTATCTTCTGGTTTGCTTGTTCTTATCCATTTCAATTTAGCTTCCGTTTTTCTTTCCACTATTTCTTGACAGTCATTATTATACCATTCTTTTTTGTTCTCTATCTTTTTTTCCCTATTATTTCTATTGCTGCCTCTGGAATGCCTCTTTTATATCACTCCATTCGTCGTTCGCATCATCATGTTCTTTACTCTGATTTGCTGTTAGTTAATTTTTTAGTTGTTCTACATATTTCATTTTTGTTTGATCATCTGCTAATTTTTCAATATCCCATTTTATTTGTTTGTTTCTGTCTTGGTGACATTTTGATTTTTGTTTAATTTTTGACATAACCATATAATGGTCTATGTCTGCGCAAGCTCCTCTATAGGATCTTACATTTGTTATTGATGATTGTCTTCTTTTATTTATGAGTATGTGATCTATTTGCGAATGTGTTTGTTGATCTGGTGATGTTCATGCCATTTTGAATTTGTCGGGATGTGGAAATTTTGTGCTGCTTATGATCATGTTCGTTCTGGTTGCAAAGTTGCATAATCGCTGTCCGTTGTCAATGGTTCTATCATGTATTGTATGCTTTCCTGCTACTATCTCGATGTGTTGCTCTTTTCCTATTTGGGCATTGAAGTCTCCTAGTACCATGATCGCGTCCTTCTTAGGAATATTTTCTATCTCATCCTCTATTTCTTCGTACCGTCTATCTTTTTCTTCCATGCTTGCCGTTTCCGTCGTTGCATATACGTTTAGTAATGATAGACTGGACGATTTTGCTTCTATCCTCAAGTATGCAGGTTTTTCGCGTATTGGTCGGAATTCTAGTTTATTTTGCTTCATGTCTCCGAATATCATAAAAGCTACTCCATATTGTCATTGTCTATAGCTCCCTAAGTATCTAAGATGAAGATTTTGCTTTTTATTTTCCCTTCCATCTAATTTCTTGTAAAGCAGCTACGTTTATTCCATACCTGCCCAATTCCGATCCTATTTCTTGCATTCCTGCCAATAACATTATCCTAACATTCCATGTGCTTATTTTCATTGTTTTGTATTTTGAATTTTATTTAGCATTTTGTTTCTATTTTTTAGTCTTACGGTTTTGCTCTCTTTTCATTTTAGTTAATTCCTTTTCATTTCCTTGTTCGTGCCCAGCCGTCATTTCTTGTTCTTTTTCTTTCATTTCATTTTCGTTTGCTAGTTTATTGGATTGATTCTCTTAATTTCATTTTTCTTGTTATCCCATCTACATTCTTCTTCGTTTATAGTTATCTTGTTTTATCCGATCTTAATCTTGTTTTCTCTTTGTCTCGCTTCCCTTGCTATGTCTATCATTCGCTTTTGTTTCAATCTTTCCATTTTCGTTGTTGATGTATACTCTTACGTCTTTGCTGTCCTATTTTTGTTCTGCATTATTTTTTCTTTGTCGTATTCATCATTGAACTATATCAAGCACGTTCTGGGTCCCAGTTTAGTTTATTACCCATTTTTATTTTATGAATCTGGCGGATTTAGATCTGGTGATCTGACAGTCCGTAGTTCGTGTCTACTTCTTTAAAATACAACTGTGGAAATGTTTGTATACTTTATTTTAATTTCTACCGTATATATACCCTGTATACTTTATTGTAATAATTAACGAAATTTCTGTAGGCTTGCCTAATTAATAGATATACCTGATATAATAAATATATATCTACAAAAAAGCAAACAAACATACATTCTGATTAATCTGTTAATATGAGCAGTATCAAATTAATGGGGTATTTGATTTCAGAATGTTTTTGTTTACACACATAGATAAGAAGTAAATCAACGTAAATTATCAAATTGGTATGTCAACGACAACTTTTTGCGCTATACAAAAAGTACACTTATCAATATTGAGGTACCAAAAATAATAATTCCAAATAATATTAATCAGCATTAAGTAAATATTTATATGCAATTAATCAACCATAGATACTCTTTGATGGTCCGAACGAGTACCATTGACTGTTAGCGATAGCAGAACTGTAATTCGTTAATAACCCAGTCACTATATGTTCGCATCTTTAACTTTGACGTAGCTCCAGTAAATAATATTCCTTTTTTATGTAAATAACATACCGAAGCTTTCGGAAATTTGAAAGGAACTGTATTAAAAACTATCGAAAAATTTACTATGATAACATTAAAATAGAAAAAGACATTGATTGAAAATTGTGAAAATGTTTAGAGGAAAGAACTTTTCTTTCAATTTAATATTCTGTACTAACAAATTAAATCGCAAAGAAAACCGGGCTTTCCTATTTTCTAATTTAATTTTATCAAAATAATCAACAAACTCGCTCTTGATAAAAAATCATTGCATGTTTCACATTTCATCAATCAAGTTTCAGTGATTTTGAGTGATGGTGTAGCACAATACCTTTGTTAGATATTCGAATATAGAGGCTCTAAAACGTGTGATAGACTGAATGAGAATCTAAGTATTCAGTCTTCTTAATAGAACTTAAAATATTAGGATTGCTAATAACTTCAAGATTATCTCTAGCGTAAGTACAGTAATGTTGTTAGAGATAAAATGAATAAGATTGACCATGTAATTGGATTAACTGAAGGTACATTGAATCCTAATATTTATACTCAAAGTATTGAAACTGCTAAATATTTAGTAATTCTTTCCAGGGAAATATAATGCTATGTTAGGGATAGAATTAATGAAGTTTGGATGTAATAGAATATAGGTAGAGGGAATTATGTGAGGTCCGAGAAAGTGTAATAGAATAAACTATGGAGGAGGATTATATCTAAATAATCTAATAATACTGTCACTGGAAAATCAGGAAAAGGCTCTAGATATTGTGATAGATATAAATCCAGAATATTAATTTAGTCCTTTTAAAACTATGCGAAATGGGACATAAACTACCAACATCGTTATAGATTTATTGATAATATAATAAAATGAGGATGCGATTGTGGATCAAAGGAAACCAATGGACTACATACGAATTCCTAAATGATTCTATTTCTGTCACATTACTATAATATTGTTAGAAATCAAATAAATGAGGATCCAGAAAATGTAATAGATTGAACTGTAAAGCTCCAGAATATTTAGTTCTTTTAAAACTGTGCCAAAGAGAATACAAATTACCAGATTGTGATGATAGTTTAGTGAATCTGTTTTAGTGCATACAAAATAGGGGAGAACGGGGAAAATTGTGACAATTTTTATATATGGCGACATTACTTTAAGCATATTGAACATAATGCTTTAAGGTTTCGGCAATATATTATAAACCTAAGATTAGCCTGAGACTGCAAGATAATTGTAACAGCATCATATATAACATTGAACCATCAATAAAAAAAATATTCGTTTTTATTATAAAAACACAAATGAAAATAAAACAAACTTTCCTTTATTCATTTATTTAATTAATCGTGTCTGAACTACAATTTGTAAGATATCTATATATAATATTAACAATACATATAACTGTATATCACTCCAGTGTCTGGCGCATATCACAGCATTTTCATTGCATGTCCATAGGTCCCGGAGGGTACATGGAGCTTGTAGGGATTGGCACGTCAGAAGGTGTTCCATTCTCTGGGGTTCTCTGCATTCACATGCTTCCTCTTCCGCATATCCCCACTTCAAGAGGTTGTACTTGCATCTCCCCATTTGACACCGCAGTCGGTTTAGGGTTTTCCAGGTACCCCAGTCTAGGTCCGATCCTGCAACAAATTTTTATTTTGGATTCCAGGTTGGGATGTCATGGTCTGCTAAACGCTGTTCCAATTTTGCCTTTTTGGTCGCTGTTTTAGAGGCTGTGAGGGGTTGTGTATGTAACGTGAATTTCGTTCACCACTCGTAATATTTCTCGGCGATGAAAGAGTAACGTAAATTTCGTTTACCCCTCGTAGCATTGAAAAATAGTTCTTGTCGATGGTTGTCGAATTTTAAGTTTTCAGATGAGTTCGTTTTCATTAGGATATTTAAGTCGATGCGCGCTGAGGTTCTGCCTTTTTTTTAACGAAACATAATTATTGTCGAGTTCTCTCATCCTACCGTATCGAAGTGCATTCATATGAATGGTGAGTAGTTTCGCTTAAAATGTATAATATCCCTTCGCTAATTCTTTCTTTCACTGTACTCAATAGTTTCAAATTAATTTTCTTTAAAACATTCAGTACCAGAGATATATTATATCGATTTCGTTTTTTTAGATATATTTCGTGCTGGTTCTTATATTCTTTTTTTATAACAATGGAATTTTACGTTGAAAAAATGTTCAATTAAAACTAAATGAAATAGTAACTTTTCTTATGATTCTTATTGTGCTTTTATTTCTAAAATCTCTATTAAAATATTGCAAGATACATGGAACATGAACCACGTTGCTCTGGTTCTTTATATTTCTTTCATAACAATGGAATTCTACGTTGGAAAGCCATTAAAATAAAATTAAATGAATTAGTAACTTTTCTTATGATTTTTATTGTGCTTTTTATTTCTAAAATAAATAAAGTTTCTTAAAATATTGTAAAACCACGATGTTAGATATCATTTCATAATGTTGTACTTATGTTACTTGTACCTACTGTAATTTCAGTCCCCAAATGTCCTGGATTTTACTGAATTCTAGAACTATATCTGATTCAAGTGTCTTTTCTAGCACTTCTTTTTACCGGCTCAAACCTTCTTACCGGCCTAAGCGTTTTCACCGGCTGAAATTTTACCAACTTGAACTTTACCGGCTGGGACCACGGCTTGAACTTTCTACCGGCTTGGACCGAGGGCTCTACTCAAAGCCGACTTGATGCAGCTGATTGGTTCCTGATTCCTTTGTAAGTCAAGAGATTCATCGTTGGAAAAGAAAAAAATGCAAGGAAAGTACTAACGTCCATAATCGTAAACATTATCGATTATTTCCAACTACAGTTAATGTATTAATTAACTTCATAGCTTTGTACCATATGTAATTTAATATCTTCTTTTGTAAAATTCATTATTCATGTTTAAATTTCAATTTTCCTTCAGAATTTAATTTTCTTTATAACATTTTGAAATTTCAATTCTCTTTGAATCTCTAATTTTTTTAATAATAAATAAAGTTGTAAATATTTAATAACATTTTAATTTTCTCTCAGTATATTATTTTTATTTAATAAATCTACTTGTAAATATTAAATAACGTTGTTCATTTTTTTTAACCTTCCAACTTCTGGTTTTGTTGACTGGGATTAGTTGATGTGAGGTAACTTATAGACTACTAGGTCTCAGGGTGGCGCCCACTTATCTTTCCGTCTCGAAACGTAAGAATAAGTAGGATTACCCGAGAACCGGTAAGACCTACTCCTTCAGTCTCTATTAGCATATAACCCACGCCTGAGTAGCTCTTTGGCGGGGTAGCTGTTGCAATTAAAACTATAACATAATAAAGTAAAACATAAAGAGCAGTGTTGAATGATAAACTTATTTCCTACAATTAATACAAAAGAAAAAAAACACCATCATCGTATCTGCATTCGGAATGAGCCCATCCTTTACACTTTTCTCATTTCACCCATTCTTCTCCAAGCTTATCATTAGAGTATGCCTCTAGGCAATACAAACACAAGGCGTCATCATCATCTGCATTTCGAGCTTGACTCAATACTCTTTTTTTCACCCTTATTACTTTTAACGTATTCTGCTTCTTTGCTTTTGCTTGCTTCTCTTGTATTGCAACGTTCTCAGGAGTTTCTGTCAATATAGCTGATTTCCTTTTCCCTCTATTGCTGACATTTTTCTTGGCAGTCATAGGAGTGTTTGGAAAAGGTCAAATGTATCCTAACAATTCTTTGGAGGTATTTAATTAATCACTTTGCCTAGAAGTTGATAGCTTCGAATCGTTATTTATTTGAACAGTTCCGGTTTCGGGCAACGTAATGTCTTCGTCTGGTTTTTTGGACGTAGATGGTATAGATACATCTTCAGAAATAATATTTGGAGGTGTTCTGTTTCTGTTCGGTTCTGCTAATGAATCATCATCAATAGGATCCAATGACTTGTCAGTTGGTAAAGACGGAGCAAACTCATGATCCTGAAAGACATCCCGATTGAGGGGATAGATTCTAGTCACTTTGAATCCGGTTATTATGTTGACTGGTGCAGTAGCTTTTAGTAGTGATTCAGCAACAATTCCAGGTAAATTATAAATAGTCATAATTTGAGGGGGACTATTTTTCATTCAAGCGTCCATGCAACTGTTCAAATATGAGATTAAGTGCCCCATAAACACTCAGATCTAAGGACAGTAAATTATGAGATGTATGGGGCGGGAACGATAGAAGAATTATGCCATGTTCTAGACAGAAGTAAATTTTTTGCAAGCAAAAGTGAGATCTATGATTATCTAGTAAAAGCAAAATATTACTTCCAGGTGAAGGTGATGTATGTTTTGCAAAATATTTTATAAAAGTGAAAAAAGTTTCTGTGTCCATCCAACTTGACCCATTAGCTTTTCCGGTTGAATCAATAATTTGTCATGAAGTATGGCTAAAACCGCTTCTTGGGGAATATAAATATAGGCGGGATAGCATTTCCTATGGTATTCTCATCTACACAGAGGCTAACTAATATTTGGTGCCCATTGTAGTAACAATTTTATTAGATTTTTGGACAG
Source organism: Galeruca laticollis (assembly GCA_963921935.1). Classification (NCBI taxonomy): domain Eukaryota; kingdom Metazoa; phylum Arthropoda; class Insecta; order Coleoptera; family Chrysomelidae; genus Galeruca; species Galeruca laticollis. The sequence continues at coordinate 80,481,266 of OY998176.1, forward strand.
TAGTTACACCTGCTTCGTCCACATTACATAATGTCGGCAGCCTCAAACTGATCTCTTTCGATTACCCTGTCTAAATTGTCAAACATTTACCAATATTCGCTCTGTTGAAATTCACAGCCCTAGCGTGACTTGTGGCTTCTGGAACACTAATCGACAATTTAGAATTTCTCTTCATAAAATTGGAAAACCAATCCCTTGACGCTATTTTTGTTAAGTGCCGTTGTTCGGGAACATGAATATTTTTTTTCCTTTGCAAAATTCGTATGCCAGAGAAAGAATATCAGAAGGTGTAAGGCCGAAGTTCATGTCAGCTGGATTGTGAATGTAATGACAAAATATTACTTAGTCTCTTAGTCTTCTGAGGGCAATATTTTATTATGAGAATTGTAACCAACTTTGGACTTTTCATTACCACTTTTTACGTTTTTGAAATATCTGTGTAGGGAACTACAGAAACAAATAACAAAAATGATACGAGAAGTTAAAAAGAACTGGTTGAAGAAGAGGTGCGAAGAAATTGAACATCTGGAGAAAAAACACGACCACTTTAACATTCATAAGCTAATAAAACAGACTATGGGACTTCAAAGAATCTCACATATAACTTATCGATGAAAATAATAAATCAGGAACAAGAAACTGCTCGACGTCTGGGAAAATTATGTCGAACAGTTTTTTGGAGAGGGCGGTCCCAGATTACTCGACAACTAATGTGTGAGCGAGACATCTCCCAAAATAATCGAATCTGAATCATGAATGCAATCAGACAATGTGAAACCGGAAAAGCTCCTGGACTAGATGATGTATATATTGAGACCCTTAAACTCTTAGACGATGACTGCATTACTACCCTGACGAAACTATTTAATATTATATACGAAAATGGCCAAATACTCCAGGACTGACTGCACCCAGTTTTTATTACCATCCCGAAAAAAGCAAACGCCAATAAATGCCATCAATTCCGCCTGATAAGTGTAATGAGCCACATCCTTAAACTTTTCTTAAGATAATTCAAACGAGAATCCACCTGAAATGTGAGGAGGACATCCGTCCTTGTCAGTTCGGATTTAGATAAGGATTTGGCACTTTTTAGTCTAACGGTATCAGCTGGCCGAAGTCATCCAGAGAACTCTGAACAACAAAGAAAGCCCAATGTGTGCATTCCTGGATATATCAGGGGCCTTTGACAACACAACTCATGTGTCTGTCAAAGAAGCACTAAAAAGGCGAGGAGTGATTGAAACCATTGTAAAATGGATGTATGAGTTGTTGACAACGATGATAGCTGAGACACAGGTGGGGAATCAAACCACCTCAGTTAAAGCCACTCGGGGAACACCTCAAATGGTAGTGATATCTGCCCTTCTATGGAGCCTCGTAGTAGATAAGTTGCTCCATAGGCTAACGGAGCTTGGCTTCGAATGTATGGGCTACGCCGATGACATCGTTTTAATAGTCAGAGGCATGTTCGAGAGCACCTCGTGTGATTTATTACAAAAGGACCTCAGAATCATTGAGCAATGGTGATTGTCAGTGGGGTTAAACATTAAATCAAGCAAGACCATAGTCATTCCATTTACCCGGAAAAGAACACTTCCAGCCATGAAACCCATATCCTTGAACGGGGAAATCATAGAATGGAAATCAGAGGTTACATATCTAGGGATAACCCTAGACAGTAAGCTTCTGTGGAATAAGCATGCTGATATAACTGCTAATAAAGCAATGAGAGCTTTGATGGCGTGCAGAAATCTAGCTGGTAAGAGGTGGGGCTGTAACCCAAAAATACTGCGATGGATGTACGCCATGATTGTGAGACCAGCAATTACGTATGGGGCAATGGTTTGGCACACAAAAGCAAGTCAGTACAGCACGAGGAAGACGCTCGACAAAGTTCAAAGGCTTGCCTGTGTGTGCATCACTGGAGCTATGAGAACGTGTCCAACTAGGGCACTTGAGAGCATCACAGATCTCACACCTCTACATCTGGTGATAGAAAGATCTGTCCAAGAGGCAATTCTTAGAATATCTAAGGAAGGTTCAGGCAATGAGAGTATTAAAAATTAGGGATACATCTCATCAGCGAATCTTCCCAGTGACGAAATGATCAGGAAAGTAAGCATCGAAAAGAATTTCACCACGATGCTTAATACAAGGAGAGACTGGGAAAGGGAATACACCACCCAAACTCTCAAAGATAACACCATTAGATGGTATACGGATGATTAAAAAACCACCATTGGAGCAGGCGCTGGAGTATTTGCGCCTGGCACCAGATATTCATTATCGTTAGGCTCCTTCCCGAGCGTCTTTCAGGCAGAAATACTTGCGATCGAAAGATGCGTGGAAATGAAACTAGAAAGAAACTACCAGAAATGTGACATATCGATCCATTCTGATAGTCAAGCAGCTATCAAAGCATTGAGCTCCTATTTTATTGACTCAAAGTTGGCATGGGAGTGCCGAAGAAAACTTGATGAATTAGGCAAGAATAACCGGATCTCTTTAGTCTGGGTTCCTGGCCACTCGGGAATCACGGGAAATGAAGACGCCAATACACTTGCCAGGAAAGGAGCACAAATGCTCTTTATTGGCCCGGAGCCTTTCTGCGGTGTATCAAAATGCTCCCATAAGAAAGAGTTTCGGAAGAAAGAGGAAACCGAAAGAGAAGCACTCTGGCGTTGCCTTCCCGGACGGGAACATTCCAAAAAGCTCCTGTGGAACTTTGACACTGCTAGATCCAAAAAATATTTGGACCTCAGTAAAGATAAGCTACATTTCCTCACGGGCTTTCTTACAGGACAGTGCCGCCTTAGAAAGCACTAAATGAGAATAGGTCTCGCAGAGATTGATGAATGTGTAGATTATGTGGGGAGGAGGATGAAACTACGGATCATCTAGTTCTGGAATGCCTCGCCATTGCAAGCCATCGCAAGAAATGCTTCGGACAAGAAACTTGTAAGAGTGAGGACCTAACCTCGTTAAAGCCGTTCCAAATACTAGAGTTCATTAGAACCTTGGAACTGGAAGGCGAGCTGTAGTAGTAGCGAGAATAGCTCTGATAGGGGGGGTACAATAAACCTTTGGTTTCAGTGCACTGTAACCACGTTAAAATCTAATCTAGTCTAACGGTGCTGCTTCAGAAATGCAGGGACCAACGAAAGGATGTGTACATGTGCTTTATTGACTATTAAAAGATATTTGATTGTGTTAATGATTCAAAGCTTTTAGGGCTCCTGCACGAAAAAGGAATAGATAAAAATGATAACATCATAACGAACCTTTACAGAGACCAGATCGCATCTGTTAAAATCCCGATAGAGTGTGGTGCCCGACAGGGTTGTGTGTTGTCCCCTCTCCTATTCAGGATATTGATTTATCGAAATAATTGTCAATTTTTTAGAATTTCCAATAATTTTCATTATATTGTGGAATTATCTAGAAACCGTGTGTTTCATTTAAAACACTAATATTCAGAACTGGTTTTCACTCAGGCATTTCACAACACACAAGATGGTATTAAAATCAATGGCCAAGTTGTCAATAATCTGAGATATGCTGACGACAAAGTCATTATCGCAGATAGTCCAGAAGCACTACTGCGACTATTAAATAAAACATCTGCCGAAGGAGGCCACTTTTTCCTTAAAATAACCATTGATAAAACAACAGTAATGGCAGAACTCCAAACATTCGTGCCAACGTCCTTGTTTACGATAAACTCATCCAATATGTTTCCAAATTCAGATATCTGGGAAGTTGGATAACCGAAGATATTAACCCAGATATATAAGTCCGCAGTAGAATATAGCAGACAAGAACGACATTTCTTAATATGCGAAAACCATTATGCAATCAAAGCCTCAGTTTGAAAATGCGGTATCGCTTTGTAAAAGGGTACGTCTTTTCTAAGCTGTTGTATGGTGTCGAAACATGGACACTTAAGGCAGACATAATAAATAAACTGAAAGCTCTAGAAATGTGGGTCTTTAGAAGACTTAAAAATACCATGGACATATCACATCACCAACAACGAAGTACTTATATGCATGGGTAGAGGCAGAGCATTTCTTCTAATCATTAAGCATAGGAAAGCCGCCTACCTTGAGCATATTTTTAATGTCAAGTACCAATTTCTGAAACTTACCATGGAGGGAAAGATAGAGGAAAAACGAGTATTAGGTAGAAAAAAAATATTGTTGGTCCAAGAATATGAGAGATTGCAGTGGTCTAGATGCTCACACACTATTTCGAGCCGCCCAAAATCGAGATGAGTTCGCTAGGATTGTTGCCAACATCCAATGAATGGATAGGACACCTTAAGAAGAAGAAGAGGAAACATGACAAATTTCAAATCGTTTTGTAGCTTTCCTTTTGGTGACACCTTGGTCTATTACCAATGAAGTGACCTGTTATAGATCAATACTGGAAGGACCCCTCTCCGTTTTATTAATCTCGAACATAGTATTTTTCTGAAAAAAAATTCTCCAGCTACCATTTTTTTGTTGAAAATTAATCTAGGCAAACCTGCAACATCTATAATCAGTTCTAGTTTTCACAACTATTAGAGCCATGTTTAAATAAAACGTTGATGAGAAATAAATGTATTTGATACATATGCATTATGGTTTAAAATAAAATAATTAAGGTGAGAAAATTCACTTACGGCATAAAAAATACCCTAACTGCACGTTGAGAGATTGTACCAGTACTGGCTAAAACTAGAGCGATACGCACCTCTGACGCCAACGAAGATCATCAAATAGTGGCGCGAAATTTAATATGTATTTTCGTTTTGTTGTAGGCGCTGTTACAATTATTGTCTCTGCCCTCCCCTACTGTATGCAATAAAATTATAGGTAAATTTCATCATAATATATTTCAGTGTTAACATTTATTTGACTGGACTATAACTTTGTCTGATTCTAGAATTTTGGCCATATGGCCACTCGGCATTCACTTAATTACGCCACCATCAACGATTTGATTTATTAACATTACACTGTGTGTACTCCTGGTTGTATTTTTTTGGGAATGAATACCTACTCAAACAGCGAACACGAGAATGCGAACAGATGGTCGTTTCAAACCATTAAGATCGAATAAGTTGATTCAAGATCATTTTCATGATTTGTCTATCGTATTCCAGATTCAAAGTAAGATTATTTCATTGTTTTGTTAAATAAAAAAATGAAATTTATCAATTGTTTCAAACAATGATTGATTTGATGTGGTTTTTTATTGAAATATACTGTTAATATATAAAATAAGTGGAATACTGATTTTATTTTGTAGAGAATATTATAGACATGGGCTTAAGTCTTTGAAAATGGTAAAAAGTAAAAAAATAAAAATAATAGTATGATGAAACTCATTGGAAAAGGAAGAGAATGTAACAAAAATGAAAAATAATTTACGATCGATCTGAGGTCGGGAAATGGAAGGGGGTGAGTTTTTATGGGTAAAAATATGTTTATCTCGATTTCCGGCAAAACTACAAATCCTATGGAAAAAAATTGTAGGTAATAAAAATATCTACAACTTTTGTATTCACACTTTTTTCACATAACCTCAAAATGTATGTGAAACATTCAAATATCCAAGTTCTTGGTTTTTATCTTTTACAAAAAATCTTTTTTTAAACGAAATTTGGTGAAAATTTACCTTTTTATGTCCCAAACACACTGTAATTCTTTTGATTTAAAATATTCATTTTTTCACCTTATTTTGACTGAAAAGGCACTCTAATTTTCAATCGAAAATTCTCGCGTCAAAATATTTGCTTTTCTAAAAAGTCGGTGGGCTTTTCGTTCGTTGTAATCTCTACTTTCTGATGGTGTAAAAAATATACATTACTATGGCAATTTTTTTCAGAAAATCCAAAAAAAAATAAAAAAACTCGAACTCGAATTATGTACAATTTTGAGCTATTTATTAAAATGTACACTTTAATTACTCGAAAAACGTTAGATTCCATGTTACATTGATAAACAAAAAAATTGATAATCGAAATATACTACTATAATTAACAACCAAATAAGTTGATAAAGTTAATATTTAATAAGATGTCTACAATATTTTGAGAAAGTTGTAGAATCTTCTTTAAATTATATGCGTAGATGTCTATTTATTACTATTTTATGATAACTTAATCACTCTAATTTTAGAATACAAATATTTCCTTCTCAACATTAAATTGGTATTTACTCAGTTTGAGAATAGTGACATGTCTGCTCTATTCCCTGTACCCTTCAAATGTCACTATCAAATCGAATATATTCTTATTTCCTGTATCTGACAGAGATGTGATAAAAATTAGTAGTTGTATATTATATTGATGTATATCTCGTCTGATGTCTGTTTGTCATGTTTATAACCAAAAAACAAATGATTTGTATCTGAGATCTCATCATTATCACAAAAGAGCAATATGGTGATATCGCACCACACCTATTTTATGAAGATGAGCCGGGAAACGGCCACGGTTCAATTTTAATAGGGATATAATGCAAGTGTAAGCTTTGCTGACCTAAGGGAAAGCGTAATGTGAGATATTATTAGGTAACGACTGATGGATTTCAAAGTAATGATTATTAGGTTTTGATCCCGCTTTCCATTCATTCCGAAGGAGTTTCTTTCATTCGTTAGTAACATCGTGTAATGGTTCTAAAGCTACATTGACATTGTCAATTCTGCAAGCTTTTTTAGCTTCGTTATCTGCCCTTTCATTGTCTTTGTCCAAATAAAATATATTTTCACATTTTTTGTATAGAGATGAAAAAGTAGTTTTTTAATACTGAAATTTATTTTATTTTTATATTGTATTGTTGGTGAGCTATTCAAAGCCTCTAGAACATACTTGGAGTCACTAATTAAGACTGCACCTGGCACTGACCCCTACAGGCACCAAATTAGTGCCTTTTCAATTGCCGTTGCTTCTGCAGTGAATACTGAGCAAACGTTTTTGTTTCGGAAATGTTTGACTATATTTTTACTAGCGACAACAAACGCGGGACCTGTTCCGTATTCGTATAAATAATCGTATCTTTGTTGTGATTCTGTAATAAGGATTTCAATATTGTGTTATTGAGGATAGGATAGTCGGTATATTAGGAATAAATGATGCAAGGTTTGGAAATAATAGCTTCATATTGACACATATAGATAGGATAATTTGGACTAGTTTCCATTTTCACTATTTTATTTGTATCAATAGAAGCGCTCGCTAATGGGAGGGAACTTTTTTGCCCAAAAAGGATTAACTAGATCTTGCACACTCAAGGTAGCTGTTTTTTGTTCTAACAACGCTCTAAATGATCGATATTTCATTACTTGTTAGTTTGCTAAATATTTCCGTCATAGATTTAATGGCGGTTCTTGAGCTTCCGTCAGAATTTAATGACATGGTAACGATTTCATAACTCCTAATGAGATGTGGATAGCCTTCTTTATATTGTACCCTGTCGAAAATTAGTGAATTACTATGTGAATCGAAACCATATAGAGTGCATCCATAATCGATGTGTGAGTGAATGTAAAATCTGTAGGAGATGAGAGATATATTTGGATCAGCACCCTACTTAGTTTTTGTGACAGTGCGAAGAATGTTTGAACCTTTCTCGCATCTTTCTTCTATGTGTTAATTTTGGCTAGACCGAAGTAATTTGTTATCGATGATAATTCCAAGATATTTATAATTATCCACGACTGGAAGTGTTATATCTTTAATGGTAATTGAATCCGCCAGATGAAGCCGGTGCCTTGTGAAGCACATGACCGCCGGCTTCTCAGAGACGGGACTAAGACCAAGATCGTGTAGCCATTCGACGCAGTAAACAACATATTTTAGTGACCTACAGAAAATGTTAGCCCATCAAAAGGTATTTCATAGAGAAGTGGGGAGTAGAAGGGTCTGGGCTTTACTGCCACAGAAGGTGCAGCAGAACAACATTGTTACAGCAGTTATTCGGAGTGTGTACCATTCACTTCGATACATTTTGTAATCCTTTTTATGAGACAGGCGAGTGCCCAAAACGAAAAATCCATTGGATTTAAGTCGGGGCTTCTAGGTGGCTGGGCAAATTCACTGCCCCGACCAATCCACTGATAGGGAAAGAAGTTATCTAAATATTCACGCACCGTCCGATAAAAATGTGCTGGTACCGTCCTGCATAAACCACATAAATTGAATGGTACTTCTTCAAGCAATTCCCATAAATTTTGTTGAAGAAAATCTAAATACAGTGGGCCGGTTAGAGAAGGTGAGAGCTGAAACAGTTCAACAAAATAATTTGTGATGACACTGCACCAAACATTTACTTTAAATTGTTGCTGACAATGTCTTTCCTTTACGGTTTACCACATGGGGGTTTACTGACTCCCACAAACGGTTGTTTCGCCAGTTGAAAACTCCACATCGTGTAAACTTTGCCTCCAATACATGGACCCAGAAGATATGTACAAATACCTACGATTTGAACGAAACGTAAATATTAACCACACTCAAATTAAACAACAACTCAAAGAAAAGTTCAGACACAGATTGAAAATGTCTACTAGTGGGGGGCTGAGGGGGTTGCCCATAATCAAACCATCTTTAGTGCTAAACCTCTCCATTGAAATGAAAATAATTCTAATTTAAACACACTTTTAATAAGGCAATGATATCAGAGTGAATTATAGGATTAACTTTATTGTATGTGAGCAAGTTATCTACAAGAGTTATAGTTTCTTTTGGAGGTATAATAGGGAATAGATATGAATTTAGATTTATGGGGTAGTATTATATCTTGAATATTCTTAATTAATTCCGTTGAGTTTTTAACAGAAAATCGAGGTTTGAATGAACAATATTTAGAAATGATATGAAAATCTTTAAAATTTTGAATGAAGGGGCTGTGAAATAAGAAACAACTGGTCTGATTGGGCACCCCTCTTTATGGAGTTTAATTATTGAGTAAAGTTCAGGGTGTTGCGGATTGGGTGAAAATAATTTATGTTTTTCTGTATCGTTAATTATTGAATTAGCGTTATCTACTGCTAATTTTATTTCTCTTTGATATTTATTAGTCGGGTCTTTTTCAAGGGTCTCGAAATTACTTGCCTGCATAAAATTGTTGGATTTTAATATATAATCTACTTTAGGTAAAGCTATTATTGTATTTCCTTTATCTGTTTTTGTAAAAATAAGAATATTTGACTTTGACTTTCGTTGAATTGAATTGACGACTGATAATTCAAAGTTGGGTTTGTTAAATTTGACAAATTCTTTTTTAATAATTTCTGAAGCTTTATGTTTTAGATTAGAATTATTTGGAAAATTGTACAAGTTAATTTCTGTTTCTATACCTAGTTTGTGGGTTGAAAATTATGTATTGTAATAATTGAACTTCTTTATCTGGAAAAATTGTATTTGAAAGCTTGACGAATCTATGGAAAAAAATTTATGTTCTGGGAATATGGTTTTGTGTGTTTTTTGATACTGGTTAATAATAACTTTAATTTACGTTTTTGTCCTTGGTACTTTTTGTGAATTATTAATTTAATTTTATCTCTTATGTCCTTATCTAAAATGTCAAACTCTATGGGGTGTAGTATATGTGATAGTTGTGAATGAATTACCTTAACATAAATACTAAAAATTTATGACTTACAATACTGAATATTCTTTTCTTCTTTCATCTAGGGATTACATGATTTCTGGAACACTGCCCGAAGGACCACAAATTTTGCATTTTTTAAAAGTAATTTAAAATACTATGTAGCCAAATAGCTGATATCAGCTTTCTTCAAAAATTAAATGGATGAGGATGAGGATATTTCATTATTATTTCCAACAACAAGTTGTTTTTTACTTATTTTGCCTCGAACTTCTCTCCATCCCTTGTAGTTTTCTTTGGAGCTTTTTTCTTCTAAATTTATGACTTCGTTAATGTGTAGTTCAGTGTTTATTTTCATTGATGTAGCTGATACGTCAGTTTTTGATATTGCTGATTTAATAGACGAGTTGGTACCTTCTCTTTTTTCAAAATTCTCCAAATCGATGGATAACCTATACCCATTTTCGCACTTGAACGACAAGTATACTCTAACCAGAACCTCATCTTCCTGTGATTAACCGATATAGTTCTTGGAGCACCATTTTTAATTTTTCAGACGGCAAGATCCTTTTTTACATAAGCGATTGTACAAATTTCTAAATAACTTATGATTTGGTTGTTTGCGCATTGCGATCTTCAAAATTTGTCTGAAAAGAAAACAAAGAATACCAAAATTATAGTATCACATATTAATTTGGATCTATGAAAAACCCTGGCAACTGAGATAGTGAAACAAGCGTAATTTTAGTTGACACATCAAACTAGTATAAATTTGGGATTAAAACATAATCTGCATTAAATCGTTTTTTCTTGAAATCGAATTAAAATATCGAAAAGGAACAAGAATAAATGTTCGATGTAAAAATGGCTGCTCTTTTAGACTTTAAAACCGATTCATCGTTAGATATACAGGGTGAATAGTTATGATCTAATTTATCATAGCGACATGTTGTTAGTAGAGCCCTGTGTGAGCAACATAGAAAATATTAACATAATCATTTTTATCGTACCAAAAACCGACATCGACATCAACATTTGGATATGGCATGTTTGGGGCAATCATCCTTACTTAACCTGTAGTATCTCCAGTTAACGGTTGTACTATTTTAATGAAACACTTGTATATTGAATTAATGTAAAAAAAAATTGTTTATTTAGTTATTTATAGAAATTTTGGACGTATTGTATATTCGTGAAATGTGTTTATTTCTCTTTGAAAACGTGCTAACAAACTACATAATTATCACTTCATGAATATACATTAAAGCACATTACCAAGATATGTATCAAGCATGACTCATTTCGATTATCAGCTACATTATATTTTTAAATTTCATTACTCCCCTACTACAGTCACGTGCTAGAGGAATTTTAAAGCGTGCATACGCGCACACCTTTTCTATCAGGCACAGAGGGATCGGAGGAATTTTATTTGTTCTTTGTTAGGTTCCCTATATTTCGTAAAGGTGAAAAAAATATGATTGAAGTAATATAGGGAAAGTCTTACATCTGCTCGGAAGGGTTGTTTTTGACCTTCTCGTAAGAGGTATAACCAAACTTTGTTTTTGTATCATATCACACACAATAAGAGAATTGGGTTGGTTCATTGTGGTGATACTCGGTAGATTTTATCATATAAGCAAGGAATTTGGGAACTATACGTAGGGATATCATCAGAGTTCACTTTGGCATTGTTAGGATTACAATTACATGTTCAAATAGATATTTCAGTACATTTAGTTACGAAAAAAATATTATAGTTGGTATTTACACAACAAAATAACGAAAATGGTGTATTTTCGGAGAAAAAATTGGTACAAAATGACAAACGTGTGGCATTTTATTCTCATTCTTTCTTGTTTCCTTTTATTGCTTTCTCCTGAGAAGCGGGCCTTTCCGATACATCTACATTCGTATTATGTGGCGGAATTATCTGGATCTACGTGCTCGGACTTTTATCCTTATTTTTGATCTTCAATACCCATACAAGCTCATCATCTCATTATTTTTACGTATTCTCCATTCTCCTTCTGCTGTTTTAACCTCTCCAAATATCTTAAGTTGTTTCAATTACCAAATTTCCAGCTTTCTCTAGTCCTGATGTGTCGTAATCCATGTTTCGTGTTATTGGGCGTTGTTTCATAGATTCTAACTTTTCATTTCCGTGAGATTTCTTTTGCGTTTAATATTTTTGCTTGCAATATGGTGTATGTAAATTACTAACGGATAACCCAATAGGACTGCCATGCGTCGTATGATGTTTCCATGAATTAATACAAACTTGGACTTACCCCAATCGAAAACAACGGGTGGAAACAAATCATCTCATCAAAATATCACTGGGATTTTATTTATTATTATTATATACTTACTTACATTACAATAAATACATAACCTGTATAAATACTACGACCGTTCAAGCTCAAACGTACAAACAATCTACATCAGACTGATTCATCTACATTAAACGGAATGCCCTCTGTGTTTACATGGCTTCTCTTTCATAGTAAATGAACTCGCATATGTTATTTTAAACATTCGATATGTTACACAGATATTTAACATTATTCATAACAATAATGTGTATTATTTTTGGTCTGTTTAGATATATTTTAAATATTAAGTGAATTGTAAAAACACTGCCCGAGGCTAGGTTCATATAAGTACATAAGAATAATTTCTGATGCTCGGGATTAATAACCACCACAGCGATCCTTTTACTTTACCCCATTAGCATTCTTTTGACTATTTGGTACAGTTTTTGAATTTTATTTGTAATCACTCTCAGATACTTAATGAACTGGTTTTTAAGAAGCTCATAAATAAACAAAAATGGCGTGTTTGTTTATTCTTTACACGATTATTACAAAAATTATAAATTCACATACTACACTTTTTATTACAAAAAAAATAACTCATTGTAGTAAATTTTCGAAAATGCCTTTAAAAAGTTACTGTTTTGAGTAGCATGAAAACATCGCCACTTTGTTTATCAACTGTCATGCAAGTGATAAAGGAATTTAAACTTCAGAAAACATGTATCGAAATGGTACTATTATTATTGGTCTAGCTCCTCAAGTTTATCGGAAGTAGTGACTAACTGTTGAATTTTGTGTGCCACTGAAATTGTAAATTCACCTGAAAGTATCCTAGTGACTAAAATATCATTAAAGACTTGTTCTTACACAGCGACGGGCAGGGAGGGGCAACTACCCGTCCCCCTGGGAGCAAAAATAAATTAAATAATTTTTAAATTTTAATAAACAAAAAATTAAATGTAAAATATAAATATTTTTCTGTTCTGCATATTTTTATGATTTATATATTTTGTTTGTTGTTGTTGTCGTTTGGTTGCTTTTATGAACATTTTAAAATTAATTAATAAGCTCTAATAAATAAAATTATTCGCGTGTCCTTTGTCACTAAAATATATTTTATCAGCCAAAAAGAAAGCTGTTTGAAAAACTGATAGTGCTAAATATATATAAATAGAGTTTTCCATCTATACATTGGTGCACACCAGAATTGGATAAGTATTAGTATTTGATTCAACCACTTAACAGTCGGACATTTTTGAGAAAAATGGTAAAAAAATTGTCACTTTCTTTTTGTTTTCATTTAACTACATTTTTTAATCCTATTTTTTAATTAAAATAAATTTACTCAATAAGTAGTTTTAGTGTGAAATATTTTGAAACATTCAATACACAAAATACTACATCAGAATTCGAAATAAATACACTTATAACAACGATTGAGTTGGTGTGTAAGTGCTCTTGTCTAGCGACAGTGTCCTATTTAATAGTGTAACGAAACGCCACAATATACTATTTTATTGTAAAGAGCAAAGTATTTTTCTTTAGTCTCTCTCCAAAATTACGTGGTCACAAATGTGTTTTAATAATAATCCCTTTTAATTGTAATTCGTGTAACCGTTTTGATTATTATTTTATTAAATTTGTTTTGTTATTAATACAATTCTCGAATAGATAGTTACTTCCAGTGACTTAAATCGAAGAGGAAAATAATAAAAGTTATTCCGTTTCTATCTAGCCCCCTTACCATCCCGATTTAAATCCAATTGAATTGGTATGCTCAGCAATGAAAGAGTATGTTGCTCAGAAAAATGTTACGTTTTCTTTCTTAAGTGTCATAACTTACTGTGATGAATTTTTTAAGCAATTTACTGTTGAGGAGTGGAAAAAGCTGTGTTTGTGGGAAACTTTTTGAGCAAAAACTTATGGAAATCGAACCAATAATTGTTGAAAAGACACCGATAGCAGCGAAAATCATGAATATTCATCGGATATTGAAGACTACGAAAATGAACCATCTACAAGTGAAGGAAGAACTTAAATTTGACTAAAATGAGGTTTCATTGAATTTGTGAAGTTTGGTTTTATCACCTGTGGGTTCTGTTAGTAAATCAAACTTTTTAATATTTCAAAATTAGCAAGCAATCAATAATTATTGTTAATAATTTTTATTAGGTTTTATTTTTAATTCCATTCGATTGGTCTTCTTTGTCTAATAATCTTTCTCGATTTTTAAAAAAAATTTCCATTTCCCCTCACTTTTTTCGTCATTTTCTCCAATTTAAATAATATAATTTGTGAAGAAATGGCTTATTTCAATTTCTATATTTTTTAATCAATTTACTTTTTTATAATTTGTAGGAAACTACGTTTTAATTTGTATCAAAAAAATATTCAAATTCAACAAAGAGATTCATGAGTAATTCGCGCAAAAAGAAAAAGGGCTACTGAAACAAAGTGGTAACCGCGGACATGCATGTTTCTGGCTCATTTGCCGTCTTCAGCACTGTATAACCAAATAAGGATGTGAAATTTGGGACCAAATACGTATGATAATCGAAACATGGGAAAACACAAAACCACGGATTTCAACAGGGAAATCAAACGCTCATTTGTGCCTTCAATTGGAAGATCCCGAGTTTTCAGGAAATCCGTTGTTTTGTGTTTTCTCATGTTTCGATTAAGATGCGTATTTGCTTCCAAATTTCACATCCTTATTTGAATATACCGCGCTGAAGACGGCAAATGAGCCAGAAACATGCATGTCGGCGGTTACCACTCTGTTTCAGTAGCCCTTTTTCTTTTTGCGTGAATTACCCATGAATCTCTTTGTTGTTGTTTACATATCACGCGATACTCCTACAACTTCTTTGTTATTTACCATGGGTCGGAAGGTTCAGGTAGGGGGGCTATATGCGCCTCCGTGTCGATCTTGGTTGTTGTCCTGAAAACTCGAGATTTTTCAATTGCAGGCACAAATGAGCGTTTGGTTTCCCTGTTGGAATCCGTTGTTTTGTGTTTTCCATGTTTCGATTAACATCTTTGCTCCCAAATTTCACATCCTTATTTGGTTATACTGTGCTGAAGACGGCAAATGAGCCAGAAACATGCATGTCCGCGGTTACCACTCTGTTTCAGTAGCCCTTTTTCTTTTTGCTTGAATTACCCATGAATCTCTTTGTTGTTGTTTTTTACATATCACGCGATATTCCTACATCTTCTTTAATATTCAAATTTTTGTTTTTTCTAATTGTAAAAATTTATATATCGTCAAGAAAAAATAATGTTCAATAAAAACTTTTTGTTTAAAAAACTACTAATTTGCTTAATAGAAGAGAAAATAAATCTACTTTTTACACAATGCTTAAAGGATAGTTAAAATTAAATGTCAGATAAAAAGGGAATATTGAAAACAGTTATTATTTTTACGATTGTTTTAGTTTTGGTTCTGTGCCCTCCCGATACTTTTTTGTTGATTTTATATTACAGATCAATACTATTATATTAACAACAAAAATTCATAAACATATTTTAAAAGTTATGAAATTGTTATTAAAATTTAGAATACTAACGAAATCTGCCTTATTACCTAAGCAATAGTTCCTAACTTGTTTGACCAACTGTGTACTTTCCAAAAATTGTGAGTTATTTTTATCGTTTACACATCTTAGTTCTTTGTTTATCTTCTGCGCATTTCAGGGGTCTTCCTTCGTTTGCCAAGAAATGCATCACCAGTTTCTCTGAAATTTCACAACCAACTCTTCAATTTGTAATATAATTTCATATGTACCAAAAATGGTTGCTGTAGACTATGACAAAACTGTGATCTACATATAACCAGTTATGAGCTATTATACTAAAACAAAATTCGTATAATATGTCATTTTTCAAGAATTTTTCTTAATTTATTCGTATATTTCCGTTCTCTTGTGAGTGTATCTGACATTATGTTAATAATTTCAAATTTATTAAACATCGAAACTCTTTGCTTCGAAAATCAATTTTGTATTTTTCCCAGAAATTTGATTTAAAACACTTATGTTATTGCTTTTAATCAAAGAGTTTGAACAACAGTATCCGATCTATGAATAAATCAAATTTCTCCCTGTAATTTTCGCCCGTAATAGTCGAGATGCTCCGAATGAAAGGTATAATTTCTCAAGTTGCAAATTGAAAAAAATGTGACATAATTGAATGCTTGCGGATTCTATGAAAACAGCAATTGAGAAAGGAAATGTAATTTTTTCTATAAAAAACATTTAATTAAATGGTAAATATTTGATGGTTTGTAGGAAATCATACGGAAGAAAAGACGAATAATTGAAACAATAAAGACAGTACCTTTTATAGTTATCTATTAAAATTAATTGTTATTGTTCCTATCATCTTCAGTAGGTACTTTGTATGTATAATCACTTTTTCTATTTCCTGAAAACATATGATTAATCTTTTTGATTGATTCTACTTTAATAAGTTTAATTGAATCGGTGATGCACTAAAAAGTTTTCCCTTCAATTCGAATCAACAAACTTCCTTTCTACATATCGAAAAACTAAAAATATATCAACAAAAGTGACTTTTCAATCTCAGATCCATGCAAGTAGACACAAAATAAGTCAGCCATTGTTAATATTATGTATTAATTCACAATAATAGAATAATTAACGTCCTGTTCTGTCCCAGTTCGTACCTTTGTACTACGTCGACCTATTTAAGCATTCTTATGAATGGTGTGACGTAAACGAACAGGAAACGTATGGTCTCGCTACCTCAAGACCTGTGAGGTACTGTTACTTAAGAAGGTCGAAGAGCAGGTGCTATTGTACTTATAGTAAACTTGCAGAAGGTATGTCTACACCTACTGTGAGCCGATTAAGAAAGGAAGAAAAAGATAAAATGCTGATATGATCATTGAATTATATATAGGGTGTCACAAATAGAAGATATTTGATATTCTATTCAAGAAAATGATTATCAGGCGTTATATACAATAACTATATTGAAGTGAGAGCAATTTTACTTAATTCACCTTGTTAATGTCCAATTAATAATTGAGCTAGTCAATAATAAATTTAATATCTTACGAATTTTGGCAAAAACGTAAGGAAACTCGCGGTTGTCGTTACTGCAGGTAGATTTAGGAGAGCAAAAAATTAGAATCAGGTTGTAATGAATAAATTAGGAAGAACTGAATGGAATAATTGAAATGGGATTACGAATTGATTACCAGACTGAAAACGGAAGATCTACAGGAAACATACTCTTGAAGAAACGAGTAGTGAGTAGGTGAAAATAGTTGCTTAAATTAAAGTAGAATGAAATATATTTTTTAAGTTTCAGGGAAGGGTTTGACTATTTATATATTTCTACCTACGACTTATATTTCTTAGTTCAGTTGACTAGTGCCTCAGTTAAAAGTAACTGCTACAAGACTACTATTTAGGTACTGGAGCAAGTTACGAATATCTAAACAAAGATATCATTTATTGGAGGCGCGGTCTAAATTTAGAAGTTATTTGTTTCAAACTAACATAATAATTATTTTTAAAAAACACACCGTTATTTTGAAAGTGAAAACTGTTTTCGGAAGTGAAGAAGTCAGCTCATACCGGCTAGTGATGACCAATCAAGACCTAGACTAAGATTCATGTCTGTCTTGGTATTGATATTGTTGCTGGTGATTATATATTGGTCTTGATCTTGCTTTTACTGTTATGTTTTGGTCTTGGTCTAAGTCCTTTTCATACAGTCTTGGTCTTGCTCTATAAAGTCTTGATACTTGTCTTCAGTTAACCCTACCGTGTAGATATTGCTATACAATTTATTTTTTTGCGTTTTAAACTGATTAGAAGTGTCGAGCATATTGGTTCTTGCATGGATTAGTATTGGTCTTCCATATGCTGGTCTGGCTCTTGCATGTATCGGTCTTGGTATTAATACAAATCTTATCTTGGTATTAGTATTATTACTGTTGACCACAGTTATCAATTTTACTGCAACATAATCTAAGACCGTTAATACTCAACAAGATGGAAATTCTGGATGCGCAAGAGGCAAACTACCTAGGAATTATAGACCAAAAGTACACATGGAACAACCACCTAGGGTAGTCATTCTATAGGTGGGTTACCCAAGAATTCAGAAAAAAAATTAAAACACCTCTCTCTGGTGGACTATAAAAGTGACGATATAACTATTCCGCAAAAACAACAAAGTTATGACAGAGTTCTCGTTTTTGCGATGGAATGACTAAACTACCCCCTTTATCGGCTTGGCCTTTTCAAAGTGCATGAGAGGCGTATGGTTTATTCTTTTTTGTTTCAAACTCTCTAGTCACCGGTGTCGAGAAAATAAATAAAATATTATGTGTAATTACCTTTTAACCGTAATAATGTTTTAGCTTACGTCGGTTTGGTCGCCATTGACCTTGAGAAAATGAAAGTGAAATTTTATTCGTATAAAATTCTGCTGAGCTAGGAAACAATAAAGTTATTTATCGACACTGGCGTTACAAGTTGCGGAATTCCCAGTAATGAAATCACCTACGATAATTTATGCATTTCACTGGTAATTAAGAAATTTCCGAATCACGTATGAACAGAAGACTGATAACAATTTTTTTCTATATTAATTTACTTATCAGCTCAAGTTCGCTGAAACCCACGAAGAATGGAGAATCATACGCTCAGGCCTTTGTGTTACCATGTACAAAATTAACCTCGCCGACTTATGTCAGGTTGGCGAAACTCTGCAAAATTTAACTATATCAGCACACACGGTAAATTATATATTTATCAGGACGAAAAATTTAACTGAGAATGAACAGATGTGTCCAGTCCCTTTGAAAAATCAGAAAAAATCAAATAAATATATTTGCTATCGCTACTCCTTATGCACCGCAAATGGAAATATACTCCCAAGTTCAGAATCCAGCGCAAATAATAACGAATAAATGTCTCACTAGTGAAAAAAAATCATCCCAATCTTAATTTTGTTCAAAAACTTACTGCGTTGGCAAACTTCTTTCGTCTAGCCTGGATACTGCTTGATTTTCGCTATCGTTTTGTCACCACGAGTAGTGCAAATAAACGGTATCGTGCTGTGTTGAAAAGAATTTAGCGTAGAGGGTAGTTCTACCGTTTGTGTATCGAAACGGGGGACAGTGTTCACCGTCAAGGAATAATCTCAGTATCCCTATTACACCCTGACACAACGGAGAGAACTTTACCTCTGGTACCGCTAACACTAAAAAAACTAGTACCGTTACCGTGACAAGGGAAGGACTTTTCCCTTCGCGTGTTCCACCGGGACTCTGCCGCTGCTGCTCTCTACACCCGTTTTTTCTTTTCCCCCGACTTCGGTTTGGGGTTTTTGTCGAATTGCAAAAACAACTTTTTGTTTTTTGACGCGTGCTAATTTTCGTTATCGAAATAATTGTATTCAAAACAATTATTTTGCTTTGACCCAGTAAGATGTTTTATTTTTTTCTATTCTGTTTTGACTTATTATTTTTTTAAACAAAATGTGGGTCGCATTCCAGTTTTTATTATGATTTAAAATAAAATATGTTTTACCGTGTGCTCTGAAATTTTCTACAATAAAATTATCTTTTGGGTATTCGTATTTATTACAAAAGCTTGATAAACATTACGGCGAATCTGCTCCGTCAGATTATATGGTAAAATATTGGATTGCTGAATTTAAACGGGGCCGAACAAGCACTGCAACAATACTATCAACAGGAAGGCCAAAAGAGGTGGTAACTGAAGAAAATATCAAGAAAATCCTCGATATCGTTATGAATGATCGCCGGGTCAAAATACGTGAGATTTCTGAAATGGTAAACATATCATATGAACGTGTGTTCAACATTTTGCATGAACATTTGCATATGAAAAAGCTATCGGCAAGATGGGTGCCGCATTTGCTCAGTGTTGAACAAAAACGAGTTCGACAGATCACTTCACAGCGGTGTTTGGACATGATAAAGCATTATCCTGCTGATTTTTGGCGTAGGTTAATAACTATTGATGAAACGTGGGTCCACCACTACACACTTGAAACCAAAAATCAATCGAAGCAATGGATGGAAGCTGGTGGAAGTGCTCCGAAGAAGGCGAAGACAGCGAAATCGGCTGGCAAGATTATGGCCACTGTATTTTGGGATGCACACGGAATATTGCTCATCGATTATCTTGAAAAGGGATCCACAACCACAGGAGAGTATTATCGTGCATTATTGGATCAATTGGTTGATGCAATCAAGGAAAAACGACCACATTTAAACAAGAAAAAAGTGCTCTTTCTTCAAGACAACGCACCGGTTCGAACAGCATTAGATACGATGCTAAAACTACGAGAAATCCACTTCGAGTTGGTTGATCATCCACCTTATAGTCCAGATTTAGCCCCTAGTGACTTTTTTCTGTTTCCAAACTTGAAAAAATGGCTCGCAGGAAAAGGATTCATCTCAAACGAAGAAGTGACATTTGTACAGATGGGGCCAAGGCGATGACGGGTGAAAGAGCAAGAGCAATGTCACTAATAAAAAATAAAGCGTCTAATTGTAGTTCTGCCATTGTATCCGGCATAGACAAGCACTTGCTATGAAGCAAATGCTTTCAAATTGAAAATTAGTTATGGATAAAGCGGTAAAAAGTATTAATTTCATCAAATCACGACCACTACAATCCCGATTGTTCTCATTATTGTGTGAAGATTATGGCAGCAAACATAAAACACTGCTGCTCCATACAGAAGTGCAATGACTGTCTCGGGGTAAAACTTTAGCCCGCAACGACTATGGTGACAAAATGTTACGCTATGATACCAGCCGGTATCAGATACCGCTAAAAGGAAATGGGAAAATGTAGATGTTTGAAATAAAAAAAAAACTACTGAAAATGCATAATATTTCATTTAAGTGAAAATTGTCAAGCTGTGTGCACGTTCCAATGTAATTGGATGAAGAAAAGGTAAGTAGTTCGTGCAGAATTTTAATTTATAAAATTATAGCAAAGCGCTTTCGATAAATAATGTCATCATCAGTGCGTACCTGTAAGTAAGTAACATTGAATTGAATTTCAGAAATTATGATAATGAGAACGTTGAAAATTGAAAAAATTACTTACTTGTCAAGTGTACAAGAACCAAACCATAAAAATACGATGTGTCCAGAGGACCATGTAAATATTTAAGAAAGGGACATCATAAGAACAACATTTTAAAATATACTTATAGCAGGATTAACCTGGATAAAAGTTTCAAAAAGCGCAACACATGTCTGCTGAAACTTAGTCCACTATATAACTAAATAAACAAATGAAAATTGACATTGTGTCAAAAGCTGACAATGAAGTTTGGCATGTAACATGACATATAAAAATAATGATCTGTGTTATGAAAATTGATAATAGGCAAATTAGTCAAATTGATCTTACTATTTTAAACGTCTATGAAGGGGAATGTACGCTCTGTTTAAATGAACTTGAGTGTTGAGACAAAAATCATTATTCAATAATTCCCTGTTAATATGTAAATCTTCAAGAAAATCTAATCTATTGTAATTTTTAGAAGTCACCTCATGTAAAATTCTTGAATTCCTATTTGGATTAAAATTATGGTTGTTCAATCTTAAATGTTGACCAAAAGCTGAAATTTTGTTGGGATTTAAATGCTCGGTTATACGGACCCTCAAAGGTCTGCAAGTTCTTCCAATGTAGGCCGCATCACAATCATCACAATTTAACCTGTATATGCCACCCTTGGAAAGTTTTTCAATTTCATCTTTTGTGTTGACTAAGTATCTGTTGAGGCCGTAGTTGGTTTTAAAAGAAATTTTAATGTTATCTATGTTGCTTTTAATACAACCAGCAATTTTATTCGAAATATTGTCATTTAAAAAAGGAAGTGAAACAAATTGTGCTATTGAATCTACTGAATTGAATTTCCTTTGATGTAAGTAATCTTTTCACTTCAGTTCCGAATACAGAAACCTTACCACTTGTAAGTGAGGCCTTAAACCTTGCCCAAGTTGATGCCAATTCCATAAATCGCATTTTGATCTGGTTAAGCTTTTGCCTTTCACAGGACTTTTTTGTTTTTAATGATAAGTTATATGAACAACCAGATGGACTTGCCATGGGTAGTTGTTTATCACCTCTTTTAGCAGATATTTTTATGAATAATTTAGAAAACAAATTCATTATCACTGCAAATAATCCAGAAATTTCACATTGGTTTAGATATGTTGATGATTGTTTGTTTGTTATTTGTGGATGGTGACATTGGCATTGTCAACAATCTTCTAACAAAAATAAACCAAGTCCACCCAAGTATCAAATTCACACTTGAATTAGAATCAAATAATAAATTAAATTTCTTAGACTTTACAATCCATGAAACTAGCAATCTTTTAAAGTTTAGCATATTTAGAAAACCCACACAAACCGATCACGTCATACCCAGCATATCCAATCATCCTCATCAACACAAAGTGGCAGCCTTCAATTGTTACATTCATAGACTTTTGAATGTGCCCCTTTCTGCAGTTGATTATCAGAATGAATTGAATATCATTAAACAAATAGCTTCAAATAATAATTATAACCCGAATATTATTAATAGTTTGATCCAAAAAATTTGAAACAAAAAAGAGCTTTTCACTTCCTTTTTTTAAATGACAATATTTCTAATAAAATTGCTGGTTTCATTAAAAGCAACATAGATAACATTGAAATTTCTTTTAAAACCAACTACAGCCTCAACAGATACTTGGTCAACACAAAAGATAAAATTGAAAAAATTTCAAAGGGTGACATATACAGGTTAAATTGTGATGATTGTGATGCGGCCTACATTGGAAGAACTTGCAGACCTTTGAGGGTCCGTATACCCGAGCATTTAAATCCCAACAAAATTTCAGCTTTTGGTCAACATTTAAGATTTAACAACCATAATTTTAATCCAAATAGGAATTCAAGAATTTTACATGAGGTGACTTCTAAAAATTACAATAGATTAGATTTTCTTGAAGATTTACATATTAACAGGGAATTACTGAATAATGATTTTTGTCTCAACACTCAAGTTAATTTAAACAGAGCGTAGATTCCCCTTCATAGACGTTTAAAATAGTAAGATCAATTTGACTAATTTGTCTATTATCAATTTTCATAACACAGATAATTATTTTTTTATATCATGCCAAACTTCATTGTCAGCTTTTGACACAATGTCAATTTTCATTTGTTTATTCAGTTATATAGTGGACTAAGTTTCAGCAGACATGTGTTGCGCTTTTTGAAACTTTTATCCAGGTTAATCCTGGTATAAGTATATAGGTATATTTTAAAATGTTGTTCTTATGATGTCCCTTTTTTAAATATTTACATGGTCCTCTGGACACATCGTATTTTTATGGTTTGGTTCTTGTACACCTGACGAGTAAGTAATTTTTTCAATTTTCAATGTACTCATTATCATAATTTCTAAAATTCAATTCAATGTTACTTACTTACAGGTACGCACTGATGATGACATTATTTGTCGAAAGCGCTATAATTTTATAAATAAAAGTTCTGCACGAAATACTTACCTTTTCTTCATCCAATAATATTTCATTGTTTGATATCTTAGCAATATAATTAAACCCCGAATTAAACAAAAAGACACCTACAGATTACTGAATAAAACAAAAATTAATGGAACAATCTGAACACATCTAATTTTGTGGATATTATTTAAAAAACAACCCTTAAAAATAAAAATCAACTATAATAAAGTGGCAGGTTGAATTAACATACATGTAGTTAACGTTATTTCATACAAATTAGTTTTCCAGATTCACCTGTTCATACCCACCCTTTACACAGTTGGGACAATTTTTTTTTCGTATTCAAGACAGTTGGGTTTTTGACATTTTCTACAAATATAAAATGTTTTTCTTTTGATTAGTCAGTATTTTGCTTCATTCCTTAGACCTCCAGAATTCTCCTCCTCATTTTGGTCATTAGACTCAGCTTCATTGCCCGACATTTTCGAGTCACTTTCATGCTCACTTTCCAGTTGAAAATCTTCATCGGCATCACTGAACTTTGCATCTTCTGAATCCAATTGAGCTTTACACCACTCCTAGAATGTAGGGTCATCTGTATGCATGTATGATGGTCCAGGTAATTGGGACATTATTATCATGTCAACTTCCAATTGCTAACGTAAAGCCTACGCGCCGGTATCAGATACCGCATATAACTTTCAAACCTCTTTAATGTTTACACGAACTCAATGTTAATGTTTAAATGATACTGAGGCAACTCCTCTAGAAACTATAGAAAGGTACTCGAGATGGTACAGGTCAGGAAATATCCGAACAGAAGAAAGCGGATTTCTCTTAATTTGGTGCACTACGCTACAATGTTTCAGGCAGAGATAACTGCCACCACTGCAGGCCCAACGGAATCATCAGGCAAAAGGTACAAGAAAAAACCATTACCATATTCACAGAGTGCCAAGAGGCCATCAGAGTGACAAACGCAGTAGAAGTAAATCCAGGGCTGTTATGGAAATACAAGCTCACAATTGTCTGGGTACCTAGCCACAACGGGAACAAAGGGAAGGAAGAGGTAGATCAACTCGCCAAAGAAGGCGCCTGGAAGGCGATCAACGGACCAAAACACTTCTGTGGCTTAGCAAAAACAACGTTAAGGGCGCACATGACTAAATGGGAACTAACAAATGATGGAAAAGATCAAAAGGATCGAGACAGGTGAACACATTCTTAGCAGGTCCGACGCCAATGCTGGCAGAGTATCTGTTAAAACGAGAAAAAAGTCCGTAAGTAAACAAACTTAACAGGCACATACATTTGCTGAAACTGGCGGATAGCTCTCTATGCAGATTTTGTCAGGAGCTAGAGGAAACCTCAATACACATTCGTGAATCTCTTTCAACACAGAGATGTCTGACAATAGACGAAGAAAAGCACATGGCTAAAAGCTACTCAGGGGACTCACTGCACAGTATAACGTGTTTATTAGAAAATACCAAACTGGACAAATTTCTATCGAGTAAAAAAACTCCTGCAGAAGATTTTGAGTAGATCGAGGTGGAAAAAGTCCATATACAATCTAAACTAATCGACTGTTGAGTAAGGAAAAGAAAAATGCAAGACCAAGACAAAATTTGGGCATCACCAATACCGACACGAAAAACCATTCCTTTTTACATATCATACAAACCAGTTACGGCATTTTAGCACCTCCTCAGTATAATGAATATCGTTTTCTGCTTGGTACAATAGATGTCAGCATGATCGTGGCATGTTATCTGTAAAGACAAAACCAGGCGCGATCGAATCGCCATTTCCATTTTCAGTTGTAAATCATAGGTTCAAACGAAATGTAAATATTTGTTATAATCGGATTGTAATATTATGTAAAGGGTCGTCGTGGAAATAACAGAATCTGGTATGATTTCTTGTAAGGAGTAAATTATTTCGAAACCATTGTACTTTCATTCATTTATTCACTGCCCATTTACACGAAGAAACTTTAACTAAATTTTCTAATGTAAATGAGGTTATGTTACTTTGATGTTAGATATAGTTCTTCTCATGTGTATATTGATCGAATATTTATAGTACCATATCGACCTAGTTATAATTTCTAAAATGCTGACTGACTTTGGATACACATACGAGTGGCCGTAAATATATACGTTGCCTAAACATATTTGAGTTTGAATTTTTATATAGGACGTTAACAATATATTGATCAACAATATATGCGGTAATTGAGTAATAGAACAATCAAAATATAATACAAACTATAACAAGATGAACACGTGCATCTCAAGATAGTAATTTAAAAATTCATAATTTACTCCCATGTTAAATTTTCCATGTTTCGATGTTTAGCAAATGATTTTCACTTTTATTTTGAATAAAAATAATTATATCAAAGTATACCTACTTCACTCAGCTTCCCTATATATGAGAAATGCTGTTAATAAAGTGATTTCATATTAAGGGAAGAATTTCGAGGCTATAAAATAAATAGTGTGGAAATATCTGATAGAATTGAGTCATCCCAGTGAAAATTCCTTTCTATATTGGACACATATTTTCGACGGCATTGAATAAATACATAAAATACATGTCATGGTGATTAAATTGATCAATTGATAGAGGAGGTATGTGATATTTTATTTAATAACTATACATCAGCATACAACTAATTTTCACCAAAACTCATTTTTTGGTAGATATAATTTTGGTTGCTAGTTTGAATGCCATAGATTTTGGCATATGCAAATTGATAGATTGCTTGAAATAAATCTTTTTCTACTTCCGCTACTAAAATCGCACTTTAAACACGGGTTTGACATGCACAAAACGACTCTTTAAACACTAGTGTTTAAAATGCGAAAAGTCACATCTCGTTTATCTTTTGTTTTTTAAACGTCAAATCAAGTGTATCTTTTGTATGTTAAATTTCATGCTCCTTGATAATTTTGTTATTCTGCGTCATTTGATTTATCAGTCAGCTGTCAGTCATCGTCCGTCATGTAATGAATATAATTCAAATATAATATAATGTTTTCCTTCCCGCGGACGAAGAAAAAGTATAGTAAGCACCTCGTGTTAAAAACGTCTTTAGTCACTAGTTTCACAAGGAACTCGTTCCGCTTCGCTTCACTCGTGCCTAGTAAAACTCGTTACTAAAGTAACCGTTTTGACACTTGGTACTTAATATACTATTATCGATATATGTTTACATATAAAGAAAATATGATATATATATATATATATATATATATATATAAATGAGAAAAAGGAAAATTATTTATATCTTTGTGTGCAATACTTTTGATATATAATATATATATATATATATATTTATATATATATATATATATATATATATATATATATAATATATATATATATATATATATATAATCAATATTTTTGAAAGACTCAGTATATATCAAATTTGACATTTTGGTTTCCGATGACATTTATAGAATGTATTTAATGATGAATAGATCATGCTACAATTTGGAAAAAATATTTAAGATTTCAGAAAACAGAGGTCACTGCTAACATATTTACAGTAATAATAAAAGAATTTAAAATATCTCTTTGTTATTGGGCAACAAATTTAGTTTTTTGAAATAAAAAGAAAAGTTCGTAACCACAGGAGGAGATAATTATTCATTTGAAAAGAATTTAGTAAGTTGAATTTGATACCTCGAAAGGACAACATCGTATTTTAGAGTTGCCCAAACATTTTGTATAAAAGAAGTAGAATAACAAATTTAGTAGTATAATCAATAATTGTAACGCTTCATTCGATACCCATCTAGATTCAGTGCGTGTGTGTTTTTATTCGAAAAATTTCTAAATCATATTAGAAAGAAAGTGACAGTTCCAGAATTCTAAATTACATTTAGAATTGTACGAGTTTTTCCTGTTCCTGGTT
Organism: Galeruca laticollis; assembly: GCA_963921935.1. NCBI lineage: Eukaryota > Metazoa > Arthropoda > Insecta > Coleoptera > Chrysomelidae > Galeruca > Galeruca laticollis. Next base: position 80,508,665 of record OY998176.1, read on the forward strand.
GGTGAGTCTTCTCCAGTTATTATTATCTAGCAAATGATCAGGCCTTTAAACAAAATTTTAAATTAGATGCATCTAAAAGTATGAGAAAGAATAATTTCAATTCATATGAAATACTGAATACGTATAAAAGAAGCTGAATTATTCGAATAATTATTACAAAACTTCAGGACGGTGATCGTGGTATTTGACATTTTAATTGAAAAATTTATAAACGTTGCAATTAGATATTAGTTGTGTTTTTAGTTTGTAGGTTGTCTTTTTAGTGTTAATCTCTCTGTTAAAAAAATACGATTTTGTTATTAGATATGAAAAAATTAGAATTTGAATTCTGAGATTTAATTATAATATCTAAATTTGAACCTTCACTTACTGTGGTATTTCTTATATTATATTTGGAAACTGTTTAATAGGAAATTAAATTCATTTAATTGAATAGAGATTTTATTTTTGGCAATGACATTTCAATAATTATTAGTGACAAATAAATCATTCAATTGAATATCATAAATGTCATAAGGGAATTGTAAAGTCTCACAAACAGTCACACGAGATTATTATGTCATTATAGAATAAAAGAATAGGAGTTAATATTTCATTTGGATAAACCGTAAAGATCATTAGAAATTTTTTAATTTATTAACGCATTGATCCCACCCTGAGTAAAGAGTGTTAATAGCTCTTAATTAAAAATTCCTTCTGTCAATAAGATTAAAATTTTTTGATAGCCGGCAATTTGACAACTATTGTCAGTTTGAAATATTTGACATACGGCAATAAAGCTGTGTTTACAAGTGTGTCGTTGTAAAGCTGCGTGTACAATTTTGATGCATCTAACATAAGGCGTATATTATGCTGGATCGAATAAAAATAATATATTACAATATATATATATATATATATATATATATATATATATATATATATATATATATATATATATATATATATATATATATATATATATATATATATATTATTATTATATTTTATATATTTATTTTTATTGTTGTTTTATGTAGATTAATGAAGAATGTTGTTCGGCTAGCTCAGGGTAAATGTATCATAGTTGGGCGTGAGTACTCCTTAATCTCTTTGAGTTCAGGTCTAAAGTTTTTTTTATATGATTTATTATTTTGTTTTATATATTTTAATAAAGAATTATTTGTTTTTGTCTATTATTTAGAATAAAATTCTACCTTGTATAAATTTATGTTGAGACGCCTATGTTATTGTTTATATTCCTGTTTTTAATAGAGGGTATAGAAACAAAAATGAACACTATAATTATATATTGTCAAAACTACGTTGGAAATTGGAAAAGAAATACATGTATTAATATAAACAAATTTAAAATCAAAATAGTGAAACAAACAACTAAAATCTAATAATTCAACAAATAGGTACCTTAGCGCAAATTTATATTGTTTGAATTGGCCAAAATTTGAAATTTCAAATTGGTTAACACTAACCTTTCACTAACAATGATGTCTTCTGGCACCAACGATCACCAATATCCAATACCACCACCTGTCATATTAATATGTCAACTGCATTCACTCAACCTGAACTCCAGCTTGACAAAACTTCTCCAGGTAAGTCTTGAAATTCTTCACCGTGTCCCGTTTAACGTTTCAATTAGCTTCTTAATCTTCTCAACATACTTCTTCACTACGTCCTCTCTCCAAAATATCATATATCATCCTCTATTTTCCAAAATAAACAACCCTCATTTCTCCTGTCCGTTGCCATGGACAAAACTCATCATCTCACTAGATTTTTTTAACAATAATTTAGAAATCAGAGGTTCTCATTTAATTTCATATTTTTCTTAACTATTTGATGATATTTAATGCTTTGTTTATTTCCAAAATAATTTAATTTATCTGTTTAAAACTCTACTTTTCCAAAAATATCCCTATTTATAAAAAAAACCTCTGATTGTATAAAACTATTCCATTCTAAATGAAACAAATCTACAGTCTGATTACTCTGAAATACATATGCAATCCTTTTCCAATTATATTAGAATTCTTCCACAATTAGTGTTCATTATAAACGCGGACTGAAATTTCTATTTACAAAATTTCTTTATATCTTATTTTACATCCTCGCTTTATACGCTTGTCAAAATTATATAGTTCTATGACAATGAATCCTGTCGCGCACAACGAAATCTGTCGCTGATGTTTCATGTTTTGAAATTATTTTGACATTCCAATCTTGTTGACAGTTCTCAGTGTCATTATAATAGTAAACATCGAAAATAATGAATTTGCTACTAATTCTTATTAAACATGATGTATTATAATAATATAAATACATTTATTTATTCTTTTAGGGGTTTAGATACTTTTAATGACGTATATGCCAAATTTACAAATTATTATATTGTTTAAAGATGATTTTTATGGTCTGATATACAAGTTATGAGTGAATTATTTTAGGAAGCACTGACAATGGTGAGTGTTTTGAATATTATTTCAGCATCTCTATACATTAAACAAACGATACCATAGGTACATATTCAATATATAACTAACTTTAATTTCATTCATATCATGAAATACAAATAATTCCCTATGTTTTGGCAACTTACAACCAAATTCACGCTTGAAAACCTCACACTCCAACACCTTCAAACCCTTATAGATGTTGTGATGAGTTCAATATATATATATATATATATATATATATATATATATATATATATATATATATATATATATGTGAAGGTATGTCTTTGCTGATCTGTTACAATGTAACTTCTGTGTAGATTTTTTTAGGGAATTGCCGCAATAAAACGTATCCGTGTACTCTTTTAAGTATTTAATCCAAGCTTTCGAGTGAATTCTCACCCATCATCAGGGAAGCTACATAAAAATATACTTTGTTAAAATAATCTAAAATGTTATACAAAACACTATTTACTTACAAACTTACTGAGATTGAAACGTGATTAACAGTGGTAAAAAATGGAATGGCCATCGACAGCACCAACAACTAGTTAATGATAGACGTAGTTGTTGGTGCTGTCGATGGCCATTCCATTTTTTACCACTGTTAATCACGTTTCAATCTCAGTAAGTTTGTAAGTAAATAGTGTTTTGTATAACATTTTAAATTATTTTAACAAAGTATATTTTTATGTAGCTTCCCTGATGATGGGTGAAAATTCACTCGAAAGCTTGGATTAAATACTTAAAAGAGTACACGGATACGTTTCATTGCTATATATATATGTATATATATATATATATATATATATATATATATATATATATATATATACATATATATATATATATATATATATATATATATAATTTTATTTCCATTTTTTTTGGGCATCAGGTTACATGTGATGCCCTAGAAAAATGGATATAAAATAAGGTTAAAGAAAAACAAATAATTTATATATATATATATATATATATATATATATATATATATATAAGCAACGTATAGATTAGTGGGTATTGCACGCAAATAGAAGAAGGGGCTACTGAAAAGAGTGGTAACCGCAGACATGCATGTTTCTGGCTCATTAGCCGTCATCGGTACGGTACAACCAAGAAAAGATGTGAAACATGGGAGCTGAGGTGTTGAATGAAACATGAGAAAGTATAACAGAATTCAGCAGGATAGTCAAACAGAACATTTGTGTCAGTAATATTAGAAGATCTCGAATATTCGAGACAACAACCAACATAGACACGGAGGTGCATATAACACTCCCGTTTGAAACTTCCGACCCAGATTAATACCCACTAATCTATTCGTTGCTTATTGTTCATAAGTCACGCACTATTCGTACATCTTATATATATATATATATATATATATATATATATATATATATATATATATATATATATATAAATTATTTGATTTTCTTTAACCTTTATATATAATTTTTTTTTCCATTTTTCGTGGGCATCAGGTTAATAGTAAACACAGTATCAGTTTATGTTTTAATTTGACGTTTCGCTCCTTCAATTTGGAGCATTTTCAAAAACTTCACATATCGATGTTTTACAATAAAATGAAGGAGCGAAACGTCAAATTAAAACATAAACTGATACTGTGTTTACTATTAACCTGATGCCCACGAAAAATGGAAAAAAAAAATATATATATATATATATATATATATATATATATATATATATATATATATATATAGGGAATAAGAAAACTGCGGATAAATCTATTAAAGGAAAATTACTCAGTTTATATAAAAAAATACGAGCACTTTAGATGAAAACAAACATGAATTATGTATATTACATATTGATAAGTTGAAATACGACGTGATTAGCAAAAAAACCTGCGTTCTACCACTGATCGATGCAGGTACCAAGTGGTCGCGTTTACTCTATCGAAGGAAAAATATGTAATCACAGGACGATTGTTATATTCAGATCCCTTCGGCCAGGTGTATCTTAGTCTGAGAAGGGGGGACCACGCGTCCTACTACTAGAGCAGCTGTCCTAGGGTGGCACCCCATCAAAAACCGGCTATTAAGGCACACATGCCATGACGTATGCATGCGTATGTGTCGCGGAGGTACGTGCACATTGTTACGGCTCTGCAAATATGTAAATGAACGCCAGGTACACTGAAAATAATATATAAAATAATTTTTTAACACCGAAAAGTAGAGAATGAAAAAATTCAAATTCGAACTGATTTTTCAAGGACCCCACATTCAATAGAAGCAAATTCTATTAGGACAATGTAGTGCTGTACCAAATTGTGTTAATAATTTAGTTTTATAAATATACGTAGCATAACTTTTAGTTTATAAAGCGCTTGTTAAAATACATCATGTTATGAATTCTTCCGAATCTCCAACATCAAAAATAATGGTAACAATTTTGGTGGAAATACTGGATTGAGATGAATCCAATCCTACTCATCATCAGTTTTGTATCCAGAAGATGGTTACTGTTGATATATCGCTAAAAACTTAATTGGTAGTCACCAAAACTTGCCTAACTGATTGCGCTGTCAAGTGATATGTGATTGACAGGACACAGTCGAGTAATAAAAGTTAAGAGATATGTTGGCGGGATATAAGCTTGTACTCTGTTTCTTCACATGTTACAATATATACTAAATAAGTAAACTTGTGTTTATCACATGAATGCGATCCACAAACTCCTTCAGTTACAATAACAATTCGGCATTAATCGTAATCGAGGGCACTGTAGCATTAATAATCACATATTTTTTATGCTTCCACTTTCGAAAATGCGTTTTTCTGATTATTTTTAACTCGGAAAGTGCATCGTTGCTGGTCTATGTCGAATTTAATTGCTCTGTAAAGTGACAGAGCTACTCGGCAAAGTACCTACTTTCCCGAGCTCTTATGTCAAATTGTTCATTAAAGACAGAGTACTAGCAGAGAGAATTTTCGTTGGGTATGTTAAATATTACGGTTGCCATGACAATACTGTAGCCATCTGTCACTAGATGTTTTTGACGTTTTGATGCACTTTGTGTATTATTACAGTTTCTCAACCATTTAAAAATAAGTAGCGATGAAAGTGACGTAGAAAACGTTCAATTCGAAATTAAAGAAGCGGCAGCTGCCGCCACTAATGCATTATTACCAACTAAATCCAAGGAAAGGTATGAAAAAGCTTATGAATTAAGTTTTGTTATAAATTTTGAGCAATAAATATTCTGTTCCTATATTATTGTCAAATTATTAATGGCTGCACAAAAAATATTGTACGCGCCACATTCGGAGAGTGTATTTACAGGGCTCTCATGCTTTCAGGGCTCGTCACCTTGAAACTTGCATGCTCGCCCTGTAAAGTATCACTTTCCGAGCTTGAGACGTAAATAAAAGATCTACCACGATGAAGATATAATCTACTATACGGTAAACTAGGGGAAATGGAGAAACAGGCTCACTGGATCTGCTAGAAAGAGGTTTGAATAATTCATCCAACAAGGCCTCCCAATAGAAGAGGTCTGACGAAAGGCCGCTAAACCGTTAGAGGGAAGGGGACAAAGGTCTAAAAAGAGTCAGGTCAGTGGAAAAGATTCCCGACCATCAATAGTTCAAAAAACCGAAAGCGGCAGACAGAGGCAACAGTGCCTCAATGCCCGCCAAACCAACCTTTAGTCAGGTTACTGAAGGAGTAAAAGTGGGTATTCTGTCGACTAACTATTCAAAGGTTCTCCTGAGTGCGGAATAAATAAAAGCTGCGAAGGAAGCTATACTGGACAAAATTGTTCAGTTGTGGAAAAAGGTTACAACAAAGCCTTACTTCCGCAGCTCACATAACAGACCTGGATCGCTAGCCCTAATGTGTGCCGAAAATGCAGCCGTGCAGAGGTTGAAAGGCGTTATTGGGGACATTAAGCCCTGGGAGGATGCCAAGCTGAAGGTCATTGAAGAGGCCTCATAACGAAATTTTGGTGGCGTATTTACCAGGCAGCTGTGAGTATATCACGGAAAAAATCCTGGGTCTGATTGAGGCACAGTACAACTGTCTCAATACAACCAACTGGAGGGTACTGAGGAGAACATCCGAAATCCCACTAGAGCTACTTACGATTTCTGTTGATATACAATTGGCTGAGAGACTTGGAGGAAAACGGAGTGTGTTATAAACTTCAAGTTTGGACACACAACCCTCAGGACAAGTAGCGGCAAATCCAAATCTGCGACACCTGACCCCTCAAAACCTAGAATCACAGGTACCAAAACAGATGCAGTAAGTGCCAAAGAGCAGTAAGGTCAAAGGCACAGAGAAATCTACAAAAAAGGGAAAAATTGCATAAAACAAAGGATAGCCTTCATTTCGGCGAATCTATGAAGCCAAAAGGTCCTCCAAAGCCCCCGACAAAATGAGCAACCAAAAGCAAGCTTAACTGTCTTCAAATGAACCTCCAATATTCAAATGCAGCTACTAGTGTGTTTAGAATGAGGTTTATTGAAGACAATATTCATATAAGGATATTCCAAGAGCCCTGGATCAATAGAGGATACAAGAACTCAATGTCAAATCGTGTAAATTACTATATAGCACTTCTCCCGAAAAACCACGAGCGGCCATATTGCTCGCACCTAATATCAAATTCTTTTCTGTTCCAGAGTTCCCCACTGGATATTTGGCAACCGCTACTGTGGAAGTACCAACTGAAGCAGGTAAGAGACAGGTAGTCATTGCCTCAGTCTACTTTCCAGGAGATTCAACAACACACCCTCCACCAGAGGAAGTCCAAAGGCATCATCAAATGGTGTAGGAAAGGGAACAAATACTTCATTCTGTGCTGCAACGCGAACCCCCACCACTTGACATGTGGAAGCACAGTCATAAATACACGGAGTGAGTACCTTTTAGAATATTTGTCAGCTACTAATATCGCCATTATAAATAGAGGAAATAAATCCACCTTTATGAATGCGATCAGGAAAGAGGCTCTTGACCTAACCCTCGCGGATCCATTTATAACTAATTACATTTACAACTGGCATGTCTCTGATAAATCCTCAATGTAGGACCATCAGCACATCAGGATCGACTTGGAGATATCTGAAACACGCTTCGAGAGATATAGGGTACCAGGTTTGACTAACAGGAATGCTTATAAGGAACATCTCGGAAGACTATCGACGGACCAACTAATATATATTGACTCAATCGAAGAACTTGATAACTCTTCGAAACAATTTTAAAATGCCATAATAAAAGCATATGTTGGTAGGGGTCCAGCAAAACAAAAGGCAACCATTAGAGATGTTCTTTGATGGAATAAGGAAATGGCAAAAAAATGGGAAAAAGGAGACATTTTAATAGAGCTAAGAGTCTAGGAGATTGGTCCAAGCAGTTGTACTAAGCAAAGTAGAGAGCCATTATCACTAGAGAAGTGTGTATATAAAAATCACAATATATTCTCAAATATTCGGCCGGTAGTTACTTATGAACCTTCAATCAACAGGAAATAAATAAGTTTCTAGCATTCGAAAGAGAGGTTCATGGAATGATATTTGGACCGCAAAAGATCAAAAAAATGGGACATGGAGAAGGCGCTTATTGCGGAATTGATGATACAGTATGGCAGTGAAAACATAGTGAGGCACACAAAAACTATTAGAATAGAATGGGCATGTAGTAACATCAGTTTAATAAAAACAGTATTTTTTCAGAGACCAGATGGCTGAAGATCAATATGCCGACACAGAAAGAGATGAAAGGATGCCCTCGCAGTAAACTCATCTAATATTAGAGGAAATGTAAGGACAAGATAGTAGAAGATGTAGCGCGATATGGATGCGGCTAAGACTCACCCAAAGCTGTAGGACCTACATTTTTCTACCATAATTGCCGTCTCCTCCTGATATAAAATGATCTCATTGGATTCCAAGGAAAGCTCAACGAAATATCTATAGAACCATAGTTGTTGTTACAGAGAACCGATATTCATTCCTTCAGGAAGATTATCACGACCTATATATGCATAGTAACAAACATTGGAATAAGTAGAAAGGCTTAAATTCAATAACCATTACCTACTCCCCACCTCCACCATCAATTTGGTATTTATTAAATAAGTGCTTCTTTTTATATTTTTTTATATTATAATTATTAAGAAGACAATTGACATACTTTAATAACCTTCCCTAATTTACTTTTTCTTAGTGTAAATTGTGTGTGTATTGTTACGGGGTTGTGTGCATATAAATGAACTCCTATTAGGTCTTTTCATTCATCCATGACAACCCCAGATATTGCACCAGCTATTATTCTTTAAGGGGGGAGAAAGAAGAGATTTGTAAAATTTGGCACTGTTCTCGGTTCAACTGCTGGCATTTTTATTTGGGACGATACCGGCATCAACAAGTAGGCGTCCTCAAATCTCAGATTTTTTTCTAGTTAAGGGGTGACGAAAGTATTAGAGACGCAAGTTAAGGTCGAATGATTAATTTTTTATATTACGACGTATCATTGTATTCATCGTATTTTTAGTGCCGAAATGACAAACTTTATTAGACTGAGTAGTATAATGAAAAACATTTCTAAGTATACTAGCAACAACATTATTGCATTTCGTTAAATTGATGTTAGACATAGGAATCGAAATTGTCCCCTTATTCTGGTTGTTTCTTTGTCAATTTTCGGTTTATTGTGCTGCACTACCTATCATCATTAACACACTCAATAGCAAATACTCGTAATTCTTATTCTGATCCACTTGTAAAAATTTTGTAATAATTTTTTTAGTAAAAATTCTGGACTTTTAACGTTTGTATTAATCGGAGTTTGGTTTTAGAAAAGCAATCCGGTGACTAAACTTACTTATGTAAGACATTTTTTATTTAACAATGTGCATCGTAACATCGAGTAATAGCTCCATAAACTTGAAGACGTTTCGTTATTGATTGCACAATTAGCTAAATTTTTAATTTCTGATATATAAACTTGTACGAAATTTAATTTTGACAATAACGAGAGAAAACAAATCCGTTGTTACCTCAGGATGCTACGCACATTAACCCACTAAACAAGAAACATAACAAGTCTTTTTTGTGATGTTCATTTAAAACGTCAATAAGATATCTCCCAGATGTCTAAATTTTATAACCATCCATGTCATGTAATTAAAACATATTATTGATATACACAATAATACTTGAATTTGCAGTTACATACACATCCTATGAACTTCTTTTTAGCAACTTCCTATAGAAAACATTCATACGATGTTAATTTGTATACTTTCCACTAATGTCACATACAGAACATTACTGTAATATTACAAATTAACATGTTTCTAAAATGATCACATTTTGCAGTTACTTATACATCTCTCGAACTAATTCGAATGCGTTTATACGATGTTAGTTTATAAACCTCTCATTAATATTTTATATTAAACATCACAGTAACATAATCTGGTGAGCTGTTTGATTGATGTATTCATAAAATTACAAAAAAAGTAGAAAACAGAAGACGAACTGAGGGTTTTTTGTGCTGGAGAACGAAACAAATGACAAGCATGATAAGGCAGATCAAGGCGTGGTTGTCAGTATCGTGTTATATTTTATTTGCAAGGAGCACATTTTTTGCAAGTACTGAAATAAAGTTGTCTTCGTTTTGGTTAGTTCCTACTTAGCTACAGTTTCTATACTTACTCACTAAGCAAATAAATATTACAGTTATCTTCAGTTATTCAACATCAGATTGTGATAATGTTCTTCCTTTTTTTCCTCTTGTTTTCATCACATGCACATCTTTACAACCGCTTATGCCCAGCTTGTGGCTGTTAACTTTTGTGATGTTTCAACTTAACTTCTCATCGATGTTAAAGCGCTGCCTTTTTACATTACTGAGATGCTACTAGGACTTCCTCAAAAGGAAGTCTTTATAACGAAATAAAAACAACATTTCTGTTGAATTTTGAAATGCGTTTTAACACCTTGTCGATGTTAATGCAATGTCTAAAAAATAACATCTTATCAATGATCTAAATGCGACATTTCAAAAACAATACAGTGTATTAACGTAGATGTTGTATGGACATTACATCAACCTCTAAATAATATAACTCAAACATTCTATATGACATCCTATAGATGTTTCTGTGCCTAATCAGCAAATACAGGGTAAACAACTAAGAACGCCGGCTGTCGGCCATATTTCGAAAAATAGTCATGGTACAACTTTAAAAAAATACCTTCAGAAAAATGACCCTGAAAAATCGCTGGAAAATATTTTTGAGTTCCTAAAATATCTGCTATGGGGTGGAATGAACACTTAAAAACATAATACTGTGATTATCTCCAAAAAAACATACTCAAGGTATCCTAGAAATACAATTTTTGATATATTGTTGACATTATGAAAAAATATAGTTAGGGACTTTGTGTCCTTATTCTTCAAGTAAGGGGGGGCCCAAAAAACAAATGTCGTAACACTTTTTTGTTTTCTAATCGATATCCATGTTTTTGGCGTCATTTAGAAGAGTTTTTCCTCTTTAATAAGATATGGTTAACAAAAATATCAAAATTGGACAAGTTTGTCAAGGCTATGTAAAAAAGTCGACAATTTTCCCATATTTCTCGGAAATTTCAAATGTAATGAGGCATTTTTCAAATTCTGATGAAATAAGGGTAAAAAAATAGGAATCTATTCCAAGATATAAATTTACAATATCAGATATAAAAATTTTAAAAATGCTTCAATTTACATTTGGAATTTCCAAGTGGATACAAAATTATCTAATTTTGTTATCAATCTTATTAAACAGAAAAACTCTTTTAAATGCAGCTAAAATCATTAATATCGGTTAAAGAACGAAAAAGTTATACATTTGTTCATAAGTCTGAACCTTCCCCACCCATTATTTGAAGAATAATGGTAAAAAATCTCCTTAATTAAATTTTTTCATAATCTCATCAAGATTTCAAAAATTTTTAGGACATCTTTAGTATGGTTTTTGGAGTATTATGTTTTCGAGTGTTCATTCCACCCCTAGCGGATATTTTAGAGACTGCAAAAGATTTCCCAGCAATATTTCAGGATCACTTACCAATAGGTAATTTTTTTGAAAGTTGTACCATGATTATTTTCTGAGATGTGGCCTACAGTCGTTCTTAGTTGTTCAACCTGTACATTTAAAATAAAATAGCAAAAAAATAATAAAGGATTTAAAACGTTTATTCATTATTAACGAACAGTACAGTAAATTTGAAAAAAACAGCTACACAATTAGAAAAAAAAATATCTTGTCCGGAAATCCAGCCTAAAAAAAATAAAATTGTGTTAGCATATTACATAACAAGTGTGGAGAGTGGAAACTATTGAACGCATTTAGTGAAAGCAAGAAATAAAAAAGGGTATATTAATCTGGTAGTTACCATAAAGTAACATACTTTGAAACTGAATTAATTAAGTTTAACGGATACACATACATTACAGCTAGTTTACAGAAAATGTATTAGAATAGTTTTTAAATTAAATTAAAACTAATAAAAAATTTACACCATGAAGATTCAATGAAACATTACGTTACCTCAACAGAAATCCAATCTGATTAAAGAAAATTCTATCGTTTACTTACGGTTACTTTTTCTCGTGCAAGAGTGGCTGTTTCGACTGTCTCAACCATTCCATAACGTACACTTCAAGATCCGTATATCTGTGAAACATTTAAAGGTATTCTGAATAACAGCTAATAAAACAATTACTTTGATCAAATTGTGCCCATGGAGACCTTTGATCGTCATCATAACTATATCAAACTCTATTTTCAGCCAATTGACTGGGACCCATTTTCCATAAGATATATGCGGGGTTCTTCAAAGGAATAATAACATATTTTATATCGAGAAGTGACTTTTCATGATTTACCTTCTATTACATGCCTCACTCCATTTGGCAGGTAAATTCAGGTGTGCTATGAAAATTCATAATTCTTTTCTGTATAAAATAATATACTATTCTCATCTTGTTATTTTCATCCTGAAACATATTGTATAACACATCGTGGAATTGTAACTTAATGAAATCTAAGCATTATTAATACACTGTATACAAAAAAAACTACTTATGAAGTAGAGATATGAACACATTATCAAGTTAATTGAGTTTATAATTAATTGTTTCCAATTGAGTATCCAATAGCTGTGTTTCTACAATAATAAATAATTGAATTCTGTTTGTTGACTGGAGCATTTAGTATCATAAGTTATATATTTTTCAACTAGATTAATATAGGTACCACTGTAAGGGACAGCTACAGCTTATTTATTGTATTCAGTGTATTTTCAAATGGAAATGAGCTTTTTAACAGAAATTTATGTTTTTGAAGTCTAAAACAGTCTCTAATTGTTCACAAAGATTGTTAGTAATAATGTTAAAATTTTCTAAACCTGCAAAACTATATTGATGGCTATGACTACTACCACAAAAACTAGAACTAGAGATACTTGATTCAATATTTTTTGTACTGTTTAATACAATGTCTGTATCAACTATCTGAAATAGTTACTCCCCTTTCATTACATAATTACCAACTATTTGTTTTTTATCTTATTTGTGTAAGTAGCTTCTGAAACATCTTGAACATTGAAAATATATTCTTCTAGATTCAAATATCTGCCAACATATGAGCATGTTTTATTATTAATAATAATATCTACCCATTGCAATATTAAGTTTTTTGTAGAGTATAATGCATATAAGGATTTGAAATATTGTGAATCGTTTTTAAAATATACTTACTAAAATATTTTAAAAATTGAAAAAACCCTTATTTTGTAAACTCCATTATATAATGTTAGTGTACAATTCCGCCACCTGGAATGTCAATGTATAATAGCCGATTAACGTATTGAATGAGTATTAAGTTTTAATAATTATGATTTTGAAATAGGTACTTACCGATAACAATTGTTGCTCGTCCATTACAACAAGAAATATAACTAAGTATAGAAACTGTAGCTAAGTAGGAACTAACGAAAACGAAGACCACTTTATTCAAGTACTACTTGCAAATAAAATATAACACAAAACTGAAAACCATCCGCCATTTCATGGTTGTCATTTGTTTCCACAGATAAATACTGTTTGTTTCGTTCGTCAGTTCCTCTTCTTTTCTTTTATGTTACTGTGATGTTCAACATGAGATATTACTGAGAGTTTTATGAAATAACATCGTACAGACGTAATAGTAGGATGTTACTAAAAATTATTTCCAAAGATGTAAAAGTAACTGCAACATGTGATCATCTTAGAAACATGTTAATTTCTAATATTACAGTAACGTTGTGTATGTGACATTAGTGAGAAGTATACAAATTAACATCGTATGAATGTTTACAAAGAAGTTCATAGGATGTGTATGTAACTGCGAATTCAAGTATTACTGTGTACATCAAAATATGTTTTATTTACATAAAATGGATATTAATAGAGTTGGTAATAAAATTAAGACATCTAGGAAATATCTTATTAACGTTTTAAATAAACATCACGAAAAGTCTCTAAAAATAACATCATAAAAAAGACTTGTTATGTTTCTTGTTTAGTGGGTAGTTATAGTTCTTGTTTTAGTGGACGAACAACAGTTATCGGTAAGTACATATTCCAAAATCATAATTATTAAAACTTAATACACATTCAATACTTTAATCGGCAATTGCACATTGAAATTCCGGGCTGAGGGATTGTACTCTAAAATTATATAACAGAGTTTACAAAATAAGTTTTTTCAAATTTTAAAATTTTTTAGTTAGTAGGTATATTTTAAAACGATTCAGTATATTTCAAATCATAAATATGCATTATACCTACAAAAACCTTAATATTGCAATAGGGTAGATATTATTATTTATAATAAAACATGCTCATATGTTAGCAGATATTTAAATCTAAAAGAAAATATGTTCAATGTTCAAGATATTCCGAAAGCTACTTATATTGTATTAAATAGTACATAAAATATTGAATCAAATATTTCTAGTTTTTGTAGTAGTAGCAATAGTAGTAGTCAAAGCCATAGATATAGTTTGGCAGGTTTAGAAAATTTTAACATTTATAATAAAAATTCTTGTGGATAATTAGAGACGTTAAAAACAGAAATTGGGGAGCACTCTTTATTTATCTCACAACAAGGGCAGTACATCTAGAGGTAGCCCATAAATTAGATGTTTATAACTGCATTCTTTGCTTTTCGAATTGTATGGACAGAAGAGGAATGCCACGATTTGTATTTTGTGATCGAGGAACTAATTTTGAACTAATTTTATCGCCACAGAACGTGTTTTACGTGAAGAGTTGAAAAAAGTTGATAACAGTTTGATCGATAAATCATTTATTAGTCCTGAAATACCATTTCACTTTAACCCACCTTTATCTCTTCATATGGGTGGTGCCTGGGAGCGTTTTGTTAAGGCTGTAAAAGTTTCACTGTATTCAGCATTACCTTTTAGAACACCTTCCCACCCCGTACTGCAGAGCTGCCTCATTGCGGCAGGAAATATAGTTAATTCGAGACCACTTACTTATCTTCCCTTGGATACTGATAAATCAGATGCACTAACGTCCAATCATTTCCTGATTGGAACTTCTAACGGTAATAAACCGATTGAACAACTGAACGATGATGATAAAATACTAAAGCTCAATTATCTATACAAAGAACAATTCGCAAATAAATGTTGGCGAAGGTTTATATCAGAATACATTTCAAAACTATTGTTGCGAAGTAAATGGCATCAACAAGTTTCTCCTGTAAAAGTGGGAGACATGGTGATCATCTGTGATTGAGATTATTCATGCTGCAATTGGCCAAAGGGCAGAATAGTTCAAGTGAAAAAAGGTGCAGACGGTCAGGTCAGAAGAGCAAAAGTTCAAAATGTTACAGGTATATTCGAAAGGCCTGTTGTTAAACTCGCCGTGCTACCTGTCAAAGGAAAACGATTAGAATATGGTACAGCGTCTTCAGTCCAAAAGACCTGTACCTGGCCGGAGTGTCAAGAATAGTACGTTAACTAACTATTTTAAACGCAATTGTATATTTATTGTTTTATATTATTTCATATTGTGTAGATGCAATACGTTAATTTATACTGTAAGACTTGAAGTTGTCTCTATAGAAGAAGTGTAAATACTACTCCAAACTAAAATTTGACAGGATGTACTACTATTAATATTACTACTACTGCTACTATTCCTGCATTGTAACAGTCACAATGATAAATAGTGTACTGTCAGTCCAGTCAAATTCAGTTTCAATCACTAATTTTAACAACAATACTACTACACAATTAAATTATCTATTCTGATTGGATGTAGGTTTGCGCAGTATTGCCAGCGCATGTCAAATAGTTATGTCTACCCAGTGTCGTCAGTAACAAAATTGTGGACTACGTGCTATTGCAAATAAACCATCGATAGACAACAGTGGAAGTTGAGGACAAAAAAGCGACGACAGTTGTAGAAGAATCCGTTGAATGAAGATAAAATCTCAGGCTAGAATCATAGAAATATTTTCAGGATTTATCTGTAATTACACCAATTAGTCCTATTGTTAATTTTCGATTAGAAAGTTGCAGTGTTAAATTGGACACTAATTTATGATAAGAAAAGGATAATCATATACTTTCCCGTATTTTTTTTGAAATTCAAGGGAAATATTGTCATAATTTAGGTATTAAATAACGATTAAGTTAATTAATATATAAAATGTAATTTACTTTTATGATCACAAACGTCAAAACTTTACATTCCTCTTACCCCGCGCCTGGATGTTAAGTCTTCTACCACAGTCCTCACACCAGCCTCCAACCCAGGCCCTACCAGCCACATAAATATTTCTTCTTGACATCCCCTTTCTTCACAGCAAAAAAATAAAAATAAAACCTATAACATTTTCTTCACATAGTAGTCTTCTAAATATGCAGTAGTTTTAACTTTGTGTCCAGACCTGGAAGTAACGCATTTTTCAAGAGACTTGTATTTATTGCTAAGTTCTACATTAGAGTTATTTTCAGTAGTTAAGTCTCTTGGTTCAGCAATGTTAGTAATTAATGTTTCACTACTTGCTTCCTAATCCAAATCTAGATTCAAGGGACTATCCAATCTTTCTTTGGTTGAAGCTTTATATATATTAAATCTGTTTCTCTCTACAATATTACCACTAGAGACCTGCAATTTGTAACTTCTAGGTCTGTCAGCTTTACCCATTATTTTTGCCGGTATCACGTTATTGACATTATCTTTAATATAAACAATTTCATCCTTAACAAAATCGAGCGGTTTACTATAGTTTTTTAAATCATAATAGTGTCTATAGTGCTATTCAACGCGACAATCGATTGCAATCATATCCTGTCATTTAATAAAAACATGTTCAACAATACATCTTCGATATTAATCGATCACTCTGATTATAATCGGTCTAAAATTATAATGCTATTGTAAACAATCATAAATCGGAAACATGTGATTGGTCGAAAAATGTAAATAAACCACCGTTTGTCTATGGGTTATGCGATGTGAGTGATATTTTGTAATTGTATATTACGTTTTAAGTTAACAGAACAGCTTCTATAAAATTAAACGTGATTAAACTAAAAAATGAACTTGTGAAAAGTGTGAAATACACGTGAAATGAACCAAAATAATGATGAGGTTATATCAATATTGATTTATTTGATTTGTAAACTGACATGATAAATGACAATTTTTTTTGGTCGTTTTACAAACATCAATCCGTCTTCGATTTCGATTATAAACAAAAACGGAATCAAGATCGAAGTGTTGAATAGCACTTATAATTATCTTGTCTCTTTTGAAGATGTGATTTTACTGTTTTTAAGTTGTCATTTGCCTCCGTATGAAAAGTTTCAGAGGTAGGTAGCAAGGCATTCTCCCAAAAACAAGCTCATTGGGTGACTTGATAATAACCGAATCAGTAGGTGTATTTCTGTACTCAATTAAAGCCATAAATAAATATGTTCCTGAATGTTCAGCTTTTTTCATTAAATTTTTGGAAGTTTGCACGTTTCTTTCTACCATCCCGTTCGACTTTGGCAAACGGGGACTAGACGTCACATGCTTAAAATTACAAGTTTTTCCAAAATCTTCAAATTTGTAATTAATAAAATGATGCGTAAACTGAGTACCGCAGTCTGAATAAAGAAACTCAGGTATTGCAAACCTTGAAAAATGACTTTTTAATTGTAGGATTATATGTTCTGTTGTTTCACGAGTCAATTCACTCATCTCAGTGTATTTTAAGAAGTAATCAATAATCAGCAGAAAAGATTTACACTTTCCCATGGTAAATTAGGAACTTCTTCACTCAACACAGATCCTAAATATTTTACCTCTTCCACACCAAACTGACATTTTTTAGATTGAACCTCACATTTGCGTGTCTTGCTTCCTTGAACACTTCTTTCAATGCGTTTAGATTATAAACTAAAATGTCATCTATGTACACTTGAATACCAGGCACATCTCCAAAAATTTCAACAAAGGTGCGTTGAAATACCTCCGGAGCAAAACACAATCCAAAAGGTACTCTTTTTTAGCAGTATCTTCCATATTTTCCAGCATTGAATGTTTTTAGTAATTGATTTTTTCATCAAGTTTTATCTGATAGAATCCTTTGTTAGCATCAAGCGTAGAACATATTTTTGGTTTTCCCATCTTTAACACTGTTTCCTCAAATGTGGGCAACTAGTAACGTTCTCTAATAATGTTTTTGTTCAAAATCTGTGGACCTAAACAAACTCGCAATGAATCATCAGATTTTTTTACAACAACCATCGAATTGACCCATTCTGTCGGTTTAGTTAATTTTTAAATTATATTCATTTCTTCCATCTTATCTAATTCTGCTTTAAGTTTTTCTTCAATTCCTATTGGGATTTTTCTAGGAGTTTCTGCAATAGGCTCAGCACCAGACTTGAGTTTAATTTTGTGAGTAATATCTTTCATTTCGCCAATAGATTCAAATAAGTCTTTATTTTATTGCATAAGGTTTTCTATTTTTCTGTTTTGAATAACATTTATATTAGCGCGTTTAATCAGCTTGTATTTCTGTATGAATTCCAAGCCTATAATACATGGTGAGTCAAGTTCCACAACTTGAAACGTCTCAATATCTTCTATATTATATACATTGCATTGTACTGGAATTTCTACATCTATATTGTCAATAGAGCTTCCATCATAGTTTATTAGCTTTATTTTTGACTTATGTATCTGGGCACCAATCTTTGAGGCAACTTTTTTGGTCAAAATATTGGTCTCTGCACCCGTGTCAATTTTGCAGTTAACTTCATGATTATTTATTAAAAATTTGTATATCCAACTATTTCTGTTAGCTATTGATCCAACTTGTTTGATATTATTTTCTATTTGTAATTATATTTGTCCAATGAATAAATCTTCTTCATTATCCTCTGATACACTTTCTTTTCTATTACATGCATTTTCCTTGTTTTTTGCCTTTTTCTTTGTTGTCAAGACACATTTTCTCAAAATGGTTAAACATTATATAATTTTCACATGTTTTACCATATGTAGGACATTTCCGAAAATCGTGCCTTCTAATCATACTGTTTTATATTCTTTGTACTAGAACCTGATTTTTGTTTCTCAGTTTGATACATTTTTTTCTTTATTGTATTCACGCACTTTTCGTCTTCTTCAAGCTTTTTACTTTGTGCTTCTGCTAGTTCAGCAGCTTTGCAAATGTATTTGCATTTTCTTAAATCTCAGGTTCTCGTAATAATCCATCTCTGACTCTGTGATCTCGAATTCCACATACAATTCTATCCCGAATTAGACTGTCACATAAAGCTTCAAAATTACAGTTATAACTCAATTTTTTAAGTTCTGTAAAGAACGTGTCAAATGTTTCACCTTCTAGTTGATTACGAGAATTTAATATGTATCTGCTCACCGTTTCATTTGATATATGAGCAAAGTGGAGTTCTAGTATATTTATTATTTCTTTCCAGTCCTTTTTCTGAGTATCTGTAACCTCCAAAGGCTCAAAAACATCATGAGCTTCTGGCCCAATAGTGTGAAGTAAAATTGCTACTTTTCTTTCTTCACTAATATCTCTATTTGAACTAATACCTGAGGCTTCCATATATATTAAGAATCTTTGTTTCCATTTTCTGAAATTTATTGCTACATCACCTTCTAAGCTCAACTCACACGGATTCTTTAAGTTTTCCATTCTTCGTTATACCTATTTCTGTATTAACCGGCTTTTTATTATGTAGGTTAACTTTTTCACGTCGGCAATTTTTATTTTATTTTCTAAAGCACACAAGCCTTTTAAACACGATTATCGCAGCACCATGTCATGTTTTAGGTAATAAATAACATTAGGTTAATTATTAAATAAAATGTAATTCACTTTTATGATCACAAATGTCATAACTTTAGATTCCCCTTCCCCCCGCGTCAGGCTGTCAAGTCTTCTACCACAGTCCTCACACCGGCCTCTAACCTAGGCCCTACCAGCCACATAAATATTACTTCTTGACAAATATTCTTGCATTTCAAATACTACACGAGTTTATAAACTAGTGTATTGGCTCAACTTTTCTCGTGTGAGATGTGTCAATCATAGATTGACACATCTCATTCATATTTTTTGTCTGTGTACATGTTATCCATTCCTGTATAGAAAAATTCATGTTATCATTTGAAAATGGCTGATCAGTTTTCAGAGCGATACGTTGCTGATATCAAACAAATTTTCCATCTTTTTGACCAAGACAATAAAGGTTTCATCAAATCTTTTCAATTAGGTACATTAATGAGAGCATTGGGTCTTAATCCAACGCATGCAGAACTGTTGGTGTTTATAAAAGAGATCGGTGAGACTACCAATAATTGATTTCTTAATTTCATTAAACACATATCTTTATATCAATATATAATCATCCTGTTGATTTTGATTGTAGTTCCTGAGATAGATGGAACGGTAAACGTCGATTTTCCAGAATTTTTAACTTTTATGGGCCGGCTAATGAAAAACATAAAAGATGAGGAAGAATTAAGAGAAGCGTTTAGAATTTTTGACAAAGACGGAACCGGTTACATATCGGCAGAAGAGCTGTACCATATAATAACTCATCTGGGAGAACGTTTTAGCAAAAACCAAATTGAAACGATGATGAGAGATGCGGATGGAGACGAAGAAGGTCAAATAAATTATGAGGATTTTGTAACATTGATCACTAGTAGCTATAAAATGAAACGAAATTATTTGTAAGATGCTTCCATATTATCTTGAGTATAACTATGAAAGATTGAATATGTTTTTTTTTAATTTAAATTAACGTGCATAAGACAGCTATGGCCATTAGCACGAGGTACAAACAAAGTTACATTACATAATATAAATCAAAACTAATAGCTATTTAGGATTGTATGTATTCCTAGTTGTAGGCGTCTTGTGGACATTCAACGAAGATATGCGTGATGCAGAGTTTTACGTGGCAATACTGACAGTTCGGTTGAGGTGATGATGTTATTAGGTAACCATGCGTAAGTCTAGTATGACCTATATGTAATCTTCGTATGACAGCCATATTTTTTCTAGATAGATCGGGACAGGTAAACTGATTCACTATTGGTTGAATTTCACGCAGTGAACACATAATTTGACTCCAGTGAATTTGCCAGTTGTAACCATTGATTTTTTTCAGGCTAGCTTTTAAGTCATTGCATAGCTGAAGCAGTTCAGGCAGCTTCTTTGGCAAGGCAATCGGCTTTTTCGTTCCCAATAATCCCATCATGGGACTGTTGTATTTTGTCTTTTTAGTTGTTGATATATGTCGTGTATATCTTGAACAAGGGGGTTGTTTAGTAAATGTATCCTTAATGGAATGGATGGAGGATAATGAGTCTGTGCATATGGCTATGTGTGTATTTGCAAGTTATTGGACATGTTCGAAGGCTTGTAAGATAGCGTATAGCTCATCCGTGTGGATGCTACAAATAGAGGATATTTTATAGATCCCGATCGATCCCTGTACCGTGGTTATGGTATATATGCGTCCGTATATATGAGCATGTTATATTCTTTATTATTCAGCAACTCAAGAAAAGCTGATCGAATAACATCTCTTTTGGTTTCTTCTTTGGTAAATTTGCAGAGGGAGAGATCGTATTGTGGAAGAAATTTGGTCCATGGAGCAGTGTTGGAGAGTGGGCGGGTTCAAGTATGTGAAAAGTTTACGTCTTGAATTAGTGGTTGTATAAATTGAGGAATAGAACGTATAATGAAGGTATATGGTGGGTTGTCATGAAGTTGGTATGATGTTAATATAAGATATACTGAATTGGAGGGATTGGAGGAAATCGCGGCAATATAGTTGAGAAGGATGTGTTGTCGTCTGAGCCAGAGAGGGGATTCATCAGCATCACAATAAATACTGTCAGCTGGGCTTGACCGAAACGCTCCCAAGCATAAGCGGATGGCGGTATTATGTACTGTGTTGAGGGAACGTAAAATAGTTTTTGTTTCAGACATGTATATGAAACTTCCATAATCAATTTTGGAACGAATGAGGATTCTATATACTTTTAGCAAGGTAGATTCATCCGCCCCAATGATAATGTGAAAATGTTTTAATAATATTTAGTCGCTCAAGACATATTCCTTTAATCTCCTATATATGTTGTCTCCAGGATAATTTAGAGTCGAATAACATTCCCAGGCTTTAACAATCATCTACAACAGGTAATTGAAAGTTGTTGACTGAGATACTAGGGATCTGTATCTCCGTATCTGTAAAGGTTGGAAGGGTGGGTAGACCCCACAACCCTTAGGCCACAATTGGCCCATTGTGCATCCTTCTGAGGTTCAAAACTTCATTCTAGCTCGTCATCCAGCCTACTTCTCTGAAGTAGGCGATAACGTCGCCTGAATTAAGTTCCCTCATATTGGTGTGTGTTAGCCTGTGCTCGCCGAATACATGAAACCTAAGATGAGAGAGTGGCTGACATTCACAAAGAATGTGCTCGACAGTCTCATCTTCTTGCTCACATCCTCTACAAAGTGGGGTGTCAGAGAGACCCAGTCTGTGGAGGTGTTTTCGTAGGTGGCAGTGACCAGTCAGAATACCCGTGGCAATTCGTAGGTTCCGCCTGTTCATAGTCACGTATTTTTTGGCTACTTTGCTGTCCGGATATCGTAGCAGTTCCTTGGCAAGCCTGCAGCCTTCTGCGTCGTCCCATCTACCCTTAAACTTATTAAGGGAGTGTTCCTTTGATAGGTCGACCGTCGCTGACGCTGATAGACCAATGAAAGTGCCAGGTCCCAAAAGTTTTTGGGAGGCTGCCTTCCTGGCTAGCGAGTCTGCAATACGGTTTCCCTTCGATTTCTCATGGCCCTTAATCCAGCCTAAAGTAACCGTGTTGTTGTTACAGGCTTCGATTAAGGCCATGTGGCATTCTAGTACTAGGCCTGATGTAATACGTGGTCTGTTCAGGGCTAGTAGTGTTTGTCTACTGTCCGTAAGGATGTATATGTTATTACCTGTGGCTTTCCTTTTGGTAATCTCTTTTGCAGCGATGCAGATAGCAGTGAGCTCTATTTGAGCAACACTTGCATTGCAGCCCATTGCCCATTTTATGTTTAGATTCAGGGGTCTGGAGAAAATTCCACATCCTGAACCCACATTAGATTTAGACCCATCTGTGAAGATGCGGATTGCGTCTTCTTCCGTTGGGTCTTGTTCGTTGTTTTTAAAAATTACCTTGTAGGGCCTATAAAAGGCATATCGCGGTGGAATCGAGTCCGTATTGGCCTGCAGCAGTGGGACCTCTCTGATAGCCTGATGCCACAAGTTACATCTCAGTTTACCGGTTCCTACATCAGGTTGTATACCGGTAGAGCGTAGACGTGTCATGGTCATCAAAACAACCTCCTTGATGTATATGTCAAGGGGAGTGAGACCGAGGATTACCTCCATAGCTCTTGTTGGTGTGGTTCTCATGCCTCCTGTAGTGTTGAGGCATGCTGTTCTTTGGATTTGATCCAGTTTACGGACGACTGTCAGCTGGTTTGCTTTAGCTCCCCAGGCAATCGCGCCGTACGTTAATATAGGTCTGATGATGGCAGTGTAGATCCAGGCAGCAACTCTAGGTGACATTCCCCAGGTGCGGCCGATGGTTCTACGACACAGTTCATAACAAATATATGCTTTTCTAACTCTGTTTTCTAAGTGAGAGTTCCACGTTAACTTACTGTCAAAGGTGACCCCTAGATATATAGAGATACTAGGAATATAAGTTTGCATTCTCCTACTGAATTTAATAACTTTCGCTTTGGTATGTGAGAGGATAAATCCTAGAGTGGCAATTTTGGTTTGTAGGACATTTACTGATTGCTGAAGTATTTTGCAAGTAGAGGTATTGGTTTTGCCATGGCAGTACATTATTAGCTCATCCGCGTATAGAGAGCATTTAACAGGGGAAGGAAGATTGTGCATAACTTGTTAATGGTGAGTATGAACAAGGATATACTTAAAACTGAGCCTTGGGTATATGCAAAGGAAATGGAGTTATTAACAGAAACCCTAAATGTCCTAGATGTTAAAAAACTTTTTTTATGAATGCATATATGTTACCAGTGAGATTGTATTGTGTAAATTTTTCGAGAATTGCCGTTCTAGAGATGTTATCAAATGCTCAGTAAATGTCGAAGATAGTGGCTATTACATCTTGTCTGTTATTAATTGCGCTAGAAATGTGGGTTTGTAGTAGTACAAGATTATCTCTGGTTGAGCACTGACATTGGAAGCCAGATTGTTCCTTAGGAATGATACTATGTTTTTCAAAAAACCATAAAAGACGTCTGTTGATCATCTTTCCGATCAATTTGCACATACGTAAGTGAAATCGGTCTGTATTTCTATTACTTTCTCTATACCTTAAAATGTGTCTTTAATAATTTCACTATACAAATTCCTTAAAACAACGTTCGACTATATAATTTGTTATACTTAAAACCACAGTTTATTAAAATTTGTCAACGTGTTTCTAATGATTTATATTTAAAATCGTTAAAATCTTGTAATGTGTTAAATATAATTTCTAATGTTGGGACTTGATTTTCTTTGTACGTCTTGTAAACCGTCCGTCGAATCACATCTTTAGATGCATCCGACGGCTGACGATAAGTTTTAATTTTTTATCGCGTCAAATCACAACGCCTCGTTTAATTACTAAATAAATTGTGAAATAAGATATTCTTTTAATTATTTCACCTTGAGTTGAATTGACAGTTTCAGCTTTTACTACTACAACTACGTGCAGGCGAACCTTTATCAAGTAAAGTCAAGGTTCCGGCACTGAGGCTACTAACGGGCTCATTGTGCCATTCCTGCCACTTAAGCATTAATGAAGCCGAGTCCTTCTATGAAGGACTCAATCCTCTTTAGTGGATGCCTGCAGGGGCCATAACAGTGACTCCGATGATTTGCCCAATGTGGACACAATAGGAGAACATGGACCGACGTTTCGTCATCAATGCCGCAATAAGAATTTCCTCTAAACCTAGGTTATGGAGGTGTTTCCTCAGATAGCAGTATCCTGTTAAAAGTCCTATCTTTTTTAACCAATTTCTTGGTAAGTCTACAGTTGCCCTAGCTTGTCCATCAGTCCGTCCCCTCAATAGGAGAACGGACTGCCTAACACCCTGCAGAGCACTTTAATGAACTAGGTTTTGATTTCCGAACCAATTCCTCGTCTCCTTATGGATTGGTTGTTTTGTAAGGCACAAGGTCGAGTTCGGACTGATAAAGGGAGCTGCCGGTACTTCCACGGCCAGTGCGTTCACTCTTTCAATGCGTTCAAAACCAGAGTGAGCCGAAATCCATTCTAGCCATACTCAAGTCCGCCTTACAAAGTCGACCAGCCGTTGTCGACATTCAGCAGCAAGCAATGAATTGATGGTACCTATATTCTCTCAGAGTCATCCCCGACTGTCGGTTTATATGGGTATGCGTCGGTCCACATAGCCTCTGTGTAGGTTTATCTGTGCACATTCCAAGATAGCGTATACTTCAGCCTAATATGCAGATACACCCTTACTTGAAGGAACAAAAACTTGTGTCTTTGGGTTCTTGGAGTAAATCCCAGTCCCGCCCCATCGCTGGAACATGATCCATATCTTTACCAGACCATCCCATGAGGTTGTGGATTTCCTTCTCTTTCCCAGAATTCTCTCTTCCGGATCTTCACCCTATAGGGTGTTACGAAGGAGTATCTGCGCAGATAAACATTAGCGGCTTGGACATCTTTCAGAAGTATGAGCTTCTTGACATACCTGCACTTTTTTTCTTCTTGCACATATCACAAACTTTTCAAGCGTAGGAGTGTCCTCCTAGCCTCAATCACATGGTGAAGAGGCCGCAGTTCAAGAATCACCTCCAATGCAGCAGTTGGTGTAGTATTCATGCAGCCAGTTGCCCCAAACTGACCACCCTTTGGAGGTTTGTCAGTTGCGATCTAGCCGTGGCCGAGGCTACTCATTACCACCAGACCAGAACCGCGTATGTGAGCATAGACAACATAACCACTTTATAAAATCACAAGATAGTCTCACGGGTTAGTCTCCATTTCGGACCAATGGCTTTCCTATAAACCTAGTACATGTTAGTTACCTTGCCTAGGCGACTACCAAGGTAAGCCTTACATGTCGGTGACTTATCCAAGATCATATCTGGATATTTCAGTTGTACAACCACAGGACGTGCCAATGCACCAAGGTGCAGACCCTCAGGTCTTATACCTCTCTTCTTGATAAAAGTAACTACCTCAGGTTTGGCAGGATTCACTGTAAGTCCGTGATGGTTGTACCACCCCTGTACCCTGTTCAGGGTCCTTTGCATTAGGTCTCTGAGGGCGGTAATATGTCTTCTAACAACAATATCATCGGCATACCCAATTACTAGGAAGCTCTCACTGTTTAATAGGGATATTAATTCGCCGATTATTAGGTTACACAATGTGGGCGAAAGGACGCCCCCTTCTGGACATCCCCTATCGACAACCCTTTCAGCCAAATGATCATTCCATGCGGCCTCTACTGTGCGGTTGCGTAGCATGGCCCCAAGCCAGTGATTTATCATTGGCTCTATTCCATTATTTACTGCAGCTCTACAGATGGATTCTACAGGAGTGCTGTCCAAAGCTTTCTGTATGTCCAGGAATGTGCCTAGAGCGATCATGCCATTTCCCCGCGCCTTTTCCGCCTTTTTTAAGGTATTTTCTGTTGACTTGTCATACCGGAGTGCATGCTTATTTTTGTGCAGAGGATATCTAGGTCAACCTTTTCCCTCATATAACGATCAACCAACCTCTCCAGTGTTTTCAGCACAAAAGACGCTAGGCCGATGGGCCACAGTGTCTGTATTTCGACCGGGCTTAGGTATGAAGACAACTATTACTGGTCTCCACTGCTCAGAAATATATCTGCTTCCGGAAGTGAGTCTTTGGTAAGTGCTGCATATCCTGGAGTTTCCGAGAAAACATCAGGTGCGATTCCCAAGAACACTGTCAGGAGACTTCGTTAAGACTCAACGCAGTTTTTAAGTATGAATAGGCGAATACATATTTAAAATCACTTGTTGAACTTGAATATGCAAATCTCGATTTTTAAATTCCCAAAATTGTGTCTCATTTTCATTGTTATTAATTAGTATTGCAATATTAAGATGTATTTCATTTCAATTTGGATATTATCATAACTTTGAAACTACATTATTTGCAAGAATTTCATTATTAATAAGCAATTCGTTAGATTCACCAATTGCCTCAAAAGGTCTCTAGAAAGCCATTTCACAAATATCACAAAAACAACTGTGAAATAATTGAACTGTATTCAATAGAAAAATTCGTGAAGAATACTGGGAAATTATCCAGAAAACGGTGCTCTAATTTTCTTTAAAAAAATATCTGACCTTCGTCTTTATAAAGTTTGTACGATTGATATTCCAACACCACTTGTTTCAAAGAATACGTTCCGACTACATAGTCGACCGACGATTTGAAGAATTCTGATTAGCGACATTGATATGCAAAAATAAGCTGTGCTAGCCGGAGATTCTAAAAAGTGACCACCGATATGTCTTGGTAAATGTATCGCGCTTATTAACTAAATATCGCAGTGACCTGGTAAAATCATCTTTTTTATACTGAGTTTGGAAGGACAATAATAATAAGTTTTGTTTTGATATTTTCAAGAAGTGGATTAAAAAAATAATAATACATACTATATGTAAAACAATGAACGTAATTAATAAAAAAACAAATAATTATTTATGTAAATAAAATAAGATGAAACTCTGGCATTAGATACTTGAAAATATTCTAATATTTTATTTATCAACTTAATAATCCTGTTGAGCTGTTTATATCCAAAAACTCGTATGAAACGTCCTTGACATACATCAACCTGTTATTTCAAGGCGGAAATAATTACATTCCAGGTATAAAGTAACAGGTGTTGTTCACTATTCACTATATGCTAAATTCAGCGCACAATAAGAACACCCCTAAGGTGAACTTCTCTGAAAAACGCCCTTTAGGTTAAGGACATAATTTTAAAGACCCGTTTCCTTTTAATATAAACAAGCACCTGATTCCCGATTTTTCAATCGCTTGAGAAATGGAGTGGAATGTATACCTAATTACATGTTAACAAATGTCTCTTTTTTAATTAGGTGAAATGTTTCATTATTCCTGCCACTGAGTATTATAATTTTAGTCCTTGAATCATCCTTACGTGATTAAAACAGTTAAAAGAACGAATCATATTCAATAGAAAACAAAACCATTAGTATTCGAGATTAATAAACATAAATTTTAGTTGAGTGCTCTCTAGCGGTTTCTTATTTGATCATTTGTTTTTGCTTTATTAATCACGTGATGCCACTTTGATGTTATTAATTCCAATGTAATAGGATTTGTTTCTTACGATCTAGTAGTGGACAAAATTAGTTTGTACTATATTGAGAAATAATTTAATGTTTAGCCGTTATACCATATGGTTATCCACAAAAAAAAGCATTTAAATCATTTGAAGAGTAGAATTGCTAAGAAAAATTTTTAGGAACTAAATTAAACTTCACCATTTTTAGAAAAATGAATATTTATTACTGTAAACACACAACTGAACTTATTACATGATCATTAGAAGGACTACAAATTTAATTGTTGTTACTAAATAAAACAAAAGAAAAATTAAGTCTTTTTGCAGAAAGCTCTAAGTCCATCATTTGTCACCCTGCTATTTGAGTATAAGTACCATAATCTAAGTGCCAAAACACAACACTGAGTTTATTGACAAAGCTGTCGGAAAAATTCCTGGTGGTTTTTGTCAACATATTCAATCACTTTTTCCAGGTATTTCTTCTTGTTAGGGGCCAGTGGAACAGTAGATGGAAGTTTTTGTAATTCTACGTTAGCAATGTCTCTCATTGTTTTGCATTTCCCAAGCACATACATCGGAAAAGCTCTTTTTAGAAGATATGCAACCAGGCTCTTTTTTTGTTACCTTAATCAAAGAAAACTGAGTAATAACAATTTTTTTTGTGTTAATGCATTCAGCAACTTTTTTCAAAACTTTAAAAGGCTTTGAAGGCATTGCTTCTTTGATCAGATTTTCAAGATCTTTTATAACCTGCAATTTGGTAACTCGATTTTTTTCTCAATAATCGCAAAATCACGATCAGCAACAGAAAAACTATGCCCAGATACTAGAAACTTGTGTGTAACCGAATCAACCCGTTTCTACTATAAACATGTACAAAAAATAACATTCGGTTTTTAATTTGTCCTGAGCAATTATCGCTCCATATAACAAGATGTTTCTTTCTATTTGTAAGTAAACCAGTGTTTAAGGCCTGCAAAATGCAAGATGCCATCTGATTCCCACCTCGACCCGAGTTTTCCTCGTTCCTCAAGCACATTACGGCATCATTCGTGTCAGTTATATGAATGTTGAAATTGTAGCATGATAGTTGGCACAAGTAATACATATCACTATGTGTCAATTTAGGCAAAGCAAACACCTTTCCAAGATCCATTACGATGTTACAAACGTGGCAGTCAGGTAATTTGTTGGATACTGTATCATTTCGAATAGCTGAGATTTCTCTTTTTACTTTGTGTAAGGGTTTGAAAAATGTTCACGGTGCTAATTGAGGATCGTAATCACTGAACGATATTTGTATTAACATTTTATTGGTTTTGGAAAGTTCTATAATCTCTATTTTATAAAGAAACATACGGTTCTTTTGAACCATTTAAAACTTTTATCGTTTGGTTTCGAGTTGAGCAGGCACTTACAAGGCAAACTATCTTTTATTAATGGGCGTTTACGACCTTTAAAGTAAATACTAAGGATTTGAAGTTACAATAGGCATTCAGCCAGTCCATACAATGTGAAAGCTCTCGTGATTGACTCGTCATCGTGATATATACATCATGTCATATCACAACACTGTGGGATAATTGGACTTAGATTGGACGTTTAAGTAATCACATTTTTTGCAGGTATCGCTCCGTGGTCTGCGGCAAATATTTTAAGAAAACTTTGCAGTAGAACTTGTATGTGGTACCGCTATGAGGATACTTTTTTGAGAAAGCATTAAACATACGGTTTAAGTTTAAGTCCTGACTGAGGTACTCCTTCTCAGATTTCAAACGACTGTAATGTGAAACATCTTTTGGGAAAGAGTTTATGTGATTTTCAACTTTAATTTTATCACTTTCAGTATATTTAAACTTCCTAGGTCCTCCACGGTTGTCTTTATAAACAATACAGCCTGATTGCTTCTTCATAACGATTGCCTGAACTTTTTTTGGAGATATTCCAAAAGTATTTAAAAATGTAGCTTTGCAAACACTTTCAAAGTTTCCGGTACCGTCCAGAAGCGTGTAGCTTTTAGTTGATTATCTCCTACTCTGAGCTGCTTCAGTGTATGTCTCGTGACGTCTTCTCTGAATATGAAGCACGTCTATAAGGCCCATCAGATAGTTGCCTTGCTGGTTCAGGTACAGTTTATGGTGGCCTTCGAAAAACTTCATTTTCATGTCGCCAAGCTCTCTGCAGCTGTATTTGCATTTGTAGTGCGCCTGAAAATGTAAAAATATATTGTACTGATGGCCAGGTGTGCACTTTAATTATTATAGTTGTGTTATACAAGATGGGCAAGAATTTAAGCATAACTTTGGTTAAAGTAAATAATGAGGTTAGGCCTAGGCCAGGATGTCGGGTTATGTTTTGACTACCATGTTTTGTAGCATTTGCACAGTAAAAGATAGCAGTGTGGGCTTACTGAAACTACACTATTACATATTGCAAGCTTAATTTACTATAAAACAGCACATACCTGTAAAGGTGGTGGCTGTTTTGCTGACATCTCTTTTCTGTTGTGTTTGTTCTAGGTGAGGTAAGACATGCCACTAAGTCTTGCCTCTGCTGTTACAACGTGTGGAAGAATATGCTAGTATAAGCTCGTGACAGGTATGGTACTTACTCCCATTAGCAGAAACAACATGTCTGGACATACAACCAGCACTATCTTTTGGAGGTTATAGAAACTACTACAATCAGCCTTGAGAGCCCTTTAGCAGGTCATTGGCACTGGGTCATAGATCCATTTGTAGTGAAAAACAAAAAAAAATCAAAAATGGCACTTAGATCTCTTAGCAATTCTACTCTTCATTTGGTCGGCATACAGAGATTTTGGTTGCAATAAAAAATCAGGCAGCAAACCTTGTTCTGCAAATAATCTTGGGAATGGCTAATAATTATATCTTAAATAGACAACAATAACATGAGCTTGCGTAATATACAGTCAGATCGCAAAATAACTACTTCACTTGCAAAATTTGACGATTGATTAGCAGAAAAAGCATATTTATAAACAATATATTATTTGGGTGTTCTGAAGTAAAAATTAATGGACTAGTGAAACTAGGGTATAAAGAGTACGGAAGACTTACGAACTTTGGAATTAGAAATGTATTAGAAAATGAGAATATGGATGTAAAGTGTCTATACACCTAGTGTAAAGTTTGTGAATCATCATTCTAAATATAGTGTTTAAAATGCGAATAGTCACATCTCGTTTATCTTTTGTTTTTTAAACGTCACGTCACGTGTATCTTTTGTATTTTAAATGTCATGTTTCGTGATGATTTTATTGTTTTCTGTCATTTGATTTGTTAGTCAGCCGTCAGCCATCGTCCGCCATGATATGAATATAATTAAAATACCTAAAATGTTTTCATTCCTGCGAGCGAAGAAAAAGTAAAGGAAGCACCCTTTTGAGACTTAGAACTTAATATACTATTTTGTATGTCACATTAACCGTTTACATATTTTCTTCAAATTCATAATTAAACCATGATGCCAGAATTGCGTAAAAACGTGTTAAATGAAAGAAAACACGTGAGAAAGTTGTAAAATGGCTACTAACGATGCAGTATCTGCAATACAGCTAGCCTACAAATCGACTCGGACAAAACAACGTGCTGGAAAAAGTGGCTACAACAGTTTGAATGGTATGCAATCGCTGTTCAACTAGATAAAAATCCAGCCGAAGTCCAGGCAGTGATAGGCTCAGAAGCGATCGAAATGTACAACAGTTTTAACATTAGTGACGCAGACAAAAGTAACTTACAAATAATTAAAGACAAGTTTAAAGAGTGCAACGGCCACTTCGTCGAAGAGCTACTCAGGCGTGGGTTATATACTAGTATACCCAAGGAGTACGTCTTACCGGTTCTCGGATAATCCTACTTATTTTTACGTAACGAGACGGAAAGATAAGTGGGCGCCACCCTGAGTCCTACTAGTCTATAAGTTACCTAATATCGACTAATCCCAGTCAACAAAACAAGAAGTTGGAAGGTTACATAAAAAAATATGAACAACGTTATTTAAAATTTACAAGTAGTTTTATTAAGTAAAATTATATGTTGTATGAAAATTGAAAATTTATTTACAAGTGGTTTTATTGAATAAAAATTATATGTTGAATGAAAAATTTAAGATAAAAAAGTTATTAAATTTTACAACTTAATTTATGAATTTAAAAAAAAACTAGAAATGAAAGTAAATTGAAATTCAAATAAAAAATTACATTCTGAAGGAAACTAAAGTTTAAACAAGAATTAAATATTTTACAAAGATATAATTTACATTGGTACAAACTATTAAGTTGATATTAGATGAACATTCGTTGGAAATAATCTATAGTTTTCTAAGATTGTGGACGTTAGTACTTTCCTTGTTTTCTGTTCCAAGGATGATTTGGATGACGTCCAAACGAATCGGGAACCAATCAGCTGGCTGCCTCACGTTACGTCCAGTCGGTTCTGAATAGACCCGTGGTCCCAGTAGGTAGAATTTATCAACAGAAAAGGCTTAGGTCGATACGAAGGCTTAGGCCAGTGCAATACCTTTAGGCCGGAACGGAAAAGTTTTTAGGCCGGTAAGAAAAAGTGCTAGAAAAGCCACTTGAATCAGATATAGTTCTTGAACTCAGTAAAATGTAGGATATCTGGAGATTGAAATTACAGTAGGTACAAGTAACATACGTACAAAATTATGAAATGATATCAATCAACGTGGTTCATATATCCTGTATGTTAAAATATTTTAGGAAAATTCATTTATTTTAGACATAAAAGCACAATAAAAATAATAAGAAAAGTAACGAATTCATTTAATTTTATTTCAATGGTTCTCAACGTAGAATTTTCCATTGGTATAAAAAAATGTATGAAGGTCACGTGGTTCATGTTTCCTGTATCAATATTTTAATAGAGAGTTTAGAAATAAAAGCATAATAAAATCATAAGAAAAGTTACGAATTCATTTAATTTTATTTCAATGGTTTTCAACGAAGAATTCCATTGGTATAAAAAAATGTATCAAGAACCAGAACAAAATATGTATAACAAAAACGAAATCGATATAATATATCTCTGGTACTGAATGTTTAAAAGAAAAATTAATTTGAAACTATTGAGTACCATGTAAGAAAGAATTAACGGAGGAATATTATACATTTTAAGCGAAACCACTTACCATTTCATAGAAATGCACTTCGATACGATAAGCTAACGAACTCAAAAATAAGTAGATAAATTAAGGGCCGAATGTCAGCGCGCATTGGCTTAAATATCCAAATGAAAACGAACTCTTCCGAAAACTTAAAATTCGGCAACCATCGACCAGAAGTATCATTCGATGTTACGAGGGGTAAACGAAATTAACGTTACTCTTTCAACGACGAGAAATATTACGAGTGGTGAACGAAATTCACGTTACATACTTCGCACCGGAAACAAATATATCGTTTGAAAGATATATATTTTTCAAAATTGTACAAAACGAAGTTGAACAATTTAACGAATTTCTAACCAGAATAAAAACTCAGGCATGTAAATGGGAATTTGATAATTCACTCTACGAAATGCTTTGAAATCCGATCGAATAAGTGAGAAATAAAGGTGTCAAAGATAAACAAAATAAATATTTTGACCGCAAGAGATGTGGTGCAAACCAGAAACGCAAAGAATGTCTAGCATTTAATTAACCGTGCAATAGAAATGGTCATTTTGCCAATATATGCCGCACTAACAAGAATCCCAAACAGAAAAATAGAGTAAATACAGTAGAAGAAAACTCAAAAAGGAAAGAAAGACTGGACAGAAAAATACTGTTTCTAGGTTAGCTGACGGCTTTATTCCAGATGCTGCGTCGTTCGTAGCCATTTTACAACTTTCTGACGTATTTTCTTTTATTTAACACGTTTTTTCCATAATTATGACACCATGTAACGTTGTAATTATTGGTTTAATTTGGTTTGATTTGATTTTAAAGAAAATATGTAAGCGGTTAATGTGACATACGAAAACTATATTTTTCTACAACTGCTATGAAAAGTGGCGTATTTCTCATAGCTTACTTAACACGTTAATCGCCCAAATGGAACATAAAAAAAATTCTACAGTTACAAACAAAGTTATTTATGCAAATGATAAACGATAGATAATAATTGCATACAATTGTATTTATTTTCATATATTACCTAAAAACAAGCCAAAATATTACTTTGAAAATGAAACCCGGCTTTTGGGTTTCATAGCCCCATCTATGTTGGCGCCCTGAAATCCTACTAGCGGTTTTCAAAGATACAAGCTTGAGTTTGTTCACTAGGCGCATAGCAATTCTATTTTATTTACACACTGCGGTCCCAGTCGATGTTTATAGCGTTTGAGAATAAGTTCTGTATGTTCAAGTGATTTGATTTTGTTTTGTAAGAAGTGGGGAGTTATGAAAAAGAGCAAAAACAGCTTATGGAATTGTATAACGAGATATTATCAGATGAGGATGAGCCTCCAAAGTACGCAGATAATAATTTATCTGACGACTTCCAGCCTAGTTCATTTTCAAATAGCGATAGTACGAGCTCTGATGATTCAATTTATAGGAATAATCCCAAGAAGAGATACAAAAGGTGAGTTAGTAGTAGAAAAAACTATTCGTTATTTATATTCGGTATATGATGTCAATACTTTTTGTTTCAGAACTCTTCAAGTTCGTGTCAGGCCTGCAGTTCTATCAGACTTAGGAGTACAAGCTAAGAAGCCAGATATCCTATCTCAGAGTCCACTAAGTAACGCAGAGGCGCAACAATCTACACCCAGGCAATCGAACGAGACATCCAATGCGCATCTATCTATCCATCAAGCCATAGATAAGGTTATATGCAAGTTTTGTGTCCCCGAAAATGAAAGTGACGAAGATCTTATCCCAGATGATATACCGTGGCTTCCTTCTAGTGGTCAGCATTTGAAAACTTTTGATTTTGATTTGTCATCTGTGGGAATTACGAATGAGATCTGTGAAAACTACATAACTAAATCACCATAAGATTTCTTCAAAATATTTTTCTGGGACGAGTAATAGTTCTAGAAACCAACAGATACGCTGAACAATCAAAAACTAAAGTACTGCCCGCAAATTCTCGATTGGATCGCTGGGAAGCTACAAATAAGCAAGAAATTACCATTTTTCTGGGAATAGTGTTGTATATGGGTCTCAAAAAGCTACCGAGGATGACAATTTATTGGTCAAACAGTCCATTGTATAGCGACATATATTAAAATGTAATTTGAAGCGCAAAAGTCGGGCCACAGGTATGAAAGTGTAGGCGCGTGGTGACACCCGACATACATGTTTCAGAAGCCTGGTTCACCACTAGATCTGAAACCCAAATGTAGGGTGTCATGGCGATTAACGTGTCAATTTCAAAACCATATGTTGCTCACACTGTGAGTCACTTTACCCGCACTACATACATTTATTTGGAGAATTCAGTAGGGGATACTCGATGCCCAGCCAATTTCAGAAAGTTATACTCGATGTCCAGCCGTTTTCGGTGGGTGGTCCTTGATGCTTAGACTTTTTCTACAAAACTATTTACTTGTATTCTTCAAATTTGTGCAGTTGTAGAAAGAGTATAGTGTACAGCACGTGGGAAAAGTACTTTTCTCACTCGTGTGTTTGCGTCACTCGCCCTTCGCTCTTGCCACAAACTTCCACACTCGTGAGAAAAGTTGAACTTTTCCCACTTGCTGCACAATATACTATTAGAATGACGTTCCAGTGATGATTAACAAGTTTTACACTAGGTATCTATACTTCACAAACATAACATTATACGCTAGCTGAGTATCTTTGGCGCGCAGCGCTCGCGCCGCCTACCGGATTTTTTTTTTTAAATTCAGGGATTGTACGAGTAGGAACCAGTATGCAAACAAATGAAAAACATGACTTTTCTAACCGTTTTTTTCAACGAGGCGGGAGGGTTGTTTCTGATCAAAAATGGTTGTTACAATGAAAGTTGGGTTCCAATCGGTCGATACAAGCATTTTTCGGTCAAAAAGCCTATCGAAAGGCAAAAAACTTTTAGAAAGCTTCCACGTAAGTAAGGTACATGAAAATATTGGGGAAAACAATTCCCGCGAAATTATTGGTGAAGTTTTACGAGAAACGCCCGGTGCTACGAGTACTAAAAATGCTGAGAATGTTTATAAAGCTGAAATACAGGTAATTATTTGGTTATATTATGTTATGTATTATAAAAAAAGAAAAAAGTATAAGCAAACATTTGAATTCTTTAGTCTATTTCTTCTATTATTTTTCATCAGTGAGTTTTGTATATTAATTGTAATATATTCATATTAATTACAATATTTACATATTTGTTAAAACAAAATAGAACGATTGAAAACACGATATGCAACTGCAAAGGAGGCCTGGGGTACAGCAAGCACGCGGCAGCAGTTTGCATATACGTAAACACAGAGAATGCTTATTCCAAAACGAATGAACCTATGATTTGGAATAAGCCTTCTGATAAACAGCTGGAAAAGTATAAAAAAGGCTGCAGAGTTAAGACTCTTTTTTCACAAGTAGAACCATCCACACTTCCACATTTTTATCGTAGTGTCCCATCAGTCTCGGATAAGCACTTGGCCAATATTTCTCCATTCACTGAAATGAT
Source organism: Galeruca laticollis (assembly GCA_963921935.1). Lineage (NCBI taxonomy): Eukaryota > Metazoa > Arthropoda > Insecta > Coleoptera > Chrysomelidae > Galeruca > Galeruca laticollis. The sequence goes on from OY998176.1 coordinate 80,545,764, forward strand.
AATTACTGAGAAAAAGTATGAAGCTGAAAAGGAAGAAATAAACAAAAAAAATTACAAGAAGAACAGAATTGATGAATTTACTAGATGTTTTATTCAATTTGCAAAATAGTCCGGAATTTAGACACTATAATAGTTACAAAATTGTAGAATGCACAGAAAAAGGATTGAAGTTAAAAAAAGAAGTTTGCCCTGAAGAATATTCTGCGCAGTATTTATTGGTAAAGGTAAATAAACAGAAGTGGACAGATATCTGCCTTAAATCTGTAGGACAGTCAGAATCTTCATCGTGGTTTAGAGAGAGAGAAAACTCAGAATAACTTGCAGTACCAAAGCTCATCATCAAAACTCGAAAAAAAGCCCTGAACAGTTAGCTGCTAGATTTATTAATGCCAAGAATAAAAGCAAGCCAACCAAAGAAATATTGTACGGCATAAAAATGGAATCAGTTGCTGCTTCATTATTCGAAAGAAAAACTGGAGCAAAAATTCATCATGTTGGCTTGATTGTTTCATATAAACAACCATTTTTGGCTTGTAGTCCAGATGGAATAATTAAAAATGATGAAAATCCTGAATTACTAGAAATAAAATGCCCTAGTTCATGTGAAGATTTTATTATTGTAGATTTTGAAAAGTAGAAAAGTCGTGTGAAATATTTGGTTTTGGAAAATCGAAATGTTACGTTTAAAAAAAACGATAAATATTTCACTCAAGTACAAGTTTCTATGTATATCTCAGGAATTAAACGATGCCACTTTGTTGTATATTCGAGTAAAGATTTTGTACATATACTCGTTGAAAGAGATGAAGAATTTTTATTGAATGTTATTCCAAAAATTGAAAGCTTTTATTACAACTATTTCATCAAGATGTTACCAGCATCTGTATGATCCCTGAAAAAAATGATTGATACGGATATTTATAAAATGTACAGCAGCTTCTATTAGTACAATTTTTTATTAGAAATAGTTATAATTTATAATAGTTGTACAAAAACTTATAAATAAAGATTAAAATACAAGTGCATTCTATACTCATTATTACTTCTTTAAAAAGGCTCTTTGTTGTTAGCAAGTATGCAAATCCTAAACATAATATCATCAATGTTATTAAAAAGTTCAACGTTGATGCGCTGTAAAATTTTAAATGTTTTTACTCTTTGTATTGCCCTTTCTATATGTATACGGACTAATGCTATAGAATATCCTTCGAGAACTTCCTCTCGAGTGAATTGAGGTTGTAGAGCAAATGGTGGCATAACAAGAGTACATTGTCGATTTAGTAGTTCGGATCTCATTTGCGGAAAACCTTTATCTGCCATTACTTCATCACCAGGTTCTAAAAGGTTTTAAAATCCACAATCATTAGTAATAAAACTGTCTGTAGCTCGTCCACCATATTCTTTTGATATAAAAGTTATTAATCCTGATGGAATTGAATAGATGAGGCTTTTACTTGATTAAGATCCATACTCAACAATGAAATAAAACAATATAATTTGTTTAAATCTTCATTTATAATAATATAATAAATGAAGATTTAAACAAATAATATTGTTTTATTTCATCGTTCAATCCTGATGGACTTATACAGCTGAAATTTTTTATCGTAAAGCCACCTTTGTACGTAGAATACATTAAATATTCGCTTTTCAACTTTAGGAGGACTAACGCATGCCATTAAAGTGCAATCAATGATTGCTCGACAATTTGGGTAATCTTTAAAAGTTACAGGCATGGTATCTTTGATGGCTTGCTTCGAAGGCCAAAACAACCAATGTTTTGTATTCTTCAGCAAAGTTTCGAGTACACTAAAAAATATATTTGAGACTGTTGCTGTCGTTACTTGAAATATCTCACCTAATGCCTTAAAGCTTAAGCCAAACTTAAGTTTCATTAAAAACAACAATAATCTGTTGTCTTGAAACTTTTTTGAAGAATTGTGGTTGTCCGTCTTTACCTGCTACAATAAACTCAAGTAAGATATCGTAAAATGACACTGATTTTCCACACAAAGTTTTCATGGATTCATTGGAATGAACTGATTCAAAACCAGTAGAAAAAGTGTGCATCTCTGCGCCTGGGCCTGAAGATTTTGATACTGTTCTTTTGAAAATCCTCTGAATTTCATCAACGGAACCAGATCTTCTCACAACTTCTTTGTTTGCAGTGCGGGCTTGAGGGATTTTTCTGATTGTAGTTTGCGTAGAAACATTATTGTTGTCCGTTGGACAAAATAAAATAGTCAAGTTCTCTCTTTCATTATGATCAAAAACTGGATCAGTCTGGATACCAATTTACTTCGTTTTTTCATTTAAGCAAATTAAGGTTCTGAAAAATCAAATTAAATTACTGTCGAGTATAATTATTTTATTTTATTCAAATGTGTTACTCAAAGTATGACTTACCGTCACAAATTCATCATCAACATCAGCTTTATTTATAACCGAAATACTTTCTTCTTTTTTCTTATTGCGAGCAGATAACCTTTCGGCTTTATTCGGATTAATCTTCTTTTGTCCGTATATTTCTGGAAAGATTGTTGGGTTGTAGGACACTTTTCTTGGATCATTAGATTTTTCTCCTCCTTCAAAATGTGCACTACAAATTCTGCTCCAGTCCTTCGGCTCCCAAATCTTATTTTTTTCACTAAAACACACATATACACTGAATTAATAAAGTTCTATTCAAGGTTGGAAAAATAATATGTAGGATCACTTAAGGATGAATTTTCAGACACAAAGATAACCTATAATTACTTGACACTCAAAAATTTAATTTTCATATTTATACTTGATAACATTATTTGTCATTTTAATCTGTACAAATATTTTATAAGTATATATACAAATGCATGTTAACTTACTGTACACGACGAACAGCAATGATCCATTTCTTTTTTCGTTCTTTTTCATATGGCCGAGAAGGAAATTTATAAAATTCCAGCTCCGCATTTGCACGCTCTGAGTGGGAACACCCAACAACACAACAATAACGATTTGCACGTCTACTATTTTTAATAAACAAATCACTATTTGCGCAATTCATTTTGCTCGTACAGCATACAGCGAGACAGCTGATACAATCCTGAAACCTAAATACTTCGCCACGAGGCGGCGCTCGCCGCGGTACTAAACTAGCGTATACGCTGGAATTATTCCTTCATAATAATTCCCGTTTTTTCACGAATACCCCGTCTTCTCACTTTATAATCATGTAATAATGGTTCCTGCAAAGCTTCTATTGCATGGACATTATCTTATCATCCTCTAATATATAATTTTTTTTAAATATTTAAAAGATACATCAACCATTAATTATTACCATTAGTGAAATTAACTGTCTCGACCCATAGGGCTAATAATGTCTAAGGTTTAATATTTGTAATTGCTGGGTATTGTCGGAACACCAAATACTTATACAAATCGGAAATCGTTTATTCAACGTAATAAGTTTAATGATACAAGAAAAGAGATTATGATATAACACAACATGCATTGATTATCGCCATGTCACTAATGACATATGACGTATGACGTTAACCGTTTCTTGTTGAGTTCGATAGTTTATACTAGAAACTAGAACATATCAGTAATATCATATCTTCTTCTTTTTTCTATTAACATAGAAGTAGGCCACTTCTTGATCCAGCTAAAATTAATATTTTTAAACATCAGGTAAGCTTGAAAAGAAATGTAACTTCTGTCATTCTGACGATGATATTTAATATCGAAACAATTGTCTAATTTTTAAAATTGTTTCAATATATTGTGGAATTATCTAAATACAGTAAGTTTCATTTAAAACAGTAATTACCTTTAGCCGGAGAACCTTATAAGCTGTCAATGCAGTTCAGCATTCATAATTGAACATATTAGTAATGATACTTGAAACTTTACGTATGTTTGCAAGGTCCAAGCTTTTCTGGTAATTTATGTAATAATTATAACTATGAGGATGCCCAAAGGTTATCTCATTATATATTTATTATTAATTTTCTCCACTTCTTCTTTCTCTGATTTGATGGCTTTGACACTTCTACACTGATAAATTATTTTCAAGCGTCAATTGTTCTAGCCCATAATACAAGAGGGCGCAACCAAAAATCAGCTAATGTAAATGCAAGATTTCAGTGACGTTCCGAGTTTAACAGAATATTGATATTTTGTTATGAAAAAATGTAAATTTAATCGTTGAATGTCATAATTATGAACTAAGTGCCTCACAATTTATAATTGCGAATATTTATTTGTATTTAATAGCTCATACTTGTTTGTATTTGTTTAAAATTTCAGTCTAATTAGAGTTTCTCTATATTAAACAATTTTTAACGCATCATCAACATTTATTATCTTCAAAAACTATAAATTAAATCAAACAATAACTTAGAAACTACACATGCAGAAATAAATTTCGTAATCTTTTCACTCTATCTTTTTCCTTCCATCATCTTCCTTAAAAAATAAATCATCATTTTTCATACTTAATCTCTTAAAGCTCCTCCTAAATTCTTTCCCAATATATTCTTCACCATCTTGATTTTCGTTTACTTCCGTATCAAATCTCCTACCAAGAATTGGTCTTGGCAGTTTTGTTCCTAAAATAGGTCTGGGAGTGTTAGTACTGGCAAGAGTTCTAATTGGTTTTCTTGAATACCGGGAACACTGGGTTTCTTTGTTATTTGGACTGGGAGTGGATTTGATAGAATCGTGTGAAGATTTTGTGATTCCATTTCTCAAGTGTGGAGGGATATATACCGGTGCATCTGGTCTCAATTCGGATTCCATAATAATGTTTTTTTTTAGATTACTCTCCAGAAATTATCCTTAACTTTTTGATGTTTAATTGACGTTTCTAAAATTATAACTAATATTGTTTGGTAACTATGGTAACCAATTTTAACGATAAGATCTAGTATGCGAGTAGGTAAGTGAATTAAGTTAAGTAGTTACCTGTAAATTCTACTTAAACTGTTTTCTTTCAACATATTCATTCAACTTTCTAAATAAACGTTTTTACATTAGACATCCGAAAATGTTTGTGGAAAATTATACGCTAATAAAAGTGTCTACTAATAAAGCATTCCAGATATTTAAGGAACAAGAAACTAGTGGTAGGACAAAGTGCACTTTTGAAACGATATAAATATAATTTGAATAGAAATAGATGCATTTTATTTTCAAAACGTAATGTCAATAATAAAAGGAAATAATATATTATAGGAGACTAGCTCAAAAGTCGGAGTCTATTAGGCCAGAATATTTAAAAAAAAGAAGAATAATGTCATGACTATATAATATAATATTCACATTATGTCTTGATAAATTGTAAAATCCTTTCACAAATGTCATCATTATCAACAAAGTGGAAACATTTATTGTAATTCAGTTGCTCATACTTGTTTATGTTTGATAAATATCTAAGGTTGAAAATGACAGCTGTCAGAAGAGGTCAAAATGAATCCTTATGAATACAATATAATTAATGTAGTTTGTCGCTATCTTATTTCAATATTATGAGATCAGAATAAGACATCCCATTGGAATTACTTAAAAGACAAGTGTACGTATTGTAATTATGTGTTTCTATTGTCAGCAGAAAAGGATAGAATGTATAAAGTTTGTGTTTAGTCATATTTACTGTCACTGACGTCAGGATAAAGGTTATTTTAATCAACTGTAATATTATATTACATAACCAGAGTGTAAGTAGCATTTTACATGCGAGTGAAAATATTGCGCATGTGCCGCGTAGCGGTTAGGGCAGTAATTTCACGAGTATGGAAAATACATTGCAGCTCATGTTTTGTAATATACTTTTTCTACGACTTTTTTTATTACTAATTACAAATTTAATGAGAACGGTTTATAAATACCTTTTGATAATTAGTATTTATATTGCTTTGCGTGAAACATGAAGTTATAGAATCGTGGGATATTTATACAGGGTGGGGCAATCTTCTGACATCGGAGGATTACATCGTTGTGGTAAGAGATAAAACTTTAAAGTTTTGTGTGAGCTAATATATATAGTTACTGAGGGCACATTTTGGAAATACTTTCGACTCTAAAGGGTATTCCAAAACCACGTAGCAGCACAAACTTACATTTTTTAAAATGAAACGTACTATATTTTGTTCAAGAATCGAAAAGATCTCACCGAGAGCGTTACAAAAATATAGCATTCTAATATTTATATGGCCAATTATTGGGAAAAAAGACCTCCTCTTTAACAATCTGCAAAACAGTAAATCAAAATAAATTAACGGGTCTTTGTATTCAATTATCATTCATATATCATTGGCTGTGCTCAGTATTAATTATTTTTTTATGTGTGGCTTCTTTAATACAGGGTGAAACAAAACGCAAATCAAGCAATATAACAAAATTTTTAAATAACTCACCCTATAAGTCTTTTTACAATTTGTTAGTACAATTAATAATCTCTCAAACGATGTAGTACATTTAGGGTATACGTTAATGGAAAACCGTAAATATTTTATGATAATGTTCAAAAACAAGTATTTTACGTACACAAATTAAATGGTATTAAATTTTTACATGCAACGTGTTATAAATTTTACCATTTCTAAGGCATAAATTTTAATCGTAATTTTGGATGCATCTAAAATATCTTTTACTTTTACTCTTACCATTAGAGGAAGGAAAGACTTAATCGGAATTATGTTGGAGGCAATATTTCTGTTTACTGTAAGTAGGCTAATGTCATTATAGTACTAATAAATATAAAAGCAGTTTGCAGTCTTTACGAAATAATTAAGTCATCACAAACAGTATATCTTTGTTATGTAAAATTCAAGCTTGTATTTTTCTATTTTTAAAAAACTAACAATTATGGAAACCAACATTATAAAAACACTAACATTTACATAAATAAACATTGACATTTTATAAAAAGCATTTTTTTACAGAAATCTCTTTTAATATTAAGTAAATCAATAAATTTAGAATTTGAGATGTAATACAGGGTATTTCAAAAATTATGTTTACTAATAATATATAGTGAGTTTTAAGTATTGAATGCTTCAATTTTTTCGGAAACGGCTTGCTCGATTTTTATAAATTTTGGTTTGTATGGGTTTTGTATTGTGGTTGATATTATGATGTGATGTCATATTGCTTATTAATGTCCATTGTAAATTTGGCCTTATTCATAGTCTAATGTAAACCCGGCTTTACGTAGTGATCTATTTTATCGGTTGACAGAACATTTTAGCGGAAGTGAATCCCGTCTTGGAGGAGGGATGTCAATTGTTATTATGAAAGAATCTTATGTTTTGAGCTGTGCGAATTATATTTTTAAGAAAAATTAAATAAAGCTCAATTGTTATTAAACAAGTTTGAACAATTTATTTACCGGCATCCTGATCCCTACAATTTCAGAAGTGGGATTAGCTGAAATTTACTGCTTCGACCCTTTCTCTGTGGAATATACTCATATCACTGTTTTAAATGAAACTAGCTGTTTCTAGATAATTCCACAATATATTGAAAAATTTGTAAAAATTATGAAAAACTTGACAATATCGAAACAATTGTCAGATTTTTTAGAATGTTTACCATTTTTTCAATATATTGTGGAATTATCTAGAAACAGTTGAGGGATTAGATGTTTAAAGAACGCGTGCGCTGTGATTTTTAGGGTAAGAGTTTTCCCTTTAAGAGTGATGACTGTGATGCAAGATGGCTATCACTAACAATGATTATGTTAGGCTTCCACCAAGCCATAATATGGATGAAAATGTATTCGAAGAATTCGCCAGTAGATGAATGGAAATTCAAACAGCTCCACAACAATCTCATGTTACTGTGTATAATCCCAGATGTTTTCAAATCTATTATGACTTCCAATGCTAAAAACTTATCGAAAAGCCAAGAGTGACTAGTGAGCATCGAAAGCACTGCTACCTTGCACATTTTTCTCGGAAATTTCAAATGTAATGAGGCAAAGTGGATACAAAATTATCTAATTTTGTCATCCATCTTATTAAACAGAAAAACTCTTTTAAATGCAGCTAAGAGCATTAACCAGTTAAAAAACGAAAAAGTTAAACATTTGTTCATAGGTTTGAACCTTCCCCACCCATTATTTGAAGAATAATGGCAAAAAATTGTATTTTTAGGACACCTTTAGTATTTTTTTGGATTATTATGTTTTTGAGTGTTCATTCCACCCCTAGCGGATATTTTAGAGACTGCAAAATATTTTCCAGCAATTTTTCAGGATCACTTACCTAAAGATAATTTTTTTGAAAGTTGTACTATGATTCTATTCTGATACGTGGCCTACAGTCGTTCTTAGCTGTTCACCCTGTACATTTAAAATAAAATAGCAAAAAGAGCAATAAAGGATTTAAAACGTTAATTCAGTATTAATGAACAGTACACTAAATTTGAAAAAACAGGTACAAAATTAGAAAAAAAATATCTTGTCCAGGAATCCAACCTAAAAAAAATAAAAGTGTGTAAGCATATTACATAACAAGTGTGGATAGTGGAAACTATTGAACGCATTCAGTGAAAGCAAGAAATAAAAAAGGGTATATTAATATGTAGTTGCCATAATGTAACATACTTTGAAACTGAATTATAAAGTTTAACGGATACACATACATTACAGCTAGTTTACAGAAAATTTATTAGAATCGTTTTTTAATAATATTTAAACTAATAAAAAGTTTACACCGTAATGATTTTATGAAACATTACGTTAAATCAACAGAAATCCAATCTGATTAAAGAAAATTCTATCGTTTACTTACGGTTACTTTTTCTCACACAAGAGTCGCTGTTTCGAGTGCCTCAACCATTCCATAACGTACACTTCAAAATCCTTATCTGTGAAACATTTGAACAATTAGTTTAGATCAAATCGTGCCCATGGAGACCTTTGATCGATCATCATAAACTACATCAAACTTGATTTTCAGCCAATTGACTGGGACCCACTTTCCACAAGATACATGCGGGGTTCTTCAAAGGAATAACAACATATTTTATTTCGAGAAGTGACTTTTCATGATTTACCTTCTATTACATGCCTAATTCCGTTTGGCAGGTGAATTCAGGTGTGTCTTGAAAATTCATACTTCTTTTCTGTACTATTCTCATCTTGTTATTTTCATCCTAGAACATATTGTATATTAACATCGTGGAATTGTAACTTAATGAAAACTGAGCATTATTAATACAATGTATACAAAAAAACTACTTATGAAGAAAAGATATGAACACATTATCAAATTAAATGAATTTATAATTAATGGTATCCAATTGAGTATCCAATAGCTGTGTTTCTACAATAATAAATAATTGAATTCTGTTTGTTGAATGGAGCATTCAGTGTCATAATTTACATATTCTTCAACTAGATTAATATAGATTGTAAAGGACAACTACAGCTTATTTATTATATTCAGTGTATTTTTAAATGGAAATGAGCTATTTAACAGAAATTTCTTTTTTTAAAGTCTTAAACAGTCTCTAATTGTTTACAAGAATTGTTAGTATTAATGTTAAAATTTTCTAAACCTGCAAAACTATATTGATGGCTATGGCTACTACTACAAAAACTAGAACTAGAGATACTCGATACAATATTTTTTTAACTGTTTAATACAATGTCTGTATTAAACTATCTGAAATAGTTGTTCCCCTTTCTTTACATAATTACCAACTATTTGTTTTTTATTTTATTTATGTAAGGAGCTTCTGAAACATCTTAAACATTGAAAATATTTTCTTCTAGATTTAAATCTCTGCCAACATATGAGCATGTTTTATTAATAATAATATCTACCCTATCGCAATATTAAGTTTTTTGTAGGGTATAATGCATATCTAGGATTTGAAATATAGTGAATCGTTTTGAAAATATACTTACTAAAATATTTTAAAAGTTGGAAAAACCCTTATTTTGTAAACTCTATTATATAATGTTAGTGTACAATTCCGCCACCTGGAATTTCAATGTCTTGAATGAGTATTAAGTTTTAATAATTATGACTTTGGAATAGGTATTTACCGATAACAACTGTTGCTTGTCCATTATAACAAGAATTATAACTAAGTATAGAAACTGAAGCTCAGTAGGAACTAACGAAAACGAAGACCACTTCATTCAAGTACTTCTTGCAAAAAAAGTGCTTCCTGCAAATAAAATATAACACAAAACTGAAAACCATCCGCCATTTCATGGTTGTCATTTGTTTCCACAGATAAAACTACTGTTTGTTTCGTTCGTCAGTTCCTCTTCTGTTTTCTTCTTCTTTATGTTACTGTGATGATTAATATGAGGTATCACTGAGAGTTTTATGCACTAACATCGTACAGACGTAATCGAAGGGAGTTAATAAAAATTATTTCGAAAGATGTAAAAGTAACTGCAACACGTGATCATCTTAGAAACATGTTAATTTTTAATATTACAGTAACGTTCTGTATGTGACATTAGTGAGAAGTATACAAATTAACATCGTATGAATGTTTCCTATAGGAAGTTGCTAAAAAGAAGTTCATAGGATGTATATGTAACTACGAGTTCAAGTATTATTGTGTACATCAAAAATATGTTTTATTTATATGACATGGATGGTAATAGAGTTGGTAATATAATTAAGACATCTAGGAGATATCTTATTAACGTTTTAAATAAACATCATGAAAAGTCTCTAAAAAGAACATCACAAAAAAGACTTGTTATGTTTCTTGTTTAGTGGGATGTTTCAAGCTAGGTGCCCTTAACAAGATGCCCTCGAAAAGATAATGCAAAAAGAAGACAAAATGTCAAACAGTATTACCTACATAAAAATACAGGTCTGTCAAAAAAATTTTATGAAGACACTCTCTATATCAAATCGCGTAATCCTGTCAGCTTTTGAAGAAAAATATGAATTGGGACACTTCAAAGGAACTGATAAGAGAGGAAGAAAAATCCCCAGTAACAAAACACCGGATGAATTAGCTGCTAAAATAAAAGCGCACGTAGAAAGTAGTGGGTATATTATTTACGTTATGACTGTCGTCATGAACGATAAACCTGGACTTTACATGATCGGTTACACCAACTATCAAGAAATAAAATGTAAAAAAAAGTTTAACTATACTTCAGAATAAATAAAAATTCCAGACAAAATTTTCTCTATAAAAGTTTCTGTGATATTAATTTTTATAGTTATCAAATATGTTAATTACTGTTTTTCAATAATTTACACGCAAAGTAGAAAAAATCCTCTGTTATTTCAATGGTATCTAGGATAAATTTTTATAATTAACTTAGAAATAATTGATTAATAAATTAATGGTAATCACGAAATTTTTATACTAAACCAATTATTTTATATTTTTATTTTACTTTTCAAAACAAATTTGAATGAAAGTTCAGTTGACACCAAAACTTCCTTAAATATCCATACAAACAAAAATAACCGATCCTAAATTAATAAATTTCATTGTGGAATGAAACCGTTTAAGTAGAAAAAAACAATTATTTGAGCAGTAGGAAACCCTAAAAAGTATAAACATTCTCCCGGAAATGATTCAACACAAATCGCTAATGAATTAACGGACGAATTCGAAAATCAAACAGGAAGCACGACAAATAAATTCACAGAAAATTTGTGTCAGATAAAAGCAACTAACCACCCTGCGATCTCGATAACACACACCAATAAAAGTGAACTCTGCGAGAGTTTTCATATTCTTTTGCAATACATGCTTTTCCATTACTCTATCATCAAATGTCAAGATGTGAATCTTAACCTATATTCTTCTTCTTGTCCTTTTATTGACTTCTGTCAGTTTGTTTGGTTAGAATATTTATTTATTTCCATTTTAGAGTCACCTTTAAAAATATTTTTGGCATTATACTATTTATTTAGTATATTTTCTAATGTTCATTTTAAAAGAATTCTGGGTTATATGTAAGGAAGAGTATATGCTGTAGATTTTCGTTTAATATACCTACTGGTACAATTATTAATGCAGTCTTCTGAAAAATGATGATAGTTTTCTTTTTGTAGGTAGGTGTGTAGAACACTATGTATGTAGAAAACACTCTCTTTTAATGTTGCACTTGACAGTTTCTGTTTTTTAACACTCCAATAATTAGGAACAGTAATTGTGTTTTTGCGTTTATATCGAGAATAAAATAGATTTGAGAATTAAGAGTACGTCGTGGTCGGTGTTTTATGATGGTAAGTAAGGGTTGCCATGTAAATTGTATGTGCGTAAGGGGCTGCATAATTTCGCAGGTAGGATTTTAAATCCGAACACCTTTGATTATAGTTTTGGTGGCGACTCCTTAAAAACTTTGGAAGTATCTTGTTAGTATAGTTTAATATTACTAAGTTTGTTTGAAGAAGCTGTCCAAATTTTCATGTCTGAAGCTCAATCTTTTCAACTTTTTTTTGAAAAGTTGTCCGTAGTTTCTCTCAATGATTGTAGATTCTGTTTGGAAAAACTTGTTGGGTCTGAAACTCTGTTTCTGTAAGTATGCTTGAAGAAGTTGTTCAAAGTTTTCCCAGTCGTTGTGAATAGTTTCTTTGGAAAAAGTTGTTGGTTTCAGAGCTTACTCTTTTTAAGTTTGCTAGAAGAAATTGTCCAAAGTTTCTCCACGTGGTTATAAACTGTTTATTTGGAAATCTTTTTATGTTCAGAGCTTGATCTCTTTAAGTTTGCTTGAAGAAGTACCAAAGTTTTCCAGTCGTTGTGAATAGTTTATTTGGAAAACTTGTTAGTTTCAGAACTTGATATATTTCTAAGTTTGGTTGAAGCAGTTCTCCTAAGTTTCTCCCAGTGGTTAAAAATTGCTTATTTGAAAATATTTTTGGGTTTTCTGAATTTGCTTGTAAAAGTTGTCCAAAGTTGCAGATCTGTAGCTTGATCTTTTTACCTTGCTTGAAATAGTTGTCCGACGTTTATCTCAGTGGTTGTAGATTGTGTTTTAAAATACTTCTTCGGTGTGAAGCTTGAATTACATAAGTTTACTTTAAGAAGTTGTCTCTAGTTTCGTCTAGTCCTTGTGAATTTTTAGTTAGAAAAACTTGCTTGGTTCAGGGCTTGATCTCTCGGAGTTTGCTTGAAAATGTTAGTCCAAAGTTTTTCCAGTCGTTGTGAATTGTTTCTTTGGAAAAACTTGTTGGTTTCAGAGCTTGATCTTTTTAAGTTTGCTTGAAGCAAAAGTCCAAAGTTTCTTTCAGTTGTAAAAATTGCTTATTTGGATATCTTCTTGGGTTCAGAACTTGATATCTCTAAATTTGCTTGTAGAAGTTGTCCAAAGTTTCAATTCCGAAGCTTGATCTTTTAACTTTGCTTGAAAAATTTGTCCGAAGTTTCTCTTAGTGGTTGGAGATTGTGTTTGGAAAAACTTCTTGGATGTGAAGCTTGAATTCTATAAGTTCACTTTAAGAAGTTCTCTCTAGTTGCATCCACTCATTGTGGATATTTTTTGGAAAAACTTGATTGGTTAGGGGCTTGATCTTCCTTAGTTTGCTTGAAGAAGTTTGTTCGAAGTTTTCCCAGTCGTGGTGGATTGTTTCTTTGGAAAACTTGTTGGTTTCAGAGCTTGTTATTTTTAAGTTTGATTGAAGCCGTTGTTTAAAGTTTCTCCCAGTAGGTAGTTAAAAATTGTTTATTTGGAAATCTTTTTGGGTTCAAAACTTGATCTCTCTAAATTTGCTTGTAAAAATTGTGCAAGGTCTGAAGCTTGATCTTTTGACTTTGCTTGAAAACGTTGTCAGAAATTTCTCTCTGTTTGGTAAAACCTCTTGGGTGTGAAGCTTGAATTCTATAAGTTTACATTTTTTCTTTGGGAAAACTTGCTTGGTACTGGGCTTGTTCTCTCTAAGTTTGCTTCAAGCAGTTGTCCAAAGGATAAAAATTGCTTATTTGGGTATATTTTTCAGTTAAGAACTTCATATCTCTAAATTTGCTTGTAGACGTTGTCCAAAGTTTCTAGTATCAACCTTGAACTTTTAACTTTGCTTGAAAATGTTGTCCGAAGTTTCTCTCAGTGGTTGTAGATTGTGTTTGAAAAAACTTTGTAGGTCTGAAGCTTGAATTCTATGAGTTTGCTAAGAAGTTCTCAAGTTTAATTTAGTCGTTGTGAATTGATTCTTTGGAAAAACTTGTTGGGTTGAGCTAGATCTTTCTAAATTGGCTTGAAGAAGATGTCCAAAGTTTTCCGTAGTTGGTGTGAATTGTTGTTGTTTTCTCTAAGTTTAATGAAGTTGTCCCAATTTTTATCTAGTGGTTGTTAATGAATACATTTTTGAGTCTGAATCTTGATCTCTCTCAAGTTTGCTTGAAGAAATTGTTCCAAGTTTCATTTATTGGTTGTCGATGGTTCGTTGGAAAAACTTTTTGAGTCTGAAGCTTTATCTTTTTAAGTTTGCTTTAAAAAGTTGCCGCGAGTTCTATCCTTTTTGGGTTCAGAGCTTGATCTCTTTAAGTTTGCTTAAAGAAGTTATCCAAAGTTTTTTCCAGTTATTGCGAATTGTTCCTGGGGAAAAACTTGTTGGATCTGAAGCTTGATGCTTCTAAGTTAGTTTGAAGAAATTGTACCAAGTTTCATCTAGTGGTTGTCGATTGTTTCCTTGAAAAAACTTCTGGTGTCTGAAGCTTAATAACTCTAAATTTGCTTGAAGAAGTCGTTCAACATTTTCCAACTTATTGTGAATGGATCCTTTGGAAAACCTGTCGGCTTTAGAGCTTGCTCTTTCTAAGTTTAGTTGAAGAAGTTGTCCAATATTTCTCACAATGGTTGTGGATTGTATCTTTGGAAAAACTTTTCGGTTTAAATGTTGTATTTTGAGTTCTATAAATGATAGTGTATTGTTTATAGATATTTGTTTGACTACTGCGTCTGCACTTGCGATTCCGAGTATACTTATACATAGAGAAACCTACAGTTCTTTTTTTGTATGCGTCATTAAATTTTTATTCATTTGGATCATTAACGGTTTAGTTGAACATATATAATTTTTCAATGCCTCATACACTGCTAATCTGTACCTACTAAATATTAGGAAAAATGTTGAAGGGTTAAAAAGGCACCGCTGTATCAGTGGGTGATAAACGGAATTGCTGAAAATTATTTGCATTGAATAGATGGAACAAATGTTAGATATATTACATGAGGTAAAGACTATGAATGTATATTTTATACAGAGTTATGTGAAAATTTAGAGTTTGAAAAAAGTGTACCATACCTTCCAATTTGTACTTTTAATGTTATAATGTTTCGATAATAAAATAAATAACAATGTTTCAAATTGTGTTTCATTCAATAGTGACATTTATATATAGTTAAATCATATTTCCATCAATCAACCCTGGACCTACAAGGCCTGTAAAGGATACTAATTTAAAGTGACATTTTTATGTGATAAAATATGACGATTTTTGATTGAGTAAAATAGGATTCCAGCAGATTGATCATTTGAATTTGGCATCTTGGAGCATCGTTCGCTCCGAGTAGGATGGGAGTAGGCACAGTTGAAAGAGTGATTCGTAAAATTGTATACCGCTTGTTTCAGTAAGCATTGATTCCGCAAAATACCGACTTGCTAAGGCAGTTCGTTTTGCAATGCCTTAGGTGAAAGCATGCAGCTGCTATTGGGTTTTCTGATCATTCTGTGAGTCACATCCTCAATGAAGAATTACAATTTTATCCATAAAAATTGGCTGTAGTAGCTTAGTTTTCAAAAACACCCTCATTCAGTGGAATTCCAATTGAACATTTACGGAACTCCAGTCACAATATTCAAGCCATAGCCATAGCCAATATGCACGTTGATATATTAGAAAGAGTTGAACGAAAAATCAGAAGTAGATTCACAATACCGGATTTCATCTACCTGATATCAAATCGTAGAGTAAAGTGCCCTAATATCAGATAGTTGCCTAATATCGGATAGTTCTGTTTTAAAGAAATCTGTCATCTGATTACGAAGAAACCTGTCTACAGTTTAGCATTTTTTTTAGTCACGAGGGGGTTAGGGTTCAGGTGCCCTAATGGTTGCCGCTCAGCCATTAATTGGCTTATTGTGCACCCCCACTCACAGGTATTAAGCAGAGTCCCATCCTAAATTCTTAGCGAACATTGAGATTCGTCGGACTATGTTTTCCTGCATTCCCTCCTGATTTGTGCCTAGGACGATATCTAGACAGGAGGCTCGCCTTCTGCACAGGGCAGGGCAATCGAAGACCACGTGCTTTGCGGTTTCTTCTACTTCTCCACACATCCTGCAGATGGGATTTGTTATTTCAATCCCCATTGTCGCTAGGTGTGCGCTGAATATCCAGTGGCCAGCTATGAATCTTACCACTTTTTGCAGTTCTTTCCTACCCAGTTTAAAAGCATTTGCTGTGTAGGAAATCGATGGTCCTTTTAGCATTCTTTTGGACTGAGCATGTCCCGTTATTCTGTTCCAGCGCTTTTGGTGTTCAAGCGACATCCAGTTGGAAACAGTTTTTCGTACAGCGCTGTATGAAACGCCGTATGCTGGTTCTTGTCCCATGAGGGTGAGATGAGCTCCTTTCTTGGCACACTTATCAGCTCCCTTATTTTTAGCTACCCCTGTATGGCTTGGCACCCAAGTAAGAATTACTTTATTGTCTTTTGCCAAGGTTTTCAAGGTATTGTGACAGTCCCACACTATCTTCGACGTATAGGTGTGGCTTGCTAAGGCCAAAAGGGCCGCCCGAATGTCCGTGTTCAGATAGATGGTCTTTCTGTTGTATTTCCTGTCTATGCATGTTCTGTCGCATTCGATTAGTGCAGCTATTTCTGCTTGAAATACGGTCGTCATTTTGCCAAGGCAAACACTTAGGCTTTGCCTGGGTCTGACGCCGTAAACGCCTGCTCCTGTACCCGTTAGGGTCTTTGACCCGTCGGTGTACCAAGTGATACTATTCAACATGCGTTGAGGTTCTCCCTGGGCCCTTTCGGATCTGCCACTCAAGTTGATACGATATGGTATCTCAGTTTTCACGACCTTGGGCATTCTGTCAGGTGGCATTTCGATGATGTCACACCTCATGTTGTCGTGTATGTTAGTATGTTTCATAGCATGGTACTTGCACCACTTGCCATTGCACTGCATTCTGTATGCAGCCATTTTAGCCTCCCCCTGTATATAGAGATCTAATGGTGGGATGTTTAGCAGTATTTCCAATGCTGCGGTTGGGGTGCCCTTCATGGCGCCTGTAATGCTCAGACACGCAGCTCGCTGCACTTTAGAAAGCGTTTTGGCGGCTGTGCTTTGCTGAACTTTAGGCCACTATGCGATCGCACCATACACCATAATTGGTCTGATTACTCTGGTGTATAACCAGTTTACCATTGTCGGAGTTAGTCCCCAGGTGCACCCAATTGCTCGTCTCATCGTCATTATCGTAATCTGAGAAAGGCTTGTGATGCAATTTAGCATGGAGCTTAACCCAAGTCACCGAATAATATTTCAGTGTATCTGATAAAACAAAGATGGCTCTAGAGTCACTATACCGAACTGTCACGTTCCGTGTTTTTACACGTGCTAGTTGAAAACGTAATTTTTAGACATTCAGGTAAGTTTTTAAATTTGTAGTTTAACTTAGTCTATAATATGTCTATTTCAATTCAGTGCATGCGAACAATGGATTATTATAGTTTTTTTTGTTCCATAACCTTGACCTTCAACTAGAGACAATTTGCCTATTATCGGATGGTCACGTTATCTTAATATCAGATATCCGATATTAGAACAAAATATTTCTCATCTGTCTATATAATCTCTACGTAGCTACTAAGGCCTTATTAATAACTAACTTTTCATTTTTTCGTCGACAAAAAAAAGATTTATGCTATAATCGTTGTGCTACACCTGCTCATTTAATTTTCTATCTTACACTTTTTTCTTAATTTCAGAAATAAAATGTCATTGAAACCCAAACAAGAACGAAAGACGTGGGATAGTAAATCCATGCTGACATCTGTTACTTCGGTTAAAAACAAAGAAATGGGATACTTGCTAGCTTCAAGAACTTTTAAAGTACCCACGAGTACGTTGGAAGACTGCGTAAAAAACAAAATAAAGTCACCTGAAGAGCTTATTCAAACCAATCTAGGACGTCCACCAGTGTTGCCTAAAGAAATTGAAGCGGATTTGGTTCATTATTGTCTAGAAATGGATAAAAGATTTTACGTATTGCGAGCTTCTGATATTCGAAGATTAGCCTTGCAATTAGCCATTCGGAACAATTTAAAACATAGGTTTTCAAAGAATCAGGAAAGAGCAGGTTACAAATGGTTGCGTTCGTTTTTAAAAAGGCACCCTGAACTAACGTTTAGGAGACCACAGGGTTTATTGACTGCCCGAATCAAGGGATTCACAGAAGAAAATGTAAATCTCTTTTTAAAATTTTGGAACCTGCGATGGAGAAGGTAAAATTCAATCCCTGTCGAATATGCAACATAGATGGAACAGGTATAACGTCTGTACAATCCAAGCATACCAGGATAATCACTTTGAAAGGTAAAAAGCAAGTAGGGGCAATTACCTCTGCAGAAAGAGGATCACTAGTGACGGTGGTTATCTGTATGAATGCGGCTGGTGGTTCTATGCCTCCAATGGTCATATTTCCCCGAAAAAACATGAGAGCAGAATTACTCAATGGCGCTCCACCAGGAGCAATTGCCGCCTGCCATGTGTCTGGCTGGATTCAGAGCCACATTTTTACCAATTGGTTACAACATTTTATTAGCCACGCTAAACCAAGTGAAGCTGATCCTGTTTTATTAATCTTGGACGGTCACTACTCCCATACGCGAAACTTTGACACGATAAACTTGGCGCGACAGAACCATGTGGTTATTGTATGTCTCCCGCCGCATTCTACTCACAAAATGCAGCCGCTGGACCTTGCATTCATGGGTCCTCTTAAAACCTATTACTCACAGGAGATTGAAAATTGGCTGAGAAACAACCCTGGAAGAGTGGTCACCAGATATTAAGTTTGCGAATTGCTTGGAAGAGCGTATGTAAGATGTGCTACAGCTGAAATCGCTATAAATGGTTTTCGAAAGAGCGGTATATTTCCATTTAATAAGCACATTTTTCGAGACCACGACTTTGCTATTCACCATCAAGCGGAAGGTAACCGAATTCCAGCTACAAATTTACCCGATGCTGAACAACAAAAGCAAGTGACTCCACCAAGGCATGTTACTCCTCCAAGCATGTGACTCCTCCAAGGTATGTGACTCCAACAAGGCATGTAACTCCTACAAGGCATGTGACTCATCAAAGATGTATTAATACGATCAAATGTGTGAAAGATTCATCATGTAAAAACATTCCCAATTCCAGAGATCCAATTGTGCGGTCCCAAGATATTAGCCCTTTGCCGACCACTTCATTTAACAAGTCTAGTGATAAAGAAAGAAAGTCCAGAAAAGGATCTGCTGCCGTGATTACAAGTACCCCATATAAAGATGCCTTAGAAAAAAGTGTGTCAGAACAGAAGAGAAAGAAAAGTACTTCAAAGGGAATTCTGAAATTGAAAACAGACAAATGTAATCCTTCTAAAAAAACCAATAAAAAGAAAGGAGAATCTATTGCTAAAAAGGCAATGACAACGAAGGTTAGAAAGACTAGTGTTTATAATGACGAATCTTTTAGTTCATCTGAAGAAGATGAAGTGTACTAATTTTAGATGATGATTCTGACATGGACTGTGACATTGGGGAAGAGGAAGCAGAATGTATGTTTTGTTCTGGACTCTACTCTTCAGTGCTCAAAATGTTTCAGGTGGGCTCATGCCAACTGTGCCAATATAGACAAAGAAGACACATATATTTGTGATTTCTGCCTCGATGGCTAGTTTTATATCGTTATCTTAATATCGGATACCCTATCCGGTATTATAGTATGTTTCTTATTGACTGACAGCACGCGAAAAGGTCACAGATGCTAGTCAGGTAGTAAAGCATAAGCGTCACAGTTCATCTAAGGAATTTATTTACTATTTAATTTTATACCCGATCTGATATATAAAGGTAATATAAATGTAAATTCGGTTAGTTAAAACAACTAACTGACCTTCACACATTTGTAGAGTACATACAGTTAAAACAATAAATTATTTTTGACATAATCTTGTAACGCAACTATTCTGACTGAATATTTCATTAATTATCTTGAGAATTTTGAGCAGGACAATTCTTGGAAGACATATTAACAAACCATTTATCAATTCATTCTCCAGATAATTACTTTCTGATTTTCGAAATGTTGATAATGACATTTCCAAGAAACATTACAATAGGGTGCTACTAGGGATTGTCCCAATGACTACTTAGAAATTTTGCAGGTATATACGGTGAAACTTGGTCTCGCCCAAATTTGTATAATTTGTTTTGCTTAGAGTCGCTTATGTTCCAAAAGTGTTAACTGTGTTGTGAAAAATGTCTTCAAGTTTCACCCCAATAAAGTGTAAGAGCGTGATTAGCTTACAAACGAAGACTGTAGTGTTAAATGTGCATGATGCTGTTGTACCTCAAATGCCGGCTGCTACTGTTAGAAATATACTTTCGACATGTTCCAATATGACAGGAGTTAGTGAATCTACTATTTACAGGCTTCTAAGAAAGAGGAAAAATGGAAATATATCTCCACCTAAAAAGTCAACTGGAAGTAAATCATTTGACCTTGATGAACATATGCAAAATACAATAAGACGAAAACTACATGAATTATATTTTAAAAAAGAGATCAACCCTTGTCAGAATTCTAAGAATGGTGAGGGAGGACGAGAATTTGCCTGACATAGGGCGAAACACTTTGTGGAAAATATTACACAAATTAAATTTTACTTGGGAGAAGCTAAGTCGCAAATCAGTGCTAATCGACAACGAAGAAATAATATGTTGGAGATGCCAGTATTTACGAGATATCCGAAAATACAGACAGGAGGGAGGACAAATATATTATCTAGATGAGACATGGCTCAATGAAGGACATTCAGTGAAAAAAATATGGCAGGACAAAAGTATTCAAACCAGTCATCAAGCTTTCATAGAAGGTTTATCTACTGGACTGAAAACTCCTATCGGTAAAGGTCGCCGACTAATAATAACGCATATTGGATGCAATCAAGGGTTCGTTGAAGGTGGTTTACTGGAGTTTCAGTCAACATCGCCCAAAGACTATCATGAAGAAATGACTGCAAATGTATTTTACACAAATGGTCGAATTAATTCCAAATAATGCTGTGATCGTTATGGACAATGCCACTTACCATTCGCGATTAACAGAAAATCTTCCATAAATCTTCCATCTACCTCTTGGAGAAAAGCTGGTATTAGAAACTGGTTAATCGTGAAAGATATGCCATTTGAAGATGATATGTTGAAAAAAGAACTTTTTTCTACTCCCGTATTCTAATACGCGAATTAAATATCTGCTTCCGATTCATTAATATTGTTCATTTTAACACGGATTTTCATTTCGACACAGATTTTGGTCAATGAAAATACGTACTTTTCATTATGAAACGAATTTTCGGCCAATAGAAACAAGTACTTGGGGATAATCAAGTGGTCTGTTTCTACATATCTATTTGACATTTCACAACGCGTCAAAAGTAAATAACTATAAACATGTCGAGTAGTGAAGAATTATCTTGTACACCACCAGAAATTTCTGATAAAGCTGAAAGTGTCTGTGAAAATTTAGTTCCAACTAAATCAAAAAAAATCTATGACAATGATTCAATTTGTATATGAATAATGTGCGTACTTTTTCATACAAGTCTTCGTAGCTTAGTTGGTAACGCTTGCGTTCGTGGCACATGAGTGCGTTGCAGATCGCGGTTCAGATCCTGGGCGGGTTGAAATTTTTTTTTAGAATATAATGTATTTAGTTGAAAGAAAAACTAATTGCATTGTTCGTATATTCCTCTTTATCAAAGTGGAATCATTGCAATTAAATAATGCTATTTTTTTACAGGTTGCCTTAATTATGGGAATTATGGGAGCTTGTTTGAAATTAATTTTTGTTTTCATTTTATTATTTATCGGTCGTAGAAAAAATAGTGTTTGCAACTCTCATGTAATGGTTATTAATACACTCGCATGAAAAATACGAAACTTGCCTTCGGCCCGGTTAATGCTCGTGTATTAATAACCTTCATGACGTGATCGTTGCATAATATACTATTAAAGGTTGCTTCAGATCACAAGCTACAATTTAAAAAGTTTGTTATTGATGAAATAGCCAAGAATCGTGGAATAACAGTGCTTCGTTTGCCGCCATACCATTGTGAATTGTATGCGATAGAGTTAATATGGGCCCAAATGAAAGGTTATGTAGCTAGACATAATAAAACATTTAAAATGAAAGATGTTCGTGAACTCATGAAGTACTCATTGACAACAATAACTGAAGAGAACTGGAGAGATGCTGTGAATCATGTAATTGAAGAGAATGAGAAAATGTGGGTTTTAGATAACCTCATAGAACAAACTATAGAACCGATAGTGATCTCTCTCGAACGAGTCTTCGGATGATTCTTGTATGGCCAGCGAAGAGGATGATACTATAGATTGTTTACTTTACTTAATATACATTGATTCATTGTAAATAAATTTAAATTATGAGAATTAAACTATATTTTCATTAATTAATCTAATTTAATGAAAATGTAACTTGTTAATAGGCCTAAACGAATGAATTTTATTTCAACTGTAATGTTGACCGTATCTAATTAAATAAGCAAAATGAATTAATATCGTAATCTCCGCCACTGCCGCACTGTTTATCCTTCTGCTGGCATTGTTCAGTTTTATTACCATATTGTAATATGAGCTGAAACAGGGATGTACAGATAACCAATACAGACACACCTACTTGTTTTGCATTAGAATTTTAGTATTTACTTCTAAAATTCTTAGGATCACTCTGTTAGAGATAATTTTCTATTTGAATATTTAATGAGACTACTGTGCTGTCAGACATAAAGAAATAGACTATAGGAACATTATTTTTTGTCAACGTAAATTGACCATTTTTCGAAAAACTAAAATTTTATTTTTTAACATTTGGCAATGATTTATTTTGGTTTAATATATGATACTCTATAGCCTATTATTTGTTTTGTTTTAAAAACTTCGTAGATTTATTGATGTATTAATATTAGGGTTCAAACAATGTATCCGATATTAGGGCACTTCACTCTATCTTTACGTTTGGTACAGAATAAAATGTACATCTGCATTCCTTTTTTTAATTTTTCTGACCTGTATTTTCTTACAATTTTTTCGTTTTATGAGTGTATATCTCTATCGCAGAAAGCATAATTAAAAACATTAAAAAATCCGCCGTAGGGCTTCTATCACAACTCCTATCTATTTACAGCGAGGGTGTAAAATCGACATCTGCAAGGGAATCCCTCTAATGATTCGATACACAGCAATAATTGCCTAAAAACCGTTACGGGAAATCCGTTACGATCAACTGAACACCCGAACATAGTAGAATGTGATTTACCAATACGCATACAGTTCCCGTTCTCCACCAATGAGGGTTGTATCTTCGCCCCACCTAGCGCACGCTTCGTTCACCTACGAGGCGGGGTGAACAGGCTATTGGGGCCCAGCTACAAGAACAGAAATGTGCTTTAGTTGGCCGTGACATTTCACGAGGGATGCCTCGCGTGTCATACCACCATGAAATGGAATTCGAAACGTTCAGAAATTATCATTCAAGTCTTCAGAGGTTAGCTTTGGAGCCGCAATTTTTTCATCTACAGCAACATTTCCTCAAATTTTCCGAACCTTTGGAACTTACTACAACTGTACCTTTAGATTTGAGTTTAAAGAGCCATCACAACCAGCCGATTACTCCACCTTGTACACCATCTCCTGGAAGCAAGAAAAGCCGACATTCACCTACACCTGAACTACCTGCAAAGAAGCCAAAAGTAACTCCAGCTGCCAACAAGAAAACCAAAGCTACAAGAAAACTAAACTTCGAAGAAGACAACACGTCTCCCGTTTCTGGAACAATAATACGAGAACTTAGGCCCGATGAAAACTTGGTGGTGAGAAAAGGAGACATAGATCCAGCCTTTAACGTTGTAGAAATCACCGAAGAAGCCAAAGCCGAGCTTGCCAAGATAGAAAATTTGATTGGCGATTATGTTTGTCGTTTGTGTCGAGAACTGTATGAAGATGCTTTTGGATTGGCGCAGCATAGATGTTCGAGGATTGTTAATATCGAGTATAGATGTCCTGAGTGTGATAAAGTTTTTAATTGTCCAGCGAATTTGGCGTCTCATAGAAGGTGGCATCGGCCGCGGCACCCTAAAGATGCTAAACAGGAGGAGCATCTTGAAGGAGATTCAGGTAGGCAAATTTATTTACTTTTTAATTTTTTTGTTATTGAAAATTTGGTGATTCAAAATAACTTAATATATTCAAAAATAAATACTTTTTGAGCAAATAAAATAACTCCTTATCGCACTATTTCTGCACATGAATCTGTTTTAAATTAGAAGCAAAAATAGGAATAGTTGTATATACATGTGTTGACTAGTATAACGTTTAAACGTTTCCTGGAAAAATATAATTAAAATACTATTGGGGCGTATTGATTAATAAGTAGATGCTTTTTATTCAGAAAAATGGTGAAACAATTTTAACAGAGAGGTTGTAAGTGAAAATGTTCTTCATAAAATACTATCCAATTGCACTAAGAAATTTTTCGGAAATTTTAAAATTTCGATTCATGAAAGCAATTTTTTATTTTCAAGCAACACTCAGTAAGAAGTTATTCAGATTGTTCCTTTATTTAATATTATCGATTATTCACGGAGAATTTTATTATAACTTAGATCATGTATGCCAGATAAATAGTTTAATTAATGTACAGGGTGACCCAAGTAAATAAGTGTATTGAAAACAACAAAAGATTGTGAATGTAGTAAAATGTTATCGTTAATTGCAATTCAATAATAGAAGTTTTTAGCCCAGAGGGGGGTTTAATAACATACGTAACAATTTTAGAAAAGGAGTTTCAATAATGTAATCTGGTTGGAGGACAATTAACATTAAATCTAAACTAATTTTCTACAATATCTTCCCCTAAGTTGGAATCATATGGAAAACTTTTTTATTATTAATTTTAGGAAAAAAAGTTATTCTCCATAAAAAGTTCTGCATTACCTAAAACTAAATATCAAATTCTTTAGTCGTATCCGAGGTTTGTCAAAAAATATGAGAATATTAGTAAAAAATAAAATAATCAGAAGTTTAAATTCAAATGGATGTACTTGCATATTTAAAAGTAATTTTTAATTCTGAATAACTTTTTTTAGTATCTAACATTTTTCGATATTGTCAAATTCAAAAGGTACTTTACTCTGGTATACGACTAAAAACTGTGATACCTATTTGATGACTGTATTTTAGGTTTCATATAATCCAGAACTTTTCATGAAGAATAACTTTTTTCCTAAAATTAATATTAAAAAAGTTTCCCATATGATTCCAACTTAGGGGAACATATTGTATATCTATATTATAATCATCGAGAATATTGTAATTTTTTTCAAATTATGAACCGAAATTGACAATTATTGAGTAAAATGCAAATTCTATAGTCATCTATTTATGTGAATATAAAATTATAATTAACGATTAATCCTAGTTCTAAATACATATTCACAAGCAGTCTGCGTTCTAAATTGTGCATCCTGTACGAAAAAATAAAAAGGAATAGATAAATTGAACAAGTAAACAACCGTTTTATTTGTGAAATTAACTGTCTCGACCCTTACTTCGTGAAATCTACTCATATTAGTGTTTTAAATGAAACTCAATGTTTCTAGCTAATTCCACAATATAATGAAAAATGTTGAAAATTATAAAAAATTGACAAGTGTTTCGATAACTCATCATCATCATCATCGTCAGAATGACAGAAGCTACATTTCATTTGATGCCTACCTGATGTTTAGTAGTTATTTTTGGCTAGACCTTGTGATTCACTTAATATATGTTAATAGAAAAAAGAAGAAGATTTGATATTATAAATTTTGAAGCTTAGATATTATTAGCCCTATGGTGATATCCTGAATATAATTTTTCCAATTTAAATTAGTATAACTGTGCAATGATATAGAAAACCAGGAAAACTATATCTGCTGATCTCTACAATTATGACTTAAGAAGACAGATTAATAGTGGACAACTCCCTAGATTTATCTGTTCATTGACGACTTCATATTGTGGGTTCTTTAAGTGTCCTCTGATTTCCAACTCTTCAAGGAAATCCAGTTCTTGTTTCTTATCACAAATATGTAGTACTTCTAGTTCTGTGTTAGGCGTCAATGAATGATTGGTGTCAAGTAGATATTTTGCGTGATGGGATTTATTTGGTTGTTTTAATCTGTATGCTCGTAAGTGTTCACTGTATCGGATTTCAAAATTTTACCTAAATAAACAGCAATGCATTCTGGACATTTGAGTTTATTTATACCTGATTTCTTTAATAGTTGTATTTTTGTTTTTACATTTAACAATTTTGTACTTACGTTACTTTCTGTTTTAAAAGAAATTGTTGTATTCGTTGCTAAAGATATTATCTTTGAAATAATATTAGAAATATTTCCTGCATATGTGATGGATTTATAAGTTTTTTTTCTAGGAAATATTAGTTGTAATGCCACTTTTTCCTCTTTTTTATTAATTAGCTTATTTATCATATGTAATGGATAACCGTTGGATGTTGCGATTTGTCTAATTGTATTAATCTCTCTATCAAAATTACATTTGTTCATAGGAACTGAAAATGCTCTATGTATCATTGAATTATATGCCGCTAGTTTATGTGACATGGGATGATTGGAACTATATGGAATTGTGACATGTTTTCGGTAAATCTAATAATCAATTACATTATTAACTCTTTGAATTTTCAAATCAAGAAAATTGATTGAGTTATTTTCTTCAACTTCTAATGTAAATTTAATTTTTGGGTGTAAATTATTAATGTGGTTGAAAAATATATCTAATTGTCGTTCACTACCTATAAAACAAGCTAATATGTCATCTACATATCTATACCAAAATAAAACATTTTTTGTAATAATACTTCCAAAGATTTTTCTTTCTAAGCTGTCCATAAAAATGTTTGCCAAAATAGGTGATATAGGGCTTCCCATTGGTAAACCTTCATTTTGAATATATATGTTATTGTCAAAAGTGAAATAACTCTGATTAATACATACATAATACCGAAAACCAACACACACTGACTGATGTGACAATTCCATATAATTCCAATCACCCCATGTCACATAAACTAGCGGCATATAATTCAATGATACATAGAGCATTTTCAGTTCCTATGAACGAATCTAATTTTGATAGAGATTAATACAAGTAGACAAATGGCAACATCCAATGGTTATCCATTACATATGATAAATAAGCTGATCAATAAAAAAGAGGAAAAAGTGGCATTACAACTAATATTTCCTAAATAAACTGAAGAAATAAAAACTTATAAATCCATCACATATGCAGGAAATATTTCTAATAATATTTCAAAGATAATATCTTTAGCAACGAATATAAAACAATTTCTTTTGAAACAGAAAGTTACGTAAGTACAAAATTGTTAAATGTAAAAACAAAAATACCACCATTAAAGAAGTCAGGTATATATAGACTCAAATGTCCAGAATGTAATGCTGTCTATTTGGGTCAGACCCTTAGAAATTTTGAAAACCGATGCAGTGAACACTTACGAGCATACAGATTAAAACAACCAGATAAATCCCATTACGCAAAACATCTATTTGACACCAATCATTCATTGACACCTAACACAGAACTAGAAATACTACATATTGGTGATAAGAAACAAGAACTGGATTTCCTTGAAGAGTTGGAAATTAGAAGACACTTAAGAAACTCACAATATGGAGTCGTCAAAGAACAGATAAATCTAGAGAGTTCTCCACTATTAAACTGTCTTCTCAAGTGATAATTGTAAATATCAGCAGATATAGTTTTCCTGGTTTTCTATATCATTGCACAGTTATACTGATCTTAATTGGAAAAATGATATCCAGGATATCACCATAGGGCTAATAATATCTAAGTTTCAATATTTGTAATATCACATCTTCTTCTTTTTTTTACATATATTAAGTCAATCAGAAGGTCACTTCTTGGTCTAGCCAAAAATAACTACTAAACATCAGGTAGGCATCAAATGAAATGTAACTTCTCTCATTCTGACGATGATATTCAGTTATCGAAACAATTGTCAATTTTTTAGAATTTTCAACATTTTTCATTATATTGTGGAATTAGCTAGAAACATTGTGTTTCATTTAAAACACTATTTTTATTTGTGGTCAATAAACGGGTTCACCTGTCATTTTTGGTTTAGTTTAGTATTAAATTGTCTTTATTCAATTATTTATAATTCCCTAATTACAATTTATCGAAGAATATAATCGTACTGCTAGAGAAATATTCTCACGTCTCAAAATATCACATTTTCCAGGAAACCAAAATAAAAAAATTAATCTTAATTTTATATCAATTTTAGGGAAACATGTTCAATAAAATAAAGATAATATATAAAAATGTTATTTTTAAAGTGTAGTTTTAGTTTTGTGTTCACGTTTTGCTCAATTAAAACTCTTTAGCCACCAAATTTTGAGTTGTGTCATGGTTCGTCTAATTCCCGTTTTAAATTTGAGTACCGGTGACATATTAATAATAACATTTTTCTTTAAAAAAGCTGATTTGTACAATAAAATAATTCCGTTATATCGAGTGTGGCATTTGTTGTCAAATATTGGTTCCCCTATGAATTTCCAAGTTTCATGCTTCGAAATGCGCTTTCTGATTTTTTCTGAGGAACTTCGACATTCAAAGTTAATACTTCATTTTCTTGCTTTCTTACCAAAATGACCGTTGTTTTGATCGTTTTCTGGCTCCCCTGTGAATTTCAATGAATTCTTCAGATGCTTCTGATGACACACTGTAATTTGGACCATTATCGGTATCGCCAGCACGTTCCTCAAAATATCGATATGAAGCGTTATCACGGTTGTCAGTTATTTCCGCTCTTTCCACAGAAATTGGTTGTTTGCATTGCCGTAAACGCATGGTAGAAAACGATGTTGATTTCCATGTTAAGAATGAGGGCTGGTTTTCTTGTACAGTAAGTAATGTGGAACCATATGCATTTTTATTTTATTTTCGCACCAATGTTTTCTTTATTGGGACATTTTTTGTGTGAACCATATTTTTTAGCCGTTTTCTCGATTAATATTTCTCGTTCCATTATTTCACGCTCTTTACCATGTTTGTTTTCATTCTGAACAAAAAGGTTATGAGTATTTTCAGTTTTGCCAACTAGTGACTCTGAAATGTCCATTTTATGATAAACTTGTGGATACTGCGAGTTGTTAGCACATAGATCTTTTACATTTATAGTTTCTCTGGTTATGTCGTGTTTTCTTCGTTCATTTCTTCTATCTGGCCCTTTTTTAACCAGTATGGCACCATTTTTTTTCATTTTCACGTTGATCTTGTTTTAAAATATAATTTTGATTTTGTTGGATTGGCATTAGGTTTTAGGGAGATGCTTTTTTACGAATATGGTGAGAAAAGATGAATCTATCTTGCAATATTAATAAGATGTAGCGTTTGTTTCTGATAATTTCCACAGGGTGCTACAAAGTAAGATGAAATAACATAACTTTATTTTTACAACTCATATATGGGTAAAACGTTGACATTTATCAGAAAATATTCCTTAGGAATAAACCTATAACGTGAAAAAGAATCATTCAAATCCAATCTATGGTTCAGAAGAAAAATAGTTTCAAACTTATGGTACATTTTGGACAGCAGTGTATCTTTTCTGTTTGCAAAAATTGAATGGTACAGTTAGTAGAGTCCGTTTCACAAAAGTTGAAGCCACTTGAAGTTGCGCTAACTTGTTGTCAAAACCGTCGCCATATTGTAAAATTTTCACATTTTGTGAGTTAACACAAAATTAGAATATTAATAAT
The DNA here is from genome assembly GCA_963921935.1 of Galeruca laticollis. Classification (NCBI taxonomy): domain Eukaryota; kingdom Metazoa; phylum Arthropoda; class Insecta; order Coleoptera; family Chrysomelidae; genus Galeruca; species Galeruca laticollis. Next base: position 80,575,863 of record OY998176.1, read on the forward strand.
TTATTCCAAACAGGATTTATTTTTTATTACATGTAATAAGAATTAATAACATTGTGTAGTATGGCCATTCATAAATATAGCAGTAACATATTGATTAATGTAGAAAATTAAAAATAATTAACTGTTTCGACCCTTACTTCGTGGAATCTACTCATATTAGTGTTTTAAATGAAACTCAATGTTTCTAGCCAATTCCACAATATAATGAAAAATGTTGAAAATTCTAAAAAATTGACAATTGTTTCGATAACTGAATATCATCGTCAGAATGAAAGAAGTTACATTTTTTTTGATGCCTACCTGATGTTTAGTAGTTATTTTTGGCTAGACCAAGAAGTGACCTACCCTGTGATTCACTTAATATATGTTAATAGGAAAAAGAAGATGGGATATTACAAATATTAGCCCCATGGAGATATCCTGGATATCATTTTTCCAATTAAGATCTGTATAACTGTGCAATGATATAGAAAACCAGGAAAACTATATCTGCTGATCTTTACAATTATCACTTAAGAAGACAGTTTAATAGTGGAGAACTCCCTAGATTTCTCTGTTCATTGACGACTTCATATTGTGGGTTTCTTAAGTATCTTCTAATTTCCAACTCTTCAAGAAGTACTACATATTTGTGATAAGAAACAAGAACTGGATTTCCTTGAAGAGTTTGAAATTAGAAGACACTTAAGAAACCCACAATATGAAGTCGTCAATGAACAGATAAATCTAGGGAGTTCTCCACTATTAAACTGTCTTCCTAAGTGATAATTGTAAAGATCAGCAGATATAGTTTTCCAGGTTTTCTATATCATTGCACAGTTATAACTGATCTTAATTGGAAAAATGATATCCAGGATATCACCATAGGGCTAATAATATCTAAGTTTCAATATTTGTAATATCACATCTTCTTCTTTTTTCTATTAACATATATTAAGTCAATCACAAGGTAGGTCACTTCTTGGCCTAGCCAAAAATAACTACTAAATATGTTAAATCAAGATAAAATTAGAAAATTATTTATGATAAGTTTATATAGTTTATATTGATTTAATTAAATTGACTGTCTCGACCCTTACTTCGTGGAATATGCTCATATTAGTGTTTTTAAATGAAACTCAAGGTCTCTAGTTAATTCCACAATATAATATATTGTGGAATTACCTAGAGACCTTGAGTTTCATTTAAAAACACTTATATTGATTCATTTATTTATTATTATACTTTTATAAACACACAGAACTGGACAAACTACTGGAGTATAACTGTTACTTACTTAATCAAAAAAAGTGTTAGCAATGTGTAGTTGACTACTATTTTTGGCAACTTTCTGCGAAAGAAATCATTTGAGTATAATTACTGTGAATGTTAGAAAAAAAGTAATTGAAATACTATTAAATGAAAAGTAGTTAACTATTGCCCAGCTCTGTAAATACAAGATGCCAAGTAATTACATATAAGAACAGCACTTATGAATGTAAAAAATTTAAAAAATATATCTAACATTCCATTTCCAATTGGAACACATATTTATTTCTATACTGGAAGTAGTATATTGCATATTTGTATATTTCTCCATTTAAAAGCATTCCGTTCTTATGAAACCATCGCATAAGGCAGTTTAAGTTACTCTGCAGCTCCTGGCAGTCTAAGATTGTTATAATGTTTCTTAAAGACTTTCAAACATCCCACCGGTAAACCACAAAATAACAACAATAAATAAGTAAACACACAAATATGTTTGAAAATTTATATCAACAAAAGAAAACAAAATGGGCTTACTATTGAAATAATAAGTTTACACATGTTTTTGTACTAAGCCAAAAAAATATCAAAAAATGTTTGAATGTTTAAATTTTTTTGAAATCCTTATTTTGTAGTTTTCGATTTTTTCAGGAGTTTTTTATTTTTTTTGGTTTTTAACTATTTTTTTATTTTTTGTCTTTATTGGATTTTTTGTATTTTTGGTTACCACTAGGCCAAGTACTTAGACGTAATGCCTCAACAAAAGTTAGTACTCACTTTCATTTCCCATAAATCGTCATACCATGAGCTATATATGAAAATTGGCAAGGGGTCAATACCTTCCATCCCATAGCTGGTGGAGGGAATAGCTATAACATTAAATAAATCACAGATTTTTATTTTTTCAATGGATGCATTTTAAAATGGAATTGTCTGAGTACGGTGTACACACTAGATATACATTGAGTGAATGAAAAGAAGAGTACTGAGTGTGTAATTTTATTAAAATTCCAGCTAAGCGCTTTCAGCCATTAGGCCCTTCTTAAAGCTATCGTCTAGAAAAAAACATACAACAGGCTCTATAGATGGCACGGTCTGCAGTGTCCCTAGCCTGGTGTCTACCGGCGAAATCCCTAATATCCTCCACCCATCGCAGTGGAGGTCTACCTTTGCCTCGCTTGGTCTCTCAGGGTTGCCATTGGATAATCTCTAGTGTCCACCATTCATCTTTTTGCCGCGCAAGATGCCTTGTCCATCGCCATTTCAGCTCAGCGACCTTCTGGATAACATCGAGGACTCCCGTTCTCCTGCGAATCTCCTCGTTACGGACTTTGTCCCTCAGGCTTATACCAAGCATGGCCCTCTCCATTTCCCCTTGTTTGTTGGCGTTTGCTTGAGTAAGAGCCCTTCTTTCAAATCCCTAGGTGGATACAGCCAAGATACAGATGTCAAAAACTATGCGTTTTAAGTTTATGGGTATGGAGTTGTTCCTCAGGATATGGGATAGTTTCCCAAAGGATGACCATAAAAGTTGCACTCTTCTGCTAATTTTTCTCGACCTGTTCTCCTTCCGAAATCTTATGAACTGTCCTAGATAGTTGTATTCTGTCACATTTTCGATATAGGTGCCATCTATTGCTATATATGTATTTTTCCTTACTCATTATCTTAGTTTTCGCGTAGTTCATCTATAGACCCGCCTTTCTATATTCCTGGTTCAATTGTTGGAGCATCTCTTTTGTTTCGTGAATGTCTCCTGATAATAGCACGACGTCGTCCGCAAATCTAAGATGGCTCAGGTATTTTCCATCGACTTTAATACCTTTGTTTTCCCTTTTGTCCTTTAGCACGAGAGTAAATAATTTTGGCGATATAGTATCTCCCTGCCTTACACCACGTTGGACCTTGATGGTGTTGGTTTTTGTCTCTTCATCAACTTTTATGTGTAGGGATGCGTTCCTATATATGTTTCCTATAAGTGCGGAGTACCTAGAGTCAATGCGTGCGTTATCCATAGATCTGAGAGTATGCCATGTCTCGATGGAATCAAACGCCTTATGGAAATCGATAAACACCATTTGTATAGGTATGCTGTATTCTGTATACAGAATACAACATACCAAAAACTCCCTACTTACCTAAAACTTATACATTTTAGCAGCCGCCACAAAGAAGAAAGAAGTTCTACTTATAGTAAACTCAGGTAAAACAATGTGCACTTTGTGAAGAGTATCTACAAAAAAATGAATTGGTATACTTCACTATAAAACTATTTTTCTCTTAACACTATTAAAAGTAATTCTAGCTCAAAAAGTCGTGCTAGAAGGAAAATGACAGAAATTTCTTGTAATAAGGTAATTGGGGGGAAGACGCGTAACATTTTTTAAAAAAAAAATTAACTTTATTCAAAACTCACAAAAACTGTGTATTATATTACAAATACAATAAACAAATGATTAAACACAAAAAAGTTTTTATTTTCCTAAAAATAAACGAAAAATTTGGATAAACATTGACAGCTGTCATTTCGGCAACATACCCCAACTACGGGGTAAGATGCCGACAGACTTGGGGTGAGATGACAAATTTGGGGGTGTGATGCCATAGACAGTAAACATTGTATTGGCCATTATACTCCAGCTAAAGTGCCATCTTACACCAAGTCTAAAGTTTTGAATGTTTTATTTAGAGACTTTTGCGCAGGGATCGCACATACTCAGCCCCGAAGCACAGGTTTCGTGTAGCCACTTGTTGCATACCACACAGCAAATCCAGTCAACTTTGGGACCCTTTTTGTCAAAGTAAAAGCCATCGCAAATTGCACAGAAGTCGTCCTTGTCACTGTCAGGTTCATCAGAGCTATGGTCTGAGACAATATTTTCATCTCCACTGACTTTTTCACTACTGCTATCGTGTGCTACATCCTTCTTTTTTTTGTTACCTTTTTTTCGAAGTTTCTTTTCTAACTTAGCTGCCTTCCCTTGTTGCTTCTTTTGTTTTTCTTAATTTTTTTTGCGTTTCTTTTGGCAGTAGTCAGGAAAAGTAAGGACTTCTGCATGCTGTTTTCTAACGTTTGGCCTACTAGGACCAGCTACGGATGGAATTGGTGCAATATCATCAAAATTTACTACAGCTACGTCGCCGCTATGTTCGTCAGAGTTTTCTGCATCGACATGTTCCACTCCTTCCTGAGAATTTCCAGTTTGGTGCTCAGCTAAAGCACATGCATGGTCGGTAATTGCATCTTTGGAGCATGGATAAATTCCACAAGCCCGAAATCCAGAAACACCATTCTGAACCGTTGCGGCTTGAGACCACGCTTGGTTTAATAGTTCCCCAAACTGATACCTGTAAAGCACAAGAAACAAAGAAATATCTTTCAAACTTATTTACTCAAATCAAATTACCTAGTTATTCGACGCCCTGGATGATTTCTTATCCACTGATTACAAGTGCTATTCCAGAAGGTCTTTAAAGGTTTAAAAAATGAACGGTCGAGAGGCTGAAGCCAGTGACTCGTATGACTTGGTAAGCAAAACACATCAATTTAGTTTTAAGCCAAAAAGTCCAAAAGTTCCACGTCATTACAATGGGAAGCATGACCATCTAATATTAGTACTGCAGGCCCTGGTCCCTTACGAGGCAAAAATGGTCTTTAGTCCATGATGAGAAGATACTGGTTTTCACATAGGCGGACTCTGGAGACATCACTACTACCGATCCAGGGGGCATGTTATCTTCAAACTCCTTTTTTTTGTTTTTGCCTTTAAATATTACGTAGGAAGGCAAAAAGCTACCTTCTGCATTACAGCAAGCGATGACGATAACTGTTTCTCCTTTTTCTGAGCTTGTGACCGACTGAACATCTCTAGCTCCTTTTGTGGCTACGACTTTGGTAGGTTTATTGCATAATTGCAAGCCAGTATCGTCCATATTGAAAATGTTTGCCGGTTTATCAGACAAATTGAGCGTCGTAAATGTATCGTTCAACATTTGGAAGTATGGATCTACTTCTGCGGCAGACATACCAAGTGAACGAGCAATTGAACGACCTTGAGCTACTCGCATAGTTGGGGTTGGGTGTCGTTTTAAGAAAAGTTTGAACCAATCGTAGCCTGCTAATTCTTTTTCTTGGTGAAATCTACATTTTAACCCATTCCTTTGCGAAAAGGTAGAAGCAAGGTGTCTTACGTCTCTTGAAGTTGGAGCATAGCCAATTTTTTCTAACCGTTTTATATAAGACACCAGTTTAAGTTCATTTTCAATACCTAAGGACGCGGTTGGCCCAAGACTGCCCTTTTCAAGATTGTTATTCTTTACACGTCTCATCAAGGTTCGTAGAGGGATTCTATATTCTTTAGCAATCGCATTTGCACTCAGGGTTGGCTGCTGACGTAAAGCATTTGCAGCTGCTCTAAGGTCTTCTTCAGTCCATTCGCCTCTAGTTGATTTTCTGACGTACGTTCGTGGCATTTTACCTAAAACAAACAAGATAAATTAAGAAACTATTCAATTAGACGTACTGAAAGGAAACCACTAACCAAAATAGACGCAAACCTGAGAAAAAACAAGAGTTACAAAGTTTACAGTGCAATTAAGATAAGGCATCTTACCCCACACGGATCTTGGCGTTTTACTCCAACCCTTAGGTATAAGATGCCAAACCCACAAATCAAAATAACAAAACCCTTTTTCTCATTCAAAATAGGAGAGGAGTATTATAATGAATGCCAAAACCTTACATAAATTATATTAGCACAAACAAAAAACATTTAACACTGTATATCACATAATTAATTTCCATCGTAAAAAACTTACGGGCATAAAAAAACACAACATCACCTCAAGGAACAGTTGCATGCACTTTATAACGAGAAAAACCTACAAACCCTCACAGTGCTCGTTATAGGTATGCGGGTTGTCTCACGTGGTACAACCCGTGCTCGCCAGTCGACTAGCTTCGAGTCGAAGAAGGGGTGGATTCTTCAAAAAATTATTGAGTATACATAAAGGGCGCCAGAGAAGTTTTGGCAAGCACCCAAGACTTCCTAAGTTAGCCCACAACTCCTCAGTGGGTTAACAACACTCACTACACACTCCAAAGGTTAAACTGATAGGTAAATTATCATAAATAAATAAAAGTCAGCAAATACACCCTGATTGAAATTTTAATTAATCTTGGTGGACCAAAGGTCTCTTTTCAAAATATATGATACAATATCATTACCAAAAGAAAAATATTATAAAAAAAAAATCGTCTGAGCTCAGCTGAAGGCTGTAATCTCAGGGTGCAGTAGAGCTGAGGGCCCCAAACTACACCGATGTCTCAAAGCAAAGATTCTAGAGAATCGATCAAATTGTTCATGTACAAAATTTCCAAAAATTACAACGATAATATATTATATATATGTCCAAAAAACACCAATGTACAGTTACAAGGGTTCACACTTCCGCAATTTATACCAATATAATGGTTGCATAAGCCAGAAATTTAAATTACAACGAGTTTAGCGTTGCTGGAGAATATACAGCTCAAAATTATATACGGCGCAAAATTATATACAAGAAACCATTAGAAATAGGCAAAAAAAAACTACTAAATACCGCTATACTAGGTACGTACCAAGTGTTCCAGCGTATCTTAATCTATGCGCAAGATTTCAAAATATTTTAAATACAAAATTCAAGTAAGGAAAAAAAATAAATAAAACTTAATATAAAAAAAACGGTAATTTGTGAAGCATAGATGTGAATTTACTACTGAGTTTAAAGAAATAAGAAAGGAAAACTGTAACCTTTCCTTTCCCGGCACCAGAACAGGAACTGAAATTCCTCCAGATTAATCCAGGCCTCCTGGAACTGGTCTCACCGACCCATTAAATTCCAATCAGCGTTTTTATGTCCATATACTAAAACCCCCCTAAAATAGAGAAACGAATTAGCCTCTACATAGGGTTTACATTTTACCCCGGTCAACTTTTCGACGTACCCCCGTAATATCCCATCAACTGACTATAATAACTATACCCGAAATTCGCAAATAATTACACCTCATGACTTTTAACTGTATAAAAGCCACTTACTCTGAAAATAAAAACTATATGACTGGTTTTTTTCCGCTTAGCAAAAAAAACTACGATACCAATAAAAACCCATAATATAAAAACTACGTCGTTGGACACATCCCTGAATGTTTATACAACCCCTGTGATATATTCTTATTTCAACAAAATATAAAGCCATGTAGAATATGAATTAATAAGAATTTATAAAATTATAACGAATCTATCCCGCGAACCCAGATTACAAACTCCAATAAATTACGAATCAAGCAGAATTTCTACGTTAAATTGCCTACAAATCTGTTAATTCCGAGAAAGTATCTTTCAACCATTTACCTTTTATTGAATCCTACCAGCTAACGCCGTCTACGGGAATTTTCCACGTGTTTTCTTAAATCCATCAATTCTACTGGAATCCTTCGGTCATCGGCACCCCCTGGTCCAGTATATTATTGGGTCAGACCTTCGATTAGTTAAATCGAGCGATATTTTCTTCCCCTATGTAAAATTTATCAGGCTTTCCGTGAAATAGCGTTATGGCTCCCAGAGCACATGCAAATATCTTTTGTTCAGATGTGTGTTCACACCTTGACGGCAAATGGAGGACTGAAATTTTTAACTCGGTTCCGACAGCGCTGTGACTTGTCTCAGTCGACAGGTTAGCCAAATTAAATTTACAACGGCTCGGCGAATTTTTCGCGTTACAGATTCCCCCCCTTTCGTCAAAGAAAATTAACCCGGAAAGGTTAATTTTCATCGTCAGGCGGTTGCGTAGAGTATGGTTTCAAGTCCTTGCAGTGCCATACTCCTGCCGTAGCTCCATCCTTATCGTGTAACTCATACGTCCACGGAGATACCCTCTTAGCTATCGAGTAGGGCCCTATATACTTAGGCGCTAGCTTACGCGTGTAATACCTCGCAGCATCCGAAAGGACAAAATTCCTCTTCCACACTAAATCGTGCGGGAGATACTCAACATGCCTACGCCGCAGATTATGGCTATCACAAGCCTTCTGATTGGCATCCTCTAACCGTTTCCTGATGTCAGCGAACAATTTCCTAAAACTCTCATTACGACTACTCTCGGGAGTTCTCACACTATCTCCCAGATCTAAATCTGAATTATCAACATAATCGGCCCCAGACAACAGCATAGACCTACCAAAATTAGCGAAATACGGTGTTACCTTCGTGACTTCATGAGTAGATGTTCTAATCGCACATCCTATCTGAGCGAGATGCTCGTCCCAACAACGATGATTATCCGAGACATAGGAAGCCATCATAGTCTTAATCACACGGTTAACTCTTTCACACGGGTTAGCCCTCGGATGATAATTGGCATTCAGCTTGATACGACAGCTATATCGGGAAGCTAAACTTCGGAAAAGATTACTACGATATTGGGGACCATTATCACACAAAATCACCTTGGGTACCCCATATACAAGAAATACTTCATCTTCAATCTTACGGGCAACGGCCGCTGCCGACGCTGTTCTAAGTGGGTATATCAGCACATACTTGGTCAAATAATCCGTAACGACAAGGATGAAAGAATTACCTCGTTTCGACCTAGGAAGAGGCCCCATCAGATCTGTGCAAATCATTTCCCACGGCCTGCTAGGCTTTGGATGAGACGCCATCTTATCAACAGGTTTACCTTGTGACACCTTATGCGCCGCACACACCTCACAACGATTAACATACCTAGCGACGTCAACCCTCATTTTCGGCCAGTAAAAACGCTCAGCTACTCTGTGGAAGGTTTTAAAAATACCCGTATGTCCAGATGTGGGAGGGACATGGGCTTCCATGATTATACGCGACCTACCAGCCTTGGGAACTACCAGTTTCCAAGATTCACCAGGCGACAGCGGTTGTGTGTACTTATTGACAACATGTTTGAAGAGGAGATTATCCTTCACACGCCAATCCGGGAATTTAAGTTGATTACTAGCGATATTCTTCACCATCTTACAATACCACTTATCATTGGTTGTATCAAACAGAGGGGGCGGTACCTCTTCAGATGAAACCTCTACAGACACCTCATCGACCACAGGGACGGACCGAGAAAGAGCATCTGGTACCACGTGTTCACGACCTTTGCGATGTATAATTTGGAAGCTATACTGTTGCATTTTGACTGCCCATCGGGCTAGACGACCCTTCGGACTCTGCAACTTCTGTAGCCACAGTAGGCTATAGTGATCCGTAATGACGGTAAAAGAAACACCCTCTAAATAAGGCCGAAGTTGTTCAAGTGCCCAAACCACAGCGAGACATTCGCGTTCAATGCTTAAATAGCAAATAACCTTGTCACCATCCTCGTGAGGCTGACTCAACACAACCCCTAAACCATAACCACTACTATCGGTCTGTACAACAAAGGGTTTATTAAAATCGGGACACGTAAGAATCGGCGCAGAAACCAAACATTCCTTAACACGACGAAACGAAGACTCACATTCAGAAGACCACACAAAAGGACGATTTTTCCTCAGAAGACCCGTAATGGGGACCATGATGGTTGAAAAATTAGGTATAAATCTCCGGTACCAGGAGAAGGTTCCAACCACACGACGAACTTCCGAAATATTACGAGGAGTCGGTAACTCCAACATTGCCTTCACCTTATCCGGATCCACATGCAACCCAAAACGATCAACTACATACCCAAGATACTTCATTTCAGGACGACAGAACTGACACTTATCCACGCTAACAGTAATTTTAGCATCCGCTAACCTCTTAAAAACCTCTTCGAGTACCCGTACATGTTCTTCGAAAGTTTGCGTACAAATAACCACGTCGTCAAGATAGACAAAAACATGCGGTTCAAGATCATGGCCTAAAACATTGTCTATAAGCCTCTGCCAGGTAGCTGGGGCATTATGTAAACCAAATGGTAGTCGTTTGAACTGGAATAGACCCCTATTAGGTACCGTAAAAGCCGTGTATTGCCTTGAAGATTCGGCTACCGGAACTTGCCAATAAGCGGACTTGACATCTAAACTAGACAAATATTTAGCCTCACGCAACTTCTCTAAAGTATCCGTTACCAGGGGAAGAGGGTAGCTATCTCGAACAGTGACAGCATTCAACTTCCTGTAATCAACGCAAAATCGATAGGAATCATCCTTCTTCCTGACCAACAAAATTGGAGAAGCCCACGGACTATTGCTGGGTTCTACAACACCTAACTGCAGCATCTCATCCAATTCAGCATCGATATGCCTCTGTACAATGGGATTGACCCTATAATATCGCTGCTTGATGGGGGGACTAGAAGTCACTATCACGTGTTCTACTCTATCGGTACACCCTAGACCTTTTCCCATAATTTCCATATTCCTATCAATCACCGCTTGAAGTCTCTGCTGTTCCAAAGGAGTGAGTACCGTTCTAGACGACACATGTTTCACACTATTTATCAACACAGGATCTGCCGAAAAATGCCACTCGTCATGGCGAAGATCTGGGACGACGCCCATCAAATTCCAAAAATCTATACCAAGGATCAAAATATGAGTTAATTCAGGGACAACCAGAGCCTCAATCAACCGCATACGACCCCTCAAAACCACGGGCAACACTACGGTTCCAATACTCTGTAACACATTACCATTTGCCACTGTACAATTAGTCGTCCTACTTTTATCCAAAGTCAACCCTAAACAAGAAATTACCTCATATCCCTTACCTCCTAAAACAGTTCTTGAAGCGCCCGAATCCAAAAGTCCTAATAAAGTTTTCCCTAGGATATCTATCTTAAGATAAGGACGTTCATCATTCGCAGCGTGATCCAGTACGTAATCTATGGCGACACGGAAATCATCGACCGGGGGGTTTTCACTGACGCACTCTACCCGATCATTCAAGCACGTCTTGGTTCGTTTCCCTGGTTGGATCTGGGAGAGCAAACAGGACAAGTTCTAACTGTGTATCCCTCCTTTTTACATTTAAAACAATATTTTACACTGGCAGCCTGCAGACACCCTACAGCCCGATGTCCAGGCTGTTTACAACGAAAACACACCGTCTCTCTAGGGGCGGAAGACGAGATGGAGTTATGTGACGCTCTGATCTCAGCCACTGGTTCCACTTGCGAGGTTACATACGCGAGGTCTGGCTCCAAACAATTCGATCTCCTCGAAGGTACACTATAATTTTCAATAGCCGATTTTCTGGCTTCCAGTCTACGACCCAGAGTCAACAATTCCCGCACACTATTAACCTCTACTAGACCCAAATGATTTTGATAATACGGCGCGATATTCCTCAACAAAATTTTGAGTTGCGTCTCCTCTGAAATAGGGCAAGACAGCCTTTTAAAATAACCAGACATCACAGCCAAGTAGATTCCCATGCTTTCGTCCGGACCTTGAGTCCTCCTTTTGATTTCCTCGAACAGTTTCTCATTGTAATCTACCGATAAATACTCTTCCCGTAATAGATCCACGAACTCATCCCAAGAGTTTACCTCTTCTCTATAAGCTAAATAAAACTGATAAGCCCTACCAGAAAATAAATCGATACCACTAGCTAACAAAATTTCCTTATCCACATTACGCGAAACTCGATACTCTTCCACTTTTTCCAGGAAGCTCGATAGTGAAATACCTTTGGGATCTCCAGAAAACACCAAACCCCACTTGCTAGGCAAGATCGTCTTAATACTAGACAAGTTCCTCGACGCATTACCAGGATTAGGAAGTGGTCTGACTTCATTGAGAGTCGATCTACGGATAGTTGACAAATTTGCAAAGGACGGCCCAGGTTGAGAGAGGATTTCCAATTGGGGGGGTTGAGATTGTCGAGAACGCTCATGTCTAGAAGCCTTACTTCCCAATGATTCGTATAAGGAGAGAGCTTTAGCCATTAGTTCATCTACTTTTGCCCTCTGTCGAACACCAGCATCACCTGCTTCGAAATTAGTCGCACGTTCCAACCGACCTATGACATGCACCAACTGACTCTGTAACTTCTGGAAACTACCACTCACACGAGTTTCGTTAAACTCTTCTACACCGGGCTCAATCTGATCTAACTTATTCTCAACTGCGCTCAAGTCTTCGGCAGCTGTATACGGATACTCTGGCGGATCTATACTATCATCTTCCTTCTCTACCTGCAACGCTAAAGTTAAACTACGCCGCATCTCAGACACCGTGCCACTTGCAATACCACGTATTGTCAACTCATACACAAGCTCATCCTGAACCAACCGATTAACCACAAACCTACGAGACATTTCTTCTTTTTAAGTTTAATCTGACAAGCAATCCAGGCAACAAACCAATTTCCAACCTAGCGGAACAATAATTCTTCACCGACACACCTGTACCTCAAATGGTCTCCCTCCAACTGAAACCTAATAAGGAATTTAAAACCCAAATCCAGATACCGAATGTCCAAAAGTCCCTATTTGTCCAAACAATATCTCCAACCCACAGAGTTTCCACGAAGTGTGTACTTCTCGAACCGACGCAACGTTCCTTCCTCAAAAGCGATTCCAAAATACAGGAGTCCACAAGCCCAAGGCACCACTTCCAAACACCGACCCGCTAAGGTTCGAACCCACAATGCAGCCTACAATCGTCGAAAGTCAAATAAACTTACCATAAAGCAAAGTATTTACGAATTCAGTTACTGTTCTGATACTAAAATTTATACACAGTGTGACCCAATATGTAACTCACCTTTTAAATTTACAATATCTATAAATTACAAATATTATACAATAGATAATCAAATAAAATTTTCAAAATTACAATTTTTATTGAAACAATAATATCGATATCAGAAATCTTCTTAGTCACTTGCTACCTGAAAAAGGAGAAAAAAAAACAAAACGCATCAAACAATGAACAATCTGTCCGTTTCCTGTATTGAAACTTCAATTTAATATTTAACACTGCTTAACAAAATTAGGTGAATTTGTTTACCACTTACGCCCCATAAAACAATTCCCTTCAAGACCTCAAACCCCAGATTTACTACAAACACTTAAATCTGGCACTATCAATAACTAATTAAGAGAAATTATTTCCGGGTTACGCCCACAATTGAAACAATTACCTCCAAAGTTAAGCAATCCCCAGATTTACTATAAAAAAAACCCAATTAAATCTGGTGCAATAGATTACAAAAGATACAATAACTGAAGTTAAATCTACAATGACTGAGTTTCTAAGAAAAAGTTGAAAATTTATCAAAGTTTAAAAAAAAGATAAAATCTACAATATTGAATTTTTCAAAATTCCAATAATCAATCAGTATGAAAAGAAAATAAATGTTGCCCACGAACCAATAAACTCTTTTTTGATTTGTACTATAAAATTTTCAGTTTGATATATATTATGATCTCACAGAATAAGGTAAGTTGCTTACAAATTACGTCCAATAAAACAATTCCCTTCGAATTGAACACAACCCCAGATTTACTAAAAACACTTAAATCTGGCACAATCAAAACATATTAAGAGAAATTATTTCCAGGTACGCCCCAATAAAACAATTACACTTAAATCTGGTGCTAAAAATAAACTGAAAATAAATCTGCAAATTTAACTTATCAAACGTTCAAGTTTGATCAAATGGCTACAACTGAAATTTTGATTTTTAAAGTTTAAGTTTAATCAAAGATGCTAAAAAAAATTTAATTTCAAAAGTTTAAGTTTAAATTACAGGATATGTATTGCTGACAATAAAAAAAAAATACTAACGGCCCCACGTTGGGCGCCAAAAACATATAACGAGAAAAACCTACAAACCCTCACAGTGCTCGTTATAGGTATGCGGGTTGTCTCACGTGGTACAACCCGTGCTCGCCAGTCGACTAGCTTCGAGTCGAAGAAGGGGTGGATTCTTCAAAAAATTATTGAGTATACATAAAGGGCGCCAGAGAAGTTTTGGCAAGCACCCAAGACTTCCTAAGTTAGCCCACAACTCCTCAGTGGGTTAACAACACTCACTACACACTCCAAAGGTTAAACTGATAGGTAAATTATCATAAATAGATAAAAGTCAGCAAATACACCCTGATTGAAATTTTAATTAATCTTGGTGGACCAAAGGTCTCTTTTCAAAATATATGATACAATATCATTACCAAAAGAAAAATATTATAAAAAAAAATCGTCTGAGCTCAGCTGAAGGCTGTAATCTCAGGGTGCAGTAGAGCTGAGGGCCCCAAACTACACCGATGTCTCAAAGCAAAGATTCTAGAGAATCGATCAAATTGTTCATGTACAAAATTTCCAAAAATTACAACGATAATATATTATATATATATCCAAAAAACACCAATGTACAGTTACAAGGGTTCACACTTCCGCAATTTATACCAATATAATGGTTGCATAAGCCAGAAATTTAAATTACAACGAGTTTAGCGTTGCTGGAGAATATACAGCTCAAAATTATATACGGCGCAAAATTATATACAAGAAACCATTAGAAATAGGCAAAAAAAAACTACTAAATACCGCTATACTAGGTACGTACCAAGTGTTCCAGCGTATCTCAATCTATGCGCAAGATTTCAAAATATTTTAAATACAAAATTCAAGTAAGGAAAAAAAATAAATAAAACTTAATATAAAAAAAACGGTAATTTGTGAAGCATAGATGTGAATTTACTACTGAGTTTAAAGAAATAAGAAAGGAAAACTGTAACCTTTCCTTTCCCGGCACCAGAACAGGAACTGAAATTCCTCCAGATTAATCCAGGCCTCCTGGAACTGGTCTCACCGACCCATTAAATTCCAATCAGCGTTTTTATGTCCATATACTAAAACCCCCCTAAAATAGAGAAACGAATTAGCCTCTACATAGGGTTTACATTTTACCCCGGTCAACTTTTCGACGTACCCCCGTAATATCCCATCAACTGACTATAATAACTATACCCGAAATTCGCAAATAATTACACCTCATGACTTTTAACTGTATAAAAGCCACTTACTCTGAAAATAAAAACTATATGACTGGTTTTTTTCCGCTTAGCAAAAAAAACTACGATACCAATAAAAACCCATAATATAAAAACTACGTCGTTGGACACATCCCTGAATGTTTATACAACCCCTGTGATATATTCTTATTTCAACAAAATATAAAGCCATGTAGAATATGAATTAATAAGAATTTATAAAATTATAACGAATCTATCCCGCGAACCCAGATTACAAACTCCAATAAATTACGAATCAAGCAGAATTTCTACGTTAAATTGCCTACAAATCTGTTAATTCCGAGAAAGTATCTTTCAACCATTTACCTTTTATTGAATCCTACCAGCTAACGCCGTCTACGGGAATTTTCCACGTGTTTTCTTAAATCCATCAATTCTACTGGAATCCTTCGGTCATCGGCACCCCCTGGTCCAGTATATTATTGGGTCAGACCTTCGATTAGTTAAATCGAGCGATATTTTCTTCCCCTATGTAAAATTTATCAGGCTTTCCGTGAAATAGCGTTATGGCTCCCAGAGCACATGCAAATATCTTTTGTTCAGATGTGTGTTCACACCTTGACGGCAAATGGAGGACTGAAATTTTTAACTCGGTTCCGACAGCGCTGTGACTTCTCTCAGTCGACAGGTTAGCCAAATTAAATTTACAACGGCTCGGCGAATTTTTCGCGTTACAACTTAATCGCTTCGAAAACTATGATGTTCTCTAATAATAAACACAATAACAACGTAGCCGTGTATGCGGCGCGATCTATTGAGTATTGTCCAAAATACTTAGATTAGGCATATTCTTCCTTTTGGCAACTTCCCCCCAATTACCTTATATTTTGGTATATTTATTATTTGATATTATCAATTTTACATTTTAAAGCATGAGTCCTTTTCTGTAAGATGTAGAAATTGTAAATGATATCCTGAATACTTTCCATTTCTCCAAATTTTAGTGCATTGACTATGATAATTTTCGCTTTAACACCAACAAGTTTCTTGGGAAATATGGTTTTAGATTAAATAAAACACACAACCCTCACTTATCAACTTGCTAAGCATCTTAAAATATTCAAAATCAAAAATATTAAAGAAATAAACAACCAGAAGCATAACCCTCAAATATAAAATTATAAAGTGGCTATCGGCATAAATCATCGTCCTACGCCAGTGGTCGTTACTATGCGACGTAGATAAACAAGACAGAATTTGGTTTCTGCAATTGTCAATGTTTCAACTTCAGGTGTGTTCAACTTTCGTGAAACGAAGTTTAACGTCCATTATACTTGCAGTGTTAAGAAACACTCTTACTTACTCCTCTTCATATTCTCTTTTTTCTTTATAACATTTTGTTATTCATAGCGAAATTAAAAACCTTGTTAGAAATACACTCGCCGAGTAAATTATGATAACGGCAATAAAATAAATATAAGTTTCCATTAATTGGGTCCTAAATATTCCTCATGCGAAATATAGTAATTATTCTTAGACGAATTATACTCTAAAATGGTGAAGTCACTGTTTCAAACGGAAATCATAAAATTATTCTTGTAATTTCTTTTTATAATGCAGTTAAAATATTAGCATTGGGAGTTTGGAATGTTTACAAGGTGTTTAAGATTTATTTGAAAAAAAATGAAACTATCATTTTTAGAAATACAAATACTGTAATTTAAAAATATCGTTTGGTTAACAAAATTTAGAACTTACTTTAAAAATGGTGAACTCTCCGGTCCTCGTGGATTTCTTAATCTTGTAATTTCTTTTCAGAAGAGAAGAGTACAATAAAAATATGAGCATTGGCAGTTAGGTATGGCTACAAAACGTTGAAGGCATATTTACAAAAAATTCAACTATCATTTTAAGAAATGAAGTAGTTCAAATACTGTAAATAATGAAATTATTTAGTTAATATTGTTTCATCTTATTCTAAAAAATGGCGAAGCCGCGACACATCCTGGGTTTTAACGTTTATTCATGTAATTTTAGACTGCTAAAAATGAGTGGACAAAGTCGACGAAAAAATCGGAGTCTTCTGGTATCTGTTCGTTTCTCCGTCCGTTTTAAGCATCAGCGGACGAACGGTTAGTGCTAGAGCTTAGGTAGAAACGGATTTGGAATCAGCATAGTTTGAAACCTTTTCAATGGAGGAAAAAGTTATTCTGTCATCTTTATTTATTGAGGTATTGTTTAGTTTAAATCATAAAACATAGACATTTATAAAAGGACTGAGCGATTCGTATTCATTTGTTCAATGAAAACATACCGAAAAGTACGAGAGAGACAAGGCAGCTAAGTCGCCTTGTTTCTCTCTATAGAGTGCTCAGTTCTGTGAGAATATTGCTCAGTCCATTTTTATGTCTACGTTATGTCATAAAAGGTGATATGTCAACATCAGGGGAATTGCCACTGAATTTTCTTAGGTTAGTTTTAGCTTCTTCTTATTAATGCCCTCTTTTCAAATGCATTTAAAGGCAGTTAATATCCCCTCATTCAAAGGAAACAGTGACAAACCACATAAATTGGGGATTTATTTGACATCTTCTGATAGCTTACATTTTTAAAAGTCTTCGTATATGCCACAAGATGTATGACTATTTTTTTTATTATTTATTGGCATAGACTGTAATGGTCATAGCCCTTCAACGTATCTGTTACGAAAGGAGACAATAGTGCTGTTGCTCCTCTTTCACATCAGATTTTATACACTAGTTGGGTAAGTCTTAGGAACTCGATTGTTTTTTGCTCATTAGGAATAGAAAGTTGTTGTCGAATATTAGTATATTCAGAGCAGTCCAAGAGAATATGCGAAACTGATAAAGGCTGGTCGCAGCGAATGCAAACTGGCGGTCGTTCTCCTTTCAGAAGGTGAATGTGGGTGAGGTTGGTATGGCCTATTCTCAAGCGCGTTATGGCAACTTACTCTCGTCTACTTAGGGCGTTTTTCGAAATCTATGGTTATACGGAGGGTTTGATATTTTTCAGGTATCTATTAGTTCGCGACCATTTCACCTGCCATTGGTTCAGTATCTTTTTTTGAAATTATTTTTTACATCGTCTGGGCAAATGCTGATGTCTTATGGTTGTCCGTTACTCGCAGCGTTTTGTGCTGCCGTATCGGCAATTTCGTTCCCTTCTATTCCAGCGTGACCTGGGGTCCAGATCAATGTCATATTTTTTTCGTATCCCTCAACCACTCGAGTGTGGATTTGAGGATTTGTTTTACTAACGGGTCTCTAGAGAATATGTCCGATATAGCTCCCAGTACACTGAGAGAGTATGTACATATGAACCATTTTGATGTTTGCCAGGTGCCAGCATATCTCATTACTTGCCAGATGGCGTATAACTCTGCAATAACTCTGCAGTATATATACTAGTCATCTCGGGAAGCGTCCATGCAAAAGTACCGTTTGGTGTTGATATTGCGCTTCCGACTGCTTCGACAGTTTTCGATTCATCCGTATATATTGTCATTGCCCCATGATGTTGATGAACATTTGTTGATATACGATAGTGTTGGTGTCGTTTTTCCGAAACTTCGTGCACTCTAAGTTTATGTTTGGTGCTATGTGTGTCCACGGAGGTGTTTCGTATTTTCCCATTTGAATGGTTGATACGATGGTTTCATTGAGTCACTCACTTTCAAAGAGTCGCACACCTGTGGGACGCATGATTGTAGATCTCAGTCGGAAGGTAGCATATTGCTCTGTATTTGGATGATGGTGTAGGCTGGACATTTTAATCCCATATTTCATTTACAATTGGGAAAATCTGGATTTTAGTGGTGGAATATCTGAGTCACAGAATATTGACTACAGTAGACTTGTGCGGAAAGCTCCAGTAGCCATGCGAATACCTGCTGCATGAATCCTTTCTAAGATTTTCATGTAGGTGGGCCTTGCAGCAGAATAGACTATTGCTCCATATTCCAGGTTCGAAAGAACCAATGCTCTGTATAGCTTCAACAGGGTTTCTCTAGCCGATCCCCATTTAATATTTGATAGACATCTTATGACGTTCAGGGCTTTCTTGCATTTAGTGGCAAGGTTTTGGGTGTGAGGGACCCAGTGGAGTTTTTTATCGAATATAACGCCGAGGAAATTTATTTCATCTTTGCATTGTATTGTCTGGTTTCAGATGTGTTTCTTGTACACATAAGCAGAATGGTGACTTATCTGTCAAAATTAATTTCAACTCTGGGTAGTGAAGTTTTATTCCGTTGCAATTCCATTGAATTATGTTTTCATTTGGGATCATAAAAATATTTGTTTAATTGTATGTTAGATTTATTTCTTTTTCCGTCTACCTCGTTTGGCCGGCACTTTACCCTTAGGAGGGATGAAATCTTTGTTTGTTGCTTCCGATTGAGAAGGTATATCAGCTGAGTCTGATACATCTTCATGCGAAGTAGTTGATCATTTCCGTTTTAGGTCAGATTGTACGTCGTCTGTTTCTTGGTTATTTGCTGAAATTATTGTAGTTTTCCTTATGCTTGCGTTCTCAAGAAGTTCAGCAATGATACTTTTGATCTGAGGAATGAGTTCTTTTAATATTTCATGTGAGAGTGTGCTGTTATCCGACGACTTGACGATATAGCTGGACACTTTATCAACTTTTCCCCCATATGAGACTGTTCTCTTTTCCTCTACCCTCCATATTTATGACATAACATAGACATATAGAAATGGACTGGGTGATATTCTCACAAAAGGGACCACTCTCTAGAAAGAGACAAAGCGATTACGTTGGCAATACCTGCCAATTCAATCCTTGTACAATTTTTTTGGTCTATTACACTACAAATTGCAATGAGTTCAGTCTGTATAGTTGGACTTAGATTTGGACTTAATTTTCCGTGTACTTTATTAGATTTGAGTCTCCACAAGTGCCTCTCATGCTTAAAATAAGTTTCCATCAGTGTCTCAATCACCGGAATTAGCTGTGTCCGGTTTTAAGCTATTTGCGCTAATTATCCGCTATCAATCGGACTTATCTTTGGTTGAGATTTATTATACACCTTCAAAAAGTTACTAGCTACAACTTCAATATTTTTTTTTTCGTTTCTAGGGGAATCCATCCCCCTTGATCACCTCCTGGCTGCGGCTTTGGTATTGGTCATTTTCTCCTTCACATGCCATTTATGAACACAGGCTGAGAATCAACTTGAGATTGAGACGATCGCGTGTCATTTCTCGCATTGGTTAATAAAACTTTGTACTTCTCCACTAATTCAAAATTATGCTTTAGTGTTAAAAATAATGTTTAGTTATCCGTACCAATCCTCAATTACATTTTTCTTTCCAGAATCAGAGGAGCAATTCCAATGTCCCGAATGCGGAAAACGTTTTCGTCGTATCGCATACCTAAAGAAACACCAGTCGATGCACCAACTTGAATGACAACGGCTTGTTCCCGTTATCAGACCCATCCCGAGGATGCCGCCACGCCTTTGGAGGCCACCGCCTCTGCCGCCTCCTGGGCCGATCTGTAACAATCCTGAGCCGGCGTCTACATCTCTTTCATTCGATACCGTTTGCGGTGTCGAAAGATATTTGCAAAACGTTTCTTGGATCAACAATTTTTGACGGCAGCAACGACCAGAATATTTGTACATGTTCTTGTAAAAATAGGTAAGAGTTTTGTCTGATATGCCAAAAATGTTTTTTCAAGCGAGATATTCCTATATACATGATTAAATTTCGTTTTGAATCATTATTAACTGTTATTACTCACGGTATGTTGATATAAATTCTACTGTTTATCAAATAAATTCAATTGCTTGGTTGAGTGAACAAAATTATTATTCTGTAGATAATTATGTATTATATGAAAATATTTATTGTACAAACATTACTTTAGAATCAGATTTCAAATGACGATCTCTATTTAGAAACTAAGTTTTCAAGCAGAACCTACACCGTATTTTTTTATAACTACAGTTAGCTGGAAAAATGAAAAGTTTACTTGAATTAAAGATAAACAACACAATTTATGGATACATTTTAAATACTGTTTTAAGTATATAACTAAAAATGTTAAGTTTGGGTAGTTCCTGGCGAAATTGAGATGTTAAAAATCAATTAAATATCAGTAACCAATAAGTAACTTTTTTCTATTCCTAATATACTAACTACTTAAAATCAAAGAGTCAGCATTTGATGTTTTCTTAATTAGGTATTTCTCGTGTGTCTAGGGTATTTTTTCTTGTGCACTAAAACAACGCACTGCTTTGTCACAATGTCACACACTACACCAACTCGAGAGGTTTGGTTTTCTTGATCTCTCGAAAAGGGGGGGCTAAGGAAATTCTGTTATAGAAAAGACTTTAGAAACATCCTATATCCGTAGAAAAAATTTCAGAAAACAATTTTGTACCGCCAGTATATGATATAATAATTTATTCATTCCAAGTGTATTCATAATCAAAATACAATTTATTTCTGAAATTTTCTGTTTCGACCCTTACTGTGTGGAATCTACTCATATTACTTTTTTAAATGAAACTGACTGTTTCTAAATAATTTCACAATATAATGAAAACATTATAATAATTCTAAAAAATTGACAATTCTTTCGATATTACTAAAAATCATCGTCAAAATGACAGTAGTTACATTTCGTGTGATGCCTACCTGATGTTTAATAATTATTTTTGGTTAGACCTACCTACCTACCTTGTGATTTACTTAATATATGGAAACTACAGTTACTAGAGATGATTTTAAGTCGATTTAGCTCAAATTACCTTAATCCGAATATGCTTCCTAAGGGAGCTACAACCCTTTGAAGAACACGTCCCCATATGAGTTTTCTTCAAATTACTCAAACATACCGTTACTTAAAATATTCAAACTTGGTATAATCAATCAACAGTTACAAACCAGTCAATTGCTGTAAATAAATTTTTCCATATTCATCACAAGCGTGTCAGTTGGGGGGACCAACAGGTATTTTTATTAAAAAAAACTATTTTCAAGTTTTTTATGTATCCGACACCGAATTTGGAAAATTCAAGATAATTTCCATAAAAAATGTTCTCTTCTTTCAAATCGATATCATGAACCGTTTTCGAGAAAAATAAATTCAAACTTTTTGTGTTTCTTACATAAAATCATGTTGGATTATAATCTGTAATATCATGTTGGCTTTGAAAAATCAACAAAATCTGACAATGTGTCAAATTATTTTGATTCTAAACAGTTATTATTGTTATTAGTGCTATTTAACGCGACAACGGATTACAATCATTTCCTGTCATTTAAAAAACAACATGCTCAACAATACATTTTCGATAACAATCAATCACTCTGATTATAATCGGTCTAAAATTATTATGCTATTGAAAACAATCGTAAATCGGAAGGATGTGATTGGTCTAAAAATTTAAATAAACTACCGTTTGTTTATGGGTTATGTGATGTGAGTGATATTTTGCAATTGTATATTACATTTCTACAGCTTCTATAAAATTAAACGTGAATAAACTAAATGAACTTGTGAAATACACGTGACCTTATCCAAAATAATGATGAGGTTATGTCACTATTGAATTATTTGATTTGTAAAATGACATAACAAATGACATTTTTTTTTGGTCGTTCAACAAACATCAATCCGTTTTCGATTTCGATTATAAACAAAATCGGAATCAAGATCGAAGTGTTGAATAGCACTATTGTGTGTCAAAGGTACAAAATAATAGTTAATTTGATCAAAATGGTTTATTTTTTGAATGAAGAATATGCTGATATGCATTTAGTTTATCGGGAAGTACAATGTAACGCTCGTGCAGCAGAGCGAAGATATGCGGAAAAATTTCCAAACAGAAGGCATCCTGCTCGCGCAACATTTGTAGCCGTACACCAAAGATTAAGAGAAAGTGGCTCAGTAGTACCTAAAAATACTGAAACTGGTAGACGACCTGATGTGACAATGGAATACGAAGATATTTTGATTGAAATCGAAAATAATCCTGAGGTTAGCACCAGAAGGCTCGCTGCTATGTATCCTGGCATTTCCAAGTCTTCAATATGGAATATTATTCATAGAGAAAACCTTCATCCTTTCCATTTCCAAAAAGTTCATGCCATGGTAGATGGCGATTTCCCTGCCAGCATAGATTTTTCAAACTGGTTTTTTGCGATGAATCTACGTTTACCAGAGACGGAACTTTTAATTTACATAATGTACATCATTATGCCTACATTGGTGATAATCCTCTTGCAACAGTAGAGAAAAAGCACCAGCAAATATTTAGTATAAATATTTGGATAGGTGTAATCGGTAATCAGCTTCTGGGACCCGTAAAGCTTTCTAGCCGTTTAACAGGACAAGAATATCTTGATTTCTTACAAAATGGTTTACCTGATTTACTAGATGAGGTTCCCCTGATGATTCGAAATAATTTATGGTTCATGCACGATGGCTGCCCAGCTCATTTTAGTAGAGAGGTTCGTCAATATCTCGACAATAACTATCACGATAAATGGATTGGAATAGGTGGTCCAGTTAATTGGCCCCCAAGATCTCCAGATTCAAACCCCTGTGATTTTTGTATTTGGGGTTATTTAAAATCATTAGTCTATGCTGTTCCAATAGAAACCCGTAATCAGTTGTGGCAAAGAGTTCAAAACGTTTTTTTTGCAAAAATTAGACGATCTTTAGAGAAAAGAATAAATTTGTATATTGAGACAAATGGTCGTCATGTACAGCATCTGTAGTAAAATTATTTTTCTTATTACTGTTGGTAATTATCTCTAACTTTGTTTTTTTTAATGTTGAGTGTTGTTTTAATCTATTTACAGCAAACGACTGGTTTGTAACTGTTTATTGATTATACCAAGTAACGGTATTTTAGAGTAATTTGAAGAAAGCTCATGTGAGGACGTTTTCTTCAAAGGGCTGTTTTCTCGAGATAAACTTCACCAGTTAAATTAAAGTTCAAAAAAAGAGGCCCGACTAAGTGGTTTCCCAAAATAGCTGCCCAGACATTTACTTTTAATGGGAACTGTGTAGGTTTTTTACGAAACATGTGAGGATTTATGTAACTTCAGTACCTTACATTTTGAGTATTCTTGAGCTCTATTACGGAAGAAAGTACTGTCGTCACTAAAACAAATTGTCCTTACATAGTCTGGCCGTTGGAGAAGTTTAGTGGACATATTTTCACAGAATTGCAACCTTCGGTCGGGGACGTACCATTTTTAATTTGTATGTATGAAATTTGTTTTTGGTCAAAGCACTGTGTACTGTACTATGACTGACTCCACAGGTAGACGCTACTTGGGCTGTGGAAGAAGAAGGGTTAACTACAACTTCTGCAACTATATCAATTTGTTTATCAATACCAATATTTGGTCGAACCGATAGTTTGGCATCATGTTTGTTGAAACTTATGAAAAAGTTCCTTCAAATAAGTCCTCGATATAGGGCGATCGGGGTGTCCCTCATTAAAAAATGCGTTTCGCCGCATTAAAATTATTTCCACTTCCCCAATAATCAGGATAGCTGTTACTTTGTCAGCTAGAGCACGTACCATATTGTTTATGTAGATACTTAACTGTCTAGTAGTATGATTGAATTGACATTCTTTCAAACGAAGTCTCACTCGCCATAAGGTCCCATTTAATTATATTGGTTTTAGTTGCCTGGTGACGTCACCTATGTCTATTACGTCTTCTGTCACCACTAGAAGAGAAGCTTACAATAGTTCATTTTCACGCTCCCAATTTCATCAGTCTAAGTATCACCGTTCAAAAGAAAAGAGGGGCGGGGGACTTTTGAGGAGCACACTGTATATTAAGTTAATCACAAGGTAGGTTACTTCTTGGTCTAGTCAAAAATATTTTTTCAAACATCAGGCAGATATCACATGAAATGTAACTTCTATCATTCTGACGATGATATTTAGTAATATCGAATAGAGAATAGAACAGTTAGTTTCATTTAAAAAAGTAATAAGAGTAGATTCCACATAGTAAGGGTTGAACCAGTAAATTTCTTTAAAAAAATCATTTATTAGGTTAATTTTAGGTGTTGTTTATTCACCAACAACTTTATGAGTCTCTTTACGACAATAACAATAATTTATTCTTTTTGTAAATTGACTTTTTTCAGTTACAACTTAAAATTATAAAAAATGGTATTCTGCTTTTGACTGAATTTCAATATATTATAATTACGGTATAATTAGCATAAGAATACTTCTAGTCATACAAAGAATAATTTTTTTTCTAGTCATTTCTAGTCATATTTAACTACCTAGTCAACCCAGTCATATAATTTAATTTAGTATACTTTATTTTATTTTTAAGATAGAAAGTAAAATTATTTTTTTATT
Source organism: Galeruca laticollis (assembly GCA_963921935.1). Classification (NCBI taxonomy): domain Eukaryota; kingdom Metazoa; phylum Arthropoda; class Insecta; order Coleoptera; family Chrysomelidae; genus Galeruca; species Galeruca laticollis. Next base: position 80,601,481 of record OY998176.1, read on the forward strand.
GAATTTGAAAACTGTTTTTCAAGATATATTAGGGTGACTTTTTTTCTAGCTGAAACCAGTTTAAAAAAACTATATATTATATCAGTATATAGAAGCTTCCCCTAACACAAAATTACTCTGCGGAAATATATCATTTTTATTTTCCCGACTTTAGAATAACTGAAACCAGTTACATGAAAACATTATTATACTTTATATTTTAAACACTTTTTTAAACATAAAGATGCAAAAAAGTTCTTGCGGAAACCCTATAACCCTCCATAATTCGTCCACGATTATACTTTCGTTATCCAAATTTCGACTTGTCAATTTAAAGATAAAAAATTTTCGTCCTAGATTTATTGACAGTTTATTAATAAAGTAACCTTAAAAGCAAATAAATTGATGTTATCAAAACCTGATTAAAAAATAATATCAACAATATAAAAGTTGAATTTAATCCTCTTCCCGACATTTGACACAGATCAATGAATAATATATATTCTTATCGGCTTAATATCGCTTTAAAAATCTCAAGAGAAAAACCTGTACTATGATTTCTGGGCCTCCTGCATTATAGGAAAAGTACTGGTTATCATCTCCCGCCAATATTTTATCCGAGCAATTTTTGTTGCCATTGATATAGTCCCTTCTGAACTAACTACATTAACACAAATTCGTTGATATGATTCTCCGTGAGCAAATCCAAAAAGAACCTTGCATATGATATATTTAAAAAGTCTTAACTGCCTACACTCTTCTTCTGGTGAAAGACGACTATTTTCAAAGCAAGTTTCCGTTGCAGCAAAAAACAAAGGTCGGCATTGTTGTCGTTTAGAACACATATACATTCCCAAATCTATTTCAAAAAAATAATAATGCGGAAATATATCTAAATTACTTGTATGACCTACATATTTTGCCCTAAAGGTAAGATAGTCGAGTTATTAAACCTTAATTTTTTGTATATGAGCTTCATACCTAGTTTTAGGCAGACTTTGCTCCGTTATAACAAAATAAGATATAATTTAATTACTACTCTATCTGTTTTACCACGCCTTAAACTAATAACAATAGTTTAACGACGTCATGTAAAAACCTGTCGAACGTTTTTGTATAGTGTATAGTTCAAATAATTCTAAATTGTCCAATATTTTATCAATAAATGAAAATGGTAAATTTCCACAAGAATTTTTTTTGCGTGTTAATGAAAATGATGCATTTCCGCAAAAAAAAATTGGTGGCTTTCTGTTTGGAAAGGTTCCAAATAGTAAATAAACGGATATTTCTTACATAACTGGTTTCAGCTATACAAAAGTTGATCTATATATATATATATATATATATATATATATATATATATATATATATATATTATATTATTTAATAAAAATTAGACATATTAAGAAAAAACCCTCTAGTCATCTAAATTTCTAGTCATATATTTAAAACCTTAGTCATATCAAAAACTGTTCTAGTCAATAAATAACTAGTCATACTTAAAATTTGTATAGTCATATCTAAAAAATATCTAGTCATATCTATTTTTTGAAATCTAGTCACACTGTTTTATCTAGTCTAGTCATATTTTAGTTTTTGTATCATTAAGAATTGTTGGCCAAAGAAAACAGAGCCACTATGACACAGTTTCTAATACCTATAATAGACCTAAAATTGTGTGCGGCATTTAATACTCTTTTGAAATTTTTTAACTTCCACCAATGTTGTTGACATTTCTTATAATGGCTCTGTTTCATTTTTGGCTAGTAATTCCGTATAGTTCTATTCACAAAACATTCTAGTCATATCTGTAAATAGTTCTAGTCATATAGGTATAAGTATTATTTAAGAATCAGTTCTCCATTACTTCAGCTAGTCATTCCAAAAAAAAAATGTAAAACCTAGTCATAAATTTATTCTGGTTTTATAAATATTTTGATGTAGGGAACACTATCTTGGTACTTAATTTACTAACGTTGTATTTTGGACGTCCAGCTTCCGTCCAGTACTTTACTTAATTTTATTTTTTGTTACACTAATTCTAATAGAATTCAGACATTCTGTAAATAATTATAAAAAGTAATAAATTTATAATAAAACTCGGTTACTTCATCTATTCTCAAACTATACAAACAAAACAAAAAGCAAATTCTATAAATGTTAAGTTGCCTAAATGATCTATGATATTATCCATACTCTTACATGTAAATGATGCATCATTCGATTATTTCTGCGTATATTTGTATTGATCTATTATCTTATCTCATCTCAATAATATACAGGGTGTCCCGGGACTAATGGGAAAAAAGTCAGGAGAGTATAATATGAGTCAAAATAATGTTAGCACTTCATATAAACTTTTACTATGCAGGCCCTCGTTTTCGAGTTATAGGCCTCCAAAGTTTTAATTTTGAATTTGGTTTTTATTTTTATTTTTTGTACTAGTTATTTGATCTTTATAAAATTTACGGCAAATCTATAATGTAAGTGTATGTTTATTTTGGTAAGGTAAACAGATTTACAGTAGTGCATTGAAGCCAGGGACGGACTACTCGCAATGGTTAGTGATGCAAAAATTTTGCAGGTATGGCACACCCTGTATGAAATTATCGAAATTCACTTCCCCACACATTAAGCTAACGAAAAGGTACTCTTGTTGGAATTCGATAAAATAAGCCGTTTGGGTAATATTTACAGTTTTATTAATGCACTACGTACAAATCTACCTAACTAACTTATTAATACGATGTCCAGAATTTACTTGCTTTTAATCAAAATTACGAACACAACATTATTAAACCATTAAGAAAACCTCAAAAAACACAAGTTATAAAACATTAGACTAAAACTAATTTCTAAACAACAACAAAAACTAACGTTATTCTAATAAATGTTCAATATGAGCTCCTCCCACTCCCACGCACATTCTAAGTCTACAAAGGTTGTTTCTTTGCACTTGAAAGAGCAATCCCACACTTTCTAATAACATTGCAGTGTAACACAATTCTGTCTATTAAATCTTGCCTTGTTTGCACAGGTGTTGCGTATACCTTACTTTTGAGATAACCCTAGAGAAAGAAATCCATAGGATTAACGTCTCCTGATCGCGGTGGCCATTGAAAAGGGCCTCCACGACCAATCCATCTATTAGGAAGCCTTGTGTGTAAATGCTGTCGTACATCTAAACTGAAATGAGGAGGGGCCCCATCATGCATGAACCATAAATTCCTACGAGTTTGTAGTAGCATCATCAAACAGGTTCCATAACTCATTTTGCAAAAACTCCAAATATCTCTGACCGGTCAAAGTACCGTCAATAAAGTATGGCTGTATCAAATGATTGCCAACTATTCCTGCCATGAATCTATGCTGGATCCTAGTTTGGATAATGCCATGTGGATTCACATCATCCCATAAATGCATATTATGAGAATTTATGATTCCATCTCTGATGAAACCGGATTAGTTCGTAAAGAGAACGTTACTAATAAATGTGTTGTCTGCTTGTTGTTGTCGCAGAAACCACTGGCTATACTCAAGTCGTGCAGGATAATCAGCCACTGTCATACGGTGTACTTTTTTCATGTGAAAAGGATATAACAGCTGTTCTTTTAGGACGCGATGAACAACTGATTTCGAGACGTTATGTTCTCTTGATAATTTTCTAAAACTCGATGGTTCATTATCAACTGCATTTAACAAGTCTTGTTCAACTGCCACAGTACGTATGCTTCGTACTGGACCTTCTCCAGCTTTTTCTGGCGAAAATCTTCTCAAAATTTAAAATTTTGTTTTGTATACATGGAAAATTACATTTACTTATTCATACCTGTTTCTCGTAACCTGAGATCAATACGCCCAAACATTCGTCTGTCTGGCAATGCTCTGTTTGCAAAATGTTATTCATAAAGCCTTTTGGCCTCTAAACAGTTTCGAGAAGCCAGTCCATACATTAGATGTTTATCTGCGTACTCAATAAAAACGAATTCTGCTATTGTAACTGTTAAATTAAGGACTTATGAATTATTGACAAGTACTGACTACGAACTATTCTACACAACGTTTGACAACTAATCCTATGGTAACTTGATAAACGGTAAAAACACTTATAAAAAGTTTTAACCAACTTTCCAATTAATAAGTCGTTAATGTTTTTCATCTTCTGCTATCGTTAAATTATTTTTTTGTAGTACTCTAGGTAAATATTAAAAGTTAGTTTTACCTCGTTGTGTAAATATAAAAATGGTGAATGCGAAAAACTGGTACGTAGTGCATTAATAAAACTGTAAATATTAGCCAAACGGCTTATTTTATCGAATTCCAACAAGTGTACCTTTTCGTTAGCTTAATGTGTGGGGAAGTGAATTTCGATAATTTCATACAGGGTGTGCCATACCTGCAAAATTTTTGGATCACTAACCATAGCGAGTAGTCCGTCCCTGGCTTCAATGCACTACTGTAAATCTGTTTACCTTACCAAAATGAACATACACATACATTATAGCTTTGCCGTAAATTTTATAAAGATCAAATAACTAGTACAAAAAATACAAATAAAAACCAAATTCAAAATTAAAACTTTGGAGGCCTATAACTCGAAAACGAGGGCCTGCATAGTAAAAGTTTATATGAAGTACTAACATTATTTTAGCTCAGATTATACGCTCCTGACTTTTTTCCCATTAGTCCCGGGACACCCTGTATACACTATTATTTCAACTAATCAATAAAAAGAATTTTTGTTTTCAGAATAATTCAATATTAATAATAAGAGTTTCAGATTAAAGTTGAAACTGTAACAAACAGGGTAAATTGTAAGATAAATTCAAGGTGTCAAATATGTACGCACTACATTTTTTATACGACAATTTTTAGGTAAATTGCTCGTAAAAATAGTTAATAATAGGTAAAAACAAGTTCTTTTATTGCAAATCTTCTATTTTTTGTTAGATTAAGAAAATTTTATTAGTAAAACTAGTGTTTTGGATTATTAGTAATCTTAAAAAGTGATAATAAATTTTAAGCTATTTGTATATTTATTGCAAATTTTTATGTGAGTAGAAATGATTTATTTTGTTTTTAGCTACGCTTTTGAGTTAATTATCTTCTAAATTGTGACTTAAGAGCTTCTTAACATTCCCATTTTTATCATATTATTATATGAAAATTAAGAAAGATGTGATATGATATGCCATTAAAAGTTTTATCCACAATCACTATATTATAAGGAAATAATTCAACTGCTTATCGCTCTGCAATGTGATCTTATAAAACTAGTGTTTTATAAGTCATAAAAGACAAAATAGTACCTTTGGTATTTTTTTAGTGAATGCGAAATTTCGAGGATTTTTGAGGTATCGACACATTTTTTGATAACATCAAATGAAATTTCGTGTATTCTGACTTTAAAATTGTTATGAAAAATTCTTTTAATTCCAATATTTACTATTTATTAAATTGTCACATATATACAAATTTACAAACGATTTTCTAAAAATAACAATTATAAAAGTTTTCCAAATATCTTCAGTTTTACAATTTTATAATTTTATAAAAATAAATTTCCAAATATCCTAACCGCGACACCCCTTCTAATTATTTCTTTATTTGACCACGTTGATTTTGACTCTAACTATGTTTCACTTGCTGCTTCCAGCTCCCAAACCAAACACACTTAACTTCTCTTTCTAATTTAATACGTTCAAATGCTGCTTCTCATTTTATTGCCACCTTGCAATATTTTTTTAATGATTTGATTCCTTATAAAATGTTTTAAATTTCAAAATTATTCTTTCTTGACTTTTTCAAATTATCTGTTGTCAATATCTTATTTATTCTCCTCATAAGTTTTTTATATCTCCTAGCAACTTTAGATCAACCATCTCTTAATAAAATTATTTCACAATTATTTCATAGAGCATCTCCCAATTGATTGTTTCAAAATTTCTATAGATCTAGTATCTCACAATATAACTATTTTAAAATTTGAACATAATTATTTTCAAATTTTTAAATTCAAATAAATTTTCAATATTTTCATATAAACAATTGCTCTATATATTTGTATTAACTGAAACAAAATTATTATTAATTCTTTTTCATAATAGAACTCGAATAAATGTTCGATATTAAAAATACCTATAATTTTGTTTGAATCTAATTCCTTCAATACATAACTATTCCCTGTACTTTCTTTATCTATTCTAAAAGGTCCTTCATAAGACAATTCTAATTTAACACTTTTTTTATCTGCCTTAACTAAAACCAAATTCTCTTTTTCTTATTTTACTTTCCACCCTCTTTTTATACTTTTCTGATATTTTCCTTTCATACTTCTTCACAACATTTTATAATGTTTCTCCCCAGAAATATCCCATGAATGTATCTTCAAATTCATCAATATTCTGTGTTCGGATTTTTATACAATTTGAAAACATTTTCGGATATCTTTTATGAATATCCCCATTAAATTTACAATAAGTATCATGTTATAGATGTACATGTGATGAATAATTTCCACTATTATGTTTCAACTTTTCAAATTTATCCTCCATATTTACTTGCACCTTTCTTGTTTCTTACATATATTGATCTCGAGAAATACTTGCCTTCTCTCCTATTTGTTGCCTTGGTTTGTCTTCTGTCTTATTTATTTTCTTCTCGTTTTTGACAATCTCATTGTCAAATTTATTAAAACATTTCTTCTTTTCTTCAATATGTTCTTTTTGATTTTTATTAATTTTTCCAATTCTTTTTCTACTCCTTTCTATTTTTTCCACTCCTCTTTGTCATAATTGTTTATCTTATTTCAATGTATTCATTGTCTTTTTCAATGCCATTCTCATATTTGTGTTCATATTCCTCATACCCTCTTTTGTATTTTCTTCCATACTTCTTATGTATTCCATCATTTTTTCTTCACACTGTTTATTTATATTCAAACATTCTATAGCCCTGCTACGATCTTCCATACTTCTATTTTCTTGTTGTTAATCATTGTCTCCTTCACTTTCATCTTGACTTCTTCCTTCTAATATAGTCCCTAGTCTGGTCATAATTTTAATATTTCAATATTATTTATATATAAATTTATAGTTTTAACCAAAATTATAAAAAATGTTTTCTAAATTTGTTTTTAAATGCCAATAATAAAATAATAATGTCAATTTTTTTGTCAAATTTTATATATGTTTGAGGTCCCCTTAATTTATGGAGCCCCATATTGATGCGCCACTTGTTATGGAGAATTTCCTTTTAATTCCTATATTTAATAATTAAACGATTCCTTAAATTTTCAAATATTTACAAATCATCTAATGAATTTTACCAAAAACAACAACGATTAAAACTTACCCTAAGTACTTTGGTTTTACACTTTTTTATTATTTTATATAAATACATTTTCAAATCTCCTCAACGCGACTACCTTTTCAAATTATTTCTTTATTTGATCCCTTTGATTTTGACCAAACTATGTTCAACTTGTTGCTCCCTGCCTCCTCTTTACAAATTCTTCTCAACGTTTAAATCTGTAACAAATTTCAATTAAATTCCAATTTAATATCTTGAAATTCTTACACTTATTATTTCACTTCCCTTTTGACTCTAATTATCTTTCACTTGCTGCTCCCAGCTTACGAATATTTTTTCACTTCTCAAATCTTAATCTCTTTAACCGGTCCCAACTTCTCTTTCCAATTTAATATATTCGAAGGCTGTTTCTTATTTTATTTCACCTTCCAATAATTTTTTATTGCTTTGATTTCTTCTAAAATGTTTTAAATTTCAAAATTAATCTTTTTTGACGTTTTAAAATTATCTGTCATCAATCTCCTATTTATTCCCCTCATCATAATTTTTTTATATGTCCTAGCAACAATCTCTCAATATAATTATTTCAAAATCTTTTCATGCCCATGTCCCAATAGCAAAATGTTAAATACTTACATCAAATCTATTGAGAATTTTGGTAAAGCTGTAAATTTCTATAATAAATTCTTTCAAACATAAATCAACGAAAAACTCAAAGAAAAAACAATATGACATCAAACAAACTACTTGATCTTGAACTACTATAATTTTGATTTCTTTATTATCAAATTAAAGGTTGTTAGAATGGCGTGTTGGTTTTTAAAAATCTAAAAGATAGGCATAAATAACACTAAGGTTATTTAACTCTGATTTTTTATTTATGCAATCATTTTGTTTTGCAATATACGCGGTTTGCAAAAAAAGACGTTTTCTATAATTACTTTTGTCGAAACTTTGGCAGATTGATGATTTATTGAATAACCTTAAAAAAACACGTGTTCAGCTAAAGCACATCTGTCAGGGTATAATTTACTGGCACCATAATATCCGTTACAAATAAGTTCGCAAATATCTTCCTTTCCCTCGTGGGATTGCACAGCATAAATGTTTTCTAGATCCGATTTATGGGGTGGATCAATCCCCGTCATTTCATTACACAGCGTCCTGTTCTTAGTTTTTTCTCTCGATCGAACGATTCCTATCATTCTTAAAGCATATTCTACTTCTTTCAATCACTTAGGTCTGGGTTTTCCTTGCCTTCTCCTACCTCATGGTTCCCACTGTAGTATTGAGCAAACGATTGCGCACTCTCCTCCTCTCCATAGATAGCCAAACCATTTTATTATTTGCCTCTCTATTCTCTTTACTATATCATCCCCGTTAATTTCTCTCAGTATTTCATGGTTCATACGTTGCCTGTATTTATTGTCGTCAACTGTTATTGGCCCTAGAAATGTTCTCAACATTTCATTTCCACTATCCTCAATTCCCCTTCATCTCTTTTTGTTACTGTCATCGTATTTGCTTCATACATTAACACAGGTCCTATCATTGTGTCGTAAATGTTAAATTTAGTGGTCCTGTGAATAGTTTGCTTTATGGCATGGTACGCCTTGATAGCTACCATTATTATACTGCTGACTGTGATTCCTAGATATATGAACTTTTTCATATCCTCAAATACATATTCCCTCATTTCTATCATTCTGTTTTCACACTGGTTTTCAGCTCTCATTACTTTTGTTTTATTGATATTTATTTTTATTCCAATCTTTTCAGCTTTTATTGTTAATTCCAGTAGCATTTCTTTCATATTCTTCAGTTTTTTCGTTACTATCACTATGTTGTATGCATATGCGACTATCCAATCTTCGTTTAGGAAAAAATGGTAACCCTACTCTTTTACCTTTCGTATTTGCCTTATTGTGATATCTGTTTGAACAAAAGTACAGAGAAGTCTAAAACTAGAAAGTAAGTTGACGAATCATGTTGTAGGCACCTTCCTGTTCGCAATTAATAAACTAGAAATACACTTTATCCTCTGAATTGTAAGCAATAGTTTCCGAATCAATGAAACTAAGAGAAAAATAAATCATTTCTATAGTAAGGCGTGAATAAAATACTGTACAATTCACATATGTTCACTTAATTAATTAAATAATATTAATTGTGACATTAACTCATGTGTATTGTAAATATTATTGTACCATATATCCTTGTGTGTGATTTCAATGAAATCTATTTTTTCTCATATCATAGAAGTTCCTAAGTAAAATTCAGTGAAGGAAATTATATAAAAGGGCTCGCACTCTTATTTCTGAATAATATTTGTTAGTTTTAAGATTATTTATAAAGTGCGGGCAAGGGAAAAAGTTTGCAATACGCTCCAAGCAGCAACTTACCACACTCTAAACCAAATCGAAAAAAGTTTACCAAAAAGTGAATCACTGCCATGTATTATAAGTTGGGATGTAGCGCCAGTTATTGTCAGGTTCCGTCTCTAGTCGTAAATATTAATTTAGTTATTAAATGTTTATAAAAAGAAAATCTGATTTGTTCACAAAATTTCTACACTCATGAACCAACTGATCATTTCCTTAAAATTAATAACCTGAAGTATACTGAGATTTATTTATAAGATATAAGATATAATTCAGGAAAACTTTATTTACATTATACTAAACATATTTATTATTCTTACAGTTTAACTGTATTGAGCCCGTAATTTGTTGTCACTAATAAAACCAAATAAATATGCACATGTTGTCATTTGGCTCCTAATAGTACATAATATTATAAGCTAGTCGTAAGACAATAAAATTAATTTCTGTGAACAATTTCAGATTCTCTTATAAAATAGATGTATATAATAGATTTTTTATCTATAACCTCGAGTGTCTCTAGTCAGAACGTACCTATATAAATTGTCTATATTCTAGTCAATGTAAGATATAGAATAAATATATTATATGTATATATAGATAGAATAGATATATGTGATTGTAGTTAAGAAACAAAATTAAATGAATTATTGTAATTTAATTCAATTATCCAGAGATGGAGATGTGTGCATTAAAAATTAATATTGTGAATGTTTTTATTAGACATAATTAATTTACATCTTGAATATTTATCATTAAAATGAGTATTTGATTTGACATTCCATTTTTGCAGTTTTTCTGTATTAAAAATGTAAAAACATGCAGAATTTAATTTCTCTGTCCATGAAATTCCCTTAAAATAATTGAGATTTAGTTTGTTATAGCTTTTCTGGCTTTTAGTTTTTGTACGTCAGTATCGCAGCCACTTCTTCCGAATGTGACCTTATTATTTCTGTTAAAATGTTTCAAGTAACAACGCGCGCGTTTCTTCGTAATCATCCTTCCACTGATAGAAACTTTACTTAATACAAAATATCTAAGAACCCTTTATCTTATACTATAAGTTTATATTCCACTTGGGCCTTATTATTACATATGTTTTTCGATCATTTTTCTCAAATACCCAACCCATTCAACTTCCAAATTTCATCAAATCAAATTCAATTCAATTCTTTACATAGTTAAAGTTATAAAACACAACGATCTCCTTTCTAATATACTCCATTACCCAGATGTACTAATGGATTATCTCCTACAATATTTTCTAACGTTTTTACGTAGCCAGATATTCTTAATTTAAAAAAATTATTACAATTTACAATATAAAATTTAGTGACTGACATTTCTATCCACAGATAATGGTAAACATATCTGTAATACTAAGTTAGATTTAGGTCATATATTTGAATATTGCGAAGTTTTTTTGTAATATATTGTATAGATAGTTTAAATTATATCTTTGTAAATAATCTGTAAAATATTTTTGTTTCAAATTTGTGTGTTCTATTACTTAATAAAATTTCTGTTCGCCAAGCACAACTGTGTTTTTCTTCCTAATAGCTTATTCATATCAAATATTGTCTTTTTCTGGTAATAGTCCATTATATGATGGAATGGTAGGATAATTGCAATAGTTGTGATGTTGATTATCTAGAACAAACATCCGATAGGCGTCAATTTGAGGTCCAAATGAAGTCCTAACGTCCATGGACATGGACGTCCAATGGATTTGCAATTCAAGAAATTCCTGTATGTCCCATAATTGGATGTCCATTGACCTTGTAATATCGGACGTTTGTGCCAAACATCCTTATATGTACGATATTGATCGTATTTGTACATTTATACATTGTACGTTCATGTATGTTCACTGGATGTACACTATGTACAGTATTGGAACAACTTGAAGTATCCATATTTGTACATTCCAGTACCTCAAGAATTGGCACGTCTATGTACATCCAATGGATGAATTATGTTGGATCTAATCGGATCATAATGATCTATAAATGTACATGATGTCCATAACATGTATATAACTGGATCCATCGTACAGTTCCCGTCATATAAAAGAGAGGCTTATAATGGTTGTTTTCCATAATTCAAATTCCTGGTACTGAACCAGTCTGAGTATCAAGTATACCACTTTTATATGAAGCGTGCATTTACAAATTGTACGATATGCTTTCTCTGGATGTCGGAGTTTTTAGTAAGGGTGTAAATTTTCATCCATACGAATTGTGATATTTTCGTACACAGATATAAATTTTAGTTTCGGTATAAGAAAACTTTAATAGGTGCATATATAATGGTTTTGGATTAAAATTCTCAGCACCTGGAATATATAAATAAATAAATGCTGCATATTTTCCTGATTGTGATGTGGTTACAATTTTTTTTTAATTCGTATGCATGAAAACACACCTCAAAAAGAAATAGGTTCCATGACGCCCTCCGACCCGCCGCCAAATATGTCGATCCAGCCACATATTAAGTTTTAAGTTAGAGCGTTTATCGTAACAGTGTTTCATATGAACTTTTCTACAAAGTTTCCCGCACACCTTACATGGGAAAATGGCTCTCCGTCAAATATCTTGAATTTTTGATGTGTTGTAGAATTGATCATTCTGGTGAAATGTTTCTATGAATATGAGAAATCTTCACTTTTCATCACTCCGTATCTCCCAAGTTATGATTTAGTTCTGATTTATCTTTGGTGGTTTTATCATCACATCCTTGTATGACAAATTCATGAGAACTTCATTTCCAAATCTTTTCGTATAACATGGCGATTTCACTTAATAATAATGAGGCTTGAGGCTTTCATAATTTTGTTGTTTTATAAAGAGGACATGCGAAAAAAGGTTGAATTATCACATAATATCATAAATTCATTTCATCTTCCATCACAGTTGATACAATTCATACAAGGTGATTCACGAATATAGAAAAATAACGAATTTTAGTTTTTCGGACACCTTGTAGTAATAAACCCACCGAAAATGACAAAATTCTCGTGAAGGATGTCAAATGATGTGTTTCATCGTATACAGAGTGGAATGATGTCAATTTGAAAAATTACGTGAACTTTATTAAATAAAAACCTTGATTTTCTTCATCACCCTATATCTCATAAGGGAGTCCGAAAAGGTAGCGATATTTTTTATGGGAGAACTCGAAATACTTTCATTCATATCGTATATCAACGGAATCCTATGACGTGGTTTTCATATACAAGGCGAACAATTTGTGAAAAAGTCCATATATTTATCACTATGTTGCGCTGGATTGTAGGTGTGGATCTTAGATGAGTAGAATAACCAATCCTCCTGATGTCACTGAAAAGATACTTATGTTAGATATTTATTCAAAACGTAAAAGTAGGGAATTCAGTTAAGTGAACTAAACATTATTTCAAATCAATTTCACGCCACCCCAGAGGTTTTTTCTATAGTGGTGTCTCCATGAGGCCTACTCCACTAGAAATATGGATAATTAACCAATCACAACTTGAACGGCCTTGACAGATGGTACACATATATCCGATGACTATAATAAAGATACCCGTGATGGATAATGCGGGAGTCTCAAGATATCTACTAGGTAGGGGATGTAATATGTCCTATAAATATCCGTTGAAAGTTACGATATAAAGAACATTCCAAGTGGATAAATTCTAGGCACATGTCAGTATGGATGTATGTCGTAGGATACTAGTGTTATCAGGTAATACGTATAAATTATATGTATCACAGATATCCAGCAACCGCTGTCTCTTGTTGACGTAACTATTATTATTATAAATACTCAAGACAAATCAAATCGAAAATTTATAATTCCGTATATGTGAGAATCACAATCATCGGAAACTCCACGATTGAAGGAGTTTCCGCAAATCCTCTAGATTTTCATTATTAGTTTTCATTGCCGTAGAGAGGAAAATACTATTGCAATTTTGCTAAAATGAATCCGCACAAGATTGTCTCTTGACTAATTTATCTACAGTGTTCAAATAAATACTCACATCAGTTGGGAAATTAAAATTAGCAAACTTCTCAACTTAATTGCATACTTTCTTCGATGGCAGAATGGGAACTCTTGTTTCATATCAGTCATTAATACATTCGAATAATCATACAAACAGTGGAAATCCATTTTTATTTTCTGCTTACAAATGTAGCACACCAAGCTCCGTATATGGCTAGTTTTTTTCATTAATCTCTGTATATTGTTCATTTTAGTATCATCATTCTAATTTGGATATTGTTGCCTACCAGTAGAATTCTTACTCAGACATACGGAATGGTAGTGGGAACTCCCAGCTTATATTAGAAGTTCAAAGAATTTTATATATTTGATAAGTACCAGAGATATTGTGAGATGAGCCTGGGAATATAATTAGGTGTGAGACTTAAGAGATATCTAATGAATGTATGTTCGGGATGTCTCCTAATGTCTTCCCTGGTGAGATATCCTGAGTAGTGAGGATACCGTACATAGATACTTAGAGATGAGACTTTGGAGAATGACCTATATATAGAATCAATTATTATATATTTATACATATACATTCATTGATAGAAGTTCAATGGGATGTGATACATCTTTCGGATATCCATATCCGCGGATATAGCGACTTGAATAGATATCCATAGTATATAATTTATTAATTGGGTTGGCACGAGCAATGCGCATGGCATAGTTATTACGACGACAACACAACGAGGAAAATACTTGATGGATAACTGAATTTTTCCATAATTAAAAAATATCAAATACGAATAAGAAGAATATTTTTATGAACATTCATAAAATAGGAAATAACTAACAGAATTAAACTATTTCTGGACCGATATTCATGTCCTCTGGTCTATTTGCAGCATCTCCTATGAAATCTAAAAGACAATTTGATGGAAAATGTCTGTTTTCTTGATATCTAGCGTACCTCAAAACCCATATTACGCTAGCAACATGCGCACAAGTTCCTAAAGTCCGAGCACCGGACTTACAAGTACAATAATACCCCGAAATAGGGAAAGCAGAATCTTCTAGGTTCTAGATTTTCGTCACCTTTTTTGCTCTAGTAAAAATCCAATGAAATCAGTTTATTTGAGGTCATTTCATTGAACACAACCAATCAGAACCACATTATACTGAAAACAGATCCCATGGGCTGTTTTCACTCTATCACGTTGCTATGGATACAAGTTGATTATTTATTTCAATTTTGACGTTTCAAATATTTGATATTTCAAAATGTCACGATTTGGTCATAATACTGACGAGAATATTAATGAAATTATAGAAGCTCTGTACTTCTTTTCTATAATTAGCAAAACATTTTGTATCCTAATAACCCTCGAACATTCATAAATGCTCAAAAATTTTATAACAACTTTCTGAAGCTTGTTGCTTATAGGCAACAGACCTGCGCCTGCGGCGTCGGTCTGTTTCCAAGCAACAAGCTTTCGAAATCTGTTATAAAATTTTTTCGAACAATTATCAATGTCCTTGGGGTATTACTACGGAAAATGTTTTGCTCTAGTAAAAATCCAATGAAATCAGTTTATTTGAAGTCATTTGATTGAACACAACCAATCATAACAACATTATACTGAAAACAGATCCCATGGGCTGTTTTCACTCTATCACGTTGCTCTGGATACAAATTGATTATTTATTTCGATTTTGACGTTTCAAATATTTAATATTTCAAAATGTCACGATTTGGTCATAATACTGACGAGAATATTAATGAAATTATAGAAGCTCTGTACTTCTTTTCTATAATTAGCAAAAAAAATTCTATCCGAATAACTCTCGAACATTGATAAATGCTAAATATTTTATAACAACTTTCTCAAGCTTGTTGCTTATAGGTCTGTTTCCAAGCAACAAGCTTTCGAAATCTGTTATAACATTTTTTCGAACAATTATCAATGTCCTTGGGTTATTACTACTGAAAACAACCCAAAGCATGTGTTTAGTAGCATTCCTGAACCGAGAAAATATTCTGAATCGTAGAAACTTGGGCTTCCCATGTAACTAACTCATCGACTTCTAAAATGTTGTCTACTTCACCATCTCAACGGATTATATCTTGGATATGTGATGCAGCCATGTGTAAATTATATGTTCCAGCAAGTGATTTTAAAGATTCAATATCAAGGCGAGGGAACGATTGTATATGAAGTCGATTCAAACGAATTCATCGACCATTCCTAGTAACGGAGGTTTTCAGCTTCAACTCGTGCCTGAACAATGTTGAGATCATCGAAATCAACTAACATTTGTGTGGCCGTACCCAACGTTCCAGGCATATTTATCAAAGGATGAAATTTATTTATAAGAGCGCCAGCAATCAGTTAATAATCACGTAACTTCGTAGCATGTATTGCTGATATGGGTTGACGAAAAAATAGGAAAATTGACTTAAAATGTCCATTTCTAGATTCTACAATCCATCTAGTAGTGGTTCTAAAACGTGCCTAATTGGCTTCATTTGTCGTTAATTGCCTTTCATTCGGCGGTAGAAAAGGTGGTATCTACCCAGACATCACACAATAACCATTAGACATCCACAAGATATCCTTCATGGATATCCAGTATATCCACTGGATATAGATGGATAGCCTATAGACATACAATGGATATCCATATGTCCGCCTATGTCTAGGATATATGTAATACCTTATGGATGTCTTTGGAGATATCTACTGGATATCTCGTTAATATCCCATGGATATCCTATGTTCACATTTGGTATATCCAATTAACGTCCCATGGATATTAGTAGGATATTTTATATTCACATTTGGTATATCCTTCCTCCTCAAACATGAAAATCTGAGAATCTATGACTAATATCTACTGATGGAAATACAAGGTGGTCCAACAAAAAAACGCAAATCAAAAATTCTTTATGTCTACAGATATGGAATAAAATTAAGAGAAAATAGTTAATCCAGTCAACCAGTACAAAATATAATAGATACAGAGGGTGGATAGTCTAGTATTTCAGTGGACAACTGTAGAATATTGTGGTCCAATGAAAAAGATTCAAATACCCATCGCGTATGTCTGTTATATTTTGTTCTGATTGACCAGAACTATTATTTCCAGTTAATTTTATTC
This sequence comes from Galeruca laticollis, assembly GCA_963921935.1. Classification (NCBI taxonomy): domain Eukaryota; kingdom Metazoa; phylum Arthropoda; class Insecta; order Coleoptera; family Chrysomelidae; genus Galeruca; species Galeruca laticollis. The sequence continues at coordinate 80,618,286 of OY998176.1, forward strand.
CAGATCTGTGAATATATACAACTTTTGGTAAGCATTGTTTTTGTTGGCCCTCTTGTACTTCCACCAGCAGGTTCTAGTCATATATTCATCTGTGAGTGAGAAGGTACAAATGGAATTAAATTCTTCATAATAGTAGTATTATTTAACATATAATGAAATGATATACTATGGAATAGAATGATAGAAAATACTTTATTTTATATAATATACATATTTGCATATACATCAATAATTCTTCTTCTTCATCACCCAGCTCATCAACTCTGCACGGTGATTTCTGTAAGAACGAGAAAAGAAAGATTGACAATTTTCAAGATCAACTATATACCGTATACGCCCGAATAAAAGATACACCTTTTTTGTAAAATAACATTTTGAAAATTGGCCTGCGTTTTGTATTCGAGCACATATCTGTAATAAGAACATTTCCAACCACCTAAGCACCATCATTATTATTTAGCTCAAAAGAATTTTTACTCAAATCAGCCGAGCCACCAGCTCAGTTTATCATGAAACAAAGTAAAAGCCGAGGTAAAACTTATATTACATTTCTACGCCATGCTATTTCACATTGTATAGATATACAAAACGCTTTTAATGTAGGTAATCAATCATAAATATCAATAAAATATAGGAGACGTAACAATATTCAGAATTAAGGTAAGAAACGTATACATACCTAATTTTTCCCCAAATCCAAACTACCGATAAAAATAACCAACCACTTTTGCACGTTTATAGAACTATGATAACCTAACAACCAAAATGACGAGGGGACGATGCTACATCAAACGGTCAAACGCGGCATCAACCAATGAGAGAACAGTGTATAGTTGGTAGCAAAGTTTTGCGGGTATTAATATGGAAATCCACTGATGATGCATTATTTTCTATTATAGCATTAAACGTTAAGTCATGGCATATTTTTGTTGTGTTAAGAGCATCACGTATTATGCCGCATTCGTATTGTTGATTAAACTCATTATAGTCTGATACAATTTAGGTGTACCTATCTTTTTTCAATACATTGAACTCAGACAAAAAATGAGACAGAAAATAATAATAGATATCCATGGATATACAATGGATATAATATCAGGAGATTAAGACATTTATGTATTGAAGGTATTATGTATTAGAACTTCCTTCTCAATCATTTTTTATGTGATTATTGAATATATTATCAGTAAAATAGAACATAATTTTTTTCCATATCTATGAAATACATTCAGTGGATATCCATTAGATATCTTATATGGACTGGATATTCAGTGGATCTTGGGCTATCCACTGGATATCTAGTGGATATTGTGTGCTGTCTGGGTAGTAATGCAAGCCAAGTTCTTGTAGATTATTGATTGAATCTCTATAGCCTCTATCGACTATCACAATATCGCCTTCTTGAAACCATATTCTCATTCCATTCAAATCATTTTGTAATTCGTGATTTAGAACACTCGCATCTCATTATTCCTAGCATCTGCGTTCATTTTATAGTAAAGATTCGTACATTTGATTAATCAGGCTTCGCATTAGGCAAACTATGACGTTTCTTCGAAAGCGAATGACGTAAATCCACTTTTGAGGATCATCTTAACGACCTCTCTGCCTTTTGCGTAGATACGTCAATGGTACTTTCCTCACGTAACATTAAAAGATATCCTTTAAACAATGTCTCAGGTTTTTCGTAACGACCTGCTCGTGCTGCATTTTGAATTGTCACATCAGAAATTCCATCGATTACGCTAGCAACAGCGTTTTTTTCCCGTGATCTAACAAGTTCTTATCAATTCCATTTTGCTGGAGTAACACGATGTCATAGTTTCGGTTTATTGTTTTTCTCTATTCAGCATTTTCCGTAATGCTTTTGCATAGTCAACATGATCTGGAAAAGTTTTAGCAACTGCGCGAATCGGAATGTTTTATTTTTCACTTCCAATCGCGTGGGGTAAATGAACTGTTGTGCACTGGTTGAAAACACTGTTATACTGAGATTTTTTAATATAAATAACGATGTACATTATTAACAAATATTATGATTGTAGATATAGACACGTTTTCTCTAAAAATAAGAGTGAGATAAAATTAACTACATTGTGAAATAGATTGGTTGGAAAGAGTGCGAAGTCATTAAAAGTTCGGGATTGAAATGAATGAGTATTCATTTTCTCAGGGAGAAAACTGGGTTTTTGAACAGAAACTAAAGCCTTCCATTCAGGCCAGGTGTATATTACGGAACTTAAACTATGATACCATGTTCTTGCCATTCATGAGAAACGTGTTTACATGTACTAAATTGTCGTGGCATCATCCCAATTATTAATTTGTTTCAGTTCTTCAATTTTTTCTAGCTACTTAGCGGCAGACATGTTTTCATTTTCTGGGCTGAACTCCGGTATACAGTCACTTCGCAGACTTAATCGAAAAGAATTTGAATTGGAATTTTGAGCTGCTAATCCTGCAATCATGTCTTCTAATCGTTTAATTCGAGCCTCACAAAATTAGCGGTCAACCTCGAATAATGATAGAATTCGAGAAAAATGTTGCTGGCTTTCATCAATGGATGTTTGTTGAACATTTGGTACGCGAGCGGAAATTTCAGACGAGCTTAAGTGACTTGCGATATTCTGCAACGACTTACATAACTGTCGTGATTTCGTATTCTCATGTCGGATATTTTTATGTCCACCATCGTATAAGGGTGGAGTATGTCCACGTTCCGATCTAGTTCTTCGGAACCTGTGCTGAGAAGAACCGGATGATTTACTACTCGATCCACTTGATGAGCTTGATCTGCGAGTTTGGCAACGCTGTTTAACTTTGCAAATCTTATACGGACACACCCACAGTATATGTTTATGAACACCCGGTATATCAACTAGGACAATGCAAGTTTAGAGATTCTCCGCGCACGTGAACGTTTAACACTAGTTCAAATAACAAATGATGATAATCAACAATGAAATAATTTTATTATAATTGCGTAAAATAATGGTATAACAGAGCAGTTTATTATAATGTTCACCTCATCGTCCCCGAAAAACATCCCCTCCTTCAGTCTAGGGATAAAAATGTTACCGCAACCTTCAGAAAATGAAACCCAAACATTTGGTGTGGAACGTGGTGTTTTTGTTGAACGACCGTACATGGTGATTACACACCAGAATTACAATTTTTAACAAATATTAAAATAGCTGCCTATCAAACTGATAAAGAAATATCTGATGATGAGGATGAACATAATTATACTGATTATACTGTAGAAATATACTTCAACAATATTAAGGAATTGACGAATCACCCGCCGTTCTTATTCAGTAAGTAAATTTATTACGCTCTTATTGTATTCATTGTGGAGTTCTTATCAATTGTATTTTTAATCTTGAAAATTATCACTTGCATATTATATTTAAAATTGATTTTCTCCTTTCTTTATCCAATTCATTTTTTTTTCTTGTAATGAGTTCAAGATTCCTTTGTATAACTTCCCATTCATGTATGGTTCACATTAGAAACGTTTATCAGCTTGCCTTTGGGATACACCACTGATGCACAAAGATAGAACATAACTTTCAGGTTGTACACAACCCTGAATACTACCAGCTGAATATAGTGTTGCCTATATAACAGATATGCCGTGAGAATAAAATCATTCAATAAAAATGATAAAACACCTAAACAAATTAACATTTATGTTTAAAATTCTGTTTCTTGTTCCATATCATATAATATTTCAAACATTTGATTTTTTTGTTGATACATTATATAATTTGAATAGAGTTTTGATGACTAAACAAAAATTTGTAAAAAATGCACGTGTTTTTATGCTGTTATTATTTCTTGTGAAATATGCAATTTTTTGGAAAGTGAATCACAATATTAGTACTTCTATTCATATATTACATTATACAGGGTGTTGCAGGTACACGTTATTTGGTTATAAGTAAATTTTTGAAAAGTCATCCACAATATTCTTATTACCATTGATATTTAGAAATTATTATCTAAAACCATGTACATAGTACAAACTTTACATCACACAGGGTATCCCTAATATTGGTTACAATAAATTGATTATAAAAAATAAATTTATTGGTTTCCGACCATCTTCGTGAACATTTTGATTTGGTTATCAGTACCTAGCTAAACGTTTAAATTATCGACTGGATTATTTAGCCTTAGCCATCCTAATCGTAATTCTAGAGCTACCCTAATGCTAGAAGGCTGTGCCGTTATTTCCCAACCAAAGGTGGAGAAAAATAATATCGAAAATCTGTATTTATAAGAATGGAATGATTTTTATTTTATATAATATTATTATCTGCTTTTTGAAAGATATAACGTTATAAAGCGTATTTAACAAAATAAGGAGGGTTTATATGGACCAGTTATTGATAAAAATATTAAGCCTGATGAACAATCAGAAAATTAGAATAAGAAATGCAAGACCTGCAAAATGAGATTGAAAAATTGTAAGTAAAAATAAAAGACTTCAAAGAAACCATATATATGAACAATCAGAGGCCATACAGGTGATTCAACAATATGCAAATTAATGTGTAAAAAATAGATTGGTAATACAAATTTGAATTAATCAAATTATTAAAAAGAAAGCAGCTATTGTGAAAATAAAGAAGAAGAATGCTTGCAGGGGAATAAAACTGAATCTATTGAAGCTATAGAATCAAGTATGAGATCAATTGCTGTATATTTTAATATTCAACTAATCAAGTCAAGTATGAGATCAATTTTTGCATATTTCAATATTCATCAGATAAAAAATTCAGAAATGTAAAGACCACGAGAGAAGGACACAAGGAGTGAATGCAAAAGAACAAAAAACTGATGTAGAACAGTGATACAGTGTGGAGACAAACGGAATTTGAATGAAAACCAGCAAGCCATACAGGTGATTCAACAATATGCAAATGAATGTGTAAAAAACTAATTAGTAATACAAATTTGCATTATCCAAATAATTACAGAAAAAATCCCAATGGCACAGAACCAATTGGACCATTTCGGTAACATTTTTGCATAAAACCCAAAATAAAAAATTAGATACAAAAGTAATAGAATGTTTTCAGATGTATAAAAAACCAAAGTAATATTGTGGCATCAAATCAAAAACAAAAAAATAGAAAAAAGTCTGGTAAATTTGTGAATTTTCTTAAATGAATGTTTTAATGTACGATTTAGAGAAAAATGTGAAATACAAAAGTTGTAGAACGTATTAAGGTCTATGGAAAAGCTCAATCACTTTTTTGCGTCAAATGAAAAACAATGGCAATGCGATTTTTTTTTCAAATTTGACAGGCCGCTTTTTTGTTTTTACTGGGCCGATTTAGCTCATTAACGAACTCGTCCAAGATTTTGGCCTAATCGATTTTTGTAGCGAGTTTGGTTTCGATCCGTCAAAAGTACGCCCTCTATCGTGCTTACAAATTCCGTTATACTGAAATAAGCCTGTCCAATTGGTCCTGTGCCATTGAGACTTTTATTTACGCGAATTGTAATCTTTGGCTGTTTCTTCCTATTTATTATTGTGTAACTTGTTTGATATGACTCAATTTTTACAAAAAACTTTATTTGGGGATGCAAAGTTATAGCTCTTATTATAATTTATTTATTCTTCGGTTTATCTTATCAGACCCCTGAAAACCCCCAAGCTATTCTTCAAAATTGTGTCAGTAGTTCACAATATTCACAAATAATAATTGCCTTGATTTAATAAGCACAATTTTCGATGGAGAAAAGGTAAATTTTGAGAAACTTTGTGATTGGGGGTAACATATCCTAGAGAATTTTAAATGAATGAATTTGCAAGTGAAGTGTGGGCAATCGATGAAATTTATCAGCAAGGATACATTGTATAAAATTTGTGCCATTTTATAAATGATACTACGTCTTTTACAGATAGTGAAAATCAGTCGGATATTATTATTACACGGGTCCGTGGGCGTGGAGGATGTGTTTCTATTGATAAAATGGCTTCCTCTCTCTTCTATTTCCGGTGTAGCTATGCTTTAGACTTTTCAAATTAATAAATATATTGAATTACTGTAATTTTAACATAACATATATCATTTTTATAACTTTATAGAAATGTTTAGTTTGAATATCTAACAAACAACGAGGATTCACTCATACGCAACTTCAATACCATCCTTGAGCAAATTATTTTCGAGTGAAAAATTGGAATTAATAATTAAACAAACTATTAATTGCTGTTTGGCTATATTGAGATCAGCTGATTGTCTTTGAAGTAATTATGTTCATATTTTTTCCTTTGCATTTCATCTGTTTTCTGTCTACCTTGATATGTCCTTCAAAACTCTGTTATTTTTAGCTATAATGTTCGATTAGAATTTTGAGGTCCTCCCAATCATAAGCTTTAGCTTCATTTTACTTTCTTACTTCTTCATATTACTCGCTTCTTTCGTGTGTTTTTTCTTGAAAGATATTTTTCATACGCGAATTTTGTCGTTTATAATTATGTTTGCTTGGAAAATTTACAAGAAGAGATATTGACAATGTGAAAAAACTTGTTTTTTATACTTTCCTAGATAAAGTCTCTATAATTTACTGACGTTTATTATTACTGTCAAGTCGTCATTAAATGACACATTTTTCATACAAATTAACCAAATTGTTAAGTCCTGTAAAGAATTATTTGATTAATTTAGTCATATTTCAATTTGTCACTATTTTAGAGATACGAGAAACTGGCTGCAAATCTATGTAACGAAATTCAGACAGGACTTTTGAGATTTTTTCATAAGAAAAGAGTTGGACAATGCGTGGAAGCCATATACATAAACAATGAGAATCCATCAAATGATCGAGTTGTTGTAATTAACGAAGTAATTTACTGGCTGCAAACGTTGTTGAAACAGAAATTGAAATGAGTAGCGAGGACAAACATTTCTATAAACATGTTTCCTATATTTCAGTGAAATTTTTTTCCAAGTAACATTTAAGCTCTTAAAATAATAAGATCAGATAACACTAATTCTGTTTACAGATACGGTATTTTAATAGGGTGTTCCTTTTAAAATATTCATCTGGCCTAAGAAGTAAAAATATCTTCAATGGCCCTTTCTTCGAATTGCCACGTCTTATTTTGAGAACATCTGAAACGAATGTGATGACCCACTGGGATTCTTTGTCATTAATTTTTTGATTGTGGCATCTGTCAGCAATATGATGGAAAAATGATAAGTTTGAATATTAATAATATATTGTGGGAACAAAAAAAACGAGAATTCCATCCTTAAAAAAATTCAAAATATATTAGAAAAAGAGCTAGAAGAACAGGAAGATCATAGGAAAGATTTAAGAGAACTAAACAAAGTAAAAAAACATTTAAAGTTGTATCGGATAAAGTAAAAATGATCCTAATAGATCAAAAAGTAGTGTTTTGGGAAGTTATAGAATAGAAGATTTATTGAAGATCAAGTCGTAAACATGCGATTACTTAAATTTGGTTAATTAAAAAAGCATAAAATATAAAATTTGTAATTGTTCGAATACAAGATATAGTTTATTTACGATAAAAAGACGATAACGTTGCAAAACAAAATATTGTGATGTTGCCAAGCTGTAGTTTTTTCCTTTACTTAACGAAAACTAGAAAAGTCAATATGATGTTAGATTGACAGTTCTTCTTTTTCATTGTTCCGTGCCACGTAGGGCGTAAGTCAAAAATATTTATTTGAAAATAAAAGGCTTGTATGATAGGCTTGATTAATTTGATATAAATATTTATTAATGAAAAACTATGGATAAAAGATACAACAAACAGTAACCAATCATTCTATATTCGAATTAACATTTAATTATTTTACATAGATGGTTAAATGACGAACTGTAGGTCTTTATACCTTATTCTATGCTATATAGAACCATCTTCAAGAGCACTGCACAGGTTTACGCTAATAGGAATCAATAAAAGCTGTAATCATCTTCATGCAAATTTAAATATTGTTTCTTTATACAATATCTATTATATTTATTATAATAAAAATAGAATGGAAAAGAAAAATATAGATACACAAAATCAAATTCTGTTACAAGATATAAAAATTAAATATCTCCAATTTTATCAGTATTATTTATGTAGAGATACTGTTGTCGTTGTTTTAATTTGTGTATTATAAAATAACTGTACCTAATTAATTTAATAATAGTTATTAGTGATTTTGAAGAGGTGGTAATAAAGCAAATTGGATAAAAATATACAAAAAATAAAACACAAGAATTCCACTACTCCACTACAAAATCATCACTATCTTCATTGTCACTGTCAAAATTAATAATAAGTGGAGGCACATCCTGTCTATCAAATACTACTTCTCTATCCCACCCATCTTGTATAATTTTTTCAGTGTGCTCTACTGTCTTTGACCAAATATCAGGAGTCACTTTTTCTAAAGACTTTTTCCATACACCTATTGCTTGTTATGTTGAAGAACCATCAGTTCCCACATGATCTCTATAAAAATGTTTATCTATGCCCCAAATAAATGTTCAATTGGGTTGAACATATAGTGGTAAGGGGGAAGTCGAAGCACTTTGTGACCATGTTTTTCAGATAATATGTCAGCTTCATATACTGTAGGTGGTTTATTCCTACAAAAATGCATATATTTAAACAAAATAACTTAACTAAGTATCATCATAGTATATTGAAAAATGTTTATATCAACTTACCGTTGTACTAAATTCAAAATTGGATTTTGAGGAAAGTATTTTCAAAAGAAATATCATTTTGTATCAACCAGTTCTGTATATCAGCTTTTTTGGTAGCTGTTGTTGGTACTTTATTGATCACTGTACTGTGATAACTTGCATTATCCATTACAATTGTGGCAGGTTCTTCCAAGTTCACTAAAAGCTGGTATTCAAACCAATGCAAAAAAATTTCTCGGTTCATTTCACCGTGGTAATCACCATCTTGTTTTATGGAAGAAAAACCAGCCCTGCTCCAGGAATAAATCCAGAAGAGGAACCAGCATGCGATACTATATACGTACAATAAGGAAATAACAAATTAGTACTAGGTTTCTTAGATAGCATAGCATAGCAAAGCTCTGAACAACTAATAATAATTATATAGATTTAAATAAAATAGTGTGACTAGTAAATATTTGAAAAGGTCTTAAAATGACAGGAATGTCAGTACTTCATAAATTAATTGGTAAATTTTATTATTCAATTAAATTGGACCATCAATTTTGGTTTTTTTCACGCTTGTATGATTAGAATCTTGCCAAGAACGTCCAACAGTACCGTCTTTAAATATTCAGGTATCAGGCAACTCCATTAAACCCCGACGAGGATCATCTTTTTGGTATTTGAATCCAATATTTTTCACTATCTTCCAGAGTGATGTTAAACAACTATTGAAGAGTTCACGCTTCTGGAGTTTGCCTCTTAAAGTTTTCAAGGTTATGTGTTCCTCTGAAAACATATTGTGTTAGTTAATTGTGAATAAAATAAAACAGTAAATTCAATATACTCACTGTTTCCATACATTTTGTATATATTTCGGAAAGCATTTTGATCAAAGTTATCAATTTCAACAGTAGGTTTTATGCGTTGTCTCTTTTTAGGTGGGCTTTTAGGCTGTTCACCTTTATTATGCTTGGCGGCAATACGGTTAACACTGGTAACGCTAAGTTGTAAAGCTTCTGCGACTCTCTACAATATAATTACCTCAATTTATGAAAGAATAATATATTATCAAATTTAATTAACTTGACCTAACATTAAAAACATTTAATCATTTACATTTAAATATGTAACAATAATATTAATAATGATGAAGACAAATAGCGAATACTATTACATATGTCTCTTTTAGAAGTAAGCGGGAGAAGCGGGTCCCCATTTCGGCATTCTCGTTCAAAATAGCTCAACAAAGAAGTTACCGTCTCTTAACATTTTCTATTCAGCTGCTTCGGCATTTTATTAACCACACACTGCAGATTTGCCTAAATAAGTAGTAATGAAAATTACTGTTTTTTTAATCTTGAAGCAATGAATTTAAAAGCACCAAAAAAGCTTGTGAATATTATACGATGATCGAATGTCAATAAACGTCAAAACAAACTGGGGAATTTCACCAGTTGATTTGACAACATCTTGAAGTTTTGCCAATCCTTTAGCTGTAAATTGCCCTGACTGTTGAGGATGAATTGTATTCACGGTTGATAAATTAATATTTATTCTGATAAGCAGGAAAGTAACTGAAAATGACATCATCGTCTTTTTATCGTAAATAAACTATAATTGAAACTTTTGTTGTTGCAACATGTTTGCAACTAATGGATTTGATTAGTCAGTGAAATAAACTGGAACAATTTTGATTAATTATTTATTAATAAAACTATGGAATTACATTAAAAACTTGACTCAATTCGGAACAAGTAAACCTACCAACTAGACTAAATATCAATTTAAAATTGTTGTCAATTCATAATAATAATTGACAAAATCTCAACATTCCCCCACAATTGTGAATTAAAAAAAAACTTATTCCAAATTACATTTGCTACAAAAATTCTCAAATACATTAAATACAATTTATTAAAATTACTATCAAATTCAAATTCAAACATCTAATAAAAAAATTTTTCCAAAAATATTTTTGTTGTAACCCATTTCTACTTATATATAAATTGCACCTTGATCTGATTAATTCTTTAATTTAAAATCTTAAACATTTGTAATTTTAATAAAATACTTAATTACGATGATATACAAATTAATAATATAAATAAATTGAATCGTGGATTATCATTTACAGAACAGGTTCCTCTGAAAAGACTAAAATACCGTCAAAATTTTTAAAATTAAAATTTATCCTTAAAATTTATAATTTCACTTAAAAATAGATAACGGTATAAACTCAAGAAGAAAAGAGGAAGAAATCTAACCTTGGATGTTTGACGTGAATCAACAGTTTTGTTTACAATTTTTGAAAGTTAATATTCTTAATAATATTTTTCCTTTTGTAGGAGCTACATTCAATGATGAAGAAGACCAAATTAGATAGTATACAAAAGTCACTTTGTAAACCAAATTCTATGAAATTGTGAGAAAGTATTATAATAAATTCATATGTTTCACTTGAATATTTTACTAGGTATATATTGCATGACCCATCATGCTAAGGTAAGCTACTCCTTTTAGCCCATAACAACTCACGTGATAGAATATGTGTAATTGGAATCTATTCCATTTTGGTTACTAGAAGTTCCTGAGCCTTGGCCTAATCCTTAAGCCACTATGTTAAATGATCCCCTGCTACTGATGGTTTTATACGAGAGCCATTCACGATGTCAAAATAATCTCTCCCCTTCAACAATAATGTGGTTTGGAATTTCCACACGGGCTAATTTTCTCCCGTTAATTTTAGTTTTGCATTGTCATTATTCATTTTGATAAGTTTTTTTATGATTTCTCAGTTGTCAATGACACACGATGATTACCATATTTTTATTGTCATACTCTTAACTTGTTCCGTTTTTTTGGTTTTATGTGTCTCTGAGTCCACAACCTCATGAATTTTATCAGGAAGTGAAAAAAGCCGAAACAGTTTTGGTTAATTATTTATTAATAAAGTTATCGACATTACATTAAAATTTTGACATTGACTTATCTTCGTCCGGTAAACTCGGAACAAAGAAATTTACCAACTAGACTAAAAATATCAATCTTATATTGTTGCCAATACATAATAATAATTGACCATTGCTAGTACCAAATCTCAACAGTTATGTCAATTTTCTTTGACAATCTATAATTTCTATTGATTATAAAGATTCTAAATTCTTAGTAATATGCACCATTTTGTGGACACTATTTGGGTATACACTGACTGTTTTGAAATTCGGAAAACAATGCCTATCCAACGGTAATTCAAACTTTTAAAAAATGTGTGCTCTTCGACAATACGATGCTAGTAGGGGAGACTCGGTAAAAATGATCACTGCAGGTAAAATGATTCCCGCACGTGCTATGTCAAAACACTCTATATTAGATGTATAACCTTGAAAATCTACACTTTGTTCTGCGTTAGCACTAATTAAGGGTTGCTGCCCGAAAACTCACTTTTTAAAAAGATACTTTATTGACAATACAACTACACAACTTAAACACAAAATAAACTTTATTCAATACATTCAATTAATCGAACTTATATACTAAAATAAATGCAGCTATAGACTAAAAATATGCAATTCTGCAGAATCATCATTTATTGTACAAACATGGATCAGCGTTCGTGAGTTATACCGGAAGCTCGAAGGTTAATACCATGCATGAACCATGGGTCAGCGAACTGTAACTTCTCCATCCCCTGAAGAAGTTTTGTAAAGGACGAACAAAACTGATGGTGATGATGGCACATCCTGATGAACCTCTGGTATTTCTGGAGTTTTACGTTGACGTCCTCGAAGTTTATATAATCCCAGTAAGTATTATACAAATGGTTATGATGATGTAGATTGGAGTCATCCAGAAGTGTGTGGGGTCTGTCTTTTGCTGATTGGTAGATATTGATTGTAGTCGTTCTTCTTCCTTGGTAAGGAGGTGGAGTTGGTCCAACGGGATTTTCTTGATTGTCAACGGTTTGGTCTTGGCTATCTGAGTCTGTGGGGAGGTTTTGATTCTTGGCAGAGGTAAAGCTTCTTCTCGTATTACCGATTTTGTGTTTTCAAATGCTTCCGTATTTGTTCTGAAGCGACATCCTGGAGGAAGTTCGATGAGGTATGTTCCTTGAAGCACCATAATTTTTGAAGTGGAACACTGTGTAGAAATCTTTGTAGCCTGGGGAAAACTGCTATGTAATGGGCTTCTGACATCTCTTGAATGAATGTGGAGTTAATTGAGATATGTAGATGTTCGCAACGGGCTTCTTCGTTGGTGAGCTTCAGGATTTCGTTAACACAATCATAGCTTTCTTGAAGTAGCTGTTCTACACATAGGTATTCTATGCCCATTGGTTCACAGGGTGCTTCCATATATTGGTAAAGGTTTTCATTAGAGGCTAGGTAAGGACCAGGTGGAATGATTATTGTTTGGTCATGTGTGGGAGTTGAAAATAGATGAAAATATGAGAACGGATCGGGATAGAAGACTGGAAAGTGGATGACAAATACCAATGTGTGATTGGTGTAATAACCGTAACTCTTAGAATGTTGAAGTATTTCGTAAAATCTTCTTGAACGTATGCCAATTATTCGGACGACTGATGTTCATGCATTTTCTCTACTGCCCATTTCAATTCTTCTGGGTTGATTAAGCTGCTATGAATGATATTGAATCTTGCAAATGTAATGGCCGTTTCTAAGTCCGTGAGAAGCTGTAAGATAGTCTGAAGAGTTAGGTTGAGCTGGTCTAATATGTTTCGTACTTCCATGTAGTTATTAAAGTCAAATACAAATTTGTTCATATCAGTGCTGATTTTGTTTATCTCAAAAGCAATGTTTTCTTGGTTGTGTGTAATGAGTGTCACTGTAGTATTATAGTTTGCCATGATTAGTTTGTTCAGACTCGTATGCCTGTCAATTTCTGATATAATGTTGTTTTGGTTTTTCTCAAGTGAGGCGATGGCCTTGTCGTATCATTCGGCATCTTCTTGATCCAAATTACCTGATATTACTTTGATTATGCTTCCCAAACCATTAATTAATCCTCTCTTCAGTTTATATTCTGGATAGATGCTGTGGAGTTTCTGCTTAGCAGCGATTAGTAGGTATTGCAGACTCTGGTCGAAATTTTAAAGCTGATCGAAGTAAGGTTGTGTTAGTCCTTCTTGAATTTCTGATATTACTGTTCGATATTGGTTTTCGAGTGCATTTATTTCTTCAGCTAATGGTCTCAGGTGAAAATAGTGGATAAAGTCGTGTTTACTAGTTCGAATTCTTGCTAGTCCCAGCTTGAGGGGTAGAATTCCTGGGTTGTCCTTGAGATCCTGGATCAGGACTTCTTGGGCCATTATGTATGTACGAGTACATCTGTAATATAGGGTTCACATTAGATTTGCTTGGCTGGTGTTTGACATTTTTCTTGTGTATAGTTGTATTTTGAGTGTCAACAGTGACTTCGTTGTCTTATGTAATGATTTTAGGAGAAAATCTTCTAAGTAATTTATTTCTTTTAACCATCTTTTTGGTATAAATTTTGGTAGGAGGTTTGTAGGATATAGGAGTTTGTCGTTTCTCATTCCTTTTTTCTATGGTTTTTACTTTGATGTCTTGGATTCTCTTGTTGATTTCTTTATATATTTCTTTGGTTTTTCCCGATGGCCTTGTGTGTAGTTGTTCAACCAGGCTCTATCAATGTCTATGTCAAAAGGGTCTTGAGCGCCGAAATGACCATTTAGAACATCTATTGGTTTTTGTTTGGTTACAGAGTGAACAGAACTGTCGTAACCCAAGATAGCATATAGCATTTGTTACTTGATGCTTAAAGTTTTCTTCTTTGTTCTGAGGATTCTGAGATGTTCGAGTATTGTGGAGTGGAAGCGTTCAACTATTCCATTCGACTGTGGGCTATCCGCAGTTGTGTAATGAATTATAATCTTATGAGTGTATATAAACTCTTGCATAAGTCCATTTTTGAACTCGGTACCGCTGTCAGCTACCATCATGTGTGGCATTCCATGATGTGTTACATAGATGAGGAGAGCATTTAGAACAATGATAAAATTAGATCCTCCTATCGGATAGGCTTGTCCATACTTGGAAAATGCATCGACGATTGTCAGAAACTTTTGACAATTTGCTTGGAAGGTATCGAGATGAATTATTTCCAAAGGTTTTGTTGGCGTTGGTGTTATCATGAATTTTGGTTTTGGAGGATTTCTGTCGTATTTGCTGGCTAGACAAGTATCACACAAATTGATAATTTCTTCATCATCTTTCTTCAAGGTAGGCCAATAGTATAGTTTCCGAATTTGGTTTTCGGTTTCATTTATACCTCTGTGGTTGGTCTTTCCTTCATGGTTTTGATTTATAATGTCTTTTTGTCTTTGGGAGCTATTAACATCTTCTAAAACTGGATTGCATTTTACTAAATCGTAGGCCGTGTTCTTGAATGTTTCTCGTAGTATGTTACAGAGAAGTCGATAAAGATCATCATTTTCGAAGTACAGAGCATATTTTTTCTTGGGATCGAGATAGTCTTTGAAGAATTTGAAAAAATCTGTCCTGCGAAAAGTTTCTGTTTCGATATCTTCTAAAGGATCGAAGATAGATCCTGGGTGATTGTACATTGACGCCGTGTCTTCGTTATCTAATTTATCTATTTCTTCTTGAAGGTTTTTGTCAAGTTTATGTGCGTTGATCTCAACTCTAGAGAGGGCGTCGGCGTTAGTATTATATTTGCCTTTTTTATATTGGGTCCTTCAGCGAGAACAACCATTTGAGGGGTTGATGGTCTGATAGAATCTTGAATTTCCTTCCAAAAAGATACGGGCGGAAGTATTTAGTAGCCCATATTATTGCTAGCATTTCTTTTTCTATAGTTGAATATTTAATTTCTGTTTCGTTCAGAGTTCTGGACGCGTATGCAATTGGCTTGTCGTTACCAATGGGACCTTGAGAAAGTACGGCTCCAATGGCGAAGTTGCTGGCATCTGTGGTGAGGTTGAATGGCTTCGTGAAGTCTGGATATTGAAGCAGTGGTTAAGAGGTTCTTACATGTCTTGATACATTCTAGGAATACTGGTGTGTGTTCTATTTCAGCATCTTTCTTCAAGCATGACGTTAAAGGTTTCGTTATTCGAGCAAAGTCTTTGATGAATTTTCTATAGTAGCCCATTAATCCCAGAAATCCTCTGATTTATTTGGCTGTTTTCGGAATTGGGTAGTCGACAATAGCTTTGATTTTGTCTGGATTCGGCTTAGTTCCTTCTGGAGTCACAATGTGACCTAAGAAGCTAACTTCCTTTTTCAGAAATTCACATTTGTCTACCTGTATCTTAAATCCCGTTTCTCTAAGTCTTTTGAAGATTCTCGTGAGATTGACAAGATGTTCATGTAGGGACGTAGAAAAAACGATTATGTCATCCATATATACCAGACATATTTCTCCTTGCAATCCTTTGAGAACATTGTCCATTACTCTTTGAAATGTTGCAGGTGCGTTCTTGAGTCCAAATGGCTTTCTGAGGTATTCATAGTGACCGTTCTGGATGTTAAATGCAGTTTTAGGGATGTCTTCTTCTGCCATTTCAATCTGGTGGAATCCACTAGCTAGGTCGAGGGTAGAGAAATACTGACATCTTCCTAGTTTGTCTAAGATATATGTGATGTTTGGGATTGGATACCTATCATCTATTGTCTTCTCGTTAACTTTACGGTAGTCTACCACTATTCGCCATTTAATCTTTTCCGAGGCGTCGGGTTTCTTGGGGACGGACCATCTAGGAAAGGACTATGGTGATTGGCTTGGTCTAATGATTCCTTGGTCTAACATTGATGCTATTTGTTTTTGGACCTCTTCTTTATGAATGTGAGGATAGCGGTATGATTTGGTGTAAGTGGGAACTTCATCTCTTGTTCTGATGTTATGCTTGATTTGATTGGTGAAGGCGAGGGGTGACTCTGGATGATGGAAGACATCTGAAAACTTTTTGCACCATCGTTTAATGTGCTCTTCTTCTTCTGGATTGAGATGATCGGTTCTAAGTAGATGTTCGACATCTGTCTTCTGGTATTACTGAGGTATAATGTCGGCTGTGTAAAGATGGTAACCGGGTAAGTGTATCTCCGAACTTCTTACTGGATCTGTTAGTGCTATCTGTATTGGTTCGTCTGTGGCATTGATGAGTTCTGTCCATGCTAGACCATTGGCTGCTGTAGTTAGACTTTCGTTAAGGAAAGCTCCTTGTATCTCTTGTTTCGGAAGTATGATAGTTCCTTGTGTTTCTTTAACGGGTACTCGGACTTCAGTAATTGTCTGTGGTTCGAGTTGGATGGAGTAAAATTGGGTTTTGATACTTTCATAATATTGAATAGGTAGAACAGAATTTTTTGTGACGAGTTCAGAATCAGGGAAATTGAGTTTTGCTTTTAGAAGCTTGAGATTATCAAGGCCTATTAGGCCATCAAAGGTTTTGTGGAATTTGAAGAGGTAGAATTTGAAATTTCCGTTCTTTTGGAATTCGGAAAATATGGGAATGTCAGCACAATAATCTTGGGAATGATTTTGGAAAATGGAGGTTACTATGAAAGGTTCATGTTTGATATTATGATGGAAATATTTCGAGGCGATGTCCGGATTGAGGAAAGATTTGGTAGCACCCGTGTCGGTAAGTAGTTTAAGAGGAGGGTTGGAGATGGTTATATAGGGTAGTTCCCTTTTGTCTTGGTAAGAATTTAGCTCTATTACGTCGCGTTGTTGTTTTCGCCATTTTCCCAAAAATTTGTCGATTGTTCTTCGTAGTCATTTTGAAAATTTTCTTCATACGGTTCTGGTGTCTCGCAAAACTGATTTTCTTGGTGATAATAATCGTAATTGGTTGGTATCATAACCATATGCTTCGTTAGCATGTTCAATGTTAAATAATTCTTCAGATGTGAATCTTGGCGGATTTTGCTGTTGTTGAGATCTCCAGTTTCGGTTCTGAGTCGTAGCTCTAGTGCTAATGCTCATTGGTGTTGGTTTATGTGGCTGAGATATTCCAGGTTTATTACTCCAGGTGTTTTGTTGTTGAGGCCTATTGAACTGTTGAAACCTTGACGCTCCAGGGAATACTTTCTGGCCTTGCGGAATAAAATTATTTGGTTGCGCCGGTGGTCTAAATCCAGACTGTTGAGGTTGTGACTGCCATTGCGGTCGGGGACGTAGTGGTTGCCATTGTGGTCTGAAAGTTGATGGTTGCCATTGTTGTCTAAACGTTGATGGTTGCCATTGTGAAGACACAAGAGGAGCTGGTGATTTATGTTGTTGGTTTGCGCTGATATGCCTGCTGGTTGTTGGTTGAGGGTTTACTGCTTTCTGGAGATACCTTATATTGTTTTCTTCCTGGATGTACTGCATTGCCGTAGATAGATTGCTTGGTCTCATTGCTCTGATAGTGGAACCTAAGGGTTCCCGAAGTCCTGCTAGGAAAGTTGTCAGGGCTTGTTTCTGGAAAAAGCTCTTCTTACTTGCCTTTATGTTGATATCACCGTTGTGAAGTTCTATGTAGTTAGATATTGTATTTAGCAGATCCATTACTTTCTCGTAATACTGCTGTGGAGATTCATTGGGTCCTTGACGTAAATTTACTAAGTCTCTTGTGAGAGAATTCTCATTACGTTGGTCGGCGAAGTTTTGGATTAAAGTTTCTTTGGTATGTTTCCAATCTGTACATCCGTAGACTGAGATGACTTCCTTAGCTCTTCCTGTCAGTTTACTTAGGATTCCTTGGAATAGGAAGTGGTTTTGAAAACTTTGGATGTTGTTATTGTCCCAGAAATGGCTTAAGAGTAGAGTAGCGGTATTAATAAAGTTGTACAGCTCGTTGGGATTTACATCGTATGGGGATAGGATGTCTAGATGTTTTGGATTAAATTCAGGCATGATGTTGATTTGAGGTGGAGTAATTATGAGTCTAGGTGTGTTTAAATTTAGGCTTGATGGACGTAAGACTGATTGAGAGGTATGAGGAGTGTTTGCTTGAGGTCTTTCTGACATATAGGTAATAATAAGGAAAAATTATAGTTGCTTACAGGCTTACGATGATGCTGAGGTTACTACTGTCATTTTCTTCTCGTTTCTTTACTTCTATAGCTTTTGGATGAACTTTACTCGGTTTTCCAATGGTTTTTCTTCTTAACTTAAATCGATTTTTGTTTCTTTCTTCTAATAATTATGGATAACTTCACTTACTCTTATTTTCTTCTGGCACTTTTGGACGAACTTCAACGTTTCCCAAAGGTTCTTGAAGTGGATAAACGTTAAAAAACGAAGAGGATCACTAAGGGCTTTTCCACTATACTACTGACTGCGCCAATTAAGGGTTGCTGCTCGAAAAGTCACTTTTTAAAAAGATGCTTTATTGACAATACAACTACACAACTTAAACACAAAATACACTATATTCAATACATTCAATTACTCGAACTTATATACTAAAATAAATGCAGCTATAGACTAAAAATATGCAATTCTGCAGAATCATCATTTATTGTACAAACATGGATCAGCTTTCGTGAGTTATACCGGAAGCTCGAAGGTTAATACCATGCATGAACCATGGGTCAGCGAACTGTAACTCACTATTCTCTTAGTCTGGCGTGAGCTTCCGTCAAGATCCGAGGGATCATTTTACACCCATTATAATTTTGAATTGAACTATAAAGTATACGAAGACGCATAGCTAAGAAAAGTGTGAATTTTTGGAAACATTAAACGGTACATAGGTACTCTTGAATTCTACTGAAATACCTGTAATGTTTATGGATTTATTTTATTTTTTATCGGTACAAAAATGCCGAGAATATATCATAGAAAAACACCTAGACAAAACTGGAATTGTGAAAATATATCGGCAGCAATTAACGCAGTAAATAACGCTGGAATGCCTAGAAAAACTGCAGCTGGACAATTTGGTGTTCCCATTATGGTTCTTAAAAGAAGGCTGGCCAATAACGTATCTAAAACGGAAGGTCTAGGATGGTTTGAATCAGGGTTGGCAGAGGAGCAAGAACAGGAGCTCGTAGAATACATTTTTGATATGGAGGCAAAAATGTATGGTCTAACAGCACGAGATGTTCGCTGCTTAGCGGTTCAACTTGCCGGAAGAAATAAAATAAACCACCCATTTTACCAGGATTAATAAGCAGCTGGAAAAGACTGGCTGGCAAATTTTCGTTCTAGACATCCTGAGCTGTCCTTAAGAAGTCCAAAATTCACTTCTATTGCCCGAGCAGATGGTTTTAATAAACATTTTACAATGTCCTGAAACAAGAAATAACCAAACACAAATTTCCCTTCATCGAATTTTTAATGTAGATGAGACCTCATTATGCACAGTTCAGTTCTAGGAAAAGATTTAAATATTATGGCACTAAAAGGTCGTAAACAGGCTGCAAGGTTAACTTCTGCTGATCGGGGGGTTTGCATAGCTGTTGTTGTATGTATGGCGGCTGGAGGAGAATTTGCCCCCCATTAATAATATTTTCACGCAAATGGATGGAAGAAAAACTTAAGGAAGGTGAACTCCCTGGCTCTATTTTTGCCTGCAACGAGTCTAATTGGATGAAAATAATATTTCAGACCTGGTTCGATCATTTTCTAAATCATACCAAACCAAATTCAAAAGACCCCGCATTATCAATATTAGACGGACATTGATCACACACTAAAAATTTGGATGTAATTATGAAGCCAAGAGACAATAATTTGTCTATTTTATGTATCTCACCCCACACGTCACACAAACTACAGCCCCTTGACGTAGGAGTTATGTTTCCATTAAGTTGATATCTCGATAATGCTTTGGAGAACTGGATAAATAATCATCCTGGTCGTGTTCTGTGTTGTTCTGTCCAGCATACCTAAAGACATGCACAGCAGAAAATGCAATTAATGCGTTTCGCAAATGTGGTATACATCCATTTGACAGTAACCTTTTCGAAGATTTTGAATTTGCTGCTGCTACAGTTACAGACCAATCAATATAAGGTGACGTAACGTTAAACAATGAAGTAAAGACAAATGAAAATCATACTCCACAAGGAGAGGAAAACCAGATGGACTAACAATATAGTACTGCAATTAATAAAGCAGACATCGAATCTATGCCTGGAACCAGCAGTGCTGCCCAAGAACAGTTACTTAAAGATCACTCGTTTTTGATATCTCCCAATGATATTCGCCTATTGCCGAAAAAACAAACCATGAGTAAGAACATGTTATAAAAACATGTTAGAGGAAGAAAGGAAAAAACAGGAGGGGGCATTAGAGACGAAGCGGATGAGACTAGATAAAAGGAAAGTACAGGAAGGTAACCAGATAAAAAACGGAAATTCAAACCAAGTCCAAAAAGTTGTAATAGGAAATTGAAAGGCAAACAAAAGCTAAAGAGAACAGTTATAGTTGATTAAGATTCCTCAGAAGACGATGAGAAAGTTAAGGACGAAGAGTGCATATTTTGTGGTGAATCTTATTCAAATCCTGTATCCGGTGAGGGCTGGATCAGATGCTCAGTATCCTTTAACTAGGCTGATGATAAATATGCCGGGGTCGAAGACGATGATGCTAATGACTTTATATGTCATTTTTGTCCTCAGAAATCTCATTTTTTTAAGATTTGATGTTAACTCTTTAGGTTATGAGTAATTTTCCATTTGTGTAATTTTTTCGTCGTCAATTTTTCATAAATATGTTTTTTCTCCAACCATCAAAAAATGTTGACATTTTTGTACTATTTTCAGGTGCAAAAGCCATCAATTCTCTTACCGTACAAAAATTTGCTCGTTGCATAGCAACACTTTTAATCAGGGGGTGTGCACTTATACTTATTAAAAAAAGATGCGCGTTCTTCGCGCCATCTATATTTGTCACAAAGAACAAGTCACTTCGGTTGCGTTAGGCTGAATAACCCAAGTAACGGTGGCCTTAAAATTGGGGAAGAATTTCGGTCGCGTTCGTTAATCTCTTTGACATACACAGACAAATAATTGAGGTTAGGCATTTAAAGTTTGCAATATTATTGTTGTTTGGTTATTAATTTATTTTACTTTATTGATTTAATTCAAAATGCCTGCCCTTCGAGAGCGTGTTGTTCCCAATTGCTTTAACCAAGATCAAGATGCTCCAAGGTAGGTTATAAATATCATTATAGTTAAAATTAGTAATTCATATTAATATTTTACAGATATTTTATTCCCGCGTACAAGCATATATCAATATTTGGTTGTAACGAATCAATTAACCAGCCAAGAAGCATTTTAAGGGGGAAAGTAGTTTCTTGCAAACATATTTTTGGATGTATGTAAAGAAGGGGGAAAATTAAAAAAATTTGCACTCCCTGTTTAAAATTTAACTGGTAGGCATTTCATTGTAATACTATCAGATTTAAACTACTATGTATATTGTTTTTGTAGATTTCATTGCTGGGGATAATTAAAAGAAAGTTGCTTTTCCTTTCCACTTAAACTACAAAATATGCTTGCAGCTCCTTCAAAAATAAAAAGTATGACATTAATTATAGAATCTGTCAGATATGTATGTAATACGATTTTTTGTAGAATTATACTCTAAACTAAATTTGAACTAAGTTGTTGCAGCCTTTGCCCATTCTTAGAAATTATAAATCAATCAAATATAAATTTTCCGCCATATCACACCATTTGAATTTACCACCAGTTAAAACCTAGAATCGACGACAGAACCCTTCTTTTAGTTTTTGGTGACAAATAAAGATGGCAGCACATCTGCTGAGGCATTTTTTGTCGGTGAGTTGTCCGTCTTACCTCTATTATTTGTCTGTGCTTTTAATCCTAGGATTAAACACGCTACTTTCATTCCTAGGACTAAAAGTAATTGCATTTGAGATCTCTAATTGAAATTTGAAGAAAAAAACATTGTCTCTTACAAACTTAGTAAAACAAACTAATTGGGCAACTATTAATATCTAAATTCTAAAGAAAACATTGAAATAAAGAAAATATGCATATTTAGATGTAATACTAGTGATACACACTGTATTATTAATAATTTGAAAGGTTCAATATACCAATAAAATTTGACATTTCAATTTCATATGACATTACTGCAGAATAGACTTAATGACAGATAGATTTTAAAACGATTTGAAAAACCAGAATACAGATGTCTCTATTAGCAAAATGGCACTTATAAAAAAAATAATGAAAATCTCTCTTGGTATATAAAAACGTAAATTTGTAATTTTTTAATAAAAAAGAATTCTTGGTAACCAAAGGAGAAGAGAGTTATTTATGGAAACAGTTTAGTTAGTTGACTGATAATATCGCGAGAGACAACATCGAAATAAGAGTTGTCTCAGAATTTTTTAAATAGAGTTGAATTTCAATATCTCGAGAGACAACATCGGAATAAGAGTTGTCTCAAATTTATTTGAGAATATCAGAATAATTTGTAGCATTATTATCAAATTAACACAATTTGCCTTTGAAAGCCAGTGCGTGTATTATTCGCAGAGAATTACAGCGGTAAAGTGCGAATGTTATTCCAGTTTCTAAATAAGTCATTTAGAAAATTGTTCCAGATATTCTAAAACGTTTTTAGAATACAAACAAGTCTATCTGTATCCAGTTTGGTGAGTCCAGTCCATATTATATATTATTTCTCGAGAATTAATAGGCCTTTAGTAAAAAATATTTCGAAAGTAGATGCATCTGATGAATTAAATATTTGATCAAATTATAGTAACGTTATTGATAGATCATTCTATGTAAACTCAAGACAAATTTTGAAAAAGACAATTTACAAGGAAATTGGGGAATGTTACATTGACATTTTGGACTTTTAGTTAAAGTATTTAGATAAGAATTTCTAATTTTAGATTGTTTATAATATTAAGGTTTTGATAGAAAATTCTATTTTTGCGTATTCGTTTGTGATATTTTTTGAAAAGTTTAATTTTTGTAAGTGTTTATTTGATAATATAATATATAAATTTGAAATTCTAATCACCTTTTGACTCTCTTTTCATAATCATTCTCATTACATTTGATAATTTCATCCTATAGAAAATTTAGTACAAGAAGTGACATTTGGTTTAATTTCTGACAGTAATTCCATATGTGTCATAAGATAATTTAATTGTCTTATAGTGTATTGGACAAACAGTTACTTTCGATTTGAATAGTATAATACGCGATATGGAAAATTATTTGGAAATTTATGAATTTTGAATTATTCTTTGAAATCTTTGATGCCTCCTTGAGAAAATAGTGAGTTGATTGATATTCTGTATTAATTTATCTTTCAGGATATAAAATTTAATATTTATTTAGCCGGGCATATTAATTTGACAACTGCTGTCATTAAAATTTTTATAGGTTATATTTAGCTTAAGGTGTTTTCATATTAGTGTAGTTACAGTTACAAATAAATTCAACGATAAAACCATATAGAATATAATATATTATAATTAAAAACATAGTCGAGATATACTATACTATATATAGGTATTTATTTGTTATTTATAGTGATATTGAATGTACAATTGGAACAATTATTGCCAAAATTCAAAGCACCACTGAAATTATCACTAACAATTTTTGAAAAATCCAAAAGATTTTCATTAATGTTAAAACAACTCAACATATTCTCCGTTACTGTTGATGAAACATTCGAGGAAATATCTGAACAGGTAATTGTTTGTACCTTCTTTGTCGGGTTGCAATATTTTTCTGGCGGTATTCTCTTTGTTCATACGTGATTCTTGAATATATCCTTCTGCTACCATACTCGATTTCCGACCTCCATGTCTTTTAAGACAAGTGAGGTCACCGCCACCATCAATAAGAAGTTTAGCAGATGTTCTTCTTAGCGAATGTCCAGTATAGTCCTTCCAATTTTCTAACTTCAAAAATTTTGCAATTTCTTGCGGCACGGCACTATTTTTGTGAATACCAACAACCAATCTTTGATACTTCCCATTAACATACTTCAAAAATAAACGACGTTCCTGTATATTTGATGGCCGTAGTGCAACATATTTTCGAAATAAACGCAAATAATTGTCGCCTATAATAGTAAACAAACGAGGTTTCTTGTTTTTTGTCTGCAAAATTTTTACGACCAGGACCGAGTCCATATCTTCAATGTCATCAATTTTCAAATGAACTAGTTCGTCACAACGCATAGCATCTCCAATTCCTAATACTAGAACAACCTTTATCATCAAATATACATTATCAGGTGCCATATCCAGGAACCGATCCATTTCATCCTTTGTAAAAACCCTAGACTTTTTAGGTATATATCCATCAGTTTGCCTTTTTAACAATGCTCGTAATTTTGAATATTTACTAATATACACACCATTTTTAATATCCAGTGTGGATCGCAACATTGAATACTGTGACCGAACAGTGGACGGCTTGACGGTCTTCGTTAAATTTGTGAAATACACCATAAGAACACTCTCCGCATAGTTTTGCACATTTTTTTCTTCACACCAATCCATGAATCGCAGATATGCAAGTTCATAAACTTTGCGAGATTTGGGTGGCAAAAAATTTAGATATACTGCTTCGGCACTTTCCAATATATCCGCAGGTATATTTTCATCGTGTTCGGAATTCATTTTGAAAGCAGCCTAAAAACTACTACAGAAATTATATGATTAGTACGTCTACTGACGTCTACTTGACAATCAATATTTACAAAAAATACCAGATATCCATGACTACCGACTTGCTATCGCTGTTATAATTAATAGGTGTTCAAATTTATTAACAAATTATTAACGATTTCTGAATAAAACTAAATTTATTTTAATTTTGACTTGGTTGGAGAAAAAATAGTATATGTCATACGGACTAAAAGTGCCTCGCAATATTTGCATTCGTTCGGCTGCGCTGCCCTCCGCCTCGCAACGGCAAATATTGCTCGTAAAAAAAATATGCACTTTCAATCCTTATAATATAATATACTATTTTTTGTGGCCATAAAATTTTTATATTAATATAACGTTGATTATTAGTATTATTTTTTCACGTATCGATTATGTTTCCCTTGGATCGTGTTACCCCTGTCAAGGTATCATATCATATTACCCCACATAGTAGAGCAAAATGATCCCTTTGTATTATGTCAGATTTTTTTGTCATATCTGGAGCCAAGTTACAATTTCATTTGTCAAAACAAGACTTGCTTAAAGTAAATACATTGAGCTAACCACAGTAAAATTTTCATAATTTTCTTTCGTAATCAGAAGCAGTTACACGTCATCTAACCTTAAGGGGATCATTTTTATCCACTCTCCCCTATAAGTAGATCAAACCATTTGAATTAGTTTAGTGTTAATGCACAGTAGAGTGATGTGGTAGTAGTGTATCTACTCGTTATTGAGGTACTAATTAACTAAAGCCTAAATATTTATATTGGGTGACATCTAGTACTAATTTAAGTTTGATATAAATTCAGACTGCAAGAATTTTAAAATTGTGGCGGTTTATAAATTGAGTTTTTAAATTTATGGGATTGTAAGCCATGCAACATTTTTTTAATGGAATAGAGCATGTTGTTGTTACAGTATACCTTATTTAAATTGAAGTTTCTGGAAATTCAGGGCGAGATGAGTAACAAAAATAACCAACGCCAAGAAACGAAAAAAACATTTTGATTATGTTTACGTCGCTATAACTAATATTACTCATCAAACAAAGGAAAATCTATTACGGAATCCGAAAATAAACATTATAAAGCAAATCATAAATAAACTATAACAGACAATTTTTTTGATGGGATCTATTTGTCGGTGTTCTGTTCTATACTTTTTGCATATTACTATAAACATATAAGTGAAAAAAGTAAGTTGAGAATCATTAATCATCAAATCCTGCACCGTCACACTTTAATAATATTTTCTGATGTAATAAGTAATTATCTAATGATCTACAATATTGAGATTGTAACCAGTAGCTGTTCGGGAAGGGGTGCATAAATTGCTTTATTAATTTCTTAAGATCTTCTTCAGAAAGGGGCTTTTTTGTACCTTTTTCTTTAGTATTAAGAAAAATGCATAACTGAAATAAAAATCGTAAGAAATTTTTCTTATGAATAAAAGACTAGGTATTTTACCAAAAAACTTTATTTAGGCGAGTACTATTTATTATTGGCAACCAAAAATTTTGTGGCCCTTTAAAAACTTTGTAATTTTGTGAATTGTAATTTTTGGCTCTCGTGACTCAAAAGGTTGGCCACCCCTGTAAAGTGGAATGGACAATTTATTTACATATTATGAAACCCTTGTTCTTGAGTTACACGTTTGTAATAATGAGCCTATTACTAATCTTTTATTATAAGACTTTTCATCATAGAGACTCTTCCCTCTGGTAAATGAGGCGAACTATTCTGGACTCTTCCTTCTAGGAATTGAGGTTGATGCTGTATTATACTCTTCCTTCTGAGAATTGAGGCTAATAATGTTTCCATAAATAAGACATTTCCTCCCTTTACTTCTAGTTTATTATCTCATTCACACCCTTGGACATTGTTTGACGGTTACCCCCCTTAAAATACTTTTTTCACGATCGATGATCACTCACTTGAGTTCAATTCAATAACCTATTTAAACTTAACTTCTTAGTAATATATTACATTTCATATGTCACATCCAATTTTGAATTTTTAATTTTAAACTTCAAAATTAAGAGAGAAAAGTTTATTCAAGTTTCAATATTCCAAACTCTCACATCTATTTCTCCTCACTTACAAACTTAACATTCATGTGTGTTGCCCATTGAGAAGTTTTTTATCAGGTAATATTGGAGACTTTGTAATTGTTCCTTTTGCTTATACCAATAATTTTTGTAGCGGGAAGATGGCCCTTATGAAGGCCGCAACTAGTAGCTGTTTGACAATGATAAAAAATGCTGTGACATATTGACTGTGAGTTTTATTCAAAAATGTTACTTATTTTATTCCTTAATATGAATGAGCACTTGTAGTATTGGATACAACTCTGCAGTCTATGAAGAAGTGATCGGTTTGAAATTAAGTTTTTTGGATGTATTTGGGGTGAGTATGACTAGGCCCATACGATCTGATGATTTGGATGCATTAGTGGATATCATATGGTGTTTTTGTTAGTTACCTATTTCTTTAAAAAATTACAGTATAATCAGGATAGTTTGAGTTTCCTTTCTACTTTTCCGCCCAACCTTTCTATATGCGAGAAAAGTATTGGTTTACCCCAAAAAAAGTTGGAATTTTGAAATTTTTTTTGAGTTATTTTTACGTTTTCCATCAACAACAACACGAAAAAACGGTTTTTAGAAAAAAAATCCTGTGTGTATGTCGTCGTCGTCGTCGTTGTCGTCGGCCACTTGAAGTACGACATTTTGTAATTTTTTGAGAAATTTCAGTTTGTTAGCACGATACAGCCTCCGCAGTTCAACAAGTCACCAATTTTATGATTGAATATTATTCAGGGCATCTCACTTATGAACCCTATTGATTTTCAGCTCACCGGGGCCAATACTGCAGGTGCTACAGTACTTTAAGTACGATATTTTTGTCATTTTTGGAGAAGTTTCAGTTTGTTAGCACGATACAGCCTCCAGAGAGTATACGATTGATCAATTTTATGATTGAATATTGTTCAAGGTGTCTCACAGATGTACCTTATTGATTTTCAGTTAACTAGAGCGAGTATAGCGGGTCCTATAAATCCAGATATACTGAATTTTTGGTTATTTTTGGAGAAATTTCGGTTTGTTAGCACGATACATCCCCCGAAGTGTATACAAGTGACAATTTTATGATAGAATGTTAATCAGGGCAACTCATAGACGCGGAAAAGTTAGTTTTAATCTTTAAAACCGTTTATTGTAAATTGTCCTTATCCTACGATATTTTAACAGCGTTGCAGATTATCTTAAATTAACAGTGTTATGATAGAATATTGTTCAGGGCCACGGATGCGGAAAAGTTAGTTTTAATCCTTAAAACTTTTTATTTTAATATATTGCGGTTGGTATTGATTCTGGGTAAGGGTATTCACCACGGTGCAGTGGTTTGGGTATTTGTTGGGAAATTGAAGTTGTAGATCATTAAGGTTTCTTCTGCCTCTATTGTAAAATGATGGGTTTAATATTGTTGTGATGTATATCTCCTGAAAACGATCTGTTAACGTATTTGTATAGGTTGGGTATTCTTTAATGATAGCGATTGTGCAAGCATATATATATAGATGCTAGCGTTGAAAGCTTAGGGGTGGTACTCCTGTTACACATTGTAAACTACTACTGGTATTGTAGGAAACGTGCCTGTAGCTATTCGTAGTATAGTCTCCAAGGTTTTTAATATTGATATTTTAGCGGAAGCATAAATTATGGCACCATAGTCTAGTTTAGATCTAACTAAAGTTTAATATGTATGTAATAATGTATTATGGTCAGCTCCCCAATTTTTACCACCTATAGTTTTTATAATATTTATTCCTGTGTGTATGCATGCTTCATGTAAATCGTCTATATATTTTCCCACGATAGTTTTTAATCGAAAGTCATGCCTCGGAACTAAATATTATTTGTTAAATTGAGTATTTCATTGTACATCTTCAGGTACGGTGTAGGAACTTTTTTACTTTTTTTTTTGGAAATAATTGTAATCCGGTCGAATTAGACCCTAATTCTAGTTTATTGATGGTATGCTGTAAATCGTTTTGGATGGATGTCAAGTTTTTTCCTTTGGCAAATAGTCTACCGGTAGCAAGTGGCAAGCATCGATTTAGTATGCCATTTATGATTATAAGAAAAAGTGTTGTGCTTATTTTTGATCCTTGTGTTACATACGAGTACAACGTTCTCTTGTTTTTATTTTTTCTGAAGTAACGTCTGACCGTCATGAAAGCTGCGAGATTGAAGAGAGTTTGAAATGAATTTTACCATATTATCTGTAATATGATCGGACATTGTTTAATTCTCTAAATATTTCAGATTAATCGTGCATATCTGGTTATCCCACAAGTCAATTTTTAGATTTTAAGTTTCTCTAAAACGTATAATTGGAACTCCCAAAAGAATCGCACTATATAACTGATACATTTCACAAATCTATTTTTACATAACATAATATTTCTTGCATGTGCTAATACTGACTTTGCAAAATTGATTTCGTCAATAAATTTCAGATTTTCGCTGATTTATACTTAGTTTTATGGGAATTCATTTCGTTTTCAATTACAATTTGCAGATGGCCCACTGAAGTTTAAAAATATTCGCAAAGTAAACATTTCACAGATATATTAGTAATACATTGTATGTAGGAAAAAATTTATAAAGTAAACAATGATGTTTATTATGTTAATTACATTTTGTAATTTTCTCCAGTGCCAAATTTCCGAAAGTGATTATATCTAAGAACATATTCAAATAAATCGATTCGGTACAGGACGTTTTTTGAAATTTCCTGACATTTAATAGAAACAAGCTTCGAAAATACAAAAGTAGAGTAGTGTCCTTATTTTTTATTTATTTTACTTCAATATATCCGCATTTCTTAATGCTATCTGATTATTCTAATTTTATTTATACTGTTAACATTAAATTGATACACGGAACATTAATTTGGTGAAAAACCTAACAGTGACGTAGTCAGATCATCGTTAGAATTGATCGATATTTAGCTATTTCCATCAACTGTCAATCATGAAAAATAAAAAACAGTTTCATACCTCCCATTAGTTAGATTTTTTCTTTTTTATTGAATAATGTGGTGGTGCACCGTCTTGTTGAAAGTAAACGTCGTCGCTAATTCCATCTTGAACTAGTTGCGGATAAAAAAAGTTTCCAACATATCCGTGTAATTAGTACCCGTCACTGTTGGTTCCGAAAAGAAAAAAAACCATAGATTTTTCGCCGAGATAATGCACACCAAACGTTTACTTTTAGACTATCTCTCTGAAATTCATTAAAAGAAATTGGTTTTTGAGAACCCCATATTCTACAATTATGTTTGTTACACATGCCATTGATGTGAAACGTTGTTTCATCAGACATAATTAATAATGAATTGGGTTCGTTTCTTAATAAGTCAAGTAAAGTCTCACATACGAGTACCATTACTCGTTTTTCATAATCTGACTCGTACAATTTTTGATGAGTATGAATTTTGTATGGAGTTATTATTAAAATTTTTAGACAACTTTGAACGTCGCTCTTGCTAAGCTCTGAAATTCCAGCAATTTTTCTAATTGAAGTTTTATGATCGTTATCATGTAGCACTTAATTAATTGATATCAACTGGTTTAGAAGACCATCATTATTTCTTGGTTTTTTAAAGTGTGCAATGCAACCAATTTCGATAAATTGTACATACCACTTTTTAATTATATTCACTAACGGCGGATTTTGCATAAAATTTCCTTCTGAATATCCTCCTTGTTTGAATTATTGATTTTGTTCCTGCATAAATTATTACAGTTTGAGCTTTTTCACTCACTGTATAGATCATTTCGAAACCGACTTATATGAGTTAACAAAATTACTATTGTCAAAATTGCTGATTTTGTTGTTATGCGTCAAACGGTCACAGCATGAGTTGATTTTGGGCATCAAAATTCGTTCACATAAAACTACTAATTAAAAATGTACTACTACATGAAACCTCGAATATCTTTGTTGATAATGAAACTAAAGATAGAAAACTAAAAATTTTTGGAAAGGAGACTGATGTCTCTTTCGAATGAGATCAAAAATTATAGGGTGTTCTATTTAAAATAATACATATTTTCCCCTTTGTATTTGACCAACATTAGTAAAATACACTGTGTCGATGAGATGAAATGCGAGCCAAGCCTAAAAAAATCTCGTTGATAATCTAGTGAAGCTAGTGAAAACCCCATCTCTTTGGAGCAACTAATAAGCTGACGATGATATTGATTTATCGAAACAATTGTCAATTTTTCAGAATTTTCAATAACTTGTATTATATTGTGGAATTAACTAGAGACCTTGAGTTTCATTTAAAAACACTAATATGAGCATATTCCACGAAGTAAGGGTCGAGACAGTCAATTTCATTTATGTTTACAATCAGTCACTCTTATTTGGGATACCCTGTATAGTAATTTACTAAGTGAAGTAAGTAATAAGTAGTAACTGTTACATTGTAGTTTTATTGTTGATAACGAGGTGCATCTGTATTTATTGTTGTTTTCTCGTGTAACTAGTAACTTTTGCTTTTTAGCTTTCCGTGTGTGTGCATGTGTATCTATGTATGTAAATGTGTATTTTTGCTCGTCTATTTGTATAAGACTGTGTTTTACATTTCACATTGAGATAGGTCTATCATTGATCGAAACTTTTTAATATTCATTGTGATACATTGTTTAATTTAATTAGTTCTCGAAACAAGTGTTTTACGCTTATCGAGTATTTTTTTATTCACAGCTGAACTTTATCTTTTTCACTTTGTATTTGTATTATGCTGATGTGAATAAATATATATTATATTATTATTACGCTTATCAATAAAGAATACATTTTTAAAAACAATTGTTTTATTGTAGGGTTCCGTCCAGAATTTTGCTTTCCATAAGGGTTCCGTCACCCAAAAAAGTTTGAGAACCGCTGGATTAGACAATCTCAACAAGAGAGATTTGCAGAAGATATTGGAAATTTGAAAGCCGGAAAAAATCTAGAAAGACAGAGCCGACTAGTTTCAATATGCCCTGAAATAAATGATGACGGTATCTTAGTATTAGGAGGAAGAACTAACTTATCCACCAGTATGGAAGAAAATACTAAGAAACTTTTTATTTTGTGTCCAAAACATGACAACTCTAATTTATTGATACAATATTATCATGAAAAACTCCGTCACCGAGGTGTTCAACTAACTCTTAATCTATGGTATAAGTGCAGTATCCATCCATTTGTTTAAAATGCAAAATTGAACGATCTAAACTTCAGCCTCCTATGATGGGACAAATACCAAACGTGAGGTTCAGAGAATAAGTTAGACCTTTCATGAACGTGGGAATGGGCTATTCGGCTCAATTTTAGTTAAGATTGAACGTCAACAAGAAAAACAATACACCTTTTCACCTGTCTTTCTGTAAGAGGTATTCATCTTGAAATATCACTGTTCAATATTAAAAAAGCTTTAATTTTGAATATTTTAAAATATAACAATCCGAATCTAATACTAAAAAACGAGAAATTTATGAGATGTATTAATTTTAGAAATGATGTAAATAACTTATCCAATTGCTACTACAACCCAATTAATAGTAATAACTAAATAAAATAATACTATAATCATCTATATTTAAATTATTTTGAAGACATACGATTCTGTCACCTTGTATACGGCTTTGTTGTTTTTATTTCCACCTTAAATCTATTTTAATTGATACCGAGTAAACAGTATACTACTTTCTTCCAAGCGAAAGGTGTGTACGATGGTTTTGGCTCAATGATTTAAAATTTATTATCAAATGTATTTTTATTGCATTTACTCCTACAGCTTGAGATGTTGAACGTTGGGTTTTCTACATGTAAGTTTGTTTTGTTTTTTCTGTTATCATTTTGAGTCTCATTAATTTGTATATTGTATTTGTTGACTACCTGAAGATATCTCTTTTAGGTTTTTATCTAACTTTGTACCTACTTGAAAATGGTGTTATGCCGAAACGTGCGTAGTAGTAGTAAAGTATCTTTTATGTTTTTTATATGACATCACCATAGTTATAAATAATTAATGGCCGAATCCCAGGAATTTTATTTGTAAATTAATCAATAACAACAATTTCGTATAATATATTCTAATTAATTTGTTAAAACCACGTTTTAAAAAAAATCTCAACATTTCAGCTTACTAACCTATTTGATGTAACCAACAATAGATAAAAGAGAAACACTACTATACAATTACTTCCGACAAAAATGATAAGATACGTTGTTTTTTGACACCTACACATCATTCATTATTAAACGATTCAAATTAGGTCATTTCTACGAATGTTTTCAGATAACTTAATACTAAAATGTCAATGTCTCCATACAAACACATTGACGGCATGAATTTTATTTTGCCCCATTAAATGATCGAATCAGAGAACATGAACAACTATTTTTATTTGGTTGTGTTAATTTTTAATAACATCTTACTTACTGTCTTTGCTAGTTCAGCAATTTTCCATGTACTCGTATCTGGATATTATCAGTAGTTGATCTTCCAGTTTTTAGTGTCACTATTGATAAATTATAGTATTTACACTTCCAATCAGAGATCGTGTATTACACAAACACTTCCCTCTGTAGCTATATAAGGAAGATTTTCCTACTGAATCAGCTGTAAAATATGTTCCTCCATTCTTATCATACACAGAAAACTCTAGATCATTTTTTGAAGACTGAATATTTTTAAAAAATTTCTAGTGAACACAATGAGAATAATTGATAATATCTATCGTCTTCTGAATATAGTATGAAAGGATATCTATTTTGTAATGTAGTTGACAGTAGTTAAGAATAAAAATAACATCGCAAGTTTGAGTTATCCCTCCATGCATTTTTAGCAGGTTTATCAAGGAATTTAAAAATAAAAATTAACAAGTTTTATGATTTTCATCACACTGTATGTACATTCTACATCAATGATAGTTTTTGAATCATGTGGTATAGGGATGTAATCGAGAGGCATAGGTCAATAAATACATCGAACTCAGCCATACCAATACACCACCCTGTATATTTAATATATTCGGCCACTTAATTTTTATAAATCCTAATTAAGTTTTATTTATTCTGGTTAAAGCAGTTTATTAGATCATATTTTACTGGTTGAAAAAATGCAGAATTAATTTTTTAAAGAAAAACGGAACGATCCTGTATATATTTGCAATTTAGGAAGTTAAAACGTTTAATGGGAATTATATTTTTAGATATATTCTTAATATTAGTTACTACCCAAGAGGAGGCATCTTGGTATACATCTAGCGTGCTATGATAAAATATTTTCACAATAGAAAATGAACACGTATCTGCCGTTAGGTCCGTCAAGTTGCCCCCCCCCCGGTTAGAGTTTTCTACCAAAATGCTAGCACACATAAAGGACACCTAGCACAACCTAGCATAACAATTTTTATAGCTAGCACACCAACTGCACACAATAAAAATGCTTTTGAATTCGGGTGGGGCCAGGTTAACGCTAGCCCCCCCCCGGTTGGAATTTTATCGCCAAAATGCTAGCACAGATAAAGGACACCTAGCACACCATTTTTTATAGCTAGCACACCAACAGCTTACAATAAAAATGCTTTTGAATTCGGGTGGGGCCAGGTTAACGCTAGCCCCCCCCCCCAGGTTGGATTTTATTCGCCAAAATGCTAGCACAGATAAAGGACACCTAGCACACCCTAGCACACTATTTTTTATAGCTAGCACACCAACAGCTTACAATAAAAATGCTTTAGAATTCGGGTGGGGCCAGGTTAACGCTAGCCCACTCCGGTTGGAATTTTTTCGCCAAAATGCTACCACAAGCGAAGGACACCTATCACAATCTAGCACACCATTTTTATAGCTAGCACAGCAACTACACTTTTAATTCTGGGGAGTGGGACGGAGGTCAGTGAAATAACGCTATACTTACTCGATGAATAAATAAATGGATAAATGAATAGGTTAAATATATATGTAAAACGGCTGGTTTAATTCTTTCTTACTGTAGTTACGAAAAATTTTCGGAATATTCCACTCAAATGGTAGAAATTACAAATGAAGCAGGATCTTTTCGGAGATAACTCTCTGGCAGTGCCGATAATTTCCCTTTTAAGTCCGTATCTAAGTAACAATTGTTGTTATTATCATAATTTTAAGTTAAAATATAATAAAAATGTCACGGTTTGAAAACGATTCTTCAAGTTTAATCCAAAAATAAGTGATTTAAAATGAACCAAAAAGGGTGATTAAATACCATGTAATATTGTTTAAATAATATAAATTTCGCATTAATACAGTTTTATGTCGTCTAATCGAGAAATATTCTATCGAATTACACCCATGAAATTAGTTAGATCATTAGTTTTACTTATATAGTCCATATTACTTGTAATATTATTAGAAAGAATACATATTATAACAACCATCAGCCCTTCGGAGAAACCCTTTCTTAACCCAAACATCTGATTCGGCCAGTTTGGATGTACCTACAAGAATTTTATTTACTCTTAAGACCCATGAAAACGGCATTATAAAAATGATTCAAGTTTTAACGATAGACTTGGTTTAACGACCCGTTGAGAACTTCAGATGGATTATACCTAGTTTTTAGAAAAATAAGAATACCTATGTCATCAATTTTGCTGCCTTCCATTTAATACCCATATTGTAAGAAAGCAAAAAAATTAGTCCACTTTCTTTAGTCCGCCAACTTTGGTGATCCGCCATGTTGAATTTAGAATGACGTCACATACCTAATCATGGATTGGCATGCAAACTAGACGTATATACAGAATTTCAAATCAATCGGTTGAAGATATCTGCTTCAAAACTGAGTTGCAAGATTGCAACCGAACAAACATACATTGCCAGTTACATACTAAAAAGTGAAAAATACATAGTAGTGTTGGTGTCTTATGATATGCCACAGAAATATTCGAAGCTCTGATTAATCGGCTATAAGAATTAAAAGCTGCACGTTCTAAGTTAACTTGGGAATTTAAAAAAAGTCTGATAGTGAAATGCAAAATTTATGTTATCATTACAATGGTTAATTAACCATTAACTTTGGCAATAAATATTCTAGCAAATTTAAATAAAAAGTTTGAGTGTTTCTTTTAAATAAGGACTACAGTGAACCACGATCAGTCTGAAACATGTATTCTCAATATATTTTAGGGATCTCAGCCGCCCCTTCCCAGATTGCACAACTTTGTCCAAAGTACATATCCAACACGGCTTCGCTTTTTTGGACATTTATTTATCCAACATGTCTGTACGCAAACGTTTGTCGTTACCTTTTTTATAGTGTGACGTAATTTGCAACTTATTCGTGCACGGATTGTTTCTAATTCCGTGACTAAATGGTTGAATTTAATTATTTTGTTTTATTAAAATTACTATTATTCTAACAAAATTATTTTTAAAAGTGAAGGTTTTTTGTATTCTTTAGTTTTTTAGCATTAATTGAAAATAAATAGATAATTATTATTTAAATAATAGTTAATTGTTAATTAATCAAATACCCTGCTAGATGGGAAAATATAGAATCACGCACAATCTGGCAACATCTGTTTAGGGGCCATTTTTTATAGGAAAATGATGTTTAGGGACAAATACATCCAATATTTTCATTTATTCGTGTAACCATAGCATTATTTTGCAGACGCCCCGCACTCCCTGAATTCAAAAGCATTGTTGATGTACTAGCTATTAAAAATTTTGTGCTGGGTTGTGCTAGGTGTCTTTTCTTTGTGCTAGCATTTTGGCGAAAAAATTCCAACCGGAGTGGGCTTGCGTTAACCTGGCCCTACCCGAATTCCAAAGCATTTTTATTATAAGCTGTTGGTGTGCTAGCTATAAAAAATGGTGTGCTAGGTGTCCTTCATCTGTGCTAGCATTTTGGCGAAAAAATTTCAACCAGGAGGGGCTAGCGTTTACCTGGCCCCACCCGAATTCAAGAGAATTTTTATTGTAAGCTGTTGGTATGCTAGCTATAAAAAATGTTGTGCTAGGTGCCCTTTATGTGTGCTAGCATTTTGGTAACAAAAATCTAACCGCAGGGGGGGGGGCAGCTTGACGGAGCTTCTGCCGTTGACTTTTACAATAAGTGTCACTTATATAGTTACATAGTTTACAGTGTGGAACAGCCAAATGGAATAAATTCGATAACGAATAAATGAAAGCGTGTTGGGAAAAACGCTTGGACACGTCGATTTGTATTTTTAGATGCGCTTTTTTTTCAAAAAAAATAATTATATAGGGTGTGTCATGTGACAATGGCCGATACCAACTTTCTTATTTTAAATACAACCCCCTGTATATTATTAGTTTTTTGTTCTCCTCAGAAAATTCTAGACATAATTAATGTACAATGTCCCATACCTATCTTCAACTGTTTCGGAAATATTAAGTGTTTTCAGATGTATTACAAAAATTAACATTAAAAAAAAGAAAATTATTTTATTTCATAAATCCGCTACATTACACTGAATACTCTTTTCCCATTTAGCTCTTAATATTGAGAAAGAAGCAAAAACCATTAATGCGTTGTTTTTTACTGATATGAAATAAACAAAAATACAAAAATAGTTTTGTTTGTTTTCGTATAAAACTCATAGCCTTAGCAACCTGTTTTCTGTCTGCATGACAATAGTGATCAGTGTCAGTGCTATTGTCGTTTGAATTTCGTTAACTTTACTTAATAATATCAGAAAAATGGTTTATTTAACAGAAATGCACAAAATAACCATTCTACAAATGATTGGTTGTGGAGATAACACACGGACACAAATGGAAGTTTCTCGCTTATTTCACGAGAAATTTCCAAATTTGCCGCTTATATCCCTAGGAACAATTAGCAAAATAGAAAAACAATTTCGCGAGCTTGGTCATGTGAAACAGACAAAAAAAGTAGTTGCCAATGAACTAAGCGATGATACGAAATTGGATGTTATGCTTGAGTTTCAAGAAAACCCACATAATTCTGGTCGAAAAGCAGCCTCACTGTTCAGCATTAGCCACACATCAATTTTTCGAATATTAAAGGAAAGTAAAATGCATCCCTATAAAATGATGCCAACTCAGAAGCTAATTGAAGACTATTTCGACAGGAGAACGTATTTTTGTGAACAAATGATGGAAATGTTAGATAACAATATGATCCAATTAGAAGATGTTTTGTTTTCTGATGAGAGCACATTTACACTTCACGGTCATGTTAATCGTCAAAATTGCCGCTATTGATCTAGTGAGAATCCTCACTGGATGAGAGAGGAACATACGCAATATCCTGAAAAAGTTAATGTTTGGGCAGGAATTGTTGGAAATCATATCGTAGGTCCCTTTTTCATTGATGGCAACTTGAATGGAGATAGATATTTAGAACTGCTCCAAAATAATGTCGTGCCAACTTTGACAAACTTATATCCTGATTTAGCAAACCCACAAGTTCCTGTCAATATACTATGGTTTCAGCAAGATGAAGCACCGCCCCATTACCAAATCAATGTCCGGCAGTACCTGAACCAAAATTTTCCAAATCGGTGGATAGGGAGGCGCGCATCGATAGAATGGCCAGCACGATCTCCTGATCTGACGCCATTAGACTTCTTTTTGTGGGGATATGTCAAAAGTATTGTATACCAAACTAAACCACTCAACTTAGATGAATTAAAAAGGCGAATCACGCTTGCGATTAGATCAGTCACACCTGAGATGTTGAGTAACGTTCGAAGACATTTCTATACCAGATTAGCATGTTGCCAAGACGTTCTCGGCGAACATTTTGAACATCTCTTACATTGAAATTAATGTTTTTTTGTTTTTTTTACATTATTTGTGAAATAAAATAATTTTCTTTTTTTAATGTTAATTTTTGTAATACGTCTGAAAACACGAGTAATATTTCCGAAACAGTTGAAGATAGGTATGGGACATTGTACATGAATTATGTCTAGAATTTTCTGAAGTATTCAAAAAACTAATAATATACAGGGGGTTGTATTTAAAATAAGAAAGTTGGTATTGGCCACTGTCACATGACACACCCTATATAATTATTATTTTTGAAAAAAAATGCGCATCTAAAAATACAAGTCGATGTGTCCAAGCGTTTTTCCCAACACGCTCTTCCACACTGTATATTACCTTTTAGTATTATTCAGTTATTTAAGTTAAAATTATAGTGTTTTGACTCAAATTTTTTACTAATATGGCATTTCCAAATATAGTAAATTGTTATGTGTGTAATACAAACGTTCAAGTTCGACTAACGACACGTTTACACGAAGACAATAATATAGATCTTCTAAACCTAACTACTTATTGAAGACAAGCTACCGGACATCCTGATATCGACGAGAATTTAGAAGTAATAGAAATAAGATCGTGTTTAAATTGTAATCATGCAATTGAAGAGGACATTAGACAGATGGAATGTGCAAGATAATGTAAGAAAAATGTCGGCAGAATGTAGAAACAATGTTTTTATAGTTTCTAATATTTACGTGCATGAACATTTAAAGATTTGTGACATTCGTTTGGATAATTTTAGTTTTTTGTTATTGGATTTACATGGTGTTTTGCGTTATGTTAATAGACCGTATCTTTTAACTAGTATTCAAACATCTTTGTCCAGTTTAAGAACTGTTGCCAATTCAAAGATTCATGTCAGAAACTGAGAAGATGTAAATAATTTTAGTGTAGGGGATTTTAAGGATTTATCATCAATTTCTAAAGAAAACTTCCAAGAACTTTATGAATTGTGTGCGCCAATTGAACAGTATAGTAATAGAAGAAATATTAGGTAGAGACATTTACTTGCTTTACTTGTTAAGTTAAGACATGGATTATCAGATAAGTTTTTAAAATTACTTTTTAATTATTCTTCCAGACAAGACACTAGGTAAATAATATCTAATGTCCGCCTATCTCTGATGCAAAGATTTGTAGCAGGCAATATTGGATTCAGATCAAAAACTAGAGACAATTTTATAAGAGATGATGTGCCAGAATTTATCAACAAGCTTTATAATCTTATATCAGATGATCCTAAACCCATTGTTTATGTAGATTGTCCAAATTCCACAGTCATTTGAACAGAAGAATTAAAATATTACTTTTTAATTTCAAGACTATAAAATCAAGTTTTAAAAAATCCGTTGTACTTATTGTGTACCATGCTATGAATAAATGTAATTTTGATAGAGAGATTAATACAATTAGACAAATACCAACATCCAACGGATATTCATTACATATGATAAATAAGCTTATTAATAAAAAAGAGGAAAAAGTGGCATTACAACTAATATTTCCTAAACAAACTGATGAAATAAAAACTTATAAAACCATCACATATGCAGGAAATATTTCTAATAATATTCCAAAGATAATATCTTTAGCAATGAATAAAACAATTTCTTTTAAAACAGAAAGTAACGTTAGTAGAAAATTGTTAAATTTAAAAACAAAAATACAACCATTAAAGAAATCAGGTATATATAAACTCAAATGTCCAGAATGTAATGCTGTCTATTTGGGTCAGACCCTTAGGAATTTTGAAATACGATACAGTGAACACTTATGACAGACTACAAACAGACTAAGCAATCAACTAAAATCTAAGGTCAAAAAAGCACAAGAAAGATCATTCACATACTATATAACGAATCTAAATCGGTATGATAACTCAAAATGGAAACCAATAAAATAACTCCAGAAAATCGAAAACCCAGGTACCTCCAATTAGAAACGAACGGGGAGCAACTCTACAGTGGGAAAGAACAGATGAGGAAAAAACAGTGTTATTTGCCGAGCAACTAGCCCAAGTATTTACTCCCAACAACGACGCTCCAGATATTTAAACAGAAAGAGACGTAAATAACATTCCAGCGAACATACCAACAATTAAGCCACTAACCAAACATGAAGTTCAACAAGAAAATTAATACTTAAACACTAGAAAAGCTCCTGGACTGGACAAAATAACTCCTACGATGATAAAAAATTATGCTGTTTACTCTAATATCCAATGCCATTCTACACTTAAATTACTGGCCAAAGCTCTTTAAAACTTCTGAAATAATTATAATCCTAGAAGAAGGCAAAAATCCTAACGAAGTTTCATCATATAGGCCAATAAGCCTACAACCAATAATTTCCAAAATACTCGAAAGACTACTGCTTCAAAGAAAACTCAGACCCCGAAACGGAGGAATGGATACCTCACCACCAATTTGGTCCACCATGTCATGTGTATTCAGACTGCCCTGGCCGTTCCCTGAATTTATTGAACAAATGCGCAAAGTCACATAGTAACTCACTAGATTCACGACGAGAGACGAATGTCATGTATCAATCACCGTTGCAACCACACCTATTGAAGTCTATCACACCTTTTTTCTACAAGTTTTAACTATTTTATTTTAACATTTTATCATCACAAGAGATTCCTTAAATACTTGATATCGTATTGTATGTTTATATAAAATGTATTAGTGACCAGTTACAGTGATAAGTGAAATTTACTCATTTTCAACACAG
The DNA here is from genome assembly GCA_963921935.1 of Galeruca laticollis. Taxonomy (NCBI): domain Eukaryota; kingdom Metazoa; phylum Arthropoda; class Insecta; order Coleoptera; family Chrysomelidae; genus Galeruca; species Galeruca laticollis. Next base: position 80,660,225 of record OY998176.1, read on the forward strand.
AAAAACTTTTTAATGATTTCGAATTATCAATCAAGAGAGAAGAAGCACTCACTATTTCCACTGTACTGAGATCTGGTGGTATTTATAGAATAAAGAATGTTGAGTTGTCCATAATCGCTTCATTTAAGAATACCTCCTAACTTTTAATAAATTAAACAAACCAGCACCTTAAGCAGTTACACTTTGTATCAAACAATTTTACAACGAATTCGCTAAAATTAATTATAGATTGTACGTATAACTCCATTGACAAGAGTAGTAATTTTAGAATATTACTTCAATCCTATTGCTCTTTTAAAAAGTAACATTTGGTTAAGCCAGAAATTATAGTAGCTCCTGATAGATACATTTTAACAATCAACGGTCCTGTTCAAGATTAGGAAATCTTGAATTATGTAGATTACGATACTTTTTCAAAACGTGTAAAATATTTGTAGATATTAAACTCATGTTTCTTCTAGTCGCCATTGTATACAATTTAAGGCGTAAAGTTAGTTTATTAGCTAGCGTTGGAAAAACGTGTTAAATAATTGGTAGATCTTTCTGTATTCTTTCGGTGCTGTTGTAAATTCAAAGGGTAGATTCACTTTATTTCCAGTTTTGTTAAATACTTTTAAAGTATCACGTTTGGCACTATTATTTGTAAAATAGTATTGTTACAGCAATGAAATAACACATTTTGAAATTCGTGATATTGTGTGAATATTGTCGCATTGTTTTTGAAATCCCATAGTTAAAAATTTGGGAAAATGTCACGTTTCACACTATTATTTATTGTGTTGTAAAAGCCCTAAAATGTTATTACTTGGAGCAAAACTAAAATTGTAACTTATTTTCACGTTGTGCGTGAATTTTTATGGTAGATGATCTGAAGGAGTGTAATAAATGTTTGAATAAATTTTCGGAGTAAAAAGGTCACCATAGGACGGTCTCGCTTTTTGTATGTTCAATGGAAATTGAAATATCTATTGAAGACGTCCATTGTTGATTATTGTCGATGATTCTAGCAAGTCAAATGATATTGGTCAATAGGAAATGATCATTTCCTCTTAGTCAACCCAACTCACGTCCCAGACAGCAAAAATACATCTTTAAGACGTCTTTAAAACGTCCATTATAAGATGTTCAGAGCGTCTTGAAGACGTCCAGTAAAATCTTGAAGACGTCCAAAAGACGTCTTTAAGACGTCCATTGTTACAAAACGGGATGTCCTAAAGATGTCATCGAGTTGTTCATATGGACGTAAATAGAACGTCTTAAAGACGTCTTTGGGATGTCCCAATATCGACACAAATAAAACCTAATCTGGTTATTAAAATACTTTGATATCCTGTAAATTTTCAGGTTTAAAATGTAATTGAGAAATACAAAATGTAGGAATTTTTTTATTGAATTCATAATTTTTTATTTTGTTTATATAATGTGCGGTCTCCCGCCCTCTTCAACCATAAATGAATCTATGTTTCCGTTTCCTTTCAATCTTTGAAGTCCTTTGTCATTTCACTGGCACCTAGCACAATAAATTTATAAACTGTTGAATAACAAATACAAAATCTTCGATTTCTTGTGAATAAATTTTGGGAATGCAGGAATAAACATTGTTATGCCTTTTGGCACGCATATAATATTTCTGTAAAGCCATTTTTATAGTATAGAGTTGACTTACCTCGAGTGATTTTTTTCCTTAATAAACCTATTCGATTATATCGTCCTGTAATATGTATATAATTGGTCAGCCAAGAAATAGAAATACAAGAAACTTTTATTGGATTTCGAAAACACAATCCACAGATGATAAATACTACACAATCTCAAACAGAACTGGCGGCTCAAATGTACCTTATTCTATAAGAGCCACGAGGAAATTCACGAACTAGGCGGGATCTGGTTGTATGCGCAGGGTGTCTAGAAAATATCGATATTGCTTAGTTCTATATACCGATTTTATTGAATTTTTCGATGTATCGATATAAAATTTTGAAAATTATTGTTCATTATTTTAAATAATTAATATTTGATTAATTAGAAGTAATGTCCTTGATGGGTATTTATTATGTAATGTGAAATGGTTGAGCTAGATTATGTAAAATTCCGATATTTTTTATTAAATCTATCAAAATCGAGATTTGGAAAAAATATTAATACGATATTAATCGATAGTTTTTGACACTTCCGATACACTGTGGCTTGAATAGTAGCTTCCGACATCCCTAAGACGAAAGATGGCGAGGAGTCCCGAGTCCCGACGAGTCTAATACTAATGCATTTCTAAGGATTCGTTTATTCTAATTTCATGATTGGTTGAAAATAGACATTTGTTAAGGTTCACCAATGAATATATCGGATTATCATTCTCATATTCCATGGTACCGAAAATAGGTAAAAAAAAACGTTAACTGTCTATCATTCGTTCATCGTATCTAGATGAACAAAATGAACACAAATAACGAATCGAACTTCAACATCGACGACCACTCCTCGCATATATTAGGTAGGTATATAGGAGAAAAATGAGGAATGTTAACATCTTAATTTTTTTCACCTCATTAATGAAGTAAATTGGCAAAATTATTAAAATCTCGAATGTTCTCATACGGAAAATTTTCAACAAATACATCCTCTTTTAAGAAAACTTTGATGTCACTCATTGGGTAAAAAAAAATCTGGACTTATTTGGGACGTCTTTAAGACGTCAATTCATGTACGTTATTGAGACGTCCCGAAACAGACGTCTTAAAGACGTCCATTAAATGCTTCTGGACGTTCAGACCTTATATGGACATAAATTGGACGTCTTTAGGATGTACAGTGCTGTTTGGGGTGTAAACACGCCCCTTGCAAATTTCTAATTAACACGCCTTACAACGTGAAGAAGTCAGTTCCTAATTCAGTACATCACTCAACAACAAAGTTAGTTACGAGCTCACCGCTTAATCAACGAAATGAGTTCAACACTCATTCAAGAAGCATTCACACTTAGTTAGGCAGTTATCACATAGTTACGCAATCGGTTAGTAGGTTATCGGTTACATTATTAACGACTCAGTTGGTTGAATAGGGAATCGGTCCCTTAAATAGTGCAACAAAGTCAAAACTCAAGTTCTAATTGTAATTCAAGTCGACACACATCGTTTTACCTCAATTAAGTCGAACACGTCATTTCTTAATTAGTTTTCGAGTTCATCACTCACTTAGTTCATAACTTAGTTCAACATTCAATCGAGTTCATCGAGTCGTCGTTACATATCGAAGTAACTTCACTCAAAGTCAAACAGTCAGAGATAGTAAGTCTAACATATCGTTACCTAGTTTCTATACGAGTCCAGTGAGTATTCATTAAATCGAAACGTAAAGTACCTTCCGATCTGGAACCACCAAAGTTCAAACATTCATAACTTTGTACCATTCTTGTAAATTGGTACATAATAAATTATTAATTTCGACATTAATTTTGTCAAATTAAGATTATTAATCTAGTTGAATGTCTACGCCAGTCAACGAAGTTCAACTTGAAATATAACAAAAACAGGTCCTTATTTTTCTGATGCACGAAACAACGACGCAACGATTTTACGGCGGAATTTAGAGAACGACGTTAATGGAATAAGAAACTGGTTTGAAGAAGGAGATAATTGTAATTGTAGACAAAAGCTACAGACACGCGATTCCTACATTTGAATAACTAGGTCTCATTTCTTATATGCCACCTTTACTTCGTCGTAACCAACGTCAACTGTCTACTAGTGAAGCTAATAGAACAACACTAATAACTACAAGCCGCTGGGTAATGGAAGCTAGAAATGGACATATTAAAGTCTATCTTCAAGTTTTTCCACGACCCATGCTGCCAACTTGCGTGAGTTTTACCAGATTGCGGTTGCGTTAATAAATAAGTTTCATCCTTTAATGAATAAACCAGGAACAGTTGAGATAGCAGCTGGAATTCTAAATAAACTGGATGATGTAAATATTGTTCAAGCACGTGTTGAAGCTCTAAATCTAGCTGTCAGAGATGGTCGCTGGCAGAGGCTTAACCATATGCATGTTACTGAATTTCGTTGGGTATATACCAATTATCTAAAAGGCCTAGTAGGTCCTTACTATCTTTATTTAAGTCCATCATATACAGGGTGTCCCGGGACTAATGGGAAAAAAGTCAGGAGCGTATAATCTGAGCCAAAATAATGTTAGTACTTCATATAAACTTTTTCTATACAGGCCTTCGTTTTCGAGTTATTTTCGAAACTGTTCACAGTTCAGAAGGCTTTATGTAGAACATTTTGCAAACAGAGCATTGCCAGACAGACGAATGTTTGAGCGTATTGATCTCAGGTAACGAGAAACAGGTATGAATAAGTAAATACAATTTTCCATGTATACAAAACAAAATTTGAAATTTTAGGAAGTTTTTTTGCCAAAAAAGTGGGAGAAGGTCCAGTACGAAGCGTACGTACTATGGCAGTTGAACAAGACTTGTTAAATGCAGTTGATAATGAACTATCAACGAGTTTACTAAAATTATCAAGAGAACATAACGTCTCGAAATCAGTTGTTCATCGCGTCCTAAAATAACAGCTGTTATATCCTTTTCACATGAAAACATGAAAAAAGTACACAGTATGACAGTGGCCGATTATCCTGCCCGACTTGAGTATAGCCAGTGTTTCTGCGACAACAACAAGCAGACAATACAATTATTAGTAACGTTCTCTTTACGGACGAATCCGGTTTCACCAGAGATGGAGTCATAAATTCTCATAATATGCATTTATGGGATGATGTGAATCCACATGGCATTATCCAAACTTCATGGTTAATATTTAGGCAGGAATAGTTGGCAATCACTTGATAGGGCCATACTTTATTGACGGTACTTTGACCGGTCAGAGATATTTGGAGTTTTTGCAAAATGAGTTATGGAACCTGTTTGATGGTGTGCCACTACAAACTTGTAGGAATTTATGGTTCATTCAGGATGGGGCACCTCCTCATTCCAGTTTAGATGTACGATAGCATTTACACACAAGGTTTCCTAATAGATGGATTGGTCGTGGAGGCCCTTTTCAATGGCCACCGCGATCAGGAGACGTTAATCCTATGGATTTCGTTCTCTGGGGTTATCTCAAAAATAAGGTATACTGTAGTGATCCCTAAAGGACAGTAACGGCAAAAGGACATTAGCTTAGAAATAAGATTTAAAAATTAGGTTATTATTAATTACAATATTTAGCGATCATTGATCTGGGACGGTCAATGTTAGCTATTAGTGGTAGCACGTTCTAGTTAAAATGTAAACAGATACGTTCAATTTATAGACGAAGGTCAGGCATGTAGTAAATCATACGTACACTTCCTATAAAATGAAAGTATAACGAACCAGGATTATTAATTGTTATTGATAGTTTGAATAAGTCAATTGATATTATATTTTGTGTATTTTTAAATGTATTAAAAACGAGCCCAGTGATTTTGTATAAGTGATGTCGTTTATTCAACTCCCGAATACCGGTTACTAAGTAAGTGGTTTCCTCAAAGATAATATGCCTTTATGGTAATCGTAAAGTATACGAGGGACACTTACTAAGTAACCACCACAATACGCAAGACCTATGCAAACAAGGCAAGATTTAATAGACAAAATTGTGTTACACTGCAATGTTATGAGAAATAATATGGGATTGTTCTTTCAAGTGCAAAGAAACAAACTTCGTAGACTTAGAATGTGCGTGGAAGTGGGAGGAGCTCATATTGAACATTTATTGGAATAACGTTAGTTTTTGTTGTTGTTTAGAAATTAGTTTTAGTATATTGTTTTATTACTTATGTTTTTGAGGTTTTATTAATGGTTTAATAATGTTGTGTTCGTAATTTTGAATAAAAGTAACTAATTACGTTGTTTGCCTACCTATTCAATTCCCATTAAATAAGTTCTTAATGTTTTTATCATCTGCTATCATCAATTTATTTTTTTGTAGTACTGTAGGTAAATCTTGGACATTGTTTCAATAAGTTAGTTAGGTAAATAGGTACGTAGTGCATTAATAAAACTGTAAATATTAACCAAACGGCTTATTTTATCGAATTCCAGCAAGAGTACCTTTTGGTTAGCTTAATGTGTGGGGAAGTCAATTTTGATAATTTCATATAGGGTGTGCCATCCCTGCAAAATTTTTGGATCACTAACCATTGCGAGCAGTCTGTCCCTGGTTTCAAGGTACTACTGTAAATCTGTTTACCTTTCTAAAATAAACATACACGTACATTATGGCTTTGCCGTAAATTTTATAAAGATCAAATAACTAGTACCAAAAATAAAAATAAAAACTAAATTCAAAATTAAAACTTTGGAGGCCTATAAGTCGAAAACGAGGGCCTGCATAGAAAAAGTTTGTATGAAGTACTAACATTATTTTAGCTCGGATTATACGCTCCTGACTTTTTTCCCATTAGTCCCGGGACACCCCGTATACAAGATAAATTACAAAGAGAAGAGCTTAATGTTTTAGAAATAGATGAGTTATGAGAGGAACCTAATTTCTTACTATTTATATGTAATTAATGGTTCTTCGCCAACTTCTTTTATGAGAAATAAAACTTCAAAAGTTTTTTTTTCTTTTTCCTTTATTTAGGTTCATTATCAAGGCTATTCGTATAATACACAAGGATTATAAGAAGACTACATTGGGCATTATTAAAGAAAAAAACAGTTCCTAGTAAGATGTAAAAATCTCAACTTAATTCCTAATTTTATTAAATATAAAAAGAAGAATTCCAATTTCCATAACAATAAGTATATTAACACATACAACTACATTTTGAATGCTTTCTACATCAATCAGTTGCAATAATTTATGTATTAGTGAATCACATTCTAAACTCAATTTATTGAACGGAAAGGTGGAAAAATTAAAAAATATAATTATATCCAATTATCCATGTCACACCTATAATCCATTTTCTGACAATATTAATATCAAAAATAATTACATCAATTACAAGTCTCGGTCCGAAATTTTCAATACTTATAAATCAATTTCCTATTCAAGACTTTATCACAAATATCGAAGTTGGTATAAAACTCTTGCAACAGATGAAAAAAATTAAATCAGATCCAAAATTTGCAATGTCTTAACTAACCATTACCATAAATTCATAACAAATACAAAAAATACATGCACAAATCAATTATTTCTTTAAACAAACGAATGATTTTATTAAAAACAATCCAAATATCTACATCCTATCTGCTGACAAATGTAAAAAAACTGCCATTATATACAAAGATGAATACCATAACAAAATGAACAATTTGTTGTCTGATATTTCTACGTATAAAAAAGAAAGATCTGATCAAACCAACAAAATACAAAATAACTTGAACAAATTAATTTTATCGTGTTCTAAAAATAAACTGATAGACTAGAATAAACTTACATGTTATAATGGATTTGCACCTTATATATATGGACTACCTAAGTTACATAAAACTAATATACCTCTTAGACCCATTACTAATTGTATTGGTTCTCCTGCATATGAACTATCAAAGTTTTTTTCGAACTGTATTTCCAATGTTGTTGGCAAATCTCAATTTCATATTAGAGATTCATGGGATTTTTGTGATTTTATAAAGAGTCAAGTTGTTCCTGATGATCATATCCTTGTTTCTCTAGATGTTATTTCACTATATACTAACATTCCTATAAGCCTTGCAATTAAGAGTATTGAAAGACATTGGGATGAGATCAGAAAATTTACTTCACTACCTTTAAATGAATTTTCCAAAGGTATTTCTGCCACTATAGCCAATTTAGTAATGGAGGATTTGGAGAGAGATGTATTGAATGATCTTGATTTTCGACCCTTATTTTTTAAAAAGATGCGTGGATGATTGTATTGCATGTATACCTAAAAATCAATAAAATTATATGCTTGATAAATTCAACTGCTATAATACTAAAATCCAATTTACAATTGAACAAGAAAATAATAAATCAATAAATTTCCTTGATATTAATATCACCCACAACTCACAAGGGAAAATTATCACAAATTAGTATACAAAAAGTATCTGGTCTGAAAGATATTTGAATTTTAAATCTAATGTCCCTAACAAATATAAAAAAAGTGTTGTTAACAGCCTAACAGATAGAGTCATAAAGCTTTCACACCCTATAAGCAGACCAAATAATAATAAAAAAATTTAAAACATTTTAATAAAAAATAATTACCCAAAAAAGTTTTTTGAACCTATTATTAAAAATAGAATACATAAGATTTATAATTCCAAATCAACGAATAACAACACAAATCAGAATAACTACAACCACGATAGTAATCATAACAATATTACAACTAATCCTAATAACAATATTAGAACAAATCTTAATAACTATAATTATAACACAAATTCAAATCAAAAAGTGGACTGAGGAAATAATATTAATGATGATAACGATAATAATAAAAATAATAACATATACATTGCTTTACCCTACATCCCTAATGTTAACAAAAAATTAAGAATATTTGCAAACCTTTCAATATACAAATTGCCGACAAACCACTAAATCAAACTAAACAATTTTTCACTAAATTCAAACCTGCTATTCCAAAAACAGAAACACCTAATACAGTTTATAAAATTGAATGTAACAACTGCAACCAATCATATATAGGACAAACCTCACAATACTTGAAAAAAAGATTACGTAACCACCAAAATGATGTCAAGAATTTAAAAAATAATACAGCTCTGACCAGTCATTCTTTTAATACTGGCCATGAATTTAATTTCAACAGTTTTCAGATTTTGGATACTGAAACCAATTTTCGTAAAAGATGTATCGAAGAAATGAATCACATTAAGAAAACTAACAATTCACTTAATTTTCGTGAAGATGTAGATAAATTGGATAATGTATATAACAATCTACTAAACAAAATTTAATTTCAAACTTATGATGTCTCCACCTTCCCGTTTCAAATATCATCTACAACCGTACTAAAATGTTTTATTATTTTACGCCAACAATACATACAGTAAAGATTTCTCTACCTATTTGAAATATAATATGAATTGAGCAATGGAAATATGTAGACCATAAAAATTACCACAATTTCATTCTGAAAATGACTTACATGATTTTAAAAAGTTCACTGTCCTCGTCTTATATGTATGTTTTATTATAATGGTTTTAAAAAAACCAAAATGGATGTGTTGAAGTAGCTGGTGAGTTTTTCAATTTTAAGCTTTGTAATATAAGAAAAAATAGGGATATGTAACTAATGTTGTTGTAAACTCTCAATTTTATATTTTCAACCTTGATTAAATAATGTTAATATCATCTTTAAATAAAAATAAGAAAAGTTTTTATTATTGTAAGGTATTGTTGCAGCTTGTCTTATAACGAATTTTGTAATAGAACATCATTATGTGTATTATACGAATAGCCCTGATGATGAACCTAAATAAAGGATTCGAAACGTTGGAAAAAGAAAAACTTTTGAAGTTTTATTTCTTATAAAATAAGTTGGCGAAGAACCATTGATTATATATAAATTGAAAATTTTCATACTGCCAATTAACCAATAAATATATCTAATTTCTTACGTTTTATAATCTACTCTAGATTTAGAAACGCCACTAAATATATGTTATGGTTGGCATACGAGGACGGGCTTAATCAAGACAGCCTTCCAGTTTTCTACCACTATTACACATGTCCATCTGGTACGAGATCTTGAGGCACATGCGCACACATTGCAACAATTTTATGGTTTTTTGGATTTGCTAGACACAATAATATCACATTTCCACCAACACGTCTACTAAATTGTGTCGACAATGCAGCAAACCGTTTATTGCCAGAAAATATTGTTCTAGGTCCCATAGTTAAAGAAAATTAAGACGTTTTTTGTTCTATAACCGTCCTCAATAATTGCAATTTATAATGAAAATAAACGTTACTATTAAGTTTCTTTCAATTTTTCTATGGGTAAAATTATATCGGTTATGTTGTTTTGTCTGCCACCCGGCAGACGAGTACTCACGGCTAGCTAAAAATAGTGGAGAAGTGCGGGGTCTCTAATCTAAACCTACAAGAATTTAAATCTGGGCGCCAGACAAATTGAGCCCTTGAGTACCCAAAGTAATCACGATAGAAATTCACAATGCTCACCAAAATGTCAATTAAACACTGAGACCAATATAAACCCAGAATAGTATTTATCAGGTTACCTGAAAGAGATATTCAGGCATAAAAAAAGGACAAGCAATTTATGTTTCAGTTAAATAAAAAAAATATGTACATATATATATATATATATATATGCCCAATTTATGTACTATTTTATAAACCACAGAATTGAACTTCCGGCTATATAACAATAATAAAAAAAAAATAATAATAATGGGTACTCTCACCTTAATTACTGATAAGCAAGTTATTCTATATTACAATAAAGACTTCAAACAAAAATGGCCTAAAATAGAATCACTATAAGCGCTGGAAATAAATATTGGTAGCATACAAGGAAAAGCAAATATAAAAAGAATATAGCTGATCATAAAGAACACTTCGCGTGAGCTCAAGCGCAGGTTTTATGTATTTGTAGATTATAACAATAATTAAATCACTCGGTAAAGTGAAACCAAGACACTATAGTACACCTCTAACAAAATGTATAAATATCTACCACAACTAGAACGCCTAGCCCTAATGCTAGGGCAAAAAAAAGAGTAGGTAAACTATTTCGAAAACATATATTATGAAAGAATAATCCAAATGTACGTCCTTTGGTTTTCTTTCGAATATAACGTCTAATAACAAAACCACTTCATTTAATAGAAAGTTGAGCAGAATATAAACAACAAATATACGCAACCTAAGCAAAATATACAAATGAAGTAGGGTAATAGTGGCAACTAAATATTCAGTTGGATTCAAGTAAGCAATCACAATCAATGATAATTTTATGCAACTTGCGTGTATATCCAGCGATGGTAGATCACCCTGTATTCTACTACTGTCAAAATAGCGTAATAATTGCATTAATAATTCGGTACTAATAGTGGCACCTGCCGACGAATAATTTACGGACGTACCTTTTCATTCTAGAAATTTAACTCAACGTGTTAGTCGGAGAAGGATAATACCGCCATAGTATATCCAAATTAAATTATATATTGTAACAGATTTTTAAACTGTTACAGTTCGTTTATTCCCACTTTATTTGCACTTCACCATCATTTTTTAAATGAATGCTTGTTCTAGTCGCCTGTGTCGACCTTATTAAATATTTACTGTTTCCGCTCCTAACTTTAACAAATATGTAATAAGAATCTAAAAATTCTATAAACATATAAGTGGAAAAGGCCTACAGGGGATACCACTTGGGAAAAAACGCGCATATAGGGCTCTATCTCACAGGTGGTGTGCAAACGAGCTTAAAATGGAGATTAATAGAGTATTGAATGGCCCTGTATGCAGTTTTGTTCAAAAGGCACTTAATAACTCAAATACAAAATGTAGAAAAGTAATAGCAAAATTGTATCTATAGTTTGGCGGCTCTTTTGGATTTGTTGATTTTTGTCATCTTACAAGTTCAAGTCAGATCACTCTTTAAGTATGAATTTTTGTAGCCTACCACCCAATAATACAACGTTGCAATATAATCTAACACAGTGTGTAAAAATATTTAGTTTAGAATCATTCTTTTAATTTGTATTTATGTTGTAATACTAAAAAACTATTTTTTAGACAAAATCAATTTTATTTATATTTAAACGGATACAATGTATATATGAATATTTAAATAAATTTTACAGAATAAAAAACAAATAAGACATTGATTCACAATGAAAATATACAGTTTAAAAACTAATAAAAAAAAATTATTAAACTTAAAGGTGGGATTTTGTTCATAGAAGAGAACATATGCTTCTCCACTGACTAAAGATTTCCACGATATTAATAGCACTCTTGAATCGTTATATTCCTGCCACTGTCCCGTATAGGGATGTCGGCAAAATGCTGTGTAGTGACCATTATAAGTGATTCCACAGTGATTAGATATAGCGTAGATGTTGTACATACAAGGTGCCACATTATCAGCCGCGTAATGGTTCATATCAAGCCCTTCTATTGGAAAATCTATTGAATCATTAAGTTTTCCACCAAAACTTTCTGTTTGCGAAAAGCGATTCAGGTGAATAACCAGTATTTTCGGAAATTTATGAATTGAGAATGATTTAATGCATCGTCTTCGTTCCTTACATTTCGAACAAGTTGGTTTCTCATCACCGTCGAGTGTTTCTTCTCTTGTAAACGAATCTAAACATTGTGAAAGTCGTAATTGACCTGTTTTTTATGGTATCGGAAGGAATAAATCCCAAAAAGGATCGTAGGTAACTGAACAGTGACCACAGTGTGGGTACTTGATTGTTGATTTTAAATGACCGACAAAGTTATCCATAATCTTGGAGTTGTCCGTTCTCGCATATCTTAACCAAAATTCTTGTGCTTTCTCGATATCACTAAATTTGTCATCAATTTCTGTTGATATGGGCTTTGGTTTTTCATATACCTTGTTGACATCTTCGTGAAGTCCAGCTAATAGGTAACGAAGAAATTCGTGTGCATCATGTTGAGTGTATCCCATGAACCTTGAAGTAAATTGCTGAATTTTACTTTTCAATGATACTGTATTAACCACTCTGTCTGAACCGTCTTCAGACCAAAGCTCTTGAATAACTTCAGCAAATGCTTTAATTAGTGTTCCTTTCATGCTAGATATGTTTATGTTGATACCTCTTATGTATGCGTCTTTCTTTAGATAATCTAATAGCCACCTTGTGTTTGATAGGCATTGGATAATACTATTCATGAAACATGTGTTACCAATATTCTTGAGGCCTTTGAGACCCAAAGAATCTTGGGGAATACCCTTTATGGATCAATGTGGAAATTTTGTTAAAAGCTCTTTCGCAACTACTATCATTGTACGAATAATCTCGGATTCTATGATTGTCTTTCTCACTTGATCGGCGTGATAAGGAATTTGAATTGATGATGTTTGCTACTGACTTGGATGTAGATATTACGGATTTGAAAAGTGTTTTGGTTAGAGATAATCTATTGCGTATAGGAATCGCATCATTCTCTAGCATAGTCATCTTCTTCAGTATTCCTATGAATGGGACATCATCTGGCTGGTGGTTGTTGAATTGCAATACTTATTTGTTGTATTAAGAACAAAGTTGTTCTTGAATCATTGGTTTCTACTGATATTTTTTTACCGACTTCTCTAGTGAATTTTAAAGCTTCATGACCGAAAACACCAGAGGTTTCAATTGCTACAGGAATAAAAATGTAAATGTTCTCCAAATTTTTGTATTCATTGATTTAAAAAGTTTCGCCTTGTGAAGCTGCAGCGCCTGCGGAAGTAGATGTGGATCGGACATGGGACGGAGCCCAAGTGTCAGTGCAAGTGAAATCCCATATAACTGGTCTGCCGCGTTGCCATGGAATGAGGGTCATACCATCTGGACGTTTACCGTCGTCGCGGCAAGTAGCTAACGGTTCCAACGAACTGGGAATCTTTGCAGATGCCATGCCTCGTTTGATTAGGTCATTTACTGCGAAATGACGTGAAAAACGGCCGGCACTTAATTTGCAGCTTAGGCCGTGTCTACCATATTCATCAACATCAGCTCCGCAACGACAGCGATGTTTTACACAAATTTGACAACCTAAACGGAGACCAATAGAAATACGGAAACTTTCGTCATCTAAAAGCGTACCTAATGGGGCCGACGGTAAAGCGTTCAACTATGCTCCTGATTCCTTTGAAAATGCTGCATTCAAACGAGTTTTGTCTGGTAAATTGATAGCTTTCTGAAGCAGATCTTCTTATTCAATGTTCAATAAAGGAATATCCCAGGATTTTTGAAAGGATTTATAATCAGTGGGTACTACTTTGTTAGACTTTAATGACCAAATATTTTCTGCCTCCATTAATGAAGGGTCTTGTGTGTGGAAAAATATAGGCAGAATGTAATTAATGAAATTTTTTGAACTATTTAATGATGACAAAAAAGAAGGAAGAGCTACTAAAACGATTGAGCGAATTCCTAAACCACCATATGAAACAGGTAGTGAAGCTTGTTTCCAAGAAAGGTCCTCTAATTTAATGTTACTTATTGACTCTAATGAATGACGAATGGCATTGTCAAAATTGATTAGGATATCATTATGTAACCAGGTCGGACTACATCTTAAGATATATGTTAATTTTGGAATTAATAGGCAATTCTTGAGAAGGTAATAAGCAATATGTGTCGGTAACCAGGATAGACGAGATGACATTTTTTTTTAAAAAGGTTAGTTTTTCATTGAAAGCTGATAGAAAGCATTCGTTTAATAAAGGAACAACTAATAGAAATAAATTTTGTCTGTTGGTAATTGTTATGCCTGGTGCTACAGAATTAAATTTATCAATGGTTAGATTATTTGGTGATTCTAAGAAAAATAACTCGCATTTGCTGAAATTGAGTTCAAGACCAATATCCTTGGAATTGTTTATTATATAGACAAGAGACTTGAACACGGAATTAGTATTACCACCTAAAGAACCATCATCAAGGTACCAAGCATTGAATTCTGTGTCAATATTGCTAATAAGTTTGTGTATCGATATGCAAAAAAGGAGAGGTGCCAAAGGGTCCCCTTGTTGGACGCCTCTTTCCGAATAAATGATGTTTTCGCCAAATAAAAGATATGAAGGGAATCGATAACATTGATTGATGAAAGGAAAAATTTCGGGTAGAATATCTGCTACAAGTTTTAATAAATGATCGCGATAAATTGTATTGAAAGCATTTTTAAAATAAATTTTCAGAAAAACTTTATTATTAACGTCTGGATGATTAGAGACGTAACGTCTTGCTGCATGTGCAACTGCTTCACAACCACCTCTCGACCCGAAACCAAATTGTAATGGACGAAGTAAATATCCTAATTTGTCTCTGATGTTTGAACAAATTATTTTCGCTACTAAACGACGATAAACTGTACCAATAGCAATTGGTCTGATACCTCCTGCTTTTTTAGTTAAAGCTAATAGTGTCGCGCCGAATAAAATAGGCCGAATATTGATGTTTACTGTGTCATTTAAAATAAAATTACATAATTTACACAAAGATGATAAGAGATTTTTTCCCGAAGGGCCAGCACTGTGACTTATTAAATCTTGTGGATGTGAAGGTCCTAAAGAGTCTAAACCACCAGCAGAACTTGTTTTAAAAGAGTTTATTGCGCTACTCACAAACTCTTCTGTTATAAAAAAAGGAATATGTTCCGAAATCAGAGTAGGGAACGTACTATTAAGTTTCTCTACAGGATGTTTCGATTTCAAATCTGTTAAAGTGGCTGCACTGACATCAGCAAAACTGTCATCTGAAACTAAGATTTTGATTGCGGATGTCAAGTCGCCGTCAGAAACTTTATTAATGACATTTTTAATTTTACTATTTTTTGATAAATTTATGTTTTTCCTAACTGAGACATTTCTATTTTGTTGATCAGAGAAATTTAAATGATGATCTATATTTTCCAAAGTTTTTAAATTATTCTTGATTGTAGTAGAGAGAGATACTTTTTTATTAGAATTTTTAGAAGGAAGACTCAAAACATTATACGGAAAAAGCAATAGATTTTCCCAGGTAGTAATAGAATTTTGTCTTACGCATTCTTCAATCAGATTAGATAGCGTTGAGGCACAAAGAGCCCTTGAAGCTTTTGGGACTCTTCTTATTACTGATCTTTGGCTCTTCAATTTTGCCAACTTTATATGAAAATTAGTGTCTTTTATATCCTTATTTTCAAAACTTTCTGCTGTAATCGAACTTAAATTTTGTCTACCATGCGTCTTGTTTTGATGTAATCTTAGGCCTCGCTTCTTAAAAAATTTACCACAGATTTCGCATTTCACTGTGACTGGCGCTGACATAAGGCTTATATCATATAGAATTTGGAGTTATGCAGTTCAAAAAATTCTACCGTCCGCTTCACGTTGATAAATGTACATCCATTTTCTATTTCTGCTTATCTGTCACTCAAATTTATTGAATAAAATATGAAAAACTATTCTTTTTTCATATACTCCATTGTTATACAAAAAAACTTATTATACGAAGTGAAAACGCGACTGAACCCACGAACTTTATAATTAAAAAATAATGAAATATTCAAAAATAAACTTGGAATTAAAACTTTTTGTAAATGACATAAAACTTTAATATTTCGAAAAATAGCCATAGGACCTAATTCTACCAATAATAACTTTTAACGAGGATATCGAGGTCTACACTATATCCAATATTGAGAAACTTTGATGGTGATTTTTTTTAATGATATTTGATGCTTTTTTCTATTGTAAAAATACGTAATTTATCAAAAACAGCACGAATCACCCTGTAAACAACACATATTTTATTTTCGCTAATAGGAAAGTATTTTGTCTCGATATATTTGGCATTACTATCAAAAAATAAAATATTTAAAGACTTTTTGGGGACCGTTCAGCTATATCCCAAAACCTAGCCATAGGATAAGGTTCGGCCCATGGAGACTTTTCATCAGTACATCAAATACCAGTACATATAAAAAATTCAGACAATATGACGGTGCTCCCATGTCCATACGAGAAGTGCGGGGTCCTTTATATTTTATCGCTTTAGGAAACCGAGTATAAAAAATGAAGCTGTGGTAAAATGTTGTACAAAACTTGTGTTATAAATTTTTATTACGATAATCAATCTTATAAATCGTAAAAAACATAAAAGATTTATCCATATATATGTAGATAAATTAATAACTCCCTCGTATCCTTATAAATGTAACTTGCTTTCCCATAAATTAAATTAGAAAGAGGCAGATCATTAGAATTTTGATATAATTTTCTTATAAATAGGTCATTACACCCACAAAATCCTTACCTACTCCTTATAAGTAGGTAGACTGTCTCTACCCATAGGATGAGTGTAAGTAGAGTGTGGAAGCCCACAGCACTGGCCCTTAAATGTTTTTAGTCGGCCGTTGCGGAGGCGTTCTCATCGCATGACTCTCTGGATGTGAGAAGAGATCTTTTGCTGCTTCTGGTGGTTCGGGTTTTTCGATTCATTCTAATCATTCCTCTCGTTGGAACCGGCGCGACTTAGTTCTGTATGGTCCCTCGAAACGGGCCGCGCTCTTTTTACAATTTTTTTTTTATTTTTGACTTTTCGAGTAGGTATTGTTCTTGTGGTTTATTGGTGAGTGCATTTTGAGGAATTCTTTGAGATGGAATTATTTAGAAAGCGATATAACATGTAAGTTTTCAAAAAATTTATTTTCTAAATTGATTTCCTTTTTATTAGATAACAGAATTTCTAATAAAATTAGTTGTTTTATATAGGTGGAATTATTTCTTTTCAATTAATATGAAATTGGTAAAGATCAATTGCATTATAAATTTAAAATGTTACGCTTAGTCGAGTTATATATAAATAAAGAATCCTCTCTTTCCACTCCAATTTTTTCACACGATTAGAATAAATAATGATTAATTTCCTTCTTTTAGGAAATAATATTATTTAAAAATAACATTTTTTGGTTAAAAACTTTTTACGCTTCTAAGAAAGACAAAATGAACATATGTTCTTAAGAAGTCAATGTTACACAAATATTTTTCTCAAAAAATTCGGAACAAACTGTATTGTATGTATTTTGTTGAGATAGCATTAACTATGATCAATAAAGATAGGTAATAATTTTAATTCACTGGTCAAGTAGCCAGCATGGTCTCCTGAATGTAATCCAATGGATTATATACCATGTAGGTAATATTAAAATAAAAAGTATTATGGAAAATAATACGGTGAGGACAGTGCCGTACCGGGGCAAACATTTATTCCCGCCCTACAATTGAATCAAATTTCAAACTGAAAATATTGATTTAAATAATGTCATATAATACCAAAACTGCCATCTAAGATTGTCAGTAAAAGTTTGGGCAATGTACAGGGTGTCCCACATTGGTGTGTTTTGCAGGGTATCCCGTTAACTAGAAGAGATAGAAGAAAAACAGTTACGATGCTATGACTTATTTTTTTGTTAAAGTACTGATAGGCTAATTAAATCTTTAGTAACTCCCTGCAGTTGGAAGATACAGGGCGATTATTGAAAACTGTCGAAAACTACAACTTCTTAATTAAAAAAAAATATAAGAAAACGTTATAAAAACTTTTGATAGATATATTATTGAAGAGTTCAGTGGCGCACAGAATTTTTTTGATAGGGGGCTCACTAAAGAAATATAATGCAAACTTATGTTGTTTTAAATGGAACACCCTGTATATTTTGACGTTTTTCGTTTCCTTTTTTAATTCTCAGTCACCTGATATGACATATTATATATCCATTTTCAATGGTTCGAACTACAGTGCAAATAAACCATTTATGGATGTTATCAGGTGAAAGAACCTTCAAAAATTGAACACTCAGTAACAGAATTTAACATTTTATTATAAGGATACTGATGTGTGACAATTTTATTTATCAAAATTATAATTAATAAAAAATAAAACCAGATTAAAAAAATAAAAACAATAAACTTATGAAACAACAAGAAATATTGTAACAACTAATCTACCTATAACTAATTTTATTAAAATGTAAAAATTACATTAAATGTTCAAAATGTCCTCCGTTTTGTTGTAATGATAATGGACATTTTACTTTTCCGCCCAACCTATCTAATATGCGAGAAAAGTATTGGTTTACCCCAAAAAAAGTTGGAATTTTGAAAAAATTTTTTGAGTTATTTTTACGTTTTCCATTAACAACAATACGAAAAAATGGTTTCTAGAAAAAAAATCCTGTGTGTATGTCGTCGTCGTCGTCGTCGTCGTCGTCGTCGTCGTTGTCGTCGGCCACTTTTTCTAACATGTCTTGTCAGCACGATACAGCTTCCGGAGTGCAATGAGTCATCAATTTTGTGATCGAATATTGTTGAGGACATGTCACAGATGAAGTACAACGGGTGCTATGGTACTTGAAGTACGACATTTTGTCATTTTTTAAGAAATTTCAGTTTGTTAGCACGATACAACCTCCGGAGTTCAACAAGCCACCAATTTTATGATCGAATATTATTCGGGACATCTCACAGATGAACCCTATTGATTTTCAGCTCACCAGAGCAAATACAACAGGTACTACAGTATTTTAAGTACGATAATTTTGTCATTTTGGAGAAGTTTCAATTTGTTAGCACGATACAGCCTCCGGAGTATATACAAGTGACCAATTTCATGATTGGATATAATTCAGAGGGTCTCAAAGATTAACCCTATTAATATTTAGCTCACTAAAGCCAGTACAACGGGTGCTATGGTACTTGAAGTACCAAATTTTTGTCATTTTAGAAGAATTTTCAGTTTGTTAGCACGATACAGCCTCCATAGAGTCTACGATTGATCAATTTTATGATTGAATATTGTTCAAGGTGTCTCACAGATGTACCCTATTGATTTTCAGTTGACTAGAGCGAGTACAAAGGGTCCTATAAATCCAGATATACTACATTTTTGGTTATTTTTGGATAAATTTCGGTTTGTTAGCACGATACATTCCCCGAACTGTATACAAGTAACAATTTTATGATAGAATATTGTTCAGGGCCACAGACGCGGAAAAGTTAGTTCTAATCTTTAAAACCGTTTATTTTTCTTACTGATCTTACACAATTGAGAATGTGCACTGGCTTTATTTTTCTAAATACGGCATATATATTTTGTAATAAATCTCCCCTACTCTCGAAGTTAGCCTTGTATATATTATTTTTTAAAGATCCCCAAATAAAAAAATCAGGAAGATTTACTTCCGGAGAACGAGGAGGCCACCTAACCGTTCCATAAGTACCAATCCACCGATTAGGACATTTTTCGTTTAAATAATCTCCAATGAATAGAGCATTATGGGCAGGTGCTCCATCTTGTTGGAACCAAAATGTGTTCCTATAAGCCAGCACTTCTTCCTCCAAAAGTTGGTGTAAGTTTATTTCCAAGATATCTATATATCCAGCAGCAGTTAGTTTATCATCAAATATATGATAAACTTATTTATTATGTTTGGCAAAACAACTAACGTTAAAGCCGAATCGGCCTTGTCTCCTGATCCTCTGAACTATACGTGGATTTGAGTCATTCCAATATAGTTCATTATGTCTCTTAAATATTCCTGCACTGCTTATGCGAGCTTCAATAAAAATTTGGCTGTTAATTACATTTTCCTTTATACCACTGTGTAAATTGTGTTCTTCACAAAAAATCGTTTGGGTATAATTTTTGACGGACGGATGTCCGATAAGGCCTAAATTTATATTTCTTTAAAATCCTTCCTGCAGTAGTTTTTGGAACACCTATTTCATTTTCAATTTTACGCGAAGACGATTCATGTTGTGCTTTTGGATATATCCCAATATATTAACCTCTCTTTCTTCATGATTCTCTCCGTACTTACGCCGTGGTTTCACAAAATATCGATACTCGATAAAATTTGAATCGAGTTTTATAAAAATTCTCTTGTCAGGTTGCCTTCTTTCTGGATATCGTTGAAAATATAATTCAGACGCATCACTAACATTCTTTTGACATTCAATATATGCCACATGCATATCATATTTTTCATAATTCTCAAAATTCATGTTGTTGACAAAACTGCTCGTCGTAAAATTAATTTTGACAGGTAACACAGGTTTTGTTTTATCTTCCATGGTAAGAGGACCAAAGACTACTTGATGGAATGAACATTCTTATAAGATATAACAATCATTCCAATTGAGCTAAACAAACTAAAACATAACAACATATCGGGTTAAACATAATTAAAAATAAAAGTGAAATCAGTAAGAAAATACAGACGTCTTATTTCGTGATGATATTTACCAAAAAATCGGATTCAATAATTTCAAAATAATAATAATATAGGTACTTAAAATCAATAATCAGCAATATTTACTACTTCGTTTTTAGTTCACTGATTTTATTTTGGTAATGCTGAATTGGTTGGAGAAAACCTAAAATGAAAACTTTTATTCGATGAGAACGGAGGACATTTTGAATATTTAATGTAATTTTTACATTCTAATAAAATTAGTTATAGGTAGATTCGTTGTTACAATATTTCTTGTTGTTTCATAAGTTTATTGTTTTTATTTTTTAATCTGGTTTTATTTTTTACTAATTATAATTTTGATAAATAAAATTGTCACCCATCAGTATCCTTATAATAAAATGTTAAATTTCGTTACTGGGTGTGTCAGAAAGTAGATATTTCAACGAACAAAAAGCCCCCAGACTTTTTAAAAAAGCCGATATTTTGACGTCAGAATTTTCGATTGAAAATTAGGGTGCTTTTTTGATATTAAGTTAAAATAAGGCGAAAAAATATATATTTTAGATCACATAATAAGGTAAGTTTTCACCAAATTTCGTAGAAAAAAAATTTTTTTGAAAAAGATATAAATAAAAAACCAACAACTTGGTTTTTTGAATTTTTCACCTAAATTTTGAAGTTAAGTGAAAAAATTGCTAATACAAAAGTTGTAGATCTTTTTATTACCTACAACTTTGTCATTTAACTTTTTTCCATAGGACTTGTAGTTTTGCCGGAAATCAAGATAAACCATTTTTTACCTTTAAATACTCACCCCCTCCCACTTCCCGAACTCGTATCGACCGTAATTTATTTTTCCTTTAATTTTGATCATATTATCCTTCTTTTCTAATGGGTTTCATCCTACTGTAATTTTTTTTGGTTTCAAAAATTATCGACCCTGGTCTAAGGAAAAATTACGTATACTTTATTAAATAAAAACCTTGATTTTTTCATCACCCTAAGGGTGATAAGGGAGTTCGAAAAGGTAGCGATATTTTTTCATGGAAAAACTCGAAATACTTTTATTCATATCGTACATCAACGTGATTTTATGTGACTGGGAAGATACTTGTGCAAGATACTTATTCAAAACGTAAAAGTAAGGAATTCCGTGAAGTGAAATCAACATTATTTCAAATAATTTCCACTCCACCCAGAGGTTTTTCTATATTAGTGTCCCATCAGGCCTACTCCACTAGAAATATGGATAACTAACCAATCACAACTTAAACGGTCTTGACGTATGGCATACATATATCTCATGATTATAATAAAGATGCCCTTCATGGACAATGCGGCGGTCTCAAGATATCTACTAGGTAGGGGATGTAATATATCCTACAAATAATATCTGTTGAATATTACGATATAAGGAACTTTCCAAGTGGATAAATCCTAGGCACATGTCAGTATGGATGTATGTCGTAGGATGCTAGTGTTATCAGGACATACGCATGAATCATATGTATTATAGATATCCATCAAGCGCTGTCTCTTGTTGACATAACTGTTATTATTCAAGAGTGACTGCTCGTCACTCGCGACATGTCACGTCTCGACTCCGCCCTCTTTTATATATTTTTGCGCTAGACGACAGACACTCTTATACCGAAAATTTCGTCTCTTTCCTCTCCCCGCAATTCTATATTTTTTAATTAATTGAAAAGTATATTATCTACGGGCAAATTATACATACATTTGCCATATAATTCATATATGATCTTCCACTTGCAGCATCAATGATAAGTTTCCATGTATTTATTAAAAAGATATTCAGTTCTAAAAAATAAAAGTTGTAACTTTTGTGAAAATATTCTTAAAGTTGAATGTTGATCATGTGTGGTTTCGACATTTCGGAAAGAAAATCAATGTCGCCACCGGTGATTCATTTCTTGCAGGTGTGGTGGTCGATGATTGAGTTTTATCCGCACTGATGCCCTGAAACTCGAATCGGGGCGTTATTCTTGACGTCGTTGCCAACGTCATGCATACGCAAGCCTGTGAATACTCTATTTTCGAATAGTTCCTAAAATGATATTCTCGAGCACCGTTACTAAAATCATCGAATCGTATCGTCCTCACAACAGCGTCAGTTGACGTTACAATACAAATGTGATTTGATTATGTCAAATGTAAGGGTGCATTCAGATGTTACGTCGGGCGCGTTTTATGCGATCAGATGCTTAGATCTGGTAAATAGTCGGGTCGTTCAGATGCTAGCGGTAAATTTTACCAATCGTGCAACCATTTAACCCAGTCGACACATCGGTAGAAATTGACCCGCATGCGCTTTGCATTTTATAATGCATGATTGAGAAGTTTGGGTTGTGTTTACAAAATTACAAATAATAAATTAAAATATTCAACGTGACTGTTTACATTTTTTCCTACACCCACATGTATATTATCAATTTTCTGCACAATATACAGAATGGAAATGTAGGCCATTTTGGTTAACTGAACGCATATTATTTCATTTACATCCTAGAATGTATATGAAATCCACCAATCAGCATTTGCATTTAGTACCCGTCAACTCTTCTTTTTTCAATTTCAATGTAACGTCAAGAAAACTTGTCAAAATATTTCTTCAGTTTCTAAGAAAAATATTTTAGTAAAATGAGTGATTCCAGTGATGAATCAAAAATCAATAAACATTACTCCATCAGATATTCGTTATGCCGCAAAGGAGACGTATAACACACATCATTACCCCAAAAATCAAAAAGTAAATATGAATTTTGTTACAAGAAGTTCATGGATTGAACTCTGGTGAACGGAGTTAAAAATATTATCAGAATATGTTATCACTGCTTATATGAATGAAATATCGAGTAAAAACAAGCTCTCAACCATTTGGACCACATATTCAATGTAAAGAACAATGATAAATATTGAAAGTAACATTGACATTTCAAGTTACTCTAAATTTCGCTGCTTTCATATAAGTTTGTGATGGATCAGTCTGTTAACGTACGTCTCTAACTGTATGAAGAAGAGAATATAGTTGGTTCAATCCCAGCTTCATGCGTTTGTTTTTATTGCTGATATTTGTATTATAAATAGTAATTTTCATAAAATTTTAGTTAGTGTTCATTTTTGGAATTTATGGAGGACGTATTCGTCAAAAATTGAAAATTTTAAAGATTAATCATGTTAAAGATTTAGAAAATAAATTTCAATTTAGTTGATAAACAAACACAGATCCTTTAAAATTTCTTGTATGTTTTACGAGATCTCCAAAAAATTTATTCTGCTTAGACCACCAGAGAGAGAACAATTTTTTGTTAATTACCAAAAAAGAAAGTAGTCGGAATTAATAAAATTGGTAATCAGACAAAAATAATTGCTGAATTTATATACGGGACATTGTTTACGCCTTAAGTAGTAAAACATTTCATGAAAAATATTGATCATACATTTGAATAAATCTTGTTCGGGATTTAAACCAAAATTGTTCACCAAATACGTTATAGTATATTGTACAATGAGCATGAAATGACATACATTTTCCGCTACGCTCGTACTACAAAATTGCATATACCTACGAGTTGGAAATGGGTCATTTTATGCAACGCTCGTACTACAAAATTGCATATACCTACGAGTTGGAAATGGGTCATTTTATGCAAATTGTACACTATACTCTTTCTACGACCATCATAAATCATAAACAAAACTGTAATATTTTACTTAACAATTTTTATTATAATCTTTCCTGCCGTCATTGTTGCATGGTTTAGAGAATTTTTTCTCTGATACGCATCGGGAGAATAGGGGACGCTATATCGCAAACTTAGACAGAGTCACTGTACTGATTCAACATTATTGTCCAATTTTCACTACTTCTAGGTTTCATCCATATTCCTTGATTGTCTAACAGTCCCACAAAATTACTGCTAGTTAAAAGCAAATAAGCTAAATAACTTCTTAAATATAGAGACTTCGATAACTCTAATTTAAATCTCTTAAGTCTTTGAATATTTTTTTTCTTTTTCAGGAACTCTATTGCCACTGCAACTAGTTTTGTATCAATTTTCAAATAAAATCAAAACTACCATCAAATTTCCTCAAATTTCCTAAAAACCTGGACTATTTTATTCCAGCAAAACAGTCAGTATAAACACTTATGTTCTAAGCTAAATAAGTCCACGATTTGATCCACGTACCAAATTGGTGTAAACTAACTAACTATATATTTTTTAAACAATGCTGTCGGAAAAATGGAACTTAGTATTTTGATTTTTCAATAACTATTCAAAATGCAGCATATTTATTCGACATAAGTAATTTTATTTTGAGGAATACATGAATTTTTTTTCTTGATTGATAAAATTAGATGCGGCCTGCGGCCGCCCATTGTTTTGGCCACCCACGTGTGCTGCACACCAGCTAGGATCGGTCCTGTAAACGTTTTTGCATCTTTCTCAGTCATTTTGCTCCTGATGGTTGATGTCAATTTTTGTAGAATGTCTTACACATATTTACTTGGTATCTGATATAAATATTATTGATATTGATATAGAAATATCTAGCCAAGGGAGACGTTACGAAATTTTGTCTGTATCAAAAAAATTAACACTCATGCAACATGCGTTTGAATGAAGGTGTATTTGATATTTTTGTCAGGTGTTTGGTCAACGTTTTATGAAGTAACGAGGTCATGAGACATTCATTCATCTGTTTATAGTCTATTTAACACTATATTAATTTCTTAGATAATTTCATAATCAACGAGATGTTTACAACGATAATAAAACTTTCTTTACAAGCAATGTAAAAATTTCAATTTTTCACTGGGTGATATATTGCTGTAAATTTAAATTTTATTATAACTATTGTTATATTTTGTATGACATTGTTAAAGTTCATATCCTTATTAAAATATTGCCGGATATGCAATTTAAAAAACGTAAATATTGATAGAGAATAATGTTAAGTGATAATTTATTTAAACTAGTAAATATTATGTCCTATTCATAATTAGTTTAAAGTATTATTGATCAGTTTTTTTAATTTGAGTTGCTCTGCTGTGAAAAAATATAAATAAAGTTAGTGTGCAAATGAAATTTAGTAGGAACAATCTTGAAATGTGAGTATTTTGATAATAGGACTTCTTATCAGTTAAAGTTTTATTGATTTCCATATTATTGGCAGGCGTTATAAATTTGGGTTCCAGAGAAGAACTGATATTATTTATTTCAAAATAATAATAGTTTAACTTTGTTGAATTATTTAGTGTTAATAAAAAACAGCGTTTTCCAAAAAAAATACGGTTTACTTTATAAAAAAAATATTTGCGTCTTGATAATCACTAAATATCACTAAATTAAGATAACACTTTTTATGCACAATGTTTTTTTAGTGTACGTACTCCTGATGAAGCTGACAAATAAATTGCGTGACAAAAGTACCTAATAGTAACAAGACAATCAAGTTATATTTAGAAAGGAATAAATCTTTTTACTAAAAATTGTTTAATTAATGGATGAAATAAAAACGTCGTGTTTTGCCTTGCCTATATTCTACTGAGAGAATTTTCAAGATATCAGACTCAGTAATGTACTACATTATCATATTCTCGAATATTTTCTGAATGAAGTTTCGTGTGTTACGAAATCGGTCAAGTTCAATGAAAGCTACTAACCTTTTTCAGACCGAAACTAAAAATAGTCGTATACTGTAATTGTATATTGAAAATTAACGTAATAAAAAACGTTAAATAGGTATTTTTGGTACGTATTATACTGTTATAGGTGGAAAACGTTATAAAGGGTGTCCCAGTGCACCATTTAATTTTAAAACCAAATGCATTTTTTTAACGAGTGGTTATATTTTTATTACACTGTAAGGTAGACATGTTCCGATTCACTGGTCAACAGTGGTTTTGTGGTCATTGATAAAAGAGTGACTTTGGAATATTGCTTTTGTTTCTTTTTTCATCTTCAATTTTATATTACACTAAAAAAACGCATTAAGTATGAGAGAGGTATAACTAGAATATTCTTCGTATTGTTAATGATCTTATCTTACTAATTGATTTGTTTTAGTATTAATGTAATCTACATAGTAGTTAAAAAGAAAAACATCCAAAAAATCATGCTGTAATTCAGGGAAACAACTTTTATAAGCTTTCTTATATAATTTTTTTGGAGACAATCTCTTTTTAAAGACCAGCAGTTATCTGCCTCCATTTGACGGTTCCATCTACCCTGATACATTTCTTCCCACTATGCAAATAAATATTACAGTTATGTTATTTCAACATCACATTGTGATAATGTTGTTCCTTTTTTTCCTCTTGTTTTCATCACATTCACATCTATACAACCGCTTACGCCCAGCTTGTGGCTGTTAACTTTTGTGATGTTTCAACTTAACTTCTCAGCGATGTTAAAGCGCTGCCTTTTCACATTACTGTGATGTTACTAGAACTTCCTCAAGAGGAAGTCTTTATAATGAACTAAAAACAACATTTCTGTTACATTCTGAAATGCCTTTTAACATCTTGTCGATGTTAATGCAATGTCTAAAAAATAACATCTTATCAATGATCTTAATGTAACATTTCAAAAACAATACAGTGTATTCTCGTATATGTTGTATGGACATTACATAAACCTCTAAATAATATACCTCAAACATTCTAGATGATATCCTATAGATGTTTCTGTGCCTAATCAGCAAATACAGGGTGAACAACTAAGAACGCTGGCTGTCGGTCTTATTTCAAAAAATAGTCAAGCTACAACTTTAAAAAAGTACCTACAGGAAAATGACCCTGAAAAATCGGTGGAAAATATTTTTAAGTTCCTAAAATATCTGCTATGGAGTGGAATGAACACTTAAAAACATAATACTGTGATTATCTCCAAAAAAGACATACTAAAGGTATCCTAGAAATACAATTTTTGATATACCTATTGTTGAGATTATGAAAAAATGTAGTTATGTAATTTTTGTCCTTATTCTTCAAGTAAGGGGTGGGGGAAGGTTCAACCCAAAAAACAAATGTCGTAACACTTTTTTTTAATCGATATCCATGTTTTTGGCGTCATTTAAAAGAGTTTTTCCTCTTTTATAAGATATGCTTAACAAAAATAACAAAATTGGACAATTTTATCAACACTATCTGAAAAAGTCGACAATTTTCCCATATTTCTCAGAAAAAAAATAGGAATCTATTCCAAGATATAAGATTTACAATATCAGATATAAAAATTAAAAAAATGCTTCAATTTACATTTGAAATTTCCGAGTGGATACAAAATTATCCAATTTTGTTATGAATCTTATTAAACAGAAAAACTCTTTTAAATGCATCTAAAATCATTAAAATCGGTTAAAAAACGAAAAAGTTATACATTTGTTCATAAGTTTGAACCTTTTCCGCCCAATATTTGAAGAATAATGGAAAAAAATCTCCTTAATTAAATGTATTCATAATCACAAGATTTCAAAAATTGTATTTTTAGGACACCTTCAGTATGTTTTTTGGAGTATTATGTTTTCGAGTGTTCATTCGACCCCTAGCGGATATTTAGGAGACTGCAAAATATTTTCCAGCAATTTTTTAGGATCACTTACCTAAAGGTAATTTTTTTGAAAGTTGTACCATGATTCTTTTTTGAGATGTGGCCTACAGTCGTTCTTAGTTGTTCATCCTGTACATTTAAAATAAAATAGTAAAAAAAGCTATAAAGGATTTAAAACGTTTATTCACTATTAATGAACAGTACAGTAAATTTGAAAAAAACAGGTACAAAATTAGAAAAAAAAATCTTGCCGAGGAATCCAACCTAAAAAAAAATAAAATTGTGTGAGCATATTACATAACAAGTCTGGAAAGTGGAAACTATTGAACGCATTCAGTGAAAGCAAGAAACAAAAAAGGGTATATTAATCTGTAGTTACCATAACGTAACATACTTTGAAACTGAATTAATAAAGTTTAACGGATACACATACATTACAGCTAGTTTACAGAAAATTTAATAGAATAGTTTTTTAATTATATTAAAACTAATATAAATTTTACACCATAAAGATTTAATGAAACATTACGTTACATCAACAGAAATCCAATCTGATTAAAAAAAATTCTATCGTTTACTTACGGTTACTGTTTCTCCCGCAAGAGTGGCTGTTTCGAGTACCTCAACCAATCCAGAACGTACACTTCAAAATCCTTATTTGTGAAACATTTAAAGGTGTTCTGACTAGCAGCTAATAAAACAATTACTTTAGATCAAATTTTGTCCATGGAGCCCTTAGATCGATCATCATAAACTACATCAAACTTGATTTTCAGCCAATTGACTGGGACCCATTTTCCATAAGATACATGCGGGGTTCTTCAAACATATTTTATTTCGAGAAGTGACTTTCATGATTTACCTTGTATTACATGCCTCACTCCATTTGGCAGGTAAATTCAGGTGTGCTATGAAAATTCATACTTCTTTTCTGTTAAAAATAATATACTATTCTCATCTTGTTTTTCATCCTGGAATAAATTGTATATTAACATCGTGGAATTGTAACTTAATGAAAACTAAGCATTATTAATAGACTGTATACAAAAAAACTACTTATGAAGAAGAGATATGAACACATTATCAAGTTAAATGAGTCTATAATTAATTGTATCCAATTGAGTATCCAATAGCTGTGTTTCTACAATAATAAATAATTGAATGCTGTTTGTTGACTGGAGCATTCAGTATCATAAGTTACATATTCTTCAACTAGATTAATATAGGTACCATTGTAAAGGACATCTACAGCTCATTTATTGTATTCAGTGAATTTTCAAATGGAAATGAGCTTTTTAACAGAAATTTCTGTTTTTAAAGTCTTAAATAGTCTCTTATTGTTCACAAGAATTGTTAGTAATAATGTTAAAATTTTCTAAACCTGCAAAACTATTTTGATGACTAAGACTACTACTACAAAAACTAGAACTACACATACTTGATTCAATATTTTTTGTACTGTTTAATACATTGTTTGTATCAGACTATCTGAAATGGTTACTCCCCTTTCATTACATAATTACCAACTATTTGTTTTTTATTTTATTCGTGTAAGTAGCTTCTGAAACATCTTGAACATTGAAAATATTTCCTTCTAGATTCAAATATCTGCCAACATATGAGCATGTTTTATTAATAATAATAATATCTACCCTATTGCAATATTAAGTTTTTTGTAGGGTATAATGCATATCTAGGATTTGAAATATTGTGAATCGTTTTTAAAATATCCCTACTAAAATATTTTAAAAATTGGAAAAACCCTTATTTTGTAAACTCCATTATATAATGTTAGTGTACAGTTCCGCCACCTGGAATTTCAATGTATAATAGCCGATTAACGTATTGAATGAGTATTAAGTTTTATTAATTATGATTTTGAAATAGGTACTTACCGATAACAATTGTTGCTCCCATTACAACAAGTATGATAACTAAGTATAGAAACTGTAGCTAAGTAGGAACTAACGAAAACGAAGACCACTTTATTCAAGTACTACTTGCAAAATATGTGCTTCCTGCAAATAAAATATAACACATAACTCATAACTGAAAACCATTCGCCATTTCATGTTTGTCATTTGAGTCCACAGGTAACTACTGTTTGTTTCGTTCGTCAGTTCCTCTTCTGTTTTCTTTTTTTTATGTTACTGTGATGTTTATTATAAGATATTACTGAGAGTTTTATGAACTAACATCGTACAGACGTAATAGTAGGATGTTACTAAAAATTATTTCGAAAGATGTAAAAGTAACTGGAACATGTGATCATCTTAGAAACATTTGTAATACCTATTAGAGTAACGTTCTGTATGTGACATTAGTGAGAAGTATACAAATTAACATCGTATGAATGTTTCCTATAGGAAGTTACTAAAAAGAAGTTTATAGGATGTGTATGTAACTGCGAATTCAAGTATTACTGTGTACATCAAAAATATGTTTTATTTACATGTCATGGATGTTAAAAGAGTTGGTAATAAAATTAAAACATCTAGGAGATATCTTATTTACGTTTTAAATAAACATCACAAAAATATCTAAAAATAACATCACAAAGAAGACTTGTTATGTTTCTTGTTTAGTGGGTTCCATCACTTTTAGGTCCTGGTGGAAGCGCTCTCCCTGTTCCTCACTATAATTTTCACAATTATCATGAAACCTACCCAAATGACTGTGGCGAAAGTGGTTGGAATTTTCGTTCATAGTTGATACATAAATCTTCCAAGATGATTTCTTACTCTGTTTTACTAGTATTTAGCTTTAGCCTTGAGTCTTTTGCAGCTAATAAGACTGTCGGTACTTAAGTTTTCAAATATCGATTCAGTGCTCTTTTGGATTGGCGTATTGCGTCATCACAAGAGGAGTTAGTAGTGTAGCCGTAAATTTACTGGAGTTCCACCAAGGAACTACCCTATCATTGGGCGAAAAAGCCATTTTACCAATGTGGGTCTTGGCAGCCGAGAGAATTGAATCTGTTATTCAAGGAACTAGTTCTGAATATATTTCGTTTGAGGCGTATGTTGATGAACCCCCGCTGGCTCTTTTGCAGTTATTTCGAATAGAATGATACCCTTCAAAAGATTTCCTTCGTGGGATATTAGTTGTTTTAAAATTGGTCTCCTGTAGACAAAGGAAATTTGGGCGGTCAATTGAGGTTAGATGCTGAATGTATTCTAGGCGCGGATAATATCCGTCGCAGTTCCATTGTAAGATACTGAATTTAAAATTAAGGAAGATTGAAAATGTGTTGGATTAAGATATATTAAAATAGATCGGAATCTTCCTGATTGGATTCGTTTGAGTTTATGGACGATAGGCTTGCAAGTTCGACAGCATCATTGGGGTTTATAGCGAGTTTCAATTTTTTCTGCAATCTAGTAATTCGATTTTTAAGAGATCAGATAAAATTTGGAATATTTGTAGAAGGTCTTCAATGAGTGATTTAATATTAGTGGTAAAGTTATAGGCTTCTTCCAAAGAATCACAACCGCCAAAAGGATTTTCCAGGAAAGCTTTTAACTATATGGACGATAGGGAGCATTTTTTAAGATCGGTACCAATAAATTTTGGCTAGATTAGAGGGACTTATCTTACAAATGTCTTCATTTTCCGTTTTGGATTTTTTCTTAGGAGCTGTAATTGGTGTTACAAAGGCAGCAGTTGATGAGTATGGAGTATTTTCAAGATTGAGAATTGTAGAAATAGTAGTAATCTATATAGGAGGTGATTCAAGGCTGGTGTCAGTGTGTGTCCGCTTAATGCCAAAGTTGGGTATTAAATCATCTGAAATTTGGGGTTGTCCTGTAGTTTTTTTAAAATGGAAGAAGTATTATCAGCAGGATGTTCTTCGGATGAGGAATGTTGAGGAGGTGATATACCAGAAGATATGTCTTGGCTTTATGCCTGAAGGTAAGAAGGTGAAGGAGGGTTGCAGGATCTATCTTTCGGATTTGGGCAGTAATCTGCGGTGTGTCCAGACTGCTTATAAAAGAAGCATTTAAGTTTATCCGAAGTAATGAAGATTTTGTAGTTCGTGTTTTCATGTAGGATTATAATTGAAGTTTGTATTTCAAAAGGTTCATTTTCAGGTATTACATAAATAGATCGTCGGAAACTGAAAATATGTGCATATTCATCTTCAGGGGAACCACATCGAATGAAGGAAATTGGAGAGGCGTGCTGTAGCCCAAGTTCATTTTTAATTGCCTGTTCGATTAATGAGTTAGGGATAGAGGGACCAACATTGGAGAGTAGCAATCTTTTTGCCGGTGTGATAAGTCTACGAATTGTTATGAGTTGTTGTTTGATGGTAACAAAAGGATGATTTTTTATAAGATTATCTATTATGGATACAGAAGATAGATATATATATATATATATATATATATATATATATATATATATATATATATACGGTGATTGGAAATACGTGATGCAAATGTAATCTCTTTCGGTGTTACAATTTCGCCGATTGCCTTAATGTAGTTAAAAAAGACGACGTCTGGAAGAGCGTTCATGACAATAAATTGATTTCTGCTTGTGAATGATGTAGGTGCATGCGATTTCTTCGCTGAATTTTTTGTGACTGCTGCGAAGCTAGGTCAAGCTGGTTCTGGTTGGTTTATTGTGGTTGACACTTTTTGGTTTCAATATTTTGGATACCAAAATATTAAGTGAAACTGGTAGATACGGTAGATATAAAGTGACTTACTTCTTGAAAAACAATTCACGTAAAACTAACGCGTATTTAATGGTATTTACCCAAAAAATGCTGTAAAAGAGACTATAGGTGTTTATTCGTTAAAACCTTAATTTGGAATCGATATATTTTAAAACATTGAATAACCTATGAAATAATTTTCATCCATACAGATAGGTGAAGGACGTTTCTTATTCGTATAGTTTACAAAGACTGATTGTAATTCCAAATACCTTTGACATTTTCTAACTTCCTATTATAAAGGTATCCCTTGTAACTAAAACTAATGTGAACATTCTTAGGAAATTTAATTTGTATATTGTCATTATAAATCATGGTACACGTTCCGTAAATTATGTAGACTTATTATTACGATGATTTAACACCGTTCTCTGGAGACAATTTTCAGACGGACAGAACGAACTTTATCTGTTGAGATCTGATTTATGGTAATCACGTTGTCCTGTTACTGAAGACGTGTCACAATTCAAGCATATAACTGAAGCAGTTTAATATACTGCAAATTGAAATATTTTATTGGATTCTTAGTTGGGCAGTATATTGTCCATATACCGTTTCTCTCAATTCTTGTATTGTTTATATATAGAGGACGATTACACCTAAAGTGAGTTTAACATGTCGGATTGAAGTATGCCACGGGAGCTTTTATATAAATTTTTCTCTGTAACGAATTTAGCTCACGTTTTCCTATTTCTACTAAAATTATTACCTCCCATTCTTCTTCGGTTTCATCATTAAGACGTAAACGTTTTATGCTTGCTTCTCTAGTACTACGACCTATATTTGATGACCATTGATCGTTTATATAAAGAAACGTCAACGTAAGCCTTGAACATTTTGTAATAGTTGCTACTGCCACATGTTAGCCAGTAATTCGACCCCTCTCAAAGCGCTAAATTGACGATACGGTTGTCTTCCAGCCCTTTACATGTTTTTAGGTGGCTGTCAATCACACCAAACAACTAACAGCTAAGAGAATTAAACAAAAGTGAAGAATATACTATTTAAGACAAAAAACTGGTTTTACATCAAAATTAAATATTTTTATGTAAGGCCCGAACAACTAACGGTGGAAATAATTCGAAAAAAATTGATAAATACAGAGCGATACGTTTCTGCAGTCATTCAGTATATGTATAATAAATCGTTTGATTTTGGTGAGGTTACTGATAATTTCTTCTAAATCGAAACTAAAAATGTACATCAACATTTAATTTGTCTTTTCATCAAATGTAACGTTTGAATACTTGAAATTAATAACTTCCATACAGCGAAGGCATTTGAAGAATATAATGATAACAACTGAGGGAAGTTTATTTACGTTAGTAAAGCCAAACAAATGTTTCTGAAAAGGGTAAATAGACGTCAACTTATAGTGCATCTATTGTACGATCACGATTTGTATACGGCCAGATTGACTTGAAGAAACAGAATCAAAAGAATGTTAAGAGTAGAAGAAAAAATGATGAAGGGTGGTTCTTTGGTAATGGGACAGAATACAATCTTCTTCAACAAATATTGCATATTTAAACAAACAAACTTAGCATAATTTCTGATACAGGAACTTGAATCCTAACTTTTAGGGTTATATAATGTATCTATTCACAAAAAAAGAATCGCTTGATAATTGAATTCATACATTTTTTGAGAAAATATCACAAATTCACAAGACGTAGTAAAAACATTTAAAAAGTACGCATTAAAACGTTTATTGTCAAATTCCTGAAATCAATTTTTATTCCTTCTAAATTTCGTACATTTTTCTCACTAATTTGGTGAAGAAATGAAAACAAACAAATTCTTGACATATACGCCTAATTGACCTTTTTTTTTTCCAGGAGAGGAAATCTTACCCCCGGTCTCTTCGGAGTGCCGGATTCCTACCGACTAAAACCTCTCCTTTCTCGAATCTCCCACTGGAACCACTCACGCATTACTTCGGTGGGAGTGCATCTGCATGTTTTCCAATTACTCTCTTTGTCTCTCTCTATCATCTTTTTCTTTATTCTCCATAATGAACCGTACGCTTTTGTATGCTCTGATGACAGGGATACCATCATACTATACACTCCAAATGGCACACCCGTGTAATTTTTGTAGCTTTGACGTGTTACTTCCCATCGTACACATGCAAACAGGGTGTGTTGCACGTCATCTTATTCTCCACAGTATAGGCAATCTTCAGCGGTCACTCAGCGCCTGTGTTGTTAAGTAATCGTCCTCCCCATATGGCCTCTTAATCCAATCTTGTATGTTTGGTATCAACCGGTGAGTCCATCTACCATATTTCCAATTTGACCATTTCCTTTGCCATCGTGCCATGAGGTTCTATCTTGCGATAGATCTATCCATTCCTCTGTATTTTTCATTCCTTTCTTGTATAAGAAGTTCAATAGGAGGAACCTAAGCTATTGCTCCAACTGCCTCTGTTGAGATAGTACGATACGCAAAGCATATCCTAATGCACATTTTGCGTTGGATACTGGTGAGTTTGGATATAAGTTTCTGGTTGCTTGTAACTGTATGCCAGGCAGGAGCAGCATGAAGCATTTCGGAATGGGCCACACTCAATAGTAACATTCTTTTGGTTCCCTGGGGTCCTTTTACGTTGGGCATAAGTCCAGATAGAGCCACCACTGTCTTATCCACTTTATGGACAACTTTCTGTACATGTTCCGCAAATTTTACCTTTGTATCCAACCAAACTCCCAGGTACTTGATTGCTCTCTTGGGTTTTACAGTAAGACTCTGCAGATCAAATTCAATCGTGCCAATTTTCCTTTTGGTCGTAAGCAGAGCAGCTTCTGTTTTTCGGGTGCCGGTTGAAGGCCATTATACTCCAGCCAGTTGGATACGCGAGGCAGTGTATATGTGCCACAATGTCGGTCCTAAGACTGAAACTTGTGGTAACCCGCTGTTGACGTTTCGAGGTTTCGTTGTATATTCTGCTTAAAAAAATTATCTCCCTTTCTAACTGGTAGGCTCTTATTACTTTGATCAGGCTGCCATTTATCTCCCGTCTCTGCAGTTTTTCTAGGATTCTCTGCCAGCTAGCGATATTGAAGGCAATTCTTATGTCCAATGTGATGATCGCACAGATTCGTCGATGGGCTGTGGAGTATTCTTATTCTGATGCCCTTGCAATTTCTAACACTTCTTCTATAGCGTCTACGGTCTGTTTCCCCTCTACAAAACCGAACTGTCTGGTTGAGAGCCCCCCCCATTCGCGATATTTCTCTCTTCAGTCTTACGAGGATGAGTTGTTTGTAGAGTTTTCCCTCAATATCCAGCAGGTATTTCGGTCTGTATCCGGATGGACTATCAATTGGATTGTCTGCTTTCCTCAGAAGTAGCAGTCTTGCCCTTTTCCATTGTACTGGAAATTCTCCACGACTGGCCAAATCATTATATACAGCTAGTACAAAATGGGTAATTTGAAGCAAGGGCTTTAATTATCTCTGGTGGGATATTTCCGGGTTCGGGTGCCTTGTTGTCTTTTATTACTTGTTACTCGTAACTCACCTAAGCTAAAATTTGAAAATATCCCATTTGTATCACAGTTAAATACCACATCTTGATGTATAGGGAATACGTGATCAGCCACTTCTTCCACCATTTGCATAGACATTTGTAGTCTGGGAGGGTAGCCGGTCAGGTTTCTCATGACGATTTTACAGCCATTCCCTCAGATATCACTGTCGATGTTATCACATATCGTTTTCCAACATTTACGTTTGGAGTCTTTGATGCCATTTTGGAGTAATATTTTGGACTCCTCATAATCTTCCCAGAGCCTTCAACTTTCTTCTGGCTGATTCCTCCTCCTAGATCGCGTATAGAGCCGTCTCTTACGCATACACTCTCGTCAAGCTTGCGCAATCTCCTTATTCATCCAATAAACAGGCTGTTTTTTCGTTGAACATCTTTTCCTAGGCATAGTTTTGTCACAGATCTGATTCAGTATGTGCGTTAGTTCTCTTGCCGAATTGTGTATGATTCTTTCCGGGCCTTCTACTGTTAATTGAAGAAGTTTATCCCTGTCCGGTTTCCTAATCTGCCAGCGTCCATCTCTCATAATTGTCCTAGATAGGGACGATTTTTCTCCTACGATTTTAAAAAGAATGAAGTTATGATCACTCAATGACTCAAGATCGCCGACATGCCAGTTCTGGATGCTTGTTTTAATGGCGGCTGAGGCCTGTGCCAGGTCCAGAATGGAAGAATAGTCACGTCTTTGGAATGTTGGTTTATTTCCTTCATTCACCACAATCAAATCATGTTCAGCCATCTATTCCGTGAGTAGTTGCCCACTTATATCTGTAGCAGCTGTGCCCCATTGGGAGGATTTCGCATTAAAGTCCTTACTACGACTGTGTTTTTCCCGTCGGATCCCATCAATCCAATATCGTATAAGATTCTTTCAAGATCATCTAGTCCTTCGTTGGGTGAGGTGTAGCAGTTTCAGATGGTATATGTCGGTGTTACTATATATGAGAAGCTGAAATATTCTCCATGTTGTCTTATATTGATCTCATCGTCAACTTTTATGGCCGTGTTTAGGTCATCATCGTAAAACTAGTCTTTTCTGTTCTTTATGGCCTTTCGGTTGGGTTCGCTCATGAGGATCACTCCAATATCCATGTCCTTGGCCATAGCAAACACTAAATCGTGGCATGGCCACCTCCTTAAACTGTTGATTTGTAGAAACTTAACTATTGCTTTGGATAGTACTCTCTGCTTGTTGTGATTTACCCAGCTTATGTCTTCCTTTGTTTGCAGGACACGTGATGCTTCCTGTTTGGTGACCATTCTCTCTACAATGAATGCAGTAGGGGTTGTTCCTACAGTCTGCCGCTTTATGTCCATGTTGAGCGCATCTCATACACATGGATTCTCTGTCTGGTCCCTTGCACCACGCTCTCACATGTCCAATTTCCCAGCATTAGAAGTATTTTAGCTCCTTCTTCCTTTCCAATACTCTGCAGGACGACCATTCAATCTGTATTTTCTCCGGGCTCATGAGTTTGACGGCGTCTGGTTCGGGTAGTACGACTGTAACATTTTGCTTGCTCATTCTTGTGGTCCTTAAGGCTCTAATTTCGACATCCACAGGCTTAGCTGCTATGGAGTTTTTTAATGGCCTCCCTGATACCTTCAATGGTTGTTATCTCATCCATGTCCTTGACATGGAGGATTTTTTTGCTTGTTAAGAGAGACATTGATACTTCTGGTACTTTCGACTGGATCATTTTCTTGAGTTCTCCGAGTGTTCCGGGCCCGTTTTATACCGTAAGTAGGAGTTCTCCGCTCCTAGTTTTGCTCACGTCTTGGATCTCTACCCCGATATTGCTTGGGTTGACCATCTCTGTTACAGTTTTCAGCAATTCTGCGTAGCTGGTGTTGGGCTTTTTCACAAGTAATGCATCCTGCTTGATGGTTTTCACTGTTCGGGAGCTGCAATGCTGTCTTTTAGGGTATTGACACCTCTCCTTCATTAAAAGGATTTCTATTCCAGTGTTCACGACTAGAAATTCCAGAACTCTAGAGATTATCAGGCCTCTTACTCCTTCCATTTCCGAAATTACTAATTTTTTGCCCCCGTGTTTGAGCATAATTAATTTGACTTCTGTAAAAGCCTTGAAGATATTCTCGTCTTCAGCTTCCTCATTCATTTGTCCTTCTGTGATATTTGGGTACAGTATTAGCCTAGTCTTGTGGGTAAGGTTCCATCTTTCATCAGGAAAGCCTAGCGAGTGTGCCATCATCGCCACTTCTCCTTTCTTCTTGTTCTGTTTCAGTATGTCCCTCTTTTCTCCATGCCTATGAATGATACCAGCTACTGACTTTCAAGAATTCCTTAGGTCCCTACTGCTTGGGATAATCCATGTATATTCGGTATCAACATCCCATAAATTTCCATGTTGCATGCTAATCTTCGGAAGTATCTCATCTCTCCAATCCTCTTCTGTTGCAAGCTTGAAACAGTTGTCGCTATCGTCTTTGGTCAGAATTTGCCTTCTTCGTTGTTTGTGCTGTTCTAATTTGCAGCTTTCGCACTGGATGTGCCCTATGCATTATTTCCAAGTTCGTCATCTGTGTCTGTAGGTCCAATATTTCTTGCTTACATTCCAACTCCCTCTTTTCATCCTTCTTTTCTTGGACAGCTTCATTCAAATCAAACCCAAGAAAATTACGAACTGAGTTACCAATATTTGAAGAAGCTTCTAGGACATGAGGGTT
Source organism: Galeruca laticollis (assembly GCA_963921935.1). Classification (NCBI taxonomy): domain Eukaryota; kingdom Metazoa; phylum Arthropoda; class Insecta; order Coleoptera; family Chrysomelidae; genus Galeruca; species Galeruca laticollis. The sequence continues at coordinate 80,699,704 of OY998176.1, forward strand.
TTTTCGGTAAAGGATTCCCAACAGTCTACATGATAGATGACAGCACAGCGGAGCGGAATGCTCTGAAAACAGTATTTCCTCAATCCGATCGGCTATTGTACAGTTTCCATTTTCGACAAGCTGTTTGGCGTTGGCTTTGGGACCACAGACATGAAACCGCTCATGCTGCTTTTTCGTAATGTTCTGTATACTCAGAGTGAAGTGGACTGCAATTTACTTAAAGAGGAATTATGCAATGACTCAGTAGCATCAAAATATCCCAACTTTTTATCCTATTTTAACGACATATGGGAAAGAAAATCTGAGTGGTGTCACCATTTTCGTATAAATTTACAGAGAAGAGGCCATAACACGAACCATATAGTTGAATTATCAATCCGAATATTTAAGGATCTTGTTCTTAAGAGATGCAAGGCTTTTAACGCAGTCTCCTTACTGGACTTTGTTACTACTTCTCTAGAGCAGTTTCACAAAGAAAAAATAATAAACTATTTCAATAACTACCGCCCGATTAGTCTGCTGCCAGTGGTCAGTAAAGTCATGGAAGCCATTATTTCGGAGGAGATGACCAAATTTCTTCTCCTGGAAAATGTGATTCCAACGCAACAACACGGATTTGTCACTGGCCGTTCCACCCTAACCAACCTGCTACACTGTGTTAATGACTGGACATCATCTCTTAACGATCGGCAGCCAGTTGATATTATCTTTCTGGACTTCTCCAAGGCCGTTGATCGTATTCCTAGGTGCAGACTTCTACACAAGCTGGAACACTTCGGCATTCGCGTCTCTTTAGTTAGCTGGATTGACAACTTTCTAACAGACATATATTTCAAAGTAAGAGTTGGCGAAGACTTCTCTAGGAATAGGCTGGTGGAAAGTGGAGTACCACAGGGTTCTGTTCTTGGTCTTCTGCTTTTTACGGTTTACACCAGCGGTCTCCCTTATCACGTAACTAACAAAATATCTTTCGACGCTGATGACACAAAGATATATACGAATCTAATCACCAACCATCTTCATATGATGTTCCCAGTGGCTACTTCCGTTGAACACTGAAAAATGTGTAGTGCTCCGAATTGGTAAAAACAACCTACTACTACCGTACTTCGTAGACGGTCGACCATACTGTGTTTTCCTATAACGACCTCGGTTATCGTAAATAGCAACCTAGCTTGGTCTGATCATATAACTTCAGTTTGTAAGCGCGCGAACACCAGACTGTATCTCATTCGTAAGTGCTTTTCGAGTGCCTCGTTTCAGTCGTTTTGCAAACTGTATACTGTCTATGTCCGACCAATTCTCGAGTACGCCGGTCCAACGTGGTACCCATACCTGGTTCGCGATAGAAATCTTTAGGAGAATGTTCAGAGAAGAGCCACTCGACTGTCCCTGGGACAGCGAAGACCTTCCTACGAAGAAAGACTCTCCATGGCCAACCTAACTTCTTTTGAACTTCGCAGACACCGCGGAGACCTCATTACCACTTTTAAAATATTAAAATTTAATTTTGGTAATGTTGATATAATGTTCACCTTAAATCCAGATGACCGCCTTAGACGACACCTTTTTAAACTCAAAAAAGAGAACTTTGCCGTCAGATCAAGACATAACTTCTTACCTAACAGGGTATTCGACAGCTGGAAAAATTTGATGTATCCACAGTTTCTGCACTATCTACTAACTCGTTTAAAAACAGACTCGATCGTGCGCTGCTAGAGCATCTATAGTTTATTTGGTAAAAATTGAATAGATGAGGCTTTTACTTGATGAAGATCCATACTGAACGATGAAATAAAACAATATAGTTTGTTTAAATCTTCATATATTTGAACTAATGTTCAATTTAAACTTGTTGACGCGTTTCACTAACACAGTAGCTTTGTCAAAACGTTTTGACAAAGCTACTGTGTTAGTGAAACGCGTCAACAAGTTTAAATTGAACATTATTTCAAATATATGAAGATTTAAACAAACTATATTGTTTTATTTCATCGTTTATTTGGTATATTGTATATATTTTACTTATTTTTCTGTTCTCTACCTACTAGTAGGTTACTTATGTGATTATCTGTTTTTGGGCACAATAGGGACTTGTCCCTCTGCACTTGTCTAAATATAACAATAATAACTTTAGAGACACAAAGCGGCACATTTAAAAGTTACCCAGATTTCAGAATCGGAATATCACGTTACATCTTGAATAGATCGCAACTATTTGTACACAGTTTATAAAGACATAGAGCAGTGCAACTGTCCTCATGGAGCTGGGGGTAAATTTTGTAAACACTCATGTGCCGTGTACAACAGTGGAATACATTTACTTCACACATCTCAACTTTCGTAACAAGTTCGTGTAGAATTGACAATTTTGGCTCTAGAAAGCGTAATTGACAACACTTTTTTTGCGGATATGGTTAAAAATAGTAATATTACAACATCGTCCACCGTCGCAAAAGTTTGAGCAGCCGATGAGAAATGAAAATAGTAGTGAACCACAAGATGTCATCCAACCTTCTGAAAAAGAAGATAGCGAATATCTTGAAGAATATCAATTAGAACGGCAGAAATTTAAGGCAAATTTAGAAAGAACTTTTGCTGTTGCTGAAAAAACGGTTCAAAATTTATGTTTAATTAATTAATACCGTGATGTGTAACGTTGATGATACAGAAAAGTTTTTAAATATGTATACGTCTTGTTTTAAGTCACGGAACACGTCAACACGAATTAAAGTGCAACCGACGTCAATTGCTCGTCGAACTGATAGAGCTTTAAAAGCCGGCGTAAGAGCGATCCAAGCAGGCAGACCATCGAAGTTAGAGGGAACTCGCAAAAAAGGCCGAAAAGAAAAAGGTCATTCATGATAAATGTTCTTCAAAATCAGCCGAACTCAAGCCATCATTAATGTTTTTTTAACGGATTTTTTTAGTGTACATATAAGCAGATTTTTTTTTTACAAATTAAGAGCTATAAGTTAATTTGTGTTTGTACGTTAATGTATAAGTCGAAGTTTTAGTTTTGTTACAAATTAAAAGCAGTACGTTAATTTGTGTTTCGCTAACGTCCTATTTCGAAATTACTCTTTTTGCACTGTCCGAATATGTACCCAGCTTTAATGCATGTGATCGCCCTCCCGATTAGGGATTGGAGTGCATTTTGCTGCACTGCAATTCCTAACTAGTAGAGACGAGCAATCGGTGTCACATAGGAACCAATATTTTTTTCGATATTTCTTAGCTATCAATGCTACACCACTAATAGTTGTACTTAGCATATTCAATTAAAAAAGAAAAGGGATTTATTTATTTCATTATATAAGTAAACAAGTAAACAAAATAGAATTGCTTGCTCCACTTCATAACATTAGATTCATTAAATTTAATTGAAAATAACTTGATTTAATAAGTACATCTGGAAATGGAAAGATCATGCAGTCCTGATATAGATTTCACCGACGTATCTACAAACAGATGCCATAGAAGTGATTAGTAGCTGAAATTCATGCAGTCGGCTTCTGTTTCTTCCTTTATGCCCTTTTCTTCTACCTGTTTGGTTTTCAAAACAGTGGTGTAGACTCGTATCATCAATTCAAATATCATTAAAAAAGAGCAGAAATCTATGAATTTTGTTTTGAATATTAAGAAATGTGGGTAAATAATAAGTAATTAATTGGTAGGAATTATTTGGAATACAAAACTGGATAGAAATATAGATAGAATTCATCCAAAAGTTTTCATTAAAATAATTAAAAATGAAAGGAATTGGAGGTATGATACAGAAGAAAATAATAAGAAGTAAAATCAACAATATGGAAAAATTTGAGACACAAATATATGGTGAAAATAGTGAGATATGGGACAACGATATTAAAAAGGACATAGTAGAGAATAAAAAGAAATCTATTAGAAATCATTCCAACGGAGCGACTGTAATTTTGAAAATAGTCTTGTAATTTATTAATGACTTCAATGGCTTTTGTACTTGTTACATCATAGAATTAAACAAATTTAGTAAAACCATCAATTATTTCAAAAATATATTTTTCGTTATTAGGGCTTTTTTCAAGAGGATCATAATGTGATCATTATCATATGCAAGGTGATAAACGGTTTGTCTCCCTTAGGAATGTTATGTAGTACACTTTCTGATCTTTTAGCAGAATAAGAGATGCATTTAATACAATTTTGAATATATTCTTTAATTTCATTGTCGAAATTTGGAAACCAATAAATTCTAGAAACATATTCAGAGGCTTTATCTATGCCTACATGTCCTAGCATGTCATGACAACTATATATAACTTATGCTTCCATTGACTTGGGTACATAAAATAGTATTTTAGATTTATTTTTCAGTTTTTTATAAACAAGGCCATTAAGTATTTCAAAATTTTTATCTTCTGCTACTAAAAGTTTGTCTTTAATATGCTCAATTTCGGGGTCTAAATTTTGTGCAATTGAAAGGTTTTGTTCAAAAGTGTTTTCTTCTAGAATTAAGACACTGTTTGCCCTGCTAAGGGCATCAACATGTTTCATTCGATTGCCTTCACGGTGTTCTGGCACATAATCATAATCCTGTAAATCTAATGTCCATCTATTTATTTGTCGGTTGATTTATTTTTTATTTAGAGCTAACTCAATTGAGTTGCAATCTGTCATAATTTCAAAAGTAGGTAAGCCTTGTAAATATACTCGAAACCTTTCTAACGCATTCACAATGGCGAGCAATTCAAGCTCATAACTATGCATCTTAGACTCCGGATCTATTGTTCTTTTGCTGAAATGAAATAGAGGTTGGAAAAGATATTTTTTTTTGTTTTTGTAAAATAATAGTACCATATCCTGTGGAGTTTGCATCACAGTGCAATTCGGTTTCCAAATGAGGAGAGATAATTGCTAAAACAGGAGCTTTCATTAACGGAGACTTCAATGTATTGAATGATTCTAACTGTAGTGGACCAAATTCAAATTTTGTATCTTTTCTTACTAAATCATATAGGGGTTTTGGTAACACTGAGAAAGATGGGATGAATCTGCGGAAATAAGATGCTCGACCAAGAAATCTTTGTACCTTTTTAACATTAGATGGAATGGGATAATCCAATAAAGTTTGGACATTTTGGGGATTTGGTTTCATTCCCTGGTAGTTATTAATGTCGCCTAAATAAATTATCTGTGACTGTATAAATGAGCATATGCTGATTTTTAACTACATTAACTTATTATTTATTAATTTGAATTTTTCTGATAAAACGTTTAAATGTGTGTGAATATCATTTGTGGCAACTAAGAGGTCCTCTAGATAGATTAGAACTTTTCCTTGTCTAATCAGGTCTTTAAAAAAACTTTATTTATAAAACGCATAAACACTGGATGGAAATTGGTTAGCGCTAAGGGCTTTTTAAGGTATTCATACTGGCCTAGGAGACAAATAAAACTAGCGTACTTTATAGAGTCTTCTGCAACTTTGACTTGATGAAAAGAATTTTTCAAATCAAGACAGGAAAAGAAATTTTTATTTTTAAGTAAATCAAGGTGATCATCAATTGATGGAATTGGGTACTTATCCCTGACAATAAGCTTTTTATTAACTCGGTGTACTTTATAGTCTTCTGCAACTTTGACTTGATGAAAAGAATTTTTCAAATCAAGACAGGAAAAGTAATTTTTATTTTTAAGTAAATCAAGGTGATCATCAATTGATGGAATTGGGTAATTATCCCTGACAATAAGCTTTTTATTAACTTCCCTGTAATCTATATATAAACGCTGTCTTGCCATCTTTTTTATTAACAAAGATAATAGGGCTACAATAAGGAGACTCACGTTCTCTTTTAATATTTTGTTCAACTAGATCGTCAATAATTTTTTGTAATTCTATTTTCTCTGAATGAGACAATGGGATGGTTATTTTTTATAGATATTTTCATTTCAAAATCAATTTCTGGCACACTGGGTTTTGGAGCTTCCAAGTATTCGTCTACAAATAGACTTTCAACTTTTTGAATAGTCTGAGGATCTGGATTAGAATTGATATTTAAATTTTACAGTTCCTTGGAAGTGGAACTAAAATCATAATTTATGAAAAGCAGTTCTTGTGGGAAAATATTGACATTTTTGGAAGATTCATTATTCGAAATATATTCTACAGATACATTTTTATTTAAAGTAATTTTGAAATTTTCTGAAGAAGTAAAATCTCTACCTACAATAGCTGAATAATTCATGGTTTTATCAGAGACAACATAAAATGTTATGGGTACATTTAAACCATTTATCATTACAATATCATCAAAAATACCTAGTATGGCTAAACTTGAACCATTCATACCACAATAGTTGCTGTCAATTACAATATTTTTAGACATACAACCGGCTGGTAAATATTTACTTTTCATAATACTAATAGGGCTACTTGTATCAACCATAGCCATAACACTAACTGAGTTGCCACAGTTGTCAATTGAATATGTTAACACCTACCTCATATCTCTCTTGAAAATATCGGATTTAGAGGAAAATCAATAAATCTAATGAATAGCTATCTGAGTAATCGACAGCAGTGTGTACAAATAGATAACACTCAGAGTAATAAAAGAACTGTTGGCTATGGAATCCTCCAAGGAACTGTTTTGGGGCCAATCCTTTCTATACTTTATATCAATGATATGTTCAACTTACCCATTCCTAGTGATATAATTGGGTTTGCCGATGATACGGTTGTTGTATTTAAGGATCTGGACTGATTCAGTCTTAAAAATAAAATTCAAAACGCACTACCAGTTTCGTTTGATTTTTACAGGAGCAAACTTCTTACAGTTAATATAGATAAAACAGTATACTTACCAGTCACCAGTTATGAGCCAAACCTACCTAATTTTAACCATATCAAAATTGAAAATGGAAAACAAACCTTACGATTAATGGACAGAAGAACAGGTAAATATCTTGGTATCACACTTGATAATCATTTCAGATGGGATACTCATATTTCCATTCTCGTAAAAAAACTCTGTTATTACTAGAGTAAATTTTAATATTTGAAAAAGTTTTTTGACATCCGTCATCTTAGAATAATGTATCTTGCACATATTCAAACCCACATTTTTTATGGTGTCATTACATCGGGTGGAGTAACAAACAACTACTTGAAAAGTCTCGAAACAATGCAGAAATGGATCATAAAAATCATACTTAAAAAAAAGGATTATCCCAGTGATTGTCTTTACAGTGAATCTGGGTTGTTCGATATACGACAATCTTTTTTCCTTACTCTTTTAATATATCAACGCAAATATATTCCATCGACGAAACAAGTACACCATGTTCATAATACCAGATATAAAGAAAAATCCGTAGAGGTACCTAAAATGTCCAAAACTATTGGACAGCGAAGTCATATATTTCTTGCTCCCAAAGTTTACAATAAAATTCCGATTGACATGAAAAAACTCAACTCAATAACTCTATTCAAAAGAGAAGTTAAAAAATGGATTCGTAATAGAACAAGAATGGAAATACACAACATGATAGACCTAAAAAACGTATAATGAAAGTTTTTCCATATTCCAAATTCAGTTACGCTTAATGGAATGGCTCTGATCGTATTTTATGGGGTTATTATTGTTATGATTATTTCATTATCATGTTATCTTACCAATGTGTTGTCTGATGTTTTATTTTAGTTTATTTATTCAGAGTTGTGTTTGCGTTTTGATTTATGTGTTATTGTGTTAATTATATTATTATCAGGACTGTGAAATTTTCTATTGAAATATTTTACCTGTGCATTATTAATGTTTATTTCCGTTTCTCATATTTTTCAGCTTTATGATATTACTTTATGATTGTATTATACTACAGTATTTTAATTCTAAAAATTAATCAAACTAACCAATGTAAGTTAAGTAGGAATCCCAGCAATCCACACGCAGGTTAGCCTTTGTTCATTTTCTTTGTGTTTATTTGCTTACGTATTCACTTATTATTCATGTATAATAATCCTTGTGATGTACTTGAGCTGAATAAACTTGTATTATTATTATATGCACTTGTTTCTTGTCTCAGAGTGGCGTTTATATCTACTGATGGTGTGTCTATAACCATTGTGGTTAAATCAGCTTGGGGCTGTCTGTTTCTCTTCTGTGGGCAGTTTTTAATTTGGTAATCTTGCTTACCACACTGGAAGCATGAACCTCGATTTCTTTCGGACTTGGGGCATCTATCTACATAATGCCCTGTTTCCTAACATTTCCTAGAGCCTTGAATCTGTTCCGATGGATGTCTTGTAACTACACTGGAGCCAGTTGACTGATATCGGCTATGTGGGTTAGAGTGATGAGAAGTGGGGTTTGGATTCACCTTTTCTCCCAGGTTTACATTGCACATGATACGTAACAAATCATCTAATGATTTAAAGTCTCTCATACGGGCTAGAAACTGTAGGGTTTCATTCGTAAGCCCATCTATAATGTAGCCTATTATTTCTTCATCACATAATCCGACATTATTGCCCAACATAACTTTATCATGGAAGTATACAGAAAATTTCTCACCACGTTTCCATTTCCTTGCTTCAAACTTTTTCATTCTGGTTACTTTGTCGGGCCTTGATCCAAACATTTTCCTCAATTCGATTTTCAAACTATCCCATGCCATAATAACTAACTCTGTTTTAGGATGATACCAGAGTTTTGCTTGTTCTGTCAATTTTCCAACAGCTATCAAAGTCATTACTCTAGAAGGCACTTGATATGTCGTTTTGACTGCTTCAACTCGTTGTAGCCAAATTTCAACATCTTGGCCACTACCAGAAAACTCAGTAAATAATGCAGCTATTTCGGTGTTCGTAAATTTCTTTGATGGTGTTTCTTGTTGAATTGGCAGTTCAGGTGGTCTGAGTCGACTTCCTGTTTGCTCTCTACCTCTGTCGTACGAAATCATAGCTCGAACGGTCACTTGTGCATCTGTTTCTGTGCATCTTTTCTCATTTTGCACGGGGCTATGCCGTAAGTCAACGACAAGTTCAGAGGGGATTGGCGTCTTATTAATTTTAATTGGAATCCCACACCTGATTTGTAGTAATTATATTATACTACGGGTTCCAGCATAAAGAAAACTAACACATTCTTTAACAATAACTTTAATTTGCTTACATACGAGTACAACATGAACATTCGAACATAACCATGAAGCTCTAATAAGGCAATACAAACCACGTGACTTTTTAGCTGTCAATATAGAGGCGACGGTCAAACATTGGATTCAGTACCTTCATTTATGTTTAGAAAGCTGCAGAGTTTTATAGTTATAAAACGGTTTACTTTATATTTTGTGGAGTTTTAAGGTGTTTTGTAGTGTTTAGGAAGGACAATTTTCCTATTTTAAGATGAACTAGTGCTTATTTTAAATCGTTATTAGTGTAAAATCCAGATGTTGGAGAAACATAAATAGTTTAGCTAATAGATATATTATGTGTAACCTTCTGCAATTAAATTAGTGTTGTATTTTACTTTTTGTAAATAATTTTAGAATTAAGTTAGCCTTTCATTAATTGTAGAGAATTATATATGTATTTGGAGTTATGTAATGAATTCATAAATGCTTGTTTTATGTTGATGTTGTCTTGTGAAATTGTATCTATGACCTTAGGGGTTTTATTTTCAAGCTTTTTTTGGTTTTTAGAAAAAATAAACTGTTACCGTCAACTGAGGTGAAGGTGGACTAATTTCAACGTTTTTTTGAGATAACATCGTTAGAAACGCCTCAAAAATTTTGAAAAAATTATGAAAATTGCCTTAGGTTTACCCCTTTATATGAGCTAAATACGAGTTTTGCAAAAATTATAGAATCGCTAATATTTTTTTAAGTAGTGTCCAACTCTACCCAGAAAAAGGGGTGAAGTTGGACATGGCTTCAAAACCAAGTAAAATCAACTTTTAATGAACAACTCTAATTTTTTTTTTAAATTTGCACCCTTGCTGGGCCAATGAAAAACGTTTGCAGGTAAAAAATAACAGTTTATTCCCTAAATCACAAAACATCAATTTAAACTAGTTTCTAGAAAGCAAATATAACGTGAAAAACAAAAAATATTTAACAAAATACCAGTAAAAAAATATTTTCTGGAACAAAAAAAAGGAACACAATACCTAAGAAATATATAAAATCATTAACCTATGGTGTCATAAGTTAAATTATCTCGAAACTGAAAACGGTTTCGTCTTAATTCTACAGGTTGGTGTAAAACATAAATAACATCTTCCTTTGACACCATCGATTGGTCTTCAACATCTGGATAGACGAAAAAATGCCCCATTTTTTCTCTAAATTTTTTCCTAAAGAACTTACCTGTTAAAAACATCTCATCAGTGTCTTCCACGTGACCTACAAAATTTAGATTTCTTTTAGTTGATTCAAATTTCACCAGGACGTATTGGTTTTTTTTTCAAAATCTCCGATGCTAGTAGGAACTAATTCAGTCTTATCATTAGTTGGAGCAAGGTTGCTTGTACTTGGCTCAGCCTCGTCATAGTATAGTTCATGTAATTCATCTTCTATTATTTCTATTTCAGATTGGTCCGACATAGCTTCATTGTAGTTTTCTTCTTCGACTTCACTGTCATCTTCAATAATGGCTATTTTCTTACGTCTTGGCTTTCTCGTTTGAATCACAGGAGAAAGGCTCTCTTCATTGTCGCTTTCATGTTCGATGTCACTATTGTCCTCAGTAAATGTCACACTTTGGCCAGGTTGAATGGCCATTTTTTTACCTCTTGGCTTCCTTGTTTGAGTTGGAGGAGCAAGGTTCTCTTTAAAAAAGCTAACGAAACTGTCAGTCAGTTTTCAACACTCGCTGAGGATCATAAGGAACTATTCCACATGCTGCAAATCCTGATTTGACATTATTCGCAGATCGCTTGTCAATTCTCTGAAAAGTCTGGGATAGCAAGTTTGGGAAATCGCTCTTCTGAAAGACTCCCCAATTTTTCATTTTCCACTGTCTTAAGACAAATCTCCACGCTTCCTTCGTTGGTCTAAAATAAGCCACATCGAGTGGCTGGCTGATGTGGGTGGAGTTTGGGGGGAGCAATATGAAACTGATGTCATGTTCAAGACATTTGTTGATAACCGTTACGGATATGTGACTGAACAAATTGTCACCGATGATCACTTTTTTGCCTTGAAGCTTTGATAAGTATGGAAAAACAATTTTATAGAACCAGTCTTCGAAACGAAACTGATCGAACCAACCACTTCTACTCCGGTTATAAGCCGTGCCAGGAGGATCGTTCTCTATCCATGTCGGATAAATATGTTGGGCCTTGTATACTACGTAAGGTGGAAGAACAAAGCCGGAAGCTGCTGCAGCAATCATAACCGAAATGCTTGTTTTTGAAATTGACTGTCTCGACCCTTACTTCGTGGAATATGCTCATATTAGTGTTTTTAAATGAAACTCAAGGTCTCTAGTTAATTCCACAATATAATACAAGTTATTGAAAATTCTAAAAAATTGACAATTGTTTCGATAAATCAATATCATCGTCAGAATGACAGAAGTTACATTTCATTTTATGCCTACCTGATGTTTAGTAGTTATATTTTTGGATAGACCAAGAAGTAACCCAACTTGTGATTGGCTTAATATATGTTTATAGAAAAAAGAAGAAGATGTGATATTACAAATATTGAAGCTTAGATATTATTAGCCCTATGGTGATATCCTGGATATCATTTTTCCAATTAAGATCAGTATAACTGTGCAATGATATAGAAAACCAGGAAAACTATATCTGCTGATCTTTACAATTATCACTTAAGAAGACAGTTTATTAGTGGAGAATTCCCTAGATTTAACTGTTCATTGACAACTTCATATTGTGGGTTTATTAAATGTCTTCTAATTTCCAGTTCTTCAAGGAAATCCAGTTCTTGTTTCTTTTCACAAATATGCAGCACTTCTAGTTCTGTGTTAGGTGTCAATGAATGATTGGTGTCAAGTAGATGTTTTGCGTAGTGGGATTTATCTGGTTGTTTTAATCTGTAAGCTCGTAAGTGCTCACTGTATCGTATTTCAAAATTCCTTAGGGTCTGACCTAAATAGACAGCATTACATTCTGGACATTTGAGTTTATATATACCTGACTTCAATTTTGTACTAACGTTACTTTCTGTTTTAAAAGAAATTGTTGCATTCGTTTCTGAAGATATTATCTTTGAAATAATATTAGAAATATTTCCTGCATATGTGATGGTTTTATAAGTTTTAATTTCTAGAAGTGCTGCATATTTGTGAAAAGAAACAAGAACTGGATTTCCTTGAAGAACTGGAAATTAGAAGACATTTAAGAAACCCACAATATGAAGTTGTCAATGAACAGTTAAATCTAGGGAATTCTCCACTAATAAACTGTCTTCTTAAGTGATAATTGTAAAGATCAGCAGATATAGTTTTCCTGGTTTTCTATATCATTGCACAGTTATACTGATCTTAATTGGAAAAATGATATCCAGGATATCACCATAGGGCTAATAATATCTAAGCTTCAATATTTGTAATATCACATCTTCTTCTTTTTTCTATAAACATATATTAAGCCAATCACAAGTTAGGTTACTTCTTGGTCTAGCCAAAAATATAACTACTAAACATCAGGTAGGCATAAAATGAAATGTAACTTCTGTCATTCTGACGATGATATTGATTTATCGAAACAATTGTCAATTTTTTAGAATTTTCAATAACTTGTATTATATTGTGGAATTAACTAGAGACCTTGAGTTTCATTTAAAAACACTGCTTGTTTTTGAGCTATCCATAACGCGATCACAGTGTTTTGCTCCTCTTTTGGCGAGAACTTTAAGTTTTCCTGGGTCGTCGGAAAAATTGGTTTCGTCGTAGTTGACGATATTTTCCGCAGGAACTTTTTCTATAGATTTTTGCAATTCCGTAAAATATGCGGTCATAACAGCAGGAACATTATCATGGAAAATTGTAATGGTTTTTCCCAGCCGATCCAGATATGATTTCACTAGAGTTTTCACGTCTTTTATGGTTAATGGAAAATTCCACTTAGCGGCACTCATTATCCGTTCTGCTAGATATGTCTCTTCATCGGAAGTTAGTACGGTTTGACCTCCATATTTCTTTTTATTTTTTATTCCTTTAACGTGATTAAATAAAGTCGATTTCGGAATTGAATACTTTTCCGCAGCTTTCCCAAAGCTAAGCTTCTTTAATTTAACTTCTTCCTCCGCCTTCTTTATTGTAGAAAGCAAATAGTTACAGTTGGATTTCTTGCCCACTTTACTATTATATACACGCGGCATCTTGGTGTCCAACTGTACCCTGAAACAAGAAACTTTTTTAATGTGACGCCACTGGACTGAATAACTTGTGGCAGATTAGTTAAAAATTTTATAGGTTAGTTACTTATACTGTAGTCTACATTGTGGCCAAAAATGGACATTCTAGGAACATCAGTATAATACATAAAATAGTTATAAAAACCAAATTGCCAAAATAGCACTTTTTAAATCAATTGTTTACATAATTAAAAAATCAACTTACCGTTAAAAAACCGCGCCAAATGTAACACACTTTCTCACTACATTCAGCTTGATGAAATACTCACCGCCAAATTGGCCGAAGGTCGAATGTCATAGGCGTCACGAATTTATTTGATCAGAAACTACGTCTTGTCCAACTTTACCCCGACTGTCCACCTTCACCTCAGTTGACGGTATATAAGGGTTTTATTTTTTTATTGTCCCTAAAGTGTGGCATTTAATGCATTAGAAAAACAATTATTTTACACTGCAAAATATAAATTTTATTTCATTTTGACATTTGTACATTATAATACAAATTTCTAATAATAACATGAGTAAAATCAATGAACTTCAACCTCATTGTTCAAATATTTTGATCTTATTGACAAAGCTATGTAAAAATATATTACTATAATAACACTTAGTACATAAACGTTATACGTATTATGAAGAGACAAAAATTATTATTAATTTAAGTACAAATCGAAATAAAACATTCGTTAAATAATGAGAAATAATAAAAGTTGCAAAGTAATATTTGCTAAATGTTTAGCTTCAAAACTAAAACATAAATACTTAAGCATCATAGACACCACAGTCTTCATAAATTCAATTTGATCATGCTGGGACTGTTGAGGCATTTCATCAATATCCATGACCTGTTAACAAAGTAATTAATTTTAACAATTTTCAGTAACTATCAATACATAACTTAACAATGCTATTAGTAAAAATTAACATTCTTTTTATCAAAATAAAGTGTGCAAAACATGCTCATCGAGTATCTTTTCTTGACCAGGACGATTAGTTAAACATATTCCAATCAATTGTCATTAAGCTCTTGAGACAATTTACATAAAAAAGGACTACTATTAATTATTTTTTACCTTAGTGTCCGTCAGTTTTGTCCTTTTATCTCTGCGATTCATTCGGTCAACATTTGCAGCCCTTTGTTTTACTTTCTGAGACACATGTCCCATATGTTGAGATGGTACCGAGTCAGGGTGTTCTTTATCTTCGAGGACAGCAGGTTTGCCTAAAATGAGTTAATACCTACTTGAGTACAAACTACGTAAACTAGGAGCCAGTAGAGTTGATATAATATTTGATAAGAAGCCTACCAGTTATAAAGTGTCTACATCAAACTTGCTGGTGTTTCAATATAGATTCGGTCAGATCTTCTCTCTTTATTGCTACAATCCATGCAGCTCTGCGAAGTTTGGTCAAATCGTCTTTCTTCGTTAGAAACCGGTGTTTTGTCTCTTGGGGAACGCGATAAAACGAAACTTCATCACGATTAGAACGCCTTCCACAACCAACTACAATACATATCGAAGACAAACACTACACTATTTCAAAACCACAATTTACAGCCAATAAACAGAAAGAAAATCAATTTAACGTGGGTTAAACAATCACATTCTACAGTAACTTTGTTATTTGCTTGACCGTCGCCGCCATATTGAATTTATTTTGACAGGTCGTTGGATTGTCTAATGCCTAACTACTTCTAACCTAACTCACTCCTGCTCTTCCCGCCATAAAGAGGGTGGAGTCTACTATCACTTGCCACTATTCTTTTTTATGGCGCAAAACACAACATTGTTTCATCTACACTGTACCGTTTACGCGAAATTTAAACTGACTAATAATATTCTACAGAATCTATTTTTAAAGTTGTTTAATTAAAAAACCAAATAGATTTGTAAAAATACCGTGAGACTTGAAAACAATTTATATCTAGTTTATTCTTAAAAAATGAAAAAATTATAGAAATATTTATCCTTTTTAACTGCACCGCATATGACTTAGAAACAAATTTGAGGGTTGTTTAGAGACTCTAAAAACCCTCTTCAAGAATAATTGATGCCTTTTTGATGTAATCTCACACCCTAGTGGGAAGAAAATATTTGTCTTATCTAAGTCGATAGATAGTGACAAAAAGACAACAAACCATAAAAAAATTAACAGCGTTTTTCAATATCGGAAAGGATAGACGATGATTGAATCAATTAATCTCTGTCTCAAATTGTTTCTTTTAGTGTTTTTTTACAATCATGTAAATAGTTGGTGGGTAAAAAAATTAGTTTCACTCTTTATTGTATCCGAAACATATGAAACCTATTTGATAATGATTTACTTCAAAGTAATTAATCGAATGTAAGTTAGTATTTAGCCAGTTTTTGACGCCTTGGACGTTGTAAATACCTCACTATATATGTTTTCATTGTTTCAAATAATATAGATGAAATTATGTCAAAATTGTTCAAAAAATATCAAAACAACAAAACAATAATATTTCGAGATTCTAGATTGTCTATTTAAGTGAAGAGGTTCGGTTAATTTTATGTCTGGATTTGTCGGAACCTTCTGACAAAGTCTTAAAAATATGCTTGGATACATAAAGTTCATTTTATTAAGTACCTCCAATGGTTAGGGTATAGGTTAAACTTCACTTTCTATATATCAGAAGTAGAAGAAGCTTAATTTTACAATTTCTTTTAAAATTTTCTCGGGGCATTTAATTCTACTATAACCATACGTTGTTTGAAGCTCTTAGATTGATTTAAGCATTGTAACAAATCCCCACCAAACAATAATGTCCCAAGACATTTTAATCATCTTTTAGAAATCAATAGACGTTCCAAATAAATGTTCATTATAGTCGAACCATTAATTATTGAGAGTTCACTTCTACATCGGTGAAAATGTGGAAACTAGAGACGTGTGTACTGATTTGTGAGCGGGTTTAAAAACTAAAATCAATTGTTAATTATTTTCTCAAACAATTTGACTCTGGTATTTTAAAGGTATGGCTCCGTAAATAAATTCTAAGCATTTAACATAGTCTCGATGTGATGCATCATATACTAACTGCATGTATTTCGAAACTGTAAAATTTTTTTTTTATTCGATACGTTTTTGCAGTTTTTTTTATAGAATGCCACCATTTTTTAAAATCTAGTATATCCTTTGAAGAAGATATTTTTATAGTAAAGGGAATATTTTTTTCTGGAATTTTTAATCACTGTTTCATATTCCTTCGGAACGCAAATGCGATCATATTTTCTGATAAGCATTTTTGCTCTTCCAAAATCTCTGTCGCAAGGCAGAAAAGAGTGACCGCAAACAGGAAAATGGTGGTAGATCTTTTTGAAATGTCAACTGATTTGCGGTCCTCAAAAATCTTACTAAGGGGGTTTTCTTTATTCTGCCCTGGACACGCGTCGGAAGAAATTTGCAATTCTTCAACTTCTTGGGGTATATGAGTCGTAATATAATCGCTCAAAAAGGGGCACACCTCATTAGTGCCTTTTAAGGCTTGACCTTCGTGATACACATAAAAATGTTTTCAAGAAATGAATCCAAAGCTGCCTATAATAAAATGGGAAGCACTTTGTTATGTGTGGTGAATGTTACCTGAAAAATGTCAATATTGCGAAGCTTCCCAAGCTTTTATTTTTTGAGATAACAGAAAGTTTTTTATAACTACAGAATTGGCAACTAAAAATCGTTTTTTAGTATGACCCAAATAAATCCCTAAACCACTGCAAGTTATAAATTTCGACATGCTTGCGGCATCTGCGCATATATCGATGAATCCATGCTGCCATAGGGACGTTAGAAAATGAAGCAGAATAATTGGAATGAATCAAACAAATATGATGTCAAACTCTTTAATGTGGATGGTTACGTCATTAGTTTTATAGTTTATTCTGGCCAAGAAGATATAGGTCAAAACGTTAACCATGCAGAGTTTATAGTAGATTTCTTACTCTAAGGTTTTTATGGATGTGGTATTTTATACTGCGATAATTTTTATACTTCTTATGAACTTGCAAAATATTTGACAAGCAAGGAAACCAGAATTTGCGGAATATTTTACAATACACAAGGACATAATTTCTCAGAAGCTTAAAAGGGATGAAATAGTTGGCGAACAGTTCGAGGACATAAAAGTTGTAAAATGGGCCGTTAAAAGACCTGTACTAATGCTAACAACTTGTGAAAATCATGATTCATTAATTGATCCGGGAAAAGAACAAAAAGTTTTTATTTTACAATATTGCAAAAAAGGAGCTGATTTCAGCGATCAGATGGGATCTTATCAGAGCCCTTTACGAAAGAGCTCAATTAAAATAACACAAACTCACTTATTTTATTTTCACATTCAAATCTTGGAGATAAGTAAATTTCACTACTTTGTTTACACGAGCTTATAATACAGATTCTGACCCAATTTAAGTGTAAAAATCTCGGAACTCTGAAGCGATAGAGAGGTGCAGTTTTCGGTGAACAATTTATTTTTATATAAAGTTTTTTTAGTATAAATGTTTAATTATTGAAATCTTATATAGGGTGTTTTAAAAAAACGGTATTTTTTAAATGCTGATATCGTCTATTTTTTCAATGAAACACATTATATATTTTCATTCTGTCTTAAAGCTGAACTCTTCCCCTTTCAGAAAATGTATAATTTGTTGAAGTTTAGATGGTTTTTAATGACGACAGTTTATTAGATAAAGATGTCTGACACATACATTTCAAATAAAAAACAATTACAAAGTTTGTCTGCTAACTAATGACCACGTTTAAAAAAAATGATACCGAATGTTTTTGAAAAAAGCACGACTTGACATTAGAATTAACTATAACAACTAAACCAATTTGAAAGATGAACCAAATTTAAAAAAAAAATAACATTATAAATTATCTCATGTAATAAAAATCTTTAAACGTTTCAAGTGTTGTCCATTTTGATCTATACATTTTTGCAAATTAAACAAAAAGTGATCCAAAGAATTGCGTAAGATTCCCGGAGTGAGTGAGTGAGTGAGAGTGGAAGAAAATGGCTAGGAAGCAAGTGCATTAACCACAGAATTTTTCAACGAGTCTACCTAAATATTAATGTTTACATCCTTTATGAAATTTACCAGTAGATCTAAAATATGACAGTTATCTGAGCTTAAAAGGTGAATGAGGTTCAAAAGTAGGGAGTAGTTTTTTTCAGCAAGTGACTGTAGTAAACTGTTTGTTTTGTGAATGTAATTGTTGCACCCAACGAAAATGTTATTAAGATGAGCATAATAATTATCATTGCAGGTACAGGATGATGACTGTACGATACCCAGCTTAGCAAGATGGGCGGGATATCTTCCATGACTAGTCTTTATTATAAATATACTTGCTGAATAAAATTGTGGAGTTGTATAATCAAAAATATAGTTTGGAGGTGAGGGTAAGGTAGGATACATTTGAAAATAGGTGTTATTTGAGGATTGTGAACCGTTTCCCAGTGTTTTCGACAGGATACATACATTTTATTCTGTATTGAGCTAATCGCATCTTTTCCAGTATACACGTTACAAACTCCGTTCAATACCGAATCTATTGCTAATAGATCAGCTTTTTCATTACCATATATTCTAATATGTCCCCTAATCCAAATAAATATTATACTCAAATTCAATAATATTGTTTTGATGTAACAGGAAATAGGACATTTCATTGTTACGAGATGAGTCCCTTTTATAGCACACAATGCTGATCTAGAATCAGATATAATCACACCCCCGTCTTTATCAGTTTATTTCAGCCAGAAGATGCCCTGTACGATAGCATACAGCTCCGCAAATTGGTTTGTGTTGTGAATGTACACAGCACAACTCCATACCTCGTCTTAGATCGATTAGTGTATATTATTGTCTTGTTTGCAAAATCGGCTAGTATGGATTGAAACAGAATTGTGTTAATGCGGTTAGATTCCGTATAATTAGGGATTATGACTTTGTGGACTTTAAATATAGCTTGATAAGGAATGTTATATATAGGTAATTTTCAGTTGGTTCCGTATATTTGATTTAACTCATTGGTTTGAATGAAGGCTTTCGCAAGTGTAGGTGTATTTTTAATTCTCCAATATCGATTTGTAAGATATTCTATTGAAATACTTTATAAAGTATTTATCATGTCAGACCTGAGGGTTTTAAGTTTAATTAAATTTTTTTGACACAATAATTGACGTCTTAAAAATAGAGGTGGTTCGTTACATTCTGCCAAAAATGCATCCACTGGTGTCGATTTCATTGCGCCGACACTGGTTCTAATGCATTTATACCGAATACGATCTTGATCCATACTACTTGATCCATATAAACAACATCCATAATCTATAATTGATCTAACGTAAGATCTGTAAAACATTATAGCATTAGCAGGGGATGCGCCCCATCTGCGGTTTGTGACACATTTTAAGAGACTATATCCCTTTTCACATTTGTTTTTCATATATATGATATATTTGGACCATAATAATTTAGTATCTATTATAATACCCAAGTTTACTATCGACAATGCTCGCTCACACAGTTTTGCTCTCCGGTGTGCGAAGTCTATGTCTAGAAAAAAACATTTTTCCGTTAATAGAGTCATATGAGTTTCTGCAGTCCATTTAACTACAGTTTGCATCATATTTTCCAAGGTCTTACCTTGATGGAGTATATACATATATCATCTGCATACTGAATGCATCTTATTGTAATAGAAAACCGTATAGGTAAATCGGCAGAATATATATTAAATAATAAAGGACTCAATACTGATACCTGAGGCAATCCATGATAAACAATTTTGGGACCGTGCAATCGATTTTTATGATCCTTAATGTAAATTGTACACGAATAATATAATTGTGGTGATATACTCTGAGAAGTACCTTCACTAAAACCAACCTCTACGATTTTGTTTTTTAGTAAATTGATATCCACACAATCATAAGCACCTTTCATATGAGGAAATTAGCAAACTGAATATCTGTTTGTAGAGATTGTAATTTACCAAATGAGTTATTGCATCTTATGTACCGTAGCCCCTTCTAAATCCATTCTGCATGCAGGATAAAATTGAATTTTGTTCCAAGTGCCATTCCAGCCTTGTTTTAATCATGCTTTCAAAAGTTCTCGTTACACAGGACATCAGTGATATAGGTCGGTAAGTCGTAAATAAATTTCTGTCTTTTTTGGTTTCAAGATTAGACAAATAGTTACTTTTGTTTTACTTACCTTTTACCGACCAATCGTTATATATTTGTAGTAAAATTATTTTCTCATGTAATGGCATATTTCTATTAATATCAGCTGGGGTTTTCTCTTGGTTCTTCTATTATATTTGGAACCTAACTTGGGGAAATGTTGTCAAAAATTTGATTTATAAAGCTTTATTGGTTGTTTTTTCATAGTAGAATTTTTGTTTGATATTTTCTTAACAAATGCCCAAATTTTCGCGATCGGCGTGTTTTTGTTTAAACTGCTAACAAATTTTTTACAACATCCCTGTTGTTTTTGTTTAAATAACAATTTGCTTCTAGCTTGAATATTTTTGAATTGTAGATAATTCTCTAAGTTTTTCCGATTTTTTATAATTTGAACACAATCACTGTCCAACCAAAGGGAGTTTGACACTTTTTCAAATCCGCCAGTACGAGATTTCATAGAATTGGATGCTTCTTTATTTATTATTTCACAAAAAGATTCTATTGAGTTTATATCGTTAATTTGGAGGTCGTTTACTATGAACTCCTGAAAAAGCTGCCAATCGACGGAAGACAGTATCCATTATCTTGATGGTAATACAGGAGATGGGATATGTTGTCGGGATATAGAGATGTGTATAGGAACATGATTAGCTCCTAATGTATCATCTATTATATTCCATTCTGAGTAACTCATCTAACTAGGTGAAACTAGGGTGAGATCTATTGGCGAAGGTCGTTCGTTAGGCCTACCAACTTTTGTTGTATTGTCATCATTTAAAATAATTAAATTTGTTTCATCTATAGCGTCTATTAATCTGTTACCTTGTGTATTATCGAGTGTAGATCTCCAACGAATGTGATGGCAGTTCAAATCACCACATACAATAACATCACTCTGAATCTGCAAGAACATAGGTTCCTAGTCTTTTGTAGTTGCTTGTATTTTAGGAGACTTAACACAAAGTACAGGTATATTAAGGTCATTCAGATACACTCCACAAATCTCTATTTTAGAATTGAAATTTTTACGGAGTACTATTTCTGAAAACGATAAGTGGTCTCGGACAAGGATTCCAACACCACCAAATCCGTCAGTCCTGTCCAGTCTAAAAAATTGTATCCGTTTACATAAAACGTTTTATTTGGTAATAACCAAGTCTCATTTAGAGCAATTAGTTCGAATCTAGTAGTTGAACCAGCTAAATACTTTGAAAGGCTAAATTTATTTTTTATTATTGAATTACAATTTCATTAAATTATCTTTAAGGTTCTAATAGAATTCATCATCGTTAGAATTAGGTAAAGAATTTATAATTGTTTTGTGTTTCTTGGAAAATATCCCACACAGCTAAATTAAATATTTTAATAAGATGTTCAAAAATGTAAGGAATTTTATGGAAAATTTCCATTTTTAGCTTTTCTCTGTATAACTGGAAATCATCCTTATGGGGATTAGGCAAAACAGAATTGCTAGTTGTGGCCTGAGATTTGAAGGTAGGGTTTTTTTAACCATAAGAGGAGAAATAGCCTTGCGTTTTTTAGGAGGTTGGGGCTGTGGACGTAGTACCCAATTTTTACCACCTGAAGGAATTTCCACTATCTTTATCGTCATTCAGATGTGGGAAGTTGGTGAGGTTGTTTAATAAATTGTACCTATTGTTTGAGGCAGCGTTGGAGTAGCTTGGGTTATTAACCATTGATTCCGCTTCTTTAAATAATATATTTTGTTGAAACATGCTTTTTTAACCTTTAATCGGTGCTGATATTTGGGACATTCTTTTGAGATAGATTTATGACCGTTATGTTCGCAATATATACAAAATTCCTTACTTTTACATTTTACGCCGTCTAAACATTATGTATTTGTCCACATTTTATACATTTGTCAGTAGTACTTTTGCAATATATTTGTAACACTGCACTACTGGATAAACATAAGGTTCTACTATGAACCGAACTAAATCAATTTTAACAGAACTAGGTGAACAATTTCCTAAAAATGTAACAATTAACGTTTGTCTAGGTACGTAATGTATCTCTTTATCGGGATGAATAATTTCGCTCTTCATTCTTTTAACGTCTGCGATTTTTTTATCGCATTCAATATTCTCCAATATATATTTTCATTTTAGAATGACGACTTTTTATGATTGAAAAAGGTCGGAATATACGCTATCAATTTGTTATCTTTCATTATTTCATGTCCAATAATTGAATTTGCAATATGATAGTTTTTAAAAATAATTCTCACTTTATTTCTACCGACTAATTTAATATCATTTTGCGTTTAAAATGGGTCAGAAACTTCTGGGACACCCACTATTGTAAAATAGCAATGAACATTTCAATATTGCTTTCAGGTTAAAATTGGAATACCTGCACAATCATCGCAAGACTTCTAAAATTAACGTACATACTATTTTTACTTAAAATAAATTACAATGTTTATATTGAGTTGAATATCCTCCAGAATCAAATAAATACTATTATTATAGATATTTGTTTAGAAGGTGATTTTCCTTGCATATAAATTCGATCGTCAGGAAATAAAACAGTAACAATAGATTTGTTATTTTAAAATACGAGGCGTGGACAGAATTTACGAGCTCTTCTTAATCAATTTAAGTTTTTAGTTGAAGACTTTTTTTACTATGAAGCTCCACATATATTCAACATGTATCATCATTGACAGAAATCCGAACACCCAGTAAACATTATTTTATTTCGGTAATATTCGGTATATATATATATATATATATATATATATATATATATATATATATATTAATACATATACTCTATCTAAATTCTAAAGAAAACATTGAAATAAAGAAAAATGTACATATTTGGATGTAATACTAGTGATATACAATGTATTATAAATAATTTAAAAGATTCAATATGCAAATAAAATTTGACATTACAATTTCGAATGACAATAATGCAGAAGATACTTAATGATACATAGATTTTATAAAGATTTTAAAAAAAATAATACAGATGTCGCTGGTAGCAAAATTACAATTAGAATTAAAGAATGAAAATCTCTCTTTGTTATATGAAAACATAAATTTGTATTTTTTTTTGAAAAAGGAATTCTTTGGTAACCAAAGGAGAACAGAATTATTTATGGAAAAAGTTTAGTTAGTTGATTTTGAACCCCTCTCGAGAGAACATCTAATATGAGTTCTCTCAAATTTGCTGAATAATATAATAGTAATTGATATATTAAAATAGCATCAGATTATAATAATTAGCATGATAAGATCAGTGCGTGAATAATTCCTTAAATAATTATATTGAAATAGTGTTAGTGATTTTTCCGGGTTCTAAATTATAAATTTAGGAAAGTGGTTCCGGCGATTCTAAAAGACGTGCTTAGAATCAGAACGAGTGATCCTGATACCTAGTTGGTGAGTCCAGTCCAGATTTTATAAATTATTTTTCAAGAATTAACAGGCCTTTAAATAAAATTAAGATAGATGCATCTATATCACATTTTTGAATACTGACAAAATTAACGTTAAAGATATATAAAATTTCACCTGAAGAGAAGAGAAAATTTTTTTGAATAGACAATTTTATCGCATATAGTTATTTGACATTTATACACGTCAAGTGTAATTTTCGACGATTTGAACGTTTAGAATAAGTAGTTAATTAGGTTGTTCTTCTAGTATATAGGTTGTTTTTTCTAATTTTAAGGTTCGTAGAAAGTACGATTATTGTTCTTTATTATATTTTGGGAATAATAATTCATTTTCACTTGTTATCTGATGGTATATAATATATAATTTTTGATTCCAACTCACTTTGGTATTAATTCAACTCCTATTTCATTGAATTTGAAAAATTTTGGATCCTATAAAACTTTTGATATAATCAGTGACATTTAGTTAATTTTCAGTGACAGAAAAATTGTAGATGTCATTAGATAATTTAATGGTCTTAGAATATATTGAACAAGCAGTCACTATAGATTTGCAATAGTATAATTGACAATTTTGGAATATTCTTTGGAAATTTATAAATTTAAAATTTTAAATTATTAATTTTTTTTTAATCTTTGAACCCTCCCTGAGGTGAGAGCGAGTAAGTCGATTTTGTAGTAATTTATCTTTCAGAATATAAAATTTCATATTCATCTGAGCCGGGCATAATAATTTGACAATTCCTGTCAAAATTTCAAATAGGTTATATTCAGTGATAAAGGTGTTTTCACATTAGTGTAGTTACTACCACTATTGTAACAACAGCATCTAATAATCAAATTTCAAATAAAATCATATAATACATAATTATAAAAACAGTAGAACATTAAAAATATAATATATATATATATATATATATATATATATATATATATATATATATATATATATATATAATTTGAATAAAGATATTTGCCAACTTATTTGTAATGGATATTTTTGTGGGGATGTGGCAATAAGACTCCAGAGTAAATTCTTTCAGATATTTATTCCCGAGCTTTCGAATGATTTTCATTCATTATCAAGGGCTATAAATAATTGGTCAATGTTATCATTATTAATAATTGAATGAAATAATAAATACTTACATAAAATCTATAGCGAATTTTGGAATAGTTGTGAATTTTTATAATAAATTCTTTCAAACATAAATCAATGAAAAACTCAAAAAACAATATGACAATAAACAAAATATTTGATCTTGAACTACTACAATTTTTATTTGTTGAAGAATGAACGATCATATAAAGAGTAGTAAAATCATAGTAGAGTACAAAAAATTATGATATCTATCAATAAAAGTAATTTGTCAAAACTTTATCAAATTAATAACAATATAGAAAAATGTAATTAATTAAATCAGTACACATAATCATAAAGAATATAAATAATAAAATCAAAATAATTATTGAAATAATTTAGTACCATAAGCAACCTTAGACAGAACTTAACAAGCAACGAATCTCAATACAATAACGTGACGCCACGCGTAATATTAGACACCCAAAGGATCTGCTTATATTTAAAGAATACATGGAGTAGGAATAAAAAATCAACAATACTATGAATGATGGATAAATAAGTAAAATTTGAATTAGAAAAAATATATATATGATATGTTAAATGAAATATTCAATCATAAACTTTAAAGGAAATATAATAAAATGTAGAAACCTGTAATTAGTAGGTAATGTCAAACAAGGAGGAATGTAAAACTTGACGGCAGGTATACCAACGTAAAGTGCAATTGATATGAGATATTATGAATAAAAATAAATGATTACTGATATATTTATGTATAGCGATATAGTGACTAAGAAGAAGATAAAAAATGAATTGTATCCAAATGTATTATGTAAATATTTAAGTTGTAAAAAGTGAAAAATTTGTATTGACCAATCGGGAGAGTTCAATATAATTGACTAACAAGAAAAACAATGATAAATTCTATTCAGTGAATAATTGAATGACGATAAGATTATAGTGCATAAAAAACAATGTATAATAGCAAATTTAAGTCAGAAAAACAATAAAATATTGATAAAACCAAAGTGACGGTCGAATGATAATCCAAAGACTTTTCTACAACATACGAACTTCCGGTCATCAACAAAAATTAGGGTTGGCGGATAATAAAACGCGGCAGTGGGCAGTGAAGCGTTGGTGAGGAGAGAAGCCACAGGTGAAAATCGAATGTGATCCATTTTTATAAGAATTTTAAGTAAAAAGTGTTATATATGGAATATAAAAAGTCCAACAAATATTAAAATCTAGTTAAGTGCACAGACAATAATATTGTTGAGAAAGTAACCCCAAGGAAAGCAATTATCATCCGATGATTCAAAGAAAAGAAATTGCATCATGGAGCGGGAAAGCGTCATGGGTGGACATTTTTGAAGGCGTCAGCGTGTGAAAAGGTCTGTGGTGTATTTTAATTAATATATTTTGGATCCAAAATTAACGAGTAGTTAAACAATAATAATTAAAGGATCATTTAAAAAATAAACATCTAATAAAACAATTTTAATTAATAGGATAATGTAAAAACACTCACCTAATGGAAATTGTAGATATATGTATTATTTAATTTGTGTTGCATGTTTTTAATCATATATATATATATATATATATATATATATATATATATATGTATATAAAACTTTCAACATATAGTAACAATGCACAACTATTTTCAGTTTATCACATACACAAAGTTATAACATGTTAAGATTTTTAAGATTAAATAAAGTATATTGAAAAATCAAACCCAAGCCACTCCAATACACGGTTTTGTTCAAACTAACATAGTTCGAAATATTTCAGTAATACCTTTTTAGAGTAACAAAAAAGTTACAATATTTGAATAATTTTAAATACAGATGTTTCTCCTTCAGATATATTAACATAGAAAGGAACCTGCAACACTATGTAGACTATAATATGGAATGAAATACTACACACTATATGCAAATACAAAATTTTAGAATTTAAATTACTTTTTAAATCGTCCGAAATAGAGACAATCTGTACCATTCATCTTTCAAGAGAGAAAATAAACATGAATCAAACCGAAGAATCATAAAGGAAATTTTCAATACACTTTGTATATGCACATAAGTTACATATAACTTGATTTCTAGCCATTGAGAGAGAGCATTTTGAACGTTACCTTGTATAAATGTAACAATTTATTTCTCACACAGTAAAAGTCAAAACATTATGATTTGTTTTCAAAAATAATAATTAGATATTGAAAGAAATTCTCTGGTAACATTAGAAAATTATATGTCAAGGGATAAAGTAAAAATAATAATAACATTAAGGTTATAGATGTATGACGTTTGTGAAACGAATTGTCATTCTGAATAGATAAAATTGAAATAAAAAGAGCTGTCATTTCTAAATATTCTGGAATCTATTTTAAAGGAAGTAATATATCAAATTTGATCATTTAAAAATATTAAACGGAATGTCCTAGAAGGATAAATGAGCAATTTGAAACTTGAGATGGGATTTGTCAATAAGAATTTTTATAACCAATTTTGATTGGTGAATGAGATTTGAAATATTTTGATCAGCGGCAAGCGGATTAATAACTGAAAAAATTGAATGAAAAAAGTTTGTTGTTAATGTACACTATTCACTAGGTAGAATTTATTTTTGGTAGAATGAATGGGGTGAAAAGCAAAATTTTTAGAAGATAATTCAAAAACTATTCGAAAAGCAGCCCATTGGAGTGATAACTATAAAAGAAATACATTATTCTTAAATATAACTAAACAAATTTATAAATCAAGCTGATAAACATAGATTTAAAAAGAAATTGGTGAAAAATTGTAGTATACTAACCATAAAATTTTATCTGTATAAGCAAGTAAAGTTTTGTATCGTGGGAATGGTATCTCCACGATACATTTCAGAAAGAGCTGGACTATGGAATTCCATCTAAAATGTATTGATGTAGATGAAATATAACATCAATTTTGATTTCTGCACAAGCACGACAGACTGTGTGGTGTTCCAAGAGGTAATCTAAAAAACAATCAACGAGGTGAATAGAAGAAAAAGTGAACAAGTACTTAAAACTATTTCATTTAAATAAAAAGTTTAAATAAACTCACTTGTGTTGTGCAAATATTTGAACTTTGATATTTCATACACTTTGTCCATCGTTATATCCGTCATCTTATATCATAAAGAATTTGTTAACATCGTCCGATTTTAAATGTGTATATAATGTTGCATAGTTTGTACTTACATATAGTAATAATTCATTTGAGTGTATGTGTCTTTGAATGCATGATCATCGTAGATAGGTTGTTTTTTTATGAAGTTTTTTGTAAATGAATAATGTATTTGTTTTTCTGAATATTGAATAACGTTTTTCATTTGAAAGACTTGAAATGGCATTGTTGAAAAATTTCATTTCTCGATGATTGCTCCATCTATTATTTAACAGTTGGCATTATTGACCAGACGATTCTCAATTAGAGAGGGGTTTTGAAATCAAATATACAGGCGCTTATAATTAAAATTAAAGTAGTTTCATTTTACCATGTGAACCCAATCCTGAGATCATAGAGTTTTCATGTAAAGTATAATTATTTTATGACATATTCTAAATTTTTCTAATATACCGGGCAAACCAAAACTAATAATTCATAATAACTAAACAATAACAATAATAATTAGGTTTCTCACACCAAACTAAACCAGAATAAATTTGTCGGCCCAACGTATGGCAAATAGAGAAAGTCTATTGATAAGAAAATTTTAAAACATTAAAATTACACACCTAATTAATCCACAATAATATGTATATATATATATACATATATATATATATATATATATATATATATATATATATATATATATATATATATATATATATATATATACGTCCCAAACGATTATGTAAATTTATGCTAATGAGTCTGCATAGCCGTCTCAACCAATGAATAGTTTTAAGGTTTATAATAGTGTATGTGAAAATTTATATATATAATCTATTTAGTATTTTGTTATAAGGATATTTAGTATTTTTTTGAAATAAGATAACCATTTATTTTTATATAATACTCATATGGATCTACATAGGGTTTGTTTATTATATGAGCCCCAAATTTTAACTAAATAAACTCTAGATCTAAAAAAGGAAGGTTTTTAACAAGTTATTCTGAAACAAGATATGTATAAGGCGTTAATTGCATTTTTTGAGTAACCATTTTTTAAAGTTTCGATTTCATAGATAAGATACATTTCATTGAGTAGTGATGTTGATTTTTTTTAACTACGCCCAGGAACCCTACTGAGAGAAAGAGTGATAGAGAAACAAGAGTAGCTGAGGTAAACTTTAAATTGAATGAAACTACATGATTTCAAATAGCTGGATGAGTAGGATGAAATCTAATAAATAATATAATATAAATATTGTAATCATATATTAATTAGCTAGCCAAATTATTAATCTGCACAATTATTATTTTCATATTAACATTATATTCATATTCAGTTATTAGTCATTAACAAATTAACCAACAACGTGGAGCATTAAAGAAATTGTGGTATGTGGTAATAAATCTCATATATAAATTATCAACAATAAATTGTCAATCCCAAACATTGTACGACAGTCTAGTGCTAGTGAAAGCGATTTGGGTATGGCCTATTGTCTTGGAAATGTGATTTCAGAACATTTATAGGTCCCCTAGATATTATATGAAGAAGCTTTATTTAGATTATTATGTCTAATTTTAGCATGTGCCCTAGTGATGCACTGTATAATATGAACAAAATCTTTGACTCGAAGAAATTATATTTTCTGCGTGCATCTGTAAAATACTGTGAAAAATAAAATCAACTTACTTGCACATACATATGATTCTAGAAATAAACACTTATATAGGTCCTATGATGACAAAATCTTTATGTCAAATTCTTCCTATTAACACAACCAAAAAAGTTTTGTCAAATTAATATCTTCAATATCTATTCATTCATTGCAATGTCTATCCACTTCATATATTTTATGTATAATTATATTGTTTTCTTATTTACCTGGCATAAAATTTTTAGTATTTATAGTAACAAATTGGTTTTCACAAGTTGTTGGGGATACTAATGTTCAATATGGGTTTAATACTGATTAACTGATTATAGAATTCATTTTCATAGGAGAAATTGATAACATATTTCATATTTGAAAAACTTATTTACATTTAATAATCTGTGTTTACATTTGACATAACAAAATGGCAAATGACATTTGTGTTGTGACGTCAACTGACGCTATTGTGAGGGCGATACAATTCGATGATTTTAGTAACGGTGCTCGAGAACATAATTTTAGAAACTATTCGCAAATAAAGCATTCACAAGCTTGCATGGCGTTGGGAAGGACGTCAAGAATAACGCCTCGATTTTAGATTCAGGGCATCAGTGCGGATAAAATTCAATCATCGACCACTACACCTGCAAGAAATGAATCACCGGTAGCGACATTGATTCTCTTTTCGAAATATCGAGACCACACATGGCCAACGTTTTACTTCAGAAATATTTTTACAAAAGTTACAACTTTTATTTTTTAGAACTGAATATCTTTTTAATAAATACATGGAAAATTATCATTGATGCTGCAAATGGAAGATCATATATGAATTATATGGCAAATGTATCATAATTTGCCCGTAGGTAATATACTTTTTAATTAATTAAAAAAAAAATAGAATTGCGGGGATAGGAGAAATACGAAATTTTCGGTATAAGAGTGTCTGTCGTCTAGCGCAAAAATATTTGAAAGAGGGCGGAGTCGAGACGTGACATGGCGCGAGTGACGAGCGCTCACTCTTGATATATATATATATATATATATATATATATATACATATATATATATATATATATATATATATATATCATTGAGTTCGTAATATGTAAATTTCCCTCCAATTAGGGTATCTTATTCTATGCCACATCAAAGAGCCATCAGAGTTTGAGAGGAACGCCGTAAATTTATTTCTATATTTTTGAGAATATATGTGGCAGTAGATTTTGAATACTGTCAAAATTGAGTGCGAGGAACAACTATTATGCAAATTCTAAATTACACTTTTTAAAACATCTAATCAAACCATATCGTATTAAATCGAGATTTTATCAGTGTTACAAGCTGTGAACGATTCCATTTATAACAATTTAATTTTTTTTATTCGTCGTTGATCCATCATTATAACAGCCTATTATATCGAAAGGTTACTCAACTTTAATGTGAAATTTATGGGGATCTGCAACCAATAATTTCGATATCTAGTCCATAAAAATTTATGCGTTAAAATTGAACCAGAAAAAACAACGAAGTACGAAAATAAGTTATTAAAAAGATCGAGGTAGCAATTAGATGTAACTTGTGGCTGCAAAACGTTGCTGCGCTATTTTTTATATAAAGTTAGGAAAATAAATTTGACTGGATGAAAAAAATCTAATTCAGCCAACGTAACAATTAATGAGATATATCAGGTCAAAAACCCCGTTTACAGGTAATAGGTATGTTTTTTTAAACTCATAGTATATTTAGATATATTAATGAGAATGTTTATATTCGGGCATTTGGAAAATGGACGAAAATAGAAAGTTGAGTGAAGTTTCACTAACATTTGGATTCAATAACACGTTTTTAACATAAGAGAACGATAATAAATGAAGAATTTCATTCTATTTTAGCTTTATTGAGTACGAGTGAAGTGAGGTTATTTAGTTGAAATAAACATCCTTACATTAGAATAAATTCAAAATGTTTGTAGAAACAATAAATTCAAATTTATGTAATTCTATTTCTTTTTCCTAAAACTGAACTCATAATGGGAAAATCTGAAGAAGTACAAATGATAAAAATGTATAAAGCCAGACCGATATGAAGGGATTAACATACCTCCAGAACGAGTATAAGAGCAAGAGAACGTTGTCATCGTTCATAAATGTATATAACAAAACATTAGATTGATTAGTAGAGTTTAAAAATAATTAATATGCTCTACAGATACTTCTATTTAATTTAGAAGAGTAATTTCAAGTTTCATTCTTAAGAACCTTTATAATTCCTTGGTCCGTCTCTGAGTGATTCGCATGTGCATTTTTTTATTACTCGTTCAGACGCATCTTGAATTTCTACGAAACAGTTAACAAGGGCTAGTTCTTGGCCAATTAACTCGAAAAGCAGGTTCATTGTTAGAAAACTGGATTTATTTTCACAATGTTTGTTCACCGAAAAGAGTTGAATGAATTTCATTTGCCTAAAATATAACAAAATTGTTATTTTTTGGAGTTCATCCAACCCAATGTTAAACCTCTAAAAACATATATTTATTCATTCATGAAATAATTCCATTTATCAAGTTATTATCATCTACTAGAAAATTTTTAAACAAT
This sequence comes from Galeruca laticollis, assembly GCA_963921935.1. Taxonomy (NCBI): domain Eukaryota; kingdom Metazoa; phylum Arthropoda; class Insecta; order Coleoptera; family Chrysomelidae; genus Galeruca; species Galeruca laticollis. The sequence continues at coordinate 80,732,212 of OY998176.1, forward strand.
TAAATATGAAACTTTTGGCTCGTAGCCAATTGATGTTGATGAAACCAAAGTTTCCATTGAAATATAACATCAAAGAAATTGAGTTCACCTGTTTACCTAAATATTGTTTCAAGTTATTTACGTGTAAAGCCGACGTTTTATAACAAATGCTCATATGATCAAACAATAGAATGATGACGGATTGTACATACGTATCTTTTGAATTTTGCTATGTAATTGTTATGTTTATCAATTATAGTAGGGAAAACAAAACATAATTATTTGCAGAAGAATAAATTTTCTTCATAGAATAACGCCAAATATAAATACTAAAAACTGTATAACAAAAATATAGTTAAGTTCACGAAGAGTAACATTAATAATCTCAAAGTAATGTATATCAATGTGCCTTGATCGACTCATACATCACACCAAAAAATAGTATAGTTTCATTTTATTCTTTCTTTTTGAGTGGCATCTCTAGCTAGTACATACTCTTCGTTACAAATTTGACATGACATAAGGATAAAAGTTGGGTTAGCTGTCACCGATTTATGTGTTCTATGTTAAAATTAATAACCGTGAACCTGACTGTTTATTTTAATTTATTAACTTTACTAAGGAAAAACTGGGGTAACTTTTAGAAAAATGCTTTCATCAAAAAATCGGTTTTGACATTAATCAATTATATATCAATCTGACATTTTTTATATTATTTTATAATCTGCCTATCTAAGTAGAGCTTAGAGTATATCAACAAAGTAACTATAATGTGAAAGCTTCCACATCTTCCCTCATTAAGTACTTTTGATATTCACTAGTCCAATATTTTTCAAAATATAATCCATTATTGGCTTGAATAATGACTTTGTCAATATATCTGCGAATTGGTGTTCCGAAGCAACCTGTTCTATATCAATACATCCTTCAGTTACCAATTCTCTTACAAAGAAATGCCTGATTTCAATATGTTTCGTTCTTCGGTGATATTCTGGGTTCTTTGCTAACTTAATAACAGCTTCATTATCAACTGATAGTGTAGGAACATTTTTTAAACCTATAATATCCTGATAAAGTATTTTCAACCATATCAGTTCTCTGGCTTTTTCACTTGCAGCAACTATTTCTGCTTCTGTTGTTGAGAGTGCTACTGATGACTGTCTTTGACTAAGCCAGGAGATTGCACCTGCAGCATATTTACAAAAAACACCTGTAGTTGATCTTCTGGTTGTAGGATCTCCTCCATAGTCAGCATCGCTAAACCCTTGAGAATGTTTCAATTTGTTACCAGACTTATAGAGATAATTCCAATATCGATAGTATTTTTGAGATATCTAAAAATACGTTTCACACGAATCCAATCATCATGAGATGAATTTTCCAATGCTCTTGAGGCAACTCCTACTTCATACGCAATATCTTGTCTTGTTCCTACCATAAGATACATTAGAGCTTGCCTATAAGGGAAACTTTCTTCTACTTTTCCAGTTTCTTTCCCTGATTGGTCAATTTTAATAATTGGTGTAGTCACAGCCTTACAATTTTGCATTCCAAAATGTTCCAAGATGCTTCTTGTATAAGCTGCCTGACTCACTGTTACAGAACCGACTTTACTAGTGTCAATTTCCAAACCCAAAAAATAGGTAACTGGTTTTGAGGTAATTTTAAACTCTTTTTCCAAATTATTCATAAATTCATTTTCCAGAATTTCGTTACTCGTGGCTAAAAGTCCATCGTCAACATAAAGTGTCAATAGAATCATATCATGTTTGTTTCTTGACAAACAAGCATGGTTTATAAGAAAACCTACGAATCTTTTATTTCAGCATCTCGGTGCTTGCTTGGACTTAAGCTACGTTAGAGACAGCAAACTTTACTAGTACTATCTTGATACCCCTCCGGTTGTTTCATATATTCTTCTTCCTCCAGATATCCATAAATAAATGCAGTAGAGAAATCAAATTGGCTTAAATTCATTATCTTACTAGCAGCTATACTCAACAAAGCTCTTATTGTCCCAGATTTAGCAACAGGACTAAAAGTTTCTTCATAGGATTCACCATATATTTGTGAAAATCACTTGACTACCAATCTAGCTTTGAATTTATCTATAGAGCCACCCGGATTAGTTTTAATTTTGTAAACCGATTTACACGAAATTGCTTTCTTCCTGGGTGGTAAATCTTGTAGAATCCATGTTTCATTTTCGTTCAAAGATGCTATTTCTTTATTCATGGCTTCCAGCCACATGCCTTTATAATTACTATCAATAGCTTCTTGGTAAGTCTATGGTTCTTTAAGTTCTACAAGTGTCGTATATACATCCATTACAAAATCTTCTAACTTCTTAGGTAATTTTATTTCTCTATGTTTTTTAATATATTCTCTACTAATTTTGGCTCTTCTTCAAATCTATCTTTTAAATCTTCTTCGTTTATTTCTTGATTTTCTGGTAGAATATCGTCTTTAGATCTATCTAAACTCCTTTCATCTTCAGTTTCAGTACTTTTCTTATCTTCAACGGGTGAAAATTCAGTCCATCTAGTTAAAGGTTGTTCCTCGAAGATAATATCTCTGGATCTTATGAGTTGTTTTTCTTTATACCATACACGATATCCATCATCATTATTGTAACCAATTAAAACTCCTTTTACCGCTTTTCTGTCCATTTTCTTTCGACATTGTTTGGGAATATGTACGTAACAGGTACACCCTATAACTCTCAAAAGCTTGATGTTAGGTATTTTCCCTGTCCAAACTTCATAGGGAGATTTTTCATTTACACCAGATATACCTAATCTATTCAAAATATATGCAGCAGTATTTATCATCTCAGCCCATAAAATTTGCGGTAAATTGTTTCTTGCATACATGATTGATCTTGCAATTTCAAGAATAGTTCGATTATCTCTTTCTGAACACCCATTTTGCTCTGGTGTGTATGGCATGACCAACCTATGCTTAATTCCATTCTTTTTGTTTTCCGCTATTTTCAATTAATTCAACAGGATTTTAAGTTTTTCTGCAACTTCAGATTTTTCTTTCATAAAATGAACTTATATGAATTTACTAAAATCGTCCTTGAAAAGTACAAAATAGCGATTTTCTGAGATTGAGGATTTGAAAGGTCCACATACATCCGAGTGAATGAGCTCTCCAGGTGCTTTGGCACGTTCTCTAGTTCCAAATTTCAATCTATGTGATTTTCCGTAAATACAGCCTTCGCATATTTCACTATCTAATGGAAATTTTATATCTGAAACTTTTTCAATGATAGATTTCACGTGTCTTTTATTTTGATATCCAAACCTTTCATGGTATAACTGCAACAAACTACTATCCGAAACCTAATTCACATCCAACATTGTTTTTTAAGGGATAACATTTTGAATAGCTAGTTTGTACAAACTTCCGTATCGATGTCTATGGCCTATTAACTTGATTTATCCATCAATTACTAGAGTACATTCTTCTACTCTCGAATGAAATTCACTATGTGGATTTTTGTCTTGTGCAGCCAATACGGAAAAAAGGTTTTTCTTTATACCAGTAATATACCACACATTAGCTAATTCAATAAAATACTTTTTACTATATACAAAAGCTTCTATTATTATTGAACCTTTGCCAATAGCATCAATAGATAATCCAATTGCGGTTGTTACTGTGTATGTTTTATTGAAGTGCTCAAATGTCTGGAAAAGATCGTTTCTATTGCAGATATGATTAGTTGCTACATTATCTACAAACCAACTGTTTTGATCACAGTCTACATTTAAAATTTCTTCATTAAGGGCTAATAGTGGTTAGGTTACATTTGCATTTCTCTCCTCAGATTTATAACTATTATTGTTAATTGTGTGCTTTGGAGGTCTTCCATCGGATTTCCACTTGACACATTGACGAACTTCATGACCCACTTTCTTGCAATAGTGACATACTCTATATTTCTTCTTCTCGAAATTACGTCTGTCTGAATTTTTTTCTGTATCCAAAGTTTCTTCATTTCTATTCTCCGTTTTATTAGATAATGCTTTTTCATAGGCACATAGCTGGTTGGTAAGATTGTCTACTGTTCTATCTGATTTCGACATTAGCATCCAGCTATAGTTGAACGAAAAATATTCTTCTGGCAGTGTATCAAGTATCTTACATATTAACAGTACTTCAGGTAAATCACAAGAACAATTAAGAACTAACTTGTCTTTGGTGATTTCTTGTTGAAGTTCTTGCTAAAGGTTTTTCAGCTTTGAAGTATGTGTTGCAATGTCATCACCTGCTTGTCGTTTATAACTGAAAAACTCAGTACATAACTCATAAGTTTTATCTTCAGTTTTCACATCAAACAATCTGTGAAGTTCTACCAAACATTTCTTGCTGTAGTAAATCTCATCACTTTTTGAAGAGTTTCTTCAGTCATATTAGTTGTGAGTATCAGTAATGCACTAGTATCTGCATTAGTAAAATACTCAACCCTCTTATCATACTCCATTCGTTCTTCTGTAGATGCTGTAGAAGATACAGGAACTGGTCTTAGCAATTCACCTTCTATAACATCAGTTGCACCTGGTATTCCTCATAGTAGAACACACAACTCATATTTCCATGTATTCCAATTTACTTCACCATTCAGGAAGCCTATTTGAACTTTCATCGTTTCCATTTTTGTCCTTCAAGAATGCTCTTTACAATAGGAACAAAAAAAATCAATTAAATTATTTCTAACAGTTGCGCATTTCTGGGCCCATAACCTGTTAAAATTATTAACCGTGAACCTGACTGTTTATTTTAATTTATTAACATTACTAAGGAAAAGCTGTAGTAACTTTTAGAAATAATTTATTTGATTTTTTTTGTTCCTGTCGTGAAGGTAAATTGCTCAACATTCTATGTATGGAATGTAGAGATAAGAAGAGTAATATCTGTATATGAAAAGTGTCTGTCGAAATGCATTAAATTAGGGTAGCGCCAAATATCGCGGCACATTCTAAGCTCACTTGCCGACACTTCCACCGCTTTGCCATATTTACAAATTCTCTTTAGTTGCAGAAAAATGGAATTTAATTGGCAATTTGTTAAAAACTTATGCAAATAAAAAAAAGTCATACTAATTTTTGCATTTGAGTCGCTGCTTTTAAAAATAATTAAAAATACTTGAATTTTATTTAATAAAGGCATAATATTCATAAAGAAACTTTATACAAGTATTTGTTGTAACTAAAAGTAGCAACATTGCTCAAAATTTCAGTACCTGCTTTATTTGTCAAGTGTAAACTACTGTATAGTTTTGTCCTTGTTCAATTACCATATAAAGAGAGATTCAAATATCGTCAGAGCGTGCTCGACGAAAATTTCGAATGCACTGTAGTATTTGGAGTAAATAATGTCAAACGTGTTTTGCTTATTAGGAATAACAAGTAAACATTTAGTTCTTTCGTTTTTATGTATTTTAAAGACTTTTAATAACGTTTAAGTTAATTGATTTAATGTTTTTGGATTATCATGGCTCGTCAGTGCAAAGTTTGTGAGAAAAACAACCAAAATTACCAGGGCCATTGTTGTGTATTTGGTTGTCGAATGAAACAATTCCGGTTACTTTGAATTATGTATTTTCTAAAAATTGTAAAATAACATAACATAACCCGACATGCCCGAAACCCCGCGCTCTCTGCCGTTCTGTCATCCCTTACGTTGACAATCCGTTGTCGAGGCCACCGAACATGAAACCTGCTGAGTTGCCAACGAAAGCGATGGAACATCAAGAACATCACAGCCACAATACCATCTCCACTTTTGGTAATTCATTCATTATTTTGCTACTGGCGTGACTAATAATATCATAAAAATTAACAAGCGTTAATAAAGTAAAGTTTTCGTAAAAAATGATTCACTTACTGTTGATTGGAAAGAAAACAGATTTTTCTGTTCTTTAATTTATACCATCTTCAACAACTTTTCACAACATAAATTTTACGCATAATTGTTCAATTATTCACAGTTTTAATAAAATTAAATATTTAAAAATCACTAAGCGCGTTATTCAAAGTTAACGAAATTAAATCACTGTTCACGTTCATAACAAATAGTGTCGTTGACTCATTGCTTTAGTGACAATTGTTTGAAGATTTGTAGTGGCGATCTGATTTGAGTGGCCTGGCCTGAATCCGAATTGGAATACGGGAGTGATGTTATTATTTGTACAGAAGTCCCAGATTCTTCATTCGATCAAACGTTCAAAGATTTTACCTTTGACGCTGATTAGTGAAATCGGGCGGTATGATTTAAGCTTAGTAGGGTCTTTGCCGTGTTTGGGAATGAGAACTGCGTTGGCTGATTTCCAACATCGAGGGAAGTATGAAAATGTCAGACAGACGTTCAGCAGGTCGCAGAGCGGGGCAAAGATCTTTTCTGGCAGGTTTTTAAATGCATGCCAAGAAAGTCCGTCGTGCCCTGGGGCACTGTTTTCCCCGATCGCCAGACCTGCTGAACTCCTTCAATTGAAAACGGTTAAAGAAGTGAAGAGTTTTCATTAAGGGGGATATTGACGTGTGGGCACCGAGTAATAGTTCAGGTGAGGTGGTATGTTTCAGTGGCAAAGTCCCAGAGAAATCTAGGATTGTCAGATAGTGTAAAGACAGTTTGTAGGTTATTTTTGAAGGAGGCGGCTTTGTTTCCGTTTGTGTGTATTTTCTGCTTTTCAGCTTTGATTTCGAACCTGACCTGGGCGTTTAGACGGTTCCATTGTGTCTTTGCGGGATTTCTAGTACGAACATATAACCTGTATAACTATCTTTTCTGACGGATTTTGTGAACAATACGTTGCGGAAGGGTATAGTAATTTGTGTTTATGGCGATTAAGGTTTGTTGCATCGATTATGGGGGATTTGAACTCCTCGGCATGTTTATCTGAGTCTTCAGCTGTCTGATGAATTATGGATTGTGGCAAATTAGAAGAGAGGGGGTTTGCGAAGGAATCATGATCGTCTTTTTGAAAATCGAGGTAAGGGAAGGTGGTTGACGGGGTTGATTGGATTAAGTAGAGAAGTGTTGACCAGTAGAGTGACATGGTCTGAGGTGATGGGGTCGCCTATAAAGCATTCGTAGTCTATGCGGGTAATTAATCTGCCAGTGCAGATTATATGTTCCACAATGGAAGAGCCGATGTGACTTACGTGGGTTGGATTATTGTTTTTAATTCCAGAAATGGGAAGGAAGACTAACTGGTCGGCGAGTACTCTGCCGTCTTGATTGGTGAGTGTTAGGTGAATTTGAATCACCCATTTATTACGGCACGTGGTGGAGTAGTTGCATATTCGTGAAGGTCGATAGAGAAGGCTTGAAGAGGGTATTTTTAATAGGAAAAGAAAGTAGTCATGGTCACGATATATCAATGGCTATTCAACCCAACTGCTGCTGAGACAAAAGTGCAGGTAGAGCGTGAAGGGGCGCGGAGAGTCCGTCCCGGACGAGAAGTCCATTGCAGCGATAGTAGATTTTCCTGTCTAGGTGAAAAGTGGAGTAGCCAGTGAAGTGTGGAGTTCATTGCAGCGATAGTAGATTTTCCTGTCTAGGTGAAAAGTGGAGTAGCCAGTGAAGTGTGGAGGCTTTTTCAAGAGAGTATGGGTGGTAGGTAATATTTGTATATTCTGGAAGAGTGGAGGAGGTGTTTAAGAAGATGACGCTACCTGGTTAGACCTTGGCAATTAACGGTGCCAATGACTTCTTAGTATTGTCGTTTTGACGTGAAAGCAAAGTGGACGCGGTTGCCCACGCCACTTGTAATTGTACAATTGTATTCGTAAAAAAGGGATAAGACGTTGAAGAGCAGCTTCGACTACCAGACCGCGTGAAGTAGGAATGGCATTCATGATGACGCTGGCTAAGATTTCTTTTAGGATTTTTGAGTCGGTGGTTAAATCGTAGGGAGTGTTATGGGTGCTATTTCTTGTGGAGGTTTAGGGGTTTCCAACCTCTTGGGGCACCGGGGGTGGTGAGCGGAGTGTGAACCTCCACAATTTTTACAGGATGGGGAATTTTTCTTATGCTAATTCACTGATTTGTGGTCAGATGCACCACAAAAAAAACAGACCGGCTTGGCCTTGCATGTTTCAGCAAGGTGGCCTATGCTGGTGCATCGGTTGCAGTATTTTGAGACTACAGGGAGGGGTTTTGTAGTGTTGGAAGCCTCACACTGATGTGAGGCCGTGGAATCTAATGTCCTTTATTAGAGCGATGTGGTAGGCGATTTTGGATTCAGTAAGAATGCGACACATCGAGGTCGGCCTGTTTGTGGATTTGGCGATGATTCACTAGGATTTAGCAAGGGGACATTTCAGGTCTTTGAGGATTTCCTCAAATTCCTTATCAGACATGGAACGGTCTACATATTTGCAGACCTGTTTAAAGGTGGGTTTTAGGTATTTTGAGGCGGATCTGGATTGGGAAGAGGGGTTCAATGGAATAATGGTGACGTTCTCGCCATCGGTGGAGTTGCGGAATTTTTTTGTAAGGTTTTCGTATGGGATATTTGAAGGAATATTTAGTAAGATTGGGATTCCCTTAACAACTCATTGGTGTTGAAGAGGTTAAACAACTTCCTCTGGGAAACATACTTGGGAGAAAGGTTACGGATGTTGCAGGTTTGAAGGATGGGCTTAGATTGGGTAGGTAGATGTTGTTGCAGGGTATTTAGGGAATGTTGTTGCTGGGTATTTAAGGAAGGTTGTTGCTGGGTGTCTCGGGAAAGTTGGTGATGGATTGTGGAGGCGGGGGTGGGCAGCTTAGTAGTTTTCGGGTACTTTTAGGTTGCGTACCTAAGAGAGTGAAATTTCCTTCTTACTTCCTTAGGTTGGAGGTTTGGGAGCTTATGGATATGTGTGAGTGCCTGGAGGAATGTGATTTGGCAGAGTTATTTGGGGAGGGACTCCTGGTGTTGGGATTAAATTGTTGCTGGGTGAAGATTCTTTAAGCTCGACCAGTTGGGTCTTGATATGTTAGAGATCACCAATGGTTTCAAGGATTTTTTGACGGAATGGGAATTCGCCGTGGGAGGAGGGTGAGGGTGGTGATTTTTGGCTCTCTGTTTGAATGGGGCAGCGTTTAGGTGACATGTTGTGGGTTTAGGAAGAGAACGAAATAGATTAATTATTCCGTTCGTTGATAGGTGTTGTAAGTGAGAGGCGGTGGCAGCGGCGTGACTGACGAAGGGAGTTTCTTCCCCGGTTAATAAATGCCTGACCCTTTTTGTCTACCGGTTAGTTACAAATATTCACCTGCATGTTTGGGTGAGTTGGTAGTTAATCCCTTTTGTAGACTCGCTACTGTATCACTTGGCTCTTAAAAGAAAATTTTCATAAATTAGGTTGCCCTGTTAGGGCAAATTTTCATAAATAAAATTTGCCCTGCGTATAGAGATTTTTTAAAAAACTCCCGTAGAGCTTTTTAGGCACGTTGGCAAGCAACTGCTGAATTTATTCGTTTTGTCACCAGTGACCGAATCTTCAGGGAGCTACTTCTTTCTAGTAACTTGCTTCGCTTGGACCTTAAACACAGACTGAGGAAGCACAAGCAGCAACATATCAAAACAATCTACCCTATAATCTATTGATATCAGCCGATTTGAAATAATGCTTCAAAAATAAAAGTATAAATTGCTGGAACTCTGTTTGGCAAGGACCCGAATCTAAATTAAACCATTTGAATTATAAATTCGGATCTTGGCATAATATATAAATAGAACATAGAAGGAACCATGTAATCACCACCTGGCTAAGTGTAGGACACACCAGATATACGCATGAATGTTTAATAACAAAGGAGGGTCCTTCTTATTGCAATTTCTGTGTTGAAGACATCAGCGTACATCATCCACTAATCGGTTTTCCGATGTATGATCTACAACGAAATACTTACGGCATATCAAGGAAATCCTAGGAAAAGCTTCAGAACCATCAAGTGTTACATAAGATAACTATTCTACTGGTACACACTCTATCTAAACGTGCACTGAGAAATCTATTTTTTGTTGTTGTTTATTCTATTAATTATGAAATATGTACCGCTAATGTATTCTTTGTATCAAGTAATATGCACTATGGAGATGCTAATTTATTTATTTATCAAAAAATATGTACTATGTATCTGTTAATGACCTTGTAGGTCGATGCGGAAAAATTAAATAAAAAAAAGTAAATAAATACCTGAACAATATTAATTGTGGGTAATATAACCCATTGTTCTAATCACAAAGGTAATGGTGGTGAGCTGGTGGTTATTCACAAATTACATTTTTTCTGGGTGAGAAAACAATTTATACTTATATTGCTAATAAAACCATCTTTTCAAGATACGATATCCACTATAAAAAATTGAAATTGTGTGTGTGAAAATCATCTTAAATTCAATTCGACGATATCATTATCAGATTCCAAACAACTAAATTAATGTTCTCTTATTAAGAAACTCCTCATTCCAATCAGTTTAGCACAAGCCACCTTGAATATACTCTTTTTAGAACCAAGTCTATGTAAATATTAATATTTGATGTCCTGTTAGGCCGCAATTGAATGTTTGCACCGTTAATTAACGACTAAAGGCACATATTTACAACCGAATGTATATAATATGTACTTATTCATTCGAATGACCCAAATTTATCTAGGTACACCTGTGACCTACTGTCACTATTTTTTAAGTTACAGTGAAATCAACGTACATTATCACTTCCATTTGTATCATTCCGTAGGTACTGAAGATAATAAATGATACCATGGAACCAATAACCAGAATGTCGAGTTTGTACCAAGCAAAAATATCTCAAAATTGTTTCCCGTTCTTTTTTCGACTAAGAATGAATGCATGCAAAAACTATAGGGGAGACTGGGGCACTTTCAACATTGGGGCACTTCGACACCCAGTTTTCATTTGAAATATATACAATTGGCGGGAAAGTAAAATACAGTATCCTGTTCTAAAACCATCAAGAATAGTGTGTGTTGAATTGCAGTTCATAGGTGTGTGTAGTTTTTATTTCAATTCTATCTTCTATTGTTATTGCGAATTCTTGATATATTTACCAATAAAGGGAGTCTATTTACAAATTGAATAATCAAGGCACAATATTCTAACCTAACTTTTAACATGAGTTTGTTTGAATAAAGGATTTGTTTACAGGCGAGATGGGGAAGATTCGACACCATGTAGGTGAGACAGTTTCGACATGGTGTAGTTTCGACATGGTGTCGAATGTACTCCATGCAACTTTTTCGATAATACCTATTAACAATAATTATAACATTCATGGCTCATATATCTGATCAATATTTTTAGATATACATACTGGTATTATTATGGTTCCAGATGGTGCGAGTGTACAAGAAGAAGACATTCAGAGTTAATATTGATAAAAGCCAAGTTTCGGCAGCAATAAAAGACATTCTGCACAAGGTGAGGAGTAGAAAAGCAGCAGCAGAATTTAACAATATCAAAAGAACAACATTTATATCTAGAATAAAGGTCTTAGAAAAGCAGCAACATTCTACAGATGAACTCAAAACATTGTGCCATGAACGTGATAGCGCCAACGAAAGTGATAAAGCTCCTCGCTTTCCTGGGCCAGCGAAAGCTGTGAGCTTCAGTTCTAAATACACAGTAAACCTGGTGCTTACAATGCAGCAAGAAAGTGAGCTTCCAAAGTATTTAGCAAAATGTGCCAATTTGAGCTATGGATTGAGTTACCGCCAAGTAAGAGTCCTAGCATTTGATTATGCAAATATCATACCTGAATGTAAGGTGCCAAAAGACTGGGAAACAAACAAGATAACTGGTCTAGATTGGGTAATGAATTTCATGAAGAGACTTCAAGAGCTTAGCCTTCGTAAACACGGAAATACCAGCTTCGCACGTGCTACAGCTTTCAATAGAAGAAATGTCGAGGAATTCTTCAAAAATTATAAAACTGTTCTTGCGAAATACAAGTTCGAACCTGAAGATATTCTAAATTTAGATGAAACTGGTGTTACTACTGTCACCAAGCCAGTTAAGGTGATTGCTACAAAAGGAAAGAATCAAATTAGCCAGGCTTCTTCAGCTGAGAGGGGTGAACTAGTAATCATATTTGGAATCATAAATGCTCCAGGTGGTTACCTACCCCCAGTCTACATATTTCCGAGAAAAAGACGGCTGGAAGATTTGATTCAAGAGACACCCCCTTCAAGCCTTAGGTAATAGCTCTGGATGGATGACCAAGGAATTATTCCTCAAAGTTTAAGAACATATCAAAAAGCACACCAAATGTTTACAAGAAAGAGAGATATTACTCACATTAGACAATCACGAATCACATATTTCTGTGGCTGCTGTAAATGACTGTAGAACAAATGGCATTGCTATGCTCTCATTTCCACCAAATTCGTCGCATCGGCGTCAACCTTGCGACATTGCTGTATTTGGTCCTTTCAAGCAACACTGTGCCAATGCCTTCAACGATTGGTTGTTGATACATCCAGGAAAAACTATACAATTTATGGATTTAGCAAGGCTGACTCGACATACCTTTTAGCAGCTTTCACGCCATCCAACATTATCAATACCTTCAAGAAACCTGGAATTTGGTCATTGAATTCCCTAGCATTCACTGACGACGATTTCAATGGAATTGATGTTTATGATACAGAAGCACCTTCTGACAAGCAATTTCAATGTAGAATTGACGAAGACATACCCAAATCAAGTGAAATGATTCCTATTGCGAGCACAAGCTGTGAAATCGAGGCAAATAATGAAGTAGAACTCATACAAAAATGCTATAATGAAATCATCGAAAAAGCAACACAACATAGAAGAGGACTGCAGGGAAAATCAAAAATTTATACTGACACTCCTGAGAAACTTCAGTTGAAAATGAGGGAAAGAGAAATACAAGAGAGAAAGATGAAAGTTGCAACTACGGCAGTAGCACATTCCTCACGCGAAAGATTTCTCATCTCACGAGCGTTTTGGGCCATTTTATGTTGTAATGCACTTATAAAATTTGAATATTGCGTATACGAGTGTGAAAAGGAAAGTAACAGCAAATAAACGACTAAACTTAATATCTAAGGAATTTTGTTAAATTTCTGTTTTGTAGTAATGTAAAAAAATCTGCTTTTTATGTATTCGACACAAAAACGATATCTTGAAAAGTTTAAAGAACATCATAAATAAATATTTTTCAACCAGTGGCAGCATTTAAAAAAATTTTTAAGGTCATTGTTTCAATTTTTAAAATTATGCGTTAATATTGCGGCGCAGTGTACTACATTAAAAATATAATACTTTATCGGGTTAAGGTATTTCAAAATATGTAAATAAGTTATATATAACTATCAGTGACATTATTACTGACATTTCAAAGCAATTCTAATATAAATAGTTAATAATTCAATACCGAAGTTTTGTGATACATTCTCTGGTATCTGAATACATATAAAACTGTATTTAGTATCGCCTAATAAAATCGATGCAGTTGTGTTATAAAAACTTTTTTAGAAGTCATTACACCGTTATATCTCCGCTAAAGGTAAAGGCTCGCTTTTGCATATTTTACAATTGTTTATTTAAGATTAATAAATATTGATACATGCGCTACCGTTGGTAACAAGAATGCGGGGGTATTAGATGTCTGTAACGCGAAATATCCTAGTTATTGAATGGAAAATCCGATTCAAATTGAAAATATAAATAAGGGTTTAACAAAGTTTCAAGCCCTATATTCTGAAAGATATTTGAATAATTTGATCCAGAAGAAGGAAGTAACACGGGATAATAATTATGCCAGAAGAATTTAAGGCAGTACCGAAACAGGAGGACGGTTTAAGATCAAAATGGCTATGGATACATCAATAGAAATAATATCGAAGTATGTAACAGAAATTCAACAAGATTAGAAAGATATATGGTGGAGTGAAAGGAGAATCCGATATAACGCTGAAATTAATGACATCCAGCAAAATCGAGACATTGTTCGCTTCATCACAGCACAACTCTAATGGATAGGACATTCAACTTATGGATGACACCCGAATGCCAAATAAAGTATTCAAAGAAAATATTGAATGCCTACAACATGAGAAGAATAGGAAAACCAAAAATGAAATGAATGGACAATGTCACGAAAGATCTTCCAACCATGCAAGTCTCAGAATGGAACTAAAACGCAAAAGGTAGGACGATGCGGAGGTCTATAGTTGAGGAGGCCAAGGCCCACCCAAGGCTGTAGCGCTTTTTGGTAAGTAAGTTAAACTCAACGTAATGGTTGGTGCAAAGGGAAATAGGCGACCCTAAAGGTGATGCAGTGAAGTGGTTGACTCATGCTGGTGTTCGTAGAAGGAGATATCATCAATAGTACTATTCTAGAGAAGAATGTGAAGGTCATGGAGGAAGCAGAAGAGATGAAAGATTCAAACAACAAAAGTTCGATCACTCTTTGGATCTTTCTCAAAAATGCAATCAATTTCCCAACACTTCGTTAAATGTCTAAATATTTCTAGAATATTGAAGCGATTTGTCAAAACTATGGTGAAGTTCTAGATCTGTTTAGGAAATTAGAGTAATTTATCTAAATCTGGATAACTATCTGACACTGAAAAATATCCAAATAATTTCTATAATGTTCGCTAACTTATACCAACTTTTTTAAAAATGAGAGAATTTTCTTGTATAAAATATACATATAAGATGGTTTTCTACTCGCAGTTATTTACACGACATAGTTAATCAAAACACAACTGAGTTTCTCTGTAAGAAAATATTTATTGTATTATTTTACATGCTTTCTTAATAAATCTAGAGAAAAATCGGGAGAACGGGGCTCTAGTGGCTTACATAGTAGTATATAAAATTTGTCCAGGGAAACGATCAGATAGAAAGCATTGAATTATGTAGAGAAAATTGACATGGCAGCACCACATTTCCCTAGATCTCAGATTTTTCCTTAGATTTTCAACAGTCCATCAGAGTGGGGCAAGCCTCTGTTCCCCTTTTTCCAATTTATCAAGCGATATTTGGTTTAATACAATGTTCCGCACTGTGATTCAAGAAACGATATTGACATATTGGTTTATTTTGCTCATTAAATAAAACAATAAATGAGAGAATGCATAAAACGCTACCCATAAAATAATAAAAAAGTAAAATAGAATATTTGGCAAAAATGGTAAAATTGACGAAGTTATTCTAGTTGATACGTCAATACGATTATGTTGATGTAATTGAGATGATTAATGTCAAAGGCAACAAGTATAACCTAGGGACATTTCTAACAAGCAATCAATAGTTTTAAATTTGTTTATCGACATTTTAATATATGGGATATAATTACTATGTCTTTCATGAAATATATAACAATCATAGAGCATTTCTGGTTTCAATTGTAGGTTAGGTGATAAATGTTCAGCAATATGCGATTTTTTGTATGTACGAACATGTTCACTGTATTATTATTATTGGTTATAATTTGACCACCCCTTTATTTCTCTTATGCATACATATACGAAAAAAAGTTTCAAATAAAAGGTGTAGGAGTATAAATGAATTTTGATAAAATATAATTTGTACACCAGTAGCGTTTTTGAATTAGGGGGTATAAAATAAGAATATATATTTTTAAATTGAACACCCTGTATATTATGACATATTCGGAGAGAGCTTTTTATTCTCATAACAAAAATATACAATTTTATAGGTCTAGCTTTTATACTTTCCAATATAATGGACAGTAAATTCCTAAAGTATTTAAGTAGTATCTAGCTAAAAAACGTAGTTGTCTATGCATGTCTTACTGCAATATTGTTGATGGTATCTGTTAAAATTATAAACTAACGTAACAAATACAACTAATTGCTAGCTATATTTTTCAAAAATGGATTATACGGCTTCTGAAAAAGTAGAAATATTTTCTGTATATGTCAAAAATAACAATAATAAACGTGCTGTAAGACGAGAATATCTATAGCTGTATCCAAATCGACGATGTCCTAGTCTAAACACATTTGTAAAATATTTACCATCACGTCAATGTCTATCATAACTTTTTGAGAAAGAAACGTATTGCCATAGTAAATGAAGAAGAGCAGTTTAATATACTGTTACACTTTGAACGTAAAATAATACTTTTATTCAATTAATATTAAATTACCTAAAAATATATTATTAGAATAAGATACATCAAAATATCAATTATTTTTATTTTAGAGAATGCAGAGAGTAGTATAAAAAAAGCTTCCGGCGAATTACAGATAAATTACTATAAAGTTCAAAAAACACTAAAAAATAATAACTATCGTCCTTACAACATTTTACCAGTACAGGAACTATGTGAAGAACATATGCGAAAACGATTGGAATTCTGTCAACAAATGATAAGAAATTTAGACGACAACGAAAATTATTTTAAACAAATTATTTGGACAGATTAATCAAGTTTCTCTACATCAGGTCTGTTTAACAGAACAAATATATGTTCCTGGGAACGAAAACGTTTTAGGAAATACAAAATTAAACAATGTAAAACATCAGGGCGAAAATCCATTCATGTCTGGTGTGAAATTTTTCGTGGTAAAGTAGTTGGGCCAATATTCTATAATTTCACTTTAACGGGTCAATTATATTTCGACGACATTCTGCCACAAGTTGACAATTTACTTCAGGAATTTCCAGAACATGCGCTTAATGTCATAATATGGCAATAAGACAGAGCACATCCGCATAATGCAAGAGAAGTGCGAGAACACTTAAATAATGAGTTCGCAACTTGGATAGGTAATGGTGGCACGATTCAATGACCGCCAAATAGTCCTGATTTAACGCCTTTAGATGGCTTTTTATGGGACTATTTAAATTTAAAATTTATTCCGATACCAGTAACAGTATTGCAATAATTAGAGAGAAAATTGAACTTCTCAACCATCGAAATCGTAATAAAATTTTAAACTGTATAGAAAATATAAGGAGAAGGTATGAACTTTGTATTGAAATTAACGGCAGTCATTTTGAGCACTTACTTTAGTTTACTTAAAATTTATGAAAATATCAAATCGATTTCTATTTTGTAATAAACACTGTATTGCTTTTTATGTTGTTTGCTATTGTATTGTATTTCGTAATAAACACTGTATTGTTTTTTTTGTTCTTTGTTAATGTCACATCCAGTCGCCTATTTTTTAAACATTTACTGTCTATTACTTTAGAAGTTACTTAGTTTTGACAGATAATATGAACAAGTGCAGTAATCCATGCATAGCTAACTACTTTTTTTAGCTAAATACTAACTTGAATACTTTAGGAGTGTACTATCCATTATTTTGGAAAGTATAAAATCTAGACCTATAAAAGTATATATTTTTGTTATGAGAAAAAAAGGCCCTATCTGAATATGTCATAATATACAGGGCGTTCTATTTTAAAAAAATATATATTTATATTATACCCCGTAATTCAAAAACGCTATTTTTGTATCTGTACACATAAGAGAACTAAAGGGCTGGTCAAATTATAACCAATAACCCTGTACGTCTGGCTGATAGAAACCGCATTGTTTTCTTACTGAAAAGTAATACTCCAGTCAATTTAGACATCCAAGGTTACAATGATTCCCATAGTGCCAAAAACTTCCCATTGAGCATCGTTGTGCAAAAAATTTTATTCATGCTAAAAGTACGCGAACATGCGTTTTTGCATTTTTCTTTAATGCCAGTATTACACTATCAAAGGTCTTTGATAAAATATTATTTTATAGAATTTATTGGTAGTAGAAGTTATAAAAATTTCGCTTTTACCGCTGCAGTAAGGTTTGTAAGTTTAAATGGAAGAAAAACACACGACGTCTTTGGGCGAGACTTGGAATCTTGAATTAAGCGGTGTGATAAGCATCAAGAATTGCAATGTGTAGACTTAAAGAGTTTCAAGAACTATCTATGAATGGAGGAATAAAAGTTTGTCGATTCAAAAATAGCACCGTTTATTGCCAGACAGAATACATACTTAAGCAACAGGCAAGAGTTGTGCAACTCTACAATATAGCAGCCACATAACACAATGTACCCTTTCAGGCATAATTCCAGAAACCTGTGAAGCCACATTAATTGTATTTACAGTTTTGCCTATTTATCTAAAAACTTCCAAACTTTTGTTTCTGTTTTTATAATTTACATTTACACTATTGTACAACATTTCGTAAACCTCATATTGAGACATTATTCATTTCGTTGCAGCAATTGACCACGCAAACTTGGCGTCAGCCATCTTAAAATAGAGCTTGTCTAACCTTCGTAAAATTTACTTCACAGCCAGCTGATTTTATAAAAGAAATATTTTATAAAATTGTGTACAATTTTCCATAAAATATCTTGTATCAAATATCTTTGTCAAAAATCTTAGATATTGTAATATTGGCCTTAGAATATGAGTTTCACAGTAGAAATCGTTCGGACTAAAATTGTAGATTATTCAATTCTCTATAAAAAATATCTATTCACTTTTTTTCCGTTAGAGTCTCCATTTTAGTGATATAGCGATTCAAAGAATTGAAAAAATGTTTTCCTTAATACGCGTTCGTAGTACGCACATGTTTCCACACCAGCTATGAGGTACTGTGGTCAACGCTTTTTTAACGTAGTTCCCCCAGTAAGGCACGATATAGTGTAACCCTGTTCTATTAAATATTATTTTATAATAAAATTATTAAACCCGCTGAACAACGACGTCGAACAAAATCTTCATCTTCTGATTTTATTTTTGATAAATTTATGACAGTTCCCACAAGCGCAGAAATTTCTTGTAAATATTCACAACAAGTCTCGATTCATTCCAATGTTAAAAGAAAAATTTACCGCTGAAAATATTTTTATAAAACAAGCTGAAAATTATGCTAATGTTCTAATAATTGAAACCGCAATAGAACAGTTTAACAACATACACAACTGTTGCTGTTCGTGAAAATATTGATTTATTGGTATTACTTACTGCTCGAACTATGGAGTCAATGATAACTCACTGGATTGAGACCATGCTAAGCAACCGCACAGTAAAGGCCGCATGGAAGGACCATGTAGCTAAAATAGTTGTTGATAGGCAATGCCCACATTCTGGAACCTAGTAATAGACGAACTAATGTCCCTATTAAACAGCGAGGAGTTTCTAGCAATTGGGTATGTCGATGCCTCTTCCAGTGTTCGAACAAGTGAAATATCAGCGAGTGATCCTGGATGACATGGAAGAGTCACCTTGATATTCGCTTAGGTAAGGTGACTAACACGTACTGTGCCTGTAGGAGAGCGATCGGTCCGAAATGGAGACTAACCCCTAAGACTATCTATCCTATGGTTCTATTAAGTGACTATGCATCACAAACATACGCCGCTCTGGTCTGGTGGATGAGGGTAACCTTGAACACGGCTAGATCGCAACTGGCACGCCTACAAAGGGTGGTAAGTTTGGGGGCAACCACACCAACTGCTGCGTTGCAGGTGATTCTTGGACTTCGGCCTCTTCATCATGCGATGGAGGCTGAGGCTGGGAGTGCACTCCTATGTTTAAAAAGTATGAGAAATGTGCGAAGTGAGGAAGGGTGCAGGCATGTCATAAAGCTCAGTTTATGTGGACTGACACATTACTATATACGCCGACAGTCAGGCGGCAATCATGGCCCTAAGTGGATATTCCATCAACTGCTGAATCTCTAGAACGGCTAACTTAGCCAGGCGGAACGTAGTGTGGCTAGAATGGATTCTCGCCCACTCTGGTTTTGAGGGTAACGAAAGGGCCGACGCATTGGCCGTGGAAGGGGCAGCAGCACCCTTTAGCGGCCCGAGCCTGATATTTGGCCTTACAAAACAAGCAATCAGTGAGGAGACGAGAATTTGGTTGGGAAACCAACACCTCGTTCATTGGAGTGATCTGCAGGGTCTAAGGCAGTCCAAGCTTCTATTGAGGGATTGGACTGATGGACATGCTAGAGCAGCTGTAAAATTAACAAGGAGTAGCTTAAGAAAGATAGCAGGACTCCTAACAGGGCACTGCTATCTGAGGAAATACCTCCATTATCTAGGTTTAGAGGAAAGAGCTGGAATTGGTTGAGGTTCGCTTGTACCTAATAATACTGCTCGAACTCCAATAGAAAAAATTATATATTTTTTGAATCCTGGAAAGACTCAGCAGAATTCAGAAGTATATGCATCCCAAAGTTATGTGCTTGACCAAAACCACATATTTTTCTACGCGCAATAACTGTCTGCGATACAACATCATCATTTTTCAGGAGGGGCAAAACAACAGTTTTTAAATTGTTCGAGAAATAAAATTGTGCTGAAGTTTTTAAAGATAGTAACTCTACTCCAGAAACTATCATCACTAACGGTTGTCGCTTTTTACGTACGGAGCTCCAAAAAAGTTAGCTCCTTGGATAAACGATACGTATTTTTTGCAAAAAAATGTATAATAAAAAACGAGTACAAATAGCTTGTCCCCCAAACTCTGCTTCGATTAAACAACATCTATTCCGAGTATATTATCAAGTTCAAGTGTGGCTTGATAACAGACTCCAGATGACTGGGGCTGGAAGTTAGTTGACAATCATACGTTACTCCCATCTGCACCAGAAAAACTCTTTAATACAATATTTTGCAGTGCAAAAAAGGATGCAATGATAAATGCGGCTGTAAAAAAGTTGGACTGTTTTGCTCTTTAGCAGGTATCAATTGTCAAGGCCACATCACTCATAGAAGAACATATTTGTATTCAGTAGGAAGAAGAAGAAGGTGGAGAAAACGAAGACAGTCCACGAGATTCACTTAATAATTATGAAACAGACGAATTATATTTTCTAACTATTTTTTAATTAATAAATTACATAATTTACACCTCTTTCATAATGGTATTGATTATTATAAAATAGTATTTAATAGAACAGGGTTACAATAGATCTTGGAATAGGCCTTTTAATGAAACCAAGTTTAAGAAAGCGCCGAGCACACTACCTCATAGGTAGGCGTATACGAAGGATTTTTTTTCAATTCTTTGAGTCGATATATCACGAAAATGGCGATTCTTACAAAAGACAGTGTTGAGATATTTTATATAGAGAATTGAATGTTCTACAAATTTTGTCTGAGCAAATTTTTCAAAGCCTATAGCTTAGGAGAAAAATGTAAAAAATATATTTTCGCGAAATTTTAGAATGAATAAAAAATCTTTCACAAGGAGTATCGATGACGACTTTTCACAATTACTTTATAGCTAATATTTTTCTAAATATCCATGCCAATTTTTCGCGCTGTGGGAATTATTGTAACTTACCCCTATTTTTTGAGATAAATTGACTGGATTATAATTGCTAGAATAAATAAATTTTATTTAAATACTTTATTTTACATCTTTCGACAACACAACTTTTTTAATTTTCAAGAATACTCCTAACTTAACTTATTTTCCTATAATCAAAATCTGATGATGAAGATGAATATGCAAAGACTTTTTACACTAAAAGTTGAATTGAACAGTCCTGAAACAATATTATATTTAACGAGTCGTATATCGTGTTACTAATTTCATTGATCATTTATCTAAACATTTCGATAATAAATGTTTAATTATTTTTTTCTGACTGTTGAAGCTAATGACTTTCCTCATCGGTGGTCTAGTTGAGTTTAAGACATAATAATTGCTTTATAATACCTACAATTCAACTCTGTGGGCCTGTTTTGAGATACAGTGTTAACTTATTTAACCAGCCATGTTTCTTTTTCTAGTTTCTCGAGCGGAGGGTAGTGTCTTAGTCGATGAAATGATGATGTCTTAATGGTTGGACCACACAGAAAGGCGATGATCTATCGGTTTCAACAGGAAGATCTACTAATTAAAATTTAAACTTTTGTCTGTAGAAAGATTTGTTTTAGAATGTGGGATCGATAAAATTCATGGAAATTAGTATTTTGGAAAATAAATATTCATCACTATTATTAGGAAAAAATATGAATTCAGAAGTAACAAAAACATGAGAAGAATAAATAGGAACCACGTTGAAATGAAACAAATGATTGGTGAAAAACTAGTCTGGAAAAAATAACGAAACAAAATCACAAAAAGATTATTGAGACAAAAATACAAAGACGAGAAAGGAAAAAGGAATTACGAAGAAAATTTGAGAAAATAGATACTATAGATATTAAATAAATTATAGAAAATGCAGGACATAAATAGAAAGTCCGAGAGAAAGAATAAACAAATCTGTAATAAGACCTGTTAAAACTTATACCGCCCAGAAAAGACCAGAAACACAGAAAACTCAGACATACCTAGAACGTGGAAATGAGGACATTGGAGAAATGTCTGGGAAATATTATGTCATAGGGAAACAAAGCAAAACACAAGATGCGTATATGGTATGGAAAATATTGACGCATTGATGAAAAACAGAAAACAAGAATGGAAGCAACAAATAAAAAGGACGGATCAACGAATCATAAAAATTGTCCGAGACAAGTCACTAGCCGGCTGAAAGAGACATTAAATTAAAGAAAAACAGGCAGTAATGACTAATATAGAAAAGAAGAAGTGGAGAAGATATATTGTAAGAAAACATTAACAATTGGAATTCGTAGATAATTTTATTTAATAACTTTGTGTAGAAGAGGAAGTAAATGAGAACGAGCCAGAACAACAACAACCACAAAATTGAGAATCCTTATCAAACAATTGAAGAAGAAATGCAAGAGGAGGAAACTATAAATCTATAGAGATAATGAAATATTTGGAACAAAAGAGAAATAATATGAGACATATGTAAACAAGAACGAAAAATACCGAAGAAACGAAGGGCCACAGCTCGACAGTTTCATACAAAATTCTCTAGAATCATAATTCAACTTTATCAATTTGTAGAGAGAGTAATTTGAAAATGATGACTGACTGTCATTTGGTGATATACATACTATTCGTCTAATACTTCATCCAATACTTATTTACAGCGTCACTAATTTTAGAAGTATGACAGAAAAAATACGAAACATACTAGAGGATGAAGAAAATATAACCAAGTCTATAGCACATGATATTATTAAAACTAATACAAATACGCCAGAATCATATAGAAAGCTGGCTAGAGTCGTTGTAAAATATCTACACCACTTAGTAGAGAAATTAATCATATTGTAATGTTTTTCTTATTTATTTGTACAGTAAACGGGTGGGATAAATTTTAAACATGCGGTAGGTTCACTTACTTAATTTATTTAAATACTAAACTAATTACTAACACTTAATTTATATATACTCAGTATATTCACTTAAACTAATTTATATAGACAGTTCACTAATTTATATTCAGTTATTTATTTGTATCTCACGATGTCAAATTATCAACTCCCCTTATCCGCTGATCGGTCCTTTATTTACTTTTCTACTAGAAAATTCCGGACTGCGGCGAGAGAAAGGGACAAATGGTCAATAAACCAGTGGGGAAACCTCATTAGGACACAAAAGAAACTATCAAATAGTTTCTAAACCAAAACAATAGCTTATGGTATGTAGTTTCTGATTGCTCGATAATAAAAAAAAGGATTTCGGGCTGGACCAAACTTTCTCGAACACGAATCAGAGAATATTACTAGTGTTCGGTATCGCTGTTCTTTGTCTCGAAATTATTGCTTCCTGGGTGTGTACCATAAGAATTGACCTCCAAAATCGATCCAGAAAAACTGGACTAACATATGATAGTTTTAATGAAATGAGAACTAATTTCAATAGAGACGCAACACAAACTACCAAATTAATCTATAAACAGAATTAAAAAAGCACAAGAAATAAAATAACAACAATTGAAGATTAACATTACTATGCTACTACATTTAAATCATAAAATTGTATTAGATGAAATATTAGTGTTTTAAATGAAACAGTTTCTAGTTGATTCCACAATATAATAAAAGTTATTGAAAATTCTAAAAAATTGACAATTGTTTCGATAAATCAATATCATCGTCAGAATGACAGAAGTTACATTTCATTTGGTGCCTACCTGATGTTTAGTAGTTATTTTTGGCTAGATCAAGAAGTGACCTAACTTGTGATTGACTTAATATATGTTAACAGAAAAAAGAAGAAGATGTGATATTACAAATATTGAAGCTTAGATATTATCAGCCCTATGGTGATATTCTGGATATCATTTTTCCAATTAAGATCAGTATAACTGTGCAATGATATAGAAAACCAGGAAAACTATATCTGCTGATCTTTACAATTATCACTTAAGAAGACAGTTTATTAGTGGAGAACTCCCTAGATTTAACTGTTCATTGACAACTTCATATTGTGGGTTTCTTAAATGTCTTCTAATTTCCAATTCTTCAAGGAAATCCAGTTCTTGTTTCTTTTCACAAATATGCAGCACTTCTAGTTTTGTGTTAGGTGCCAATGAATGATTGGCGTCAAGTAGATGTTTTGCGTAGTGGGATTTATCTGGTTGTTTTAATCTGTATGCTCGTAAGTGCTCACTGTATCGTATTTCAAAATTCCTAAGGGTCTGACCCAAATAGACAGCATTACATTCTGGACATTTGAGTTTATATATACCTGACTTCTTTAATAGTGGTATTTTTGTTTTTACATTTAACAATTTTGTACTAACGTTACTTTCTGTTTTAAAAGAAATTGTTGTATTCGTTGCTGAAGATATTTTCTTTGAAATATTATTAGAAATATTTCCTGCATATGTGATGGTTTTCTAAGTTTTTATTTCATCAGCTTGTTTAGGAAATATTAGTTGTAATGCCACTTTTTCCTCTTTTTCACTAATTAGCTTATTTATCATATCTAATGGATAACCGTTGGATGCTGCTAACTAGAAACCGTGAGTTTCATTTAAAACACTAATATGAGCAGGTTCCACGAAGTAAGAGTCGAGACAGTTAATTTCATTAGATGAAATAGTTAATTTTCTTAGAATTTCCCAAAGAAAATTTTGATCATTAAAATTAGACTTAGGTACATCCAATCTTTGTGACAAATGGATTCGTTCCGATGCCATTTACCCCTCCCCCCACACACATAAAACAATTGAAGAAAATAAATTCAACTTTCGAAAATAGATTTTAGTCAACATTTGTTAAATTTAGGTATTAAAATATTATAGCGTATTGTCTCACGATTTCAGCGGCCAGATAAATTCGCGTTGTCTTATTTTATGACAGAAACGGACATGAGACATCGTCCACAAGATCCCGCATGGAGATTCGCTATGTAAATAAATTGGGAAACGTGGTTGCGATCATATTAGATACGGTGAATGTACTCATCGGAGTTTTGTTCCGTTTATTCTTATTTAATAAGTTCTTCCCTATACTTTATTAAATTTATTAACATAAACTCACGTAAAAACACCGTTAGGATGCATATTGTTGTGAGGTAACATCTTAAAAGACCCGTAAGAATGATGATAAATCTTCCAATGGACGTCCATGTATACGTCTGATTTCAGAATTCAGACATGTATACGGAAAATGAGATATTTTTGTTGTAGTATTCGAACTAAATTATGTAGATTAGTTTCGATTCAAAACTTTATTAAACGATTCCTACTGCATAAAATTTTTTTCAGTCACATAATACCACCAGACATCGAAGTCAATCATGTTGCCATTTCCGTCACAAGTTTAATTTCAAACTTGATTAAAAAACATTATGAATTAAAGAAGATGAACGGCAAAACAAATGTTATATAATCTTCTGTACGCAGATGTACGACCAGCTGAAAAATCTTTTTGCAAAAGTAGTTACAAAAAGGTGATTGTATCATCTTACATGTAAAATAAAGTTGGTGTAAACCATATGTGAAAGCTCTTTTTAATAAAATGCATTCCTGTAATTGCTTCTGTCAGTTTGAAAGGCAAAGAAAAAAATTGAAAGTACAAAAAATTGCATTCTTAATACAATTGGAAACTTCGAGTGAGTAACAATTATGTTGAAATTTACCAACATATTTGAGGATATTTATTCATGCCAAAAGGTTCGCAGATCTAATTCAAGATTTGAGCTTTTTACTACTCGCGAATTATTTCCAAACTCGATTCTCCTGAACGTATTTTCTTCACTTAAATGAGCTTTACTATGAAATATTTGGAGATATCCTAACAACAATGTTTCTTCTGCGTTCGCTAAAAATTCCAAAATGGATTGAAAATCCCCCAAAAAAATGTTTGATTCTGATTAAATTTTACATAGAAGGGGGAGAAATTTCGGGTGGAAAATGAACATTTATGAAAATAGGATTTTCCGGAAAACTATACATCACATTTTGCTCATTTACGAACTTAGTCACAGTTTTTACGTTTTGAACCTACATATAAAATTGCATTAAAAAATTCGGTCGCGTTTTTGAGTTATCCTGTTGACAGAACGACCAACCGACATTTTTTAAAAATAGGTTTTTTGGACACGAAATAGTATATTACGTAACATGTGTTGTAAGAAGTATTTTACGCACGAATGGAAAAGTTACGCACGAAGCCGCGTAGCGGCGAGTGCGTAATTCCGTGAGTGTGTAAAATGCGTTACAACACAAGTTACGTACTATACTTTACCTACGACCCACTTATACTTGTGTTTATAATCTTATTAAGGTATTTAAAGTACAAGTAAAAACATACATCCTCGATGCTCAGCCAAGTTTTATAAAAGTCGATCCTCGATGCCCAGCCAAGCATCTTAGAAGTTCATCCTCGATGCCTAGCCAAGTTTCGTAAAAGTCCGTCCTAAGTAGTATTTATTTTTATTAAAAATGTATGTAGAATTACTGGAATTGCATAAAATAGCGCATACACCCCTCGGCTAAAGTGACATTAATCCCTTAGGTGGATTACTTCCCTCAGGAATCAAACACCACCCGCGGAATTAAATAGGCCACTCTAGTCACTTGGTGTATAATATACTATTGTTTACTAATATGAGATACATTCAGACAGTTAAAAGATGCGGATTGAATGAAACGGAACCAATTATCATATAATTTCAAATAACTCTTACTGTTAAATGCAATCTCATATCTAATAAATGTTATCTACCGTTTATATATAGAATAAAATTCAAAGTCAAATATCTAAGTAATACATTTTGAATAAAATGGCTACGTCTATTGACAGTTACTAAGTGGTTGCTATGGAAGCTGTGCGTTTTACTTTACAGCCGTGCGTTTTGTTTTACCGTGCGTAATAGACGTCTTACATTGATTGGCGACTGTGTGTTTTTTTGACTACTTACAGGGGTGGTCGTAGGTAAATATATGAAACGTGCAGATCCTCTCGAATCTCGAAAAGTCAAAATCACTCCTTCACAATACTTCCCTTAAATATATATTACAATAAACATCAGGTGAAGTAAAAATTCCTTTGACAGTAATCTTTAGCAGCTGTCAAATGTGAATTCGACGAACGACTATGATGAAAATAAAGGTTATCTATGGATGAAAACTAAGGATGAATTTCATAGTCGACATTTAAGGGTCACTCATAGTCAACTCATTCTTCTTGTATGCAAATACACTTGACAGGCGAAAAATGAGGGAGTGAGGTCGAGTATAACTTGAGTGAAACAAGAGTACAGATTCCAGCTCCCTTAAGTGAATATTTCTAACCTATAAACCACGTTTGTTACCTTCTTACACTCTGATTTATTGATATCGAAATTGTGTTTATGTTCTTATAGTTTCTAATTTATAAAAGAAAATTAGTATGGAAGATTTTGTTGATTTTATAGACTATATACATGATAATAATGCTTACGTTTATCGTTTATCTAGCTTAGTAATCACATTGGTATAGTAAAAAGCAAACTTCATTAAATTCATTCATTTTTTAGACGATGTATTCAAGATGTAGAAGATCCATTAGACGGATTCAATAATGTAGAATTGTTGCAACGGCATAGATTTTCGAGAGATGTCCTTATAAACGTAATATTACCTCTTACTACAAAGAGGTAAAATGAAGACAAGCATAGGGGTTCGGCATTGTTGCCAATTATGAAATTGAGTATTGCTTTACGATTTTATGCAACAGGATCATTCGAACGAGTTTACGGCGAGTTGATGAATATAAACCAATCTTCAGCCTGCCGTATTGTGGCTGAAGTTTCACATAATATAAGTGAAAATATTGCTGATTTTATAAAGTTCCCAAACAACACAGGGATACTAGGATGCATTGATGGAACTAACAATGAAATAAAAAACCTGGTGGTGTTAATGGAGAAATATATAGAAACAGGAAGGAATGGTTGTCTTTTAACGTACAAGTTGTCTGTGGTCCTAACTGTGAGTTTTTTATGTGATTAGATGGCCAGGATCGGTACACGATGCCAAAATCTTCAATAATAGCTCCTTAAAATTGAGATTAGAGCAAGGCCAACTACATGGAATTATACTGGGGGATTAGTGCATATCCGCAGTCACGATATCTCTTCACTCCATACCAAAATAAAAATTCTCCTGAAAAAGTAAGACCACGTCACTTTGCATTAGGTATATGTGCCACATAACATAACTATTATATAATCATAGAGCACCATTGATGGACAACAGACCTATTGGCCAAAGGGTAGTGCCCAACCCTCAACCTCAATTTATTCACCGTGGAATAGCTATTAGGGATGATTTTGTCCGACGATATTTTAACTAGAAATATTTTTTGTCAAACGCTGGAATATCATGTATTCTAATATGAATAAAATGAACGTTAACAAGTTGATTTCGGACGTGTATAGATCACAATTGTTTACCAACCGTAACCAAAAGTTCCTAATAATTGCATTGCCAAGCTTTCTTCACTCAAGTTGAAGTATCACTTGAGTAGGAACTGTGGATACGAAAACGCGCCTCAAGCTAACTTCAAACTAAGTTGAGTTTGGGTATGAGTAACCCTCAATTTTCGACTATGAATTTCACCCTAAGTCTAAATGTCTTCCAAATGTTTACATTTTGTATTACTCTGACTGTACTTAGACGATGCCCCACACCCAGATGTTAGTACTATAAGAAGTAATAAAAGGCAAGTTTAACATTCCGAAATGGCATTTCATAATTGCATACGGTTTATAGTGTTTATATACATTTCAGTATATACGAAATGCAAGACATGATCTGGATTCTTTCATCTTCTGATGTGGCTTTTACGGCTATCAAAGTGGAATAGTTAGACTGTCAGCAATAAAATTGTAACCCAGATTAACACGAATAGAATGACTATTAAAACATACACGCTGATTTTAGGATAACGTATTTACGGCATATATTTCGAGGTTATGCAATTGTTAAGGTCAATCACACACTCTGAAGCAGAAACCAGATAAATGCAGGCAAATCGTGAGTCTTTTCAATGTAGTCTTTGTTAGAGGATTTGTTATTGGGATAAATTTGATTTATTTGAGATAACTAAGATTTTTTTATTGATTTCAATGAAAATATCTTAATCAAGGCCAAAATTGTGATGTTAAAAACAATTTTCTTAAATAAACATGATTTTTTCTGAATTACACTCAGAGTCAAGAAATGTATTCCACATTTTTCTATTTCTACTCAAATTATTACTTTTTCTTACATTAGATACTCTAATTTCCGTTCTCTGCTTGTATATCTGGTACTACGACCTATATTTGACAGGATTCTTTGTGAAATAATTGAATGATGAAATAATGATAAGCTCAAAAAGAAAAACAATAACTACTAAAAAATCTAAACAAAATAATGAGAGGGTCCTGTTAACTTCAGCTCTTACATTATGCAAGTACAATTTTTTAGAACTAAGAATAAAAACTGGATATGCTTCTTCTAAAAAATAATATGGACTGGAAGTAACAAATAAATTAACTTCTCCAGACAATTGAATCAATGTCGTCACAAAGCATAAGTGTTTTAAACAAAGACGCGCTGAAAAATGTTAATTTTATTTGGCTTTTTATCCTAATTTGACTACACCTTATACAGCAGCCAACAAGAACGTTTTATTCCTGTGCAATAAAAATCTGGCATTATCTCAGTCAGCTGAGAAGACTAACATGACATCATAAAATAATGTCAATTCTTAGAGTAATAATAATCATAGAAAGGGCTATTCATTCATGAACACGTTTATTTTTGCGGCCAACAATTCTAAACGCCAGTAGTGAAATAATGAATGAATTACAAAAAGGGGGGATGGTATTGTAGACAAACGGCCTTGATAATTTCGGCTGTTTTTCTGACAAACTTGGCACCGACAAACCATGATAATCCAAAAACATTAAATTCATCAACTCAATAGTTTATTCAGTCACTAAAAGTCTTGGAAAACACATCAAAACGAAAGAGCTCAATGTTTACTCTCTAGTCGCAATGGCGCTCGTATAAACAAACCACGTTTGACATTATTTACTACAATACTACGACGTATTCTAAATTATCCTCGACAACACTCTGACGATATTTGCATCTCTCTTTATATGGTAATTACTATTGACACATTAAACAGGTACTGAAATTTTGAGCAATGCTGACACTTTTAGTTATAACCATAGAGGTATCTAAGGATACAACAAATACTTCTTTAAAATTTATAGAAGAATATGCCTTTATTAAATAAAATTCAAGTATTATTAATTTATTTTAAAAGCAACGACTCAAATGTTTAAATAAGTATGATTTTTTTTATTTCCATAACTTCCTAACACATTTTAAATTAAACTTCTAATTTCATTTTTCCTGCAACTAAAGAGTCTTTGTAAATATGGCAAAGTAGTGGAAGTGTCCACAAGTGAGCTTAGAATGTGACTCGATATTTGGGGCTAGAAAAAGTCAAAACAAACATATCTATTTGATTTGTTAATCTGAGTGTCAATTCAAAAAAATAGAAACGGTTACATCGTATCCACATAAAAACTATTATTTGCATAAATATATAAACCTTCTGTGAAAAATTATCTAAATGATGGTGGAAGCAGCATCAAAAGTCATTGCGTGGCTTAGGAGGATAAACAGGGAGACGCGGAAAGCGTTTGAAACAGTTCTATAAACCAGATTTTGACAGTTTCCCGAAGAAAAATCAACTACTTTCTTGATTATATGCCTCAACGAATACTTTTTGTAACAATAAACCCTTGAACTACAGCTTTTATTCAGTACAGTTTTAACGTAATACAAAATGGAGGTGAATTGTTGAGTACATGTTGTCAGTTGACTTTGACATTAACTCATCTCTGGCTCCGGTTCCGAGCACGTTCACGTAACATGTAATTTTTGAATTAGTACTGGTTCCAAATGAGTGAGGTTGGCCAGTGATTTTGCAGGTTAATTATAATACTTTTCTTCTATACTCTGTCGTTTCTTAAGAGTCCACAGGGTAGGTTCTGTGTTGAATAAAGGTCGTAGAGCTCTTCTACAGTGAGGGATCATAGTATTAAATTTCCGGCCCATCAATATTCAGCATGTGAAGTCTTGTTTTTGAGTACTGTTATATTCCATTGTGATTATATAAGGATGCTTGTTTGAACATTCAGCTAGCAGATCCTTTAGTGTTTGTAGGGATATGCCTTGCGATTAGTCCGTTTGATTGACTATAAGTTGGGCTTAAAGTCACATGGTTCATGTCTAGTTCCTTAAGTAAATTATTGAATGACTTAGAGTTGAATGGAGGTCCGTTATCTGACATTATAATTACTGGTAGACCGATTGATTTCAATACACTTGTTAAAACCTCAATCACCGTTGTGGCATCTTTCTTAACAACTATTATGGATTGGTAGGTAGCAGGTAGGAACTTCTTTTGGATAGTCCTATCCGGGAGAATGAATCAATCCCGGCCTACTGCAGATTCCAGGCGTCTCCTGACCCGGGAGGCTAGTACCTGTTTAGGGTCCCTGGCCCAGGGATACGGGTGAAGACCATACCGGCAGAGAAGGCGGAGAAGAAGGACTTCAGTTCGGCGGATCTGGCGCAAATGGCAATCCTGCTTTTGGGGACATATGAAAGCAACAATATAAGGGCACTCTTTTGTCCTAGGGTTAAGAAATTGGCCCTAAAGGCGGAAGAACTATTATTAGTCAACGGCATAAGAATGTAGAAGGCAAGGAGAAACCACTTCATTAAAGATCCACATGGATTTCTCTAGTATAATTATCATGGCTATACAACAAAACACAAACTTTACTGATCATGGATATCGAATACCAAGATCCGGCAGGGGAGGAAACCCAAAGCGAGACCACAGGGCCTCCCAGGTCGTTAACCTGCGAAATCCCTGTGACAAATCGAAGCCAACAACAGCACAACACCAAATTGAAAATAAACTAAAGATTGGCACATGGAATGTCAGGAGTATGTTTGAGTCGGGAAAAATGCATAATGTGATACAAGAGATGGTAAGACTATGTATAGATATACTCGGTATCAGCGAAAGCAGGTGGCCAGATTCGGGCCAACTCACCACGGCAAACGGTATGATATATTTTTCTGGAAATAATGAAGCCCACCATAGAAATGGAGTTGCAGTTCTTGTGTCGAAAAATATTATGTCATCGGTGATTGGTTTCCCTCCTATATCAGATAGAATCGTGCTTTTACAACTTCAAACAGATACGAGCAAATTAAACATCATACAAGTATATGTTCCTACAGCCGAAAAACCTGATGAAGAGATCGAGCTATTTTACGAAGGTGTTCAGTCAGTCCTATCTTCAATAAAATCAAGAGATGTTACAATTATCTTAGGCGATTTTAATGCTATTATTGGAAACGGAAAATGTGATAAATACGTAGTCGAGTTCGGACTTGGGATGAGAAATGAAAGAGGTGACAGGTTTCTAGAATTTTGCCAAGTAAACAACTACATAATAACAAACACTTTCTACAAACTTCCCATGCGAAGACTATATACCCGGAAATCTCCGCAAGACAACAAAAAGAAACCGGTAAGAAATCAAATAGATTATTTTTTGGTAAATGAAAGATACAGAAATTGTGTTAAATCGGTAAAAGCTGACGTGTTTTCCGACCATAATCCATTGATAGCATGAATTCACATCAAATTAAAGAGGACAATAAAAAGCACTAAAAGGAACCAAATGGATATTGGACATTTACAGAAGGAAAAAACTCGTCAGAACATAAAAACAAAAATAAACAACAACTTACGAAAACTTGATCTGGAAGAAGAAAATCAGAACCAACATGATATAAATAAGAAATGGCATCACTTTAAATAAGCGTTGATGGAACCTATGAAGGAAATTTGTAAGAATGAGATACGTACAGCAAAACACGATTGGATGACCGACGAAATTCTACATCTCATGAATAAAAGAAGAACTTTTGAAGACAAATGCGAACAACTATACAAAACAATACAAGTCGAAATTCGAAAGAAAATCAGAGTGGCAAAGGAAAATTTCTATAAAACAAAATGTGAAGAAATCGAAGAACTGCAACAAAAACATGACAGCTTCAATATACACAAGAAAGTAAAAGAACTAGCAGGAATGCAAAGAAGGAAGCGACTCAATACATTATACGACATAGATGGTAGAATAATAACAGATATAAAAGAAAAACTGAAAGCCTGGAAAAATTACGTCGAGGAACTCTTTGAAGACCATAGACAGAAGGAATACCTTGAATGCGCGGACAGAGACGAAGGACCAGAAATAACAAAGGAAGAAGTTTTATATGCTCTGAACTCGCTGAAAAACAGGAGGGCACCAGGCCCAGATGAACTACCAGCCGAAGTTCTTAAACTTATTGAAGAAGAGCAGATACATGTCTTGGTGGATCTGTTTAACAACATCTATAAATCAGGAATCATACCACAGGAATGGCTGTTATCAACTTTTATAACGCTACCAAAGAAAAGAAATCCTAAACATTGTGAAGATTATCGCACTATAAGTCTAATGGGACATACCTTGAAAGCATTCTTAAAAGTCATACATACCAGAATATATAGGAAACTAGAACAGGACATCAGTGAAACTCAATTCGGGTTTAGAAATGGCCTGGGTACCCGTGAAGCGTTATTCGCACTTAACGTTATGTCCCAGAGATGCCTAGACATGAACCAGGATATGTATCTATGTTTTATTGACTACACTAAAGCCTTTGATAAAGTGCGCCATGATCACCTTATAAAACTGTTGCAGACTCTAGAGATATCAACATTATTTCAAATCTCTATTATGGTCAAAGAGCAGTAGTGAAGATAGAAGAAAATACAACTGAAGATATAGAAATAAAAAGAGGAGTTCGTCAGGGATGTGTGCTTTCACCAATCCTTTTTAACGCATACTCGGAAGATATCATGAATAGAGCACTGGCTGATCAGGAATATGGCATTAAAATCAATGGAAGACCAATCAACAATCTAAGATATGCCGATGATACAGTGCTGATAGCCGAAACACTTCAAGACCTACAGAAACTTGTTAATGCAGTTGTGCAAGCTAGTGAGGAATATGGACTGTCACTAAACACAAACAAAACCAAATTTATGGTTATAACAAAAACGGTCCAAAACATCGGAAATATATTAATACGTAACCAACCAATTGAAAGAGTGAGAAAATACAATTATCTGGTAACTCTTTTCAATGAAAATGCGGACTGCTCTCAGGAAATAAAAATCCGAATTGAAAAAGCGCGGAGTACTTTCACGAGGATGAAACGAGTATTCTGCAGTCGAGATCTCAGCTTGGAACTCAAATTGCGTGTTATGAGATGCTATGTTCTGTCAGTGTTGTACTATGGCATGGAATCATGGACATTAAAGAAGAACGATGTAAAGAAAGTAGAGGCATTTGAGTTCTGGGTGTATCGCAGGATTTTGAGAATCTCATGGGTACAGAAAGTCACTAATGCCGAAGTGTTAAGAAGGATAAAACAAGACAAGGAAATTGTCCTAACTATTAAAAAAAGGAAGCTGCTCTACCTGGGTCACGTTATGAGGGGGACAAATATCAACTGCTCCAGCTCGTTGTGCAAGGAAAAATAAGTGGAAGAAGATCAATAGGAAGGAGAAGACATTCCTGGTTAAAAAATCTTCGCGAATGGTTCAACGCCACCAATAGTCACCTTTTTAGAGCAGCGGTATCCAAAATACGAATAGCCTTGATGATTGCCAACCTTCGGAACGAAGACGGCACTTGAAGAAGAAGATGAGGTCGATAAATTTTGCGTAATAATCAAACACAACAAGATAATTAGAACTACCATGTTTAAATTTAAAAAAGTCATTGCTATTTTTCCCATGGTAATTGGGGTATAGGATGAGGGTGAAGTGGGTGAGATGTACTGGATCGTGAGCGGGTTATGCAAGATGATATCATATTTGAAATCTGTTAATTAATATTACGTCAGAGTACGGATTCTTGTACTTTTTTTTTAGAAGACCCATCACATTGATGTACAGAGTGTAGTTTGGATATGATATCAAACCTATGGGTTTTAGGAATTATTAGTCTATTTCCATTAAATGTGAAACAATCGATTTAAAAGATTTGTTCTTTATAGATGAAATAGGGTTTAATCGATTATGTTGTTACGGCTTAAACAGAGTAGCTTACCTTAGCATGATGGGTCATGCAATATATAGTAAAATATTCAAGTTAGACAAATGAATTTATTATAATACTTCTTACTTACAATTTCATAGAATTTGGTTTTCAAACTAACTCTTGTATACTATCGAGTTTAGTTTTCTTCAACTTTACTTTTCATCACCGAATGTAGCTCCTACAAAAGGAAAAATATTATTAAGGATATTAACTTTCAAAATTTGTAAACAAAACGGTTAATTCACGTCAAAAATCCAAGGTTAGATTTCTTCTTCTTTTCTTCTTGATTTTATTGTTAATTTGGTCTCAACCTTTATAAACAAACATTTGTTTAAAGGATCTTCCAAGGTTAAAATCGATAAGTAGTCAGTGCCGGAGTAACCACGTAGCAAGAGTAGCAATTGCTACGGGCCCCGCGCGAAAGGGGCCCCGCATATTCAAACCCACTCGTAGCACTCATCTCTTCCTGAGCGTAATTTAGAACGCGTGCAAGCAACTAGTGCGTCTCTGCAATTGTCTAAAATAGACCTTAATACGGGATACACCCTTTATGAATCATTACATGGTTATGTCCAAACAATGCGATCTACATTTTCAAATATTGAAGCACAAGCCAAAGAGCTGACAGGCTGTCATGAATATCAGCAACAGACTTCAAGACGACGCAAGCGGAACACAAAGTACGACGATTTTAGCGGATTTAGTACACTTGACGAATTTGTTGAGAAAGAAACACCTGGTAAACAGTTTGAAATTGAGGTGCTTGTTGTCATTATTGATAACACACTGACTGCTTTAGACAAACGCATGAAAGCATATCAAAAACTAACTAGTGTGTTTGAAATATTTCGAAAGTTAAAATCTATTACAGCAGAAGAGATTAAAAAATATACACCAATTATAGTCAGTGCTTATGAAAATGATTTGGAATACAGTCTAGACAACGGATTAGAGCAGTTTGCCGAGCTGCTCGAAACGGATGTGGCTGGTGCGATTGACAGTACGAAAAACGAAGCTCTGGAAATTCAATATTATAAATTCCGAATGAACAATTCATTAAAATCATGTTTCCCCAATTTAGAAATTGCTTTGCGCATCTATTTATCTCTCATGATCACTAACTGCAGTGGCGAACGTTCATTTTCGACATTAAAGCGTATAAAAAATGAGTTAAGGAACACTATCAGTCAAGAACGTCTAAATTATCTCGCTTTGATGAATATAGAATATGATTTGCTAAGAGAAATTGATACGAATAGTATTATTTCTAAATTTACCCACATGAAATCTAGAAAAGTTACTTTGTAAAAGTCTAAAAATTAACAAGGAAACAGATAAATAAATATAAACATCATTTAAAATTGACTGTCTCGACCCTTACTTCGTGGAATATGCTCATATTAGTGTTTTTAAATGAAACTCAAGGTCTCTAGTTAATTCCACAATATAATACAAGTTATTGAAAATTCTAAAAAATTGACAATTGTTTCGATAAATCAATATCATCGTCAGAATGACAGAAGTTACATTTCATTTTATGCCTACCTGATGTTTAGTAGTTATAATTTTGGCTAGACCAAGAAGTAACCTAACTTGTGATTGGCTTAATATATGTTTATAGAAAAAAGAAGATGTGATATTACAAATATTGAAGCTTAGATATTATTAGCCCTATGGTGATATCCTGGATATCATTTTTCCAATTAAGATCAGTATAACTGTGCAATGATATAGAAAACCAGGAAAACTATATCTGCTGATCTTTATAATTATCACTTAAGAAGACAGTTTATTAGTGGAGAATTCCCTAGATTTAACTGATCATTGACAACTTCATATTGTGGGTTTCTTAAATGTCTTCTAATTTCCAGTTCTTCAAGGAAATCCAGTTCTTGTTTCTTTTCACAAATATGCAGCACTTCTAGTTCTGTGTTAGGTGTCAATGAATGATTGGTGTCAAGTAGATGTTTTGCGTAGTGGGATTTATCTGGTTGTTTTAATCTGTAAGCTCGTAAGTGCTCACTGTATCGTATTTCAAAATTCCTAAGGGTCTGACCCAAATAGACAGCATTACATTCTGGACATTTGAGTTTATATATACCTGACTTATTTAATAGTGGTATTTTTGTTTTTACATTTAACAATTTTGTACTAACGTTACTTTCTGTTTTAAAAGAAATTGTTGCATTCGTGGCTGAAGATATTATCTTTGAAATATTATTAGAAATATTTCCTGCATATGTGATGGTTTTATAAGTTTAAATTTCATCAGCTTGTTTAGGATATATTAGTTGTAATGCCACTTTTTTCTCTTTTTTACTAATTAGTTTATTTATCATATCTAATGGATAACCGTTAGATGTTGCTATTTGTCTAATTGTATTAATCTCTCTATCAAAATTACATTTGTTCATAGGAACTGAAAAAGCTCTATGTATCATTGAATTATATGCTGCTAGTCTGTGTGAGACAGGGTGGTTAGAATTGAATGGAATTGTCACATCAGTCTGTGTTGGTTTTCGGTAAATTGAATAATCAAGTACATTATTAACTCTTTGAATTTTTAAATCAAGAAAATTGATTGAGCTATTTTCTTCAATTTCTAATGTAAATTTAATTTTCGGGTGTAAATAATAAACTCATATCGTTCGATGTAACTAATATGTTTACTAAAATTCCTCCTTAAGAATGTCTAATACTTGTAAGAAAATTACTAGAAGATAAAAATATTAATCCAGGAATAATATCAGATATACTTAATTTATTTGATGTATGCATTAATCAGAATTATTTCACTTTTGACAATAAGATATATATTCAAAATGAAGGTTTACCAATGGGAAGCCCTATATCACCTATTTTAGCAAACATTTTTATGGACAATTTAGAAAGAAAGATCTTTGAAAGTAATATTTCGAAAAATATTTTATTTTGGTATAGATATGTGGATGACATATTAGCTTGTTTTATGGGTAGTGAGCGACAATTAGATGTGATTTTCAACCACATCAATAATTTACACCCGAAAATTAAATTTACATTAGAAATTGAAGAAAATAGCTAAATCAATTTTCTTGATTTAAAAATTCAAAGAGTTAATAATGTACTTGATTATTCAATTTACCGAAAACCAACACAGACTGATGTGACATTTCCATTCAATTCTAACCACCCTGTCTCACACAGACTAGCAGCATATTATTCAATGATACATAGAGCTTTTTCAGTTCCTATGAACAAATTTTGATAGAGAGATTAATACAATTAGACAAATAGCAATATCTAACGGTTATCCATTAGATATGATAAATAAACTAATTAGTAAAAAAGAGAAAAAAGTGGCATTACAACTAATATATCCTAAACAAGCTGATGAAATTAAAACTTATAAAACCATCACATATGCAGGAAATATTTCTAATAATATTTCAAAGATAATATCTTCAGCCACGAATGCAACAATTTCTTTTAAAACAGAAAGTAACGTTAGTACAAAATTGTTAAATGTAAAAACAAAAATACCACTATTAAATAAGTCAGGTATATATAAACTCAAATGTCCAGAATGTAATGCTGTCTATTTGGGTCAGACCCTTAGGAATTTTGAAATACGATACAGTGAGCACTTACGAGCTTACAGATTAAAACAACCAGATAAATCCCACTACCCAAAACATCTACTTGACACCAATCATTCATTGACACCTAACACAGAACTAGAAGTGCTGCATATTAGTGAAAAGAAACAAGAACTGGATTTCCTTGAAGAACTGGAAATTAGAAGACATTTAAGAAACCCACAATATGAAGTTGTCAATGAACAGTTAAATCTAGGGAATTCTCCACTAATAAACTGTCTTCTTAAGTGATAATTATAAAGATCAGCAGATATAGTTTTCCTGGTTTTCTATATCATTGCACAGTTATATCGATCTTAATTGGAAAAATGATATCCAGGATATCACCATAGGGCTAATAATATCTAAGCTTCAATATTTGTAATATCACATCTTCTTTTTTCTATAAACATATATTAAGCCAATCACAAGTTAGGTTACTCCTTGGTCTAGCCAAAAATATAACTACTAAACATCAGGTAGGCATAAAATGAAATGTAACTTCTGTCATTCTGACGATGATATTGATTTATCGAAACAATTGTCAATTTTTTAGAATTTTCAATAACTTGTATTATATTGTGGAATTAACTAGAGACCTTGAGTTTCATTTAAAAACACTAATTATTTAAAATACACTATTGATAAAATATAACATTAACCATTACTAAAAATATAATTTACTTTGTATTGAATATAAACTTTGAAATATGTATTGAAAGAAACAATTTGTGTAGTATCATCAGTTTTCGATTGTTACTTTCCTATCAATATTATTCTAAATTGCCCGTACTTGTCAGAACCAAACAGCGCCTATAGTAATTTACTACACTATTAATAATTAACCACAAAATTGTAACCTATAGATAGCAAATAAACGTATTGAGTATTGAATTGTTTTTTTACCACTTTATACTTAAGAACCCATAGCAGAGCAAGGGCTCTTTGAAATAATTTGCTGTAAGTGGTCTGTCAAAAAAAAATTATTTCATTTTATAGGGTTTCAGAACAAGCAAAACTTTTTATCAAGAATGACACTTCTCACTATAACTAATATTTAAACATTTTTCACATATAGGATACCCCATCCGTGGACACGCTGTATACGTATATATTTTGGAAGGGGCTCTCGAACATTGGTAATCTATTATGATTATTTTTGAAAGTATTTAATTGTATCGTCATCATTTTTTGATAGGACATCTTAATAAAGAGATATATTTGAGAAAGAACCTGCACTCTTTGCTTTCAGAAAGCACTTCGAACCCACTACTATATTCCTTTTCTAACCTCAGGACCAGGGGACGAGAGGTTATATTATAATAAAAAAGGTCGTCTCTTGCATATGGTCGTAAATAGTCAACAATAATTATGATATTTCAGAGCTTGAAGGTCTGTATCAGTATGTATACTAGAAAGAATTTCCTCGCGTTTTTGATCTGATGCAATTACGATATTCCTAACTAAAATAACATCTACAATATGCTCAGTATCTTCTAATGGAGTACTCGAAAGATAATCTGGAATATTTTCTCTTTTCCCGGAAGATATTCCTGAGTGATATCATATTTAAATAAATGGATTACAAGGCTTTGCATCTATAGGATTCTTCACGAACCCTAAGTGTGGTTTGTGATCAACTAAAACCTTGGACCTCTATTTCACTTTAAATTATTCAAGAATTTTCTTAAGGAACCTAGACATAAATCACATGTGACTTAATCTCAACTTATAAGCGATCCAAGAACTAACAGAAAGGCATATACAAACAATTAAGGGTTTGCTAGTTCAATTCTAAACAAGCACCCTCATAGTCACAATGGAATGTAACATTACTCCAAAACAAGACTTTAACTTTACCGGCTCACATTAATTAGTATCTCCATAATCTCTTTATGTTTTCAAGTTAAAACTTTACTTTTTTAAAAATTATTTAATTACAATAGTTACACTTTATTAATATTTATTGAAGTTAACAATATGAAGTCTATAATCATTCTGAATATATAATATGTATAATGAAGCTATGCGGTGTCCAGTAGTGCAATTCAGCATTATGACGTAGTCGATCGTCCGATGATGGTTCGATGTAACAATGCCATATGAGGTCACGAATTCAGCTGACGGGACATCTATCGTTTCATAACTCCTCCATCCCCAAAGAAAACTCAAGGGTGAAGCGAGGGTGGAACCACTTGAGTTGGATCGATGTTGGTAGGCTTCTTTTTATGCTGAAAAACCTTTCTCATAAAGTTTCTATATTTAAATAGGAAATAACAGATTAGAAGTATGCAGATTATGGTACTTGAACTGATAGCAATTCGAGAAAAGGCCACAGGCATCTTGAGTTCATCAAGCGGATTTGCATTGTTTTCTTGAAGTTGCAGTTTATGAAGTTTGTCTAAGTTGATTTTCTTTAGCTGAATCTCTTGGATATTCAAAATTGGAAGTGGTACTTCTTGGATTCCTTCGAGAGCTATAGGATGTCCTTCGATGATATCTTTTTCGTTTTTGTATGTGTATTTTGTAGTAGCTATAGAGCATCTTGGCGGGATCGTTAATAAATAGCTTCATTGTAAGACTGAAACTCCTGATTCTTCACAATCTGTTTGTATTTTCTGTGATTCTGGGAATATTACAATGTAATGGCTTTCGTTAATTTCTTCTATTATTGGTTCGGAGACTTTTACAGCGATTTGTTGGCAATTCTCTGGCGATGATGTGACTGAGAGGAGAGATGTGATGCAGTCTTTTGTTTCTCTGGTTACTTATAGCCTGTTGGTTTTACAGTAGTAGACGGATTGGAGATCGATGCATTCTTCTTCTTGATACTGATATTGGTTATTGCTCATAATTAGGTAAGTAGAAGGAGGAATAAGGACAGAATTATTTATATTAGGTACGGAATATAAGTGGTAGTAGGTAAATACGTCTGGATGGACCAGTGGAAATTCTAGTGAAAATATGATTTTATCTTTATCATAATAAACTTTAGTATTAACAATAGCATAATATTTTAATATTTGGTTTTCATTGAATAATAATTGATCATATGTGTATGTGTTATATAAAATTTGGACTATTTCTTTAAGGTCCTCACGGGAGATTACGCTTTGATGCAGAACACCTAAACTGGCAAAACTTACTGCATTTTCGATGTCATTAAGAAAGCTGGACATAGAGTCCAGATTGATTTTTATTTGACTAAAAATTTCTTGAAATTCTATGTAGTGTGAATAATCATAAGATGTTTCGTTGAGTGCTTTTCCTAATTCATTAATTTTATTGGATATTAGAAGCTGATTATTTGAAATTATTGATATTGATTCATTAACGCTATCCATAAGATTTTTGTTAAGAGTTATTTGTGAATTTACTTCTCTAATGATTTTATTTTGATCATTTTGCAGTTCGCTAATACTTGCGTATATTTTGTTGGCATCTTCTTGGTCCATATTGCCAGTAACGAGTTTCACTAGCGAGCCAAGAGGGTTGATTATTCCTCTTTTAATTCGATTAGATGGAAATATGGAGTTCATTTTAACATTTATACTATTAACTTCAAATTGCAATTGTTTATAAACATTTCTCAAAGAATGTTCATGAATATGGTTCGTCTTATTAAATAAGTTGTTTAATGAGTAATATTGTAAACTTAGATTTGTAATTTGATTTCGGATGGGGTTTGTAGGGATATAGTGTAAAAATGTATGGGAAGCGATTTTTACCCTAGCTGGTCCTAGTTCGAAAGATAAGATGCCAGGATTACTTTTCAAGGATTTAATCTGTATCTTCTGGTTCGTCACTGTCTGAAGAGTCAACGTCCTGTGAAGTTACATTAATTAGTTTTCTTACGGGTTTAAATAGTTGTTTATGATAGTTGTTTTTGTAAGTCGTTACTGTAATATCTTTTGATGTCAAAATGTGTTCGGGTTTATATGGAGGTTTAGTTTTAGATTGTCGTTCCGATTGTTTCTTGTAAAGGGTAGTGCCAGGGGGAATGTCTGGGGGATCTGAACGTTTTTCGTTTAATTTTTCAATATTTTTTTGTTTTTTGTTACTAGTGTCGGTATGTATTCTGTCATATAATTGTTTCATAGTTTCTCTATGTTCATTTAATTGAATGTTATCTGGTTGAGCTTCGTCGTCGATTTCGATGGGATCTTTTAGGTGAAGATGTCCTAGAAGAAGGTCAATAGGCTTATGTTTGGTGACAGAGTGAATTGAGTTATTGTATCCCAAAATGGACAATCTCAATTTTTCGAATGGGTTTAATTTTGGATTCGTTAGGGATAATGTTCTCATGTGTTCTAATATTGTAGAATGAAATCTTTCTACGATTGCATTGCTATTAGGATTATGTGGAAGAGTATAATGCCAGTTAATACCATATAATTTAGCAAAGCCTTTGAGAGTGGATTGAGTAAATTCTGTGCCATTATCAGATACAATGTTTTCTGGAATTTTATACGTAGAAATGAATTGTAATAATGACTGATAGATGTGAATCGCAGATAATGTTGGAATTATGTAAGCTTGTCCAAATCTACTAAAACTGTCACATACTGTCATCGTAATTGTATTGTCAAATTTAAAAGTGTCTATGTGTAACGTTTCGAGTGGTTTTCTTGGAGTTGGGGTTAGTTTTATTAGAGGCGGGTGTCTCTCATATTTAACTTGTTGACAAATGGAACAGTTATTGATAAAATCTTTTACGTCGTTATTTAGTTTTGGCCAATAAAATTTGGTTTTTAGTTGGTTAGCAATCTCGTGAATTCCCCTGTGATTTGTAATGCCTTCGTGTTGTTGTTTTATAAGTTTTTGTTGTTGGGATTCGATTTTAACGTCATGTAGTATAATATTTGATTTGATTAAGATAAATGCAGAGCTTTTAAAGGTCTGGGGAACTATTCTACACATGGTTTTGAAAAGAGTTCCATCGATATCGTTCTGAAAATAAAAGGCATACCGTTTCTTCGGAACAGCATAGTCTTTTAAGAATTGAATAATTTGGTTTTCAAAAGAATTTTCACTCACGTGTAAGAACCATCTGGTTCTTGCAGGGTTATCGAATAATTTTTTAATTTCTTGATGAGGATTTTGATCAGTTTTGATTATTACTATTTGATTTAAAAATACATTTAATGGTTTCTCGGTTATTTCGATTCCAAGTATTGGGTTTTCTAAACTAGTGTGTATTGTTTGATCGTCATTTTCGTCATTTGAATCTACTTCGGGAACGAGAGATTGTGAGTCTGATTTGGTTGTAGCGTTAGTTTCATTAAATTCTTTCATATATTGAAAAATTGGCGGTAGATCAGAGCCGGAACTATTTTCGTTATCTATTGGATGAATTTCTATACGGGAAAGAGCATCCGTATTCGTGTTGCAAGAACCTTTTTTATATACGATTTCGTAGTCAAATTCCTCTAACTTCAGTCTCCAACGGACAAGTCGGGAATTTGGTTCCTTTAGAGACATTAGCCATTGTAGAGGTTTATGATCGGTGACGATTTTGAATTTATTGCCGAAAAGATATGGCCGGAAATGTTTTGTACCCCAA
Organism: Galeruca laticollis; assembly: GCA_963921935.1. Taxonomy (NCBI): domain Eukaryota; kingdom Metazoa; phylum Arthropoda; class Insecta; order Coleoptera; family Chrysomelidae; genus Galeruca; species Galeruca laticollis. The sequence goes on from OY998176.1 coordinate 80,776,969, forward strand.
ACTATTGCTAACAACTCTTTTTCAATTATTGAATAATTTTGTTCAGCAGCGTTAAGTGTACGAGAAGCATATGCTATGGCTTTGTCTCCACCGATTGGTCCTTGGGAGAGGACTGCTCCTATTGCGAAATTACTTGCATCTGTGGTCAAAATAAATTCTTTGGTGAAATCGGGGTAGATGAGAATGGGTTCATTGATTAGAAGAGATTTGCAATCTTCGAATGTTTTTATGTAAATCGGGTCAAGTATATTGATGTGAGCGCCTTTTTTTAAACAGCTTGTAAAGGGTTTGGTTAATTTGGCAAAATTTTTTATAAACTTTCTGTAGTACCCGAGAAGGCCTAAGAAAGCTTTTATGTCTTTCGTGGTTTTCGGTAAGGGGTAGTTGGTAATAGCTTTTACTTTATCAGGATTGGGTTTGATGCCTTGAGGGGTGATAATATGACCTAGAAATGATACTTCTTTTCTAAGAAATTCGGATTTGTCGAGTTGAACCTTGAGGTTACTCTCACGAAGCTTTTGGAAAACACTTTTTAAATTATTAATATGTTCTTGGATTGAGCTTGAAAAGACAATTATGTCGTCCATATAGACGAAACAAATTTTATAACGGAGTTCTTTTAGTACATTATCCATGACCCTCTGAAATGTTGCAGGGGCGTTCTTTAAACCGAAAGGCATTCTGACGTATTCGAAATGACCATTTTCAACGTTAAAAGCGGTTTTCTTAATATCGTCGGGATGCATTTCAATTTGATGAAATCCACTGGCTAAATCTAAGGTGGTGAAATAATAACAGCGTCCAAGTTTGTCAAGTATGTCAGTTATGTTTGGAATGGGATAACGGTCGTCAATGGTCTTTTCATTGATTTTTCGGTAATCAACGACGATGCGCCATTTCTTTCTTCCAGATGCATCAGCTTTTTTGGGAACAAGCCATATAGGAGATGCCAGGGTGAGTCGCTAGGCCTAATAATCCGTTTTTCTAGCATGTCGTTAATTTGACGTTCGACTTCAGGTTTATGGATGTAGGGGTATCGATATGACTTAGTATAGACTGGAAGTTCGTCTGTTGTTTTAATTTTATGTTTGACTTGGTTGGTGAAAGATAGGGGTGAATTTTCTTTATGGAATATGTCACGAGTTTTTCGATTTCGAATTTTTCTTCTGAATTTAAATGAGAAGTTCGAATGCATTGGGCAGTGTCGAAATTATAGGGATGATCGTCGGCAGGGCTTTGAACAGAAATTTGGAAGATTTCGTAATTGTCTTCAAAAGGTTCTACAACTATGGGTTTGTATAGAAAGACATCTTGAACATTTTCGGAGGTATTTATAATATCAACTGAGGCATATCCATTTTTTGAGAAAGTGACACCTTCTTTGATACTACAACTAGATAGTTCAGTGTATGGAATTCTAACAGTACCATTTGGTATATTGACAGGTATTTTTGCGGTTTCTATGGAATTGGGTTCAACATGAGCGAAAAATAAAAGTTTGCCTTTAGAAGAGTAGTGAGATAATGGTAGGTTAGCGTTTTGTATTTTTAAAAGTGAATTTTTTAGATCGATATGTACTTCTAAATCTTTTAAAGTTTCGTAACCTATCAAGCCGTCAAAGAAATGATGGAATTTAAAAAGATGGAATTTCATGATTTTATTTGAGTTGAATTCGCTAAAAGCTGGAATTTTAGCGCAAAAATCTCTAGTAGTTGTTTGGAAGACTGAGCTGATGGTAATTGGTTCTTTATAGATATAATTTGGGAAATAATTTTCAGCAGTTTCGGGGTTTATAAATGACTTTGAAGCTCCGGTATCTATCAATAATTTTAAGGGAGGATCAGAAATTATTATGTATGGAAGATCTTTCTTGTCATAAATTGAAAAAATTTCTACGTCTGATTTGTTGGTTCGGGAGCGTCTTGAAAATTTTGTTCGTCATTGCTTTGTGTTTCTGGATTGTCAGATATTGAATTTGTGGTGTCTACATAGTCATTAAATTCATAGGGAGCAATATAATTTTGGTCATAAACGTTATCTTGGTCAAGCATGTTATTTTCATAAGGGTAGTAAGGAGTGTTTGATTGATAATAGTCATAATATTGCGTTTGGTCGACATTGTGCAGTTCTTCAGAAGTAAATCTGGGTTGTGATGGTTGGTATTGTTGTGGAGGTGGAAGTGCAAATCGATTTTGGTTTCGATTAAAGTTGGATCTGTTAAATGTATTTGACGAGATGCCACTCATAGGAGTTGGTTTGGGCTGACGGAAATTTGAATTAGGTTTCCACACATTACTCGGTGCTCTTGAAGGTTGTTGAGGACCGAAAACTTGTCTATTAGTCGGGAATCTATGTGGGATGAATCTGGGTTGAACATTGATTGGTCCACGAGGAAATGGATTTGAAAAATTTTGTATTGGTTAGGGATATTATAATTAGTTTGATTTTGAAAGTTTTGATTAAATTTTGGATATGGTTTATTCTTAAAAGTTTCGTTATTTGATTTTTGAAGGTGACGGATATTCTTTTCTGCAATAATAAATTGTCTAGCTGTTGCAAGAGTATCGGGTTTCATAGCTCGAATTGTGGAGCCCATAGGTTCTTTCAAACCGGCCAGAAATATTTTTAAAGCATGTGTATTGTAAAAATTTTTCTTTACGGTTGCACCAGCTTGACTAGTTTCATGACAATCAACGTAATTATGAAGAGCACTCAAATTAGACATTACTCTAGTATAAAAATTTAGAGCAGGTTCGTTAGAATTTTGTCTCAACTGATCTAAATCAAAGAGTAATCCGTTTTCGTCTCTCTGGTCGCCAAAGTTAGCTACCAGAGTGCTTTTAACTGTTTCCCAATCTTTGTTTATGCAAATACTGTAAACTTCTCTCGCGTTTCCAACTAATTTTCCATATATTCCGAAAATTAAACTAATGTTTTGAACGCAATTGACATTTGCGGGATTTGGATCCCAATAAGTTTTAATTAAAGTGTTACTCGTCTCTAAGAAAAACGCTAATTCAAGCGGATTACCATCAAATTTGGGCACGATTTCTAATAATTTAATTTCAAATTTGGGAACAGACATTGTTGAATTCAATTGACTATTATTAGAATTAATATTTTCTTCAATGCTTAAACTATTTAAAAGAGAACTAACTTCTAATACTGAACTTTCTTTTTCTTCGTCAGAAGAATTTAAATTAAAATTTGATTCAATACTAATATTAAGCTCACTGTCGCTTTCCACTATGGAATCTTCAGATGAGGAGAATGACATAGGCTAAGAAAGATAATAGGATAAATAATGTGAGCAACTTACAGTAAAATTGCGATGATTTCCATTGATCCTCGATGGACTGCACTCTCTGGATTGGCACCGTACTCTTCTCAAACGTTTATTTGCACTTTTCGGATTGTTCAAAATTTGGAAAATTTCGCGATGAAGGTTCTTCCAAATAAACAGTAGAAACTGAAGGATAATACACGATGAGAATCCTTTTGGATCCTACTGACTGCGCCACTTTATGTTTTCAAGTTAAAACTTTACTTTTTTAAAAATTATTTAATTACAATAGTTACACTTTATTAATATTTATTGAAGTTAACAATATGAAGTCTATAATCATTCTGAATATATAATATGTATAATGAAGCTATGCGGTGTCCAGTAGTGCAAATCAGCATTATGACGTAGTCGATCGTCCGATGATGGTTCGATGTAACAATGCCATATGAGGTCACGAATTCAGCTGACGGGACATCTATCGTTTCATAACTATCTTCTCAACGTCTCCTCAGGTTTATCATTTTCCCTCGATACGGTCATATATCTCATAAATCTTTCCTGCCACATATGCCATTCAGCCGGAGTTGAGAAATAGAATTTACCTGGTGGAATTATATGTGCAAATCCTGCACTTTCCGAAATGTTATCTCTTTAGTTAGCCATTTCAGTAAAGTAATAACGTAATACATTATGGAGGTGAGCTGTGGAGTATATGTTGTCAGTGGAAATTGACACTCGGCTCTGGCTCTGGTTCCGAGCACGTTAACGTAACACTTTTATTATACATACAATGCGGTCCACATGTATGGAATAAATCCAATTTTAGCGTTATTATATACTATGTGAAAAAAACCTGAAACAGGTCGATTATGATTATTTCTAAAGTATATTTTAATAGACCAGACAATATTGCTGATTTAAAAGTAAAGATAACGGAAGAGATTAACAGAATAACCCCTGAGGTCATACAAAATGTTGTACGAGAATTCCAAAATTGCCTCAGTTATTGTCAAGAAGTGAATGGTGGTCAATTTGAACATTTAATTCAATCGTGAAGTACATTCTAAATATCATGCGACAATATTATCTTCATTCTACGTGAAGTTTTGTGATAGAGACATTATCAAAATTTTACAATATAAAAATTAATTTTCTCAGTTATGATTGCACCAAATCTAAACAAACTTGCTGAACAGAGGACTAAAATCCCTTTCCAACAAGGTGCCACACGACTTCCTTAGTTATTTAAAATTTTCGAGGGGTGCTTATAATTCAGAAGACGTGCTGGAGGGATATAATATTTTCATATTGTAAATTGTCAATTTAAGAATAAAAATCGAATTTATTCCATACATATGGACCGCATTGTATATATTAGTTATATTCCAATAATAGTACCTAACCTAGGAATCAGCTGTACACAAGTGGTCATTGTTCGTATTAGAGTCTCTGAACGAGGAAGCATATCTGTACTCATGAGGCCAAAAACTCCGAAATTGCAGTAATCCTCCTTTTCTAATAATTGCTCGTGCCTCGCTGCTTCTGCTAGTTATATTCTGGCTACTACATCCTATATTTCATCTAACAGAGTATTTAATTTCGTAGTAATTTTCTCTCAAATTTGAAAATCATGTAACTATTCAAACACAAAAAAGATCGAATTGATTTCAATATTCACAGCCTTATGTAAATGCATTGTCACATTCAATAAGCTTTATCAAATTATATAAAATTACTATTGATTACAATAATAATTGGACTCTGTATAGTTCGCGTACGTATGATCAAATAAATTAAGAATTCCAGTATCGTATTATAGGATGCGATTACGACAAATAAGAATGTGATGCAACTGAAATCGAGACGTGCAGTCTAGTAGATATTAAACTTGTCGGACGTTCCGATAAACTGATAATTTAGTATCTTGATACTTGTTTTCAGCTGTAACAGGTTTCTGAACTTTTACTTACCGATCTGTTGAAACGTTCTTAGAGATAACCTACATGCAAATTAGTAGTGTGGTATATCACGATATGTTTGGTTTTTGGTTCGAAATGGAACTTAATTTGTTCTATTGATTGGCCTGATGCTGGTTTAGTGAACATTTTATTGTTCCGAAATTTTTTTGCTCATGTAGGAATCCAATTAAATTAGTTAATTCGAGGTCATCAGATTGAACACAACCAATCAGAACAACATTATACTGTATACAAATCCCATGGGCTGTCTTCATTTTATCACGTTGCTATGGATACATTTTGATTTATTTCAATTTTCACGATTCAAATATTTAATTATATTGAAAAATATCAAGATTTGGTTGTAATAATGCCGAGAATATTAATGGAATTATCGAATTAAATATACCAAAGAATACTGTCTACAGTAAAAAATTGGTATGGAAAGCATTTATGGACTTTTGCAATGTTAGAAAGTTTCAATTAGATGGAAATCAGACTGTGGAAGAATTGGCGTCGATTTTAAAGGATTGGCACAGAGTTTGAAGAACTGATATCAGATCACTGTAAAAAGAAACAAAAAGTTAAACTTTGGAATGCCTTCAATCGAATTTTGTGGGGAAGGGATGGATAGCAGAAGCATCCCTCCAAAGGAGTGACTGCGGGAACCCCCCTTTCGGAGATATGAATTTTTTTAAATTGTTATCTGACTCCACTAAAATGAGTTCGAATTTGGTACGCTACTGGTCTAGTTTTTGGGGAGGGGGCAGGCCGTTGTGGTAGAGGGCACCCTTCCAAAGGGAGACTGAGGAGACCTTCCTTTCGGAGATATGCATTTTTTGAAATTATAACATCACTCCATTAAAATGAGTTCGAATTTGGTACGCTATTGGTCGAGGCGGGAATAGGTCGTGGTAGAGGGCCCCCTTCAAAGAGGGACTGAGGAGAACCCCCTGTCGGAGATATGCATTTTTAAAATTGTAACCTCACACCACTAAAATGAGTTCGAACTTGCTACGCTACTGGTCGAGTTTTTGGGAAGGAGGAAAAATAGGGGAAAGACTCATGTTGGAGCCCGCCTCCAAAGGATGGACAACGGAAAATCCCCTATTCGGAGGTATGAGTTTTTAAAATTGCAATCTTGCTTCACTAAAATGAATTTGAATTTAGTATGTCTCTAGCTGAATTTAGGAGCAGAAAGGAGGTGGAAATATGGCTTCCCAACCCCTGACACAGATCAATGAATAATATGAATTTCTATCAGCTGAAACTTCATATAAAAAATGTTATTACCATCGCTCCCGACCCCGGACACATATTGATAAATAATATATGGTTTCATCAACTTAAACAGCATTTAAATAATATTCAAACATCGTCCCCGACCCCAGACATAGATCAATGGATATCAGTTTCTATCAGTCCACACATGCAATAAAAAAATGTCGTTTTTCATTTAGTTAGTTGAAAAACACCTTTATTAACGGGACCAAATCCAACCTAACCTAACCAAACCCAACCTAACATAACCAAACGAAACCAAACCAAACTAAGCCAAACCAAGCCAAGCCAAACCTAATGTAACCTTACCTTTTTTTTCGAGCTGAGATGGGAAGCTCATGGTCGAATGGGTCTTTCCCAGAACCTAAACAGTGTCGGACTCATCCCAAGAGGATGCCTACCAACCAAACCCAGCTTTGGCTTGCCGTTACTCCCGCCTCGGAATTACTACCCTAGCATACTTCAAGGCGGGTGACGGTCCCTCACACACTCCCATACATCTTCTCCCTTCTACTTCTACCTCTCATGCCATATCCAGTACTTCTCTTTCCCTAATCATGCTCTCCACTACACTACTTACTTCCATCCATTCCTCCCCCCCTCAGCATTATCTCCATCATGTTTTCCCAATACACCGCCTCACCTAGTTTCTTTGCCAACCTCTTCAACACTTCCTCATTCTTCCAGGATGTAAACACGTACCCCACATCATCTTTCAACTCACACAGTCCCTACACCCTTTTCCCAATCTTGTGAAGGTACCCTATTCTCGACCCATGTCCAGTGAGTACCTGTGTCAAGAAGTAGTTCACCGCTCTGAACTTCCGGTCCATCCAATCTCTCCTACTCGCAATAGCTCCTTTTAGAGCGCCTTTATACTCCTCCAACCTTCTCTCCATTTCCTTCTCCATCCATTCCTGTACTTCCTCTCTGGTCGCACCCCTCTATTGTTTATTCCTGGCTCTAGCCATCACGTCTACTGGGTAGGACCTTGACAGCACCACTGCTGCCAGTCCCCCACTGTCCTGTAGCCCTGCACCACCCTAAGGAGTATCCCTCTCTGCACCCGCAGGAGTAGCGTAACCCTTGTATTCACCCCCGAACCTAGCCTAACCTAGCCTAACCCAACCTAACCAAACCTAAAATTTTTATATGATGTATGTATATTATTATGTAGCTGGTGAACAGACAATCAGAGCGAGTCGAAAAGGTCCTGCGGTGATTAGAAGTAAGCGTTCCACTTGTCAAGCCATTTAACATCCATACCATTTATGTAGGGAAACACTTAATTCTAATCGGTGGGAAATAAATAATATCATATGTTTGTATAAACTCACTGGGTTAATATATTTAAAGAACTAATAACAGTAAGCGGTGACCATAGTCAACAAAGTCGATGACATACAATACGACGTACAACTAACAACGAATTATTATTAATTACTAACTATTTCATGATACGGAACTACATTATAAATACATATTAAGTGAATACACAAAGTTCGTCGCCTTGTGTACAATTACCGGCCTTAGGCTTGTTGAGTCAGTTGTTTGGTGTATTTGGCGCGTACAACCGTGAACGTGTCTTTACTACTGCTTAATTACTCGTATTTCTAAAGATCCGTGGTTTATTCTTACTGACTAAATCTTCCTATATCTATTGTGACATTTCGGTTCAATACCCGTTACAGTCCTGTAAAATTTAATAATAATTAAAAAAACTATTATAATAAAAGCCATTTCGTATTTTTTTGTTCAATTTATCACTGACTATTTTCTTAATAATAAAAAATACATAACTTATAAATATAATATAATAATAATCAATATTATTTTAAAAAGTCATATATTGCCTTACATATAGGACAAATCAGTTCGTTCTTCCTAAAACCAGTAATAATATACAATAATAATAATAATAAACTTCAATAATTCGAACAGGAACTCTCAAATATAATGCTCACAAACAATTACTGGATATTGTTCATAAAACGGCGCCAATTTGTATCACAAATCGCCATTACAGCGATATCAACTTCGAAGTTTCGGGTAGAAAACCATAGACAAATCAAATTAATATATTACTTTCCTTATGAGGAAAACTATGTACGAAATTTACTTATATTCAAAACGAAAGTTAATTAAATTATAATATATATATATATATATATATATATATATATATATATTATATATATATATATATATATATATATATATATATATATATATATATATATATATATATATATATATATATATATATATATATATAAAATTATCATTCAATAGTATTATATAAATATGTCAAATTGTTTCATTAAATTGAAAATGATAAATACTTGAAATCTTTTTAGGGGAAGTTTCCAAGCAGTTGGCGACACTGCAGTATATGTCTGTTGTCGAGTTTGACATTGACTTTCATAAGTGTATTTTAGTTGAAAATACAAGTGTAAAATGTCACTCAGTCGAGATGCCTATAGCCTCAGCCACCTCACACTTTTCTTCTTCAGTTGTTCAATATCAGTCAATGGATTTTATTGACGATTTCTGACGTGACGACCTCTTTTGGGTGCCATAAACAAGCTAGTATTTGTGGTGGTAGACCACAACTGAATATAGTATAGTTATATTATCTATTTTCAAGTTTCTTCTTGGAATTGGTGATGGATTTTAAGGCAAAAAGCACACATTTTTCTATTTTTATTAAAACTTTAGAGGTTGTCTGCTTAACTGTCAAATACATCTATGGTAATTTTTCTTCACCAAATACGGGCACATCTTCTTCAAATCAATATCAAAACAGTTCAAAAGTTGTGAATAATATTTCTGGGTACATTTTTTTGTCCTAACACAGAGGGGATCTCTAGAAAGTGACCATAATCTTGCTGGTATGCAAGATCCACCTTGGCCTTCATCCTGCAAAAAAATCTGTTTTGATGATTTCTTTGCTTTCCTTGTTCTTACAGTGCCATATATATCCGTGATCGGACAAAGGCGACCTCTCACTTGTACCTGTGTGGTGCTCTCCAGTTACCACCGATAGAAGGGACCTACAGTTAATGACGAATCCGAACGTCTATGTTGAGAGGCTGTACTAGGCAGAGTACTGTTAGTGGTTTGCCATTGCCTTCCAACAAATGGCACACCGAATATTTTTAATATTGATGTTTTCCGAACTCGGATTTGAACTCGGGTCCTCTTGGTTAGCAGACAGAGCACCATTCCACTAGACGACGGATACCACTCCACACTTGGTCGTTGGTGTATTATAATTAATCCATTTTCAGTCCACGGAAACAAAATGGCACAACAACTTGTTTGTATTGTGTCTTAATATCGCCAAACACTACATTGAACTGGTAACATTGTTGGGCTCGTAGTCAAGCGTAAGCAAGACCTCAACCGAAATTATCGTAGTGTTTCGATAGTTATATTATCTATTTTTAAGTTTCTTCTTGGAATTCCCGATAGTTTGTTACGCAAAAAGCACACGAAATTCACATTTTTCTATTTTTGTTGAAACTCTAGAGGTTGCCTGCTATCAATTACTGTCATCCACAATTCTCATATCTTTTTTAGACACTTTAAAGAAAACTTCCAATTTTTATTTGTTATTTGTTTGATTAAATATGAAAACAAGTGAAATTATTACCTCTTATATGTAATTTTTACCCTACATGACATCTGCTACTCAATAAATAGAGCGTTGCATAGCAAATTTTTTAATCGTATGTCAACTTAATTCCTTTGTTAGAATAAACTTTCGGCTGCTTTATACAGTTTGTCGTATTATATTAATTTCACAAATCGAAATTGTTTTCTCACAGCCGGATGATCTTGTGGAGTCAAGTACTAATAATATGTAATTAAAGTTAATGTGCGAAAATTAAAAGAATCTAAACTTTAGCCAACATTACAGTCGGAATAATATGAGTATTGTCATCAACTACTGGTGTATTCGGTGTCATCAACTGTTGTTTTGCGCATTTATATTATAGATTTTGCAACGGAAATTCTTGAATCAAAAAATATATTTGAATGTAATTCAAAATTAAATTCAAATAATTGAAAATTGGTAACGAGTTTCATGAAATTATTTTTAAGAAAAGTGGTGAACAGGTTATGAAACAGGTTGTAAGATGCTGTGTTTTAATTTTCTGGATTATTCTCTTCATTATTCGCTTTTTTCTCCTAATCTTTCACTCTCCTGCGTCTTTACCACTTCTAATATCATCCTTTGGTCATCATTTTCTTATTTTACTTATGTTTCGTCCGTTTTTGTCACAATTCTTTGAATAGGTATTTTCATGTAAACATAATCTTCTTCCTTTGCATCTATTTTACCGTCTTCTGCAAAGCTTGTGCTTAGATATTCATATGCCAATAGTATTTCTAAAATGTTATCTTTGCATTTGATTTCTTCACTTTTTTGGTCATCTTTATTTCTCTCGTTTTGTGTTGTATGTATAGTTGTGGAGCAGGATATTGCAGGATAGCCATGTGTTTATATATCTCTTGTGACGGAGAAGACCATAAATCTCAAGATGAAGCCATGTTTTGAAGTAATTATTGACTCACCCAATTCTGGATTATATGGAGAAAAGTATTGACTACGATAAGTAGCACTGGGATTTTATTCATACACTAAATAGCACTTAATTACTAGACATGACCTATAATTTACTAGGACGGTCAAGTTCAACTTCCTACTAATGACATACACTAGTTGATATCTATAAACACGACAGAGATTCATTCTTGACTGTTTACAATAATTCTTTCTATAGTAAATAATTGTCTCTAATGTTTATACTTAATATCAAAATAACTTCTGCTAACATGTTTGTTATTCTATTTACTTAAACAAGCGTTTGCGACTTTAACCTCGACATAAAATAAGTTCATATTAGTTCGTTTGGATTGTATCTAGCCTTCGGGGTTACTAACCACTCCAGTTTATAATCATATTTACTAATTTCTTCATTTGATTTTTTGAATTTGCAATCAATACTTTATTATCTGCATAATATAACAAATTACTGAGTCTACCCGGTTCTAAATTTTTGTATCCTATTAATTATTATATCCAGTCGTCATATTTTTTCATTATCTATTTTAACTATCTTCTCCGTGATCAAAATGAATAGCAACAGGTTTAAACAGTCTCCTTGTTTTATGTACTTTTCATTAGAAATTCTTCTGATCTTCTTTCTCCTATCTGTCTTTGGCATCTTATTCTTATGTATATAATATAATCTAAAAAATTAGATCTGTTGGGGGTTTGACATGATATTCATCCTTAAGTTACATATTTTCAGAACATTTTTTCGATCAAGGATTAAACATACAAAATACCCGTTGCTGTACCTACATATAATTTTTAGCTGTTATGCACTGATTATGCAGTGTGTAATTTATAAGAAAATTATACGTCATAGCACAAAATTTCATGTTACATTACTAACAAGGTTGAATAATACAGATATTGTGAAGAGGGTATTCGTTATGGGTGGATGTAATATTATTACGATCGCGTTCGTAAAGTCAACCTTATAGACGGTAAAGATCGTCATTCTAAATATAAAATGCGACGTTGTAAACATGGTTCGCAAGTTACTTTATGAGTTTATGACAACATTAACCATTTAACATCTCGTATGAATATTTCGCTTTCCCTGGAATCGCTACTTGACAGGTTATTAACACCTACTGCATCAAATCTCACGAGAGAATTATGCAACCATTATATTGAACTTTATTTACTCATCTTATTTGTGAATATCAAATTTTCCGGAAGTAGCTGCAAAATTGTGATTTTTAAGACATTTTATGGTGTACGTTTGGAAATTGACTATTCTTTGTGACATACAGAGTGAAACTTTAGTATGGAACTTCTTAATTTTTTCTGAAACGGCTTATATGTTTTTTCTAATCTTGTTATACTAGTTTTGTTCCAGCTTGTGACTTTTGTATCGCAATTTGACTGTCACGAAATTGTTAGTAATCCAGCCTATGCGCATGTGCTATTCTTGACTGGAGAACATTCCCAGACAGCACTGGATATTCTTAGGACGTCCATATTAAGTCCTAAGTTGGTCACAATGTCCCAGACCTAATTTGGACGTACTAGGGACGTTCTAATTTGTACTTACTAGGGACATGCTAATTTGTACGTCCTGGCCGGGGACGCACAAATTAGTACCAAAAATTAGGAAAAAATACAAATCATATTAGACCACAATTTGTAGGTATATAATCACCAAAAACCAAAAAAAGACATAATATCTCTATTTTAAGAATTCTTTTTAAATTTAACGAGAATTCATTCATCAAATGCGCATGAGTGTGAGAGTTACTTCGCCACCAGCCAGTGCGTCAGTCGCCATTTTGTTTGCTTGTATTTATATGCTGCGTTGTGATCGTTGTGGTGATTTGTGTATAATAGTTATTTATTTCACTAGGCATAAAAGCACAAGATTTAATGCCAAGACATTAAATCTGCTTTTCTGCCGTGTGAAACATATAATTTTTTCTTCAAATTTGTTCCAATTCCACGCAAAATCGACTTTTTCATATTTAAATTATCAATATCCAAATAACTAAATTATTTTATCAAAGGTAACTGGGCCCTGCGTTACTATGTTTACCGCTGATGACGTTTGTTGAATATGTTTGTTTACTGTTTACTTTGTCATTGTCAATTTTGAAAAGTTGTCATGTTAGAAATGGATTTACTGCAAAGTAAGGATGAATTGATGCAATTAACCCCACCTGAGATAAGAGACCAGGCGCGAGATGTGGAATTTAACCTTTTACCGGAAAAATCAAGAACTGTATATGAACTCACATACAGCAGATTCGTGGAATATAGACAGAAGAAAAATATAGGGTCTTTCTCTGAAAAAGTGCTGATTGTCTATTTTTCCGATCTTTCAAAGAAAATGAAGCCTTCAACGTTATGGTCTACCTATTCGTTGTTGAAAGCTCCCTGAACATAAAAAATAACATTGATTTGACAAAATACCTGAAGTTACGGGCTTTTTTGAAACGCCAGTCAGACGGTTTCCATGCAAAAAAATCCCGAGTTTTTCAAAGAGAAGAAATCGAGAAATTTTCATCAGATGCCCCAGATGAACTGTATTTGTGTACGAAGGTAGGAATATATTGAAAATGATCTGTTATGGATTAAAGAATTAATTTTCAATTTATATTTTAGGTTGTACTTATTGTTGCAGTCGCTGGGGCTTGTAGATGTGATGAGCTTTTGCAAATGAAAACAGATTATATAAATGATATGGGCGACAAATTGCTAATTATGCTACCGAATACTAAGACCAAAAGATCAAGATTTTTTGTAGTAACGGAATATTTAAGCGTTTACAGAAAATATGCAGCCTCCAGACCCTCGAATTTAAATAATCGGCGTGTCTTCTATAAGTATGCGAACGGTAAAGCACATCCTCAATTCATTGGCATTCACAAATTCGGTAAAATGCCAGAATAAATTGCTACTTTTCTGGGACTATCCCATGCGAAAGAGTATACCGGGCACTGCTTTCGCAGAACTTCGGCCACGTTGCTGGTGCATTCTGGTGGGGACATAACAATGTTGAAGAAACATGGAGGATGGAAGTCTTCCGCTGTCGCGGAGGGCTATATTGAGGACTCGCTAGCCAATAAGTCGAACATCGGCAATAAAATATTTTTTGGCGTTTCCGGAGTATCAAGTGTGGATACTAAAGTTGTTAATTTTACTGGAAAAGAGGGAAGTGGACAGAGTTCAATTGTATTAAATAATTGTTCACAATTCACCATAAATATATCTAATAAATAAAAATTTCGTGTTGTAGTTTGTAGTTTTAATGCAATAAAACCAGTTTATTATCATCAGCATCATTTTGAGTTTTCTTAATGTCATTGTCAATTTTAATAACCAGTTTGATTTATATTATTACTTGGAAGGTTGCCTAGCAACGAACTTTTTCTGCCTAGGCAGTAAAAGTGGACTTTTTCTGCCTAGGCATTAAAAGTACAACTTCTAAGCCTGCCAAGTGTCATTAAAAGGCCGCTATTTGGAGAAAAATATATTTGTGTTTGTTTCGCTGTAATCCCCCTTGGCATTCTCTGCTGAACACATAGAGAAATAAATGAAGATGCAACAGTTCATTACCTCAAACCTTATTTTCAAACAAAAATTAAACTATACTTAGAACAATGTGCCAATAACTCAACAAAAAGTACCGAAACACATGATATTCGTTAGTTCATTTATAATTGGTTACTAAAACATGAAACTGTTCAAAAAGTTATTCCAAAAGTTGTTTTTATGGCACTGAATATATTCTAACCATTGTGCCCTCATTCTATGTAATGTTACGAAATTGCACACTGGAGTGTTCTTGGAGGTCCATAATGATCAAGGCAGAAATTCTGAAAACCATCTGTTGCGAGGAATCTGCGACATTGTTACTGAGTAAAACTCGCCTGCTTTTTCGAAATCTATTTTATTTACACTTTCCGTTATCTATGAAACCTTGATTTTATAATAATTGATACCGAATTATTAGATTGGTAATAAATATTTTGCAGTAAGTAAAACTCAAAATCAGTACTACAGCATATATTAGTAAAATATGAAAGGGGCAACTAGTTTCGGCACACTGAGCCATCATCAGACCTTGATGTATATCAATCCACATGTAAAGTATCATGAAGAGAAATCCGTCACATGTCCGTGGCATCCATCAGACTCCAACATATGTCAGTAGGCAATAAGGGGATATACTGCAGGGGAAATCATTAATAAAAATAGTAATTGCCTACTGACCTATAACAACGACAAGCCGGGGTCAATGTTCATCCCATACAAGCGGACTAGGCCACCAAGAATCAAGATACACAATACACCTATACACATCACTGACACCTTACAGTACCTTGGTTTGACAATATATAGCGGGCTCTTATGGCTGGAACATGTCAAAGCAAATAGACAAAAAGCTTCAGACATATGACATAAACTATTTATTATATCAGGAAGGGACTGGGGACGCAAACCACTGACACTAAAACACATATACGAGGGGGCGGTGAAGCCCATGCTGTTATATGGAGCGGAGGTTTGGGGAGGGAGAGCCAATGACTCGCGCCTTCAGAAACAACTGGCTGCGTCGGAGAGGCCTTTCCTCCTTGCAATAACAAAGGCCTACAAGACGGCACCAAACTCAGCCCTACATGTACTGGCCGGGGTGACACCGCTCGCCGTAGACGCCAAAACTATTCACAAAACATACACTGACAAAAGACACGAACTACACATGACAAAAATTTTCACCAAACACCTACCATACCCAACAAACAGAACAATCAAAGTATTAAACACATAAGAACCAACAACAACACAAATATACACAGGCGCAAGCGACAAAGACGGGGACAAAACAATAGGGGTTTACATTAAAACACAGGGAGAGATAATAAAAAAGAAATACAAAATACACACAACACTACACATAAACAAACTTGAAATAATAGCAATCATGACAGGCACAGACTTAGTACTCAACAGCATACACAAACACAGAAACACAAACATAACATTCAACACAGATTCAGACAACACTCTTCAAGCTTTACAAAACGGCAACAGCCGAGATATAAATATATTAAAAATTAAAAAAAACCTTGAGCTTCTGAAAACTCAAAATGTGTTATGCAATATAGCGAAACAGCCAAGTGCCAGTGCAGGTATCAAAGAAGCACACAAACTCGCAACACTAGCACACGACGATCCAGACCACACTATTACAATCATTACAAAAACAGACAAAAAGACAAAGACAAAATGACAACATGACAAAACAGGTGGGACATGGACACAAAGGTTAGGAAAACATACAATTTAATAAAAACATTCAGAAGGACTTGGAAGACTACACAATTAGTAACGGGACACAAACACATGAACGATTACTACCTACGCTTCAACCTTAGACAGACAAACGGACACTGCACACATTGCAACACACGAGAAGACCAAAAACACATAATACACGACTGCACACTACCCCAGAGACACAACGCCAGACAACTATTGACGAACAGACTAGTTACGAAACAAATGACATACCCCCGGAGTATATCGATCTGAATGACCGAGAGGTCGTCAGTTAGATAAACCAATGGGGGGATGACATGATAATCTACGATGACTCAGACACCTAATACACACATACACGACACAACATTTGGTCCCTGCATTGGCTCTTGGCCAAAGCTTAAACGACAATTCTCCTTAAAGCATTTGTAGTAGTATTAAAATAGAAACACCTGCCATCAAACGACTTATTGCGTATTCAATAAGACAGGGTCTTCTTTTCTTGCGACATTTTTGGAGTGTGGATGTTGGGATCGGTTCTCCTTGACAAGTGGGACGGTAGATAGTGGTTAGTTACTAGCCATATGCCGCAAGGTGGGTGGGCTGTTGTCCGCGAGACTTGACTCTCATTGATTTGGGGTCAAGTTGAGGGGGCAACAAATCTTCTCTTCTGACATATGCTGGAGTCTGATGGATGCCACGGGCATGTAACGGCTTTCTCTTTATGATACTTTACATGTGGACTGATATACAGTAAGGCCTGATGATAGCTCAGTGAGCCGAAACTAGTTGCCCCCTTCATCTTTTACTAATATATACTGTAGTACTGATTTTGAGTTTTACTTAATGCTATTTACCTGCAGACTACATTCGAGATGGTTAGTCTTTTTCATTTCATGAATATTTTAAAAATGTTCGTTATACTGATTGTTCTATTTGGTACGTTAACGGTAAGAAATATTTTTAAACTCTTAAGACGGCGTGCTGTACCACAATTTATATATTATTATTCTGTGTAGATAACGCTGGACCCGCTTCGTTTTGTATATTTTTTTTTGTGAAATTTCATTCGCTCTACGCCAGTGCATTTGATTTTAAATGTTGGATTTGACCCCTTAGGCGGCGGACTCGCTTCTCTTTGTAGAGTTTTGCGCGGGCCGACAAAAAATTATAGGGTTTCTTAGGCATTTACTTGCTAATTCACAAACTCTCTTCTTTTGTTTTCAACGGGATCAACAGCCGATGACATGACAGATTCGTGGTATTTTAACGAACACTGTAAAAAAAATAAAATAAAAATAGAATAGAAAACGAAATCAGGGGCGGATTAACAAAAATATGTTTTTTTTTTCTAAAATCTTGTCATTATCTGGAGCAAAACTAGTTCATTTACTTTCTTCTTTAACAATGTTAATAATGAAAGAGCCTAAAGCCAGTCTTCGTTTTGCAATATTGATTTTACGAAGATTATATCGTAGTGAAACTGAAAATAGTCAAAAAGCAGAATTTGTGCCAATCCAATCCACATTACATCAGTTTAATAATTATGTAAAATTTTTTTGGCCAATTAGAGACTGGATCAGAAAAACTTTTACTTTCGTGATTCTTTTTCTTCGCTTCAATTGTTTCATTGCAGGAGCTGTACTTTATTTATATGCAACTCTATCCAGTTTTCTCACTAAATTTGACATTTCTATATATTTCACCTGAGAGCTGTTAAAATATGTGCTTCCTTACAAAATAAATGATAGTAACACAGTGCAATCAAAAATTTAACTCTATAAGAGATTATGGAACAATTCTCAATAACCAATAAAATCAATTAAAATTACTTACTCACTATTCTTCAATTCTACAGTTTTGATTCTGTTTTTATTCCTCAAAAAATGCTCATTTATATTTATATTATTGTCCTATATAACTTCATTTTGCTATTCTTTTGATATTTTGTATTAACCTTCCGTTGTTAACATGCTCAATTGTAACAAAAAGGTTCACATCGGTCTAGGAGACCGAAAATTGTTTAAAAGTTTCATGTCAAACTGAAGTTTGCAAATGTATCCTACTGGTATGATATATGTTTTTTAAAGTCATATAGGACTAATAAATCACGCAGTTCGGTATATGTAAAAGAATTTATTCTATTTTAGAAACAAAAAGATACAAATTCGTTTTTAAATAAAGCAAGAAATACATTCTTAAACTTAAAATGATTGAAATGCGAAAAACAAAAACGTCTATTAATCAAACTTATTTGTAAATTTAGTCCTCATTGTCTTCATATTGATTATAGATTTCAGAGCAACCATTACAAACAGGTATTATATGCACTAAACACTAAAATATTTTTTGCACACTTGACAGTTATACTTTGTTTTTCAATTTTTTTTGCTGTCGCAATAATAACATCGGCCATATTGGTTTCCTCTTTGTGCTTCCTCTGCTTGAATTTTTATGTCACATATCTCTCTGAGTCTCATTTTTATGGCTCTGGGAATATTATCTTGAAGAGCCCGCCGCCTGATATGCGGATCTATTAGTTCCATTCCCAAAGCTACCAGGAATTTTCTCCGTGGAATTTGGTTTTGGCCCTGTTGGTTACATTTATATACAACAAAATAGTTAATCCTAGCAATATTCATGGCGGTGTAGAAAACTACCATTGGTCATCTACGGCTACGGGACCCTCTGGTACAGTTATAAGCTTCGCACATTTTATCTACGACGTCTACTCCTCCTTTTGTCTCATTATAAGTCATAATCATTTCAGGTTTACCTGTTAGTTCATCTAAAGCATCATCATTGTGCATAGTCGATAATAATAGAACATTTTTTCCTGGCTTAGGGATGTAAGAAACAAATGTGCATTTTTCCTGGAAGGCAAACATAGAAGTTTTTTCAGGACGTGTTATCTTGAACTCGGCCGGAATTTCCCGTCTATTTTTTCGAATTGTCCCTAAGGTGGTAATTTTGTAATCAGTTAGTGATTTGTCAGCGACGAGATTACTCGTAATAAAATTATCCATTGTTACATTTTTTTTGGATCCCCAAATTGGCTGGCAAATTCTTGGAAGAAGCGAAATGTTCGAATTGTCCACTTTATATGGCCCTGGTGGCTGAGTCCCAGTATAAATTTCAATTTTTGCAGTATAAAATAATAAATGCAGGTAACATTTCATCAACAGTTGTGTAAGTCAATAGAGAGAAATTCTTTGGTAAGTTGAAATTGAAATTTTAGAAAAACTCTCTAATTGGAGCCAATTTGTCAAGTGTTTTGCGTTCTTCACGGGTTCGTTTATCATCGAATCCGATATGGCTTAACAAAAAGCGAAACCTTGCCTGAGACATAGTTAGAAGAAAAATTTCTAATGAGGTCCCATTGGTTTTGAAAAGATCAGAAGCATGCAGTCGACTAGCTTTGTTTATTCCAGCAATATACAATAGGCCAAGTGATGCCCTTATTTGCAGTAAGTCAGTAGGTTTGGCAGTTCTGTTGATGGTACCTATATTTGATACTGCAATAAACATATTGGTATTTTCGACTATATTCTCTAGCATACTGTCAGTGATAAAGCAAACACAAATTTTTGATGCGTTAGATAGTTTGCGCGCTTCTCCTTTTACTCCAGGTAATGTGACAACGATATTATCAGCACGTGTCCTAACAAGTTTGTTGGTAGTAACATGTTTCCTCCATTTAGATGAATCTTTGGAAATATAAACCGGTATAGAATGGGAAGACTTACCCTGGTTCTGGTTGTTGTCTAAGTCCATAATGCTTAAGTTGCTCTCTTCAATTTAATCTTCATACATATCCTGTTCACTGTCTGTGTTGATGTCCTGGACTTCAATAATATCATTCCCCAAGGTTGGATCATTATCATCATCGAACTCTATTGCAGTGTTCACTTTGTCATCAGAAAGTAACTCTTCATGTAGACGCTTAAGCCACTTTGGCTCTTTTTCTCATGTTATCTAAAAAAATTATAAAAAATATTTTTAGGACTAAAAATAAGTTTTTTAGGGTAAAAAAACTTACCGGTAAAATTCGCAGACTCCTTAAAAAAACTTACACAAAGTATAACAACGGTGTCAGAGACCGAAATGCCTAGGATTCAAGAACGACGCGCCACTCGTGAATGATTTTAATACACTGAATTCGGAGACTGAAAAAATGAAACTACTGAGCAGGACAAGCGCTCACGGTGGTGCGTTCGATAATTATTCGCCATAATTATCCAAGTCGGTCTGACAGACCGGGCGTTAACAATGGAAGGTTAATATATTTCTTCATTTGTATAACAAATACTTAAATTCACTACATTCTTGTGTATCTCCTCATCAACATTGTTTTCACCTATTATTGGTCATTAAGTAAAGATCTGTAGTCTTTTCAATTCATTTCTTGTTCATGTTACCACAGCTTCTATCTTTCAAGTTTGGAATCTGATTTAATATTTCACTACATTTTCACCCCACAAGTTGTAGATTATTAACTTCTCCCTCAACATCTTCTACAAGTGCTACTTCATCCTCCTTACTCATTTAATCTTCAAAGTAATCCGCTCATTTTCTACAGATCTACTATAGTCATCCCTAACTTACAAGGAGGTAACATTGACTAAAAATTAGTGCGCTTAACAAGATTTCCATTAAACTTTCTAAATTTTCAATCTTTTTTCTTGATGAGATTAATCACTAACGAATACAAAAAGAAATTACAGCTAACGCCATCGTCATAAAGTTAAAGTGAATTTTCCAATATTACGTCGTCTTTATAAGAATTCCTTTGCAGAATCAACGTAACAGTCCCAGTGGTCATTTTTATTTTCTTATAAATAACTAACTATTTACTACGTTTTGGTGTAGGCTAGTTCGACACTGATGTTCTCCCGTTGAGAAGAAAACAAAACTGATTTAGAAACCGCTGAGTTGGGTGGCCTCGTTATCATTTTTTAATAGCCCCAACAAATATAATTGGAGTAGTTAAACGAAGACTTATCATCGTTACAAGTAGTGTTTTAAAAACACGCAAAATATTATGCTTTGTTTGATACCAATATATAAATAACTAGATAATTACATTTGCAATGAAATAGTGATAAAATTGCTCCATAGTTCTTAGTGATATGTTGATAAACTCCAGATTTTTACGTTTTCGGTAAATTTAGATTCTCAAAATTATTATTAATATTATGAGTATTGTTGTTATTATTATTATTTCTATATTCTATTGATTTGGGTAAATATAGTTCTCAACTTCAGATCAAAGTCATTCACCCTACCACCTTTCTTATTATGTGGCATTCCTATGAATGCAATTTTTTGCAGCTCATACATGGATGATTTGCCTGGAAATATAACTAGTATCTTCTTACACTTTATCATTCCCAATGCTCCAACCACTGATTTTTGGATTCCACTTAAAGCTTATCTCGATTTCTAGATCTTGCTTGCTTGTTATTTCATTTTCTTCGTTTACAATAATATTGCTATAATCTGGTACAGATAATTCGATCAAAAGAAATATTTTTATGTTCATATCATGTAGTACTATGTCCGGTCCATTTGCCAGTCTTTTTTCATCAGTAATTACTGCCACATCCCACATAACATCGATGTTATTGTTGCTTATACCTTTCTCTGGGACATGATTGTAATACTTTTTTGCTATACGCAGTCCTATTACGTTGCATATAGACCAATAAATGAATGAAGCAACCTTACTGTGTCTGTTTGTGAATTCAGTTAGAGCACGAATCGTCATTAAGTTGATAATAATATGTTCATCTGTCTTACAACAGCGTCTACATTTACTGTCTATAGATTGTTTTTGTATGTGTTTTTGATAGTATCTAGTTGCATGTACCTGATCTTCTTCAAGTCCACAGCTACATAATCAAGCTGTATTTATTATTATTATTATTATCCATAAGACCTCGAGTTCCTTACTTGTTGGTCCCATTGTGAGATCTTACATTAGACAGGCAATATTGAGTATACAAAACGAATCATGTCTGGATGTCTACGGCCTAAACAGCTTAATGATAAAGGCGTTACTTGGAACTCTTATTGAATTATTGGATGTTTTATTCAACAAATGTATATTGGAAAGGTCCTGGTTCGATGCACTAAAAATAACTAAGTGATAGCCATATATGAAAAAGGGTAGTTTAGTAACCCTGACAACTACAGGGCGATCGGGATTCTATCAGTAATTGGCAATATTTTTGAAGTGCTAATTAAAGAAAAACTTATTTCATACTTCGAACACAAAAAATTACTGCTGCCTTCTCAATTTGGTATTCGCAGAAAGTTGTCCACAATCAAGGTCGTGGTAGATATTGTGGAAAATATAGTCGAGGGCTTTGATGAGAGATATGACACATTTGCAATTATGTGTATTCTCACCAAGGCTTTTGATTGCATAAAGAATGAATTTCTTCTGGATAAATTGTTATATTATAGTGTGAGGGGTAACGAATTTGGGTTATTTAGGTCATATTTTTCTAATAGTAACCATTATGCGATTTTTGGAAATGCAGAATCGAAGTTGACTACAATAACTAAAGGGGTTCCACAGGGATCTATACTGGGATCAATATTGTTTATCATTTATATTAATGATCTACCAACTGTGCTGGAGGAGACTCGTTGTGTTCTCTTTGTGGATTATACGACAACATTGGTTAGGGGTGAGGAACGAGATTTTGAACAATTCTAGCATGAGTATTCTAAAAGCTTGGCTTAACAGCAACCAACTAAATCTGAATTAAGAAAAAACATAGAGCACCCGATTTACAACCAGTAAACTCAAAACAATTTCTGAGCCTGTCAATTTACATGGGATAACTCTAGAATCGCGGTTGGATTGGGTGGCTCATATAGATGGTATATGTTTAAAGCTAGCTTCCCAAATATTTGCCTTAAAGTAGATTAGGAAACACTATTAGTAGATGCAATTAGTCCAAAAAAGGTCCTAATTTCAACATCCAAAGTCCACATATTGTTTGGTAAAAAGTTACACCACTTCGAGCGTCTGGTTTCAGAGGGAGGGGTGCAAGTTGGTGAATTAGTAGTTTTTTATCAGTTTTTTCTTAAATATTTAGGAAACTATGAGGTTTAGCGCGAAAAATATCATAAACAGAAACAATGTAAATTAAATTGGGAACAAAAATGGCGCTATGCATAATCTCTGTAAGGTGAAAGGTTCCAGAGTTACGGAGGGTTTAAAAGTAGAAATTCTAGTTTTTTTTTAGATTTTTAGGAAAAATTACTTTATAACTACAACATAAATAACTGAAGAATTTGACTGAAAAGTGATATTTTACAATAGTATTGTAGTCCAAAAGAGGCTATGAGACACCACAGAGGGTTACAAACGTAAAAATACTGGGAACGAGAACCGAAGCGTGGCCGCCAGTACAAAGTCGTGCGTGGCCGGTTGACCTCCTGCACCTACCTTCCGCTCGCCCCACCTCATCACACACCCTCTCTCTACGTTTTTCCCTCAGACGTAAGCCAAAAACACTGAAGATCTAGATTGTTTTCACTATCAATGTTACTTACAGGTTATTGTTCAAGTTGGCCGCATTTCTCCGCACTTCAGCAGCTTCCAGGCAGGATTCATTTAGAACCTACCACTAGGTGCAGCAGTGGCTGAAATAGAAGAACCTGAAACCAATTACACCAGTACGTCCTGCAGCTCCCCAGGATATACCCTCATAGTGTACTCTTGCAAAGACCCATACGACCGTAATTGCGAATGCAGAAAGACTGGTTTAAACTGCTCAAGCATAGGCGGTAATTACTCAGGCCTAGGATGTCGTAACAGGGACATGAAGATCACATATGAAGATCTAGAAGAAGAAGTTGCTCTGTTCGAAGAGGAGTGAATACCGATGAATACTTTCTATTAATTTAAAGTCGCATGTAACATGCTACATTTTTGTTTAATATTACTATTGAACTTCAAACATTTTAATAAAATATGGTTGCCATGTACAGCCAGATCTGCATATTCTCTTTAATCAAAAACTTCGAAACACTGCAGTTTTAGGAATATTATGAATCGAAATGGTATAATTATCATTATTATAGAGATAATATTTTTATATTTAAAAATTTATGTTGTAAGAATACTCATTCTTAATGCGGCATTGTCAAAAAAAACATAGCAAGGCGCTCCTTGAGAAGGTGGAGAGGTTGCCGTTCCAAGGTCTAACATACGACTGTCCACCAAAACCGCAATTTGCTCTTTCACAGAACACAATCCTGTACAGAAAATTGGTTTCCTTGGTGATAATGTCATATTTTTTCCAAAAAACTTGAAAAACTTCACTTTTACACCCTCCGTAACTCTGTAGCGCTCAGTTTAGCAAGATTATGCAACACACCATTTTAGTTTGAAATTTGATGTAGATTATTTTTGTATACGGCACTTTTTGCGCTAAACCGCATAGTTTTCTGAATATTTGGGAAAAACTGATAAAAAACTACTAATTCGCCAACTTGTATCCACTTCCACTCCAAACCCGACGCTCAAAATAGTGTAACTTTTTACCAACCAATATGTGAACTGTTTACAACAATTTGGAGCTGGAGGGAAACTTTTCCTTTGGATGTTGGGGTTTGTGTCTAACTGCACCGTACTATATCTAATTTTGAGCAAGCTGCGCCATTTAGTTTGAGTTTAAGAACCCCTTGAAAAAAGCGACCTCATGAATTTTAACGAAATTGAAAAATAAAATAAATTTCGTCTGTTTCGAAGTCTAAGAAAAGCTTGATAACTGTTGAAATATGATTAAGTGAGCTCCGTTTTGGTCGTACCAGTACAAAAGTACCACTTAGTTAACATGAACGGAACTTGGTTCTATCACAATTCACCAGAGATCAAACAATAATCAAGATAGTGGATTCCTCTGGGTGAGCCAAAGAATGCCAAAGTACGTTTGTCAGTCAACAAGAATATGGATAAGTTTTTTGGGATGTCTTTCACAAAGATTGCCTGGTAAAAGATAAAAACTTTTGGACCGATTCTACATCAATTTGAAGAAAAAAGTGTTGCTCCATCAATACAATGCATGAGAGCTACGTGTGTATATTAAAGCAAAACTCCATAAATTGAGCTACAAATTGATATCTCACCCAGCATATTTTCCTGATTTAACCGCCTGCGAATATTTCCGTCTTAAAACCTGAAGAAATAACTTGGTCGTGTATGAGAGACAAGAGAATAAAAGTGCTGAGTAAAACTGACTGTGATCTGACCCATCAGGAATCTACAGAATTGCCTACTTAAATTCAAATCACTGCTACTAGTGTGAAAATAGAGTATAGTAACTTCATTGTATGTGTCGGTCATTGTTATTGTTTGCGATAGACTCAATTAACCCTTAACTACTATAAGCCGGGTCAGAGAGACCCATGGCATAGCCGTTAACCTCACCTCTTCTTAGTGTAGTGTTGTTTAGCTGCTTGGTCCCGTGAATGTGCAGAACAGTTAGTCTATCTTTAGATGCTGGTGAGATAGTGCTGTTGTTTTTTGCCGTGCGTAAGTAATAGACGGATCAGGGTCTCAGAAGCCCAGTGATAGTAATAGTGCGACTTTTGAGTGAAATATAAAATAGGTAAATATTTTTAAATTTATTATTTTTGCAAGCTTTTGGTATTAACGTTAAAGCGTAGATTTATAATAAAAGTTTAATTTCGTTTCAGTTAAAATGGCGAGGTATGGAACGAAATTATCCGAGGAGCAAATAGATGCGCTATTTCAATCTGAAGACTCTGGACAAATGATTTAGAAGATACTGAGAGCCCAAGTAATTCAACAGAACATTTTTCAGTATCTAGCAATGAAGCAGAAGGAGGAATTGAACTAATTAAAAGGGCAGATGAAAGTGATCATGAAATTTTCAGTGATCATGATTCGACTAGTGATATCGAATGGCGTCCATCCGAAGATGAATTAGACCAAATAGAAGAAGAAGCCGTGGAAATAGTATCAGAATCTATTGTCTCAACGGAAAACGAAGGACATTCTTCCAATTACTACTACGGTAAAGACAAAATGAAATGGTCAAAAAACCCACCATCAAGAACTAAAAGTACAAAGGAAAATATTGTAACGGTTTTGCCTGGTCTGAAAGGTCCAGCAAGGTTAATTCGTCCTACTAGTGCCTTAGATTCTTGGGAGGTCCTTTTCACAGCTGAAATGATAGAAGAAATTGTTACACACACTAATCAGAGAATTGAGACGATGAAAGTTAAATACGGTAAATTTAAGCGGCGCAAAAATTCACGACAAACGTTTGGTCCTGCATTTATAAACCCAGTGGATACAGTTGAAATTAAAGCTTTTATTGGCCTATTATTTATGCAAGGAATCTTTAAGTTCGGTCATGAGGATATAAGATCTATGTGGGCGACTGACGGAACAGGTCGTGATCTTTTTAGATGCACGACACTGGCTAGGTTCTACTTTATTATGCCATGTTTGAGGTTTGATGATTTTACAACAAGAGCTGAGAGACGGCAAACAGATAAGCTTGCACCTATTTCAAAGTTGTTTAATACCTTTTTCAAAAATTGTAGAGACAATTACTCACCTAGACTATTTTTAACTATCGACGAAATGTTGGTACCGTTCAGGGGAAGATGTAGTTTTCGCATGTACATACCCAACAAACCTGCCAAGTATGGCATAAAAGTTCAAATTCTAGCAGACTCAAAAACATTTTATATGTGTAACGCAGAAGTTTATACGGGAAAAAATGAGACTCAACAGAAAAAATCAAATTTCTTACAACCGACGGATGTTGTATTGCGTATGACAGAACCGATTTATCACTCTAATCGGAATGTCACAGGTGACAATTGGTATACATCCATTGAACTTGTTCGTGAACTAAAGAAGAAAGGTCTTACATATGTAGGAACAGTCAAAAAGAATAAGAGGCAAATTCCACCAGAATTTTTACCCAGTAGACAAAGACCTGTGGATTCGTCCATTTTTGGATTTACTTCTGATATCACAATTGTATCGCATGTTCCTAAAAAGGCAAAGAGTGATCTCCAGTATGCACCATGATAATAAAGTTGATATAAATGATACAAAGAAATCCGACATAAATTTGTTTTATAATTCCACAAAATCTGGTGTCGACTCTTTGGATCAGAAGTGCGCAAATTATTTAACTTCCCGACCTACTCGTAGATGGTCAATGACCTTGTTCTTTGCTGTTTTAAATGTAGCTGGTATCAATAGCAGAATAATTTATCAATTTGCCAAAAATGGAGAAGAAATGTCCCGTGGTTTATTTTTGAAACAATTGGGAAGAGGACTATATTCACCACATATGAAGCTAAGAATCTACAACAATAATGTTCCTCGGCAGATTCAAAATCTTGCGGCAGAAATTCTTGCAATTAAAGTCACTAATCAGGCAGAACCTCTACAAAATGAAGTGCAAAAGAAAATGAAGTGATGTGGAATGTGTCCCTCAAAAAAAGACAGAAAAACCAATTATGTCTGTTCAGTATGTAAAATAGCCATATCTCTGCAATGTTCCATTCAAATTTGCTCAAATTGTAAATAGTTAAAAATAACTATTTCTTACCATTATATATGATTATGTTAACCACTTAAAAAAATAAAAACAATTTTGACAAAGAAACATATTTTTTTTTGGTAAAAAAATTATGGGTCCTACAGACCCACTTATAGTAGTACTGTAACAAAAATGCGATGACTTAAGGGTTAATTACTACTCAAAACTAATTTAATTATTGACAATTCCTTGCATTACTCTATTATATAATGTCTTGAATTGTATCTAATATATTCAACACAAATATTATCTATTATTTATGATATAATCTAATTTTTTATTTTTGTTGCAGGTAAGTGCATTTGGCAACAACTAAGATTTAATCTGATCTCTGACGTGTTTCTGACGGTAAGAACAAACCACCAACTATTATATATACAGGGTGTTCATTTCAGGACTTCCCACCCTAATTTTCTCGAAATGTGAGTATTTTAAAGAAAAATCCTGCGACACGTCAACAAATATATCGAAGGGGACTTTTTATCATAAAGGCAACGCGCCCCCTTTCACCCCCCGCCAGGGGGAGTTGCCAAATTCAAAATCTTAAATAGGATGGAGTATCGAGTTATACCTCATTTTAAAGGTCTTTTTAATCTCTACACGACGGTTATTGTTTTTTTTTACTTGATCGATTCGTTGTCGAGATATTTAGGAAAATCTATTTGCTGCTTTGTACCATTAAAATAAAAACTGCAACTATTTATTCTCATTTCTTTTATCAAAACTAAATTACAATATTGTACACAGATTTTCAATTTAATAATCGCTCAAAATGTTGCCCATTGTTGGCCAAACAATGGTATAACCGCTGTTCAAATTCGTGACGCACATTTTCAAACACTTCTGTTCGAATTGCTCGACATTCTGCAGTAATCCTTTGTCGAAGGTCTCCTATATTTTGTGGCGGGGGTGTGTAAACAACTGATTTTAAATGTTCCCATAGAAAAAAATCACATGGTGCTAGATCTGGGGACCTAGCTGGCCACTCTATAGGTCCTCTTCGCCCTATCCATTTACCGGGAAATACATTGTTTAACCATTGACGGACCGGAAGCACATAATGGGGGAGAACTCCATATTGCTGAAAATATAACTCATTTTCGTCAAGAAAGTTGTTGCCATTTCTATCCAGTTGATTTTAAATTGCTTCGGTAATTAACGGATTGATCGTATTTTCTAGCATATTCAAGTACATCTCACCATTTAGATTTCCATTTATAAACAATGGACCAATTACTTGATTTCCTAGTATACCGGCCCATACATTCATTTTTTGGGGATGCTGGGTATGCCCTTCGACAAATACATGGTCATTTTCATTGCTCCAATATCTGCAATTATGTTTGTTGACAAAACCATTTAAATAAAAAGTACACTCATCAGTGAAACAGATATTTTTTGAAAATTAGTTATTGTTATTAATAACTGTAGTTATTTGTTCACAAAACTCAATTCTTCTGTCAAAATCGTCTTCACTCAACTCTTGACATACTTTCATTTTATAGGGATGGAATTTATCAATTTTTGTAATTTTGTGGGCAGAGCCTAAGGAAATTCCAGTTGCAGCAGAAATGGTACGTAACGAAGTATTAGGACTCATACCAAAATAACCTATCACTTCAATTTGAGTGGCTTCATTCAAAACTCTTGGCTGATCATGTTTTAAATTTGTAACAGATCCTGTTTGAGTAAATTTGGCGATTAGATTTAGGACATACCTATGAGAGGTGTTCTTAAATATTGCAGCAGTTCGTCGAGCACATTGGTTTTCGGCGCCGTAAATTAACACTATTTCAATTTTTTCAGCTAAAGTGTAAACCATTTTTAATAAATTGCTTTTTCACACAACTGATAAGTATGGTAAACAATTCAATAGTTATCATGTCTTTTATTTTCTCTATAATAAACATTTTTTTGCATTTTTTTATACAAAAAATTTGAAAGGAATAACAAAACAAACAATTGCAGTTTTTATTTTAATGGTACGAAGCAGCAAACAGATTTTCCTAAATATTTCGACAACGAATCGATCAATGAAAAAAAACGAAAGCCGACGTGTAAATATTAAAAAGACCTTTAAAATGAGGTATAACTCGATACCCCTTCCTATTTAAGATTTTGAAGTTGGCAACTCCCCCTGGCGGGGGGTGAAAGGGGGCGCGTTGCCTTTATGATAAAAAGTTGTCCCCTTCGATATATTTGTTGACGTGTCCCAGGATTTTTTTTAAATACACACATTTCGAGAAAATTAGGGTGGGAAGTCCTGAAATGAACACCCTGTATATAAAATTCAATTATAAATTCAAAAACTATTCCGACAAAAAGAGGCACTTTTTCTTAGAAGGAGTCTCAAGGTTACGATGGCTGTAAATAAATTGCAACAAGAATGAGGCGGCAGTTTTTGATGAGTATTTTTAATAAGTACTGCTTACACACTATGGTAATACCGGCGATGAATATAAGAGGCAAATTTTTTACTTTACAAATGGACTATACGTATTCTATATTTTACTTGCTAATGTGTATTCAGAATTTTATAAAACTTGTCTATAATATATCTCTCTTTCTATTTAGTGGCCTGCTCCGTTATATTTGACTGTTCAAATTCAGATATAGTCGATCAAATTCACCTTTACTCTGACGTCCCTAACATTCAATATGAGTAAACACATTCTATCATTTTATATTCACAGTAGAAACACACAATACGTACACTTGTCTTTTAAGTAATGATGTTCTTTTGGATGCCTTTTCATGACTTCATAATGTTAAAAAGAAATAGCGACAAATAACAATCATTAGGGTTTATTCATAAGTATTCATTTTGACATCTCCTGACAGCTGTCATTTTTAAGAATCTTGAGACTGCCATTATCAGCAATCGAGTAGTACTTATTTTAAGCGCTTTATCATTTGCATTCTAGTATATTCTACAAAAAAGTTTTTTTTAACACCCTTAATCTGTTATTTCTATTTTACGGTCAGGAACTTCATATTCATGATACACGAGGAATTAATACACAATTATTCAATACCAAACACAGATTCATTAAAAAAAATACAAATCAAAAGACGATATATTTTTATTCTCAAAACATTATATCATATCAGTTACATTTTTTCTCAGTGTTGGTAACATCAAAAGTATTACCATCCTAAGGGTATGTTCATAATACAGGGGTGCAACCAAAATTACATAGCATTCTTAAAAAATACTACAAATAATCAAAAAGTTATAAGTATAATTTACTAGGTATTTTGACAACATGAACTGATCCGGTAACATTTTTAGATGTTGACGGAATACCATGTCCTTCAAATTTATTTGATTTTTCAGTAAAACTTTTTGAATGAGGAGAAACTTGAGGTTCGATAATAGGAGTTGGGTACTTTTTTTTAATATAACGACTAATGTTATCATGTGACACAGGAGTACTAAATACAACATTATATGTCACAGTAGTGTTATTTGAGATGATAGGATTATTTGACACAATTTGGTTATTATAAATATTAAGGATATTAGAAATTTCACTCTTAGTAAACATTGGATTTGATTTACTTTGTCTAATGCCAATATTCTTATCGTATTTAACAAAGTGCTACACCTAACAACTTTACCTTTGTACTAGATATTCTTTACAAAAACTTCTTCGTTTTCTGAAAACAACTTAATTTTTTGCAAAATGTTAAGTTGAAGTGATTTTTGTTTCTTTGACCACGGTTTTAGCTAATCAAGTCTAGTACGAGGACGAATTTCAGATGGTGAAGATCCTGTGGAAAACGCCATATGACCAGACCTATTGCAATCATTTAACAGAACTGGTTACAATTTCCAAAAACACAGTGTTTTGTTTTGTTACTCCCCACCAACCCAATTTCATGGTGACGCATATATTCGACAGTGGGCCTGTAGGACCTGTCACCTATTTGTATCTGCCGTATTGATGTGACTTTGGCCATAAATAATTTCCGACCACGTAGTGAGACATTTATGCGGCAATCGGTCCAGCAAAGAGGCTAAATTTAATGTCGCTGCATATATACGGGCATGGTTCTAGAACAGCGGCTCTCAAATTTTTTCGGTGACGGAATGCTTTTGGAAAGCCAAATTCTTGACAGAACCATACAATAAAACAATTGTTTTTAAAAATGTATTCTTTATTAATAAGCATACTACTTATTACTTACTTTACTTAGTAAATTAGTATATAAAAAGTATAATACTAGAAGATATTGAAAAAGAAAAACATCTAACTAATAGTAGGTATGAAACTGTTTTTTTTTTATTTTTTATCAACTGGTTGATGTTAGGTTTGATAGAAGACAGTTGAAGTCTCATATCAGGTTCGGCGTCCATTCTATTGCTGTATTTTGTTTTCGTGGCTGCATAGGTTGAGAATCCTGTTTCGGACATATATGTTGTTGGGAACGGAAGAAGAATATTCAGAGCCATTTTGGCAAGCATTGGATATTGTTGAGAGGCGTCGTTTTGAATAGTGACTCCATACTTGTATCTGACGACATCTCTAAAAGAGATTTATATATCTCGTTTGACATACTTTCTGGCTTTTGCAAGTTGGATCAAAAAGAATTATGAATCCATGAATTCAGTTTCCTTTTTGTTTTCGGTTCTTTGCTAAAATACTTCTCAAAAGATGCGCGCATCGAAGAGAGATATTGGAAAAAAATTTCAAATACATCATCTTGAAATATTTCTGAGTCGTTATCGCTAACAAACTCACTGAGTGACGTAAAGCTTTCTATTTTTCTTTTACCAACGCATATAATCCAAAAATATATTTTTTTTAAGGCAGTTATTTTGTTATATGCCTGGAACACTGTTGTCTGTATACCTTGCAATGATACATTTAGTTCGTTCAGTTTTTGAAAGATATCCACCATAAAAGTCAGTCGGAACAAGCAAGTTTTATCATACAAACTATCTTTCAAATTAAAAGAAGTATCTGAAAGAAACATTTGTAACTCGGCTCTAAGTTTAAATAGCCTTGTTAAAGTTTTACCCCTAGACAGCCATCGCACTTCTGTATGGAGCAGAAGTGTCTTATGTTTGCTGCCATAATCTTCATACAATAATGAGAACAATCGGGATTGTAGAGGTCGTGATTTGAAAAAATTAATTATTTTTACCGCTTCATCCGTATTTTGACGGCATTTGCTTCATCGCAAGTGCTTGTCTATGCAGGGTACAATGGATGGAACTAAAACTAGGCGCTTTATGTTTTATTAGTGACACTGCTCCTGCTGTTTAACTCTGTATTACTCCACTAAGATATCCACTTACTCCTGCCGAATAACTGTTGAATGCATCCCAGATTAGAACGCATAACCCAATAGAAAGGTGTTTTGGTGTGTGGGAAAGAAGATTTCCAATTTTAGCTTTAGGTATTCGTTTTCGGATGGAAAATGTAGAAAGGGTTGTAGTTTCTTCAGCAGTACTACACAATATAGCTTGCATTATGAAAGCTGCTGAACTTCCAGTTAATGTAGAAATCGAAGCTTGTCAATAATGTAAATAATGTTAATATAAGAGAAAATGGTGGTATCGACAATAGTGTTCGTTATGGTTTGATACACAACTACTTTGCAAACTTACTGTGAAATAAATTAGTTGAATATAGTTTCAATTATCATGATATTATCAACTTCCTTTCAATAATTCAACGAGACAGCATCAAACAATTTTGTTTTTTAGTGTAACACAATTAAACCTATTTATTGAGTATTCTCTTTTTAAATTCTAGAAGAGACATATTCATGTCATGTTCTTCTTCCAAAAATTTCATTTTCATTATTGACTCAGCTTGTTGTAATCGCATCATTTGGTCATGTTTCTCTTGCTTGTGATTTAGTTTTAGGTAATGTTCTTCGGAGTTTTCTGAATTTCAGAAAGTTTTATTTTGATAGAACTCCATTCAACCAACTTACTGTTCGGGGGATTTTGGTTTTTCTTCAAGTTGTTTTCTGAAACGAAAATGTAAGTATCAAACAAGACTCTGTCAGGTAGATTGTAGATTGTAGATTGTAGGGGGGTCGTACAGGCTGTACAGCCTCACAAGCACTTCGACCTATAAGTTCTTTTGTGCGTGACCCTTGATCTATTCGAGGCCCGGGATTCCGAGACTTCTTGTGAAGTTTATCAGTTTCCTGGGAGCTAAGTTCCTGATGTCGGAGGGCGTTAAAAAGGCCCCTTCCAGGAACTTAAGCCTCTTGCAGAAAAGCGCTGGGCATTCGCAAAGCAAATGTTCTGCAGTTTCCGCGAAGTTCTCGCAGTAGCGGCAACTGTCACTCTCTGATTTGCCCATCTTTTTGAGGTGATACCCCAGAGGGCAGTGTCCAGTGAGGAGTCCCGTTACCATCTTCAAGTCTTTCTTGTCCAACTCGAGAAGCTGTTTAGCTTTCTTAGGCGATAGGCACACTAGTCTTTTCGCTTGTCTTTGTCCTGGCACTTTATTCCAGTGAGATTTCATTTCATCGGTTTCCCAGCGTCGGAACTCCTCTTTTAAGTGGGCTTTGGAGAGTCCACAGAAGGGTTCTGGGCCGGGAAATTGTGTATTTGCCCCTTCTTTGGCAAGGCAATCTGCTTCTTCGTTGCCTTTAATTCCTCTGTGACCTGGCACCCACATCAGGGTGACCTGATTGTTTGCTGCCAGTTGTCTCAGGGATTGTTTACAGTCCCAAGTTAGCTTAGACTCACAGATGTATGACCTCAGAGCTTTTAGCGCTGCTTGGCTATCTGACAGTATATAGATTTTTTCCCTTCGAGTGCCTCTTTCAAGGCATTCCTGGGCACATAGTTCTATAGCATGTACTTCTGCTTGGAAGATGGTTGGGGTGTTACCAAGAGGTTTTGAGAGCCTGAAATTCGGTCCTGTAACGCCCACTCCAACCCTTTCGTCCATCTTAGATCCATCTGTGTACCACACTGATGCATCCCTTCCCAGTTGAGGTCCGTTCTCTGTGCAAGTTTGGTGGCTGTTTATGACCACTTCAAACTGCATTTCGAAGTCGTACCTAACTGGCATGAAATCTGTCGGTTTAGACATGGCTTCTAGGGAAATATGTTCCAAAATCTTTAAGTGTCCGATCAGATTTCCTGCTTTTAGGCTTTTTGTCTGGCTCAGTCTGAAGGCACTGTTTGCTGCTTCTTTCTTTACACATAGGTGCAATGGCGGAAGGTTCAACATTACCTCTAGAGCTGCAGTAGGGCACGTAAATATTGCCCCTGTTATTCCCAGACAGGCTAGCCGCTGCACTTTCTGCAGCTTGACTTGTGCCGAAATTTGTTGAGTTTTTGGCCACCACACTAGTGAGGCGTAGGTGACCATGAGTTTGATGATCGTTTGGTATGACCAATAAATCATTTTTGGTTTCAGACCCCATGTCTTACCAAAGACTCTGCGGCATGTCCAACTTGCCGCTGCAGCTCTGGAAAGAATGTGGTTGATTTGGCTGTTCCAAGTCAGTTTATGGTCTATTATAACTCCCAAATATTTCACCTCTTTGGAAAATGTTAGCTGGGTTCCATTCAGAGTTGGGGCTTTAAGTTCGTACTTTCGCCTCTTGGTGAATGGAACCAGCACTGTTTTGCTAGGATTGACGTTGAGTCCTTCCTTTGCGCACCAGCTTCTGATTATGTTAAGGGCTAATTGCATGCGGTCGGAGATTACTCCGTCATGTTTGCCCTTAATGGTGACGACTAGGTCATCGGCATAACCTTGAGTCGTGAAACCAGATTCGTGTAGCTTCACTAACAGGTCGTCGACAACCAGTGACCACAGCAAAGGCGATAAAACTCCCCCTTGGGGGCAACCTTTTTCTGCTGTCATCTTGACTGTCTCTCCCCCAAGGGTCGCCACAATGATTCTGCTTTTTAGCATTGATTGTGTCCATCTGATCAGTGAGGCGCTCGCGGTATCAGTCTGTTTCAGTATCTTAAACGGAAATCCAATGCTAGAACTCCTGAATTCTATAAAAATAGAGTATGGAGATTTTAGGTCAAAATAATTTCTTTTTATTGTTGATGTTAAAGAGTTGTTGAAATAATTTGAATCATTACACATTACACATGATTATCCACATTATTCAGTACTATCAGGAATACGTACATACACAATAACCAAATGGGAAATGTTTATGAACAGCTATCAACAGACTGTGAAAAATGCGTGCCGGGCCGACGTTTCGCAATTCACCATATGATTTGGGTTTTTGTTTACTACTAATCACTACAATCGTTGCCATAACAACTAATTTCAGCTAAACGAAAGTGGGGTCAACTTGGCAACCGCGCATTTCCTCACCATATGATTTAGGTTTTTGTATACCCGTTACCATGGTAATGGCTTCCATGGCAACAGTTTTTCCATAACTGATTTCAGCTAAACGAAAGTTGACCCAGTCTGTCATTTGTGTTCCTATGATTTTCTTTATTCCGTTATCGATATCATTAAAAGTAAAATCCTTAGGTGGTCCACCCCCTGTCTTCTTCAAAAATGATTTTTCATCGGTATATTTCTGTTTACTTCGCTTCTTAAAATTATCATATTTATTCCTCAATATCTGTAAATGTCTATAATTTTCCCCAGATATACTGTTGAATTCATCAGTTACTCGTTTCCAAGCAGTTAATTTTTTGTTTGTATTTGTATCACTTCTTTTGCATTCAATTTGATCTCTCTATTTCTGCACTAATGATATCAAAATATTTTCTTCTTTCGAACTAAAATATGTTGATCGTTTTTTATTTGCTTGCTCCATCACCTTTCCATACAAATACAACAACCACAATCTTTTTGTTTACAACCACAAACACCTACAAAAGTGATTTATATCTACAGCATACTTCATACGAATTTATTTGATCAACTACATACCGATGATAATTATCATGAACTCAAATGTAGATAGTTCCCGTCCTAATAATTCAAAACAAACGAAATATCAAAAGTAGTACAAAATAGAATCATCAATGAATGTCAACTTTCAAATCATATAACTACTATTAAAAAAGGTTCAAATATATGAATTGTAACTGTAAAGTTTGGCATGGGACATTATATTTCAGATGAAAAACGGAGTTCAGTGCTACCAACGTGACCTGACCGGAGTTCATCCAAACTAATGTTGATCTTGCACTCTACAATGAAAACCAAAATGAACTCAGTTCAAAGTTGACTGGCAGTTTAGTTGAACTGAAACCAAAGGTTTATTGTGCCCCCCCCCCCTATCAGAGCTGTTCTCGCTACTACTACAGCTCGCCTTCCAGTTCCAAGGTTCTAATGAACTCTAGTATTTGGGACGGCTTCAACGAGGTTAGGTACTCACTCTTACAAGTTTCTTGTCCGAAGCATTTCTTGCGTTGGCTTGCAATGGCGAGGCATTCCAGAACTAGGTGATCCGGAGTTTCATCCTCCTCCCCACAGAATCTACACTCGTCAATCTCTGCTAGACCTATTCTCATTAAGTGCTTCCTAAGGCGGCAGTCTCCTGTAAGAAAGCTAGTGAGAAGATGTAGCTTATCTTTATTGAGGTGAAAATATTTTTTGGATCTAGCAGTGTCAAAGTTCCACAGGAACTTTTTGGAATGTTCCAACCCGGGAAGGCACCTCCAGAGTGCTTCTCTTTCGGTTTCATCTTTCTTCCGGAACTCTTTCTTGTAGGAGCATTTTGCTACACCACAGAAAGGCTCCGGGC
The DNA here is from genome assembly GCA_963921935.1 of Galeruca laticollis. Lineage (NCBI taxonomy): Eukaryota > Metazoa > Arthropoda > Insecta > Coleoptera > Chrysomelidae > Galeruca > Galeruca laticollis. The sequence goes on from OY998176.1 coordinate 80,814,700, forward strand.
CAATAAAAGGCGTTTGTACTCCTTTCCTGGCAAGTGTACCGGCCTCTTCATTTCCCGTGATTCCCGAGTGGCCAGGAACCCAGACTAAAGAGACCCTGTTATCCTTGCCTAATTCATCAAGTTTTCTTCGGCATTCCTATGCCAACTTTGAGTCAATGACATGGGAGCTCAATGCTTTGATAGCTGCTTGACTATCAGAATGGATCGTTATGTCACATTTCTGCTAGTTTCTTCCTAGGTTCATTTCCACGCATCTTTCGATCGCACGTATTTCTGCCTGAAAGACGCCCGGAAAGGATCCTAACGATAATTAGTATCTGGTGCCAGGCCCAAATACTCCAGCGCCTGCTCCAATGGTGGTTTTTGAACCATCCGTATACCATCTTATGGTGTTTTCTTTGAGAGTTTGGGTGGTATATTCCCTTTCCCAATCTCTCCTCGTACTCAGCATCGTGGTGAAATTCTTTTCGAAGCATACTTTCCTGATCATTTCGTCACTGGGAAGATTCGCTAATGAGATGTATCTTGTCAGAGAGGACCAAGCTCCCTGATTTTTAATACTCTCATTGCCTTAACCTTCCCTAGATATTCTAAGAATTGACACTTGGACAGATCTTTCTATCACCAGATGTAGAAGTGTGAGATCTGTAATGATCTCAAGTGCCCTAGTTGGACACGTTCTAATAGCTCCAGTGATGCACACACAGGCAAGCCTTTGAACTTTGTCGAGGGTCTTCCTCGTGCTGTACTGACTTGCTTTTTTGTGCCAAACTATTGCTCCATACGTAATTGCTGGTCTCACAATCATGGTGTACATCCATCGCAGTATTTTTGGGTTACTGCCCCACCTCTTACCAGCTAGACTTCTGCACGCCATCAAAGCTCTTATTGCTCTACTAGCAGTTATTTCAACATGCTTATTCCACAGCAGCTTACTGTCTAGGGTCATCCCTAGATATTTAGCCTCTGATTTCCATTCAGTGATTTCCCCGTTTAAGGATATGGGTTTCATGGCTGGAAGTGTTCTTTACCGGGTAAATGGAATTACTATGGTCTTGCTTGGGTTAATGTTTAGCCCCACTGACAAGCACCATTGCTTAATGATTCTGAGGCTCTTTTGTAATAAATCACACAAGGTGCTCTCGAACTTGCCTCTGACTATTAAAACAATGTCATCGGCGTAGCCCATACATTCGAAGCCAAGCTCCGTTAGCCTGTAGAGCAACGCATCTAACGTTCACCTGTGACATCTACAACCGGGCCTTAGAGAATGGCTGTTCTAGAAGACCAAATAACCTTGAACGTATATATACATCACCTAGAACTCAACGCACTTTTAGTAATTGACGTATATATTCGACGCTGGGACAGAAAGTGTTCAGCGCGGATGGAATACTCCAACTTCCAATTACAAAACTACGGAACGCCACTGGCAAAACGTTTTGTAGTAATTTTCTTCAATATTCAAAAATCGTTTTGTATATCTGAATAGAAGAACGTGATCCCTTTGTAGAATGTATTGATTTAAGTCTCGCATATTATTTGATGCGTCAATCTTCGGCGCTAAAGGAAGACATTGTAACTTTATACACTTTTTATCATTTTTATCTTTGGTATTTAATTCAGAAAAAAACCGTTATGATTATAACTTATAGAAGCTTATACCATACAAAACGGTGGGAAATAGTTAAAGATTCTTGATTCTATTCATAGAGTAAGTATGAAATTAAAGACCGTGATCAAGTGGCCACTCAATACCACTTAATCTTCCGTAAGAAGTTTAACTAGTAAAAAAAAAGTGAGGCAAACAATGATTTCAACGAAAACAAATTTCAGACGATATTTTCGTCATCACATGGATATATGCGTATGTTAAGTTCAATATTTCAATCAATATTTACATAAAAGTTATGTGATACAGGAAGGTAAGTTATTTCTATATTTCCTCCGCTGTTGTCAGTTCGTGTTGCTAGGCATTTACTTTATCAATCACACTATATATTACGATTTTCAATGTGTAACAATCTACAGAGTGATATATCTTTCACAGAGTAGCTTGAACAATAAGAGGGACAGAAACAAGATTTTGTCGCAATAACCCAAATTCAATTCTTTTACGATAGAGAATATGGCACCTAAAATTTGAAAATTGCGAAATACGAACGTAGATTTTTCATTATTACATATTTGGCAACATGGTAGTGCTTATATAAGTACGTAGGTACTCATCATAGTTATCAAATCATACCATATGTAGGTAGTACAAGAGAGAGAGCATTCCACACTGAATGACTGGTGCGCGATGCTTGCCTAGACCCTGACATTCGACCTCGACGGGTTATGCATTTATACAGGGTGAATAATAAATTTACCTGCCAATTTTACGATGTATATTTTATGATTTATTAGACAACTTTTATAGACTAGACATTTAAACAAAAGAAATATCTTTTATTTTATTCAAATCATTACTTTTTAAAGTCCGTAACCTTTATTAGGATAGTCGTTATGAAGTGGAGTTGTTAAAACTTCCAACGTGGAATATACAAGAATAGTAACCAAAAAAAAACAATACAGACGCTGCTGCGAATTTGAAAATTGTGCAAAATTACTGCTTTGATATTTAAAACACATGCGTAGATTGACATTTAGGCAAAGTGGGTATTGGAAAACAAGGATACTGGCACAATATGAAGCTTTTTATAGTAAGTATCAATCCCCTTTCATCTCGCTACTCTATTTTCTCACTTACCCTCTTCAAATATCTCTACTTAGATCTCTGTTTCCTGATTCTTCTTCCAAGGTTCATATCACCTTACAGCATTGATAAAACTATTGCTTTCTCATCCTATCCCATATATATCCCAACCATCTAGCCTTTGTAATATATCTTGTCCTTTCCACACTATTAATTGGGCTTTTTATTATTCATATCATCTTTTTTCCAACAATGTGTTTTCTTTGCTCATTTGGTATTTTTTCGTAACTAATTTTTTAATAGCTTCTCATATTGCTTCATATGAATCACCATAGTTTCCGGGAAACGTATACAGTGGTCTGTATTTAGAAATAAGGGACAGAGTGACAGATGTATAGTCAAATAAAAGTACTCACCTCTCTCTCTACTGGTCCTTGGCTGTAAAGGGCGCCCTTCTGCTATTGGCTTCTATACAGATAATGCACAGCGGTAAAAAACCCGAAAATGTTTGTGATCAAAAATAAAAGGTCATAGACCGTAATTTAATTTTAATCGACGAAAAATATTGTCGTCTATACTATTGATATCGGAATAATGTGCGTTCTCCCATTTATAGCCGATATCGTTCTCTTTTTGTCTTTATCCCATCGGCAGTATTTTTCAAAATTGAACTATACAGCTTGTCTGTCCTTGCAAATAAATGTGATGAGTGTCATATTTACGTTTCTTTTGGTAAACATAAATTTGAATATTGCATGGACAAGATATTTCTTTGCAATGCTATAACATTAAAAGTGATGATTATCGAGTATTGAACATTCCACCAACCAAAAAACAAGCTTGTTTTTTCCGCTGTAATTGAATAAAAAGGGGAAAAAAATTTGAAAAGTTTTGAGAATTTTACTTAATTAAAAATACTAATAAAAAATAAATTATTAATCAAGTTATTGCCTGGCAATGGGCAAACCTTGACAACCGGGCTTTGTAATATATTATCCCATGTTTTCCGGGATGTAACTTTCCTACACGTAAAAGAGACCAATTTAGAGGGGACCTCTGTTCATCTTTTATTAGAACCAGTTTATTTAATATTATATTTGGGACTGATTTAGTCCAATCACAATAATCCATGGTAAAAAGCGCACCTTCTCTAGCGATCGTCTGTTTGATATCAGCAAAAATTTTGACATAGCTTTACTGTCAACAAATACTTCTAGCTATTTTTAACAGGAAAATAGAATTAGAAGAAATTGAACATCAATACACTACGCGGACTAGAGACCAAAATATTGTAAAAATACCCAAATGCGAAAAAAATATTAAAATATTATTATTAAATTATTTGATTACATAGGAGCAAAACTATACAACTTAATTCCACATTCTCTGAAACAAATAAAAAAAATTACATATATTCAGAATAAAAATTGAGAAATGGATTCTTAGTAAAAAGCGACACATATGTAGAAATATAGTAAATAATCTCTGAAAGATACTTACCTCTATATTACAGTTATTTTTTCCACTCTAGATTTTGCTTTAGATTATAAATATTAAACTTTACGTTTATTTTAAATATTAGATTTTAGAACTTATGTATAGATATATGTATATTATAAATATTAAACTTTACGCTTATTTTAAATATTAGATCATAGAACTTATGTATAGATTGAACATAGCTGCACACATAAATGCATCACACACAAGCTCAGGTTCTTTCCTATTAGAGATTCTGTGATTATTTATGTATATTTGATTCGTAACTGTAATTGTAATTTTTTTTTCTTTCTTTCAAAATAAATAAACATTACTTACTTACTTACTATGCTACTGTATCGTATGCAAATATTCAGCGTTCCCAAAAATCGATATGCATTCTTTGGAACATTTGCCACCGTGATAAACGGTTGATTGGAACATGAGTTAAATCTGGTTCAGGGAAGGTTGAAAGAGGGCTCCATGGTCAGAAAATGTCCTAGAGTTAAAGGTGCAAGATCGTTGGGATCTTCGCTAATAGCCGTTAAGGGCCGTGAGTTTTAGAGTGCCCCAATTTGTGTTAAAAGTGTAGAAAGTGTGTTTTTACTAATTTTACACCATTAAAATGGGGTGCACTAGGTGGGTTAAAATGCCATTTCATTGCAAGCTTCTTGAGCGAAAACAGTTAATTGATTGTAAGCGCCTTTAAAATTAGTGCCTTGGTTCGAATAAATGTCGGATATTCGGTCTTTATGGACTATGAAACGTCTAAAGCTTGCAAGAAATGTTTCTGTGGACAATTTCCACGAAAGTTCTAGGTGAATAGCCTTGGTTGCACCCCAAACAAATAAACATATATATGCTTTAGATACCTTTGCGCCTCGATATCTTCCATCGTAATTGAAAACGGTGCAGTATCAACTGAAACTTGAGGAAATGCTTTCATTTGGGAAACCCGAAACGAGGGAGGAACAGCCTCAAGATCGAGATTTACACCGCGTATATTTTAGACATTTGGATATACATGTAAAAATTGCAATACGAGGAGAAATTACCCAAAAATGTTGTAGAATTCAATTTTGTTACGTTTTTGAATCAAGATGAATATTCTCCCAATGAATATGTGCCATGAAGAGATCAGTAAACCGAGGCAACAAAATAGGATGCTTAGCGTCGAAAGAAAGAGATAATTGTTTTTGAAACATTCCTTTTGAAAGTCTTTAATTATGATTGGAAATGTTGTATCCATTTCAGAGAAGTCTACACTTATATTCTTATGAATGTGTTCGGGTACGTATAACATAAACGAATATCGCTGAATTTCTTTTAGAGAAGAAAATCTTGAGAGTAAATCACCAATAACGGATGGAGATTAAATTGAAATACATAAAGTTGTTTTCCTTTCTTCCTGAGTTATTTCAGGAAATCTGTCTACAAGAACCGTAGGTTGTTTGGATCAATGTTCTGGATCCAGCACCACCACAATTTGTATTCGAGTAATTGCAATGGACTCAAACCATGAGAAAAACAATCGACAGAGTTCATTTCAGAAGGAACATATCTATAAGAGGGCATAAATATTGTCTCTTGAATAAAGGCAACTCTGTTGGCTACAAATGTTTTCCACTGATATGGTGAAAAAGAAAGCTACGCAAGAGTAATTTACGAATCTGACCAAGCGTACACATAGTTAAAAGTGAAACGCTTATAGCATATGCATTTTTAATAAAATTTAATAACTCTCTGAGCAGATATGCTGCACAAAGTTCAAAGCGGGGTAGTGAAACTACTCGAAGAAGTGCTTCTCGAGATTTTGCAGAACTTAAGCGAATTTGAACATGATTATCAGAGGTTATATATCTGAAATAAATTACACAGCCATAGCCCTTCGTGCTAGCGTCGCAGAAACTGTTTATTTCTAGTAGTATAACTGTCTTGGAAATAAGCATTCTTGGTAACTGAACTTGAGATATTGGGTAATTCCTATTTAAAACGATCCCAAAATGTAAAAATGTCATCAGAGGGTTTATCATCCCAGCCCAATTTCGATGACCAAAGCAATTAAATAGGGGTGCGATGGCCATAAAAACTAGGGGTGCGATGTACCCCAATGGGTCGAATATTCTAGCTGTTTGTGACAGGATTCAATAGAAGTGAATTTATAGGAGAAAACATCTAAACTGGGATTCCATTGCAATCCGAATACTTTTAAGAATCTAGGACCTTCATTATCGAAAGTAAGAGGTATTTGAGCACTGTTAAATAGAGGTGTGCTTAACAGTTCATCTCAATGAACTAGTTCGTGTGAAATAGTTCACCAAAATGAACTAGTTCACCAAAATGAACTAGTTCGATTGAAATATTAACGCCAGAAACCGAATTACTATTACAATACAATAATTCTTATTTAGTTACAATAATTTATCATATTATTGTTGTTAGCACGTTTTCATTTCTAAAGTATTTCACTGTACCTATAAATGCATAATTATTAATTAGACAGTATTAGTAAAAATTTTCGGAATAGAATAGGTCAGCAGTTCCTTAATCAAATCTTCACTAATCCATATTAAAAATATGAATTAGTTCATTGTAGCATTGTTTCTAGTAGCTTGGTAGCTCGTTCGCGTCGGAAGCGCCACGTCAGAGCGCTATTGGTTATGTGAGTTCTGTCGTTCAGTCCACAATCAGTCATGTCATAGTCACAGCATATAGAACACATTATAGTAGTAATAGTAGGTAGTTCATATTTATTGGTTCTGTCGTGCAGTCTACGGTCCACGTTCAGTCATATTAGTAGTTCATCTTGAACTAGTTCATTTTAGCAAAGTGAACTAGTTCATTTTCCTTGTTGACTGAACTAGTTCCTTTTTCTAGTTCGTTCGCGAACTACCCATCTCTACTGTTAAAGGAGCAGCTGATAATACAGCAAGATGATTACTAGTCCATTTTCCTAATTCAAATTCTCCTTTCTTAAGAAGGTTAATTAGGTCTGATTGGTGACAGAATCTGCGCCACTTACAATATCATCAACATAAATTCACCCCTTCTTCAGAAGCTAAGGGTTGATTGTTTGTTCAATAGTAGTTAACTCTTTTAAAGTTCTAAAAGCCATAAATGGACTCCGAAAGTTATCACATTAAGGATATACTCCTTAATTGCGTATTTGTTTGAAAAACGACAGAGAAACCTTTAATATTTTCTATGTTCAGGCTTAACATAAATTTGATAGTACACTTGTTTAATGGCACAGCTGAATACAACTGGATATGTACGAAAGGTATGTAAAATAGTCGATAAATCGCAAATCTTGGTAGAGACGCTATATGGCTTTAGAACAGAATGATGATATAAATAATATGCTGAAGAGAATTGATAATCTGAAGATGAAAGTGCGGAAATATAATTTTTTTGATGATACTCATTCATAAAGTCTGTATAAAAAGTTTGAAGTTCGGATATTCTATATAATCGATTTTTCAGTGATTTGAAAAGTCGGTATGCTTGAGTGCATGAGTGTCTGAGTGTATAAAAGGAAGTGGTAGAACAAATTTACCAGAACATTCTCGGTAAACAGATTGTCTGTATATATTTTCACATTTTACATAATCTATGCATGGCAGCTAAGTAATGATGTGTTTGGAGAATCAAATGTGGTTTTACAATATAAAATCCATCTAAAAACAGTTTCAAGAGTAACGGGTTGACCTTCTTGGCCGGAAATCCTTACAAATGGTACTATTTCTGCTCCAACCATAATGTCATTGGATCCTGGAATGTGGCATTGCTTATCTGCAAGGGATACATTTTTAACTTGGTACTAATAGTTAGTTTTGGCTGTTCAGAACAAACCTTTGGTAAAACAATTGCTGCAAAAGTGAAGAAAGGCTCAGATTTATCACAAGGTTAGATCAGGCATTGAGTGATACCTTTACTTGAGCTGGAAGTTCTGTCATTATTATCCTCAATAGGTACCGAAAAGGGGTGACGTCGTGAACCTAAACGATTGACACATTTTTCAGAAATGAAGTTAGTCATATTAGCAGTATCTAATAAAATTCTAACCTTTTGAAACTTTCCCAAGCATCTTTGATTTCTACTATGGCTGTTGACAGCATAATCGTAGAGTCGCTAAAACTATTTGAGCAAGCAGAACAATGAAATGTATTAGAAGTCCAAGACACATTTGCTGGAAGAGGTCAAGTTTCAATCACTGAGGACTGCACATTCAGATTATCTGGACTTAAACTAGAAGAGTTGAACTGAAAGAAACTATATCTATGTTACTTTTAAGATGAAGTGTGCTATGATGTGAAAATCCACATGTTTTACACCTTGAAGAAGAGAATTAACGTGCCCAGTGGTTAGAACGCAAGCAATTGCGGCATAACGCTGTTGTACGACTGCAAGTCTATCATTTGGATATTTTTCAAAAAATGCACACCGATATAGTGCTTAAGAAGATGCACAAATGACACTTTTATTTTTGCTTTTTTGGTCATCCACAGTATTAACATATGTCGAAGGCATACTAGATGTTTTAGAAGAAAATTGATAGTAAAATTCAAGAGTCTCACAATTCTATTTCAAAAATGTAACTAATTGTGTATAGGTAGGCATATCAATGTTGCCATGTTCAATTTCGAAAATGGTTTTAGTCTTTGAATATAATTTTTGTAACAAAATATTAATAATAATGAAATCCCTAGATTCCGTATTAAATTTCAGAGCTCTTAATGCTGCAAGATGATTTGTAAAAATGTTCTTCCGTAGTTGTCTTTTGTAAACATGGCTACAATCCTACAGGTATAAGTACCATCCGTAACGTAAAGTTCAAATCGTTACATTGGGAAGTAATTAATAGAAACGAGTCCTTGTAAGTCTGACGAAATTAATTGCTCGACAAGTAAAAAGCTAAAGGTACATAATGTCCGTTGTTAATAACATGGACTGTAAAAAGTTGTAGATAGTGTAATAATTCAATGAACCATCTACATAATTTTTTTCACTTTCGCACAAAGGCAATACTTTCTGAACAATTAAGACACTTTTTATCGCACTACCACTAATATACAAAAAAATTTCATTTCTAATTGTTTTAAATACATAATTTTCTAAAACTTCAAATATTTCATCAGCACTTGACGGCAGTTCTGGATGCAGTTAAATATTTCTTCTTATGTTTTCCACATCACGTTCAGTAATTGTGTCCAAGATAATGAAAAAGTTGTGTTATGTTAGAAATCATAAAATAAAAATACAGCCTCATATTATCTCATTTTCTTTCAGAACATTATGTATCAGTTTAGAAGGCCTCTCTGATATGTCTTCTACAGCTTACTGCAGCACTAACGATTTGTAAGTTAAGTGCCTTTTGATTAAGATCGTGGCAGTGATTTCATTACGCTTTGAAGTTGTGTTGTCATCACCCAAGGTGAACACTTTAGCGTTACACATTTTAACAGTACACGTCCAAAACGTTTCACCACTGTTCAAAACTTTTTTTTAGAAAGCTTAAATCCATTCACTAATAACATTTTTTATCCTTTTTCCCTCACGACTGTGCGGCAATTCATGTTAAAACTCTTTCAAACACGGTAATAAAATATACAAAGAAAAACATTATGATTCTATGTATACTTACATAGGCTTACGCACCCCACCCCTCGTTAATGAGGGTGGATAACTCACCTCTGGGCAGGTACCATGTACAGTTTTCGTCGATGATCGCTCACGAAGTGTAGAAGGAGTTTTCAAGTTACGCACATTTCACGCGCAGCAAATTTTGTAGTTGTAACAAAAGTTGTTACATTTCTATTTATGAAAAAAGAGTGTTTTTCAACACTACCACAGAATTATTGGTATTCGTCGCATAACTATAAATTCATACGTTAAGAAGAAAATTCAACCCTCATGGGGCCGCAAGCCCCCTGAACCTACAGCGAATAATAAAATGCGATTAAAATCAACTGTATACCAGAACAAGTTTGGTGAAAAAAGGCGATTTACTGTGAAGGGAAACCCCCAAAAATCATTTCTACCCAAAAATCCAACAAAAAGCGAGATGAGCTTAAACAAAAAACCAAAAACTAGCACTCCCAGTGCATCCAACATGGAACACGAAGAAATTCACGTAAGCATACCCCTGAAAAATAAATTCGGGGTGCTCACCGGAGAGAGTAGCAAACAAGAAGACCCCAAAACTCAAGAGAAGAGAGAAAAACCCATTCCACCATTGGTGTTAATTGGCAAAATCCCCAAATATGATGAAATCATACAAGAGTTAACAAAAATCATAGGATGAAAAGACTTTGGACTAACAATAAACCGCAATAAACAAGAGACGAAAATAAACGTCGAAACACAGGAACATTATGAGAAAATCAAAGCAGAACTCGTCAACACCAAGAGCGAGTTCTACACGTATACTAAAAGAGACGAAGCTCTCAAAAAATTAGTAATGAAAGCAGCCTCAGGCCTCAACACTGAAGCAATGATTGAAGAGTTCAGAGATCAATATCAAGTGGATGTTGAAAAAATCATCGAACTCAAATCAAGGAAAAGTAACTATCAAAGTCATAGTTACCTAGACCATCTCAAAAAATCAGCCAACCTCAAAGAAGTGAGAGCTATACGAGGAATACATAATATCAGTATAAAATGGGAGAACTATGCCAAGAAAAACGCAGTATCCCAATGTTTCAGATGTCAACGATTTGGACACTCCCAAGCAAATTGCAATGCACATTCAAATTGTGTCAAATGCGGACTCCAACACGACACAAGAAGTTGCCAAAAAAAAACAGAAATAGCACCGCTGTGTGTAAATTGTGGAGGACAGCACACAGAAAATTACACACAATGCACGAAATACCTCGAATACATCGACAAAATTGAGGAGCAGAAAGAAAGAAAATACAAACCAAAACAGATACAACAACAACTCAGAACCTTCACGAGCAACAACATTAGAGGAAACACGAGCTACGCCCAAGCCACAGCGGGGCAAAGCCAAACAAGAAAACATGAAAAATCAACGGGACTAACTGACAAGACGAGAGAACTTGCAGAATTGATGAAAGAAATCAACCAAATCTGTAACATTGACAAAAGGATCAGTATACTAAAACAACTCAAACAAGAACTACTTGGAGCCAACAGCTTTATAGAAAAAGCCCAAGTGTTCATGAAATATGAAGAACTCTTCAATGAACCATAGACAGGCAAAGAACATAAAAATCATGCAATGGAATGCCAATGGCATAAGAAAGAAAATCAACCAACTGAGGGAACTGATAGGAAGAAGGCACCCAGACGTAATAATATTAACAGAGACTAAGTGCAAGGGAAACTGCGCACCTCCATTTATAACCAATTACACAGTAACGTTCAAAAATAACGAGGGGAAATAAGAGGACGGTGTGGCAATTTACACGAAATCCACAATCGAACATAGTAAAATTGACACAAACACCAGAAAAATCGTAACCACTGGAGTCAAAATAGAAAACCTAAGCATCTACGCAGCTTACCGGAAACCATCAACCGGAAGCACGATAGATGCAATTGACGAAGACGAAATAATAAACATAATGGAAAGTAACGAACAAGTTATACTAGCCGGAGATCTGAACGCATGGCATACAGACTGGGGAGTAAACCACAGAAGCGACAGTATTGGTAATAAAATACAAAATATAACCGAAGAAAATGGATACCAGATACATGCTCCGGACGATGCCACAAGAATAAGCAACAGAATGGACCAGACAAACTCGACAATAGACTTATACGTAACAAAAAACATCACACTGAAAAATACCAGACCATTGGATGAACTAAACTCCGACCACAAACCAGTAGAGGCAGAAACGACAAACAAAATAAAATACATAGACATCCCAGAAAGAGACATAAACCATTATAAAAACGCCAACTGGAAAGAACTAAGGAACCAAATAAACCAAAACATCACAATTAACAGGCAAATAAACACCGAGGAACAAATAGAACAAGAAATCAAACAACTAACAAAAATAATACAAAAAGCCAGTAAAGACAATATCCCAATCATGAGACACAACACAAGAGGAGTCCAAGTAAACAACGAAACAAGGCAATTAATAACCGAGAAAAACCGATTAAGACGACAATTCCAAAGAAACCCGACGATACAATTACGAACAGAAATGAATAACATCAATACCGAAATTAATACAAGGCTAGAATCCATAGAACTGGAACAATAGCACAAAAGAATAAGGAGAGCAAACGACAACAAAACTAACATTTGGAAAATAAAAAAGGCGAGAAAAAATAAACAAAAACAAAATAACGAAATACCGCCACTAATCATGGACGACATACTGATAAAAGAACCGAAAGAGAAACTAAATGCCATAGCAGAACAGTTAAGGAGAAACCACTTACTGACAAGAGACAAATCAGACGAAGAGACGAAAACACTAATCCAAACAAAATACGAAGAAATAATACAGGAAGAAGAAACAAACGAAATGCACACAAACCCTCAAGAAATAAAGAGAGTAATCCAAAAAATGAAAAACAAAGCCCCGGGTGAAGACGAAATCCAAGCAATCATACTGAAAAACCTACCAAAAAAGGCAATAGTCCAAATATATTATATAATGGAAGCAACACTGAAACTAAAATACTTCCCAAAAACTTGGAAAAACGCTCAGACAATACCAATACGAAAACCAAATAAAAACGCAAACAGACCAAACAGCTACCGCCCTATAGCACTCCTGAACACTATGGGGAAAATATGGGAAAGAATAATATTAAACAGAATAAACAAACAACTGAACGAGAATGGAAGCATAATCCCAGAACAGTTTGGATTTAAGAAAAACCACACCACCGAACTGCAGCTGGCAAGAATCACAAAGTTTGCAGAAACAGAAATAAACAAAAAGAGGAAAACAGGAATGGCTACACTGGATTTAGAAAAGGCATACGATACAGTGTGGAAAGAAGCACTAATATACAAAATGAAAGAAATAAAAATACCAACAAACCTAATAAAGTCAGTAAACAGCTACCTTACTGGACGAACATACGAAGTAACAGCCAAGAGAAGGAGAAGCGACAAATACGACATGCCAGAAGGACTCCCACAAGGCAGCGTGCTCTCCCCAACACTTTTCAACATATATATAAATGATATCCCAAAAAATCAAAAAACAAATATTGCCTTATTTGCAGACGACACAGCAATATACACATCAAAACATTGACAAAAAATAACCATGAACCTCGGAAATCATATAAAAGAAATAAACTAATATTGAGAAAAATGGAAAATATAAATCAACGAAGAAAAAACCCAATTAATAATATTCGGAAACGACCTACCGAACACGCCAGTCAAAATAACAATAAACAATAAAACAGTAGAAGAGGAAAAAACACTGAAATACCTGGGAGTCCACCTAGACAGAAGACTAACGTACACAAAACACGCCACAGAAACCAGAAGAAAAGCACTAGTGGCAAAAAGACTCATACAACCATACATTTACAAAACAAGCCTGCTAGAAGAAAAAATGAAAATCACACTTTACAAAACATACGTAAAATCAATAATAATGTATGGAGCTACAATATGGGGCTCGACTTCGAAGAAAAACATCGAAAAACTCCAAACAGTCGAAAACGCTTGCTACAGACTAGTAGCAGGTAAAAACAAACTAGAAATTTCAAACAACGAACTCCATGACAAATACCACATCATCAACATCAAGGACACCATAGAATACAAACAGAAACGTTTCTATGAAGAAAAAATCCCAAATAACCCACTCACAAAACACATCAGACAAAATACAAACTTGCAACAATAAAAAGGGAAGAATAGACGAACCCTAAGAAAGAAGGCAGGTGCAAACCAAAGAAGCCCAAAAACAAAACAACAAAATTCACACAACGCCCAACTTACGCCGTAAGAAAGCCGGACAAAGAAATTAAATAGCTACAAATATCCAAGGAAACAGAAAAATTCACAAAACCCTGGTGCATACAGCGGGACAGGAAGGAAAACCAAAAACACCCTACATAGGGAAAAATAACATGCATAATGGCAAGTTCTAATAATAATAATAATAATAATAACCATGTACATCCCCCGAAGAGCGGACGGGTCCGCATTTACCAATACAATTGAAACACACCAAAAAGGGTCTCGTCTTAACAGTGATTATTGGTCCGCACATTTCACATCAGCAGTTTTTGTAGTTATACCAGCGCTGTATTTTCAAAAATAGTATTTTGTGTTGGAAAACACAGTTTATCTCATAAATAACGATGAATTCTTAAAACATTTCAACAATATTCAGTGGTATTCAGAAACACAACTTTCATTAATATGGTTGGGGTGGTATTCTTCGTGTTCTCTTGTTTGGTGCCTAAGAGAGTGAAATTATCCTCTTGCTCTTTGCGGTGGGTTGATTTTGAGTTAACTGTAATGTGTGATGATTCTGATTTGTTCGAGTATTGCGATCTCACGGAAAAGAGCGGGCTGGAGCTTCGGGACTGGTTTGTGGGTTGGTTTTGAAGTTTGGTGAATTGTTTGATAGCTTGCTGGTGTTGGTATGTAAGAGAGTTTAACTGTTGTTGTAGGTTTCGGATTGTATGTTCTGGTGTTTCGTTCGTGGTGTTATCGGGGAGTGCATTTCCCGCTCCTGGTATGGATGTCGGAGCGTTTGGACGACATGTAGAGTAGTTCCGTCCGTTGGGGCGAGGGGTGTGTTAGTACGAGAGGGTGGCAGACAAAAGCCGGCGGCGGACTCACTACCGAAGAGTGTTACCTACCCGATTAAAGGATTCCTAGATTCACCTAGTACTTCTGTTCCTGTAACTTGGGTATGGATCGCAGTCTGCTTATGTGGTTTAGTTTCTCGTTTTTTGGCGCTTAAAAACAATTTTCATGAATAAAATTGCTCCATTTAGAGCAGATTTTCATAAATAGATAAGTCCGATGTACGACAGTTGGTGAAATAAAGATCTCAGAAGCTTTTACTGGGCGAAGACTTGGTGTCATGCCGCTTCTGGATTTGCTCGGTTTGAACCAGTGATCGAATATCCAGGTGCTGGTAACCTTCTTCTTCGAACTGTGACACTACACTGTAGCTGCCAAACAGTTCACAATACATTTTTATGATCCTAAAAATACACAGAAGATAACGATTTGTGAATTACGGCCCACGGCATGGTTAGCCGCCTGCCTGCTATCTTTACGATGACGGCATCTGGGAAATTTTGGTAAAATACCTATATTTTTCAAAATCGTTAATTCGACTCAGTTTCCAACATATGAGCACATAATTTGATGTAGAATTTTCTGCTCTATACTATATGGTCAAGTCATTTTTCGTTTATTAACAGCATTTTTTGAAGAAAATGCAACCTTCTGCAGAACATTTCGAACTCAGAGCCATTGTGATTGGACTACAATAATCAACAGTACTTAACGCTGATTTCTTGGTTTATTACTATATTTTATTGGTTTTTTAATTCACAAGAATACATCGTTAGCTGTAATTTTCTTTCATCAACAGACATTCCAAACTCGAAATTTAAAACGCATTTTCTTGATAGCCATTAGGCTCGAATACACTTTTTATTTCATTCAACAGTTAAGAATGATAAATTGCATTCGAGAGGCAGTGTGACTTAACATGAAGTTCAAAGCTATCGCTCTTTGTTATTAATGGTAATGGAACACAGTATTCCATAACGATAAGACAAGTACACGTGAACAAAAAAAAATGATCGTACTTGAGATATTCTGTCATAATTTTGAAAGTAACAACTGAATTATTTTGAGAGCAACTTTTATACTGAAATCTTATCAACTTAAGGACAGTTTCTGCAGAATTCCTTGAATATCTGGTGACGTTCTGAGATGATACATCGTACCCAATTTTGCCTTTTTCTTTCGCATGTAGTCCTAGCCCTTCGGTGAGAAATTTGCAATATATGTCTTTCTTGATAATATGTATCAGTGTTATAGGTACCAAGGGTAAACTGTATTCGTCAAATTGACCGAAAGCTCTAACTTTCGTCCGAAAACAAATTCAAAAGGTGTCTAGTCGTGATAAACAGTTGGTGTTATGTTACAATAAAATGCGAAATATTTGATCCAGTTTGCGAGAGAGGCGTTTATGTACGATAGTTTAACATTGTATAATTTCTTTCACATACTCCAATACTCTGATATAGAGCGCTTCTTTATTGGGAACTGATAGAATGACCACATATTATGTAAGTTCGCACTGCATAGTTACGGCGTAGGTCATGTTGTAATTTGTTTTTCAAAATATTTAACAAAAATGAATCTATCCGCACTAAAAAATAATAATTACAGAAAATTTAATATAAATAATTTCCTCGTCGTCAATAAGAAAAAAATAATAGAAGGGTCTATCAAAATTAATTGAAACGCTCCAAGAAAAAATAATTTATCAAATATTAAGTGGTAGACAAGCTGGATAACAGTGAAGGGATATATTTAATAACGTATTTGTCGGAACTTTTTTACTGTATTCGTCAGTCATCGTGATCATTTAGGAATCTGACAAGGTGTGGGTATAAGCACAAACACTTTTCATTGTTAATTGACAGGACACCGATACACACTATTTGACACGTTCTTTTGTGTATATTGTAAGCCAAAGCGGCTCTATTTTTCATTTAAATAAATTAAAAATATTTGAATACATTTCGAAAAAATGTGTGTAGAGGGTACTTTAAACAAAAGTTTTAATGGAGGACTGTTACGTGTAAGACAAAAAAATGGTTTCTTCCAGACGATTTTACAATTTTCAGACTACATTAAATATTGGTTCCAATAATTAGATTATTTTGACCCAATGAATTCGATAGAAGTGTTACTATAAAGATCTTGACAAAATATACCAAAATCGATACTATTATTTAAAAAAAAAATTATTTACAGATGAAGCTGTTCCAAACATTGAAAACATGGACACCAAATGGATGATAGATATGACCTAGGCTACATTATTCCAATTATATATTATTTAACATATACAATGCTTTTCTTCATAATTTTTTGTTTAGTTGTGATGCCATGGATTCTTAATCAAAAATTCAATTGTAAAAATGAATAAAATACTGAAATTACACTCGAAAAGCAATTAAATACGGTTACCATATTTTTCTGTGCGATATCCTGGCGACATTTAGAGAAAACTATAAAAAAGACGGCACGGAAAATAATACCACCGAAAATAAAAAAGGGAAAAGGAGAAGAATGGTTCGATGCAAAATGCAGAGAGGAAATTAAAAAGAGAAGCCAAGCCAAACATGAAATGTTACAAACTGGTACATATAAAGACAGAAGACAATACGAAGAACAAAGGAGAATAACAAAGAATATATGCAGGGCAAAAAAGCGAAAAGAAATGGAGGACAAAATAAAAAGTATAGATTAAAATTTTGTTAATAAAGAAATGAAGAACGTTTACCAAGAAATGAAATATAATAAAGGGAAAACTGTGCAGAAGACCATATGTATAAAGAACAATAATGGAGAGAATAATAATGGATGAAAGCGAAATGATACAAAGATCGGACGAGTAATTCAAAAAAATATGAAATACAGAAAATGAGAACGAACAGCGGGAGGAGCTTACAACCCAAAATAGACCAAAATAGACATGACGACGGAGAGATATCGCCATCATCGAGAGAAGAAATCTCAGAAATAATACAGAGACAAAAGAGCGGCAAATCTCCTGGAGAAGGTGAAATAGAGCCAGAGCTGATAAAATACGGCGGACACGCACTAAAGACGAAGATCTACCATTTGATATCGAATATATGGGAACAAGAGACAATGCCAGAAGCGTGGGAAACCTCAATAACGATACCAATTTACAAGAAAGGGAAGAATGACGAATGCAGAAACTATAGAGGGATGGCGCTACTGGACACGATGTATAAAATCATGGCCAAAACGATAGAAAGAAGGTTAAAATAATATGGAGAAAACTTGTTCGGAGACTAGCAGTGCGGATCAGCCATGGACCATATTTTCACATGATACAGTAAATAGAAAATCTTTATACAGTATTATGAATGATCTAAGCATCCCAAAAAAACTGATGGCTTACCAAAATCACACTCGAGCGTACAATAACTAAGTTCAAGGTGAACCAAAACACATCAGAAAGCTTCGAGACCAATACAGTATCAAAACAAGGAGATCCGTTGTCCACCACCCTGTTTAACATTGTATTAGAATGGATAATACGCAAAACCGGCATTAAGAGGGCAGGGACACTGAAAATTAAGACAACACAATTACTGGCATACGCGGACGATGTAGTACTGCTATCAACATCAGAAAATGAACTGAGAAGGATATGTGGAGCGACAATGAACCTGCGAGTCATTGAAGACAAATCGAAGTTTATGAAAATGGCACCTAAAAGGAAAAGAGCAATGAGGAATTTTCCAATACAACTGAATGGACAAAAAATAATGAGCTTCGAACAAGTCCAAAGCTTTGTATATCTAGGTGTGGTTATCAAGGACGACGGCGACGAAGGAAGGAATTTAGAAACTAGGCTGATGAAAGGAAGTAAACCGACAGGAGCATTTAACAAGATGATAAGTTCAAAGAAGATCTACAGAAAGACAAAGCTACATCTGTATAAATCAGTAATAAGACCAACAGTAATCTACGGAAGCGAAACGTGGATACTTAACAAAGCAGAGGAAGACAAATTAGATAGATGGGAAAAGAAAATGTTCAGGAGGATATTAGGGGAGGAAAAAGAGGAAGATATGTGGCTAAGAAGAACGAATAACGAAATACAGAATTTATTTGGGAAGTCAGAGCTGAGTAAAATGATAAGATCCAGAAGAAAAGGTTGGCTGGGGCACGTACAGAGAATGCCAGATAGTAGAACGACCAAAAAAATTATTGATATAAAACAAACCGGAATAAGAAAGAGAGGCATACCAAAGAAAAGATGGTACGCAGAAGCGATAGAAGACCTAAGAGAGAGTGGAATCCAGGACTGGAAAACGAACGCAAAGGATCGGAAGGAATGGAAGGAAATCACCTCCAAGCTATGGGCCTTAAAGGCCTGCGTGTAGGTATCCTTTTCATAGATTAGGTTTATTCCGGGTTCAATACACAAGGGAACGGTAAGGTTAATTCCGAGCTCAGTACATACCGGAACGGGATCTGTAAAGTTTTTTTCGTGTTTAGTACACACCGAATTAGCTTTACTGGTTCAGCTCTTCCCTCTACCGTTGCTGGTGTGAGGCTGAGCTTCAACGATGTATCCAAAATATCTCGCGGTTATTATCGTTGGCCACTCTGCTGGTGTCACGCCGATAGTGCTACCATCTAGGTACTGGACGACTAATTGAGCCTACTGTGATAACTTGTTCGGTCGTACTCTGTAAGTTGCCTTTTGCTATTCGTGGATGTGTTGTCGATGTTGGTTTGTTGGTGTCTATTTAGACAACCCTGTCATTACAAGATCTAAAAATATTCTTTGAAAATACCTTTTAAGCAACTTCTGAAATTTCCTGTCCCCGTTTATTTCCCATGATGAAAATATCTATAAACCTGTATATAACAAGCATTTAAGCTTCTGTTGATCACATTTAAGTCTTCACTGGTACTAGTTTTGCGTAGGGTAGACCGGGGGCAATTGTAACAGGGGTCAATTGAAATATCGTTAATAGTTCCTAAACCGCTGCAATTGTGTGAACGTCGCTTCAACGGGTCGTGCATCTAGTCCCTCCCGTCACGCTATTAGCACAGTTTAAAGCTTAACAGAAGCAGTTAGCTCACTGTACCGATTTTTGTGTTACATCTTTTATCTCACTCATAGACACTCATGGGAATAAACTTCCCGTTGCGCAGAAAGTTTGTTACTCATTACACACACTTGTCAGATATTTTATTGTATCAATTGGATACGCCCCTAAGCGCGTGGGTTACAATTTTCGGTTGCGCAGTGGAAAATTTGAACCATGCACATCAAAGACGCCGACATCGAGTGAGCCAACTGCTTCTGTTAAGCTTTAAACTGTGCTATTAGTACAGCTCGATCAATCGAAGGAGATATACGGCTACTGTGACGAGTGTTCTGTTTTCATATAGACAACGTAAGTTTTTATTTTCTACGTAGATATTCGATAATTATTTCCCTATGTATATCATTAATTTTATTTATACTTTCAGTGGTTTGGGCGCTCTTTTAGATCATCTTGAGATTGTTTTGCACGTTGACTTTGATTTACAAATTTTTCTTTTTTGCTCTTGAAGTTCTGAACACGCATTGGGGTCCATTGTACCATTCTCGTCGGGGTCGATTGTAACGTTACAGTTGACCCCGTTCAAATTCTGTGAATGATATTCATGTATGTTTTTCCTTATTATAGATGCCACGGACCAGAATTCAAAAGACTGAGCGAAATTTGAAGAGTATTTCTACCTATGAACGAGCTTACGAACAAGTTCTTGGTGGTCAGTCTGTGCGGAGAGCTGCTAAGGAATTTGGCCTACGTCATGTCTCATTGATGCGATACAAAAAAAAGAGAGAGGCAAAAGCCGAAGCAGAAAATGCCGATCAAACTATTTCCATGGGGTACAACTCTCACACAAGAGTTTTTTCTGCAAACCAAGAGGTTGAAATATCAAAATACATCTTGAAAGCAGCAGACATTACTTCGGTCTCTCTCCGAAAGAAATACTAAGATTAGCCTATGAACTGGCTGAGAAGTACCATCTACATCTTGGGCTACTAACAAGATTGCGGGAGAGGATCGGTTTTCCGGCTTCATGAAAAGACATAAGAATATATCCATTAGGTGTGCCCAAGCTACAAGTCTTTCGAGGGCTACAAGCTTCAACAGAACGAATGTAAAGGCCATCTATGACAATCTGAGCAGAGTAATGGATCGTGAAAAGTTTGCAGCAAAAGATATCTACAATATTGACGAGACGGGTGTTACAACTGCCCAGAAACCCAATGAGGTAGTGGCCAAAAAAGGAATTCGGCAAGTATGTGCACTTACATCTAGTGAGCGTGGAACTCTTGTGACAGGTACTATTGCTGTGAGTGCCATATGAAATTATGTTCCGCCAATGTTCATTTTTCCACGCAAAAGGTATGACGATCATTTCATAAGAGATGGTCCCATTGGGTGCATTGGCACAGGGAATTCTTCAGGGTGGATGCAAGAAACCGAATTTGTGATGTTCCTCAAACACCTCCAGAACCACATAAACTCATCGGTGGATAGGAAAGTACTACTACTATTAGACAACCACTCCTCTCATATCACGATAGAGGCACTGGATTTCTGTAAGGCCAACGGTATAGTCATGATGTCATTTCCTCCCCACTGCTCCCATAAGCTGCAGCCGTTAGATAGATCTGTTTTCGGACCTCTCAAAAAAGCAGTGAACAGTGCTAGCGATTGCTGGATGCGAAATAATCCGGGTAAACCCATGAAAATCTACGATATACCAAGCATCGTATCTACTACTTTACCCTATGCATTAACTCAAACCAACATACAAGCTGGCTTCAAGTGTACAGGAATATACCCATTTAACGCAGACATATTCACTGACATCGATTTAGCACCCTCTTATGTTACGGACAGACCGATCCCCATGTCAGCGCTCCAAGATACACCTTCACTCCAAATGGAAAGCAAATATTTTGCCTCAGCCAGAAATTGAAATAACAGCTTTTCCAGTTCCTGAAAATTCACTTGCCGATGTGGAATTACCTGAAATTCCGAATCCAACTGAGAATGTGACTAACCAAAACATTCCATCAACATCGAAAGATATTGGCGCCACAAAGGATACAATGGCATTTTCTCCTGAATATGTGAGACCATTTCCGAAAGCAGGACCCAGGCAAAATACAAATAGAGGGAGACCAAAAAGGAAGTCTGCTGTTTATACAGACACTCCTGAGAAAGATGCTATAAGAATAGAATCGGAAGCGAGAGAAAATAAAAAAAAGAGCACAGATAGTGAAAAGAAATCTAACAGATGTGAAAGGTGAAGGAAAGAAAAGTATTGCTAAGAAAAAATCACGAAACGAATCTCCAGAGACGAGTGAAGACGAACAGTAGTATTATTGTCTGGTTTGTATGGAGTCATACAACAGCAGCAAGCTGGGGGAACAGTGGCTGCAGTGTCCGATTGCAAATTTTGGGCGCATGAGGAATGTACTCAAAGTTTATATCCATATATTTGTCACAATTGTGAATCAGACTGATTTTTATGTTCCTGCTCTTTATGTTTCATTTATATTATCACAAATATGATACTTATTTCTTAATAGTTCAATAAATACCGATTTTGACAGAAAACATTGATATGTTACTAATGACCCCATTAACTGTTACAACTGACCCGGAGTCGGGGACGGTTGTAACATTGCACAATTTTTTTTAAATACATAGGTGACGCTTTGCTAGGCATCACATTCACTTATTGATCAATTAAGTGACAAATTATTAGGTAAAATGATTTTGTTCTAGGTTTATTACCCTACATACAGCAAGTGTACAAAGTCAGAGTGTTACAATTGCCCCCGGTCTACCCTAATATACCATCCATGAACTGAAAGCAGCTGTAATAAACTATTAATTGAAATATGACTATCTTGAATATTCTGCCCTCGTTCATTTCTCAACTCCTTGAGATGATAATATCTATAAACCCCAAACATTTAAGCATCTGTTTCGTCACACTATGCTCCTTAAATCGGAAAATTATCTTTCTCGTGGCGTTGATCAAAGTGAGTAATTTTGGCGGATGACTTTATTAACGAACAAGTTTTTTATCAGCTAATATTCAAAAGATCCTACCTGGTTTAACAATTTAAATAGCTACGATGGTACCTCCACTACTAAATCGAATTTTTCTTGTACACACGACCAGCGCCAATTAGTCCGTAATACGTGGATGATTTTAATGGCTCGTTTATCAGTTCAACAAAAAAATTGTTAACATTATGGCTTTAAAGCTATACGACGCGGTATTAAATTTTCATTAGAAATGATAATTATACTTATCTAACACAGTAAATCAGTTTTATTATTTGTTATTGGTACAGTAATTGCGTTCCATATAAAGTAATTCAAATAGAAAATTATGATTTCAGAGAATAGAAACGAAGTTTCAAAGACCACATAATACTTATAGGATATTGCAGTCATAAACCAAATTTGGTTATAATATTATTAGCACATAATTGGCTGATATTAACGGAAAGAACAGAACAATATAATGTACTATCTCATCGTAACAAGGGTCGAAAGTTTGAGATTTTTTCCTAGGTCTTCCTCGTTTCTTTTTATTGTTTTCTGTAGTGAACAGAATCTTCCTGGCACATCAATCTAAAGTTAAATCCAAAAATATGCCAATTCATCAGGCGAGAAGTCGCCTATTTAGGGCATAACTTTTCGAGTGAAGGTGTCTTATCCTACAAGGCAAACTATTCAGTTATAGAACATAGAACAATAGCCAGTTCCTAAACATGCCGACAAAGTTATACTCCGTTTTTAAAAGGCATGGAGTGATAAATCACTCATTTTGGCCGGAACCATAGGCGTACCACATTTAGTCATTTAAAAAAAGATAAGGCTTCTAAAATTATCTCATTTCCGAAAATAACCGTTTTGTAATATTATTTAAAATGAAATTTCAAATTATCAATAATATAATAAACTGTGGATTATATCACTGACATCAATTTTCCAGAAAATTTATTATTATGTATAAAAGGGCGTAGACGAGTCCCTCCACTAAGTTCCAGGTAGTTACAATCCTACATACAATAAATAATAAAATAAATGTTAATAACAATTTTATACAAATACATATATATATATATATATATATATATATATATATATATCCAAACCAACCCCATTTGCCGATTATTTCACCCAATTAGCAGGTAATTGAAGAAACTTGACTAGTTACAATCCTACATACAATAAATAATAAAATAAATGTTAATAACAATTTTATACAAATACATATATATATATATATATATATTTATATATATATTTTTTTATATATATATATATATATATATATATATATCCAAACCAACCCCATTTGCCGATTATTTCACCCAATTAGCAGGTAATTGAAGAAACTTGACAAACATTTCTTAGATTACTCACAGGAATATATTAGAAAATTTTACCCAAAATTCTTGGAAAGCAAGTGGAGGAATTATTAAGGATTAATTCAGGTAAAGTGGAAGATAAGGATCTCCTGTATAAGAACACAGGTAATGGCAGAAGTGATTATAGCTTAATCTTTCTTAATAGATTATATGCTGGAAATATATCAGGGAAGGTAGCTCAAAAATGGTTTTATTATTGTGAAATATAGTCTTTTCAGTTCTGAGAAAATGTCCCCATAATACAATGTACTTACTAGGACTTTTCAACTATAAAAGTACCGGAAAGGTTGAATATTTTCAATTTACAGTTCATCTGTTCTGGAGAAACTGCTGTGTTGATTGATTTCCCCATTATTACTGTTATTTGTTATTATATTTTACCGTTATTGTTAACTGGTGTTTATTTTTGCTCATCTATACAAGTTCTCTTCTCATCACACGAGACAAACACCTAACTACACCTTCCAACTATATAGTGTTCCAACCAAATTCGACCAGATTTGGAGGATTTATCACCATCTAAGAGACCTAAAGTTGGCCCATTGTCGCTGAACGAAAAAAATCTGATATTAAATTGCTATTCCTCGTTGAAGAAATTAGAAGAAAAATCATGAATTTGACAGGAAGTGTTGATGAAACTGTGAAGATTACTGCAACAATGATGGGTGTTTCAAAAACAACAATTTATAATTTAATGAAGGAGAAAAAAATGGAAACATCACAGCCCCAGCAAAGTCCCCAGGCCGACCCAAAACTTGAAATGGATGACGACTTGAAGAATGGAATAAGGCCTAAGGTGCATGTTTTTTTCTTTAGAAAAGAGATCCCAACTCTCTCCAAAATTATGGCTTCGGTTCAAGAAGATTCAGATTTTCCGAAAATGTCTCGAAGTACATTACGGAAAATTTTGAAGGAACTTGGATTTGAATATAAAAAAAAATAATCAGAACGCAATGTTGATTGATCGAGACGACATTGTCATTTGGAGGAGGAGTTATTTGCGCAATATTCGGAAAGCAAGACTAGATCAAAAACGAATTTATTATTTGGATGAGACTTGGTTAAATGAAGGTCATACTGTTTCAATGTTTTGGCAAGACACGAATGTCAAAAGTCGGAGGCAGGCAGCTCTTGAAGGGTGGTCAACAGGCCTCAATCCACCAGCAGGAAAAGGACGTCGACTCATCATTACTCATATCGGAAGTGCCGAAGGTTTTGTTAAAGGTGGATTGTTGTGCTTTGAGTGGAAGCAAACCGGAGATTATCATGAAGATATGGATGCAGACGTTTTCGAAGAATATTTCTCACAAATGTTAGATCTAATTCCAACGGGCTCAGTCATTGTTATGGATAACGCAAGTTATCACTCCAGGTTAGTGGAGAAATTACCTTCAACTGCATGGCGTAAACAAGATATCCACGATTGGCTAACCTCGAAAAATATTGAATGCCCAGATAACCCGCTGAAAAATGAGCTCTTGCAACTGGCCAATTCACATAAACACAAAAAAAGTAGATACGTTGTAGATCAAATGGCATCAGCGCGTGGTATAACGGTGCTGAGGCTTCCTCCTTATCACTGTCAACTCAATCCCGTAGAATTAATATGGGCCCAAGTGAAAGGGGAAGTTTCAAGAAAGAATACGACATTCAAAATGAGTGACGTGAAAGTTTTATTCGACGACGCGTTAGGTAACGTAACCAAAGAAAACTGGAAGAAATGTGTTGAACACGTGATACAAGAAGAACTAAATATGTGGGAAATGGATCATATAAGTGAACACATGATTGAACCATTTATAATCAATGTTAATAATGGAAGCTCAACAGAATCGTCTGATTCTGATATATATAGACTAGTTTTTGTGTTAGTTATTACTATTATTTGTTAGACTTTTTTTTATAAATATTACATTAATTCGTACTTTATTCCTGCATTTTTCTTTTTTCCTCTCCTATTGTAAACGGTATATTAGTAGTAAAGTTGATACCTACTGCAAAAAAATTTGCTGTTTTTTATATAATATTCTATGTTTATTGTTTATTCATAGGAACACAAAAAAATGTGTTTTTATTGAATCGATATTGTCAACTCTTTTGAATAGTTTTCGTAATTATAATTTCATAGTGCCTTCATATTCATATACCAAGTTTGTTTTGTCCTGATTGCACGCCTCTGAGGATTAAATTGTTTATTTGTTCATTCAAATACAATAGAGCGACCCTTTCAATACAATAGGCGACCCAACCGAATACAGAGTTACGGGGTGTCTACCTGAAATTCGTAACAAATGAGAAATTTTAGTACACAATTAGATAAACTTCGGAGATATTTTATTATACACCCTGTATCGGTTTTGCATACCTAATGAGCTTTTATTACTCCATGCCTTTTAAAAACGGAGTATAATAGGTTCATAAAATTCAGTAACAATTACAGACAGTTAATTCCTAAATAAACAATCTCGAGAACAATCAAAACATAGGTATAGGAAATACGAATTGTACACAAGATAGTAATTCAATATTTTCGAAAAGGGAAAAGAACATGGTAAGTGTTGCATATAAAAACTTTCAAGAAAGAAATTTTAGAAAGGGAAGGTCTAATGAGAATATTCACCCAGTATAACGTCTCAATATTATTAATATTAGCATTGTTATTAGTAAATTAAAATATATATCAATGAAATAACTGCTTCAATGTTATAACCAATGTCAGTTGTATCCACATTCCCAACAAGACATTCATAAAATTACATGTATTCACACGCCGACATGAAAAACATGCTATCTCTTTTATAAGAAAAACGGAAATAGGCTGTTGGCATAACATAGCCGATTCGCTATCAGCTGATGTGTGACTTTATTTTGGGAAATGTAAATTCGGGGTGGTAATAATAGTTCGTCATAAGATATTTCATAATTTTCTTGAACACCCGCTCAGAATAAAAACTTCTATTGAAAATATATTACTGTGGAATTGAAAAATAATATGGTGCATATGGCAATTTTATGAATTAGAATGATACGTTTCTTCCAACAGTGCTTAGAATGTGTTGCCGTTAAAATTTTGTGAATAATCATATGTCTTGTTTATATATCTATAGTTGTATTTATATTAAACAATGTCAGCATGGAAGTCTAGGTAATTACGTGTCACGGAGTAAATTGTGTATGGTCAGGAAAGATATATTATTTGAATAATTAATATAATTTTTTTTATTGATGCCTCATTTTACCTATTAAAAGCACGCCTCAGCGTGTTTAAATCGAACTTTCAAAAACGCGCGATTTTTAAAGTTGCCATGGCAACAACAACAACTCGAGAAACGTAAGTCTAAATGACAACTTTTTGATAATTGATCTGACAGCAGTATCTCGTAACGTCAAATAATAGTATATTATACGGTGTATTATACGATGGCGGAAGTGACAACCTAGTCTTACGAGCGTAGTATATGACAAAATGGTAAGAGGCAGCAGTCTTATCAAAATCAGTCCTTGGCGTGGGAAGAATGACTTCGAAGCGGTGAGGCACTAAAAAGCAGACCTCTGTACTGCGGTGCAGAAAAGGAACGGAACCCTTACTGTACTAATTGTCAAAAATATCAAGTGACATTAAAAAAATAAATGTAAACTGACAAATATATAATAAACTTCAACTTGACAATTCAATTTTGAAAACGTTTGTAACATCAATTTTTGAAGATTACTATTAATAAAACTTATTTACGAAACAGCTCGGGTGCTTTATTTTCAACGAACTCAAAAATTCTTTATGGTGCCGAAACCAGGGAAGTTTTATTGTTTAGTAACCTTTTATCGGATCGAACTAAAACGATTATAATGGATTTAGTACTTCGAAAAACGAAAAAGCCTTCTTGCAAATATCACTTGTAGAAAAAGATCGCCATTCCCATCGCTTTTTATGGTTCGAAAACCCACTTAATGAAGACAATAACACACATTCGTCGGAACTCGCTACATATACTCTGCGCAAACATTCTTTATCACAGCCAGAAAAGCTTACGAATACCTTCAATATTCTATTAGAATCATTTTATGTAGATGACCTGATAACTACTGTTAGTTGCTTTGAAGAAGCTAACGAAATTTATGAGCAAGCCATTAATATACTTCAAGGAGCTAACATGAATTTAAGAAAATGGTTCTCTAACGATAAAGAAGTTATGAAAACGGTCATAAGAAATCCCAAAAAGAAAGAAACAAAAAAGGTATTGGGTATTTTATGGCACACAGCTACAGATGAACTTGCAGTTGACATAAAATCCGTAGCCAGTAAAAATAAAGCGGTAACAACAAAACGAACAATACTTCAAAATATTGCAAGGATTTATGACCCATTAGGTATATTAGGCCCATTTACAATTAGAATAAAAATTTTGTTACAATATATTTGGAAACAAAAATTAGATTGGGACACTATTTTACCCGAAAAGTATCTGACAATCTGGTTTATATGGTGTTCGGAACTACCTACTATGGATGAACTACAAATCCCCAGAAGTATAACTTCAAATAAATCCAACGAAATCGAACTTCACGTGTTTGCTGATGCTAGTATCCAAGCTTACGGTACAGTGGCATACGCGAAATGTCTAGAAACTACCGAAATAAATTTTCTATTGTCGAAAAATCGTGTAGCACCTCTTAACCAGAAGGGTAACAAAGAATTAACCTTACCCAAGTTAGAGCTTACTGCAGCCGAAAGTTGTGTTCGAGGGTTGAGCGAAGTTCAAGAATTTGCTCAAAAATATCGAATAAAATGGCATTTTATAATCGAAAGGGCAGCTTGGTGGGGAGGATTTTGGAAGCGCATGGTAAAATCAGTAGAGGATGCTCTAAAAATTACTCTCGGTAAGGCTCTTATAAATAGTGATGAACTACAGACAATTCTAACAGAAGTAGAATCAACGGTCAACTCAAGACCATTAACGTATATTAATGACGACGACACTAATTTATTGATTTTATCCCCAGCGCATTTCCTAGTGGGAGCAAAAAATGTTGGTTTTTCCCTAAATCTAAAATTGCCTGAGACCAACCGAAACGATATACTTACTTAAACAATGGAAATCGAGGGAACAATTGGTTTCCAAGTTTTGGAAAAATGGACAACGGAATATCTTCAGCAGCTGCGTACGTTTCACCATAATCATCGTTCTAATTCTAGGAGCTTAGGTGACATCGTACTATTGCATCAAGAACATACGCCCAGGCTACAGTGGGATGGAATAGTCCATTCTTCCTGGTTTTGGTATGAACACGACTTTGACTTCTCTCCAGCCTTTTGGAATATACCTCAGTGCCAGTGAGGATCTGAGGATTCCTACCAGGTGCGGCATTAGGTCATCCAGGCGCCACTGAAGTAGGGCTGGATAAATGCCGCCCGTTCCCGGGGATTTAAAGGGGGAGAAGCCTAAGATGGCCCACCTCAGTCTATCCGCGTCGACGATCTGTCGTGATATACGCCAGTCATCGTCCGTCGGGTAGTGATTCTCCTCATCCTCCCAGGCCGCCGTATTAGTGGTTCTGGAGTCAGGGAAGTGAGTTGACATCAATAATTGAAGACTTTCCTTTAGTTGGCAGTTTTAGTGCCATTCTCTCTGGTTATTATACCGATATGACGGTGGGGATCTTTTGAGAGGGCTTTTTGGAGTCTAGCTGCTTGGGGGAAATCCTCGATTTCCTCGCAGTAGATTCTCCATGCCTCTCTTTGTTTTTGTCTGATGACTTTTTTATACTCTCTGAGGTGAGACTTGTATGAGTTCCAATCCTCTTTGAGTCTTGTTCTTTTAGCCTTATTAAAAGATTTCCTCGCCGTCCCCCTGAGCTGGTCAATCTCATGGCACCACCACGAAGTGGAGGCTCCATCGAGATCGATCCGCCTGAGTGGGCAAGACATCTTGTAGGCATTAATAATGGAGTTTTGAATTGTTTCATAATAACTTTCCAAATCTCCTTTATTGTTGGGCAACACATCCTCGACTCCTCGCAGATCCCCTTTCAAACAGTGGACATATTTTGTCCTATCCATTTTCCTGGGGTCGCGAGTCATTGTGGAGGTTGTGAGCGCTGGTTTTATTTCGAATTTTATCCAGCGGTGGTCCGACATTGAAATATCGTCGGATACATGCCAGCCGGAGATTTTATTCGAAGTATTAATAGTAGATAGGGTAATATCTATTCGCGTTTGACTACGAGAGTTAATAAAAGTTGGTTCAGTACCTCTATTTAGAATACAAAGATTCTTGTTAGTTATATAACCATAAAAAGACTTACCTCTAGTGTTAATATCTTTGCTGCCCCAGCTTACGTGGTGAGAGTTTGAATGGCAGCCTTCACCTACCCTGTTTTTAACAATATATTGTTCTTGGTGGTGGTAATTCAATCCGTTTCTTTGGATTCTACTTTTTCCTATTATTCCAGTACAAAGTTGAATAGGTCTGTGGATAATGGGACTCCATGCAATTGACTTCCTCCCTCTGTTAGAAATAGAGAAAAAAATGCATCCTTCTAATAAATTCTATGTTTTGGCGCATTGGTTTTTCCCCAGAAGAAGATTATATCCATCAGATAGATGAACTTGCGAGGCCTTGTGCAATGTCCAACGCAATGAATAAATAATAATAAATTTCTTTGCCCTGGTCGTCTTACCGAATCTTCCAGCACCAATAAACCTCTGGGAGCTTCCATCTGAATTTTGGATCAACCTAGCGATAGAGCTGACCTGTTGGGTCCATTACCAACCAATGACTATATTTTAGTAATAATTGATTATTACAGTCGCTATAACGAAGTCAAAATTACCAAGCCAATATCAAGTAATTAAAATTTTTAAAGAACTTTATTTTCGATTGAGCTATCCGCTATCGATTACCGCCGTAAACAGCCGACAATTCATTAGTGGTGAGAAATTTAGGGAATACTGTCGCAAATGTAACATTAGGCTTTTTAACACAGTCCCATATTAGACGCAATTGAATGGAGAAGTGGGGCATCAAAAAAGAGATAGTAAAAGGCTAAAAATTAGTTCTAGTGACAAACGAGACATGAGAGAAACACTATATGAATATCTCATGGTGTATAACTCCACCCCTCATCTGGCAAGGTACACGTAGAATTTTTTTTTTTTAAATAAATAGGGATAAAATCGCCATGCTGAAAAATACGAATGAGATCAACGATGGTGAAATCGAGATGAGTTACAAAAAGAAAAGGGAAAAGTGTATGGAAACTGGAAAAGGAGTACAGAAATACCTAACCTGACAGAAGGATGTATGTAAAATGAATGGACTAATAAGCTCTCATTTACCTTCAATCCCACACCACTCGTAGTAGAACAATCAATGAGAGGGGACATTACAATATGGAACGAAGAGACTTGACAATGACTCCTAAGGAATGGTGTTCATTGGGGACGAAGATGAGAGAGTCGATTGGTTATTTGAATAAATTAAAATAATTATAATTATTGTGTTTATTTCAGTTAATAATATATTAATGCTATCAATAACATTTGTTAAAAGTGAAGGGATGAAGTGTTTGTAACTGTTTAATAAAATAATTTTCTAATCGGTTTGATCCTCCCATCTCGTATGTTCAAAATAATAAGATAATTCAATCAAACTCTCAATTTGCTTTTTCATCATGGGTTCATGGATAAGATAAATTGCAGCGATATCTAGATTTAATTAAGATATTGAAGGGTTTTATCAAACTCATCATTAATATTATAAACTTTATGATCCAACAACTATCTAGGTTGCTTTTTTTTCAACTTTAACTATGTTCTCAATCTCCCAACTGTTTATTTAGTAATTAGTTATAATCATACATCAATAACTTTTAATGCGTTTCTAGATACAACCTGTTGTCCATTTTATCGTTATTACATTCTACATTTTGAAATGAAGCTAACTGTTTCTGAATAATTACTTAGAAACAGTTAGTTTCATTTAAAAAAGTAACATGAGTAGATTCCATACAGTAAGGGTCGAAGCAGTAAATTTCGTCATTACATTCATGTGTAATTCCACCAATATCATTGTTTTCATTTATTTCCATACCACCCTGTATACCTTTCCTAATTCTGTACAGATTAGGGCGTTCTGTATGATTCCAGATACGTTTGTGAGATTTAAATAAAGAATGTACAAGGAATTTGAGAACTTTCCATAAACGAGACTATAAAAAAAATACCAATGCTTCTATTCTAAAAATAATGATATTTATGTACATACTTATATATTGCTGGTGTTCTAAATATATTACAATTTCTGTTACAAAATGAAATATGTCGGAAGGATATCAAAGAGAAATGGGAAGTCGTTTTAATAAATAACGAAAATAGTTTTGCCGTAAAATTTAGTTGGGTAACATGCATTTGAATTATTTGTTCTAACTAATATTAGCTTTAAATCAGGTTGAAAGTAATTATTAGGATTAATACGGTTTACTTTTGCAAATAACGTATCCATACAGTGCATGGAAGTTCTACATTATTTTGATAAACTGGATGTGTTAATGAGAATTGTTATTCGTCATACTTCATAAGCCGTTCATAGAACAATTTTTATATGAATATGCGATTTGTATTCCTATTTTTCGAATAATTTGCCATAAGACACAGAACTGAAATTAACTGTCTCAACCCTCACTTCGTGGAATCTACTCATATTACTGTATCAAATGTTCCACGATATATTGAAAAAAATTCTAAGAAATTTGACAATTCTTTTGATATTAACCCTAGATAACGGGACATTCGTAAAATTTACGATGGTCAATATTTGTCGTGATATTTCGTTTGTTTCCGGATACCGCTGCGGGGCGGAACTCTCAGTACCTTAATTCCTATTTAGTTGGTAGCTAGACTCCAGTGTATGAAACATCGCATTATATTTAGTCACTTGAATCGCAGATTTTTGCACTCGATTCGTCAATTTTACGATAGTCCCGTGTTTACGTTGGTTAGTTTTTTTGGTGAACAGCAGTTTTGCTAACATTTAGGAGACATGGTAGTTATTATTTATTATTACTTTTCCGCCAACCTATCTCATATGCGAGAAAAGTATTGGTTTACCCCAAAAACAGTTGGAATTTTGAAAAGAAATTTTGAGTTATTTTTACGTTTTCCATCAACAACAACACGAAAAAATGGTTTTTAGAAAAAAAATCCTGTGTGTATGTTGTCGTTGTCGTCGGCCACTTTTACTTACATGTCTTGTTAGCACGATACAGCCTCCGGAGTGCAATAAGTCACCAATTTTATGGTGGAATATTGTTAAGAACATGTCACAGATGAACCCTATTGATTTTCAGCTCACCAGAGCCAGTACAACGGGTGCTATGGTACTTGAAGTACGACATTTTGTCATTTCTTGTGAAATTTCAGTTTGTTAGCACGATACATAGAAGGAGTACAACAAGTCACCAATTTTATGATTTAATATTATTCAGGACAGCTCACAGATAAACCCTATTGATTTTCAACTAACCAGAGTCAGTACAACAGGTGCTATAGTACTTTAAGTACAATGTTTTTGTCATATTTGGAGATATTTCAGTTTGTTAGCACGATACAGCCTCTGGAGCATATACAAGTGACCAGTTTTATGATTGGATATCATTCAGAGCATATCAAAGATGAACCCTATTGATATTCAGCTCACTAACGCCAGTACAACGGGTGCTATGGTACTTGAAGTACCTAATTTTTGTCATTTTTGGAGAATTTTCATTTTGTTAGTATGATACAGCCTCCAGAGAGTATACGATTGATCAATTTTATGATTGAATATTATTCAAGGTATACCTTATTGATTTTCAGTTGACTAGAGCGAGTACAGCGAGTGCTATCAATCCAGTTATACTAAATTTTTGGTTATTTTTGGAGAAATTTCGGTTTGTTAGCACGATACATCCCCCGAAGTGTATACAAGTAATAATTTCATAATAGAATATTGTTCAGGGCCACAGATGCGAAAAAGTTAGTTTTAATCTTTAAAAATGTTTATTTTTTACTTATGGTATTCTGAGTATATGTCATTTAAACAGAATGACTTCAAAACGGCCATTATCTCAGGCAGAATTAGAAGAAGAAATGCGAAACATTATGGAGGGAAAAAACAGTGATGCAGATCCATTTGAGGAGAGTGTAAGTGACTGGGGAGAAGATAATCTTGAAATAGAATCCATAGAAAAGTCAGATGAATCGTCTCTCGATGAGAATTTGCCTATGAATGGACAAGAAATTACTACTTCGGCTGACAATATTGGCGACGTCGCTCATGAAAACGCCGATGATCAGGTACAGCAGCCACAACTCGAAACATCTAAAAAACATCAATTTCTGGTTCAACCCAACACTGGACGTTTGAAAGAAAAGAATGGTAACAAATGTACATGGACATTCGACCAATTGTGCACCAACATGAGCAGCAGCAGAAAAACTAGAAAATTGCCCATATGTGTGCTATATGGTATGATAAATATGGCCTGCATCAACTCCTTCGTGATTTATTCGCCTAATACTGTGAAAAGGGGTGGGAAACCCCTTTCGCGATACCAGTACTTCATTGATTTGAGTCGTCGCCTTGCTGAGCCATGGATGAGACGATTATCGACCCCAACTTTGGGGCGAAATATCCGTCAAGATATTGCTCTAATTTTAGGTATTCAAAAATTATTCCAGAAATGCAATCTCTCAGGAAAATGCGCGC
Organism: Galeruca laticollis; assembly: GCA_963921935.1. Taxonomy (NCBI): domain Eukaryota; kingdom Metazoa; phylum Arthropoda; class Insecta; order Coleoptera; family Chrysomelidae; genus Galeruca; species Galeruca laticollis. Next base: position 80,849,862 of record OY998176.1, read on the forward strand.
AAATCATGTTTCTACTGCTCCAGTAAAAAAAGAAAAAAAGACGATTGACAGCAACTTATTGTAGACAACGTGGACATCCGATCTGCGGGGAGCACCGCGTAGGTGTTGGCAAAAAATGCAGCGATGATGAATAGGATTTTGAATTTTTTATTTATATTTTGTGTTTTCATTTTCTAATAAAGAGTTTCTATTACTTTTGGTTACTTTATCTGAGAAGATTTTTCGTAATATGCGGGTTTTTACACCGTCATAAAATTTACGATAGTCCCGTAAAGACGTGTTTTGAAATAAGTCCCGTTTTCTAGGGTTAAATATCATCGTCAGAATGACAGAAGTTACATTTCATTTCACGCCTACCTGATATTTAATAATTATTATTGGCTAGACCAAGAAGTGACTGACAATATATGTTATTAGAAAAAAGAATAAGTTATGATATTACAAATATTAAAGCTTACATATAGGGATATATTGGATATCTTTTTCCCAATTAAGATCCGTATAACTGTGCAATGATATGGAAAACCAGGATTACTATATCTGCTGATCTTTACAATTATCACTTAAGAAGACAGTTTAGAAGTGGAGAACTCCCTAGATATATCTGTTCATTGACTACTTCATATTATGAGTTTCTTAAGTGTCTTCTAATTCTTCAAGTAAATCCAGTTCTTGTTTCTTATCACAAATATGTAGTACTTCTAGTTCTGTGTTAGGTGTCAATGAGTGTTTTGCGTAGTGGGATTTACACATGACCCACGACCCACGAAAACTGTGCGACAAACTCAAACCGACCCAAGCGAACGTGGGTTGGGCGTGTGTTCTGCGTGGGTTGGGCTACATACTTTAAACCATTGTTTGCAGAATAACACATGCGTGGGTGGTCCGTGGACTGTGCGTGTGCTGGGTTCAATATGCGGTGAGCCTTACTCTCAGTTTTAATCGTCACAAGCGCCAACATACAATGTTGGTTATACTTCAACGCTTTGTTAAATTAAAACCTTTATACAAGAAACGAGTTAAACCATTTTACATTTATTGCCTCAAATATATGGCGCCAATAAAGTTAATTTTCGCAAGCAGTTAAAAATAGAAATTAGATGCTTAAAAAAATTACTTTTGATAAATATAATGTTAATAATAATATTTGAAGTTCCGAATCTTCGCACATTATATCTGATAATGAAACAAATATTTTGGATGTTTCACTGTTGCATTGGGGCAATGATTAATAGGATTCGGAAAAAAATTCAAGAAAGTAAGCAAAATTTATTATACACAACAATATTTAGTTAGTCAATAAACAAAATAGATATATTTATAATATTTTATCGATACCTGCTTTAAATCTAATCTAAGGATGAAAAATTGATAAATAAGTAGGTTATATCTGTCATTGTTAATTGACATTTTGTGTTTGAACCAAGACGATCTACGTGAATAGAAGTTATGGCCACCATATTTGCTAAAAATGAATGTTTTAAGTAACAAAAATAATATTTAAGCTAAAGTTTGTTTAAATAGTTGAAATTACAGATATACTTCCTTCTGTACAAATGCATCATTAATATTTTAGTTATTACTATATATACATACTTACTTGGAATATTTAATGATGGTACAGCATTAGATTTTAAATTAGTTCGATTCTTATTGATAATTAATTTCATATCTTCAGAAAAATGTTTATCACAAATCCTAAATGCGTGCCTCTGTTTAGTATTTACGTCAATGACATCGTTTCTTCTTATAGCCAGGCACCATTGTCATCTAATATATAAATCAAAATATGTATAATTTCGTAATTACTTAATTAATTCAAAATAGTTTACCTCTGGATCCTTTGGTAAACAATGCAATATTTTTGTAACTCTTAAATCACAAATGTAAATTCAACAATATATTAACTGTCCACAGTTTTGAAAAAAATATAACGGTACATGTTTCTTCTTCTGAATTAAGAAATGCTCCCATTTGAATCTGCTGAACTAGGATGAGTTCCTTTTTCAGGGGGTGTTGGGTGGCAGGGGTTTCAGGTGTAGTTGGTGTAACAGAATTTGGAGAAATGGTTGCGGATGTAATTTGAGTGGGAGTTTTTGATGCATCTGGTTTAGTTGATGATGAAGGGAGGGTGTGTCGGCGGAAGGATCTGATGATTGGGTAGTAGGGGTTGACTGGGTATTTGGACGAAGACTTGCAATATGACCGGAATGAAGCATTCCATTTTATCAGTGGATAAAAATATTCTGTAAGAATTATTATCAAAAGGAATAACTAGTGAAATTTGTAGGTCGTAGTTGTCAGAGGGTGGAACAATGTAGACTTGTCTTCTGAACGTAAGAACATGAATATATTCATCTCCTGTGATCCCAGCTTCTACAAATGATATTTGCGCGGTAAGTTGTAATCCATAGTCTTCTAGAGCTGTTCGAATTGAGTCGTGAGGGATGGAAAGGCACACATTAGAGATAAAACCCCTTTTTGCTGGTGTCACTAGTCGTCTTATAGGTAGGTCCAAGTTTCCAACATGAATAACAGAGTTATTTTCAATCAGCTGGTCCACAGGCTCAAGTCTACTTGAATATATACAAATACTGTCGTTGGATTTCCTAGAGGCATTATTAACAATGCTTGAACTTATCTACTTTTAAATGGAGACAACCAGTTATACACCATAATGTAAATCTGGTTGCCGAAAAACGAATAACGTAGGCACGGGCGATAATTGAATACTCGTTATCGTTATCAGATTATAAAAGCTTCCAAACAAAATGTTGTTGTTTGGATTATTGGATTAAACGCAGTTGTTGCACGCTCATAGTGCACTTATCACAAAAAGCACGTTACGATTGAGACGTACAAAGTTCAATGTATTCAGTTGTTTGAAAGTTTAAATTTAACACTAATATCTGCGGTAAAACACGAAAATTTCACTTATCAACATAGAGCGAACTTAACTCGCTCAGGTCACAGTAGTAACCTCCGTCATATCAATCAGGTATTTTGTTTACATTTAACAGTGAATATGTCATAAATGAATTTTCATTTCCTCAAAGAACAGTAACTATACTGTAATATATCGCCTTTTTAGGTTACTTTTGATTGCTCTATTTTCTAGCCCATTCTTCTAATATCCCCTAGAATCCGCTGATAGAAGAATCTGCAAAGATGCAAACACTGATGACAATACTGACTGCCAAGAACTTGGAACATTTACCGGCTTAACCTGGTCTGATTTAGGAGAGTTTGATGACAGTAGCGAGATACCTACCGAATAATGTCCTATAGAAGCTATAACGCCGTGATGGGACCGAAACTTGACTGAAGTACAAGAGAAAATGTTGAGAAGATTCCTCGACGTAGAATTTCCGAAATTTGAGGAAGTTCAAGGACCGACAGACATAGGGCCGGTTGTACGAAGCCAGTTCAATTGAAGTTCAGCCTGAACCGAAGTTCTACTGTAAAATTGAGTTATACAGAACTCGTTTTGTGTTGAACCGTCGTTTCTGTGATTTTTAACTTATATACAATTTAATCTTACCTAGACTTTTTGGTACCTGTAAACATTTTCTTTTTGGTCTCCTCAACAATGTAGGAGTTGCTTTTCTCCAATCAGAAGTAGAATGCACTGATTTTGCATCCAACAATGGAATTTCATTTTCCGTCTCCTCATTTTCATGTATAATTGAGTCCATACTCCCAATAACACTTTCATTTGACTCAAGGAAGCTCATTGAGGGTGTTGATAGTTCTATAACCTCTAGAATCATAACATGGCTTTAATAACATCACTGTCAATTTTTTATAAAAAATATATTACCTGCTATGGCATTCTCATCAAATTCAGAGGTTCGCCCAGTTATCTGAGTACCAATGATATCTATAATTTCATTATCTGTCCTTGTAACCAGAATATTCATTTCATGACCACCTCCTGTTCCTGTAATGTACTTTTTTGATCAGCAAACTTTTGTTTTGTTCTCTCCTACATATTTTCATACTTATTTTTCAAAATCTTAACATCCCGAAAGTTTTCCCCGCAAATGGCATTAAATTCTTTGGAAAGTTGTAGCCACGCGTTAAATTTGATTTTGTTTGTGTTGGTATCGCTCTTCTTGCATTCAATACTATCTTTATATTTTTTTAACTAAAGATAACAAAATACCTTCTTCTTTAACAGAAAAGTTCATGGATCTTGCAAACTTTTTATTAACTACTGGTGACCTCTCCATTTTCACAAATAAACGGTCACGAATATAATTAAAAATAAAGCAAAAATAAACCGAAAATATAGGAAATCTAACATAAAGTAGGGCTAGGTTGACCAAAACAATGCCAAAATTTCAAACTTATTCTTATTTTTCTACGCTTCTTCTATTAATTTCACGGAGCTTTTAGAATTTGCACTGTTGCCAATTTATAAACCTATCATAATATTAGTGAACGTTGTTCAGCTGAACCATGTCAAAATCAGTATGAACAACAGACGTTTCCTTGAACGAAGTTCACCAGTGACTGCAGGCTCAGTAGATCTTGAGATCAACAGGCGTTCGTACAACCGGGCCATAGTATAACACATAGTACTACACTCAACTCCGATCAAGCAACGTTACCGCCCACAGAACCCAAAGATGCAAGAAATTTGTAACGCCGAAGTGGACCCGATGCTGAAGGAAGGGGTGATAGAACCCTCAAGCAGTCCGTGGAGTTCTCAGGTGGTAATCGTTAAGAAAAAGAATAGAAAAAACCGTTTCTGCATTGACTGCATTATTCTTCAAAAACCTCAAAGAACGCACAAATATGGATGTTTGTAAAAAGTCAACAACTATTTCACTTTTAATAAACTTTTATCGTTTGTTTCAATATTATTTTTGTAATTTTGATACTTTCATTCAACTCAACAATCACTGAGAGAGTTTCGTACCGCCACTGATCATATTGTTTCCACTAAATGAGTTATTTTTGTGAGAATGTCTTGATTAAATTCAAACCTACAAAATATGTGTTGCCACTTAATAGTTTTGAGTTCATTGGTTCCATGACTAAAGTCACTGCAGGTGTCTTTTATTGCCGACAATGCTGTTAAACCCTGTAAACGTAATGAAGATGGGCCGTAAACAGAGTTTTATTTAAATGATTTGTTGGAGCCAACAACTACCTTTTGTGTCTGTTAAATTTATTCCGACAAATGGTAACTCATATCTTGAACTGACAAGGTTTATTTGAAATACAATACTTTCATCGTTAGCCAAGCAGTTTAACGAATTAATTTCATTGGAGTTAAAATTAGGAAGGAATGTCTTGATTCGTTTTATTTAAGGACCATCACATATTTTTGACGGTGTACATTCTATCTATAAGGACAAGCATCAAATGAAACTGTGTAATGTGTAGTGGCTAATGCACATTGAAAAATAAAGCGGTGATCTCATGCTTTTGATACAGTTCTTCCAAATAATTTAGCCACATAGATATGCCATGAATTCGTACCATATTTGACGTTATTTCCAAAACGTATCAAAGCCATGAAATGAAAATGTTCAGGAATCAACTTTTTTGATAATTTTGATATTAGGTAGTATATCTTTAGTTGAATGTTTTTAGAAATGAAGTATGATGCTTATTAGGTAGAAAGCATTAACACTTGATGACAAAACTGTGTACATTACTCGTAATAATATGCAGAAGGTGCTGATACATAGTACTCATAGTGAAATTGAAGAAGAAACCATACTGTAAGTGATTTTACGCTAACTTGGATCAATATGATACAATAAAATCAATATAGAATAGTAGAAACTATGGTATTGAGACTTAAATATATGAATTTGAGTTTTAATCCACAAAAGAAGCAACTCAAATGTATATACAATAAATTCTTTGTTGAAACTTTAAGATGATAAACTTGTCGTTTATGATAGTATATGACAATATCAGGACTCAGAAAATACCGTATCAATTCTCTATCACACGACTATAACATTTATCCAAAATATAAGGTGTAAATACGAATTTACGTGGGCTGTTATTACAAAAAAAAACGGGAAAAGTTTCAGATTAACATTGCCCTTCACATAATTCTTTTAACAATATCTTAACAGCTGTACAAATAGGTTTAATAAAATTTAAAACTTTATACGACATAAAAAAACTGAATAAGGGACACATCAAGCCGATAGAAGTAATCTTGATATGTTATGCCATCCTACTCATTTTTCGGAACCAGTTCACTAGTAGGTTCTGGCCAGTATCGAATTAAGCTAACGAAACTATACATTTGAATTAATATTTTAGTTAAACACATTTAGCTATTTGACTAAGTGGATATATCACCTACGAGATTTGTTTTTGTTTCTACGTAGCATGCATTTTTGAAAAAAGCAGCAAAACTTTTTTGTTTCTTAATTGATTCTTTATTTTGAACACTAGACCACTCCTTTAGCACCTCGCTAAAACTTCTGACAAAGATCATTGCGGACAAAATCTCCTCAACAGTGCCAATAAGCGAGGAACAGCAAGGATTCCGAAAAAACCGCTCCACTACCGATGCATTATTCATACTCAGGCAACTAGTTGAAAAAGCTTTAGAATATAACTCCCCAGCCTATCTATGCTTTATAGATTTAACAAAGGCCTTTGATAGAGTCCAACTAAAAGACATCATCACCATCTTGGAAACCAGTAATGTCTCGAATGACCTCACAGAACTTATCAAGGACTTAAACACAAACACAACAACCCAAATAAGAACAAACTTGCCTTAATGCAGCACCCCCGAACTACAACTGGTATTCACCAAGGTGACAGTCTCAGCCCTCTGTTATTCAACACAATCATGGATCAATTAATAAAAACCGTCAAGAACACTGGATTAGGATATCGAATGGGAATACATAATGTAAGCATACTATGCTATGCCGATGACGCAGTACTTATTGCAGAGTCAGAAGACGACCTCCAAAGAATGCTGCAAGCTTTTAACAGACATGCAGAAAAACTTAACATGCAAATTTCTACAAATAAGACCAAATGCATGACCATCACAAAGGAGCATCTACGGTGCAAATTGGTAATAAAGAACAAAACTATTGATGAGATAATGTCATACGAATACCTCGGATGCAAAATTACAAGCTCAGGATTCCTGGAGTAAGGAAACAAGTCAATAAAGCTGCCGCAATATCAGGACACCTTAAATATCCCATATGGAAAAACAAACATTTGAGCATTGAATGTAAGTCGAGAATATACAAAACCTGCATACGACCAGTGATGACATATGGTGCGGAAACCAGAGCTGAAACATCGGTAACAAAGAGAATCCTACGAACTACTGAAATGAAGACCTTAAGAATGATAACTGGATACCCATTGAGGGACAGACAGAGAAATGTAGACATAAGAGAAAAGTGCCAAACAAACGACGTTGTCAGATGGATACGGCAGAAAAGAAGAAAATGGAACCAGCATGTCAATAGAATGGGCTCCGACAGAATGGCCATAATAATCCGCAACAATGTACCCCATAGCAGAAGACCAACTGGACGTCCACCTAAACATTGGCGAGATAGTTGGCAGTCAACCTCGCAAGGGTTGATCATACGAGGAGGAAACCGGAACTAAACAGGCGATACGCCTTCTAAAGAGGAAGAAGAAGAACACTAGATCAACTAAAATATCAGAACTATTGGAAGACCACGTTGCTTAATGCTGTTTTATCGGTCTTACTCTTTAATTTGAAAAATCGGTAAGTGTAAGTTTGAGGTTATGTAAAATGATTTTGAAGATTGCGAGCATAATTAGGTTTTTCTGTCGTTTAGGATTTGTTAATAAATTATATTTAATAACGTTCAACATAAAAAGAAAGCTTCTTAACTTTATAATACATCAGATAAAGTTTACTCCACAGAGCGAGTATTCCTAACTTCATCCACTCCACGATGGTCGCTGAAACAAGAGAGAGAGAGAGAGAGTGAGAGAGAGAGAGACAGGGGGAGGGAGAGAAATTCGATAAAGTATTTGTTGGATGGTATTTGTAATATATTGAAGTGTTTGTTTTGGATGGGTGCCCTGATATAGGATTAGTTTCCTCAGCAGGGCTGGATTGGGGGTGTATTGGGGGTTTGTGCGCGTTTGTGCTGAGTTAGGTGAAAAGGTGGTTGGTTGAAGAAGTTTGGGAGATTTGAGTAAGTGACTTAGAGATAAAAAGGGGGCGGAATCGAGGTTTAGGAGTGGGCCTTTCGCTAGAAATTGTTCCGGAGGGAAAGCATTCTCGTTGTTTATTTTTTGTTGGGTTTTTTGATTTTTTTTGTGTGTTTTTTTGTTTTGTGTTTTATTTTTTTTATTTTTTTTTGGAGAATAATAATAATAATCTTAATCTCGTTGGGGGGTGGGGGGTCGGGTACAGCTGCGGCTGTATTGTTCCCTACGTCGATTGAGTGATTGGTTCGTCGGTTCATTTGGCTTAGTGAATAAATTCATCCTGTTGAATAGATTCACCATGTTACAGGGAAACCGCAGAAAACCTGTAACGCCGACGGATGGGTGGGGGTCGTTGGAATGGGTTTGTCAGAAGTGTTGACTAATTGTTGTGAGATGTGTGAGCGTGTTTAGAGATAAGGAGTTGAGTGGTTATATAGATAGAAAGAAGGATTATGTGTAGCTGAAACAAGTGGCTTAGAATTTTATAACCTACTCTTTCGACTATATCTACCCCCACCCTAGTCCGAGCTGCAGTCCCTCCAGTGCGCTGAATTGAAATAAGCAAGATGCTCTGTATCACCTTGTTAAGTTCGATATTTAAGCATAATTGCAATGAATTAACATTCGTAGGCAATTTAATAAATCCACCTCCAAACGCCATTTCGTGCATAACAAAAGCAATGCCTTCTTTGTTCTACTTGTTTTAATATTGTGAAGATAATTGATTGGTTTTTTTTTATATATTTCAATCAAATGTTTTGACTCGCATTTAATTTTATTTGTATTCAACACATCATTTGAAAACACTGAAAATGAATAACATACATTAAGAAACTGAGTTGGATATATTACTCGGTGGTGGATGAAATTAAAGAAAAACAAACATGATATTTATAAAACACGTTAATATTTTACTGGTGGCCGCTGGATTGGTAAAGATGTGTGGCAATATCGCTCTTTGCCTGTTAAAAGTATCTTCCATATTACAAGTTATTATATTCTCAACAGCGCCTTAGTTTCTATTTGAAGCATAGCAGGTGTAAAAACAAATATATTTTCGTGTCAATCTCCTTAATACGCCTCTGAACAAATCTTACTTTGACTTCTAACCATATTTGGAAATAGACCCGAATTTATTCTCGGACTTGGTTAATAAAAATTTCATTGATGTGTAGACAATTCTAAAAGCAAAAACATTCTACGAACAGACCAGTTACAAAAGCGACTGTGAATGGAATTTCGATCTGCGACAAATTGGCAGAATGTCAAGCTTCTATTCAATATATTTTCAATGAAGGAATACTTAAACTGTACGTGTGGTAATTTTTATCAATATAAATTGAAAATAGTTTTGTTTAGTTAGAAATAGGTTAGAATACTGGCTAAATAAAGACGAGTTGAATAGTTCGTTTGGTTAGGTCAGACTTAACTAAGTTAAACTTAAAAAGATATTTTAAAAATTTGTGTAATTGACAACAAAGCTCATGTTTCCTATCGGAATTAGAATAAATTAAAAGAACACTCTTCCTAAAGTTTAATTGGATATTATTACTAGACAAGTAGCATGAATCTTTCTTTTTTCGTAGGAAATAACACTTTATACATCAAATGTTTACTCCTGCTTTAACTGATTTCAATCTCTAGGAATAGAACGAATTCATTTAAAGCTCGCAGTTTATGTCTACTTATTTTCTACATTGTTGAGGTATCTGCAATTCGATGTCTTGTTCTCATGTCAGTATTAAAAGATACTACATCTAAACTGAAAGATAACTCCAACCACAAACATATTGATACAATAAAAATATTTGTAGATGCAATCAAGAATATTTACATACTGCAAAATCACATCATCTTGATTGCTATCAAACAAATAGTCCAGTAATTATTTATTTTCGCGACAAATTTATGTCTAATTGTATTCAAATGAAAACTGGCCTAGTTACAGAGGACATACAACGTAGAAACAACTTAACTGTTGAAACATAAATTTGAATAACAATAATAATAATTCATGCAGAGGCTAATTTACGTAAGTTTAAGAAAGTTGGTTTAAAGAAATACTTTCTATGTTCGAATATTTTCAAAACATCTTCAATAAAACAAACCTAGCGATCTATAACATTTAAGGTTTATTACTAGTATTATGAACTCATTTTCTAAGAACCATCGTCGGTAAACCAGAAGAGATCGAATCAGAAACGCAGATGTAAGACAAAAATGCGGAATACTTGACATAAGATGGAGCAGTTATAAGATGGAGCAGACGTGTACATAAAATGTAAAGAGGATAACAGGCTCACACGCTTAGCATTAAAAGTAAATCTAGCAGAAGAGAAACTATCTGGAAACTGGAAGATCGCCCAAAACATGGAAAGACAGAGTTGGCAATGCACCTCTCAAGAACTAATAGAGGTAGTCAGAAAATTAACAGATGGCCAGGTTTTAATGAAGATGAAGAAGAATTAATTTTGTTATTGAAAATTTCCTCGTCTTTCAGAATCTTTTTTTGAAATTTCCTACATATGAATAGTTTATGAAATATTGGCAAAAAACGAAATGCCATTTTTTTCATCTTTAATTGTTTATAACTTTTGCAATTTTTTATGTGTTAATACACGCTTTGAGCACATTTTTCTAGGCATCATTCCGAATCCAATGACCTATCGCACATAATTTTAAGAGCAGTATCTCTATTTTGTACCATTTTCAACTTGTCGACTAGACTACGGGACTAGTGTAAATAAAGTACATAATACAGTTGTAATGTGTTTAATGACATGAAATTTTATTGAACATTATACGAACCCAACGTTACTGAGAATGAAATTTTAGACTGCTGTCTCTTGTCTCTGAAAAGCTATGCCGCAGTTTTAGCAAAACAAATACAATCTGATGATTTAAGGCTACAGAAATGTCTGGAATTTGGGGAAAATGAGATTTTCCATCGTCTTTTGAAGATTTCCTAAGGCAACTGACTCCAACTTCATCAGCAAAACATTGTAATACTTTGGCAACATAATGGTGAAATTTGTTGGGGTTACCTACAATGGGAATTTTCAATAGAACGTACTCATCCGGCATTGCTTCTCGGTAAATTTCCTGCTGGATAGGAGGAGTTAGGGGTTTGGACCATTCACAGTCATCTTCGGAATCGCACAGTTCAAATCGCTCGTCGTCAGTACTGCCCAAGTCTACTTGTTTTCTTCTCAATTGCTGTATCGGCTTCTTTTTCTTGTTTCCACGGTGTTTTCTGTGTTTCCACTTGCTTTTCTTTTAATTGTTGGACCTTATCATCGGATACGACGGAGTCTGAGAGTTCTTCGTCATTATCCGAAGTTGATTTTATTAACTTTTTCTTATTTGTCAGCTTCTTTTTTGTGCTTCTATTTGATTTTCTTTTAAGTGTAGCACATAATCAGCGGATGTGATCACTTCTGCTGCAGAACAAATTTTTTGTCGCTTTTGACTACTCACTGTGGGAGACTGTTTGACATGCTCAAATAAAATAGCTTCAAAAGATTTTGTGCCAGAGGAAACGCCTGGTTCTTGATTGACATTATAAGCAAGTTGCCTGATATCTTCTGAGCCCCCGGCATTCAAATCTGCATTTAAACCTGACGTTAACGGTGTGGGTGTATTTTTTTCTTCCTGATAAAGTTGAAATCTTTCCAAAGCCCCAAGTTCATATTTGTCGTCTGAAGTTAGCTTGTCGCAAAACGGATAAATTCCTGCCTTGCGAAACCCACTTTTTAAAATTTCTTTATCCAATTCTCGCCACACCTGGGAAATTGTAGAAGCAAATAAAGACTTCGACATCTTTATCCCATAGTTTTTTCATTGCCATTTTATTATGAGTTCGGCGTATTTCAGTTTCTAGGGATTAAAGACTGCGAGGTCCATTGGCTGTAGAAGATGGCTGCTGTGAGGTGGTAGTTTAAGAATTACTATATTCTCTTGCATAGCTAGTTCTATTACATTAATTGTGACATGTGACGAATGTCCATCATAGATAAGAATAATTGGTCTTTCTTTCGGAATAACGTTCAAGAACGTCCGTTCATAATAATTCTTGAATACGTCGCTTTCCATCCATCCTTTTGCCGTGGCAGCATAAGATGTTCCAGGATATTCACACTTTCTGTCTGCTAGTCAAGTACTCCAAAGATTTTTTCCTTTAAAAAAAATAAGTGGTGGTAATTTCTGACCCGCTGCATTGGCACCCATTAATACAGAAAAGTTCTCCTTGCCTGGTCCTGCAGTTACTCTATATGCTGCTTTTCCTTTTTCACCAACTACTTTGACCCTATTCGGATCCAGACAGAAGCTTGTCTCATCAACATTGTAGATTTGTTCTAGTGGAATATTTAAAGTAGTCTGGTTAAGCAGCTTAAAGTAATCAGCTATCACAAAGGGATCTACACTTCTCTTACGAGCAACTTCTACGGATTGCGGCTTTTTCTGAGAGAGATCGCATCGATGTTTGAAGTTCGCAAAGTAGTCATCACCTGGTATTGAGTCCTTAAAAGGAGTATTTAGATTATTTTCTCTTATGTACCGTCCAATAGCCAAAAGAAGCTCTTTTTTTGATAGGCCAAAACCCCACTTCTCCATGTTCTTGACGTTAGCTGCAATTTTGGCCTCAATTTCACGTGGTATAGCAGTTGGTCTTCCCATAGTTCCACTTTTAACACCTCTTTTTCCATGAACTCGTTTATATGAGGTAGGTTTAGGTATGCAATAATGCCTAGAAGCTCGATAAAGAGTCATTTGTTTGCTTCTTACAGCTTCCACAGCATTATCTAATTGCTCCTTAGTATACGATGGAGGAAGCTTTTTACGAATGTAATTACGAACCATTATAATCTGCAAGAAAGTATAAAGATTAACTAGAAATACTAGACAAAAATATATGCGACATATAAACACCAAGTGTCTACTTGCCCCTTTACTATGAATGTCCACTAACCCCAACCACAACAAACTCCTGGGGTGTGGAACCTATTGAATGTTTTCTAACAGTTTATAAAAAGTAACTTATTTTACAAAAACCATACAATAATACATGTTAAATAAGTACTTACCACAAAAATTACAATGTCTACTTCACTATTTTAACAATTAACAGGAATCGTAACTGCACCTGTACAAATCGAGATTTGCTTTGTAACTGACAGAATTCAAATAACACCGATAATTCGCCGTAGGGGAAGAAAATCACAGTTCGATCATATTCTTTACGTAAATCTATGTTACTTAAGCTATTTCTCAACAGGTGGAAGTGATTTTAAATATTTTTAAAAATCATGGTTTCCATTTACCCCATATTTCCACTTGCCCCGGTCTACCTTATTCAGAAGTTCCATTTTTATCCAAATATAAGTCTTTGTACTATTCTTCGTTGTCAACCTAAAGCATTACTTATTAGTTAGACCATTCTTCCAGATTATTTCTGCCGTCAGCAATGAAAGTCCTGTTGTCATAAGGAAAAAATTCACGTATATCTATTTATATATCAACTAGTCATTTTGAATGAAACCATATGTTTGCTGGATCAATTTGATGCAAAGTTATCATGTAAAACTATCTGATGCCACATATTTCTAATATTCTGAAAACACAATTTCGATTAATGACCAACCACTTCGCGATGGTACTGGACTATTACTATAACGATACGAAGAAAAGTCTAACAATTGTCAGTGTCAAATTGCATCTGGTCTATTTTCAACGATTTCATGCTGTCAACTGGGATATTTGCATATTTATATGCCATTCTCAAGAGCGTTTCGCATGGCGTATAAATAATGAATAAAGGATCTATTGTGCCGTTCAATTTATTGTAAGCAAACCAACAAAAGATTTACGAACTTTTTCTTCTTTCTATACGTATGTGAATACAAAGAGAGTTTGTAGGTACCCACATCATGTTGAAGTACATTTTTGAATAGTATAATCCTTCATTAGATAAATTTTAAATATAATTCACTGGCCGCGCTAGTCTTAATTATTTTTTAAATGTAGCTAATTCTATGATGGTTACTATTTACGTTTTTAGAACTGGCAACACTGGATTTCCAGGTGAAATATGTCACTGCCGTCTTAAGGTTTGACATTTTTGACAGTATACGTACCCAGAACCTTTTGACGTGTAATAAATATTTGTGTTGTTTACAATAAGTTGAGAATTTCATCTTGAGTAATTATTTTATATATTTAGAACTGGTAACACTGGTATTGTCAGGTGAAATATGTCGTTATCGTCTTAAAGTTCCACATTTTTGACAGTATGCGTACTCAGAACAGTTTATCGTTCAAATATTTGTGTGGTTCACAATAAGTTGAGTATTTCATCGAGGGTGATTATGTATTTAGAACTGGCAACATTGATAGTGCCAGGTGAAGTCTGTCATTGCCGTCTCAAAGTTTGACATTTCTGACTGTATACGTACCCCACGGACTTAAGATCTATGGACTTCTAATAGTATATTCGGTTCGACTCCTTTACGGTGGTCGCCATGTTGTGCTAATTTTAAGTTGGCCGGCCTGAGTCACGTGATTCATACAGGACCGGTTTAAACAATAAAGCAGAAATCATCTATAAGATACGAAAATATGAAACGGTGAGAGAAAAAGTATACCTACTTTATTATTTATACTAGCTACTGCGTATTGTGTATCTACCTAAGTTGGGGTTATGTAAAACTTTTTCATAAATTTTAAGAATCGTTTATTTATAAATTATATTCTTATATATTCTTATTCAAATTCCTTAAATCAGGAAAAAATAAAATAACCGTTAATTTTAATTTCATTTAATCACGGTCAAGCCAAATTCACATTAATACAATATGGAAATATAAAAAAATGCTACAGTAAGTTGTATACAACAACCTGCCAGTTCGGGTTTTGCAATTTTCCAAATATACCAATATTTCTTCCAAAACTGGTTTCCAGGTAGCTTCATTTTTTTCTTGCATTGGAGTTTTCATACCCTTTCCATATAAATTCCTCGAATTTAACAAGTCAAACAACTCGTCAACATTTCTTATGAAATTTACTGTAGGTTTGACTCCCTTAAAATCATCGAGATCGCACAAAAATTCAAGTGCATCTGCAACACTATTACTCAAAGTCTGAGCGGCAATGTTCACCTAAAAATATAACATTTACATAATAATAATGTAGCCCCAACGTACATATATTTTGCAAAGATTTTGTCACCAGCTAATTAAGAGTGGCAGTGTAGGACTTCTAATAAGTTTTTTACAGTTTCTTCATAATAAGTGCACAATGAACAAATGCAGTGCGGAACAAGGATAACCACTTTAGGTGAAAACAAAATAAAATGACATTATATTTACTACTTTATGGAATCAGAAAATTATATGTGTCACACAATAAGCTTCAACATGTGGCAAACATCTAATAATACATAGACTCGCTGATGTGTAATGGAATGGTAAAAGTATGGTTTCAGATTTACAACATTTGTGACACTGCATCCTAAACTCTGCAGCAGCTTAAAATGAACATGGGGTCCATCGTAGGTGGCTGACAAAACTTTGCAGTTTACTTGTTGTAATTGCCGCAGCGCTTCCAATATTAAATTTGCCTTTTCAATTCCCGACATTTTGTTAATTAAAAAGTATGCAATTGGGACTTTAAAATGGTCGTTTACTCCTACTACCATTAAAACTAAGGCTTCAGTAGCCAACTCTTGCTCATTGTTAAGGCTTTTGCCTGCTCCAATATCGGTGTAGCCAAATACTTGTTGAGTGTGTCTATCGCTAGTTAACTCTTTTTTTATTGACATCTCATCAATTAACAAAGATACCATCAATTGTTTGTTCTTTTTAGTGAAGAATTCATCAGCTCCTTATTTTAATGACGATATTGCGGGAGCTGTAAACCCTGGACTGCAGTCCACTTTTGACAGCCAACTACTAATTGTTGATGGGGCAGGAAGCGCAAATCCAAATATTTCTCTTACATAGTTGTAAGCTTTGCTGCTATAAAATTGTAGAGTCATAGCAAAGCTTCTTAATTCTTTTTCAATTTTTGCCTTTGTTACTTTCCTACCATCCAGTTTCCTATTCAACATCATTCTTTTTAATAAAGCAGCTGGGGCTCCTTGAAGAGATATCATAATATCTGATGTGGCTTGGGTAGATAAAGAAAATTCATTTTTTAGTTTGGTTAATAACCCGTTCAAGGATTTTATTTTTAGTTTTCGCCTCCTGCTTGTTTTTCTGCAAATTTTTAGTTTGTTTCTGCATACTCTTAATTTCCTCTTCAAAAAGCGAATCCTCTCTCTTAATTTTACATTGGTATCTTCTGTGGAAGGTTTGCTGAAAATAGAACATTTCTTTAGACTAGTTAAACTTTGGTACTAAGGCATTATATAAATGCTACGTAAAATTTATATAAATAAAATACATATTACATTTCGATTTAAAGAAAATTTGATATTAAACTTACCTATACGGATGAAATAATTGTACCATCCGTACTATATCAGAAGAATGAGCAGATGGAGACGAGTCTGAATCACTCCGTTTTATTGGAGAAAGTTTTGTCGGAGATTTTGGTGAACTAATTTGAGGTGAATCAACACTTTCCAGCTTGCTGATACAATTAAGAAATATTTTTGGATTCTTTGTGAGTACTAAGTGAAAATTAACATACCATGTAGGTGGAGGTGAGCTCGGTAAATAACTTTTGTCCAAGTGATCAACTTCAAAACATTGAGGTAGTTTTAGGGTTGGAATTGACCCTATTCTTAAACGTTTCCGTTCGCCTGCCACTTCAAAATTGGTTTGTCCAAAATGTTCGGAGCGCACCCTTTCATAGGCAATATTATAAGCTGGATCTTTTCCAAGTGCTACTAACCCGGACCTTTTAAGTGTATTGTCACTGGGAAATCTACAAATTGGAGAAAAAGGAGAATGTAAATTAACTTACGTACAAAAGAAAATCATATAACTTACTTATGAAATATTACACCCTCTTTCAAACGAGAAATGTAAGTAGCGTTATAGCAACCTCGTACAAAACAGGAAGGCATTTTAGCAGTTTGTAGCTAGTCTCCTACAGTTCTAGATCTTACAAATAACACTATACTATTAAGTCCTTTACTAAAAAAACACTACTTATAAAATGTAATTAACCACTATTAATTTGTAATAAACACGACTATAATCCAAAAGTTAACACACAAATATCAAACTTGCGCTTAACTCAATAAAAAACAATGCGAAAATTGCGAAATGTCACCTGATGCCATTCCTGACGCTGTCACAAATCAGTCAAATCGCATTGCAACAACGGAACAAAGGAAACAAATTGACAGAACGAAATTGTCGCGTCAGTTCATCCAGCTAAATTCTAATTGGTTAATCAATTCTATTATGCTGTCAATTATTTCGCGCAACCAACCAACGTTCCATCCTCAATACCAAGAAAACGCATATGAACTGTAGCTTCTTAATACCAACTTAAAATTAGCCCAACATGGCGGCCATGTGTAGGCAAAAAGAGGGGTCATTTCGGATGTATGGGAAACATATACTATTAGAAGTCCATAGATCTTAAGTCCGTGACGTACCCACAATGGTTTGATGTGCCACAAATATTTGTGCGGTTTACAATAAGTTGAAAATTTCATCGAGGGTCATTAATTATGTATTTAGAATTGGCAATATTAGTATTTTCAGTTGAAATATATCACTATTATCTCAAAGTTCGACATTTTTAATAGTATACGTATACTCAGAACGTTGTGACCTGCAAGAAATATTTGTGTTGTTTAGAGTAAGTTGAGGATTTCATATTGGGCCATTATTTATATATTTAGAACTGGCAATACTGGTATTGCCAGGTAAAATCTGTCATTACCATCTTAAAGTTTAACATTTTTGATAATAGGATAATAGATTTTCCACTATGCCGACGTTTCGGATTCATTTGAATCCTTTATCAAGGTTACAAAGATATACATGAATCTGGCGATTGTGAATATCAAATAAACAAATAACTTTTAAAAATTTCAACAATTCAAAATACACACTTATAAATTGAAAAACTAAAAAAACAATTGAGGACTATTATATACTTAAAGATATGTTGTATAGTAAAATTTAGAAAAATTCCCTAAACATTCAAATCAATTATGAAAAATGAAATTCAAAAAGTAAGTTTTGTACATGTTAAAGTTTAGAAATTTAAAATTAAAAAATCCCTCAAAAATTTCCCTGAAAAACATCAATAAATAAAATTTAATTTGTTGATAATTAAATATTCTTTAAGTGAGGTTTTTTCCGTTGAGCAGTAATGATTTTTTATTTCTTTGTCAATTCAAATGAAACGTGAATCTTGAAGAAATTTAGACTGTTTTGCCTCGTTATGTGAAAACAATCCAATGCAAAATTTTTAAAAAATATGAAAATAACTTCTTCTCCTTCATTGAGATTCCAGAAACAAACCTAGATATTTGGATACTAAAAGTAAATCATTGTTGATAAAAAACAAAACAAAAATTGCAAAAACTACTAATGATATTGATCTGGCACAGCTTTTTGACCGGGTGGTCCAATAAGCCGATCTCTTGGGTATATATCAGAACCTATTCATGTTAAGATGATTTTTCATCTTTGTCTAAAATAACGGAGTTTCCTAGGGGGGGTACGACTTTATATCCGCACTGTATATATTTATTTATTGAGTTAGTAACAATAGTTGTTTAATTTGATATAATGGGTAATTATGTGTTTGTACATTTAATTTAAGCTTTCAGTATCTGATTTTTTGTTTACTGCTTTCTCACCTAATTCAATGAATATCATTTTGCTTAAAAGGTTTTTGTGATAGTTAGTCTTTTATCTATGATGCTGACGGTTTCAAAGTTAAATTTGTGATTTTGGCCAAATGTATGTGTTCCTAATGCTGTTTTTTCTGATTTGTCCTTATCTTTTTCTTCACATGAGTTCTTGTGGACGTATATTCTGTGTCTCAACCATTGCCTGGGTTGACCAATGTACCAAACAATTTATTTTGTAAATAATGGTTAACTCATAATCTCTCGGTAATTTGTCCTTCATAGAGGAATAAAAACAATTCACCGTTTTTGAATAGTCAAATACCATTTTTATTCTTTCAGTTTGTAATATGTGCTTCAATTTCTCCGAAAGATCCTTTAAATAAGGAATTTGTATATGTATCTGTAAAAAATTTGAAGGGTGGGTGACTCCACAGCACTTAGGCCACAATTGGCCCATTGCGCATCCTTCTGAGGTTCAAAACTTCCTTCTAGCTCGTCATCCAGCCTACTTCCTTGAAGTAGGCGATAACGTCGCCTGAATTAAGTTCCCCCATACTGCTAGCCTGTGCTCGCCGATTGCATGAAACCTAAAATGAGAGAGTTTCTGACAGTCCCATCTTCTTGTTCACATCCTCTACAAAATGGGGTCTTAGACATACCCAGTCTGTGGAGGTGTTTTCGTAGGTGGCAGTGACCAGTCTAATACCCGTGGCTGTTCGTAGATTCTGCCTGTTCATAGTCACGTATTTTTTAACTACTTTGCTATCCGGATACTGTAGCAGTTCCTTGGCCTTCTGCGTCGTCCCATCTACCCTTGAACTTATTGAGGGAGTGTTCCTTTAATAGGTTGGCCATCGCTGACGCCGATAGACCAATGAAAGTGCCAGGTCCCAGGAGTTTGTAGGAGGCTGCCTTCCTGGCTAGTGAGTCTGCAATACGGTTTCCTTTCGATTTCTCATGGCCCTTGATCCAGCCTAAAGTGACCGTGTTGTTGTTATAGGCATCAATTAAGCCCATGTGACATTCTAGTACTAGGCCTGATGTAATGCGTGGTCTGTTCAGGACTAGTAATGTTTGTCTACTGTCCGTAAGGATGTATATATTATTACCTGTGGTGTTCCTTTTGGTAATCTCTTTTGCAGCGATGCAGATAGCAGTGAGCTCTGTTTGAACAACACTTGCATTGCAGCCCTTTACCCATTTATGTTTAGATTTGGGGGTCTGGAATCTTAAAATCTCTACATTAATTTCCGACCAATATTGGTGTTAAAACTGTGTCAATATATTTATCAATTATAATATTACAAATATTAAGGGGATAATCGTTTAACAGTAATTTCTCTTTATCTATTTCAGTCCATCCAAGGCCACTGTATATTGCGGATATACGTTGCCATAGTTCATTCAAAGTTGAAGTTAAAGAAGTCCATCCAAAATCGGTTCTTATGTTACTAAACACCGATGATGTGCGAAAACTAATTGACGAAGATCGTCATGTAATGTTTAGGGAAGTAGTGACATGTTAAAGCATGAGTATAACCAATATACATCAGGTTTTGCACGAAAATTTGGGTGTTCGGGAGCAATATTCCCGTTGGTGCATAAAAAAGCCGTTATTCAACATCCTCACCGGTAAAAGGCCAAGCCGTAGTTTGGATGTTGCTATGTGAAAAAAAGTTTCTCGTTTTTGCAGCCTTAAGAAACAAATGGTGGTGAACCTGTTCACGAAAACCGGTCATGTCACAACTGCATGAAAATGATACGTTGATTGTACAAATTCACCAGACTTCATCTTGTTATTGCTAGAAGAATTAAGTAAGCTAGTTCAATAGGCTAATCATCGTTCACCAATACATCATATTTTCAGAAACAAAACAAGTTAAGTTTTGCTCCGATCTAATTCTCAACGATTTATGTAGGTATCTTTTTTAAGCCGACAACAACATACTTTTTGATAAAAATTTCAACTGGCGGATACAATTTTGACTGTACTGTTACGAACTCGCACACCGAAGCAGATACTAAGTACGGTCCTGTAACCTTATGTTAACGGAGTTAAGAAAATGGCGAGCGCGCCGAATTCTGAGAAGGTCTATTGGGATTTATTGTTACCGTCTTTTTTAAACATGTTCTCGAAAGGAATTTTAAGAAATATCGCGAAAGGCATTTATCCCATCCGGAATGTTCTAGTAGAGAAAACAGTAATTAAGTGAATATAAAAGTGTTAACAATTAATAAGTTAGTGTGCATATAAATTAAATTTAAGTGACTAGTTAAGTACATATAAATTAGTGTTAGTGAGTTAGTGTTTAAATAAATTAGTAAGTAGCAATACCGAGTGTTTAAAATTTATCTCACCCGTTTATTGTTTAAATAAATAACAAAAACATTACAGTACTAACTGCTGAGTGGAATAACGGCATTCAGAAATGGTTCCAGCGGGTATGAATACTAATAATAATAATACGTTTAATTGCAGAAAAACCATATAAAATTTACAAATAATTGTTATAATTTTGTAGAAAAGAGATGAGCCAAAATTGATTTATTTCAGTTCGATACGTCAATATGGAGAGGCAACCCTCACATGTCTTGTTTCCCTCCTAAACGTCTACACTCTACCCCGATAAAATCAGTATTATCAAATATTTAATAGTACTAATGAAAGACCAGAAGTTATATGACTATTATAAGCTGATTACGTTGTATTTATAAATAAATCAAAAAATGTTCGTCATATTTTAATCATGAATTACTGAATAGGGATTAGTGTCCTATTCCGAAGGGGTCGTCCTGCTATTCATGTAGTTACTAAGTCGTGATTAGGGACATGAATAGAAGATGTCAGAGGAATATTACGGCTTATAATGGTATCAGGTGGATTATTGTGTAAAAAATGCATTCTTGTTGTTGCTGTGGTCTGGCTAGACAGAAATATTTATTTTGAAAATTGTGTGATAGAAATAATTCATTCTTTAGAGTTTTTTTTTATAAATATTACAATTGTTATTTATCTGGAGACGGATGGGGAAGCAAAAAAAAGTATTGAAACGCTTAGATTGTATATATGACAAAACATATGACATTATTCTACTTAAAAATGTTGATACAGTATAAAATAATAGCCCGTAGGCTCACGGATGAGCGAAAAAATTATCTCACGCCTGATTCTTCGTTTGTTGTTTTTGCTGAGTCGAACAAACTTCTGATAGTGAGAAAGTTGGGTACTGGGGCGTTTTCTTAGCACCCCTCCAGAGTTAGCAATCTGGTGCTAGGAATTTTTTTTATGCCAAGTAAGTAAGTTCATCATCCTGCTCGAATACCAAAAAAGTGGTTGGTTATTTTTCAAATTTATAAAAAAACTGGCAAAAAAACCTACCGTTCACGCTGGCTCATCCAATTTCAAATCACGGTTTCGCCACTGATTCGGGGTAATAATTTTAAAAACTTAAAAGCATAAACCGAGTAATTTAACATTTTATTAAAGGAAAATGATTTATAATTTTGTAAAAGGTTTTCCAATTACCGGGATGGTAATTGTGGCAACTAACTCATGAGGCTTTTAATTAGAACCTCTACTATTACTAATTATTTCTTGTGGTGTTTTTATAGGCCATCGCGGTATGTTGTACCACGACCAGGTAGGACCGTGAATCCAGTCCGTTTTTTGTATAAATGTAGTGAGATCGAGATCACGAGAAGCTCAGTCAGCAATATTTTGATTGCCTGGCACAAAGTACCATTTTTCCGAAGAAATCAGTCTGTATTAAAGAGATTCTATTAGAAATAAAAGTTTTCCATCGTTTAGGATGGGAATGAATGCGATGAGGAGATATGAGTGAATCCGAAAGTTCAAACATTTTTCAATAGTTAACAATGGGCAAATGTATTTCTAATATGGGATAGGATGTTTAAGAGTAAAACAGCTCCAAACGAGGTATAGTAATAGCTAATTTAGGACCTACACGAGCTTGAGAGTGTAAAAGAGTACTTTTGACCATATTGGCGGTCTCAGTTCTGGCACAAACCGTAGCGGCATCACAAAATCCAACTAAAGTTGAGCTAAAACCTTTTACAAAAGAAATATATGTCTTGAAGCTTTTAGCTTCGAAAATTCTGGAAGCTGCAGTAAGACTGATCGTCATTGTTGACAGATTTTAGTTGGTGCAATTTCATTCCAATAATAATTTAAACCCCATAGTGATTTATCATTAGCTTGATAAAAAGAATGAAGGACGATAAAACTCCTATGGGGTCAAAGGTTCTAGCGACAAAAGACAGCAATTGCCTTTAAGTACAAGCAGAATAATCAGCAGGAGAAACCTTAAATATGTGTTTATCTGTGGGTGGGTTCCATATCAAACCTAAAATCTTTAAGGAATCAAACTCAAAATCCTTAATTTCAATTAACCTGAGATTTTCTGGAATAATATAAAGTAAATGAAATGAATTTGGCATTCAATTCACTATTTAAAAACCAACTGAAAAAAATAAGGCTACAATTTGTGAATGGGCGAGTTCAGCAGATTCCAGATCAGGAAAACTATTTACGAAATCATCCATACACATATTATCTTGGAGGGGTTAAACAGCATCAGGGTAATTACAACCTTCAATATCTAAAAGTTTTTTAAAAACCTTTACACTCAAATACGGTGAGCATTTTACACCAAATGACACGGTATTGAGCTGGTACACTGAAATAGGATCTTGAGGCTCGAAACGCCAAAGAATTCTCTGATACTGTGTATGAGATGGAATGTTACTGCTATTGGAAATAATCTAAAATTCAACTGAATTATTTTGAAGTTTGCAACCAGTATAGAGTACATCATTTAACGTTGAATTTTTGTCGGTTTTCTTACTGATGTCAAACACAATACGACAGGGTGTGGAAACATAATCAGGTTTAAAGATACAAAGCAGAAAAGGAACAAGGGACATATGATATATGAATATAATCTAGCAAAATATCAGATTAAATTAATCTTAGATTAGGAAATTTACTCAAGTTTACAACAAACGAGACTTGGAAAAGGAGTAATAGTCACTCAATTGGTCAGAATCGGATTTAAATGGCAAGGCTACAGAATATCGACCAGATGGGCTTCGAACGACATTATCTAAAAATATTTTGTCCTAAGCTAGACCTTCATCATTAGGTAATGGCTGGGATGAATCTTTTAACTGAAACATTTTATCTACTGAGTATTCTAGATTAGGACATACATTTATAAAGGTATGGAAAGTATACTCATTTGTATTGCCTTGTAATGGTTAGACATAACCTGTAACTACGTAACCAAAGGAGGTTTCAATGGCAGTCGGGGACCCTTCTTGTCCGGAAAGTTAACCATTTTTTATTAATTCTGCAAAAATTGCTGAACCCAAAATACCATCTAACTTACTAGGGGTGTGAAAAGAAGGATCAGCTGAAGGCAAATTTTTCAAAGGGTTCAAATTACGAAAGTCTATAGGAAATGGATTAGTAATTTTATCTACAATTAAAGCTTTTATTGGAATTTTCAAATTTTAATTAAAAATAGGCAAAATGGTAAGGGTTTTAGCTTTTAAGATGTTTATATTTTCCCTACACCTATTACCCTAGAATGAAAATTTTGGAAATTTTATCCCAATCTCTCACAACAATCAAGAGTAAGTAAATTAGGTATACAGCCACTATCTAACAAAAATCTAACCTTATCCTTATCCTTATGCTAGGTATTATGCGGTATACAGGCACATACAATATGTAAGGTCTTAGCTAAGAACGGATAAAGTTTATACTTTGAATAGTAACCAACTAGATATTTTACGGTCCATTGAATTGTTACTACAAATAATTATATAAATATCAATGTTGAATCAGTAGCTAACTATGAAGATAAATGTTATTTCAAACAAATTTGAACAATCCGGATTGAAGGAACAAAAAAAAGTTGGTTATTTTTCAAATTTATGAAAAAACTAGCAAAAAACTCACCGTTCATGCTGACTCATCCAATTTCAAATAAAGGTTTCACCACTGATTCGGGATGGGATTGGTAGAAGGGAAGTCATTTAATCTATAATCGAGACGGTTATCGAAATATAAACTTTTAAACCTAATTAGACCGTAAAATTTTATATATTTTCGTCGGAATACGATTCGTCCGTAGTTAAGAGAATATTATATACACGTATACACGTCTTCCTGGACTTAGCAAAGGCTTTCGACACCGTGGACCACTGCCTTCTTTTGGAAACACTAGAGGACATTGGAGTTAGAGGTGCAGCACATGCTTTTTTAAAAAGATATCTGACAAACCAATCTCAGAAAGTAAGAGTGGGCAATAAATGCAGTAAAGAACAGACAGTTGAGTGTGGTGTGCCACAAGGTACGGTTCTAGGCCCTGTTTTGTTTAATATCTATTTGAATAACTTATTTATGATTGAAATTAACAGTAAAATTATAAGTTTTGCAGGCGATACAATTCTGGTATACAGTGATCAAAATTGGTACGATTTAAAGTTGAAAATTGAAAATGATTTAAATTGTATAAAACAGTGGTTTGACTATAGGCTTCTTTCAATCAATTATAAAAAAACTGTTTACCTGCCATTTGCATCCTTAGAACCGGATCTTCCGAACTACGCCATCAATGTACAAAAAATATCAATATTGAACCTGCAAAACTAATAAAATATTTAGGAATTATGATAGACCCACATCTTAGATGGGATAACCATATTAATTATCTAGTTCAAAAATTGAGGTGTGTATTATATTATAAATTCAAACATATCTTATATCACCTACAATATAAACAAAAAAAGTTTGATTGAATCTCACTTAATTTACGGTCTGGTCAGCTGGGGTGGAGTGGCGAAGACTTACTATAATATTCTCGAGTTTTCGCAAAAAAGATTACTCAAAATCCTTCTTGGAAAAACAAGAAGATATAGCAGCGAACTTATATATACTGAAACGAAAATATTAGACGTTAGACAGTTATACTTAAAAAAAGCGGTATTAAGACAACATAAACTTAAATCAAATCTACAAATTCAAACTCACAATTATATGACAAGGAATAAACATACTTACCTAAATCCAACAATGAACAAAACAGCTGGACAAAGAAGCTTTCTGTTTCTAGGACCTAAACTATATAATGCTATACCCCAACAAATTAAATCTGAATCTTCTGTAACGGTGCTAACTTTAAAACTTCATGAATATATCCCCAATACAAGTAGGCGCGCTATTCACAACCTTATCGAAATTAATTACTGCTAATGTTTCTACCAATTTTTATTTCTACTTTATCAATCCTTAATTATAGTATACATTTTTATTAATTACCTATTACTTATTATTATTTGTTACCTAGTATAAGTTTTATATTATTATTATTTTATCCTTGCAAACAAGCAGTATGGGCTTCGCAAGTGTATATATTTATTTCGCATAACGTCGTTTGTTCTATTTGTTTGCCTTTTATGTATTTTTGAGTTATGTGTAAATAAATATTTTTTATTATTATCACTCGTGATTTGCGCAACTCACCGCATCGCGGTTCATTGCGCAAACTTCAGTCTAGAATCTAGGCTTTTGTACTACAGGAAAAAGTTCGGTTTTCCGGTTAATCGTAGAAACGAACAAACTACTCGCGAAACTCGTGTAATTTTCCGGAAAATCCTACTGACTGCGCCAGTGAAGTTTGTAGTTCCGAAAAGAATGGTTTTAAAAAGCGAAAAATTATTATAATGACTACTTTATTCAACAACTAATCTGACATAAAGAGTACATTAACATTTGTATTTATAACTTCGTTATCGGTGCAGCGTCAGCGGGTTCCGTGGCGCTGGGTCATCGTATTCATGGCCTTAACTTGCCATAAAACGAGTCATTGCGACACTTGTTTTACAAATAACTATTGTGTCACCCTAATATCACTTTTTTAAATCGTTCACCAAATAAATATTTTATGTACGAAAATCTATTTAAAAAATTTACTATCGAGTGTGAATTTGTTAAATAGTAACTTTGGTTTAAAAATTTTATTGCAATAATTAAAACTTACCTTTGTTAATGGAATTGTTGACTTGTCATTGTGTGCCTCTTCGGTCATGAAATTTAAAACGTTCATAATTATTTCACGACGGTGCTCACTTTACTTTCTGGAGTCGCCATAACAAGTTAGTATTGCACAACCCCGGTAATCACACTTTTCTCTGAACTGTACTGTCGAAACCGAGCTTACGATTTCTGCCAGCGAAGTTGCCAAACATATGACTGCCAAAATTATTGCTAACCTGTAACTTTGTTATCGACGCATCTTCAGTAGAAACTTTTTGACTTTTTTAACGATAACGGACTGAAATTCTCGTAGCTCTAATTCATTTTCGTAAAAATTATCGAATCAGGCTGGTTACCACTATTTTTTTTTGAAGTTTTGTTTGGTTTTCTAATTTGGACGTAATCAAAATACGTTCCGACGGATAAATTGCATAATTATTCATCTCCCCATATCTAAAATGTGAACAACTTTGTTGCATGTATCCACAAAACCATCATTATAGTTATAAATTCATCACATTACCGTCCTTCACGCTTTTTTTACGTCATTTTTTACTAACGTTAAAAATATATTCCAGCAAGTTCATTGTTGTGGAAATAACGTAATTCAAGGTAACAAAGAACTCCTACAAGTGTCAGTGTATAAAAAATTGCACCGCAAAAGGATTAATCGACGTCATTATATACCAATCAACAAGTGATGTGAAAACCAGACACCTTTTAATGATCAAGTTGATGAATTCCAGTTTGTTATGAATAAAAAACTGAAAGGGTTATGAGATTCATTTACCTGCCGAGTTTCGCTATCTAGGTAATGGGAGAACAGAACGACGTGAAATGTTTTACCTGCTTGAATACAGATACCTAGGAGATTATTCGTTGGAGATTGTCATTTGCACCATGATTCTACGGGTAGAAACATACTCGTATTTATTAGACATGACTATAAATTCTATGAAACTCATTCTAAATACACAACAGTATCAAACGTGTAAAAATATAGTATAATAAGCTTATCTAACGAAGGAAACATTAACTCACTGGCATGAAACTACAAATTAACTTATTTGAGAAGAATGCGACTTATTTTGCCATAGAACTGAGGCAGTACATTTCCCATTAATGGGAAAGTAGCTAAGGACCATCAACATATACATATTGTAATGTTTTTGTTATTTATTTAAAACATAAACGGGTGGGATAAATATTAAACACTCGGTATGGCTACTTACTAATTTATTTAAAACACTAAACTAATCACTAACACTTAATTTATATATACTTAACTAATCACTTAATTATTAATTAAATCAACAGTATATTCACTCAAACTAATTTATATAAACACTTAATTGATGTATATCCACTTATTTATTTGTTTATTTCACGATGTCAAATTATCAACCAACTCTTCTGCTGATCGGTCCTTATTTATATTAAAGCCATTTTTACTAGTAAATTCCAGGCTGCGGCTCATACACACAAATAATTTTTCTGCCCTTTTCTAGATAACTCTGGTCACAAAAACCAGTTCTAGATAAGATAGTCTCAATCGTAAACAGTTTTTTATAACTGCGTATCCGCCATAATTTTAACTATTATACCTGGCTTAGACAGGGTCGGTTTTAGGGACTATACCAATGTGCTGTTTCGTAACAATATTTATTAGTGAGATTCAAAAAAAATAAAGGCATCAAGAGCTTCCATATACATCACAAATTTACTCCAAACTCATTGACTTGACCAGAAATTGAAAGTTACAGTACTTCAATGCAAATATCTTCTTGGTTTCTTTTTTTACCAATGATACCACTAACTGAAGCAGCACATTTCACATCCATGAGAAATTAGTAGGTGGTCTATCAACATGTAGGGGAGAATACCCTACAGTGGCCACCTTTTTACTTTGTTGGACATAACTTAAAATAATTAAACCACACAAAACTTTCAACTTTCATTTTTTGGCTACAAATTGCCATAGCTAACTTTGCAAAAAATCAAAAAAACAACCTATTTCAAAGCAACTTACTTTTTTTCAAAAATGTGGCCACCAATACGTCTAACACTGGCCACTATTTTTCAAAAAATGAATTATTCATGCATAACGAGTCTTGAGGAACAAACTTTCAAGAAAACATAAACGTGATATTTTAGAGAAGATAAATAATGAAAAAGTATAAAAATAAAATCTTCAGTCTTCAGTTTGATCGATTAGTTGATGTTATAAGGGTCCAGATCAATATCGAAGGAAAAGCATCTAGCTGTCCTTAATGTCCCTCCAGTATTTCTCGGTTCAGGTAGATGCAGAACAATGTCTGCCCTTTGTATCACAGAAGCATCATCAACATTTGGAAAAACGAATTTCTTTTCCCTGTATTTTCTTAAAAACGACACATTATATTTTTCATCAGGCAGGTATTTGATTTGTTCAACAAAATATTTCATCGTTTTTTTGGTAGCAAACCTCACAAGAACAAAACTGCTCACTTCTAAAGGTCTATCGTAATCCTCTTCTTCATCGAAATTCTCAGTAAGTGTGGACGAGGCAAACGGAATGTTCTGCTCATTCTGATCTTCATTTTTTGATAAACTAGAGGAAGCAATTTCTGCTAATGGAAGCTTTTTCGTAACCTTGGACTTCAGCTTTTCATCAAGTTCATCTTTAAGCCTCTGAATCTTGGGGGTACTTGTTAAAATTTCGGTAGCCCTCTTCTTTCGTCCATGCTTAGATTGGATATGTCTTTCTGCTTTCATGAAAGCTCTCACCAAATCGGGTGAAAAGTATAGAGCACCCTCTTCATCACCTTGATTGATAATCGGATCCTCTTCGGTTGAGATCTCATCACCTTGAACAAACGTTGGAACTGTTTCAGAAGTAGAGGCAACCGGACTTGTTTCGTTGGTTGATTGTGAAGTAGATGGCTGAGGTTCAAATGGTATATCGATGGGTGCTGGCTGGGGCTCAAGTGGCATATCGGTCACTGATGCTGGCAGAAATTCATGTTCCTTGAAACAATTCTTATTAAGCGGATATATACCAGTACTTTTGAAGGCGGAAACTATATTTTGTGTGCAAAAGGCCTGGCCATAACTTTGGCCCAAAATCTCGGCAATGTTATAGATATCAATTCGTTTTCCCGGATGATTGGCAGTGGGCTGAAAAAACAAACATCCAATGGCTGGAGCTTACGGCTTGTGTGGGGTGGCAATGTAAGCAAGATCACACTATTTGACTTAGCGGTCTCTATTACCTCCAAACTAATATGGGAGTCATGGTTATCCATGATGAGCAGGACTGGTCGATTTTCAGTAGGACCTGCATGTTTGATAAAGTGGTTTAACATATGTAAACAAATCTCTTTCGAGCTCCATCCTGAAGGATTTTCTGCTCCTACACTTCCAGGTGGGGCTCCAACTAACATATGCTGTTTGAAAAATTTCCTTGGAAATACCAACAGAGGGGGAACTGGGTTTCCAATTGCGTTTATTGCTCCTATCATGGTGACTTGGGTTCCTCGATCTGCCGAAGTAATCTGGCCGCCTTACTTTTGGCCTACCAACAACCTTATTTGTACTCTGCACCGTATTTAAAGCCGTTTCATCTACATTCTAGATCTGATCAGGGCCAAGTTTACGAAATAAATAAATATCACTCAAATTTTTGGAGAATTTGTCAACTACGGGCTTATTGAATCCCATGGCTCGAGCTAGTGACGTTGCTTCAGAGACCCTTAATGATAAATTAGGGTTTCTCTTCATAAACCCGTTGAACCATTTGAAGCCAGCAGATTTGTTTGCTTTCCAGCATTCGGGTACCTTTTTCTTGTAGAAAGTAGCCAGCTCATATGCAAAACTTTTTCTTTGGGTTGGCGTGAAGCCATGATGGAGATTTGCCTAATGTTTGATGTACGAGCTCAATTCTTTTTCTTCTGCAGAAGTAAAGATCTGATGACAGGCATAATTTGGAGTCAATCTGGGATGCTTGGCCTCATTAAAATCTATGTTCTCCATATTAAAGTATTTTGCCGCTCTTTGTGTAGACCAGTCGCTCTCTAGTACTCTTTGTATTGCTTCCCTCATTACATGCTCTGGAGTAATTGTCAGTTTCTCACCTTTCGGCATCTATAAAAAAATTAAAGCATTAAAACCGAATTCATTCCCACAGTGGCCACCCCTCAATGACTCCAAAAAGCAGTGGCCACTGTTGGCTACATCTACCATGGCCCCTGTAGGAATTGTCACTTTTTTTAGAAAAATGATAGCTATACGATTTTCAGCAGATGAAAGTAGGATAAATATGTGGCCAATAAGATACACAATTAATGCTGTGGATGTTACTTGGAATAAAATATAAATGATAATGTACAATTTTGATGAAAACGTAACTTTTTGCGTCACAAAACACACACCTTCTCACTGCTTGAACTGCACGCGACTGACAGACACATCGACACAGTGCAAAGTGGCTGATGATAATGCGCACCTAACAAGGTTAGTGGCAGCACGCACCAGGATATAATTTCGCAGGAATTTAAAAGTGTCCACTGTAGGAGCATGACCACTGTAGGACACTTTCCCCTATATATTTTGATCAATGAGATTCAAAAGAAATAAAAACATGATGAGCTTTTATATACATAAAAAACTTACTCCAAACTCATTATATTAATCTGAAATTGAATGTTAGTTGGATTCCTTCTACCAATGATACAACTAAGAGACTGGAATTTGTAGACGTCAATAAAATTCCATCGCCTGATATATTATCAATTGTATGCAATCATGTAATAAAGATAACGAAAATTCTAATGGTTGGTCACTGCATAATATAACCAAAATGAAATACTCATTGCAAGGTAAGGTAGTAGAACTACCGAAAGAATCTGAAGAAACAAGCTCCAAAACTTAACGACCTGGTATGAATCATCTACCAAACGACATCCCAAAATAGCCAGAAATTGAATTAACATTACCATAATTATTGCGATAAGATAAGAACCAGTAAAAGAAGAAAAAGAATAGGAAAAAGAAAGAAGGAATTGTATAGAAAATGGTGGTTAGCTGTAACTAAAACTATTTTTCAAATAATTTTCCTATGGTGCGGTTCTAAAACTAGATGAACATACTATCTTTGACCAAACGACGTTCACTTTCCAAATCTCAGGTAAAAGCAAACACAGAATATTGAGTTGCGTGCTCGATATGGTATGAATTCACATTGTGTATATTTCTCTACCTGTTTGACGTTCTACGTTCCTGCTACGCGAAACCCACGGTTAAAAGCGAATTCTAACAGGTGTTAATGATGTTTTAGATAATTATTACGTAATTAACAACAATATTACGAATGCCACCGAAACAGTTCCATGTCGACTTCAAAGGTTACTGGAACGAAAGTGAATTTAGTTCGTGGTTACTAGAGAGTGAAATTTTATGAATGAATTGAATTGGCTCGCTTCCTCCTACCTGCGTGCGAAATTTAATAAAATTAAAAGTGTTTTGAAGAAATTTATTGGGAGTCGTTTTGTGCTGATATGGATTCGTTGTAATTTTACTTAAAAGTTTTGAAAATGGGATGTTGGTCCTGTAAACGTAATTCACTGTAATATATATATATATATATATATATATATATATATATATATATATATATATATATATATATAGAATATTTCATAAATTTTGGGTATAGCGGTCTGTAGGCAATTGAAACTGCAATTTTTCTAATATTCTCAATATTTCGCCATTGTTTAACAGCTTCTTCAGGAGAAATTCTACAATAATTAGTAATGTACATTTTAAAACCCATTAAAATTAACAATAAATAAAAACTTACAGAGAGCAACAGTTGTTTTGCCGATACGGGCACTAGCATCACATTACACACATTAAAAATAGATTAATATAAAATGTTTCTATTCTGCTGTTTTTTATATATTATAGTAAAAAGTGATAAGAATTTAAAAGTTGTTAATATACAGAGTGACATGTTAAAAATAATTAAAAAGATTACAATAAATATTGCTCAAATTGTTAGTATCAAGTTTGTAGTTTAGGTTGTTTTCATGTTTCTTGATATAATACATTTCAAGGAATAACCTAGATCTGTAGTTGTTGTTTTTTTCCAATAAAGTTATATTATCATAATCAAAATTATGACCTGTCTTTAAGTGGTGTTCTACTGTGGCACAAGTATTTTTGTGTAGTCTGCAGTCACTTTTATGTTGAGTGATTCTTTGTTTTAACCATTGGGACGTTTGGCCTATGTAACACCCTTGACAATCTCTGCATGGCAGTTTATAAATTACATTGGTATTGTACAATAGTGGTGTTTTGTCCTTAAGCTTTGTAAATAAGTTAGAGTTTTTTTGTTGGTTACATTTTGAAATTTTTATGTTATTAAATTGTTTGAAAATCGCTATTATTTTGTTAGACAACTGCGGTATAAATGACAACTTTTTATATAAAATTTGTTGTGGTTCCGGAGGATCAATCGCTCCATCATACATTTCGGTGTTGTATAGCAGCTTTTTTAGCACGTTCCTTGGATAACCATTATCAGCAAAGATCACAAATAGTTTGTGGAAGTTCGATGCTAACCATTTTTTATCACTGATATGTACTACCCGGTTTTTCATTGCTATTACGGTGTTGTAAATTTGTGATTTGGGGTGACTTGAAAAATAATTTATAAACCTGCCTGAGTCTGTAGGTTTTTGGAACCAATCTAATATTATTTTGTTATCAGTGTCTCTGACTACTCTGGTATCCAAAAAAGGTAACGAGCGATCGTCTTCTATTTCAATGGTGAACTGAATATGCTCATTGAAAGAATTAATCCCATTTAATATAGTTTCGGTATGCTCCTTAGGTATGGCACAAATTATGTCATCTACATATTTATATAAAAATGCAATTTCGAAAGGTAATGCTGGAATCACCTGATCTAATAAGAAATCCAACACAATTGTTGCTAATATTGGACTTATAGGAGAACCCATTGGTGTCCCAAATATTTGACGATAAAATTCGTTGTTAAAACTAAAATAACTATTGTCAAAGACAAATCTCACAACCGCCAAAAAATTATCTCTCGACAACGTAGTAAACCCTTCAACAATGTTCCATTTATTTTCTACAATATCTACTACCAGTTCCAAAGGAATGTTTGTAAATAGAGATACCGCATCTAAAGAGATTAATATATAATTTTCCGGAAGAAGCCTATTTCTGATATCTGTTACAAATGTAAACGTATCCTTAATATTATAGTTATTGTGGTCTTCGAACGCATTTTTTAAGATGTCACTAACAGTTTTTGCGATTTCATATGTTACTGCATTAACGGAGCTAACAATTGTTTCGTCAGTTGACATTCCGAAAAACATAGCGGACTTTATTTCCTTAGGACCCAAATTTAGTGTTACAGATACAAAAAACATCAGAATGGATATATTTATGGCTGAGGTTGAGAATATAATTGATGACACCCCAACTAATGACAAAGACGTATTAAGGGCTAAAGCTACAAATGTGGTTACCAATTTTTTAAACAACAATAACTCAAAAAAACTATCAAAATACAATAGAATGTATAAGACTACTCAAGCATTTTTAAAAGATCATCCAGATCTTTATATATTACAAGCAGATAAAGGGGGATGTACAGTAGCAATGGACAAACAAGATTACATTGGGAAAACTGAAATAATGTTAGAAGATAGGAACACATATGTTAAAATGAATAAAGATCCAACGTCGTCGATCCAGAATAAATTCAATGATCTTGTAAAATATTTGGAATCAAAAAATGAAATTAACACCAATACTGCTAAAAAACTATACATTCGTAACGCTTCCTTTCCAAAACTGTACTGTTTATCAAAAATACACAAACCTGACATACCTTTAAGACCAATTGTTAGCTCCGTTAATGCAGTAACATATGAAATCGCAAAAACTGTTAGTGACATCTTAAAAAATGCGTTCGAAGACCACAATAACTATAATATTAAGGATACGTTTACATTTGTAACAGATATCAGAAATAGGCTCCTTCCGGAAAATTATATATTAATCTCTTTAGATGCGGTACCTCTATTTACAAACATTCCTTTGGAACTGGTAGTAGATATTGTAGAAAATAAATGGAACATTGTTGAAGGGTTTACTACGTTGTCGAAAGATAATTTTTTGGCGGTTGTGAGATTTGTCTTTGACAATAGTTATTTTAGTTTTAACAACGAATTTTATCGTCAAATATTTGGGACACCAATGGGTTCTCCTATAAGTCCAATATTAGCAACAATTGTGTTGGATTTCTTATTAGATCAGGTGATTCCAACATTACCTTTCGAAATTGCATTTTTATATAAATATGTAGATGACATAATTTGTGCCATACCTAAGGAGCATACCGAAACTATATTAAATGAGATTAATTCTTTCAATGAGCTTATTCAGTTCACCATTGAAATAGAAGACGTTCGCTCGTTACCTTTTTTGGATACCAGAGTAGTCAGAGACACTGATAACAAAATAATATTAGATTGGTTCCAAAAACCTACAGACTCAGGCAGGTTTATAAATTATTTTTCAAGTCACCCCAAATCACAAATTTACAACACCGTAATAGCAATGAAAAACCGGGTAGTACATATCAGTGATAAAAAATGGTTAGCATCGAACCTCCACAAACTATTTGTGATCTTTGCTAATAATGGTTATCCAAGGAACGTGCTAAAAAAGCTGCTATACAACACCGAAATGTATGATGGAGCGATTGATCCTCCGGAACCACAACAAATTTTATATAAAAAGTTGTCATTTATACCGCAGTTGTCTAACAAAATAATAGCGATTTTCAAACAATTTAATAACATAAAAATTTCAAAATATAACCAACAAAAAAACTCTAACTTATTTACAAAGCTTAAGGACAAAACACCACTATTGTACAATACCAATGTAATTTATAAACTGCCATGCAGAGATTGTCAAGGGTGTTACATAGGCCAAACGTCCCAATGGTTAAAACAAAGAATCACTCAACATAAAAGTGACTGCAGACTACACAAAAATACTTGTGCCACAGTAGAACACCACTTAAAGACAGGTCATAATTTTGATTATGATAATATAACTTTATTGGAAAAAAACAACAACTACAGATCTAGGTTATTCCTTGAAATGTATTATATCAAGAAACATGAAAACAACCTAAACTACAAACTTGATACTAACAATTTGAGCAATATTTATTGTAATCTTTTTAATTATTTTTAACATGTCACTCTGTATATTAACAACTTTTAAATTCTTATCACTTTTTACTATAATATATAAAATACAGCAGAATAGAAACATTTTATATTAATCTATTTTTAATGTGTGTAATGTGATGCTAGTGCCCGTATCGGCAAAACAACTGTTGCTCTCTGTAAGTTTTTATTTATTGTTAATTTTAATGGGTTTTAAAATGTACATTACTAATTATTGTAGAATTTCTCCTGAAGAAGCTGTTAAACAATGGCGAAATATTGAGAATATTAGAAAAATTGCAGTTTTAATTGCCTACAGACCGCTATACCCGAAATTTATGAAATATTCTATAATTAAGTAACGGTCGATAACTCAATAAATAAATATATATATATATATATATATATATATATATATATATATAACAAGAAGATGTAGGAATATCGCGTGATATGTTAACAACAACAACAAAGAGATTCATGGGTAATTCACGCAAAAGAAAGGGCTACTGAGATAGAGTGGTAACCGTGTACATGCATGTCCACGGTTACCACTCTATCTCAGTAGCCCTTTATTTTGCGTGAATTACCCATGAATCTCTTTGTTGTTATATATATATATATATATATATATATATATATATATATATATATATATATATATATATATATATATATATATATGTACATATATGTATAAATTCATTTAATTTCTTCAACCATTTGTTTATAATATTGAAAAGATTATTTTCTTGGGTTCGTAGGTTGTTTGAAATAATTAAAAAACGATTATATTTCACATTTTTCTATGGAAAAAGGATATAATGTTAACGTTTCGCTTCTTCTTTGGAAGCATTTTCAAAAACAATACCATTGTAAAACTAAGGGACGATTAATATATTAGCAGATGAAAACAATAACATTAG
The DNA here is from genome assembly GCA_963921935.1 of Galeruca laticollis. Taxonomy (NCBI): domain Eukaryota; kingdom Metazoa; phylum Arthropoda; class Insecta; order Coleoptera; family Chrysomelidae; genus Galeruca; species Galeruca laticollis. The sequence goes on from OY998176.1 coordinate 80,887,131, forward strand.
TAGGTTTCTTAAAAACATCAATAAAAACATTAATGCATTAAAATCGATGTACTCACCTTAGAATATCAACGGAACGATACCATACGAGGTAGGTTAAAATGAAATTAGTTAATCAGCTTATAATAAATTTGACTCGTTTTTAATATTTTGTCTTCACAGAAAACTTATCTTGTTTTATGTGTATCATTTCTTTAATTGATCATTTTTAATGATTGGTGTCTTGAGCTAAATTTTTTGTTTTTTTATAATCAAATTCATGATTCTCAGTGCTTTCATGTTTGTGTAAAGCGGTTGATGCATTTTTTGTATATTTGTGACCATTCATTCTGCTCTCCAAGTATTGTGTAGTTATTCCTATATAATTCTTTGGACAATTCATGCATGGTATGGAGTATATAATATTTGATTTCTTATTACCTTTGGTTTTGTTTTTTAGTTTAGTAAAAAGTGGCGATAATGTGTTGTGGGATTTACATTGATGTTATGTTTTGATAAAATGTATTCAAGTTTTTCTGATAACTGATTTGTGTAAGGTAGGGCTATATATGTATATTTTTCTTGGCTTGGTTTTATGTTGTTATTGTATAATTTATATGTACGTTGCTTAATGATTCTATTGATTTGATTTTCTGGATATTAATTATTTTTCAGAACATTTTTGAGTTTTTTCATTACTTCAGGTGAAGTTAATTTTGTAGCTCTATCCGTTAATCCTACAATAACATTGTTTTTTTTGTGGACATATCATGGTTTCCATAATTATTATTATTCATATTATAGTTGTTATCGTTTTGAGTGTTTGACCTATTATATTTGTGATCATACTTATTATTGTTGTAATTTTGATAAGAATTTAAGTTTGTGTTATTATAGTTTTGGAAATGTCCTCTGTAAGTATTATATCTATTATAATGGTTTTGATAATAATTGCTATAAATAGATAAGTATTGATTTTGATTAGACCTAATATTGTTTCTTATTGTTAATCAACTGATTATATAGCTTATCTTTCTCTTACCACTAAAATTTGATTGAAACCAGTATTGTTTCCCTGCTTACTGTTACTACTGAATCTGTTGTTATTTGTCTTGATTAAATTTCTCTCAATCCTCATAAGGTAGGTTGTGAGTTGTTGAAAATTCCTAATGGTTTGAACTGCTATAGTCTCTGCTATCTGTGATTTAATGTGTCAAGAAAGGAACATGACCTTTTTCTATTATTTTATTTCAGGTTCCAAATGCTTTGCCTGAGAAAACCATTGTAAAGAATAATTGTACTTGGTGTTGCCCCTATGTTCTTGGTATTGACCAAAATAAAGTCTTTCTCTGACTTCTCTGATTTCCCCCTAATATAATTTAACAGAAGATTTTTCAAAATCCTCGAAATCACCAAATTCTCCCTCTTTACTATCATACCACGGCCGTGGTTGTCCCCCTAAAATTTTTCTTATAATTTCACTTATATCCTCAAAGTTATTAAAAGACCTTACTTTATTTTTTTCAAATTTTATAAATCTATTAGTATGTATTTTCTTATTATTCCCCTCATAACGTACACTCTCATCAATTAGAGTAGAATACTTGTTGAAAGCTGGTCTTATTATTTGTCTCCTCAAGTTTTCTATTTCTTCTGTCATCTGTTTCCTTGATTCTTTTATTTTATTCTCTTCTGTGTTCCTCAAGATGCTTCTGTCTTCTATATTCAAATTTCCTTGGCTATTATTTCTTCTTATTTTGTAAAATTATCGTATAATAGTTTTTATTTTTCCTTCCAGTTCTTCTTTATTATTCGCAATGTTGACACCCCTGTGAGTCATGGTTTCATCTTGTACATTTTTCAAGTCTTTGACGCTTTTCTCTAATTCTTCACATTTTCTTACCAGTTCTCTCTCTACTTCTGATCTGTTATTCTTCAATCCCATCTTCAAATCTACCCCCAGCTCCTTGATGTATCTTAAGTTCTGTTGAACTATTCTTTTCATTGACTGCATGTTCTTTTTCGTTTCCATTCCCGTCTTGGCACTTATATCTTCTATATATATTCCTTTCTACATTCATTTGTACCTCTTCTTGAATATTCTCTTGTAGATTGTCAATTTTTTCCCGACTGGGAAATGACCACTTGAACAACCTAGACTTCTGTGGCGATCTTATATTATATATCGATGAAAATATTATATCATAATATTAAAACCGTTAGGGGAAATGTGCTAAACATCAACTTGGACAAAGGGGTAGTGGGAGGTGTGTGTCCTTCAAAACCACATCAGTTACCAGTGGCGGCGTGACTATTTAATTTACGAAGTTTCCATAACCCTTTAATTAAACCGTTAGATTTCGATAAATAGAAGTTGTACGTCTTCTCAACTCAAGCAAAGCGAATAAAATAAATGTTATTTACTCCAAACTTTGGAATGTGATTCTTGTATCAATTGTAATATTGATAAATTACGTTATTGTTTCAGTATATTGTGGAATTATTAAGAAACAGTTTGTTTCATTTAAAAGAGTAATATGAATAGATTCCACAGAGTAAAGGTAGAAACAGTAAATTTCATTAATAATTATCTATCCTACCTAAGTAATTGCTAACAATCACTAAGCATGTACCTACCAGCTAGTCACAATTATATAAATATGCAAGACGAATATTTCATTTATTCACAGATACCGTATAATGGAAATAGAAAGAATCTCTCAAAACATGTGTTTGATTACGGACTTGTGGAAGAAGACATATCTCATCAGTTAAAGAAAGGGTCGGCTATTAATTCAAACCTTACAACGTCTCACCACTCATTAGTTGAATTTCCTAGATAACGGGACACTTTCAAGAGAGTGCGACAGCTGAATTAATGAGCATCTATTCTAGGAATATAATTTTTTTTCTTAATTAAAAAAACGACGTAGTAGATTATCCAAGTATAATAATGTTTAGGCATGGAAACGTTTAAGTATATACACTATAGGTATTTTAAAATTTTTGTTAACTTTAACTTTTAAGAGAAGTTAGCAGATTTATAACTTTTAGTATTTTATTATTTTACTTTAGAATAATGGAAAGAAAAAATAGAGTATCATTTTTAGTAATTGAGTGCAGTACTCGCTGCGAATCTTTTTTATGTATTTTATGTACTGAAATGAGCTACCCCGAAAAGATAATTTGAGATGTCAATGTGGCGTTAGCATGACAATTCGATAGGATTTGTTGGTTTGGTCAGGAATTCGTTTATTCAATAAGTGATGCCATAAATCAATTCAGAAAAATTACATAAAAACTAATTGTTACTACTTCTTCTTTGTATTCACATGCGATGTTAGTTTTACCTATCACTTTTATTCTTTCATTAGTGAAAGTTGTTAATTTACAATCGGTATTCTCAATATCTACCTGGCTGTCTAGAGCTTTAAGCATTAGCTATAGCTCATGTATCAAGTTGACAGGTTAATGGTTTTTTATTTATTACAATTTGAATTTTAAAATCATGGTTTTCAACATACTCAGATATATTACTAATTTTAATCATACCCAAGAATAAATCTGAAACTGATTCAGACTCTGTTTTACGAATAACGTTATCCTTCTTTTTTTGACACATTTTTGCATAATGCTCTATTTTAAAACAAGAATTACACTTAGCTTTTAATGCTTTGCAGGTTTGCCCTCGATGATCTAAACCACAGCGATAACATTTGGAACTGCTCGGCTTCGAAGATCCTCCACCGTAACTTGATGCTTTGTTTTGTTTTACGTTACTATGTATACAAGGCCGGGACCAAGGGGGGAGGGGCAGGGGGTGCTGGAGCCACCCCCTCCAAAGCCCAGGCAGTTGGTTCCAAATCCAAACACTGGCTACAACTAATACTTTCCTCGTTAATTTCTTTTCACTTTTTAAGTACCGTAAAATGGGGCTACTTGAAAACACCGGGGGGACTTGAAAAATTTTGCTTTTTCCAGTTAAAACCGATGCTGCACTCTGGCGGTCGAAATTTTAATCTCAAATTGAGTCTGCATCAATGCCTACCATGCTTCTTAGTTGAGTTTAGGTTGTGGTATTGGTTATTTACTCACTGTTATTGTGTTGTGCATCTCCAAAAAAAGGTAAGAAGATTGATTCTCTTTAACCTGCAATCTTCCTATTGTACAGAGATCCCTAAAAAGACTGGAATATCGCCGTATTTTTTTCAAGAGTAGTTATATATCAAGCAATCGTTCTCTAACCCAAAAGCCTTACTTTTCCTTCTTACTTGCCAGTGGCGTATCATTTTATTTTTTTATGTAATTTCAGGGGCGGTTTGAAAAATGCTGCGTATATAAAAAAGGAAACCGGGAAGTCAGAAATATCGGGATTATAGCGGAGACACGCTCCAGCGAGTACTACAGCTACACAAACAAGGTAGAAAATTAAAAGATTTAAGTGAAGAATATGAAATTCTTTTTATAACTTTATATAGAAAAGCTAAAGTACTACACACAAAATCTGCAATGTCGATCGAAGAGGAAAACTATCTGGTTCGGTCTATATCTATCGTAGCGGACTGGGGTTATCCCTGTGATTCAAACGATATAAAAGAGTAAAATCCTAATTGGACAGAAGTGGAAAAAAATTGCCACAATTCCGGGACAACAGATCTGGTGAAACCTGGCTGCAAAAATTTCTAAAACGACATTAGGAGGAGCTGTCTAAAAGAATGTCTCAATCAATAAAAGAAAGTAGAGCTAAAGTTTGCCCTGATAGTATTAAAACATATTTCGACCACTTATCAGAAAGTCTAAAAGATGTTCCACCCAACGCAATAGTGAATTACGATAAGACTAATTTTACGGACGATTCTGGCTCATGAAAGTCATCGTTCGTAAGACTTCTAAAAGAGCGGAGAAGGTAATGGATACATCTAAAACAGCTACTTCCGTCATGTTTGCTTGTGCAGCTTCAGGATTTATGCTTCCGGTCTACATAGTCTATAAGGCAGACCACTTATGGAGCACTTGGACAGAATTTGGACCAACCGGAGCCAGATATAATCGCTCTCGTTCTGGATGGTTTGATACAAATATTTTTGAAGATTGGTTTCATAACATAGTATTGTCATATTTTCGATCTTTGCCACCGGGTCCTAAAGTTCTTATTGGAGATAATTTGGCAAGCCACATTTCGGCCAATGTTATTTCAAAATGTACGTAGAGTGACATTCGTTTTGTGCTTTTGCCTCCTAACAGTACGCACCTTACACAGCCATTAGATGTTAGCGTTTTTCATCCAATTAAGATCGCTTGGAGAAAGATACTTCAAGAATGCAAAACATACTAAAGGAACTGTAAGAAAAGAAGTATTCCCACGCTTATTAACACAGGCATTAAATAGACTTTCAGAGAGTATGGAAAAATATTCAATCAGTCTTTGAAGCGACCGGTCTATTACCACTGAATAGAAATAAAATTTTATGCAAGCTACCAAAAACAGACAAGCGAAGAACGCAAGAACAAGATGCAATTGTCGATTCACCAAAAGAAGTGTTTGAAAAATCTAGGTTTGGAGCACCAACCTCTATTGGTAGGAAGAAAAAATTGTTTGTTGATGCAGGTAAAAGCATTTCACAGGAACCATCAACATCAGCGCCATTCAAGCCAAATCAAAAATAAAAGAACGAATGAAAAATCACGCCCAAGGTTATCATCTTCTTCCAAAAGTGACGTGGATGAAGGAGATTTAACCGTCGACAGCGACAAAGATATGGACCCAGAACCGTTTTCCGACACAGACACCAATAAAATTGATGATAACATGTCAGCTATGCAAGATTCTTATGTCTCGACAGATTTTGAACATGGTGATTTCATTCACGTGGACATGGAAACTGAAGCTGGTACCAATAAGCAATATGTGGCAAAAATAATAAATTGCGAAAAAAAATGGCTCATTCTCAAGATTAAGTGATAAAATACCTAATGCATATGTTTTTCTCCCGGCAGAGACATCGGACTTGTCGAGCAAAAAGAAATTAAGCAAAAACTTCTAGAATATGAAACATTACGACGAGGGCAGCTAAAATTTAAAAATATGTGATCTTAATTGTTTTTTTTTCTTTTGTTTGTTTTTGACCGGGGAATCTTAATTATTAGTTTGGTTGTAAACTGTCAAATGAATTTGCTTTTATTTATTTTTTTGTAGTCTCTACTATATCAAAGAAGGTTTATTTTGGGTTATTTTGTTAATGTAGAATATTGTTTTTTATTTGTATAATAAATATGTGATGCCAATAAAGCGAATTTTGAAAAAAATGTTTTTTTGTGTGTGAAACAATGAAGAAATATAAAAAAAATAAAATCAACTATCTCGGCCCTTACTTTGTGGAATCTACTCATATTAGTGTTTTAAATGAAACTTACTGTTTCTAGTTAACTCCACGGTTTATTCAAAAATGTTAAAAAGTCTAAAAAATTGACAATTGTTTCGATATTATCTATTTTGACGATGATATTCAGATAATATCGAAACAATTGCCAATTTTTTAGAATTTTACATTTTTCAATATACTGTAAAGTTAACTAGAAACAGTAAGTTTCATTTAAATCACTAATAAAAAAATAATTTGTTTTATGTTGGACGTACAAAATCAGTTATTGCGATTTCCATGTCGCCCAAGTTGGGTTACTACTAGGTATTACAATGTAAAATAAAGGTAAATTTCAAGTCGCCCCAACTTGAAAAAAAGACCTTCCATATTTTTTTCCTAGGGAGTGGAGGGAGTTACTTTTTAAAGCGTTGTCTCCAATAGCCACCACCTCAAAGTAATCTAAAATAATTTTTATTTGAATTAGAACGGTAAAGAAACGGCGGTAGGGTATCGAATATTCCAAAAATGGTATCAAGTTTTACGGTATGTATATTACTTTTCCGCCCAACATATCTAATACGCGAGAAAAGTTTTGGTTTACCCCAAAAAAAGTTGAAAATTGAAATTTTTTTTCGAGTTATTTTCAACAACAACCCAGAAAAATGGTTTTTAGAAAAAAAATCCTGTGTATATGTCGTCGTCGTTGTCGTCGGCCACTTTTCGTTATATGTCTTGTTAGCACGATACAGCCTCCGGAGTGCCAGAAGTCACCAATTTTATGATTGAATATTGTTAAGGACATGTCACAGATGAACCCTATTGATTTTCAGCTCACCGGAGCCAGCACAATGGGTGCTATGGTACTAGAAGTACGACATTTTAGTCATTTTTTGAGAAATTTCAGTTTGTTAGCACGATACAGCCTCCGGAGTGCCAGAAGTCACCAATTTTATGATTGAATATTGTTAAGGACATGTCACAGATGAACCCTATTGATTTTCAGCTCACCGGAGCCAGCACAATGGGTGCTATGGTACTAGAAGTACGACATTTTAGTCATTTTTTGAGAAATTTCAGTTTGTTAGCACGACACAGCCTCCGGAGTTCAACAAGTCACCAATTTTATGATTGAATATTATTCAGGATATCCCACTGATGAACCCTATTGATTTTCAGCTCACCAGAGCCAGTACAACAGGTGCTATAGTACTTTAAGTACGATATTTTTGTCTTATTTGGAAAAAATTTTGTTTGTTAGCACGATACAGTCTTCGGAGTATATACAAGTGACCAATTTTATGATTCGATATTATTCAGAGCGTCTCAAAGATAAATTCTATTGATATTCAGCTCACTAAAGCCAGTACAACGGGTTCTATGGTACTTAAAGTACCAAATTTTTGTCATTTTTGGAGAATGTTCAGTTTGTCAGCAAGATACAGCCTCCAGAGTTTATACAAGTGACCAATTTTATTATTGAATATTGTTCAAGGTGTCTCACAGATGTACCCTATTGATTTTCAGCTGAATAGAGCGAGTACAGCGGGTCCTATAAATTCAGATATATTACAATTTTGGTTATTTTTGGACAAATTTCGGTTTGTTAGCACGATACATCCCCCGAAATGTATACAAATGACTATTTTATGATAGAATATTATTCAGGGCCACAGATGCGGAAAAGTTAGTTTTAATCGGTTTTTTTGTGAACTGTTTTCGTTTATATTTCTCAAGTAAGGTGTTTTTGTTCCTATTTTTCAAACAGGTATATGCTGTAATTATTATAATCTAATAGTTTTAATTTGGATTTTTAAGATTTTGCTAGTAGGTTGCATTTTTAATATGTTAATGCCTATACTTGTTTATATTAAAACATAAACAACAATTTAGTTAGTTTTTTATCTAACACCTCCCACCCCACCAAAGTGTGCCTCGGTACGGCCCTGTATTTATACCACCATGTTTCTTGTTCTTTTATATAGTTAACTTCTGCATTGTTGTTGCCTATTGTCTCAGCTTGCTTTTGTGTTATCTCCATATTTTTACAGATTGTAATTATTTTCTCTAATGTAATTTCATCATCTTCTAATAGCCGTTGACGAATTTTGTCATCCACTACTCCACAAGTCATGCACGTTCTTACTAAACCCTCTAGTGGACCCAATTCACCGAAAAGCGAGATTTTCATCACATACTTTCCCCTAATTTAGTACTTTTGTTACCGAGTTACATTTTTCCGGTAAATCAATTTTTTTGCGTCCAACGGGCATACGATTACACTGTTACATCATTCCGTAAACTCCAGATAATAAATATTGCAGGAAATATTTTGAATTTTTATGACTCAATAGAAAACCCAGTATCTGGGTTCAATGATTACTAATTCGTGTTAGGTTCAAATAAATAGTGTACGGAATGTGTTAAATAAAAGTTGTTTATTGAAATAAAAATGGTTACACTAATTTATATAAAAATAACTGGGGTACAAAAACTTTTATATTTTAGACTCCATCTTGCTGATATAATCACACTACTCTTGTTCTTTTTTTAACTTACAGAAAAACACGTTTTTCAGGTTTTTCTATTGAGTAACATTAACACCTTCCCTCAAACCTGTAAAATGTGTGAAAATAAATTTACAGATTGTAATCGTTTTCCATTAGAACAAATTGAACATTTTCACAAATTTAGTGAACTTTTCATTGGTTAAGGCTTTAATGAATACATCAGCTAGTTGTTCATTAGTACATGAGTATTCGATCTTAACAAGATTTTCATTTATCAAATCTAATATAAAATGTAACTTAACATCTATATGTTTACATCTCTTGTTATTTTCAAAGTTTTATAGTAGTTTAATTGTACTTTGGTTATCTTCAAATAAGCAAACTGGTAATTCTAAAGTAACATTTAAATGTTCTAACACATTTTTAATATAAAGTAATTCACATGATGCAACATAAACTGCTACAAATTCCGACTCTATACTTGATAGGGTTACAAATGGTTGTTTTTTAGAGCACCAAGAAATAGTATTATTGAATAGTTTAAAACAATAACATCTTATAGAGTTTCTGTCTATAACGTCATTGGCCCAGTCTGCATCACTATATCCAACTAGCTTACTATTACCTTTGTAAAAATACAGTTTATAATTTATGGTAAACTTTAAATATTTGAGCATTCTTAGAAGATATTTGAAATGTTCGTCACTAGCACAATCTTGAAACTGACCAAAAAAACTAATATTGATACAAATATCAGGTCTTGTGCCCATCATTATATACTTTGAACTCCCCAAAAGCTATTTAAAAGGTAATTTCGTTTTTTTGACTTTCTTCCCCCTTTTTTAAGCTTAAATTTTTTTCGATAGGAGTATTAAGCTTCTTACAATCTTCTACATTAAATTTTTTGACTAAGGCTTTGATTGCAGAAATCTGATCTAGCGTCATGACTCCACTTTTCTGATCCCTCTGTATTTTGATACCTAAGAAATCAAATTCATCATTTATATATTTTTTTTTATTTTGAATGTTTGACATAGCTTCAACTTAAGTTGGTCAAGAAAAGCAGGATCATCGCACGCAATTAAAATATCATCAACATACAGAAGTAAGTAACATCTTATGTTTTGATCAAGAAAACTATATAAACAGTAATCAGATTTCGATCTTTTGAAATTCAAGCTTACGATTAAATCATTTATTAATGTTTCATTCCAAGCTTTGGGTGCTTGTTTTAGTCCGTATATTGCTCGAACATACAAACCTTATTTTTATCAGCATCTGTCACTTCAAGACCTTCATGTAATTTCATGAATATTTTCTCTTTAACTTTACTATGTAAGAAAGCATTTTTTACATCCAATTGTTCCAAAAGTAAATCAAAGTTATTACAAATATAGATAAGAATTCTTAAAGTAAAAAGCCTTGCTACCGGTGCATGTATTTGTCCAAACTCATTGAAATTATTTTGTTCAAATCCTCTTGCAACTAATCTTGCCTTATAAGTAAAATTACCTTCACTGTTTTCCTTAATTCTGAACACCCATCGGTTGTTTATTATATCCTGTTTTTCAGGTCTTTCAACCAACTTCCATGTGTCATTATTGTTTAATGCATCTAGTTCATATTTAATAGCTTTCTCCCAGCTTGACCAATTTGAACTTACCTTTGCCTCTGTATATGATTTTGGAACATCTGTAATTTCAGAAATTAATTCTAAATAACTCACGCCTAATTCAAAGTCATTGAATCTCGATGGCAACTTCACTTGTCTTTTAGGCATTTCTTCTTCTGCACTACTTTGAGTATTTTCATGAACCTTTTCTCCTACTTTTTGAATTCTCTCATGAAGAACAAGATTCTCTGCTTCTTTTTCTTCACTATATTCATCCCCAAGCTCTTCATCCTCGACTTGAATATTACAATTTTTGATTTCTTCTAAAGAGAAACAGCTTTCATTAAATACAACATTTCTAGAATGTATTACTCTATTTGCTTCCTTATTCTAAAGCTTGTATCCATTCTCTGTATATCCTATGAATCTGCATTTTTGACACTTTTCATCTAGCTTACTTCTTAACGAATCAGGAATTCTTGCATATGCAATACAACCAAACATTTTCATATTTGCAACATTAGGTTTTTTATTGTAAAATAACTCATATGATGTTTTATTTTTGACTAAACATGATTGAGTTCTATTTGTAATGCAGGCACCCGCAAAGATAGCATCTTCCCAAAATATTTTATCCATGTTTGCTTGGATAATCATAGACCTCGCCTTATCCATCAGGGTCTGATTCATTCTTTCAGCCACTCCATTAAGCTGAGGATAATAGGGGGGAGTGTAGGATATTTGTATTCCCTTTTCTGAACAGAAATTTTGAATATTTTTAGAACGATATTCTCCGCCATTATCGCATTTAATTTTAGATATTTTTCTCGCACAAACAAACATGCCATTTTTGCTTCATAATCTTTTAGACACCTAAAAACCTTATCTTTATTTCTAATAATATAAACCATCACAAACCTCGAGAAATCGTCAACAAAAGTTACAAAATATAAATTATTATTTCGAGAAACTCGTTTAATTAGACCACAAACATCTGTGTGCACAAGTTGTAATACTCTACTTGATATAGAAATCTTTGAGTAGTATGAAAGCATTTTTGTTTACATCTTACACACACATCACATATGGTCTCCGTTTCTGAATTTGTAAACTGCATACCATCCACTAAATTTGAGTTTTCAATTTTTGAAAGTGAATTGTAATTTAAATGACCATACCTAAGATGCCACTGTTGCTTATCTTTATCATTGACTGCCAAGTTTGCATATTCATCGTTGTTATGTATAAAAATTATTTTATATAAATTGTTACATCTTACACCTTCGACAAATAAAGTTTTCCTTTCTTTATAATTATTTTACCATCACCACAAACAATTTCAAAACCAGCTTTTTCTATTGTAGAAATTGATAATAAATTTACTTACTAATTCAATATCTCTTACACATGTTGATTCCATAAACTTGCCTTCTTCTGCCAGCTGTATTATTTTAGATTTTGTGAATCTACGCATATTTACCAAGAGATCTTCTCTATTAACAAAATGGTGTGTTGCCCCCGAGTCTGCATACCATTCTGTCTTGCTTGACTGAACATCTGAAATTGCACAAAATGCTATAGAATCACCTTCACTGTGTCTACCAATGTCAACATCTATTTTCGAATAACTGGCTTTATTTTTGTCATAATTCTGTTTATTATTTTGATTTCTAAAACACTGCTTTGCTTTATGTCCTATTTTGCCACACATATGACATTTTATACCACAAATACTTGCAGATTGTCCCACTTTACCACATTTGAAACATTTCAGTACCTTTTGTCCGGCATTGAATGAAGAAGGCACCTCTCCCATACTTCTAGAGTTTCTGCCAGAATTTTTATTAGCTGAAAACTCTTGAAGTCTTTGTTTGACAAACTCTAGTTTGAGATCATTGTCAGACAATGTTCGTAACGCAGTAACTACATTTTCAAATTCTTGTGGCATTGACAATAACAGTAAACATGACATACCAGATTCTTCAAAAGAGCTTCCTAAATTTTTGAGTTATCTAAAAACTATGTCGCATTTTGAGAAATTAGTTCTTTTAGTAGATAAAACTTGGAACATGTACCCGTTTTGCTAAAAATAGACTCTACAATTTGTATCATCTCGTATTCTATATCTGTTTCTTTCACATATCCAAGTGAGTATCAGCTACACTTTGTATAATCACCATACATGCTTTGTTATTTTTCTTTTGCCAATCATCATTCCTACTACTTTGTACTTCTTTCAGTATATCACTTAAATCCATTGCTTTCAGTACTGAGTTTAGCCGGAATTTCCAGTTATCAAAGTTATCTCCATTAAAAGGAATGATTCCATGTTTGTTTTCAACACTCGCCATTTTTCTGTTACTTTCAGCTTCCTCTAAATTTTCCACGTTTAACACATTCCTTCTGGGCCAATAACCAATGTTAGGTTCAAATAAATAGTGTACGTAATGTGTTAAATTAAAGTTGTTTATTGAAATAAAAATGGTTACACTAATTTTATATAAAAATAACTGGGGTACAAAAACTTTTATATTTTAGACTCCATCTTGCTGATACAATCACACTACTCTTTTTCTTTTTTTAACTTACAGAAAAACACGTTTTTCAAGTGTGTCTATTGAGTAACATTAACAATTTGAATGTTCGGATCCTTCAAGTAACTCCAAATTTTATTTTTCTTACAATAAGATATATTACAGATTCAAATAAAAGTGTAATTTTTGAGGAAAAGCATAAAAATTCAAATATTTCACGTGGACATTCCAAGGTCTTGAATTTTCCTATCAAAGGAAGCTGGCCCGGAAAATCCACAGTAAATTCTGTTTCCCTGTTTTCCGGTGACCGTAAAAACCTACCTACTACGTCCAATTGAAGGATTTCGTGTTTCCCTTATCGAATTTTCCAGGTAAATAAGGGAAAGGGAACGATATTTACATTTAGACCTCTTTAGTTTGAACAATCATTTATCTAAATAAAAAGGTTGGTGATAGAAAGAGACAAAAAGAACAGCACAATGTATAAAATTATATATGTAAGACAGACAATTGATTATAATGGATTTCAAATGAAATTTACGTGCAAAGGAATGTCGTATTTAAATCCCCCTATTTTATGACTATCGTAAAAATGGTATATGTGATAGTAATATTTCGCTAAATTTAATTCTCCCCCTCCCCTTTTCATATTTTCCCTCTAACACATTTAAAACAATAAATAAAAATAAAGCAGTGTCTGGCTTCGTTACAACTACTATACCCACTCTTTGTTCTGTTACCCTATTCGCTACAAAAGATTCTCCAGGCTACGTCATGCGATAAAAGCGCGCCAAGTCCTTTCTCAAGGCTCCGAAAGTCCTTGCTCAAGTTCATTGAATCTGTACAACGAACCACTGAGTTTTGTGAGTATTTTACCTCCTAAGCAATCAGTTCTCCTGTTGCACCGTGTGATCCACAAACTCGTAGTTCGACACCGGACAAGGTTGTTTGTGTTAGCTAGGCCATCGAAAAGAAAATTGAGAAGGGCTCAAAAATCTTTATCCATTAATCAAAAATTAGTAACACGTGGGATTTCAAAGAGAAAATTAAAAATATAAAGATGAATATGTATATATTTTCTTAGATTTAGTATCGTTATTTATGTATGAACTGGAATACAAACGAGGCGAATCCAAATACAGTATTCACAAATATATAATTAATATAATATAGACTGATGGTATCACTATGTAATTAAAACGCAGTTTTATCACTCGAATACAGCTTTGAAGTTGAAGAGTTTACAACACCTATGCAAGGGAGAAATTTGATAATAACTGGTAGCACAGAAATTAATATCAAAAACTTTAAAATATCTTGTATCATAGTCCGGAACATTGAATCTAATTAGGCTAGTATTCTTGTTGGAATCAATAAGATTATTAACTATTTTATATACAAATTTAACATAATAAATTTAACGTCTATCTTCCAGGGGAATTAAACTCAATTTCCGTCTAACTGAAACAATATTATTATTAGGAATCAACTTCTTTCCGCGGTAATTTATAATTTTATTTTGCATATCGTCGTTGCAAATTTAAAACCTCCTATGTGCAATTTTGGTCAAAAATGAGTTATGCAAATATTTGACAACTACTTGTACATTGCTATCGACAGAAAAACTCTCATGTGAATAAAGTCGCATGTCTTTGAATTGTGTCTCATGTTTAAAATATCTTATGTGACAGTCTACATTTTGTTGTTCATCAAAATCTCCTGTGTCTGACACACACACATAAGAGGTTTTAATAAGAATTTACTTACAAATACTTGCAATCTCCTATGTGATCTGTCAGACACTGATTAAACGGAGAGCGCTATAGTACGTCATATATGCTTGAAAGTGAGATGGGCACAACATTCGCTTGCTAGGTGAAGTGCAACAGTGAGGTTATTCACCAGTATAATTTCAACCTGTTTTGCGTAAACACTACCTAAACTGTACCAACCACGTTGTTATATTAAGTTTTGAGTACATAGTGAGTGTTTCTCGTTACATTAAAAATGAACAATATGAATATTCGTAATAGCCGAGGACTAAGAATGCTGAATTTAGTGTTAAAGCCTCAGTTATCTACCCAAAATGATGACGAAAATTGTGTTTGTGCTAGCGTTGATTCAAATAACTCTCCACCACATTTCAACGACGTATTAATTAGGCCAGAAGATCCCGTATTCACATCTGCTGTACGTTCGAGATCACATTCTTCTCTCTCGCTTGATGTCGAAGTGCCGCTTGTAGCTACTGACACTATCGTACATTCATGGAAGTGTAGAAGACGATATCCAAAGTTTTGTAGTTTTATCACAAGTACCATTGCCTAAGCCGTCATCGCCTAACTCAAATGAGATTCTGCCTTTAATTGATAGCGACGATAGTGTGGACGATCCACACTGGACTCCACTCTCGAGAAAAAGGAAAGTATATCAACTTCCTCCATCACATAATGAAGATGAAGTACAGTTGGCATCGAGAACAAGCGATACAAGTTCTCGGGAAAACATTCCACTGTCTACCGACGATGAAATTGAGCATCAACTTGGAGCTACACAGAGAAATAAAAAACAAAAAATTAATATCGTGCATGTGAACCGTAAAGCTAGAGTTTCAGGAGGAGCTTACTTAGGATTTAAGAAACTAAATGATGACAAATATAAACCATGTGTTGAAAGACCTGCACGAATTATGAAACCACGTTGTTCGCATATTAAGACCGCAAATCCAAAATCAAAAAATGCATTTATGTGTGCACTAATAACAGAAAATGAGCGTAAAACGACTCACTCGTATTTCTGGAATCTCAAGACGTGGGCTGAAAAGAAAGCGTTTGTAAAAGCAGCTGCAGTTCGTAGAGGAATAAGACGTCGACAGAGCAAAGATCAGATGCCTACAAAAAAAGGAAGTGGTCATGATATTTATTTTAATAAAAATGATGAGACATGTTCAAACGTGAAAGTGTGTAGTTCATTCTTTCTAAATACATTATCTTTAGGTGAAGACAGTTTCAGACGCTGGACCAAAGGATCATGGACAATCAGTGAAGACGCTGATGATTCACCTGCTTGTACAATCACCGATGTTACTGAAAATACGATAGTAGGTCTCGTACCAAAATACACACATCGCACAAAAACAGTAACAACTTGGTTAGATCTAATGCCAAAAGTGCCCAGTCATTACTGTCGAGCGAGTTCCAGTAAGATGTATGTGGAGTCAACTTTTAGGTCGGAGAAACATATGCACGACGTTTTCGTTGCATGGTGTGAAGAGCATAACTATCAAGCAGCAAGTAGACCAACTTTTCTAAGAGTTTTACAGCAAGAAAATATAGCAATTCATCATCCACGTAAGGATCAATGTGATACTTGCTGTAGTTTCAAAGCGGGTAATATTTCAGAGCAAGAGTATAACAACCACATCATTCAAAAGAATGAAGCTCGCCAAGCAAAACACGATGCTATCAATTCGGCCAACAATAAGGTGGTAGTGCTTACGGTGGATGTGCAGAGTGTCTTGCTTGCTCCTAAGCTTTTAGCCAGCACCTTATATTATAAACTTAAATTACAATGCCATAATTTCACTGTCTATTACTGCAGAACAAAAAAAGTAACTATTTACTTTTGGCATGAAGCTGATGGTGGTGTAACAGCGAATGAATTTACGTCCTGTTTGATTAATTACATAACAAACCTAGCAACAGGAGCTGAAAGAGTGATTATTATATCTGACGGATGTGGCCATCAAAATAGAAATCGCGTGTTGCCCAGTGCATTAAGTGATGTGTCCCAAAAAACAAACATTATTATTGAACAGCTATATTTAGAAAAGGGACATACCATGATGGAGGTGTACAGTGTGCATTCAACAATTGAGCAGTACATAAAACCTCCCATTTACGCACCCAGTGATTATGTAGCCAGAATGCAACAAGCTCGCCCAAGGAACCCTTATAATGTTCAATCAATTCATTACGACTTCTTCCTCAATTACGAGGTACTCCATTCAAATTTCAAGTCAATAAGACCCGGTAAGAAAAAGGGAGATCCTGTTGTGGTAGACATAAGAGGCCTCAAGTATCTGCCAAATGGGTCTGTGTTGTATAAGTTGCGACATAATGAGTAGTGGATTATCTTACCACAGCGACGAGCTACTTCCCGTGAAAGTTGTCTGCCAAAACCCTTATATCAACAGCAGGTTGCAATTACAGAGAGCAAATTCAAGCAGCTACAAAAACGTTATTGACAAGGATTATCACCCATTTTATGACTCGCTTTCTTTTAATCCAGGAACATAGTACCTTCAAACTGAAACGAAAGTTTTGTATTCAATAAAAATGATTAAATAAGTTGATAAAAATTGTTTTGTTTTACTTCAAATCACTTTAAAACCTCTCATGTGATTAGAAAATTGCAATTAAAATCTCTTATGTGTAGAATATCAAATTCAAAAGGCCTTAGCTTCGACTGTATTTATTATGATGCAATAACGTTTCATTCATTCATGTTACTCACTGTGTTTGTTTTAATGACTAATAGAACAAAAATATTTTCTAAGAAACACTTTACAGGGAAAGTTTTTTTCGTTTTTCTATGAAAGTCACTTTTAACACATAAGAGGTTTTAAATTTGCAACGACGATATGGTCAAATCTATCGATGTATATGTTACGGTAAAAGTAGATATAGCGTCAAATGTACACATTTTCCGGTAAATGTGCACATTTACCTCCTCGTTTGGGTAATGTGTATTCAACTAACATTTACAATTTCGAAGGAGGGAAATGTACATTGAATTCACAATGACCATGTCGTTTTGGTAAATGTGAGCATACAAAATACGAAATCGCAAGTGCTAGTAATGTTGTGAACATGCGCACTTGTAGTGGTACGCGAACTACCGTTTCGGCTAGATTTAAAATTTTAATTTTTCTACAAAAAAAATAATTTTTGAAAAACAATGGAACAAAAAGAGAAATTTAAAAACCAACTAGAACAGATTGTATCACAAAAAAACAAAAATAATATTTATTTAAATCAACATCAGTATGAAAAAATATGATTGGAAGTAAAGGCAGCAAAATTAAAAGAGAAGAATAAAAGTGATGTAGATTACCGCCGGTTGAAAATATACGATATAATAGTGGTAGGGAAGGAAGAAAAATTGATAAGTCCATTAAAAAATGTTGCAACAATTGAAGAAACTTATGGAATTATACACGATGCTCATTTGGCAACTGGCCATGGTGGCCGAAACAGATTTGTGAAATAAATTAATAACAAATACAACAACATTACTACTGAAGCAGTTATGTTGCATTTATCTTTATGTGAAGCATGTCCAAAAAGGGCAAGAAAAAAGGAATTATGTTAAAACCAATTTTGACGAGTGAAATGAATTCTAGGTGTCAAGTAGAGCAATCTGAACGAAACCGAATATGAATTACATCAGTTGAAAAAAGCTGAAGCCAGGGATACAAAAAGCAAGGATAAGGAAAAGGAAGCTAATAGGGTATATACAATGGACCTTCAGTCAATTCTGTTGACGCCAAAGTCTTTCTTTGAAATATTATTAGAAATATTTCCTGTATATGTGATGGTTTTATAAGTTTTTATTTCTTCACTTTGTTTAGGAAATATTAATAATATCTTTAGCAACGAATACAATAATTGCTTTTTAAAACAGAAAGTAACGTGAGTACAAAATTGTTAAATGGTCAAACAAAAATACCAACATTAAAGGAATCAGGTATATATAAACTCAAATGTCCAGAATGTAATGCTGTCTATTTGGGTCAGACCCTTAGAGATTTTGAAATCCGATACAGTAAACGCTTACGAGCATAGAGATTAAAACAACCAGATATATCCCATTACGCGAAACATCTACTTGACACCAACCATTCATTGACAACTAACACAGAACTAGAAGTACTACATATTTGTGATAAGAAACAAGAACTGGATTTACTTGAATTGGAAATTAAAAGACACTTAGGAAACCCACAATGTGAAGTCGTCAATGAACAGATAAATCTAGGGAGTTCTCCACTATTAAACTGTCTTCTTAAGTGATAATTGTAAAGATCAGCAGGTATAGTTTTCCTGGTTTTCTATATCATTGCACAGTTATACTGATCTCAATTGGAAAAATGATATCCAGGATATCATCATAGGGCTAATAATATCTAAGCTTCAATATTTGTAATATCACACCTTCTCCTTCTTTCTATTAACATATATTAAGACAATCACAAGGTAGGTCACTTCTTGGTCTAGCCAAAAATAACTACTAAACATCAGGTAGGCATCAAATGAAATGTAACTTCTGTCATTCTGACGATAATATTCAGTTATTGAAACAATTATTAATTTCCTATAATTTTCAACATTTTTTATTATATTGTGGAATTAGCTAGAAACGTTTAGTTTCATTTAAAACACTACGTTTATTTCCATCCAAATTTATTTTCTGTTAACATTATTGTTCCGCCACTAGTCTGACTGTTCAATCGGTTTGGTCCTAACTTTGTTATTCGTCTTTCCTTGCCTAAGGAATGAGCAAAAGAGAGAGAGGCGTCTTTCGAGTCGCAATTCGGGCAGACGTTACCACTATTTGAAGGAAGTTCTTAAATACTAGAAATAGAAGTACAAAGTTTATTTCATAAAAATAACATTTTTCTATGTGACTCGAACCGAGTTTTTAAAAATTCAAGAATTCATGTTACAATTATTAGTTCTTAAGTTTTTTAAAGTATTTCACAAAGATAAAGAAACTTTAGAATTAAATAGGACAGCAATACTTTCATCTTTATCTGTACATTACCAGGTCATAGCACCTGTTTTAGATTAAGTAGCAAAAAAATACTATATTATCCTTCAAATCCAAAAATAGTTACACAACCCCATGTGATATTATAAGTAACAAAATAAAACTGAAGATTTTCTATATCAGATAATTATAAAATGATTATTGGTCTCGAAAAACGACGTATTTAGAATGTAATGATTATCTATTTACCCAAGTTTTTGAGATCCTGGGCTGAAATTATCCGACGAGTAGGAAATTTACAAAACCGTTCCACGGTGCCAATAGCTGGCTGCTCACGAGATAAACCAATTCTCCATCAACCAGTTTACCAGAATATTTATACCTTCCAGGAACAGAAATCCCACGAGAAAATGGCCTCCGGCAGGTATATGAGAGGTGACACTTTTTCTTTGATGGAAATTTTTGCGATTTTTCACGTAGACTAATTTTTACCGTTACAATGTGGTTACTTTCGAATTATAAGTTGAACTGCCGGCAGCAGTGCTTATAATGTCAACTTTATACATTGTCTCCAAAAAGGCTGGCTGACCTCATCTGAAGATCTTCCACTTGTTTCTCATTCCTCCGACTCATATGTTGAAGATATCTTACGAATTTTTTGTTTCCTTCTTGGGGAAGTTATTCCAGAAGATAAACTTGGAAGTAAAGAAGTATCTGCGTGTAGAGAAGGATATCTTTTTTCTATGCTTTTGAAAATAAAATTTGTTAGATATTTAATTAACATGCAGACAATATTAGTTAGTATTAACTGTTGGGTTACTAATTAAGTGATTCATTAAAATTAAATCACAACGTGATGATTTTTGCCACTAGCCTCAGATGGTATAGTTATTGCACCTTCTATTGGATCAAGTGTTATAGCACAATTATTAATAGAAGATATTGAGGAAACTATCATTAGTAAACTTAAACATAAATATTCCATTATTTTAGATTATTGCATACTGCTGTAACAAAAATCGAAATTGAACAATATAATAAAATTAATTTCCTTGATGTCACACACAATGGGCTCTTGCAATGATATCTGAATATTAAATGACTATTCTGCTTTATCCTTTAATGTAAACAATTATCTATTCAGACGAAACAATTCTCGCTGAAATGGCCTTACGTCAAACGGAAACCAACGTGTAGACGTACTATCAAAAGCATATTATATTCTTCTATACAGTATAATTACATTATTCTTAACGAACAAAGAAGTGTCCTTTTAAGCATTGAATGACAGGCGATTGATTCGGAAAATAAGAAAAAAATCCTGCTCACAGATTAAACTTTCTAATCACTCGTTACCCAAGAATATACCGCTCTTTGAACCAATTATTCCACCAACGATCTTATTGTAACATCCGACATAACATATACCAGTGGTCGCCAACCTCTCAATGTGTTGAGCTACTTTGTTAATTTTGGAATAAACAGCGAGCTACCCACACGGAAGCCACGTAACGCAACGTAAATGAAATAATCCACAATTAATTTATCATTATATGTATTTATTTTATTATTTAACTTGTAATACATAATACATAGGTACTAATAATAAACTAATACAAAATAACTAATATTACTAGTACGTACTTGTTCATAGCTACATACCTACCTACCAAAAGAAGGTGTTTGAAAAATAAACACAAACTTTTATCCAGCCACAACGGCATGTCACATAAGATTTAAAAATAGTTAATAATAACAACAAAAAAGTAACGCACTATCATGAACATAAACATTGAAAAATAAAAAAGCACGTTCAATGAGAAGGCTGACACTCAGACTCATCAATAATTTTTTTAATGTTTGCAGTATAATTTGATACAGCCATTCGAATACAATTATCCAAATGTTCATATGTAAGTCGATTGCGATATTTGTTCATATTCATATTGGAAAAAGAAGATTCACACAAATAGGTTGAACTGAATAATGCTTTCACTTTCAAGGCAACACGGCATGGAACTGAATATTTGCCTTTACTTACAATAGGCCAGATACATTTGGTACTTGAGATTAACGATTTTAAGGCTAAATCATTTTGAAACTCAATTACTTCCATTTCTGTTGCAGCGATCTCTTCGCCAAAGTTCTGCAAAACACAAGTTGCAAACTGTTGGATATCAATTACCATAAAGGGTGAAACAACAAACTGCGCTACTAAAGCCATTTCGTTGAAATCCTTAAAACGATTTTTGAAGTTATTCTTCAGGGTAGAAACTATTTCTACATGATATTTGCTGTCATAGGGTTCTAATGGATTTTGAGATATTTTTTCTGAAAGGATAGGAAAATGGTTGGCATCGCTGTTTATTAGGTTTTGTTCCCAAAACTGCAGCTTTTTGATAAATGCTTTTATATCAGAAATCATTTCCTTCAGTTCTTTGTCTCTCCCCTGAAGCTGCAAATTAAGTTCGTTTAATTTCTCTGTAATGACTACGAGAAAACCAAAATCTCTAAGCCAGATTGAATTTTCTAGTTCCGGAGTCGGTTCATCGCGTTGTTTGAAAAATTGAACTATGCCAGATAGGATATCATTAAAACGTTTCAGCACCCGTCCTCTACTTATTCATCGGACTCCAGACTGAAGGAGTAGGTCCCCGTATTAACAGTCAACTTCATCGGCCAAGGTTTTGAATAATCTTCTTTGTAACGCTTGAGCTCTAATCTTGCTCACAATTTTTACCACCAGTTTCATAACGTTGTTTAGTTTCAGGAAATTTCCACATAATGCTTGCTGATGTATAATGCAGTGGTAACAGAGAAATTGCGGAAAAGTTTCATCTTTACGACATAACGCCACCAGACCCTTATCACAACCCACCATAGCTAGAGCGCCATCGGTTGTCAAGCCTACCATTTTCGATATTGGAATTTTCTCGGAAGTAATAATATTTTTTAAATGAGAAAACAACTCCTGTCCAGTAGTGTGTCCTTTCAGTGGAATACACTTCAAAAGATTTTCTTTAATCGTAAAATTACTAAAAACCATCCTGACGAACACGGCCATCTGGGCAGTGTCAACGACATCTGTTGATTCATCCAGTTGAAGTGAAAAATAAACACAGTTATCTAAGTCAGTTCTTAACTGTAGAAAAATATCATTGCTCATTACTTCTACACGTCTCATCACTGTATTAGCAGAAAGTTGCATAGATTTTATAGCTGAAACTATCTCGTCTTTATTTGTAAAGTTGGCATATAACGAATCAGCGGCTTCTAAAAACGCCTGTTTTATCATTTCCCCGTCTTCCTAAGGTTTCTTTTTTTGTGCAATTATCTGGGACACACGGTACGATGCTTCAGTTGCAGCCTTATTTTTATTGACTGTTCTTAAAGATAATGATTGTTGTCCAATTAACTGCTTTTTTAACTGTTTTAGTTTCTCCTTTCTGGCGGCAGAATGTAGTGAATGATTTTTTAGAATTAGAATGTACAGTTTTATGATGTCTCTCAATATTTCCTTTTTTAGCAACGGAGACAGAAGTATAACATAACAAACACACATTTTTATCTTTAACTTCTGTAAAAAAGTATTGTTCTTCCCATTCCGAATGAAAGTGGTATGTCTTTACCTTCTTACAACTGCTTGCCATAATATTATTTTTTGTTGTTCTCTACTAACCCAACCGCTGGACGTTGGTTACGCGTTCAGTTTTAAACTAAGCGCAATCAGTGTTGCCAGAACTTTTTTGTTTTGCGTACTAGGTAAGGGTTGAAAAAAGTACTAGAATTTTATAAAAATGTACTAAATTCTATAATGTTCACGTGTTTAAATAAATTATAAAAAATAAAACGTTTTTCTTGTCAAAAAAGTCCAAAATAATAATCTAAACACATTCAAAATGATTTTTCTAAGTACACACAACCAAATTTATATGGAATTATTCCATATTTTCCCATAAGTGACCATGTTAAATTGATCATGTAAAAGACTTCATAACTTTCTTGTTAAACAACATGCCAACCTTATTTAAAGTGTGAAATGTTTGGAAATAGTATGCCTTTACTTAAGTTTTTGCAACAAGCTAATTTTTCTCCTAATGTATTCCAAAGAATTTTTAACCCTTTTGGTCCTAAATAGGTAAATTTTTAAACAAAAAGCCAAGTTTATTTGATCACATTAGAAGTGTATCAAATTGCACTACTGAACAACATTAAAACATTTTTTTTATCAAAAATATAAATTACCAAAATCACCTTAGAGAAACAAAAGAACTTACATAATAGGTATTTAAATAAATTATAAAAAAAAAGCGTTTTCCTCGTTAAAACAAATCCAAAATAGTAATCTAAACATATTCAATGTTTTTTCTACGTACATTACAATTGCCACACGACTATACCTAAGTTATGCTTAACTAACATGAAAACAAAAATAAACATTAGGGACATTCTCATTTATCAAAAAGCATATCCTTAAAGAACTTACAAACACAACATAATGAATTCAACAACTAAACAAATAGAATGAACACCTAAGGTATATTATTACCTAACTAGTATTAAAAAATAAAGGATTTTAAAGTTTAAAACTAACTTTTCCGCATCTGTGGCCCTGAACAATATTGTATCATAAATTTTTACTTGTATACACTTCGGGGGATGTATCGTGCTAACAAACCGACATTTCTCCAAAAATAATCAAAAATTTAGTATATCTGGATTTATAGGATCCGCTGTACTCGCTCTAGTCAACTGAAAATCAATAGGGTACATCTGTAAGACACCCTGAACAATACTCAATCATAAAATTGATCAATACTATACTCTCTGGAGGCTCGATCGTGATAACAAACTGAAAATTCTCCAAAAATGACAAAAATTTGGTACTTCAAGTACCATAGCACCCGTTGTACTGGCTCTGATGAGCTGGCTTAATAGGGTTCATCTGTGATATGTCCTTAACAATATTCTGTCATAAAATTGGTGACTTATTGCACTCCGGAGGCTGTATCTTGTAGCTGTAGACATGTAAGGAAAAGTGGCCGACGACAACGACGACGACATACACACAAGATTTTTTTTCTAAAAACCGTGTTTTCGTGTTGTTGTTGATGGAAAATGTAAAAATAACTCAAAAATTTTTTTTCCAAAATTCCAACTTTTTTTGGGGTAAACCAATACTTTTCTCGCATATTAGATAGGTTGGGCGGAAAAGTAATAAATGTTTTTAGTTTTACATTTCAATTGTAAATTATATTTTTTTTTCTTAAAAGAGATTTCGAGGGCTCCCACTAATAACAATTATTGTTGTCTTAACTTTTCTTTACAATGCAAAATATCGTTAATCGTTTAAATTTGAAGCCTGTTTGGCAGCTTGGTTTAGAACAAATTAACGTTAGAAAATGTTTTTTCAGCCGCAGCGGAAGAATGAGGTAACGCGAGTAAAGCTGAAATAAAGTATTTTAAAGAAGGAAACATTTCAGTATCAAGTTCGTTCTTGAGGATAAAAACTTTCAAGTGTTGATGCATCAATATCTTTTAAAAAGCTATCTTTTTTGTTGTTTTTTCATGTATTATGGACAGTGGATATAAAAAGGTACTAGATTATTGCTTAAACGTACTAGCGTACAGAACATGTCAAAAAATTACTAGATCTAGTACAACCGTACTAGACTGGCAACACTGAGCGCAATGTCGCCGCGCCGTGCGTATTTATCCTGTTCAAAGCAATCCTGATCGTTCTCGAACACTAACGCGCTGGTCCGGCTGGACGGTTCTAGCCGATTCTAGCTTGATGGCGTCAGCGGCCGATCGCTCACCGCAACGTTGCCGCTGTTTATGTTTAATGTTATGACAATTAGATTTTTTTGTGGAATTTTCGGAAGCTTCTCTGATTTTTGCAGTTTGTATTTTTTCAATTAAAATCGTTGTGAGAGCTACCAGAATTGCCTCCGCGAGATACCGGTAGCTCGCGATCGACAGGTTGGCGACCACTGACATGTACCTTGTACTGTGGATCTCACAAAGCAGCTCGTTGTTAGAGACTGTAAACCTTTATGGTCGTAATAAATATTTGAAAATTCTCCTGAGCTCATTAGTTTTACAAGTTACTTCAAAACAAAAATATAAACAGCATAATTATTTGATTTGATTCAATATTTATATTACATTTAGGATTACGTATTAAAAGCAATTTGTCATTCGTCAAGGCACTCGATAAATCTCATAACTCATAACAATATTAAAAAGTTATTATCAAAAATATTGTCAAGAAGTGTGGAGTGGAACATGCCTTTAACTAACACTACCTTTAAGATTGTTTTCTGGTGGAATATTCAAATAATATTAGAATGTTTGATCATGCATTTATCAAAGGCTAATCTCTTTCGAATATGTAATTATATCCGGCATGGTATCCAATTAAACTCACGGAGTATTCACTGAAGTGGCGTTATACCAGTAAATTCAATAAAGATGAGCTTTATAGTATCATCAAGGAAGTTTATAATTTTGGTATTTTTCCCAAATCGGTTATCTCCACAACTTATCTTACGAACATTAAAAAACACTTCGAAAGATATAATATGTCATTAAAATAACGATCGCTGCAGTATCAAAGAAGTGTAGATCGAGAAAAGTATTGGTTTACCCCAAAAAAATTTAAATTTTTGATTTTTTTTAGTTGTTTTTACATTTTTCAGTGACCAATTTTTGGGGTTGGATATTGTTCAGGGAGTGTTACATATGCGGAAAAGTTAGTTTTAATCTTCAAAACCGTTTATTTGTCTAAATACCAGTTTTTCGTGTTAGTGGGTGTCAAATCCAGAAGTTGTTACTTCAGCCCATAAAGTTGACATTATAAGCACTGCAGTCGGCAATTCAATTTTTAATTCCAAAGTTAACATTTTGTAACGGTAAAAATTAGTCTACGCGAAAAATCGCAAAATTGTTTGTCGAAGAAGAGGTGTTGGGTAAATAGATATTCATTACATTCTAAATACGTCGTTTCACGAGTCAACTAATAAATTCAGAATTAATAAATATCTGATATAGAAAATCATTAGAATTATGTCGTTAATTACCATATCACGTGGGGTTGTGCGTAGAGTCCCCATAACAGGTTGGGCACATTAAATAAATTTAAAATTCCATTAAAGCTAAAGGAAGGCGCTGTGGAGAAATTTTGTAAGCTTAAACCTGTACCATTTGCTTTAAAACCCAAAGCTGAACAGGAAATTTCAAGGTTAGTAAAAATGAATGTTTTAGTACCAACAGAGTTTTTAAAATGGGCTACTCCTATTGTTCCAGTTTTGAAAAACAATGGAAGTATAAGAATATGCGGAGATTTTAGAGTTACGTTAAACCCAAATTTATTAATTCAACATTTTCCTTTGCCTAGAATAGAGTATCTTTTTTTGCAATTGCAACGTGGTGATAAGTTTTCAAAAATCGACCTCTCGGAAGCTTATCAATAGGTGGAGTTGACGGAAGATTCTGGAGAGTTTAAAAAAAGTGTTTAAGCATCTTCATGAATGTGGACATAAAGTAAAAAAAGACAAATGTACATATTTCCAAAATTCGGTAAAAAATTTAGGTAATGTAATTGACAAATTTGGATTACATACGCTACACGAACGAGTTACTGCTATTAAAAAGACATGGTAAATTTTTATTGTAAATTCATTAAAAATGCGTCACAAATTTTGAAACCTCTTTATTGTTTCTTAAAAAAAGATTGGAATTGGACGCCTGAGTGTACGATAACTTTCGAAGAAGCTGAGGCTATGTTGACATCTTCTTCGGTGTTATCACATTTTAATCCCATCAACCGTTAATTTTACTTTTTCTTTAGCATCTTCTCAGTTTACTCTGGAAGCCACTCTTTCCCATGTCTACAAGGATGAAACGGAAAGGACAATTGCTTTTGAGTAAACTTTGTTAAAATCCAGGGAAATAAAATATACTCAAATTGAAAGAGAGGCTCTAGCCATTATTTTTGGCGTAAAGAATTTTTTAACCATTTTTGGCAATAACCTGGAAATGGCCGGAGCAACCATGGACTAGGTTACATGCCGATTTTTTCGGTCCAGTTTTTAATAAAAATTTCTTGGTAATAGAGGACGCAATCTCAAAATGGATTGAATGTTTTCAAATGCACGATATAACGGGTGCGAGTACTATAAAAAAGTTCGTAATTTATTTAGTAGATTTAGTTTACCTCTACAAATTTGCACCGATAATGCGACCACTTTCATTTCCTTATCTTTGTGAATAATTCGGAAATACTTTAAAAAACCCTAGATCCAACCATGTTATCATGTATTCCTAAGTTATTTTTAAAATTCAGTTATGTATGTAACACTAAGATCTATGAGTCACATAGAAAAAGGCTATTTTTATGAAATAAACTTTGTCTTCTCTTTCTAATATTTAAGAACATTCTTCAAATAGTGGCAACGTCGGCCTGAATTGCAACTCGAATAATGCCTGTCTCGCTTTTGCTCATTCCTTGGACAAATAACAAAGTTCAGAATTTATATGTATATATAGAGAGGTCATGGTATTTTCAGGTGTCGGATGGAGTTTCAGTTACTCTTGTATTCATCTTCTACTGTATTCTGCAATCTGCCTCAATTAATCTAAAGTTTATTTCCCTCTTTGTGCCTTCTTCCTTTGATTGGTGCCCCCCCTGAATTTTTAACGGTGTTTCCTACCCCCATTATTTTTCTTGTCTGTTTCTATCTGACTTCATTATAACGATCCAAACCAGTTCATCTGTTTCTTGTTTCTTGCTTATTTCAATTTAACACAATTAATTCAAAACGATAGAAATACAAGGAAACAGCAAAACAGAATAATTAGTGGAACAATAAGCATTTATTAAGGAAATAGTAAAAATAATTTGTAGTAAATAATTCCATTCTGTATATCTACTTGATTGTTTTTATTAATTTTTTTCTCTTCTTTTTCAGATCGCCTCTAATTATAGCAGTTATATTTATTACATTCTTCCACAATGTATTGAGTAGGCATGTAAGTATATCACATCTACATTTACAATACACAATTAAATTATGCTGCGTTAAAAAAATATTTATGTTCATAACTCTCTCTCAATTTACTTGCATTTATATTAACATTATTAATGATTAGAAATAAACAACAAACATAGGAAGCACATAATTATTGATCCACTACCTTACATATTCTTCTTACTTAACAATTTTTTGTATTCTATGATTTTGCATTCTTCTTACATGCCAAATTCCTCTCACTTCTTGTGCTCTGGCGAAGTATATTAATTTTAGATATTTATGGATATCCATGAGTTCTTAATTAACTTTTTCCCAATACCTCTTATCCGTCTCTTTTCTCCCGAATATTATTTCCTTTCTTAACCAACGTGAATAATATTTCACTTCCACGTGTCACAGTTGGTAGAATTACTGTTCTGTTCACTCTTACCTCAGCTGCTTTGTCTGAGATGTTACATTTAACGATCCCCCTTCATTTTCCTGATTGATCATTAGTTTTGTTTCTCAGTGCTTCTCCAGGGATTCCTTTTTCTGTTTTGTGTTCTGTTCAATATCATCTGTTTTTTAAACTTCACATACCTTCTCTCCCAATTTGTATTAATGCCATTTAGCTTGTATTTCCTGGCTAATTCTAAATCAATATTTACTTCCCATTCCTATCGTTCCTCTTAGATTCATAGTCCTTTATTTTTGATCACTTTTTTCTACATTATCCTCAAAAATCATTTAACACTTTCAATGTTAATTTTCTAAATTTTTAGAAATAGTCGTTTAAAGTATTTGAAGACTTTTTCTACATTATCTTCAAAAATCTTTATACCAAGTTTATTTTCCAAATATAGGGAAATTTTCATTTACAGTCCGCTAAAATTAAAAACTGTATATAGGTCCTACGCTATAAAAATTTGTGCTCGTTATAGAGAGTATGAAAATACCAGGCGCATATACTAGAGAGGGGGGGGGGGTAATGAGGGTAATTACCAACCCTAGGCAGACGATAGTCGTTACCCTGATTTACCTTAATATGTATAATACATAGGTACAAAATTTAGTACATTATTGAATATGTCATAATAAATTCTATGATTAGACTAATCTATAACCAAATTATTGGGTAAAAGTGCAATAGGCCAAATGTGTTCCTCTTTTAAGGAACTTTTGAACTTTATTATATTTTTAGTTCTTAGCGGTAATAATGTATGTATTATTAAAAATTAGGTACTCTTGAAAATGGGCACACTTTTTATTCTAATTTTTTGGAAAAACTCAAATTTACCTCCCTCCCAGGATCAAGGGCTCTATACGCGCCTGGAGGATACATGTTAATATCGTTGACAGACTTTCAAAGTAGTGTGTAAGTTGAGGAAGGGTAATCCAATGTGACTATGAGTTGGTTGTTTAAATTCGTGGATTGACTTTTTGTTATAACGGCTGTAATGGAAGGACCAGCTCATAGAGAGCAATAAATAAATGTCTATGTGGATGAAGGAACTGTTTTCTGAATGATTTTATATGAATTTGTGACGAAAATCCAATACTCTCTACAAAAAAACTTTATTTGCACGTTTACCACGACATATACAATTTTCTTGACGTTCTGACTATTTACGACAACATAACAGCTTTCTTTTATTTCTTCACAACTGGCTTGCAAACACATTCGACAGTCGATAAAAAAGTTTTCTTTAACAATAAGTACAGGCTGGCAGCACTCGGCTGACACTGTTGTCTTTTTATAATATAACAAAAAACAGGGAAAAACTATAAACTGAACATGGTATATCAACAAATAACAAGTTTGCTTCTATTTGGCGTCCATAAAAACTTTAAAATGTATAATTGTGTTTATATTGTAGGATATTGCAATAAAACTTTGAGAATTTTACTTAAACAAGATGTTTTCAATAAAAACTAGTTACTTAAATAACGCTTTATTTCGTTAAACATAAGGTTTTTTACAAAAATCTTTTCTACCTGCAGATCTTCACACTCTCCAGAACAGTAAAAAATGGTACTAATATTGCCAATAAGACAACTGAGGTTGGATCCAAAATATCTGATGTGACCAATGGAGTGAAACCGCTAAGTACAAAATCAATATCAACCAGAGTTTAAAAAATCTAGTAATAATTTTTCGGTGACCAAAAAAAAGACATTGCCTCCAACAAGTGTCAAAATAACCCCGATGTTTTGCAGTCAAATTTAAAATTGGAAGAGAATGAAGACGTAGAAAAAAATAATGGGTCAGAAGTCGATAAGGTCGTAGTAACTGAGGAATCAATAAACATCAATTCTCTTTCTAAAAATAATCCTAGAGTTAACAAATTGTCTTCATACATTTCATTTTCGATTAAAGATTTTCAGAAAGGGGATGAAACTCAACAAGAACAAAAGGACACGTCTAAACATGATGTAGATAACAAGGAATATATTTGTTAAGTATTAATTAATTTTATTTTAATTGGTTATGATATATAGTTAATATGTAAGGTTATTTAATAATAAAATTTAAATGTTTAAATCTCAAGCAAGTCGTCGGTGGTATTTTTATATCTAGCGGACACACGGTATATACACATTATGTTTAATTTTAAAAAAACCAGTTCTCAAAACGAGAAGCAGAACAGTTGTCGAAGTGAACAGTTCAAAGTAGTGTATTTACCTAGTGCCAAAAACCTTAATAAAACCCATTGAACCCCTGATACAGTCCATTATATCACTTCGAAGAAGGGTTGCAACCCCGCAGAAGATCGTCCGGGACCTTCAGGTAAGAATACCAGTTTTGGGCGATTTGCTTGTATAATACTTTTTACATAAAATTTGTAACCTTTCATATGTAACGAAAAACATTTTCATTCTCCGAAACATTTTCTGGTCACTTCTCCCGGGATATTAATTTTCAAACTTGTGAAATTTGAAAATATAAATTTTAAATCAACTTTTTTTAAGTTTCAAGGTTAACTGGCATTAGCATTCTCGATAATTAGTAGTTTTTACTTTCTTCGAAAGTTGACTATTTAAACATAATATACTTAGTTTAAATAAAAATAAGTTCACTTTATTAATACAGTTTGGCCCATTTATTCTCTTTAAACAGATCCATTCTCAAGTGTACTAAATATTTATAATTTATTGGATTCAACTCAATAGAAAATAATTATTGAATTAAAGATTGAATCTTATCTCTCTATTCACTTATTAGATACATACATATTGTGTATTGGTCTTATAATTTAGGTGTCTCAGATTATTAGGTAGTATAAAGATTGAGTGAAATATTCGTTAGACACGTTAATTTAATTTCTCAAATCAGGTATTTTAGCTTGAGTTGTATAACTTTAATCTGTATGTGCCTACATAATATATTTATCAATTGAAATTCATTATTTCTGTGCTCGAAAGTTTTATATAGTTTTATATATTAGAATCTGATCAATCTTATTATTGTATCACAATGGCAGCTAGATTGCGTCAAGCAAAAGCTCTTAGAGACTCAGCCCCTGATAGAATTTCGATACTGCATGATCTTGCCATACAGGCAGAGGGGGATCAAAGTGCTCATAACCATTTTAAAGCTAGATATGCTGAATTAAAAACATTTTACAGTGACTTTAACCTTCAGCATTCTACAATTATTACTGCTCTCGCTGCAAATGAGGAGGCAGATCTGAATATTGAAACATTGATCAGACAGGAAGTAGATAATAAATATTTTCATATAATGAGTGTTTATTCTGATTTGTTTGATACTAACTCTACCTTGCATTCCAAGAACAAAGGTTCAAATGTAAAGCTGCCAAAATTGAATATACCGGTTTTTTCAGGAGATTTAAAATTATGGCCAACATTTTTTGATCTTTTCAAGTCTCTTATAGATACTAATGAATCTCTTACAAAAATTGAAAAATTTAGATATTTAATGTCGTCCCTGTCTGACGACGCTTTAATTCTCATTAAAAATATTAAACTTACAGAAGCTAATTATGACTTAGCTTTCAGTAAATTGATTAAGCATTATCAAAATACGCGTGCGTTGGCCATATTTTATTGGGAACAGGTTTATAATTCTCAAAAATTAACTTCGGAGAACCCAAAATATCTTAGACAGCTTTTGGCACTTTTTTTTGATATCTTGGAAGCTCTAAAAAATTTGGGGTTACCGGTCCGAGAGTGGGATTTTGTACTATTTCACCTTTCAAGCAAAAAAATTGATTCGGAAACTTCACAGCGATTCGAACAAGAAAATGCCACTTTTGCATCCGAAATTCCTAAATATGATGATTTATATAAATTTCTTGAAAAGCAATGCGATGCTTACGATTCGGTTGTTTTAATCCAACCTCCTAAGAGAACTAACTCAAGTAAATATCAAATAAAAAATGTTAAACCGTACAATTCTGCATGTCTTGCTAATGTTGCAGATCTAACTAAATGTGTGATTTGTAAAAATAATCACTCAATTTATAAGTGTCCTGATTTTTGTGCCAAGCACCCAAAGGAAAGATACGAGATATCCAAACGATACAAGTGGTGTACTAATTGTTTAGGTACCAAACATACTTCGAAGAATTGTACTTCTAATGGTGGTTGTAGAATTTGCAATAAAAGATATCACACTCTTTTACATTTCGATCAACAACCTTTAGTAAATAGCAATATGACTGCTATAGATGCTCCCTCTTCTTCCAATTCAACTCAGATTTCTAGTTTAGATCCCATTGATCCTAAAATCGCCTCTGTCTTACACACGTCAGTACGTTCTACTAATTTACTTCCTACTGCCCGGGTTGAGGTACTGGATTGCCGTGGAAACTATCAACAGGTTAGAGTTTTAATTGATAGCTGTAGTCAAGTTTCTTTAATTACTGATAAATGTGCCAGCAGATTGGGTCTGCCCAGATGTAACACTCCTATGCAAATAGGAGGAGTCGAAGATATTGGAACTTTCTCTAACAAGTCTCTAAGTTGTATTTTAAAACCTTTGAATAAATCAACTCCCTTATTCAATTTGGATGCTCAAATAGTGTCAACAATCTGTAACAATATGCCCGTCCAATCATTTTCAGTCGATACATTTCCCTATATTTCTAAGTTGGAATTGGCTGATAAGATGTTTAACATTTCAT
Source organism: Galeruca laticollis (assembly GCA_963921935.1). Lineage (NCBI taxonomy): Eukaryota > Metazoa > Arthropoda > Insecta > Coleoptera > Chrysomelidae > Galeruca > Galeruca laticollis. The sequence continues at coordinate 80,921,054 of OY998176.1, forward strand.
CTCCTATAGATATGTTACTGGAATCCGATATATTTGCAAAAATCTTTAAACCTGACAAAGTTCAAACAGCAAAAGGGGAACCGATTGCTGTTAACACTCAATTTGGTTGGATTTTGATGGGGAAAATAAATACCGCTAATAAACCATTAGTCTCACACTCTTTTCTTTCATCATGTCTTACATCCCTCGACAATACCCTTCAAAAATTGTGGGAACTTGAAAGTATTCCTCGGTCTTTACCTATTTCTGATGATGATAAAAAATGTGAAATGATATTCCAAAAAACTCATAAAAGAATATCTACGGGTCGTTTCAGTGTTACTCTTCCTTTCAAAACCGCGGATCCATTTTTTGGAGATACCAGAATATCTGCTCTAAAGAGATTGAAAAATATGGAAAACCGTCTTTTGAAAAATTCCCAGCTTTACAATGAATATAACAGCTTTATGAAAGATTATCTTTCCAATGGTCACATGGTTGAGACCTCTCCTACTTCTTCATTCGACAAAATCTATTATATCCCACATCATTACGTCATAAATCCTAATAGTGCTACAACCAAGCTTAGGGTTGTATTTGATGCTTCCTGCAAATCTCCTGCAGGTTTTTCGCTGAACGACACTCTTTTCATAGGGCAAAAGTTGCAAAAGGATATAATCGAAATTTTATTGCGATTCCGACTTCATCCTTTTACTTTTATTGCTGATATTAAGCAAATGTATAGGCAAATATCAATATCGGAAGAGCACCAGAATTACCAAAGAATTCTTTGGCGCTTCGCTCCGGAAGATCCCGTCCAAGATTTTAAGCTTACTACTGTTACTTATGGAGTATCGTCCGCTCCTTTCCTGGCCCTTCGTACAATTCAGCAGTTAGTACAAGAGGAAAGGGAAAATTTTCCTCGAGCTGCAAAGTGTTTATCCTCTGATATCTATATTGACGATATTATCACAGGTGCCTCAACTCTCCAGGAAGCCAAACTTCTTCAATCAGAATTAATTTCGATGCTGGAAAGAGGAGGTTTTCTTCTTCGAAAATGGGCATGTAATAATCCCCAGTTAATGCAGTGTCTCCCTGCTGAGGTTTGCCAACACTCCTTGTCTTCTTTTGATTCCCATGACCTTGTGGTAAAAGTTTTAGGATTGCGGTGGAATAACTCCTTAGATGTTTTCTCTTATGATATTCAACCCCTTGACAGATTCTGTTCTAAACGTATAATACTCTCAGAAGTTGCTCGAATGTATGACCCCCTTGGGTTCTTAGCTCCACTCTCATTCCTAGCTAAACATCTCTTACAACGACTTTGGAGTTTGGGTTTAGATTGGGATCAAATACCCCCTTCGGACATAGTCGACAAATGGAATCAGTATAAAACTGAACTTCCGCTCCTCTCACATATTAATATTCCTCGCTGCTTACCTAATAAATATATTTCTTGTGAACTGCATGGCTTTGCAGATAGTTCAGAGAAAGGGTACTCCAGTGTAATATATTTTAAATTTACTTCAGAGAATAACGCTTCCAAAATCTGCCTAATTGCCGCTAAATCTAGAGTGGCCCCACTTAAAACTCTTTCAATTCCCCGACTAGAACTGTGTGCAGCTGTTCTACTCTCCAATTTAATAGAATTTGTCCTTAACGCATTCCGAGACAACCTCCAAATTAGTGAAATTTTTGCTTGGTCTGATTCAATGGTAACCCTATCATGGATTAAATCACCCGCTTCCCGCTGGAAAACTTTCGTCTGTCATCGTGTAGCTCACATACAAGAAAGGGTTCCCCCTGACCGTTGGCATTTTGTTGAAAGCTCCGATAATCCAGCCGATTGTGCCTCTCGTGGTCTTATGCCCAGTCAAATTCTTAATCATCCGTTGTGGTTTGAGGGGCCTCCTTTGTTAATTCTCCAAAGCCCCTATGGTCCAATCCTAAATTTTCTCCAGTTTCCTGTCCGGAAGAAAAACCCTCAGTTCTTGTAACACTTATGTCTTTGGACACATTAGATCTTCTATTGGACAAATACTCATCCTTGAGTAAAATTCAACGAATTATTGCTTATGCGCTACGCTTTGTAGCAAATTTAAGAAATCCTCAAAATAAATCATTGGATTATTTCACTGACTCAGAACTCCACAAAGCTTTAATGGTTCTCACAAAACGAGTGCAACATATTTGTTTCGCACAAGAAATTGAAAATTTGGAAGCAGGCACCACCTTATCAAAACCTTTTAGAAAGTTGAGTCCTTTTCTAGACAGCGGGGGTGTTTTGAGGGTGGGGGGACGCTTGAAGTTCTCAGGATTGTCTTATGATACAAAATTTCCAGCAATTCTACCCCGTCAACATCGTTTGACAGATTTAATAATTGAGTCCGTTCATAAAACATATTTTCATCCAGGTTTACAGCACTTACATTTCCTAATTGCTCAGAATTTTTGGATTCTCTCTTCCAAACGTGCAATTCGGAGTGTGTTGAGCTGCTGTATTCGATGCTTTAAACTGAAACCTGTGGCCCACGAACCTTTCATGGGAAACTTACCTCCTACCCGCGTCAACCAAATTAAACCATTTTCTTGTGTAGGCACTGATTATGGAGGTCCCTTCTTAGTCACTCCCCTTAAAGGACGTGGAATTAAGTCACAAAAGGCCTATATTTGTATTTTTGTGTGTTTCGCCACAAAAGCCGTACACTTGGAGTTAGTATCAAGTCTCTCTTCGGATGCGTTTATTGCTGCTTTGCGTCGGTTTGTTGCCCGTCGAGGCAGATGCACCCATATTTTTTGTGATAATGCATCCAACTTTGTAGGGGCTTCTCGCATTCTTCATGAATATATGCAAAAGGCTTGTGGATCAGAAAAAATAAAATTTTCATTTTCTCCTCCGTCCGGTCCCCATTTTAACGGTCTTAGTGAAGCGGGAATAAAGTCTGTTAAAACTCATATTTTTCGAGTTGTTGGCTCTCAAGTTTTAACTTTTGAAGAGTTTTACACCCTATTAGCTCAGATTGAAGCTATTCTCAATTCCAGGCCGCTCTATTCTTCAAGTTCAGACCCCAATGATTTATCCGTGTTAACCCCAAGTCATTTTCTTATGTTAGAGCCGCCAACGGCAGTTGCCGATCCAGATCTTTCCCATTTAAATATGAACCAGTTGGATCGATGGCAGCTTATACAAAGACTACAGCAAGATGTGTGGAAACGGTGGCATAGTGAATATTTAAATACACTCCAACAGCGAAATAAATGGCTAAATCAACAAATTCCACTCAAACTTAACGACCTAGTTATTATTAAAGATAACAATGTCCCATCTTTAAATTGGAAATTGGGAAGAATTGTGAAGTTATTTCCGGGTTCTGATGGTATTGCAAGAGTTGCTAATGTCAGAACCACTCAGGGTCTTCTTCAAAGACCAACGGTAAAGTTATGTCCTTTACCAACATGTTCTAAATAAGTTAGTTAAAATACTATGTATTTTGGTGGGGGGTATGTTAAGTATTCATTAATTTTATTTTAATTGGTTATGATATATAGTTAATATGTAAGGTTATTTAATAATAAAATTTAAATGTTTAAATCTCAAGCAAGTCGTCGGTGGTATTTTTATATCTAGCGGACACACGGTATATACACATTATGTTTAATTTAAAAAAACCCAGTTCTCAAAACGAGAAGCAGAACAGTTGTCGAAGTGAACAGTTCAAAGTAGTGTATTTACCGCGCTAGTGCCAAAAACCTTAATAAAACCCATTGAACCCCTGATACAGTCCATTATATCACTTCGAAGAAGGGTTGCAACCCCGCAGAAGATCGTCCGGGACCTTCAGGTAAGAATACCAGTTTTGGGCGATTTGCTTGTATAATACTTTTTACATAAAATTTGTAACCTTTCATATGTAACGAAAAACATTTTCATTCTCCGAAACAATATTAACAAAGTGAACCAGACCAATGATCTATCGACATCAACCAAACTTTCCAAAACCGCAATATCTACATCCAATTCAATAGCAAACAACATCAATTCAAATTCCTTATCACGCCGATCAAATGAGATAGACAATACTAGAATCCGAGATTATTCGTACAATGATAGTAGTTGCGAAAGAGCTCTTAACAATATCTCCACAATCAGATCCATGAAGGGTATTCCCCAAAAATATTTGGGTCTCAAAGGCCTCAAAAATATTGGTAACACATGTTTCATGAATAGTATTATCCAATGCGTATCAAACACAAGGTGGCTATTAGAATATCTAAAGAAAGACGCATATATAAGAGATATTAACATAAACATATCTAGCATGAAAGGAGCACTAATTAAAGCATTTGCTGAAGTTATTCAAGAGCTTTGCTCTGAAGACGGCTCAAATAGAATGGTTAATACAGTATCATTGAAAAGTCAGATTCAGCGATTTACTTTAAGGTTCATGGGATACACACAACATGATGCACAGGAGTTTCTTCGTTACCTATTAGCAGGAATTCGCGAAGATGTCAACAAGGTATATGAAAAACCAAAGCCCATATTAACAGAAATTGATGACAAACTTAGTGAAATTGAGAAAGCACAAGAATTTTGGTTGAGATATCCGAGAATGGACAACTCCAAGATTGTGGATAACTTTCTCGGTCAATTAAAATCAACAATCAAGTGCACACACTGTGGTCAATGTTCAGTTACCTACGATCCCTTTTGGGATTTATCCCTTTCGATACCCCAAAGAACAGGTCAATTGCGACTTTCAGAATGTTTAGATTCGTTTACAAGAGAAGAAACACTCGACGGTGATGAGTGATGAGAAACCAACATGTTGGAAATGTAAGGAACGAAGACGATGCACTAAATCATTCTCAATTCATAAATTTCCGAAAATATTGGTTATTCACCAGAAGCGCTTTTCGCAAACAGAAAGATTTAGTGGAAAACTTAATGTTGCAATAGATTTTCCAATAAAAGAGCTTGATATGAGCCATTATGCCGCTGATAATGTATGTATAACCTTTACGCTATATCAAATCACTGTGGAACCACTTACAATGGTCACTACACAGCATATTGCCGACATCCCTACACGGGACATTGGCACGAATATAACGATTCAAAGGTGCTATTAATATCGTGGAAATCTTTAGTTAGTGGAGAAACATATGTTCTCTTCTATGAACAAGATGACACAAAGTCCCACCTTTAAGTTTAATAATTCTTTTATTAGTTTTTAAATTGTATATTTTCATTGTGAACCAATGTCTTATTTGGTTTTTGCTGCAAAATTTATTTATATATTCATATATACATTGTATTCTTATGAAATTAATTAGAGACATTTATGTGCTAATTCGTAGCTTAACCATTTATTATAATTATTTGTCTCATCATTATCTAATACTTCACTTTTTTCACAAACACATATAGTCCAAGAGCTAGCTACATAAAAACGGCTCGAAACCAGTCCCAAGATCAGAGCCCAAAAGTTGTGAGTAAAACCCTAGTACATCACTAAATGGCTACTCTGCCGGTGCGAAACGTTTGCGGATGAAAATGCCAGCCGGTTTTCCACGTTGAAAAACTTGCGGAAAAGCTTGAAATGAGTCCCACGTGAAAATTGTTTAGAGGCATTCTTAAGGTCTCAACTAACAGCGGTAAAGCAATGGCAGAAGTTTAATCGTACAAAAAACCCTTGGCAGAGGCGATTGAAAAGTGTCGGAAAAGCCCCCCGAAAAATCGATACGAGTCCCGCGCCCAACTTTTTTCCCAACATTCTTTAGCCCTTAACTAAGAGTTGTGCGTAATGGCAGAAGTTTTGAATGACAATAAACCCTCGGCAGAGATTAATTAATCGGAAAATGTCAACAAATTTGTTAATACATGATTGTTCGCTAAGTTGCAAGTTGAGGCTAATTTCATGTATGCCATTACAATTATTTTCAAATTCTACCCCAAGTAAAAAAAAAAATTATCATGATACGATTAAAACTCGCCGAGAAACTCGAATTTTTTATCGCGCGTTCAATTTGAAACCACTCTCTCGTTTTTTGTAGGCCAGGATACAGCGTCTCCCGCAGCGTACGCTGCCGATCGCTTATGTTCATGCGTTCTACGACTGTTCATCACAAACTGGCAGCTGAGCGCGCTTGTTCGCAGGTATAAAACGAAGGCTGTCCAGTACCCCTCTAAATTGTAAGACCCATTGCGGAAATTTTGACCTGTTCGTTACATTTTCAGGATGGGTCGTACCTGCGCAAAACGACACTTTTTTTCTTCAAATGACGAATGACTGTTTTTTTCAACTTATGAATAATAACAAATAATAAAAGAATAAATTTTTGGCATAGTATTTCAATGATGAACAGTAAAAAATAATATAAAAATAACATATGATCGATGAAATAATAAATGAGCAAAAAATCAATCACGCATGAACATAAGCGATCGGCAGCGTACGCTGCGGGAGACGCTGTATCCTGGCCTACAAAAAACGAGAGAGTGGTTTCAAATTGAACGCGCGATAAAAAATTCGAGTTTCTCGGCGAGTTTTAATCGTATCATGATAATTTTTTTTTTTACTTGGGGTAGAATTTGAAAATAATTGTAATGGCATACATGAAATTAGCCTCAACTTGCAACTTAGCGAACAATCATGTATTAACAAATTTGTTGACATTTTCCGATTAATTAATCTCTGCCGAGGGTTTATTGTCATTCAAAACTTCTGCCATTACGCACAACTCTTAGTTAAGGGCTAAAGAATGTTGGGAAAAAAGTTGGGCGCGGGACTCGTATCGATTTTTCGGGGGGCTTTTCCGACACTTTTCAATCGCCTCTGCCAAGGGTTTTTTGTACGATTAAACTTCTGCCATTGCTTTACCGCTGTTAGTTGAGACCTTAAGAATGCCTCTAAACAATTTTCACGTGGGACTCATTTCAAGCTTTTCCGCAAGTTTTTCAACGTGGAAAACCGGCTGGCATTTTCATCCGCAAACGTTTCGCACCGGCAGAGTAGCCATTTAGTGATGTACTAGGGTTTTACTCACAACTTTCGGGCTCTGATCTTGGGACTGGTTTCGAGCCGTTTTTATGTAGCTAGCTCTCCGTCTAATATCATTCTCTGGAATTTGTGGTCCATAAGTTGACAGATTCACGTCAATTTGAACTCTCTATGATTCTTTCCACGCTGTATAATCATCAAACTTCCTTTAATAAATATTCACTTTTTCAAGTTCTAATATTGATTCTTTAAATTTACAAATTTGTTAATTATACACAAGTTCATTCGCGGAATATTATGTAATTCATTTTAGTTACTAAATTCATAACGCTTTGAATGTATTTATTATCTTTGCAGTACTAAATGAATATTGGATTATCTAATAGTGTAAATATAAAAATCAATTTCTCATAACACGGAAAAGAAAATATACATTTTCGCTGTAGTTAATTAATCTTTTAACAGATTTTTTCAAGTCCTTGATTCTAATGAAACCGATGTAAAAAGTAGGTGAAATGACTGCATCGTAATATCACAACTAAATTTAGCTCTGCTGAGTTTCTGAATATATTAAGACACAAGCAAATTTGTTTATAGAAGAACTATTAACAAAGAATACAATTGTTGGTGTATTATTTGCTATTAATGTTATGATGAACAGTTACATATATATATATATATATATATATATATATATATATATACAGGCATGAGACAGGTCCTAGGGCCTATAGCCGTGTAAGAATTTTCCATCTGCATCTATCTCTTGCTACGCTTTCCCAGTTCCGTATTCCCTTTTCCGCGACGTCCTGCATTACGGCTTCTTTCCACTTTCTTCTGGGCATATCTCTCTTCTTCTTTCCCTCTAGTCTTTTCCATGCTACATCTTTTACATCTCTTGACTGTTCCATTCGTTCTAAGTGACCTAACCATTGCAGTCTTTTTGATTGGATTACTTCAATTATTGTTGAGTCATCGTATAGATCATACAACTCCTCATTTATGCGCCTCTCCTTCCTTCTTCGGGTTTTTTCCGCTATAAATTTTCCTTAATATCTTCCTCTCCATGATTTCGAGTTTGGATTTCTGCTTCTTATTCATAACCCATGTTTCACATCCGTATAATACTGTCGGTCTTAATATTGTTTTATAAATTATTTTTTTTGTTGCTCGTGTGACTTGTTTTGATCTCAATTTTTTGAGTAATCCTCCAGCACATCTATTACCCTTGGCCAGTCTAAGATCGATTTCTGCTTCTTCCTCACATTTATCATGTATTAGGATACCTAGATATATATATATATATATATATATATATATATATATTATTTGTATTATTTTATCGTTCTGTAGCTCTAGCCATAATGTCTCAGGCTCTTCCGTTACTGTTTTATTTATTAATAGTGTTTTAAATGAAACTCACGGTTTCTAGTTAATTCCACAATATAATAAAAGTTATAGTAAATTCTAAAAAATTGTCAATTTTTTAGAAGTAAGGTTCGAGACAGTTAATTTCAGTTTTATTTATTAGTTTCATGTACTGGCTTTTTGCTTCATTTATCTCCATCCCCACTTTTTGTGCTGCTAGCACTAGATCTTTTGCTATTTTCATCAGTTCTTCTTTTTTCCTTGATAATAAAACCACGTCATCTGCATATGCCAAATATTGGTGGCTTTTATTCAGTAAAGTACCCTGACGGTTGATTTTGCTCTTCCTTATAACATCTTCTAATACTATATTGAATAGCATGGTAGATAGGGGAACTCCTTGCCTCAGTCCTTGCGTTGCATCAAATTCTTCTGATTCTTCCCCTTCTACTGTTACTACATTTCTTGTCTACTTGAGTGTCATTTCCACCAGTTTGCATAGCTTCTCTGAGATTTTGTATTTTCTTAAGACTCTCAATAGCTTAGTCATAGGCTGCCTTAAAGTCGATAAACAGCATATATGTAGGAATCTCGTATTCGTAACAGTGTGTTAATACTTGTTTCAGTAAGAAAATTTGATCTGTTGTTTCTCTAGCCTTACGAAATCCACACTGGTACTCGCCGGTTATCTTTTCTGTATAAGTTTCTAATCGTCTTTTCATTAGCTAGTACTTTGTACATTCTATCAAGTAGTGCTATTCGTCTGTAATTGTTGGAATGTGAAATGTCACCTTTCTTGTATAACGGTAGAATTACTGCTTTTTTCCACCCTTCTGGCATATGTTCAGCCCTCCAAACCTCCCGTATTAACTTAGTAATTTCTCTTTTTAATACAATACCTCCGTATTTCAAGTTTTCTGCTGCAATACTATTGGATCCTGGGGCTTTATTATTTTTCATATTGTGAATAATTTCTTCTATTTCTGCTAGTGTACGTTCTCCATCTTCGGTACGGTTTTCTTCTCCCAATGAAACGTCTTCTCTTTCTTCTGTTTCTAGTTCTGCATTTACTTTCAATAGCTCTTCAAAATGGCTTTTCCATCATCTTATTATTTCAGTTTTTGCTCCTAGCAGTTTACCGTTTCCATATTTGATGTATGGTGTTTTTGGCCTGTGTCCTTTATTTAGTTCTTTCACATCCTTGTAGAAATTTCTAATTTCTTGTCTCCAGTATTTTTCTTCCATTATTTTAATTCTGTTTTCATCGTGTTTTTTTTTCTTAGTTCTGCAAATCTTTTTTGCAACTTTCGTCTGTTCAATGTATTCCCGTTTGTACCGTTCTTTCCCGGTCTGTAGATATTTTTCTCTTAAACTTCCTTTCTTACTTATTTCTTCCATACATTCGTCGTCAAGCCAGATCTTTCTTTTGGTAGCCTTTATATCGTTTAAGCTTTCATCTGACGCATTCAATATTGCTGTTTCCATCCGTGATAATTTCTTTTCTACACCCTGTCCTAGTTCTGTTTCCCTAGTTTGCTCTAAGTATTTAACGATTTTAGATCTGTATTTACCGACTACTTGAGGATGTTGCAATTCTTCCTTGTTATATTTCACCGTTCTTCTTCTGTTTTCTCTTTTATCTGTTTCTGTTAGTTTAAGTTTAGCTATTACTAGAAAATGGTCAGAGTCTATATCGGCACCCCTATATGATTTTACATTTTTTATTGATTTGGCATCTTTTCCTCCTATTAGCACGTGAGCAATTTGGTTTGATTCGTTAGTGCCTGGAATTATCCAAGTTCCTTTCTGTATTTTTCGTTACTCGTATTGTTTGCTTTCGCCTCCTGTTATAGTTCTAAATACGTCTTCATTTCCTACTTTTGCATTTGCATCTCCCATTATTATTTTTACATTGCCATTTGGTATTCTGTCAATAAATTCTTCCAGTTGTTCATAAAATGCATCTTTATCTTCATCAGTTTTCTCTTCTGTAGGTGCATGAAAGTTAACGATTGTTATGTTTTTGTCATTTCCAGTAAACTGTAGTTTACATATCCTGTCTGAGATCGCTTGCAAATGTGTGATTTGTCCTTTCATATTTTTACTGACTACAAAGCCTGTACCAAATCGTCTTTTTTCATTTCCACTTGTAAATAGGACATATTCCTCCATTTCTTTTATATTATTATTTTTTAAATGTTTCTCCTGCAGTGCTAGAATTTCTATATTGTATCTTTTTGCTTCCTTTACTGAATTTGTTATGTCCCCCTCTCCGTATATTCCTCGCACGTTCCATGTTCCTATATTCATAACTTTATTTTCTTTTTTAATTATTTCTTTTTTGCGGTTCTTTTCTTTACCTCTTTTCCTGTAATCCTGTACCTTGTTCATTGCTTGAGTCGATGCCGGAATCGTATTGTCACGTGTGCCTACTAGTTTTTTTGGTTGATATGCAACTGTTTTTGTTCATCATTCCATTTCCATACCATTTACTATTAATTTCTTGTAACCTACTTTTGTTTGTTTGTCCTTATCTTTTTCTTTCTTAGCCTTCCCTCTGATTATTTTTTGTATTTCCTGTTCCTTCTTGGTAAGATCCGACTCAATGAAATTTTTTTCCCGGAGATGTCTCAGTCTGCATTTATTTTTCAAGATGTCAATTTTATCTGTTATGTTTCCCATTTCAATTAAGTACATATTTTTCCCTATTTTCTGAGCGCTTCTTATTTTAACGTCCACTTGTATTTCTTTTGCTAGGAATGTTTCTATTTTTTGCTTTAGAGAAATATCTTCATTTGTATTCACTTCTATTCCAGTAATGATCAGGTTCTTCTTTTTAGTAACTCTACTTTTTCATTTAATGCTTTAATTTCCTCCTTCATTTTCAGATTTTCGTGTTTTATCTCTAACAACTGCTTATTTGTTTCTCCATTTTCTTTTCTCAATTGTTTTATCTCTTCCATCATATCATCATTCTTTAACATCAGCTCCTGCATCATTTTGATCATAGTTGTTTCCGTATCCACTCTTCCTTTATCCTCTTTCTGTTTTTTGCTTCTTCCGAAGCTTTCATCTGCTTCTTTTCTCTTTCTCTTATACTCCTCTTCAGTGTCCGACCCGTTTTCTTGATACATTTTCTTTATCTCCTCAAACGTCCACGAAATCCGTGTCTCTTCATAGTGTCATAGCCTATCTTTTCCAGAGCTTTGATATGGGCAACGAGCCTTTTCTCGTGCTCAGGTCCTAGTTTCGGTTCTCCACCTAGTCTCACAATTGTTCTTCCACTTTTCAGGTGCCTTCTCAGCGCCCTTGAAAATGTTCCATATTCACGGCCAACTTTATTTACTCCAATCTCGCGAGAATTTACTTTTTCGTGATCGCTGCTAACGTATCTTGACTGAAACTAGCCCTAAAGGGTCTTTCGTACATAAGCTTTACACATTTTCTGCAAATGAAAACACATAATTAAATAAGGCATATTCTAAGACTTGCGAGGCGTTTTGCGCGATCGGCTAACCAAAGTCATGAGTATAGAACAGATGTGGAAAAATGGCAAATATAGTTTAAGGAACCTAAATTACAACACCGGTCCCGAATTAACAATATCTATCTACGTTTACGAGAAATTTTGTAGAAGTCTGTTACTTCCCTAAGTGTCCTTTTTACAAATTTCAACATATTATTTTTTCTTCAAAGGTCAGTAAATCTGTCATTTTTCGACTGTGTAGGCGACCGTAAAGTTTCATTTTTCCTCCACTGGAGCTTTAGTTTTAACTTTGCCGCCGGCGGAGGGAAAAGTATGTTCATAGCAACATGGATAGATGCTGCTTCTTTTGCCTCTTGCATAATTTCCGGCGGTGTTCACTGCATTTCTATAAATCACTAATTCAGTGGTCGCCAACCTGTCGATCGCGAGCTACCGGTAGCTCGTGGAGGCAATTCTGGTAGCTCTCACAACGATTTTAATTTAAAAAATACAAACTGCAAAAATCAGAGAAGCTTCCGAAAATTCCACAAAAAAATCTAATTGTCATTATATTAAACATAAACAGCGGCAACCTTGCGGTGAGCGATCTGCCGCAATCAAGCTAGAATCGGCTAGAACTAGCCCGTTAGTGTTCGAGAACGATCAGGATTGCTTTGAACGGGATAAATACGCACGGCGCGGCGACATTGCGCTTAGTTTAAAACTGAACGCGTAACCAGCGTCCAGCGGTTGGGTTAGTAAAGAACAACAAAAAATAATATTATGGCAAGCAGTTGTAAGGAGGTAAAGACATACCACTTTCTTTCGAAATGGGAAGAACAATACTTTTTTACAGGAGTTAAAGATAAAAATGTGTGTTTGTTATGTAATACTTCGGTCTCCGTTGCTAAAAAAGGAAATATTGAGAGACATCATAAAACTGTACATTTTAATTTTGAAAAATCATTCCCACTACATTCTGCCGCCAGAAAGGAGGAACTGAAACAGTTAAAAAAGTAGTAAATTGGACAACAATCAATATTTTTAAGACCAGTCGACAAAAATAAGGCTGCAACTGAAGCATCGTACCGTGTCTGAAGCATCGTACCGTGTGTTCCAGATAATTGCACAAAAAAAGAAACCTTATGAACACGGGGAAATGATAAAACATGCGTTTTTAGAAGCTGCTGATTCGTTATTTGCTAACTTTAGAAATAAAGACGAGATAGTTTCAGCTATAAAATCTATGCAACTTTCTGCTATTACAGTGATGAGACGTTTAGAAGTAATGAGCAATGATATTTTTTACAGTTAAGAACTGACTAAGATAACTGTGTTTATTTATAACAAGATTAGAGCTCAAGCGTTACAAAGAAGATTATTCAAAACCTTGGCCGATGAAGTTGACTGTCAATACGGGGACCTACTCCTCCACTCTGAAGTCCGATGGTTAAGTAGAGGACGGGTGCTGAAACGTTTTATTGATGTTCTATCTGGCATAGTTCAATTTTTCAAACAACGCGATGAACCGACTCCGGAACTAGAAAATTCAATCTGGCTTAGAGATTTTGATTTTCTCGTGGACATTACAGAGAAATTAATCGAACTTAATTTGCAGCTTCAGGAGAGAGACAAAGAACTAGCGGAAATGATTTCTGATATAAAAGCATTTATCAAAAAGCTGGAGTTTTGGGAACAGAACCTAATTAACAGCGATGCCAAGCATTTTCCTATTCTTTCAGAAAAAATATCCCAAAATCCATTAGAACCCTATGACAGCAAATATGATGTAGAAATAGTTTCTACCCTGAAGAATAACTTCAAAAATCGTTTTAAGGATTTCAACGAAATGGCTTTAGTAGCGCAGTTTGTTGTTTCACCCTTTATAGAAATTGATATCCAGCAGTTTGCAACTTGTGTTATGCAGAACTTGGCGAAGACATCGCTGCAACAGAAAAGGAAGTGATTGAGTTTCAAAATGATTTAGTCTTATAATCGTTACTCTCAAGTACCAAATGTATCTACTCACCGACACCGGTCTAAACCGCCTTGTTAACCCAATTATGTTTAAAAATTATTACTATCAAAAAGAGACGTTTTTGCAATAATTTGTCGACATTTGAATAAGAAATAGCATATTTTATTTGGAGGAAAAGTTACTTTTCATGACGCTCTCTATTACCAGCCTCACTCCGTTCGGCTGGTAAACACGAGCGCGTCATGAAAAGTATCACTTTTCCTCCACTTAAAATAATATACTATTTCTTGCAACATTTTCGGTTCAATATTTTGAGGGAATAAAATCAAACGTTTACTTTCTCTAACGATGTTATCAATTGGAATAAGAGGACAAGTGTCTTGTATGTAATTCCATCGAAATTCCAGGAAAAACAATGATGCTTTGGATTTATTTGTTAACAAACAACACGGTTTGGCTGTGAGTCGAGTTTTCATTGAAATATACTCGCGCATAGAGGTCTAAATTAAGAAACGGTCTCTTATAAAGGTCTACTTCTGAAAAATTACTCTCTCTAAAAGAGATTACTACACTCATAGAGGTTTTCGGGGGGAAAATGAATCAGGAGTATTTTTGTAGCATATAGAGTTTCCAGTTTTCGCTTATCCAACTTTGACTGTATACAACGTGTTCCGGGACTTGATGCAAGAAATTCGGGAGTGAGTAGATGACGTGAAAATAATGCTGTGACATAAAAAAAATTTCTCATACGACCCCTCGTTTCTGAGTTATAGGCCTTTAAAGTTGCGAAATCAGAATTTATATTTAAGTATATTTTATAAATTATACATTGGAACATTATGAGTTTTTAATGGATGTTCACGTATGTCCATGTAGTGTGTTTGACGGAATAAATAATTCTAAACTACTATCTGTCGGCCAGGGGCGGCTCATGCCCAATGGTTAACAATCCATAACTTTTACAGGGACTACCTGTATAATCTAAAGATAGCAAAAATGAATTTCTTAACCGATATGTAGAAAGGTACTCTTTGTTTACCTCGATAAAATTTAGGGTTTAGGAGATATGTAGATTTTTAGATCGTTGTACATGCCTAGGAAACCGTTTACCATAAAGAAGGAGACATTGCGAAGAAAATTATCATTAATTGTAATTAATTATTGAAAATACTTGCATGAGGTATCAAAACACAATCAAACATTTCTAATTGAACTGCACAATGTCGAATATCGTGTTACTTACATAAGAAGACGCTCTGAACAATATCCAATCATAAAACTGGTCACTTGTATACACTTCGGAGGCTGTATCGTGCTAACAAACTGATATTTCTCAAAAAATGACCCAAAATGTGGCCCTTCCATTGCCATAGCACCCGTTGTGCTGTCTCCAGTGAGCTAAATATCAACAAGGTTCATCTATATGACACGCTCAACAATATTTAATCATAAAATTGGTCGCTTATGAACACTTCAGAGGCTGTATTGTGCTAACAAACTGAAAACTCTCCTAAAATGACAAAAATTGGTACTTCAAGTACCATAGCACCCGTTGTACTGGATTTAGTGAGCTGAAAGTCAATAGAGTTCATCTGTCAGGCGCTCTGAACAATATCCAATCATAAAATTGGTCACTTCTATACACTTCGGAGGCTGTATCGTGCTAACAAACTGATACTTCTCAAAAAATGACCAAAAATGTGGCCCTTCCATTGCCATAGCACCCGTTGTACTGTCTCCAGTGAGCTGAAAATCTGTCTATATGAAACGCTCAACAATATCCAATCATAAAATTGGTCACTTGTGAACACTTCAGAGGATGTATTGTGCTAACAAACTGAAAACTCTCCTTATATGACAAAAAATTGGTACTTCAAGTACCATAGCACCCGTTGTACTAACTTTAGTGAGCTGAAAATCAATAGAGTTCATCTGTGAGACGCTCTGAATAATATCCAATTATAAAATTGGTCACTTGTATACACTCCGGAAGCTGTATCGTGTTAACAAACTGATAATTCTCAAAAAATTATCAAAATGCCAAACTTCAAGTCCCATAGCACCCTTTGTACTGGCTCTGGTGAGCTGAAAATCAATAGGGTTCATTTGTGAGACACTCTGAACAATATCCAATCATAAAATTGGTCACTTGTGTACCCTTCGGAGGCTGTATCGTGCTAACAAACTGATATTTCTCAAAAAATGACCAAAAATGTGGCCCTTCCATTGCCATAGCACCTGTTGTGCTGTCTCCAGTGAGCTGAAAATCAATAAGGTTCATCTATATGATACGCTCAACAATATTTCATCATAAGATTGGTCGCTTGTGAACACTTCAGAGGCTGTATTGTGCTAACAAACTGAAAACTCTCCAAAAATAACAAAAATTGGTACTTCAAGTACCATAGCACCCGTTGTACTGGCTTTAGTGGGCTGAAAGTCAATAGAGTTCATCTGTCAGACGCTCTGAACAATATGCAATCATAAAATTGGTCTTTTGTATACACTTCGGAGGCTGTATCGTACTAACAAACTTATTTTTCCTAAAAAAAATACCAAAAATGTGGCCCTTCCATTGCCATAACACCCGTTGTACTGTCTCTAGTGAGCTGAAAATCTATTCATATGACACGCTCAACAATATCGAATCATAAAATTGGTCACTTGTGAACACTTCAGAGGCTGTATTGTGTTAACAAACTGAAAACTATCCTTTAGTGACAAAAAATTGGTACTTCTAGTTCCATAGCACCCGTTGTACTTACTTTAGTGAGCTGAAAATCAATAGAGTTTATCTGTGAGACGCTCTGAATAATATCCAATTATGAAATTATTTGAATACTCTTCCTAGGTAGTGCCTATCGCTAACCTTCCATAAACACGAATTAAATTTCCTCATTTGTATGACCAGCGTTACTAACCAAACAAAAACTAAAGGTTTTTGGATATTATGTTACAATTATATTACTGAAATAAACGGTTTCAAATAGTAAAACTAACTTTTCCTCATATGTGAGACACCCTGAACAATATCAAATTATAAAATTGGTCACTTGTATACACTTCGGAGGCTGTATCGAGCTAACAAACGATATTTCTCAAAAAATTACCAAAAATGTGAGCCTTCCATTGCCATAGCAACCATTGTACTGTCTCCAGTGAGCTGAAAAATAATAAAGTTCATCTACATGACACGCTTAATAATATCCAATAATGAGATTGGTCACTTGTGAACACTTCAGAGGCTGTATCGTCCTAACAAACTGATATTTCTCAAAAAATTACAAAAATGTCGTACTTCAAGTACCATAGCACCCTTTGTACTGGCTCTGGTGAGCTGAAAATCAATAGGGTTCATCTGTGATACGTCCTGGACAATATTCAATCATAAAATGGGTGGCTTGTTGCACTCCGGAGGCTGTATCGCGCTAACAAACTCTAAGTTCTCCAAAAATGATGAAAATTTCGTACTTCTAGTACCATAGCACCCGTGGTACTGGATCTGGTGAGCTGAAAATCAATAGGGATCTTCTGTGATAGGTCCTGAACGATATTCAATAATAAAATTGGTGACTTGTTGCACTCCAGAGGCTGTATCGTGCTAACAAAACCATGTTACGAAAAGTGGTCGACGACATACACACAGGATTTTTTTTCTAAAAACCGTTTTTTCATGTTGTTCTTGGTGAAAAACGTAAAAATAGCCCAAACAATTTTTCCAACATTCCAACTTTTTTTGGGGTAAACCAATATTTTTCTCGCATATTGGACGCATATTGGGCGAAAAAGTAAAAAACTATAATAAATGTTCGAAGTGGATCCTTGCACTTCTACACACTTCCTGAGTCTACGGAGGATATTTCATTGAACTTGGAAGGGCATTCCAAGATTCTGCCTTATAACTTCAACGTCACAGTGGAAGTTTATGTCACAGCATTATTTCACGTCATCTACTCACTCCCGAATTTTTTGCATCAAGTCCCAGAACACGTTGTATATATCTAAGACTTTTTGTTCTATATCTCAAAATATTTTTTTTGCTGCACATGATAAATTTTCAGTAGCAATTTAGGCCATTGATTGACATTTCTGAATATTATTAAAGTTCCTCGCGGTTTGAATGACATCATCCTCGTATACGTCTAATCCGAAAACATAATTAAATTAAACAGAATTTCACTTTTCTTAATATAAACAAACATAATATATTTGTAGGCGTCATGAGACTTGTTTATATTGCGTAAAAATAAGAAGGTCGAGGCCAATATATTTTCTTAACCGCGAATAGTAAGTGGTTTTTAATTAATCGTGTATTAATACGGTTTTGGTAATGACTACTTTTCCTACTAACGGATATTTTTTTTGATAAGGAAACTGTCTTCAAACAAGGAAATAACGAACAAACTAAATTAGAATTTGATATAATTATTATAATCAAGCAAATTTCTTAAAAGGTTTTTCTGGTACAATTGAATTAAAATCAATTGTGACGTTTCTGAAATAAAAAAACCTTCTCCAGCTTACAAAATTTAATGAACAATGTGCTTTTTGTCCTTCCAGCACTATTTTTTAATACTTGAAAATACGTGGAGGGTCTCCATTTTATTGAATATAAATCTTATTCTTGATATATTTGTTTATAGAAAGATAAAGTAGTAATTACGAAGAATCCAATTCGTTTTATTTGAACGTTATGTTAATTGATCTTCATGAAAGACAGTTATTATTAAACGTTTAATTATTCTATTTTAGTCACTTCTTGTTTTTTCAGCGATAGCATAGATTTTTTTTTGTTTGTGGTGTAAAAACATATATGGTCCAACAATAATTACAAAATGAGGTAAACAAATTCTTGATTGTGTCGAAATTGTGTTCTGAATGTTGCCACCCCACGTGACTATTGTATTTGGATGAATTAGGGACACTGGTTGAGTGTTTCCTTTTATCATCTCTAAAATATCCTTCTTTAAGGATAGTTGCAAGGAAACAGAAATGAGTATATATCACATCTTTAGAAATAAAGTGCCACAACTGAAAAATTTAATATTTTAATTTTAATCGTAAAATGCCGTAAATAGGCCAGGCCGTACTACCTGCGCAACAGTTTATTTCACGGATTAATTCAGAATAGCGCAAATTCAACGGGAATAGGAAATTAAGTGAATACAAATATTTATTAGAAATGCTGAATGTTCGCCACTGCAAAGGGGTGTGGGTGGAAAAGCGATTTTTTCCGATTTTCAACCTAAATAATGGTTGTATCGAAAAAGGTTGAACAGAAAAGTTATAATTAATTAAAAAAATGTTCACATAATCTCAAAATTTTGAATAAAAATGACATATCTGATTTTTTATGTTTAACTCCGCCAAAAAAAATTCAATCAATATGACAATTGGTACAATTACAGCTTTTTATATCCCAAAAACGCAGAATTTTTGTTTTTGCGCTAACTTAATTAGTTTTTCAGCAATTCAATTTTTTTCGCCCCTTTGAGGATTAGAGGTAAGTGTACCATATACTAAACCATTTTATGTCCCAGACCTCAATTCAGAGAACACTTACCTCCAATCTGTGGAAACGAAATAATACCATATGTTTCAAAAGCTGACTGGGATATATTATACTTAACTCACTAATAACAAATATACAATAACCGTGACAAACGTCAATATGACGTTGACAAGAGTTACACTTACACGACTAAGAAATACAACTGTTATTTACTATCTAGATTAAACTATTTATATGTGCTGAACTATATTCTGTGGTACGTTCACACCGCTCACATTGAATATATTAACCTTGTCCGGGTTGGTTGTTTTATAATTTATCAACGTACTATTTTAAATGTGTTTTAGTAATTACTCAAATAAACGTCTTTCGTAGTAGATCGTGATTCACTCGTACTGATTAACCTTACTGGTTCAATAACCGTCACATCAT
The DNA here is from genome assembly GCA_963921935.1 of Galeruca laticollis. Lineage (NCBI taxonomy): Eukaryota > Metazoa > Arthropoda > Insecta > Coleoptera > Chrysomelidae > Galeruca > Galeruca laticollis. The sequence goes on from OY998176.1 coordinate 80,940,793, forward strand.
ACCCTCTTGGAGGAGGAAAAGTATCACTGATAATTTTTCGATACTAGAACTAAACTGTTTTGTTTTTATTCACCTGATTGTTTTTTACTCTTGCATTGTTTGTTTGTTTTTATTCACTTAATTGTTTGTTTGTTGTAATTGTCTATTTGTTTTTAAATTGAGTGAATGTAAACGACGAGTACTCAGTATGTATATATGTATACACATATACACACTGAGTACTCGTCGTTTAAATTCACTCAATTTATATCTAGTGTGTACACCATACCCACAGACAGTTCTGTTTGTTTTATTCCGCCACACTTTGTTTACAAATATTAGGATTATTGTATAAATACAGTCGGTTTTTATGAACGTTTTTTTTATTATTTAGAGATAAAATCTCACAGTTTACACCTATTGTTCTTGTTATCTTAAATGGGCGTAGGTAATGAGGATCAAACTTTGTTCTTTCCTCTTTCCTTAACACTACTAAATCTCCAATCTTAAAATTTACTGGTGACGATTCATTTTCACTCTTATTTACTATACTCAACTTATGTTTTAGTAAAAATTCTTTAGCTCGATCTTGTGCGTACTGTAATTTATATTTTAATTCTTTATCGTACATTTCAACATTGTAACAAAGTTCAGTTTGAAACATTCCGGTATATTAGCTTTCCTACCATACAGTAATTCGAATGGAGTGTAGGGTAGAGTTCCCAACAGTGAGACGGATTTTGTTCTAATAGATGAACAATTCATAGTTTTGGGTCAAACTTAATTTTGTGAAAATTAAATAATATATAAAGGTTTTCTATAACGATTTTTGGTGTCAATTTTGAAAATACTCATGTTTTCATATTTTAGCATATAAAAAAGTAAAATAAGAATTTTTGTCTCACTGGTGGACATAATGCCCAACACTAAGACAGCTTATTTCCAACAATGAGACAGTATATATGTATTGTAAATTTAAATGAATTATTTTGCCAAATTTTAATATATATTTTTGTTTTTGAAAACATATTTATTAAACTAAACTTTTTACAAACAAAATTTGATTCTAAGTTTAAGATGAAAATGAAATTATCTAACGAATATTTGATAAACTAAAGTCTATTTCAAAAGTAAAAGAAGTTTGTTGTCTGCTTCTATGACTAACTAGGTGTGGAGATGGCATGATAAACTTTATATCTGAAATTGGAACCACAGATATATAAGGAACATTCGGGTACACAAATCTATTTGTTCCTACTTTCTGATTTTGATTCCTTAAAAACATTATTTCATATTCTTGAGTGGACGTATTGATTTTAATAACTTTTCCAACATAATAAAGTTTTCGTTTTAGTAATTTGTTAGCGAATTCCACGAGCACAAAATCATTTGCAACTGGATCTTTATGTAAGTCTTCAAAGCCATCTGGGTTAATTCTGGCAAATACTCATCTCCAGATGACGAGTCTAATACTGATTCATCCTTTGAGCTTTCCGAGTCCTCAAATACTACTTGTTTTTTCACTTTTTCTACTTTTGACACTTGAGATTTAATCTTCTTAGAGTTGCGATTAGCCCAGGCTATGCTCCTTTCTTGTATTGCCTTTTTTTCAGGAGTGTTGGTGGCTATAATGCTTTTTCCTCTTTTTCGCTTATTAGTCCTATAACGAGCCTCTGCTTTAGGAAATCCTTTAAATATTTCAAGACTTTTGAAAATCTGTTTATCTTTCGCTTTTTGGACGTCTGCAAAAATGGGGTTCCTACTGTAGACTGTTCTTAAAATGGACACATTGTGGCGTTTAAACGACGTTGCTCGGGACAGGCTACATCCCTCTGGTGTTCGGAGTGAAAGAGCTTTATGACGTTGGTGAAAACCTCGAAACCATTTTATTCCAGCCATTTTATTTGCGTGCCATTTAGCAGGAATTTCTTTATTGTTTTCATCGTCCATCTCAAATGTGACCCTTCTACAATCAATTACCGATAATCCGTAAAACATCCTGGAGCAGTCAATTACGTATTTCACTAGAGATGCTTCCTCTTTATCCGTAAATATTTTATTCACAGAGTAGTTTGGAGACATCCTGAGTTAACCAATTTCGTCTGCCTCTTTAATTTTCTTAATGTATCTAGCTAAGGTTTGAAATGGAATTACCTTTGAGGCAGCAACATTTCTTAGACTCCTACCAGCTGTAACAAGTGCTACTGCTTCCCTCATAGTTTCATCTTCCCAATTGGCAATTTTTCTTTCCTTCGATCCCATATTTTCTAAAAAAAACAGCTATTAAATTTAAGAACAAAAATATTCCCAACAGTGAGACATGTCTCACTGTTGGGTGTTCCACTGTTGGACCAGGGTACTTGGCCGCCATTTTTGGCCATTTCCACACCAAAATAACAACATCACAAAATGATTTCAACACACTGGAAAATCAAGAAAATGAACTTACCTATGGTACAATCAGATTTGCAAAATAAGTTTTCACCTGTGCCACAACAGAAAAAAGACACGGTTGGCAATAAAAACACTTTAAGGCGCAAAAACACAGCAGGCATAGATATAACGTGCACCCTGACTGACGGCGTGTTTTAAACTGAATCAACGAGTAACTCAATGGCCTAACGCTTTACCGTACAAGATCGCGCTTTTTAGACAGGACCGGCATGCGATGTCCCACTGTAGAGCATGTCTCACTGTTGGGAACTCTCCCCTATCCGTGATACGTGTTAGGTGTTGTATTATAGCAATATGCAAACATTTTCACAAACTGACCAGAGTTCCACTTACGACTAAGAAATACAACTATTATTTACTATCTAGATTAAATTATTTATATGTGCTGAATCTATATTCCGTGGTACGTTCACACCGCTCACATTGAATATATTAACCTTGTCCGGGTTGGTTGTTTTATAATTTATCAACGTACTATTTTAAACGTGTTTTAGTAATTACTCAAATAAACGTCTTTCCTAGTGGATCGTGATTCACTCGTAGTGATTAACCTTTATTAGCGACCTTCTGGTTCAATAACCGTCACACCCCGAAAAAGGTTTTTTTTCACCTTACACACTTCATCAGGCTGGTTTTTTTTCGCAAAGATCTCAACTTTCATATGAAATAATAAAACCATATACCGTCAAGCAAAACAAAATTGTTAGAATTGGGATAAACTGAGATATTTTTTTACAAAAACCACGTTTTTTCCCGGGGTATATCGTTAATTATTTATTAAAAATACTGAATTTTTCTAAGGGAACTTTAAAGAAAGAAAATTTCCTAAGCTTGAAGATCATTACATATCGACTATCGAATTTTAGCAAGTATACAGAAGTTTAGATACGTTTCGGTCGCCGTTGCCAGTGCGAAGCAAAATGCGCCGTATTTTTTACAGTGTAGTAAGGGAAAGGATAATAAATAATATCGGTTAAATTAAATTCAATGTAATATTTATTCAAGTATTAGAAAAAATTTATTTAGTAGCAAAAAATTTTAATTATATCTTCCTTTATTCTTTTCTATCTCTTCTTCTTCATCATTATTGTAACGATAAGAAGTTATCCAACGCGAAAATTGACCAAATATCCAGCTTTTGTATTTATACACCACACTTTAAACCCGATCCTGATAGATTTAGAACGAATGAACTGCTTGCTCCCATGTTTGCCTCTCGTCAAATGCAAGGTTTTCTTCAGGTTGGAAATTTCTAATGCAACGATCTTTCAACATTTTCATTATTGGGCGTAATTTCCATGCCTTATCTTCTTGCTTTGGGTTCGTATTATTCGTAAAATGAAAAATGCGGCAAATTTGCATATATCTACCTCGGCACATGGAATCAGATACAACCGAATTTTTTAAATCCTCCCCAGAGCTCCAATAATGTCGTTTTGACGGCAGATCATTGTAACCACTAACAAACAAAATTGCTATAAAGCACTTGAATTCAGCGGCTGTTATGTTGGAATCATGGCAGTTTAGAAACAAAGCATCACGACGAGTTTCTTTCACTATATGCTCAAATAACTCAACATCAATTGTTCATATATTTCAACCGTCGTTAATTTTTTACATTTGGAATAGTCAGGGCTAGGAAACGATAATAGTGTTGCAACTTCCAAGTCCGCATTTATTATCCATTTCGTTACTGATTTTTTGTTGACTTTCTCTCAGAAATTCACCTTTTTGTTGCCTCAGACATAATTTGATCAGCCGAGATTTCTTCGATAGTTTCTACTTCATCATAATTTACACCAACTCGACTATTATCATCCAACCTTATTTCTGCACCGGCTGTCAGTTGGCGACGTGTAAGATTATCAACGTAGCTGTAAGTAGTGAAACAAAATTCGTTTTTTTACGTACCTGATTACTCACCCACTCTCTTCTTCACCAGACTCTTCGTCTGCCTCAATATTTATTTCTGGAGGCTCTATAAAAATGTCTCCCTCCATCTCATCATTTTCTATCATATCCAATGCCTCAGCTAGCGAAAAGCCTCTTCTAAAACGAAACATATATTATTAACTTCTATAAGCGCTTAGCGTTAACATATAGCAATTAACTATAGACATAAATTATTGAATATATTCAAATAATCCCTCATTTAGGTATATAAATGTGTTGGCTGTTGCCATATGTTAACGCTAAGCGTTAATGGGTTGAAGAGTGAATCCACTTGCTAAAGCTGCTCATATTTTTAGTGATGGGCAGGCCCTCTAACATTCTTTCTTTGTTTTTTGCTCTTTGATCTTCATTGGGGGATAGAATCCAGCTGTTTTCTTGGCTGTGAATGCCTGGCGTAGTCTTCTCTGGTATAGTTCGTCAGCTCCCTCATATGGATGTTGGGGTGGTTCTTTAGCTGTTCGAATCTTCACCTTGCTGTCTCTTCCATGATGTCCTCGATCTGCTCTTGGTCCACTGTCGGTAGATCTGCTGGTTCCTGATGTACCAAGTGGCGTTCTCTGCTTGCCTCATGTTGATGTTCTGCTGGCCTTGGAGCTTTCTTTGGTGACTCTCTGCAGTGTATCCCTATGCTATATATGCGTACAGCATGATGGGGATGAGGATGGCCCTGATGAGTCGAAGCTTCATCTTCAGTTCCAATTTGGATATTCTTCCGATGAGTCTTCCCATTCGCTCTCTTGCCTTTTTCGTCTTGTCAACTAGGTAGTCGATGTTGTCTTTGAACGTCAGTCCTTAGTCTAAGATGACTCCCAAGTACTACGCATTGGTGCTCCAGCTAACTTATTCTCCCGCTATGTCCACGTTATATTCGGGTCTCTTCCTGTTCTTTCTGAAGAACAGGGCTTGGGTCTTCTCTGCGTTGAGGCCGATCATTAGCTTCGTACAGCAATCGTCGATTCGGTCCACGGCTTCCTGTAGTCTTCTCGTTACCATCGCTGGCTGGGTGCTTCTGGTTGCGATAGCACTGTCGTCCGTGTAGAGGGTCGTCATGGTGTTGACTGTCTTGGGGATATCCACCGTGTAGATGTTGTAGAGCACCGCAGAGAGAACTGCTCCTTGTGGTACTCCTGCTTACATCCATTCCACTTCGGATTTGGCCTTGTTGATTATGATCCGGATTCTTCTGCTCTTCAGATAGTTGCAAAGCAGCTTCGTGAGGGCTCTGGAGTATTCGGCTTTCGTGCCAGACACGGTCGAAGGATTTACTGATACAGTTGTAGTTAAACGATCAACCTTGAAATCCCGGCTGAAGCTCCATTCGCGTGATGCAGGTTAATCTGAGCTACATTCGTGAATGTAAATTATTATGGATGAGAGAGTCCGAGTTACTCAGCCTCTATTCATCCTCCTCCTTTATCTCACCCCGTCCCTCCTCGTCCACCATGGTAATATCTTCCCCGGAGTTCGAGTGGGTTTCTTGATCTCGAGTCAGACTGTCGATCCCCAGACAGCTCCGTCTAGTTTCTCGGGATGCAGAAGTGACATCCGCATCCCTAGTTACCCCATCAAAGCCGGAGGAGATCTCGGGCTGACCCAAGTTCAAGCTTTCGCTTTCTCTCTTTTTCGGGATATAGAGGATATCTCCATGTCCTTTGAATCCTCCGTGGCGTTCTCTTTTTTCCCAGCCCGAGACATGGATACGCCCAAAATGGAAGTTTAGCGTGTAACCTCCTGCCTTCAAAGCCTCCCCAGATTGGAGATCGATCCCTATCGGGAGGATAGTTCCTGTTCCCTCTTTTTTAGAGTTCAGGATCTTCCAAGCCCCAGTAGTGAGGTTGGGGCTTTGAACCTCGGCAAGTTGGAGGATCTTCTCCAATTTAATATCGTGGCTTGTCGGGAAGAACACCGTTATGGTGACCGGCTTTGGGCCACCAATTCTGGTCCTTCCCAAGAGTTTATTTTCGGCGCTGACCTCATGAGCCGAATCTTGGGACCCACAGTCTATCAATAAAATTCCACAACGGAAATGGATACCTGAGAAGCGGATCCCCTTCTCCTTACGCTGGCACAGCTCTTCCACCAGAGTGTCCTCCAGGATGCAGAACTGTTTTGCTGGTGTTATATACTTTTATCTTTGTTTGTTTCGAGATTTCTTTTTTGGCTATCAATTTTTTGTTCATGACGTAGTACAGTTTGATTTTTCAATAGTATCATTTATTTCTACTTCTAGTTTTCCTGTATCTTCAAACATTATTGCCAAATATTTGTATTCTTTTACTTTTTCACTATTTGCACTTTGTCCATTTTAATTTCTGTATTGATATTAGAATTTCCTATTAACAGAATTTTGGTTTTATTTGTGTTAATGTTTATGTCCTCGTCATCCATTACGGCTTTCGATATGTGTATATTTTCTTGTAATCGCTTTTCACTCCCTGCTATTAATACTAATCATATTTATTCAAGAACTCTTTCAGCTATTTCATCTCTTTCTAGATTTTTGTATCCATTATTTTCTGTTAACTTTTATTGATGATGTTGTTTGTACATGTGAACGTTAACTTGGCATTATAGTCGAGGCAATGAAGCAGTATGATAGGAAATCTTTTAGGATAGGACGTAACGGAATGCGGTTTTTGCATTCTCTTGCAAAAATTATTTATATCATTCGTATCTACTTCGTACCTAGTACAAACCGGAAGTTGCATTGCTGCAGCCAAAAATGCATGCAAAAAATGCATTTTTTGAGAGGCCTTTTGGCAAATTTAATAACCTCGTAAATAAGAGTTAGAATTGGCTCAAGTCGGGTACCCGGGGGTTTTCGAGGTCTCTGATCACAATTATGATGTTCATATTGACCCCCCGAACACCTGGAGCTCAGGTGACGCCGACGAACGTCATCTCCGGGGACTATCCCGAACTTTATGCGAGAGACGACAGAAACTGGGCACCCGAGGGACACTGAATTCGAATATAACATCGGCGAACACCCCACGGACACCTGGTGGGCCCCAACCTGGACGCGGTCGTCATCCTCGAGAATTTTTCTGAAAATATCGACAATAACGAACCGAAAATCGTTATGGGGGCTTTTTGTGTGCGCTAAATCTGAATTTTATGTTGAAAACCACAACCCGAACACCTGGTGCGCTCTAACCTGGCCTTGAACGTCATCCCCAAGGGCTTTCCAGACATAATTGAAAAAAACCACCCGAAAATTGTTACTGGTTTTTTTTGAGTCGCTGAATTCAAATATAGCGCCGACGAACACCCCACAGACACCTGGTGCGCCCTATCCTGGCTCTGAACGTCTTCCCCGAGGGTTTTCCAGACACAATTGAACAAGACCAAATAAAAATTGTTACTGCGGGTTTTTCGGGTAGCTGAATTCAAATATGGCACCGACGCACACCCCACAGATACCTGGTGCGTCCTACACTGGCTGTGAACGTTATCGCCGAGGGTTTTCTAGACACAATTGAGAAAACCACCCGTTACTCCACGTAACCTTATCAATCACTAATCTCGATTTTCAAATACGTGACGAAATATCAAATTCTCCATCAAATCACACATCATTTGTCTCTTCATTTTCTTCATCAGCCACTGACGTATTCATCAGTATACTTGTATACTTACACTGAAGCGTTTTGAGCGTTGGGAGAAAAGTGAAAAGCCGCTCGGCAAGGTTCGGAGATCCAGCCGGTGATAATACTCGTCGTTTTTACAGGACTGAATCACATTTTTTTAGGGCCCCATGAATGAATGTATGAAATTATGGGACGATTTTTGGTTGGTCTTTTTCAGTTGTGTCTGAAAACCCCTCGGGGATGACGCTCAGAGCCAGGGTAAGGCGCACCAAGTGTCCGTGGGGTGTTTGTCGGTGCCATATTTGAATTCAGCGACCCGAAAAACCCCCAGTAACGATTTTTGGTTGGTCTTTTTCAATTGTGTCTGGAAAACCCACGGGGATGACGTTCAGAGCCAGGTTAGGGTGCACCAGTTGTCTGTGGGGTATTGACCGGTGCCATATTAGATTTCAGCGAACCAAAAAAAAACCGTAACGATTTTCGGGTGGATTATTTCAAACATGCCTGGAAAACCCTCGGGGATGACGTTCATGGCCAGGTGTTCGGGTGGTCGTTTTCAACATAAAATTCGGAGTCAACGCACACAAAAAGTCCCCATAACGATTTTCGGTTCGTTTTTGTCGATATTTCCAGAAAAATTCTCGAAGATGACTACCGCGTCCAGGTTGGGGCCCACCAGGTGTCCGTGGGGTGTTCGCTGATGGCATATTCGAATTCAGCGACCCAAAAAACCCTCGGGTGCCCACAGTTTCTCTCGGATCTCGCATAAAGTTCGGGATAGTCCTCGGAGATTACGTTCGTCGGTGTTCCTGGGCTCCAGGCATTCGGGGGGTCAATTTGAACATCATAATCGTTACCAGCGACCTCGAAAACCCCCAGGTATCAGACTTGAGCGGATTCTAACTCTTATTTACGAAGTGATTAAATTTGCCAAAAGGCCTCTTAAAATATGCATTTTTGGCTGCAGCAATGCAACTTCTGGTTTGTAATAGGTACAAAGTAGGTACGAATGATATAAATAATTTTTGTAAGCGAATGCAAAAAACCGCATTCTGATACGTCCTATCCTAAAATATTTCCTATCTTTGGCCTTTTTAGTGCCTCGACTATTAGTAATCAGACCTAAATTGCCTTATATAATATATTTTTTCCTACATTCCATTTTGACGATTTTTAAAAATGGATGATACAAAATCATTCCAAAATCATTTAAACCATCCCATTTGAATTGATTCCAATTTTATAGTTATTTCCGTCAATCGGACGTACAGTCACTCCCTACTTTTTAGCATCTGGTTATGGATAGTTACGTATAAGGAATTCTGTCTAGGCTACGTCTGGTTTTTAAACAGTCTGCTGGATGTCTGAATTTTGCCATTGATCTTCAACAACGAGAACTCGTTTGTCAGGTTAAATGGTCTGATAATTTCCGCTAGAAATTATCTCATTGTAATGTCAAGAAGAAATTATTTGCGATTGGTATGATCAGCGGGAATCCGTAACATAAATTAGAAACATTGTATTATTTAATGAGTTGCAATACAATAATTATTGTAACCACACAATGGTGAAGTAACTGAGAATACAGTTAATATAGAAATTAGGAAAATGAATTATTAAAAGTAATATTATACCCCGAAGATCTTGATAAATATTTATTGCTGCTAAAAATGCAAAATGAATTTACCAGAATTCAATCTTTGCAACATCCAAAAATAATTCTCGAGTTAAATTACCGCAATTTTGACTTAATTGAATTCCGTACAGAAATAAAATTAAAGTAATTACAAAAAAATCCGTACATGACACGACTAGGTAGACTACCAACCAACATTACGATCTGTGGGGTCGATGTAAATCCAAGCCGTTGTAACGTTACAAAAAAAATTATCGATTAAGATAATTGTACGCTTCTCCAACTTATACACTAAGCTATAAATCCGGAATGATTTACGGCATCGGTTTAAGTGTTTTTCCTGTATGGGCTAATCTAACCAGTACAAATCGTTGTGTAATTTAAAATAGAATTAGGAAGATATGTTGAATTTTTTCAGTAGCAGCTATATGTACAGTTTCATAATTTCAATAAGCAACTTATGTCATTCATATGACAACAAAAAAGTAGATGAAATATTTGAAAAGAGCAAAGAGCAACATTAACATTTTTGATGACAATATTCAATTTGTTTAAATACGGAAACACTAAGCATATATACTGTTGTGTAAATGTGTCGAATGTATCTTCTTTTGCACTAATATACTGTAATGTTTTTCTTATTTATTAAAAAGTTTTTATTACGGGTGGGATAAATTTTAACACACGGTATGGCTACTTACGAATTTATTTCAACACTATACTACTCACTAACACCGCCTTCACTAGATAATCCTAGATTGCAGCTTACACAAAAACAATTGACTTTCTGGCATTTTCTAGATAAGACTGGTCACAAAAGCAATGACTAGATAAGATAGTCACAATCGTGACCAATTCTAAGAAATCCCTGCGCGTCCGCCATAATTTTAACTTTTATACCTGGTTTAGACAGAGTCGGATTTAGGGACTATACCACTGTGCTGTTTCGTAACATTACCCCCTCCTTAAATGGAAGTTCCACCTGGAACTCTTGTGTAGCCGAGACTGGATGTTTGAATCGGCAACTGGCCCCATTTCCACACTTTCCGATCTTATGCAAATAGCAGGGCACCGTCTTCATCGGATACTGATAACGGGGGTTTTAGCTGCAAATTTATATCTGGACACCGGTATCTTGAAAGATAATCTCTACCATGTTCCTGATGATTCGCCAATCCAACTGGCTACTGGCTATCTTAGGCATAACCAGTTTCTTCACGCTGGATTCCAATACATGGTCTCGTAGGTTTGGAAGGGCTTCCCACACATCGCGGTAGGTAGATCGACCTTGAAATTCGTTCAACTTCTTTCGAAAGACGGATGCCAACCCTCGTGCGTTCTTGAGACGGGCGAGGATGTTGTATGCCAGTGAATAATCTTCCGGGAGAGTGAACAAATCTTGTCATTGTTCTGACGTGACTCCATATCTAGCTTTTCCGGTACCTTCATACGCGCCCATAAATTCATCGAAGGTGGGGTCAGACACATTTCGAATATGGTTTACTACTTTCTCTAGGTCATGGTCTCCCTCGAATGGCGCTAGTCGGTTTTGATGAACTACTTTTGGTTTTCCGTTGGGGATCTTGCATATGCGATATATAACATCATTGATCCTTTTCTTGATTAAGTATGGACCTTCCCAGATTTTTTGTAATTTTGGAGAAAATCCTTTTCTCCTCGTCGGGTTGTGTAACCATACTTTGTGCCTTTCTTTAAAACTGCCTTCTGTGGCCTGCGTGTCGTACCAACTTTTATTCTGTCGCTGGCAACTTGAAGATTTGTTCGAACTAATTCATGAATATCGTCCAGCCATCTTCTCAATTGGATCACGTAGTATTCTCCTGCTAGATCTTCTCCAGGCCGACAGCCAAATTCCAGGTCACAAGGAAGCCTCATTACACGTCCCAACAGTATTTTCGCAGGTATTTCACCCGTGGACTTATTGACGGCTGATCGATAAGCCAATGCGAATAGGGAAAGATACTGGTCCCAATCTCTCTGATGGCTGGAAACTACTTTGGACAGGTATTTTCCAATAGTCCTGTTCATTCTCTCGACCGTTCCATCTGACTGTGGATGTAATGCTGTTGTCCCGGTCTTCTTCATTCCCAGCTTGTCACAAATCTCCTGGAATAGATGGCTTCTGAAATTTTTTCCCTAGTCACTGTGGACTCCATATCGGCTGATAAATTCTTTCACCAATACATCCGCGACAGTTGTGGCCTCTTGATTCGGAATCGCGTAAATTTCCACTCACTTTGTGAAATAATCCATTACAACCAGGATGTATTTACCACCATTTTCTGTCGTCGGAAATGGTCCAGCGATGTCAAAAATAATCATTTCGAAATGGCTCCCAACATTATACTGTTTCATAGGTGCCTTTCTCTTGCGATGTGGTCCATTACTCGTAGCACAAGTCGTACATTTCTTACACCAGTTCTTCACATCATCGGAGCTGTTCATCCAGTAAAACCTCTCACGGATTCGCTGGATGGTTTTCTTCACTCCCAGATGACCTCCCGATGGACTGTCGTGTAACTTCTTTAGTACTTCAGCTACTCTTGTTCTCGGGATAACTAGCTGTCTCCGCATCTCGCAACCATCATCGTTTTCAAGGACTCTCTTCAACGGCCCTTCTTCCAGGACAAGGGAGTCCCACTGAGCCCAATAAGCCTTGAGTGTCGGTGAAAATCTTGACACTTCTTGCCATGTAGGTCGCCGATTCTCTTCCTTACATTGCCGGATCATCTTCAGGTGAGGATCATTCTCCTGATCTTCTCTGATCCTGGTGGGTGATCATTCCTCGTTAACTTCTGTAATTCTTGAAACTGCAACTTCCTTAGATTTCGACTTGTTGCATTGAGAATAGTCTACAGGGCATGACCGTCTAGGCAAAGAATTGGCTTTACGGTGATTCACATCAGCTGGATGTTCACCCCTGTCTGATTTCCCTTGTGACTGGGGTTCTTGGGTTACAGGAGTCTTGGGGCGCTTAGACGGACTGGGTACGTGGTCTAGCTCGCTACACTTCCGACGTTTGATCTTCTTCGGCTTCTTGTCTGCCATACCTTTCAAAAAGTTGACGATCTGGTCATGTTTGTCATCGTCATCTTCTTCCTGCATGGTCCTAGCTTTGTTGTACCGCGAGCTCTTCGTGGTTGCTTTGCATTTAAGAGGTTCTTGGTTTGCAGGAGTCGTAGGATGCTTACACGAACTGCGAGCCTGCTCTAGCTCACCACAATCACAGCACCTGCTTTTCTTCGGCTTCTTGTCTACCATACCTTTGAACAAGTTGACGATCTGGTCAAGTCTGTCATCGTCACCTTCTTCCTGTATGGTCCTACCTTTGTTATATCCCGAAGCCTTCGTTGCTGCTTCATATTCGACTAATGTTTTCGGATGGACTAAACGAAGCGTCCTCTGCATATCGGGGTCACGTAAGCCATCAATAAAGGCCTGTATGCCCAGACATTCCATCATGTTCTCTGGTGCTGTCGGATAAGCAAATCGAACTAGTCGGGCAATGTCCACTTCATTTCTGCCTTCGGTTCTTCAGCTGAGATTGGTACAAATGTTCTAAATGCGCGTGACCGTACCGCATGTCCAACCTCTTCTTCAGCAGCTCGAATTCATCCGTTTCTTCAAGCGGTATCGTCTGAAGTACACGTAAGGCATCTCCCCGAAGCACTATAGTTAGGTTCACTGCTTTCTCCTTATCGGACCAATTATTCACTCTAGCGACTGCTTCAAACTGTTTCACATAATTGGTCCACGACATTTTTCCATCGAACGTTGGGGCCTTGACTCGTGTAAAACTGCCAATGTCTTTTAACTTAGGGTGTGTTTCTGTCTTGCAAGGTTTCGTTTGCTCGGTTTTCTTTTCTTCCGCTGGCGTGTCTTGAGTTCTTATATCTGTCATCTTTCATTCTCACTCCTTGATTTCCTTGTCCATCGTTGTCATCTTATTCTCGATTCACTCGTCCATAGTTCACATCTTATTCTCGATTTCAGATTTAAGAGACGAAATTTAATTTTCAACTTTAGTGGCAATTACGTTTTTCATTAATAAGATATCGGCAGATATATCGTTCTTCATAGCAGAAATATCGTTCATTATAGCAGAAATATCGCATTTCACATTCGTTGAAATATTCTCTTCCATGGCAGAAATATCGTTTTTCACATTCGTTGAAATCTTCTCTTCCGTGGCAGAAATATCAGCAGAAATTGACGAGATTAAGGTAGAAGCCTCGTCATTAAATAAAACTATTCCTGGATCAAAGCCGTCATTTTCCAGTGCCGCTTTAAGTCGTTCTACTAATTCACTTTTCTTACCGGACGATTCCAACTCACGATCTTCCAATTCTGCTCTTAACCTCACTTTCAGATCACATAGTCTCTTGGCCATTTTTGCGTAGCAATTTATTTATATAATCCCACTTTTGACACCAATGTAATGTTTTTTTAATTTATTTAGACAGTAAACTACTCACCAACACTTAATTTATATACACTTGAATTTAATTTATATACACACAACCTTAATTACTAATTTATATCCACACTTTACTGTTCGCTATTTCGGCGTATTCTTGTTTATTTGTCGAGATCACTTTAAAAACTAAGCTAACTCTTCCTGGTCGGTCCCTTATATATTAGTGCCTTTTTTCACTAGATAATTCTAGATTGCGGCTTATACAAAAACAATTGGCTTCCTGGCATTTTCTAGATAAGACTGGTCACAAAAACAATGTCTAGATAAGATAGTCACAATCGTAAACAATTCTAAGAAATCCCTGTGCGTCCGCCATAATTTTAACTTTCATACCTGGCTTAGACAGAGTCGGGTTTAGGGACTATCCCAGTGTGATGTTTCGTAACAATACGATAAGGTTGCAAAACATAAAAAATGAACATATTACCAAGTCCCTTGGTAATTCACTTGTTACCTAAAAATGCAATCATAACAAAGATTCTCGTGATAGCTCTCTTTCAGCTTTGAAGAATATAATCAGGTCACATAAAATTCCAAACATCCCGTTTTTTAGTGATTCTACTGTAGTGATGCCCAATCAAGGCCAATACTAAGATTCATGCCTGTCTTGGTACTGTTCTTGATATTGATCTTGTCTTTATTAGTTAGACTTGATCTGTGTCTTGGACTTTTTCATACAATCTTCGTCTTGCTTATCAAGTTTTGATTTTGATCTTCTTCATACATTCTTGATCTTGCTCTATCAAGTGTTGGCCTTGCTACAATAAAGTCTTAGTATTAGTATTGAGGCATGTTCTCCTTTTTTAGTTTTGATTTTTACAATCTAATCCATCAATGTTATTTCGTAATTATTACACCCAATACGAAAGTGTTGTTTTTCTTTTCGGTTAATCCTAGGAATAGTTACTTAAACAAATATTTTTTAAGTATCACAGTGAGATAGTAAAATTCCATGAAACCTCAATAAAATAATAATTTTTACCAATATTTTCGAGGGAGATATTGGTTCTTGCAAAGGCTGATTTTACTATTGCATGAATTGGTCTTGTTAAGGCAACAAGGATCTTGGTATAAGTCTTTGTTAAAAATGTATAAAACACTGTATATTTGATTTCAAACTATAAGACATTCAATTCCTTATTTCTCGCCCTTAAAGCGTAAAAATGTTAGTATTTAGGTAAATGGGCTGGAAAAGGATTCTTATAAGTGTAAAAAGGTATAACATTCATAGTTTATGGCGTCTGTTTGTCATGATGAAATAATTGCAAGGTCTTTTAGGGGTTTGACGAAAGAAGGAACGAAACGAATAGTATTTACAACATTCTATAATATATATAAAAATATGCCACTCTCCCTTTTGTAATTCAATTGACTGTTTCATTTTCATATATCTTTTGTTACTTTGTCCTCATCTGTTAACTTGTTTAAAGATTACTATTATTAAAACTGTTTTACGAAACAGCTCGGTTCCTTTATCTCCAACAAACTCACATTTCCTTTGGTTTTGTTACTGTGGAGTAAGAATTGGTCCTTGCTTCTCAAAAATGCTATACCAAGACAAAGACACAATTTGGACATCATGTTATACCAAGACAAAATCAAAATTTGGGCATCACTATTCTACTGGAATTCAGATGGATCGACGGACGATCATCTTTTTGTAAAAGTCCTTCTTCCTTTTCTTTTGGTTCGAGAAGTAGGTACTGATCATGCATATTTTTCCGAGTTTTATTGAAGGTTTGTCGGAAAAGCACATTGGCGTCGCGTCCAATCTCTTATGTTCTTTTCCCACATGTATATCTTTCTCCTGATGCCTTTAATTCCTTCAATCTTCCCCTCCACAATTAGCTTAACAAATTGGTACCTGAAATTCCTAAATAAATGAACCAAGTAGGCTGCTTTTTTTAGTTTCACTATTTGCAGCAGTTCTGTTCCCCTTCCTACTCGTTTTAATACCTCTACGTTGGTTACACGGTTACGCCCAAGGAATTTTAAGGATTTGCCTGTACACCCACATTTCGAAGGCCTCAAGACGGTTCATGACATTGGTCTTTTTTGCCTCCAATCAATACAGCAGCACTGAATAAATAAAACAAAGGTAGATACTGCAGTATTCAATTTAGACTCTTGTTGCTGAGCAAGACTCGCATATCTGTGAATACTACCCTGGTATGCTCAATTTTACTACATATCTCTCTGTATGAGCCGAAGTTCTCAGTTATCCAGCTTCCAAGATATCTGCAATTGAAGACATGATGGATATTGTTACCGTTCACTTTGATATTAAAATATAAATGTTGGTTGTTGAAAGTAAATTAAGCGCATCTTCAATATCCAACGAAGCCTCTCACAGTTCATATTCTCTCTAAGGCTTCTGCTTTTTCTCTCAACATGCTCTGATATTTTCCTTTGTAACTCCTTTCTTTATTACTTCTTCTGCTCTACGGTACCCTTTTTTCTTTGTTCACCACTTTGGTTGTTTCTTTTCTATTACAAAATTTATTTGCAGGTGCATCAATAGACAGAGTAAAGGCGTAAATCCAGCTTCGTCAAAAAGTGTCAGATAAGTTTAGGTTTCTTCTTATCTTTTTATATTGTGTATGAAACTGTTCAATTGGCAAAAAAGTTACTAATTTTAATTAATCGCCGAAGGAGTAGATAAATGGTGATAGTAACTTCCACATTTCACAAAACGTTATCCCAACCCTTGGATAGGATGAGGATCTCCACACTCTTGCTTCCAAGGTCATCTAAACACAGTTATCGGGACATTAATTTATTTGGAGATACCTTCATTCACTTGTTCGCTTAACCCCTTTACTTGGAAGATGTTAAAATCACATCATACGATGCTGTAAAGTTATTCGTAACACTCCTGCGTGTATTTAGCTGCAAGTGTACATTTTAATATCTACAAAGAAATGTGCATTGTTTTTAATCATATTCTTCATAATTTCTTCTATTGAAACCAATAAAAAATATTGAACAAGCTGTACTCTTCATATATGTTTATAAAATGCAAAATGAAAAATACAATTCACTTAAACATTTTTTGGTTCATATTATTTTTGATCAAAAAGAAATACTCAACCACTCTCTGCAAATAATTACATTCAAATTGGTAATCATTTTCTCATTTTCCTTTTCAGAAAATACGACATTATAAAGAAAGATTCAAACGGCAGCAAGGAGCTAACTTATATCTTCCTGGTAGTTTTATAACCGACAATAGCGATGCGGAATCGGGTCCTTGGGAGGATTGGTCAGCACCGAGCCCTTGCTCTAGAACATGCGGGGGAGGTGTATCAACACAAACAAGGAAATGTTTAGATGGATACGATTGCGTTGGACCTTCAGCTAGATATTTCTCGTGTAATACACAGGTAAGCAAAACATTACTTTTAGAGCAAACACTAAGGTTGAATATCATATCCCGCAGTACATCTTTTTAATTTAAAGATTATTATTTATGAAAAATATTGCATACTAATATATTTTTTATTATTTATAGTTATTGTATTTCTAATTAATTACTGAAAGTGAAACGAATAAGTAACTCGACTAAAACTCACACAGAACAATAAGCAATTTTTATTATCTGCAAGAAAATCTGTCAACAGCGCGGGCAGCTAGAAAGATTACATGAACTAAAATCTGCTGATTACTTGAAATCAAAATATTTTTCATACTATTTTCTTGGAAACACTCAAAATATCATTCATACTATAGAAATGAATGAATATTACCGCTGCTTTTCAAAAACTGACCACCAGACACAGCGATGTTGCCGCATATATTGTAAGATAATCATGGCTGTCAGAAATCAGCAGAAATGTCAGAAAATTGTTGCCGGATTTCTTTTCACTTCTTTCCACTGTACCTACCCCAGTTATGTTATGGTTTTGTAAAAGGTTAAATACCAAGCTAAAACTTGTAAACCAATTATCCATAGTAGTATTTCTTCCTGTGCGTAAATAAAAGAAGGCAATATGTTGGCAATAGCCTCAGAAGTAATTTAAACGGAATATGGTCCTTCAGGTTGTTATTCAACATAAACTTCCAAAGTTTTAGTATAGATTTTCGCAAATGTTTATCCCATATTTACTTGGTTTGGAAGGAATATATCGCTTAAAGCTGCAACATCCCCTAGAAGCTTCTAACTTCTCATCGGTAGTTACGTATTCTTAGGTAGAATATACAAAAACTGTAAAACTGTTCATAGACATCGTCAATCAACAGACTTCAGTTCCCATCCCATTTGTATTCTATAATTGTTTTGTGTTCAGGCGGCCTCTTTTATTAACACCTGCAAAACAAAGCAGACCTAGAGGAGCAAACATTTCTGATGCATTTGTAGGTTGTGCATCTCTCGCTCTCTCGAGAATATTGGTTATCTTTGGAAGATATTAACATATTTGTATTTAGAACAATTATAGTAATGATATAATCACTGAATGAACATTTCCAACCATCGAAAGGATTTGTTTTTTGTTTTTCCTTATGAAATGTTTGCGTTTCCAGGAAAATGGGACACTATGACGTCTTGTTCTAACATTCTTGTAGTAGGGCAGTATTTTCCATTTTATATTCTCCTTATAATTAGGAGCCTTACCAAAGAAAAAAGTCGATCGTCCGTTTCATCTTCTTCAACAGTCTCGTTGCCATGATCAAATCTTGTTACGATCTTCTTCACGAGTCTCTCATTCAACCAGACTCATTAGAACATATATCCACATCGTCCATAAGGCGTTGCAAATAAACTTGCTCAGCTTCGTATAATGCCATTTTATCTACTTCTACTAAAAAAGTTCATCATATCTAAACTCGGTCGAATTATAAACACAAATACTTTATCAAAGTTAACACAATGTCAATATTGTACACAAACACTAGTACCTGCACTGTATCTCACAGATCTGACTAACGTCTAACTCAAAAACAACAGAAGCCAATACTGCAGGTAATTAGGTAAATGTGCCTCGATGCATAGTAAAAAGCTATACCGGGAATTACCACCTAAATTTCTTGAAATGATCGAGTATTTCCGAAATGTGTATTTAGGTAATCTCTCAGATCAGGTGCAGGTACATGACGGTTAATCTCAAATAATTCTTGAAAAACCTCAGTAATGACAGATTTTTGAATATAAAGAAATTCTACATACTATACAACTTAAAATAATTATTTGTGTAACTAGTGCAAAAAGTGCATATTTCTTGCATGATGCATGAAGCTGAGTGCAACAAATATGCTTTTTGCACATGTTAGACACAACTTTTTCCTACGATCGAAATAAATATGCTTTTAAATCAAATTTTGTTAGACTATTTTACAACAGGTACAACAAAAATTACTAATAATTTTACATTGTTGAAATAATTTCAATCTTGATATCGCAATTGGCGATTATTAGTGATGGAGAAACTTTATTTCCACTGATTTTTTGAGTTTTGGTTTTATTTCTGCTTGTGGATGACTCATCATAAAAGTCCGTCCTCGATGCCTAGCCAAAGGATAAACATTGCGGCAGTGGCGGAGATTACGATATTAGTTCATTTTGCTTATTTAATTAGATTCGGTCAACATTACAGTTGAAATAAAATTCATTCGTTTAGGCCTATTAACAAGTTACATTTTCATTATTATTAAATTCAATTAATTAGAGAAAATATAGTTTAATTCTCATAATTCAACTTTATTGACAATGAATTAATGTATATTAAGTAAAGTAAACATACTATTTATAGGATATATAAAATTCAATCTATAGTATCATCCTCTTCGCTGGCCATACAAGAATCATCCAAAGACTCGTCGAGAGAGATCACTATCGGTTCTATAGTTAGTTCTATGAGGTTATCTAAAACTCACATTTTCTCTTCCTCTTTATTATGTCTAGCTACATAACCTTTCATTTGGGCCCATATTAACTCTATCGCATTTAATTCACAATGGTATGGCGGCAAATGAAGCATTGTTATCCCACGATTCTTGGCCATTTCATCAATAACAAACTTTTTAAATTGTAGCTTGTGATCTGAAGCAACCTTTAAAAGTTCTTTTTTCAACATATCATCTTCACGATTACGATTAACCAGTTTCTAATAGCTTTTCTCCAAGAGGTAGATGGAAGATTTTCTGTTAATCGCGAATGATAAGTGGCATTATCCATAACGATTACAGCATTATTTGGAATTATTTCGACCATTTGTGTAAAATACATCTGCAGGCATTTCTTCATGATAGTCTTTGGTTAATGTTGACTGAAACTCCAGTAAACCACCTTCAACGAACCCTTGATTGCATCCAATATGCGTTATTATTAGTCGGCGACCTTTACCGATAGGAGTTTTCAGTCCAGTAGATAAACCTGCTATGAAAGCTTGACGACTGGTTT
The DNA here is from genome assembly GCA_963921935.1 of Galeruca laticollis. Taxonomy (NCBI): domain Eukaryota; kingdom Metazoa; phylum Arthropoda; class Insecta; order Coleoptera; family Chrysomelidae; genus Galeruca; species Galeruca laticollis. The sequence goes on from OY998176.1 coordinate 80,961,300, forward strand.
GAATACCTTTGTCCTGCCATATTTGTTTCACTGAATGTCCTTCATTGAGCCATGTCTCATCTAGATAATAGATTTGTCTTCACTCCTGTCTGTATTTTCGGATATCTCGTAAATACTGGCCTCTCCAACATATTATTTCTTCGTTGTGGATTAGCACTGATTTGCGACTTTGCTTCTCCCAAGAAAATTTAATTTGTGTAATATTTTCCACAAAGTTTTTCACCCTATGTCAGGCAAATTCTCGTCCTCCTTCACCATTCTTAGAATTATGTCAAGGGTTGGGATCTCTTTTTTAAAATATAATTCATGTAGTTTTCGTCTTATTGTATTTTGCATATGTTCATCAAGGTCAAATTGTTTTTTTCCAGTTGAATTTTTAGGTGGAGATATATTTCCATTATTCCTCTCTCTTAGAAGCCTGTAAATAGTACATTCACTAACTCCTGTCATATTGGAACATGTCGAAACTATATTTCTAACAGTAGCAGCCGACATTTGATGTACAACGGCATCATGCACACTTAACACTACAGTCTTCGTTCTTAAGCTAATCACGCTCTTACACTTTACTAGGGTAAAACTTGAAGACATTTTTCACAACACAGTTAACACTTTTGGAACATAAGCGACTCTAAGCAAAACAAATTATACAAATTTGGGCGAGACCAAGTTTCACCGTATATATCTGCAAAATTTCTAAGTAGTCATTGGGACAATCCCTAGTAGGACCTTATTGTAATGTTTCTTGGAAATGTTATTATCAACATTTCGAAAATCAGAAAGTAATTATCTGGAGAATGAATTGATAAATGGTTTGTTAATATGTCTCCCAAGAATTGACCTGCTTCAAATTCTCAAGATAATTAATGAAATATTCAGTCAGAATAGTTGCGTTACAAGATTATTTCTAAAATAATGTATTGTTTTAACTGTATGTACTCTACAAATGTATGAAGGTCAGTTAGTTGTTTTAACTAACCAAATTTACATTTATATTACCTTTATATATCAGATCGGGTATTAAATTAAATAGTAAATAAATTCCTTAGATGAACTGTGACGCTTATGCTTCACTACCTGACTAGCATCTGTGACCTTTTCGCGTGCTGTCAGTCAATAAGAAACAGACTATAAAAGTCCATTCTCGATGACCAGCTCTTTTTCGGATTGTGAAGCTTCCGGTACTGGTACTTGGTTCACCTTCTAGAATTTGAGGAGCTATTTCTGTTTTCTTAGATATTTACTCCTCAATGTAATCCGTAGTAGTCCAGGCGATAGATCAATCGAAATGGATGTTGTTTGATAACGCAAAAATTTTTATGCAGAAAGTGGCCGAATATTGTGTACAACAATAATCTATGTTTGCCTACTCCAAACATTTTTCGATACATTTGTGTCTAAAACTTTGAAACAAAGCCTTAAATAAAAAAATGTACTTATTCTTTTTTGTTTATTTGACGATTTCCTTTAAGGTTATGAGAATCGCGAATCGAAAAATTTTAATTTTCCATGAATAATATGCGAAAATTAGTAAAAAATCATACGTAAACTTTGAGAAATTTTTTTCTGTAAGTAAAAATTGATAAGTATTTATCAAATTTTCAGAAAAGATAGTTAAACATATGACAATTACGCACAAAGATGTGTGTAACGATCGACCTCGTAGTTTTTCACTGCCACAATTAATTAAGAAATTATAAAAAAGTTGATCGAGTTATAGAACTAGATATTTCTATAAATAAATAATAATATTATATTACGGTAAATAAGATAAGAAATGCAGAGTTAGCTTTGTTCTAGTATATATATTCATTTCCATTATTATTAGAGTTGTTGTTTGGCTTTAGTGGTTAAGATACGTTTGTTAGTATTGTCAGTTTAATTATTAGTTTTATAGCAAGTATTATAATTTTAGTTATATTTTGAAAATAAAGTTTTTTTAAAAATAGTTTTCCGTGATAAAAATATATAATTGGCGCAGTCAGTAGGATCTGAGCGGTCGTGTAAAAACTTTATCGAATCGTTCGTATGAAGAACTCACGATTTGGTGTTTTAACATCGAGTGCAGATTCCAGAATCTACTATCAATGAAGAAAGAAGAAACCGGAGCTCTTCAAATCGATTGTAAGTGCCAAGCTTCCTTTTTTTTTACTTTTCCATACCTTTTTAAAAGTGTAGGAGAGATATTTTTCTTATATATACTTGCTGCTGAATTTATTTTATGAACGAATTGGAAAATTTATTGGAAACATTCAATAAATTGAATATTAAAGAAAATAATATAACTAATAATAATTTTGAGAATTCAATTTTATCTGCGAATATAAACGAAATGGCTACTGCTACTGTAAAAACCCTCAATTGGGATTTATTTAGATTAAAATTAGAAAATATTAAACCATATGATGGAAATAGTAACACGTTGAATAAGTTTATAGTCAAGTGTGAGAAACTAATTGAAACATACGCTATATATAATGATATCGAAATAAACAACCATATATTGGATTGTATACAAGAGAAACTTATAGAAAAAGCTGAAGCCATGGTGGGCAATCGAATGGAATTAAACACATGGCAAAAGATTAAAGAAGCCTTGAAACAGTGTTTCTCAGATCGGAGAGATCTGGACTGCATCGGGCAGGAATTAACACGAACAAGGCCTTTTAAAATTGAAAATCTAATCGATTTCGGAGCTAGACTCCAATTGCTAAAAAGTAAAATTATTCAGAGAATCAGTAATGATTTTACTCTTACTGAAAATCTGAAAATGATAAAAGATGCAACATAAATCATTGCGATAAGACGGCACTGAACACCTTTGTTTCAGGATGTACCGGTGTCCTTAAAAACAATATGCATTTGAAAAAGCCTAATTCTTTAGAGGATGCAATGGCTCAAATCGAAGAATTTGAGAATTTAAATGAGCCGAGATCCTTCAAAAATTCTAGTAGTTATAAATCACCTAATAATAATTCATATAATTATAATAATAATAATAATAATCGAAATCAGAATGATAACTATTCAAATTATTCTAGAAATAACTATAACCTAATGTTTCCAACAACGACAAAACTTTGCAAGCCAACCAATTGATATAAAGCCACAACCACAACAACCTCGACATTATCCGACTAATGCGCAAGTATTTGGTCCAAAACGAAATGTTTTAAGGCCTCACCAAATACTTGTACATAGTTTACCTAGACCAGAACCTAATGAGCAAACAGATTTATTACCAGATTTATCATACTTAGACGACTTAGAAAATGTTCTAGGAAATGAAAGAGGAGAAAATAATAATAAGAAAATTAATATAATATCAGACATTCAAATAAAACCACCAAATGACTTTGTACAAAACAATACTGTAAACGATACTGATTTAGAAACAATTCACTCATCATTAGAAAACCCAATTCTAGAGATATCTATTACAAATAGAACTTTGAATACTTATAAAAATCAAATATTAATAACATGTGGAGAAGCAAATGAAATTAAAACCAAACGTGGAGAATGTTTTGATAACACACGTTTATTTGTAAATTTATCGTTAATAAATTTAGAGCAAAATATAGTTCAATTTGTTAAAGAGTTTATTGATCCAAAACAATTATATGCTCTTTATTTTAGAGAACCCCTTAAACCCGAACATTTTATTGTAACTGTTCAAAAATATTTCAAAAATGCTTCATTTAAATTCGTACACTGTACAAACATAGTAATCGATGTTTTAACATTGCATGAACAGAAACAAAAATTAGAATATTATCATGTGTGTAAGAAAGGACACAGAGGAATTAATGAATCACTTAGTGAAAGATATTATTGGCCAAAAATGTCGGAAGACATAGTAAATTATGTAAATAATTGCGAAATATGCCAGAAAAACGAATATGATAGAAATCCCCCTGTAATCAAATTCAATTTAACCCCTACAGCATCTAAACCTTTTGATCACATACACATTGATGTTTTTAAAAGATCTAATCATTCTTATTTAACGATAATTGATGCATTTTCACGATATGAACAGGCATATCCAATTTCAAATATAACAGGGATTTCTATTGTCGATGGTTTACTAAACTATATAACACATCATGGTCTCCAATACAAAATTACAGCCGATTGCGGCTCAGAGTTCAAAAATAATGATTTGCAAGATTTTTGTAAATTACATCAAATTGAATTACATTATACTACAGCTAAAAACAGTAACTTCAATTCCCCTGTTGAACGATTTCACTCCACTCTTATAGAACATTTTCGTTGTTTTAGAGAAACCAATAAAGATTTGACTCCTGATCAACTTATGAAATATTCCATTCTATCATATAATAATTCCATTCATTCCGTTACTCAGTTCACACCGTTCGAAATAATCAAAGGACATATTAATAACCCCGATCCTTTTGATTTGAATGATCATTTGGTATTATCTCATTATATACAAAATCATAAAGAATTCTCCAAGTTATTATATGAAAAAATTCAAGACAAAAACGCTCAAGTTAAAGAAAAAATTATTAATTATTTAAATCAAGAAACAGCATATATTCAAACAAAATTTAGAGATAAAAAGTTACCAAAATATAAGAAAGCTGAAATTGTTAAAAACTGACATAATTTCAGAAACTAATAAAGGAAATTATCACAAAAATATAATTAGAAAACCTAAAACTAATTCTAACAAATTGTTACAGCAAAATGAAACTGATGATAATGGTAGCCCTGTTCCTGGTTTTTCATACCAAATGCAAAACCGAAGACATACAAGTTACCAAATTGAATAACTTAACATTACCAATTAATTTAGGATTATGTAAGCTTATTTATACTTAACATACTTTTATATATTATATATATGTAAAAGAAATAAGTAAGCAAATAGAAACAGTTAAACAATATTTCTACAAATTAAGAAGTAGTCTAGTAGAAGCTAATGCAACAAACCCTATTTCATACCATGATTTGGCTGAGCAAATGATGGAAAGAACAAAAAGTTTAATCAATACGTTGGATAGAGAATCAGAAAATATTTACCCTCACATTAGAGCAAAAAGAGGATTAGTAAATGCTGTTGGAAAAATTGATAAATGGCTTTTTGGTACTCTTGATTCAGATGATGAAGAGAGATATGATAACGCGATAAATATATTACAGCAAAACCAAAAACAAATAATTCACGAAGTTAATATGCAAATATATTTAAATAAGAAATTAATCGATCATTATAATAAATCATTAACTACCTTGTGGCATAATCAACAGAAATTACAAGATAATTTGGAAAAATTTCATATATCAATAGAAAGTAAAATAATAACCTTAAATAATTTCATTACTTTTTATAGTACGATTTCACAGATTAACTTGGGTTGTCAAAGTTTAATAACGTTAATTGACAATATTGAAAATTCCATTACATTTTCCAAATTAAATTCAATTCATAGTTCAGTGATTTCAAATCAAGAAATTGTAGAAATAATAAAGTATTTACATACAATATATGAAGAAGAACAAATTCCGAAATTTAATAAAATTTTAACATACTATCTATTTTTGGGTAACTTTTTTAAAGTCTAAAATAATTTTAAATAGAAATGCCATTCACTCAATTTAAAATAATTTTTGCTGTCCATGTACCCATCCTGAAATCCAAAACTGCAGAATTTTATCACTTATACCCCATCATTCAAAACCATAAAATATTTATCCCATTACAACCTTACTTGGCAAAAACTCCGGAAGAAATAATTTCAATAAAAGAAGAGTGTCCGTTGTTAGAAGAAAAATATTACTGTCAACAAGAAATGAAGTCAAGAGATAATTGTACTATGGAAATTTTAAACGGCCATTCTCCTACGAACTGCTATGCTAATGTGGTCACCTTCAAGAAACTATAATAGAACAAGTCACAAATAATGAAGTTTTAATTATTCCAAATTCAGCGATAAAAATATTAACAAGATGTACTCCATCAATCATTCGAATTCCAGAAGATTGCAAGATTCAAGTTGGAGAAGAAATATTTTCAACCAACATCCAAATTAGAAAAGGAAAATCAATAATATTGCCAAAATTAGATTCAAAGTTTTTAGAAATTCAACCATTATATGAAATTAATAAAATTGCTAAAAATATAAAACCTATTCAAGAAATAATAATTCCAAAGCAACATACAACAATTAGTTTATTTTCAATAATTTCAATTATTTGCATAAGTATAATAATATTTTGGTTCATACGAAAATTCCGAAGAAGTAAAAGAAGAAACAAGAAAGAAAATATCAAGAAAGAAGAAATCAAGACAGAAGATATCAAGACAGAAGATATCGAATTGGAAGAAACAAATTCAAAATCGAAAAACAACTCCATTATTTTTCGATCTTAGGGATGGAGGAGTTATAGAACTGGACATTTCTATAAATAAATAATAATATTATATTACGGTAAATAAGATAAGAAATGCAGAGTTAGCTTTGTTCTAGTATATATATTCATTTCCATTATTATTCAAGTTGTTGTTTGGCTTTAGTGGTTAAGATACGTTTGTTTAGTATTGTCAGTTTAATTATTAGTTTTATTGCAAGTATTATAATTTTAGTTATATTTTGAGAATAAAGTTTTTCTAAAAATAGTTTTCCGTGATAAAAATATATAATTAACGCGCGTACCTTGTTTAAACAACGGTGAAAAAGGAGCACGCAATTTTTAACAGTTACTTAGTGTCATAACAAACAATAACCAATTATAAAAATATCCATTTTACGTTTTAACAATTTTTTTAAATTTTGTCAAATTTTTTCCATTATAAATAATTAATCGTTTCAATAATAAATATTGATAAAAAGTATATTTTTTTTCTTAAATGGTCTTTGTTTATCATAACTAACCGTCCTTGTTTATAGTGGGAAAAATTTGACAAAATTTTAAAAAATTATTAAAACGTAAAATGGATATTTTTATAATTGCTTATTGTTTGTTATGACACTAAGTAACTGTTAAAAATTGCGTGCTTCTTTATCACCGTTGTTTAAACAAGGTACGCGCGATCAACTTTTTTATAATTTGTTAATTAATAATTGTGGCAGTGAAAAACTACGCGGTTAGTTACTTTTTGTACCAGTGCATAAAAGTTAAACGTTTGGCATAGTACATACTTTAAAAAATAGTCACTTTTTGCACGATCGTAGAAAAAAAATATTGGAGTTCAGTTGTACATATCGTATTTTTCAATTTCGTTCTAAAAAATTATATTTCCGGCAGAAATAAGCTTCAGTCAAGAGTCAAATAACAATTTTAATTTAAATTTTTTCTAAGCTGTTAAGTGCTATTTTTATATATTAGTGTTCATTTTTCAACATACATTATTTTGAATTTCATATTGGGTATACATCTGGGCAAGGATTAGAGGGCTTGGGAAGGAATTTTTTATTCGGAGTGGACTGTAGATTTCTTTATTTCCCTCCTCCACTCTCAAGTACCTTGCAGAAGACCTCCGTTGACTCTATCTTGGAAATACTAGCTTTGAGTTTCTAATTCACTTCCGTTGGTAACTAATTTATTGTAGATATAACTCTTTTTATAAATTATTTTGTTGTTAACATTGTTCCTAGGTGAGGATGAGGAATTTAAACTCACTTAATAATTTAATGCGTATAATGATCACTTGTAAATATTACATTGAAGGACGATAAACCCTACACTGCACATTATTATTCGGTGACAGCACTTAATACGTTCTTTTTTTATATAAGTACCGAGAAACTTTTAGATTAGACTGATTTAAAATTCCGGTTGAAAGAAGCAGAATTATTCGAGAAATATATGCCTACGCGGCGAATAATATTTTTATTAACTGCTTTCGAGAAAATTTCTTATGAGACTCTTGTAAAACTGATTTTCGGAAAGGTAAAACCGATATCCCGAATCTCTACGCAATGTATTGCTGATACAATTTTTTTTTAGGCGATGAGGTGATGTGTGCAAGCCAATAGATATTTTGTGAACATATTAACGAGATTTATTCATGGCTTTTTCTCTCTTCGGATTCGCTAATGAATGAACTTTTCTTGAACATTAACATTCGATGTAAGAGGGAAAGTACAGGGGAATTTAATGGTTATTTCGTGCCAGGGTGTACTTGGCAATTGTTATGGTTTTGGCGATAGATAAGATTTTTTTGTGTTGTTGGCACTAATAAATAAGTAATTACAGAGTGGTTGCTGACTAGAAGTTGAAGTTAACACTGTATTGATGTTTTTATGATAATATTTAGATTTTACAGATAGAATATTAAAATTAATCATTTGAGTTAACTGCAAAGAATTCTCACGAATTCTCAACAACATCCTTAAAAGGTCTGTTAACATCATCAAGTCTATCATTTTGAAAATACGTTGATTCATATTTATTAACATTTATCTAATATTCTTAAACCATTTTAGATTATTTTAATAACTTATCCCAACAATCAGTAAACTTAAAATTATATTCAAGTCATTTGTGCCACTTTTCTATATATTACACCTAATTTACTTTTATAGACATACTTTCAAATAGACATATTTTCAACTAGGTATACTTGCATTGTTCTCCACGTGTGGTACGATAATTCAGATATTCAGATGAGTTAAAAGGTACGGTCGGCTTTTCAAAAGAGAACCACTAATAGACCATGCTATAATAAGGCGCTAACAAAAAAGTTTCTTTGGGACCGTGGCTAATTTAACATTAGTATTTACGATAATAAAATCGTTTCCTTTGTTAGTCGAATGGGAGGTTAATATAAAATATGATGATATTTACAAACTTATAACGTTGATTGATAAGGTACCCAATCCCGAGAACGCCTGACGACGTGTGGGGATTTGTAATTATTATAGACGATTTATTCCACACTTTGCAGACATTTGTATACCACTAAATAAATTTACTAAAAGAAACTTTTTTGGTCAGATGATTGTCAAGATGCGTTTGACACCTTAAAAACGCAGTCATTAACCCATGAATTTTGCAATATCGAGATTTTAATAAACACGTTTATTTTTGCCGCCAACGATCCTAAACGCCAGTAGTGGAATAATGAATGAATTACCAAAAGTGGGGATGGTTTGTGGATATATGGCATTAGTAATTTCGGCTGGTCTTCTGACAAAATTGGCACTGAGGAACCATGATAATCCAAAAGCATTATATTAATTAACAAAAAAGGTAGTAACTAAAAGTCTTGAAAACACATAAAAATGGAAGAACTGAATTTTTACTCGCTACTCATAATAACTTTATTTACTACGAATACTATACCGCAATAGAAATTATCGTCGATCACACTCTGACGATATTTGCATCTCACTTTATATGGTAATTAAACAAGGACAAAACTACTGAATATGTTATCCCAGACACATCAAGCAGGTACTGAAATTTTGAGCAATTTTCAGGTTCAAGTATTTTTTTTATTTTTACAAGCAGTGATTTAAATACAAAAATCAGTATCACTCTTTTTTTATTAGCATAACTTTTTAGCAAATTTTTAATTTCATTTTTCTTGCAACTAAAGAGAATTTGTAAATATGGTAAAGCGCTGGAAGTGTCCGCAAGTGAGCTTTAGAATGTGACTCGATGTTTGATGTATCTAAAAGTCAAAGCACAAATATCTATTTTATGTGTTAATCTGAGGATTTACCCGTAGCATTTGGTCACGAAGCTTTTCGAAACGTGAACTTAATAAACCGATTATTTTGATATAAATAATTTTAGATGTTACCTATATGGAGCACCACAATTTTTAGTCAAGACAGATCATAAACCATTACAAGATTTATTTTTAATGAAAGATCTAACGTCAAAATTAATGAGAATAAGATTAGATCTTCAGGAATATGATTTTGAAATTGAATTCATAAAAGGATTCACAAAGGTGGGTGATGCTTCAACATATCTAAAACAGTTACATCAAAACAAGACAAAAATTTTAGCAATCACTAGATTGTATATAGTAAGGGGGATGGTAAAGGCCAATCAAACACTTCAACCTATAAGATCTGGTGAAATTCATAAATTAATTCCACCTACAAAACCGTTTAGTGAATGCGGGCAGATAAGCTTTAGCATTTTGACAGTAAATAAACGGTTTTAAAGACTAAAACTAACTTTTCCGCATCTGTGGCCCCGAACAATATTCCATCATAAAATTGTTACTTGTATACACTTCGGGGGATGTATCTTGCTAACAAACCGAAATGTCTTCAAATTAAGTATATCTGGAATTATAGGACCCGCTGTACTCGCTATAGTCAGCTGAAAATCAATAGGGTACATCTGTGAGACACCTTGAACAATATTCAATCATAAAATTGATCAATCGTATACTCTCTGGAGGCTGTATCGTGCTAACAAAGTGAAAGTTCTCCAAAAATGACAAAAATTTGGTACTTCAAGTACCATAGCACCCGTTGTACTAGCTTTCACGAGCTGAATATCAATAGGGTTCATCTTGAAGACGCTCTGAATAATGTCCAATTATAAAATTGGTCACTTGTATATACTCCGGAGGCTGTATCGTGCTAACAAACTGAAGCTTCTCCAAAAATGAAAAAAATATCGTACTTAAAGTACTGTAGCACCTGTTGTAATGGCTATGGTGAGCTAAAAATCAATAGGGTTCATCAGTGAGATGTCATGAATCATATTCAATCATAAAATTGGTGACTTGTTGAACTACGGAGGCTATATCGTGCTAACAAACTGAAATTTCTCAAAAAATTATGTCGTACTTCAAGTACCATAGCACCCGTTGTACTGGCTCTAGTGAGCTAAAAATTGATAGGGTTCATCTGTGCTATGTCCTTGACAATATTCAATTATAAAATTGCTGACTTATTGCACGCCGGAGACAGTATCGTGCTAACAAGACATGTAAGGAAAAGTGACCGACGACAACGACGACGACATACACACAGGATTTTTTCTAAAAACCGTTTTTTCGTATTGTTGTTGATGGAAAACGTAAAAATAACTCAAAAAAAATTTCTAAATTCCAACTTTTTTTTGGGGTAAACCAATACTTCTCTCGCATACAGATAGGTTGACGGAAAAGTAAAAATAATATATCAGAACGAACAGCATTTTTTTAAAAAATTGTCACTTCCTTTCGTGTAATATGTTGAACAAGGAAATATGTTTGTATTGTTTTACCTATGGATGCATGTAGCTTCAAAGAAAGGGATACATAATTATTCAATTCTTTTCAAGATCTTTGAAGCCATTAATAGATCGATGACGAAACAAGACAATATCTAATACAACCCAGTATTCAAACTAAAACACCAGTAATTCATTAAATTATAAAAATTTACAAAACTAATAATAATACGAAGGTTGTATTCACTTTTACATTTCGAAATAGAGCCGACATCATTTAGGATGGTCGTACGCCAAAAAAATTAAATACTGATTAATAATTATATTGAAACAGTAAACTTATCAATCAACGCTTATAAATTCTTTGAAAATGTTCTACAATTATTGTTTGACATTATTTAAAACAACTTAATTGAATTTGTGTACCAATTGATGATTTTCAAAAATAATTAATTTTTAATGGGGATTGTCTTCAAATTTCAAAATTATTACAGACTCTACTGGAAGTTTATATTCATCGCGTTTTCTTTTCTGACCGCTGGTTGATATTTTTCTATTTTGTTCCAGGACTGTCCCGATAACGCAGACTACAGGGCGCAACAATGTGCTGAACACAATAAAATACTGTTCGAAGGAATTTACTACGAGTACGTTTCCAAATATTAACATATCTATGAATTATTATTGTCCAAATTGTATTCATTTTCTTTTAGATGGGTGCCTTATACGAAAGGGCCAAATCCTTGTGAGTTAAATTGTATGCCGAAAGGAGAAAAGTTTTATTATAGACATGCTGATGCTGTGGTTGATGGTACTAGATGTAGTGATGAAGGATATGACGTCTGTGTACAGGGAAAATGTGAAGTAAGTTCAATTTATATACAGGGTGTTTTACGACAAGCTTATAATATTTGTTAATTGGAAACTTTTCCGAGGATTTTCATGAAAATTTGTACAGGGTTCACAATAAGAATATCGATCATATACCAGGAACTGAAAAAGACTGAAATTTATTGGCCGACTTTTAAGTTGACTAAATGATTCGTAATAAAATAGCAAAAATTGCAAATCAGAATTTCACGAAATTTGCCTAATTAAAGAGTATTGAAAATAAAACCATCGTATTCTTCAAAAAATATTCTGCGTATATTTGATTTAGTAAATATTTGGGAGAAAGGGGGAACCTTGTTCTAAACGCCTGTACAACTCTCACATTATAAAAATTGATGCAAGTCTTTGAGAGAGTATGAACAACGTTGCCGGACTTTGAATTGTTGATATTTAATATCATAAATATATTTTATCATTAATTTTAGTTTTTGTTAATAAATACAATAAATGTATGTAGACTTGCATATTAAGCTTATGAAGTTTGATTTTATTATTTTTACCTAAACAAAAGGTTTTTAGTCAACATAGATTAATAAGAGGAATCAACAAAAAATAGAACTAATATGTTGATACGTTCAGTAGATTAGATTTAAACGGGGTTACAAAGCTCTGAAACCTAAGGTTTATTGTGCCCCCCCCCCTATCAGAGCTATTCTCGCTACTACTACAGCTTGCCTTCTAGTTCGAGGGTTCTGATGAACTCTTGTATTTTGGAGACTTCAAGGAGGTTAGCTCCTTACTCTTACAAGTCTCTTGTCCGAAGCATTTTTTGCGTTGGATTATAATGGCGAGGAATTCTATAACTACGTGATACGGAGTTTCTTCCCCCTCCCCACATAATCTACACTCGTCAATTTCTGCTAGACCTATTGTCATTTGGTATTTCCTAAGGCGGCAGTGGCCTGTAAGGAAGCCCATGAGGAGATGCAGCTTATTTTTACTGAGATCCAAATAACTTTTGCATCTAGCGGTGCCAAAGTTCAGCAGGAACTTTTTGGAGTGATCCAGCCCAAGAAGGCACCGACAGAGTGCTTCTCTTTCGGTTTCCTCCTTTCCTGGCAAGTGTATTTACCTCTTCATTTCCTTTGAGTCAATGACATGGAAGCTCAATGCTTTGATAGCTGCTTGACTATCAGAATGAATCGATATATCACATTTCTGATGGTTTCTTTCTAGGTTAATTTCCACGCATCTTTCGATCGCAAGTATTTCTGACTAGAAGATGCTCGAACATAATCCAAACGATAATGAGTACTGATGCCAGGCTCTAATACTCCAGCGCCAGCTCCTGTGGTAGTTTTTGAACCATCTGTGTACCATCTAATTGTGTTTTCTTTGAGAGTTTAGGGGGTGTATTCCCATTCCCCCTCTTACTTGACATTATAATGAAGTTCTCTTCTATACTTGCTTTCTTTATCATTTCGTCACTGGGAAGATTCGCTGATGAGATGTATTTTGTTAGAGACGACCAGACTCCCTGATTTTATATACTGTTATTGACTGAACCGTCCCTACATGTTCTAAGAATTTCCTCATAGACTGATATTTGCAGCACCAGATGTAGAGGTGTGAGATATGTGAATATCACAAGTGCCCTAGTTGGGCACGTTTCCATAGCTCCAGTGATGAACACACAGGCAAGCCTTTGAACTTTGTCTTCCTCGTACCTACGTTAGTGTTCCAGACTATTAGACTATTGCCTCATACGTAATTGCTGGTCTCACAATGATGGTGTACATCCATTGCAGTATTAAGCTTACCGCACGCCATCAAATCTTTGATTGCTTTACTAGCAGTTATTTTAACATGCTTATTCCACAGAAGTTTACTTTCTAGGGTTATCGCCAGATATTTAACTTCAGATTTCTATTTTCTGATTTTCTCGTTTAAAGATAGCGGTTTCATAGCTGAAAGTGTTATTTTCCGGGTAAATGGAATTACTGTTCTCTTGTTTCGGTTAATATTTAGCCCCACTGACAAACACCATTTCTCAATAATTCTGAGGCCCTTTTGTAATAAAACACACAAGGTGCCCTCAAACCTCTGACTATTAGAACTATGTCATCAGCATAGCCTATACATTCGAAGTCTAGCTCATATACTACGAGGTTTCATCGAAGGGGAGATATCACTTCCCCTTGAGGTATCCCGCGAGTCCTTTAAGTGAGGTGGTTTGGTTCCCCACCTGTGTCTCAGGTATTCTCGTCGTCAACAACTCATACGATAGTTTCATTCACTCCTCGCCTTTTTAGTACTTCTTTGACAGACAAATGAGTTGCGTTGTCAAAGGCGCCAGATATAACCAGGAATGCGCACATTGCGATTTCTTTGTTGTTCAGAGTCCTCTGGATGACTTCGGTCAGCGAATACAGAGCAGTCTCCGTTAATCAACCCGCTCTGTAGGCATGCTGACATTTATGAAGTGGCGTATTCTCCAAATTCTCCATTCTTATGTAGTTATTCACTATTTTCTCCATCGTTTTAAGTATATACGATGTTAGGCAGATGGGTCTAAAAGACCAGTCCCATATTTTTTCTCTATCCCTTGCTGCAGAAGTGCTGGAAATATTTCATCCACTCCTGGTGATTTATATGGTTAAAGGGTATTTATTGTCCATTTCAACTGTTGTCTGATAAATATTTTCTGAGCAATGTCCCAATCCTCTTCACGGGATTGTTTGGTGTAATTCATAGCTATTTCAGTGCGTCTTTTGTAGGTTCATTACCTGGAAAGTTCTAAGAAGAACAATCGATCGTTTCTCTTCACCTTCCGTGTATGATCCGTCTGGCATTTTCAAAGACATTGTGGGGTTAGTTCCCCCCACTTTTGCTATAACCTTTTGTAGTCTGCCCGCTGAGTGAGTGGAAATGATATTTTCATAAAAGGCTTGAAAATTAAGCATTTTGACCTTTCTAATCTCATTATTGTAATGAGTAAACTTCTCAGTGTACCCCTGCCAATGTCCGTTATGTGTTGCTCTATTAAAAAACCAACGGATCTTTATCCTGAGGTTTGACAGGTTCTCATTCCACCAAGAAGCATCTTCGTCTGGTCGAGCTTTTGACAGTGGGCTGCTGGAATAAAAAGCTCCCATTATTGCCTCACTGATCTGTTCAACTCGTTGTTCCAAGTCGTAGTGTTGGTTATTTACCCCACTTACGTCGAGCTGTTCCAAATTGTCCTTTAGATCGGTCTGGTAGAGAGACCAATCCGTATTTCTAGAATTTTGGAATGAATCTATCTTAAATTCGATGTCCCTATCGTCGGAAAGAGATGGTTCGTTCATCACTCTCCAATCTTTAACATTTTTCCTTGCAGCAACATTAACTATTGATACGTCCAGGATCTCTTCTCTTGCTCTCGTGACAAAAGTGGGGGTTGTCACCAGACATAAGCTCTCATGATTATTTGATAAGAGATATTTTAATAAACATTCACGTTTGGCGTTGTTGTTAGTGCTTCCCCACACGGTATTGTGTGCGTTGGTATCATAACCAATTATGATAGGCAACCGTCTACTGTTGCACTGTCTAACTAGCTCTTGCGCTTCCTCTGGTGGAGTTATCGGCCCGTCCACAGCAAAGTAAGTAGAGGCAATGACGATGTCTAGGTCGATACCCTCAATGGTGAGGTGAACTATGGTTAAACCAAGGTCCCGTGACACGTATTCTGAAACACATATATCTAATCTAATCTAGAAACCTTGGATGCCAAATTTTTTATTTCGCCTTCTTTGGTAATTCATGGTTCTTGGATTAATACAATGCCCAGTTGTAGATTTGTGAATAACCTTGCAATCACGGCTGAAACACCCTTTGCGTGATGTAGGTTAATCTGCTCTACAGTCAGAAATGTGAATTGTTATGGATAAGAAAGGCTGAGTTGTTCAGCCTCTATTCATCCTCCTGTCCATCCTTGACAAAATCTTCCCCGGTGTTCGAGCAGTTTCTTGATCTCGACTCAGACCTTCAACCCTCCAGCAGCTCCGCCCAGTTTCTCGGGATGCATAGGTGATATTCGCATCCCCAGGTGCCACAGCAGAGCCGAAGGAGATCTCAGGCTGACCCAATGTCAAGCTTTAGCCTTTTTTCTTTTATAGGAATTTCCGGATGTTGAGTGTATCTACATGTCCTTTGGATCCTTCGTGAGGTTCTCTTTTTTCCAAGTCCCGAAACAGGGATACGCCCAAAACGGAAGTTTAGCGCCTCCCCAGATTGATGATGGACCCCAACCGTGATGATAGTTCCCTTTCCCTCTTTTTAAAGTTCAGAATTTTCCAAGCCAGTAGTGAAGCTGAAGTTCTGAACCTGATAAGCTGGAGATTCTTCTGCAATTGCATGTCTTGGCGTCTTGAGAGGAGCACCGTTATGGTGACCGGATTTGGACTGTCGTCTCCTTTTCGAGCCACTAATTCGGGTCATGAGCTAGTCTGCCGATATTTGGGACCCACAGTTCAACAAGATCATTCCTTAGCGGAAATGAATACCTGAGTAGTGGATCTCCGTCTCCTTACTCTGGCATAACTCTTCCACCAGAGCGTCTTCGAGGGTGGAGAGCGGCTCTGCTTTCAGGATTACCCTAGGGTAATGATTATTCACAGTACTGTCTGACGATGAAGTATAATTGACAAAATGGACTGTACTTAACTGTGTACCGCAAAAATCTTTGTTAGATTTGATATGTTGACATTTGATAATATTTAAATAGTTTTCACATCATCACTTGAAAAATAAAGGGTACTCATCGAATTAATTCCTGGATCTCCACTTTTCGGGTACCCGAAGTCTGAAACAATGTCAGCTGATATTGTTTTAATGGTTTTGTATACATAAGAGTTTTATTGGTAAACTACATTAATTTTATTTACAGTTAGTCACACCGAAAGGTTCAATTCGACAGCCATTCCTTGCTTCCTCGATTCTTTTTCTATCGCGCCTGTGTGCGTAGTTCGTAACTCTTTTTACAAGCCATGGTGTGTGTTTTGAAAAATTAACTGCAAAGATAATTTGCCCCCAAACAAGCAATCCTGTTGGGCATTATTCGCACCCTGAATACCTTCTCTGTTTTATCAGCTCCTGCGTAACCAGTTGCTTACCCGGTTACTGTTGCAGCTGTTTTTTGCGGAGGAGTGATGTGCTCCGGGTCTCTTTTCTGCTTTGCCTTCCCCTTTGTACTCTTCTTATCGGGTAGAGACTCCCCCGTTGGTGAAAAACCTGCTTGCTTCAGGGAATATTCTCTGATTGAAGAGTCGCAGGTATTTCTGCACTACTGCTGCACTGAGGTCCTTTCTCAGTCGATCGTCTATACCGCCCGGTACTCCCAGTTTTGGGAGGTCTAACGGCATACGACGTTTGTGTTGTTTGGACTTTTTCCCTCTGTTCCCACCTGTTTTCGGACTATTTTTTTTACTTGATTTATAATACTCGTCCAGCGCATTACAGGTTGCATATTCAGCTGGTGTAGCACCAGAATGCTGAAATAGAGAGAAAAGCGGAAAATGTACACAGTGTCCCCAAGAAATAGTAATAATACTGATAACAACAATTGTAGGGCATATGACATGATACAGCCAGTTGTCACTCTTCATGAATCACCCTGTATATAACATTTCCTTCACAAGATACACACCCTGTATATTAATTATCCTCAAATGAAAGTAGCTAATTTTCTAATCTTAATAATTTTCTCATGAACATTTTCCAAAAATTTGTATTATAAACTAAACAGAATTATTTAGCCCGTAGGATGTGACAGGATGTTGGGATCAAACACTAAAGAAGATCGGTGCCGTGTATGTGGAGGGGATGACTCTACTTGCAATACATTCACAAACATAATTCCAATGAAGGATATGCAAGTGGGTAAGTTGTTTGGGATTTAATCGAACATTTTATCATATTTTCACCAATGCATTTCATCCTTACGAATTTATTTCTGACTGGACAATAAAAATGTTGTAAATAACTATATTTTTTTATTTTAAGTTTATTTTACTAGGAGGCAGAATTTTAGCCTCCTTCAAGCAGCATCTTTGTCTTTGTTACCTTTTTCCCAGTTCGGTCAAGGCAAAGATGATACTGTGTTATCATCTCGAGTGTAATATCAAATATCTATTTTAATTACCCTTGAAATGAATTTTTTTCAGCAAATTTCATAATATTCGAATTCACTGTTGGACATTTAGAACTTAAATTATTTTTCACTTTGTACACAGAGACAAAGGGCTACTTCTGAAAAAATTTACAAAATGACATATTTATTAAGAGGTCAAATAATTTCGAGAAACTCTCTCTGATTACGCAAAATAATCATAAATATGCTACCTTGGACAATTATTTTCTTGTCCAATCAATAATAACTTCCATTGGGAAGAATACAAAATATACTCTTGTACGTATTATTCTTTCCAGGAATTAGACGAAGTCCTAACATTAGAGGTATTTTTAATTTTATTAGGTTTGAAAACTTGTAATTAAATGTTGTTAAATAGCATGCTATTTTTTGCATTAGGCATGATATAATATCCCAATATAACTTCCTATTTGAAACATACTGTGTATAGGATGATTTAATTTGAATTTAACTTAAAACATCATTTTGAGGAATTGA
This sequence comes from Galeruca laticollis, assembly GCA_963921935.1. Taxonomy (NCBI): domain Eukaryota; kingdom Metazoa; phylum Arthropoda; class Insecta; order Coleoptera; family Chrysomelidae; genus Galeruca; species Galeruca laticollis. The sequence goes on from OY998176.1 coordinate 80,979,958, forward strand.
AAGATAGGATAAAGGAGGGCGATACAATTGTCACCTGGTTTATTACAATTGAGATGTTATTTAATCACTGCCTAACATATTACATAAACAAAAGGCAGTACTCAATAATAAAAACTATTCCACACATTTTTATAAACTTTCCCTGCCTTCCCTTTATCACAAAAGCTGCCGCAGATTGCTCACAAGTATTTCATGATAGTGAGGTCGAAGCTTCTGTATGGTGATCTGATTTTAAGCCAACCAAACGCGTGAAGAATTCTTATACTATAAGCAGCCGCAGATTGCTCACAAGAATTTCATGTTAGTGAGCTCGAATCTTCTGTATTGTGATCTGATTTTAAGCCAACCAAACGCGTGGAGAATTCTTATACTATAAGCAAGATACCACCACTTTTTTATCAATATTACGATGAGCAGAAAATGGCCAGAAGATCTGTCTAATTGTAATAATTGGGATATGTCAACTTATTGTTAATACAGATATTTTTAACCTAATCTAACCTAAGTGTAAGCAAGTTTTTGTTAAGTGCAACTGTATGAATGCAAAAACAACTAAGAATAAAAGTTTTTGATTTATAATATACTAAAGACAAAATGGTATTCCATTTTTGGTTAGATTTCGTATAATAACCATTATGGACGCCTTAAAAATTTTTCAAAAAATGCTTGTATAACTGTAACACAAAAATTATGTTTAACGAGTTGTAATTTTAAAAAATCCATAAACGACCGAAATATGATTACTTCAATGATATTGGTGTTGTAGGTTACAATGACATTCTTCTGATTCCCGCTGGAGCAACAAATATTAGAATTGAAGAATTGGCATCATCAAACAATTATTTAGGTGAGTGGTTTTTATTGCGAATATGTTCCCCAATTTCATCAAACATAAATTCAAAACACTCTGTAGGATTCATAATCACAAGTAACAAGTTATTTGAATACTCTTCCTAGGTAGTGCCTATCGCTAACCTTCCATAAACACGAATTAAATTTCCTCATTTGTATGACCAGCGTTACTAACCAAACAAAAACTAAAGGTTTTTGGATATTATGTTACAATTATATTACTCAAATAAACGGTTTCAAATAGTAAAACTAACTTTTCCTCATATGTGAGACACCCTGAACAATATCAAATTATAAAATTGGTCACTTGTATACACTTTGGAGGCTGTATCGTGCTAACAACCTGAAAACCCGAAATTTCTCCAAAAATGACTAAAAATGTGGCCATTCAAGTACCATAGCACCCGTTGAACTCGCTCTAATGAGCTGTAAATCAATAGGGTTTATCTGTGAGATGCCCTGAACAATATCCAATCATATAATTGGTCCGTTGTATTCACTCCGGAGGCTGTATCGTGCTAACTACCCGAAATTTCTCCAACAATGACTAAAAAGGTGGTCATTAAAGTACTATAGCACCTGTTGAACTGGCTCTAATGCTGTAATTCAATAGGGTTTATCTGTGAGACACCCTGAATAATATCTAATCATAAAATTGGTTACATGTATACACTACAGAGGCTGTATCGTACTAACAACCCTAAGTTTCTCTAAAAATGAACAAAAATATAGTAATTCAAGTACCATAGCACCCGTTGTACTGGATCTAGGGATCTGAAAATCAATAGGGTTCATCGGTGAGACGCTCTGAACAATATCCAATAATGAAATTGATCACTTATATACACTCCGGAGGCAGTATCGTACTAATAAACCGAAATTTCTCCAAAAATGACAAAAATGTGGTTCTTCAAATACCATAGCACCCGCTGTACTGGCTCTGGTGGGCTGAAAATCAATAGGGTTAATCTCTGAGATGTCCTGAACAATATTGAATCAATTGGTGACTTGTTACACTCCGAAGGCAGTATTGTGCCTACAAAACATGTTATGAAAAGTGGCCGACGACGATGACAACAACGCCAACGACGACGATGACAACAACGTTGACGACATATACACAGAATTCTTTTATAAAAACGTTTTTTCGTGTTTCTCTTGCCGAAAAATGGAATAATAACTACAAAAAATTCAAAACTCCAACTTTTTTGGGGTAAACCAATACTTTTCTCGCATATTAGAAAGGGTTCGGCGAAAAAATAAAATAATACACCTCTGGCTGACCGGAACTATTATTATCCACATTGAAATCGCTATTGAACAAAATCTGTACTGAAAGCTATCTTCTTAGAGAGGAAGTATTAATGCCAGAGCTACTTTAGAAAGTATGTAGATGGCAGTAGTGACAATTTATTAAAAGTTAAACCATAAAAAATAAGATAAACCCTAAAATGATAAAATGCTTAATGAAAACTGACTAACAATTTCAGGTGAATTGAAGCTTTTGTCTATTCAAGTATCTATCTATCTATTTTTTTTCAATTTGTTTCCATGTCGATTTCGAGCAATCAATTTCTAGCACTGCCCTCTACTGAACGCGATGATCGTTTAAAATAATTCTACTATTATAAATATAAATCAAGCTATTACTTTTTTAAATTAAACTGTTTCTAAATAATTCCACCATAATATATTGAAAAATAGTCAAAATTCTAAAAATTTACCATTTTTTCAATATATTGTGGAACTATTTAGAAACAGTTTTTTTCATTTAAAAATAATAAGTATATTCCACATATACTTATTATTTTTAAATGAAAAAAACTGTTTCTAAATAGTTCCACATAGTAATGGTCAAATGTAAAACGTCTAAAAGAGGAAATTCAAAACAATTTCGAAATGAAATATACGGCCAACTCGACGATAATTTCTACCAAAGAAACTAGAGAAATTCACTATAAATAACAACTTCATCGCTAATATAGATAAAATATGACATCTAGGCAGATAGGTGGTAAAACAGGAATTCAAAAACGAAATATTTCTAAAATAATATTTTGTAATGTACATGGAGTTCTTAACAAACTTCATCTCATCAGACATTTTCTCGACATTGATAAACCTAATATTTTCTTTCTAATCGAGACGCTCCTCAAACCTAATAAATCCGTGAACTTTATAAACCCTGAATATTGTCTCTTTAGACAGGATCGTCCTGCAACCAAACAATTTTTCAATTAAGCATTTCGCACTCCTCTTAGACAACTAAAATAAAATTGTGGGGGCATACAGCTCACCAAAAACGAAACTAACCGAATTAGACGTTTTGAATATAAATTGAGTGAATGAAAAGACGAGTACTGAGTGTTGTTACAGGTCGCAGATCTCTTCCACTCATATTCAACAAACTTCCTTTTTTCATTTAAGTATTTGTAAATATTTAATATTTATTGGGGTTCACTTGTACGCTGTTTATAAAGTGGAAACATAAAAGATTTATTCAACCTTCCTGACTTTGATTTTATTTGTCCGAATGGTCAAGTCCTTTTCTTCGCTTATAAACGATTGGAACAGGTTTTTTGTGGGAGATTCCTCGAGAATGGGTTTTTTGGTTATGAACTCGAAATCCACATAGTAATACTATAGGTATTTATTTCGTTGTTTTACGGCTCTGCGGTCTTCGAGTAACTATAAAACGGATCAGTGATAATCTGGTGTAAGATTACATGATGGTTCATGGACGTAATCACTGATTTGTCAAACCCCACATGAGGTCACCCATCATCTAAGGTAAGTCTTTGATCAAGTAATTATCTCCTCCCCCCCTCAAGAATGTTCCAATCGCACTTATAAATCATAATTTCTTTTCAGACCTTCTATTCCCATTTTATATTATGTTATTGGCTTGCTGATATTGGCATAATTCGCTGTTTCACCACCACCACCACCACCACAAAATCAAGTAAGATCAGTCCAGTTAATTATATCGTTGAGAACTACCATTTGGGAACCATTAGTGTCAATTGATAGGGAATCGTACCTGGTGTATAGAGATCCGGATATATTTGTTAAATTTAATTTTGTTCATAAAATCAACGTTTATACGTACAATTAAACACCTGTAATCCGTGAAGTATACTTCGGCGGAATATCTGTTTTAATAGCTTTATAAATTCATTCACTCTTTTTTTTTATCAGTTTTATTGTCTGACAAATTAGTATCATACGGTAAATTATTAAATATAGTTCCTCCTATACCGATTAATAATTCAATTTTTATTTTTTTTGTAACTTGGAACTATTAGTGCGGTACATTAGTACAATAAGAGGTGGTCTTGACCCACCCACTCTCCGCAGTCGAGTAGCCCGGAGCACAAATTTGACTATACCGTATTAAAACCACTTCTTCCTGAAACCCTCTCTGGTCAACATAGAGAGGGAGGTAGCAGTGTGTATTCTATTAAAAATCCAGCTAAGCAGCATTAGGCCATTCTTAAAGCTGTCGTCAAGAAAAAACATATAACTGGTGTCTCAAAAAACATCAAACCCTCTAGCTGCTACGTACAATCCAATAAAAAGTTTGATGTTACATCATTAATTAATTAAAATGTGTTAAAATTACCCTATAATGCGGGTGTACAATTATAATTCACATGATAAAACGTCCAATATAACCAAAACACAACAGGATTCTCATAGTGGGAGACTTGAACTGTAAGCATCCACTATCGGACTCTTATGCCACATATTCCAATCCGAATGGGAACACTATCCAGAGATTCTGCGCAGTGTTGCCAGGTCAAAAAATTTTAAATCGTAAGATTTCGTAAACATATGAAAATAAAACGATATGTGTTATAATAATGATAATATCTTTCATTCAATAAACGTATAGCTCATCAATATGAAAAAAAAAGAATTATGGACTCGTTAACAATAAAAAATAAAAATGAAGAAAATATATAATGTACTTAAAATAAAATAAACACTATATGTTCCAATAAATACATGTATAAACTCCTCTGTTACAAAATTAAAAAAGCGTGAACTCGTAAAATTCACGCAATCTCCCATCATACTGTTTTTTCCATCAGATGCAAAACCGATGCAATTCTGTTTATATGGTATATCATTCACTTTAAAAACATCTATTATATGTTTAAATAATGCAGCTCCAGTTGCATCTTTTATAGGAATTAATGCCAAAAAATAATCTCTGATTTTCATTAGTTCTAACAACCAAACAGAATTTTTTTATACACGCTTTATATGTGGACGTGTCCCTTTCCGTTGTGGACGTTTTTGAAAACAATGAAGCCACGGCGGGTTGAGCAGCTACTGCTGCAACAGCTTGTTTATGATTTGCTCTTTCGGCATGTTTTAATACATCATTTTTGCCATTACTGATTTATATGTCTCAGTGACACGCCTTGCACCTTAAAAAATTATCAGGTAAGAAAATGAATGATCAAAATATGTAGTTTAACCACTTACCATCCGTAAACAGGCCCTTTTTTACTTTTTGAAATCCACCTTACTTCTGTCTCCCACTCTTTTCTATATATTTGTGCATAAAACATTTTAGGTTTTTTTGCTGAGGTTGAAGGAGCGCCGAAATCAGTATCATCACTATCAGTACTATCACACATGTTTAATGTTTAAAAAATTTAAAAATTAAAAACTACACAGAGTACATAAACGATAATTATCAAAGCCAACAACTAAAAACTAAATAGTAAATAAAATACTCAACAACTCAACTGCTTCTGCTTGCGCTTGCATTTTGCGAGAATCCCCGAGTCAAACTTAAAAGTCACATTCTCTCTGCAGTGCCACTTCCGTGTACGTTCTCAGGCGCTATCATGTAGGTGTCGAATCACCGATCGAATTAAGATTTACAGGCCCGACATTCTCCCAACTTACCAACATTTTTAAACTATTTGAACTTTAAAAAAATAATTTTTTGCTTCTATTACAATATGTTCCAAAAATCGTGAGATTAGTCCTTAAAATCGTGATATCGTGAGATCAAGAACAAAATCGTTAGATCTCACGATATATCCTGAGATCTGGTAACACTGATTCTGCGACAATTTCGACTGTATTATCTATACCAGAGACGACCCTACCCAGTCAAGTTATACTACGCTACATGCGCACGCAAGTGGATCTTAAATTTCCTGACCATCGACCTATATTGTTGTAACATATATTTTAGATGCACACATGTAAATAGGGATAACATAAATAATTGTAAATAAAGACATTTTTAAACTTACCTAAAGTAAGTAAGGGTTGAAACAATAAATTAAATTGATAATTAAGTTGGAATTTCTGGAAACGTAGGTAACATTCATACTGAACACACTATTTTACACAGTTCAACTTAGGTCTCTGAAGATGATATCTTGGATATCGAAACGCGTGCAGGACAGTGTAAGTGTTGGTCTAGTGTCTAGTGGTAGTAAATAGTGTGCTCAGTAACTCGTTGATGAGTTACTTATTCTATTAGAACTTTATTACCTGGTACCAAAACTTAGTTTGATGCTTCTCGATATCTTGGATTCAGATATCATCAACTGTTTAAATTATTCTATTCTTGTATATTTTAGCTGTCAGAAACACATCAGGGTATTATTACTTAAATGGGAACTGGAGGATAGATTTTCCGAGATCCATAGACTTTGCTGGCACTAAATTTAAATATGATAGAAGCTCACAAGACTTTGACGCGCCAGATAAAGTTACAGCTCTTGGACCTACTGATGAATCCTTATTTATTGTTGTAAGTAAAATACGAGTTTTCATGAACTAGAGCTTGAAACACTTTCTGATTTATGTAAATTGTGTTTTTTCAATTACAGCTCCTCTATCAAGGTACAGATGTACCAGTGAGTTACTCTTACAGTTTACCGACTATGGTACCGCCTCCACCTAATGAAACTTACTCCTGGATTTACGATGAATACACACCGTGTTCTGTACCTTGCGGGAAAGGTAAATCATACTAATTATTGTAACATTTTATGATTTGATCAACTTATAACATTCACAACATGCATACAAATTTCTTTCTATTTTTTAAAGGTAATCAGAGTAGAAACGTGAGCTGTGCTGAAAGAAACTCCTTGAAACCAGCTTCGGAATCACTTTGTGATAACAGCAAACCGGAATCGTCGAGGGTCTGCAATGAGATAGATTGTGAAGCTAATTGGATATTACAAGAATGGGGTAACTGCTCAGCACCATGCGGAAAAGATGGTGGCGTTCAGAAAAGAAAAATCGTTTGTCAAAAAGTTACCGCTAATGGAACGGAAACAGTTGTTGATAATAAAGAATGCTCTAAGGAGTCACAACCAGAAGAAGAAAGACCATGCAACGTTGATACGTTATGCCCGAAATGGTATCTTGAACCTTGGAAACCGGTATGTTCAATAGAACTTATGTTAGTCTTCATATTTCAGTTATTATGTGATAATATAAAAGTTTGATTTTGAGTAAAGTTAGAATTTCAGTATTTACTTTTACCTTATATTATATATCGCTGAAAAGATAAGTAACGCCTATATTAAGATCATTAGGGGAAGCGTGCTCAACATGAACAGGGACAAATCGATGGTGAGAGATGTATGTGCTTTAAAACCAAAACAATTATCAGTGGCGACGTGACTTTTCAATTTACGAAGTTTCGATTACTACCGCTGGCATCCAACAACTGCAATTAAATAAAAACTAGATAATATTAAATTCACAACTTAATAATGTGTCGATTGACTAGTCCACACATACAAAACGAAAAGTTAACATTGTCGATCGACAGTCTGGACGCGACTTAAAATTAATTCTACTCTTAAGCCTCAATAAATTTCACAGCAAATACATTTTCTGATTTATTAGTATCCTTCTCAATGGGATAGTTCATACATTCATCAGAGACTCATATTACTAAGGTATTTGTTGAATGTACCGATTTTGATACTTTTTTCAATTTCATAGCGAGCCTGTCCAATGTATTTTCAGTTTCTGCTGTCCAACACCTTCCTATAGTTTCTTTTTTCTTGATTCACCCTTTTTTCTTAGTATCATTTTTATACCGCTTTTCTTTTGTGAATTGTTCCAAGTAGCAAGTATATCAAGTCAATAAAAGTTTTCTTCTGATATATCAAGGGCAAAATGACAAAAAGTTTATGTATCTACGATGTCTTCAGATTGAAGTTGGTTGAATGTAGTTAAAAGCCTACTAGATTTCCAAACTGCAAGGTTGCTAAAAGCTCGTTTATAATTTTTTTTTAATTTAAAAATATCTTTATTCCAATAATTTAACAAATCCAATTACAAAGGAGGTGGAATAATAAATGTACTGTGGCCGATGTTCTGGCATTTCCCACCACCTTGGTGTACATCTGGAGAAGAATGTGATTCCGTGCCGGTGGCACTACTCACTTGTTGTGGCTGTATTTATCAACCTTGTCCCGAATATACAAATATGACTCCCTAGAATTTTTGACTTAGTCGTTCCTGAAAAACGGCTGAAAAACTGGGTTTCAAAATCGAAATAAAGGTTAGTTTATGAGAGGCAGCAACATGACAGATGTTGTTTGGATGGGGTATATGTTGTGTCTGTCGAAAGTGATTGTTGTGAATAGGGGTTGTTTAATTCCCTATATCGATACTTTGGGTTTTTTGTGAGGAAAGCAACTTATTATGCAAATAGTGTACCATGCAGAAACCTACACCCACTATCAAGAGTGTCTTCTGCGCGACTGGCGACTCTGAGCGTGTCACGGAGATTTTTGGGGAGACAGTTGTTATAAAAATTCGTTGATATTTTAGTTATGAAGTCCTTGATAGTTGGTAGGTTTGCTTGTTCATGTAACCAGGTGTTTTTGGGTAGTCTTGGATAAATTATTGAGTGTTTTATTGCCATACGTAGACACTTATTTTGTACCACCTGCAGTGTATTAAAATTGTGTTTCGTGGCTGTGTAGTAAACTGTCCATCGATACACAGCTGCAACTGCAATGAGTTTTTTCTTGCTCTCCTCCTGAGCAACAAGTACTCTGTTTTGGAGGTGTTAATTGTAAGTTTGTTGTCTCTCATGTATGGTAAGATAAGTGTGTTGATGTGTGACAGGTGTCATCAGCGTACATGGCGGTAAGGATTTTCTGGGAGGTAGGGAGATCATAAGTAAATAATGAATACAACAGAGGTGATAAAACTGATCCTTGGGGAACGCCTGCTTGGATCAGGAATGGCCCCGCCAGTCATTCGTTCACCTTGGAGTAGAATTTACGATTTTCAATGTAGAACTTTATAATTTTAATTAAATAGTCTGGCAATTTTAGTTTTATTAGTTTATGTAATAACCCCTCGTGCCATACGGAGTCAAAGGCTTTCTGTATATCTATGGTGACCATAACTGATTTTTGCTTAGCATAAAAGCCTTCTCTTATGAAGTTGAATACTCTAATGATTTGAGCTACCGTACTGTGGCCGCCCCTGAAACCGTATTGCTCGAGAGGTATTATATTATTTTTGTCGACATATGATTGAATTCTGTTAAGAATGATTTTGTCTCGTTTATATTTTGTCTAAAATACCAAAAAAAGGGTATTAGCAATGAATTGATTTTAATAAAACTTGTTAAATACTGTTGTTTTTACAGTGCGATCACCTTTGTGGAGATGGGAAGCAAACGAGAGGCATCATATGTTACATAGAAGACAAAGAAAAGAGAAAGAAAATTCTACCAAATTCAGAGTGTGAAAAAGTATTACCGAAACCAGCGACGGAAAAACCATGCAATATTCGACCGTGCGAGGGTGTTGACTGGATCACGTCAGAGTGGTCAGGGGTAAAACGGTCATTTAAGTTGTAGTAAATAACAATTTAGGAAAAACAAACTAAGCAGAATGTAAAAGATCCCCTATAAATAAAAACTAAACATATTCTTTGATATTTGAAATTGACAAGGTTTGTTGCATATTAAGCATTTTATTTTGCTAATCAAAGCTGTCTTATTCATACTTATTCTTTTGTAGGCTATAAATTCCTAAGTTATTGTGATCAAATCAAATATTATGGAAATAAAAAAGTTTTCTCTTCTATTCTTAGGACTGTAGATGAAATTTAAAAACATAAAATAAACAAAATCGTTAGAAAAAATAGCTGAGAGTTTGTCATCGTTGGTCATAGAGTGATGTTAGGGCTCCTAAACAAACTTTTGCTGAAGTTTTGATACTTCAATGACATTAGGAAAATGGCGAAAAGTAAGGTTGGGACTAAAGTTTCGAATTAAAAAGAGATGTTTATTTACTCTTGTGTTAAATACTAGAGCTTGGACAAATTTGGGCAAGTTTGGTAGGTCTCTTATTGCTATCAATTAGGCACCATTCGACACTCAAGAACCTAAGCTATTCATGTGAACTGAGAAAATTTATTATTTGTTTATCAAGTCACAATAAACAAAGTAATAAGTATTCTAGAATGAAAAACGCGACTATTAACGTAAATTCATAATCTTTGTTAATATTTTGGCTTTAAAATCTTATTTTTCCCTCGTAACCGATAGCCGAGGGACTTTTATGCATATATCATCCAATGTTACGGCAGCCGTATATTCTACAATTGGTTAAGCGAAGCCCATTTCTTGACGTCAGAGATATTTAATTTCGTATTCGAACCCTGATTGGATCACCTTCTAAATACACCATATATAGTGCATTAATAACTTTGTTTTAGCAAATTTGACAATGACGAAATTTTCATTCATTCATTCCCTACTTTCATCTTCATCTACACTCTCTTCCTCGGACGAAACTGCAGAGGAACTAGAATGTTCCTACTTCTTCGCACATGTTCTCATTGTCGTCTTGAGCTTCACAGGATGACGATGAGGCCAGAACTTTCTTTTTGGTAATGGGCTACTTTTTTCCTCTCCAGCTCCATATTCTTGGGAGTATCAATAGCAATCATACAGCGAGCCAGTTTTCGGCCACGGTTGGATTGAACCCTAGGATCTTTCTTCGGGAGGGGTCTCACAACTTCTGGTGAGACAAAACCTATTGTCGCAAAGTTTGCTTCAACAGCAACTGTAGAGCTTCGACTAATAGTTGTAAAATTGGAGCCAGTTTCTGTAGAGCTTGAATCATGGATCAATGCATGTTTGTCGACTGATTGGATGCTGGTTGCAGAAATATCTCTATTATCCCCCGGGAGGGAACAATATGACTCTGTATATGATAAAAGTCCTCATCCCGGAATAGTTGCTGTCGAAGGGAACGATTCTCGCAACCCTAAAACCAGACTTTACATTTACTGGGGTCGCTGCTCGATCCCAAGCAGAGCTGCACAGTTTCGGGAGTGCGTATATGCTTAATATCACATTTGGGTTGTAATACATCCAATAACTAACAGCGACGTTGAAGAATTTCTTAAATGGACCAAATACAGATCCAGATGCTGCAAGCTTATTCCACAATTCCGTTTTCTTCAAAAAACGTTAACACTTTCACAACATTTTCTGTTGTCTTATGCACTAGGCCCATACTTCTAGCTGAAGCTGCAGACATCACGCGGATTTCGTCAAAGCGCATACGAGTAAATACCCACACCAGTGACAGTGCGTGGCCACTGCATCAGGTAATTCCCACCTGAGTGGTAAGCTCACCACGTTCCCGAGACGTGACTTGCCCCACCTATTTGTGTCCCTCCATTCAAATGACTTTTTCGGTACGAGGAACTTTGATGACTCCAGTTTCGTCCAGATTGTATATATGGTTTGGTTGAAGGGTCTACCTATTCAATACACTTCCACGTTTGTCAAAAAACACACCCACTGAATGCCAGTTAAATGCAGTCAATCTCGCAAAGCTTGTCGTTTATGGTGCCCGTTTAGAAAGCATCACTTGTCTTTTTATAAAACCTTAGAACCAATCTTCCCCAACTTATTCTCTTTCTTCCTAAGTAGATGATATTCGTATTTCGTTTTTCTTTGCATATTGGTATGCCAGCTCTCTAGTTGTTTTTGGAGAAAGCCCGTAAAAGATTCCAGAACACTTGTGACTTTTCCATCATATCGGGAATGATTTGCTTGTTTTTAAAGTTGCTGGCCTTCTAACCAGATACCATAGCCAAAACTTGTTCACCCCGTTGTCAGCTACCGTAGCACGTATTGATATTCCTCTCTGAATTACATATCCAAAGGCTGCCTGCGTATTTTCTTCTTGTAGTGCGTTTTTTGTATGTACGAACCATCTGTGAACCAGAAAAAAACTAAATTAGCAAAGAGCCATTAAACAGACATGGGGATATGTTGGACGGCTGTGCGGATACGTTAGACGACTGTCCACAAGATCCCCTCGTGGCACACCAACACACGATAATTCATAACAGAGCCGTTGAAAAACACACATTGTTTTATTTGCTAACCTTCAGCAAAGATTCATGTAAATTACTGTAATATTCTTGGGTAACAAGCTGTCCAATTCATAACAATCTGTAGATCAAAAACTTACACAGCAAAGCACAAAAATTGGAAAATCTATGTCAACTTCTCATTTATAGATGCAAGCCTCCATATAGAGTATGAGCCAAGTTGTCAGCGTCAAATATGCCATTGGTCGGGTCCCTTACATCAGTGTGGCGGAAAATGTCCGTTGTTATCCCGTGTCCAAACTATCCCTACCTATTGAGACTGATTGAATACAGGAGACTTTATTTAAAAACCAAAACTTGTTCACCCCGTTGTCAGCTACCGTAGCACGTATTGATATTCCTCTCTGAATTACATATCCAAAGGCTGCCTGCGTATTTTCTTCTTGTAGTGCGTTTTTTGTATGTACGAACCATCTGTGAACCAGAAAAAAACTAAATTAGCAAAGAGCCATTAAACAGACATGGGGATATGTTGGACGGCTGTGCGGATACGTTAGACGACTGTCCACAAGATCCCCTCGTGGCACACCAACACACGATAATTCATAACAGAGCCGTTGAAAAACACACATTGTTTTATTTGCTAACCTTCAGCAAAGATTCATGTAAATTACTGTAATATTCTTGGGTAACAAGCTGTCCAATTCATAACAATCTGTAGATCAAAAACTTACACAGCAAAGCACAAAAATTGGAAAATCTATGTCAACTTCTCATTTATAGATGCAAGCCTCCATATAGAGTATGAGCCAAGTTGTCAGCGTCAAATATGCCATTGGTCGGGTCCCTTACATCAGTGTGGCGGAAAATGTCCGTTGTTATCCCGTGTCCAAACTATCCCTACCTATTGAGACTGATTGAATACAGGAGACTTTATTTAAAAACCATATATGAGTTTATTAGCCAATCTTTTGGATTAAGTCAAAAAATGTCAAAACTTCAACATTTACAAATAAGCTCAGCAATAAAATGACAAAAATTCAAAACTATGATTCTATTTACAGACAATTAGTTACTCTACTAATTCATAGAAGTGCCTAAAGCGCAGTGTTTCTAGCATTGTATTTTGATCGTAGATCTGCAGAACATTAAACAACTTAAAATTAAATTTGTTATTTTGGATAAGCTTAAGCAAATTCTTCACCTGAAAGAAATAAAATTATTTGGCATTTCTAGTTTTACAATTATAAATCAATTTTTTGTGTATATTTAAAACACTCAGAAATATAAAGACATACACAACTAAAAATCAGTTGATATGGGGTACTAGGTTTTTGCAATGAGAACATTCTGCATACATCAGGTGACCTCATGAAAAACACTGTAATATAAATAGCTGTATACTATCGAGAAATAAAGGATTGATTGAAACAAAGCCTTTCATGTTTTCGAGGTTAATAGTCCGGGAAAGTAAGGAAATAAAAGTCAAAAATTTCCCATAATTGATTTTTCATTTCTAAATGAAAATATTTTGACCCAGCATCACTCTCCTAGATTGTCTAATAATTTCCGCTGGAGCTTGCGACGCAACTTGCAATCACAGCTCAGACCACCTAAAATTCAAGTGATTTATGCTCGTGTCATTTCTGGATGTGTTCTTACAAAAAAATCGTAGAGATGAAAATTGAAGCAAATCTTATGCTCTTGAAGGCGACGTAAATGGTTTTTTCAAAAAAAAAAATTCCTATCTGAAATTTTCCAAAAATTGAAAAAATTTACGAAAATTATATTTTTGGTTGGTCATTAATTATAAATAAAATATTAATATCGAGGTCAAAACATAGATGGCAAACTTCTAAAAATTTACATTTTTTCAGATTTGGAAAATTCAAAATGGCGGCTGCGCAAATTGGAAACAAATTTTTTTTCAATCACGTCTAAATTTATGAGCATGAACGATATTGAGAAACGGTTTGTTGCAATCGACAGAGTGAAAGTTATATTTTTATATATAACATAAACAAATTTTTTAAAAATTTTCCTACATAATTTTTTAGAACATTTACCAAAAATAAAAATTTTTACATCTAGTTTTTTCTCATTTTGGCGTTGAAAATTTTGTTTACAATATGTTTTCATGTTATAAATATGTGTGTCTTTGTAAGACGAGTATTTAAAAAAATATATTATTAGATGCGACTTTTACAAGTTGAGATAAACAAATTCAAAGCCTGTTAGATTCTGTGATAATATTGATTGAAATTTTCAAATTTTGATCACTTCGCTAGGTTGTCGAATCCCAACTCAACTTAAACAATAACTTTCATTTTTTTGTAAGAACACATCCAGAAATGACACGAGCATAAATCACTTGAATTTTAGGTGGTCTGAGCTGTGCTTGCAAGCTGCGTCGCAAGCTCCAGCGGAAATTATTAGACAATCTAGGAGAGTGATGCTGGGTCAATATATTTTCATTTAAAAATGAAAAATCAGTTATGGGAAAGTTTGGATAGTTAACAGATTTTTCGACCTTACTTTCCCGGACTATAAAGCTTTGCGCTGAAACCATCAATATGTACCAATCAAATCAGTAAGTTAAATGTTACTCCCAATAGTTAAAATAGCTCAGAACCGTTGTGTTTGTTAAAAATGGAACATATTATCTAAGTTTTCATTGTATTAAAATCTTTCAGATCCAGAAACAAAAAATTGAACTAAAAGAAAAAACAACATTCAATTTTTCATTGAAAGTTATTAGTTTTTTTAATGTGTTTGAACTATCCTGAATAAAGTTACAATAGTCCTCATCAATATACAACGGAATCTAAAACAACAAGCCTCATAATACCCAAATAAGAAGCTTTTACATTCTAAATAGTTTGACCAAAATTGTTAGAGGCTACAAAATTCTCAATATACTTTCATTCTAGTGTACAGCTTGTGGTTTGACGCAAGAAACGCGAAAGGTATTGTGCGCCACAGAAAATGAAAAAGTTCAACCCGATGAACTATGTAATCCTGATAGGAAACCGGAAGATACGAGAGAATGCGCCTCAAACCCTTGCTTGTATCTGTGGTATGCAGGACAATGGAGTGAGGTACGATCATTAAAGTTTGTACATATTATTCAAGAATAGTATATTTAAAATATTCATTGCATAATTCATAACTGAAAAATGCTGAAATAGTATATTGTATAACAAGGTTAGACTTTATTTTCTCGACGACCAGAAAAAAATGTAATGAAATCTGAACAAATAAAGTTATTTATTTAAATGTTTGTATACAGTACGTTGTAGGTATTTATTAATAGTTATATTTATTGTGTTGATGCAATCAATAATGTTATTAATTGGTGTATTGTACATAACTTCTATAATATTTCTCAAAACAAATTGATTTATAGTAGTGAAGGTTGAGGATTCGATTATCTATATATAACATTTTACTACTTGAGAAGACTTCCAGCCTACATGTCACGGGCTGTTAACACTAACTGAATTCAATAATTATTATTGGTTGATGAATTTTCAATACATGTATAAATTAGATTAAAATATAACGTCGCTTTTATACTTGTATAACGCAAAATTATTTTTAAAGCATTGCATAATTGTTCAGTAGCATTCACTTGATGACGACTTAAAACTGATATGGATGTACACAAATCAGGTCTAGATCAAGATACAGCATAAATTAAATTTTCTATGAACTGTCTACATTTATTATTTAAACATTAATTAATAAATCAAATTCAAAATTTTAATTCATAGAAGTTGACATTTCTTTACAGTCAGTCATATTAAATGTTTGTAAAAGTTTCTTTAAATAATTACTATAATAAAAATGGCCTTAGCATTCTTAAATCTAATTTATTTTACACACAATTACATTAATTTATATTTCACGGCACTCTGACCGGCTCTCTAGTTCAGACTTCATCCGCTCTCCGCCACACCGCTTATTTATAGTTGAATGTAAACTTCGAGATTCTCTCGATTCGACTACGTCTTTCTAGAGGGCGTTCCCGATCAGCCTTCTCAAGATTGTGGGCGAACCCACTGGGTTTGTGGCCAGTTCGGCTCGGGAATTGTTACATTGTCCCCTTTTTAAGGATAGTTCGATACAGGCATGATTCTCCATAACTGCACCATGAAGCTCGATGGAAGTAACATTCCGCAGTCTTTGCGTACGGTCGTGGTTTATAGTTGCCCACACCAAAAGTTTGACACCGCTGGATATGAATAATGTTTCCAACATGCTTCTGATAACTCTCCAATCAAGTACATCAATTCCACGGGCCAATTTTAAGATTGTCAGGTCCACAAGATTCTGATCCAACATCGTATCCCTCAGTTTGGGCTCTCTCAAACATTTTGATATGACATATTTTCTATGGAATGTTTCTTAGCTACCAGGTAGTAGATATTTCTCTGGACCTTCTTTAACTGAAGCACCTCTCCGACTCCTGGATTCTACTTCCGTAGTTGTTGGAGTTGACCGAACTGAAAGCTGAAACGTCATCACATCCTCTTGTGATCTGATGATGCGGACTTGGTCATAATTCCCAGCGTAAGGGGCGAGCTTATTGAAATGAATTTTCCTCTGGGTGGCTTTTGCATCCGGTAGACCAGGTCATTTCTTCTTTTCGTGACCTTGTAAGGGCCTTCCCATGATTTTCGCAACGTTGGCGGTAGTCCGCGACGACGTTTGGGGTTGTGCAGCCAAACCAGGTCACGTACCTTAAACCCTCAGGCGTCGGCCTTCATGTAATAGCTCTGTTCCATTTGGTCGCTGGCACCCTGGATATTCAAACGGACTCTTTCGTGGATGTCGTCCATTCTCTGCTACAGTTTGCTGACGTAGTCCTCTCCTGCAGTGTCTTGTCCGGGTGATGTCTCGAACTTCCGATCACAGGGTAATCGCAGCTCTCGGTCGGTAATAATTCTAGCAGGTGTTTGGCCGGTTGACTCATGTACTGCAGAACGATAGGCCATCAGAAATGGACGTATATGTCCCCGTCCCTTCGGTGGCGGATAAGTGGCGATTTATCGTCCTGTTCATCAGCTCCACCATTCCATCGTAGTGCGGATGTAAAGCTATGCTTCTCGTCGTTCGGATGTTTGACACATTTCTTGGAACCAACTGTACTCGAAATTTCTGCCTTCGTCTGAATGCAGTTCCAATTGGACACAGAATCGATAAAAGCACTCCTTTACCAAGACATCTGCGACGGTGGCAGCTTCCTGATTGGGCTTCTGCCCATTCGCTGAAATAGTCCATTGCCATGAGGATGTACTTGTTTCCATGATCAGAGACGGGGAATGGGCCAGCGATATCTACTGCGATTCGCTCAAATGGGCTGCCTACGTTGTACTAATGCATCGGGGCCTTAGGTCGGATTCGAGGCCCATTGCTGGCAGAGTATATGGCACACTTTCTGTAACAGTTCCGAACGTCTGCTTAGCAATTGGCCCAGTAAAACCGTTGTGTCACTTTATGGAGAGTCCTTGTCACTCGCAGATGCCTCCGGTGACCCCATCAAGGATTTATCGGAGCATTTCTGGCCTTCTGCTCCTGGGCAAAACTGTCTGACGTCTTTCTTCCCCACCCTTCTCGGACTCCAACATACGCTTCATGACTCAATTGGCCAGGGTAAGATAGTTCCATTGAGACCAGTAGGACTTCACGAAAAACCTGCGATTTCTTGTCATGGTGCTCTTTGGCCATTCTTCTTCCATCCGATGACTATGCCAATATATGGATCTTCCCTTCTCTGGATCTTGTTGTCACTCTAGTTGTCATCTACTGCCGTTGTTCTAAAAATTGTCGGCAATGTGAGCGGTCGTCTGGACATGACCTCCGCGACAAGGCATCTGCATTCTTATGGCTCATCATAGCTCGGTGTTCAATCTCGAAGTCGAATTCTTGAAGCCTCTCGGTCCATCGTGCGACTTGACCCTCGGGATTTTTGAACTGTAAAAGCCATTTAAGAGCGGCATGATCTGCTCTCAACGAAAACCTTATGCCATACACGTACTTGTAGAAGTGTAATCCTTTGACAACAGCCAGCAGCTCCCGCCTGGTGGCATAGTAATTTCGTTCCGATTTACTGAGGGTTTTGCTGAAGTACCTAATGACCTTTCATTGTTCCTCCTGGAGTCCGTGTCCAACATGAATTTTGCAATGGAATGGGGTAGCTCAGAATTGGTGCATTGACCAAGGCTTCTTTCAGCTTCATAAAGGACTCCTGGCATTCCGGGGACTACTGGAACTGCTCTTAACACTATGTTAGCCTGGTTAGCGGTTTGGCGATATTAGCAAATCCTAGCAGTTATCGACGGTAGTAGGTACACAGGCCAATAAAACCCCGAAGCTGGTGGATATCTTTTGGTATGGGCCAGTCTTTAACAGCGTTGATTTTTTGGTCTTCGAGCGATTTGCCGACTACGATGATGTAGTCTAGGTATACCAGGCACGTCTTCCAGGAGAATCCTTTCAACACCGCTCCATTAGATTCTCAAAAATGGCAGGGGCGTTGCAAAGTCCAAATGGCATAACAGTGAACTGCCACAGCCCGGAGACGACGATACATTCTCACGGTCTTTTGGAACCAGTTCTACCTGCCAATATCTGCTCTTCAAGTCTAAGGTTGAGAATATGTTAGAGCGGGCCAACGTGTCCAGGATGTCATATATTCTTGGTAGCGGGTAGCTGTCCTTCACCGGATTGGTCGGACATCCCCAGTATCAATTTTGTGCTGGAACACCTTCATTCTACCCCCTTTGTCATGTTCGGTACTAAACACATCTTAGTATTTCCTCACTAAGTTCTCTAGCCTGGACTGCTGTGCCGGTTCTATGCCCTTCGATGATATGCCAACCAGATTTTCCAGTATTACAGGTAGATTGTTGGATGGACTAATGGTACCGCGTACACTCCTGACCACAGAGGAAATTAGCGAACAGTGACCTAAAGTCGTTCCTTTCTTCAAGGTCAACTGATAGTTGTTGACATTCATGATACTTACTGGTATAAGTTTATCGGCGCGCAATAAGGTCTTCCCGAGCACAATTCCTCGTCCAATATTCTCATCATGAGGCTCGGGCTCGAACATCACCATCCATGCGAGCCTCCAGAGTAGATTCAGCCCTCTCAGATACGCCAACGTCTTCAGCCAATACGACCCGGATCCTTTCTTCACCTCGCCCGTCAAGCAACAGCTCTTCTCCGTTGAGACGTAGGACGCTGTCTTTGAAGTTCAGCTCGAACCCCCCGGAATTCATTATGTGCATTCCAATGATCTCGATGTACGCGACCAGGGCTCGGCGTTTCAGTTTTGTGCTGCCTAAAATCAAATCAATCGTTAGCTCGGCATATACAGTGGCTGGCTCCCCTGTTACTGTGCGTAACTTCCAAGTCGAAGGTTCAATTATTGCCGCTGTTTTGGCAAAAGTAGGTCCGAGGATTGTCCTCGTCGCACCTGTATTCTGTAGCATGGTGCGACGATCTTTGTTAACGAGACCGTCCACGATCACGCCTTTGATTTGTCGCTAAAGAGTAGAGATATATGCGTTAATAATTGGGGCTTGCTGGGTACAGCCCGATGACTGCCCCTTCTCATCGATCTTTTTTAGTTTTCCTGCGTCGCTGTAGATTCTTTAAATGACCGGCATTTACTACGAACATGTCCGATCTTGCCACATTTCCAGCATCTTATTTGCATCACTTCCTTCATCACTATCTTTTGTCTATATTTTCAACAGATCGATTACGGAATATTGATTGCTATAGAATAAAAATACATGCAAAGCACACAAGAAGCAAGTGTGTCAGAATCAACAGTCTCACTCTCACGAGAGTGTTTACATTCTAGTGAAGAAACCGATTTCGGAATTATTATATTTACTAATGGCTGTGTAGAAAGTACTATACTAAAGACGTCAATTTATCTCTAACTATTCTGTAATAGTTTTTCCATAGAGTTAATGCCTAAATGAATTGTAACATTATATTTTCAGTGTTCAGTAACATGCGGGCAAGGTGTTCAAACTAGAGTAATTTTTTGTGGAATTTCTACACCAAACGGCGTCGAAAAAGCTGATGAATCCAAATGCGACCCATCAAAACATTTCGAATCGATAAGGAATTGTACCGGAGAGCAAGAAGAATGCGATGGAGAATGGTTCAGTGGTCCAATGGGAGAGGTATAATAAATTTATTGATAAAAAGATCGCTCGTAAATATTTTTTTCGTGCAATCGCACACAAGTGGGTATTTCGCGTTCTTAACACAGTCCGCGAAACTAAATTTCGCAACCATTACCCATAGCAACGGCCACCAAATCAAACGTTATTTTACTTCCAAATGAAATATCACTATCAGTGCGAGACATATTTGCGTTTTTTCATAGTCAAAATATTTTGTATATATTCAAACATGATCATTTCCATAGCGCGCTGTGACTTTTTTAATTACATTGAGCTGCTGTTGATTCTATTTATTTGTAACTATCTAGTTTAATAATTTTGACGATTGCACGAAAAATAGTGTGTGGCCGCGACACTTGTTAGCTACCTTAAGGTTAGCCGATTAGCGTGCCTAGGCCGCGAGACTATTCTTTTGGGACGCTAAATTTTGTCTTTTTGGTAAAATAACACGTTCTACACTCTCATTTCTGTTTCTTTATTTAATATTGCAAAACCTTTTGTGTTACATGAAATCAAAAAATTAACAACTATCTATCACACAAAAACATCTAACGTCACTTCTTCTTTTTCTATCATAAAACTGTCTAAACTCAATAAACATTTTAGCGCAACTCTAACACCCCCCCTCGCTAAAATCCCTTAAGGACAGCATATTTTTAAACTTTACAAATGAAGTCACAGGTAGACCCTTTGTGAGGATGTCAGCCTGTTGATTAGCGGTATCAATATAATTTAATGTTATTTTTCCATTTTGAATATTTTCCAATACAAAATTGAACTTCAAATCTATATGTTTCACTCTTCTATTGTTTGTGGGATTTTTATTCAACGCTAAGCAACCCTGATTGTCCTCATAAAAATATTACTAAAATTAACACCTAAATCTAATAAAACTTTTTTCAACCATAAACCTTCACAAATATATGCACAGAGTGCTACCAATTCTGCCTATGTAGTGGAAAGCGATACGCAAACTTGCTTCTTAGTTGTCCAACATAAAGTATTGCCAAAAATCTTAAAAAGATGTCCAGTAACGGATTTTCTGTTTAACGTATGGTTTCCCCAGTCCGCATCGACATAACAACAAATGTCTTCACTATTTCTACTATACTCTAATCCTACAGAAATGGTTGATTTTAAATATCTTAAAACACGTTTTAAATGATTAAATACCTCGTCTGTAGCTTTATCTTGAAACCTACTGTAAAAATTAACAGCAAACCCTCAATATCCCTCTCTGTCTATCATAATCTATTTCCAATCCAAGAAAATACCTTAAAGATCCTATATCTTTCATCTTAAACTTGTTCATTAATTTCATTTTAACATCATTAATTTGATCCACATAAAATTATATCATCAACATATATAAGTAGGTACACCTTAAGTTTATTTTCTACATTTAGTATATACAGACAAAAATCATTTTCTGAACGACAAAAACCAATTTCTAACAAGAACTTATTTATTTCATCATTCCAGCACTTGGAGGATTGTTTGAGACCATATAGAGATTTCTTTAGTTTAAAAACATATTTTTCATCTAAATTTATCCCTTTTGGGGATAGATGTAAATGTCTTCATTTACAAATCCATTCAAAAAGGCAGTCTTCACATCCAATTGCTGGAAAATATAACCAAGTTGATTTCTTAAAATTAATTATGCTCTTATAGTCGTCATTTTCGCTACAGGTGAGTAAATTTCATTATAGTCTGAACCTTTTTGTGCAAAACCCTCTAACTACTAAACGTGCCTTAAATTTATCTATTTCGTTTTCTTCCATTGATTTGAAATTAAATACCCATTTTGTATCTAAAATTTGTTTATTCAACGGTTTTTCAGTTTTTTCCCATGTCTCATTCTTTTCTATAGCTTTCAATTCTGTTTCTATAGCTTCTAGCCATCTGTCTCTATCTACCCTACCTTTTATCTCTTCAAAGCTTGTAGGAACATTTTCAACAAAACTACATGCATCAAAGGCCATGTATAACTCATAATCATCCAACCTGGTAGGTTTCTTGACTATTCTTTTACTTTCTTATTCATTCCCAATCTCACTATTATCTTCATTCCTACTCGTATCAGTCTCCCTACTTCCTGTCTCTGTTTCTTTATTTATATCTGTTTCATTTAAACTTTCTCTATATTCCATTCATTTATTTTCTTTATACCAAAACTCATTTTCGTTGAACTTTACATCTCTTGCAATAATTAACTTGTGATTTTCTAAATCCCATATCCCGTCTAAGCATACCCCAACATTATACATTTCTTTACTTTAGAGTCAAATTTACTTCTACATTCCTTTGGTATATGACAATAAGCCATACATTCGAAAACTCTGAAATTAGTCACATTTGGTTTCTTACCATACCAAATTTCTGCCGGCGCTTTGTCTAGTTTTTGTGATGTTCCTCTGTTCATCAAATAGTTTACTGTCAAAATTGCTTCTCAACAATAATCTTTTGTTACCCCTGATTCCTCTAATATTGCCCTGGCTCTTTCAACTAGGCTTCTATTCTTTCTCTCAGCTTTTCCGTTTTGTTTGGGTGTATATGCAACCGTATAATCTAAAACATAACCCTTTTCAGCACAATACTTTTTAAACTCATTGGAAATATACTCCCCACCGTTGTCACATCTTAAAGTTGCTATTCTTTCATTAAATTTACTCTCAACCATACTTGCATACTATTTGAACTTGTCAAAAACCTCCCTTTTTTCTTTAATTAAATAAATGACACAAAAGTTTGAAAACCCATCGATAAAAGTCACAAAATATCGGAATAATTTTTAAAGCCTCTTACTTATCGATCTCTCAGTAAAAGGAAACCTACACATTTTTCCACTCACACATGGCTGACAAAATTCTACATCTCTGATTTTAATATTTTCAAGACCCTCAACCGTTTGTTTATTCATAATTTCCCTTAAACCTGTAAACCCAATATGCCCATATCTTCTGTGCCACTTTATAAAATCATTCTCATCACTTTCTACATTCATGCATTCAACATTTAATTTTAAAAATTCTATTTCATACAAGTTCCCTCTTTTACCCATAGATACCAGTTTTCCATCATTATTTAATATTTTAACATGTGCATTTTCAAATAATATTTTCATATCTGACATTTCAAGTTTTTTAACACTTAATAAATTTCTCCTTAGATTAGGTACATATAAAACATTTTTAATAGTACAATCTACTTTTTCAGTTCGTAAATTACTTATTACTTTTATGTTGCCGACTCCTATGGCTAACAAAAAATCATTATTTTTAGCAACAGCAATGTGTATGGGTTTTTTTAATATTAATAAGCTTGAAAAAATTTCTTTTTGGTTAACCATATGATCGGTGCAACCTGAATCAATATAAAACTTTAATACTTCCTGTTTATTTTCAAATTTTTCTTCTGGTTTAGTTTCTCCCATAAAACATATACTTGTATCCTCTTTACGGCCAGGTCCAGAGCATGATTGGGGCCTTAACTCTTCTACTAAATTGCTATGAATATTTCTTGGAACATCTTGGTACTGATGATTACCTCCTCTTGCTCTAAAAGCTCCTCTTGTAAAGCCTCCCTGAAGACCTTGTCCTCTGGGGCCTCTAAAACCTCTGTTGCTATTTGAGCCACTTGTCAAATTATTATTTTGCCTGTTGTAATGATTTTGTTGCAATTGGTCTGATGGAGTGTATGAATGGTTTTGTGGGCAATATCGTTGTATGTGCCCTAGTAGACCACATTTATAACATTTTCTCTGATTTCATTGACAAAAATGCACTCTGTCCTACTGTTTCACTATTGGTGTTCCTTTGAAATAGTACTCTCTTTTCACTTTCTCCTAACAACTTATTTTTGGCTTCCTCATAAGTTAGATTACTGGAATTCTCAATTATGGCACTTACTGTTTCGTAAGATCTTGGTAAGGTTGACAACAAGCTGCCTATTTTGTCGGAATCAGTCATTTTACAACCTGAATTACTTAATTGTCAATTGTCTAACAAGGCTCTCAATATCTCCAACATGCTTCTCTAGTGATTCACCTTCTTTTAGTTGTAATGACAACATCCTTTTCTTCAAAAATATTTGTCCTAGCAATCCTTTCTTTTCGTATCGATTCCGTAAAGCTTCCCACATTTCAAAAGCATTTTCCTTGTCACGTATAAAATCTAATTGGCTATCATCCAAGCACTGTACAATGATTGATTGAAATAATTTATCCTTTTTCTTGTCCTGTTCCCGTTTTGAATCATCTGTATAAGCACTCGGTGTAAATTCATTTTCCACTCATATACCAACTCCCTTTTCTTCAAGCAAAATTTTAATTCTGAACTTCCAGGCCGCATAATTGTTTCCATTGAGTAATTCTATATTAAAGTTGTTTTTGTTTGCCATTTCTTTCACGTTTTTACTTGACCTTGTCTTGACCTTTAGTTGCTGCTTCGAAATCAAATTCTGATTACTATGGCCGGCCTAGGCCCATAACCTTTTGACTTTTCGGTAAAATAACACGTTCTACACTCTCATTTCTGTTTCTTTATTGAAGTGAAACTTTTTATGGGACACTAGCGTTTTGTCATGAGAGTTAACTCGTCGAGCTAACAAAACTGTTAAACTCCTTGTGAGAGAGGCGGAAAAAATTAACGAAGATCCGCACAAAGAGGAGACGCCGAGAATAGTCGCAGGGCATTGTTTATTGATGGCGATCATGTTATTCCGTTTATCAATCCCCACTTCGCTGCGCGAACGATAAAGTGAGAACGCATTCGGGGGAAAAAGGATACAAAAAGCGCTTAATAATTTCTGTCGATATTGGTATAATCCAGTGCGAAATTAATATAGAAATTGTTTACCTTTAAAATTAAGGCGATAAAAACTAGGAAATTTCTTTGCATTGTGTATTTATTTGTATTATTTTGAAAAAAATATGTAATAAAACGTAACAAGAGTATTGAAATATATTGAAAAAGGAAATAAACAGGTATACTTGTCCGTACAGATAAGTTCTGTACTCATTAAAGTTTAAGCATACACTGTGTTATCTCCTACTTTCCGCATTGAGACTAACGCGCATCGTGGGCGTGTCCACTTTCAAACTTTCAGCTATATTTGCTAACCTGTACGTAGAAGAGCAAGTAAGTCTCAGTTCATCAGAGAAAGTCGTTATAACTAGTGTTGCTTTATTTATGGAAATATTTTTGATGTGAAACTTTTTATGGGACACTACAGAGGTTTTGGTTACGAGGTAATCTCGTAAAGGCTAACAAGTTTTGTGAAGCTCTAATTATCATTTGTACTTAAACTTAGTGAGATAAACGCAGCGCTGTTCTCCCCTTCTGTCATCACTCGACTCGATTTAAAATCAAACGAAAAACGCGGGTTCGATACCCCGATGGGCGGCCAGAACTTTTCTTAGGTATTAAAAAGGAAGGATTCGTAATATGCATTCAAATTTCTTAAAAAGAATATTTACTTTTGTTTGTCTTTTATTGTAAATAGTTTTTTATAGTCTGTCCGAAAAATTATTGTTTTTATTTTGGAAATAATTTTTGTTTTAATTTTTTTAAATTATATTTTTTTATGTTGTTGATATTTATGAATTCTCTTTGTACACTCATTGGCGGTTATTGCGTCATAAAACATAAAAAGTTTCACTTCTGACGCTGTCAGTTTTCGACTGACGCATAAATCTTTTTAATATTGCAAAACCTTTTGTATTACATGAAATCAAAAAATTAACAACTATCTATGACACTAAAACATCTAACGTGACTTCTTCTTTTTCTATCATAAAACTCAATAAACATTTTAGCGCAACTCTAACACTAAAAAGGTATATCGCGGCCTAGGTATACATTATTCTTCTCTTGTGTCAGTGAATGTTAGAAATGGCACTAACAACTTTTTTTCAACATTCACATGAGTTTTCAAAATAGTTAACAGTCTTATAGCTCGCTATTGCCGAGACTCCATGTGCGGGTTAGTTGCGCAGAAACGTTGTGCCACATACCGCTTATACATCAAACCGTTTCTTATTTGATTTGTCTATGATATAATCACTAACCTGTGAAATTTTTGGTTTGCACCGGTATTATCCACTTTGTGGCACACTTTGCCATTACACTTTTCTTCATCAAGTACCTTACAAACAACTCTAAATCAGAAAAAAGACTAACAACTTTACGAAAAACAGCAATAAACCTTCCGCGACAACCTCCAAGCGTATTTGAACTCTATTGGCAGCACGCTAGGAAAATAAGGAATGAAACAGCGTACGCTCTGTTGATCATAGAATATCAGGGTTGTCAAGTCAATTTTTTCGTGATAAATCTATAAATTCTAATCATTTTTACTAGCATATAATAATATATGTAGTCAATAGAAGGTTGCTTCAGAATTAATATGTCTTCTTGCATTGTGAACAATTTAACTTTTAAATATGCACTAATTAGGGACTTTTGTGATTATTTTGTCCGTGTAAATAAACACAAATGGATTATGTTACACAATAAACTATTGTTATTTAGAACAACGTAGCAACGTCGGTGAATTGTTTACATTATGTTAGATGCTACTATTCGGATCTTAGGTAGTCTATCTTTGTTGAATACTTTTGGGATAAATAAAATTATATGCTTCCTCTTTTCAAATTCGATTTATTTTCGCTATGGGCTTGGTCTATTTTAAGAATTCCTGTATATTTTATTACATTTTTTGCGATGAATATAAAAATTTTATGTAATAATTTTCTTCTCATTTGCTTTTTCGGTATTCAGTGCTCTAGACCTTGCGGAGGTGGACAAAGAACTAGAAAAGTCGTTTGTATCAAAGATTACCAAGTTGTCAATCCTTCAGCTTGTGGTTCCGATAAAATTGTATTTTCCGAAGAAAAATGCAACGAAGAACCTTGTTCTGAAGGTACTTGTTCAAGTTAATACTAGAGTATATCAGAAAGTTATTTATTTTTCATTGATAATAAAGAAAGTTTTACCCTTTAGATACTTTAATGCCAAAGGATATAACTCATCCTGTTGATGAATCAGAACCAACAAAAGAATATTCTGGAAAGAGAGAAGCTACAACAACACCTCTAACAACTGAATCCGATGAAACTACAGCCTTTGAAATAACTACAAGTTCAAGTCTAACAACTGCCGAACCAGAAGAATATGAAATTGTACCTGACACTAACTGTGATGATGGCGAATGGGTATGTAATAAATCCAATCAAAAATAAAAATGAAATTTGTACTCATAAAATTTCTTACAATACAAATAAAAGTCGTTGCATTACAGGTGGAAGAAAATGCAGAGAGCGAAAAAGAAAAAGCGCAAGACGTTGAATATAAGATGCAAGGCGATGAATATATAATGCAAGGAGACGATCCTTTTGCTTTTGAGGACTTGATGATGGGTGATCAACCGTTTGAAGGATCCGGCGAAACAACTTATGGCACGGACTCCACAGATACGTCTTATTCCACAGATACGTCTTATTCTACAGATACATCCTATTCTACAGATACGTCTTATTCCACAGAAACACCTAGTTTCACAGAAACTACTGAATCTACTGGTACTACAGAAGACTTTACGGAAGAACAGCCACGTACTACCGAATCCTCTGAACCGACAATTGAATTTACAGGATCTACGGATTCATCAGTTAGTACGGAATCAAGTGAGACTGCATCTACAGAAAGTGCGGGAACCAGCGAATCGTCTCTTGGTACGACTGGTTCTACAGAATCCCCCGAAACTACTACAGAATTTACTGGCTCCACGGAATCCTCTGGCACTACGATAGAAAATACAGGCTCCACAGAATCTATCGAAACGACCACAAAAGTAACTGGTTCTACAGAATCTTCTGGAACAACAATAGAATCTACCGGTTCTACTGTACCTCCTGGTACAACAATAAAATCTACCGGTTCTACAGAATCTCCAACAACAAATGAAAAACTCAACGGTATCCTTGAATCAGACGTAAATGCTGTAATAACTACTGAATCTACAGATATTTCTGAATCTTCTACATTAGAATCTACAGATACTTCTGAATTTTCTACATTAGAATCTACTGAACCTTCGGAGATTACTACTGTTGGAAGCACCGTTTCTACAGAACTACCAGTTGCCTCAACAGAAGTAACTGAATCTACAGAATCTCCAGAAACAACAATTGCATTGGCTAGCTCCACGGCATCCTCTGATAGTACTATAGAAAATACAGGTTCAACGGAATCTGCAGTATCGAATGAGGCTTCTGGATCTACCACAGAATTCACAGAATCTACACAACCTTCTGAAAGCACTACAGAATTCACAAAATCCACGGAATATCTTGTATCCACCACAGAAGGCTTCGCAGAATCAACTGAAACTTCAACTGAATTCACTGGATCTACAGAATCTACTGGAATTACAACAGAATCTACTGGAATTACAACAGAATTTACTGTTTCGACAGATATTTCTCAAAGTACAACATCGCCCACTGATTCCACAGAATCATCTGTAAGTGTAACAGTGGGTTCTTCAGAATCTCCTCAGACCACAGGGTCCACAGAAGAAGCTATAGTTACCTCAACAGAGTTTACAGGAAGCACTGAAACATCTGCGAGTACCACAGACCTTACTCAATCTACTGAAGAATCTAAGAGTAGTAGTGAATTTACAGAATCTACAGAAAAGTTCGGGAGTACAAGAGAATTTACAACATCTACGGACGAGCAAAGCTCTACTGAATTTACGAAAATAACTGAATCGACAGAATATCCTGAATCGACCACTGTATTTACAGGTTCTACAGAATCAGCCAGTACGACAGAGCTTACTAGTTCGACTGAATCCTCCGTTAGTACTGTAGAATCAAC
Source organism: Galeruca laticollis (assembly GCA_963921935.1). NCBI lineage: Eukaryota > Metazoa > Arthropoda > Insecta > Coleoptera > Chrysomelidae > Galeruca > Galeruca laticollis. Next base: position 81,009,281 of record OY998176.1, read on the forward strand.
TGGATCAACAAGTGTGACAGAAGTTACTGGTTCAACAGAATCATCAGCTAGCACCGTAGAGTTTACAGGGTCCACGAAATCAACAGGTGTTACTGAGCTCACTGGTTCAACGGAATCACCCGCCAGCACAGTAGAATTTACAGGATCCACTGAATCAACTACAACAGCTGAGCTTACTAGATCATCAGAATCATCCGCTACAACATTAGAGTTTACAGGATCTACTGAATCAACAACTGTTACTGAGCTTAGTAGTTCAACTGATTCATCCGTTAGTACAGTAGAATATACAGGATCCACTGAATCTACAACTGAACTTACAGGCTCAACTGAATCATCCGTTAGCACAGTAGAATTTACAGGATCCACTGAATCTACACCTGAACTTACAGGCTCAACTGAATCACCCGCCAGCACAGTAGAATTTACAGGATTCACTGAATCAACAACTGAAACAGGTACAACTGAATCATCTGTTAGTACAGTAGAATTTACAGGGTCTACCGAATCAACAACTGAATTTACAGGTTCTTCTGAGTCATCCGTTAGTACAGTAGAATTTACAGTATCCACTGAATTTACAACTGAACTTACAGGTTCAACAGAATCATCCGTTAGCACAGTAGAGTTTACAGGATCTACCGAATCAACAACTGAATTTACAGGTTCTACTGAGTCAACCATTAGTACAGTAGAATTTACAGGATCCACTGAGTCAACAACTGAACTTACAGGTTCAACTGAATCATCCATTAGTACCGAAGAATTTACAGGATCTACCGAATCGACAACTGAACTTACAGGTTCTACTGAATCATCCGCCAGTACAGTAGAAGTTACAGGATCCACTGAATTTACAGGTTCAACAGAATCATCCGTTAGCACAGTAGAGTTCACAGAATCCACTGAATCAACAAGTGTTACTGATCTCACTGGTTCAACTGAATCATCCGTTAGTACAGAAGAATTCACAGGGTCTACTGAATCTTCTGTTAGTACGACAGAATATACAGGATCAACGGTATCGTCTGTTAGCACCTCTGAATATACTCCTTCAACAGAATTTACGAGCTCTACAGAATCATCTTTTGGTACAACGGAATTAACTTCGTCAACTGAAACAGCGTTTACTGAAAGTACGACAGAATTTATTGGCAGTAGTGAAAGTACTACATCAATCATGGATATATTTACTCCAAAACCAAGACTGTGCAAAAGAAGGAAGATTAAACAGTGTAGACATACGCTATATGGATGCTGTTGGGATAACATCACACCTGCTGAAGGGCCATTTGATAAAGGATGCCCTATTCCTCATACTTGCAAAGAATCTAAATTCGGTTGTTGTGAAGATGGAGTATCACCTGCTCTTGGAACTAAATTTGCCGGATGTCCCCGTTATAACTGTAATGAAACTCTGTTTGGTTGTTGTCCTGATAATAAGACGGCTTCCCAAGGAAACGATAATGAAGGCTGTCCTCCGGTTTGTCTCAACTCTAAATACGGTTGTTGCAATGACAATACAACTGAAGCGGTCGGGCCTCATCATAAAGGATGCCCCGAGGATACTACAACATCAGAGCCAACAACTGAATCTTCACCTGAAACTACCGTATCTACAGTTTCTGCTGAGGAAACAACTACCGAATCCGGATCTACTGAAAGTAGCATATCTACAGAAACGACATATTCTACTACTGACATTTCTACAGAAACAACTACAGCCGTAAACTGCATCACAACTCCATACAGATGTTGTCCGGATGGAATCACTGTAGCAGAAGGACCTGGTTTCCAAGGATGCGGTTTGCCTTGTTCAGATACTACATTCGGTTGTTGCCAAGATGCGAAGACTCCTGCGCATGGACCAAGTGGAGAAGGGTGTTGTTTATCTTCTCGTTTTGGTTGTTGTCCAAATGATATTACACCAGCCAGAGGACCAAATCAAGAAGGTTGCGAATGTGAGCATTCTCCATATGGTTGTTGTCCCGATAACAAGACTTCTGCTCATGGTTATGATAATGAAGGTTGCGGATGCCAATATACTCCTAACGGCTGTTGTCCTGACAACTTTACTCCAGCAACAGGAGCGAACTATGCTGGTTGTCTCTGCCACACTTTCCAATTTGGCTGTTGTCCGGATGGTGTAACTGTTTCTGAAGGACCTCGTTTCCAAGGTAAATTTAAGCTTATTTACAATTAAAATATTGTGTAACATCGGCAAAGGGCCAAGTTTTATGAAAATGGGTTCAGAAGTTTTTGGTTGCTTATCCATAGAGAGCTGAAAAACCTCAAAAATTGTTATCACAAGTAAGAGTATTTTGGGATCAATTTAATTTTGTTAGAATAGATTTTTCGGTATCACCAATCTCCTGGAAACATTAAAGGAACCACTGTATCTTGTCATTGTCTCTATTAGGTTGCGGCTGCAAAAATACTGAATTTGGATGTTGCTCCGATGAAAAAACTTCTGCATCTGGACCCAACGGAGAAGGATGTACTTGCGAAAATACTAAATTTGGTTGCTGTCCTGATGGTACTACAGAAGCCAAAGGTGAAAACTACGACGGATGTACTGATATTCCTAAAAACCTTCAAGGTAAGTATGCCTACAAATCAATATTTAAGATATTTATTTACTGCCTTGTATCAGGACATCTCAAGATACTAAGGGTTGGATCAACCCAATCTATGATGATGCCTAGGGACATAATGCCTGTTAAACAAGATTTCGAAGTTACTCTGGATGTTATTATTAACGATCGTGAGTTAACACAGAACGAAATCTCAAAAATAACTAGGGGGGCCCTCACATTTTATACTGATGGGTCAAAAACAAACGAAGGAGTAGGAATAGGGGCTACAGGACCTAATCTTAGGTTATCAGTAGCCCTAGGTAACACTCTCACACTATTCCAAGCGGAAATACTAGCGATAAACTCCTGTGCTCAAGAGTGCCTCAAAAAGCGCCTCAATGCAGCCAGAATATTTATTGCCTCCCACAGCCAGGGCTGCTTTGAAAGCTCTAAGGTCTATAACTTATGAGTCCAAAACAGTCTGGAGCTGCAAACAATCTCTTAAGCTACTGGCTAGAAATAACAAACTATCTTTGTTATGGGTGCCCGGGCACAAGGGAATTGCTGGGAATGAGACTGCCCATGGTCTTGCAAAGGAAGGAGCTAGCACTCCTTTCATCGGACCCGAACCGTTTTGTGGCATTACTAAAAGACCCATTATTAGTGCAGCCTACTGGAGGAATGTTTCAGGCCAAAGACAAGCAAAAAGGTTGCTATGCTAAATCGCTCTTGGAGCTTCAGAAATATGATCTCAGAGCAATCACTGGACTCCTCACGGGACACTGTCCACTCAGATATCACCTCTGCAAGATGGGAAAAGTGGACAGATGAACATGTAGATTCTGCGACAGTGCAGATGAAACGGCTGAACATATATTATGCCATTGCGGAGTACTTGTTCGCCAACGCCATAGGCACCTGGAACGGTTGTTCTTGAGACCTGACCAGGTAACAAAAATAGCTCCCAATCGGATAATAGGCTTCCTTAGAAGCCTTGATCTCTGGGACAAAAAATAGATGGAGGGTATACACAAAAGATCTTTTCAGGTCGCAGTGTGGAAAGGCCAGCTATTGGCCAATCGACCCCTTTGTAATCTACAATCTACTGCCTTGTATTTTGTTCCCTAATGACATTCGTAATTTTTTTCCAAGTATGCTCTACTTCTCCAAATATATACCTTCTTTTGGTTTTTGCCCAATACTATAATTTATATATGGAATTTTTATCCTTATTTTGATCTGTTTTTTCATTCCACACTCCAATGTTTTGTTTCTACTCAATCTATACCTCAATAATTGAAGATGTTTTTTATATATCCCTCATTTTACTTCTCTCCTTTCACAGAAGGATGCGGAATGCCCAAAGAGAGAGGCAAATGTAGGAACTTCACTGTGAAATGGTACTTCGACATGAATTATGGTGGTTGTTCTAGATTTTGGTACGGTGGATGCGATGGTAACGAAAATCGCTATAAATCTAAAGAAGAATGCGATGATATTTGTGTCCAACCAAGAGGAACAGGTTAGTGTAAATAATTTTAAATTGCACGACTTCTAGATATTTGAAATTATACCGTTTCTTTCAAAATACTTCCATATTATAATAATAAATTAATTTACCAAAACTAACGGGAATAAATTTATTACTTTTTCTTTTAGACCGATGCAAACTGCCTAAAGTATCAGGTCCATGTGAGGGCTATTATCTGAATTGGTATTACGACAAAAATTTCAAGACATGCACACAATTTGTTTACGGAGGATGCCTCGGTAACAATAATAGGTTTGAAACTAAAGAAGACTGTATGAGTACCTGTGCTCTTGATGCAAACCCAGGTAACGAAATCTTTTTGGTTCCATTAACTTGATAATAATTTTGGGAGGGGTTGAAATATGTGTTCTATTTTACAGATCCTTGTCAACAGAAGAAGCTACCAGGTCCTTGTAAGGGCACATATCAACGTTACTACTTTGACAAAGATCTTGCAGAATGTCAAGAATTTACATATGGAGGTTGTAAGGGAAATGGTAATAATTTTGTCACACTCGAATCTTGCAAACAGCAATGTGCTCCCAGTGGACAAAGAAAGGGTATGTCTAAAAATTACTTCTATTTGATTCCTATTCTTCTTTCAAGCATGATGAGAAAATTTAGTAAAATTATATTTGAAGATATTTAGAAGTTTTAGAATTAATATTTTCTTTAATTAAGCAGTAGGTTTATTAACTATCCTTAATGTCATTCAAAGTATAGCTATAGTGGATATATGTGCTATGTAAAGAACTGTTTCGTCATTACTAAATTGATGACAATATTTTACTTTATTTTGTTTTTGTAAAGGTCAATTTGATGAAGTGGAATTTATATATTATTAGTTATTAGTTGGCTAAAAACGCCTTTTGAATTATGAAAAGGTTTACTAGAATCGTATATATCCACCTAGCCATAGTTCACTGGAAAAAATATAAATCCAAAATTAATTGCCTGTAACTTTGATTTAAAAATAGTATTTTCTAAATTATGTATTTCTTTCTGTGATTGATAGAAGGAATATTTTCAAAATCGTATATAGGAATGAGATTAAAAATCTGATTAATTTTGGTGTATTTCGTTTGCAGTTTGAAGTAATAATTAGTATTTTTTCAACTAATCGCATTTGTTTCTTAATCGTATTTTTCCAATTTTAACAAATGTAAAAATGTAAACTAACAGCTTGTGTGCATTAGATCTCTGCACGTTACCAAAATCTGAAGGTAATTGCACGGACGTACTAGCGACTTGGTATTATGATACATCAAGGAAAGATTGTGCGCCATTTTATTACTCCGGTTGTTACGGTAATCTTAACAACTTCGAAACTAGAGAAGCATGTCAAAGCAACTGTCCACCTGAAGTTGGTGAGTTTCAATGTTCATTAACCAGCATTTAGCGCTTTTAATATATTAATAACAAAATAAGACCAATCAATCACTACTATGTTATAATATTAGAATATTGTATTTATTGACTTGTCTTAGTTTGTATGAATGCGTAGTTTTACCTAATAAAAAATGGCAAAATATGTTTTTGATATTAACCTAACCTCATTGTTTTACATTGTAACGATAATACGGATTATCAACCAACACGTGGCATCAAATCCGGTTATACTACATGCCAAGCCTAAATTTCTCACCAGTCGACAGCTCGAACGCCTCGACATCTTCCCTTCGAAAACCAACTACCTCGTTCGGAGACAGGGATACCAAATGAATAAAAGTATAATTCGTGAGATGTGAAAAAAAAATCGTGATATTTCGGAAAAAATCGTGAGATTTCGGAATAATCGGAAATGGAGTGTCGTCAAATCTTCTTTTTTTGTTTGAAAATGGTTGTTGTATAAATTATACGAGGTAGGCACAACCAAAAATTCAAATTAAAAAAAAATTACTCTGTGTAATGAAATATAACACAAATTAAAAATGTAATGATAGACAACAAATAAAAAAACTGAAATAATATACCTAATTTAGTAAATATATAAAATAATTTAATCTGAATCTGAATCAGATTTTACATTTCGGTAATAGCCGGAACTATTTTTTTTTTAAAGATCAGAGTCAATTTTAAAATTGTGGCATTGGCCATAGTCCGGTTAAAGTACACATCTGAAATAACAAAAATTGGGGGGGTGCCAAATTTTGGTGAAGACCTTAGGTTCACCATTAGAAATAAAGTGTCAAAATCCCCATCGATCCCATGTGTGCTAAAAAAGTTATGAGGGGTCAAAGGTCAAAATTTCAGTTTTTTTTTGGATTTTTCTCAAAAATGGTAAGTTTTATCAAAAGAGTACTCCAGACCAAAGTTGTAGATCTTAAAATTATCTACAAAAATGTTACTCATGATTTCTTTTCTAGGAATTACCATTCCTGAGATATCGCGATTCTAAGAGTCACGTTTTATGTTATATGCACACATTTCCACGCCACCTGTGAGGTAGTGTTTCCTCCATCGCAGAGTTTACAGCTTCATCTTGAGGACGGCCAACTTTACGACTAGTACTAGATTTTTGGAAAGATTTGTAACAACAGCTATGGTATTTAGCATCAGCAGCGACTAAATCATGCTCAAAGTTAATACGCGCAATAACTTCTTTTGATACGTCATCAGAACGACCGTTAGCTATCTTCAAAAGAGATTCTTTAAATGTAAGAGTAGAAACTTTATAAATTATTTTTCGAAGATGCTCCGCTTTCTTTTTCTCAGCCTCTTCATCGGCTACATCGCCACAAAATAAACAGCAATTTTTAAAACAAAAGTTGGATTCACTTAGTCGCGCTCTATTACGAGGTGGACTTACTTTTGAGGTACTGGCCTGTTCATCCTCATGTTGTCTTTTTACTGCAGCGATTGAACTTTTCCGGGTGTACGATTTTCTGCAATCCACGTAAACTGTAACGGACTTTAGGCCTCTTAAATAATCAACAAACTCATCACCTCTCGCGACACTTGCATCAATTTCCACCGATATGATCGGACCACTTCCGAGGTCGAGCAAAAGCAACATTTACACCATCGTTTTTCAAGACACATTCTCGAAATGGGTGGAGATAATACCAGTCATGAGGACCACAGCTACCGTAGTATGCCAAGCATTAAAATACAAGATAATCATGAGGTTCGGTTGTCCGAAAAAGCTAATAGCAGACAACGGCACCACATACGAAAATATAGAATTTAAAAATATTCTAAAAGAATTCAAGATTGAGGAACATGGCATACCGCCGTGAACACCACAAACCAACCCGGTTGAAAGAACAAACAGAGTTAATAAAACCATGATAGCCCAATTCTGTGATAATAACCAGAAAAATGGGACTCGCTAATTCCAGAACTTATGTTAGTCATCAATTCCTGAAAACACGACTCTACCGGATTTTCGCCTGCAGTTTTAAATTTCGACCACGAATTGCACTTGCGCAGCAGAATAATTGCCTCGCCAGATCCATTTAATAACAAACCATCACCAAGAAAATGGGAAAAACTTAGAGAAACATTTGAGTTAGTAAAAGTGAACCTAGCCAAAGCATTTACAACACACAGCCATCCCTACAACCTTCGCCGCAGAGAGTGGATACCCAAAATATAGCCTGTCAAACGCCGCCAAGCAGTTTAACGCCAAATTAGCACCAAAATATTCTGGCCTGTACACAGTCAACAAAATGATTTCCAAAGTAATTTTTGAATTAAGAGACAATAACGATAGAAAATACTATAGAATTCACGTCAAAGATATCAAACCAGCCCACACCAATACAGATAACCCCGCCTAAACCGACAATTAATCCCTCCTAATAAAAGTAATATAATATCCAGGGTTGTCGGTAATAAATAGAGACAGGGTTTGAGTTTCTAAACTGTGTTTATTCCAAAATAACATTAAAATTCAATCTTAGAAAATAAATATCACGTTTAAAAACGTTAGAAAAACCAGTACCTGGCCTAATGCTTTTTGTTCCGATGAATAAACGACAATAAATATTTCTTTTCGTCGTAGAAATGTGAACAAATGCTAATACAGGGGATTCGGTGTCGAACCTTTGTACAGAGCAGTTGTGCGCTCCGAAACGATTTAATTAGTAGTTAAAAAGTAATTAGTGTAATATTTCAAAGTGAACCAAAACAAACAAGAACATTTACAAGGTAAAACAAAAACTTTTTGTATCGTCACATAGTCATAAATATATACATTCCATACCTAATTACCATCGGTTATCTGTAAATTCCAAAGGAAGACAGGGCCGCACTTAACAGGCAGGTCCATGTCATTACTTAAAAATGGATGAATATCCGCCGTTAGGAACTTCAAATGGGGGAGTTCAGAACATAGCAAGCACATCATCACTGCCTTATTCATATATAGCCAGCCAAAGCAATTCAACCTTCCCCAAAAAACAGCAAGCAATTGTATTTAATGCACTGGACAATACAAAATTGGAAGAATATATATATGCGGTGGGAGATATAATTACGCCAAAAAATATTTTGTTCGCTTCTCGGATTTCTAACAATAGAATATGTATTTACCTCACCAATGAAAAAATTGTTAACGACTTCGTATCTACTAATAATGGAATTATCACAGTTAACCATCAACGTATTCAAGCACGAAGATTACTAAACCCAAACATACGATTGATTATTTCAAATGTGTGTCCCTCCGTACCACATAACATCATTGAAGCTGAGCTTGTTAATATGGGACTGAATTTGGAAACTCGATTGAATTTCCTTAAGATTGGCACACAAAATCCGGAATATAAACACATTTATAGTTTTCGTAGACATATTTACATCTCTCCTCCTGATCAAATCATAATACCTGAATTTCTGGACTTCAATTATGATAATACATCTTACCGAATATTCCTATCTTTAGACAATGTCTGTTTTACTTGTAAACAACCTGGTCACACTGCAAATAATTGTTCTCACTCTAAATTACTTCCAAATATGGTATTACTGGACTCAACTCCCAAATCTCCAGTATCCACAAATAAAGTTAAACCAACAGATATCCCTACTCTTGCACATTCACATTCAAGCTGCATTTCTAATCAAGATAACCTCATGGTTCCTAACGTAAGGGAATGCTCTAACAACCATATAAGTATAACAAATCTAGATATGGAGCCAGATTTTAATCCATTAGATAAGCCATCAAACACATCACTTGAAATTACCAAATCCCCAGAGCAATCGCAAAGGCAATCAAATTTATCACTTGACATTCCTAACGAATCTGAACAAACTAAGACGATTTCTGCAGCTTGTAAACGTCAAATCTCTACTTCACCTGATTTAGAAAACCAAAAACCTGATGAAGAATCTTTTAGACGTCCGAAATCTTCAAAAAAATGTAAAACTAAGAAAAACGCAGAAGAATTAACTCACCTTTTAGAACCTATAAAAGATCTCCTAGTTACTTTCAAACCACCAAATTTTATGAACTTTACCGAATTATGTGATTTTATAATAAATGCATCTGGGTCTAAGCATGCTGCAAGCATAGCAAAAAATTACACCAACGACTTACACAATCTGAAAAATCTACTTACATTCGTTCATAAAAACATCGATAAGACATCTGTAAAAAATAATATAACAAGGATTAAGAAAAAATTGACGGAAGAAGCTGACCTAACATCAACAGACGAAGAAAGCGATATCTCTTCTCACTCTGGTTTTTCAAGATAAAGTAATGGCTTACTCAAATTTTATTCTTCAGTGGAACCTAAATGGTTTTTACACCCACCTACCGAACATACAACTCTTAATTAATGAATTGTCACCGTTAATACTTAGTTAAATCAAGAACCACCAAAGCAGTGTTTTACGTGTCATGTGCCTCTAACCACAAAACATATATTATTGGATTGTACAAATTTAAGTGATACAAGAACAGTTAACAACATTCCGTCTAACATGAACCGCGCGTTGAGTGAAAACTGTGAAAAAGTGCTCAAATTTCTGAAAGACTCCAATTTTTATCATAAAATATAAGTACCTATTGTATGTTTTTTGACTATAAGTACCTATTGTATGTTTTTTTGAAACCCCGCTCATAACCCTCGAGGTTGATGCGGTAAAATAAAAAAAAAAAAAAATGCTAATACAGCAGTCAAACAGTAATTCTGATTCCAATTTATTACCATCAAACACAGGTATATTATTTTAAATTTATTTTACACACATACTATTTACGTTAACCGTATAGGAGAGCTGAGGGAGTTATTTTACTTCTTAAACTCAACGCGTGAAAGAAATAAAATGAGAGAAGGAAGTTACATTGTAACAATAAACCATTATGATACATTGTTGCAATGAATGGTGTGTTGTTCCAGCCAGACGCTGATAGTGCAGAATATGCAGTTTTATATTATAAATTCTCGAGATAAACATTCATTCGGGTTCTGACCTCACTGTTGTTAGTTATATTTTAATCTCTGTATTTTCACTGTTATACCTTTACGTAGAATAAATTGTAATTTTTGTTTTTAAAAAGTTGATTTTCGAAACCGAAAATATAATTGGCGCAGTCAGTAGGATCGCGAAAGAGTCCTTTTGTCGAAACTCGTCGTTTTTAAACGTTTATTCGCGATACGAACTTTGAAAAAAAATTTTAACTCAGAAAGTGCGAAAGTTAAAACAAAAGTGTAAGTTTGGAAAAACTTTCGAAGTTTCATCCAAAACCAGATCATCCAACAGTGACCACCTGCAGTTTGGGGAATGAATTTAATCGTCGCCCTTATTCTGTAAGTACCTATGTCAGATTCCTCTGCTTTTAATCCTTTGAGCGATTTATCTGCAGATTATTTATCAGCCTTAATTTCAAACTTGAGTATCAGTGAAAATAGCTCAAATTCGAGTATTAGCGAAAATAGTTCTAATTTAAATAATTCAAATATTAATAGAAATACAATGGCTCTTCCACAATTTGATGTAAAGACCCTTTGCATTATACCAACTTTTGATGGGAAACCTAGCGAATTATATGATTTTATTAAAGTAGCTACAACATTATTAAATTAGTATTATGATAGGACACCTGGTAACGAAAATTGTTTTCAAAATATTCTGTTACTACAGGGTATCGTCTTTAAAATCGTAGGTAAAGCTAAAGAGATTATTTTGATATATGGTTATAAAGACTGGAATGAATTAAAAACAATTTTAATTGAAAACTTTGGCGATCAAAGAAATGAAAATTCATTGACGAGAGATTTAGTTAATTTAAGGCAAAACTATAATGAACAACCGCAACAATTTTATCATAAATGTCTTGAAATATTAAATATTATTTGTAATTATATGGATATTCATAATAATGACGCTCTTATTATTCAAAATAAGAAACAATTCTTTCAACAACAGGCTTTAACTACCTTTCTCGCAGGTCTTAAATAACCTTTAGGCTCTACTATTAGAGCAATGTGACCCACCACATTAGCTTCTGCTATGCAGTATATCCAAGAAGAAAATAATATACATTATTTACAAAAAGGCAACAACCCTCAACAAAACTTGTCTAATAAAAAACCTCAATTTTCTGCAAGAAATCAGCCACATTCTCCTCAACTATCCACATCTTGTCAACCTTCTTTTAGGCCACAATGGCAACAAACTCAACAGAGACCATTTCCCTAAGGTCCAGTAAGTGTAAATCCAAGACAATTACCACCCCAAAGATATTTCACAAACCAACAAGTTTTTGGCAAACCCCAAAGACCAGAGAATGTTTGGGCAAGTAAAAATACATCTCAAACAAGACCCACACAAATGACTACGGTCAATAAGAATTTAAATCATCCTAAACCTACCCCTATGAGTATCTCAAGTACCCTTCCAGTTGCTCGCCGAAATTCTCCAAATAATTTTCAAAGACACACTTCCCAGAGAAATTGGACATCGGAAGAACTTTTCAATTGTGAACAAAACGATGACCAAGAATACTATATCTCAAACCCCGAAATAAATGAATATACTGAAAATAAAAACGTTAATAATGATAGCGAAAACGATGATGAAAATTTTCACTTAGATCCGAATCGGAATCTAAGCAGATAATAGAAATAAATACTATTTGTGATAAAACGGAATTACCGTATATAGTTATTAGAAATCCACCGTTGAAACTCCTTATAGATACAGGTTCAACAAAATCATTTTTAAATCCTGATATTGGCTTTCAGTATTTTAAAAATAATGTAAAACATGAACCATTTGTAGTAAGCTCAGTTTTTCAAACACATTCTCAAGAATATTCTATTAATATTCCAAGCTTTATAGAGTTTGAAAGTAATCACAATTTGAACTTTGGACTTTTCAAATTTCATAAAACCTTTGATGGATTAATAGGTTTAGACAATTTAAAACTTTTAAAAGCTCACATTGATTTTTCCAAATCAAAACTAATAACTGAAAATTCTGTATTACCAATTAAATATTATCAACCAGATAAAAATCAATTTTATTTCATTCAATTAGATCCACATTCAATAAATCCCATTCGAATACCTGTTAAAGAAAATAAAGGTACAATACTTTTACCTAATCAAAAAATGTATGGCGCATATTTAAGAGAAACACTAACCGAAGCAAAAGACGGATTAGCATGGGCTGAATTAATTAATGACACAGACGAAACTATTTCTATGACATTGACACATCCCCTTAAAAGTGATCTTATAAATTTAAATGAATATCATTTATATACAGCCGATGTTTTACCAACAAAATTTCAAAATACTGACGAAAAATTAGATATAAAAAACTTTATCCGAACTGATCATATGAACATTGAAGAAAAAGAAAAAATTAAACGTTTATGCAAAAAATTTTCAGATATATTTTATTGGGCTGATGAGCCACTTACGTTTACAAATCATATAAAACATAATATTAAGACAACCGATGAAATACCAGTTTATACCAAATCATACCGATATCCTCATATACATAAAGAGGAAGTACAAAACCAAATTGGATCAATGTTAGACCAAGGTATAATAAGACACAGTCAATCACCGTGGTCTTCGCCAATCTGATTTGTACAAAAGAAGCCCGATGCCTCAGGTAAAACTAAATGGAGAATTGTCGTAGATTATCGAAAATTAAACGAAAAAACCATAGACGACAAATATCCCGTACCTAATATTTCTGATTTACTTGACAAATTAGGCAGATGCCAATACTTTACGACACTTGACCTGGCCAGTGGGTTTCATCAAATAGAAATGGCCGAAGAGGACATTCCAAAAACGGCATTTACAGTAGAACATGGTCACTATGAATATGTTCGAATGCCGTTTGGATTAAAAAATAGTCCATCCACGTTCCAGAGAGTGATGGATAATATTCTAAGAGGACTACAAGGATTTATATGCCTTGTATATATGGACGATATTATAATCTTTTCAACCTCATTGCAAGAACATTTGGTAAACATATCGAAAGTATTTCAAAGACTTAGAAATTCTAATCTGAAAATACAACTCGATAAATCAGAATTTCTAAAAAAAGAAGTCGCTTTTATCGGACATATAATAACTCCTGATGGAATTAGACCAAACCCCGATAAAATCGTAGCAATCAAAAATTTTCCGATACCAAAAACAACTAAACAAATTAAATCATTCCTAGGACTTCTTGGTTATTACAGGAAATTTATCCAAGACTTTGCGCGAATTACAAAACCATTAACCACCTGTTTGAAAAAGAATGCTAAAATTGAACATACTCCTAAATTTATCGAATGTTTTGAAACTTGTAAAAATCTTCTTGTAAATGAACCCTTACTTCAATACCCCGATTTTACACAACCCTTAAATTTAACAACTGATGCCAGTAAATTTGCAATTGGTGCAATACTTTCGCAAGGACCAATTAGCAAAGATAAACCAATCGCGTTTGCATCCATAACGTTAAACGATTCAGAACAAAATTATTCAACCACCGAAAAAGAAATGCTTGCTATAGTATGGGCAGTAAAATATTTTAGACCTTATTTATTCGGAAGGAAATTCAAAATTTTATCAGATCACAAACCGCTACAGTGGTTATTCAGCTTGAAATAACCAAACTCTAAACTTATAAGATGGAGACTGAAGTTAGAAGAATATGATTATGAGATTGTTTACAAAAAAGGAAAATCAAATACAAACGCCGACGCCCTTTCAAGAGTTGAAATACATACAAAAGAGTTATACGACTTAGCGAAATATGTCGAAGAAATTAACAGAAGATTAGAAGCTCCTGATGACGAAAACGTCTCCCTATACAACAATCCACCTGAAGACAGACTCTCGGATTATGTTAACGAAAACATACCAGATATACCCCCATCCATAGAAAAAAGATTAGAACAAGTAAACTTGGATCAACCCCGTCCACAAACAATCGAAACACAAGAAAACCAAGAGGAACCACGACGAAATATTCAGGAAGAAATATCAGATGACGAAACAATCCACAGCAGCCAAGAAAACCCTATATTGGAAATCCCAATAACAGAAAAACCAATAAATTACTATAAAAACCAAATAATATTAGAATTTGTCTATTATCGACCAAATAAACCAAAAATAAAAGAAATTTTCCCAGGTAAAAAACGAATTCATGCTCAAATTGGAGTAGACAACTTAAACGATAATATAATAACATTCTTTAAAGAATTTGTTAAACCAAAAATAAAATACGCTATGAATTTTTCACCAGATACATATTATGAATCTGTTTGTACATTATTACAACGCACTTATAAAAATAGTGCATATAATTTAGTTAAATGTTCCACAATACTCTCAGACGTTACAGACAATAATGACAAAAATGACATTCTAAAAAATTATCATGAAGGAAAAACAAACCACCGTGGTATTAACGAAACCGAACAACAAATTCGAAAAAGATTTTATTGGCCCACTTTAAAAAATGACTTAGAAGAATATATAAATTCATGTGAAAATTGTCAAATAAATAAATATGACAGACATACTACTAAACCCAAATTTATGTTAACACCAACACCGGTAAAACCTCTCGAAATTATACATGTTGACACATTTCAAGCAAACGGACAAAAATTTTTGACTTTAATTGATGCTTTTTCGAAATATGGACAAGCATACCCCATAGACGGAGCTACAGCAGTAAATGTAGTCAAATCTCTACTTAAATTCATTACTCACCATGGAGTACCACATATGATAGTATCTGATAGTGGTACGGAATTTAAAAATGGACTTGTTAAAGAATTTGTGGATACACATAAAATATTAATTCATTACACAACTCCGGATAATCCCTCTTCAAATGGTATGATCGAACGTTTTCATTCTACCCTTATAGAACACTTAAGAACGTTAAGAGAAAAATATAAAAATTCTTTCGACATTCAAGAACACATGCCTTACGCTATCTTAGCATACAATAGTTCAATTCATAGCACTATTAAACAAAAACCTATTGAAATTTTAAATGGACATTTAGACACTCAAGACCCTTTTGATGTAGATGTAAATCAAATGTTACTGAATAATTATACAGAACAACATCGCGAAAAAACTAAATTATTATATGAACAACTTAATCAGAAAGCCATCCAAAGAAAATAAAAAATAATTCAAAGTAGAAACCAAAATAGAGATCCCCCGACTAATTATGAACTCAGTACCAAAATTTTCACGAAAACCACTGAGAAAAGAAACAAACTTCTCCCTAGATTTGCCCCAAAAACGGTAAAATCTAATAACAAAGTAACAGTAACTACAAAAAAGAACATTAAACAAATAAAACGAAAACTAATAAACAAAATTTATTACAGATTGACAACGATAACATGTCAAGAAATAAAAATCCAGAACCTGGAAGACAATCCTGGGATACTTCCCCTTAATCTGGGCCCAGCAAAGGTCCAAATCAGCCAACATGACTTTATTCATTATTATAATCTAACCCCTATAGCCTTAGAATTAGATACGTTAGAATTTTATTATCAAAATATAACTAATACTATATTGAAGTCAAAAAACACAACTTTACATTGGAACAGTCTTGAAAATATCGATAATGGAGTTCGCTATCAATTACAATCAGCACAACGAAAATTTCAAACAATTTATCCTTCACATAGAACCAAACGAGGTTTAATTAACGGCCTTGGTAACATCATAAAAGCAATTTCCGGAAACCTTGATCAATCAGATGCCGAAAGGTATGATAGAGCCATAGAATTCCTTCAAAATAATGAAAAGAATATTATTTCGAAATTTAATCAACAAATTTCATTAACCACTCACTTGATTGACAATTTCAATAAAACCATTACTTCATTAACTAATAATCAAAAATTGATAGCTAAGGAAGTAGAAACATTAAATATGGTCCTGGACAACTTAATTTTCGAATTTGATAAATTCATTCAAATACAAAATACCCTAAATCAACTAAATCTGTCTTTACAATTAATTATACAGTTATTAACTGATTTAGAAAACGCAATCTCTTTTGCTCGCATTAACACCCTACATAATAGCGTTATAAAAGTGGGAGAAATTAAATCCATTATCCATATAATGCTTCAACACTACAAAAAGAATCAATTATTGTATACTGACGAAGAGAATTTATTAAAATATTATCATATTATTTCAACTGATGCCTATTTTTCAAATTATATGGTTGTGTTTATTCTGCATTTCCCAATCCTTCATTCTGAACCATTCACTCATTATCACTTGTATTCAATCCCGACCAAAAATCTAACCATAATTATACCCACTTCACCCTATCTGATAATAGGTACTGAACTCTTCCAATATTCGAAAGCCGCTTGCAAAAAGTTGGACACTACTTATCTGTGTCAAAAAGTTAATCTCCAGTTTCACAGCAAATCCCCAGACTGTATCAGCCAAATTCTCCGAATCTCCGAAGAAGCTCGCTGCCTCTACGTTCCAGTTTTAAGTCAAAATACGTTAATTGAAGCAATTACCTCCTCACATTACATTGGCATCTTCCCGTTGCCAACCAAAGTGTCAACTCACTGTTCACCCAGCAACATTCAAGTAATACATGGTGTCTACCTGTTCGAAGTACCGTGGGGATGTGAATTCCACACACCTGAAGAAAGTTACTACAACGCCAAAGAAATTACATACGAAGAACCACTCACCCTTCCGAATATCCAGATAGTTGCGAATTATCTACCAGCAAAACCAAAAGCAATTAATTTAGAAAAAATTCATCTAGATGAACTTCAGAGAATTCATGAAGAACAACAACTCCTACAACCTATGTCTTATGAAGGAAATCCTCCCGACGCTACACACTTCTGGACAACCCCTGTATTCATTGTAATCACCACCTGCATCGGTATTATAATCTATAGGTATCGACATCGCTTCCAAAATAAAAAGAAGAAAGAAGAAGAAGAAACATCATCCCCACAACAAGAAGATCATTCTGTTTTATTCGTCCCTTGTAAAACTTCTCCGAGGGATGGACAAGTTACATTGTAACAATAAACCATTATGATACATTGTTGCAATGAATGGTGTGTTGTTCCAGCCAGACGCTGATAGTGCCGAATATGCAGTTTTATATTATAAATTCTCGAGATAAACATTCATTCGGGTTCTGACCTCACTGTTAGTTATATTTTAATCTCTGTATTTTCACTGTTATACCTTTACGTAAAATAAATTGTAATTTTTGTTTCTAAAAAGTTGATTTTCGAAACCGAAAATATAATTAGGATCTGAGTAATCTCAACGCGAAAACAGCGGTAGGAATCATCCACATAACTCAACACGTAATGTGGGGTACGATAGATAATTGAAGCGATCTCAACGCGAACGTTCGGTAGCGGAATTGAATGGTCTCAACCACAGATAACCCACAGATAGATGAGACACTGATTGTGGCGCCATCTAAAGAGTCCGTCGAGTAAACAACTGAGTGATGTTGGAAAGATTTCTGTAATTTTAGGTTTTGGCGGATGGGCGGTATATTCAAATATACTGTATTTTAATTATTTTATTTCAAAATAGCCATTCATAGTCCATCATTTGACATTTCATTCAATTTAACTCCATTAACTAAATAATGATTATATGTTGAGTTAAATTAAATGAAATATCAAATTATAGACCATAAATGGTTAATTAAATTGGAAAAAATAAAACAATAATCATATAAACAATTTATTTATTTTGGTATAAAAATACACAACAGATAATTTCTTTCACAAAGTACTTTTCTTAACAAACATAATGGCAAAAAATAAATTATAGTGTAAAAACCATGCAATAATTCAAAAATAATTTGAGTAACATACATTCTAGATTGGAGTATCATTAGATTTTCAAATGATGTTAAATGAAGATAAAAGTAGAAAATTATTTTTTCCGCAAACGTCAAAAAAAGTAGCCATTATTAACGTTAATTCATGATGTTGAAGTATGATTTCACAGACGCCACTTTTTTGTACGGCCGTGAGCGGACAAAAAAGTACTTTTTTGTACGCTGACGGCCGTACAAAAAAGTAGAATTTTTAACAGGGAAAATAATTATTATCATTGCACCATGTGAGAAATCCTTCGTAAGCATGATTATAAACTCTACTTGACTTAGTTGGAATTAAATCATTCGTAGCTGCCTTAGCAATGTCAACAACGTCGGGCGGTGTACAGTTGGGTTCTGAATCCGACATAATATAATCTAAAAGAAAATTTCAGTACACTTTACTACAACAAACGAAATTTTGATGCTCAAATACTTACCAAAAATGCACAGTCCAATTGTTGCTTTAAATCACTTACAATATTTCTGACATTATAAAATATTATTGAACTGTCAAATTTGTTTTTGACTTGGCAATCACAAAACCAGTAACCACGGAAATGTAGTGCGCAGTTTTATAATTATTATTTTCTGAATTTATCAACTTCGTTGCAATCGTTTTGAAATTTTATTTAAATATTAATTAGTTCTATAGTCTGGATGCCGTTTGCGGAAAAAATAGTATGTTTCATTCGGAGCAAAAGTACTTTTTGTGGCTCGTCTGAAATTGTCGGCCTCACTAACGTTCAGCCATCAAACATTCCGACTCGCCACAAAAAGTTATACTTTTACTCCTAATAAAACAATATACTATATGATAAGTTTATATTAATTTATTTATTTATTATTACACTTCTATAAACACACAGAGCTGGACAAACTGCAGGAGTATAACTGCTACTTACCTAATCAAAAAAAGTGTTAGTTAGTTAGTTAGTTTTTAACTACTATTTTTGGCAACTTTCTGTGAAAGAAAACATTTGAGTATAATTACTGTGAATGTTAGAACAAAAGTATTTAAAATATTTTTATAGGAAATGTTGTTAAATACTGCCCAGCTCTGTAAATACAAGGTGCCAAGTAATTACATATAAGAGTGCTAAACAGCACTTGTGACTGTACAACATTTAAAATAATATATCTAACATTTCATTTCCACTTAAAACACATCTTTATTTCTTTACTGGAAGTATTAAATAGGTTTATAACACAAGCTTAAACCTAGTATATTGCATATTTGTATATTTCTACATTTAAAAGCATTCCATTCTTATGAAACCATTGCATAAGGCAGTTTAAGTTACTCTGCAGCTCCTGGCAGTCTATGATTGTTAAAATGTTTCTTAAGGGCTCTTAAAAATCCCACCGTCTCATAGAAGTCCTTTCTCGTTTCTGGTTGAGATTCTACAAGTAAACACACAAAATAACAACAATAAATAAGTAAACACACAAATATGTTTGAAAATTTATGTCAACAAAAGAAAACAAAATGCACTTACTATCGAAATAATAAGTTTACACATGTTTTTGTACTAAGCCAAAAAAATATCAAAAAATGTTTGAATGTATACATTTGTTTGGTTTTTTTTATTCCCTTTTTTGAAGCTTTCGATTTTTTTTAGGAATTCTTGATTTTTAACTATTTTTTGTCTTTATTGGATATTTTGGATTTTTGGTTACCGCTAGACCAAATACTTGGACGTAATGCCCCAACAAAAGTTAATACTCACTTTCATTTCCCACAAATTGTCATACCATGGGCTATATATGAAAATCGGCAGGGGATCAATACCTTCCATCCCATAGCTGGTAGAGGTAATATAGCTAAAACATAAAATAAAACCCAGATTATTATTTTTTCAATGGATACATTTTAAAATGGAATTGTCTGAGTATGGTGTACACACTAGATATAAATTGAGTGAATGAAAAGACGAGTACTGAGTATGTCATCAGATTAAAATTCCAGCTAAGCGCTTTCAGCCATTAGGTCATTCTCAAAGCTGTCGACAAGAGGAAAACATACAACAGGTACCCACAATGTACACACAATGAAATAAAATTTTTGATGTAACATCATTATTTAAGTAAAATTGGTTAAAATTACCCTATAAAGAGGGTGTGCATACATATCATTTAGTTGGTAATCAAATTAGACGTTTCGTTATGTGAATTACAATTGTACACACTCTTTATAGAGTAATTTTAACAAATTTTAGTTAAATAATGATGTAACATCAAAAAATTTTGTTTCATTGTATGTAGCAGTTAGAGGGTTTGATGTTTTTTGACACTTTCTGTACATTTTTTTCTTGACGAGAGCTTTCAGAATGGTCTAATGGATGAAAGCGCTTACCTGGAATTTTAATAAAATTACACACTCAGTACTCGTCTTTTCGTTCACTCAATTTACATTTTAAAATGTCCAAAATTATAGCATGCTATATTGAATACAATAAAACTTACCATCAATTTTTGTTAATTTCCACTCATATGAGAAGGCAAATCGAACTGTCTTAATAACCTCTCTTCGTCTTTCTCAAATCTAAAGAAACACTGTTTTTGAAAATGAAGGGATCATATCCATCGTTTCTTCGTCGACAAATTTAATGATTTATTACCACTGCTTTTCAGCCATAATAATTTTATCTTCCTGGGTTGGAGGAACAAAACTGTAAAAAGAAATATTTACTTTACTAATGCAGCAATTTTCAGTTTAGCTAATGTAAAGAACAACCATGATCTCTAAAGTTGTCGATTAAATTAGTAAAAATTCTCTGTGTTTCATAAAAATGAAGATACTGGTTGTTAATTGTGAAAGAAAAAATGCTCAAATTTTTTTAATAAAACTTACCGACTACACCACTTATTACTCCTTCAGAATACACTTTGACATTGTCTTTTCAATTAATAACAATAAAGCAACGAAACAACAGATAAATATTACACTATAGCAATTAAAAAATACACCATAATACCGTAACCTTAAAATAATCTCTACACTTGAACTAAGAAATGATAACAGTATAACATATAACATGTGGGGAAGGGGACGAGCAATATGATATCGCGCATACGCAGTTATAAAAATCAATAAAATTTGATTACTATAACGACGTTACAGTTTTCGTTAATTTTTTGGAATTATCTACCCATTTTAGTTACTCGACGGGCTCTATAGATGGCACGATCTGCAGTGTCCCTAGCCTGGTCTCAACACGACCACTCAAGAGTAGAGGGGTGAACAATCTCAACGTGAGAGTTCAGGTAGCGGACCGATATAAGCTCAATACGTAAAGATCTGTCTTTTACCAACAATTGTTCGGTCTTTTATACTAAATTAAGTTCTATAAAAACGTTTGGCTATTAACATGGGGATAATCGTATTATCGTTACAACATTTCCTCAATATCCATACTACTTCAAAAGTTTGACAAAGTTATTCAAATGTGACCTCGTACTAGTTCTATGACGTGCATCCATTTTTTGTGTGTGAGACCTATATCTCATGATATTATGGATTACTGCCGATGTAAAACGTCAATAACTGAAGGAAGTCCAACTTAAATTGACTTATTCTTCTGTTTTGTTCTCTGCCACGTCCACATTTAGCCAGTGCAGGGAATATTACTCGTCCAGAAAACTATTTTTGTGAGTTTGGAGTAAATCTTTCTTGTCTACTCATTTATATTATCCTTATTATCATACTTTTATGTGGTAGAACTTCTTGACAGACGTCATCTAGAATATTAGCACGAAGATTACGTAAAAACAGTAAAAAATAGGAAATAAAGAAGAAGAAAATGAACATATTAAAGTATGTTAAAGCTAAACCATATTTAAGTATTAGACAAAGTTCTAGGATTCAATTATTTGATAGTAAATGGATAATAAAATATATCTTGTTTCATAAGACTTCAATGAAAGAAATTACGTTTAATAGTAATCTTCGTTTCGTTATAATGCCATCATCAATATTACTGAAACGTTACTGACGCGTTTTCACGTTCATCAATATTGAAAAAATAAACGCCACTACATCTTATTTGTTAGTACTTTTTAGGTGCCTGAGCTAGCGGTACCTTAACGTTTTAGCTGTCTTAACCGTTGATGTCACGTAATAACTGTCAAATATAAGTTGTAATTAATTAGCCATTAACTATAGTCTTTTTTAATGTTGTTAGTTTATATATATATATATATATATCCATGACAAATGACAATCTCTTTCTCGTCATAATAAGCTAATCTGATATGTATACATATTTCTCGTTTATAGTTATGTTGTAAAGACAAATACAACAATAAATCTGGTTTCTATTATTTATTGTTTTATCTGATCTGCTTACTATGCTTAATAATAAGTCTATATTTCTAATAATCGATCTAATATGGAAATGGTATATTTCAATTTAGAAATGGACACATGTCAACTTCCTGCTAACCCCGGAGAGTGTTCCAATTACGTCGCAAGATGGTATTACGATACAAGAGCAAAATCATGCCGCCCATTCTATTATGGAGGTTGTGGAGGAAACGGCAATAACTTCGAGACACAGGAAATGTGTGAACAAGGATGTGTTAAGAAAGAAGAGAAACCAGCATTAACAACAACAACAACAACTCCACAGCCACAACCTACCCCTCCGCCATCATTCACTGTAGGTGAGTGCTTCTTAGACTGATTTTCTTGACGAGATTGCGAATATATGAGTATTTGAAAAAATATTTGCAACTAAATTTTCTTCATTCCACACCTAAATTCAACACAGAAACGAAAAAATTATATAATAACAATGACCAACTTTAAATGTTTGGGTTTACTTCTAGAAAACAAAATATATTTAAAAAAAAAGAGAGAAAACAAACTGATCTTAGGTACAGATAATAATTAACTATATTATAGTGGTTGCTTGAAACAAATCTGGAGTATATATAACAAGAAACAAGGTATAGAGCTCTGGGAATGTGCCAGTAAGTTCAAAGAAGTCTATATATAATAATGAGAGAAATCACGACACAATTAATAAAAGTAGTCAATATTGATATTGATTTATCGAAACAATTGTCAATTTTTTAGAATTTTCAATAACTTTTATTATATTGTGGAATTAACTAGAGACCGTGAGTTTCATTTAAAAACACTAATATGAGCATATTCCACGAAGTAAGGGTCGAGACAGTCAATTTGATACTATATGAGCTTCATTATCAAATAATTCTTTGGTAGGTGCTATTTGATTTTCCAGTGTGATTTAAAAGTGGATTTCGCTTTTTTGGGGTTTGCATCTGGTTTGCTGAAGCTTGTGTAAGATGTTGTAGTATCGAAAGGATGTGTTATGATTTCGCTAATATTTCTTTTCGAAGTTGCTTTATTTTTTTGATTATAAATGTCAGTAGCCGTTGATGTTTGTGGAGAATTTGATATTTTTCCTAGGATCTTTTGTTGCTATGTGTTTCAGCAAGGTGAGTGAGATTCGGAGTTGTTGCAGCTGCTGTTATATTTGTTTTAATGGGCATGGTGATTGAAATTGATGATATATTTGTTAATGGCTCAGAACTTTCCTCGCCGAGTTTAGACTAGGTTGGCTGGTTGCAGTTGATGAGTTTGGTGAAAAAGTGACGTCTGTTGGTTAGGGTGACCACTTTGAAGTGCAAATGTTAGATAAGTGTCCATGTTGTTTGCAATGATAACACAAATTATCTATAGCAAGAAAAATACGATATGTGGTGTCATCATAACTGAGTCTGGTATCGGAATTGTGGGTGGTACAATATATACTTGCCTCCTGAAACTGAATATGTGTTTATAAACGAAGTTGGTGGTGCGTATTCTTAAAAACGAAATTGCAGTAGACAGCTTGAAGCCGAGATGTTCAAGTTCTCTCTGTACTACGTCATGTGGAATGGTGGGACATACATTGGATAAAAGTAGTCTTTGGTTTGGCGTGATAAGTCTGCGTGCATGTATCACTTCGTTATTAATCTTTATGCGCCCATCATGTTTAATAATTAAATCATCTACAATTTCCTTACTCGAGAGATAAATACATATCCGATTATTTGAGATTCGGGATGCGAATAATATGTTTTTTGGACTTACTTTGGAGTCAATAGCCAGGAGATATTCTTCTAATTTTATATTGTTTAAAGCACTAAAAACGATGGCTTGTAGTTTACATGGGAAAGTAGGTATGGTAGGTTGTTGAGGTTTGCTAGAGTACGAAGGTTGAGATGAAGGTTGGGGTTGAGATTGTAACTTGTCAGTTTTGGACGTGAATAAATTTAAATTCAAAGGTTGAAACATTTATTGCCAAATACTGACATTCTCAGGTGGGTTGCGAAAGATGTTGCTTGCAAAAAACATTTAACTAAAACAAGATTGTTTTCAACTCAATATACTCATTCATAAATGAAATGAAACATTTTAAAACGGTTAGTTCTCTGAGAGCTTATTAGAAATAAAAATGTGTACTCGATAAATCGAATCAAACTCGTTTTCTTCGAGTATGCAATTAAAATAGAAACTTAATAGGTACCTAGTTCTTTAAATGTCCACAGGTTAGTACGGTGTGGCCCCTACAATTGGTTTGTCCCACGGTGGTATGTACTTGATTTGAAGTCTTCCTTTCTCTTAACCACGATGAGATGATCTGACTTCATATTATAATTGCTTGAAAACTAATCAGCAGTTTTTACTTATAACAACAAAGTAACGTTTAGAAAAGCCTCGTGCACACACAAACTAGCACATCTTGCTTCTTGCTTCACTGCCTCTCTTCGACTCCCGGCTTTTCATCACATGGCATCGAATCACCACGCTCTCTCCTCCGCCCCGATTGTCTTCTCACATCCTGTAACGGTCACTTGCTTTGTTCGAATGTTGTTACCACGTCCAGTGGCGTGCATTTCACAAGATAAGACTTGTTGATTTGGTATAGTTGAATGTTGAGTTGGAATTGAGTACTGAGTTGAAGGTGCATGTTGAGATAAAGGTTAATGATTATTGATGTTGTCGCTGGTTATAATATTATCGATTTACATGTTCCGTTAAGATTCGTTTAGCCTGAATATGGCTCTGTGCCGTATCGGACCTAACTGATAAGGCTGGTAAATGGTACAATACCGGTTTAAATTTTTATTGAATGAATGTTTTTACGTTGAAATATAACACAATTTCTTAATTAAAACGCAAATTTGGACTCACTTTGTTAGTCCGTGTCATTCACTATGTAGTTACGATCTCCTGTATACTGTTTTTTTGAAAATTATTTAAGATATTTCACTGTGATGTACGAATTTCTGAGAGCTGATTTTAAAAACACGTTATGTAGTTTTCGATCAGGGCCGATCAGAAAAAAATTAAACACCATAAAAGATCAATGATATCGTAAACCAAAGTCATATATTTGACAAACAAAAATTAATTAACGAACTAAGCGTAATTCATCATTATACGGATTTCTAATTCTAATATTTAAATAGGAGATGTTGCCTTACCACATTCAAACATCGCGATCTGCCACTTCATCAAACAGATAGTAGAAAATTAAAAATATAACTACCAATTGACTTTCTGTAGGGCACATCAGTGTAAATTGGATCATTAATTCATTTAGTGGACTAACAGTTTTACTTTAGTGCATTATTAGGAAAGTAGCTTCTAGGATTCTATTATATGTTATCTCGACGATTGCTTTTCACAATCATAAAATTATTCCGTGAGTCTGCATCCTTGAAAAATTAGTTTGTTAATGACTTGTATGGGAATTCAATAAAAATGTAATACAGAGGAATATTTTTAGTAACTATATCTAACGGTCTAAAAATTTCAGACATGTGCTTCCTTCCAAGTGATCCAGGTCCATGTTTAGCTGCTTTTAGAAAGTATTACTACGACTCTAGAGATGGAGTTTGTAAAGAGTTCACTTATGGTGGCTGTCTTGGAAATCGCAATAATTTCGACTCTATTGAACAATGTCTTGGATATTGCCGAAATGCACAAGGTACCAAATAATAATTTTTATCATAACTGATATTTCACACAGCTTAAATGACAGCGGAAGCTGATGTTATTTTTCTTCTAGATCAATGTAGTTTACCTCCAGTTCGTGGTCCTTGTGGTGGTGATTACCTTGCATACTATTACGATAAAACAACTGATTCTTGTCAGAAATTCGTATATGGAGGCTGTTCTGGCAATGCAAACATGTTCCAAGATCAGGAATCATGTGAGAAAGCTTGCAAGAAGATTCCTGAACCACCACCAACTTATACTCAAGCACCAACAAGTAAGTAGAAGCAGAACGTATGTGTCAAACCATTACCTTCTAAACTGAATAAGGCCAAAATCACAGCTCTGCTCTGATTTTAGAAGCAGTTAGATCACTCTGCCAATTTTACTGTTCCAAATTTTTCCCTGACTTACATCCACTCCTGGAAAATACATTCAAGAGGCGCAGAAGATTTGTCACTTATTACGCATAGTGGTTGGTTGTTAATAAGTTTTCAAATAAACATTGTATCAGTTGACTCCACCTCCATGCGCGTTGGAAACAATTTCAGATTGCGCAGTGGAAAAATTGGAACATAGAGATCGAAGGCGCCGACAACGAGTGAAATAACTGCTTCTGTAAGCTTTAAACTGTGCCAGAGTTCTTTATGCTTTCTTTGATTTCTTGTGATAAATTATTCTGTTCTACCATAATATTTTTTTCGTCTCTACTTTTTCTCATTAACACCTTATATTTTGAAATATATGCAGGACAGTTTTGAAAAATAGTTGGAATGGAACCTGATGTCAGCTCGGGATGATACTTTAAAAGTACCTTCAACGTTTTCCCTGATTTTTAATCGTAATGTTTACTTACTCTAATTATACTCTCGTGTGTTAAAATATTTTCGGACTCTTTGGATTATTTTGTAGGTTGTAAATTTTCGCGCGGTATTGCTCGCAAACACTTTTTCAGCAAAATTTTATTTTTGGCAAAACTAAACACATGCATTCGATTTTCGGCGGTGTAATTTCTATTACAACTCGGTACGCAACATTTATAAGGCATTTTTGCAAAAAAGGATCTAATATATTTTAACATAAATTAATAATAAAGTAAATAAAGTTGCTTTTAAAAATCGCGCCAAAGCAGGTACATATAATGGCGACACAAAGCACTTTCAAATACCGTAAATGATACAATGATACTGCCACTATTTCACAATTCAAAAGCTCGACTATAGTTTAAACACAAATTCAATGCTCCCACCACACTATGTATGAATTAAGAATAAAGATACGCCAGGTAAAACGCAATTAAATAAATTCATTGATTAACAATACAAACCCGCTTCGCTTAAGCAACTAACCGTAGGCCGTTCTACTGTGATGGTCCACAGTGGTTGAAGTGGCCTTCTAGTTATGACAGAGCACTTTGGCCTTATATAGCTTAGGAGGTAAGGGTCTAACCCAGTTGAGTATATGTGCCTCTATGTATCTTAGTATATATTTCTTTGGTCACCTTAACCCTCCCCAATCCTAATATTATTCTCAATATATTTTTAACTCTACTATGTTTAGTTCTCTCTCTCTCTCTCTCTCTCTCTCTCTCTCTCTCTCGTTTTGTTTTTTACTGTAGTTTCCATCGAATATATTATCACTAGTCTTATCAAAGCCCTTTTCTTTGTTAGTTTTAGTAACTTTTTATTTCTTTCAAAAGCTTGATATCCAA
Organism: Galeruca laticollis; assembly: GCA_963921935.1. Lineage (NCBI taxonomy): Eukaryota > Metazoa > Arthropoda > Insecta > Coleoptera > Chrysomelidae > Galeruca > Galeruca laticollis. Next base: position 81,037,462 of record OY998176.1, read on the forward strand.
TCCTAATATTATTCTCAATATCTTTATATTCCTAGTATGTTTAGTTCACCATCTTTCGTTTTGTTTTTTATTGTAATTTCCATCGCATATGTTATCACTAGTCTTATCAAAGTCTTTGTCTCTGTTAGTTTTTAATAACTTTTTAGTCCTTCCAATATATATCCTTGATATCATTTCCTTTATCCTCTCTTTAAAATATAACGATGTATATAAAAATATGTATTTTTCAAAAATGTGTTTAGCTGCCACTGATACACTTATGTGCTTCCAACCACCCGATCATGGAAATTGTACCGACAGATTTACAGCATTCTATTATGACAGCGTTCAGCAGACATGTTTACCGTTTGTGTATACAGGATGTGGCGGAAATAGCAACCGTTTTAATAGCGAGGAACAGTGCCACAGACAATGCGGAACTTTCAAAGACCAAGGTAAGAAAAACGTTGTCGTAGTTTGGTTCATTATCATGTTCCAAAATTCTAATAAAAAATTTCTTCCACTTTGTCCAATATATATTACTTTTTCTACCGAGACCCCTTGTTAAACACCTACACAGATTAGCTTAAAATATCGCCCACCGAAGGAACAGAAGTGAGAAAGAAAGACTCCACCAATTTGGTTCAATAAACATTAGAGAGTTATTGAAACGTCTTTTGAGAAATCCTGTATTAAAAGATTCCTTTATTTTGACATATATGCATGCGCATTTCTTAAGTACGACTTTAATACTTTTATGTAAATAAAGGATATCCTTCATTTAAATAAAATACAGGAAAGGAAACTTTTAGTTAAAGGTCTTTAATTTTGACATGTTTGACACACTTTTCACAGAAGCTATTTCAGTTCTGTGATTGTATTGAAACTAACAACCAAAGACAATACAAATATTTATATATTTTAGTTTGTCTATGTTAACAACTATACATTAATTTTTATTTCGTTATTCAGTATATCGTCGGTGATTCTGCATCTACTTTAACAAAATTTGCCAAGAGAGCAATAAAATTGTACAGATTAATGAAAAAAATAACAGAATCTTTGATTGGCCCATAAAATAAAAATCAGTATCTCATAATTTAAAGAATACCTATGTCCAATGTAGTAAAAATTTGTATTGTATTAAGGAGCAGTTGTCTAATTAAAAGTATGCAAAAATAAAGTACAAGTTCAAATTCACACATTAATTTATTATACATTTCAAAAGTTACACATAAAAGATTAATTATTGTAAAAAAATAAAGATCTACTACAACCAGGTACTGGTTGTAAAAGAATAAAGTCCCTCCAGTATTCAAAACATGTTTTGCAGTTTTAGGCACACAGCAGGAGCTTATAGTGTAAAATGAATTTTTTTATCAAAAAAGTATAACATCATTATAAAGAATATTATAATAGTTCGATAACACTTTAGTACTTTAGAGAATAACAACAAAACCATTCTTCTTATGACAAAACTGCTTTAAGAGCTTGCAGATGTACTTGCACTTCTCTTTTTTAATCTTGAGCATTTCCTCATACAGGGGAACCACTTCTTTGTTATTTGTCTTTGATTTGTTTACTAACTTGTAATCCTCAGTATGGCGAAGTTTAAAACTTATCTCAGTATTTTCATATTTGAGAAAATGTATATCGGATATCACCTAAAATCCTGACATTTATGGTAGTTAGAGATTTTCTTCAAGACACAGAAATAAGAATGTGGTTTTGTTTCCCTATCATCCACACTATTTCCACTTTCGGTGATGAAATGTTCTGGTAATTGCAGCAGATTCTTCAATTTTAGGTGTACTTTATCAGGCCTAAGCAATCTAAAGTGATTTTTAAGTTCGAAGTTCGTCATCAGTCATATTATTTATATCAATTATTTGCATTTGTTCATTATTTTTAATACCAATAAAATAGTGCAAAATCAGCATCTCTATCTCTTCTGCATTCGATCCTGCTAAAATTGCTATTTTTAATTATTCTTCCATAATAATATAAATTAATATTACAATAGATGCACACAAATAAGCATGATGTTTATATACCAAAACAAAGCAAACGGATAGATAGGTTATGTTCTTTTATAATCTGCCAAATGTCATTATAAAATAAAGTTCTTTTTCCTATAAAAAGTCATACTAAAAGATACTTTAATAAAGGAACTTTTAATAAAAGCAGCCTTTATTAAAGATCTTCAATAACTCTCTATTAACTAAGTACAAAGAATACGCATTATTGACAAAAGGAATAATTCTGTCACTATCATTAGGTTAGCTTTTTGCTTGACATTTATGTAAGTGCCACTTATAGGCAACACAATATTCATAAATATTATACACCAAGTACCAGCTTCTCAAAAACCACGTTAAATAATCTACACTTGAAAATGTGACTGAAATAATTTTTATCTGGGTGTAGTTTTGTTCTGCACAGCTTACAACCGTGAAAATACAATATCTATTTATTTTACAGATGTGTGTAACTTGCCAAGAGATTCGGGACCATGTAGAGGTTACTTTGTTAAATACTACTACGATAGATCAACAGGACGTTGCGAACAGTTTGCGTACGGAGGTTGTCAGGGTAACGGAAACAGATTTAGTTCCGAAGAAGAATGTTCTCATATTTGTATCACGCACGAAGAGAAGAAACCAAATGTACCGGCTAGTGGTAAGATTAATGTTTCCATAAGAAGTATTATTTACTATCTCTAACTAAATATTGCAAGAAATAAGAAAAATCTTGATTTGTAGTACCTACTGATACCAAAGTAAAGGGGAAGAAAACCTCGAACTTATAAAATAACATAATCTTATTAAACAGTCTTTACAACTAACTATTATGCTTGGGTATATATTAAATATAATATTGTTCCGATTGTTACAATTATACTTATTTTATGCCGCGAAAGAAGTGTCAGAAGAGAGATTAAAACACGACAGAAATTTGGAAAAATTTGACAATATTTAAAACTAGATGACCCGACAGGTTGTCTTAGCAATGAATATTCAATTCGAACTGGTATAAATAATTTAAAAGATAAACGGTTTTAAATCTTAAAACTAACTTTTCCGCATCTGTCCTGAACAATATTCTATCATAAAATTGTTACTTGTATATACTTCGGGGGATGTATCATTCTAACAAACCAAAATTTCCCCAAATATAACCAAAAATGTAGTATATCTGGATTTATAGGACCCACTTGTACTCGCTCTAGTCGCAATACACAATATTGATAGTTTTGTTTTCAGGTGTGTAAATAAATAATGTCGGGAACATGTGACATACAATTGGCCATACTAAAAGCATGGATTTTCAAGATCCACGCCACTATATCCTGTTTTTAAAGTAGAAGAATCATTTTCGGATACCTGAATTACACCACTAGAAATCCCTAAAAAGTTACTAGATTGGAAGCGATGACATAAAATTAGATTTAGATTAGATTTTAACGGGGCTACAGTGCACTGAAACCAATGGTTTATTGTGCCCCCCCCCTATCAGAGCTGTTCTCGCTACTACTACAGCTCGCCTTCCAGTTCCAAGGTTCTAATGAACTCTAGTATTTGGAACGGCTTCAACGAGGCTAGGTCCTCTCTCTTACAAGTTTTTTGTCCGAAGCATATCTTGCGTTGGCTTGCAATGGCGAGGCATTCCAGAGCTAGGTGATCCGGAGTTTCATCCTCCTCCCTACAGAATCTACACTCGTCAATCTCTGCTAGACATATTCTCATTAAGTGCTTCCTAAGGCGACAGTGTCCTGTAAGAAAGCTCGTGAGCTGATGTAGCTTATCTTTACTGAGGTTCAAATATTTTTTGGATCTAGCAGTGTCAAAGTTCCACAGGAACTTTTGGGAATGTTCCAACCCGGGAAGGCACCGCCAGAGTGCTTCTCTTTCGGTTTCCTCTTTCTTCCGAAACTCTCTCTTGTAGGAGCATTTTGCTACACCACAGAAAGACTCCGGGCCAATAAAGGGCATTTGTGCTCTTTTCCTGGCAAGTGTATTGGCCTCTTTATTTCTCGTGATTCCCGAGTGGCCAGGAACCCAGACTAAAGAGACCCTGTTATTCTTGCCCAATTCATCAAGTTTTCTTCGGCACTCCCATGCCAACTTGGAGTCAATGACATGGGAGCTCAATGCTTTGATAGCTGCTTGACTATCAGAATGAATCGATATGTCACATTTCTGGTAGTTTCTTTCTAGGTTCATTTCCACGCATCTTTCGATCGCACGTATTTGTGCCCGAAGGACGCTCTGGAAGGAGCCTAACGGTAATCAGTATCTGGTGCCAGGCCCAAATACTCCAATGGTGGTTTATGAACCATCCGTATACCATCTAATTGTGTTTTCTTTGAGAGTTTGGGTCGTGTATTCCCTTTCCCAGTCTCTCCTCGTATTTAGCATCGTGGTGATGTTCTTTTCGATGCTTACATTCCTGATCATTTCGTCACTGGGAAGATTCGCTGATGAGATGTATCTTGTCAGAGAGGACCAAGCTCCCTAATTTTTAATACTCTCATTGCCTGAACCTTCCATAGATATTCTAAGAATTGCCTCTTGGGCAGATCTTTTTATCACCAAATGTAGAGGTGTGATATCTGTAATGATCTCAAGTGCCCTAGTTGGAGACGTTCTCATAGCTCCAGTAATGCACACACAGACAAGCCCTTGAACTTTGTCGAGCGTCTTCCTCGTGCTGTACTGGCTTGCTTTTGTGTGCCAAACTATTGTCCCATACGTAATTGCTGGCGTACATCTATCGCAGTATTTTTGGGTTACAGCCCCACCTCTTACCAGCTAGATTTCTGCACGCCATCAAAGCTCTTATTGCGTTACTAGCAGTTATTTCAACATGCTTATTCCACAGAAGCTTACTGCCTAGAGTTATCCCTAGATATTTAATCTCTCATTTTCATTCTATGATTTCCCCGTTTAAGGATATGGGTTTCATGGCTGGAAGTGTTCTTTTCCGGGTAAATGGAATTACTATGGTCTTGCTTGGGTTAATGTTTAGCCCCACTGACAAGCACCATTGCTCAATGATTCTGAGGCCCTTTTGTAATAAATCACACAAGGTGCTCTCGAACTTGCCTCTGACTATTAAAACTATGTCATCGGCGTAGCCCATACATTCGAAGCCAAGCTCCGTTAGCCTGTAGAGCAACTAATCTACTACGAGGCTCCATAGAAGGGGAGATATCACACCCCCTTGAGGTGTTCCCCGAGTGGCTTTAACTGAGGTGTATCTCCATGTCCTTCGGATCCTCCGCGGGACTCCTCATTTTTCCCAGCCCCGAGACAGAGATACGCCCAAATCGGAAGTTTAGCGCGTAACCTCCTGCCTTCAGAGCCTCCCCAGATTGGTGATCGATCCCGATCGTGAGGATAGTTCCCTGTCTCTCTTTTTTAGAGTTCAGGATCTTCCAAGTCCCAGTAGTGAGGTTGGAGTTCTGAACCTCGACAAGTTGGAGGATCTTCTCCAGTTTCATGTCTTGGCTTCTTGGGAAGAACACCGTTATGGTGACCGGCTTTAGGATGTCGTCCCCACTTCGAGCCACCAATTCGGATCCTTCGCAATAGTTTAATTTCGGCGCTGACCTCATGAGCCAGTCTGCCGATTCTTATGACCCACAGTCCACCAGTATCATTCCACAACGGAAGTGGATACCTGAGGAGTGGATTCCCTTCTCTTTGCTCTGACACAGCTCTTCCACCAGAATGTCTACCAGGGTGAAGAGCTGCTCTGCTTTCAGAACGACCCCAGGATAATCCTTGGGCATTATTCCCACCCTAAAAGCCTTCTCTGTTTTGACAGTTGCTGCGTAACCAGTGGCTTGCCCGGTTACCGTTGCAGCTGTTTTTTATTTTTTGCTTAGCAGAGGAGTAATATGCTCCGGGCCTTTTTTAAGCTTTGTCTTCCCCGTTGGTGGTTCCTTCAGGGGGGCTGGGCGCTGAATTACCTGCTTCCTGAGGCCTTTTCTCAGTGGGTCGTTTATGCCGCCCGGTTCTCCCGGTTTTGAGAGGTCGAACGGCATATGACATTTGTGCCGTTTGGCCTTTTTTCCCTCTGTGAGGTGCCCGGATTAAGAGGTGAAGGTTTTCTCCACTACTTTTCCGGTGACAGTCTTTTTCTTTCTCTTTCCATAAGTGGTCCCACGAGAAGCTAGGGTCATTATGGTCCACCGCTGCAGAGCCCCGCATGCAGAGGTAAGGGGTTCAATACAATGGAGTTCCCCCCGGTGCTTCAAGGTCGAAACCAGTAAGGATTATTCTTCTATATAGCCAAGCATTCTTCGGCCTGGTTTCCCACCTTGACTTTAGGTTTTTAATGAGGTTGTCTCCTCTTGGTCCGGGCAGTAAAGCCAGGAGACATTGGTATAACAAATGATTCGAGGTTGGCTCGAAATTTCACCCGGCATCGTTACCCTGTGTGCAATCCCTTAGCCACGATACTACAGCTGGGACAGGTAAATTTGGTCCGCGGCAGGGTATTCGAGGACTGCCAGTTGAGTTTTTAGACACAACGAGCCCCCCTGTATTTCCTCGCAGACCTCCTCCTCATATAAAATCATCTGAGAGGCCCTTCTCCCATCCGCCACCTGGAGACGCGCCGGGTTGGTACTTCACCCCCTCCCCATCAATAAATATCCCGACGAACAGCGACGAACTACGTACATATCTATTGATGTGGACCCGGGATGACATAAAATACTAGTCATACAGTCTGGTAATAATGAACCGTAAACTAAATAATAATTAACCTAACAGACATACGGTGAAAGAGCGAATGCATATCATTGAAAACGAAAAAAAAACAACGAATTGTAAAATTAAATCTATAAAGAATTTCAGGGTCGGCGACTACGTTTGTAAAAAGGTTAATAACAGTTGTCAAATTTGGTGGCACATGAAATTTTGAAAAGTTTTGTATTTATTGATGAAACAAATTTTAAAACAATGATTAGATCTGAGTCGTTTCTGATCAAATGTAAATAATTTAGAATGAAGGAACCACAATAGACGAAAATTGCATTATTCAGAGAGCATAGGATGTTTGTTTTTCGACAATTGAGATACACGAGAAATGCTGATCTTCATTTCTCGTATAGCTCAATTGTCGAAAAACAAACATCCTCTGCTCTCTGAATAATGCAATTTTCGTCTATTGTGGTTTCTTCAGTTCATATAAATATTATAGTCTATTTTTCTTAATGTCTGACAGCATAGTAGCCTCATTAAATATTCAAATAGAAAATTATCTCCTACAGAGTGATCCTAAAAATTTTACAAATAAATACTAAAATTCTAATGCAAAACAAGTAGGTGTCTGTATTGGTTATTTGTACATCCCTGTTTCAGCTCAAAATGCAATATGGTAATAAAACTGAACAATGCCAGCAAAAGGATAAACAGTGCGGCAGTGGCGGAGATTACGATATTAGTTCATTTTGCTTATTTAATTAGATTCGGTCAACATTACAGTTGAAATAAAATTCATTCGTTTAGGCCTATTAACAAGCTACATTTTCATTTTTATTAAATTAAATTAATTAACGAAAATATAGTTTAATTCTCATAATTCAAATTTATTAACAATGAATTAATGTATATTAAGTAAAGTAAACATAACATTTATAGGAAATATAAAATTCAATCTATAGTATCATCTTCGCTGGCCATACAAGAATCATCCGAAGACTCGTCGAGAGAGATCACTATCGGTTCTATAGTTTGTTCTATGAGGTTATCTAAAACCCACATTTTCTCTTCCTCTTTAATTACATGATTCACAGCATCTTTTCAGTTCTCTTCAGTTATTGTTGTCAATGAGTACTTCATAAGTTCACGAACATCTTTCTCTAGCTACATAACCTTTCAATTAGGCCCATATTAACTCTATCGCATTTATTTCACAATGGTATGGCGGCAAACGAAGCACTGTTATCCCACGATTCTTGGCCATTTCACCAATAACAAACTTTTTCAATTGTAGCGTATAATCTGAAGCAACCTTTAAAGTTCTTTTTTCAACATATCATCTTCAAATGGTATATCTTTTACGATTAACCAGTTTCTAATATCAACTTTTCTCCAAGAGGTAGATGGAAGATTTTCTGTTAATCGCGAATGATAAGTGGCATTGTCCATAACGATTACAGCATTTTTGCAATTAATTCGACCATTTGTGTGAAATACATCTGCAGTAATTTCTTCATGCTAGTCTTTGGTTGATGTTGACTGAAACTCTAGTAAACCACCTTCAACGAACCCTTGATTGCATCCAATATGCGTTATTATTAGTCGGCGACCTTTACCGATAGGAGTTTTCAGTCCAGTAGATAAACCTTCTATGAAAGCTTGACGACTGGTTTGAATACTTTTGTCCTGCCATATTTTTCACTGAATGTCCTTCATTGAGCCATGTCTCATCTAGATAATAGATTTGTCTTCCCTCCTGTCTGTATTTTCGGATATCTCGTAAATACTGGCGTCTCCAACATATTATTTCTTCGTTGTCGATTAGCACTGATTTGCGACTTTGCTTCTCCCAAGTAAAATTTAATTTGTGTAATATTTTCCACAAAGTTTTTCGCCCTATGTCAGGCAAATTCTCGTCCTCCTTCACCATTCTTAGAATTCTGTCAAGGGTTGGGATCTCTTTTTTAAAATATAATTCATGTACTTTTCGTCTTATTGTATTTTGCATATGTTCATCAAGGTCAACTGGTTTTCTTCCAGTTGACTTTATAGGTGGAGATATATTTCCATTTTTCCTCTCTCTTAGAAGCCTGTAAATAGTAGGTTCACGAACTCCTGTCATATTGGAACATGTCGAAACTATATTTCTAACAGTAGCAGCCGGCATTTGATGTACAACAGCATCATGCACATTTAACACTACAGTCTTCGTTTGTAAGCTAATCACGCTCTTACACTTTACTGGGGTAAAGCTTGAAGACATTTTGCACAACACTGTTAACACTTATGGAACATAAGCAACTCTAAGCAAAACAAATTATACAAATTTGGGCGAGACCAAGTTTCACCGTATATACCTGCAAAATTTCTAAGTAGTCATTGGGACAATCCACAGTAGGACCCTATTGTAATGTTTCTTGGAAATGTTATTATCAACATTTCGAAAATCAGAAAGTAATTATCTGGAGAATGAATTGTTAAATGGTTTGTTAATATGTCTCCCAAGAATTGACCTGCTTCAAATTCTCAAGATAATTAATGAAATATTAGTCAGAATAGTTGCGTTACAAGATTATTTCAAAAATAATTTATTGTTTTAACTCTACAAATGTATGAAGGTTAGTTAGTTGTTTTAACTAACCGAATTTACAATTATATTACCTTTATATATCAGATCGGGTATAAAATTAAATAGTAAGTAAATTCCTTAGATGAACTGTGACGCTTATGCTTTACTACCTGACTAGCATCTGTGACCTTTTCGCGTGCTGTCAGTCAATTAGAAACAGACTATAGTATTATTTTTGGCTTACTTAAAATTCATTTCTGTCATTACTTTATGTAATGATGAACGAGAAATTTGTGGTAAATTTGGGCATTTTCTTATTTCAGTTAAAAATTTATTCAAAGTTCGTATTTCATTTTTAAAAAAGAGACTATCAACAATGCGTCGAATTATATTTAAAAGTTATGAAAATAAAACTTTTAAAATCTCAGGTAATCAATATAACAAATGATTATAATAAACAAAATGTAGAGCAGACTGTTCATATTTAAATGCCCAAAGATCATCATCCAACCTACCTAGAACAATATCTTAGGACCTAAATACAACATAGCCAGCCTTAAAAATTAACTCAGGACAATCTCTATCATAAACTCTATATAGTGAATACCTAAATAAAAAACATCATTACATTGAGTGAAATGTTATTAGTTTTTAGTTTGTCCCTACCACCTACCTCTCAAGCAACTAGTGTTAATAAACTTTTTTAGATTATATTTTGGTTTAACGACATAAATATAGATACTACAAATCAAGATTTTTTATAAGTAGTTTTCTTTTGAGGTAACATCTGGGATACATTTTTTCTGATCTTATTCTTTGTAGTATCTAACAATGTTCTCAGCTAACAGATATGTGCATGTTTGTGTTAAAACTAACATTATGTGTTCACAGTATTGTGCAGATTACCAGTCGATCAAGGTTCTTGCAACGTGTACCAACACAAGCGTTGGTATTTTAATGATACTAAAGGAGAATGTATAGCTTTTATTTACTCCGGCTGTGGTGGCAATTTCAACAATTTTAAATCATATCAATATTGTCTTGATTATTGTAAAGAACTTTTGATTCTTCCTGAGCCGCGTAAGTTAATTCTCATCTGAAATATTGAATTCATCTGTGCTATCTCATTTCAAATTTCTTTTCGCTTCTTCTTTCTCTTCTCTTTCTTCTGCTACTTATCTAATATCTGCAAGTTCATTAACACATTCATAATTAACAATGATATTTACTGTACTATTTTACTAAATTCAAAATTGTTTTCTATTCCTACTGCATACAAATGTCACTTTACTATACAGGGTGTCCCAGACTAATTTATCCAGGCTATATCTCTTAAACAAATAGAGATTTTCGAATGGGACAAAAACTGATCTATTCCATTACTAATACACTTTAATATGGCGTTAAAAATCATCCCCTAAATATTCATCCCTTAGTTACAACCCCCAACTATATATTTTTTAATAGCAACCTGTAAATTTTTTTATAATTTTAGATGTGGTCTTCCATCGTCTCATTCAACAAATTTTTCAAAAATAAAATCGGTTCGTAAGTAATCAAGAAAATATCAGTTTATTTTTTATTTTTGTTAAATTAATCAAAAAAGCCTTAAAGCTTAAAGGAACTATAAAAATAAATGTAATAAAAATTAAATGAAAAAAATTAATAAAAATAACAATTAATTAATTAATATTATTTACATTAGATTTTCGAATTGTTGTCCACCTGCTGCAACACACATATCGAATAGTGTCAGAAGATTTCTGGTATGTAGGTTAATCGTTCTCGATTTGTCATTTTTTGATTTTCTACATCTTCACAAAAATGTATCCATTGAAGAAAAAACTTCAATTACAAAAATGTTTCTAATATACTATTATACGTGCCTCCACGAACTCCGTTTTGTGAATTTTTTAGTATTTAATTTTTTAAAACACTATCTTTTCTCTTTCAAAATTATGGCTTCGTAGAGGAATACATTATGATCTTTCAAATGCGGGTGCAAAAATTCACAACAAAATCTCTTATCATAAAGTCACAATATTTGAAAAACATTGCGGTTATTTTACGTCTCGGACATCGCCCTTAATCCAGGTTGCCATGATTCGACCTGTCAGATCAACAATTATTATTATTGACGTTTTGAATAAAAGTATTAGACCAGTAATAATCATACGTGTTGTAATTGTGTATAACATTTCAAATGCCATATTTATTTTTGCCTGAAGAATACGTTGATATGATACTGATTTATAGAGAATGCCTGAAAAATAAGAGAGTTTCTCGACAATTATATCAAGAAAGGTTTCCAAATCGAAACATTCCAAGTGAAGCAACATTTAAGAATTTGGAACGCTCACTTAGACAGGGACATTTTCCAAATAATAAACGAGCTACAATTGAACGCAGAGTAAGATGTGATCAAAATCTTATTTACATTTTAATCCCAAGGTGTCTATTAGAACCCTCGCCAATGAAAGTGGTATTTCAAGAAGTTCAGTTCATAAAATTTTAAAAGATTTTAATTACCATCCTTTCAAAGTGCACTTAGTACAAAGATTACAGCCTGTCGATTACCAAAGACGTTTTTGATTTTATTGCAAGAATGATATTAAAAAATAATGATGATCCACTTTTTTTATCAAAATATTGTGGAGAGATGAGGTTAGATTTCACAATAATGGTGTAGTCAACCTTCACAATTCAAATTATTGGTCTCCCGTGAGCCCACATTGGATTATGGACACACGATTCCAAAATATTTGGGGTATAAATGTGTGGTGCGGTTTATTTAATGGCCGTGTTATAGGTCCTTACTTTTAACGGCACTCTAACAGGTGTTCGATATTTAGATTTCCTAGAAAACATACTTCCTGATTTGCTAGAAGATATTCTCTTAATGAACGTCTAGAAATGTGGTGGCAACAAGACGGAGCTTCTCCAAACAATGCGAGAATCGTTAGCGACTACCTACAAAACCGTTTCGATAACCACTGGATAGTAAACAACTCTCCAGAAATTATGTGGGCGGTACGTTCACCTGATTTGTCACCTCTTGACTTTTTCTTTTGGGGAGTGATAAAAGATATTGTTTATCAATCAAAACCGCAAAATGTAGACGAATTAAAAGAAAACATAAGACAAGCATTTCGACAAATTACTCCTGCACTGATTCAAGCCACATGTACAAGAAATCTTCTAACACGATTCGAAATGTGTGTTGCAGAAGGTGGACTACAATTAGAACATCTAATGTAAATAATATTAATTAGTTAATTGTTAATTTCATTTATTTTTTTCATTAAAGTTTTGTTACATTTTTTTTTATAGTTCCTTTAAGCTTTAAGGCTTTTTTGATTAATTTAACAAAAATGAAAAATAAACTGATATTTTCTTGATTACTTACGAACCGATATTATTTTTGAAAAATTTGTTGAAGACCACATCTAAAATTATAAAAAAATGTACAGGGTGCTATTAAAAAATTTAAAGTTGGGAGTTGTAACTAAGGGATGAATATTTAGGGGATGATTTTTTCCGCTATATTAAAGTGTATTAGAAATGGAATAGATCAGTTTTTGTCTCATTCAAAAATCTCTATTCGTTTAAGAGATATAGCCTGGATAAATTAGTCTGGGACACCCTGTATAGTATACTATATACAAAACATTATTTATTCAACTATTGGTATCCAACAACCATTTACAAGAAGCAGTGAGAACAAAAAACACGTCAAGGACCAAAGCAGTATGATTTTCTAAATCTAAATATAATAAAAATATTATTAGAATTCTCGCAAACAAATGGCATGGGTATTTTTATTATAAACCAAATTACTCTCAATTTTATTTCGTCGCCATGTTAGTTAAGAGCACATTTTAATAGCCTATCACCTAAGACTGAAAAATGATGTAGACATGCACTTTTTTGATAGATATTCGCTATTTTATGAGCATCCAATAGAACTTCACTGCACTGCACACAACTTAGTAGTATTATTGATCAGTTTTATCCCTTATCCATTTTGAAATCTTTTGCTTTATGTCCATTCAATTGCACTTTATTTTCAACTTGTTGGTATACACTTTCTGAGTTATAATTTGTGCATACATAGTTGGAAGCTGCTATCAAATATATGTTACTGCAATATTTCCCCCGTTTCATATTGTAGCTCTACATTTGCAGTATTTATCAATCATATCAATTATTTGTCTTCCCTTCCTGAATGCAGTTTCTTCTACCATCTGCTTTTCTATCAAAGATTCTCTTAATCTTCCCTTGAAAATAGGATAGCAGGCTCAACTCCAAGCTTCCTTCAGCATCTTCGATATCCACTGCCTACCTTCATCTTCTACACCTGTGACCATTTCTGGATCTGTCTTATTTTATATAAAAAGGAAGAAATACTACAACTAAGTAATTGTGGAATGCTTTGTACAATGCAATTGAAAATATGGCTTAAATATGAACTTAGATGCTTTTACAGAATTACACACTGGCATCAAAAACAAACATCTCCTGTGGGTATTTGGACAAGAGTATATAGATTTTTAGTATGGGAAAGTTTATTTTTCAGAATTAATCAAAATACCAAAGTAAAGTGACAATTTTCGTTTGAAAAGTACCTAATTATAAGTATGTATGTCGATATCTTTTTGTTGGTCATTCTGTACTTTCTGTTATAGTTTTATTGATATTAAATCACTCCCATAGAGATGTTTTTATCTTCTTTCATTCGCACATCCATTTTGTCGGATATTTATTCAACAATTAGCATGATACATTATTGAGACCATCGCCTTATCCATTATCCTTCATTCTGGAAAATCAACTATCATACTTAAAATTTACAGAACCGATTACTACCCGAATGCCTGAACATCCTTGCCAAGCAGCGTTTGATGAGTGTACAACTCTAAGATGTGCTTACGGAGTTGAGCCTTTCGTAGATGAAAACGAATGTAACAGATGTCGCTGTCGCGATCCATGTATGGAAATAGAGTGTCTTGCAGATGAACAGTGCGCAATTGACATTAATATAAACAAGACTTCTTCTGAGGATGCTGATTTCATAGCAATTTGTAGAAAACGTAAGTATTTATATCACTGGACATACCTAACAAAGATTTTGTTTCAAAAATATATTATTGTTTCAGAAATCAAACCCGGAACATGTCCTCGGCTTGATATAAGCGACAATAACTGTGAAGTTGAATGTAGAAGTGATGCTGATTGTGCCTTACAAATGAAATGCTGCTCTACTGGATGTGGTACTGCTTGCGTCGATCCTCCTGCTCAACTCTTTACACAAGAGCCACCAGCGGACATAACAGTTGGCCATATTGATGAATGTAAGATCATACTTGTATTCACCTGACTAAAAAATTATTTGATAACATTTTGTAGACCAACCACCACGTGTTGATCCCCTTGTATATAAACCTGAAGTTACGGCACCAATTGGTGACCAAGCAACATTGAGATGCGCTGTTTCTGGTAATCCAAATCCAAGAATCAGATGGAGCAAAGAGAATATTGAGGTAAATTGTTAAGCAATTCGGAATTTTGGGTCTTTATAATTAATTACCTAAATTCTGCTGTTTTTAGATTGATGGTACTCAACCAAGATATAGAATCAAACTTGATCAATCTCTTCAAATAATCACTTTACACAAGACCGATTCTGGTATTTACCTGTGTACTGCTTCTAACGGAGTAGGTGAATCTATAACAAATCAAGTTAAACTTGAAGTTATTGGTAAGTATTTAGGAATACTGGCGTTGCTGTGTATAGTCAATCAGTGTTTGTATGTACATTTTCACAACGATAGGCTGAAAATACGTTGATTTAAATACACATAATATTAAATGAACTTCCTTTCTTTCAATACTCCTTTTATTATCAACGAACTGTATGTAGCCTGAGTATGATAAACTATAGTTTTTATGTGCATGTATTTGTTTTTGAGGGTATTGGATAAAAGCTGTTCATACACATATAGTGAAGTAACTAAATTACATCTTTCAAAAATAGCTTGTAAGCATCTGAATTACGATCCGTACAAGTATTGTTTCGTTTAGTGCTATCTCTTGATTCCATATTTTCCTCGGCCTTCCTTTTTTATACCCTACTCAAGTTTCCCATACTTGTTTGACTTGACTCTTCGAGTTCATGCGGTTAAAGTGCGCAAACCATTTTAGTTGATTATTCCCAATCTCATTAGTATTGGGTCCACCCCTAGTTCTTCTATACCATACTAAATCCTTAAACATTAAATTATTTTTATTTAGACATGAATGTTTGCTTTAAAACTGATTACAAGTTATCCAAACTAATTAAAAATAACAAATCTAATTCTTCAAAATTAAACAAATCAGGAGTTTATAAATTAAAATGTGGCAATGACAACTGTGTTAAAATTTATATTGGTAGAACTTTTAGAAATTTTAAAACTAGAATTTCTGAACACAAACGTAGCTATGACAACGAAAAATTAGATTCTAACTATTCAAATCATTTATTAGAAAACTTAAATACTTTAAATTAAATCTTTTAGATGCTCTTGAGATAAATAAAAAGAAATATTCAGGTAACCTTCTTAACGACCAAATAGATATCAACCATTTTCCCTCATTAAACCCTATTTACCTAGAAGTTAGTTTAGGAATGATTGTAGTGAATGAATTTCCAGGTAAATGTGTTCAATACTTTTGTTAATATTTGTTCCGTATTTATGCATTGTATAAATTAAAAAATAATTCATTATAGCTACTCGTTTGATGAAGCTTTTATGTTACATGTTTAAATTGAACATTAGTTCTAATATAATGAAGTTTTAAACAAATGAAATTGTTTTATTTCCTGGTTGTTCAATAATTCTTCAAAATACTCTTTCCATCTTTCCATAATTTGTACATCATATTTTATTGTGTTCTTTTGATTTTACATATTTGATTACTTGTTGTTTTCCATTTCTTAGCGTCTTAAAGACCTGCATAAATTACTATTCTGATTTGATTTACTATCCGCTTCGATTTTCTTTCCAAATTCTTCCCATGCTTTATTTTCCCACTTTGAACAAGTTCTCTAACATTTATTCATTGTTGTTTGTAATTTATATTGTCTACTTTTTTTACGACTCGGGTATTTTTTCTGTTTTCTATGTTTTTATTTCGTGATTTCACTTGATAACATATTTTGTTAAATTGGGTTATTTCACATGCTTAGGAATAGAAGGTTGGGCCTTAAATATTAGTTTTTGTTGAGTAATGATAAAATACTTGACTTATTCATTAATAACTGAAAAAACTCTACTAAAAGTACGAAACCAGTTCAGTCATTTTTAAATTTCATAGCTTGTGTGGGTCTTTCGTATCCACTGGTTATTACACTATATGTATGAAGGAACTTTATGTGTATTTAAAAGAGATTATAGACAATATTTTATGTAAAACAATAACAAATGTTTATTTTATATTCTTGTTTTGGGAAAAATTTGGTACTTTGTTTCGCATTAACGATGTATGTAGCTTTTGTGTTTATTTCTGTTCCTACTAATATAATTTTCGTTTCTCATTTTCCAGTATATTGTAAAACTATTAAAATATTTATTTATACATGTATTTCTTTTTCTACTACTGTTTTAAATGGAACTAACTTTTTCTGAATAATTCCACAATATACTGTAAAAAATGTTTAAAATTATAAGAAATTGACAATTGTTTCGATATTAAATATCATCGTCAGAAGTAAATAACAAAAATCGGTTAATTTTTCATTCCTTTGTTAGAAAAGCAGATAATTTCATTTGCTAAATTATTTTAATAAATTCTTGGAGTAACTTCCTATTTTTTTTTAAATCTGATGTGACATACTTTTAACATAGTATCGTTCTTTGATAAAACTATACTTTATTTTCACATAACATTTCTGATAAGTAGTGCTAACAATTCTTTTACTTTGAACTTAGAATCTGAACCTAGGCCTGTAACAATGTTGTCAGAACCAGGAGATCAGCCGGTAGTCGTATCCCTTAATGATCCTACTACCTTAAACTGTATGGTCCTTGGTTATCCTTTCCCTACAGTTACTTGGTGGAAAGAAGATTCTATGATTCCATTTAAAAACTCCGAATATGAGATTAGCAAAGATTATTCTTTACTGATACACTCAGTAAGACTACAAAATTTGGGCATATACACGTGTCAAGCTTACAACGGTTATGGTAAAGCCGCCAGTTGGTCGGTAACAGTTAAAGCTAAAGGCCCTGTTCATTTTTCGAACAAAGACGATATGAAATATAATAAATGGATTATAAACGAGGGGGAGGAAATCACAACGACAACTACGACTACTTCTACTTCTACTACCTCTACAACCACCTCTTCATACTGGGATATCCCAGATACTCCTTTAGAACCTATTGTACCTCCTTATACAGAACCTTCAAACTATATTGTCACTGATCCGTTACCAGAGCCAGGCGGAAGACTACCACCACCAAGTACGATTGGTATGCATGAAAATGTAACCATATGTTTAGCTTTGTTTAATGCATGTACTTATAGAATAGCAAATGCTTTATGTTTGTAAATTTTCGTCATTTTGAAACTTATTGTTCATGTTTAACTGTATAAAGTGTAAAGTTGGAAACCCTATAATTTCATGTAAATATATTCCACTGTTTTTTCCTATTTATTTGTTGATGTGCTGAAATAATACAACTTATATCTTTAATTAATTTTTGATATTGCATATTTGTAACTAACCTCATATACTTATCGACGTGATTGAAATATACTCACTAATTATATACACTTAAAATTATTGACCTTTACTCTGACGTCGTTAATATCTGATAACATAACCGACAAATGTCGAATTATTTTATTCTGTGCTTCACTATTAATAGAAAGAGATGCCACCCCAGATAGCACCGGTAGTCCTATGGACGTCCATTTAAGATCCATTTTGAGTACATTGGTCTATGGACTGATAATGGATGTTACATCCATGTATGTACATCCTTTGTACGACTGCTAGTGGACGTCCATGCACCGTCCATTTTGAGTACATTAGTACATAGAATGATGATGGATGTACTATGTACATCCTTTGTACGACTGTTAGTGGACATCCATGCAGTATCCATTTTAACCCTAGAATACTAACCATCCGTAAGATTTACGAATGCTGTAGTGCGTTTAAGGATTTGGCAACTGTGTATAAGTCACAGTATTCTGACGCCTCGTTTAGCTTCATTAGTCGGTACAACAAGCAGTTCTTGAAGTCTGTAGAGGCGATCAGTTGAGTGTTGGAACATTTATATAATTTAAATTTCTGATAGGTGTATTTGAAATAAAATGTCAAAGCGAAAACGTTTGGAAGATACAAGACCATTAACAGATAATGAGTTAGAAGCATTGGTGATGTCTCTTAACTTCTCAGATGACGAAGAATTAGAATTTAGCGGTTCCGAATATGGAGATAACTTGGAGAATGATTTTAGTCCCTTTGAATCAGAATATGAATCCGGTGTATCCGGTGCAGAAAGTGCAGATTCTGACCAAAGTCAAATCATGCGGCGAAAAAGATATAAACATAGTGGATTCAGGATTAGAAACTCGAAAAATTAATTACTCTATTGATGATGACGAGACTGAAACTCTAATAGAAAATAATCAATCTCAAAACTTGGAAGAAACATATGAACAAAATCTCTTAGAAGATGAAAATTATGACATAGAAAATGAGCAGACCGACTTAGGAAACGATTCTATTTCTAAACATCAGACAAGTGCCAAAGTGGGAAAAAGTCTTAGGAGTAAGAATGACCACCGCTGGAGTACTTCTGTTACCAACAGAAGCAAACGAATTTCAAAACGAAATATTGTACATATAATGCAAGGATCTGTAGGAGATGCACGGAAAGCTCAGACGCCATTGGATGTTTTCCATTGTTTGCTGAAGGATTCTATGTTTGAAAAAATTTTGATCCATACCAATACAGAGATAGGAACTAAATCTAAAAACTACAAAGTGTCCAAATCCACTATTTCCAGTACTAGTCCAGAAGAATTACATGCTTTTGTTGGCCTTCTAATATTTGCAGCAGTTCAAAAAGACAACCATTTAGCCACCAGAGAAATGTTTGATTACAAAAAGTCCGGGTCTATTTACAGAGCAACAATAAGCCGTGAGAGATTTGAATTTTTGTTAGATAATCTGCGGTTCGATGACAAAACTACACGTGTCGAAAGAAGACAACTAGACCGTTTTGCACCTATTCGAGATATCTGGAATGAGTGTATTCTAAATTGTAATCGCTCATATAAACCTGGCAGTTATATAACTATTGACGAGCAGTTATTGGCATTTAGAGGACGCTGCCCATTTAGGATGTATATTCCTAATAAGCCCGCTAAATATGGAATAAAGATCGTCATGTGTTGTGATGTGGGAACAAAATACATGTTTGCTGCTGAACCTTAACTTGAGAAAAATACAGACACCAACGGACAATTTTCCTATTTTAAAATGAAGAGTGCTTATTTTAAATCGTTATTAGTGGAAAAACCAGATGTTTGAGAAACATAAATAGTTTAGCTAATAGATATATTATGTGTAACCTTCTGCTATTAAATCAGTGTTGTATTTTATTTTTTGTAAATAAATGTAGAACTAAGTTAGCCTTTCATTCATTGTAAGGAATTATATATGTATTTGTAGTTATGTAATGAGTTTATAAATGATTGTTTTTTGTCGATGTTGGCTTGTGAAATTGTTTCTATGGCCCTAGGGGTTTTATTATCTAGTTTTTTTTTTGTTTTTGGAAACAATAAACTGTTATATAACGGTTTTGTTTTTCTATTGTCCCTAAAGTGTGTGACATTTAATGCATTAGAAAAACAATTATTTTACACTGCAAAATATAAATTTTATTTCATTTTGACATGTGTACATTACAATACATATTTCTAATATTAACATGAGTAAAATCAATGAACTTCAGCCTCATTGTTCAAAGGTTTTGATCTTATTGACAAAGCTATGTAAAAATATATTACTTTAATAACACTTATATAGTACATAAACGTTATACGTATTATGAAGAGACAAAAATTATTATTAATTTACAAATCAAAATAAAACATTCGTTAAATGTTGAGTAATAATAAGAGTTGCAAAGTAATATTTACTAAATGTTTAGCTTCAAAACTAAAACATAGACACCACACTCTCCATAAATTCAATTGATCAACCTGGGACTGTTGAGGCATTTCATCAATATCCATGACCTGTTGACAAAGTAATTAAGCAACTATCAATACATAACTTAACATGGCTATTACTAAAAATTAACATTTTTTTTATCAAAATAAAGTGTGCAAACATGCTCATCGAGTATGTTTTCTTGACCAGGATGATCAGTTAAACATATCCCAATCAATTGTCATTAAGCTCTTGAGACAATTTACCTATATAAAAAATGACTACTATTAATTATTTTTTACCTTAGTGTCAGTCAGTTTTGTCCTTTTATCTCTGCGATTCTTTCGGTCAATATCTGCAGCCTTTTTTACTTTCCTAGACACATGTCCCATATGTTGAGATGGTACCCGGTCAGGGTGTTCTTTATCTTCGAGGACAGCAGGTTTGCCTAAAATGAGTTAATACCTACTTGAGTACAAACTATATAAACTAGGAGCTAGTAGAGTTGATATAATATTTGATAAGAGGCCTACCAGTTATAAAGTGTTTACAGCAATCTTTCTGGTGTTTCAATATAGATTCGGTCAGATCGTCTCTCTTTATTGCTGCAATCCATGCAGCCCTGCGATGTTTGGTCAAATCGTTTGTCTTCCTTAGAAACACGTGTTTTATCTCTGCGAGAACTCGATTAAACGAAACTTCATCACGATTAGAACGGTTTCCACAACCAACCACAATACATATATCGAAGACAAACACTACACTATTTAAAAACCACAATTTACAGCCAATAAACAGAAAGAAAATCAATTTAACATGGGTTAAACAATCACACTCTACAGTAACTTTGTTATTTATTTGACCGTCACCGCCATATTTAATTTATTTTGACAGAACGTTGGATTGCCTAATTGTAAAATAATGTTAGTATTCTAGGGTTCTAGGGTTAAGCACATATATTTTTTTCAGTAATTATTTCCGTTATGTTATCAGATATATTAATGACGTCAGGATAAAGGTCAATAATTTTAAGTATAGTATATAATGAATAAGCTCATATTTGCGTGATCTGACTTTACCCTTTCACCGAATATTTAATTTTTCTTGTGGCTTCGAAGAATATGTTATGTTACCCAACAACAAAAGGCGACTGAAAATAATTCTTCTTCTCTTCTTAGTTTTCACACATTTGTATACGAATTAGATGGAACAAGAATACATATAATGTCTTATATCCACGATCTTCTGTACATATAGATTACATACACTTAAAATTATTGACTTTCGCCCTGACATCATTAATATCTGATAACATAACCGACAAATGTCAAATTATTTTGTTCTGTTCTTCACTATTAATAGAAAGAGATGCCACTTAATAATTATGTCGGTTATGTTATCAGATAATAATGACGTCAGGGTAAAGGTCAATAATTTTAAGTTTATATGGCGCATGTACATTATTAATTCAGAACTCGTAATTGTACTATGCCTATAGCTGAATCTGTTGCTTGTGTTATAATCAAATGTAAACTTCTTGATTTTAAATAAACAATATCCATCATGTTTTGGTAATACCAGATTTTTTATATTCTAAATGAAGCCCCAACTTTTCAATGAAATAACTAGAAATTCATTATTCGATTTCCCATCTTTAGCATCAATTTTAATTCAAAATGACGAAAAATTCGGATATTACCAACAAGGTTTTCTTTTATTTTAATAATTTAAATATTTCAAGTGCCTGCGAGAGCTAATATTACTAGCAACGATCAAAGGTATCCAGTGGGTAGCGACATTGAACTACCTTGTGAATATGGAGGATACCCTACACCACAACTACTGTGGTACAAAGATGGAGTGGCGGTACAAGAGTCAGAAAAAATACATATTAGCGGTAAGAATCCTTTTTCTTCTTTGTATATAAAAAGTTTTTTGATTATACAGCATGTGTTACAACTTTCGTTGACTTTCATCTGCTTGTTACCCCTTAATAGTGCAATAACTCGTCAGGGAATAAACTAATATTAAATATGTGTCATAAAAAGATACTGAGAGCTATTGAAAAATATAGGGTGTTCCATTATTAATAGCGAAAATTTATTTTGTTGGACTGAATAAATTTTAAAACTTTTTGTGTCCTTAAAATCAATGAAAATTTTGGGTCAAAATGTAATGTACATTTTATATTAGTATAATCTACGTAGAGTGTGTTTTATAATATACATCATGTTTCATTTGAAATAATAAAGTTGTTGTCCAATCAGCTAATCGGTGTAACCCACATCCCAACTAACAAAATTGAATTCTAAAATGATTGAACTGTTGCATAATAGTCGAATAGCGTCATCTGGAGTACTATTTGTTTTCATTATGCCTTTTGTTGCGATCATTTTGTTCGATGAATGAAACTGTTATATTATATCATCTTATAGTGGTCTTAACCATATAGGGAAAAGTGTTGTACCTAGGGACGGTTCTACCTAGGTACAGGCTGAATTAACGCCAGACAAATAATGAGACAGACGTCAAATTCAGAAAACAAAACGACAACTGTGTTCTCGTTTTAAATGAAACTAACTGTTTCTAGATAATTCCACAATATATTGAAGAAATGTTAAAAATTCTAAGATAATTGGCAATTGTTTCGATATTTCTATCATCGTCATTTTCGTAATTTTTCAACCCCATAGATCACACCGATTACAGCCTCACGATTTATCTGTTTTTGGGCCTTTTAAGTCCTACTACAATGATGCCATGACTAACATGATGAATTCTCCGTGTAACGCATGGAAACCAGTTATTGTTTACGACGTAGCTGAATTGGCAATTACGGCATACTTGAAGGTTAGTTTTCATTGCGAAGTAAATAAATAAGAAGTAGATAAATAATATTTACTTACCACAATAATTCGAACACTCAGGTATAAGTTAATCGTTATAACAACTGTTTTTTGAAATAAATTTATATGCAAGTGGCGAAAAAATAAAAATGGCTATCTCTGTTCGTTATATTATGTTGTAATGGAACAAACGGTTTCATTTCGGGGGTTTATATTCTGTGAGTAGAAAAGAGACGTACTACAAAAAGTAGTATGTGAATAATTTCATACATGGGAAAAGATTCACCGGATCAACTGTATACCTTCAATCTATCAGTAAAATTTGCGACGCATCAAAATTTGTACTATCCAACCCTCCCAAACAAATAAATTATTTTCTATACTTAAATCTACCATTTTCATAAATGAGTCGTTATGGTATAGTTTATTTACGATAAATTAACTCCAATGTTAAAATGTCATATACCTGGAAATGTTATTGTCACTTTGCCATCGATAAAAAAGGTGCATCCTTTTTTATCGCGATAAAAACTTCTCTTCCTCAATATCTAGTAAGCGGACGTCACTTTTACACAATGACAATGAGTCGCAATTATTGTTGTTGTTCATCCATATATTCTGTCGTTAATTTATCTTGCCAAAAAACACTCGAGCTTTTCTTTTATTAGATAAATTCCTCTTTGACTCAAAGTTTTGCCAATCACTAAATTTGCTCGAAAAACTGACATTAGATAAAATCGCTCCACCTTCGGTGTCGCGATTTTATCATGTCAGTTTTTCTCGTAAAATTAGTGATTGGCAAAACTGTTTCGTTGCAAAGAGAAATTTATCCGATAAAAAAAAAGCTCTTGTGTTTTTACTGTTGATAAAAAGACGATGACGTTGCAAAACAAAATATTGTGATGTTGCGAAGCTGTAGTTTTTTCCTTTATTTAACGAAAACTAGAAAAGTCAATCTGATGTTAGATTGACAGTTCTTCTTTTTCATTGTTCCGTGCCTCGTAGGGCGTAAGTCAAAAATATATATTTAAAAATAAAAGGCTTCTATGATAGGCTTGATCAATTTAATACAAATATTTATTCATGAAAAACTATGGATAAGATACAAGAAAGAGTAACCAATCATTCTATATTCAAATTACCATCTAATTATTTTACATAGAAGAAGGTTGAATGACGAACTGTAGGTCCTTATACCTTATTCTATGCTCTATAGAACCATCTTCAAGAGCACTGCAAGGGTTTACGCTAAAAGGAATCAAGACAAGATGTAATCATCTTCATGCAAATTTAAATATTGTTTCTTTATACAACATCTATTATATTTATTATAATAAAAACAGAATGGAAAAGAAAAATATAGATACACAAAATAAAATTTTGTTACAAGATATAAAAATAAAAAATCTCCCATTTTATCAGTATTATTTATGTAGAGATACTGTGGTCGTTGTTTTAATTTGTGTATTATAAAATAGCTGTACCTAATTAATTTAATAATTGTTATTAGTGATTTTGAAAAGGTGGAAATAAAGCAAATTGGATAAAAATATACAAAAAATAAAACACATAATTTCCACTACTCCACTACAAAATCATCACAATCTTCATCGTCACTGTCAAAATTAATAATAAGTGGAGCCACATCCTGTCTATCAAATACTACTTCTCTATCCCACCCATCTTGTATAATTTTTTCAGTGTGCTCTACTGTCTTTGACCAAATATCAGGAGTCACTTTTTGTAAAGACTTTTTCCATACACCTATTGCTTGTTCTGTTGAAGAACCATCAGTTCCCACATGATCTCTATAAAAAAATTTAACTATGCCCCAAATATGTTCATTTGGGTTGAACATACAATGGTAAGGGGGAAGTCGAAGCACCTTGTGACCATATTTTTCAGATAATATGTCAGCTTCATATACTGTTGGTGGTTTATTCCTACAAAAATGAATATATTTAAACAAAATAAGTTATCTAAGTATTACTATAATATATTAAAAACTGTTTATATCAACTTACCGTTGTACTAAATTCAATAATTGGGTTTTGAGGAAAGTATTTTCAAAAGGAATATCATTTTTTATCAACCAGTTCTGTATATCAGCCTTTTTGGTAGCTGTTTTGTTGGTACTTTTTTGATCACTGTACTGTGACAACTAGCATTATCCATTACAACTGTGGCAGGTTCCTCCAAGTTCACTAAAAGCTGGTATTCAAACCAATGCAAAAAATTTGCTCGGTTCATTTCACCGTGGTAATCACCATCTTGTTTTTTGGAAGAAAACCAGCCCTGCTCCAGGAATAAATCCAGAAGAAGAACCAGCATACAATACTATATACCTACAATAAGGAAATAACAAATTACTACTAGGTTTCCTAGATAGAGTGCTTAGCTCAAAACAACTATTAATAATTATATAGATTTAAATAAAATAGTGTGACTAGTAAATATTTGAAAAGGTCTTAAAATGGCACGAATGTTAGTACATCATAAATTAATTGCTAAATTTTATTATTCAATTACCTTGGACCACAAATTTTGGTTTTTTTCACGCTTCTATGATTAGAATCTTGCCAAGAACGTCTTTAAATATCCAGGTCTCAACCGAAAATACAAATTGATATAAACCTTCCCTTTTTATATTGACATATTCATGTAGAAAATGTACACGTTTTAATGCAATATGTGGCAACTCCATAAACCACGACGTGTTTGTCTCTTAAAGTTTTCAAGGTTATATGTTCCTCTGAAAAATATTGTGTTAAGTAGTTAATTGTGACTAAAGAAAACAGTGAATTCAATATACTCACTGTTTCCATACATTTCGTATATAACATTTCGGAAAGCATTTTGATCGAAGTTATCAATTTCAACAGTAGGTTTTATGCGTTGTCTCTTTTTAGGTGGGCTTTTAGGCTGTTCACCTTTATTATGCTTAGCGGCAATACGGTTAACAGTGGTAACGCAAAGTTGTAAAGCTTCTGCAACTCTCTACAATATAATTACTTCAATTTATGAAAGAATAATATATTATCAAGTTTGATTAACCTAACCTAAATTAAAAACATTTAATCATTTACATTTAAATATGTAACAATAATATTAATAATGATGAATACAAATAGCGAATACTATTACTTACGTGTCTTACAGCAGTAAGCGGGAGAAGCGGTCCCCCATTTTGGCATTCTCGTTCAAAATAGCTCAACAAAGATGTTACCATCTCTTGACATTTTCTGTTCAGCTGCTTCGGCATTTTATTAACCACACACTGCAGATTTGCCTAAATAATGAGTTATGAAAATAACTGTTTTTTTTAATCTTAAAAGCACAAAAAAACTTGTAAATAGTAGACGATGATCGAATGTCAATAAACGTCAAAAAAAGTTGGGGAATTTTACCAGTTGATTTGACAACGTCTTGAAGTTTTACCAACCGGTTAGCTTTAAATTGCCCTGGCCGTTGAGGATAAATTGTATTCACGGTTGGTAAATTAATATTTATTCTGATAAGCAGGAAAGTAACTAAAAATGACATCATCGTCTTTTTATCGTAAATAAACTATATCTATTTTCACGATGGACGCATGGATTTATTTCAAGACACGCTTAAAATATACTTCAGTTCTAATAGCCTTCAGTATAAGATAAAGCAGTTTTTGAAACTGCTAAATGATGTAATTGTTCTATTGTGCCCACAATATCAGCATTATAAAAAAATACAATGCACTATAAAACCATTATGTAAGACTTCTATAGTGCTGCTCAATCCAATTTTATAAATGTGCATAGGTATGTGACACACTATAAAATCATTGTATTGTAGCTGTATAATGCTGCATTGCTGCATGAAACAATCGCATAAAAGTTGTATACACTTTTTATAGAACTGTTATAGTATCAAAATGTTGCATAAAAAAAAGTCTTCTTTTGGTTGTATAATTGTTTTGTATCACGTTATAAGAACTTCATTATCCTATAAAATGTATCTTATAGTTGTTTATACAATCCTTATAGAATTAATTTTGCTACTTGGGATACACTGTATAAGAAATTGTTTGTAGTATTGTGTAAGATATAAATTTTAGTATCTGAATGGTTTCTTAATGTTTTCGCGGTTATCAACTAAAATTCAAAGTGTAACAAAAAATTTGTATTGACTTCATACTCAATGTTCACTCTTTATTTTAGAAAATGACGGAAAGAGTATTTTAACCATAGAAAAAGCTATCAAGGCGGATTCAGGGTCTTACCAATGTGAAGCTACAAACGCTCATTCTAGAGCTTCCAGTATGTTAGAAATTTCCATCGAAGGTAATTATTTGTTTTCTCATAATCGAAAGTAGATTTAAAAATATTGAGCGACCAATATTTACTATTTCTTTCTGTATCCAATTTATCCTAATCTTGGTTTGTATACTAATGATTATTTACGCCCTATTTTACAGGAATGTATATACACCCTAGCTGTACTGACAACCAGTTCTTCGCCAATTGTGCCTTAATTGTAAGGGCGAACTATTGCAGTCACAAATACTACGCCAGATTTTGCTGCAGGTCGTGTACAGAAGCTGGACTTCTACCTGTTGACGGTCCTCACATACACAAAAAGAAGAGGCACAACGTTATCGAAAATAATTTAGTATAATGAAATTGACACTAGTCTTTTAATTTAACAAAAATGAATCACATAATCCAAGAAACCTAAACTAGCAATAATTTTAAAAAGCAGTAGATGTAATATGAAATTAGATAGTGAATAATTCTCACTAGATATATTAAAACGTATCTAATAATATTGTTACGAATATTTCTCGAAATAAACTCATATGGGATGAAAAAAGCAACTTTTAAACAAAAATACTCAAACCAATCATTATTTATGTAACCTCTAATATCACGATTTCTCCTTCACTACTACTACGGTTATTATTAATACTACCACTACTGTCACTTCTCACTACTACTATTGTTACACCACTGTCCCCTTTCAGTCGTCACGTCACTGTATAATATAGTCAATTTATGTTCTAGAACTTTCAATAACTTTCTCCTTCTTAATATTTCTCGAATACACCTGACATTAAGTGATCTGTCTAGAATTCTTGCTTTCCAATACGCTCCTCGTTGACAGCTACAGGTGACAGAAAGAAACCTAATTTTCATGGATATCAACAGGACATTCCAAATGCCATTGTGTTTAAACAGGAGCGTATAATACATTTACATAGGGGAAGGTCGTGACAATATTATTAAATTAGTCGTTTCCATGACTTTGGTATAGCTTTATTTCAACATCTCTTGATTTGTAGATAGTGTTCAATATTCTTCCATAACCACAATCATGTTGATTTGGACTGTTAATTCTAGCACTAGTGGCTTAGGAATTGAGCATCCGATGATAAGCTAATTCAGGTACTATGTGATGACCTTATACTTGCTGTTTAAATCTACCAACCAGAATCTAACTCGGGTTTTGATAGAAGCACTTGAATCACAAACAGATTCGGACAAACAAATTAATTCTTGGAGAAGTTGTAACGCTGTGAAATTGTTACACAAAAGTTTTAATATAGGTGCCAAAACACAAGAAAAAAAGACAGATAGAACTAGAAGAGACACCATACGACAAGATGGGAAATGTTCTGAAAGTAGTACAGAAACCCTAACAACATTCACGCAATCGAGTGCAGAATGTGAAGAAGAAATACTCAGTGGGTGAAATTATTTTATAAAGAGTTGTATCTTCTATCCATTAAACTGAGGATTATTCATGGCAGCTAAATTCGCCAATACCATTCGTTTAAGGTTAGGTCATCAAATATTTATAATAGTTATTTGAAATGGTTACATTCCACTTTCTTAATTTACTTTTCCACTGTAAATATCAACTCATTATAGAGATATCACTTGTCCCATAATTACCTACTTCCAATTTCATAAATCTTTGCTGAAATATTCTGTAGCTTGTAGAGGTCGATATTATCCTGAGGTCGCTGTTTTTTTCATCTTACTCTAGGTTACCCTTCTAATCTCATCAGATGCTAGTAAAACACTACTGCAATTTGAAATTATATTTCTTGGATTTTTAGTAAGTCTTAAAAAGCATGATGAATTTTGTTCTTCGAAACACTCCAGAAATTATAATTGTCTAGAATACAATATGGTGATTTATTTAAAAAAAATTTGTATTGACAAAGTTGACCATATTGATGTATACATTTCAAACAACGAAGTCTGTTATTTTAGTTATTTGATTATTCTCAATTATATTTCGGAAAGTTTTTTAGATAACGTGTTGTTAAGTTATCAAAAGAACATTGTGCAATCTACTTAATTTTTTGTATATATATTTTTTAATAATATTTATGAAAATGCCTATGTAAAAATGTGTTCAATACATTATAAAAATAAAAAATTTTAAAATTATTGCTACTATTTTTTTTATTAATGTGAGAACAACAATCAATACTGAACAACTATATTCTCTGTCTCTCAGCATGGAGGATTAATTTGAATTTAAGATGGCAATGCTATACATTACTGTTCAATTTACAGACAATTTTATTTAAAGTTTTTGACAGATTATTAAATTACTTGTCAATCGTGTCTGTTGGTTCCACTCATAGGTGCGTTATTCTGGAGCTCCCCCATCTACTTAATGAAAAAGCAGAAACTGAAAGCAGCATACTGAAAATAAAAACCCTGGACAAATTATATATCTACAGAGACTACAGATATGCTTCGAAATTTGTAAAGTAAGCAGAGCTGCATTTATATCAGTTTACCAAAAGTTTTCCTACCAACTTACCTTACAAACGTTCAAGTAGTTGTGACGCGTACTGCGTCCTTCGCCCCACACAGGATCTTTACCAACTGACGCGTCACTTTGGACACCCTCGATGCAAAGTTTTTGAAACAAATGCTCGGGCGCCAGATTATTTTACGTGGTTTACTCCACGGCCCCTTGACCCGTAGCGTCAAGAGTTCCAGGTAGCCTCAGATGGAGGTAACGGAAAATTCCAGGGGTATCGTTGAATTTAACACGTCTACAAAACTATAACCCTTAGACGGCGATGCTACGGGATATGAAGAAAACACTGATTGTATTGATTTGTATATTACAAGTCCTATTGAAAATATATATACAAAATAACACTTAAAACAACTTCCGAGTATTTTCAAGCGGTACCGAATCAGTTAAATATATACAGTATGCAAGTGTGTTCAAGCCTTATGTTATTATGCACCATGCGAAATTTGCCGGTATTAAGGAATGTGAGGTATAAGCGGTATAAGCAGTTTGTAATTATGCGGTAAGCAGCAGTAAAACAATGATTACCTATCACAGTAGTAAACGGGATATAACTATCTTCGCGGTAGGGATGGTCAATCGGGATATGTGGGAAAATGCGACCAGACCAGTTTATAACAAAAAAAACTAATGAACTTAAACTAGATTATCAATCAACCCGTGGCAACAGCCTCAGACTTGGTTGAGAATATTATCATTGTAGGAGTGAACATAAAATAAGTTACTCCCGGCTGACGGTTCGGCAGCTGGTGGCAACAGCCTCTGCTCTGCCCCGCAATAAGTTTGTAAATTTTCAAATTATCGGTTAAAATTATTCTAAAATGTTGGTCGGAAGATAGGAAAGCGGTTACCCAAATACGAGCAAAATAAAACAACTGTGCCTTAGAATAGATAAAAAATTAAACGAAATAATTACCGACTGAGAGTGGAACAGCTGGTGGCAACAGCCTCTGATCCGCCCCACACTCAGTTTTAAATTTTCCAAATTGTCGGTCAGACAAAAATATATACAACTTAGAACTGAGATAAATCAAAGGTAATTTAGCTAAGACGATGCCCGTTCCGAAAGGGAGACGGCTGGTGGCAACAGCCTCTGATCCGTCCCACAGTCGGTTTTAAATTTTTCAAATTTGTCGGTCAGTTGAAACTATATATAATTTAGAACTAAGATAAATCAAAGGTAATTCAGTGAAAACGATGCACGTTCCGAAAAGGAGACGGCTGGTGGCAACAGCCTCTGATCCGTCCCACAGTCGGTTTTAAATTTTTTTTTCAAATTGCCAGTCAGTTAAAACTATATATAATTTAGAACTAAAATAAATCAGGGTAATTTAGAAAAAATTATGCCCGTTCCGAAAGGGAGACGGCTGGTGGCAACAGCCTCTGATCCGTCCCACAGTCGGTTATGTATATCCAATTAACGGAAAAAAAATAAAAAATCTAATATGTATTTGGGTAATTTAAAACAGGACAATAGGTATAACAATCTAAATCGCAAAAGTAAAACCAAAATGCTATTTCAATGTAGGTATTGAAGATTCAGACACGAATTCCAAAGAACAATATAAAGGACGCAATAATAAAAACTGTAAATGAATTTTTTAGACGACGCCATCTGAAAGTTGCGTTTTGAGTATTTCATGTAGTGAAAGTGACAGTTCCGTACTGCAAAACACTTTCGGGACGCATATTACTTTTTGCAAATAACTAATAAATTAATATTGACATTGCAAATATCATTAAGTACATTATATTGCTCAATAAATAAAATGAATATAATTCTCCATTATTTACTTTCTTTCCTCGGTGTAATTGAAAATGTTTTGGATCTTATGCATCGTTTAAAAATGGTTGTGTACGCCGCGGCTGAAATACTACTTTGTTGGATTCGTCTATTGCTCGACTCGCTTCGCTCGTCTCGCAATTGTCAGACTCGTCCAACAAAGTAGCACTTTCAGTCCTTGGCATACAAATAACTATTGTTTTTATCGCTTCAAAAAAACGGCTTACCAACATACGGTATTATATT
Source organism: Galeruca laticollis (assembly GCA_963921935.1). NCBI lineage: Eukaryota > Metazoa > Arthropoda > Insecta > Coleoptera > Chrysomelidae > Galeruca > Galeruca laticollis. Next base: position 81,069,629 of record OY998176.1, read on the forward strand.
CTTAAATAGCCAAACTACTAAATCGTTTACTGAAATTAAGTATAAAATTTTTAAAACTCGGCGACATATTTTATTCGGTTTTCAAAAATAAATTTTCACTTACTTGGAAAATAAGGAACGGTCGGACACTAGACTTCAAAACTCTCAATTTGATAACTGATAACAGCGAGAGATATCTGGATTCTCTTCCCAAAAACGCTCGGTTTTTGTAATTTATAATTTAATTCCTATCTAAAATTTTTGGCGATTACGGTGGTGAGGGAATTAACTTGAATCGATTTTCTTACAACAAGAAATATTCCTACTATACTGGACGGCTTTGGTTTTAATTAAAATAGTTTATATACTGGACGTCCTCGATAATTTAAATTTTGAAAAGCAGAATTTAATAAATTTTACATATTTCTTTAGATGGTAATTCATGGCTTTTAAATTACTAACCGAATAAATACTTAAATTAATGTTACGGGACTGAAACGGTACCAGAAATCAAAGTTGGAAAGTAAGTAACTTATTAAAATTAAAATACCATCGGAAATGCTTCAAAAAAAAATAAATCGTTACATAGTGTTACGTGTATTGCACGTACATTGATAATTAATGCACGGTATTTCCAGTTGTTAGATTGCTTATAAAATAAAAATAGAAGTCGGACACTATTAATATATTTACAGAACTATACACAAACTACTTTTTATATACTTATTATAATTTTACACTGTTTCTTTTCGTTGCGAAAATTTGCTACCAATAACTTACTAACATACGCGAGTCATATGGAGACATCCTGTTAAACTCATATAATATTATTGTTAAATTGCTGACAGGACGTTTCCCACATTATTGGATTTATAATTTTAACCTTAATCAGCAAACACGTGGAGACATCCTGTTTACACAATTGTTATATTTTTCTTATCCTATATTTTTTCTTCTGTATTCAGCATCATCAGATTTTTTTCTGTGAGAGGTTGTGGACCGGCTGGTTTTTCGGGAACCAACTCGCCAATTATCGAAATTCTAAAATCGTAAAAAGACATCCTAGATTTGGTACACTTCTTGAAAAGTAGATAAGAGTTTAAGAGTAACATGTGAAAAATGTGTATTCTTAATTTTCTGTACCAGCATAGTGTCTTTCTTTCAACTGCATAGTATGACATAAACTGTTCCTGCCTATATCTATACCTACCATGTACTTGTTGTAATTGTATATTGGTTTAGGTTTTTGATTTACTCAATCCAATTTGTCGTGATATGTAACCGTATTGTTATCAAATTCCGTACTTCATGCTTATCCCGCCATTTACCCACTAAAACACCATCCATGCAATACCGAACATTAGTTTCACATATTTTTAATTTTGCGGTTTTAACATCTTTAGGGATATTTTTCCTGTCTTTTCGTAAAGTGCCTGTACAGAAAGTTAGGCGGTTCAGAAGCTTGACAGCAAGATCATAACTGTTATAAAAAATTGTCTAAATATAGAGAATGCCCCATACCTAAGCACTCCTCCATTAGATGAAGAACAACTTTAGTAGCGTGACCTTTACCACCAATTGTATCCACTTGTCCTGCAAACCGCAAATTTTAAAATTATACCATTAGGTTCAGTTACCATATGTAATTTTACACCATATTTGTGCCGCTTGTGTTTAATCTACTGCCGAAACGATAGTCTACCCCTCCACAGGATAATTGAATCGTCCAGTGACAGATTATGTCCTGGAGTATAATATATATCGTCGTCATTTTCCTGTAGAAATATTCGATCATTGTACGAATCTTGAACAGTCGATCTTCGGGAACCAAATCATTGTTGTCAGGATTTTTGGAGAAATACAAGCACCTCAAGAAATATATTTCGTAATTTATTTACAAACGAACAAATTATAATTACCTCATAATAAGCAAAAAAATATCTCTACTTTTGGCTGAGGAGAAAAAAAGCATGTTAAAATATCAGGTTGCTTCCCAGTAGTCAGCCTGTTAATTTTAATACTGCCCATGTGGAGGACAACACTGAAGAAAGTACGAATTTCGTCTGGGGTAACATCATACCACCGAGATATCTGTTATGATGCACCTGCTGACAAAACCTCTTACCGCGTAGCTATTCGTTTCTTTACAAATCATATCATAAAAACCCTCATCCACCATAATTTTTGAAAAATCTATCTGTGCGTTACCTACAAATAAAATAATTTCAAAGCACAAACAAAGGTGGTACCATTAGAATATTTATTCGACATCGTAACAATCTCTAAATCGATAAAAAATTGTAACACTGACCTTCTGGAGTAACCAGCAATTTCTGTTTCCCGGTAAAATCAATAGGTTCTATTGTGGTTTCGTGTATCCAAACCGGTCCTGGTTCACCAGATACAACAGCAAAAGGTGGCGTTTTGATATCCCCAATAGTATTTTCATTTTCTTCAGCATCCTCTGATATTTCCACTAACTCATCATTGTCGTCAAAATGTTCCCCACTCGTATAGCCGTCATTAGAATCTGAAAAGTAAGTTGGTCTTCGATGTCGTCATAAGATTCTAACTAAGCTTTTTCCAACTCTGTATATGATAAAAAAACATTTTTTTCACGTTTTACAACAGATGGACCTGCCTCAGAGTCACTCATTTTGAACAAAAACTAAACTACTTTTTTGACGAATTTCGCTCCTATTTACACGCTGACACGATAACAAAGTCATTCGGCGACTGCTAATCTCTCAATGAAGTATTGAAATCGTTTAGACTCATGACGGACGCTGATTAACGAGCACCCATGACAGATGTATTCGTCATGCGCAATGAATGTGTTAAAAATATATTTCTCGAACAAAATATCTTAACTTATATATCACAATCTTTTTAAGCGTATTAGTGCCCTCCTGGTCTCACACTCGATCACATGGTGAAAAGACCGAAGTCCAAGAATCACCTCCAACGCAGCAGTTGGTGTAGAATTCATGCAGCCAGTTTCCCCCAAAATGAGCACACTTTGGCGTGCCAATTGCGATCTAGCCGTGGCCAAGGTTGCCCTCAGCAACCAGACCATATAGCCGCATATGTGAGCTTAGGCAGAATGATCACTTAGTAGAACCCTAAAATATTCTTAGGAGTTAGTTCCCATTTCGGACCGATAGCTCTCCTGCAGGCTCAATACGTGTTAGTCGCCTTGCTTTTAGGCGACTATCAAGGTGAGCCTTCCATGTCAGTGTCTTTTCCAGGATCACTCCAATATATTTCACTTATTCAACCACTGGAAGTGGCACTCCGCCAAGGTGCAGTCTCTCAGGTCTTATTTAATCATACTTAAGTAAATTGGTATGATTTACCTATGTTTCACAGGGGATTTAGAAATTAATTTTGACATATAGGAAAACGTAACATGTCAACAAGCATCCTACAATTTGCGGTGGAAACGGATGAGTTGACTCGATCTCTTTTCTGCTTTGGATAATTCAGATGATTTGGTTGGGAACAAGAAAAAGACTAACATAATACTATCATTCATTTTATTAAAACCCAAATGTATATGGCTCTTTCACTTACTAAAACATGAATGTGAAAAGAACACAAGCAAAAAAAAATAATTAAGTGATTCACTTAAAACTATTTACAGTCAGATAACAATAAAGTGGTCCACTGATCTTTGAGACCGGAGCGCAACATATGAAAAATAAAAATTCTACAAAAAGCAGACTTCAACAGGGCATATTCGTGTATTATTATATCGACTCGCCCTTTTTTGCAGTGATTTTAGAATGATCAAAGTATATATACAAACGAATTATGAAAATGAAGACCACACATTACATCCGCTAAAATATTTTAGAAAGTCGATTGGATTTTATTGATGATGGATTAATACTGGAAAAAAGTTGTTAATATCGTACAGCACTAACCTTTTTGGACATATTTTGTAAACATGTAATGTGTAGTTCCAAATGTTTACAATTGTGATAATTATTATAGTCATGTTGTGTATTGAGCACGACCTGGTTGACATTTAATACGAATAACAACACAGTTACAATCTAGCTAACCTAAGTGTTTAAAGCCTAACTAGTACTAAAAATTATTCATCTTCGTCAATCGTCGTTTAGACGATTTATGTGTAAGACCTCAGTGGTCTCCCCCAACAGGCAACGAAATCGGCAGCCACTAAGACACCACACTCATAACCACCAGGATCCAAAAACAAAGATAGGATCACAACATAACAAATCGAATCAGTTTGACACTTGAATATTCCAGTTTGGATATTCATGTTCAAAAGTAAGAACCAACAAAGTCCCTTGGATCACAGATTGACGTGAAGAAGTCAAAATGAGATAAACAGTAAAATTACTTGAAGGTCTTATGCAGATGACGGAATGGTAGTCTTGATTAACAAATGAATTAACAATGGACGAACATTGATTTCATTTGATAAAACTAATTTATAGAAATTTGCAAAAATTTGCCTCCTGGACTATAACAAATTTCGTTTTTATTTTAGGATCTGATGCAAAGGGAAAAGCAAGATTTCTGAATAAGGCAAGAAAATTTGAATGACAAGTTGAAATCTGAAATATTTATTTTCATTATATTGGTATTTACGCATTTTTTGACAAGCTATGAGCAAATTCTGATTGTTCTTTTGTCAAACTTGATCTGAACTTTCAATAATCACTAGTGACATAAACAGCAACAAATAGTGGTTCGAACTCGAACTCGAACAACATTTTTCATATTTTGCAGTATACACCGTCAGCTTTAAAGTGACAAGAAATTTAATTTTATGAAAGATTTGCTTTTGTTATGAAGGCTGCGTTTAAATTAATTAAAACTACATCCTTATTCTAATAGTACACATAATAAATAATACTGAACCAACAGAATCATTTATAATGGTTTCAAAAAAACTTCTGCAAGGTTTACTTATTTTTTTGTTATTATTATTATGAAGATTACTCGGGAAGTAAATCTAATAACATATAGCAGACTCCTTCAATTTCATGAACCACACTATACATTTTGTTTTCAGGGATATAAATAGCGGAATGTATTTATATGTAGAACTTTTAACACCCTGTGTTTATCATATTTGGCGGTTTATATTCGATAATAGTCCAAATTACGAGATATACGATTATTATTTTTCCTACGAATGGCACTATTATATTACCGACTAAACGTTCTAGTTATTGAAACACTTTCACTATTGACACGAAAACTGTCTTAAAACCCTTAAATACCAACTAGATTTTTCCTTTTCGATTCTAAAGCAAGTGAAAATTGATTCCACTAGTTAATCTAAATTCGCCAGTGTTTGTTAAATACAGGGTGGTTCGTTAGGAAGAGTTATAATATATTAATTGTGGATAATAGTATTTTGTATCATAATGAATTGGACTTTCCTTCGTCTCTGCATAATCATAATAGTATTCGCTTATCCTGTTTTTTCTCTAATTGAGACATTAGGGAATCAATTAAATGGTTTCCTCTTACCCTGCTTTTATCTTAGACACGTTAGGGAATCAGTTAGATGGAAAATTCAAATAAAATATATACATTTTGATTAATAAATGTCCATCAACGTAACTTGATTTTCAGACATAACGTAACCTCTTTTTGTCCATTGTATTCAGATATTTAATGATATCGTATCTCAGAAATACATACAGGGTGGTTCAGAAGTTCACAACAAGTTAGACTACCTCCACTATTAAGAATTATACAATTCCTTTTAAAAATGATTTTTGTGATTCCATCAATGTTTCTAGACCCTAAACCCGATTTAAGAAAGGTATTCCATTAAAATTTGGCCTCTTCTAAGCTTGTAACTATAAAACTTAAAAGGATATCTCGTTTGGTGCGCCATTTGAATATCCTAAATAACAAACAGAAACAGTGTGAATATCCGGTTAGTTTTCAAGTTTAAAGCGCGGATATTTTAAGTGGAAAACCTCGAATTAATACTCTGTATGGCAGACTAAGGCAACTGTAGTCCTCGAATATATGGAATGTTTACTTTATTATGGTTGATACCCCTTGTTGTCACACGACCTATTCTATATTTTTTTTTGATCGAAATTAATTAGATTCATAAATAGCTAAGACGTAAACGAACAACTCGATTTAAATAAACTAGCCGGCCTTTTACGTCGTACTTAACTATATCAAACTGCACAAGCAGCAAATTTACTATAATTAGCAACAATATTTGTACAATAATCGATAGGGAAAGACTTCGTTTTCTTTTTTCTTTTCTTTCCATGTTGATACGGTTTCTTAATTTTTATTTTATCGAGGTCTCTCCTATCGAGGCTGTGGTTTAAGCAGTACACAGCTTCCACTGAGTGGCAGTACTCTGATATATTAATACTTAATAATAGGTCTCTTGTTCTAACCATCCACCGGGACAGCGTCGTAAATAAAACCGTCGAACTTCGTCGTAGATGAAGATCGATAGCATGAATGGAATTGCTGGCAACCACCATACAAACCTAAAACATAAACAACATTTACAAAATAATGCTTATTCTAATGAAGGTACGTTTTCTCACGGGCCGATTTATTGAGAATCAATAAAAGTTTGATTCAATCACACTTGAAGCGTGTCAATTGCAATGTCAAATTTTACCTCGCTTGCTCAAAAAGTTATTTTTGATTCTAGACTGCGAAATGATACTTTCGCATTTGAGAATGCAAAAGAATTTTACAGTCGAGTATCAAACAACTTTTCTTCGAAAACTGCAGCTTCAGTTACTGATAATTAAGAGAAAATGTTCTGATTTTTAACCGGCATGTTTTTAATCAACATCTTGCTGTTATGACTAACTAGTTACCGATAGCAACCACAACCAACAAATTAAAGTTTCAAAAAAGATTCTAGATGTTTCACAAGCTGAAACTCCTACAGAAAAACCTTCAGTACATTCTACGGAATGTACTGAAGGTTTTCAAGCAGACAAAACGCTTGTAGTAACACCAAGCTCTTCAACGGAAACGAAGATTCAAGAACCTAAAATTTCATTAAAGCAGCTATCGTCAAGCCACTTTACAACTTTACATTTAAATATTATTAATAATAAATAGATTACTTCAAACTGTGATGTTTTGTTTAATTAAAAATTGCTGGATGTAAAAGTCTTTTTTGTTCTAGACTGTAAAAATATTTTTTGATGAGTTCCAGGAATGTGCGATTTTGCGTTCTAAAATGAGAACAAAAATGTTAACATTTTTTGACAGTTTTCGAAAAAGAATATTTTCTGTTGCTTCTAAGGTGTTTAATTGAAAAAAAATACCATTAAGTGGTCTGAAAGTGATAGATAAAGAAAATACTGAAAACATTAGAGGAACATACGGCATAGATAACAAAACATTGATTGGGTACTGGTTATAAATATGAAATGGAATGAACACATTGATCGTATGTCAGAAGAACGAATCGTAAAAATAACAAAGAACATGTCAGCAGCAGGACGAAAAAGACTTGGAAGACCTAGAAGAAGGTGGAGTGATAATCTCCGAATTAGTGAGGGGTAGGGGTAGTGATGTGAAGAATAACAGACATTTATGCCTATACACAGCAAAAAAAACGTTATTTTCAAATTTTTGGAACTTTCCCATAATCTTATTGTCTTTAGAATCACCGGGAAGAAAAATATGGAAACAAATAAGCCAGGGAAATGCAGTATTTTGTGAAATAAATTAGTATTACTGAGCTGAAGTAAATAATAGAATGAAGACCATCAGAACAATGTACAAAATAAAACATTCACTGGTTTCTAAATCAAAGAAAAGTGTTTTTTAATGGTATGACAAATATAAGAGAGCTCGACATAGGGAAGCAATGTGAGTCATATGGATACAATTCGGCAAATTAATATAATTATTGTGAGCGCTGACAGGATATTTTCCACATAATTTGCATTAAGGTTTGACCATAATTTTTAAAGTTATCAGCAAACACGTGTAGACATCCTGTTAACACAACAATTGTCATTTTAATTATATTTTATTCCTTTTAATTTTATTGTTTCATAATTCAACAAAGAGTTAGTCTTTGTTCTATCGCCAACTACTGTAGTCGTCAAGTTTTTTTATTATAATTTAATCAGCAATCAGAATATAGTCATTCTATGAGCTAATATTATAACTAAGGAATTTGGCATGATGAAGATTGGTCCTTTGACGAAACCTCAGGTATTTCATATTAAGACAATTGGCCAGTCTCTTTTGAGTTTTCTGTTGTCTTCTCCTATCAGTAGGGGTTCTAAGGCTGGGTTTTCGCGATTTTAAATTATTGCGAGGTGGGTGTTGCTTTATTGTTGTATGAGATTGTTTACAAATTTTATTTTGAGATTGTTTCATTGGAGACGAACCATGGGTCATCTAACATTGTTCTTAGAAGTTTAGATTGGCATCTTTGGATTACATTCATGTTAGATTAGCTAGCATAGCCCCATTTCTCAATGCTATGAGTCCAAATAAGTATGATTATTGTTTTGTAGATCAATATTTTGTTTCCGCAGCTAGTTTTGATCTTCTCCCTATTACCAGTTTATTTGACTAATAGTTAAGCCGCGATTTGATTTCTTTTCTTCATTATATATATTTTTCTTCTTTTTTTGGAGAATTAGAATGTTGTTGATATGAACTTTAGGCGTTGGGGTTTTACATAGCGTGAAAGTGATTTGGCAGGATTTGCTTTCATTTATCTTGATTCTCCATTTTCAAACCAATTTTGTAGAACGTTGAGATGTTTTTGCAAGTTTAGTACTGTCCTGTCAGGATTATTATTCACCGATAATACAGCAATGGCAAATTTTCCAAGTGTAGTGTGTCTGGAGGTTGGCAAGTCGGATGTGATTAAAACATACAGCAATGGCCCAAGGACACTCCCTTGCGGTACTCCTGCTTTTATTGGATGTAGTTTTGTTCTTTCATTTCCCATTTTATTCAAATAGACGATCACTATAGTAGGATTTAAATAGGATAAAGTAAGAAGGAAGGATTTGCGTGATTTTGTAAAGTAGACCGTTATGCCAGACACAGTCAAATCCCTGGCTGACGTCCAATAATGCCTCTAAGCAGTAGCTTCTGTCTTCAAAGGCTTTGTTAATGTCATCTCTTATTCGATGTATCTGTTGAGTTGTTGAGTGGAATCAAAATTGATGGTGTATGATCCTTTCTTCTGGTCTTATATAACTGTTTATTCTGCGTAGTATAAGTTTCTCATACATTTTGGAAAGTACTTATAGGACGCTTATTGGTCGACAGGAGTTTGCTTCTGTTTCTTTTCCTGGTTTGATTGTCATCAAGTTGAAACAAAATTTTTAAGTATATTTTTACTTTTGAAATTTAACTTGTGAAAAATTAATCTACCGTAGCTAGTTATTTTAAACTTAATTTTTGGTGAGATTGCTTGAAGCATTACTGTGTCTTCTTTCTTAGGACGGCCCTGAACTTTCTCCAAGAGTTCATACAATTTTTTCCCGGACATTTTCAGATAATATCTGTTATGATTGTTCCTCTAACAAGCTCCAAACTGATTTCTTCTTGAAATCCATTGTCTCGTTCTAAATCGATGCGTCTTCTCATATCGAATAAAAAATTTCACAGCTCTTTGTCAACACATTTTATTACTGAAACTGATTTTTTAATTTACGAGTGAGAACGGGCCTTAAATCTCATTTTAAAAGACGCTAAATCAAGTTTAAATCCACACTGATCAACTGTATAATGTTGAATAATACAGATCAATGAGTAATCATCAGGACTAACTATTATTTTATATTATATTTTCTCCAATATTCGCTCAGATATCTAATAGTATGTGATATAAACTCACAAATCGTTAGAGAATTACACAAAAAATGTACCAAATAACTAAAAGAATACTTACTTCAAAGGGAACATTCTCAACCCCTTGTCCATACCGGGGGTGTAAGAAAGGAAAGCAGCCAAAGCAGTTTCGAAAATGAGTCCGAAATTTAGAGCCCAGTTTCTCATTCCTTGATGTACGATGGAATTTCTTCTAGTTTTACAAATGATCAAATCGGCCCATTGTACTACTACGATTGAGACGAAGAAAGCGGTGTGGCAAGTATATTCCAATGTTTTTCTGTCTCGGTATGTCTGAAATAAACAAAAAACATATTTGAGCACACATTTGCGATATTCTTTTTGAAATATTGATAAATGGTTCGGAGGGATTCTCCTCACCAACAGACACATTGATGTCTGTCACAAAAAGGTTAATTCATACAATTTCGGATTCTGTAGAGTTGTTTCTATCATGTGTTTAGGACCAATATTTTTATACTCGTTACAATATAATTTGTGGTCTTTTTATAGTTCTTCTGTTCATTTATCACTTCGATTCAATAATTTCCACGGATCTCCATCTTGTTCTAGTATTTATACAGATCCTTCTGTAGCTTGTTGAGTTAGATTGTTGTTGTGGTTGGGTTATAATTTTAAGCTTAGCAGGAACAGAAGAGTTTTCTATCAAATTGTTTTTCGAGAATTCAAGCGATCCGTGTCGATAAGAAGAATTATAATTGAACTAAATTTATCCCGTATAAATTTGCTATACATTTTGTTTAATAATGGAACAAAAAACGTTTGTGACTTACCCATTCTTGTCCATAAGAATCTGTAACATCATTAACAGCTTTCGAATCCCATTGTTTTCTTATTCCAAACAACTTCATCGGTAGGAATCCATTTTCAGCCATAATGACGAAATATACGAAGAAACCTGCGGCTGCTTGAATCATACCGATCTGTCCGTATGCCATTGAAATTAGCCTAAGCATAAGGATTCGTATAAGTTGTTTTGTCGTGGATTATAATTTGATTCACCAACCAATTTTTGAGTCGTCACTTATTTCAGAAAATAGTAAAAAAAAATATAAGTTATAGGGACTAAATATATTTCATATTTTACAAATTATTCCTTTCTAAACATCTGAAAGCCAATGCGTAATTTAGACTTTATATCACGGTCGTATGTCAAATTCAAACTACACATCTCTTGAAAAGTATTATCGGATAAAATTTATAAGTGATTTAGAAAGCATTTTATTCACGCAAGAATATTTGAAGGCGAGAGCGGACTCGAGCTTTTAACTTTCTGAATGTCATCAAAAAATAATTTGACATTTCACTCAGCGGCTGTAATCTCAAAAATAATTGAAATTTTGCAATAACTAAAAAAATATTAGGAGATTTTGGATCAATTTTCAATGTTTATCGACCTCACTTGTATAAATTCATTTTTGAAAAGTGGAATAGATAGAAGATATTTGTGAGAAAGAAGAAATACTTGAATAGTAGACGATGGAACGGTTGAGAACATCACACTTAGGAGGGAGTGAGTGAGGTCATGCGTCATCCGTCACGTCTGTCTCTGGTTCTTCTCAGGTACTCCTCTGGTGCGTCTCTGGTACCCCTCTGGTGCGTCTTTGGTACCCCTCTGGCGCGTCTCTGGTACCCCTCTGGCGCGTCTCTGGTACCCAGCTGACACATGACAGATTACATACTCAACAGATGACGCATGACGTCACTGACCCCCTCCTAAGTGTAATGTGCCCAACCACCTGCTTTGAATAATCTCAAAATGCTGCTTTAGATTTTTGCCGTGGAAGTCAAAAGTTTCCAGAGTTCAAAAATGGGAGAGAAAAAATGGTGTAGAAAGAGCAATAACCATTTTGAGTGTTTTATGGCATGTTTTATGACATATAAAGTAGTTGAATTATAAATTATGGCTTGTCAGACAAAGATCTCTAAGTAATTTCAATGAAAAATTTCGATTGTGGTCTTTTTTTACACAGATGTTTGATAATAAGAAATTGTTGTATACATTTTTAAAGATCGTAAGTCTTAATTTTTCATCAAAAAATTATGATATAAAAAACATTAATTAGACAGATAAAAATTGTTTCAAAACTGCCCAGCAAAAAAACAGTCATTTTCATCTAATTTTGATTATATAAGGATATACTGTATATTACCTATTTAAGTGACTCAAAATTGGTTGGTTGAGAATACTTCCAACCGAGAAGTTCTATATATCTAAAATATATGACAGATTCCTACCAGTTGGCACTATTCTTTTTTTATATACACCAAATCCACAAGCATGCTAAAATTGTTAAAAAATAGGTGGTAGTAGTAATAGTTATTCATGCAGTATATTAATTCCTTATATCATTTTACCAAATATATTCTTAACAAGAAATTTGAGAAAAAATGATATAGGGAATTGAAAAGAAGCGGTACTTCTGCTCGGTTGGTGAATTGGGGTAGTATGAAGCAGGGCTAATATAAACCTTATGGTTTTCTGTACTCATATATAAAAATATTTAGAAAAAAATCGTTACTTACGTGGTTTACATTTAAGGCTTAGTTTTTAAGTTAGTATTGGCGTTTTTTTATGCGGTGAGTCATAATTATTGAAACAAATTTTAACTGTAAGTTTAGAATAATGAAATTTTACAATTTTAATCAACGAAAACTAGATTAAATGTCTTTATTGATATAAATGGTGCTTAAATGGAAAATTTTTTGGTTATTTTTATTACTTTATATTTATAGAAATCAGAAAAATATGATGAAAGCATTTTTATAAAGAAACGTAGATATGTTATTGAGTCCTTAATATGTTGCTACAATTTAACTTTGTATAAAAATACTTTTTATTTAGTAATACAAATGTATTGGAAAAAAAACTTCAAATAAGCATATTTGAAATATACGGAATGGTTACAAACGTTGACCAATAGAAACTAATTTCATTTCTGAAACAAATCCACTAGAGTACGAAACCATCTTTAAAATAGGTGTAGTTAAATGTATTAAAATCCTTAAATTCGTACAGAGTTTTTATTACCACATACCGACTAGTTTCGACTTCACAAAGTCATCTTCGGGGCGGGTAAGCTACAATTATGGGATACACTCAACATGATGCACAGGAGTTTCTTCGTTACCTATTAGCAGGACTTCACAAAGATGTCAACAAGGTATATGAAAAACCAAAGCCCATATTAACAGAAATTGATGACAAACTTAGTGACATTGAGAAAGCACAAGAATCTTGGTTGAGATATCCGAGAATGGACAACTCCAAGATTGTGGATAACTTTGTCGGTCAAGTAAAATCAACAATCAAGTGCACACACTGTGGTTCACTGTTCAGTTACCTACGATCCCTTTTGGGATTTATCCCTTTCGATACCCCAAAGAATAGGTCAATTACGACTTTCACAATGTTTAGATTCGTTTACAATAGAAGAAACACTCGACGGTGATGACAAACCAACATGTTCGAAATGTAAGGAACGAAGACGATGCACTAAATCATTCTCAATTCATAAATTTCCGAAAATATTGGTTATTCACCTGAAGCGCTTTTCGCAAACAGAAAGATTTAGTGGAAAACTTAATGTTGCAATATCAAATCACTGTGGAACCACTTTTAATGGTCACTACACAGCATATTGCCGACATCCTTACACGGGACAGTGGCACGAATATAACTATGCAAGAGTGCTATTAATATCGTAGAAATCATTAGTCAGTGGAGAAGCATATGTTGAACGTTGAATGTATGAACAATATGACACAAAGTCCCATCTTTAAGTTTAATAATTTGTTTTTTATTAGTTTTTAAATTGTATATTTTCATTGTGAACCAATGTCTTATTTGGTTTTTTCTGTAAAATTTATTTATATATTCATATATACATTATATTTTTATTAAAGACTCTTTATAATAAAAAAAATTAGTAGTTAGAAAAATAAAAAAAAATTAGTTAATAGAAAGATGGATAAGCTTTTAATACATGACTTATATGCATTAGACAACAGGGAACAACAAAAATTTGTTAGCATTTCTTACTACGGTCCACTTTCCTATCAATTGGCCAATATTATTCAGAATAGAACAGAATATAAAGTAGCCTTTAAAACTCTACTAAACATAAAAACTATCTTTTCTCGAACCAAAGACCCAATTTCACAATTTGATAGAAGTGGGGTTTATAAATTGACTTGCAACAATTGCACTGCTGAATACATAGGGCAGTGTGGTAGGAGGTTTAATTTGAGAATCCAGGAACATTTGACAAGGAATAGTTCCGTTTTCTACAGACATTTGCAATTTAATAACCATTCTTTTGTGGTGGATGACAATTTTAAAATTTTACATGTTTGTGAACATGGAGCTAGACTGAACGCTTTGGAGAACTTATAAATTTTTAAATCAATTAATAATGAACATACTATATCATCAAATTTAAAATCAACTACCACCTCTGTTTATGATTTTAGATTATAAAAAATTATCTTCACTTAAGTGTGTTAACGATCAAATAATTTAAATCGTTAGTTCGTCTAGTTCTGTTGTCTTGTCTTGTTTTTGCTGTTTATTTTCAATTCATGCTGTTATCCGTCCTGTGTGAAGTTTTTTAATTGACTGGTAATTTACAGTTATTTGAATAGAATCCGAATTGCTTTATTAAATTTACCATCATAATTGTAACTTACCCGCCCCGAAGATGACTTTGTTAAGTCGAAACTAGTCGGCATGTGGTAATAAAAATTTTGTACGAATTTAAGGATTTTAATACATTTAGCTACACCTATTTTAATAGAAAGTAAGCTCAGAAAGTAAGTGTAGTAAAAATCCCGCCTCATAATATTGGTGTACCGCGAGTGTTTTCTATACATCGCACGAGGAAGGTGGTATCTGCAGATTTGATCACTGATATAAACCAAATCCTAGTCAACTCCACTGGCACGTGAATGCTGCCAACGAAAATATACACCAGTTACACCGGAAATACCCCAAGTCCCTTATGACCTTCCCACCGACACCAAAATCATAATAGAAATCCTAACCGCCGCTATTATGAATGCCATTTCCAATTCCAGAGACATCGTATCCGAAACCCTCCGACATCTAATACCTTCCTTCTACCGACACAACCTCACTATAACTAATATAGGCAGACGTGCTCACTTCGCTTTCATGCCCAAGAGGAGTGATAGCAATCCAAATTAATCCAGCGATCCCCATCCACCCGTCGGTGTTGAAGGTTTTCTGCGGTATCTCTGTAAACTGGTAAACTCGTTTACCAGCAAAATGGCCGTAGTTGTACCCGCACTTCCTTTACTTGATGATTCTTAATTTAATTCACCTAAACCACCTAACCTCTCAACCAAACAACTACCTACAATCTCCTGTTTCCTCGATACACTCACACCACCTAGCTTCTCGTCTTAATTTCCAAATAATCTCTAGACAACTGCAATTTCAGTCACCTTTTCATAATCAGTTCCAGTCACTTTTAAATCACCCCATTCTAGACAATTTTTAATACACAGCTTCCTACTCACTTTTAGAACTACACTCTGCACCTTCCTCCTAGTCACATTAAAAAAGCGCAGCACTAAACGAAAAAACCCCATTTAAGAAACACCCAAACCCAGCCTGCAGAGGAATTTATCCTATATCTGGGCCGTTTTATGTAAACACCCAAACCCTCACAAAAATCAAACAAACCCAATTACAGAAAATTAACGAACATCTCTCTCTCTCTCTCTCTCTCTCTCTCTCTCTCTCTCTCTCTCTCTCTCATTGGTGTACCACGTAAGGGTATTGATATTTTTGAGGTTTTGGAGGCCGTTGCACAAGAATATGAAGTTGGTAAACTTAAATTTGGTCTTACAATATGGCAGATTTGAGCCCCATTCCCACAAAACTGATGTATACAAACACCAAATTTCCAACGCCACAAACTCTAAACATAAAAACCTAAGCCGACAAACTCGAAATCAAGATTAATCAGAGATTTAGCTACTTAAGACAAGATAAAAGACTTAGCCACCGAATGCAAGATTAACGATAACTTCGAAAAAAGATTAGTGTTTTGAATGAAACTCACGGTTTCTAGTTAATTCCACAATATAATAAAAGTTATTGAAAATTCTAAAAAAATGACAATTGTTTCGATAAATCAATATCATCGTCAGAATGACAGAAGTTACATTTTATTTGATGCCTACCTGATGTTTAGTAGTTACTTTTGGCTAGACCAAGAAGTGACCTAACTTGTGATTGACTTAATATATGTTTATAGAAAAAAGAAGAAGATGTGATATTACAAATATTGAAGCTTAGATATTATTAGCCCTATGGTGATATCCTAGATATCATTTTTCCAATTAAGATCAGTAATAAACTGTCTTCTTAAGTGATTATTGTAAAGATCAGCAGATATAGTTTTCCTGGTTTTCTATATCATTGCACAGTTATACTGATCTTAATTGGAAAATTGATATCCAGGATATCACCATAGGGCTAATAATATCTAAGCTTCAATATTTGTAATATCACATTTTCTTCTTTTGTCTATAAACATATATTAAGTCAATCACAAGTTAGGTCACTTCTTGGTCTAGCCAAAAATAACTACTAAACATCAGGTAGGCATCAAATAAAATGTAACTTCTGTCATTCTGACGATTATATTGATTTATCGAAGCAATTGTCAATTTTTTAGAATTTTCAATAACTTTAATCATATTGTGGAATTAACTAGAAACCGTGAGTTTCATTTAAAACACTAATATGAGCAGATTCCACGAAGTAAGGGTCGAGACAGTTAATTTCAATCGAAAAATGAGTTTTGAAGGATTAAAGTGCTACTTTTAGATCGCATAACAACGTATTTTGGAGCAAAATTTATTGACGATGTGTGATAGAACAGCTAGCTCTAAGATCGGATTCATTCTATGCGTCGAAAATTACTCCAAAAACGACATCTAGCTTTTCAAGATCAATTTTTTGGCAGGCCCGTGTGATCAGAGGGTAAGGTTAGAGTCCTTCTAGTAAAAATAAAATACTTTATGAAGATTTATACGATAAGAGAGTAACTACAAAAAGAAGATTTTACAAGAGGAGCGATAAGACAAAAAAAAGTACAGAACAAGTTGAAGGTTTTTACGATAGAAGAGGAACTGGGACAGGTTTTATGTGAACTTTCATGTGTGTGGGCAAGTAATTTTGATAGATCAACGGCGTTTCCAATGAAATGGATACATCATAATGTGTTGAAGATAGCACAGTGAAGGCTAGCTACAGCTATATCGAGGCCAAACAAAATCAGGTGGGCTATAAATAAATTCGAAACCTACAAATCTCCTGGTGTAGATGGAATATACCCCATAATACTACAAAAGGGGCAGGAAATATTAATTCCGCAATCTGTATCGCTGATTCAATGCTTGTATAGCATTACGACATACACCAAAAACTTGGTAAAAGGTTAAGGACACCTAAGACATACCGACCAATAAGTCTGATATCTTTCCTGCTTAAAACACTAGAAAGACAGATATATTAGAGACAACGTACTTAAAAGTAGCCCGCTGAACGAATTCCAATATGCGCAAGACAACAGACTTAGCCCTAGATCAGAGGTTCTCACACTTTTAGACACTGCGACCCCCTTTTTAGTTTGGGATTTTGGCGATCCCCCAAGTTTTAACTCTAAAACAATAATTAAAAACTACACTAATGGTTAAGTTTTATCCATAAAAAACTAGCAAACGATGTGTTGTATGTAGTGAAGTGTTAAAACTAACCATTTTGTTTTGAAAGACATACCAGTGGAACTTTTCCAAAGAAAATTGTCGAAGTCAATAGGAAAATATTACAGATCTGGCTAATGGTCTTGAGGCTTCATACTAGGTAGTGCTTAAGATTGTCAAAGAAGGGAAACCCCATTTAATAGCGGAGTTATTAATTCTTCCTGTCACAATTGATATGGTTTCATGGTTTCAAATACAATCAGTCCTCAAGATACTGAAAAACTAAAAAAAAATCTCGTTATCAAGACGAATATCTGACCAGAACCAAATAAAAGAGTACTTTTTTTGCAATTGAGATGGATGAGTCAACATATGTTGCCAACTGTGCTCAGTTTTTGTGCTACATCCGGTATGATTACGGTGATTCTATTCGTGAATTGTTTTGTAAGCCCCTGCCCAATAATACAACAGGTGAAATTATTTATAAGGTGCTCGTTGAAGCAACTGAACCTTTCGAAATTGATTGGAATAAATGCGTTTCAATTTGTAGTGGTGGAGCAAAAGCTCGCCCTTACGGGAAAGATGAATGGCTTGATTGCCAGGTTGAAATCATTTATACCGAATGCAAGCTGAGTCCACTGCTTTTTACTTAGGCAAGCTTTACCAGCTAAGAAAATGCCAGATGAATAACAAGTTTTAAATAAAGCTGTCAAGGTAGTGAACTACATCGCCGGCTCTAAATATAATTGACAATATGGTGTAGAGGAGGAACTCACAGTAAACCCAAACACCACCATCGTAAAATTCACAAGGACTGAAATATCCAGTACTTAACGGGATTGAAATTCCTTTTGCACAAGAGTCAAAGTATTTGGGAGTCATATTTGACCACGCACTAACATGGAACCAACATCTACGGAAAGGCACAGTAGCCTTTAACATGTGCAGAAGAATGTGCGGAAAAAATTGAGGATTACAATCGAAAATGACAACATGACTTTATGCCAGAGTCATCAGGCCCATGATAGCATATGCGTCGGTAGTTTGGTGGCCTAAGTCTTATAGGCTGGGTTGATCACAATGCTCGGTAGCATTCAAAGGCAAGCTTGACTGTGTGCTACTGGCGCCATGAAGACCACCACAACAGACGCATTAGAAGTCTTGCTGAACCTAACACCACTACTTATATACATACAAGGCGAATCTAGGACAGTATCGTGCAGGCTGCCCAGAGAGCAGTTACCCATAAACAGAATGCACGGAAAATAACATAATAAGCTAAAAGAAGATCTAGAAAATGATTCAATTATGGGAATGTCATCCGATGTCATACTCCCCAAATATAGTTTGAAAATACATTCAAGGTAAAAATAACAGACAAGGAGGTATGAAAGGGGGGCCTCCTATCAGCACAGTAATCGCCATCTATAAGGATGGCTCAAAAACCAAATATGGTTCAGGAGCCGGTATGTATGGTACTAAACGAAATACTTGAATCTCACTGAGCTTAGGCAATTTTTCAACAGTATTTGAAGCAAAAATTGTTGCAATACATCACTGTGCTAAGCAGTTGTTCAGGCAAAAATTTGAAGGGAAAACCATTGCCATTTACTCTTATATCCAAGCGGAAATAAAAGCAGTCAGTTCGATGCAAGTAACTCGAAATTGGTCTGGGACTACTTAGAACCTCTAGAAGAGCTAGGTAGTTCAAATAGACTAACTCTAGCCTGGGTACTAGCACATACAGGTTATAAGGACAAACTAGTCCGTGAAGGAGCAAACAAGGCTCTGAACGGTCCAGAACCGTTTTACGGTGTAGCTAAAGCTATACAAGAAAAAAACTTCAAAATTTGGATGCAAAATAAATTTCTAGAATGGTGGAATAACTCTCCAGGAATGACACTTAATAGCTTATCAAAAAATAATCGCTATAATTCACGGATTATCTTCTAAGCTAGATAATGATGGGACTCCTTACAGGGCACGACAAGTTCAATAAACATATACACACGATTGGTCAGTCAGAGGAAATCCTGTGAAGGTTCTGTCAGGAAGGGGAGGAAACAGCAGAACAAATACTACGTCAATGTGAAAGCTTATCAAGATTAAAGTGTCTAACGATGGGAGAAGAAAAATTATATGATTCCAGATAGATGGGGATTTCACAACTAGCCTTTGGAGTAGATCTGGAAAGGTTGCGGTGTGGAAGCGAATAGCTGATCAGCCCCATACTAATATAATCCCTGTTGAAGTTTTAACGATAGAAGAAGACCTAGGTTTTATATGAAAAGAGGTTCATGGGTGTAGTCAAGTAATTTTCCACTAATAATTAAATTAATCAACGGTGTATCGAATGAAATGGATCATAAATATTTTCAAATTAAGTGATGAAACCGACAAATGTTCTTATTTATCGTTACAAAAAAATCTCTATATATAATTTTTTTACGATTATATCAACAATAACGTATTTCATTAACTCATCTTAATAACCCTATAGTTCAGTAATAAGTAATATAACCCATATCGATATTTATACGTACAGTTATAATTTGGTCCAACACTTACGACTCACCTTGTATATTATATCGTCCACCCAAATTATTAAATCTTCATTTAAACTAATAATTTTAAGTGGACGTAGCTGTTAAAGAATTAATATAGAATTTATAGAAAGAAATTAGTTAGCATTTTTATCTAAGATAGCAAAGCTAAATTAAAATGTTTTTTTCAGCGGAAATAACAAAGCTTCAACTTTCTTAAACTACTTTATAAAATACTGGGTCTCGTCATTAAAACCTAAGAAGCAAAGTAGTCGAAAATAGCGATCAAATGTTTAGATCTACTGTCAAATATATACCTACGTAAAAGTTGTTCACTATAATTGGAGCCAATTAATTTAAGCATTTTTTTATTAATAAATAGTGGAAACTATGATGTAAATAAATTTTGTAATTGTATCGCAAATGTAGCGCAAATTAATCTGGTTTACAAAGTAATTAAGTGTGCTACAAATATTTTATAATAATTATAATCAAGCTGAAAATTAAAATTGACAACTAATTGATCACTTCTGATTCAGATAAAATTGGTAAAAATATTTTTAGAAGATTTTGGGATATTGTAGATAATAATTATCTGTGTACATTTATAGATAGATATTATCTAGTGTTGCCAGACGTACCGTAATTCCTGGGACAACCCGTGTATTAGGCATAATTTTAAACGTCCCGCCGAAACAAGGTATGTTCCATATTTTAACCATTTTCGATGAATTATATCAATTGTTATCAACAAACAGACAATAATACGCGTAGTTTTTGTTTTTATTACAGTTAAAAAAATCTGGCAACCCTAATATTATCACACATTGGACTAAATTGGTTCCAGTTACCTAGACTGTCTTGACTGTAATGTTAGGTGTGTGTGATGGAGCCACGTATTTTCCGCTATTTATCTATGTCCATTGCGGTACAATCTTGAGGGGGTCTTCACAACATGCCTCTATTTCGATCTCTCGCAACGTCCGTCCAATTCTCGATGCCCATAGCTTTGATATATTTCCCTATATTGTCTCGCCACCGAAATCGAGATCTTCCAAGTGGCCTTTTTCCAGCTGGGGTTTCTTCCCATACGAGTCTTGTTGTTCTATCTTTAGGGAGTCTTCTAACATGACCTGCACACTGGAGTCTTCTGGGCATTATTTGTTTACTAGATTGTTATCCCTGAATAAGTCCGTCAGCTCTTTGTTGGTCTTGATTCTATAGTGACCTGTCTTCACTGCAAGCATCGGCCCAAACATTTTCCTTAGGGCATTCCTTTCCCAAACTCGCAATCGCTCGTCGTTTGGCATTGTTTTCGTCCATGTCTCGGAACAGTACATAACTCCTGGTTAGTAGATAGGCAGCACGGGTTCTGGACCATTCCTTATGTAAAATAACATCAAAAAAAGTTAAGATTCATTCTGCGCTTTTTTTACCAAATCAAGGTCATTATGGTTGTGAGGTCACCAAGCCCTCTGATGCCATGCGTATGCGTCGAATGGGGCGTGCTGTCCTTGAGCATACGTCACAACGGGTAAAATTCTGCGTATATTGCATAAGAACACTAGCATGTATCTCTATTATTGATCGGATTGAAATGGCGCAAACGGCATTATAAGGGAAACGGGGTTTGGAGCATAGACAAGTGGTAAAATTATGCGTATATGCCATAAGGGTACAAGCACGTATCTCTGATATTATTGATCTGATTAAAGTAGGGCAAAAGGCATTATGAAGGAGACGGGTACAGAGCATAGACAAGGGGTAACATTCTGCGTATATGCCATGAGTACTAGCAAGTATTTCTGTTATTACTTATCGGATTGAGATGGCACAAACGGCATTATGAAGGAAACGGGGTATGGAACATAGAAAAGTGGTAAAATTATGCGTATATGCCATAAGTGCACTAGCCTGTATCTCTGTTATTATTGATCTGATTGAAGTGGCGCAAACGGCATTATCAAGGAAACTGGGTATGGAGCATAGACAAGTGGTAAAATTATGCCCATATGCCATAAGGGCACTAGCACGTATCTCTGTTATTATTGATCGGACTGCAGTGGGGCAAACGGCGTTATGAAGGAGAGCGGATATGGACATATATGCCATAATGGTTTTATCATCTAACTTTGTTATTAATAACCCCGATTGCGTGGAATAACCGACACTTTAATACTCACGTGACTTAGATTAACAGATTGGGGAAAAATTAGTGAATATGCCATTTAACGTCTAACTTTCTCAAATATAAGAGAGAGAGAGAGAGCCTGTTGTGTGTGTGTGACGTGTATCATGATCAAAAAGAAAAATTATTATACAGAGTGTATTCGTAAATAAGTTTAATATCAAAAAGGCATTAGCGTATTGGAGTGGGGGATGATTATGTTCAGTAAACAGGATATAGTCATAAATATGTTGAATATACAGAGTATAGTCATAAAGAAGTCGTAAAGCCAGAGAGGCATAAGCATATAACTTTAGTTCACAAGCATAATGACCTTGGTTTGGTAAAAAAAGTGCGGAATGAACCCTAGCGTTTGCCCATGTTATTTTATATGAGGAACGGTCCAGAACCCGTGGTGACTATCTACTCTGATCTTATAACTGTCTTAAATAGATTGTTCGTTGTTCGTCGTGTCAGGTGTTTCGATTTTATGAGATCTTGTAGGGCTATGTTAAATAGTTGTTGCTTGAACATATTATTTATTTCAAATGTCTTCGGGTATTTTTGTCACCAACTCTCACCTTGCATATCTACTCTTCCATACATATCCGTATCAAGATTTATGGGGAAAGCAAAGTTTTATCATTGTTGTGCTACGGGGAAAGGATGTAGTCTTTCGGCTGGGTTTCTGGAACATTTTATTACATCTCCAACAACAGCAGGATGTTCTCGTCGACTTGTCACTCTCTGAATATGCGATACAGATAGGAAAATCATTCAGATAATCTGAATACGATTCCGATAGTGTTTCTCCAATCATGACATTTCGTTGAGAACCTTTTAAAATTATGCTTCTTTATATTAATAAATTTAGGAGTTGAGAGTATTACTCAGAAGGGACGAAAGAGTTTATAATTATGAATCCATAGATGACTGATAAATTCAATAGCGGCTTTAAAAGCTAATTTAAGAAAGCTACTTCCTATTTTTCTAAATTGCACACTAATCAAATGTCAGAAAAGCATACAAGGATAAGGATTGAAAATGTTGATGGTGACATGCTAAAGTAAACCTCTACACAATATTTCTAAAACTAATAAATATAAAAAAACTAAGTCTATGTTGGAGGCAGACATCCTTTAACAAGAAAATAAAAGTACTATTAACTAACAGAAATAACTTTTCTCTACTGCTCTAGACTCAACACAAACTATACCTCGGCAAATATTTTAACACGCTAATCTACTGACTGTTTAGACTATTATTAGACCTGATTTAGACTTAAGCGAGTTTTGACCGAAATTTATTGTGATTACATAAAGTATTTATAAAAGGTAAGTAAAAGATAAACAACCAGTATTATCTATATCACCAACATTTTGTAAAATAAAATACCTGCAGCTATAATTAGAAGAGGAAAGATGAAAAACGAAAATGAAATTATATGTTCGGGCCTCCGCTCTTCCAAAATTTGCTTTTGGTAACTGTATCTCGACAGTGTGGGACAGCATGTATTTAATAGTGAAGCAGCTATGCAAAAACAGATCTTCTGTGATATACAATAAAAAATAGCATATATGAATGTTTCCAAAATGAGGATAAGAATACGAATTTAAATCATGAATGTAAGTCAGCCTAATTATGTTTTTACATTAAAAACATTTGATTATAGCATAAATCTAAATGAAAATTCATAAAACCCTATAAATATTGCTGGGATACGTTTTTTGTTGTATGTAAAACCAGAAATATAGACACACGTATTTTATAATCGTTTAAGTTTAAAACAGGCCTTGAAAGATGTAAATAAAGATAAATAGTAAATATACTTTAGCTGATTTAAAGAAATGAAATATTTTTTGGTATTACATTTTAATGCAATTAGAATTTAAAAACGGAAAAATAATAAACTAATTTTCAAAAATGAGTGAATAGTTGATTGCTAATTGCTGCCATGTATTGCGTTTTCAATTTTATGATATACTTGTTGCGTTTTTCCGAAGAATTCATTAAATGCCTTGTTGGTAGAGGTTGACCACAATCAAGGTTTTATTGCTCCACATAAGTTCTAAATAAAAACTTCGACATCAACTATCCACATCTTTTGATCATTAGTCATAGGACAACCTATATAAAGTAATGTTTTGACAAAAAAATCAAAATAAGTGAACGTTTTCGTGGAAGCGGATAAAAAATAACTATTAGTTTGACTCTTTTATTTTTATTGCCAACGTTTCGGTGCAATTCGTCACCTCCTTCAGGGCTAAAAGTACAAATCAAACCCATGATATAATGAGTTACAAGGTAGGATATATTGACTGACGAAAACGTGTCCAGTCTGCGCAGTGACGTCAACTGGAGAGTAAACAGGAGATAATCTCCAACTATTTATATGTATAATGTATTGTTATCGACGATTTTGAGAAGTTTTTGCGGATAAAATAGATATTGTCGAGCGTTTTCCGGATCTTAATTGAACACAAGAAGGCCTGTGAATATTAGAACCAGGTAAATGAAGTAGTTGAACTGTAATAGGTGGTCAGTATTAAGATATTTTTCAATTTACAGGTTATGTGTACCTGTAAATTACTGGTCTAAAAATCGAATTTATAAGTAATATAAGTATTAACAATGTGTTGTGCTGTGTGTGGGTGCAATAGTGAAAACCAGTGTAAAAATTTCACAAAAGACATCCAATGTTTTAGGATCCCTAAAGACATTACAGTGAGGAAATTATGGGTGACTTCTTGTTGTAGCAGATATTTTCAGTGAAAATACTGCTAGAATATGTTCAAAACATTTTGCTACTGGAGATTATGAGAGGAATATTAAATATAAACTTCTCAATTGTTTCCCCAAACAATTACGCAAATTAAAACAGGATGCTGTTCCGTCTTTGTTTCTTCCCAAAGGACCTTCAAATGTGAATGTTGGGAAAAGACAGAAAAGAGAACTAAAAAGAGAATCTTTGAAGTTAGTATAAATTACCAGGGCCTGTTAAGGTATCAGATTGACTGATACAGTACAAAACCAGCTCGAAGGAATACATGCAAAATAAGTAATTTTGTATATAAATATTGGTGTTGAACGATTTACTATATATTACATATGAAGTTCAAAACACCATACTATTTTGTATATACATATCTATATAATTTTTAAATTGTCTCAATTTATTTTATTAGGATTTTACTAAACATTTTATTCCATATGTCGGTATTATATTTCCTTTTATTGTGATCCTATATACCTACTATTGTTTGTTATGTTTTTATTCTATCTGTATTTTTTATTCTATATGCATTTTAAATATGTTAGCTGTAATTGTTTACTGATTGATATACTAAGCTTTCTATCCCATGTTCTTTACTATATTTACATTGCTGTTTATTGTAATATGTCTTCTTATATGTATATTAGAGTTCCAAGTTAAATAAAGATCTATCTATCTTGTGTTTTGGCGTTTTATTGAATTTTGTAACTGTGCAATTGGCAGATTAATACTAGTTGCATTAATTAATAAAAAATGTATAAAAGATCAATTAATTTTTAAAATTTCTAACAAAACAAGTTCTATAGAAATATAACAAATGGAAGGTCACTTAAAAAAAGAACTACCTTGATTTTTACATTCTCTCATATTTATTTGGTTACCCTTTATTTAGGTTTTAAACCAGCAGTTTATTTGTTTGAACAAAAAATCTGGAGCCATTAATGAAATTTATACTTATTTTAAAATGTTTCCTTTTCCATGGAATGTATCATTTTTAGGAAATACAACATATTCAATATTTGTTACAGTAATTCCTTTGGTATGTTTCTCATTAAATATATTCAAATTTTTCATGAGTCCTAGTAGCTGTATCAGTCCATCATACAATCAAGTTTGAGTCCATCATTATATGCATTTAATCCCCTAAATATTTCTTCCTCCAATGGTTTCTTTTTCAAAGGATCTTGGAAAAGGGCATGGAAAATCAAAAAATACTGGAATACCTATTACAATAAATTACAACTGCTTCTATTACCTAGTTATAATATTTAAGCCTTGTGTTCAATTAAGATCTAGATCTCGGTTCTCAAAATTATCTATAATAACAGGTTATACACATAAATTGGTTGGAGATTCTCTTTTGTTTACTCTCCAGTTGACGTCATACCCCCCACCATACATGCGCGATATCCTACCTTATAATCATTGTATCATGAATCAAACCAAGTCACAAGGGTGTAAAAATATATATAATACATTTGTAAAAACACAGATGTTGAAGTAAAAAAAAATAAACAATCAAAAAACAACACACACACAGCTAATGGATTTAACACCTGAAGAAGGTGCAATAAAAATAAAAGAGTCAAACTAGTAGTTATGTTTTATCTGCTTCCATGAAAACGTTCACTAAAAAAATTAATAAAGAAAAGTACAACGAGGAAACATAATTTTTTTAATGCCTAGCTGACTTTAATGTAATTTCGTCTGCCTACAATTCATAGAATTGTTCCAACTAAAGTAATAAAAAGTGCTCGTGAACAAATAAAAATAGAGAAGAAAGATTGTGATTTGGTACGCGGTAGTATTGCTAGTGCCGAGGTAGTTGTTGTGTGTAGTGCCAAGCCATCACGACGCCACTGCAGTGACACAACTTGTTCAAACAAGGTAAAGAAAAGGTTGCCTTATCGTATACCTTTACTACGACAAAGAAAGACAACACTTTGACACGAAAATAACAATAGGTACCTAATAGTAAGCGAATTTTAAACAATTAGTACCATAAAAAGTTAGTAAATTACAAGATATGGAACATAAAATTAAACATGGGATGAAAATATGTCAATTATAGGACTGTTTCAGTCAAATTTCATGATAATGTTAATAAAAAATCATAAATTTCTTATAATTCTCTTTGTTCATGGATGTATATAATATTTTGACATTCTACTTTGTTATTACTTGAAATTTTGAGTGCCACTTCGTCTACATAGATCATCGTAAATTTAAAATGTTCACTACTGCAGATATAATTTTTATAATAGATATTTGAAAGTAGCTGTGACCTGCATATCAAAAGTTTTATGGGAACATTTCTCAGGTAATAGAAAAAATATCCTACTATGATGGTTATATGGTGGGTCAAAAGAATTTGGTGATATGTTGGACCTTATAGAGAAGTTAGTTTTTTATGGGCTTCTTTTGCTGGAGTAAGTGGAATTGGAATAGTAAACTACAACTGATATGAGATATTACTTTCGCTACCACCCAATAAACAAAATGAAACACTGAGTGGAATGAGCAACTGACAGATAATTAAGTTCATATAAATGTAAATATATTCTCAGAGCATACTACCCAATAATAATGTTGATTTTTGAAGAAATATGAAGGAATATGTATCAATGAAAAAAATTAAGAAAAATAGACTTTTTAAAAAAAATTGTGCCTGACAGTGTTATACGTATTTTTTCATTTTTTTTCATTATGAATGGTTATACTTGAATCTTTTTGTATTTATCCAGATAATTCTTTCTTTTTGAAGATATCAATTATTGTAAATGCATGATACCATGAGGTAAACTGACTGGGACTCAAGTAGAAGATCCAGAATAAGATTTGAAAAGAATTACAGAGAATAAAGAGAATTTGATCGAAGATCAGTTTTCAAATAGTTGAGTGCGTGGTCATTATACAGGGTGTCCCGGGACTAATGGGAAAAAAGTCAGGAGGGTATAATCTGAGCTAAAATAATGTTAGTACTTCATATAAACTTTTACTATGCAGGCCCTCGTTTTCGAGTTATAGGCCTCCAAAGTTTTAATTTTGAATTTGGTTTTTATTTGCATTTTTTGTACTAGTTATTTGATCTTTATAAAATTTACGGCAAAGCTATAATGTATGTGTATGTTTATTTTGGTAAGGTAAACAGATTTACAATAGTGCATTGAAGCCAGGGACGGACTACTCGCTATGGTTAGTGAACCAAAAATTTTGCAGGTATGGCACACCCTGTATGAAATTATCGAAATTCACTTCCCCACACATTAAGCTAACGAAAAGGTACTCTTGTTGGAATTCGATAAAATAAGCCGTTTGGCTAATATTTACAGTTTTATTAATGCACTACGTACCAGTTTATGCATTCACCATTTTTATAAGTACACAACGAGGTAAAACTAACTTTTAATAGATGTCCAAAATTTACCTAGAGTACTACAAAAAAATAATTTAACGATAGCAGAAGATGAAAAACATTAACGACTTATTAATTGGAAAGTTGGTAAAAACTTTTTATAAGTGATTTTACCGTTTATCAAGTTACCATAGGATTAGTTGTCAAACGTTGTGTAGAATAGTTCGTAGTCAGTACTTGTCAATAATTCATAAGTCCTTAATTTAACAGTTACAATCGCAGAATTCGCTTTTATTGAGTACGCAGATAAACATCTAATGTATGGACTGGCTTCTCGAATCTGTTTAGAGGCCAAAAGGCTTTATGAAGAACATTTTGCAAACAGAGCATTGCCAGACAGACGAATGTTTGGGCGTATTGATCTCAGGTTACGAGAAACAGGTATGAATAAGTAAATGTAATTTTCCATGTATACAAAACAAAATTTTAAATTTTAGGAAGATTTTCGCCAGAAAAAGCTGGAGAAGGTCCAGTACGAAGCATACGTACTGTGGCAGTTGAACAAGACTTGTTAAATGCAGTTGAAAATGAACCATCGAGTTTTAGAAAATTATCAAGAGAACATAACGTCTCGAAATCAGTTGTTCATCGCGTCCTAAAAGAACAGCTGTTATATCCTTTTCACATGAAAAAAGTACACCGTATGATAGTGGCTGATTATCCTGCTCGACTTGAGTATAGCCAGTGGTTTCTGCGACAACAACAAGCAGACAACACATTTATTAGTAACGTTCTCTTTACGAACGAACCGGGTTTCACCAGAGATGGAATCATAAATTCTCATAATATGCATTTATGGGATGATGTGAATCCACATGGCATTATCCAAACTAGAATCCAGCATGGATCGTCGTTAATGTTTGGCAGGAATAGTTGGCAATAATTTGATACAGCTATACTTTATTGACGGTACTTTGACCGGTCAGAGATATTTGGAGTTTTTTGCAAAATGAGTTATGGAACCTGTTTGATGATGTGCTACTACAAACTCGTAGGAATTTATGGTTCATGCATGATGGGGACCCTCCTCATTTCAGTTTAGATGTACGACAGCATTTACACACAAGGCTTCCTAATAGATGGATTGGTCATGGAGGCCCTTTTCAATGGCCACCGCGATCAGGAGACGTTAATCCTATGGATTTCTTTCTCTAGGGTTATCTCAAAAGTAAGGTATACGCAACACCTGTACAAACAAGGCAAGATTTAATAGACAGAATTGTGTTACACTGCAATGTTATTAGAAATAGTGTGAAATTGCTCTTTCAAGTGCAAAGAAACAACCTTCGTAGACTTAGAATGTGCGTGGAAGTGGGAGGAGCTCATATTGAACATTTATTAGAATAACGTTAGTTTTTGTTGTTGTTTAGGAATTAGTTTTAGTCTAATGTTTTATAACCTGTGTTTTTTTGAGGTTTTCTTAATGGTTTAATAATGTTATGTTCGTAATTTTGATTAAAAGCAAGTAAATTCTGGACATCGTATTAATAAGTTAGTTAGGTAGATTTGTACGTAGTACATTAATAAAACTGTAAATATTAGCCAAACGGCTTATTTTATCGAATTCCAACAAGAGTACCTTTTCGTTAGCTTAATGTGTGGGGAAGTGAATTTCGATAATTTCATACAGGGTGTGCCATACCTGCAAAATTTTTGGATCACTAACCATTGCGAGTAGTCCGTCCCTGACTTCAATGCACTACTGTAAATCTGTTTACCTTGCCAAAATAAACATACACTTACATTATAGCTTTGCCGTAAATTTTATGAAGATCAAATAACTAGTACAAAAAATAAAAATAAAAACCAAATTCAAAATTAAAACTTTGGAGGCCTATAACTAGAAAACGAGGGCCTGCATAGTAAGAGTTTATATGAAGTACTAACATTATTTTGGCTCATATTATACTCTCCTGACTTTTTTCCCATTAGTCCCGGGACACCCTGTATAATGAGTCACAGTTTGCTTCTAAACAAAGTTTGACGTTACATTTTAAAATGGAACTAACTGTTTCTAAATAATTGAACAATATAATGAAAAAATGGTAAAATTTCTAAGAAATTGACAATTTTTTCGATATTTCTATCATCGTCAGAATGACAGAAGTTACATTTCATGTGATGCCTTCCTGATGTTTAATAATTATTTTTGGTTAGACCATGAAGTGATCTATCTTGTGATTGACTTAATACAGAGTGTCCCAGTTAAAACTGACACATTTTAAATGTGAGTTTTCACCAATGAGTACCATTCCACCGGAAAACCAACGTATTGGCCTACCGATCCAGATAAAATCCCTAACCTGCTACACTTTTTTATTTCTAAAAATATCTCTGCTAGTTACATCAAAATGGAGGAAGCTTATGACCTAACGTCTGATCATTCCCCCATAATAATGACAATTGGTAAAAATATAATTATGAAGAACAGTAATCCAACATTAACAAACGAAACAACAAATTGGAAACATTTTAGAGAAGAAGTAGAAAATAGAATATAACTCAATGTACCGTTAAAAACAATCCAACAACTGGAACATGAAGTGGAAAAGTATGTGGTAGATGTTCAACAATAAGCCTGGAATCACACAGTGGAGGTTAAAAGAAAAATGTCTGGAAAGAATTACCCAAGAGAAATATGTGAAAGAGTTACAGAAAAAAGAAAGGCAATCAAGAAATGGTAAACTTTTATAAACCCTAATGACAGAACAGAATTAAAAATTACGTTTAAATATGTAATTTCATTCATTTACATTAATAAAATTATTTTTAAAACATATGTCTACAATAATGCAAATTTTACTGTAGTTACATGTACTCTATGATGCACTGACAAACAAATAAATTGTTGATTGAAGGAAATGTTGACAGTAAATTTTAAGCCACATAAAAATGGTAGCGTTATTAACTGATGAATAGAAAATAGAAACTGTTTTGATTGTGGGAGATTACTATAAAACGCATAGAGAAGCAGCAAATATTTTCAATAATAGACATCCCAATAAAAATATAACCCAATCAACTGTAACGAAAATAGTAAATAAATTTAGAAGAACTGGAAGTATTAAAAATAATTTTAATGGAAAACGTCGAAAACTGGTTGCTGATGAGAATACGCAGTTTGGTGTAATGCTGTCTGTTGTAACAAATCCAAAATTGTCATTGCGCAAAAGGAAGTCGTTGTTACAACAAAATGTAAGTAAAAATACAGTGGCAAGAATTTTAAAACTGAATAAATACAAACCATACAAAACCAAAAATCGCACACAAATTAAAAGAAAGGGATTATGATAGGCGCTTTGATTTTTGCTCTCTCATCCAAGGAGAGTTAGAGAGGATCCTTCTTTTACGAGGCATATAATTTTTTCCGATGAGGCGACATTTTCGTCAAATGGAACTGTTTCGTCGCAACATTGTCGCTGGTGGACCGAGGAAAATCCCAATTTTGTATTAAAGTCTCATGAACAATATTCGTTTAAGACGAACGTGAGGTGTGGCATTTATAATAAATTAATAGGACCCTTTTTTTTCGCGAATCTATGCATGCCGAACGTTATTTACAGTTTTTACAAACTCATAGCAATGAATTCATGGACTACCCTTAATAGAACGTCAATGTATTTGGTAGCAACAAGACGGTGCCGCATGTTAGGAACTATTTTGAAAATTTGTTTCATGGAAAAGTTATTCAGAGTTATTCTAATCTCTTTTGGCCTGCTAAATCCCCTGACCTAACCCCCCTTGAATACTTTTTATGAGGTTACCTGAAACAAAAAGTTTACCAGAAAGCGTCGTTTCAAGATATTGACCACTTGGAGAGGATAATTTTAGAAATATGTTAAGACATTACTCCACAAATGATAAGGGATGTATTACGTGAAATTTTTAATAGAATGATAAAGTGTATTGAACGAGTGGGTGGATGTGTCGAAGCATTAATATGAGTATGAAATTTGTTTGTTTCTAATATTAATATGATATTGGCTTTTTAACTTAGTATTTGAATGTATTTTATTATTTGCAAAATAAATGAATATGCACTTATTACGCGTTTTAACCCTTAACTACTACCGGGGGTCAAATTTGACCCAATCACTTGAACCCTGGTAGACCGTTTAGTACACGACCTTCATATTCTATATATTCTCCCACTTAGATACATACTTTAGAATGCTTCTTAGTAAAAAACAATTGGTCTGATAGTTCACACATGCTGTTGATTTTGGGCCTGAGTTGACCCCACGATCGTAGTTGCATTATTATTATTTTATTTATTATATCAGAATGGCTGATGACTTTGTAAAAATTCGCAGAAGTAGGGTGACAAATGACAATGTTATTGACTTTCTCGAATATGTGGAAGAGCCAACCGAGAATATTGACACTGATAGTGACTATAATAACAGTGATACTGATAATGAAAGTGAACACTCGGATCACGTCACAGATTCAGAAAGTATAAGTGACTTATCAAGCGACAAAAGTGAAGCAGCATCTAATAGTGAAACAGATTTTAACTATGGACGCAACAGATATAAGTGGGGTAAAAATGCTCCGGAACCATCAAGAATTCGCGCAGAGAACATTGTTACTGTTGCTTCTTGGTATTCGTGGACCTGCCTTACAAACGAAACCATCCAGTCCACTTGAATCCGGGTCACTTCTTATAACTCCCGACATGTTGGTAACTATTCTAGAGTATATAAATGAAAAAATTTCCGAGCTGAGTGTAAATTATGGGGATACCTGTACATTTGTCGATCATCTAAATGAAGCTGAACTCAAAGCTTTTTTGGGTATTTTGTACCTTTCAAGTGTACTAAAGTCTAATCATGAGAATGTCGATTCATTATTTTCGACAAGTGTTGTAGGTAGGCTAATTTTCCATGCCACCACTTTAAAAGAACGCTTCTTATTTCTTCTCACAGCCATAAGATTTGACAATCATGAAATAAGAGAGCACATGAAGGCAAATGGAGATGCAGCAGTCTCCTATTTATTTAACGCTTTTATATTCAACACAATAGCAAACTATACCTGTTCCGAATATGTTACAGTAGACAAGATGCTGGTTGGGTTTAGAGGTAGATGCTCATTCAGAATGTATATGAAAGCCAAATCAGTCAAGTATGGCATCAAGATCATGTGTATTTGGTGAACGCTTTCGTGTATACAGGTAAAACGAATGACCGTAATCCTAAAAAGCTACCCATACCTACAAGATCAGTACTTGTTTTAGTGGATCCAATTATTAATAGTAACCGGAATGTCACGGGTGATAATGGGTTTACCTCATTAGAGCTAATTGATGAACTAAAGAAACTTCGATTTACGGATGTAGGCACAATGCGCAAAATTAAGAGAGAAATTCCTCCACAGTTTCAACCATATAAAAATTACGAAGTTGATAAGTGTTTATTTGGTTTTACTCGAGATAACACAATCGTATCATACGTCCCTAAAAAAAATAAAAGTGTAATTATGTTGTCGTACATGCATTATGATAAATCTGTCGATCAGGAGAGTAAAAAACCTGAAATAATACGTTTCTATAATTCGACGAAAGGGGGCGTCGATCCTCTAGACCAAAAATGTGCGCTTTATCGTTCAGGCCCAAGATGCCAGCGATGACCGTTAGTAATTTGGTATTGTATAATGGATATGGCAATAGTGAACAGTCACATTATTTTTCACGCTGCTCATCTTGAATTTAGAAAAAATCATTCGAATTTTATCCAAGAGCTAGGAATATGTCTTATAAATGAACGTAAATGAAAGTAAGACTTGCCATGCCCAAATTGTCCAGTGAATTGCGCTCGATAATTGCCAATGCATTAGGAACTGAAATTCCTCATGAAGATCAGACTAGACGAGAAATAAGGGCTGTAAGACAAAGATGCTACCTGTGTCCCAGAGGTCCTAGAGATAATGATAACTAACATTCCACATTTTGCTCAAAATGTCATAGAACCATTTGCGAAACACATCTACTTCAGAAAGTTACGTGTACTATGTGCCAAGAATAGATAACAATTATAATACGTTCAAATTATTATTGTTACAATATTCTCACATTAGGCAAGTAACATATCTGCTATTTTTCTTATATGCTATACTATTATGATTTTGTAATCAACTAGTTTCCAGAGAATAAAAATTTAGTTTAATTTTTTTAAATATTTAATTTGCTCAACTAACGTGTTGTGTTTTCGATCATAAAATAATTGAAAGTTCTATTGTTTTTACTTTAGCATCTTAATTTTCTTGAAATAAAATTTAAGTTTACAAAATATCTGTTTTTTAAGTACACATACATTGATCAAAGATACAAAAAAACAATAAAAATATTTTTATGTAGTTTTTAAAGCTTATTAAAATTTGGGTCTTCTATGACCCCCCGATAGTAGTTTAGGGTTAATTGAAAAATATTTGAAAACATGGAAAAACTAAAAGGTTATCATGGACTCGTAATCACAATGTTCATTTAAAATAGAAATATTAGTAAAAAATAAAACAATCTGAAGTTTTAATTTAAATGGATGTACTTGCATATTTAATTCTGATCAACTTTTTCTACTAACATTTTTCGATATTGTTAAATTTTTAGGTACTTTACTCTTGAGTAAAACTCATCTTTTTTGACAAACCTCGTATACGACTAAAAAATTTGATATTTGAAGACTGTATTTAAAGTTTTAGATAAGGCACAACTTTTTAAGAAGAATAACTTTTTTTCCTAAAATTAATAATAAAAAAGTTTTCCATATGACAATTTAGTATTGTATATTAAGTATAGGTAGGTCACTTCTTGGTCGAGAAAAAAATAATTATTGAACATCAGGTGGGCATCACATAAAATGTAACTTCTGCCATTCTGACGATGATTAGTTAATACCGAAACAACTGTAAATTTTTTAGACTGTTTACCATGTTTTAATGTATTGTGGAACTATTTAGAAACAGTTAGTTTCATTTAAAAAAGTAATATTTGTAGATTCCATAAAGTAAGGGTCGAAACATTTCATAAACGTTTAACATATTTTTGTTTATTATTAAACGCGAAGACTCCAATGGTTGGTATATTCAACCTATGGATAAATCCCGAATGCCAATTAAAGGTTTGAATACCAAGTCTACAACAACAATGTCACGGAAGATCTCCGAACATTGCAAGTCTCAGGAAGGAGTTCAAAGCCAAAGACACGACGATGAGGACGTCTATAGTTGATGAGGTCAAGGCCCACCCACAGCTGTAGTGCCTTTTGGTAAGGTAAGATTATCAAATTTTCTTATTTTTTATCTAGAACAATTACAAAGAAGTTTTTCTCCTATCTACGTATAATCAAAAAAAGTACTACATTCAAATTAACGGAAAAAAATATGTTCGAATTTGGCCTCTAGCACTTTTTTGATATATTACCTTCAATCGACTTATTTTCATCCCATACAAACCTTTCGTATCCATTTTATGTTCCAATTAAATTTTGTTCCTATAATAATGCTCATTAAGTTAAAAGAAAAATATCTTTAGTACATGCTGACAATAATTGTCTATCTTTGTCAAAGCCGGCAACCTTATCGAATAATCTGAAATCTTGGTAGTAACCCACCTACGATTAACCAGGTTGTCCCTATACGGGTCACGAGGTTGTCTTTTCATAATGTCCGACTCCGGGGCTTCATAAGCCAGAGAAATAGCAGGCACCTATAGAGAAAGATGGTGGCGCAACAGATAAAGTTAGTAGTGAAAAAATAACGTGCACCAAGTTTTATCGTTTATAAAAGTATTTAGATTGTT
This sequence comes from Galeruca laticollis, assembly GCA_963921935.1. Lineage (NCBI taxonomy): Eukaryota > Metazoa > Arthropoda > Insecta > Coleoptera > Chrysomelidae > Galeruca > Galeruca laticollis. The sequence continues at coordinate 81,105,917 of OY998176.1, forward strand.
CAGAATAGTGTGTAGAGGAAAAAGGATTGGTAAGGATGCATATTTTTTATATAGGACGCGTTTCTTTATAATGAAGCTCGTTAGGTGCAATATGAATAAAAATGAGGTGCGAGAATGACAGAAAAGATAAGTTGGATGATCAGATTATAACTATTACTCTGTTAAATAAAATAACGTCGTGCTTAGAAAGTTTGTCAACAATCTTACTTCTAAAAATAATTACAGTCACGACTGTGAAATTTTTATAACTACAACATGAAATAAGGGGTCGTTCGAAGTAACTTTTTCGTTAATGTTTTAAATGAAACTAACTGTTTCTAGATAATTCCACAATATATTGAAAAAAATGTTAAAAAATCAAAGAAATTGACAATTGTTTCGATATTAAATATCATCATCAATTTCTTAGAATTTTCAACATTTTTTTCAATATATTGTGGAATTATCTAGAAACAGTTGGTTTCATTTTGAACAGAATATGTGTAGATTTCCCGAAGTAAGGGTCGAGACAGTAAATTTCATTAACATTTATGTTGTCACGTTAGTGTATTGCAGAATATTACAAGAAACGTTGCTATATAGGACAAGCAACAAGAAATTTTTTATGACATAAATGAATTTAGAAAATCGACTGTGTCATCAAAAGAAAAGTACTTCATACGTTATTTGTGTAATGATCGGATAGATCGGAGAAAATATGGAAAACTCGGAAAATCAAATAGTTATTTAACCAACTGATATCTCCGTTAATTTTTATTTTTATCAGCTGTGGAATTTGATAGCGGTCTCTATGCTGTTTAATTTAAAAAAAATGGATACTGTAAGATACATTTTTTTATCGCCAACCGTCAGTAAAGCCGTGATTTTTCCTGAAGTGAACAAACATGTAAAATAATATTTATTGTAAATAACACAGAAGATGTAGAAATATCGCGTGATATGTTAACAACAACAACAAAGAGAGTCATGAGTAATTCACGCAAAAAGAAAAAGCAAATGAGCCAGAAACATGCATGTCCGCGGTTAACACTCTGTTTCAGTAGCCCTTTCTCTTTTTGCGTGAATTACCCATGAATTTCTTAGGGCGGGGGGGGGGCTATATGCGCCTCCGTGTCGATCTTTGTTGTTGTCCTGAAAACTCGGGATCTTCCAATTGAAGGCACAAATGAGCGTTTGGTTTCTCTGTTGAAATCCGTTGTTTTGTGTTTTCCCATGTTTCGATTAACATCTTTGCTCCCAAATTTCACATCCTTATTTGGTTATACCGTGCTGAAGACGGCAAATGTCCCAGAAACATGCATGTCCGCGGTTACCACTCTGTTTCAGTAGCCCTTTTTCTTTTTGCGCGAATTGCGACATAATTGCAGATTCGTATGTTGAAGAATCTGTGCTCAATAAAACAAAAATTGCAAAGAGAATTTTAGACGATGATCAAACTGAGAAAACAGTTATAATCAATGATAATTCTAATAGTGAAGCTTTTCACATTTTTAACATAGATAATAACCCTCAATCGTTTTCAGTTGGATCTCTTTCGACTTCAGGAATGAATTTTTATAATACTTCACGCTGTACGATCACTTTTGAGATAACAAATGATTAGTAGATGACTTCTATATTTGCAGTTTACTCTGTTATAAAATTTTGCATGAATGTCTTTATCGAACTCGCATGTTATTCGACTCTCCGATAAAGAATCACTTTACTGCCTTGGTACATAAATAATTATAAATCGATATGGAAAATATGTTGCCGAATATCATCAAAAATATACTGAATTGTATAATCGGAATATACATTATTTAGCATGAGTGAAAGGATTGAATATAAATTAACTGTCTCGACCCTTACTTCGTGGAATCTACTCATATTAGTGTTTTAAATGAAACTCAACGTTTCTAGCTAGTTCCACAATGTAATGAAAGATATTAAAAATTCTAAAAAATTGACAATTGTTTAGAATTTTTAATATATTTCATTATATTGTGGAATTGGATTGAATATAAATTATAGATTCCAATTCTTCATTCATTTTACTCAATATTTATATACTCTTTGTTAGCACATTAATAAACCGTAGAGCAAACATATACATATAAATAAAATATACTGCGCCTAGCGGTACGGCAAGCGTGGCGATCATCAGAGTGCCGACATATATATGTCTGCACCGTCGGTGGTCAAGATCAATACGCGCATGCGAGTCACGAGACGTTGCATTGTTTAACATCATTGGCTGTATCATACCCGCTTTGACGCTTTTTGACCTTCAGAGGGGTGGCAAAGGTTGTTAGCATAGACAAATAATATATTTTAATTTCTCTATGTTTGTTTGTTTGGACACAGCATAGTAAAATTAGGATGTGGTTTGGATGTTTATTGATTTTGTTATTTGTTTTATCATTGTTTTGTGATTTTTACGTGTTTCTTTTATTTAGATTTTTATTAAAAACTATGTTTCCACAACGGTGCTATTTATGTTATGAGATTGGTCCTAATTTAAATTTTCATAGGTCTACAGGTATATAAAAATAAATTCCGTTTGAAAACAAATCATCCCATGGGGTACTCCCCATCGTCATTTAATTTGTCAATATGTATGGCTATATTAGTGTGTAGATATCGAAGAAATGATTTATAAAAATAATAACTCTAATTGATTATGTGCTCACTACATATTTCATGTTGATCTACTTCATTTCTATTCCTTTTTAAGTAACCTAGACAACTATAATAGACGTTATTTCAGATTTATGTTAGAAGTGAAAAAAATGTAATTACATAATTGCACTTTATTTGTTCAAATCAAAAATCAGACACGAAGTTTTTGTTGACTCAAATATCTTCGTTTAAAAATATTACAGGCGGCAAATACAGCACTTGCGCATAACTAACATGGCCACACAGAGTGTAGTCGGACCTCTCACTCTTAATGGAACGGATTTCGCTTATTGGAGATATAGGTAGTTAGCAGTATATTTTATTTATTACGTATATGAGAGCAAATAATGCTTATTCGATTTGTCTATGGAATAACACAGTTCAAGCCAGTGTTGCCAAATGTATTGATTTTTCCTTAAATTGGGGATTTTTAAAGTAGTGACGAAATTATTAGGGATTTTAAATTTTATTGGTGGAAAGTGAAAACCTAGTAAATTTGTTTACTTTTTATTATGTAAGATTCCAGGTTATATTCTGTTTATTTGTGATGAGATATAGAAGACTGTTTTATAATAAAAAGTTTATTTGTACCAGTTTTGCTACATTTAATTTAATATGTTGGGGATTTTTAAATCACGGTTGGCATGGTTTTGGTAAGATATAGAGGATATACATATTTTTCGCCTGGCAACACTGGTTCAATCTGAAAATCGACGCTGAAAGTTGGTTTAAAACAAACTTCCTAAAGCGATGCTAAAACTGCACATTCACTCATGTGACCACCGGTTTGAGCGTCAAAATTTGAGCTTCAAGCATCACGTGAAATTGTACCTTTAAAGAAAACATATAACCCCGATTTAATTTTCAAATTATATGCAACGTTGTCATGTTGCATTTGATTTCTGATATATGGATTCAGCATAATAAATTATTGATTCTTTCTCTTTCAAAATTGTATCTCATTTTTAGATCATTTCTTCCAACTTATCTCTGATATGCGATGAAGTGAATATGATTATTTTAAAGCCCGATTGCAGGTTCGTTACTCACCATCGGCACAAGCGAAAACCACGTACAAACTTTGTCAATAAAGCAAGTGGAAATGTCGATGTATAAACTGAGTACAATAGTGAACAGACCATTTGTAATTGTTGATACTGTGATTAGTAAGTGAGATAAATTAAGCAATATATTCGACCTACTCTCAACATTTGGTATAGAACAAATTCGAAAATATATATGACACAATTATGACAAAGTTTTATTATAAATATACACTACTTCATGGAATAAACAAACTCGAGGTTTAATTTATCATTTTGGATGATTATAATGAGTTATAAATCCCCTATTAACTTACATATTTTTTTAAATATAAACAAAACAAATGGAATATAGTTCGATTTTTAAGATAATAATATGATATTTGAATTATATGAAACACCTATAGATGTAAAAGTTAGGGGGGTGAACGAGGAGCCACTTTAATTACAGAATAAATTAAAAAACTAAGTTGAGAGAATATTTACGGGGGGTGAATTTTGATAACAACTTCAAGGTTTAGTGAAATTAAACTGGTTGAGGAAATAAACTTGATGCTATTGTTAGCTCAAATTGAAAAGGATACAAAAACACCTTTCAATAGTCGTATTTATTAACATAGTATTTTTTTCTCAAATATGTTAATTTGTGATGTACACCCTGTAAAATGACACACTCAATTAGGAAATATAAACTATTTTACAACAGTGCAGAATCATAAGAAATGCACTTGTCGACAATTGGTTACTGGTGTAAGATAATTGCCAACTATTAATTTGGAAATATACATCAAATATGCTGACGACAGAGCTGTAGTTACCTGGCATGTCACTTAGATTATTTAATCTTGCGCCTGTTTTAAACAAGAAGAAACGTTTTAAAAGAATAAATAAAGGGTGGAATAAATAAATGTCTTTTTATTTAACCCCATCACGGAATCCTGACATTACAAATTTCGTGAAGTAGTGTAATTTAACTAAATGTTGAATATTCTTATTAAAAAATATACAAGCAAAAACATTGTCATATTTATACACAATATAGTAAATTCTATTGTTGAATTTACTTCTACTTCTATTATTGATTAGTTTTGAATAATTTTCAAAAAAAATTATTACTTACTATTAGTTGAGCTGAAGGTCTTAAATAAAATAAAAAAATGTGCAAATGTGCAATGGTATGGGATGAAAGGAAAGCAGAAGTTTCGCTGGATGAAGAAAAAAACCAAAAATACAGCCAAGTTTATTTTTGTTCGAGGCAATTATAGGTATAAAAGTACGAGCCAATCAACAGCTCGTATTCAGAAAAAAAGTAGAATACGCCACGAAGACATTTTATTTTACCTTTCGTTGACGAGTTTATCACTGAAAGGGTTTCTAGGTCTTCGCTTCATTATATCTGATTCTGCCTCTTCGTATGCCAGGGAAATGGCAGGCACCTGAACTCGGCCAAACAAATACATGTCAAAATAAAAACCAACAAAAAAAAACAACACAAAAACACAATGGTCGGATGTGAGAGGACGAACACTCACATGCTAGCACTGCTCCTTGGTCCTGCCTAGTCAGTATGTATGTGGTTGATACTTATGTGCGGTATTTCAAAATCTTTGCTGTTGAATTTTTATTTTTAGCATTACAAACTTTGTACTTATCAATAATCAAAATATATAATAGTTTTCCATGTATCTAGAGGTACAGTAAGAAAGTGGTCAGAAGCAATTGAATTGGACCTAATTAAACATACAGCACAATTTTAATTTTCTGAATAAAAATTTAATTAAACACTATTCTGGAAATAAGTACTGTAAATTACAGGAATTTTAAATAGTTATAAAAATTTTTAAACACCAAAAAACAATTTGTTTCTAACCTTGTTACATTGTAAGATACAGGTTGATAAAAGGTGCACAAAACTAGAGTTACTACCTCGAAATACAGAGTGTTTCAAGAGTACGGTACGAGAATAAAAAAAATCAAAATTTGTATTTCTATTCTCCCAGAACATATGCAACAAAAAAGTATATTTCTTCTGCACCATTTATCAGCCTTTTTTACGGGATAGCCTGTATGAAACACAATAATTAGAAAATAAACAAGACGTGGAAGCATGTAAAACATTGTTCAAGTAATTTGAGTCATCAAATTTAATTATTCGTCACGGTTATATTTTTGAGTTTTGTTGCTTTACAGAAAATTTAATTTATACGAAATCCAACAGCAAAGAAGAATGATAGTGATGTGAAAACATTAAAACGACGTTTCGCACATTGAGATAAAAACGAAATTATGGACTAACAAAAAAAAAATAATTGTTGACATGGTAAAAACTATCATTTCTATGACTAAGTACATTACAAGGCTAAGTGCTAAGCAAGGCATCTACGCGTCATGGGATAAAGGAGTGTAATTTTTGTGTCAGTTTGTTTATTAAAATGTTGCGAAAAATAAAAACAACGCACCCAAAGTAGTAAGTATTGTGAAATATATTAATTAGTGTGATCGGTTGGCCCGTACGTTTGTATTCAAATCTAGAATCAGTCAAATTAGAATTTACGGAATGTCACCCAAAATCTTCATATTTGATTGTATACATTTTTTATCGTTCAATAATTTCTAATTTTATGTGAACGACAAACAAATGTTTCCAATTTATGTTAGTTGAATGTTGCAATATTATTTTTTGTAATATCTATCATTGAAATCTCTGTGCACATATGTACGATGTTCTATTATTATTAGCATTGAATTACGTTTGGTTTCCTTATACAGTACTAGGAATATTCTTTAGTCACTGGGGTTTAACACAGACTCCATAAGCGACAATGTGTTAGAAAGAAACAAGTATATTCAGTGTATCACCAATTTTCTTTAACAGGGTACCATAACATGCGAAAGAAGTATGGTTGCACAAACTGTTAAATTGTTTCTCAAATATTACTCCATTATAAAGATTCAAAAATAGGTTGAAAATTTAATAATTTTAATGGTTATAATATGGAAAACAATAAATCGACGATATTGACATTGAATAGGCTAGTTTTTGAAATAATTTATTATTGCAACTCAATTTAATCAACTAATTTTCTATAAATTACTATTTTTCATTCATTTTTGAAATCGGTACGCTCATGGCTAATATATGTAGATTTTGTAAATATGCGTGCACCGTCAATTCTTCTAATGACCTCGAGACTGGTATTCGGTACGGTTGAACTCGCAGTCGAAACTCTGATATATTTCTCGTAATTTTGTATTGTTTCAAACCTTCGAACTCCACAGAAACCGGGAAGAAAAGGGACTTAAGGAATAATTGACGGTTTTTAATTAATTGCTTTTGGTTTCACTCAAAATATATAACCATATTTCTTCCCTAATTATACAAAAATTAAATACTGTACCTATTATAAAATGCCAAATATTAAATTCTGAACGATTAGCGTAAACCGCCTGTAATTGCTACGCTCGTCATAAAAATATAGCCGTAATTCTTCTATTTTTATCTATCGCCTCTCTTCATTTTCAATCTACACGTTGAAAGTATAAGTGCCCAAGCAATTTTCATTTTTAATTATAACAGAAATCATTCCTCACTTAACTGTAGCGTAAAACAATAGTCGCCTTATAGTCAACGGGAAAATGTAAGAGGCATGGTGAGATAGACAATCTAAAGTCAGCATAGATTATTACAGATAAGATACGGTTACTAGAATATACGAATACGAATCGCGCGTGCATCTCTCGTGTGCTCTACTTCTGACCAGCAATATTTCCGACGTTTAACTGTACGTCACTACCTGTTTGTTTCCGAATGAGAAATGATCTTTGTAAATCTTATAAAATGAGCATACAGATACACCAAAAAGTGCAGATTGTAAAATGGTATTATCAGAGTAATTCGTATGGAGAAATATCAGAGAATTTGTTTATTGTAGCATTCGAAAATACCCAACTAATTAGCAAGAAACAAGTGAGAACGCTTATAAAAAATGTGAGGAACAAGGATGTGTCATTCCTACAAAACATGGACCGCGTACACCAAATCGTCAAATCCAGCCCGAAAAAGTAGAAAGAGATATTTTAATCTGTGCAAGTGTGAAATTTTCCACTCATTTAGCCAAGGAGTATGACTGTATTAAAAAAAATGGCAATCGTAGTTTGAAACTGTAAAATAGCCATGAAATATGTCCAGACGATCAATTTCGCAGAATGGAATTTTGTGAAATAGTTACGGAAAAAATATAGTTGGATAGAAATTTTCAAAAAATATTTAGTTCACAGATGAATCGACTTTTATCATACACGGTATACATAATTCATCCGCTATACAATATTGGCACAGGACAAACCTACACAACCACTACAATTGTAGAACTCAATATCCCCAAAAGTTAAATGTTTGGGCTGGAATATTAGGTGAAAATTTATTTGGACCATTTTTTATTGACGTCAATTTAACCGGACAAAAATATTTCAATATGCTGCTAAGCCAAATTACTTCTGCCCTTATACAATAAGGTGTCAACTTCATTGATATTTGGTACCAACATGACGGTTGTGCATCGCATAATTATCGATTAGCAATACATTTTTAAAAAACATAATTTCCCAATCGGAAAATCACATTAGATGGCCTGCTAGATCTCCAGATTTGGTATTCAAAGATATCTTTTCTGGTCGGAGAGACGAGTTATCCCAGCAAATATCGACCCAGACAGATGAGTTATCCCAGCAAATATCGGCCCAGAGAGACGAGTTATTCCAGCAAATATCGACACAGAGATACGAGTTGGCCAGTATTCAACAACAAATTAGTAAACAGAACAATGAGTTACGTCAGCAACGATCCAACCGTTGTGATGAGTTGTCTGATCAAATAGCCAACCAAAGGACAGCTCATGGAACAATTAACCCAACAGATTCAAGAAGAATTCACTCGTCGCATGACCGCCCAGTGAGATGAGGTCAAGAATCGAATGCAAGAGCTTACTCGTCAGATGACCGATCAGCGAGAAAAGTTTACAAATCGAATGCAAGAACTCACTCGTAAGATGACCGCCCAGCGAAACGAGATTGCTGATCGAATGAGGGAAGAAATGACTCGGCATATCACCGACGTAACTCAGCAAATGAATGGGTTAAATGCTGAATTAAGAAGGCAACAAGTACCAAGAACTCACCATGGCGAAGGGGACGTCAGAAATTCAGCAGACCTCAGACCTACCATCAAGCCACCAACTTTTGATGGGAGAAACTCTTGGCCAAATTATTTGAAGCAATTCAATGCTGCGGCTGAGGCCAACGGATGAACTTCTTGAGAAACAGCCATATCACTCGCCGTGTCTCTGCGAGGAAAGGCTTTGGATGTGTTGCAGTCTATTCAGGAGGCCGATGCAGAAGACTTTAATGCCTTAGTGAAACGACTTTAGATGCGTTATGGTCATACCCATTTGGAGCCGGTCTACAAATCCCAACTTAAGACCCGAAAGCAGAAAGTCGGAGAGTCGAGTCAAGAATTAGAGATGGATATCGCTAGGATAGTAAGATGTGCCTATCCATCTGCAACAGAAGACGTATTTAAAAATCTGGCAGTCCCAGTTTTCGTCGACGGTCTTCGAAATGCAACGAGCGGTTCTGCTGGGGCGTCTGAAGACCCTGGTGAAGGTAACGAAAGCTATACTAGGCTTTGCTCGTGTACGGGGAATAACCAGCCCTGATTTAGTGCCACCAGCGAGTGGCAATCATAGTAAACTTAAAGAAGTGGTGGAGGAAGTCTTGAGGGTTCCCCTGTTAATTAGTTTTAGGTTAGGGATTCTTCTTTTTAAGTAGTTTTAGGCTAGGTATTCTTCTTTCCCTTTTGAGTTGTCCTATGTCAGTTAAGTTGAACAGCAATGAATGTTCTGAATTGTTCAATCGATAATTCTGGTGGGTGCGAAATGTAATTCTGGAACATACTTGAAGATTGAAAATGAATATATAAGGAGGCGCGACAGTTGAGAAGGGGAGTTGACTACTGTAACGGGAGTGAAGTTGAACGAATTAGCGAGAAATTGTAAACGTGTTTAAGAGAATTGTACATTGTACTCCTTGTTTCTGAACAAACTATTTCAAGAAATCCCCAATCGTGTTACAATATATTCAGTATTTAATTATTGAGTTGCAATAATAAATTATTTCAAAAACTAGCCTATTAAATGTCACTATCGTCGATTTATTGTTTTTCATATAATAACCAACAACATTGTTAAATTTTCAACCCATTTATAAAACATTTATAATTATTGCAGTGATATTTGAAAAACAATCTAACATTTTGTGTAACGATACTTCGTTCTCATGTTATGATACCCTGTTAAAGAAAATAGGTGATACACTGAATATACTTGGATCTTTCTAGCACATTGTCGTTTGTGGACTCTGTGTTAAACCCCACGTTACCAAAGAAGATTCCTAGCACTGTATAAGCAACCCACATAACTTCGTTTTATTAAAAAAATCCCATCTCAAAATTTTTAATATTCAATTTATGTTTTAAGTTTGTTGGGGTTATTAGGTTACGCTGCTTTTGTAAAACAATACACCATCTTATTGATACAAAGATTTTTTGAGTTCTTAAGTAAACTTTAGTTATTAATTAAATATTTTTTCTGTCGACCGTCAATTTAAGATGTATTTTAACGCACAGAAAATCGTTGATTAATGACCCCTATTAATTAATGATTTTCTATAAATAAACGATTTTATTATATGCAACCCAATGTACATTGTTCTTATACATTTATATTGGCAGTGAACTGTGGTGCAGAATGCTTGCCTATTAAAATAGTTGAAATCAAATAGCTGAGTAGCTGTGTTACTACTATCTGTCATTGTATGTCTTTATTTAATTTATTTAAAGTTGTATATATATTTTAAAATCAAAAGTAGGGTGGAAGAAAAAGTTTTGTAACGAACTCATGAATTAAAATGGCAATTAACAATCTCGAATATTAACGAGCTCGCTTTGCTCGCTCGTTAAATTATCTCGATTGTTAATCACCCTTATTAATACACTTGTTCGTTAAATAACTATTAAGGGTGATTGCACACTGCACCTACATTTAACTGATGAATTGCAGCTATGGATGCGATCAAGTATTACGATTTTTGCCATAATTCTAATAATTAGATATGTAAAAAACTCTCTCAGACTCATCATCTGGAGAGGAGATGTAGAAGGTTTCGGAATTGTTAAACCACGTGCATCAACTTCGTATTCGTCGAGCCAATCGGCATCCTCAGACGTTGTTTCACATCGGCGTACAGTGAAGGTCATTTGTCCTTCTAGCAGCAACTCGCTGTGGTCGTAGTCTACTTTTCACAACGGTCTTGGGCAGTCTTGCTATGCACATAACGAATTTGCACACTATATTGTGGGGTTTGAAATAGATCCCACAAGTTGCTCATATTCTATTCTTAAGGTCGGATTGTCCTGATTGACAAAAGAAATCATAAGGCATCTGCTTAAACCTTAAATCCGTCTAAGGGAGGCAGCAGATCAACGGATAACCTTCCAAACTTGCATGATCCTTTATCTAGCTAAGTACCACGAGTTTGCTTGGGATTGGAAGTATTGGGCAGGGTAGCGACAGGAAAGTATCCGGAAAGTTCAATACACTTGTCGAGAGGGAACAGCGAAATTCATTAGTGTTGGGAAATACGGTGATTTTCCGGTAACCGGTGAAACGGCGACCGTGATTTCTAAACCACCGTGATTCTAAACGATGATTTGAATCACTGCAGTGACTGAGTATAAACAGCAAAGGCAAATCAATATATAAGACCACCGCGCGGTGACTGGCGACGCATACAAATATATATTATTTATGCATCTCTTATGGGTTTATTTTAATTTTAAAACACTTAATATTATCCTGATTGCAAATTTATTTTAATATTTCTCCCCGAAAGAAACAAAACAATTCAACAAAAAAAGCGGCACGTTTGCCCTTATCGGTATCGGGTCGGGCCGCATGTTGGTATTTTCTCTTTGACTTTGTGGCGCCCGCCACCGTCGTTGAATAATATACCTATACCGATGGCAGCCTTCTCATTCCGTAAAAGCAAAAGTTTATATTGCTAATACCTATAATAACATCATATCGGCTTAAATCACCGTTTTTCCTTCACATAATATTTGTAAATAATGATATTTTATATCGATTTCCGATCGGCGCGGTTTTTCAATGCTAGTGTCGATGATCGATGACGCCGATATTGCAGTATTCGGTTGAAACTGAATCACCGATAACCGCATATACGAGAACTGAATCATCGGTAGCGCCAGTGATTTTACATTCAACGGTGAAATATCGTGGTTACCGATATATCTACCAAGACTAAAATTCATCGCGCATTTAATCACTTGCAAATCTCCCTCTTTTGAGGATATTACAGTATGAACTGATTACATCGATATGCTTCTGTGTATCAAGTATTTAAAACACTATTTTTTTATTTGAAATAAAAAACAATGCTACGTAACGCGTTGTTCGAACATCCCTACTCGCCCCTGTAACGCATCGTAACGTTTTTCAAGACCTGCCCCCATTTCGTCCAATCCGTGAATTGGGAATCAGCAAGTTTAAATGGTTTCTTCACTTCAATATAATTATATGGAGGCGCATCATCATGTTAAAATCATTGTAAAATTCAACGCGATTCTAAAGGAAAGTCGTCCAACATTTCTTCAAATTTAAAATGTAAAAAGTGAAGGTAACAGTTTCCAGTCAGAGTAGAATCAAAAATATATGGACCAAAACTATTGAACCAAGTACACCACCCAAACGATAGATCATAATTTAATTTGTGGTCTTCATCGGTCGACTTAATTAGGATATACTTGAGCCCAAATGTGTTAATTATGCCTGTTGAAAATACCTTGCCGTCCTCCAGCTCGATAAAGTAGAAAGGTTCCACACATGAGTAGAAATCGTGCCGCGCGACTGTAGGGTTTGTGAGGTTAGATGCAGAATACAATATTATGAAAGAGAAAAATATATTGTATATTTAAAAAGATGAAAGAAGTGCTAAACATACTTGTTAAAAAGAATTGACAGATTGAAAAATAAACTTTCATTATCGTTTCTCTATTTTACATTCTACATACCTAGTGTAGATAGAGTGTAGGTTTGAGAAAATTGTGGAATTTGTTAGTATTATTAAGTTTAAATGAGTATATGTGAAAAACTTTATACATTACTTATAGATTTTTGACAAATCAAATAACTAAATATTTATAAAAATTTGCAAAATTAGTAACATTTCCATTATATGATACAGTAATTCTATCTCTATATACAAACGTGGCCAACTGTCACATTACACAAACCGATAGATACACCAACCCCATGGGTTAACCTCAACCTAAATTTTTTTTAGTAAAACCCCATGCAGATTTGTTCGAGTTCCAGGCATCAGAACGTATTAGTATTTGTAAAAATTAATAAATACAAATTTGCGTACATCCTATGTACAAAATGTTATTTCTATTTATAGAATTAGTAACCAATTTTAAATAAAAATAAAAAAATTAAATGCACCTATCATTGACAAGTTTATCAGTTCTGGGGTTTCTTGGGGGTCTCTTCATAATATCGCTTTCAGCTTCTTCATAAGCCAAAGAAATAGCAGGCACCTATAGTTATTACAAAGAAAAAAGAAAAAAAAAGAAAAATAAACATTAAATTTTGCAAAGTTCTGTTCATAAAGTAATAAAATACTCTGTCAACAGCAGGCAGCAACATTAAAAAAACGAATTTTGGAGTCGATATTTTATAAAATTAAAAAAAAATATTTAATCAGTAAAAATACTTGTTTTTTATCATTATTAGTATTGATTTTGCGATAACTAGAATTTGAAAAATATCTAAGAGATCCTTAATAAAGTTCTCCACTATTTGAACTTCGAAAACTCTATATAAAAAAAAAGAATCTGTAATTCATTGGCGAAAATAAAAAAAGACTAGCCTTCTGAAAATAAAAAATTAAGTAGTTTATTTTGAATAAAAAGAGTAATTAAAATCTATAACTTAGCGTTTTTGACTTGAAATGCAAATTTCAGTAGTATTTTTATTTCGTTTTCTTAACATTTCTTCCAGCATCAAGTTTTCTGTTGGACATTCGAATACTTATTGTTCTTTTCCTCATAGAAGTATAGCTGGCGTAAAAGATATAGTGCGAACTTTAATCTGTCGACTTTTCGTTTGACTGGAATACGAGGATATTGTCATAGTCCAGTCAATATTATAATTTAAAATGTTCAGTTGACGATAAATTCATTTAATATTATAATTTCAACTAATAATCGTTAAAATTTTATCTTTAACCCGCAATTATGGAGCGCCATTCTACTTTTGAAGATAATTAGCGGTAATGTATAGAACAAAATACTTTGCTACCTATTTATATTTAAAAATATCTTAAACATAACACCAGACAATTGACACTACCTTATATCTCGTTTTATTAAGAAGAATTAGAAATATAAATTAACTTATTATTTTTCAAAAATTGAATAGTTGTGGCTTTTACTTAATGAAGATCCATACTAAATGTTCGTTCAGTACGGAGATTCATCAAGTAAAAGCCTCGTCTATTCAATTTTTGAAGAAAGCTGATATCAGCTATTTGGCTATATGGTATTTTAAATTACTTTTAAAAAGTGCAGTGTATACGCAAAATCGTGGTTCTTCGGGCAGTGTTCCAGAAAACATGTATTCCCTAGATACATGAACCTAAAAAAATAAATGTAGTTGTAAACAAATTAAATTATTGTATTTTCACGTCCGTTTATTATTTTTCACATCATTGACTGAACTATAACTAATATTTTTGAGAGTGCGTTTTTTATACCAGCACAGGTGTTCACTTTTTAGTTAGTGGTCCATCAAGAAAGAGTGTAGTATTTTCTGAGGAATTTGAGTAAGTATAGCAATTATATTTTTACATTAAAATTAAATATTTACAATGTGGCATCCTTGGAAAATATCGAGTTATAAAATTACTTTTTTTTGTTATTTGTACATAGAATTTTGTTTTGTTCAAAAAAAAACGAATGGGATACAAAAATGGTTCAGTTCGCGTCTAGTATCCCGATTAAACCGAACACCCTTTCAACAATTACATAACAAACCCTATATAGTTTACGCCAACTATACTCGAACACAAAAACTCATTTTGAAGTGCAAATCTTCTGTAGTAATTGAGTCTTGCGATGATTTATTCATAAAGCCACTACCTTTTGCGTTTTGGATTATCACAGAGGACCTTAATCTCCAATGATCAAGCAATCAGAATACGTTTTTGTATTGTGCCACTGAAGAAAGAAATTCTTGACCGAGGTGCATAGTCTCGTTTTCTTCGGTCAGATCACATAGTCTGCTTACTTTGATAAGGAAAACAACTTTTAGCTTATGAATAAACACATGTTTTTGGAAGCATTACTACACCGTGAAACTTAAATAGCCGGATATAATCCTCTTTTGGTAATTGGCTGTTCGCCATTTCACGATAAATTACAAAAAACAATGATGATTTAATTATATATAAATAAAAAAGTCACTCTTATTTCAAATCTTTGGCATGGCCAAATACACAGTGACCAACAAATGCTACTTAACATCTTAGGAAAAAAAGCTTCTCAAAAAAAACAGTAACTAAAATATTATCAACAATTGAAGAGTGTAAGTAACAAAGATGACAAGTGCCAAAATTTATATCTTGAGATAATTAAGAAAATTATAATAAAACAAATAAATGATTCATTTTTTATTTGTTAAAAATTCAGCTTAAGAGCAATACGGAAAACTAGTTTACAACAAAAAAACAGTTATATATAAGAACATTTTGAACAAATAGTGACTTTTTCCAAAAAAAAATAGAAGCGTGATAAGGGCCAATACAAAATAACATACGAAAATACTAAGAAAGCGTCTTATTCACTTATTTGCTACTTCCAGCACCGTTATTGTAAAAGTTTTTGTGCAATGGATTTGTTAAATAAGGTATCATAGACATAAGACTTTTTCTTTTGTTTTCAGAAATTTTATTTTCTGGCGAAATTACATGTAGCTCGGCTTTTCTAATGTCATTCAGAGTTTTTCCTTTTTTTAAAACATTAACTTCGTTGCATGGAATAAAATCTGCAAAGCAGGTCTTTGTTTTCACAATCGCCGGGTTTGTTTTATCAATGCGTATTGCTGTTGCTTGGCTGATTTGCAGTTTAGTAGTATTAATATAAAAATCAGCTGCTTCCTTAATATTCCAAAAATAAAATTGGGTTATATCTATTACCTCGAACGGTGGGTTGTACCTTGCTGAATGAATAACTTCAATCAGATCTTCTGGTATGTATGCTTTTTCTCTTCTCGATTAAGGCAAAATCCCTATCGCAAGGCATAAAGCTATGGCCGCTCACAAGGAATCGCTGTTCTATTGAGTCAAACAAGCCAATGGAAACCAAAAATATTAATGTAAACAAAACAAATTTATTTTTATATTGGCCGCCACAGTTGTCGCCCCAAAGAATTAACAACTTTTTGTTTGTGAAACCGCTATTTAAAAAACGAAGAAGGCAAGAAGCGATCTCGTTTGCCCCTCTTCCAGAAAATCCTTTGTGCCAGAGAAACATGCTGGCATGATTTGTATCCCCGACGTGAATCCCAAAGTTAAAACAGGAAAGTTGGGATAGATAGAACATGTCAGAATGAACCAGTGTTGGCACAAATATCACCTGCTCAAGATCCATAGATAAGCAACACACATCACTACCTGGTTGTTGAGAGCGAACGGTGTTTTCTTTCAAAATAGCTCTAGCTCTCTCAGCTTTAGTATGGTTGACATCTAATTTAATTTGAGCTTCTTTACTTGTCGCAGTATTCGCACGAATTTCACATTGAAGCCTATCGCAGGTATGACATGTGTCCATTCTGGGCTTTCGAAATGAAAGTTTGGGAAAGTCTTTCTTGAAAACTGATGAATAAAACTTATAGGTTACCTCACTTTCTGGATAGCGTGTTTTAAATGCTTTGAAAAGTCTGTTTATATTTAGGTCGGGGCTCAGATATTCCTTATCGGACTTCGCGCGAGTATAATGTCTAATATCTCGAGGTATTAAGTTAATGTGAGTTATTATAGCTTTGCGATCATTTTCAGAAAATGTAGATTTTTTATGGCATGTTCTCTTATCAATAAAAAAAGTATAACCAGCTTTCTTTTTAGAAATTAAGCCATCGATTTTTTTTCTTGATACAGTAAAAGTGTCCATAATAGTTTTTTTGCACACTTGAACGAAATTTCCTCTCTCGTCTGGAATAGTGTAGCGCACTTTTCATAACTACCACGTCGACGTCTTTTAACAGGTGTTAGATGTATAAGATTTAAGAGATACGTACCCTGAACTTTTGAAGTTTCTTTATAAAAATTTTCGTATAAGGACTTCCGCCAGAACAGACTGAGGCTTTTACAGGAAAACTGGCATTTACAACAAACCTAATAACAAACATTTTATTTAATAAAGATTTTAATAAACATTTTATTCTAACCTAACCTGTTGACTTGGCGCCACTTTCTCCTGAATTTGCTTAAGTTTCCTTGATTTGTAGGCTTTGCCAGATTCTTTCAGTACCCTCTGTTCTTCACCAAAACGTCCACTACCTCTACTTCTTCGAGTTTTTACATTAAGGTCGCTCATTATTATATTTAAAAAAACAGCAAACAACAATAATAACACTAAAGCGCGAATTATTGTGAACTGACAGCAGAAAGGCGAATGGCACTTGTCTCCTTTGTTAGGAAATAGATCATGTACTTAACGGTGGCTCCATCTTTGAATGAATATATAAAGTGTATTATGAAAATTGGCACCTATCACCTTTGTGAGGACATAAACAGTGGCATATAACACCGTTCTATGGGTCTAACGCAAAATGAAAATTTTTTTGCACTACCCCCTTTGTTACTTCCACTCTTCAATTGTAAATATTTTTTTATTTTAACGTCAAACAGATTCAGACAATTATAAAGGAAGCTAATAAACTGACATCAAGTTCAGTTCACTGTTTAATTAAATAAGTAATTAAGCTAATGTCAACATATTAAATCAGGATACTAAGATAATAATTAATGTACAAAAATATCGACCATCTTTATTAAATATTTAATGACCCGATATAATGAGGATTGTGCTGTTGACAGATGGAAATATTTATAGCTTAGCCTAACTATAAGAGCTTATACTTGGAAAGCTATGGATATAAGAAAATAGAACAAGATTCTGAAAAATTAGCAGATAAATGAGAAATCCATTTTAACGTACCTTGACTTTGTTTATCCTTAATAACTTTTTTTTGCAAAATGTATATATTACTCTACTAGTTACTTATAAAAAAGAGGAATATGCATATTGAGCAGTTTAAAAAATTTACTAAATGCCAAATTTGATAACATACAATATTTCTTTCTACCCAGTCTCATAAATAACTAAAATTTATTAACATTATAGTGTTTATTAAGGTATAACTTCACTAAGTTTTTTTAGTCATGCATTTATCCATTTGTATTTAAGACAGATACTATTCCTGATATTTTTTTCAATAGAAAGGTCCTTTTTTCATAACACTTTCCATTGTTATGAATATACATATGAAATTATTATTATTATTAACTACTTATCAGTATTATTTTTCAGTTTTAAACATGAAGAATTTTTTATAGCACAAGATGGAATGGCTCGTTTCAAATGTAGCCAGCACATTGTACAGATTCTATCTCTCACGACTTTCACACTTACTACATTATCAAATAATAACGGCACAACAAGCATATCTACTTCTATTATCTATATATTCTTAGCAACTAATACTCCAAATCGACCTGTATCTGAAGAATCAAGTCCCACTATAGAAGGAATAAGCTCAGATTAAATTTTCAAAAACATAATCCTATTAAAAAACCAATAAAGACATATTAAGACAACCTCAACAGTGTTACCAGCAATTCCTGTAAAAAATTTACTTAAAATAGCCAAAGTTTATATTACAGACAATTCTGAAAAACTACCCTTGTACTACTAACAACTAATAGACTTGTTTGAAAACACTCGAGGCTCTCATAATGCTTTGGACTACACGACAGACTATGGATCTCTTGCGACCATGTTAAACAAAATTTACCATCTGCTTACAAAAAGTTTACAAACACCTACTCGTAGGAGACATTTAGGAATTGATGGCTACAGAAAGTGACATCCTCTCAAGAATAGAACTCTATTTTATAAACTTCCACCATACACAAATATCTTCTCAGCAGAAATATTCACTATATATTAAGCTTTAACACATATTATCGGAAGCAGCTACCAAAACAGTTTTCTTGTTCTTACAGACTTTCTCAGTTCCCTATTATTATAGTATTAGCTACCACGCTATTGTATGAATATTTTATTTGTTGTCACAGCTACCGCACTAACATAAAGCACGTGGGAAAAGTTAACGAAACTAATTAATTTTTGGATTTGAATAAAGAGTTAAGTTTCCCAATAGTTGTCAAAAAAAATATTAGTTAATTATACTGGATAGATAAGCCACATCTACGTGAAATATTTACGAAAAGTTTTAACTAAAACATATTTAGATCAGTGACTAGTGATACGACTCTTGAAGAAAAAAAAATAAGTTATCCAAAAGAGCCACGTGTTTCAAGGTACCAACCTGAACTATGGCAAGGTTCTTTGGCAGAAAATTGGAAATTTTTTAAATAAAAATTCATATTTTACTTCAAAGCAACTAAATCTGAAGAAGAAGATAGTGAATATAAATCATATTTGCTATTAGCAAGTATTTGTGATAAAGCGTTATAAGTGTTTAACAATTTCACGTATGAGGAACGAGATGGATTTTAATCCGAAAAAGAATGTCACTTATTAACGTCATATATTCTTATCTAGGAACAACCTGAATCTATCAACACTTACACAACAGATTTAAAAGATTTAAGTACCACTTGCTAATTTAGCACTCTTACCGACAGTTCATAAGTAAGTTAATTTTTGGGCTCGAATCTGATCCTGAATTGCAAAATAAATTAATTAGAACGGAAAATTTAACTCTAAATAAGACAATCGTTATTAAAAATTAAGAACAATTGAAAAAATTATCGGTTCAAAGCAAAACTGCCAAGATAGCTTTTGTGAAGAAAAGCATTTGGATTGCGAAGTTTTAAGAAAAGTGAAATAAAACTGATAATATTAAAATAAGTATTCATTGGGGCATAAACCACTTTAAATGTTACTTATATGGTACTACACAATTTATAGTAAAAACAAATCATAAACCTTTAACTCATTTATTCTCAATGACAGACCGTACATCGAGTCTTACCAGAATTAGACAAAATATTTATATATTGTAATGTTTCTCTAGGGGTGTAAGGGGTGAAGGTCTAATATGCCAACCTAAACGTCAACCTCACCTACTCGTGTGATAACATTAATGTTATCCGGCGCACTCTGTTAGATAAGCGACGAGGCTCTGACGACCGAATGATTACCGGAATAAGCAATCCACCTCTAACTTGTCAACGGCTACAGGCGGAGGAACAAGTAGAGGAAAGGGCACTCTCTTGTCCTGAGGTTGAGAAATCGGCCTCAAAGGCGGATGAATTACTAACAGTAATCAACGGCACGAGAATGTAGAAGGCAATGGAAAACCACTACATTAAAGGTTCATGGAACATTCCTAGAAAAGACATTATGGCAAGCTCATATACATGTAAGGCCCCTAGTCCGCGGCAGACCTTAGATGGTCAAGGGGTGCTAAGAATCCCCGCGTTTCAAGCTAGGAACCACCCGAAAGTGGAAACGTACAGAAAAAAGAATGAAAATACATTGTAGAATGGCAATACACCTCTAAAAATTGGTACATGGAATGCCAAATCACTTTATGCAGCAGGAAAAACACACAACATAATTGCAGAGATGAAAAGAATGAGTGTAAACGTCCTCGGAGTTAGCGAAGTCAGGTGGCCCGGAACAGGAAAGATAAATATAGAAGATCATACAATGTATTATAGTGGGAATGATGATCCGCAACATTACAACGGAGTTGCAATTATAATAGATAACAAAAATAATAAGTCTGTCAAATCATTTGTACCACTATCAGATAGAGTCGCACTATTACAACTGAAAGCCCACCCTAGAGATGTCAATATTGTCCACATACGCCCTCACAACAGAAAGCCATGAAAATGATATACTCAGGTTCTATTCAGAAATCAAACAGTTGTTAAAGTTGACAAACAAGAATGAAGTCAATATCATTATGGGAGACTTTAATGCCAAAGTAGGAGAAGGGAGAGTAGAGGGCATAATTGGAAATTGGGGTTTGGGTGAAAGAAACGAACGAGGCGATCTATTGGTAGAATTCTGCCAAGAAGAAAATTTTGTTATGACAAATACGTGGTTTAAATTGCCAAAGCGAAGGCTATACACATGGAAGTCCCCAGGAGACACTAAGACTAACATAATTAGAAATCAAATTGATTACATATTAATTGATAACGTTACCGAAATGGGATGAGTGATGTGAAAACGTACCCTGGAGCCGATGTCGGATCCGATCATAACCCTGTCGTGGGAACAATATTCATAAGACTAAAGAAGATCAAGCATCATATTCAACGAAGACCTAATTTTGAAAAACTTAAGCATCCAGAAATCTGTAGAGAAATCACGACATTAAATATCTTACCATCAGAAGTAAACGCAGCAATAAAAACAGCTAAAAGTGGAAAAGCTGCAGGGCCAGACAATGTATACACAGAAATGCTAAAATTGCTGGATCAAGAAAATCTCCAACGACTCACCGACCTCTTTAATAAAATCTACAGCTCAGGAATGTACCCCCGTGATTGGCTCAAGTCAGTGTTCATACCGATTCCAAAGAAAAACACATCAAGAAAGTGCTCCGATTTCAGATTAATTAGCTTAATGAGCAATACTTTGAAAATTATGTTAAAAATATTACATCGACATATCTACTTGAAATGCGAACAAAATATAAGCCCCGAACAATTTGGGTTTAGATTAGGTCTGGGAACTCGGGAAGCACTTTTCGGATTAACGGTTTTACTCGAAAAATGTAGAGACCAAAGGAAAGACGTGTATCTCTGTTTCATTGATTACGAAAAGGCATTCGATCGCATCAAGCATCCAACACTGTTACAACTGCTTCAAAAACAGGGTCTAGACTACGAAGACATACGACTTATAAAAAATTTATATTGGGAACAGAGAGGATATGTTCGGTTTGGTGACACCGTATCGTCAGATTTACCAATAGGAAGGGGAGTACGACAGGGCTGTGTTCTCTCGCCTCTTTTATTTAACATTTACTCCGAGTACATATTTCAGCAAGCGTTAGAGGACCGTGAACGGTAAAATACCTAACAATATACGCTACGCAGATGACACTGTCATCTTCGCAGACACTCCAGAAGGCTTACAGGAACTAGTAGACAAGATTGTGAAAGCAGGTGACCAACACGTCCTGAAAATAAATACAGCAAAAACCAAAACGATGGTCGTCAGCAGAAATCAAAATCCACAAGCAAATATACGAATATATGGTACTCCAATAGAAGAAGTGAGAAAATTCAAGTATCACGGGTGCTGGGTTACCCAAAACCTGGAACCAGAGACCGAAATTCGAGCTCGAATTGAAAACGCAAGAGCCACGTTCGTGAGAATGAAGACATTTCTAACGAATGCCACCCTGTCACTCGATACTCGATACCGTTTCGTGAAGTCATACATTTATTCTGTCCTCTTATATGGCACGGAATCCTGGACAATGGGAAAGAGGATAATGCAGCGACTGGAAGCATTTGAAATGTGGATCTTCCGCAGACTTTTGAAGATGCCATGGACCCGAAGAATGACAAATGAAAATATTATAAGAATGATGGGAACAGACAGGGAACTTTTACAACATGTGAAACAGCGTAAAACTGGTTATCTGGGACATGTATACAGAGGAGAAAAATATCAATTTTTGAGACTGCTTATGGAGGGAAAGATAGAGGGCAGAAGAGGACCCGGAAGACGAAAATGCTCATGGCTTAAGAATATAAGAGAGTGGACAGGATTAGACACATGCACCCTATTGACAGCAGCAAGAAATAGAGAGGAGTTTGCTGGTATTGTCGCCAACCTTCAGTAGTGAAGAGGGCACTTGAAGAAGAAGAATGTTTCTCTCATTTATTTGAAAGTTTTTATTACGACGGATGGAATACATTTTTACACACTACTTAGATTTAATTTATATAAATACTCTACTTTTCACTATTCCCTGTTCTGCTACGAGATCAAATTGAAAACAAACTCCGATGGTAGGTAGTCTCTCTTATATATTAGGTGCTTTCTATTTCGGAAACTTCTCGATTGCGGGTCCCAAAAACAACCGACCTTCCTGGAAATTTCTAGATAAAAAAATAGTCACAAAAAATAATGACAGATAATTCGAAGAAATCCTTGCACCTTCTTCAAAATTTCAACTTTCATATATAGCGTTAGACAGCGTTGGATTTCGTAACATTACCCCTTCCTTAAAAGGAAGTTTCTCCACGTGGTACTCCGGCACATGATCTCGAAGGCTTCGTAGCGATTCTCACACATCCCGGTAAGTGGATCGATCTTGAAATTCGTTTTTAGTTACTTGGCTGAAGAATTGTGTTTGAGTCTCAGTGTCTTGTCAGAGGCTGGCATCAGATCTTCAAGTTTTTCTAATAGCCCAAATTTCTTTAGAACGACGGTTGCCAACCCTCGTGCGTGTTTGTTACTGGCGGAGATGTTATGTGCCAGTGAATACTCCTCCAGGAGCGTGAACAAATCTTGTTTTTGTTCTGTAGTGACTCCGTATCTAGCTTTCCCGGTACCTCCGTATGCGCCCATATATTCTTCGGAGGCTGCGTCAGAGTCTTGTTGTATATGGTTCACTACTTCGTCTTTGTCATGGTCTCCTTAGAATGGCGCTAGTCAGTTTTGGTGAACTACTCTCGGTTTTCCGTTGCTGATCTTGCTTATGCGATAGATGACGTCGTTGATCCTCTTCTTTATTAAGTACGAACCTTCCCATGACTTCAGTAGTTTTGGATAAAATCCTTTTCTCCTTATCGGGTGTAACTATACTTTGTCCCCTTTTTTTAAACTGCCTTCTGTAGCCTGCGTGTGCACCGTTTTTTCATTCTGTCGCTGGCAACTTGAAGATTCGTTCGAACCAATTCGTGCACATCATCCATCCTTCTCAATTGAATTACGTAACCTTCTCTTGCTAGATATTCGCCAGGCCGACAGCCAAACTCCAGGTCACACGGATCCTGATCTTCTTCATTTCCAGCTTGTCACAAATTTTCTGGAATACCTGGTTCTCGAAATTTCTTCCTTGATCGCTGTGGACCTCCAAGGGCACTCCATATCGGCTAATAAGTTATTTCACCAATATATCCTCGAAAGGTGTGGCCTCTTGATTCGGGATCTCGTATCTGTATATTTCCACCCACCTTTTCAAATAATCCATTACAACCAGGATGTATATTGTTTCATGGGTGCCTTTCTCTTGCGTAGCACAAGTCGTACATTTCTTACACCTGTCTGTTATATCGTCGGAGCTGTTCCTCCAATAAAACCTTTCACGGACTCGCTGAAGATCTTCACTCCCACATGACCTTCCGATGGACTGTCGTGTAACTTTCTCAGTACCTCGGCAACTCTCGTTCTCGAGATAACTATCTGTCTTCTGATCTCGGAACCTTCATCGTTTTCAAGGACTTTTTTCAACAGCCCTTCTTCCAGGACAAGGGAGTCCTACTGAGCCCAATATGCCTTGAGTGCCGGTGAAAATATTGACACTTCTTGCCAGGTAGATCGCCGATTTTCTTCCTTCCATTGCCGAATCTTCTTTAGGCAAGGATCATTCTCCTGATCTTCTCTGATCCTGGTGGGTGACCATTCTTCGTTGACTACTGTAGCTCTCAAAACTGTAGCTTCCCTAGATTCCGCCTTGTTGCAGTGGGAACAGTCTGTTAGACACGGCCGTCTGGAGAGGAAGTTGGCATTTCGGTGACTCACACCAGCTCGATGTTCGATGTTGAAGGAGAGGAGAGGACTCCCAGCACTCTTTCTTGCCCTCCTTGGATCTGTGAGAGCACTCCTCTAATACCTATGTTGCTTGCGTCAGTGTCAAGAATAAAGTCTCCCTCTGGTAATGGATATTCTAATATCGGTGCCGTGATTAAATGTCTCTTCAGGGTTTCGAAAGACGTTTCGACAGTCTTCGTTCCATTGAAAAGCTCTTGTTTCTTCTGTGAGTCGAGTTAGAGGCTTGGTTGTCTACTCACTTAAAATATTTATTTATTAATTTATATTAACTACACATTATACTCACACTAATTTATATAAACACTTCACTACTCTTTATTTACTTAGACTCAATTTATATAAATACTTTACTATTCACTGTTCTGCCACGAGATCAAATTGAATACTAACTCTGTTGGTAGATAGTCTCTCTTATATATTAGGTGCCTTCTATTCTGGAAACTTCTCGATTGCGGCTCCTAAAAACAATTGACTTTCCAGGAAATATCTAGATAAAAAAATGAAATTAACTGTCTCGACCCTTACTTCGTGGAATCTGCTCATAATAGTGTTTTAAATGAAACTCACGGTTTCTAGTTAATTCCTCAATATAATAAAAGTTATTGAAAACTCTAAAAAATTGACAATTGTTTCGATAAATCAATATCATCGTCAGAATGACAGAAGTTACATTTCATTTGATGCCTACCTGATGTTAGTAGTTATTTTTGGCTAGACCAAGAAGTGACCTAACTTATGATTTACTTAATATATGTTTATAGAAAAAAAAGAAGATGTGATATTACAAATATTGAAGCTTAGATATTATTAGCCCTATGGTGATATCCTGGATATCATTTTTCCAATTAAGATCAGTATAACTGTGCAATGATACAGAAAACCAGGAAAACTATATCTTCTGATCTTTACAATTATCACTTAAGAAGACAGTTTATTACTGGAGAACTCCCTAGATTTAACTGTTCATTGACAACTTCATATTGTGCGTTTCTTAAATGTCTTCTAATTTCCAATTCTTCAAGGAAATCCAGTTCTTGTTTCTTTTCACAAATATGCAGCACTTCTAGTTTTGTGTTAGGTGTCAATGAATGATTGGTATCAAGTAGATGTTTTGCGTAGTGGGATTTATCTGGTTGTTTTAATCTGTACCTATGCTCGTAAGTGTTCACTGTATCGGATTTCAAAATTTCTAAGGGTCTGACCCAAATAGACAGCATTACATTCTATACATATGAGTTCATATATACCTGACTTCTTTAATAGTGGTATTTTTGTTTTTACATTTACCAATTTTGTACTAACGTTACTTTCTGTTTTAAAAGAAACTGTTGTATTCGTTGCTGAAGATATTATCTTTGAAATATTATTAGAAATATTTCCTGCATATGTGATGGTTTTATAAGTTTTTATTTCATCAGCTTGTTTAGGAAATGTTAGTTGTAATGCCACTTTTTCCTCTTTTTTACTAATTAGCTTATTTATCATATCTAGTGGATAACCGTTGGATGTTGCTATTTGTCTGTATTAATCTCTCAAAATTATATTTGTTCATAGGAACTGAAAAAGCTTTATGTATCATTGAATTATATGCCGCTAGTCTGTGTGACATAAGGTGATTGGAATTGACCGGAATCGTCACATCAGTCTGTGTCGGTTTTCGGTAAATTGAATAATCAAGTACATTATTAACTCTTTGAAATTTTAAATCAAGAAAATTGATTGAGCTATTTTCTTCAATTTCTAATGTAAATTTAATTTTTGGGTGTAAATTATTGATGTGGTTGAGAAATATATCTAATTGTCGTTCACTACCCATAAAACAAGCTAATATGTCATCTACATATCTATACCAAAATAAAATATTTTTCGAAATATTACTTTCAAAGATCTTTCTTTCTAAATTGCCCATAAAAATGTTTACTAAAATAGGTGATATAGGGCTTCCCATTTGTAAACCTTCATTTTGAATATATATCTTATTGTCAAAAGTGAAATAATTCTGATTAATGCATAAATCAAATAAATTAAGTATATCTGATATTATTCCTGGATTAATATTTTTATCTTCTAGCAATTTTCTTACAAGTATTAGACATTCTTTAGGAGGAATTTTAGTAAACATATTAGTTACATCGAACGAAATGAGTTTATAGTTATCTTGCAAGTGGATTGCTTTCAACTTTTTGATTAGTTCTATTGAATTTCTAATTGAGTACTGAGATTCATATCCGTAACTATTGAGTATATTGTTGAGCTTCTTTGCCAATATATTATTAGGAGCTTTAATATAAGAAACTACAGGTCTAATTGGTTTCGTTATTTTATGTAATTTAACGGTTCCATATAATTGTGGACAATGAGGATTCTTATGTATGATAGACCTCTTTTCGTAATCATTTAAAAGATAATTTGAATTAGTAACAATATCCCTTACATTATTAGAAAACTTTTTTGTTAGGTCTGCTTTAAGAACTTTTACATCGCTAGATTCTATCCCACTACGCAAAACATCTACTTGATACCAATCATTCATTGACACCTAACACAAAACTAGAAGTGCTGCATATTTGTGAAAAGAAACAAGAACTGGATTTCCTTGAAGAATTGGAAATTAGAAGACATTTAAGAAACCCACAATATGAAGTTGTCAATGAACAGTTAAATCTAGGGAGTTCTCCACTAATAAACTGTCTTCTTAAGTGATAATTGTAAAGATCAGCGGATATAGTTTTCCTGGTTTTCTGTATCATTGCACAGTTATACTGATCTTAATTGGAAAAATGATATCCAGGATATCACCATAGGGCTAATAATATCTAAACTTCAATATTTGTAATATCACATCTTCTTCTTTTTTCTATAAACATATATTAAGTAAATCATAAGTTAGGTCACTTCTTGGTCTAGCCAAAAATAACTACTAACATTAGGTAGGCATCAAATGAAATGTAACTTCTGTCATTCTGACGATAATATTGATTTATCGAAACAATTGTCAATTTTTTAGAATTTTCAATAACTTTTATCATATTGTGGAATTAACTAGAAACCGTGAGTTTCATTTAAAACACTAGATAAAAAAATAGTCACAAAAAATTTCAATTTCATTCATATAAACTGAATAGTCTCTATTGAAACTATACTCGATATAAATAGGGGAATATTTCTTCCCACGTTTTTTTGACAAAGAGTCGTCACCTTCACGTAAGATGTGGAGAAAATACTTGACGTGGTAAAAAATACTAATTACAGTTTTAAAAGCAACATGCCTAGTTTAGTATAAAAAATCGAAATCAACAGAAATTTAGTTAAAAATTGTTCCCCAGTTTTATCGTCCTTCCGAACTGTCTTGAGTAGAGAAATATATGCATAGTTGGAAGCTCTTCAATTGTACAGAAGTATAAATACTATCAATAATATCAATTAGCACAGACACTCTTAGTATTCTTTAAAATGAAATTTTTTTATCGCCCATCTTATTTCTAGTTGATCTGCAAGATATGCAAGATTACCAGATAAAATTTCAACTTCCATATATAGCGTTAGACAGAGTCGGATTCAGGGACTACGTCAGTGTGCGATTTCGTAACAAAATAGATAACTCACATATATTAGCAATCACGAGATCGCAAAGACAACGCTCAAAAAGTAAAGAATCTTATGCACGAATCTAAGGCAGAGGACAAAAACCTTTAGTAATTAAAGTTTCAAACAATTCAGAGGCGCATAAATTGCCAATCCCAAATTTTGAAGATAACCGTGTCTCACTAAGATGAGCGTACGGATGAAAAACAGGTTGAATTTTGCGAAGTTTATATACCGAATTATTCAACTTCGACTTAGAACGGACGTTGGAGCAGTTTGATAAGCTATCGGTAAAATATGATCATATTCATATTCATATTTTTAAGAGATGCACTGTTCAATAATTTATAAATGAAGATAATAGAGTATTAAAAAATGTACAAATATATATTTGCGACGTACCGAAAATGATAGGGCAAAAAGAAGAAATACGAAGAGAGCGATATCACAACGATCCAATGTTTGGAAGACCTGTAGGAAATAATCGATTATAATGAAATACGAGCGAATGTCAACTCAATAAAGTAAAGCGAAACCACAAAGAGACATTTGTCATTACAGACACAGCAACAAAACCATTCGATATTGTGTACATAGACACTGTAACAAGCCGATCGGCTGTTACGATTTCCATCGGACTATGGTATTTTAATTTCATGGTACTAATGATTCGAAATTAAAAAACTTGTTCCACTTCCAAATTTTGTGTATTTAAACGATATCGTACATCAGAAAAGTCTCTTCCAATTAGTAACAATTATAAGTTAGTACCTACATCGTAGTGGTTTCACATATTTGCTGATAAGTTAGATTCTTAAAATATTTTTTCTCCATGTGTATTCTATGTTTTATTTCAAATTATAATATGAGCTGGCGTTTGATGAATTTTGTATGTTCAATTCTTTTTTGTTGTAAAAAAGAAATATTTCGAAGCAAATTTTTAATAATTTCTTTTCATTCTTGTTTTAGCTTCATAATTCCGCATTTTCTGTTTATTTAAAGAACAAAGCGAATATGATAGGACAGACTTCTGTTAGTTTTATTTTAAAAACTAGATTCAGTTTTTTATACGTTGAAGCATAAGCTTCATATATGTTCTATCTATTCCTTCCTTCCTAGAATGTTTCCTCCTTTTTTTTCTTTCCTCAGCTCTGCAGCCCCTGGGTAGGCGCTATGAATAAACGACACCGATAGAGACAACACGAAACCGGCCGGGATGGATTAAGGACCCTATCTTCATCCACTAGGACCTAGCTGAGAGCTGAATAATTCCAGAACCTCTCCAAGATAAGTCCTTTGTATTATACTCAATTCATGGAAATCTAGAATTGGAGATTATTGTATAACGGCGTTCGTATTCGTCTTGCATTTTGGATATGCAGATAATGTGAATTATCTATTGAGTTATGAATAAATATAATTTTCTGAACATTTGATATTTGATTTTCAGCAATTTATATTAACTTGGACCATCGCGTTAAAATATTTTCAGTATTTCGTTTTGTTGAGTTGAACTAAAAATAAGTTTTTAACCCCTTTAGTTTTTTGTTTAATTAAAGTATCGCTTAAAAAACTGGTGGCGTCCAATTTAATATCGATTGTTCACCCCATCCCAGTGTTGGCTATGAAAATACATTAACTGGAGTCGAATACCACTACCTGAGGAAGAGTCTCCAGTTGAGGTTGGTAAGGTAATTAATAACCTTATAACACAATAGGTCCTTTCGTTAAAAGTCATAGAGATAATTATTATTGCATTACGATGCTGTGAGAACTTTATGTTATGATACCAGTAAAATACAAAGAAGCGCAAATAATGGCTAGAGGAATATTCGATAACTTCATACCTACTTACGGACTTATGAAGGAAATGAGGACGCATCAAGGATCAGAATACAAGAATGAAATGATTAATAAATTGATGGAATTGTTAAGCATTAAACATAACTTCTCAATAGGGAGTTGTGAGGAAGAAACTTCACACAACATTTAATGAATATTGTCACGTTTGGAAATAACACCCAGTATCTGGCAGGCTAAACAAAAGTAGGTCACTATTTAAAAAAATGTGTTATTAATTATTTACAAACTATAGTGTAGAATACACATAACCAAGGTGAAACGACTAGAAAACAAAAAACAACAAAATAAGCATTTTCTTGGGTCAAAGATTATAATTTTTCGGTTGTTGGTCTTCGGACCAGCAAAGCGAATGGTTGAGTCAGTTACGGCCGGTTTCACAATGTCGGGTTAACTCCTCAGGTCAATTTACTTTTACCTATAAGGTTACACAATTGTATGTCGTCTATTGGTCAGCTGACAGATTGTTCAGTTGGTAACAGATTATGTATAATGATCAGACTTTATGGTAAGTGACATTCAAAATTCGAAAAAAATAAGAAATAGTTAACCTATGAAATTAATTTATTTGTGGTAGACTAGTAGTAGTAGTTATATGATCTGTGCTAGTAGTTGACAAAATTTGGTGATAATTTTAATTAATATGAATTCTTCGAAACGTTCAAATATTTCAAAAGAACAAGAAAGCATATTGCTGTCTCTAGTTAATAAATACCTATATAATAGAATCCAAACAAACAAATGCCATAACTCGAAAAGATAGAAATAAAAAATGAGTTAAAAAAGAAATTTAATACCACAGTTAAGACACTGAAAAAGAAATACAGAAATTTAAAAAAAAACGAACAAAACGGAAAATTGTCCAAAATAAATTACACACAAACCGGAGGCCGACTTCCTTCTCACGAGATATTTATCAGAGATGGATAATGTGATATTTGATATAGAGGCAGATCGAGCCATAGGACTTTCCAAGTATTTTTGATAGTGACAAAGGTATTCAAGAAATATTTTATTCAATTTATTCAGATGCCTAACGGATCTCTTTGGAATCTAAATATATTAAAGAAATCGAGGTAGTCATACTCTTCGAAATAATCGAATCCCGGCCTCATTATTTTAGGTCTTCTTGGTTCCTCTTCAATACTATAGATATATACCTTATAACCGTTCATTTTCAAGTATTTTAATAAAATACAACACACTCAAAAAATAAACAAACAAATGCAAACTACTTTAATTCAATTGTTAGGTTAGAATCTCCAGGTTATCCTTATACCACTAGATTTTCTGGTGGTTAAATATTCTAAGAGTTAACCATAACTTAAACCCTTGACTGGATAATGTGAAACACTTGTTTTGAGGTAACCTAGGGTTATTTGTTAACCTCAGGATAAC
This sequence comes from Galeruca laticollis, assembly GCA_963921935.1. Lineage (NCBI taxonomy): Eukaryota > Metazoa > Arthropoda > Insecta > Coleoptera > Chrysomelidae > Galeruca > Galeruca laticollis. Next base: position 81,137,657 of record OY998176.1, read on the forward strand.
TTGACATTGTGAAACTGGCAGTAAGAGTTCAAGTTAGCGTGGTCCAGTCAAAATGCCCTGCCTAGTAAAGAGGACGTACCCTTGAAGGATGTTATTGTAAGTAAATGGCTTATTATATTTTTATTGTGTGTAATTTTGTCAGGTTGAGTGTTTATCAGTTGTTGTCTAAAACCTTAAAATATGTTGAGTTTTTTTATGAGAGTAGTACCTTAATTGACCCAAGCCCCAGATATTGTATTAAGTAGTTGCGTCGCTAGGGTTAGCAGATGGGTATGTACCCTATACGAAATCCTATTCATCCTTAGAAGGCTAGGGACTCTTATTCCCAGTTCATTACAATAAAATTCTATCGTTGCAGTATGTCGGACACTTCATAAATGAGAGCGTCACCAAACTTTTTAGAAACTGCTTGAACTATCCAGATATTCAGAAAGTTATCGAACTGTTGAGAAATTGATTGAATTTTTGATAAATATAAAAAGAGTGATTAAACTTTTGGGAAATTGATTGTTTCCAGAAAGAACAAGAAAATTCCAGATTTTCAAGAAATTGCTTGAAATTTCCAGAATGATCCAGAAAGTTATTGAGAAATTTCACGAATTTTCCACCTACCCTCATTACTTCTAACCCCCTGTATATTTCACACCCTTACATCTATCAACATACAACCACCATAGTGTACAATGGAAGTTTGGATACTACCACATACAAACAGTATTCGCGTGGGATAAAAACGTTCATTTTTAGGAGTTGTGGAAATGTAAACTTAGCTAAATATAACCTAACTTATGTTATTTATGATATGAATTGTGTATATCGTGATTTTATTAAATATTTTTTTTTATTTATTTAGAAGAGTCGCATCCACCCGAACGTTATTAGCGACGGTACAATCGAAAATTTTATATTTTATAAACCATATTAATTGATTTTAGGTAGTCAATTACGAGCCGGTGATCGCAGAAATTTCCAATGAGTTTCTTCAAATCGGTAGGAATGTTGTGCATGCTACGTTGATTATGAAATCTGGGACATTCGACCAGAAAATGTTTTACACTATCTATTACATTGCACACAGTGCATTTTGCATTAAATATTGTATGGTATCAAATAGATAGAAAAAAAATACTCTGTATATCATAATGCACGTTCCTCTCACTACTCCTACTTAATTTTAAGTGTTCAAAGTATAATCGATTCAAAGTCAGTGCAAATTTAACTTAGAAGAAAAAAGGTCTTTCCAAATTCTACATGCTGATGATAACTTTCGACATATTAAAAGTATACTGATTTTGCCAAACTGTCATTTTGTACCTTTCGTTCACTAATTTATCCGACCATGGATCACGTGGACGTCGTTTCATAATGTCTGATTCGGCTTTTTCGTAAGCCAGTGATATAGCCGGCACCTTTTTTATAAAAATCAAATCAAATCTATTTTAATCTGATGCCTTTCAAATTAAATATTTTGGGGTAAAAGTAACTAAAAATTTATATGGAAGTGTTGGTATTATGAACAATTCGAATTTTAGATAATTTTTTCACCATTTTATTGAAAGCAATTCGATTATTGGAAACTAATCCCCTTCAGTATCAATTTAAATATTTTCGAATGGAAACCTTTCTTTAAATATAGGATAATATAAAGTTTTCTCAAATAATAAATATATTAAAAACTGTTATTTTTAATAACGTCATAACCTATAGGGTGGTATATTTAAGGAAAAATGAAATATTTAAGTTGAAAAATTAAATATTTAAAAAAAAGGTACATGTTTCATAATAAAATTGGTCATATTTCTTAGAACACTCAGTGTAAATGAGTAAAATCCTTCGTTGAAAGAATCCTCAGATGTAACTTTACCGAAATACTTAATAATATATACCGTATATACGTATAGCCATTAGAAATTTCGTTTTAGATTTTTCAGAATAAAAACATAAGTTGATTTCGAACTCATCCAATACCAACACTTCCAAACTTAAAAAAATTATGTAAAGTTATGCTTACCATGTCTGTTCCCAGATCGATGCACAGAATAGTAACCGTACCCAAAGGTAGAGGAATATCACAGAGGATGAAGGCTAGGAAAGGAGATATTTCGGGAATGTTGGATGTCAGAGTGTAAGCAATGGACTTTTTGAGATTATCGAAGATAAGGCGACCTTCTTCTACACCTGTAACGATGGAAGCAAAATTGTCATCGAGTAAAATCATGTCGGCGGCCTGTTTGGATACGTCGGAACCAGCTATACCCATAGCAACACCAATATCGGCTTTCTTCAAAGCTGGAGAATCGTTTACACCATCACCTGAAATGGAGATTGAAATATAGATAAGCTACCAATAACTTCAATAAATTATATTAGATTTGAGGATCCATGTACGAACTTTCCTAATCTATTCCCAGATAGCACACTACATCTTAAAGGCGTCCAGTTCATGTTTTACTTAGGTCCAAACGTCCTGGTACGTAAAACGGACGTTCTTAAGACGTCCTTCTCACGACATGTTTAAAACGCCTTTGTAGGGATGTTTTAAAGACGTTTTAAATATGTCCATATTGTGGACGTTCAACTCTTTTAGTAATTTTTAATTTGCGCTTGCATCTAAAGACTATAATGATTATTATTTTTTTATTTGTGGCCCACTACACACGTTGAACACATTGTGAGCAAAAAATATTTTAAATGTAACCTATCAATATCAAATGGAATTATACATCGTTATATTTCATCATATAATAATAATAATATTTATTCACCATGCAAATTTACAATTACAATATACATACGTACATAAAAATCTCATTAAATTTACAAAAACTACAGGAGGGCAAGCCCTCGTGCTTGGCATAGAATAAAACATTTAAAATATAAGTATTTGTATAAATGAACATCACCTAGACAATCTAAAATTGAAATTGCATTGTTGAGTTTGATTAATACTCTAATATTCATGATAATTTTGAAACATTTACACAATTTTATAAAACAACTAAACAACCATGTAAGTGAATAAATAAATAAACCCTAAGGTATCCGAGAGGTGTGGATACACCTGTTTCGGCAAAACACAATTAAAAATACAAGTCAAAACAAATTCACTAAATTTAACATTATTGCATCTTATTGAATAGTTTTGAATAAAATAAAATTAAAATTAGGACCAAAGTAAATATATGTATATATGGACAATATTAGATTTAAGCGAACGCAGGAATTTGAGTAAACGCAACTTCTATGTTTTCAAAAGTAGGCAAAGCAATATGTGTTTACCCCACCACAACAATATGACAGAAATTTCTCGTCTGTTCCAAGAGAAATTCTTTCAATTTTTTTTTGAAAACAATAACACTACTCGTATTCTTGATACTATCCGGAATACAATTATAGATTTTCGGAGCTAGAAATGAAAAAGATCGTTGAGAGAAGGACTTTATCATTCTCGGAGCAATGTAGTGGCTTTTGTTTCTAGTTACATATCTATGTGCAGGTAAGTTTCTTACATTTTTTATTGTGTGGTATTTTATAGATGCACATAGAAAGTACAACTGTTTCAGGTCAAATATGTTGCTTTCCCTATACAATCGATCTGAAGAATAGGTATAGGGTTTACACATGATGATCTTTAGAAATCTTTTTTGAATTATTTCTAACGGATGAATGTGAGTTTTCAGGGCACTTCCCCAAGCTAGTATACCATAACGGAGGTGACTTTCCACTAGTGCGAAATACATCTTTCGAAGATATCTAGCAGGGATGAATTTTCTGAGGTATTTAAATTTGTAAAGGACGAATTGTAGTTTTTTTATAATAAATTTAATATGATAATCCCACTTTAAATTTGCATCTATGATAATACCTAAATATTTCACATGTGTTACAGGTTTGATGCTAAAATTTTGTCCGTTTTGTGATATTTCAAGAGGTTTGAATAGTTTGATGCTTAAATTGGAGCTAAATAGTGGTAGGTAATATGTTTTTTTGAAATTTATGGTGAGTAGTTTATTATCAAACCAGGTCTTTATTAGTTTTAGGTCAGTTTCTGCTTTTAATTTCAGCTCATACCAGTTATCTGCTTCATAAGTAATAGCAGTGTCATCAGCGAACCCAGTTATATGTCCTGCACTGCGCAATGAAAATAATCCATTAATGTAAAGATTGAATAAAACGGGGCCTAAAATTGTTCCCTGAGGTACTCCATATGTTACATCCCTCCGACCACTCGCCTGTCCGGCAACCCTTACTATCTGCTGTCTCTCTGACAGGTAACTCCTAAATAGTTCTAAACAGTTGTTTCGTATGCCAATTTTTTCCAATGTTTGCAATAGATTGCTATGGCTAACAGTATCAAAAGCTTTGGCTAGATCTAAAAAAACACACAAACAAACTTTATTATCATTTAATGCTTCATAAACTTTTGATGTTAAATTTAAAACGGCATCTTGTGTGGAGTTATTTTGCTTAAAACCAAATTGCTTGTATGAAATTAAATCATATTTGTTTATAAACGATGTAAGTCTATTTTTCAACAGTTTTTCAAAAATTTTTGCCATGTGTGGAATCAGTGATATAGGTCTATAATTTTCGGCAACGGTCTTATCTTCATTTTTGTATACGGGTATGACTACAGTATTTTTGAAGGATTTGGGCCATGTACCTTTTTCTATACACATATTTATGATATGCACTAGAGGATCAAGTATAAATGGTGAAATTGCTTTTAGACATTCCGCACTTATCTCATCAATACCAGTTGCCTTTTTACTCTTCAGTTCATTTATTATTTTTTCAATTTCATACCTATTTGTGGGTAATAAAACAATCGAATTTGGCAAAGAGGCACTATCACCATATGTTTGCTGAGGGTTACCATTTATTTGTTTGGCCAATCTCTTGCCCATTCCTGAAAATACACGATCATAAACCCGCTCCTTTAACTTTTATTCTAGAACTATAATTCGTGTACAGCTTTAAAAGTGTAAACCATAGAGAAAGTAATATTTGATTTATCTATGCTGCAAACAGTAAAAAATCATGGAATAAATTTTAAATATGGCTCCTTAACACTCCGTTATTGGCGCTATACGTCCGTCGTCTTTGACCAATGACATATTCCTGCGCGGTCCATCGTTTCGCGATCTTCGACCGCCGCCGCAATTACCACTATCTATCGATTCTTTCATTGAAGGGCGGTGTCGAAGGAAATATATCGATTACCAAGACATTAATATAGTTTATGAACGAACGATAAGTCGCAATTGAGGTGCATAATCTTTTTCCGTTTTTTTAAGGTTTGAGAAAAAGAGAGGTGATAAAAACCTTGCAACTAGGCTCAGCCAATGCAAGAAAAGTGACAATAGATGGTCCATGTTTAATTCGATAGTGAATGCAAAGTATCGATACTATGGAGTATTTATCGATTACTATAGATCGTCGGCCATTTTATAACATTTTTATTTTAACCCTACTTAAATTCGTATCCTCTGTTCGTATTTGTGGTTGTTTGATAGTATAAATATATTTCTAATAAGTAATTTAATGGTAATTTATTATTTATTCTCCGTTATTGGAATTGTGTGGCTGTGGTATACCGGATTTAAAAAAAGGTAAGTTTCTATTTTTCTTTGCATTTTACTTCATCATGAATCGCTCAAAGGACATGCAAAAATATTATATGCGTGCTAAAAGAGCCCAACAGTCCTACACTCGTCCAAACTCTCCTGTTCCCTAGACATCAAATCAACCAGGTTCTTCGTGTTAACCTATATTTAATAATACCTACCTAATAATAATCAGATTCTTTTAGCTCTAGTAGTGATAATGGTGAGGAAATCGAAGTATTTGGTAGCAATAATTCTCCATCAGTTCCTATTTTAAATTCGATTGTTTGTACTACGATTCCTCCGAATGCATGTTTCAAATGTAGTTTAACAGAATGGGCTTTAAATCATAATATTTCACACATTGCTATAAATAATTTACTGGGCATCACTAAAAATGAATTTTCTGCTGATCTGCCCTCCGATGCCAGAACTTTGTTAGGGACTGTAAGGGATATCGATATTAAGAAAATAGAACCTGGATCCTACTTTCATTTTGGATTACAAAATTGCATATTCAATATTATTCAACATTCAAATGAGGAGATTTTAGAAAATACAATTCATCAAAATATAAATATTGATGGCCTACCACTTTTTAAGAGTTCAACAAGTCAAGTTTATCCAATTCTCTGTAGTATTGTCAAAAGTAATGTGGTGGATATTGCAGGCATTCATCAAGGGAATGAAAAACCTAAAGACCCCAACTTATTTCTGGTTGATTTTGTCAATGATGCAGTAAATCTTATAAATAATGGTATGTTAGTTAATGACAAACTTTACGATGTTAGAATTAAAGGTTTTATATGTGATGCCCCGGCCAAATCCTTTGTTAAGTGTGTTAAAGGGCATAGCAGTTACTTTTCTTATACCAAATGCTGCATTGAGGGTGATTATATAGCTGGTCGAGTAAGCTTTCCTGGGGTTAATAATATTGTTTTAGGAACCGAAGGTCTCAAAATCAGTAGAATCATCACACTGATATTTCAGTTCTTGTAGATATACCCCACATACATATTATCAATAGTTTACCTCTCGATTATATGCATTTAGTATGTTTAGGAGTAGTAAAAAAGCTTTTACTTCTTTGGTGTTGTGGGAAACCAGCAACAAAGATTTCCTTTCAAAAAATTTCAAATATATCTGATTCGCTTGTTAAGATTGCTGTATCAATACTATGTGAATTTAACCGTAAACCTAGAAGTTTAAACGAGATAAAAATGTGGAAGGCTACCGAGTTTTGACAATTTTTATTTTACACTGGACCATTAGTACTTAAAAATAATTTAAGTGGTGACAGATATTTAAATTTTCTTTCCCTTCATATTGCCTTGATAATTTTGTCAAATGAGAGATATTTCGTTCATATTCACTATGCATCAGAGCTATTAAAATATTGTGTTGTAACATTTAAGACTTTGTATGGTTCAGAAAATATATCTCATAATGTTCATAACTTGTTACATCTTACAGAGGATATCAAAAAGCATGGTCCAGTAGATAATTTCAGTGCAATGTTCATCCATTCTAACATTTCTTCGTAATTTTTTACCACCATTTTCTTTTCTCTCTTTTAGGTTCTGCTGAAGCAGTAAATATGGCAGGAACAACTAATGAAACCGAAAAGTCCATCCAAAACTGGTTAAGGAGAGCAGGAGAGAGGAAAAATAATGTTGTTAAACGGTTATAATGGTGTTTTGATGTTTATTAAAGAGTCAAAAAAATTTGATTCCTTTTATTGTAGATGTGTACAGTCTAGAACTCATAAAAGTCTAAAGTTATCTTGAGATAACACAGTGTTGCATATACCTTATTGCTTTCATAATTTCTAATATTTTATTATTCTATAACTATAAGAAGTTTAAAAATTTTATATTTACTTGATGGAAATTCATATAACCGCTATAAATAACACATACTAGTATGTAAAAAATATTCGACACGTTTCACTAACACAGTTACTTAATATTAAATGTTATTTTTTAAATTTTGCTGTGTTACTGAAAAATCTATATTTTTTATGTACTTGTATGTCTTATATAGTGATTAAATGAATTTCCATCAAGTAAATAGACGGCTCAAACACGTCCAGAACTGTTTGTCCTAAAGACGTCCAAGACTGGGTGTCTTGAAGACGTACAAACTGGATGTCCTAAAGACGGCTCAAACACGTCCAGAACTGTTTGTCCTAAAGACGTCCAAGACTGGGTGTCTTGAAGACGTACAAACTGGATGTCCTAAAGACGTACAAACTGGATGTCTTTAAGACGCCTTGTTTTGTAACAATGTAGGTCCTAAAGACGTCTTAAAAATATTTTTTGGATATTGGCGTACATCTTAGAAACGTCATGAACGTCGTGAACAAACGTCTTTAAAATGTCTTTAAAACATATTTGTGCTATCTGGGTTATGATCTAAGTAAAGGAGGTAGGACAGTTCGGGCTCATTCCCTATGATGTAAAATAACATGGGCAATTGCTAAGGTCTGTTCTTGTCATTTTTGGCTCAATTCAATGTGCGCATGCATCAAATTATCATATATCATGAGGCAGCCGTTAGCCACCTTGTGTCGTATGCGCATGTCATCTACCTTGCTGGTAACGTCACCCCTGCTAGTCAGTTGATCACGTCATGTGTATTAAGAAAAATGGGGTACAGTAAGTCATGTCAAAATAAAAAAAAACAGTCGAATAAACAAACATTTTATTACATAATAGTACATAAAATTGCGATACAAATATTGACGTTACCGCAACTGCCAATGATGCTTCTGAGGGGTACATGCTCGAGGTTGATTTGGAGTATCCTCATCATTTACATGACTGGCATAAGGATATACCAGTCTGCCCCGAACACCTCAATCCTAAGACCATGATGCCTGCTGCAAGATCGAATGAGGAGACTACGTTGATAGGTAGCCTGACTAATACAACGAAATATGTTATACATTACCGAGCATTGAAGCAAGCGTTACAGAATTGGCCTGCATTAACAAAAATACATCGAGTGATAAAACTACTTGGCTAAAGTCCTACATTAACTCAAACACCGAGTCGCGTAAGGCTGCGAAGAATGAATTCGAAAAGAATTTGTTCAAACTCATGAACAACGCTGTTTTCGGCAAGACCATGGAGAACGTGCGCAAGCGCGTTGATGTAAAGCTAATTTCTCAGTGGAGTGGCCGATATGGTGCTGAATCATATAAAAATAGTACAATTTTTAGTGAAAACCTTATTGATGTCGATTTAAGGCAAATATGGCCAAATATACCAATATATGTAGGGATGGCAATTTTAAATCTGGCTAAAACCACGATCTATGATTTTCACTATGAGTACATGGCGAACCGTTTTAGTGAAAATTGAACTGTGTTGTATGCGGATTCCGATAATCTTATATACGAGATTCGAGATCCCTATGAAGTAATGAAGACGGATTATTATAAATATTTTGACACCTCAGACTATCCTCTCTAGACAATGTTTACGGAATTCCTCAAGTTAATAAGAATGTTCTTGGGATAATGAAGGATGAGAAGAACGGTATGATAATGACTGATTGTATTGGGTTGTGATCTAAATTGTATGCAACACGGTTACTAACCTCTGAAGATATTCTAGCGGGAAAACGAAAACGTGTTGCGACTGATGGTTATGACAAAGAAGAAGTAGATTGCCTTATTCGAAACGTCGGAATAACTAAGAAAGCTAAAGGGGTAAAATCGACCGTAATTATATTTGAAGACGTAGCGTTGAGTCCTGATGATGATAGACGCTTTATTGATCCTGGTTTCTGCTATTTGAATATTTTTTAAACATTTTCTTATTTTATATATTTTAAGTGTATATTATACCTGTATGAGAATAACAATTATTGTTAAGTTAGTATGTTATTTTTATTTTTCTACGCCCTATCTTTAAAGTACCTTGTATTTCATCGGTTTGCAGCGCTTAAAGTGACTGTTTATGGTTAAAGTGAAAAAAAGTAAAAAAGCGTTAAAAAAGTGCCATAACGTTAACTTTATTTCACGCTTCCCATAAGCTAACACAATGAATCTTGGCTGGGCATCGAGGATGGACTTTCATGAAACTTGGAATACGTATAATTGTAATTTACCGAAGGAGCTTAATTAAAATATCCCAAATTTCTATTTGAATTTTATTTTTTTGTATAGGGCTGTAGAAAAAATAATGTATGCAACATGTGCATAAAGTGTTTTTTTTCACTCATGGAATTGCCGCACTCGCCTGTCAACTTTTTCCATTCGTGAAAAAAAGTACCACTTTATGCACTTGTTGCATAAATTACTATTATTATGTTTCAATTTTATGTATTATTTTGTAACAAAATATTTGTTAATTCGATTTTCTTTTTTAATTTTGACATGAGTTACTGTACCCCATTTTTCTTAATACACTTGAAGTTGTCAACTGACTGAGAAGGGGAGACGTCACCAGCATACATGGCACAAGGTGGATGACATGCGCACACAATACAAGATGGCCGACGGCTGCCTAATGATATACACTGTGTTATTTATAAAATGCGACATAGGGTTTCCTGTACAAAACTGTCAAACGCGAGCTATCTTTTTTACCAAATAGCGTTCGTGAAAAATAATAACAGATTTGAAAAGGTCGTTACAAAAATTAATTCAAGTGCACTTTTAATTTTCTTAAATTCGGTCTGGTATAATAAGAAAATGCATAATTATGTTTTTAAAAGTCGCCATTTTTATATCACTTTCGAATACAAACAACGTGGACCGAGATGGCCAAGTTGGTATTCGGTACGTGAAATTTGAAAATTGAATGTGGAGGTGGGCGGTTCGATCCCACGCTCTGACGAAGTTTTTTTTCGGCCACACTACGGGAGCGAACCGCGACCCTTTACGTTCAACTTTAAATTTTGAATACCAAGTACCAACTCGGCCACATCGGCACCGGTCATTAGTAGTTTTATAAAAATTGCGTACGACTTTTAAAAACATAATTATGCATTTTCTTAGTAAACCAGACCAAATTTAAGAAAATTAAAAGTTCATTTGAATTTATTTTTTAACGACCTTTTCAAATCTGTTATTATTTTTCACGAACGCTGTTTGGTAAAAAGGTTAGCTGGCGTTTGACAGTTTTGTACAGGAAACCCTATGTCGCATTTTATAAATAACGCAGTGTATGATAATTCAATGCATGCGCAGATTGAATTGAGCCAAAAATTACCATAATGGACCTTAGCAATTTCCCATACGCCCGGATCTAGCTTTAATTTTTTATTACACATCCTTGTACTTCTACAGGAGTTTTTTTAATCAAAGCTTACAATACCTACCATTCTCAATATTCTACCTACTGATCCTACTATCATTTGAATAATTTGTTGAGCTTTAAATTAAAGTTCCCTATCATCAGTAAAACAATTTACTACATTTTTATTGATAAAGCTCTGGACAGTTCCCGTTCTATGAAAACCTGATTCACTTTCTGATTACCTTTGCTAGAATCACTTTCTAACAATTTCTCTTGTTGCAGTTGGTTGTTGGTTTATTTCTTTGAAATCTAGTTAGCTACCTGATTTGATTGTGCAATTCTATTTGCATTTGTCTTATCAACATTGAAAGTAATTACACGTTACCATGAGTTAGATAGACTACTTGGTAAACATCAGCTTCTACTTGAATTTGCTTTGAAACCAATAATGGAGATTCGGCGTTGTGAGAGGTTGCACTTTCTTGGACTAGAAGTTTTCAAATGGAATGGAGCTTTCCAAATTTAACCACAATGAAAAGGAGTTTCAAAGAAAGTAGCAGGAGACCCAAGCTCAAGTAGCAGAAAGTAACAAAAAATGCGGAATGTTGATGAGGTCTAAATATGTATCAACAAAAACAAAAGCAAGAATGTACACGACAGTAATCAAGCCCACGGAGCATACTCTTGTGAAACGTAGACACTCAATCAGGCAGAGAAAAGATATAAAGATAGAAATCAAAAGAGCGCTTCATAGTGGCATAATAGCGATTGGGAAAAGAATACCGAATATGGTACTACATAGAAACCCGTTAGGTAGAACAAGGAAGAGATGTAAGAGTACAACATTAGAGGATCTAAGAGCCTCAAATGTTACAAACCCGACTTAAAATTGTTGGAAGAGGATAAACAACAGTTTCCAGTCCTAGTAATACCAGACCTGTGGCCCAGTTGCATGAATGGAGAAAATAAAACCCTTATTTAATATGCGAAAGATGTCACCAAAGACGATGGTCAATTAATATTTGGGTTGGAATATTAGATAATAATGCAGTAGGTCCACTAATAATTTGGAGATAAAAGATACAATGAGGAATATATATTAAAATATATACAGTCTCAAAGAATACGATGGTAGAGACATGTATGCAGAAAATGTTTGGATACAGAAATTAAAAGGGTGAGCAAATAGACATCAGTAGAAAGCAGACTAAGGAGCAGACTAAAAATAAGGTCGGAAGATGAAATTATAACGAAGGATGGAAATACAGAACTGGACTGAAATAATCAAAGATAGGGAAAAATGGAAGATAATAGCGGAAAAAGCGAAAACAGATAAGAGAATATAATGCGGAGGAGAAGAAACACAGAGTGACTCACCGCATTACACGAATCAGAGTTTCAATGGAGCAGTTACAATTCCATCAGGAATGTTTAACTTTTATGTATGTAATGTGATGAGTACAAAGATTTCACCTAACCAACTTAATTCAGTGTCGCATTTACATTATTTGAATGACAATTTACCGGACATTGCTCGATCAAATTCCATTGACAATTAGATTGAGTTGTTAGTTCCAATATATTGGTGCTCCTGCACATTATGGTCGATACGTAAGAACTTTATTAAATCAAATCAGAAGTTGGATAAGAAGAAGCGAACCTGTACCATGGCCTCCGAGTTCACCAGATCTAAATCATTTAGATTTTTTCTTCTGATTGTAACTCGGTGAACATTGAGGTACACCCTATATATCAATATTTCTAATAAAGGAATATGTACAACTATAATATAATGCGCCGTGTGATTCCTAGCATTTAATCACAACAGAAGAATGTTGAAATACTTTTTTTTTATACGAAACTGTAAAGGCAGATAAGTTTCTACTCTTTTGTTGTTACTTTTCCTTGCATTTATTATTGCTAGATTACATGATTATTCTTGAATGAAAAGGTAACTTCTAACCTCGTATTCATAATGCTGTGATATTTATAGACAAGAAAATGCTACTCACGGTGATTCAATAATAATTCGTTCAAATGTTTGATTGAAGTAAAAGGGGATCTGTTTGAACAACTTTTATAAATTAAGATCTTGTTTTATAACAATTATTCGTTCTTAATGAAGTTTAAAAATTTAATGTTATATCTTTGTTTTCTATCAATAACTCGATAACCAAGGATAACACAGTGTATAAAGAGTTTTTAACCTTTCAAAATTTAACAAACAGAATACATAATAGTTAATAGTATATATCAGCACTACAGGCCTATCTGGCCCCCGGCTTCGAGATCTTTCACTCTCTCTCTCCATGTTTCTCCTTTCCTCGCCTCGTTTTGCCAGTCCCTTACTCCCACTGATCTCAGGTCTCTCCTAACCTCCTCCAACCATTTCTTCCTTGGTCTTCCTCTTCTCTTTTACCACCTCCTCCCTCTTTCAGCACTCGTTCTACCCATCTATCTTCTGCAATTCTACCTATATGTCCTAACCATCTCGCTCTCTGTGCTTTAATTATATGGGTTATACTTGGGTGATTATACAAATCTGATAATTCTCTGTTTGTTCTTCTTCTGTATATTCCATTTTCTTTTATTCCACCATAAATATTTCTGAGCATTTTACGTTCCCATATCTTTAGTTTATTCGGCTCTTTTTTGTTCATTCTCCAGGTTTCACAAGCGTAGGTAACTGACGGTCTTATTATTGTTTGGTACATTCTTATTTTAGCTGTCTTTTGAGTTAAACATCTGTGATACCGTTCCTGCTGCTTTACTGCCTTTTGTTAACCTTTTTTCTATTTCCCTTTCTTCGTCTCCTTTATTTGTGATAGTGACTCCCAAATATTCGATTTGTTCCACTTTTTCTATTTTGTAGCTTTTGGTTCCATTACAATTTATAATAATATCGTTTTTTTCATTATCCTTCATTACCATGTATTTTGTTTTTTTTCTCGTTGATCACTAGACCATATTCTCTTGCCTTCTCTTCCAGTAGCTTAAATACGCTTAGCAGTTCTTTCCTGGATCTTGCCATAAGTATTATGTCATCCGCATATGCTAGACACCGATGTTTATTCCCATAAATTGAACCTCGGGTTTTTATACCACTTTCTCTTAGTATAATTTCCTGAACTAGGTTAAAGAGGGTTGTGGATAATGGGTCTCCTTGTCTCAGACCTTTCTCTATCTTGAATTCGTTAGAAGTACTGCCCTCCAAAATTACTTTGCTCTCGGTTTTTCGTATGGTCATTTCCACTAGTCTTCTCAATTTAACTGGTATTTTTAACTTTCTCATTGCCTCATACATTTTTTTTTCTTTTGATAGTATCATAGGCCTGTCTGTAATCGATGAGTAGCATATGCAGACTTAAATTTTGTTCGTAAGCATTCTCCTGAAGTTGTTTCATAATGAAAATTAGGTCTATTGTCGATCTATCTGCTTTGAAACATCCTTGGTATTCTCCTACATTTTCATTGTGGTATTTGTCTAATCGATTTATAAGTATTTTTGCCAGAACTTTGTATGCTACATCTGAAAGTGCTATTTCGCGGTAGTTATCGCATTCTTCCTTGGGACCTTTTTTGTGGATTGGAATTATTAAATGCCTTGTTCAAATTTTTAGGGATTTTTTCTTCTCGCTATACTTGTTTCAACAACTGCCATATTCTCTCCGTTAATTGTTCGCCTCCATATTTTAAAATTTATATTGTAATATTGTTTTCTCCTGCACTCTTATTATTCTTCATATGCTTTGAGTATTCTGTCACATCCAGTTTTTTTGGGACCGTTATGGCTAGATCTTCCTCATCACAATTTTCTTCCTCCGATTCGTTATCATTTTCGCCTAGTTCTTCCTCACCATAATTTAGTAAATCCGCAAAATACTGTGCAAATCTATTTATTTTTTCTCCCCTATCCCCCACTTTGCTTTTCAAAAAATAAGGTGCTCTCCGGTTGTGGCATTTCCCTTCTCTTATTTCATGATAAAAATTCCTCACTTCTTTATTTTTATAAGCTTCTTCAATTTTTAATAATTTCCTTTCAAAGTAATTTCTTTTGTTCTTTCTGCATATTTGTTTAACTTCTTTCCTTGCTTTTTTATACTCTAGTCTATTTTCTTCACTGTTTTCTTTTAATAGCATTTGTCTGATTTTATTTCTTTTTCCCAACGCCTGTTTACATTGTTCATCAAACCACTTTTTCTTTCCTTGGGGCTCCCTAGTATCCTATTTGTTACATCTTTCATTACAGTTTCTATCTGTGACCATTCTTCTTCTAGTTGCTCGACGCTAGGTCTTAAATTTAATTCTCTATTGATTTCTTGTTGGAAGTGATTTACTTTGGTCTCGTCCTTCAATTTTTCTAAATCGTATTTTTTCCGTTTTTTATTATCTTGTTCAATTCTAGGTGGCTTATCTTGTTTTAGTTTTGTAATTACTAAAAAGTGGCACTATCCGCATCAGCTCCTCTATAACTTCGTACATCTGTTACCCTTTTTAAGTGCTTCATTTCTATTAAGACGTGATCTATTTGGTTTTTTGTTATGCCATTTGGTGATTACCTGGTTTCCTTGTGGATGTTCTTATGGTCAAATAACGTGCTTACGATTTTCATTTTATTTTCTAAAGCAAATTCTCGCTTGCCATTATCATTACTGAGTGCGTGTCTACTTTTTCCTCCCGTTACTATTATATACTCTTTTTCTTGTCCGACTTTTGCATTAATATCCCCTATTACACATTTAACATCAAATTTCGGTATTTTATTGACTGCTTGTTCCAGTTCTCCATAGAACTTTCCTTTTGTGTCTTCATCTTTGTCCTCAGAAGGGGCATGCGCATTAACTAATGTTGTGTTCCTTTGATTCTTATTCTACATAGTCTATCTGATACTCCATCAAAATCTTGACTGCTTACTATAAACCCTGTACCCAGCATTCTATTATCTACTCCACTATTAAAGAACATAATATAATCGTCTATCTCTGTAATTACTTTCCCTTTGTGTTTAGTTTCTTGTATTGCTAACACATCTAATTTGTATTTTCGCATTTCATTGATCAAGTGTTTTATGGCCCCCTTCTTAAATGTACCCCTCACGTTCCATGTTCCTATTCTCATTCCATATTGTTTTTCTTCTTGTTTTCGTTTAACGCCGGAGTTTACCTTAAGTTGTTGCTTTTCTGTAATCATTTTATTTGTACTATTCTTCATCTTTTGTATTTCCTTGTCCATTTCCATTGCCGGTCTACTTTATTTTCCTCCGCCTCTGAGCTTATGCTTGTCGCCACTAGTTTTTTGTCGATATGTTCTGTTTTGTTTTTTCCAACTTCTCTTCCTCCGTGTTCCATCTCCATTCCTCTGTTTCTATATACATTTTTCTGAGCCCAATTTTCACTCGTTTTCCTTTATACCGTTCTTGTATAGCTTTCATTCTGATCTTTTTTTGAATTTCTCTATCCGTCTTCGACAAGTCATCCTGGATGAACAATCTCTCTTTAGTTTTAAATCTCAATTTTTGTTTCGAATAATCCCTATCAATAACTCGATAACCAACGATAACACTGTGTACTCGTATAAAGAATAACACTGTGTATAAAGAATTTTTAACTTTTCAAAATTTAACAAACAGAATACATAATAGTTAATAGTGTCTATATAATTTTGCAGATCTATTTTATTTTTAATTAGAACCATTATTGTTTATCCAATGAACGAAACTATTTTAAAGTTAGTTTAAATCATTGATGAACTTTCATTCGATTGCTATGAAAAGAACTTATTGATATTAGGTATTACGTGAATGTAAGCCATGTATAGTAAACACTCCTTCAATTCAACCTAATTGCGGGATGTCCAACCTATTTAAAAGGCCACTTTACAGTTACAACAAATAAAATAATTGCATAATAAACCAACGGGATATGACGCGCGTGTGGAGATATTCCTACAATTTTTCAAGGGTATTGTGTCGGTGTTAAAAGTGATACCATTAATTTCTATTATGTCACATGTTTCAATCGGTTTATTGTTGATAAATTTTTGAATGTCAAGTGGTAGGAACGGTCTATTAATTTTATACCAATATAAATTTACTTGATTCCTGTTATAATAAATCAAGTTTTTTTCCATAATTCTTTAATAATAATTAGGGCCAATAGGGAATTAGAGCCACGTGACAGGAAAGATGCAAACTATAAATATTCTACCCAAAATGGAAGGAATTAATCTCTTACCGCATAGCGGGTCTTATAATATGACAACTATACATATTTTATTTTATAATTTTTAAATGTAGGTTTCAATTAAAAAGCTTGAGTAGATGGTCATATATGGCCCCAGTCCAACTACTAGTAGTGATACATTGACATCTGACGGCGAATTGTGAAAGTTTCAGCTTATTTGCGTCATGAGCGCCCGGTCGAACAGGTCAGTTAAGTTGGCCCCGTACCCCAAATAGATACTTTCAACAAAAACATATTTGGTCGTTATGCACCCCATTCCCCGAGAGACTGGGAAGGGAGGGGCCAATAAACACTACACCCCCCCCCCCCATCGGACTTTTGAAGTTTTGTACTTTGCACCATCAAGCGCTTGTAATGCACCATAATGACCCATCAAAAAAATCCTTAACACCCCTTTCTTCAGTTATTAGTATCGCATTATTCAGAGTAAAGTTGCCCCCTCCCCTCACCAATGACAATTTGCAAAAAATATATACTGCAGCCGAATCCACTTCCAATTCACTCATATGCACCACCAATAAAAACAAAATCCCCCTCCCCCTACTTACTTGAACCTCAATATACAAAGTAATGATAATTTTCAAAAAAAATAGCATCCGAATCCACTTTAAATGCACTACCAACAAAAACAAAATCCCTTCTTCACCTAATTAGTTAAGCCTCATTATACATAGTAAAGTTAGCCCCAACGTAAATCTTTTATCTTTTTTGGTATTTCCTCCAACTTGCACTTGACCTCGCACATTCAAGTGCTTGTTCATATCGGTTCCACAAAAAAGAAAACTGGATTTAAATAGAGACTTTTTCGTTAGTACCTTATGCACCCCTCATTATTTCGATATTGGAGAAAGTAGTTCGGCTTAAAATGTTCTTTGTTCTGCGCCTCTGAATATAAGTCCACTATTTTAATCAAAAGATTTGAGATCTGAATTTGTACATCAACTGATCTAATATCTTTTGGGTATCTATTGTATGCAAAAACTTTATAACTCAGCTCGAAGCCAGTAACTGTTTCTATTTATACCCTATTTCATAATAGCAGCGCCCCAGCGACCATATGTGCAAAGTGTGCAATTTACACGGGCGCCAAAACCCAGGGACCAAAAAAAATTGCAAAAAAAAACAGAAATTAATTTTAAAACACAAGTTGAGAAATTAAATAGTCTATAGCACTTGAACAATCCACTTCAGATAATTCAGCTTGTGTGAGAAGTTCGGTAATGTCAGCTACCGAAATACCTGCTGCAAGTGACACTTTCGATGAAGGCTTTAATGAAGCTAGTGTCGATATAATTTCGTCCGACCCCGGTTTGTGGCCCGAAATAATGAGATTGAATATTGGTTAAACGTGGTCCGCCCTTGATAGACATCACTTCTAGGTTTCCTAATATGGGACCTGCTGAACTGCCCCGTAGGTCCATTAATATTTTATAAAACAGTTTCGTGATACTATTCCGTATGTAAAAACACTAACAATTTACAAAAATATAATTTCTTTTCATTTTCAGAACTGACAATTTCACTAAAACGGAACTATTCTGTAAGTAAAAAATGATAACACCTACTTAGAAGAAGCATTTCATTTTCTTATTTCATTCACAGTTCTAATTATGGAACGAAAACTAAGCCTGATGTAACTGCCCGCAGTGTTCGCTATAGCTATTCAGAAGTATAAACTAAAACGAAGCCTGATGAAATTGTAACGGAAAGTTTGTAAACTTTTTTTCTATTGTCTGAGGATTAAGAAAATAGAAAATGCAGTTCAGTTACCATGTATGCATGAAAACAGAGAAAATGTATTCAGCACTTATGTATATCAAATTTGGAATATGGCTTCCAAGATAAAATTGATTATTTGCATACTTCTGCTTAATTGGGAGTATTTAAATAATATTTTTATAATTCGCGTTTAAAAGAGACTTCATTATAACATTGTTTACAGTGTCACAATGAAGCTCTTTGAACACTGTTAAGAGTACAGTTGGTTATTGTATTTAGTTATACTTTTATTTGACATTTGACTTTAATCTTGACACAGATTATAAATAAAATGGTCTAGCGTTGTTCTAGCTAGCAAATTATTATGCTAAAGGTAAATTAGAATGATTTATATATTAAAAATAATAACGAATAAAGTACGCTAACGTTTATTTATCAATGATTTGTCAATTGTTTATTTCTATATTGTATAGGATCAATATATAGGTATATAAAACGTACGATTTTTGGGATAAATTACCAGATATCTATGTGAAGATGTATTACAGAAATAATTCTGTTCATGATATAATATAAATAGATCGCAAGAGCATATACGAAGAAGCTCTTTTTTAAACAAATAATCATCCTTTTTTCGCTTAAATGAAAATTTGTTTACAATTTACACAATTATTCGGTTATAATATGTCAAAAGTCAGAAGTGCTGAATAAAACCATCTGTGATCTGACCAATTAGGAATCTACAGAATTGCCAACTTAAATTCAAACCACACCTTTTAGTTTAGAAAGAGGGATTATATGAAATTCTATTTTATTTAAATAATTAAATAAACGCGAATTATAAAAAATATTGTGTAAAACTTGTGCCACAATGACTTTCTGTAGTACTCGTGATTTGCACAACGCACCACTTCGCGGTACGTTGTGCAAACTTCACTCGTACTACAAAACGAGTCATTGTTTTACAAATAACTATTTTTCAGTCTTTATAACTACATGGATCAAGACTTCAATATGTGGATGGCGAGTATTGAATCGTAAAAATGGATATTTTTATAAACTTTTTATTTTCTTTTTGTTATGATGAGAAATGGTAGAGAAAAATGGAAGATGAACTTCAGTTGCCATGTATTAATAAATGTGAAGACAAATACATTAAATTTGTAATAATAATGTTATTAATATTTCTATAAAATATTTTTCTTTGTCTCTTTTCAATAAAAATATACACCAATTTTTGCTGTAATTTTTTTGAATAAAAGAAAAAACTTTTGCAATGGAAAAACAGGTATGTCCGTTTATTACAAACTGGAGGAAATGCAAAAAGTGTAACATTTCGTATCCTGGAAAAATTGAAGATAAAAAAATATTTAACATTTTTATCCCTACGTTTCAAAAATGAAATATTACATATTGTATTCCGTCTTGAATAGAATACGAAATGTCTATTTTGTTCGTCATCTGTCATTGAAGTTCTATACAGCGCCATCCAAAAAGACGGTGGAACGGTTGAACTAAAGTAAAAAGTCGTTCGTTTGCAAAAATTTGCGTGCAACAAATCTCAAAAAATACAATCATTTACGGATCATATTTTGGCGTTCAAATTGGTGACCACAAATTGTCAAAACTGTCAAAATCGCACCATCACTTAATGGCTTATATATTTTTTATAACAATATAAAACTTAACCAAAATACCTGATCCCCAAGACATAGGTCCAAGTTATATTGGGTTAAAAGTTCAACACTTAATTTCACTGCGTTCTTTAGATTTGTTGTTTACAAAACGACCTAAATTTTGTTGCAAGTCACGGGTGCCAACTGTTTTCAGGTTCCTAAAACCTTCTTAAATCCTTTAGGCTATCATATAGCGATGAAAAGGACAACGTTTATAAATTCAGCCATTAATGATCTTGCATTTTGGGGCGAAATTGAAATATATATTTAAAAACGTGTATTTTTTGGAAAACGTCTTCATTTCTTGTGAAAATATATTTTTTTGGAAATAGAAACTACTTCTGAATTGTCAATTGTTCAAAATTAGTCCTCGCTACTGTTAATTTTTCCTTTAATTTAATTTTGGCGTAAGAGGATTTTTTGATTTGAGGAATTCGAAATATTTGCCAGTTGTACGAAATAAATTCTTAGTTTATATATTTAAAAACGACCAGAGAAATGATTTCATTCCAAGTACATTCTGAACAATTTCCGGTTACCAACCACCTCTAATGACAGAACAGTTTTAAATATCAAATAAATAAATAATTACCTGTGACAGCAACAATAGCACCCATCCGCTGACATCCCTCTACGATGATGAGTTTTTGTTGTGGAGAAGTTCTGGCAAATACAATTTCAGTATGGTATCTCAGGATTTCGTCCAACTGGTCGGATGACAAATCTCTAAGATCGGACCCATGTATAACGGCAGCTTTAGCTTCTCTAGGATTAACTTCTGATACTGGAATATTCAGACGTTGAGCGATATCTTCGACGGTTTCGTTTCCTTCGGAGATAATACCGACAGATTTAGCGATGGCTTTAGCAGTGATAGGGTGATCGCCAGTGACCATTATAACTTTAATACCAGCGCTTCTACATTTAGCAACGGCGTCCGGTACAGCGGCCCTTGGAGGATCAATCATGGACATGAGACCTACGAATCTTAAGCCTTCTAGAGGGAAATTCGGATCGTCGCTGTTGAATTTGTAGCCGATTGGATATTTATCAGTAGGTAACATCCAATCGCAAAAACCAAGTACACGTTCTCCGAGACCTCCTAATTCTAAGTACGCATTGTTGAATGCTTCTTTCATCTCCTCGTCTAATACTTTTTCTTTGCCGCAGATGAAGATTGTGTTGCATCTTTCTAAAATCCTTTCCGGTGCCCCCTTCATTACCAAAATGTGACGAGGATCATTTGGATCTTCATTTTCGTGAACCGAAACTTGGTATTTATTGGTGGAGTTGAATGGAACTTCACAGACTTTCTTATTCTTGCGCCTAAAAGCCATAACATCTCCAAGGGCCAGTTCCATACATTTGAGAAGAGCGGCTTCGGAGGCATCTCCGTTAACTTCTCGTTTGAGAATGGCAACACCATCTTGACCTGGTTTAAATTCGGCTCTGTTACAGAGCGAAGCAATGCGAGAAAGAGCTTTAAATCCGGGACTTGTCCTATCGTATTGAACACCAGATTGATCTTCAGTTGTATCAGCTTCAATAATTTGATTATCAAACCACATATGAGCGACGGTCATTCTGTTTTGAGTCAAAGTTCCAGTTTTATCTGAGCAAATTGTGCTAGTAGATCCCAACGTTTCGACGGCTTCCAAGTTTTTCACCAAACAATTCTTCGATGCCATTCTTTTGGCAGTGAGAGTTAAGCATACAGTTACAGTAGCTAACAAACCTTCTGGTACATTGGCTACAATTATACCAATAAGGAAAATAACGGCGTCTAACCAATGGTAACCAAGTATAAATGCAATGAAGAAGAAAGTAACTCCTAGAAAAACAGCTACTCCTGTGATTAGATGAATGAAATGATGGATTTCTTTAGCGATGGGAGTTTCGCCAGTGTCCAAGCCGGATGCGAGACCGGCGATACGACCCATAACGGTATTGTCTCCACAACTAATAACAACTCCTTTGGCAGTACCTTCTACAGCGTTAGTAGAGAAGAAAGCAAGATTTTTTGTTTCCAACGGATTTTCATGAGTGAATTCGGGACTCCTACTTTGAGGTTCAGATTCTCCGGTAAGCGATGAGTTGTCTACTTTGAAACCTCTTGATTCGATTATTCTTATATCCGCCGGAATACGATCACCGAATTTGACTTCGACGACATCGCCCAATACCAAATCTTCGGCGCGAAGCGTCAATTTTTCTCCTTCTCTGAGCACAGTTGCAAATTGAGGTACCATGTTCTTGAAAGATTCCATAATTTTCGAACTCTTGCTTTCTTGATAATAAGAAAATATACCTGGAAGAGATTATACATTGTGAATATTATAGCAAAAAACGAAACGAAAAAATAACTTTTAGAAGGAATTCCTGAGACCAAACAATTTATAAATTTCAAATTGTATATATTTGTGACTTTCAGTAATAATTAAATAGTACATTTCATATAATATTTTCATATGTACAACCAATCGTAAGTCAATAACTTCATTGTATAACCTTTCGAAAATGCATGGGTGTAAGATTGCATATAGGTCTTATACTATAAAAATTGATGCACGTCATAGATACAAGTAATTATTGGCAATTTTAATGCTTCTAGAGAGACGCCGCCAGGGTTCATGTCATGAAGAGATCAACATTACAAAGTCGAATAAAGAAAATATTGCAAAAGAGGCCAGAGAAGAATATTTTTGACAACAGTTACACAATTTGGACGACTCCGGCAACGAAAGTGATCATGAATCACCTAAATATGCAAATAAATACACAAATAGACAAGTTTTTACAACAGCTTGAAGCATATTGTTACCAAACTGCACATCGTCGTAGTCCTTGAAGCCGACTCTGTTGTAATTCGATATCTAAAGTTGAAATTTTGGCAGAAGTGCACGATTTTCTGGGAAGGAATAGATGTTTTTGTTTATTGTTTTTATAGAGACATTCTAAGAAAACTGATTGTTGGAAGCAGCAATCGAGAAATTTCAGGAATACGAAGGTTCGAGAAGGTAGTTTTAATATATAAGAGCCTATAATTTAATCTAATAATGAACAGACGTGAATATATAAATGGTGAACAAACTGTGAACATTGCATTTAATATCAATTAGAAATATAACGATATTTCTAATATAAAGAATGATATATCTGCTGATATGGACGAGAAAATTTCAACCAGGAGAATTGATTTTTCCTATAGGAAGAACGATATTTCTGCTATGAAACGTGATGATTCTGCCGATATCTTATCATTGAAAAATGATATTGCTGCTTACATCGAAAATAAAATTTCTCTCTAAAATCGGATATCGAGAAAATCGAGAACAAGATGATAACGATGGACGAGAAAAATAGGAGTTAGAGACAACCGATTTAAGAACACAAGACACGCCTGCAGCAGAAAAGAAGATCGAACAAATAAAATCTTGCTTTTATTTGTTCAATTTTTTAATTTTAAAATATCTTTATTGTCAATCGATTTAGATGTGAGTGCCGATGGTCTGGCGATTCTTGATCTTGATGTGTACATCTGATAGAATAACTGGGTCCTTGCGATCATTCGCATTCTCCATGTGTTTTGCTTCTTCAACTTATTTGTTCGATCTTCTTTTCTTCTGCTGGCGTATATTGTGTTCTTAAATCGGTTGTCTCTAACTCCTATTTTTCTCGTCCATCGTTATCATCTTGTTCTCGATTTTCTCAATATTCGATTTCAGAGACGAAATTTTATTTTCGATGTCAGCAGCAAGCCAGAAATACTTCCAAAGGTAGAAGACATTGGCAGTTTTGTCTGAGTCAAGGCCCCAACGTTTGACGGTAAGACATCGTGCACCAATTATTTAAAACATTTTGAAGCAGCTGCTAGAGTGAATAATTGGTCCGATATGGACATGGCAGCCAATTTAACTATCGCGCTTAGCGGGAGATGCCTTAGATGTGCTCTAGACGATACCCCTGGAAGAAGAAATGGATGACTTCGAGCAGCTGAAAAAAAGATTGGACATGCGATATGGTCACGAACATTTAGAACACTTGTACCAATCCCAGCTGAAGAACCGGAGGCAGAAACGTGACGAAGCCCTTCAAGAGTATGAAGTGGATATTGCCCAGCTAGTTCGTTTTGCTTATCCATCAGCACCAGAGAACATGATGGAATGTATGGGCATCCAGGCCTTTATTGATGGCTTACGTGATCCCGATATGCAGGGGACGCTTCGCTTAGCTTCTACCCATGAGACTGCGAACCGCTACAGGTGAGAGTGCCAACGTGCCAAAGAGCATAATTTACACTACAAAACGCTTACTTGATTTTGACTTTTTGACTTTCGTCTTCGCCGCTAGATGGCGTTAACTGAAATGGTAGCAAATTTTGCGTTATTTTCAAAAAGAAAACAAATATAATGGTATATTCATTTTCACATATTTTAAGAGGATACATTTTTCTAAAATTTAATGAAAAAAATTAATCATCTACCTTTTTTGAACCGTTGATATTGAACAAAATATAATTTTATTACATTAAAAAATGGCGCGCCACTGCTTTTTATCACAATAAAAATCATTTTCGTAATCACTTAGTTGCTAAGAAAAAGAACCTTATGACTTTTTTTCGTTAGAGAAACGATTTTGGATTAAAAAATCAAATAAATTTACATGGGGCGCCCATATCTCGAAACATACTAACTTACATATTTGGAAAAAAAATCTTAATAAAACTGTCCAACAACAGCAGGAGCAATAACACTAAAAACAAAAACACAGAACTTTAAAAATAAATTATTAGTTTTGTCGTAAATGTTCAAAACGTTGTCCATTATTTTGAATGCACTGGTCCAATCTTTTCTGGGTGGAGTTGACAGCTGCCTCAATTTCCGCTCTTGGTATATTATTTATGGCGTTTTGAATTCGGACTATCATGTCTTCTCGAGAAGTTGGTCGAGTTTTATACACCAAATCCTTTATTCGGCCCCACAGATAAAAATCAAGGCAGGTTAAATCGGGGGACCGTGGTGGCCAGAAAAATAGACTGCCTCTACCAATCCAACGGTTAGGAAAATGCCTGTTCAAAAAATCTTGCACATTCAGAGAATAATGTGCCGGGCATCCGTCTTGTTGAAACCACATGTTTCTTCTTACTTCTAAAAGCACATTTTCTAAGAGTCCTGGTAAATCGTTCAATAAAAAGTTCAAATACATGTCATCGGTTAGATTGCCATTAAAGATGTGCGGACCGATAAAAGCACCATTAATAACAACGTACCAGACGTTGACGCTCCAACGACCCTGCTGATAATCTTCACGTAACCGGTGTGGATTAGTGTCCGACCAGTAATGCATGTTATGAAGATTTACCCTGCCATTACTGCAAAAAGATGCTGCATCTGTCCACAATATTTGTGACAAAATATGACGGTTTTCCCTAATGAAATCTCTAAGCCAGTAGCAGTAATCGAGCCTACGTTCAAATTCAGTCTCATTTAAGGATTGATGAATCACGACGTGATACGGATGCATTTTAAAATCCATTAATATTTTTTGCACTGAGTCATAGTATATTCCTAAATATCTGGAGATCTCTCTTATGCTTAAATGGGGGTCTGCATGAATATAAGCCAATACATTTATAATGTTATCTTCTCTTCTTACTCTACGATTTCTTCTCAAAGTTGGAGTTGGTTGCACTTGGCCATGTTGCCTTAAACGTAAGGCTAAACGACGAAAAACCATTCTCGAATGCCGTCTTCGGAGGGGATAAGGCAGTGCATACTGCCTAGAAGCAATCGCCGCATTTTCAAAACAATGAAAATAAATTCTCAACATATCAAAGGCTTCTTCATTCGTAAAAGATTAAATTAGATGTTAATAGCAGAAACAGTCAAAATGAATATCAGCGTGATTGACAATTTGGTGTTTTCTTTCTTAATATAGATCATGGCCTGCTTCGCTTAAATGCGATGTTAGTTTAGACAGTATGTAAACCTATCTTATTTTTTCAATCCAAAACCGTTCGTCTAACGAAAAAAAGTCAGGGGGTTCTTTTTGTTAGCAACTAATAAGTGATTACGAAAATGATTTTTATTTTGATAAAAAGCAGTGGCGTGCCATTTTTTGATGTAATATAATTATATTTTGTTCAATATCAACGTTCAAAAAAAGGTAGATGATTAATTTTTTTCATTAAATTTTATAAAAATGTATCCTCTTTTAAAATATGTAAAAATGAATATACCATTACATTTGTTTTTTTTTTGAAAAGAACTCAAAAATTTGCTACCGTTTCAGTTAACGCCATCTAGCGGCGAAGACGAAAGCCAAATAGCCAAAACCAAGTAAGAATTTTGTAGTGTAAATTATGCGCTTTCATATGAGCAAAAATTTGTTAAAATCGGTCAGGCGAAACGGGAGAAATCTCGGTTTGTTTAAAAAAAACAACTGAACCTCCTCCACCGCTTTATTTTGATAGATAGAACAAAACGTTTTAGTCAAAAAATGTAGGTGGATAGTCAGTAAATATGAAAATGATATCATCGATATACTTTCATTAGGCAAAATTCTATAAAAATCCCATTGTTCTACTTAGTGTTGGTTGTTACGGCCTCTAGCGGACGTTTGACAAACTCGAAAATAATTTCCAGCCATTTCTCTTGGCGACTTTTATCATGAATTTTTTTTTCTAAATCTATACGACCAATTTCTTATGAGATATGGCCGCTCGCTACCCTTAACTGATCATCCGGTACAAGGAGGGGGGGGGATATTGTATATTGGGTAAGTTGCTGTGAACGTGACTCAAGACAGAGCCAGATAATGTCAAGGTCTGTCAACACTTTCAAGGGAGTCAGTTCTTATGTTCTGTTCAAGGGGGGAAAATAGTGTATATTGGGTAAGTTGCCGTGAACGTGACTGTAGACAGAACCATATAATGTCGAGCTCTGTCAACGGAGTCAGTTATCGGCATCAGAATAAACGTGTTAAACTTTGTACTTGTGGGTCTTTATTTGAGCCCTAAAATCCATGACAAGAACGACAGAATGTATCACTTTATTTAATACCCTGTATACTTTAATCACATATCTCCGTGTTTATTTCCTCTATTGTACAGGGTAGGGTGATCGTTTCGGAGTTCCAATCAGAGGTTGCAGAGAAACTTTTTGCCCTATGGGAGTTTTCCGGATATATCCAATTTATCAAAAATATCCTACTACTTCCGCTTATACCAGAATTTGACCAAAACTTCCTTATTTTTAATAGAATACACATTGATGTCATAATACAAAATACTATTCTACAGTAACAATCTAATATATTTAAATAACCTTGTTACTTATACTAATGTAATGAATTGGTTGTAATGAAACTGTTTAATGACAGTACTTGACATTCGTTCATTGCAAGGATATATTACAATTGGATAATTTGAAAAATCAGAACAATCACATGCCATTGATACCTACGTATATCATTTTGAGATTTAACACATCTAGAAAACGAAGTATTGCAGAAATGAAATACACTTGCGTGCATAGAAATCGGCCCACTGTAAACTTTTGACTTTAACTATATTTTTCTAAATAATTCATCAAAACAAAAAAAACATGCTGTTTGAAAGACAATTTAATATGCTTTAATGTGAGTATAAATTTATGAAAACTTATTTCGACTTCATATGTTATTAACATAAATAGGGTTATTGACAATTTAAAACTTAACACATAATTTTTTAATAATGGGTATGACCTCCTTTTGCCCTAATAACATATCTCATTCGATTGTTATTGTTTCTTGTGGGATGTTAAGCCACTCTTCTTCTATTGCAACAATGAGCTCTGGGATAGAGTTTGGGGTATAAAGTCTAGCTCGAATTCTTCGTTTTAGCTCATTCCCTAACTGTTCTATCGGATTTAGGTCAGGAATGTATGCTGGCCACTCCATAACCCGAAAACCGACTTCTGCAATGTAATCTTGCACGATTCTTGCGGTGTGCGGCCTTGCATTGTCATGAATAAAGGTAAATTCGTCTCCAATGTAGTCGACGTAAGGTACCACATGAATTGCTAAAATCTCCTCGATACATCTAGCCGTTAACAGGTTGACTGCCGACCATATTTTTTAAGCATGCCCGGATGCCGTAGTGTTTTCTTTGCTTTTTTTTATATTTATTTACGACAGAGATTATGTAAATTGTTATTTTATTACATTTATGTATATATTTTGTCTCAAATTAGCATAAAAATATTTTACTCGGCGTCAGCCATTAAAATTTTCAAGAAACGCCGAACACTCCGATCGGAGTAACAGATTTTAGCCATAGAAAGAAAGGAAAATGTCGTAATCATGATGCAAATAACTTTTATTTTCATTAAGAACAAAATAAGTAAACATATTTGGTTTACGGGTAAACTACCATAGACAAAGAAAATATAAAAAACAAGTAAGTTCGTTCAAAACGAAATTGAAATATATATCAAAAATACTGACAACAAACTAGAGTTCTTTATGCAACTTCTCAAAGCATTTGATACAAAAACCAGGTTTTCAGGGGCATTGTTTGCGTTCAAACGTTGTTTGAACGTTTTGCATTCCTTTCTACAAACTCTCTTGGTTTCAGTACTTCCTTTCATTGTTTCCTTGGCGGTTGTTTCAATTTTTGTAAAAAAATGACTAGCGTTCGAATCCTTTTTTTGGCTAGGAGGACGGACGAGTACATCATCCTGGATGGCTAACAGATCTCTAATTACTTCCAGTAGAAAGTCATAAAAGCGAAGACGACGATCACCAGAATACTTTCTGTACAAATAGTATGCATTTATCAAACTCATTTGTAAAACATGAATGAAAAGTTTCTTGTACCACCGTATCGTTTTCCTATTGCAAGGGTAATTTGAACTTGACGATGAATTCCTGACACGTATTTGTTGTAGTTTAGAATGGCTTTAGGTTTTTCAATTTCTTTTCCCCTTTTATTCTTGAATTCCATTAGAGAACCTAGATTCGTTTTCTCCTCGTCATAATTTTGCCTTCATGACTTCTTGTGGGTTGTGCTTATGGTCACTTCTCAGAGTTCCAGTACAATAGGTATCAGTTTCTAGTAGCTTTGTAGCTAAGCCAACACTGTTGTAGAAGTTGTCGAGTTATACCGCGTGTCCTTGACCTAACTTTTCTTCAAGTAAGTGTAGAACTATTTTGGTTGTATGTCCAGCACCGCCATATTCATCTGATGAACCTTCGTACACGCGAAATTTTAGCACCAATCCATCCGGTTCTGTAAGCATATAAAGCTTTATTCCATACTTGTGACGTTTATTTTGTAAGTACTGTTTGAACTGTAACCGCCACAGTACTATAGATTCGTCTAATGAGAGTTCCTTTCCTGGGTAATAGATGCTGTTCATCTTGGCGTTGAAAAAGTCTACTACAGACCTTATTTTGCCTAAACGATCGTTAGGTTTAGTATTTGTACATGTAAAATGTAGACACCTCAGGATGAGAAAGATATCTATTTCTCGACAAATATTTTCGAAAAAGTGGTATATTGAAAAGAGGATCCATTTTCCAGTAACCATTTATTCGTGTAATTTTAATAGTGCCAGTACGAAAGAGGAGATGGTATCAAAAGCTCCTGATTTTTCTTGAACGTGAAGTGTTTCAATGTCCCTGTATTTGTCCACTGGAAATTCACTTGCACATTAGTCGGTGCTGGATTGATATTTACAGGCGAACCAGGAATATTTCTTAACAATTGATCCTGATCACGTTTGTCTGAATCAGTTGCGGCTTCTGATTCGGAGGTAGAATCTTTATCTTCAGATTCTAACAAATATTCATCACCGCTACTATCATCTATATACTGAAGTACTGTCGCCCCTACGAATGAACACAGGGTCGGTTCGTGCTCCTATAGAAATTGCACCCCAGATCATGCAGGAACCACCTCCATAAGCACTTCGCTCTTCAAAGCACCAATCTGCAAATCGCTTTCTTGGTCTTCGATACACTTTCCTTCTTAGGTCGCTACCTTGGAGGCATATTCTAGTCTCATCTGAGAACAGAACCGAACCCCATTGCTCCCACGTACAATTCAGATGATCCCGTGCAAAACGCAAGCGTGCTTGCTGATGAGCTAGAGTAAGTTTTAGACCAATCGCAGGTGTTTTAGGGGTCAGGTTATTTTCCTGCAGGCCTCGTCTTACTATCCACTGACTAATATACACTCCTCGTACCTCACGGAGCTGTCGTTGCACTTGCACGGCATTAAAGTGACGATTTCTTAATGTTGTTGACACAATAAAGCGGTGATCACGAGCGATTGTAAATTGCCTTCTGCCTGATCGAGGTCGCCTATGAAAGGATCCAGTCTCCTTATAACGTTGGCACACTCTTCGAACCGCTGCGCGGGTCATATCCAATTGTCTAGCAACAGCTCTCTGACTAAGTCCAATTTCGTTTAAAGCAATAACTCGGACGGCTTTTTGTTGAGTATTATGCATTAAACTAACACACTTGAACATTATTGAGATTATGAAAAACGAATAATATGCAAATTTCAGTTGCAAACGCAATAATTGTAATATTTGACAGATTTGTTATTTTCGTTACACATACATATGGGCTATTCACTCTTGTCAGAGTGGTGGCCGCTCTTTTGAGCTCTTAGACTTCTTTATTTGCGGGTAATCACTCCGCGTTTTTCTTGTTTTTTTTCCTATAGATTGTCGTGTCTTTTTGCTTTTTCTGATATCTTGTTCCATTTTTTCCGGTCCTTTATATCTGTTTTCCAATCTTTTATATCCAGTTTTTTCATATCTTCCTTAACTTGATCTTCCCATCTTGTCTTCGGTCTTCCTTTTGGCCTTGCTACTTGTGGTATCCAATTACTTATTGTTCTTATTATTGTTGTCGGCTCCCTTCTGAGTACATGTGCGTACCATTTTAATCGTTGGGCTTTCATGAACTTTACAACATCCTGTCCTTCCATTTTTTGTCTAATTTCATGGTTCATCATAGTTCTGAAGTCGCCCTCTTCTGTTCTGACTGGTCCAAAAATTTTCCTCAATATTTTCCTTTCGGCACTCCTTAAAGTGTCTTCGTTTTTATTTGTCAAGGAGATTGTCTCTGCGGCATATGTCATTGTTGGTCTGATAGCAGCTTTATACAGTTTCAATTTGGTATTTTTGGTTAGATGTTTATCTTTAAGAAATTTGCTGTATTTCCAGTATGCTTTGTTTCCTGCTTTAACCCTTTCTGCCATTCTTCTCGTTTATCGTAACGCCTAAGTTTGCTACTTTTTTGAACTTGTGGTTCTGTACTGTGATTTCTTCTATACTCTCTGTTGTTTCCCTGCTGGCTAGCATATATTTAGTTTTTTCTGGGTTTATCTCCAGACCTCTGCTTTTTGCTTCTTCGATCAGGTCACCTAGCATTTTATCCAAATTACTCCTATTCCTTGCTATAAGTACCAGATCGTCGGCATACCCTATTATTTGTGGCATGTTCTGGGCTATTGTTGTGCCTGTTTCTATCGCCTTAATCGCTCCACCTAATGCTATATTGAATAATACATAATACAGTTGCAAACGCAATAATTGTGATATTTGACAGATTTTTTATTTTCGTTACAATCACCACATAAACACATTTCCGTTTGTTTACCGGTTGCTATGCATATAAACGGTAAGCCTTCTTGATAAATTGATACATTAAAACAAATTAAATTGTATTTCAAACAGCATATTTCTTTTTTTGATCTGATCAATAATTTAAAAAAAATAGGTAAAATCAAAAGTTTACAGAGGGCCGATTTCTACGCACGCAAGTTTGCATACTATAAATGGACAAATCAGCTGATCGGGATTATTTTTCGAAATTTGATTTGATTTATGTTAGCAAATTTCAAGGACAAGTACCTTTGAGAGGTTATCATATTTATTATTATAAGTAAAATTTTCTGTTAATGAAAAATTGAAATGGTATTATTACATAATGGAATTTCATGTAAAAATTTATAGAATTCTACGTAAAATTGACTATAAACTTAAGTAAGTCGTGATAAACTTTGAATTTTATATGATTTTATGTACCAAGTATTTCTTTTTTTGAGCACCTCATCTGTAGTTTGAATTTTGTTAAATAAAATAGTTACCTCAAACAAAGAATTGTATGATAAGCAACATAAATGAAAAAAAAATTATTACTGGAAACTCAAAATTACTTATAAATTAATAAATATATTTCAAAAAATGTACCTGTAACGATAACAACGGCAGCTAACACGATACCAAGATAAAGATTATCATCTGCGGGTTCTTCTACCGTACTAGCTTGTATAGAATAAGCCAAAAAACAAAGGATTGCACCAATCCAAAGTAAAAGGGCAAAACCCCCAAACAGGTTTTTACAGAATTTCACCCATTCGGGAGTTGTTTTTGGCGGTGTAAGGGCATTGGGTCCGTCCCTGTCCAAATTTTCTTTCGCTTTTGCATGACTAAGACCCTGGAATAAAGAAAAAAAAACATACAACAGTCACTTTTTCTAAGCAAACAAAAATTTTAAAAGAGGCACTGCAGAAACGAAACTGCCAAATTTAAATTTGACAAATTAGGTAACTCCTGCAGTATTTCTCATAGTACTAAAATCTTACTTACATTTTCGGGGTGTGTTTGAAACCTTTGATAGAGTTCTTCGGGTGAGATCTTATGGTAATCGATGTCTAATTCCTGTTTTAAATCATCTAAATCTTCCGCTTTTCTAATCTTCTTCACCTTCCTTCGAGACTAAAAAAACACAAAAAGATGTTATTAGACTACAAATAATTCAAGGTTATGTTATTGGGACAGTCAAAGTGGATGGTGGTGATTAATTAAGAGTTATCTTTTTTTTGACATTTCGCAGATCAATAGCAAATCATTAAACATATTGGAATTTACGTTTTGCAGGAAAAATAGCTTACACAACAAATAATATTTTTGGAAAATATATAATCCACAAAACCAAAGGAAATTTGCTGAATATTGACTAAATTGTAGCTATTGTTCTAAAATAAATATTGGACAAACATGTAGATTTCTTTAAAAAAGGATTAATGATCATAGGAAATTCAATTTAAAATTATTGGGAAAAATTAATTTTAACTATTGTATACTCTACTATCTAAAATCAACGCACCACGTTAAGTTTGAAGTTATATTTCTTCTGAACCCTTGAATGGATTTCGATGATTTTTTTTACATTATAGGAATTATTGTACCAACATTTTCTGAGAAATTTCAACGTTTTACTTTGTGAAATTTATTAGAAACAAACAATATTGCTACATATTTTTTCAACAAGTTGAAATACGGTCCATGGTAACTAACATACGCAAAGCAGAAATAACTATTCTTAGTAGGTACAGGTGAGTTAAATATGTGTTTTTCTCACGCGTCCAGAAATTGGCGCCAAAGGCGAAGCTAGTGCGCCAACTAGACATACTCACGTGTGCCAAATATGATTTTTTCCAAAATCTTGAAATATAATTTTCCCAAAAAAATAAAACATTGTTCTTTGTCTATAAATGAGAAAGTCAGAAATTTGTAACACCACCAAAATTTATGACTCCTGATGTACATCATGGATTAATCACCATATTTTAGTATTTGTTTGGAGTGTAAGTCTTGATGGTATATTAGACATTTCTATTTCATTATCTACATAATTTGACTTTAGCCCAGTTATATTGTAATAGGTATGTGCTCAGAGTATGCAACCAATAATGCGCATGTGTACTTATTTTGCTCACTTGTAATGTAATGAAAGTTGTTTACTTTGCTCACTTGTAATGAAAGTTGTTTACTTTGCTCACTTGTAATTCAATATGCTAATTTGCTCACTATTTTAAGTGGAATAATAATGAATTTTGCTCACAATTGTGGAAAAAACAATTTATGGAATTAGGTATAAACAATATTGTCAGTCTTAAACTGTGTTGTGGAATTTTTTTATTTTTCATAGCCAACGACCATTAATGCTCATTACAATTCAATAAAATCACGTCATGCTTTAAACGTATTTTTTTTATTTGATAAAAGAGTTATCGAGATGGTTTTTTTACGAAAACGATGACGAAAGATGAATCTATCTAGCAATATTAATGAGATGTAGCGATTGTTTCTAATAAATTCCACAGGATGTTGCACAATAAGATGAAAAAATACAACTTTATTTTTACACCCCGTATATGTGTAAAACGTTGACATTTCTCAGAAAACATAGGTACAGTATTTTCTTAGAAATTCACCTATAATGTGAAAAAAATAATCGAAAGCCAATCAACAGTTCAGAAGAAAAATAGCTTCAAACTTATAAAACATTTAAGGCGGTGCGTTAATTTTTGACAGTAGTGTATATAATCCACAAAAGCAAAGAAATCTGCTGTATATTGACTAAATTGTAGCTCTTGTTCTAAAATAAATATTGAACAAACATTTAGATCTCTTTAAAAAAGTAGTGATGGTCATAGATACAAAAGAAGTTTCAATTTTAAACCAAAAAAATGTTGGGATAAATACAAATAAATAAATTTCAACTCTCTTATAATTTACTTATTGACCAATTAAACTTGAATAGTTCCCAAATGAGACACGAGAAAATGTTAATTTGTGCAGGATATAAAAACCAATGTTTTAGGCAAATCTAGTGTGCAAAACAACGTCTTTGTGACAAACATTTATGGAATTGACTCAAAAGTTTTTTCACATATTATTTAAACTAAAACGTCACAGAAGAAACATTTCCAACAAAATGGACAGATGATATGCTGCACATTCATAAAAAATATAATGTCTCGCAAAAGATTAGTATTAAGAATGGAATAGAAAATACCATGGAAATTGTAACTGAAGATTCCAAAAATAATTTAAGGAAGGAATTCCACAATAGATCAAGTATTCACAAGGAAAGTAGTGAATACAATAGAAATAAAGTATTCGAATAATTCAAGGGGATCTAGAATTAAATCAAATGTGGACAGATTCAGAAGTAGTTGGCACAGTAAAGAAACAAAAGAAAAGAAAAGTAGAGGGGTGAAAATGATGAGGTAAATTGATGATCATGTAGATGAATCTAAATGTGTATGTAAGAAGCAAGGTATAGGTTGAAATCTTATGATAATAGTACTTAAAATTTAATGGAAAATGGCATAAATTTAATGGAAAATAGCATAAATTATTTTCCACGAATAAAAAAATCGTGTTGATTACGTAAAAAATGCTTGCAAATTACCTAAATCACTAAAATCAGTCCTCAGTTAACCAAAAATATGGATATACAGGGGTAAAGTTAAAAAAGCATAATTAATGTTTCAACCTTCAGTTTGTGGAATATTCTCTCCTTTTAGAGGTTAATAGTAAATGATAAATACCTAACACACAGTTTAAAATCCTGCCCTTTAAAAGATTGCGATAAAGGGAAAATGTGAAACGAGGGTGGCAACTGGAAATGTCGGTCCATAAGCGATAATGTGACATGAATCAAGTATAAATTCAGTGTATCACTCTTTTCTTTAACATGCGAAAGAAGTAGCATATTCTAGTATTTGTATTTTAACTGTAATTGTCGCTTAACAGGATATCATAAACATACGTAAAACGATAACCGCGTTATAGTCAAAGGGAAAATACGTAAGGCACGTGATAGAGAGGGCATATGTTAGAGAGGGCCATGGAGAGATAGACAATCCGTAAATTATTACAATTAAAATACAAATACTATAATCTGATACTTCTTTCGTATGTTATGATATCGTGTTAAAAAAATAGGTGATACTTGTTACTTTCTAACACATGGTCGCTTATGAATCGTGTTAACTTGCATGTGACCAAAGAATTATTTCTCGTACTGTATATGCTGCTGCAGTACAAACATTACAAAACTCCTCCATTTTGCTGCATACATCAACTGGAACACTTCCAGACCTTCCTCAACAGTACGTTGAACTACAGAACAAAACTTACGACTCCTTTTGACAGTAATAAGAAGCCTTGGGCCTTGT
The DNA here is from genome assembly GCA_963921935.1 of Galeruca laticollis. Taxonomy (NCBI): domain Eukaryota; kingdom Metazoa; phylum Arthropoda; class Insecta; order Coleoptera; family Chrysomelidae; genus Galeruca; species Galeruca laticollis. Next base: position 81,174,182 of record OY998176.1, read on the forward strand.
AACGTGAATTTCGTTCACCACTCGTAATATTTCTCGTCGATGAAAGAATAACGTAAATTTCGTTTACCCCTCGTAACATCGAATGATACTTCTTGTCGATGGTTGTCGAATTTTAAGTTTTCGGATGAGTTCGTTTTCATTAGGATATTTACGCCAATGCGCGCTGAGGTTCTGCCCTTATTTCTTTAACGAAAGATACTTATTGATGAGTTCTGTCCTACCGTATCGGTATCCTTACCGGCCTAAAAATTATTTTACCGGCCTAAGCCTTCATACCGACCTAAGCCTTTTCACCGGATGAAATTCTACCAGTTGAACTCTACCGGCTGGGACCACGGCTCTACTCAAAACCGACTTGACTTGACGCAGCCAGCGGGAATCCCCCAAAATTAAGCTCATTTTTTTTGTTTGAAAACTCGAGGGACGGAAACAAACATATTCGACAAAATCGAAAGCAAAGGTACGTAAATATTTTACTGCAATTTCTATTTTCTTAATTTATCAACAGTTCAACGAAACGATGTAAAATGATAATCTTGAAACTTAAATATGCACAACATCACGGTGTATATTCTCAAAATTTTCTCTAGTGACTAGAGTTGTATATTTACAAATGTAAAATTCTTTGATTTTGAGTTTTATTTTGTGAATTTCATTTTTCGTTGCTAGGATTGGGACTACAATGCTATAAATGAGTGTTGTATTTCTACTACAACCGTCGAGAGTGTCAGTATCTCTATCAGTATATAATAGGCCTCATGGTAATGGCGTTTCTGTCACGGAAACACCTTTAGCGTTAGCAGAGTCAGTGGCTTATGATTTTGAACGAGGAAATCATAACAATCGCACCTCTACTCTGAAGCTGAACTGAGTGAACATATACACAAGAACTTGACCTCAAGCTCAAACCTTCTTGCTCTTACAAATCTAATCCAAAACCTGAAAAAGAAGATATTGCTCTTTTCAAAGTGCTATACGCGAGATTAGTGTGACGTCACAATTTGAAACTGTATCCAAACAAAAGTTGTTGCCATAGGAATTCCCATTTGAGTGTATGTTCCCGATTCCTTTGTACGTCATCACACTCATCGTTCGAAAAGAAAAAAAACAAGGAAAGTTCGAACGTCCATAATCGTGAACATTATCGATTATTTCCAACTACTATTCATGGATTAATTAACTTAATAGTTTTGTACCACGTAAATTAATATCTTGTTTGTAAAATATTTAATTCATGTTTAAAACTTAATTTTCCTTCAGAATCTAATTTTTTTTTATATAATATTTTGAAATTTCAATTTCCTTTCAGTTTCTAATTTTTCTTTTAAAATAATAAATCAAGTTGTAAAATTTAATAACCTTTTTTTTATTTCCATTTTCTTACAGTATCTAATTTTTTTTCAACTCCGCCAGTGATATTGTCGGGTGGATTGAGTAGCTCGATGATACTGCTGCCGGTCCCAAGCCCGGATAAAGGAGGAGGGTTGTAGCAGCAGGCTAGCTCCCTGCTATACGTAAAAATCCAACTTGCTAAAAAGCCTAAAAATCGCCTCGGAAACACGGACGGATCTAATGGTAAACGACAAAAGTAACGACAACGGTTAATGAAAATGGGAACATGGAATATACAGGGAGTAAAACACAAAGTCAACATCATTGTATCAGAAATAGAAAAACTTGAAATGGATGTGGTGACCCTTACCGAAACAAAGAAAAAGGCACTGGTACTGAACGGTTTGGTAAATATCTCCATATATATAGCGGGGTACCAAATGAAGAGCGAGCAATAAGAGGAGTGTCCATCTTAATAAAGGCAACATTAAAAAACAAAATTACAAATTACGAAATTATCAATGAAAATATCTTAACAGTGAATATCAAACTCCACCAACAGAATGTCACGTTAATAGCAGTATATGGCCCTTCAGACGATGAATCAATCGCTAATAAAGAATCCTTCTTTGAGATCCTCAATGAAGTTGTTAATAAGATTGGGAACTCTAGAGAGATCGTGATGATGGGTGACTTCAACAGCCGAACAGGAAAAATGACCAAAGGTAAAATTGTAGGCCCATTTGGAGAGGAGCAAATGAATGATACTGGCAACAGACTCATACAATTATGTGAAACCAACAACTTAAAAATAACGAATGGCTTCTTCAATTTTAAAGATATACATAGATACATCTGGACACAACCAACACGTAATCTGAAATCAGTAATAGATTACTTCATCCTTAGACAAAAATCAAGCATACAGATAAATGATGTCAGAGTACTAAGAGGAGCTTTTGGTGGTGGATCAGATCATTTTCTGGTACGAGCCAAAATATTATTTTCACTAAAATATAAAGTACAAAATAAAGACAACCAAACGATTGACCTACAAGAAGTGCCACATACAAAATATAATCTTGATAGCCTGATACATGACAGTACAATACAATTATATCAACAAAGACTAGACAATAAGCTGATACCAAATTTTCAAGACCTCACATTTCAAGAAACCTATACTAACATCATCTCAAGTATACACGAAGCGGCTAAAGAATCATTAGGAACACATAAGCAATATGTAAGTGATAATTTGTGGTGGAATAAAGATATAGAAGTTTGAGTAAAACAAAAGAAAGACATACCTAAAATGGTTAAACACAAAAAATCCAGATGATCTCGAACACTACAAAATGATTAAACGTGAAACAAAAAAATTGATTCAGAAAGAAAAAAATTAACTTTGGGATAAGAAATGTCACGATATCAATACCTACATTGGAGGACGAAAAAACACAGAAGCTTGGAGATTCATAAATTCAGTTCGAACATCACATAAAGAAAGATCACACCTACAGATAATAGAAACAAAAAAATGGATAGACTACTACAAAGAATTACTTAATGAAGACAGACAAGAATATTTAAATGAATCAATTATGGAGGAAATAGATATACAAGGCGAAAACGTTGAAATCGCTGGGGATATCGTCAAAAAAGCAATAAAAGGTTTGAAAATTGGAAAAGCTTGTGGCCCTGAGGGTGTGTGCGCTGAACTTCTGAAGAATGGAACAGATACATTGTTCTGGGGGCTAGCGTACATATTCAACTTGTGCATTAATGGACATCCCGTTCCAGAAGAATGGAAAATTGCATATATAACACCAATCTATAAAAAAGGCGATAGAAAACGATGTGAAAATTACAGAGGAATATCCGTAACAAGTGCAGTCAGTAGATTGTATGGACGAGTACTGAGAGATCTTATAGAGGATGAAATTAAAGGTTAAGAAGAAGAAGAACAAACCGGATTTCGTACTGGAAGAACATGCAACGATAATATATTTTGTCTCAAACAAATTATTGAAAAGAAGACGGCAAACAACAGATAAATACATATAACATTTGTAGACTTACACAAAGCATACGACACAATACCAACGGTGAAACTCTGGGAAGTTCTAAAAGACATCAATCACACTCTTATTACAGCTCTACAAAATCTTTATAATGGAGCAAACTCAAGAGTAAAAATAGGAAAATATATCACTGATGAATTTACAGTGAATAAAGGTTTGAGACAGGGATGTTGCATATCGCCAACGTTGTTCAAAATCTATGCGGCAGCAGCTTTAAAACAATGGAAAAGGAAAATTCATGGAATGGGAATAGAACTCGATAACACAACAATTTATACTTTGCAGTTTGCCGATGATCAAGCAATTATATCAAATGATAAGGAAGATATGGAATACATGATGCGCAAGTTGATTGAAGAGTACGAAATTTGGGGCTAAGGGTCAACATTCAAAAGAACAAATATATTTGTATCGGTGGAGAACCTAGTGATCTAACAATAAATAATGATAACGCACTGGCAAGCCTATAACTATCTGGGAGTGACATTTGACTCAACTGGGACAGATAACAAAGAAATATAAAGTAGAATAACAACAGCGAAAAAAGCGATATCTTGTCTCAATGGCATTCTGTGGAATAAAAATATCACAAAGAACAGAAAATTCAAAATATATGAAACTTTAGTGAAAAGCAGCCTATTGTATGGATCTGAAAACTGGAGACTAACAGAGAAATATCAAAAAAGATTAGAAGCTGTAGAAATGGATGCGATGAGAAGATCACTCAGGATTTCAAGAAGAGATAGAATCAGGAATGACACCATTAAAGAAATAATGGGGACTGAAGGTACCATTAACGATGACATAGAGAAAAAACAACTTACGAGTACATGGTATGGGCACATACAACGTATGTCAGAAACAAGACTCCCTAAACAAGTAATGAACTGGCAACCGATAGAACGTCGGAAAAGAGGAAGACCTAAAAACCACATGGAAACATGGCGTGGTTAAAGCCATGAGTGCTAGAAAACTGCAAGAAGTGGACTGGGACGACAGGAAAAGATGGAGGCAAGGCGTCGGACAACGTCGAAAGACGTTCTAAACCGGCCAATATATATATATATATATATATATATATATATATATATATATATATATATAAATTTCGATTTTCTACTACACCTGTTTTAGTCGAAATTTCAATAATTTCGACTTATTGGCCTGACCGTTCTTCGAAGGGCAAAACAACTACATTCCTGGCTAATACCACGCAGAATATTGAATTACATCCCCTTCGAAAACCGTGACGTCGATCGGCCATTTTGCCAATACGGACATCTGTGGTGATTCGCAACTGATAGCGGAAGAGCATAGTACACTTACGCGTTTCGACCTTCTTGGGTCTCTTCAAGAGTGCCGTAATGCCCTCCAGTTCAGAATCTCTAATCCGAACTGAAGATCACACCCTCCGACAACCTCTCTTGGTTCGTGTAGTTACACAAGCGAGAAGTAGTCAGTTGGCGCCATCTTCACTTTCAGTTGCGAACCAACACCTCAGATAAATGCGACCGTATTAGTCAGTCAGTATTCATTTTTATTTAATACGACTAATACGGTCGCATTTATCTGAGGTGTTGGTTCGCAACTGAAAGTGAAGATGGCGCCAACTGACTACTTCTCGCTTGTGTAACTACACGAACCAAGAGAGGTTGTCGGAGGGTGTGATCTTCAGTTCGGATTAGAGATTCTGAACTGGAGGGCATTACGGCACTCTTGAAGAGACCCAAGAAGGTCGAAACGCGTAAGTGTACTATGCTCTTCCGCTATCAGTTGCGAATCACCACAGATGTCCGTATTGGCAAAATGGCCGATCGACGTCACGGTTTTCGAAGGGGATGTAATTCAATATTCTGCGTGGTATTAGCCAGGAATGTAGTTGTTTTGCCCTTCGAAGAACGGTCAGGCCAATAAGTCGAAATTATTGAAATTTCGACTAAAACAGGTGTAGTAGAAAATCGAAATTTATATTTCATATAGCACCTCGTATTTTATGAAATTATATTCATATGTATATATATATATATATATATATATATATATCTAATTTTTTTATTTAATTTTTATTCAATAAATCTACTTTTAAATATTTAAGAACATTTTAGAATTTCAATTTTCATTCAACATATAATTTTTATTTAATAAAACTACTTGTAAGTATTAAATAACGTTGTTCATTTTTATAACCTTCCAACTTCTTGTTTTGTTGACTGGGATAGTTGATGTGAGGTAATTTATAGACTAGTAGGACGCAGGGTGGCGCCCACTTATCTTTCCGTCTCGTAATGTAAGAATAAGTAGGATTACCCGAGAACCGGTAAGACCTACTCCTTGAGCCTCTACTAGTATATAACCCATGCCTGAGTAGCTCTTCGACGAAGTGGCCGTTGCAATACGTCGAATTCATGTTCAAACATTGACGACATGATTTTCCGCATTTCTTATAGATACAAATGCGCAGACTTTGCATACAAAAAATGTCCTTTAATGTGAACATCCTTTCGATACAATTCCATGGAAACCCCAATTTTCTGATCTTTCTGCTCTAATAAAAATTTTTATTAACTTTAAGCGATCGCAATTTTTATTCACTAATTTTCAACAAAAAATTCTTTCCATCAATTAGTAGTGCTAACAACTTTTTCTCAATTTCATTGATGATAAAATGATTCTTCGAGTCAAAGCAATTTAATGTAATATTACTTTTCCGCCCAACATTTCTATATGCGAAAAAAGTATTGGTTTACCCCAAAAAAAGTTGGAATTTTCAAAAATTTTTTGAGTTATTTTTACGTTTTCCATCAACAACAAGAAAAAACGGTTTTCAGAAATAAAATCCTGTGTGTATGTCGTCGTCGGCCACTTTTTCTTACATGTCTTGTTAGCACGATACAACCGCCGGAGTGCAACAAGTCAGCAATTTTATGATTGAATATTGTTAAGGACATGTCACGGATGAACCCTATTGATTTTCAGGTCACCAGAGCCAGTACAACGGGTGCTATGGTACTTGAAGTACGACATTTTGTCATTTTTGGAGAAATTTCAGTTTGTTAGCACGATACAGTCTCCGGAGTTCAACAAGTCACCAATTTTATGATTGAATATTATTCAGGACATCTCACTGATGAACCCTATTGATTTTCAGCTCACCAGAGCCAATACAACAGGTGCTACAGTACGATATTTTTGTCATTTTTGGAGAAGTTTCAGTTTGTTAGCACGATACAGCCTCCGGAGTATATACAAGTTACCAATTTTATGATTGGGTATTATTCAGAGCATCTCAAAGATGAACCCTATTGATATTCAGCTCACTAAAGCCAGTACAACCAGTGCTATGGTACTTGAAGTACCAAATTTGTGTAATTTTTGGATAATTTTCAGTTTGTTAGCACGATACAGCCTCCAGAGAGTATACGATTGATCAATTTTATGATTGAATATTGTTCAAGGTGTCTCACAGATGTACCCTACTGATTTTCAGTTGACTAGAGCGAGTACAGCGGGTCCTATAAATCCAGATATACTAAATTTTTGGTTATTTTTGGAGAAATTTTGGTTTGTTAGCACGATACATCCCCCGAAGTGTATACAAGTAAAAATTTTATGATAGAATATTGGTCAGGGCCACAGATGCGGAAAAGTAAGTTTTAATCTTTAAAACCGTTTATTTTTTTAATACTTTTGATTTTTTTTAACTAAATTTTGTCAGTGTGTCATGCCTGTGATTATTTTGTTTTTGTCTTAAAAATCCTAGTTTCATCTTCAAATGTCTCAGTTACAACTTTTTCTCAATTTCATTCATTATAAAATGATTCTTCGAGTCAAAGCAATTTAATCTAAAATTTTTTTAATAGTTTTGATTTTTTTCACTAAATTTTGTCAATGATTCATGACCGTTATTATTTTGTTTTTGTCTTAAAAATCCTAGTTTCGTCTTCAAATTTCTCAATTATTTTACATATGAACCGTGCATTTTCCACAGTCGTTATCTATCCATGTTGTTTTAGAACTACAACAAAAATATATCTTCAAGGTTATTACTTTAAAACTTGAAACTCGTATCGAACATAATTCAACTTCCTACGGAAGACCCTAACGGATAACATGATAACAATACTTCATATAGGTGTATTAAATTCTAACGTAATTGGCTTTTAAACTAAACACATGATGCTGTCGTCAAACGCTACTGACTTTATTAATTTCAATATTGTTATCTATCATTTATTCAATGCTGCTTATCATTTACTACTGAATGAAGTTAAGAATTGCTTGTGTAGAAAAATCCGTTTGTTGAACATAATCAGTGTATACAGAAGATTAGCTTTCCTGGTTTAAGTTGAACTTCATATTAAAAGTCTCGACACGTTGACTCCTTGGCAGTAAATTTGAAGAGAGAAAATTGTGGTCTTTCTAAAATCGACCTATGTAGTCTGAAAATTCAAAATTATTCTACAAAAAAAGTATGAATAACTTGAGGATGTAAGCCCAAACAAAAGAATTTAAGATAAAAATGGCAAAGTGGTAGAAAACGAAACAGAATATAAAGCAACATGGATCGAATATTTTAGGACCGTATTAACAGAGACGGAACTACTGGAAAATCTAGAAGTAGAAGAAGAGGAAATTCCAGAACCAACGCTCGAATAAATAAAAGAAATCATCATCATAAGATGCCGTATGAGTGGAGGCTTGGTCAAATAGTAACAATACATAAAAAGGAGATCAACAGAGGGATTACACTACTTAACACTGTCTACGCTCATCCAATAAAGAGTAGCAAGCAGAATAAACACAATATTAGTAGGGCAATACCAATACAGGTTTAATAAAGGTAAATCAACCATAGACGCAGTTTATATCCTGGAACAAATAATAGAAAAAACATACGAACATCAAATCGGAACGAAGATGCTATTTATAGATTTTGAATAATTGACTCAATAAATAGACAACATTGGGAGTGCACTTAAAATTCTGGAGATCATAAATGATATGAAAATTAAATAAAAATAAAGGTGACAAAAAGGGTATTTCAGTCAAATAAAAAGCTATTTAGAAGTAAATTTCTAGGCAAGAAAATAGCGGAAAATGAATATAGGAAAAGAACAAATATAGAACTAAAGAAGAATATCCAGAAGGAAATTATTAGTGTAATAAAAGAGCAAATATTAAAATGGTTGGGAGCAGGTCCAAATAGCACAATTTATGCTATAACTGAGTTAAAGCAAAGTAGCAAAATAAAAAGAGGGAGGCCGAAATCAACGACAAGAGGCCGAAATCAACGACAAGAGGCTGAATAAACAGTCTAGAAATCCGAAACTAAGAAGAGAATACAACCGATAGGAAACAGTGGAGGAAAATAAGAAAATGTATTTAAAAACTTAGAAATGGGACTCGATCTCCCCACAAGAACATGATTTAAAAAGCAATTTCGGCGACTAAACCCCTCTTGAGTTATACAGTCACTAAGCTTGTGTACCAGTCGATCAAGCCTTAGCAGCAAAAAACAAATCACTCCTAGTAAACCGACACCTGGAGAGGATGATCAGGAAAGTATGGATTATATTAATTGTAGATTAAGTCGGAGAAGCCCAAAAGAAAACTCTGGCTCTCTATTTCTAAATGACGTCAAAGCATACAATTATTTCAATGTTGTGGCTTGAGAGAACATATTATTTGTAAAATATATAGAGAAAGTTAGAGACATTGTAATAACAGAGCAAAGCAAACCTTACTCTTCGGATTACCATGACCTGGACAGATCTAACAAATCACCACAGTGACTATAATGCTACTACTGCAGCAAATCGAGAATCTAATACCAAAAATTCCAAAAACATTGTTTATCCAAAATCCAATAAGTCCACTAGTGATACCAAATTTTGTCTTGATCTTGATATTGCATTTTTGCGAGACCAAGGTCAATTCTTACTCAACAATAACAATATTAATACCAAGAGCACATTCGTGTTAACAGGATGAAGACCAAGACTGATCCACGCAAGAACCGATATAATCTTTCAACACTTCAGATCAGTTTAAAACACAAAGAAATAAATTATACCTATGCGGTAAAATTAACGAAAAAAATGCTTTCATATAAGGTGCAATAACTGAAAAGCGCCTGGATTTGACGGAATCCGCCCGGAATTCCTCTTAAACTGTGGAGGATACGCAAGAGGATGGTTGGCCGACTTCTTCACAGATATGCTGATACATGATACCACAGCAAACGAAGCACTCCAAAATTATTACGCTTTTAAAACCAGGTAAACCAAGTAACGAACCAAAGAGCTATCGGCCAGTTGCACTGTTGAGCTCAGTCTATAAACTCCTGGAGAGACTTCTTTACAACCGCATTGCTACTAAAATAATGGCAGCGGTTCCCATAGAACAGGCTGGATTCCGCCCCGGACGCAACTGTACAGATCAGGTTATGTCACTAACAACCTACATAAATAAATTAAAGACATCAGCTGTATTTATATATCTGTCTGCTGCAGACGATACTGTCTGGAGACATGGTTTGCTTTACAAGTTCATCCGAGTGATTCCTTGCCAGAGGATTACCCGACTCGTTGACAGCATGCTGGCCGATAGAAAAATCCAGGTGATAGCAGGGGAACAGTCAAGTGCCCAAAGAGTCTTAAATAACGGCTTACTACAAGGCTCTGTGTTGGCTCCGCTATTGTTCAGCGTATATATCGCCGACATTCCAGATACAACTTCCAAAAGGTTCGGATAAGACGTTCAAAGCAATGGAAACAACTTTGTCATCTGATTTAACGTCCCTGAGCACATATTTTCGTAAATGGAGGTTAAAACTAACCAAACAGAAACCACCTACTTCCATCTCTGCAACAAATGTGCAAACAGAAGACTAAACGTCTATTTTGAGAGAATCCATCTTCGAATGAATCCGTGTCCGAAATATTTGAGTTACTCTAGACAGAACGCTCACCTACAAACAGCATTTGGTAAACAATGCAGCTAAATTAAACACGAGGAATAATATTCTCCATAAGTTGTGCGGTACCACATGGGGTTCTTCGGCTGACACGTTACGTACTACAGCACTTGGACTGGTCTACTCGACAGCGGAATACTGCGCCCCGGTATGGTTGAATAGTGTTCACACAAATGAAATAGATGTGCAGCTCAACAACACTATGCGAATTATAAGCGGAACCAACACACTGGCTGTCTGTTTTGAGCCACATACCACTCGCGGATCTCCGGCGAAGGAATGCTCTTCTTCGGGAATACAAGAAACTGATTGACAAACCACCATTACCCATACATCGCGACATACCTGACCTGGAGAACGGCAGACTTCGGTCCAGACACCCAGCAATAGTAATAGCCAAGGAAATGCAAGGAACAGGGTTCAACATCATAGAATCTTGGAGAGAGCAATGGCAGGTAATGGGCCCCGGGCATTGTCAAACCCTCCCCTGCATCACGGAGAAACCACCTGGGTATGAACTGCCTCGCCATATATGGTCATACCCAAAATCGTATTCGAACCAACCATGGAATTTGTGCAGATTCCCTCCATAAATCGGGTAAAATACCGAATCCCGGCTGTGACTGCGGAGCAGAACGTCAAGCCGTTTACCACATAGTGACCGAATGCGAAACAAGGGCTTATGCTGGAAACTTCTCAGATTTTCTGATGGCAACCGACGCCGCAAAAGACTATCTATGTACTGTTAATGTTCGTTTTTGATTTTATTTGATTTGTTCGCTCTTTATCATTTACACTCCTGTTTGTATTTTTGTATATACCTTAATTTTAATTTTTTTTATTGGCCCTGTTGCATGATGTGTAATGCCATACACGAAATAAATAAATTGCAAAAGACATTGATGAGCATTGAGAACAAGCCCCAAAACCTATAGCAAGACTAAAACTTGATAGAGCAAGAGCAAGACCAAACCAAAACCAAGTCCTAGACATAGACCAAAACCGTGACCAAAACAGGTATGAAGCTTGATCTTGGTCTTGATTGGGCATGACTAAAGGCCACATGGCCTATACGTATCAATACCTTGAGAATCCAGCCAATTTTTCTGAACCTATTGTTGACGAAGATAACCCTAAGCTACTATAGTTATTTTCCGGATCAAACCTTGATAATTTAGTTAGAGATCTAAGTTCATTGGCCGAAGAAGTTGTAATCTCATATTTTAGAAAGAATCGGTATCTAGGATATTTTGAAGGTTACTTAATCTTGCCCTTATTTTAAGTCGTGCTATTTCAAAGTGACCTAAGTTGTGCTTGTGACGACCAATTCTCATACCACTGCTTTGTTTACCTTCCCTGAGGTCTACTGGGATTCGATCTCTCTTCCATTGCGATCATCGTCCATTTTTTTGATATGATCTTTCCATGCTCTTCTTATAGTCCTTACTATATCGGGATCATCATAGACATGTCGGTCTCATATATTTGCTTCTTGATCTGTCTCTCAGCGTTAACTTGTTCACTTCTAATATGATATGGAATCTTCTGTTGATTCATTGATACTGAACCAACAGATACATTTCATATAGAACACTGAATTAGATAAGGAGATACTATGTGTCCTAAGCTCTTTAAGTAGTGCTAGAATACTATTTAAAAAAATTAAACTGGGAATGGAAAAGGTATAAATATCGACGGCGTGAATTTAAATAATTTTCGATTTGCCGATGATATTGTCATAATTACGGATAATATGAGAGATGGTCACCGACCTGAAAATAGTATCACTGGATGTTGACATAAAAATCAACCCCGACAAATCCGAACTTATCACAAACTTGGTAACAAATGATAACATTAACGGCGATGGAGGCGAAGTAGGCCAAGTACATGAGTATAAATGACTAGGTCACGGAGAATAATATCTTAATAGGAGACTTGCCAATATGTTTGAAAAGAAGCTTATCTTGACAAAAAGAAGTGCAAAACAGATGAGAATTGCATAACGAGCTATGAAAAGGGTAATACCGGGATGACGAGAACGGATAAAATTTCAAATGGAATCATTACAAGAAGAACTAAGCTCAAATACATAACCAAAAGAAGAGAAAATGGGAAGGGCTATAGCCCAGAATTGCCGATAACAGATGGAGAAAAATAATATTGGCGGAAACCTAGAACGGATAAGAGGAGTAGAGGCAGGTCACCACCAACAAGATGGAGTGCCGATATAAGCAGAATTGTAGAAAAATGGTTAACACCGTCAAATATAGATACCGATGGATTGCACTAGAGGAGGCCTACATCCTGCTGTGGATGAAACCTGCTGAAGGAACCTTGTGGATTACAAATTTACAATTCTGAGGGATGAAGGCTTTTTGTAGATTCATTCAAAAAAAACCCAAACTTAAATTTTTACAATCACATTTGTATTAGTTTCCCGACAATCTCGATATCGTGCATGAAGAGCGAAGTGGGAGTTTGCCCCAAGACATTAGAGAGAGAGAGAGATAGTGAGAGAGAGAGAGGGAGTGAGAGAGAAAAAGAGAGATATGTTCGATGGTGGATTTTAGTGAGAAATGAGATTTTAGAGAATGAAGTGGAATTTATTAAAGGTGAATAGGCGGCGCACGGTGTGAATTAAAGAATTTTCTTGTTCGTAAACCTAATATCTCACGTTTGAGTGGACCGAATTGGATGAAATTTTGTTTACGTATAGTTCAAGTTATATGAAATAAGGGAAAATTATTGAAGAGGCCCAAAATAGTTTTCCAATGCCCCAAAATTCAAGGAAAACAGGCCCCATTTGCAATTTGAGCTACAAATTCGATGCCATTTTTATTATTCATGATATATTTTGGAAAAAACCTATGTTTCTTATACATTTTAGCCTACTGAACTTGAGTCCAATGAATAAAGTTATCAGCGAAATTCCTTCTTTCAGGAAAATTCACTTAAATATAGAACATCGTGCATTTCTTGGTAAAAAGACGCGTATATAATTACAATTTTTTTTATTTTGATAGAAAGCATTATAAATTTCATAAATTGTTTGGTATTAAACATTCAAGTTCAGTAGGCTAAAATGTATAAGAAACATTTTTTTTTCCAAAATATATCATGAATAATAAAAACTGCATCGAATTTGTAGCTAAAAATACAAATGGGGCCTGTTTTCCTTGAATTATGGGGCCTTGGAAAACTATATTGGGCCTCTTTAATAATTTTACCTTATTCCATATAACTTGAACTATACGTAAACAAAATTTCATCCAATTCGGTCCACTCAAACGTGAGATATTAGGTTTACGAACAAGAAAATTCTTTTTTTCACACCGTGCGGCGGTAACTGCATTTCGGTTATAAAAGGTGTCTAATAGGAATTGTTGAGAATTTCTGGAGCGGGCTTTAGCTAAAAGGTGACTGGGAAATAAAGCTCGCTCGATTAGTCAACGGGGAAATATTGTTTGAAAAAGTGTTTAGAAAACGTGGTTTAAAATTGTCTAGGGCTGAGTTGGTTGCAAGGTGACTGGGACGACAATAGACTGTAAGTCCATAAAGAGGACGACGAACCATGCTTCATTGCAGATTCTTGGCGTTTGAACGAAATTGAATGATAAGGGACTGAACATTCAAGTTAAATTCGGAATTTTGGTTATCTCGGTTAGTCTTTGTAGTGTGTATTAAACGTGACTGGGATATTGAAGTTTAAAACTGTTTGAAGCTGAAGTTGATGAAAGGTGACTACTAGATTCCTTCTCCAAGGGAATCAATACCTTGTCGTTGGTGAGAAGGCTCAGTAACCTTACGTCCAGGGAGCGATGTCGGCGGTAGCGTAGCTACTGGTAGGGCCACCCATGCCGGTAAGGTCTCGAAGTGACGAAGGCGAAACTAAAAAGATTCCCACGCAGCGTCTGATCCAAAGCGGGCCGCTGTAAATATCGTCTAATCTCCACGTTAGGAGCGGCTGATACAAAAAGGACGAAGATAACGGGAAATCACCTCCAATATAATTTCCCAAGAGAACCACATGATGACGAAATCCAATTCAAGAAGTTCCGGAGGTAAAATAAGTTCCACGATCGGATCTCCGTGGGGAACAGTTTAAAATGAAGCCAATGAAACCAGGAAAAAAAGACTAAATGCCCGCAAAAATATAAATATAGGGACCTGGAACGTACAAAATCTATTTGAAGCGAAAAAACTAGTAAATCTAAATAAATAAATCAAGAGACTAGACATAGATATATTAGGAGTCTCAGAAACTTGGTGACCGGACAACGGATTGTGTACTGTAAATGGAGGACGCTTTTACTATTCAGCCAACCAAAACAGGAGCCACCGAAATGGAGTGAGAATATTCATTACAGATAAATTGTCCGCTAGCATTATAGACTTCTTCTCATGGTCCGACAAATTAGCTCTTTTAAAACTCAGTGCCAAACCCGTTAACCTGAATTTTATCCAAACGAATAACCCTACCGCGGAGTCGACGGAACAGGAGATGGAAGCATTTTATGAAGGATTAAAAGAGCTACTCACACTCAACAAAAAACACGAAATGAACATTATAATGGGTGACATCAACTCCAAAATAAGGAAGGGTAGGTCTGAGGACCTTTTGGATTATGAGACTATTGCAATGCTTACCACATCGCCGTATATACACGTGGAAATCTTCAGCAGACAATCCAAAAAACATAGAGACCATAAGGACTTTATCCTTATCAACAGACGTTTTGGAGCCTCTATCACCAGAGCCTGTACATATCCAGCAGCGGATGTATCTTTTGACCACGTCTTTCTTCAGGCGTACCTTAAAATTAGAATGGCAAAACACAAAAAAATAACCCCGCAAAGGAAAATTACCTACGAATGTCTACAACAAAAAGAACTTAGGGAGCTGGAAGTAAGGAAATAAACCAGGGATAGACAAAGTTGCAGCAAAAAAATAGAGGCAAACGAAGATATAATCTACATATGCAAGGAGATCCAAAGTATCATAATGAACACGGCTAAAGAAATAATAGGATATAATACAAGAGAATACAAGCAGTCATGGATGACTGACGAAATTCTTTCACTGATGGACGAGCGCAGGAAATTCAAAAACCAATCGAACAAGGACAACTACCAAAAGTAAGAGCAAAGATTAGAATAGCGAAAAATGAATAGCTGAAAAATGAATGTGAAACTATTGAGAAACTACAGACCCTACACTATGATTTCAACCTACATAAAAAAAACTGAAAGAAGCAGCAGACATATACCGAAAAAGAAACGTCTCTATAATAACTAATGAGAAAAGCGAAATCGTAAGCGACAACAATGAGCGGAAAATTATATGGGAAAAGTATATTAGAAACCTATTCTTAGATGAAAGAATGTTTAACCAAGAGGAGGATCTAATAGAACCCTCAATAACAAAATCTGAAATAGAATGGGCCACCCGCACATTGAAAAACAACAAAACAACTGGTCCTGATGAGATATCGGCAGAGCTCATAAAATTACTCGATGATAGACGCATAGCAGTACTTCAAAAACACTTCAACGAGATATACGAAACCGGCCCTTTCAATGGTTGGCATCAACCTTTATTCCCCTGCCAAAAAAAAAATACGCAAGGAAATGAGAAGATCACAGGATTATCAGATTTATGAGCCATTCCCAAAAATTATTTCTTAAAATAATACATCAGAGAATATTTAGAAAATGCGAACAAAACATTAGTGGCAACTGGTGCAAAGCTACCGGTATCAGCGGAAGGATGTGTGCCTATGTTTCATAGACTCCGAGAAGGCTTTTGACAGAGTACAGCACCATAAATTACTAGCAATACAGAGACAAATGGATATGGACAGCAGATATATCTGCGGCGTCGAAAACATCTATCTGAATCAATCTGTGTAAACTTGGGAAATGAGTTCTCCGATAGCCGCTGGTAGCTAGAAGCCTTCCTAGTCCAGAAGGATTTTCTTCTTCGGGAAATAAAACTGACGATTAATAACAAATAAAAACCTTTAATTATTCAAGATAATTCAACCACAAATTTATAAGTTTTTTTGCTCGATAATAATACCCAAAATCTCTTTCTTAAACGAGAAAACGAGAACTATATTTATATGTATATTTTTTCGGGAGAGAATTTCGAGAGGTCAAAATCTAATAATTTTGACAAGCGATCTGTCAAACCTTTTTTTCTTTTAAATTTCGTGACAACCAGAAAAAAAATAGATTTTTTAACCAGTGTATAACCCCTTTAAAATAATCCTACCATAATACCTGCTAATATGTAACATTCTGCTCACATAAAGATAAATGGAGAACAAAGTAAAAATATTGAAATCTGCAGAGGAGTGCGACAGGTATGTGTTCTTTCGCCACTGATATTTAATCTGTACTCCGAGAACATCTTTCAGGACGCACTTGAGAATATTGAAAAGTGTATGGAACATGAATTAATAACGTTCGCTACGCGGCTGACACGGTCCTGATTGCTGAAATGTGCGACCGGCAACATCTAAAAATAAACGCCAATAAAACAAAATACTTGGCTGTTACTCGCCAACCAGACATGTTAAGAAATGCGGAACTAACATCAGACGAATCTCCAATTGAGCGGGTAAACAAATTTGAATACCTTGGAGTACGGCTCACTGAAGAATTGACATCTGACCTGGAAATAATATGTCGCATAGAGAACGCCCGCAGCAAATTCATGAAATTCAAATGCATCTTCACAAATACGGATTTTGACCTGAACCTAAAAGTGAGATTTATAAAATGTTACATTTGGTCGGTGTTACTATATGGCGTGAAGAGCTGGGCACTGAAGGTGACCACAATAAACAAAATAGAGGCATTCGAGATGTGGGTTTACCGTAGAGTGCTGAAAATCTCATGTATATCTCGAGTAACCAACAAAAATGTCCTACGAAGAATAAACACAGAACGGGAACTATCGCTAATAATAAAAAAAAAGGAAACCGCATATTTAGGTCACAAAATGCGAAATACCAGCTCTTGCAATTGATCATCGAGGGAAAGAGAGGAATGGAAAGGATGAACGTGTCATGGCTGCGCAACATAAGACAGTGGACCAGCTTATGGACAATAGAAAGCCTAATACATACGGCCAGAGACGGATTCCAAATGAGTCATATGGTCGCAAACATTCATTAATGAATATGAACCAGAAGAAGACTACTAGATTGAAGATAAAAGTTGTCTAGCAAGACGAGGAGAAGATTATTTGTGGCGGTGATGGGTGTTTTGTGTGCACGCAGGAGAAGCGGGTTTGTGGATTTTGAAGTTGTTTTCGGTGAAGTGGTTTTCAAACAATTACAACAATCAAGATATAGAGGCGTGTACAGCTGTAGCTGTAGTATTTCTTGACGTCGGCCATTTGGCTAGTGAATGAACCAAGTGAATAAAGACATTAAAGAAATAGTAAATATACAATCCTATCTTAAATTATACAGCATCAAATTTTCAAACAGTTCAAAAAGTGTTGGAAAATGTAATTGATTTTACGCACAACCATATGCATTTTGGAACCGTAGTAAACGTGGCACACCTGTTGTGTATAATTGTCGTAATTAATTCCACGAAACAAAACTGATGAATTATGGTGCGTAACAATAGCTTTTCCTTTGATTTTATTTATACAATTATCGATTCCAAGATAGACGCTCTGTTTCTAAAAATAGTAACACTAGAATGAACGGACATTACGTTTGGTGAGTGTTAATAAAGTCGATCTTGTGATTTATTACTTAGCAACCATGAAAACTATTGAAAAATATATATAAATTGGTTGGATAACAAATTGCCTTGACCCCTCTTCTATATCGTATACTCAAGTACCGCAATTTGATTATTAAAATATATCGTTTATTGTTCATTTGTGAATGTAGTTTGATTCACTTACTACTATTATGTTTAGCATTATCAGTTTAGTTGAGAATAAATACAAACATATTATCACGTATTGCTTCGCCTAGGATATTGTGGCTCGCAGTGCAGGTCTCTCAAACTGTCGGCCCGTGTAGTGTATACTATTTTTCTTCATACTCGGCCGAAAGAATCGACTGAACGCTGGCAATTGATTAGCTACCGTCTCGTGTAATGCAAGAATAATTACTTTCGGTCCACTATAGCAGACCGTGCCCCTAGGGCCTATGATACTATGCAGTGAGTATCATAGTCGAGAGCGAATAGAGTGTGAACAGCCACATTCATACGAGGCACCCATAATTAGAATTGGGCAACTTAACTGCATGCGGAGTGCATCCATGTTGTCCCATGAGGTCAGAAAAGTTGCGGAAGAGCTAAATCTGGATATGATCTGCTTGCATGAACCATATACCAGGAAGGGTAAACTTCAAGGGATGCCAATAACAGCACAAGTTGCAAGTGTTGGTGAAATTCCTATGACAGTCACTGTGTTGTTCAACAGAACTTATCGGAGTATGCCAAATAAAGCAGTTTAGCGATGAACACTGCGTCTGTGTGGAACTAATAACACAACAAGACCGCTATATAATAGCAAACCTGTACTGTCAGTTCAGTGATGACGTAGAACCATACGTTGCCAAAACCCAGCAAATTTTCTGTTCATACAAAAATAAAGCTGTCATACTGATGACAGATGCGAATGCGAAATCAGTGTTGTGGCAGTCTGGACAGACTGATCAGAGAGGCGAGAAATTCGAGGATCTGATCAATGAATATCAATTACATACACCAAATCAAGTAGGACAACCTCCGACATTTCAAAAGAGAGCAGGCGCCGTTAGTAACATAGATATCACGGTATCGAATGTAAAAGAGGCATGTCTGATCTCGGAATGGAAGGTGGAGTCACAAATCACGATGAGTGACTACAACCTGATAAGTTTCTCGCGAAACGATTACTACGAAGTCGCAAAGGACAAGTACAGTATAGGAAAAGCCAATTGGGAACTCTTAATGGCTGAATTCGTGACACCGTCACCGATCAGGGAGGATATAATAAAAAATGTGATCGATCTAGCAATACCAAAGAAAATCAGTAATAAGAAAGTGAAAAAGCATGCATGGAACCCAGAGCTAACAATGCTAAGAGCACAATTGCGAGCCGTCAGGAGGAACTACCAAAGAAGTGGCATATATGCAGAACGTCAGATACTTCTGCATATATATAGAGAAATAAAAGAACACTATGTCAGCGAAATTAAATTAGCTAAGCAAAAGAGCTGGGAAAAGTTTGTGGAAATTCACCTTGAACTGGACATATGGTAACAAATAAATTAAAATGTCCTACGATGTTGCATACATTGCAAAAACCCGATGGAGAATTTACAAAAGATTGGAAAGAATCAACTGACCTGCTGCTCCAGCTACTTCTACCGTGTGATGATCGGGAAGCAGAAACCGAAGACCAGAAACTGCTAAGGCGGCGAAAGGTTGATGGATATGCGACACGTGAACGCACGAGGGGATTTACTGAGAAAGAGGTCAGCGCATGTATAAAAGGGGCCTGATAACATTAATGCAGAAGCGCTTCAAGCACTGAATAAGCAACTAACTCCAACGCTGTGTGCGCTCTAGAATGAATGTCTACGACAGGGAAAGTTCCCAAACATCCACAAACAAGCCGACATAGTAATCATAAATAAGGGAGAGGACAAAGATCCATCACAACCAAAAACATATAGGCCTATCTTCTTGCTGAATACTATGGGGAAAATCCTGGAAAAGTTGCTGTGTAACCGAAAACAGGAAACGCAGGAACTTACAGGATTGAACCCAAATCAGTTTGGCTATAAGAAGGGAAAATCGACAGAAGATACTGTAAATAAGGCAATGCAGATAATTCATGGCGCTAAATATAAATATGTAATATCAGTTTTCATTGACATCTCCGGTGCGTTTGACAATCTTTGGTGGCCGGCATTATTTGACATGGCAAAGTAATAATAAGGTCAAAGACATCGAAGTACCTGGGAGTAATGCTGGACGAGTCTGGATTGTATAATCAGCACATCACAAGTATCTGTGGTAAGGCGGTAATGGTGATGCATAAACTCTCTAGCCTTGCGCAGAGGGAATATAAGTTGCCATTCCGTCAAGCCAGAATCTACTTGAATACGATATTGGCGTCCGTGGCAGGATACAGTGCGAGTGTATGGGCACACAGAATAAAAAATGTGAAAAACAAGCAGAACCTAGATCGAGCACAGAGCTGGTTTCTGGTCAGAATGACGGGGGCGATTAGTACCACTCAGCCTAGAAGTCAAAAGGAGAGCAGCTCTCTACTGGCACAAAAAAGGAAAACCAGAGAAAGTAGCGGAGATCCTGGAGAAAGAGGTATTAAAAGTTAGAAAAGCCGATATAAATGATGTAATAATCTGAAAATGGGAAACGGGCGAGAGGGGAAGAAGACTCTACCAGTTTGTGCCTAACATCGAGGCCAGACTGGACCAAGAGTACTTCAAACCAACGTCAGGGCTCATACACTACATCACTGGCCGCGGACCCTATCCAACAGATTTAATTTAAGAGACTCGAACACATGTGATTGTGGAGAAGTGGGCACACCAGAACACGTGGTGATGGAATGCCAGCAATACCTGGACCCAGGCAACCTCAGGTCCAACTTAAGAAGTAAATATCTAAGAGAAATTATGAATACGCCAGTCTTGTTCGATAAACTGAACAAGCTAGCAAATCAAATCTCGAAACAAGAAAAAGAGATATATAATGTATAGACAACCCAATAGAGACAATGGGCTTCTTCCGGACAATCCTGGACTAAGGGTCAAAGGCTCACCGGATTGCCAGGGATACCCATTTTATCGAATACGACTTAGTATACTATAAGGTATTTAGGATAGATTATAAGGTAGATTACTAACAAACTAATGTTTAACCAAACTTAGATGCATGTAAAAATAATTAATTGCATGATAGGTATAAGTGGAAACTAACAAAAGTGCAAGTTGAAATGTAAAAAATCAAAAAGCATGTATGACCTTGTGTATTATAACAAAATCACTGCACTTAGTAGATTAGGGAATGTAGATTAGGTAGTAGTAGAGTAGGTAGAGCTAACCGTAGAGTAGTAAAAAAATACTAGAAGTAACACTAACTGATTATTGTACCAAAATTTGGGCTGAATTAGTTACACGGTATCAGCCTTCTTGTAAACTATAAAATTAATGAAAAAAGTGTAGCAGACCGTATGCGCGCGTCTCTCTATGAATGCAGAAATGTTGTTGGTGACTTTCTGCATCCAAATCGAAGCGGAAAATACGTACTTTCGGTCGGGTGCGAAGAAAAATACATTTTAAAACTGGAAAGTCAATTTAGTTGGTAATAAATACGAACAAAATTGTTTAACAGATTATCGGGCGGCACGAAAAGATAATCTAACTGATTTTCTGATGATATATGGATAGAGTTATATTTCTGATTGCAGATAAGCCTGAGACGAGAAATTCGCGGATTAAGTTCCACATTTAGCCGGCTATTATGTAATAAGTATATTCGTGGCTGAAGCATCACTTAACCAAATCCCGAGAACCAAACTCAAGTCAGGCACTAGAAACCAGTAAGAATGTTCAACCGAATAGTCTATGCCTTCACTACTATAGTCTAGTAAACCCAATACAAACCGCAGCCTTGGAATTATAGTACGGTGCAATTGGACCCTAACTCCAACATCCAAAGTAAAAGTTTTCCTCCAGCTCCAAATTGTTGTATACATTCCATATATTGTTTGGGAAAAAGTTACAAGTTGGCGGATTATTAGTTTTTTATCAGTTTTTCTCAAATATTCAGAAATCTATGCGCTTTCGCGCAAAACTGCCGTGTGCAAAAATAATCTAAATTGCCAACAAAAAAAGTTTCGTGCATAATCATGCTAAAGTGAATGGTTTCAGAGTTTTGAGGGTGTAAAAGTATAAAGTTTTCGTATTTTTGGAAAAAATATGACATTATCACTAAGGAAACTAATTATTGTTATACAGGATTGTGTTTTATAAAAGCAAGTTGGAACAACAGCCTCACGACCTTCTCAAGGAGCGCTGATTTTTAAGGAAAGAGGCTTCCACAGGTCTAAGTCATATTTCTCTGGCCGATGTCGGATTAAGAACGAATATCCTTACAACACAAATGATTTTAAAATATCAAAATATTATCTGTATAATAACAATGACATATAATAATAAACTGATAAAAACGAAGTTAAACTCCAGGAACCTTACTAAGGCCATAAACACGTATGCCATATCTACCCTCACCTATTCATTCGGTATCATCAAGTGGTCCCAAACAGACCTAGACAACATTAACATCCTCATGCGCACCGAACTAACTAAACACAGAAAGCTAACAATCAAAAGAAATGAAGGAGGAAGGGGAATTATAGACATAACATCACTACACACAAGGCAAATACAAAAACTCCGAGAATTCTTTCATAATAAACAGACCAGTCTACATATAACGATAAGTAAGGCAGATAAAAATTATACACCCCTCAACCTATCCCAAACAAACCATCCGATGATGCGCAACTACAACAAGAAAAAATTAATACTTGGTCAGAAAAAGTACTACATGGACAGCACAGATACCGCATGAAACAAAATTTTGTTGATAAAAATCATCATACACCTGGTTAGAAGATGGTCAGCTCTTTCCCGAAACAGAAGGATTCCTACTTGCTATCCAAGACCAAGTCATTGCAACTAGAAATTATAAAAAACATATAATCAAGGAACCAGCTACTGTAGATGACCTATGCAGAAAATGCCACCCCCAGAAAGAAACAATCGAGCATATTACAAGTGGATGTAAAATCCTAGCTGACTCAGAATACACAGCAAGACACAATGCAGCAGCAAAAGTAGTTCATCAAGCATTAGCCACAACGTATAAACTCGTAGAAAACACCGAGCCATACTACAAGTACACACCAGCTTCTATACTTGAAAACAAAGACTTTAAACTGTACTGGGATATTAATATTCAAACAGATAAAACAAGACCCGCCAATAGACCAGATATCACTTTTCAGTTAAAGAAAGAAAAAATCACATACTTAATTGACATAGCTATTCCCAGTGATACAAACTTCCAAACGAAATATGATGAAAAAGTCGCCAAATACATAGACCTGGCAATGGAAATGAAAAGGATTTGGAAGCAGGAAAGGGTAACTATTATCCCTATCTATTATTATATCAGTGACTGGCCTTACACCAAAAACATTCAAATCACACCTGAAACAGCTAGAACTCGACACAAACATACAAAGAAACTTTCAGAAGGCAGTCATTTTAAAAACATGCCATATAGTCAGATCATTCCTCAATAGTAACAATAGATTTTGCACTAACTTGGCGTAGCCCGTCAGTGCAAAATAAAACCACAACTATGTGAGAAGAAAAGAATAATAATAATAATAAAAAATAAATATCATATTTAATCATAATATTTTTAAAACTGCAGCTTTTGGAGGTTTTCATTAAATAAAATAGGCATATTTCGCTATATATCGCACCCATATTTTATTAAAGTTCATAAACAGACTTTAATAGTATTCATCAGTATTGAGTCCCCTCCAAACATACCAATCTCTTCTTCTAGGTATTCCTCTATGATGTTCGTGTTCCTCTTATCACATCCTAGGCCTGAGCAATTACCACATATTATGCTTGAGCAGTTTAGACCACTCTTTCTGCACTCACAGTTACGAACGCATTCGTCTTTGCAAGCGCACACTGTAAGAGTAAGTAATTCCTGGGGAGTTGCAGGACGTACTGTTGTAATTGGTCCAGATGTTCGCCAATCTTCTTCCACCCCCACTAGAGCGGGATATTTTTCTCATTCACCAACTTGAACAATGAATGTATAGGCTGCTTTGCAATAGCCTGCAAGTAACACTGGTAGCGAAAACAATCTAGATCTTCAGTGTTCTTGACTCCAAACATCGCAATAAGGAAATGCTTTCCAGCGTCAGCCATTGCACTGGGATCAGCTTCGGGGTCGTTGAAGACTATAAATTCCATACGTAGAGCGTTGTTGACTTGCACTTTCCTATACGGTGAAATTTTCCCCTTCTTGTGAAGGCTACAAGAATATTTTTCAATAAAATAGTTCAGTTATTCCTGTTGTAGTTATAATTTCAGTTTTCCTAAAAATCTTTTAAAAAAACGAGAAATGTCTACTTTTAAACCATTCGTAAGTCTAGAACCGTTCACTTTAACTAGATTATGCATAGGATAATTTTTGTTCCCAATTTAATGTAAATTATTTTTGTATACGGCATTATTTGCGATACCCCTCATAGTATTTTTCTAAATATTTAAGAAAACCTGATAAAAAAGTAGTAATTGACAAACTTGTACCCTCCTCCCCCTAAACCCGGTGCTCAAATGGTGTAACTTTTTATCAAATAATATGTGGACTGTATATAATAATTTGGAGTTGGAGGGAAACTTTTACTGTGGATTTCTGAACTCAGGTACTAATAAACCAAATCAGAACAATTGAACATTAATCGAATAGCTTACGCCTTAGTTCATAGTTATTACTCCAATTACAGAGAGCTTTTTGGGGTTGGTTTGACTAGTGCCCCAATCTGAAAATTTCTCTTCTCAAACTGACACTGACCGCGGAGGCTACCGCTTTCCTAAAATAGTGAAACATTTGCAGGCTTTTCAGGAACCGCCTAGTTACATTTGCGAGTATTCATCAAAACATATCCTTCAAATGTTTACAAAGGTCTTTTATTTAAATGGTTTGACCAAACTTAAAATATGCTCAATTTGCATCTGAAATATTCCGGAGAATAATGGAGTATTCCATAAATTAAAGGTTGAAACATTCTCCGAAAATAAATATTATAACTAATAGTTTATATAAATTATTCATAAATACCTTTGGTCTGCCATCTGCTGTTCTGAAGTCATCAAAAGAGGTAGGAATTGTGGCAACCCGATATGAATCAGAGCGGCCATGCTGCAAAAACAAGCGACTAACATTTACTACATGGGTATGAGATATGGATCAAGTTTTATGGACCATGAACACTTACCAAATTCTCGTAGAAGTGTTTTGAGTAATTATAAACGAGCAGTTTTTCAAAACAAATATTTTTTTCGTTCATATTACAGTACGTTTAATATAAGACTCTTTCGGATTTTAAAAGATACTCTTAGTTATATAAAAGCAGCCACTGGTAATAAAAAGCAAACTACTCGTACAATACAGAAAATGATTCATTTCCCAGAATATTTCATACTTGTCCTCAAACTAAAATTCTATTTTTATAAGCATCAACCTTTATTCTTTTGACATTTTCCAAGATTACATAATACCACATAACAGTGCTGCGTGTTCCATTAGACCTTATTTACTGTTCGTATCACGTGGGAATATAAATTGCTTTTTGTCATGAGTTTGTTCTCATATAAAATATTTTTGTAGCCACATTACTGTCAAGGTTAAAGTGTTTATTGTCTACAACGGAAGCTACCCTTCTCTGTGTCCCAGAGGAATAGTTCTCTCCTTCTTTATCTGAGAATACTGAATGAAAATTGTTTTTAAATGTTTATTTAACAGTAAGTGTTCTACTTGAAGTTATAATAATAACGTTACTAACAATAGTAACACAATCATAATCAACACACACTGCAGGACATAGACCTTCCGTAAACTTATCAACCTTTGATGTTCTTGAGCTACGTTTATCCAGTTTGTTTGGATTCTCTTAGTATCGTCGGACCATTTTGTTGGTGGGCGTCCTCTACTGCGTTGTGGATCAACTCGTGGACTCCACGTCGAGGAAACGTGCTATATGTCCCGCCCAAATCCATTTCAGAGTTCAACTGCGTCTACATATGTCATTTGGAATTATGTCCCAAAGAGATAAACTCAACAACGACCTCTCCATTAGTCTCTGAGCAATGCTTATTGTGTATTTTGTGAGAGTGGGAATTTATGCCCCATAAAAGTGAGTACGGGCAGTACGTATTGATGAAAAGTTTTTCTCTTTAGGTACACGGGTATGTTAGCTACGAAGACGTTTCTTAACTTTCCAAAGATCAATTCTTATCTTGAGTTCTCGAGTTTGATTGTTTCTTCCTATGAAGATTTCATGCTCAAGGTATTTATGGTTACTTGCGCCAAGTACCGAAATGCTTCCACTTACGACAAGGTTGGTCATATACTGGGTCTTGTTTTTATTTTGAGGCAGTCTCTAGCCTCAACGACTCGGTCTGTAATTAACCGAATGTCATCAGCGAATCTTAAATGGTGAAGTTTTTAGCTATTTATGTTTATACCCATTTTACCAAAGTTTGTTCAAACATGTATTCAAGGTGGTATGACGCCTCCCTGTGGTACTCCCTACTCGATATTCAAATCGTGTTTTCTTGAAGTCTGACGTATTATATTCTGATGATTTATTGTGGCAAAGGCTTTTTCATAATCTACAAATATAAGGAAGTAACACAATCAACCCCAATAAAGAGTGAATTTTCACATTATATTTGCAATACCAGAGAAAATTTATAAATTTAGTGAGTTTTGAAAAACTGCTGTCGATTAATGATAATGAAAATGGTACTACTGAAAGGAAAATACTTAGTTTACTTCTACTACAACAAATTTTCCAACGTTTATGATCTAAACAAATATCTTTCAATTCATTGCAAAATATTCTCAGCGCCTGCCAAACATCATTAATTTTTGGTGGACGAAATGGCTAAAAGCAAGATATAAGCAAGAATTTTCGTAATAACCAATAAGTTGACTATTTTTTCTTAATTAACATATATATATCTTCATTTTCTACAAAATGAACTTCCGATTATTTTGAAAGAAGCACCAAGGTGTATATGGTGGTACCTAGGATCATTGAAAACAATCCTTTGTGATTTATCTGTTTCAAAATCGCATCATACGAGGCTGTAATGTTATTTGCATCACTCCTCATTTTGCCAGGAATAAATTAAAATAATTATTTGGAATCCAGTGGACATTTCCATTCCTAAAAACTACTAATATATCCACATCTAAACAAATATAGGTACTAAAATATAAAAACTTGGCAGGCACTAGATAAAATAGATAGCTTAACCTGAAAGTCTTGAAATAAAATGGAATTTTGTTAAGTTTTTATAGAATATCTGCATACTGATTTTTCAGCCTCTATTGTCGTTTGAAATATCAATTTGTGGTCATTTATTGAAACTACAATAATGTTACTGTGAAAAGATGGAATAACAAGGGAAAAATATGGCAAAGAATGGATTATGACAATGACGCCAGAAAGAAGGGCATTAAAATGGTATGGTCACGTCCTAAAGATGCCGGATTACAAGTGGTCAAAATAAGAATTAAGATAGGAACCACGGGGAAAGAGACGAGAAGGAAGACCAGCTCTAAGAGGGAAACCTACATCGTACAATCGATGGCAGATAAAGATCTGAGAGAGGAAGGAAATTGAGGAAGGAAAAAATTCGAACTCAATGGGAAAATGCCGATGAAGAAAAAGGAGAATATGACTTAACCAGATTGAAAGATTTGATTTTATAGTTGATTTTCCCATTAGCTAAGAGTTTTAGTGAGTGAGTGCCTGAGTTACTTTCAAAAAATATATCCAAAGCTTTCTTGAAACTCCAGCTTATGCCGATGTCTTTTTTCTTCGCTTTTATGTCCGATAACATGCTTTTGAAGACAACCAAACGCGACCATTTTATTGAAATTCCTTCTTCAATGTAACGAAGAGCCCAGGAATTGATATAGGCTCAAGCTGCGAACACCAATCTAAATAGTTATAAATTATTTCCAGGTTATAACAGTAGAACCTCGATTATCCGGGCCTGCCGGGACCGGACCATTGCCGGATAATCGAAAACACGGATAATCCAAAAACTTCATTTTTATTTCTTTAATCATTTATTTACACAAATGCATATCAAAAGAATAAAAGAAACGTGATACATACATGTAACAAAAAACAAAAGTTTCAATATTTAAACATAATACAACGTATATGAACAGTAATAACTAAAAACGTTAATAAAACCACTTACAAAAAAAAATCAGTATTTTTTTTTGTTTTTGGGCTTCGTAAATTCTATCCCTCATAATTTCCTTCATTTTTCTAAGTTAAAGTTGATGAATGTCATCAGTTTCAGGTTGTTCTTCAAAGTAATGGATAAGTACATTTACTGCATCTCCTACTTCTCTATGACTTGTTTTGATGATGACATTATTTTCATCGTCATCACTACTTTTGTCAGAACTTTCTGCAGAGGTCTGGTTATATAGATAATCTTCGTCAATACTATTCTGATACCCTTTTTCGTCGTGATCACATTCTATCCATTCCTGTATTTTTGCGTTATCTATTTCTTCCAAGCCTTTGATTTGTGAGGTTATAGATGCGATGTCTTCGATTGATAACTCATTTTCATCTTCATCTTCAGTACAATCTTCTTCATCTGCTGTTAAGGTCATAATTTTATCAAATGCTCTTTCACTTCACTCCAAGCGCGAGCTACAGAATAAATTGCTTCTTCCAAATTCATACGTTTCCAAAATCCCATAGAGTCACATTCTCCCAACAATTGGAGCATAAGGTCTTTCCTATAAAGCCTCTTCATGGTCTCTATCTTGGTCCATGGGCTGGGCAATAGATAAAAGGTCTGTTCCAACCAACACAAAAACCGTACAATTACGATACAAACCCAGTTGACCTGCTGATTAGTGAATATAATAAGGCTGTGTAATTTACATCAAATTTGCTGCGTTACTGAGATTGTACGGTAATAAAACGGTATTTACTTCGGTTGGAACAAAGATATCACATTAGGAGGAAAATATGCTACGAATATGTTCCCATCTGCTGATTTTAGTTGCTCTACAGCAGGATGCGATGGAGCATTATCCAGTAACAGTACAGCCTTGAGTGGAAGATTATTTTCTTGCAAATAAGTTTTAACTTGTGGTATACATTTTTCAAAAAAACACTTTTTAAAAATCACTCGATCCATCCAAGCAGCCTTTTGATTATAATAATCAACTGGCAGTGTTTTTACATTTTTAAAAGCCCTCGGACTTTTTGACTTTCCTATGACAGCTAGCATAAGCTTATGGCTTCCTGATGCATTAGCACAGCATAACACTGTTAAACGGTCTTTGCTTACCTTGAAACCTAAATAAAAAAATAACTTTAAAAAAACAATCAGTACAGTACAAAAATAAAGCTAACCTGGTGCACTAGTTTCTGAGCCTGCAGCAAGTGTTCTCTTCGGCATTGCTTTCCAATAAAGTCCAGTTTCGTCGCCATTATACACTTGCTCGGGTTTTAGGTCATGCTCCGTTATAAGATTTTCCAAATCATAGCAAAATTCAAGCTAGCTTACATCATCGGCACTTAATTTCTCCCCTTGAATAGCTAATTGTCGTATTCCATGACGTTTTTTAAATCTGTATAGCCAACCGGAAGAAGCAGAGAAGTTTCCTTTAATTTTCAATTACTCGTGAAACTTTTGTACTTGCCTAGTACACATCGATCCCGATATTGGAACCCCTACCGATCTTTTTTGTAAGAACCACTTGGTCATAGCATCATCAAGTTTAGGAAAAGTAGATCCTTTTAGAGACTTCCTGTCAGAAATAGCTTTTGCACTATCAGCTTTAGCTACAAAGCTCTGTAACTTGGCTTTATTCTTCACAATGTCGCGAACCGTTTGTTTTCCAATGTTATATGTTTTAGCCAATAGAGCAACATCTTTCTTTTTTTCAAATTGTTTTAAAATTTCCATTTTTTGTTCTAAAGATAATACATTGCGTTTACGCTTTTCGTTAGCACCGGTACGCTGCATTTTGTGCGTGTTTAACGAGTAGGGTTGATACTGTTAATAGTTTACGAAAAGAATAGGTAAACACATATGTAAATTCGGGATTCCCGGAAATGAACGTCTGTACGAGACGAGCGTCTGCGCGGTGCATTCAATGTTCACGAGCCAACCTCTGGCCGACAAACACGGATAATCCGCGCACGGATGACCAATTTAACATGCCGCACGGATAATCCGCCGCCCGGATAAAGCGCGCACGGATAATCGGGGTTCTACTGTAAAAAGTAACCCATAGTTCTAAAGAAATAATCAAATCGAGTAAATTTGATGGCGGCATGAAAATGTTGGATTTAGAATTTTTGTTAGAAACTCAATTTGCTGAACAGAAGAATTACAGTAAACTCTCCTTCTCGAACAAAACTTTTTGACAGTATGTTCTTGAAGAAAATGTTATTTTAGGGACGAGATATCGATATTATTTTTAGTGAGCCATTCGAAAATGCGGATAAACTTTTTTTGTTACTTTTTTTAATTTCCATTTTATTGCAAAACCTTTAGTTTTAGTTGATGGTATATGGTCATGTATTCTCAAAAATCTACACAAAATATCTAAAAACATGCAAAAAGCCAAAAGCTATGCCAAAACTATAAATAAATTATTACATTCTGATAATTATAAAAAGTTTAATACCGGAAAAAAATAAATCGCTCCGGAACGAATTGATTTAAAATCCATTTCAAATATGATACATATTACATTTTATCTGCACTTTCTTACATAAAATGGTTTATTATATTTTTCTGTATTGAAGAAGTGTTAGTAAATAATACATAATGAACATTATCTTGAAATAACCGAAAAATTAATATAGTTTGAAACTATAAATTATACCTTGAGGATTATTGTAATAAGTAATGACTAAATACCCATCTATGTTATAACTAACATACGGAAGTTTATAATATAAGATAAGTACTCTAAAATGCCAATATGTCACGTATAATATACAAAGTTTTATCTAAATGCTCTTCAAAAAATTATAAAACGCGACAAGTCAATTTTAAACTACAGAACTTTAGTGTAGGAGTTTAACCTTCGTCGTACCGAGAGGGATACGGATGTACCCCACAAACATCTTTTTTGTTATAATTTCCATTAAAATTGGTAATAATGCCCACGTTTTTATTTATCCTCTAATACACCCTATACGATATTTTACAGGTTGTAATGAGAAAATAGTTTGTATAATATTCACGTAAAAAAATTAAAATAGGTATAATTATATTAGAAGCTTGATGACAATCGTTTGGGTATGAAACAAATACTCCAACCTAACTGAGTTTATGGTAACAACAATGGAATAAGTGATTTGTAAAGTTTAAAAAAAATGAAGAATGTGGGAATCCGAAACGTCAGATGGAAATGTAGATGACATAATATTAAATACGATAAAAACTGAAAATGAAGAAGTGTCAACTGTTTTCTGATCTCTCTAAATGGCTCTACAAAACACTAAAAACAAAAGAAAATCTTTGAAATCAGATCGCGTTAAATTATTGTTCCCTTAATTCGCATATTTGCAAAAAACCACCGCTATGAAACTATATACAGTTTAACGGAAATAGAGTTGTGAATTTGCTTTATATGCATTAATTACATTAAACAAACAATTTACTTCTCTTCCAAATCCGGAAATGTGTATTATTTCTTATCGCGGTTAAACTGTAAATGAAAAGGAAAACAATGCGTTGATTATTTCTATGAGAAATAGGCAAATTATGACTTGTTTGATATGCTATTCAGTTATTTCTAATTCAATACGAAATATATTTGCCTTTGAATCCAAC
Organism: Galeruca laticollis; assembly: GCA_963921935.1. NCBI lineage: Eukaryota > Metazoa > Arthropoda > Insecta > Coleoptera > Chrysomelidae > Galeruca > Galeruca laticollis. The sequence continues at coordinate 81,206,287 of OY998176.1, forward strand.
TAAAATATGCATGCAAATGCATTGAAAAGCCATAAAACTGTGAAAATATGGAAACTTTAGGGTTTCCATAGAGAAATTATTATTTTTCCGGATGTGTTTTTTTTGTGGAAGGAATTTATCTCTTAAGACAGAAATTGTATAAATTTTAGATTTAAGTATATCACAATGGCTATTGTGTCTGGGTACGTAGAATGATAATGTTCTCGATCATCAGGTTGCAACGCCTTAAGCAACCCGTGTGAAGTTAGCCACGGATTTTTTTTACCATCCACGAATATTTTTTTACAAAATAAACTGTACTTTTGCAAAAAAATGTTAATATAGGTGACATATACATTTAAATAGGCTACATAATTTTACTACCAAAAATTAAAGATTAAGTGAATAAATAGTTTTCAAATAATTGTTCCTGTACATATTTCACGATTGTAAATCGAAGACCCAAAAATAAAAAAAAAATATTCAACAATTACAAAGAACATCTAATTAGAAACCAGTTGACAAAAAATCGTGATGTAAGTATTTTTTATAACGTCGAAAAAAATTCATAAAGATTACGATTGAGCGTCGACGCGCATCATTCGTTTTGAACTTGAAGCCCCAACATTTTTTCAAATTTCAAAAAACACTTAATTAGGTACCTATTAACGACAAATTGCGATGTAAGTATTATTTATAACGTGTTAGAGAAAATATGAAAAAATGTTGGGGCTTCGAGTTCAAAACGAACGAAGCGCGTCGGCGATCAATCGTATCTTTATGATTTTTTTTGACGTTATAAAAAATACTTACATCACAATTTTTTGTTAGTAGGTTCCTAACTAAGTGTGGTTTGAAATAGTTAACGAAAATTTGAAAAAATTTTGGGGCTTCGAGTTCAAAACGAACGATGCACATCGGCGCTCAATCGTAATCTTTATGAATTTTTTTAACGTTATAAAAAATACTTACATCACAATTTTTTTAATAGGTTCATAATTAAGTCTCCTTTGAAATAGTTGAAGAAAATTTCTAAAGAATTTCGGGATTCGAGTTCAAAACGGCCGAAGCGCGTCGGCGATCAATCGTATCTTTATGAATTTTTTTTGACATTATAAAAAATACTTACATCACAATTTACTGTTAGTAGGTTTCTAACTAAGTGTGCTTTGAAATAGTTAAAGAAAATTTGAAAAAATTTTGGGACTTCGAGTTCAAAACGAAGGATGCGCGTCAGCGCACAATCGTAATCTTTATGATTTTTTTGACGTTATAAAAAATACTTACATCACAATTTTTTGTTAATAGGTTCCTAATTAAGTGTTCTTTGGAATAGTTAAAGAAAATTTGAAAAAATTTTGGGGCTTCGAGTTCAAAACGAACGATGCGCGTCAGCGCACAATCGTAATCTTTATGATTTGTTTGACGTTATAAAAAATACTTACATCACCATTTTTTGTTAATAGGTTCCTAATTAAGTGTTCTTTGAAATAGTTAAAGAAAATTTTTTAAAAATTTGGGGCTTAGAGTTCAAAACGAACGATGCGCGTCGGCGCAGAAACTTAGTCTTTATGATGTTTTTGACGTTATAAAAAATACTTACATCTCAATTTTTTGTTAGTAGGTTCCTAATTAAGTGTCCTTTGAAATAGTTAAAGAAAATTTGAAAAAAATTTGGGGCTTCGAGTTCAAAACGAACGATGCGCGTCGGCGCTCAATCGTAATCTTTATGATTTTTTTTGACGTTATAAAAAATACGTACATCACAATTTTTTGTTAATAGGTTCCTAATTAAGTGTTCTTTGAAATAGTTAAAGAAAATTTTAAAAACATTTGGGGCTTCGAGTTCAAAACGAACGATGCGCGTCGGCGCTCAATCGTAATCTTTATGATTTTTTTTGGACGTTATAAATAATACTTACATCACAATGTTTTGTCAATTGGTTTCTAATTAGATGTTCTTTGTAATTGTTGAATAGTTTTTTTTTATTTTTGGGTCTTCGATTCAGAATCGTGAAATATGTACAGGAACAATTATTTGAAAACTATTTCTTCACTTAATCTTTAATTTTTGGTAGTAAAATTATGTAGCCTATTAAAGTGGCTAACTTCACATGGGTCCTTAAGCAACATTCCTTATGAAGAAACGTAGAAAAAAATTGCTTTCAATCATTTATAACGATACATTAACTCCTATATTCAATCTGTGATGACACTTTTGTCATTTTGACAACGATAAAAAAGGTACATCCTTTTTTAACACCAATGAAAACGCCTGTTCTCATAACCAGACTACATGTTCTACGCTTACATATCATCACATCATTAGTTATCAAAAATTATAAAGTGATACTGAAACATACATGATTCATTTGGCTGAAGTTTCGAGTCAATCAATTCCGCAATGCACAAAAAAACTAAAGCGTCAATATGGAGACAATTTATTACGATTGAGTATTTAATAACTGTTTATTCAAATAATTTATTTGTATCAATAAAAATAATAATTATTATTGTTCATTCATATATTCTGTCGTTAATGTATCTTGCCAGTAAACACTTAAGCTTTCCTTTTAAGGATACATTTCATTTTAACTCAAAATTCCCTCGAAAAACTGACATTTTACAAAATCGACCGACTTCCGGTCTCGCCATTTTGCCGTGTCAGTTTTCCTGATACTGATATGCAAAATGATTTTGTTACAAAAAGAAAGAATCACGCAGTTTTTGACGGGAAATTGGCTTTCAGTCAATCTCTTTGAAACCAACTGGAAAATGTTCTCCAAGATACCCCGATCAAAATTCTCCATGCAACAGCTGAAGAACTAAAATTCTCAGGCAAAAAGCTGTTCTGTGCCAATAGTGCAATAATAGGAAAAATCGATGTATACCCTTACATCGCATATCCATATAGGATGACCCTTGAAATAATAATATTTTTTTATGGCACTGAATAGAACTTGAGAAGTTAGGATAGGGACATATAAGCGATTTTTCTTGATTTTCAACAAGTGTTTGCCTACTACAGCCACGTGTATTTGAAAAAATGTGATATTCTACTAGCTGTAGGTAATTTACTAGTAACACTAGGTAGTTGTGTTAATATGTCGTTCTCTTCTTCTTTCGGTTCCGTCTTCACCTTAGTGAAGGTTGGCAACAATCTCGGCGAACTGGGTTCGGTTTTGAGCAGCTCGGAATAAGGAATGTGAGTCTAGTCCGGTCCAGTCTCTTATGTTTTTCAACCACGAATGTTGGCGTCTTCCTATACCTCGTCTGCCTTCTATTTTGCCTTCCATTATTATTTTCAGCAGTCTCATTCTATCACTCCTGATTACATGTCCCAAGTATGCGGTTTGTCTCTTCTTTATGTCGACAACTAAGTCTCTGTCCTTACCTAATCTTCTCAGAACTTCTTCATTACTGATGTCTTAAGGGGAGGGGTGGGTGGTTCATTAGCTTCAATATGGAGACTATCAGCAGGGCTAGAGCGCGGAAGGCAACAATGCAGAGGCGGAGAGCGGTATTGTGAACAGAGTTCAGCAAATCTGTGACAGATTTGGGGGCTGACATGTAAATAAAGCAGCCATAGTCAAGCTTCGAACGGACGAGTGCTCTGTAAACTCTTAATAATAAAATATATAAATATAAATGATAATAATAAAAATATAAATAAATAAAAAAATAATAATAATAATTTGACCTAAGGCCTAACCTCAAGGAAATGCTCCACTGCCCCACCGAGATCAAGAAAGCCTTACAGTTTCTGAAAGCTACGCATCTCTACCATAAAATCTAATTTAAAAATAGTGATAGTTGTTATTTAATATCATGTAAATATTTGTTATTATTTTTCTGTGCCAATGACCAGCGCTGTCGAAGCACGTTAAGCTAAAATAAAAAAAATATCTCACTTAATTCTAATTAGTTGATATAATTAGAATAAAAAATAATCCTAACAACAACTGAAAAACATGTTTGATGAAACCTATTTTAAAAAATTACTATAGCATAAATTTGTATAGCGGAACTATAAAAAAAGATGAGGTATGACAATCTGATATTAAGAAGCTTATTCTCAAGACAAACAAATCAATATTTGTTCTAAAAAACGCGAGACGATAAATCTTATCTAAACACGCAAGCAATGTATCCGTTTCCATTTGTGACAGGTATTCCAACCCAGTTTTTTTAATTTAGAAATATTTTTTATAGTTTTATCCACAATCACTATTTTATAAGATCATAATTCAACTCCTTGGCGTTCTTCAATGATGCTGGAAGAAGTTTCACCGGTAATGGTTCATTGTAACTTGTTTGGCAATCTATTTCTGAATCATTTCCACTGTTTGCAACGTGGACTTCCAAAGAATAGAATGTTTTGTCCATAATGATGAGGCCGCAAACTTTTTATTAGCATTGTAAAAATTTGCTAAAAGTACCTGTTCGTTTATCGTTTCACTTTCCAATTATTGAATTCGGTTAATACATTTTTCGTTAGAGTCCTCTGACTTCCACGGAAATAAATCTCAAGTTGATTTATGAGCTTCTTCCAGTATTTATTCAGAAATAATCTGGTTCTTGCAATTTTCTCACATCTTTTACACTTTTCAAAAATGAATTTTTTCAAAGTGAGTTGATAAACAATAAAAAATAAACGGTTTTAAAGATTAAAACTAACTTTTCCGCATCTGTGGCCCTGAACAATATTCCATCATAAAATTGATCAATCGTATACCCTCTGGAGGCTATGTCGTGGTAACAAGCTGAAAATTCTCCAAAAATGGCAAAAATTTGGTACTTCAAGTACCATAGCACCCGTTGTACTGGGTTTATTGAGCTAAATATCAATATGGTTCATCTTTGAGACGCTGTGAATAATATCCAATCATAAAATTGGTCACTTGTATATACTCCGGAGACTGTAACGTGCTGACAAACTAAAACTTCTCCAAAAATATCGTACTTAAAGTACTGTAGTACCTGTTTTATTGGCTCTGGTGAGCTGAAGATCAATAGGGTTCATCTGTGAGATGTCCTGAATAATATTCAATCATAAAATTGGTGACTTGTTGAACTCCGGAGGCTGTATCATGCTAACAAACTTAAATGTCTCAAAAAATGACAAAATGTCGTACTTCAAGTACCATAGCACCCGTTGTACTGGCCCTGGTGACCTGAAAATCAATAGGGTTCATCTGTGACATGTTCTTAACAATATTCAATCATAAAATTGGTGACTTATTGCACTCCGGAGGCTGTATCGTGCTAACAAAACATGTAAGGAAAAGTGGCCGACGACAAGGACGACGACGTACACACAGGATTTTTTTTCTAAAAACCGTTTTTTCGTCTTGTTGTTCATGGAAAACGTGAAAATAACTCAAAAAAGTTTGTTAGCACGATACAGCCTCCAGAGAGTATACGATTGATCAATTTTATGATTGAATATTGTTCAAGGTGTCTCACAGATGTACCCTATTGATTTTCAGTTGACTAGAGCGAGTACAGCGGGTCCTATGAATCCAGATACACTACACTTTTGGTTATTTTTGGAGATATTTCGGTTTGTTAGCACGATACATCCCCCGAAGTGTATACAAGTAACAATTTTATGAAAGAATATTGTTCAGGGCCACAGATGCGGAAAAGTTAAGTTTAATCTTTAAAACCGTTTATTTTATTTGTGGTTATTTTTATAAATGAATCTATTAAAGTTTATTCAGGACATTTCCTTGAATTCTTGTTCCTACCTGTCCAGGAAATCGATGAGGCTTTAGTCCTTATATATTTAAGGTAGGATGAAAAAACTGTCTAAACCTGTTCTGCTGGTTATTACAATAAAAGTAAAAATAGGGATTTATTTGTTAAGGAATAAAATTCTGTTAAAAATAATGCTACCGGTAGCACGCAAGGCAATTTTAGTAACTCGCAAATTTTTTAAATATACAAGGTTTTCTATTTCTTATATTTCCCAAATTCCGCAAATTCTCCTAATAAACGCAAGTTATGTAATACTTCTGTCACCGTTGCTAAAAACAGAAATATTGAGAGACATCATACAACTGTACATTCAAATTTTGTCTGCTAATACAGTGATGAGACGAATAGAAGTAATGAGCAATGATATTTTTTAATAGTTAAGAACTGACTTGAATAAATGTTTCTATTTTTCGTTGAAATTGGACGAATCATCAGATGTGCTTGACACCTCCCAGATGGCCGTGTTCGACAGAATGGTTTTTAGTGATTTTAGAATATAAAAGATATTTTAAAGTTTATTCCTCTGAAAGGACATAATACTGGACAAGAGTTGTTTTCTCATACCAAAAAATATTATTTCTTCTGAGAAAATTCCAATCACGAAAATGTTAAGTTGTGATAAGGGTCTCGTGGCATCATGTCGCAAGGAGGAAATTTTTCGCAATTCCTCTCTTACCACTATCCAGCAAGCATTATGTTAAAATTTTTAAAAACGAAACAACGTTATGAAATTGATAGTAAAAACAAAATTAGAGCTCAAGCGTTACAAAGAAGATTATTTAAAACCTTGGCTAATGAAATTCACTGTCAACACGGGGAACTACTTCATCACTGAAGTTTTATGATTGAGTACGGACGAGTGCGAACACTTTTTACTGTTGTCTTACCTGCTATAATAGAATTTTTGAAACGACGCGATGAACCGATTACATAACTGGAAATTTTAATCTGGCTTAGAGAATTTGATTTTCTTGTGGATACTACAGAAAAATTAAATGAACTTAATTTACAGCTTCAAGGTAAAGACAAACAACTAGCGGAAATGATTTCTGATATAAACGAATTTATAAATAAGCTTGACTTTGGGAACAAAATTAATCAACCGCAATACAAGCATTTTCCTAATCTTTCAGAAAATACATTTCAAAATCCATTGGAACTTTATGATAGTAAATATCATGTACAGGGTTTTTCATTATATATGGACCATTCTATATCTCACTTATTATTTGATGCAGATAACAATGTTTCAAATAAGAGTTAAAGGGTTATTAATGTAGTTTTTAAAATTCAACAAAAATATTATACAGGATGTCCCAGAAAAGAGGGTCAGAGCCAAAATGTTCTTTCTTAAATGGGACACCCTTTATATTTTTAAACTGTTCACTTCAATCCGAATTTAGCAATGTATAATTGTTATAGTCTAACCTTAACAGTTCAGAAAATATATTCATTTAAAAATCGTTTTCTGTGGGATGAAAACCAACTATAAACAACGGGCAATGAAAGCATTGTCATATTTGACAAGTAGTTATTTACACCATTAAAAAACATTGTATTTGATAGTTTGGAAAATGCGGTATACAGATGATGAAAAAATAGAAATATTTTCTCTATTTGTAAAAAATAATAATAACAAATTAGATGCAAGGAGAGAATTTATGGAATTATATCCAAATCAGCATGCGCCTAGCAAAAATACGTTCAACAGAATATACCAGCATGTAATGACAACTAAGAACTTTTCTAGGAAAAAACGAACGTGTGTAATTAATGAGGAGGATGATTTAGATACACTTCTGCATTTTGAAGGTAAAAAAATATATATTTCTTTTGATTTTATGGTAGTTGAATAAGAAGGAATAATTTTTGCGCTACTACTTTTTTGCAGAAAACTCTAAAGACTCGTTAGTAACCAACTCCAATATATTACAAAAACATCCTATGAAAATTTTTAGGACTCTGAAAAGACACAATTATAAACCATATAAGATACTTCCCGTGCAGGCTCTTACTGAATTGCACAAACGGAAACGGTTAATATTTTGTCAGGAAATGCTTCGTCACTTGAATGAAACTCCAGATATCCTTTAGAAAAACTGTTGGACAGATGAATCCAGTTTTTCTACAGCTGGCGTGTTTAATAGAAAAAATAGACGTTCATGGGAAAATAAAAATCATAGACAGCGGAAAGTGCAACAAATAAAGAAATCTGGACGGAAATCAAAAAGTTTGGTGTGGAATATTCCAGAATAAAGTGGTTGGGCCAATATTTTTCAATTATAAGTTAACAGGAAGAACTTACCTAAACTGCATAATACCCAAAATAAGTGAAATACTAGAAAATGAATTTACAGCTGACCAATTAAATACTATGATCTGGCACCAAGATGGGGCATCACCCCATAATGTATTAGAGGTGAGAGAACATCTCAACAATCAGTTTCCAGAGTGGATCGGAAATAATGGACAATTCTGTGGCCTCCTAATAGCCCCGACCTAAGTCCCTTAGATTCTTTTTTGCGGGGGATGCTGAAAGATATAGTTAACTTTGGCGAAAATAATAATCTTGAGATAATTCAGGAAAAGATTCAAGGCGAAATTAATAACTTAAATAATCATGCTGATATTATTTCTAAATGTTTAGAGAATTTACGCCGAAGATACCAACTATGCATTGGCAATATGGGGGGTCATTTTGAACAATATTTATAGTTTCATTTGGGCTTACTTAGTTTGAGATTACTTTATTTTGTAAATAAATTTACTGAATTCCAATGGATAGATTACTACATCTTACTGTGTCGTATATATTTTCTGAACTGTTAGGTTAGACTATAACAATTATATATTGTTGAATTCGGATTGAAGTGAACAGTTTAAAAATATAAAAATATATATAGGATGTCCCATTTAAGAAAGAACACTTTGGCTCTGACCCTCTTTTTTGGGACATTCTGTATAATATTATTGTAGGATTTTAAAAACTACTTTAATAACCATTCAACTCTTATTTGAGACATTTTTAATTGTAACAAATAATAAGTGAGATATGGAAGGGTCCATATATAATGAAAAACCCTGTACAAATAATTTCTAACTTGAAGAACAACTTCAAAAATCGTCTTAAGGAATTCAATTAAATTGCTTTGGAGGCACAATTTGTGATTTTTCCCTTCATGTGAATTGATATCAAACAGTTTGCAACTTGTATTATGCTAATACATAGCTGCACAGAAACGGATCTAATTGCATTTCAAAATGATTTAACATTAAAATCATTAAACTCAAATACAAAATGTATTTGGCCTGGGAAAAATATTCAGTATTATGTCGTGTTGCCTTGAAAGTGAAATATGTATTTGTATGAATTATCTTTTTCCAATATGAAGTTAATTAAAAACTAATACCTCAATAGACTTACAGATGATCATTTAGATCATTGTATTTGAATGGCTGTATCAAATTATACTGCAAACATTAAAATTATTAATGAGTCTAATGCCCGTACCCATAGTCAGGTCTTGAGGTTGGTCTCGAGCTTGAGCACGACTTGAGACAGGGTCTGTATACTATAAACGAATCTCGTGTAGAATGTAAGATTACTTACAGCGCTTGCGTGACTTAAGACATGCCCAAGTAGGTTGAGACCCACCTTGAACACGACTTGCATGTCTTTGGTTTTTATCGACGGCATTCGTTTAAGAAATTTCTCAACTGATGTTCAACTTTTATAAACATAGAAAAGAGGGTTAGGTTTATAAAAAATTTACATTTTTGAAGTGCTATTAAACGAGATGGATATTGAAAATTTGGAGAAGAGTTTTTAGAGTTTATAGACATTGTTGAAGAAATGCTAGATATTCGCTTAGCAAAACGGTATATTCGAGATGCGGCTAATCCTATATCGAATTCTATAGTGAGAATTACACAAATCAAAAACCACACCAAATTACAAAAAACTGTGCATCCAACTGAATCAAAGAACAGGTCAGGCATATAAAAATTATATATTATATATCCATATCTATATCTAAAGTATGCAACTTTAACTGACATTTAAATAAACAAGTATTACAGTTCAGTTTCAATTATTCATCTCAGCAGTTGTGGTGCGTTTGCTTAACAAACTCTCAGACCGTGAAGGTACAAAGAAAGTTGGGCTAGATATCTGTGCCTTCTAGATCAGGAATAAATATACAGGCACATGTAAAACATAGAAAGCATGTTGTTCCCATGTCATATGTCCGCAAAAATGGATCGTAATTTTTTTTTGGAAAGCTGAAAGTTGTTTTTAGAGTAAGTTTCAGCGCAGAATCCGAATTTGACCTAAGAATTGATTTATCACGTAAAGTCTAGATCGTAATTTTTTTCCCAAATGAGATTTCATAGAAGCGCTCTTATCCTTCAAAACTCTGTCTCCATATTTCGTTGCAGCCTTAAAATATGTGGCAGGATCTCTGATTCTTCTTTCCTTGTCGTTTGTAGGCTTGGAGTATGTCATATAAGAGTTTGTGGAGTCCATGAAAATTTTCAACTTTATGTTCATACTGAACGACTATAAAAGCCTTCAAGTACAAATTTTAGCGTAATTTGGAGAGATATATAACTTCAAAAAAGGGCTAAAAACTATTTTTTAGCACATACCGTAAAATTCTTATGTAATAGGCTGATTCAGTCCCCTGATTCAGACTCCACAAAAAATGATCCTTCACTTTTCAATAGTAAAACCCGTATTATTATTCAATATTTATTAAAAGGAAATATCCCGTCAAAGGCCAAAAGTTACTAATATGTCACTATATATGGGGTTTTCAAATTAATTTCGGTTAGTGGAATATGGTGACCTAAATTTATAATCAGTCGCTTGTAATTTTCAACATTTTATGATTTGCTATGTCAAACGTCATCAAGAAATCTGTAAAAACATATCTCTGTGGCTTATTTAAAAAATCATTAGCATATAGAACGTATGTAATATAACAGATAAGATTTGCACACAATTATTGGACCAGTAGAACGAAAGGAAGAAGTAATTTAGAATGTATCCTCTCACATTGTTACAAACATACTTAGCCTATATAGGGGATATTCTCCTCTCTCTTATTTCACCTATATTGGACCCAGCCTTCTTCATTTAAGTACACGTTATATTTATTAATTATTATTTTGTTGGTTTTAAATTTTCAGTAATTGGACCGTCATGGAAAAATAACTCGTAAATTTAGATTTAATCCAGTACTTAGCTAGGAGCTACTTTTAAAGTCATCACCGAAGGATATGCGTGGTCATAAAAAGCTAAAACGGATTCCCTGGGATTTGCCCTAGATGTTGAAGGAATGAATACCCCACTTACTCTTTCCTACAGTTTCACTTATTCATCATTTTTTATACCGTCTACAATTTTCCAGAAGAATAGTTTTGTAACTAATCAATATCGTGTATTGAGCTAACCAAATTCAAGTAGTGCGGATGCTCTGGTGCAAAAGCATCTAAAAGTATCTTTACGCAGGTGGCATTTTTCACTAAATTCTTTTCAACTTCAACAAATCTAGAACTGAATATAAAAATTCCAACAACTGGATGTAGACTTACCAGGAACTAGTTTTGTAGAACTAAAAGACTAGTAAACTACAACTTACTTCTTCTATTATAGTGTTATGTAATGACATCTTCATCTGTATAAAATTAATCAATCAAAATTATTTGTTACCGGTAACTTGCGCCGCCAATCAGTCTGCTGGTGACTACGTCCAAAAAATTATATTTAACATTGATTATAATATAAACTATTAAATAAAAATGCGAATTTTTATAAAATAAAAAGCACACAGCTAATTGGTAAGCCAAAAATCAATATACAACCCCGAATACATTGAAAAAAATCCACCACCATCACAAAATTTTAATGAAAATCTATAAAAGATTCATAAATGAAAAACATACCTCCCCCATTTCAAGTGAGTGTTAAAAAATCCAGATAGTGTTAAATACAATACTTCATGAAACGGGGCACAGTTACACAAGAACCAAACACACTGCAACACGGGCGCGGACCCACTAACGAATTTTTGGGGACGGTATTGAGTTGCGCTGCAGCGAATTGTGGTATTGAGCTTCTACGTCACACTGCGGACCGGCGAAGACGGCGGCAATTGGGGCGGAAAAAGGGAGCAGGGGTGGTTGTTGCCGCCATGGCAGCTACCACCAACGATGCCAATTTTACAAATTATCCCTGAATCACAATAAATATGTGTAAAGGCTAGTGTCATAACAGGTTAGTACAATGATTTCTATCATTAAAAATGTTTAACAAAAATTCTAAGAACCTGCCTATCAACAAATACTACGTCTGATATTTGTTTTATTTTATTTGAACTCAACTATGTTAAAAATTAGAGGAAATTCAGTGACAGCTAAACAATGAGATTGAAATAGTTCGGAATTTAATGGAAAAAGCGGTCACAAAATAGCAGAAGAAGTATGTGGAATAAACTAAAACATAGACAACAAACTACGTGGTGGACTCACAAACAAGGAAACCAAATTAAAATGAAGAAAAATATGTGAAGATAATACAGGGCCAAGGAAAATAGAGCATTATGAAAAATACATAACCGAGGAAAAGAAAGCAAAATAATTAGTAAAAAAAAGCAACAGAATATCAATGGAAACAATTTGGAGCAAAAATAGAGCAGGATAGCAAAAGTAACCAAAAACATGTTTGCAAAGTGCTAAAATCAAGGAGCCCTGAAAAGACCCAAATACAAATATTATTAAAAACAGGAAAAGAGAAATGTTAAAAAAAGATACAAAAATATTGGAAATATTGAAGAAATATTTTCTAGCATTATAAGATAACGGAGAAAAGCACAACCAAATCAAATGAAGAAAAAATACAAACAATACAGGACGATAATGATGAAGAAATATCCATATATGAATTCATGGAAATAATTAAAAAGTTAAAAAATGGGAAAGCACCAGGTTGCGACAAAATAAATGGAGAAATGATTAAAATGATACCTAGATAAGTGTCTGGGATGGATTCCTCCTAAATCGGAGAACAATAAGAGGTTTGTAGAAGCAATTGTAAGTTCAGCAAAAAAGACTATACCTTGAGGATACCGAAAACAATATATCCCGGGATGGAACGATGACCTCGAAAACCAATATAAGGATTTCTCGACAGTAACGACCATGAAATCGCGGATGAGCTGCTGCGCAACCTTGATGTAGCTCGACGAGAGAGATGGGTGGAAACTGTACAAGCACTGGATTTTAAAACGACTAGCAGAAAAGTTTGGTCGCTCTTAAGAAAGCTACATGATGGGAAGAGGAACGCACGCAAAAGTACAACGATACCCCCAGCAAAATCGCTGCACATATTGTACAAACTTCCAAAGCTCGGCGAGACAAAGCTCACACAACCCAAATCAAACGCGAGCTGAGAGTACTTAAATTAACACGTGAAGAACATACGCAGTTTTCCTATCCATTCTCACCAGAAGAAATAACAACGGCGTTAAAGGATATAAAGTCAGGGAAAGCGCCTGGATTTGACGGAATCCACCCGGAATTCCTCTTAAACTATGGAGGATACGCAAGAGGATGGCTGGCCGACTTCTTCACAGATATGATGATACGTGGTAAAATACCACAGCAAATGAAGCACTCCAAAATCATTGCGCTTTTAAAACCAGGGAAACCAAGTAACGAACCAAAGAGCTATCGGCCAGTTGCACTGTTGAGCTCAGTCTATAAACTTCTGGAGAGACTTCTTTACAACCGCATTGCTACTAAAATAATGGCAGAGGTTCCCATATAACAGGCTGGATTCCGCCCCGGGCGCAACTGTACAGATCAGGTTATGTCACTAACAACCTACATAGAGGCTGGCTTTGAAAATAAATTAAAGACATCAGCTGTATTTATAGATCTCTCTGCTGCATACGATACGGTCTGGAGACATGGCCTGCTTTACAAGTTCATCCGAGTGATTCCTTGCCAGAGGATTACCCGACTCGTTCACAGCATGCTGGCCGATAGAACATTCCAGGTGATAGCAGGAGAACAGTCAAGTACCCAAAGAGTCTTAAATAATGGCTTACCACAAGGCTCTGTGTTGGCTCCGCTATTGTTCAGCTTATATATCGCCGACATGCCAGATACAACTTCCAAAAGGTTCGGATATGCGGATGACTGGGTCCTGGCAGCACAATATAAGACGTTCGAAGCAATTGAAACAACTTTGTCATCGGATTTAACGTCCCTGAGCACATATTTTCGTAAATAGAGGTTACAACCGAACCACACAAAAACAGAAACCACCTGCTTCCATCTCTCCAACAAATCTACAAACAGAAGACAAACGTTTATTTTGAGGGAATCCATCTTCGAATCAATCCGCATCCGAAATATTTGGAAGTTACTTTAGACAGAACGCTCACCTACAAACAGCATTTGGTAAACAATGCAGCTAAATTAAACACGAGGAATAATATTCTCCATAAGTTGTGCGGTACCACATGGGGTTCTTCGGCTGACACGATACGTACTACAGCACTTGGACTGGTCTACTCGACAGCGGAATACTGCGCCCCGGTATGGTTGAATAGTGTTCACACAAATAAAATCGATGTGCAGCTCAACAACACTATGCGAATTATAAGCGGAACCATTAGCTCAACTCCAACACACTGGCTGCCTGTTTTGAGCCACATACCACCCGCGGATCTCCGGCGAAGGAATGCTCTTTTTCGGGAATACAATAAACTGATTGGCAACCGACAGTTACCCATACATCGCGACATACCTGACCTGGAGAACGGCAGACTTCGGTCCAGACACCGAGCAATAGTAACAGCCAAGAAAATGTAACGAACAGGGTTTAACATCATAGAATCTTGGAGATAACAATGGCAGGTACTGGGCCCCGAACATTGTCAAACCCTCCCCTGCATCACGGAGAAACCACCTGGGTATGAACTGCCTCGCCATATATGGCCATCCCTAAATCGTATTCGGACCAACCATGGAATTTGTGCAGATTCCCTCCATAAATGGGGTAAAATACCCGATCCCGGCTGTAACTGCGGAGCAGAACGTCAAACCGTTTACCACATAGTGTCCGAATGCGAAACAAGGGCTTATGCTGGAAACTTCTCAGATTTTCTGATGGCAACCGACGCCGCAAAAGACTATATATGTAATGTTAATGTTCGTTTTTGATTTTATTTGATTTGTTCGCTCTTTGTCATTTACACTCCTGTTTGTGTTTTTCTATATACCTTAATTTTAATTTTTAATTCTAATTTTAATTTTTTTATTTTGCCCTGTTGCATGATGTGTAATGCCATACGCTAAATAAATCTGGTAAGTCACAGCTACATGTATCGCCACTGGCAGTTTTTTCTTTACTTATTTCAATTTTAGCTCATTCCACACATTTTTAAGCTTTGAAATGTGTTGTTGCCATGTCATCATTAGTATATTTTCTATAGCTAAAAAACTGCATACACAAATGATACGACTTTTCTTAAACAGCGCCATCGTAAAGTCTATGTAGTTCTAATCACATCTTTCTAGCTGTATTAAACCTCATTATCTTTCTTGAGTCATGTTTTTAGTGACCAAAAGCAAAGCATTGGGAATAAAAGGCTAAGACTTTTTCATTCACTCAATTTAAGTCTTTTTCATAGTTCTCTTTCGCCTTTTGTGCAGTTTTTTCAATGGGTAAAGACGAAGGTTTCGTTAATGAAAAGTCTTTACGGACTAAAACAGGCGCCACGTTGTTGGAATACACTCATTACTGATGTCATTTTCAACTTAGGAGTTAAAAAGAGCGAAACAGACCCTTGTTTGTTTATAAAATGACAAGAACATGAAAATTATACGTTTATTTTGTCTTTATATGTGGATCAGGATACCTACAAGTATAACTTCACATGGTTTTGATAACGAAATATCCACTGAAAGATATTTGAAGATTACGTAATGACAGTGGCTGAGAAATAAAATAGCTGTTGATAGGTATGGTGGCCTCCATCTGCCTAGGCAGGAATTCTCTGATGACACATATACAATTTTATCTACCATTCGTTATCTTATTGAGCTGCTCATTGTTAAAGGTTAATATTTTGGTTTATATTAGTTCAGAGTGCATGTCGTTTTAAATTCGGCAGTTCCTGTTAAAATTCCTAGAAAATATGAGAACAATCCTGACTGATATGTTTTGATTTATGTACAATCGACTTTCAAACTACAAAAAAGAACGTATGAGAAGATGGTAAAAAGCTCAAATGTAATTTGTGAATCATCTGCTACTTACGTTTGTTCAACAATTTTCGGTATTACAGAAAAATCAAAACATGCCTACCATCAGCTGTAATACCTATTCCACGCAGAACAGAACTTACGTGTATCAACTGAACCTGCAGACGAAGATGATGATTAGCTTAACAGTGAGTCTGTGGATCTAACTTTTAAGGTTACCCCTCGTGAATTACATTTACACTTCTAGGATCTAATTGAGGCATTGGAATCTATATAATTGAAATTTTGTGGGGATTTAAAAGTTATGGTTCTCAACTGGGATATACCTACCAATTAGTTTGCCAGGACAAATGAATGTCAGGAAACCACCGCTAATTGATATGCAGAATTATATATCCCACTAATTCACATTGAAATGAGTTTAAAAGGGAAATTTCGTCAAAGCATGAATAAAGATGATCTTGAATTTAAGCATCTCAGAGAAATATTCCTCAGAATCAGTGAGATGAAAAAAAAAGGAGGAATGTTTGATCGAGAGATAAGAGACTACAGATTTGAATAAAAGTTGAAACAAAACGCAAAATTTGTCTGGGTTGCTTTTGAGGATAGTTGGAAAATAACAAGCGAGATAACTATAAAGAACTTATATAGTATTCTTAACCCCCAGTAAAAATGAATCTGCCAGCTACAAATCAATGGTTTGTTCTGTTATTCAAATAGAAATTAATAATTTCCAGTTCATCGATCAATTTGACTATTTAGATTGCGATTTGGCAACGCTGGCGAGTATATTCGAGCACCACCGACAGCCAAACTTGCTCAGTTTCTGTTTTATTTTTGTAATCCAAATGAAATGTTGGATGTAGATGTGCCGACGGCGTACTTCACACGTTCGTGCATTATGTAAGGTGTTCTAATACATAGTTGTGGGTCACGAAGTGTCCCCTAGGAGCACTAATAATTAAACATTCCTAGAAAGGAAAGTAACAGTCATTGGAATAAGTACTGTTTATGTAACCCATCAGAAGTGCTACGAAGGTATTTCCAGATAATGCTCTTGGTAATCCTTATAAAAATCATGTTCATCATGTAAAGAGGGATTTTCATATGCTCTTAGTAATCGTTATAGAAATCATGTTTATCACTGTAATGTTTTTCTAATTTATTTAAACAGTAAACGGGTGGGATTAGCTTTAAACACACGGTGTGGCTACTTACGAATTTATTTGAACAGTAAACTACTCACTAACACTTAATTTATATACACTTAAATTTAATTTATATACGAGTACACACAACCTTAATTATTAATTTATATCAACACTTTACTGTTCGCTATTTCAGTCTATTCTTGTTTATTTGTCGAGATCACTTTATCAACTAAACTAAATTGGTTGGTCCTTTATATATATATATATATATATATATATATATATATATATATATATGTATATATACATTAGTGCCTTTTTTATTAGATAATTCTAGATTGCGGCTTACACAAAAACAATTGGCTCTCGCATTTTCTAGATAAGACTGGTCACAAAAACAATGTCTAGATAAGATAGTCACAATCGTAAACAATTCTAAGAAATCCCTGCGTATCCGCCATAATTTTAACTTTGATACATGGGTTAGACAGAGTCGGATTCAGGGACTATACCAGTGTGCTGTTTCGTAACATCACGTAAAGAGGGATTTTCATATGTTTTCTGCTGAATGTTGTTAAAATAAAATTAGAGATATATACGGGATTTGTCAAAGGTAACTCCCCGTTTAGAATAGTTACCTATTGGTGATAAAGTAAGCATAACAATATGCACAAATTTTGTGACGAAAGAACATTTCTTGTCAGTTGTGGAGATGTATTACTGGTCATGTTTCTTGGTTCTGGTGTTTGTGATATCAACAGATATTTCGAATCGCTTCCAAATGCATTTTCAATTAAAATGTTGGCTACTTTCCATCTGCGCAGTTTCCCAATTTTCAAGTGACATCGGACGATGCCGTCACAAAGAATGACCCAAATATAATTTAGAAAATCAGGGACTATACCATTGTGCTGTTTCGTAACATTATCCCCTCCTTAAATGGCAGTTCTTCCTGTAACATTTGTGTAGCCGAGACTGGATGTTTGATTCGGCAACTGGCCCCATTTCTACACTTTCCGATCTTATGGAAATATCAGGGCACCGTCTTAATCGGATATTGATAACGGGGGTTGTAGCTGCAAATTAATATCTGGACACCGGTATCTCGAAAGATAATCTCTACCATGTTCCTAATAACTCGCCAATCCAACTGGTTACTCGCTATCTTAGGCATAGCCAGTTTCTTCACGCTGGATTCTAACACATGGTCTCGGACGTTTCCACACATCGCGGTAGGTAGATCGATCTTAAAATTCATTTTTAGTTACCACGTAGAAGACGTACCGCGAATTATGTTTCAGTTTCAGTGTCTTGCCAAAGGCTAGAATCTGGTCTTCAAGTTTTTCTAATTGCCCGAACTTCTTTCGATAGACGAATGCAAACCCTCGTGGGTTCTTGAGACGGGCGGGGATGTTGTATGCCAGTGAATAATCTTCCTGGAGAGTGAACAAATCTTGTCGTTGTTCTGAAGTGACTCCATATCTAGCTTTCCCGGTACCTCCATCCGCGCCCATAAATTCATCGAAGGTAGGGTCAGACACATCTAGAATATGGTTTACTCCTTTCTCTAGGTCATGGTCCCCTTCGAATGGCGCTAGTCGGTTTTGGTGAACTAATTTTGGTTTTCCGTTGGGGATCTTGCTTATGCGATATAAAACATAATTGATCCTTTTCTTGATTAAGTATGGACCTTCCCAAGATTTTGGTAATTTTGGAGAAAATCCTTTTCACCTCGTCGGGTTGTGTAACCATACTTTGTCCCCTTCTTTAGAACCGCCTTCTGTGGCCTGCGTGTCGTACCAACTTTTCATTCTGTCGCTGGCAACTTGTAGATTTGTTCGAACTAATTCATGAATATTGTCCAGCCTTCTTCTCAATTGGATCACATAGTCTTCTCTTGCTAGATCTTCTCCAGGCTGACAGCCAAATTCCAGGTCACAAGGAAGCCTCATTTCACGTTCAAACAGGATTTTCGCAGGTGTTTCACCCGTGGACTCATTGAAGGCAGATCGATAAGCCAATGCGAATAGGGAAAGATACTGGTCCCAATCTCTCTGATGACTGGAAACCACTTTGGACAGATATTTTCCAATAGTTCTGTTCATTCTCTCGACCATTTCATCTGACTGTGGATGTAATGCTGTTGTCCTGGTCTTCTTCATTCCCAGCTTCCACGACAGTTGTGGCCTCTTGATTTTGTGAAATAATCCATTATAACCAGTATGTATTTGCTACCATTTTCTGTTGTCGGAAATGGTCCGGCGATGTCTAAAGCAATCCTTTCGAAAGGGCTTCCAACATTGTACTGTTTCATGGGTGCCTTTCTCTTGCGATGTGGTCCATTACTCGTAGCACAAGTCGTACATTTCTTACACCAGTCCTTCACATCGTCGGAGCTGTTCATCCAATAAAACCTCTCACGGATTCGCTGGAGGTTTTTCTTCAGTCCCAGATGACCTCCCGATGGACTGTCGTGCAACTTCTTTAGTAACTCAGCTACTCTTGTTCTCGGTATAACTAGCTGTCTCCTCATCTCGGAACCATCATCGGATTCAAGGATTCTTTTCAACAGCCCTTCTTCCAGGACAAAGGAGTCCCTTTGAGCCCAATACGCCTTGCATTTCGGTGAAAAACTTGACACTTCTTGCCAGGTAGATCGCCGATTTTACAGTGTATTCTTGTTTATTTGTCGAGATCACTTTATCAACTAAACTAAACTCTCCTTGGTCGGTCATTTATATATATTAGTTCCTTTTTTACTAGATAATTCTAGATTACGGCTTACACAAAAACAATTGGCTCTCGCATTTTCTACAAAAGACTGGTCACAAGAACAATGTCTAGATAAGATGGTCACAATCGTAAACAATTCTAAGAAAAACCTGCGCATACGCCATAATTTTAACTGTCCTACATGGCTTCGACAGAGTCGGATTCAGGGACTATACCAGTGTGCTGTTTCGTAACATCACGTAAAGAGGGATTTTCATATGTTTTCTGCTGAATGTTGTTAAAATAAAATTAGAGATATATACGGGATTTGTCAAAGGTAACTCCCCGTTTAGAATAGTTACCTATTGGTGATAAAGTAAGCATAACAATATGCACAAATTTTGTGACGAAAGAACATTTCTTGTCAGTTGTGGAGATGTATTACTGGTCATGTTTCTTGGTTCTGGTGTTTGTGATATCAACAGATATTTCGAATCGCTTCCAAATGCATTTTCAACTAAAATGTTGGCTACTTTCCATCTGCGCAGATTCCCAATTTTCAAGTGACATCGTAAGATGCCGTCATAAAGAATGACACAAATATAATTTAGAAAATTTTTAAACAACTTTATAAATCGTTGCATAGGATACTGTGGAAGGAAACTGAACGATGAAGATATATGTGTATTACCTAAATCTAATTTTATTGATTAAACATGTATTTGGGAGTGTCAGGGTGAGTTTATTTAAAATACGAACATATTCTTCAAGGTTCAATTTTAACGCATATTCTGAAATCTCTCTATAATGAAGAATTAGTCGAAGGAGATCTGAAATAAGGGCCCTGGACAACGAATGGGTCACGCCGACGCACTAAGTCGTAATCCAACTGCCAACGATGGGACTGAAAAAGAGTGTGAAGTAATCTTACATATTGAAGAATCCGACTGGGTTCTGGCAGGACAGTTAACAGACGACAAAATAAAAGAGATACATAAGATACTCTCAAAACCTCCGGAGACGGACAATGAAAAGAGTATTTACAAAAATTACTGTTTTCGAGATGGAAGAGTATATAGGATCACAGCTCGAGGAATACTTTGGGTTGTTCCCAGAAGTATGAGGCAGCGCATGTTAAAAGCAGCTCACGACGATTTTGGGCATTTCGGAGTGGAAAAAACGCTACACAGGCTGTCTGAGAATTATTGGTTTCCACGTATGAAGAAATATGTAGAACAGTACATATCTTGCTTTATACCATGTTTATACAATAAAAGAAATCATGGGAAGAAGGAGGGATTCTTACATCCAATACCCAAAGGAGATATACCAATAAATATTTTCCATGTGGATCATCTAGGTCCATTTCCAAAATTCAAAAGAAACAATCAATATTTATTTGTTGGAATAGATGCATTCACCAAATTTGTCTTCTTACGAGCAGCAAAAGGCACCCAAACCAAATAAGTAATCAACTATTTCAAGGACATCTTCGCTACTTATGAAGTTCCAAAGATATTAGTGTCTGATCAAGGAAGCTCATTCACTTCCAAGAAATTCGAATCTTTCTGTCGTCAAAATAACATTAGACACGTGCTGAACGCTGTAGCTACTCCCAGGACAAACGGCCAAGTGGAACGTCTAAACAGTACGATCCTTGGTGCGTTACTACCGTCTATAGCCGAAGAAGAATTATGAGATGAGCAAGTACGTTCCGTACAATTTTCTATCAATAATGTGATAAATAAGAGCACTGGAAAAACACCTAGTCAACTACTTTTCGGTTTCACTCCAAGAGGTAGCTCATTGGATACAACTCTTAAAGATGAAATCAGCACCGTTGCTACGTTATTTAAAGACCTTATTGGGGAGCGCGAGCAAGCCGCAGATAAAATTAGAGCGGCGCAAGTTGGACAAAAGAAACATTTTGATAAAAAAAGAAAGAAACCAAAATGTTATAAGGAAGGCGCTCTAGTTGTCATTTTAAAACAAGGCATTTCAACTGGGGCCAGTCGAAAACTGAATGCCCCATATAGCGGGCCAATGATTGTTAAGACCGTTTTACCAAATGATCGATACATTGTCAAAAATATGGAAAAATCCTATCGCACAAGAAAAGCATCGACCTATGAAAGAACTGTAGCCGTTGACCGTACGCGTCCATGGTGTCCATCAGGAGGCGTTTCGGATACTACCGACAGCGAAAGTGGAGAAGACGGAGTCGTTCTGACTTCGGATAATGAGGGTGACTCTTCAGGGGCCTAAGGTATCTCGGGACGAGATATTTGCAGGATGGCCGAACTGTCAGGGTAAGTTTATTTAAAATACGAACATACTCTTCAAGGTTGAATTTTAACGCATATTCTAAAATCTCTCTATAACGAAGAATTAGCGAAGGAGATCTGAAATAAGGGCACTTATCTCGATAACATAAACAAACCAATAGTCGTGCCGATAAAATTTTGTAAAAGCAGCTTCTGGCAACTCATAAATATTCGGTGGTTGTTATATCATCTTACGCTGTATATCGCATAAGAAATAACGACCAAAATTGCTTACAGCATAATTTTCATACCAACTGGAACTAGTGTTCAATCCCAGTTTCTTGATGAGAAGGCATATATATCATTGTTAAATCCAACAGAGTAGAGCTCAGTTTAAGCAGAGCAAAGTGTTGTTATTGTAAAAGTTGAATAAGTATCATCTTCAGTACAATAGGTGAGTTTTTCACAAAGTAACCTTTTCGATAGATTGTAATAATTATTATTTGAGTTTTTCCCAGAGTAACCTTCTCCATAGATTGTAATAATTATTATTATTTTGATATATTGTTTTGATAAGCTATTATAACTTAAACTAAATCATATTTGACTTTTTATGTTGACAAATCTATATATTTATACATATATTTATATATAATAACTGACAATTTATTAATTTGATATCTGAGATTACAAACAATACAATAATTTGAATTCGCCCTTCGTACTTCGCTAGTTGAACGGAGTAGATACTTTGCGAGTTTGCCCCTAGTATCTTAGTGAATGCCTATTATACTGTTTATCATGATAAATACTCCGGACTAGCAAATTTTGTGCTCTTGGAGAAGTATTTCGCGAGTTTGCCCTTAATACCTAGGACCCGAGAGACGTTTGAACTGTTTTACTCGTATGTATTATTTGTACATTTCTTTTAAATATATTATTCAGATTAGGTTCTGGTTTTAAATATGGATCATAAATATTCGGGATTGATATATTATACTTTTGTGACAGGTAAAATTGTTGTTGTAGCCTAATTTTCCAAATGTATTATGAACCGGTTACTCAGGATTTTGTTTCCTTTTCAGATGTGTCATCTCGAGAGAGCGCTTTGCCTGATAAACGCCCCACCTTTATTTTGCATTTTGATCATTCATTAAGTGGTTAGTTAATTTACTGTTTTTATTTTTTTGTTGTTATTATATTTTGTTTACTTTAGTATATATTATTTTGATTTTACTCGGTCTAATTATTTTTACATACATATACCTCACAGGAGATTCTAAGAAAATTCACTATTTCATCTAATATTTTTTATTTTTTAAATGTAGTAGCATAGTAATATTAATTGGCATATAAATGACCATGCTTTTTCACTTATATAGGAATCTGTTCCTATAACAGTTGAACTTATCACATAAACGATAAAGATACGAAAGCATGTTCTTATCATTCATATTTTGGATCCGAGCATCATGGGATTTTGGAGAACAATATTTCGAATATTACTTCCTGTGATGATATAATAATCTTGATAATTTATTTTTATATTTAAGATAACAACCAGGTTAGTAGGCCAGACGTGGTTAATCGTAATTCTTTAGGAAGGTTAGTTATGTAGATTATAATATTTTAACAATCTAAGCAGATTCATTAGAAACTAGTGTCACAAACATCATGTAGTATTTATTTCGATATTAAGCCCATTCAGCCTAGTATTTAATAGGTAATCAATGTTACTTATGGAACAGCGTCCCAAGATGTTCATTAATTATAGATTTCTACAAAGTCCAGAAGATGTCAGATGGACCACCTTAAGAGAACCTACCGTATACAACAATCCTTTATTACATGTTTCCCTTTTCCAACATTTTCTATATTTTTTTGAAAGTATTGTTTATACAATGGCTTTGTTGGTGTAGTTTTGTCTTTCTGTTAACAAGCACTTCTAAGTTGTCTCTATTTAAATTGTCGCAGGGAGACTTTTGCTCAATCATTGACATTTTAGGCGGGTTTATACAACATTTACATAGTCATAATCATAATCACAGTCACAATCATAAGAGTTAAACTAATAATTTCTTATAGCACCGTTTATACAATTGTCACAATCACAATCATCATCATAAGCATAATTTTACTGACCTTGAAGTTCCTAACTTTTAACTTTATGATTATGATTAAGACGAGAATTGAAATGCGCATGCGCCGTAACCAACAGGCGATGAGCAATGTCGACAAAAAGGCGTCTTGGTTGAAGAATGAATTTTATTGGCCGTTTTTTGGAGGTATTTCTGTGCTCCATCAATCATTGTTTATATTATACTTCATTGATTTGACTGTTGGCTAATTTCATTTATATGAATTTTATGCTTATGACTGTGACTATTAAAATTGTATAAACGCCTTTTAGAATTGTGATTGTGATTAAGTTTATGATTCTGACTGTGATTATGATTATGACTATGTAAATGTTGTATAAACCTGCCTTTAGAATCAGATTTGATTGGATTGTATTATCAAGCCAATCATGAAGCAGTCGATTAAAGTAGTCGGAATTTTAATGTAAACAAAGTAATAGTACCAATGTAATAATAACTGATACAACTTTGACTATCCGGGTTAATTTGACAAGGAAGAAATTCATTTTAGTTAGTAATTTATACTTTTAAGTTAGTACATTTTTTGTAACGTTATATTAGTATAAATTCTGTGCAATCGTAACATTTAATCGCTTTAAAACTCTGATGATTTTTATTAATACTGCAGAAAGAAAGTAAGGGATCGGTTTATCTCCCAATGCCCGGCATTGAAGAGTTTTCAAATAATTACTGATCAAAATGACCCCCAAGTGAATTATGGGTCAAATATACAGAGTCATTTAAAATTGACGAGGAAATAGACATTAAAGTGTGAAGATGTTTTATCTATAAAAGAGAATGGCTGTTATGTTCTCAACTATCTATTTTTATACTATAAGTATTCTTTTAAATACTATTTTGCGGAGTTTATCTATAACTGAAACCACATTAAACAAGATAGCTAGTTGTATCTTACGCAATTGTAACCTTTGATGTCAATATTTGGAAACAAATTATTACAAAATATTGGGTAGGATGCGGTTCATTGAATGTGGATTGAGAAAAAAATTTGTTTATAACTGCGTTTTTGACAGAATATTAGAATATTAGTATCACATATATTTTCAAATATTTTGCATGATTTAAGTGGCATATTTGCACCAGTATGTGAAGAATTGAAATATTCACAATGAAGACCTTTAATTTCTTATTTTAAACACGCATATAGTCATTTAGATAGTCTTCTGTCAGAGAATTGACTACAACTCAAGTGTATTATTATTTTAGAAAACAATTCCTATGTGTATGTCGTTGTTGTCGTCGACCACTTTTTGTAATTATGTCTTGTTAGTGTATAAAGTCACCAATTGTATCATTGGATATAGTTCAGAGCGTCTCACAGATGAAACCTATTGATTTTCAGCTCACCACAGCCAAGTTTATGAAAGCATCAGCAAACAGTATCAAGATCGGTACGTTGAATGCAAAAAGTGTTGTTGCATCGGGTAAACTGGACAACATTGTAAAGAAAATTTCAAGACTAAATGTTGATATCTAGGGAATTAGCGATGTGAGATGGCCAGGAAGTGGCAGCTGCGCAACAAGTAATGGCACATTCTATTATTCTGGGAATAGTGACCCGAAGCACTTGTACGGAGTCGGAGTGATTTTAAACAACAATTTTGCAGGTTCGGTTTTAAATTTTATTCTTTACTAGGACTGAGTCATGATGCTTCAACTTAAAACACATACAGGTTATCTGAACGTGATACAGGTGTATGCACCAACAGCAGATAAAGAGGAAGAGGAATTTTATGCTGACATTGATGCTACTTTTAGAAGCATAAAGAGTAATAATATCACAGTAGTTGTGGAAGATGTCAACGCCAAAGTAGGCAAAGTCAAGGTCGAAGGATGCACTGGAAGTTTCGGTCTGGGAGAAAGGAACAATAGGAGAGATCGACTGGTAGAATTCTGTCAAGTTAGAGACCTTATGATAACAAATACCTCCTTCAAACTAGCAGATCGTAGATTGTACACCTGGAAATCTCCTGCCGATAACCCAAGAAATACAGTTAGAAACGAAATAGACTACATCCTCATTAACAACCGCTGTAAGAACTCAGCTGATGATACCGTCTTGCTAACGAGCAATCTTAAAGACTTATAACACCTTTTAGAAAAATTGAATGAGCGATGTAATGAATACGGACTAAAATTTAACTTTAAGTAAACCAAGTTAATGGTAGTTACAAAGTTCCCGCCACATCTGAACCTTGTGAACCTGTCGGTGACAAACACCACGATGGAGAATGTGCCGACATATAAATATCTGGGAGCTTGGATGGAACAAACGGGTGATCATTACAGGAGAGATAAGAACAAGGATAGAGATAGCCAGATCAACATTTATAATGATGAAAAAGTTATTTACGAGTCGGGATATTAACATGGAACTTAGGATGAGGATGCTTCGTTGTTATGTTTTTTTTTGCGCTTTTGTATGCTGAGTCGTGGATCTTAAAGAAATACCACATGGACAAACTACAAGCCTTCGAAATGGGGTGTTACCGAAGAATATGGCGTATTTCCTGGACCGATAAAATTACTAATGCCAAAGTGCTGAACCGGATGCAGAAGGAGTGCGAAATAGTTAACACCATAAAAAAGAGAAAGCTCCAATATCTGGGGCATATAATCAGAGGACAGAAATACAGCTTCTCCAACTGATAGTCCAGAGAAATATTAGTGGAAAGCGCAGCATTTGCAGGCGTCGTTTATCCTGGCTCAATAACGAAAGAGATTGGTTTAACTGTAGCAGTGTTCAACTGTCTAGAGATGTAGACAAGAAGGTCCGGATTGCTGTGATGATAGCAAACCTCCGATGCGAGATACACTTTAAGAATAAGAAGAGCCAGTACAATTGGACCTATAAATCCATATATCACATTTTTGGAAATATTTCAGGTTGTTAGCAAGATACAGCCTCCGGAGTATATACAAGTGACCAATTTTAGGATATTGGATATTGTTAAGGGCGTCTCACAGATGAACCCTATTGATTTTTAATTCACCAGGGCCAGTGCAACTGGACCTATGAATCCAGATATACTAAATTTTTGAAGATATTTCGGTTTCTTACCGCGATACAGTCTCCGGCTTATATACAAGTGACCACTTTTATGATTGGATATTATTCAGGGCGTCTCACAGATTAACCTTATTGATTTACAGCTCACCAGAGCCGATACAACGGGTCCCATAAATCCATATAACCACATGATTGGTCATTTTTGGAGAGATTTCGGTTTGTTAGCAAGATACAGCCTCCGGAGTATATACAAGTGACCAATTTTATGATTGGATAATGTTCAGAGCCTCTCACAGATGAACCCTATTGACTTTCAGCTCACCAGAGCCAGTACAATGTGTTCCATAAATCCATATATTCTAAATTTTTGATGCTTTTGGGAGAAATTTCGATTTGTTAGCACGATACAGCCTCTGTAGTGTATAAGTACGGAAACATTATTTTTAGTCCTTAAAACCGTTTATTTTTCATATTATTTGATAATTTTTTTTCAAAATCGACTAAGAAATGTTTATTAAGGAAAATAGAGCAGCGACAAATCAAAATGCGTGCCACAAAGTTACTATTTTGAAGAGGAACAGTATTTACTTCTAATTCGGAACCAGTAACTTGACCTGTTGAATGAATAATCTTTTATTTATTCCACTTTTCATCAAAATAACTACCTTCTTAACTTTTTTACTTATAAGGTACCAAAGCCAATTATTACCATGTTCCTAATACTGCCATCCGATCCAAAATTCTGACATCACTATTCTGGCAGCATGTTGAGATGAGCCAGTAACCAGTCCAACACGCAAGAAAAGTGTTCAGTCTGTCTAAAGCATCCGAGCGAGAAAGACTGCTTCATTTTTAGCCATACTATAAAAAATTGCACGTGTTTTCAATTTCTGCAAGATACCGCCTTTGTTGTTGTAGTGCGATTATGTTTAATATGAAGGTGTTTCCTGAAATCGTTAGTTGTTTATTAGAGTCACGAGTGCCTAATATTGCCATGGCAATATTTAGCATGTATATATATATATATATATATATATATATATATATAAATTATTTGTTTTTCTTTTACCTTTACATTTTTTTATTTTTCTTGGGCATCAGGTTAATCGTAAATTCTGTATCAATTTATATTTTTATTTAACGTTTCCCTCCTTAGTTCGGAGCATTTTCATAAATTTTTACATTGATGTTGTTAAACAATAAATTGAAAACGATTGAACGATTAAAATTAAATGTACACACAGGGACGACAAAAACTGGTAACTAATAAAATAATTTCAAAAATAATAAAATCGAAAGTACCTGCCTTAGAAATAACGCTTTACAATATACAAGGGACATTCAAGAAGTTGATGTTATTATTATAATAAATTATAATATATCTGGCTTAGATTTTTGATATCGTTTTGACAAACGAAACTTTCATATCCTGACTCGAACATTTTGCCATGTACAGAAACCCAGGACCAACACTTCTCATTTTTGATAGGGCCAAGTCACACCTCGGCGTATCTACGAGTATTGTAGACGCCGCAGAAAGGCACGAAAATACCCTATTCTGCTTACCAAGCAACACCACCGATGAGCTCCAATCCATGGATAAGGCTGTTTTTCGTAGCTACGAAGCGATTTGGGAACAAGAAGTATTGAACTTTTTAATAGCCCAACCTGGAAAATTTTTAATCAAAATAAAGTTTGGGGAAATATTTTCAAAGGTGTGGTTGAAAGCAATGTCGCCGTCCAATATAATCTCTGGATTTAGAAGTGCAGGTATCCATCCTTTTTTCCCTGATGCAATCCAAGAATCTGCGTTTGCACCCGCGTCGTGACAAGAACAGATGAAAATAAAAATGAATCTAAAATGAACGCTGAAACTAGTCCCATTCCCGGGCCAAGTGGTGTAAATTCATTAAAACACAAAAATAAAAAGATAGTGTTTACTTGGAAAGTGATTCATCATCAGAGTCAGAACATTCCCTTTACGGTGACACCTACACAGAAAGCGACAACGAACCACTAATAAATTTGGTTTCTGCTTTTACATAGAAAATTCCGGAGAAAGATCTTGGTAATGATTTGGACATTTCGTTCACAGCCATGGGTCTTTTGGTTACCCCTGAGATAAAAGTTTCATCAGCAAAAAGAAAACCTGCTATCAATTCCAGGGCACAAGAAGTAACGAGAGATTTATTCTCTCCCAAGCCAAAAGTGATACAATCCAAATCCGCTCCAACGAAAAGGGTACAAACAAAATCTCCTCTAAAGAAAGTTGCACAAACTAAATCTGCTCCAAAAAAATCAGGTGTGGTTGAGACTTAGTATTGATTCCTAAGCAACACGGACAGGTAAATTGATATGAGGATGTGTTCTTTATGTAACAGGTATGTTCACGAAGAGTGTGTCGGTCTGACGAAGTCCGACAAATAGATATTTATTTATCCGAACTGTTAAATTGTTACTTCTTCTTAAAAATCTCTCTTTTAATTTTATACGATTTTTACTTTTCCGTCAACCTATTTATATGCGAGAAAAGTATTGGTTTACCCCAAAAAAAGTTGGAATTTTGAAATTTTTTTTTGAGTTATTTTTACGTTTTCCATCAACGACAACACGAAAAAAACGGTTTTTACAAAAAAAATCCTGTGTGTATGTCGTCGTCGTTGTCGTCGGCCACTTTTCCTTACAAGTCTTGTTAGCACGATACTGCCTACGGAGTGCAATAAGTCAACAATTTTATGATTGAATATTGTCAAGGACATGTCACAGATGAACCCTATTGATTTTCAGCTCACCAGAGCCAGTACAACGGGTGCTATGGTACTTGAAGTACGACATTTTGTAATTTTTTGAGAAATTTCAGTTTGTTAGCACGATACAGCCTCCGTAGTTGAACAAGTCACCAATTTTATGATTGAATATTATTCCGGACATCTTGCTGATGATCCCTATTGATTTTCAGCTCACCAGATCCACTACAACAGGTGCTACAGTACTTTAAGTAAGATATTTTTGTCATTTTTGGAGAAGCTTCAATTTGTTAGCACGATACAGCCTCCGGAGTATATACAAGTGACCAATTTTATAATTGGATATTATTCAGAGCATCTCCAAGATGAACCCTATTGATATTCAGCTCATTAAAGCTAGTACAACGACTGCTATGGTACTTGAAGTACCAAATTTTTGTCATTTTTGGAGAATTTTCAGTTTGTTAGCACGATACAGCCTCCAGAGAGTATACGATTGATCAATTTTATGATTGAATATTGTTCAAGGTGTCTCACAGATGTACCCTACTGATTTTCAGTTGACTAGAGCGAGTACAGCGGGTCCTATAAATCCATATATACTAAATTTTTGGTTATTTTTGAAGAAATTCGTTTTGTTAGCACGTTACATCCCCCAAAGTGTATACAAGTAACAATTTTATCATAGAATATTGTTCGGGGCCACAAATGCGGAAAAGTTAGTTTTAATCTTTAAAACCGTTTATTTAAAGAATGTTTTTTATTGTTATTTTCCGCGATATAATAAAGTTTTGTTCATTATTTCATTTATTTCAGCGTTTTTACCCATATTCCTAATATTTCCATCCTACGTCAAGATTTGGGTTACATGTTCCAAATGTTGTCATTTTACAACGTTTTTGAGAAACGTTTAGAAAAATACTTAATTGAAATTTAAAAATATGTTATATGCCTTACACTTTAGAAAACATGCTGTAGAATTCTCTCTCTAAATGACAGGTTGATCTAACAAGAAATAAAAATTCCTTAAGGTGGCGATAATTGGTTTAGGTACCTTGTTCGCGCCACCCTCTTATTTTCCATAAAATTCTGCGCACCGCTCATGAATTATTTTCATTAAATTTCAATACTGATTTTTTGTACATTTTGATAAAGGACTAGTTTTAATTTTTGTCATTAACGCTTCGTTGAGGAACAGTTCGTTATCAAAATATTCTTTCAATCAATCTATCCTTGTTAAACCGCAAAATTGAGTTAATACTGCGACGTGTGTCTAGTTATATTTATCAATGTATTTTTCGCAAATATACACATTACAATCAATTTTATTTAGTGTCACTAAGGACACGACTTTCCACTAGAAGTTAAAACGATCGATTGTTGAAACTGATAGTGAGTTGCAGACACTGGCATATTTGATAAGTATATTTAAATCAAAGTTCACTGTATATGTTGACGATTCGCTAATTGTATAATTATCACAACTACAGTCCATTGACATTAGAGCTAACATTTTGGGCCTTCGAGCCGGATATTGTTCTATATTGCAGTTAGGGAATCGACTTAAGTTTGCGAATAGTATTTTCATATATCTCTCGTTCACCGCATTTTTTGAATCCATTAAAAATTTATTGTATTTTAGAATGGAAACAAATTTACAACGTTTATCGGACTCGTTGTTGAATAAAAACTAGAAATAATTTAACTGGTTTCTTCATCATTGTCAGATTCTTGTTTTATTATTATATTGGCCGTCGTCTATACACTGGTTTTTTTATTCTATAATTTTCATCTGCTAGATCTTGAGTTAATTAATTATTGAACAAAAACTTTATGAACGGGGCAAATAGTTATTTGTAAAACGAATGTCACAATGACTCGTTTTGTAGTACGAGTGTCACAAGTACTACAAAAGGTCATTTTGACACAAGTTTTATACAAAAATTTTTATAATTCGCATTTATTTTTTGAAATAAAATAGAATTACAGTATCCCTGCTTTTAAACTAGGAGGACTGATTTGAATTTAAGTTGACAATTCTGTAGATTCCTGATTAGTCAGATCACAGCCGGTTTTACTCAGCCCTTTTAACATATATTATGATCGAACAATTGTGTAAATTGTAAACAAAGTTTCATTTAAGCAAATAGAAGATGATTATCTGTTTAAAAAAGAGCTTCTTCATATATTCTTGCAACTTATTTATATTATACCATGAACATAATCATTTCTGCAGAATATCTTCACACAGATATCTCGTTATTTATCCCAGACCCCGAACGTTACTTATCCCTACCTAGGTATTGATCATTGATGAATAATCGTTAGCGTACTGTTACGAAACAGCACACTGGTATAGACCCTAAATCCGACTCTGTCTAAGCCAGGTATGAAAATTAAAATTATGGCGGATACGCAGTGTTTTTATAACTGTTTGGGACTATCTTATCTAAAAATTGTTTTTGTGTCCAGACTTATCTAGAAAAGGCCAGAAAAATTATTTGTGTCTGTGTAAGCCGCAGCCCGGAACTTTCTAGTAAGAAAGGCATTATTATAAATAAGGACCGATCAGCGGAAGAGTTAGTGGATAAAGTGATCTCGAGAAATAAACAAAAATACACCGAACAGTAAAGTGCTAATTAATAATCAAGTTTGTGTGCATATAAATTAAATTTAAGTGATTAGTTAAGTATATATAAATTAAGTGTTAGTGAGTTAGTGTTTAAATAAATTAGTAAGTAGCCATACCGTGTGTTTTCAATTTATCCCACCCGTTTACGTTTTAAAGAAATTAGAAAAACATTACAGTACTTTATTTATTAAAACTTTCAAGATAATTTGTTCCAATTTACCTTTAAGACCATTTAATTTATTAATTTGCTAGCTAGAACTACGCCAGACCATATTATAATATGTTTTAAGTTAAGCTTAAAGTCAAAGGTCAAAGAAAAATACAAACAATAACCAACTGTATGACACTAAAAGTTACTAAAAAAGTGTTCGTAAAGATTTCATTGTGACTTATAAAAAATACTATTGAACACACTGACGCATGTTTCATCTTCAGAGAGGTAAACAGACAGTGTAAGTAATTGTGAGTGTTGGTGTAGTGGTGATAAATAGCGTGTTCAGTATGAATAACAATTGTGGGGTGGAAGAAGATAGGAAGATACTCCGGATCACCTAGTTCTAGATTGCCTTACCATTGTAACCCAACGCAAAAAATGCTTCGGACAAGAAACTTGTAAAAGTGAGGATCTAACAACCTTGAAGCCGTCCAAAATACTAGAGTTCATTACCACCCTGGAACAGGAGGGTGAGCTGTAGTACTAGTAAAAACAGCTCTAATAGGAGGGGCATTATAAACCTTACGTTTCAGTCCATTGTAACCCCGTTAGAATCTAATCTATAATGAATAACAACAACGGTTTCAGAAATTCCAACTTAAAAATAATGTTATGAAATTATCTTCCCTGTGTACCAACTACCTTCTACGTCAGGGTCTAGAATTTATTACGATTTTCTAGAAGTATTTAGATGACGTTCCAACCATGGCAGCAGCGCCATGAAGTTTCTGTCGGAGTTGGATGTTCCGGTGAATTCTAAAGATGACGTATGCGATATAAGTGACAATGAGTAACAAAATTTATAACAAGTAGTATCATGAGTTTGTGACAAGACTATGGAGCAGAAATAAAAAGACAACTTGAATAGGTCATCAAGTAAAAAAAATAACGGAATAAGGGTATCGAAATTTTTAAATTGTCTAGCAATTAATTCCTCTTGAGTGAATTTTCTTTATGAGTAATCGGTAATATGCTTTATGAATTGATTTTGTAACGTTTAATCGATGAATAATTACCGGATGAAATATAACAACGTAGTTGAGGCGAGGTCGTATAAAAATATGCTGACAGGTGAACAGTAGACAATTTCAAGTTTGATCAAGAGTAAACAAGAGGAATTTTTCATGGAAAAAATATGTATAAAATGAGGGGATGTATTTGAAAACAACGATTGAGGTATAATTATCTCTTCTTAATGATGTGTCATGATTTGCTTTGTTCTTCGAAGTTTATCCACGCATTAATAAAATTATTTGATGAATGTCTTTATTACTCTTGGAAAAACATTAATCAATCTAGAATTCTACTTAAACCAGATGCAATGAAAAAATAAACGGTTTTAAAGATTACAACTAACTTTTCCGCAATTATACCATAAATTCCAACTTTTTTTGGGTAAACTAATACTTTTCATGCATCATAGATAGGGTTGGGCGGAAAAGTCATAACTACTGTTAAATAGACCCTATATTTCCATCTGCAGCAAAAACTACATATCATAGACTAAAAGAAATTGTTTGTAGTAGAGTGGTAGTAGCCCCAACTTGTGACAACTTGTAAAGATCAGCAAAGAAAATTAAACTGCAGAAATAAAATGACCTATCGGCCTGGCATGGGCAGTTTATGGATAGCTCAACTACATTTTGAAGAAGAAACCAGTAAGTCGTCACACGTCAGTGACATTCTTCGGAGTTGGTATGCGTAGGATGACTTCGATTTTTTCAGGATCCACCAACAACCCAGACGCATTCACGACATATTACAGGTATTTCAGTTCCGATCTACAGAATTCATACTTTTCTCGATTTAGTGAGAGTCCCGCTTTCCTAAACCGACGCAAGACCAAGAACCTTAATGTGATGCTCAAATATGGGAGTGCAAAAAGTCGTCGAGGTACACAAAAACAAAATTCTACAAAACCATCCCTAAGACTTAATCAATAAACCTTTGCCAGGTTGCAGGGGCGTTGTGCAATCCAAAAGGCATCCGGCGGAATTGGAAAAACTCACATGTAGGTACCACAAAGGCCAGTAATGGTCGAGAGGCCTCGGCGAGAGTTATTTGACAATACGGTCACTTTATATCTAACGTTGTGAAATATTTGGCGTCTTTGTTGATAAGTTTTTACCATATAATTGTAATATTGGATAAGCATCTGGAGCTTTTTTTGAAAAGAACATAG
Source organism: Galeruca laticollis (assembly GCA_963921935.1). NCBI lineage: Eukaryota > Metazoa > Arthropoda > Insecta > Coleoptera > Chrysomelidae > Galeruca > Galeruca laticollis. The sequence goes on from OY998176.1 coordinate 81,241,372, forward strand.
CGGTGGTTTTTGTTGCGAGGAATTTAAAGCGTGCCTTCTAGGACCATTGTTCGAATTGCGTTAGACAGTTTTGCAAAATATTTGACATTAGAACGGTATTTTTCCTTTAATGTATACAATGAGATCATCTGCATAGACACGTGCTTTCAAGAATTTCGATAGGTCTTTGATGTTATTGTTTATGCTCACTAATAATAATATTGATCCTTGTGGTATCCCATTATCTTCTAACTTCTAACTGATCTGCTGTTCTGTTCTTCATAAAATCACTGATGAATTTCAAACAACTGCTCCGAATATTCCACATGTGCAGTTGTTTTAAGATATTGAGTTTCCAACAAGTATTAAACGCGTTTTTAAGATCGAAGAATATATCAATAGAGCCTCATGAATATCACTTTCTATGTCTAGAATGTTATCAATACCTGAACGATTTTGTCTGAAACCAACTTGTTCAGATATTAAACTTTTCTAAAATCCGCATAAGTCTACCATTGACCATTTTTTCCATCAGTTTGCTGGTTGAGCACGTTAAACTTATAGGTCGGTAGGATGACGTTTCAAGACGGGTTTTTTGGTGTTTGATGAGCGGAAGGACGTTGGATTTTGACCAGATTGATGGAAACTAATGTTGTTTGCAGACGCAGTTAATTAAATGGAAGAAAGTTGTTTTTGCAATATCGAGAAGATGTTTTAAAAATATTACAGGGAAACCATCTGGTCCGGGACTGGAATTTATTAAATTATTATAGGCGTTTTCAAATTCAGGCGTTGTAAAACTCTTGTTTAAAAGATTATATTCATTCCTATCAAGGGACAGATTTCAGTTTACTGCAGTTAATTTATTTTCGAGGAATGTGCATTAGGAATAATGCAGAGGTCCAAGAACTATACAAAGAGAGCGATATTATCCAGGAGATTAAATCCCAGCTTTTAAGATGGGCAGGACTCGTACATAGGCTACACGACGAAAGACTTGTAAAACTGATATGGGAAGGCAACAGGCAAAAGACCATTCGGACGCCCCAAAATGCGTTGTAGAGACAACATAAAATCAGACTTTCAAAAAATGAACATCCCACTCGATTACAGGTTGATGGAAGACAGGGACTGCTGGAATAAAGTTCTACAGTCAGCCAAGACCCACACACGGTTGTAGCGCTAAGTGATGATGATGAATGTGATGTAGTTTTTCTTTGTTCACCTTTGCTTATAAATATTGACTAATTTGTCAGCCATTTTCACTTGCAGAGGTTACGACTGAGTTGTTGAATTTTAGTTATTACCGACTTATATTTAAAGCCCGAAATTTTCCTTACTCTTGTCCACACTTCACTGCTAGGAGTATTTATTTTTGAAACATATTGAGACCAGGATTTTTAGTGCTTGTTTCGTCGTTAGGTGAGCCTTGGCGTTATGTTTTTTTAAATACATATACCTTATTACTGTTCCGCCCATCCTATCTAAATGCGAGAAAAGTATTGGTTTACCCCAAAAAAAGTTGGAATTTTGAAAAAAAAAATTGACTTATTTTTACGTTTTCCATCAACAACAACACGAAAAAACAGTTTTTAGAAAAAAATCCTGTGTGTATGTCGTCGTCGTTGGCCACTTTTCCTTACATGTCTTGTTAGCACGATACAGACTCCAGAGTGCAATAAGTCACCAATTTTATGATTGAATATTGTTAAGGACATGTCACAGATGAACCCTATTGATTTTCAGCTCACCAGAGCCAGTACAACGGGTGCTATGGTACTTGAAGTACGACATTTTGTCTTTTTTTGAGAAATTTCAGTTTGTTAGCACGATACACCCTCCAGGGAGTATACGAATGATCAATTTTATGATTGAATATTGTTCAAGGTGCCAACATATGTACCCTATTGATTTTCAGTTGACTAGCGGGTCCTATAAATCTAGATATAACAAATTTTTGGTTTGTTAGCACGATATAGCCCCCGAAGTGTATGCAAGTAACAATTTTATAATAGAATATTGTTCAGGGCCACAGATGCGGAAAAGTTAGTTTTAATCTTTAAAACCGTTTATTTTTAAACGGGATAAATACTGCCACATCCAATGGTTGCATAAGATGGGTGGGAGTGCTGTCATATAGATATTGTTCTCCTCACAAGCTTCAATGACAGTAGGTGAAAAATTAGAGGTTAGATTGTCCCCAATAACAAGGATTTTCAAAGTCTTTAATTTGGGCAGTAAAATTTGGAAAACACATTTTTCAAACTGGTTCATATCGTACCAGCCACTGGGTGTGTTGCTATAGACCGTTCCAGGAGGACCTACTTTTGTCCAACCTTCGTATAGATTTCCTGCCTTGTACACCACCGTAGGGGGCAATAAATCTCCTGCAGCGTTTCCGTCCACCATAATACTGATGGATGCCTGGGAATGTTGCCGAACTCTCTCCACGCGTTTGGTTCCTCTTGGAACAATGAATTTTTTGGCTCCAGGGTCATGTTGGACATTAGTTTCATCGTAATTGAAAACGAAAGAAGGATCAATATCTTGTAAAACATCTTTAATGTCTAAGAATTCGACAAGTTGATTTGGTCCTACCGCCGCACGTATTTGTTTTATGTTTGCAGCCAAACGGACACTCAACTTGTTCCGGATGATGAAGTTTTCGAGGTAATCATGTCCAGAAACATTGTCTTGAAACTCCGGAGTATATACAAGTGACCAACCAATGTTATGATTGGATATTATTCAGAGCGTCTCAAAGATGAACCCTATTGATATTCAGCTCACTAAAGCCATTACAACGGGTGCTATGGTACTTGCAGTACCAAATATTTGTCATTTTTGGAGAATTTTCAGTTTGTTAGTACGATACAGCCTCCAGAGAGTATACGATTGATCAATTTTATGAATGAATATTGTTCAAGGTGTCCCACAGATGTACTCTATTGATGTTCAGTCGACTATAGCGAGTACAGCGGGTCCTATAAATCCAGATATACTAAATTTTTTGTTATTTTTGGAGAAATTTCGGTTTGTTAGCACGTTACATCCCCCAAAGTGTATACAAGTAACAATTTTATGATAGAATATTGTTCAGGGTCACAGATGTGGAAAAGTTAGTTTTAATCTTTAAAACCGTTTATTTTCACCTGTCTTGTGTCTTTTATATTTATTCAAGGCTGCTTTGCTTGCTCTAATTGCCGCTTCACATTTTGGATTTCACCAAGGTACAGGAACGTAATTTTTTTGTCATTTTTGTTTTGCCTATAATTAGTTCAGCACTTCTCAAAATTATATTGTTAAAAACTACAAGTATTGCTTCACTAGAATTTCCGATTATTAAAAAAATAACATCATTTTTTTGTTTATTATTTTTGAAGTAATTACCCTCTCTGTATATGAAACATCTTGCCTTTCAAATAATATTGACGAAATGCTTACTGAATTATTAATAGGTTCATTGTAATGAAATTAAAGCTACTAAATCAAAACACAATGGAATTACATAACGGAGCGAAGCCGTCTACTACAACATAAAATAGTAGTCAGTTAAAACTGGTAAAAATTCGGAAAAAACTGGTTAAAGTATATCATGAATGGATCTGTTAGACGAACCGGCGGTTTCATCGGGATTTTCTAATACTTGAACTTGATCCTCGTATTTTGAAATTGCACTTGATGTTGTGATAGGTTATGGAAAAATAATTACACAGCGTTACCGTAGCAAAACGAATGATATTATATTACATAGATAAATAATATACTTAAATTTTATGTGTGTTTATAAAATATGTATATGGACGGCTTGTTAGTCTACTTCACAAATAATTGTAATGTTCTTATTTATTTAAAGAGTTTTTATCACGACGGGTGGGGTACATTTATACACACGGTATATTTAATTACTTAATTTATATACACTATTCACTCACACTTAATTTATACAGGGTGATTCATAACTATTGGGACATACGCTATGGATAGACTGTTTGGACTCGAAAACGAATGAGGATATCGTGTTTGAACAAGAGTACCAATATTACGTAGAAATGATGTTTATGTCATATTTTTTAATAAAAATCACTAAAAAGTTTCGTCAAAAAAAGTTACCAGTCAATTTCATCATCAGAAATCCTTCACGAGGCTCCCCCTGTAACAAAATGTCAAATAATACATAAAATGATATTGCTCTATGCCGATTTTGATAACAATCGATAAATATACAGTGAAATTATTAGCAAAAAACGAAAAAAGAAAAATCAACTTTAACGCCCTTTATCTTTTTCCACAGCAATATTTTATTGAGGTATATTTGGTCCTATCGCCATATTTTGGTCCAAACAATCTACCCTTAGCCTATGTCCCAATAGTTATTAATCACCCTGTATAAAATACACAGTTCACTATTTAACCAAATAATTTATATTAAACAATGTTCAAGACTTGCTTAAAATGTAGACTGCACTTAACTGCTCGTAGGTAGTCGCTTATATATTAAAACCACTTTCAGGAACCTTCGAATTCCCGAAATTTCTAGTATGCGTCTCCCAAAAAACCATCGACATTCTTAGAAATGACTATAAAAACCATCACAAAAAATAGCCCTTCCCAGAAATCAGCTTTTAGATATCTTATTAGACAGTGTGCGATTTCGTAACATTACCCCCTCCATAAAAGGAAGTTCCTCCTGGGATTTCTTTGTAGCCGGGACTGGATGTTTGAATCGACAACTGGGCCCATTTCTACATTTTCCGGTCGTATGGAAATAAAATTACGCCGTCTTCATCGGGTACCGATAACGAGGGGTATAGCTGCAAATTAATATGTGGACACCGGTATCTTGGAAGATCATCTCTATCATGTTCCTGATGACTCGCCAATCCAACTGGTTGCTTGCTATCTTATGTGTCCTCTACACGTCGACAGACGCGTCAGCGGACGTCGGCAAACGCATCAGCAGGTATATCATCACGATCCGTCCACACGTCCGTACGTGGTCAGCCTGTGTCAATACTTGCACAAGACATTTAAAAAAATCTATGTTGAGATTATAACTGTCGCTGCTATTTATTTGATTTAAATGTTTCCTCATTGGTCATATTAGCCATTACAACGAACAAGAAAAAATTGCATGTGGAACGCGTGCATTTTCATTCGCAATTGCACCAACATTGATGCGTCGGCTGACGTGTGGACGGACGCCGTGCGTTCAAGCTAAAACCCTTTGATGCGTGCCAAAGAACCGACAGCTAACGGATTTGTAGCAGACTCTTCCGCCGACGTTAAATACATCCCACTGACGATCAAATTCCCCGTCTAGACGTCGACAGATGCATCAGCAGATGGAGTCTGCTGACGCATCTATCGACGTGTAGAGGAGCCTTTAGGTATAGCCAATTTCTTCAAGTTGGATCCCAACACATGGCCTCGAAGGCTTCGAATCGCTTCCCACACATCGCGGTAGGTGGGCCGATCTTGAAAATTGTTTTTGGTTACCATGTAGAAAACGTACCGCGAATTGTGTTTGAGCCTCAGTGTCTTGCCAGGGGCTGGAATCTGATCTTCAAGTTTTTCTAATTGCCCTAAGCTAACCTAACCAAACTTCTTTCGAAAGACGGTTGCCAACCCTCTTGCGTGTTTCTTTACTGACAGAGATGTTATGTGCCAGTAAATACTCCTCAGGGAGCGTGAACAAATCTTGTCGTTGTTCTGTAGTGACTCCATATTAGCTTTCCCGACACCTCCATATGCGCCTAGAAATTCATCGAAAACAGGGTCAGGCTCTTCTCGGATATGGTTCACTCCTTCCTCTAGGTCATGGTCTCCTTCGAATGTCGCTAGTTGGTTCTGGTGGATTACTTTCGGTTTTCTATTGGGGGTCTTGCTTATGCGATACATGACGTCATTGATCTTTTTCTTCATTAAGTACGGACCCTTCTTTAAAACTGCCTTTTGTGGCCTGCCTGTTTTTTCACTATATCGCTGGCAATTTGAAGATTCGTTTGAGCCACCAATTCGTGCACATCGTCCATCCTTCTTCTCAATTGTATCGGGTAATCTTCTCCGGGGTCGACAACCAAATTTTAGGTCACTAGGTAGCCTCATTTCGCGTCCAAACAGGACGCAGTTGTTTCAAAAGTGAACTCAGTGATGGCAGATTGATAAGCCAAAGCAAATAAAGACATATACTGTTCCCAGTCTTTCTGGTGGCTGGAAACTACATTGGACAGGTATTTTCCAATGGTCCTCTTCATTCTTTCGACCATACAATCTAACTGTGGATGCAACGTTATTGTCCCGGTTTTCTTCATTTCCAGTTAATCACAAATTTCCTGGAATTCATTGCTCTCGAAATTTCTTCCCTGATTGCTGTTGACATCCAAGGATACTTATATCAGCTGATAAATACTTTCCCCATTACATCCGCGACAGTTGTGGCCTCTTGATTTGGGATCGCGTAAATTTCCACTCACTTTCTGAAATAGTCCATTACAATCAGAATTTATTTACCACCATTTTCCGTCGTCGGAAATGGTCCAACGATATCTAAAGCAATCCTTTCGGAAGGACTTCCAAGACTATATTGTTTCATATGTGCATTTCTCTTGCGATGTGGTCCATTACTCGTAGCAACAAGTCGTATATTTCTTACACCAGTCCTTCACATCGTCGGAGCTGTTTATCCAATAAAACCTTTCACGGACTCGCTGAAGGGTTTTCTTCACTTCCAGATGACCTCCCGATGGACTGTCGTGTAACTTCTTTAGTACTTCAGCTACTGTTGTTCTCGGGATAACTAGCTGTCTTCTCGGAACCATCATAGTTTTCAAGGAATCTTTTCAACGGGCCTTCTTCCAGGACAAAGGAATCTCAAATCTTGACACATCTTGCCAGGGAGTTCACCGATCTTCTACTTTCCATTACCTATTCATCTTTAGGCGAGGATCATTCTCCTGATAGTCCCTTATCCTGATAGGTGACCATTCTTCGTAAACCACTGTAGTTTTTGAAACTGCAGCTTCCTTAGATTCCGCCTAGTAGCAGTGGGAACAGTCTGCTGGGCACGGCCGTCTAGACAGCCAACCAGATCGATGTTCGATGTTGAAATCGCTCAATCCATCTAGCGATCTGGTTCTCGGGATTCTTGAACAGCATCAACCACTTGAGTGTTGCATGATCAATCCAGATTTATAACGCCCTTCCATAGAGATACTGGTAAAAGTGTTCCACGGACCTCACTACCACTAAAAGTCGCCTTCTGGTAACCAGTAGTTTCATTCTAGTTTGGAGAGGACTTTACTGAAATATCCCAGCACTCTTTCTTGCCCTCCTTAGATATGTGAGGGCACTCCTCAAATTCCTACGTTGCTTGTATCAGTATCAAGAATAAAGTCTCCCTCTGGTAATGGATATCCTAATATCGGCGCCATGGTTAAATGCCTCTTCAAGATTTCAAAAGCCGTCTTCATCCCAATGGAAAGCTCTTATTTCTTCTGTGAGTCGAGTTGGTGGCATAGCAATATCTTCAAACTTCCTGATAAATATTCGATAGTATGTACAAAGTCCAAGGAAAATCCTAATTTTAGGTTTGTCTGTTGGTTGCGGCCATTGCTGAATTGAAACAATTTTCTCTGGATCTACGGCCATTCCTTCATTGCTCACTATATGACCCATATAGTTGACTCGGTTTTGGAATAGCTGACATTTCTTCGGGTTTAGGGCAGCTTGAAGTCGTTTGAATATATCTTCCAAATTCTTCAGGTGTTCGTCAAATGTCTTCCTCAGTACTACGATGTCGTCCAAATAGACCAGGCATGTATTCCAAGACAACCCTCTCAAGACATGCTCCACGAGTCTTTCAAATATCGCGGGCGCATTACAGAGTCCGAATTGCATGACGTTGAATTGCCACAATCCAGATCCGGTGCTAAAAGCAATCTTCTTTTTGTCTTCTGGGTCCATTTCTACTTGCCAATAACCAGTTTTCAAGTCCAAGGTGGAAAACAGTTTACTGCCGGCCATAGTGTCTAGCGTATCGTCGATTCGTGGCAGAGGATAGCTATCGTTGTCACGTTGTTTAGCTGGCGATAGTACACGCAGAATCTCGTAGTTCCGTCCTTTTTCTTGACGAGCACTACTGGAGACACCCATGAACTAGAAGATGGTATTATTACTTTCTCTTCTTCCGTCTTTCGAATTACTCTGTCAGCTTCCTCTCTCTTCGATCGTAGTAGTCTTCGAGCTGATTGTCTAATTGGCTGGGCATCACCAGTATCGATTTTGTGTTGAACCGCTGATGTTGTACCAGTCATTCCTCCTATTGGTACGAATAGGTCTCGATACTGCAAGAGAAATTCTCTTTTTTCAGCTCGATTCAAGGATTGATCAGCTACTGATAACATCTGTTCCAATCTGGCATTAGAATTGTCAGTTGTCGTTATTTGACGGAACTATATACGTCACTGGTACGCAGGATCCAATCCTGGTTTCCTTCTTGATGGTAATAGGGTAATCGTTCACGTTTATTACACGTACTAGGACCTCTTTCGCCGACGTAACCAATCCTTTTCCAATTAGTACTCTTCTGCCAACCTCTTCGTTAGCTGCTCGAAGTCATCCATTGCGTCCAGGGGTATGGTGTGAAGTACATTTAAGGCATCTCGCCGAAACGCGATGGATAAGTTCACTGCCTTTTTCTTATCGGACCAATTATTAACTCTATCGGCTGCCTCAAACTGTCTATATAATTAATCCACGACGTCTTTCCGTCGAACGTTGGGGCCTTGACTCAATATCTTCTATCTTGGGGGTGTTTCTGGCTTGCAGGGTTTTATATGTTCGATCATCTTTTCTTCTGCTGGCATGTCTTTTTATCTTAAATCTACAATTTTTTCTCTAACTCCTTGATTTTCTCGCCCAACTGATTTTCCATCGTTGTCAAATTGCCAAGAAAACCATTAATTGTTCGAATGTCGCTAATATTTTTGACTCAATGGACGAGGACGACGTATGCCCCGATACTGTTAGTGCCCTAGAATCAACTGCATCCACCTCGGGTGCTTAACTTTACGAGCTTTACCCAAATTATTGCGAAGAAGATCTAATTTGATGTGTGTGAGTTCAGTTTATGGGATTATGGTCAATAAAACAACGAAAACCTGTTATTTTTTCAGCCAACGTTTCGACCTTTATTGGGCTATCTTCAGGGCGTCAAAATTGATTTTCTGTTCAAAAAAATGTCCTGTCATGTCAGGCCCTCCCGAAATTAAAGAAGGAAATAACATTTCAAGTTGTTGTTAGTGTTCCTGCTTGGGTATGGTAGGTTTTATTCACCATAACCCCATAAACTGAACTAACACACATTGACTTGGTCAAAAAACTATTTCACACCTAATTTAATGTTTATTCTTTTCTCATGTTGACTGTACTACAAGTATACATTCAGTGATCCATCTCCCCAGGTTTAATAAAAATTATATAATACGATACTTCTTTCGCGTGTTATGATACCCTGTTAAGGAGAAGAGCGATACACTGAATATATTTGTTTCTTTCTAACACACTGTTGCTTATGCTTATGTACCAAAGAATATTCCTAGTACGGTATATTTACATAGTATAAAACAAAGTTGCTTTCCGCATCTGTCTTTTTATCAGCTAACACCTCCTAAACCAAGCAACCGATTTTATATTTTTATAATTAAATGTACGCTTTTTTGCTATTTTATAGTTTCTTAATGGTGGTTTTTTATCGAATTTATGACTTTTTAATCTATTTTCGGAATATTGTGATGTTTGTTCTATGTAAACAGCATCACAATTATTACAGGGAACTTCGTTTACAATATTTTTTTAGCATTGTCATTTTCATTGACTATTAATAAATAACCAAGTCAGACATTCAACGTTGCTTTCTATAAACAAAGTCAGTAACTTTACATTTTCACTTCTCAAGCACCCTTTTATTAGCTTGACCTGTATGTATCTATGTAACGGAATCTTTCAACTTAATTTTCACTAATTTCAAGAAGTCTAATTAACTTGAAAATTTGTACAGGAGTCAAGGGCTGATGACAATACAATAATCTCATAACTTCATGCTAAGGTCTTCACTAGGATGATCAGGGTAAAAAAATACTTGGATTAATTTGTAGGTTAATCTTATACCACTCATAGACCGCTGGTAAAATGTATGTAGACGATGGATCTAGATTTCTGTTTATATACGAAATTTCTATGGTTCCTTATGAGATGCTTTGCATGATTGACCCTCGTCTGCAATAATTTAATGATCCAAACGCTTTTTTTTAGAGGAATAAGGTCGGCGACACATTTGCGGCTGCGGCTGCAACCGCGCGGTCAGAACCGCTATTCTGTAAAATACATGGTTGTTTATGGAATGGTGCCACACTAGCGACCAAGCGGCAGCAACCGCCTTTGCAACCGCATCTTGCCGCGGTTGCGCGGCTGGCCTTCCGCAATGCAACATGTTGTTACTTGCCTGACTGTTCACAATAACCGCGCGGCCACAAACCTAGCCAGTCGAGTTTTGATCATGAACGTCTTCGATACCGAAAAATTTATTGTTCTGGTGCAAAGTAAGACGTGCTTGTGGGATTTTTCTGACAAGGCATACAAAGATCGCGACAAAAAAATTACTGTTTGGCAGAAGATTTTAGAAGAAATGTGTCCTAACCACAATTAGTGGAGTCAGGAAGACAGGAGAGCAAAAGGTAAGAAAAATTCATAACCTAAATAGGTACTTTATAAACTACAAAAAGTGATTTATTTACTTTTTACAAATTGTATATTGAGAAACCACTATATATTTGTTTATATCATATCAGTTTGCCAACTTAAAGTGCATTCAGGCGATACGAAGTAATCAGTAAAAAGATTTCAGACATGTTGTCCTCGTAGTTGTTGACCCCCAGTCCCGTGTACATCTGCATCATCTAAGCAGCACGTTAGCGTATCTTCAAATTTGTAACCATGCCTTTTTCTAACAAAATCGTGCAAGATACAAGCTGCTTTTACTACCATCACTGCAAAATCTGGTTGCACTAATATGCTACTACTGAACACACGCCACTTATTGGCCAGAATTCCAAAGGCACATTCCACGAACCCTCTAGCTCTTGTTAACCTATAATTGAGAATTCGCTTGTTATCTGTTAGGTTACGCCTTGGATAAGGCCTTAATAAATTTTCGTGCAGAGTAAAAGCTTCGTCGCAGACCAGGACATAGCGTAAACACGATTACCCCAATTTTGAAGAACTGATGGGTTAGGTATTAAAAGCTCATTATTATACAGCTTTTTACCAAGAGTACAATGCCTAAACACATTGCAGTCAGATTCTCTTCCATTACTGTGAAGCAATAGTTGGCATCAGAAATGGCCATAAGGAGGATAGAAAAGTATGTTTTATAATTAAAAAATGCCGACCCACTATGTTGTGATGACATTACAAGAATAGGTTTTCCGTCAACTGCTCCAAGGCAGTGAGGGAAATTGGCTCTCTGATGAAACTTTTCTGCTATATTTTCCCATAATTCAACAGTAGGTTCGGGCATTTCTAGTGGTTGTAAACAGTCCACAATACAAGACAACATTCTTTAACGATCATTGCAATCGTACTTCTTCCCATTAAAAAAGTGTATTGCAAAGCAGCAAAATGCGTTCCAGTCACGAGATACCTACAATAAAATTATATGAAAATAATCATTATTTTATTCAGGTATGGGAACAACATGGTTTAATTTAATGAGTGTTTTAAAGGGCTGAACTTCAAAAAAAAATGGAAGAATATCAAAGATCGTTTTACCAAAGATTTGAAAAATGATTCGAAGAGCGGCTCAGCAGCATCAAAAAAGAAAAAATACGCTTTCTTCGACATATTGCAGTTTTTAATTCCGCAAACGCAACAGCGAAAGTGTTTTAATTACAGCTGAAAAAAGGACAAGCATACATTGTTTACTATTTTAGTACCGAATCTAATGTAGTGTTGGAAGACGTTCCGGAAAGGTCCAGGTCCAGATCTATCAAACGACCAGCAATCCCTTCCAGAAAAAAAATCATTTGAAGACAAACTGTTGTTACTTCTAGAAAATAAGCAACCACCATCTGGAGCGAAGACGACGACTTAAACTTTTTAAAATCTCTGTTACCAACAGTTAAAACGTTAACAGAGCAACAGAAACTTTCGTTTAGGGTAGAAATAATGCAACATCTCCAAAGGTATACGAGTACAACACCTCAGCCCTCTTTTAATAATCAGTTCCGAACTGCTTCATATAATAGGGATTCCTCAGCCAGTTTATCACCAAACCCTTCCTTCCACATCATTCTCCATTCACTCATCACAATCAAACCCATATTCATCTCATACAGTACAGTCTGTCCTTTCACCCACTGATTCACACTCGTCCGACTTAAGTGAAATCTTAGATTTCTAGATTTGTTAATCTTTTCCACGGAGATGCAATCTCTGAAGTGACTATTTGATTTTTGCAAGTAGGGTCGCATCCAAGTCACTAATTCGTCGAAAGATGTGATGCTCAGTCTGTAGTAGTTAAAAAACTTTTCAGGATATTCTCTCAACCGTAGAAAAAGCGTCTAGCGCGGTTTGTGTAGAGGATGGACCCAGTACCTTTTTTTTCGCTTCGATTTCTTAATTTGAGCATAAATTATAGCAACTGTTAGTTTCTCCCAAATCCATGTTGATTATTGGACTGACGGAGTCGGTATGACAAGGTGTATGCTTGTATGTGTGACCGTTATAGCGGTTGTGACCGCGCGGTTGCTACCGCAGCCGCAGCCGCAAATGTGTCGCCAGCCTAAATGTTTTATTGTTCGGTGATTTAATGCAATTACCCCCTGCTCGAAGTTAACAAGGAAAGTCCATGTAATAAAGATGCGTTTGATGAAATTGAATGGTTACGAAAACAGGAACGAAGTTTTAGATTTCTTGTCTAATATAAAATATATCAAAAATCGAAACTCTTGATTACAATTATTTATAGTGTCATCTTGAGACTAAAAATTCGGAAAATAAATTATAGTTAAAAAAATAAGCTTTAATAGCCAATCGAACTAAAAAGAAGAAAATAATTTTTTGGTATAGAAGAGTTTGTGTTTTAAGTATAGGAGAGTCTGTGTGCAATAGATAATCCAACAATCAATTATGACTAACTAATTTGAAATAAAATCAATTTAATAATTAATATATTAACAAAAAATTCAAATACAATTAACTATATCTTTATAATAACTCTAATTTTGTAAACATTGACTAATAAAATGGTTCTCACATTTAATATGGAGCACCCCACGCTTTTTACTATATTTGAATTTTTTGTTGATACCTTAATTTTGATATTGATCTTATTCCAAATTAATTAGTAATAATTGATTGTTGGATTTTCTAGTGCAGTAACACAAACTCTCCTATACTTCAAAATTATTTTCTACTTTTTATTTCGATTCGCTATTACAGCGTTTTTTGTTAGTTTTTTTAAATTATAATTTTTTTTCATAAATTACATCCGAGCGAAGCTTCTTGTTTTGTATTTAAATTTGGAATTACGTTAATTTGTTTTATATGAATAATGAACATGAAATATATCTTAAGAAGTACTAAATATTTTATTATTATTATTGAAAAAAAATTTCATAAACCCATTCAGAAATTTAACCTACTTGAATTTTTTGCTAATTGATAGTTTTTAGGCAAATTATATTTATTAAAAGGATTCCAATTTGCAAGTGATGTAAAAATATCACCCGCACAATGGTATAATAACCCCAATATCTTAAAGCAAAATCACAGATTATTTGCATGAATATAAAATGGAAGACTGCGCCGATGGCACCTCATCTCACTGTTGCGAAGGGAAACTAAAATTCCGGTGACCTCGTTCGGACCGCCGATCAATACGGACGACTGCTAACGCTCCACCTTCCTCCCTATCCCTCTTCAACCCCTTTCAGACCCTATCCTGTAGACTTTACCGTCGCCTGAGTCTCCCGGATACTCCAACCTCTTTAGGGAAGATGGGATGTTTTTAAAATCCACGTTTCCATAAAATTTTACTTTATTTTCATCGTCCTAACGCTATTTCAATGAACTAAAAGCAATAAAAAGGATTTCCGTTTCGTACGAATCGGGCTTGCGTGTCTGTTCTTGTCAAGAAGAGTTTACACTAACTGTATATTGTGAACAATGGGAACTGAAAATTTTCACATCGGGATTATCATTTATAGGTTTTATTATATAAAGTTGATGCACGTCATAGAGAGAGTATGAGGTCACATTTGAACAACGTTGCCAGACTTTTAAAGAAGTATGAAGATTGAGAAAAGGAAAATAATGAGGTTATATTGATAATTAATATCGTAAAAATTGTTCTATTCATTCTAAATGGTGTCTTTAATTGAAATGTGTAATATTATATGCAAAATTGAACCGACAGTCGAAATTATAAACAACGCCAATTTGACAACGCATAAAAAATAGCCAACTCATAAATATAAATGAATCTAACTGTCGATTGCCATCTAACGCTCATAAATCTTCTATCGGAACAACCGATGTATTAATACATAATAAAACTTGAATTTAAAGAAAGATTCATGTACAATATATGTAATTTGTTACTACATATTGTCCAAAATAATACGGAAATTGTAATATTTGACAAGACATTTACATAAGTCATGCAATAAAATATTATGAACAAACTGCTCCGATCTGTTCGATATTATACAAAACGAACGGGTATTGAGAACGAAAACGTTATTGATGACGTGCATCAATTCGTATGATGTATGACCTATATTTATTTATTTATTTTCAAAATTACCCGTAAATATACCTGACAATTCATTTTCTCATGTGACAGCGACATATAAAGCCCTTTACCTACGACCACCCCTGTAAGTAGTCAAAAACACACATTCGGCTATCAATGTAAGACGTCTATTACGCACGGTAAAACAAAACGCACGGCTGTAAAGTAAATCGCACGGCTTCCCTAGCAACCACTTAGCAACTGTCAATAGACGTAGCCATTTTATTAAAAATTCATTATTTCGATATTAGACGTTGAATTTTATTCTATATGTAAACGGTAGATAACGTTTATTAGATATGAGATTGCATTTAATACTAAGAGTTATTTGGAATTATATGATAATTGGTTCCATTTCATTTAATCCGCATCTTTTATCTGTCTTAATGTATCATATTAGTAAACGATCGTATATTATACACCAAGCGATTAAAGTGACCCATTTAATGCCGCGGGCGGTGTCTGATTTCTGAGAGAAGTAATCCACCTAAGGGATTAATGTCACTATAGTTGAGATGTGTATACGCTATTTTTTGCAATTCTGGTAATTCTACTTACATTTTTGATAAAAATAAATACTACTTAGAATGGACTTTTACGAAACTTGGCTGGGCATCGAGGATGGACTTTTATGAAATGCAACTTGGCTGGGCATCGAGGATGTACGTTTTTATGTGTACTTTAAATCCTCTAATAAGATTATCAATACAAGTAGGTCGAAGGTAAAGTATAGTACGTAACACGTGTTGTAACGCATTTTACGCACTCGCCGCTACGCGGCTTCGTGCGTAATTTTCCGTTCGTGCGTAAAATGCTTCTTGCAACACTCGTTACGTAATATACTATTAAAATGAAACTATATACCGGCCAACTCATAAAATAAAATTAGTTGAAAATACAGCAGAAATAATCAAATGTTATTTTCTAAATATGTTATATCAAAGGGTTTGAGGAAAAGATTAAAAAATCTAACGTTATATTTGACACATCTGTCATACCATAAAACTGAAACAAAAAGTAGATATTCAATCTTGTCATCAATAATACGAACTTAACACTGAACTCAACACTGAAAATGGAAATTTACAATTACAAAATATGTAAATAAATAAATTAGTGAAAACAGAACAAATATTACTAGTAACTTATTCAAATTTGCAAGTTCAGTGCATCTCTATGTTTGGTAAATAGTGGCAAACCTAAAGGTTTCATTAATATTGTTACGAAACAGCACACTGGTATAGTCCCTAAATCCGACTCTGTCTAAGCCAGGTATGAAAGTTAAAATTATGGCGGACGTGCAGGGTTTCCTAGAATTGTTTACGAATAGTGACTATCTTATCTACATTGTTTTTGTGACCAGTCTTATCTAGAAAATGCCAGAAAGCCAATTGTTTTTGAGTAAGCCGCAGTCCGGAATTTTCTAGTAAAAAAGGCTTTAATATATAAGGAATCGATCAGGAATAGTTGTCGTTGATAATTTGACATCGTGAGATAAACAAGTAAATAAGTGAATATAAATTAGTGAACTGTTTATATAATTAATAAATAAGTGTAGTGAATAAATAAATTAAGTAAGTGAACCTACCGTGTGTTTAAAGTTTATCCCACCCGTTTACTGTTTAAATAAATTAGAAAACATTACAATATATCTGCTGTTTGTTCTGTAGTGCTCGCATAATACAGAATTATTTCATTTATAGCAACACAATCTTTCACAAGGAAATATTTAATTTCCACATGTTTTGATCTTCTGTTTTCTTGATGTGATTTTGTAAGAGAAATCACACTCTGATTGTCCTCTATAATTGATATTGGCTCTATTAGAATAAATCCTAGATCTTCAAGTAGATGTTTTATCCAAAGGGCTTCTTCTATAGTTTCACTGAGTGCTATATATTCATCTTCGAATGATGACGTTGCAACTAGACATATTGTTTTCTCGTTGTGCAACTAACAGAACTTCCAAGAACAAAAGCAACGTAACCTAATCTAGATTTTCGATTCTCTATATCAGGCATTCTCTAAGTGTGTTCCGCGGTAGCCTACGGTTCCGCGATACCCCCGTAGGGGTTCCACAAGAATTCAGAAAAAAAATTAAAACAACTCTCTCTGGTCGAAAGTTTTGACGCGGACGTATCATGAGGCGTAGCCGAAATTAGTCGCCACCCACAACAGTACAATTTTACTATGCCGCCACTGCCGATATCTACTTGTGCGCGCTCACAAAGTCGAAATTGTTTACACCGTTTTTTTTATTTCCGCTCTCTATTTATCAAAGGCATTGTGAGCCCGTAGTCCCTTTGATGAAAACCGCCTCTGAGATAAGACAATCGGGTCTTCAGAACATAAAGTCGACATTGTTTACACCGCATTCTTTGTATTTCTATTTTTATTTCGGCTTTTTATTTATCAAAGGCGCCGACTCGAGTAGTTTTGTGAATGTTCGAGATCGAGGTTAGGACTATAAAAGTGACGATCGTGCCTCAACACTCATCTGGACTTCAGACAAGGGCTCATGTTGTGGCAAAAATTCTACCGCCTCGTCGGCCTCAAGAGAAAGGTGGAATCACATCTCGAAGTGCAAGGACAGAAGATCTACACGTCTGAAGGCAAAACCACCGCCTTCAAAAATAACCTACAAACTGTCTTTACACCACCTGACAATCCAAGATTTCTTAGGGACTTTGCCATCGAAACAGACCTCCTCACCCGCAATATAACACGAAGCCTACATGTTCATATTCTACTAAATGAGAACTCTCCGCTTCTTACACCCTTTACAATCGAAGGAGTTCAGCAGGCGTGCCGAGCGTGGAAAACAGTGCCCCAGGGCACGACGGAATCTCGAGACAGGCACTTAAAAACCTGCCAGATGAGATT
Organism: Galeruca laticollis; assembly: GCA_963921935.1. Lineage (NCBI taxonomy): Eukaryota > Metazoa > Arthropoda > Insecta > Coleoptera > Chrysomelidae > Galeruca > Galeruca laticollis. The sequence goes on from OY998176.1 coordinate 81,259,088, forward strand.
TTCCCTCCGCTCTGTGCCCTGCTGAACGCCTGTCTGGCATTCTAGTACTTCCCTCGTTGTTGGAAATCAACCAACGTAGTTCTCGTCCCCAAACCCGGCAAAGACCCCACAAAGCCTGAATCTTACCGGCCCATTTCATTAATCAGCGTCCTAGGTAAAGTCTTTGAACGATTGTTGAAGGAAAGAATCTGGGACTTCTGTACTGAAAATAACATAATTCCGGCATTTCAATTCGGATTCAGGCCAGGCCACTCTTGTCAGAATGCCACCACCAACCTTCAAACTATCGTCACCCGAGCTGTAAATCAACGACGCTGTTCTGCCGCCATTTTCATGGACGTTCAAAAAGCTTTCGATCAAGTCTAGCACGCTGGACTAGTGAGAAAGCTACTGAGCATCCGATTGCCAAACCAAATTGCAAAACTATTATATTCGTATCTCACCGACCGATCGATCAGCGTCAAAGTTGGTTACAGCATATCCGACTCTTTTACACCCCAAACTGGCGTTCCGCAGGGCTCGATACTCGCCCCATTATTATACATAATTTATACGTATGATACACCAATTCCACGACATCCCCAGGATAACATCAAACTATAAGCGGACGATACCGCACTAATCATTTCTGCCCCTGACATTCGCTCTCTCAACATTCGATCCCAAAATCTACTGACTCAATTTTCAAATTGGTACAGGATATGGCGGGTGACCCTCAACGCACAAAAAACCCAAGCCATCGTGTTTAAACACCCCGATACCATGAGCGAATGACTTCAACCTACGAACTTCCGCCTCGTGCTCTGGGGAGATCGACTCGAAATCCGCAGGAAGTCGTTTATTTGGGAGTGAGATTTTCTCACACTCTCAACTTGATGGCCGACCTAACAGACACGCTAAATAAAGTCCGACGTCGAGTTAATCTTCTTAACGCGCTCGGCGGCAGCTTCGGACGCACTCACCCTACCACCTTACTTCATACGTATAAGACATATCCGTCCTATAATCGACTATAGAGCAAACGTCTATTGCACCCTTCCTGACCATCTAGTTAAAAGACTTCGAACTTGTGAGCAGTAAATCCTTAGATACTGCCAATACAAGGCACCATACTCACCCAGCAATACCGTTTATGTCAATACCCACATCGAGCCAATTCCTTCACGTCATAATAATTTACAAGCCCGATACGTTAGTCGAATTATCGAATCCGGCAATGAAATCTCGACAAATACCCTACTCACACCGTGTATCGCCAATAGACGGCCCCTCGGCAGAAAACCTAAGAGGAAGCTCCCATTTCTTCCTCTACGCTTGTTAGCCACGGCTTATGACGACCTCCCCGACGAATATATTGACTACCTAGATGAATCCCCAATTTCTATTCGATAATTCGAATTATAATTCTCACAATAAATCTCTACATTCATTTAATTCAGACCATTTAATAAATTCCCATCTAACATTCCCATTTAATATTTAAAAAGCACTATTTTTAACATTTATCACTCAATACTCAAAATTCTCACTTTCCACAACTTTCATTAATTTGTTCAACACTTTGGACAAACCCTATAGTTTCCAGCCGCCCCCACACCACCCACTTCGGTGTTACAGGTTTTTCTGCGGTTTTCATGCAACTCTGTGAATTTATTCACTAGCCAAATGGACCGACGATCGTCGACAGGGAACTAATGCAGACGCAGCTGTAACCGCCTTTGCTTGATTTGCGATGATTATTATTAACGCCGACCACCGAAAACTTCTCAAACCCCCGAAGGCACGTCTCCGCAACATTTCATACCAATTGCAACAAGTCACCCAATTCCATAAACTTTTCAAAAATGTCTCCTATACACTTTTTCCGGAAAAATTCCAAAAAATCTAATAAAATTACAATCTTCAATATTTCTCTCTTAAAACACCGGAGACATCTCAAATTCAGTAAAAACCACCCATTTTTCACTAAATAATTTCCGACACCTAGCCAGCTCAACCGCATATGTATCGGTAGCGATGCATAGTTCGTCTTCCACCAGAACGCTCCTATCCTAGACACTTTTTGTCACACCATTTCACACACTTTTAACTTTTAACCAACCACCAATTCATATCGTGCTCAGCCCCGAACGCGCACTAAAACATCCAATACACACCCAATCCAGCCCTGAAGAAGAAACAAATCCTACACCAGGACACCAACCAGAAAACCAACAATTCATCTACAACAAAAGCCCTACCCAACATAAATTCTTAGCGAATTTCACTCTCTCACTCTCTCTCTCTCTCTCTCTCTCTCAACACTCATCAGTCAACGATTAGCGTTTGGAGCGATAAGTACCTACCTACTTACAAGCTAGCTAGGAAATTGCGAATTTTAAACGAAGTCTTTAGGTATTGTTCTACTGCTGTATTCTGATTGTATCAGTTTTGTAAATTTCTTCTTTGGACTAAACTCTTCTACGCAGTAACATTATTAATAAAGAAGAATGGAACGTTGGCTTAAAGGCGTTAAATGAAGCCGGATGTTCAAAAGCAGTTCGCGCGGAGTATACAGCAATTACCGATCCAACGAAGTCAAGTTCCACGGTTTCAAAGGGCGAAAAAAGGAAGTATGATGAATCATATATCAGTTTTGGATTTGTTGATTCCAACGGTTCACCTCTCTGCATGTTATGTTGTAAACTGCTTCCTAATAGTTCCATAGCACCTGCCAAGTTGCACCGACATTTGGAAACGGTACACCCCGAGTCTAAAGACAAGAAAAAAGAATTTTTTGTACGTAAAAAAGTATAATTATTGGAAAGTCAAAAAACTATAACGCTTGTAACCCAAACTATAAATGAAAAGGCCACGGAGTCATCATATTTAGTTAGTTATCGCATTGCACAAACAGGTGAAGCACACACTATCGCTGAGCATTTGATATGCTTGATGAAAAATCTGCATAGCATCTTTTTACTGCGCCGCTATCAAACGATACTGTTTCACTGCTAATTCATGATCTGGAAAACTACGTCAAACAAGAACTAGTTACACGTCTACAAAAAAAACGATTTGCTTTGAAAATGGATGAGTCGACTGATGTCGCTCGTATGGCTATCTTACTGGTTATCGTGAGATATGCTTATGTATTCATCGCTGCCCACAAACAGTACCGGAGAAGAAAGTTTTAATAAAATAAATATATTTTTTGAAGAAAATAATCTCAGTTAGAACGATTGTATTGACATTTGTACAGATGGTGTTTTATTATCCCTTTTTTACTTAGAGATAATAAATGGAACGGGGTGTTGTAGTTTTTACTTCGCTCGAAGGACCTTATATGATGTTCACTGTGGTATTCGTAGAATTATGTCGGTTGTATAAATTAAACAATTATTTCACTTTCATGTTAGTTATATTGCTCAAAGATATAAGTTGTTCTTTTTGCTTGACCACGTAAGAATTTCGGAAGCAGAAGTATTTGCACTTTTAATTAATTATCACTTTATGTGATGGCGTTATTGAATGAATTACTTGTAATAATGATTTAGCGGTCTCATGCCGATGTTGTCTTATAAGATTAGTAACGTTGTGTACGACGTATGATTGATGAAGAGAGAGAATGAAGGATGACTGAGAAGTGTATGAATGTCGACTGAGAAGTGTATGAGTGACGACTGGGAAGTGACTAAAAGTAAGGTATTGTGCATATTTATAGCTCGGGTAAAGTGGGTGCGAGGAAGGAGAAAAATTTTAGGATTTGACCAATGGGATACGAGATTTTGAAATGTAACGGTCAGATACAGCGAGTGAAAAGTATGCAGTTGGGGTGATTTTTTGTGGCCTAAAACGGTTTGGTAGATACAGATAACGGAGTTTGGAAGAGAGTTTTTATGAAGCGGTAAGGTGTCGGGAAATAGTCAGTGGTAATTTATAAGACGATATTTATCTGTATTTCTTAAGTGATAGTGACGTTAAAATGGAATTTTGTTGATGTAAAGGAATATTAAATGTTGAGAAGAATGATATATTTCGTTATATGATTTGGGCAGAATATATGAATTGTGTTATACAGGGGAAGTTGAAAATAAAAATCACAGGAGAATTTGTTAGTTAAATCAAATTCGTACAGATGGGGCCAAGGCTATGACGGGTAAAACATCAAGAGCAGTGTCACTAATAATTGTAGTTCCAGCCATTGTATCCTGCATAGACAAGCACTTGCAATGAAGCAAATGCCGTCAAATTTAAAATTAGTTACGGATAAAGCGGTGAAAATAATTAATTTTATCAAATGACGACCACTACAATCCCGATTGTTCTCATTATTGTGCGAAGATTATGGTAGCAAGCATAAAAAACTGCTGCTCCATACATACGTGCGATGGCTGCCTCGCGGTAAAACTTTAACAAGGCTATTTGAACTTAGAGCCTAGTTGCAAATATTTCTTTTAGGTACTTCTCTCGATTTGAAAGATCGTTTGTATGATAAAACTTGGTTGTTCCGACTGTCTATTGCGCGAATCTTTTGAGAAGTATATTCCCGAAGAACAGAAAACACAAAGAAAACTTTATTCATGGATTCATAATCCTTTTTTACTCAACTTGCAGAAGCCCGAAAGTATGTCAAACGAGATATATGAATCTCTTTTAGAAATGTCGTCAGATACAAGTATGGAGTCATTGTTCAAAACTACGCCTCTCAACGATTTTTGGTGCAGAATTAGTGATGAATATCCAACGCTTGCCAGAAAGGCTCTGAATATTCTTCTCCCGTTCCCAACAACATATTTGTACGAAACAGGATACTCAACCTATGCAGCCACGAAAACAAAATACCGCAATAGAATGGACGCCGAACCTGATATGAGACTTCAACTGTCTTCTATCAAACCTGACATCAACCAGTTGATGAAAAATAAAAAAAAACAGTTTCCTACCTCCCATTAATTACTTTTTTTCTTTATTAATATCTTCTATTATTATACTTCTTATACAGGGTGTTTCTATATTCGACCGACAACGCTCTACCACAGAGAGATCTCAATAAATGATTCATTTTTATATAGGAATACGAACCCTAGTTGCTGAGATATAGGGTTTTCAAAATTTTAAATCAAAATCAAAAATTTGCCATAAATCAATATGCTCCTTAATAAAGTAATATTTTGACATAAACAAACCTTGGAAAAATTTAACCAGCGGCGCGCTGTCAGGGTTAGTTGTCACTTTTATTCCCCTATTTTTTACGCCACTGGAGCAAATTCTTTTTTAAATTTTCTTTTAAAGTGCCTGATTATTTTTAGTGAAAAAACTAATTATCTTTTATGGAGCTAAAATAAACGGTGTTGTAGAAACTTGCCTTTAAACAAAAGTCTATAGGTAATTAAATACTACTCAATATTTCTAAATTATAATCTAGTAGGCACGTGTCATATTTTTAAAAGTTCGTGACACTTTGTGTATTTGATACGACCATGGTAGATTAAATCCTCAGATTAACATATAAAATAGATATGTTTGTTTTGATTTTTTCTTGTCCCAAACATCGAGTCACATTTTAAGCTCACTTGCGGACAATTCCACTGATTTGCCATACCTAAAAAGTCTTTAGTTGCAGGAAAAATGAAATTTGAACTTTAATTGAGAATTTGTTAAAAAGTTATGCAAATAAAACAAAGTCATACCAATGTATGCATTTGAGTCGCTGCTTTCAAAATTAGTTAATGATACTTGAATTTTATTTAATAAAGGAATATTCTTATATAAATTTTAAACAAGTATTTGTTGTAACCTTAGATACTTTTTATATATATATATAACTAAAAGTGGCAACATTGCTCGAAATTTCAGTACCTGTTTTATGTGTATTTATTAGTTTTGTCCTTATTTAATTACCATATAAAGAGAGATGCAAATATCGTCGAAGTGAGCTCGACGATAATTTCGAAAACGCTATAGTATTGTAGTAAATAATGTCAAACGTGGTTTGTTTATACGAGCGCCATTACGACTAGAGGGAAAACATTTAGTTCTCTCGTTTTGATGTGTATTTCAAAACTTTTAGTGACAAAATAAACTTTCAAGTTAATTAATTTAATGTTTTTGGATTATCATGGTTCGTCGGTGCCAAGTTTGTCAGAAAAACAGCCGAAATTACCAATGTCGTTTGTCTACAATACCAGCTCCACTTTTTGTAATTCATTCATTTTTTCATTACTGAAGTTTAGGATTGATGGCCGCAAAAATAAACGTGTTTATGAATGAATAGCCATCTTTATTGTATATTATTGCTCTAAGATTAAATTATAGAATTTTAAATTAGTTTTTACATTAATTTTGCTGTTATAAAATGAATTTTTCATTTGAAGAGTTGACCGATATGTTAATGATTTACGGGAAAGAACGAAAAAATTGTAGAATGGCAGCTCGTTTATACCAACAAAGATTTCACAATCGTCGAATTCCACATCATTCTACATTTGCAAGTATTGGAAGAAGGCTGAAAGAAAACGGAAACATGTTAATTAAAAGAAATAATTCTGGAAAGCAACGTACAACAAGGATTGTGCATCTGGAAGAGGAAATATTAGATATTTTTGAAAGGCCATCATAAAGTACTCGAGCTGTAGGTCGCGCTTTACAAGTGAACCATTCTACTGTATGGAAAGTTTTAAAAGAACAAGTGTTACATCCATACAAATTGGCCATGCGTAGGGAATTTTCAAACTGGTATTTACAAAAGTGTCGTGAAAATCAAAATTTTCCAAAATATGTATGTATACCGATGAAGCTAGATTATTTTCAACTCTAGAAATAGTTACGTTTCGGATGAAGAAAATCCGCACTTTGTTCGTGAAAGGGGATTTCAGCATAAATATTCGGTTAATGTGTGGGTGGGTATGGTTGGAGATTGCTTAATCGGGCCTTACATTTTACCAAATAAATTAAATGGAGCAATTTATACGCGCTTTCTGAAGAAATGTTGGATAACGTACCGTTAAATATTAGACAACACATGTGATTTCAACACGATGGGGCATCTGTTCATTTTGTAGCAGCGGTAAGAAATTACTTAAACAGACGTTTTAGAGAAAAATGGATTGGTCGGGGTAGACCCAATTGTTGGCTTCCAAGATCACCTGACTTAAATCCTATCGATTTTTTCATATGGGGCTATATGAAGTCCTTAGTGTACGAAACAATAATCGAATCTGAACAAGATCTAATAGCTAGAATTCAAGCTGCGGCAGAAATCATTCAAACCCATCCAGATTTATTCTGAACGACACGTTTTTCAATGACAAAACGGTGTGAGAAGTGTATTGAAGTAACAGTTTGAACAACTACTGTAACTTTGTCAATGTTATTATTGTTGTAATACAGTGTTGTTTGAAATTTAGATTATGAATAACTTGTATTTGTTTTGAACTACTTACGCTTAATCATTATTCGAAATTAAATGAATAATTGATTAATTTGTAAATTACTTACGTGTTTGCAGACTTTTGTTTAGAGGCAAATTTCTACAACACCGTTTATTTTAGCTTCATAAAAGGTTATTAGTTTATTTAACTAAAAATAATCAGGAAATTTAAAGTAAAATTTGCTACAGTGGCGTAAAAAATAGGGGGATAAAAGTGACAACTAACCCTGACAGCGCGCCACTGGTTAAATGTTTCCAAAGTTTGTTTACGTCAAAATAGTACTTTAAGGAGCATATTGGTCACCAAATTTAAAAAAAATTGTAGGCGTTCTTGATTTATGGCCAATTTTTTATTTTGATTTAAAATCTTGAACACCCTATATCTCAGCAAATAGGCTCCATAAGGGTTCGTATTCCCATATCAAAAATGAATCATTTATTGTGATCTCTCTGTGGCAGAGCGTTGTCGGTCAAATACACCGTGTATAATAATTTACTAAGGAAAGTAGTAGTATCTGTTACATTGTACTTTTATTATGCTTATTAATAAAGAATACATTTTTAAAAACAATTGTTTTAAAATGTTTACTACATTTATGTGTTTATGGAAAAACTAGGTTAGTTTTATAATAAACAAACTTGGTCTCTAAAGGCCTGCAAAAAATTGATACAATTAATTTCCAAGCAATTGACCTAAGTGGATTTTTCGGGTTTTAAAAATAGATTTTATTCATCTATGATTTCCGTGAGCAAGCTGCCTTCTAAAAACAAATATATAATGACAGCGTGATTCTCAATTTTTTCCATTTACTTTCTTATATGTGTCAAATAACAACTAGGCATGCAAAATGACTGAAAATTCAATGAGTATTTTTCAACACATTCCCCAACTTTAATTGAAATGTTCTGCCATCTTAAGTGAGGTCCAAAACTTTTCAGATAATCCTCGTATTAAAACCACAGAGTTCCAAGTGATTAACAGTATGAAATCATATACATATATCACCAGAATAGTTATCTCTGTAACTTCCACTATTCACTATCAGAACAAGAGTTAAATGCAACGAATAATGTTTATAATAAATATTTTAATATGTTATACATTAATAATCGTTTGCGTTAAAAGTGAAGATTGTATAGAAGCTGTGAAATCAATCAAAAACTATACGGTGAATTACATATCAGTAACAAATATAACAGTATTTTCCATTAACTTTGACAATATCATTTGCTACAATAATCTCGATACTTTCAGTCGCATTTTAAAAGTGCCACCTTTCTACAGCGAAATTTGGAAACTTACTTCTAACAATTATAAGTACGTCTGTCTGGAAACAGCTAGAAAATACGAGGTGAACAATATTATACAACTAAGAAGTGGTAGTTTTTGTGTATATAATGAGAAAATGTGCTACGATCCGAAAACTGATTTATTGTATTATTGGAAATACAATATACCGAATACAACTAGTGCATTTGATCCAATTTACAGTGGAAAAGTAGAAGAATGGACTACAGGTGTGAACCCTTTGAATATATTCATTCAATTTGTTGTGGAAAATGATAATTTTGTAATTGAACTAATAAAAGAAGAAACTACATTTGGCAGCGTTGTATGGATAACAAATTTCGACAATATTTATGTCTATGAGAACAAACAAGCTTTAGAAACAAAAAATAATCTTTCAAAATTATTAAAATATATAGTTACATCACCGTCGGATGTGTTTTGTGAAAATTATTCCACTTCCGTTGGTTATTCAATAATTTTTTTGATATTATTTTTGGTGTCCAGATTTTTATACGACATTCTCACAAATTGTATAGTATTGCGACGTTCTACGAATGCAAGTTGGATGAAAATTACGATTTTGTGTTTTTCGGAAAATTTAACGAATCAAATATTGTTCGACAGTAAACAGAATAGTCCACAGCAAGTTAAGAAATCAGAAAACGAACTGTACGAAATAACAGACAACGAATTTTATAATGAAGTTGATGGAAAATTGTGAAACATTTATTAATTAAAACATAGTTACATAAAATGTTTTTTAAATAAATATGCCTATCCCAGGAAAGGTAAAATATGTGTTTACATTGAGTATGTGTGAGTATAACTGATTATTATATGATTCAAATACAAATTGTTAAAAACGTAGGAAATAATCAATAAAATTTGTCCTTATGGAAAATCCCTATAGTTATACAGGAAACAACAAATAATATAAAGTTCGCCAACTTTTCTATCTTATTTTATTTGAAAATGCGCAATCGTGAGTTTACTGCATGTTTGGTACACATAACCTTACTTTTAACACGTATTGTTGCTGTTTGTACGAAATATAATTACGTAAAATACGAACTGGTGTATTAGTAAGAAGAGGGTTATTAGTTATAATTTGTCCACCACTTTATTTCTCTTATGCACACAGATACAAAAAAAAGTTTTATTTAAAAGTTGTAGGAGTATAAATTTACATTTCACTTGGCTTTGGAGATCCACTATCACTAAGGGAATGCATCTATTTCGAGCACCTCTCATTTTCTTTCACATAGATAAACTTTTCTATGGTAACTACTAAACATCAGGTAGGCATCAAATGAAATGTAACTTCTGTCATTTTGACGATGATATTAAGTTATCGAAACAATTGTCAATTTATTAGAATTTTTCATTATATTGTGGAATTAATTAGAAACAGTAAGTTTCATTTAAAACACTAATATGAGTAGATTCCAAGAAGTGAGGGTCGAGACAGTTAATTTCATCATTGAAGTCGTTATTTTTCATATAGCAGACAAGAAAAGGTTTTGAATTTCGTGCATTTGCGATGATCTCTATCCACTGTTTTGGATGATAAATCATAGCCGTTTTCTTCTTCCTGTCGATTAATGCAAAATCGCGGTCACAGGGCTAAAAACTGTGACCGCTTGTTAAAAATTTTTGCTACACAGACGAGAAATACTTCATAGTTATAAAATTGTGGTAAAGGCATATTACTTTCCAGTTATTATTTTGTCCAACACATTTGTCAGACCATACGATGAGTTTTCTGTCCGTTGCATGCTTTTCCGTGGGATTGAACTTGATCGTAACATATAACATAACAACGCAACAAAGGGCTACAATAGAGTTGCAAATATTGCAAAGACTCGCATGTTTAGGAATAACGGGTGTAATGAGATCATGCCCTAGCGCGGCCTTGGAGGTAATGCTAGATCTCCCTCCAATACATTTACATATAAGGAGGATTGCTCTGCAAAATGCCTATAGGTTAACACAGGGTAAATCTCTAAAACCCGGCGATTTGACAGGACATCTCGAGATACTAAGGGTTGGATCAACCCAATCTAATTAACGATCGTGAGTTAACACAGAACGAAATCTCAGAAATAACTATGGGTGCCCTCACATTTTATACTGATGGGTCAAAAACAAACGAAGGAGTAGAAATAGGAGCTACAGGACCTAATCTTAGGTTATCAGTAGCTCTAGGTAACACTCCCACAATATTCCAAGCGGAAATACTAGCGATAGACTTCTGTGCTCAAGAGTGCCTCAAAAAGCGCCTCAACGTAGCCAGAATATTTATTGCCTCCGACAGCCAGGCTGCTTTGAAAGGTCTAAGGTCTTTAACTTATGAGTCCAAAACAGTCTGGAGCTGCAAACAATCTCTTAAGCTACTGGCTAGATATAACAAACTATCTTTGTTATGGGTGCCCGGGCACAAGGGAATTGCTGGGAATGATACTGCCGATGGTCTTGCAAAGTAAGGAGCTAGCACTCCTTTCATCGGACCCGAACCGTTTTGTGGCATTACTGAAAGCCACATTGTGGAAGAAGTCCGTAAATGGGAAAAGGAACTTAGTGCAGCCTCCTGGAAAAATGTTCCAGGCCAAAGACAAGCAAAAAGGTTGCTACAACCTTCTGCGCGCTATGCTAAATCGCTCTTAGAGCTTCAGAAGTCTGATCTCAGAGCAATCACAGGACTCCTTACGGAACACTGCCCACTCAAATATCACCTCTGCAAGATGGGAAAAGTGGACAGAGGAACATGTAGATTCTGCGACAGTGCGGATGAAACGGGTGAACATATATTATGCCATTGCGGAGTACTTGTTCGCCAACGCCATAGGTACCTGGAACGGATAATCGGATAATAGGCTTCCTTAGAAGCCTTGATCTCTGGGACAAAAAATAGATGGAGGGTATACACAAAAGATCTTTTCAGGTCGCAGTGTGGAAAGGCCAGCTATTGGCCAATCGACCCCTTTGTAATCTACAATCTATAACATATTTCAGTATACATGATGCTATTTCAGCAGATACTTTTTTAGCTATGCTTTCATGCCAAAAACATATGAAAACGTCATTTGCACCCATATTGTGGATGGCCTGATTATAACATGTGTACTGTCTTTGATAAAAACCGGCAGAGTGCTTCAAAGTTGGACTGAAAAGACCTTTCTGTAGATCAGTACATAACACGATAATATTTTTATTTTCCTTAGCTAACTGAATATCATCACTCAATGCGAAGTATGCCTTTTCTGCCTGCCTATGGTTCATTTCACTTTCATGTAAAATTTTCGTTTTTTCGTTCCAGTTTAAATAAATAGGGTTCCGGGGTTATATATTCTATGAATATGGTTAAGGTTTGTTAAAAGTTTTAGCGTTTGGATTTGTGAAAGCGATTTATTTGGAAAAAAAGGGATATTTTAAAAAATAATGAACAAGTTCGCTGGTCAAATTTTTCTCGGGAAGAAGAAATGAGTTTGCTACAATAAATTGAGAAAATTATGAATATTTTAGAATGCAAAACTACAAATAAATTTAGTAATGCAAAAAAGGTATGTATTATAACTATAACAAATGTTTCTTGCTTAGTTTATTTATTGTAGAATAAAAGAACGAAAATATTTTTTCCGCATACTTCAATTTTAATAATTAAACTTTAATATTGGGTATTCATCCTGAAAGTAATATTTCGGAATTTTTCTAAGCATAAAAAACTTACGTCGTTTTTCTTCTCATCTTTCATGACGATTAACTGTAACAATCCCACAACACTGACTACGTTATCCGAGTTCTATATGATCTACTTCCACAACGTGGTATTAAATTAGTGGAGACCAGAAATCGTCACACTCGAAACGAACAGATAGAGGTACAGGAACGAACTAAATAGACCACTTTGCACAATGGGTAACCGCTGCATTATACAATTACGTCAATTACGATTTATTATTAAATTGTAAAGTCTGTTTTTCAGGTTTTATCCGCCATTGAGCTGGAAATTTTCGACCCATTTTTCAATGCCGTTAACTCTTTTTTGTACTTTTGTCGGATTCAAATACAAGGGTCGACCAATTGTCCAATTGTTCTACACTGAGAAACACGGCAAGTAAAGACTGGGAACCTTTTTATGAAAAAATGCCTGTAAGGCCAAGAAACTTCTAGCACAACAAAATAGAAGAATGCAACGTCAGCGTTTATATTGCTTGTACATGCGGCTTAACCACCGTATGTTATATTATTTACAACTGACAGTTGTTGTCAAAATATTTTCCGGCTAGCAATAATCTCTTTATTTAAAGATGAATTTATTTAATTAGAAATTATTATTATGCTCTTTTCTCAGGGTGGGTTCAGTTATTTATCAAAATAATTTACATACATTCTAAGTATTGTACAAAATTGAATGTTAATTTTTATTTTTTTTTTTCTATATTATTTACCCAGTTGTATCATGTAACTGTATACAATCAATTATTCAGGCTATTTAATTACGTTCTGAAATTTACTATATTTAATAATATATATGTCACCACTAATCAAAAAAATGTCATTGTCAAATTAAGATTTCTTATAATTGAATTAAGTAAATTTATTTTACCTACGACCACCCCTGTAAGTAGTCAAAAACACACAGTCGGCAATCAATGTAAGACGTCTATTACGCACGGTAAAACAAAACGCACGGCTGTAAAGTAAATCGCACGGCTTCCATAGCAACCACTTAGCAACTGTCAATAGACGTAGCCATTTTCATGCCCTGCGATCTTTTATAGCCACTGCTATACTGCATTTTTAACGCCATCTATTCGCTTGGAAGGTTACTAACGAACTTTATTTTACTGATTGCTGTAATACCGTCATCTGTGAATTTACCCAAACCAATCTGTTTGGACGTCAATTTTAAAAAATAAAGTTATTTTTGACAAATGGGTAAATTTATGTGGAAACAGAAGGTTGAAGGAGAAAATGACATCTGAGAATATTCACAACTATTGTAGAGTGTGTGCCTTACACTTTTTACCTACATCAAGCGACTAAAGTGGCTCATTTAATCCCGCGGGTGGTGTTTGATTCCTGAGGGAAGTAATCCACCTAAGGGATTAATGTCACTTTAGTCGAAAGGTGTATACGCTATTTTATGCAATTCCGGTAAGTCTACATACATTTTTAATAAAAATAAATGCTACTTAGAACGGACTTATACGAAACTTGGCTGGGCATCGAGGGTGAACTTCTAAGATGCTTGGCTGGGCATCGAGGAGCGACTTTTATAAAACTTGGCTGGGCATCGAGGATGTACGTTTTTACTTGTACTTTAAATACCTTAATAAGATTATAAGCACAAGTACAAGTGGGTCGTAGGTAAAGTATAGTACGTAACTCGTGTTGTAACGCATTTTACGCACGAAGCCGCTACGCGGCTTCGTGCGTAACTTTTCCGTTCGTGCGTAAAATGCTTCTTACAACACACGTTACGTAATATACTATTACAAAATAATTCAAAATCTTTCACAAAATTACCTTTTACAGTAAGTTCAATATAGGAGTTCAGTCTAAGGTCAGTGTAGCCAACTAGAAGTGGTTTTTCTGACAAGAATGACAGTTAATGTCTACCATTTTGCAGGTTTTTTATCATTGCGAACATCTATATTGCTTTATTAAAACGATGAATACACCCCCGAAGCGTAAATCTTAAAATTTAAAATGGCGTCTTAGCTGAATAATCAACGCATGGATGGCCAATAAGTAAAATATTTTTACCTTTCCTTACCTTTTAAGAAGAGTATAGGAAAGAAATTTTGAATTTAATTTTTTTATGAACGATATTTTCATGTTTTTCATATTTATTTAAAAGTTTTTATTTCAACGGGTGGGATAAATTCATACACACGGTAGGTCTACTCACTTAATTTATTTGTTCACTAAACTATTCACTAATTTATATTATATACACAGTATATGCACTTAAACTAATTTATATAAACGCTTCACTACTGTTTATTTTGTTAAACTATTTACTTGTTCACTTCTTTATCTCACGAGATCATTTTATAAACTGACTCTTCCCGCTGGTCGTTATTCTTTATATATAAGTGCCTTTTTTCTAGATAATTCTAGATTGCGGCTTACACAAAAACGGCCTACCTGGAAGTCTCTAGATAAGACTAGAAATGTCTAGATAAGAATAGTCACAAAAAATGATGGTATACAGTTCAAAGAAATCCCGGCGCATTCACCAAAATATCAACTATCATACATGGCTTAAACAGAGTCGGATTCAGGGACTACACCAGTATACTATTTCGTAACAATATAGAAAATGTATTAAGAATATTTTATAAGTTAAATATTAAAGAAAAAATAAATAAATCACTGGAGAAGTCTCATCAGGACATTCTTAAGACCAACCTATTGGTCTAATAGCCAACAGAATAGTGAATAGCTCATAGAAACTCTGTATTTCTGATTTCTGTTAAGTGTACAATAAAAAATGTTTGGTATTTTACACTAAAAAGAGCATAGATCTATATTTTTAAAGGTAAGATTTAGCTTTAAGACGAAGTTTTTTTTGTAACAGATATTAGATATGGTTTGTAATGAGTAATTTATAAATAAAGATCGTTGTTTTTACTTACGCATCCTGGTATTTTATTTATAAGAACAAGAAAAATATATCAAAAAAATCAATGGCCCATATTGTGATAGTAACAGTAAACCATTATCTAATTTCTGTTTAGATTATTCAAAATTATTCCATTCATTATATTCTACAGCCTGGATCGACTTCTGTTAACCCCTAGACAAAATTCAATTCATGCAGAGGAAGTTATAGTAACGAGATACCCTAAAGTTTATAACTCATATTATATTGACTAGCAATTCTTTTATTCGTGGGACGGTGCATTGTGGCAAATGAAGTTACCTCTGATTAAATAAGTTTGCCGCTTGAACTTGACTTCTGCAATTATCCCCGTCACCAATCATCATTAAAATATCAATTCGGTGAGTTTCAGTTAAATTACATCTGCAAGAAATAAGTTTTAAGCTGGGAATGAACTATATCAATGTAAAATTAGAAATACTTGTATTATGGTTTTAATGCTAGTGGTAAAAACAGTACAGTTCTTGACCAGCAACATTTAGAAGACTATACAGGGTGTCCCGGGACTAATGAGAAAAAAGTCAGGAGCGTATAATCTGAGCCAAAATAATGTTAGTACTTCATATAAACTTTCTCTATGCAGGCCCTCGTTTTCGAGTTATAGGCCTCCAAAGTTTTAATTTTGAATTTGGTTTTTATTTTTATTTTTTGTACTAGTTATTCGATCTTTATAAAATTCACGGCAAAGCTATATTGTACATGTATGTTTATTTTGGTGAGGTAAACTGATTTGCAGTAGTGCCTTGATGCCAGGGACGGACTCCTCGCAATGGTTAGTGATACAAAATTTTGCAGGGATGGCACACCCTGTATAAAATTATCGAAATTGACTTCCCCACACATTACGCTAACGAAAAGGTACTCTTGTTGGAATTCGATAAAATAAGCCGTTTGGCTAATATTTACAGTTTTATTAATGCACTACGTACAAATTTACCTAACTAATTTATTTATATGATGTCCAAGATTTACCTATAGTACTACAAAAAAATTAATTGATGATAGCAGATGATAAAAACATTAAGAACTTATTTAATGGGTATTAAATAGGTACGCAAACAACGTAATTAGTTGCTTTTGATCAAAATTACACAATATTATTAAACCATTAAGAAAACCTCAAAAAACACTTCCCCACACATTAAGCTGACGAAAAGGTACTCTTGTTGCAATTCGATTAAATAAGCCGATTGGCTAATATTTACAGTTTTATTAATGCACTACGTACCAATTTACGCATTCACCATTTTTATAAGTACACAACAAGGTAGAACTAACTTATTAATACGATGTCCAAAATTTACTACTTACAGTACAACAAAAAATAATTTAACGATAGCAGAAGATAAAAAACATTAACGACTTATTAATTCGTTGGTAAAAAAAATTTAAAAGTGTTTTTACCGTTTATCAAGTAACCATAGGATTAGTTGTCAAATGTTGTGTAGAATAGTTCGTAGACAGTACTTCTCAATAATTCATAAGTACTTAATTTAACAGTTACAATGGCAGAATTCACTTTTATTGAGTACGCAGATATGCATTTAATGTATGGACTGGCTTCTCGAAACTGTTTAAAGGCCAGAAGGCTTTATGCAGAACATTTTGCAAACAGATCATTGCCAGACAGACGAATGTTTGAGCGTATTAATCTCAGGATACGAGAAACATGTATGAATAAGTAAATGTAATTTTCCATGTATACAAAACAAAATTTTAAATTTTAGGAAGTTTTTTGCCAAAAAAGGTGGAGAAGGTCCAGTACGAAGCGTACGTACTGTGGCAGTCGAACAAGACTTGTTAAATGCAGTTGATAATGAACCATCAACGAGTTTACGAAAACTATCAAGAGAACATAACGTATCGAAATCAGTTGTTCATCGAGTTCTGAAAGAACGGCTGTTATATCCTTTTCACATGAAAAAAGTACACAGTATGACAGTGGCTGATTATCCTGCACGACTTGAGTATAGCCATTGCTTTCTGCGACAACAACAAGCAGACAATACATTTATTAGTAACGTTCTCTTTACGAACGAATCCGGTTTCACCAGAGATCGAGTCATAAATTCTCATAATAAGCATTTATGGGATGATGTGAATCCACATGGCATTATCCAAACTAGGAGTCAGCATAGATTCATGGTTAATGTTTGGGCAGGAATAGTTGGCAATCATTTGATAGGGCCATACTTTATTGACGGTACTTTGACGGGTCAGAGATATTTGGAGTTTTTGCAAAATGAGTTAAGGAACCTGTTTGATGATGTACTAGTACAAACTCGAAGGAATTTATGGTTCATGCATGATGGGGCCCCTCCTCATTTCAGTTTAGATGTACGACAACATTTACACACAAGGTTTCCTTATAGATGGATTGGTCGTGGAGGCCCTTTTCAATGGCCACCGCGATCAAGAGACGTTAATCCTGTAGATTTCTTTCTCTAGGGTTATCTCAAAAGTAAGGTATTCGCAACACCTGTGCAAACAAGGCAAGATTTAATAGACAGAATTGTGTTACGCTGCAATGTTATTAGAAATAATGTGGGATTGCTCTTTCAAGTGCAAAGAAACAACCTTCGTAGACTTAGAATGTGCGTGGAAGTGGGAGGAGCTCATATTGTACATTTATTAGAATAACGTTAGTTTTTGTTGTTGTTTAAAAATTAGTTTTAGTCTAATGTTTTAAAACTTGTGTTTTTTGAGGTTTTCTTAATGGTTTAATAATGTTGTGTTCGTAATTTTGATTAAAAGCAACTAATTACGTTGTTTGCGTATCTAGTTCATTCCCATTAAATAAGTTCTTAATGTTTTTATCATCTGCTATCATCAAATTATATTTTTGTAGTACTATAGGTAAATCTTGGACATCATATAAATAAGTTAGTTAGGTAAATTTGTACGTAGTGCATTAATAAAACTGTAAATATTAGCCAAACGGCTTATTTTATCGAATTCCAACAAGAGTACCTCTTCGTTAGCGTAATGTGTGGGGAAGTCAATTTCGATAATTTCATACAGGGTGTGCCATCCCTGCAAAATTTTTGTATCACTAACCATTGCGAGTAGTCCGTCCCTGGCATCAAGGCACTACTGCAAATCTGTTTACCTCACCAAAATAAACATACATTTACAATATAGCTTTGCCGTGAATTTTATAAAGATCAAATAACTAGTACAAAAAATGAAAATAAAAAACAAATTCAAAATTAAAACTTTGGAGGCCTATAACTCGAAAACGAGGGCCTGCATAGAGAAAGTTTATATGAAGTACTAACATTATTTTGGCTCAGATTATACGCTCCTGACTTTTTTCCCATTAGTCCCGGGACACCCTGTATAATTAAAAAACAAAATTCTACTGGCATAATCGTTCATTTTTGCATAAAAATTCCTCATTCTATTCTGGACTTGATATAACTTGTGATTGTCTCATAATTTAAAGTTTCATGTGTGTATTTAGTTGATAAAATAAGTAACCAAATCAATACAACCAACAATATTGTCAAAGCTGGAATCCAGAGGCACAGACAGGGCAATCACCCGATGGATAGAGAACATGCTAAGCAGCAGGAGAGCACAAGCATCCCTGTGAGGTGTCACGAGAGAGGTGAAGACAGAAAGAGGATGTCCACAGGGAGGCGTTCTGTCACCAAAGCTGAGGAATCTGGTAGTCGACGACCTTCTTGTCACAGTAAACGAGCAGGGGTGGTATGCTCAAGGATATGCTGACGACATAATCATTCTAATACGGGGAAAACACTTGGGCATCTGCCTGGAACTAATGCAGAGGGCAATGTCCGTAGTGGAGAGATGGTGTGATGCGGAGGGATTGTCTGTCAATCCCTCGAAAACCATCATGGTACTATTTACAAAACAGCGAATCGCAGAGATTACTAGTGTGCCAAAACTCTTCGGCAATCAGATAAAGGTTGCCAGGGAGGCAAAATATCTAGGAATCCGGTTAGATGACAAGCTAACCTGGAACAGCCATCTAGCGAGCATCACAAGCCGTTCTCAGATTACGCTAATGACGATGAGACGAGCAATTGGGTGCACCTGGGGCCTAACTCCGACAATGGTAAACTGGTTGTACACCAGAGTGATCAGACCAATTATGGTGTATGGTGCGATCGCATGGTGGCCTAAAGTTCAGCAAAGCACAGCCGCCAAAATGCTTTCTAAAGTGCAGCGAGCTGCGTGTCTGAGCATTACAGGCGCCATGAAAGGCACACCAACCGCAGCATTGGAAATACTGCTAAACATCCCACCATTAGATCTTTATATACAGAGGAAGGCTAAAATGACTACATACAGAATGCAGTGCACTGGCAACTGGTGCAAGCACCATGCTATGAAACATACTAAAATACACGACACCATGAGGTGCGACATCATCGAAATGCCACCTGACAGAATGCCCAAGGTCGTGGAAACTGAGATACCATATCGTGTCAACTTGAGTGGCAGATCCGAATGGGCTCAGGGAGAACCTCAACGCATGTTGAACAGTATCACCTGGTACACCGGCGGGTCAAAGACCCTAACGGGTACAGAAGCAGGCGTTTACGGCGTCAGACCCAGGCAAAGCATAAGTGTTAGCCTTGGCAAAATGACGACCGTATTTCAAGCAGAAATAGCTGCACTAATCGAATGCGGCAGAACATGCATAGTCAGGAAATATAACAAAAAAGACCATCTATGTGAACACGGACAGTCGGGCGGCCCTTTTGGCCTTAGCTAGCCACAGCTATACGTCGAAGATAGTGTGGGACTGTCACAATACCTTGAAAACCTTGGCAAAAGACAATAGAGTAATTCTTACTTGGGTGCCAAGCCATACAGGGGTAGCTGGAAATGAGGGAGCTGATAAGTGTGCCAAGAAAGGAGCTCATCTCACCCTCATGGGACCAGAACCAGCATACGGCGTTTCATACAGCGCCGTACGAAAAACTGTTTGCAGCCGGGTGTCGCTTGAACACCAAAAGCGCTGGAACAAAATCCAGATATTCAACGCACACCTAGTGAAAATGGGGATTGGAATAACAAATCCCCATTGCAAGATGTGTGGAGAAGCAGAGGAAACCGCAAACACGTGGTCTTCGATTGCCCTGCCCTGCGCAGAAGGCGAGGCTCCAGTCTAGATATCTTCCTAGGCACAAATCAGGAGGGAATGCAGGAAAACATAGTCCGGCGAATCTCAATATTCGCTAAGAATTTAGGATGGGACTCTGCATAATACCTGTGAGTGGGGGTGCACAATAAGCCAATTAATGGCTGAGCGGCAACCATTAAGACACCTAAACCCTAACCCCCTCGTGACTAAAAAAAATACAACCAACCCCTTTAATATAATTACATTGCTAGAACAGATGCAAAAGAGCGATGTTCATGGTGCATTAATAAATTTTGTGATAAGTTCAAAAGTACCACTCATAACCGCTCCCCCCCTCTTAGTTACGCCACTGATATCGCAATATTTTCGGCTCATTTAAGCTTGATATATTGGCCTCATCAAAGATTTATTGTGAAGATCACACTGGTTTGTACAGTGAGAAATAACTACAAAAGTAAAATAGTCGGGAAATCTTCAGCTACGTCAATTCCCATCTCGTTCAATTTATCTACCAAATTGAAAAATTAATTGAGGTATTCTGCCATAGACTCATTGTTCGACATTTTTATGAATAAAGGTTTCTTCAACAAAGTAGCTTTCATTGCTGGGTCACTGGATTAATAAGTTCCTTGCAGTTTCTTCCATACTTCATTAGAAGTTGTGAATGTTTTACAATACACAATTCTGGCGGTTGAATAGACAAAATTATATCCGCTTTTGTGTTTTGATATTGTTTTCTCCATGCCTCGACGTCTGTGGCTTACAACAATCACCAATTACATATGCCCATTGATGATTCTTTATTAGAATTAGAGGACCCGTGCTACTCCGCAGCGTTAGGATAGACTATGTATGAGAGGGTGTACTTGTTACATAAAATCATTTTACAGTACTTCCTTCCGGAGAACTGTGTGTCGGCCGCAATATTTGGAAAACATTAAAAGTAAAGTTGATTGTGCACACATAACTTTTCTCAAACTCAACGAATTTAAGCAGTTAATAGATCAAAAGAAATAGATGAGTGTTCTTAGAGTGAAACGATCAAGATCCATTCATTGGAAGAGAAGCTATGAGAATTCGAATTGCTTGAGTGAATGTGTCCCATAAGAAATGTACAGGGAAGAATCGCGTTTGAGTATAACTTGAGTAAGGTGGGAGTTGAGTAAATGTCAATGATTGATGACATATCTGTGTCTAAATACCTTTAATTTAAAAACAAAATGAAGGAAATCGGCCGGATAGAACGGCTAGACTTCAGTTTTCATAAAAAAATTTAATATACAGTGTTAGGAAAATTCTGTGGGCACATTTGTTTTATCGCCAATGTGTTAGAAAGAGACAAAATACATATAAATTCAGTGTATCATTCTTTTTCGCTAACAGGATATCATAAAGTGGAAAACGTGCAATTACTGTATATGTGTAAAGGCGTGGTGGAGATATATACTCCCACCACGTGTAAAGGTATGTCTGGTAGGCACCGCTTTCGAGAGACGTACAAATACAGACGTATAATGTGGACAGTTTAGTTTATTAATTGAGAAATAATAAGATTGTACTAAACTGATAGCTTAATGCAATGAACAATAAAAAAAATCAACATTACTTTCGTTTATCCCTTCATGATTAATTTACAAAGAAATAATTCAATAGTAATAATCTAATTCGCTATATTAGTTCGGTTTCTCAATTCTCATTTTTCGCTAACAGGATCTCATAAGTGGAAAACCCACAACGCCGGCTTCTTACAAATTCTTTGTAGCCAATTTTCATTGTAAATTTATATTAATTGTAAAATAAATTGTTCTAACACGAGAACAAGTTAAAAGAAGATTTTAATTATGATAATTCAAGAGGTTGTAACAAATCAAGATATAATTAATTCCATCTATTCGTTGAATACTTTATTGTAATGCTGGAAATTGTTCTAGTTTTCAGTTTGAAAGCGGTTAAAACCTTTACTTTTTTCAGATTTGGCAACGTGAAATTGGCCTCGAAACATCTGCTGTGTTTCGAATGTGTTAGTAAAAAAAATTTTGATATCTTTATTGTTTGTATGCAAATGACAACGAAGTCTCTGTGTAAATACACACACAGTACAAATTAAAAGAAAACGAAAATAAAATCGAATTCTAATGAAAATGCCTACAATTTTTAAATAAAAGTAATATTATGATATGTGATAAATTAAAAAATAAAACTTCTTAATTCTTCAATGAACTTAAATCAAATGTTCGCATAAACCCCCATTTTGAGCTAAGCAGTAACCGAGACGGTTATAAAATGCTTGACGAACACGTATGAGCATTTCAGGTTTTATTTGCATACAAATTTGTAAAATTTGTTCCCTTAGTTCATTTAGAGAAGTGGCTCTGTTTTCTTGGAACCCATAAATTCTCGATTTTATATAACCCCAGAAAAAGAAATTGTTGGGAGCCAGATCTGGAGATCTCGCAGGCCATCTTATGTTACCATTCGTGGAGATTATCCGATTGGAAAATTGTGTATTTAACAAATTTATTGCTAGTTGATAATTATGTGATGCACAACCGTCATGTTGGTACCAGATATCATTGAAGTTGACACCTAATTGTATAAGGGCAGGAGTAATTTTATTTTCAAGCATGTACAAATATTTTTGTCCGGTTAAATTGCCGTCAATAAAAAATAGTCCAATTAAATGTTCACCTAATATTCCAGCCCAAACATTTAACTTTTGGGGATATTGAGTTCTATTATTGTATTGTTTGTGTAGATTTTTCCTTGACCAATATCGAATAACGGATGAATTATGTGCACCGTGTATGGGAAAAGTCGATTCAGCTGTGAACAAAATATTTTTCGAAAAGTTTGCGTCCAATTGTATTATTTTCATAACTATTTCACAAAATTCCATTCTACGAAATTGATCGTCTGGAAAAATTTCATGGCTCTTTTTGAGTTTGAAACTACGATAACCATTTTTTTTAATACAGTCCGACTCGTTTTCGGATCAACATCAAAATCCTTTGCTAAATGAGTGGACGATTGTAGGGGATTATTTTCCACACTGACACAAATTAAAATATCTCTTTCTTCTTTTTCGGGTTGGGTTTGACGATTTTGTGTACGCGGTCCATGTTTAGTAGGATTGACACATCCACGCTCTTCAAAATTTTTTATAAACGTTCTCACTTGTTTTTTACTAATTGGTTGAAAATTTTCGAATGCCACAATAAACAAATTTTCTGCTATTTCTCGATATGAATGAGCCTGGTAGTACCATTTTACAATTTGTACTTTATGGTGTACTTGCATACTCATTTTAATAAGATTCGCAAAAGATCGTTACTCATTCGCAAACAAACGTTTAGTGAAGTACCCAGATTGTACAGTTAAACATCTTGAAGAGGCGCACGCGCGATTCGTATTCGTTTGGTATAATAATCTACGCTGGCTTTTAATTCTCTGTCTCATGATTGTCCATCTCTAACACACTGGTAACGCCATGTGACCATTATAATTTTCATTTGGCCGTGAGAGGTTATCGTTTTACGTTGAAATTAAATGTGACTGATTCCTCTCACAAATAAGAAGGAAATTTTTAAGGGCACTACAATCTAACGCGTGGATAGAAAATGAAGAGATGTAAACGAAATCGTTTTATCAGGAGCGTGGGAAACAGGCGGTTTACATTGAGATATTTTTAAAACCAGAATACAGTTGAACAAATATTAGCATACGACTTATTTCTCATTTTATGATATCCTGTTAAAGAAAATGGTGATACACTGAATACACTTATTTTATTGCAAGACATTGTCGCTTTTGGACTCTGTATTGTTGCCATAGATTATTCCTTATGATGTTAATGAAAATTATTATGCTTATATTCATTAATTGTACCCTCAATATCGACGAATGTAATTTTTTTAGCTAACTTTCAGTGATTGTTTAGTGGTACTTATTTCAAATACCTACTAGGTAGGTTTTAATTGATTGTTCAAATCATATTAGCGTGTACTACCCGAACTGATATAGTGAATTGGTTTATTACTACTGAATTATTTCTTTGTAAATTAATCATGAAGGGATAAACGAAAGTAATGTTGATTTTTTTATTGCTCATTGCATTAAGCTATCAGTATAGTATAATCTTATTATTTCTCAATTAATAAACTAAACTGTTCACATTACACATCTGTATTTCTAACATTAACTTCTTTCATTGCGATCTTTAACATAATGAGTTGTTTATACAACATTTTGCTGTGGTAAAGTGACTAGTAATAGCCTGAATGCATTTCAAATTTGTTATTTTAAAACTGTTAGTAAAAGCCAGACATAAAAGCTACTGTACGCTTCTCGAAGGCAGCGCCTGCCAGACATCCCATTAGACATACAGTTATTTCGTTTCTCACCCTGCTAGCGAAGAAAAGTAATACACTGAATTTATATGTATTTTTTCTCTTTCTAACACATTAACGGTAAAACGTATGTTCCCTCGTAATGTTGCCAACACTGTATATTTAGAATAGCTTCCATCTGCATCTTCCAAGTATCGTAATTTTCTTTCCCTAGTTTCTCCACTTGTATAGATAATGCGCTCTTATTTTACTATATAACTAATGACGGCCTAAGCCCATAACCAACTGGTTTATACAATGAGAAATAACTACTTGGAATAAAATTAACAAATATCAATTGAATTAACTTCTTGACAGTGATACTTGTAAACTTCCAAATTGGATAACGTCGAATAGAAATAATAGAGTGAACAGGTACAACACTATGCTTATATTCAAAAACAACTGTCGTAAAATGATTTAGGTCTCAATCTCCAGTTCATTTTCGTCTTCCGAATCATTCATACGAAGCGCAAAAAGTTATTTGTTGGATAACTCCCGTTAGATGTCATGATATAGTTGCAACAATGAACCACATACACTATAGGTCTGTTCCAACCAACACAAAAACAATTACGATACAAACCCAGTTGACCTGCTGATTAGTAAATATAATATGTCTGTGTAATTTACATCAAATTTGCTGCGTTACTGAGATTGTAGGGTAATAAAACGGTATTTACTTCGGTTGGAACAGACCTTATATTACTAACACGAACCAAAGTAAACTGACTTACATCGTAATTGCACGTAACGTAGCTAGAAAAAAATTTAATTAAAACACAACGTACCAAAATCGGATCAAACCTGATCCAGAGCAACAAAGTGCAAATTAATTCTGAAATATGTGATTTTCGTTTCGGTTCGTACCGACGATTTTTACCACTGAGTCTACATAAAACTCGCTTTCTTCATCTTCACTTTCACTATACTCAATTTCAGCTTCGTCTTTAGTAACTTCAAATACTTGTATTCTAGTGTTCTTTTTCTTAATGTCTCTTTATTCATTTTGACACATTTTTACAAAATGATTGCACCCTTGACACTTTGCACATATTTTGTTGTAAGCTGGGCAAACACCACTTTGTAAACAAAACCACAATATTTACAAGTAGTGTTTGGTCTTAAAGAATACTTCACGTTCCTGTTTGCATTTTTCATATCTCTAGCTTGAGTTTTTCCATACCTTACTGCATTCACTTGTGGTTCACTTTGTAATACCTTGGCTTGAGTTTTACTTGCCTCTTTGGCTCTACAGAAATCTAAACATCAACATCAAAGTTAAATTTGCCTCTCCCAAAAGCCTTTCTTGAGTACTTTTATCAAAAATACCCAAAACAATTCTGTCTCTAATCATATCATCAGGTTCTTTATAATCGGTTGTCTTTATTGCTTTACGTAGCTCTGACACAAAATTGTTTTTCCTTCTTTCTGTATTATGGAATTAAATGTGTACCTTTAAAAAATCAAATTCCTCTATGGTGAACAGTAATCTTTAATTTTTTTTAATATTGTCTAGTTTTTTGTCCTCACCTGCGACAAAAGTGAAGCTATTAAACAGTTCGAGACCTTCATCTCCAAGCAGATTTAGAAAATTTCCAGGGGCTTGTAAACCTTGAAAACTTTGTCACGAAAATGCTAACTAGCTATCTGTTGTAACCGCCGGCATAGGTGAGTTGCGCACAATGGTTAAAATTTTACCTTATTTAATAAGGGGTGTCACAGGTAGTAACCGTCCAGGGATTATCGGCATTCCCGGAATACGTAATTTTGACGATAATGCTTATGCTAATAAAATGAGAAAAAACCAAAATAAAGTGAATAGGATATTTGTTGTAATAGAATTTCAAGACAATAACAAGCCAATAAATGTTCTGTTATCGGGACAGCCCTAATAGTTTACCCTGGCGGGGGTAGGGAGTAGGCAGAGATTTTATTAGAATTCTATCCTAACAAATATTTTACGGGTTGTATTTTATTTGTCTTCGAACTGTTTCACAACAAAGATGGAAATTAAGTGTGAAGTTATGTTAAGTGAGAAGGGCAAAACTCTTCTAGTGGTAAACCGTGGAAAATTTCGAAAATGTAGAACGATGGCATCTGGCAAAACTTATTGGCGTTGTACAGCAAAAATGTGCAAAGCAAAACTATATACCGTGGGCGAAAATAAAATTGTGGAAAGTGAAGTAATGCATAATCATGAAGTGGATAGCACTCTCGATAGACAAAAAATAAGTAACAGCGTGAAAAGAAAGGATGTTGAAGATATTTCTGAGCGACCGATGAAGTTAATCCATAAAGAGTTGAAAAACTGTCCTGAATTGGTGAGCAATCTGTCGTTAAAGGACTTGGATTATACAAGAAAGAATATTTATTCTGCACGTCGTACGTTCTTGCCTCCTGTACCAAAATATATTCAAGATGTACATGAAGCGTTAATATGTCTGGACATCAAAACATTACAACAGGACAGTTTTCTGCTAGTCAACGATACTGACAATAATATTGTTATATTTTCTTGTTTTCTAAATTAAAATTTTCTGTGTTTCTCTGACGTGATTTATATGGACGGAACTTTCCAATATTGCGTGCAATACTTTTATCAATTTTTCACTGCATGCGTATAAAAATGAACAGTATGTGCCAGTAGTGTTCGCTTTATTACCTTCTAAGGCCAAATATGTTTACGAGAAATTATTTCTGCACATTGTGACATAATGTAATAGGTTTGAACTTTGTTTAAATCAAAAAAAAATTATTATTGACTTTGGAATTGCCATACATTTGGCTGTTAAAGCAATTTTTCCAACATCTGAAATAAGAGGCTGCCTTTTTCATTTAAAGCAAGCCTGGTATCGTAAAATTATGCAGCTTGGTGTGTCTGTCCATTATAATGATTTAAAATCAGATATTGGAAAAAGGGCTCAAACATTTGTTCGACTTACCGTTTGTCGATCCGCTCCAAGTATCTGAAATATTTTGTTTTCATTTAATGCCAGATAAACCATAAAATATTTCAGTGACTGAATTTTCTGATTATTTGGTCGAAAATTATATTGATGAGTTTCCTCCCATATTATGGGCAGAAATGTCATCAAGTGTTATACGTTCCACTAACGCATGTGAATCGTTTCATGCACATTTTAATAAAAGTTTTTATTCCTCGCATCCTAATGTGTTCACTTTTATTGATGTACTTTTAACTTATCAAACAAATACATATATTAAAATAAGAAGCGCTAATAATAATATACACAGTTTACCCATCTACATTTCAAAATCGGGTACGACCAAAAATAGTGATATTCCTGACATAATGTATTGATTTTAAAACATCTGTTAAGAGCCTCCGTCATTGCTCGGTTTATTAGATGTATAAAAAATTTAGTGACGCCATCGAATATTATATTAATATTATATTGCAAATTGAGCATGAACATTAGACTGATTACTCATGTAATTTTTCAATTTATAATACGGGTTACAACTAGTTTCTCTCAAAAAGAATTTAAGCAAAGCATCGCGGTTGTAAGCGAAATAATTCGGAAATGACCGTTTAAAAAGACATACACGACAACGGAAGGTTTCTTATGATGATTCTATTGTGGGCGAATGAGTCGGACCAACCTTGACTCACAGGACATTTTAACGACTTTTCTCAAATTGTACATCCCAATATCAGTATTTAAGAATGTCTACGGAAATTTTATTGACAACAGCAAAAAGAAATTCATCAATTATATAACTACTAGTATATATTAATTAGTATTGCTCATAATTACGACTTCAATATTGTATATGTATATATTATAACTAAAAAATGTTCCTTTAAGAACAAACTACACAATAAATGTATGCAAGTTGGATCAATTTGTTATGGTACTGTAAGCAAAAATCTTACAAAATTGGATGTCATTCAACACACCTGTCTACGAAGTATTTTAGGAGCCTTTAAAACTAGCCCCGTCAGTAGCTTACAAGACCAAGAATGACCCACCCCATGAATTAAGAAGAATACCGCTGTATCTAAATTATGCAGCAAGAATCTACCCCAGCTAATCTAATCCAACATATTTGAAGCTTTTCCCAGAAATTTAATTTGCAACAAATACAAGAGTAAAAATCTATATTTTCATGAAATATTGAAGAACACAAAATTCGAAATAGATGACTTCAACACAACCTTACCATTCCTGAGAACATCATTGTTCGCATTTCCTATATTTCTCTATACTATTTTAAAAGTCTAGCAATGCCTCGCTCTATGACATGCATCAATTTTTATAGTCTAAGACCCATATCTTTTATGGAGATACTGGAACTGAATCGTGAAGACCTATTCGAACGTAGAACTCAAGGATCTCATAGATTACTGCAAGCCCAAGGTAATAGTTAGCAGTGAAGACAGAGAAGAAAATATGGAGAAAACAATAACAACCATGACGTGGAAAAGGAATAAGATTGAGGTTCCATCTTGCTGAGATGGAGGTTGGTGGATGTTTTCTTCGGAATACATCGCACTGCAGATGTATTCTGAAAGGACAGAAAGTGATGACTTCATTGAAATGTAGAAGGGGACGCAGGCCACATAAGATGGATAACTTTACTTGCGAATCTTTGAATAATACTAATATTGTGAGTTATTTGCAGTGCCTGAAAATTAGCTTCCATACCTTTATATAGGCTTTGATTTGTAGGATCTTATAAAGATAGCTGAGATTTTCTTGTCAATTATTCAATATGTTTTTCTATGCTTGCGTTTTGTAAAAATGCTATGCTAGGAATATTCTATGATAACATAGAGTTTTAATACAGTTCATAAGCGACAATGTGTTAGAAAGATACAAGTATATTCAGTGTAACACTTATTTTCTTTAACAGGGTCTCATAACATGTCAAAGAAGTATCGTTGCATAAACTGTTAAATTGTTTTTCAAATAACACTCCATTACAAAGATTCTATAAACCGCCTGCAATTCCAACGCTCCTGATAAAACGATTTCGTCTACAGCCGTAATTTCTCTATTTATATCTATCCCCTCTTTTCATTTTCAATCTACACGTTGAAAGTATAAGTGCCCATACAATATTCCTTTTTTAAGAATAACAGAAATAATTCCTCATTTAATTCCAGCGTAAAACAATAATCGCCTCATAGTCAACGGGAAAATGAAAGAGGCACATGGCATTACCAGTGTGTTAGAGAGAGGCATGGTGAAATGGACTATCTTAAGTCAGCGTAGTTTATTAGTTAAAATAAGGACACTAAGTATATACGAATACGAAAAGCGCGTGCGCCTCTCATGGGCGGTACTTCTGACTAGCTATAGTTCCGACGTTTAATTGTACATCACTACCTGTTTTTCCATAAAATTGTGTTAAGCCATAATGTGTAACATAATCTACAACGTGTTCCGGGACTTGATGCAAAAAATTCGGGAATGAATAGATGACGTGAAAATAATGCTGTAACATAAAAAAAATTCTCATCCTCGTTTCTGAGTTATAGGCCTTTAATGTTGCGAAATCAGAACTTATATTTAAGTATATTTTCTAAATTATACATTGGAACATTATGAATTTTTAGTAGATGATTGTCCATCTAGTATGTTTGACGGAATAAATAATTCTACACTACTATCTGAGGGCCAGGGCGGCTCATGCCCAATGGTTAACAATCCGAAACTTTTACATGGACAACCTGTACAGGGTTTTTCATTATATATGGACCCTTCCATATCTCAGTTATTATTTGTTACAATTAAAAATGTCTCAAATAAGAGTTGAATGGTTATTAAAGTAGTTTTTAAAATCCAACAAAAATATTATACAGAATGTCCCAAAAAAGAGGGTCAGAGCCAAAGTGTTTTTTCTTAAATGGGACACCCTATATATTTTTATATTTTTAAACTGTTCACTTCGATCCGAATTCAACAATATATAATTGTTATAGTCTAACCTTAACAGTTCAGAAAATATATACGACACAGTAGGATGTAGTAATCTATCCATTGGAATTCAGTAAATTGATTTACAAAATAAAGTAATCTCAAACTAAGTAAGCCCAAATGAAACTATAAATATTGTTCAAAATGACCCCCCATATTGCCAATGCATAGTTGGTATCTTCGGCGTAAATTCTCTAAACATTTAGAAATAATATCAGCATGATTATTTAAGTTATTAATTTCGCCTTGAATCTTTTCCTGAATTATCTCCAGATTGTTATTTTCGCCAAAGTTAACTAAATCTTTCAGCATCCCCCGCAAAAAAGAATCTAAGGGAGTTAGGTCGGGGCTATTAGGAGGCCACAGAATTGTCCCATTATTTCCGATCCACTCTGGAAACTGATTGTTGAGATGTTCTCTCACCTCTAATACATTATGGGGTGATGCCCCATCTCGGTGCCAAATCATAGTATTTAATTGGTCAGCTGTAAATTCATTTTCTAGTATTTCACTTATTTTGGGTATTATGCAGTTTAGGTAAGTTCTTCCTGTTAACTTATAATTGAAAAATATTGGCCCAACCACTTTATTCTGGAATATTCCACACCAAACTTTAATTGATTTCCGTCCAGATTTCTTTATTTGTTGCACTTTCCGCTGTCTATGATTTTATTTTCCCATGAACGTCTATTTTTTCTATTAAACTCGCCAGCTGTAGAAAAACTGGATTCATCTGTCCAACAGATTTTCTGAAGGATATCTGGAGTTTCATTCAAGCGACGAAGCATTTCCTGACAAAATATTAACTGTTTCCGTTTGTGCAATTCAGTAAGAGCCTGCACGGGAAGTATCTTATATGGTTTATAATTGTGTCTTTTCAGAGTCCTAAAAATGTTCATAGGATGTTTTTGTAATATATTGGAGCTGGTTACTAACGAGTCTTTAGAGTTTTCTGCAAAAAAGTAGTAGCGCAAAAATTCTTCCTTCTTATTCAACTACCATAAAATCCAAAGAAATATATATTTTTTTACCTTCGAAATGCAGAAGTGTATCTAAATCATCCTCCTCATTAATTACACACGTTCGTTTTTTCCTAGAAAAGTTCTTAGTTGTCATTACATGCTGGTATATTCTGTTGAACGTATTTTTGCTAGGCGCATGCCGATTTGGATATAATTCCATAAATTCTCTCCTTGCATCTAATTTGTTATTATTATTTTTTACAAATAGAGAAAATATTTCTATTTTTTCATCATCTGTATACCGCATTTTCCAAACTATCAAATACAATGTTTTTTAATGGTGTAAATAACTACTTGTCAAATATGACAATGCTTTCATTGCCCGTTGTTTATAGCTGGTTTTCATCCCACAGAAAACGATTTTTAAATGAATATATTTTCTGAACTGTTAAGGTTAGACTATAACAATTATATATTGCTGAATTCGGATTGAAGTGAACAGTTTAAAAATATAAAAATATATAGGGTGTCCCATTTAAGAAAGAACACTTTGGCTCTGACCCTCTTTTCTGGGACATTCTGTATGTTATTTTTGTTGAATTTTAAAAACTACATTAATAACCCTTTAACTCTTATTTGAAACATTGTTATCTGCATCAAATAATAAGTGAGGTATAGAAGGGTCCATATATAATGAAAAACCCTGTACAATCTAAACATAGCAAAAATGAATTTATCAATCAATTTTTTAACAAAACTCGATAAAATTTATGGTTTAGGAGACATGTAGATTTTTAGATAAAAATTTTAATAACAAAGTTATGAGTAATAATGTCGAGTGGAAAACATCTCACTATTCTACAAACAATGATGCAGCTGGTTTTCTTCCGACACTTTTTACACAAAATGCTCAATTCAAATATCTGTAACTTGTCCTATATTTCCAGTTATCTTTGCGCAATGATTTAATTTTATTGGCCTTAAATCGCCATTTTCTTTTATATCCCCTTCTCATTGAGCCGATGATTTTGTGAAGTAATTATCGAGCTGTGGAAAATTGGGAACCGCTGAACAGTTGCTTCATTTTTCATGATGATTGATATGCAAAATTATTCATTGTGATTCATATTACGTATTCAAGAAAGTAGGGAATGACGAGATTGGTGGCAATTGCCCCAATTTTTCAATTTGTACTAAGCTATTTCAAGGTAGATCCTAATTTAACTCATTTATATCGTATCCTGTCTAGGAAGATTTTTAATAGAATGTAGAGAACTAATTTTGGAAAAAAATTCGGATTTACATACATAATTAGGCCAAGCAATTTGGAATAAATAATAAGTGACTTTTGTCATAAATGT
The DNA here is from genome assembly GCA_963921935.1 of Galeruca laticollis. Lineage (NCBI taxonomy): Eukaryota > Metazoa > Arthropoda > Insecta > Coleoptera > Chrysomelidae > Galeruca > Galeruca laticollis. The sequence goes on from OY998176.1 coordinate 81,292,232, forward strand.
CATAAAAAAATCATCTCATTTTTAATATCCGGCCATCAATCAATCAGTTGTTAATAGACTTTCGAGAAATAAACACGTACTTATATGTATTGATTACCAAAAAGTTGCTGTCAGCTATTAATTGTGATAAAAATTGAACAATAAAAGTAACCATGAATATCGATATTCGTATCATTTGGGTAAGTGATACATTTTTATATTAATTTAACAAAATAGCCCTATCAATAAAGTATAATGTATCAGCCGCTAATACCGTCGACTCCTGGTGAAGTAGTATTTGCTCAACAAAACCAGGTCGAAATAAGAGAATCAAGCTAAATTAAACGAAAGTATACATTATTATAATCTTTGGATAAATGAAAAAGCCCCTCGAGAAAATCTTGAAAAAGTAATTGCTCAATGGGTTGCAATTACAAGTTAAAAACTACGCCGAAACGAGCAGACAAAAAGATATAAGATATGAAACAGACGAAGAAAATTTAGCTAGGGAAACAGATTGGGTGCTGAAAGAAAGCAGGAAAAAGAGGAAGAAAATGGATACCTCTCCAATTAAATCAACCATTGAACAAGCTCCTTCCAGCATCAAAACCATTTCCAATATTTAGGTGGTACCTAAAAAGCCTCCAGCACCCCCTCCAATAATAGTAAGTAAAATAAAAAATTACAATGAACTTCAAAGACAGCTCAGTGAAGAAAGTGTCAAACATCAAGTCACAATAATGAATAATGACCAAATAAAAATTAACGTCGATAACGAAGAGGACTATAAAAAGGCAGTAGCAAAATTAGAAAACTACGAATGGCACTCATATGAAGAAGATAATTGCACCCAACGTGCCAACCAGACAAGGATTTGCTGCGGTAAGTGCAGTAAACATATTGAAAAGAAGAGATAAAACTCCACTTCCACTTTTCTTGATTACATTTGAGAGCAAGGAAGACATAAAGAAAGTATTTGAGATAATTGAAATACAAAACATGAAAGTTACAGTAGAAGCTCTGAGAATATCGAACATTATTCCGCAGTGCAAAAGATGTCAACAGCTTGGACATGTTATTAGATACTGCAGAAGAGAACCCAAGTGTGTAAAATGCGCCAGAAAACATGAAACACGACAGTGTACAAAAAACACAGCAAATGGAGCTGCCAAATGCGTAAACTGCGGTGAATCCCATCCAGCAAGTTATAGAGGCTGTGAAGTAGCCAAAAAAAATGCAAGAAATCAGGAACAAAACAATTAAAGCAAGAAAAGGAAAAAACGTCATGAAAACAACAAGCAACCAAAATCCCCACGTGAGAGAAGGCAAAACATTTAGCCAAGCTGTAAGAGGAGAGGAACAATTACCATCAAGAAGTAGCCAGGCCACAATCACTGAAATGTTATCCAATCTACTAGAGGAATTTGACAAACAAGAAGAGTTCATTAATAAACTTACTGTTAGAATAACAAAGATTAAGAGCTGTAGCAACAGAGCTACAATTTCGCGGAAATTAATTGAAAGTATCTACGAATAGCAGCATGGAATGCAAATGGAATACTCCAAAGAAGAGAGGAATTAGAAGTATTTTAATCTCCGAGACTCATGTAACTACACAAATGTATATAAAAATAAGAGGATATGTAATTTATCATACTATCCATCCACTCGATGCAGCTCGTGGAGGAAGTGCACTAGTAATCAAAGAAACCTTATCACACTATGAGGACTTCAAATATAAAGCTGAACATATCCAGGTAACCACAGTAAAAATTGAAACTGGTCCAATCTATCAAATTATCATTCACTTTTGTGCATGGTGTCGACTCGTTCAATTCATATTGACGATGCTCGCAAAATTTGGTAAACTCTTTTCGTACGCTATTTTTACTACTCCCTGTATATCATCGATTACCCTATCTATTTCTTCGTTTTTGGTTTCTCCAAACCGATTCATTTTCTGATTTTCATATACTTCATCAGCTTCAACACGATTGATTCAAGATGTATTTATTTCAAGTACTGTCAGATGCACAGGCTCCTTGGTATAAATACTTAGATCATATATACTACTAGTATATATGATCTAAGTATAAATATCATGCTGAATAGTCGGTGACTAGTGTGCACCATGCAAATACTCGCTAATATATCGTGTTGATTGGTCTTGTCAAACAGGAAACAAAAGTATGATTGGTTGATGACTGGTATTTAATAGACGAAAAAAATAATCAGGCTAATAGATAAAACATTGCTAGTTACAGGCCTAGAAAATTCCAAATCAACAACAAAGAAGACTGCAACGTCAGCGTTTATTTATATATATATATATATATATATATATATATATATATATATATATATATATATATAAGTCTAGATTATTGTAGTTAGTTCTAGATTTTAGTTCGACATTAATTGTACGGCTTTATCTCAATATTGTAACAAATTGTTTGTTAATAAATCTTTTTAAAAAGTATTTTCTTCAGTAAAATACATAACTGGCGCAGTCAGTAGGATCCGTGCGGTTGTGAAGAACTTCGACAAATTACTTTGATTGAAGAACTTCAACAATTCGGTGTTTCAACATCCAGTGCGGTTTCACGAACCTACGAGCTGAAGAACCTGAGTGCCACATTAAATAGTGAGTACCAAGTTCCTATTTTACCTTTCCATACCTGTTTTAAAGAGTATAGGAAAGAAATTTTGAATATTTTTTGAATTTATTTTTATAAGAATATTGAATAGTTTTTGAATATATTTTTATAAAGAATATAGATTTATTAAGAAGTTGATACGTTTGATACTAAGGAAAAATAAATAAAATATTTTGATTTTTTTTATGAACGATATTGAAGATTTATTGAGTATATTCGATAAGTGTAATATTAAAGAAAATATAAATAAAAATAGTTTTGAGAATTTAGATTTATCAAATAAAGTTAATAATACAATGGCTACAGCATCTTCGAAATCTGGCATTAACTGGGAATTATTTAAATTGAAGCTTGAAAATATTAAGCCCTACGATGGCGACTGTAATAATTTAAATAAATTTATCACACGTTGTGAAAGATTGATTGATGCTTATGCATATTATATCGATGTGGAGGTAAATAATCATATATTAGAATGTATTCAAGAAAAATTAGTGGGAAAAGCCGAGGCCATGGTCGGTAACAGATTGGAATTAAATACAGGGCCTAAAATTAAAGAAGCACTAAAACAATGCTTTTCAGACAGAATAGACTTAGATTGCATACTACAGGAATTAACAAGAACGAGGCCCTATAAAAATGAAAATCTAATAGATTTCGGAGCTAGACTCCAATTATTAAAAAGTAAAGTCATACAAAGAATAAGTAATGATTTTAATCTAAATGAAAATGACAAAAGATGCCAGATAAACCATTGTGATAGAACGGCATTAAATACATTTATTGCAGGATGTACTGGCATCCTCAAACATAACATGTACTTAAAAAAGCCCAACTCATAGGAAGACGCAATGGCTTATGTGGACAAATATGAAAATTTTGAAAGACTGTATGGTCAACTTAATGAACCGAAGCAATCTTTCAAAAATAATAATTTTAAATCATTGAATAATAACTCAAATAATAATTTTAGTCATAGAAATAATAATTCCAATTTGGATAGAAATAATAATTATTGTCAATATCGATATAATAATAATTATGATTATAATTTTCAAAGACCAACGTTTCCGAGTCAACCGATAAACATTCAACCACGGCCTCAGCAACCACGAAATTACCCCACAAATTCTCAAGTATTTGGACCGAGGCGTAATGTATTCAAACCTCACCAGATACCTGCAAATAAACTACAAAAACCGGAACCGATGTCAACAACATCGAGAAATTTTGTAGATAATCCACGAAATTTTGTCCCACATAATAATAATAATATTAATAGATTCCAAAATAATAGGCAATACTTCCATAATAATGGTCAGAGACCAAATTTTAGATCTGAAGAATTGTATAATAACAATTATGAAAATGAATTATACAATGATAATTATGAAAATGAATTATATGATGATAATTATGAAAATGAATTATTTAATGGTAATTATGAAAACAATGTATATAACAATAATGATGAAAATAAAAGAGAAAGAGAAGTAATAAGAAAAGATTTTGAGAACGGGCAACATTTGAAAAATATTGAATCAGAACAGAATCAAAATTTTCGGTTAGCCCCTCAAATAAAAAATCAGAAGTAGTAGAAATTAATATAGTCTCAAATAATCCACTGCCATATATTGAAATAAAAAAAACCTAAATTAAAACTTTTAGTTGATACTGGAAGTACAAGATCTTTACTCCGGCCTTCAATTGCCGAGAAATATTATGCAGATTGTATTTATAATTCTAATGTTGAAATTAAAATATCACTTATAAGTAAAAAGATAAATCTCCAAGCAGAAATACCTGCTTTTCCAGAATTTAATTATAATGGCTCTATTCACTTTTTATTATTCGAATTTCATGACTTTTTTGACGGAATTATAGGTGTTGAAGATATGATGAGAATGAATTTAAATATAGATTTTAATAATAAACAATTAACTGGCGATCATGTCTCCATCCCTATAAAATTTAGACAACCTACAGATATAAAATTTGAATTTTCTATCGGACCTACGGAGAAATTATTAAAGTCTTTACCAGTCAATATAACAAATGGAGAAATTTTAATAAATAAAACATATTTTGATAAAGTGTATATTACAGAGACATTGACAGTAGCTCAAAATGCTTTTGCAGTAGTTGAAATAATTAATGAAACTGATAAAACAATTTCTGTTACTTTAAATAAACCTATTTTTGATCATTCATTTGAATCTTTGAATCGTCTCAATATGAAACTTATAATTTTAACTACATGAATGAAATAAATGAAAATCAAAACATAAGTAATAATGTACAAAAAACAGATATAAATAATTTAATTCGAACAGATCATATGAATTCAGAAGAGAGAAGTAGTATTATTAAATTATGTAAAAAATTTTCAGACGTTTTTCTGAAACCTGGTGATCCGCTAACATTTACATCAAAAATTAGACATTCAGTTAAAACAACTGATGAAATTCCTATTCATGTGAAGTCTTATAGATATCCATATATACATAGAGAGGAGGTACAAAGACAAATCAATGAGATGTTGGACAAAGGAATTATAAGGCCTTCCTATTCACCGTGGCTCACTAGTTTGGATTGTGAGCAAGAAAATGGACGCATCCGGACGTCAAAAATGGCGCTTAGTGATCGACTATCGAAAGTTAAATGAGAAAACAATTTCTGATAGGTATCCAGTCCCCAATATTACTGATATATTAGATGAATTAGGTAGAGCACAATATTTTACAACTTTAGATTTAGCAAGTGGTTTTCATCAGATCCAGATGTCAAAGGATTCAATAGAAAAAACAGCTTTCAGTGTTGACAATGGTCATTATGAATTTCTTCGCATGCCTTTTGGTCTAAAGAATTCTCCCGCTACTTTTCAAAGAGTAATGGACGAAGTCTTAAAGGAATATGTATGGTATATATGGACGATATAATAATTTTTAGCACCAGTATACAAGAACACGTTCAGAATCTGCAAGCAGTTTTTAATAAATTAAGAGAATCACATTTAAACATTCAACTAGACAAATGTGAGTTTCTTCACAAAGAAGTCGAATTTCTTGGACACATTATAACTCCAGACGGAATAAAACCAAATCCAAAAAAAATTGAAACTATAAATTTTTTTCCTATACCACGTACTCAGAAACAAATAAAATTATTCTTAGGATTGTTAGGTTATTACCGGAAATTTATTAGAAATTTCGCCAAAATAACGAAACCAATGACTGTTTGTTTAAAAAAAGATAATAAAGTTGAGCATACTGAAGATTTTATTAATTGTTTTAATATCTGTAAGAAATTATTAACTTCAGAACCAATTTTAGCTTATCCAAATTTTGATAAACCATTTGAATTAACAACAGATGATTCAAATTATGCTATAGGAGCTGTATTATCCCAGGAAGGACACCCCATCTCATATGCATCTCGAACTCTTAACAGTAGTGAAAATAATTATTCCACGATTGAAAAAGAATTATTAGCGATTGTCTGGGCATGTAAATATTTTAGACCCTATTTATTTGGCCGTGAATTTTTAATATTAACTGATCATAAACCTTTACAATGGTTGTTTTCATTAAAAGAACCGAATTCACGTTTAGTCAGATGGAGGTTAAAACTAGAAGAATTTGATTACAAAATAAAATATTTAAAAGGTAAATCTAATCTTGCAGCAGATGCTTTATCAAGAATGAATCCAAATTGTGATCTCAATGCGTTTGAGACAGACTCGTTAGATGTAAATATTGATGATCTTGATTTGATAATTCAAAGAGAAACTGATAATTTATTACAAATAGATATTCCTGAACAAATGGAAACTAATTCATTACCTGATTTATCATTTTTGGACGACATTGATAATGTTTTAGGAGAGAATGAAGTAAAATAAACGGTTTTACGGATTAAAACTAACTTTTCCGCATCTGTGGCCCTGAACAATGTTCTATCATAAAATTGTTACTTGTATACACTTCGAGGGATGTATCGTGCTAACAAACCGAAATTTCTCCAAAAATAACCAAAAATTTTGTATATCTGGATTTAGAGGACCCGCTGTACTCGCTCTAGTCAACTAAAAATCAATAAGGTACATCTGTGAGACACCTTGAACAATATTCAATCCTAAAATTGATCAATCGTATACTCTCTGGAGGCTGTATCATGCTAACAAACTAAAAATTCTCCAAAAATGACGAAAATTTGGTACTCTAAGTACCATAGCACCCGTTGTACTGGCTTTACTGAGTTGAATATCAATAGGGTTCATCTTTGAGACGCTCTGAATAATATCCAATCATAAAATTAGTCACTTGTATATACTCCGGAGGCTGTATCGTGCTAACAAACTGAAACTTCTTCAAAAATGACAAAAATATCGTATTTAAAGTACTGTATCACTAGTTGTAATGGCTCCGGTGAGCTGAAAATCAATAGGGTTCATCAGTGAGAAGCCCTGAAAAATATTCAATCATAAAATTGGTGACTTGTTGAACTGCGCAGGCTGTATCGTGCTAACAAACTGAAATTTCTCAAAAAATTACAAAATGTCATACTTCAAGTACCATAACAACCGTTGTACTGACTCTGGTGAACTGAAAATCAATAGGGATCATCTGTGACATGTCCTTAACAATATTCAATCATAAAATTGCTGACTTATCGCACTCCGGAGACTGTATCGTGCTAACAAGACATGTAAGGAAAAGTGGCCGACGACAACGACGACAACATACACACAGGATTTTTTTTCTGAAAACCATTTGTTGGTGTTGTTGTTGATGGAAAACGTAAAAATAACTAAAAAAAAATTTCAAAATTTCAACTTTTTTTGGGGTAAACCAATACTTTTCTCGCATATAGAAAGGTTGGGCGAAAAAGTAAAATAATGAAAATGATAATAAAAAAATTAATATAATATCCGATATCCAAATAAAACCACCAAATAAAAATCTTATATCAGATGATGTCGATTTAGAAACGGTTCATACGTCATTAGAAAATCAAATTTTAGAAGTACCCATAACAAACAAAGTTTTAAATTGTTATAAAAATCAAATTTATCTTACGTTAGGAGAAGCGATGAATGCCCAAATAACACGGGAAAAAATATTTGAAAACTTCAGATTATATGTAACAATACCTAAATTTAATACAGAACAAAATATAATTAAATTTATCAAAGAATACATTGATCCTAAAAGAAATTATGCTCTATACTTTCAGAATGAATTTCTAATGCAAATATTTGTAGTGACCGCTCAAAATACATTTAAAAATTCAACGTTTAAATTTGTTCATTGCACAAAAGTATTAAAAGATGTAGAAACTATAGAAGAGCAAAAATCAAAAATGGAATATTATCATATATATAAAAAAGGACATAGAGGTATTAATGAACTTAAAAATTCACTTAGCTCTAAATATTATTGGCCAAAAATGTCGGAAGACATAGAAAATTATATAAATAACTGTGAGGTATGTCAGAAAAACAAATATGATAGGAATCCTCCAGTAATTAAATTTAATTTAACCCCTACAGCAGCGAAACCTTTTGACCATATACACATTGATATTTTTAATATACCTAGTTAAGCATTTTTAACAATAATTGATACATTTTCTCGTTATGGACAAGCATATCCAATTCAAAGTATAACAGGCGTTTCGATTGTTGAAAACTTACTAAGTTATATAACGCATCATGGTCTTCCATATAAAATTACAGCAGATTGTGGATCAGAATTTAAAAATAATGACTTGCAAGACTTTTGTAAATTGCATAAAATTGAACTTCACTATACTACACCAAAAAACAGTAATTCTAATTCACCTGTAGAACGTTTTCATTCTAGTCTAATTGAACATTTTCGATGTCTTCGAGAGACAAATAAAGATTTAATCCCTGATCAACTCATAAAACATTCAATTCTTTCTTATAATAATTCTATTCATTCTGTCACTCAATTTACACCATTTGAAATAATTAAGGGACATATTAATAATTCCGATCCTTTTGATTTGAACGATCACTTAATACTATCTCATTATGTGCAAAATCACAAAGAGGCTTCTAAACTTTTATATGAAAAAATTCAAAATAAAAATGCTCAAGTTAAAGAAAAAATAATTAACAAGAGAAATGAAAATAGAACTGACCCTCCAACATATGCGAACCAAGATACAGCCTATATACAAACAAAATTTAGAGATAAAAAATTACCGAAATTTAAAAAAGCAAAGATTATTAAAGATTCAGGTATAATATTAGAAACCAATAAAGGAAAGTATCATAAAAATATAATCAGAAAACCTAAAAATAATTCTAAAACATTGTTACAGAAAAATGAAAGTGACGACGATAGGCATGGTAATTCTAATTCTTCAACTTCATACTAGGTGTGAGGCAGAGGATATACAGATAACCAAATTAAGTAACTTACTTTTTCCCATTAACCTAGGATCCTGTAGAGTTATTTATACGAAACACACATTTTTATATTATATAGATTTAAGAGAAATTAGTAAACAAATAGATACTATAAGACAATATTTTTATAATTTAAGAAATAGTTTAATAGAAAGTAATGCTACTAATCCTATATCATATCATAATTTAGCTGAACAAATGATGGGAAGAACTAAAATGTTAATTAATATATTAGATAAAAAATCAGAAAATATTTACCCACATATTAGATCAAAAAGAGGATTAATAAACGCTGTAGGCAAAGTTAATAAATGGCTTTTTGGTAATCTTGACTCAGACGATGAAGAAAAATATGATAAAGCTATAAATATTTTACAACAAAATCAAAAAGAAATCATTCATGAAGTTAATTTGCAGATATCTTTAAATAAAAAACTAATTGATCATTATAATAAATCTTTGACAACCAACTCTGTGGTTAAATCAACAAAAACTTCAAGATAACTTAGAAAAATTTCATATTTCAATAGAGAATAAAATAATAAATTTAAATAACTTTATTATCTTTTATGGCACAATTTCACAGATTAATCTGGATTGTCAAAGCTTAATTACATTAATTGATATTATTGAAAATGCAATTACCTTTTCAAAATTAAATTCGATTCATAGCTCAGTAATCTCAAATCAGGAAATTATAGAAATGATAAAATATTTACGAACAATTTATAAAGAAGAGCAAATTCCGAAATTTAATAACATTTTGACATATTATTTACTTCTGGGTTCACAAGTAACTTTTTCCAAGTCTAAAATAATTTTTGCTATTCATGTTCCTATACGCAAATCCAAATCTGCCGAATTTTTCCATTTATATCCTATTATCCAAAATCATAAAATATTGATTCCTTTTCAACCCTACTTGGTCAAAGCCGCAGATGAAAAAACATTAATAAAAGAAGAGTGCCCAATATTATAAAATGAATATTATTGCCTAGAAGAATTCAAATCAAGAGATAATTGTACCATGGAATTATTAGACGGCCATTCTCCCAAGTATTGTTACGCCAATGATGTAAACCTTCAAGAAATTAATGAACAAGTAACTAATAATGAAGTACTGATCATTCCAAATCCAGTTGTAACAGTATTATCCAAATGCACTTCAGACCAATATTTAGAAATCAATAATCCATCAATTATCAGAATTCCAGAAGATTGTAAAGTTCAAATAGGAGAAGAAACATTTTCAACTAATGTGCAAATTCGAAGAGGAAAATCAATTATATTACCCAAGTTAGATGCAAGATTCTTAGAAGTCCAAGAATATAGTTCACCAAATCTAAGTAGAATTGATTTTGAAGGACTGTACGAAATTAATAATATTGCTAAAATATAAAACCAATTAGAGAACTAAAAGCTCCAAAAACACACATAACAGTTAGTTTATTTTCAATCATAATAATTATTTGTATTGCAATAACAATATTTTATTTAATAAGAAGATACAAAAAGAAGAAAAGAGGATCACAAGAAAGCAAGAAAGAAGAAATTGAATTAGAAGAAAGAAATTGAGAACCGAAAAAGAATTCCATTATTTTTCAGTCTTAGGGACGGAGGAGTTACAGGCCTAGAAAATTCCAAATCAACAACAAAGAAGACTGCAACGTCAGCGTTTATTTATATATAAGGCTAGATTATTGTAGTTAGTTCTAGATTTTAGTTCGACATTAATTGTACGGCTTTATCTCAATATTGTAACAAATTGTTTGTTAATAAATCTTTTTAAAAATGTATTTTCTTCAGTAAAATACGTAACTTGCTAGTCTTTTTTTGTTTTAATAGGCGAAGACATGCTATTCAAAAAGGCTAAGAATTTGCTGTATTTATATATCTATATTTCAATGATTTTTGACGTAATAGCCGCTGTCAGTGTGAAATCAAGAGTCAAATCAATTAAATGCATTTTATTCACTTTCGAAAATTGAACGCTCGAACAAACTTTCGCGTGAATAAAATGCTATCTAAAACACATATAATAAATAACTATACTATTTATTCTGTCTGTATATAAAACATCGGTTAACCCATTAAAATACGAATAAATATCAAGAAAATATAGTTGGATGTAACGGGAGCAGAATCTGGAATTTAAGTTAAAAACAGTATTGACGAGTTTCGAGATAAACAACATGGAAACAATTTGGATTGGTACGGTTGGCGCCTAGCGGACTGTTCCACAGAGACGCCCCATACACTGGCGCGCGAATTGAAGTGAAGAAAATACAGAATTTTCAAAAATCGTATATTTTTAATAAGATCTACGAAAATAGTATAGCAGTTATATGTGTAGATAATATTCAATATACAGTATCCGCCAAAATAAACAGTACCGAAAATAAAAATAAAAATTAATTTTTAATTTCTGTAATGTAAGTGTTCAAAATGTTCACCATTTCGACGCAAACAAGCTTCATATCGATTTTGTAAGTCAATAAACATGTTTATAAAAAGTGGTTGATGTAACTGCCGAAAAATATTTTGTATTCTTTCCCGTAGTTCGGCAATATTCGCCGGCGGATTTTCCGAGTGAAATATTTTGTCCTTCATTATGCCCCAAATGTATGCGTCACATCAGGTGAATGAGAAGGATATTCGAAGTCTGTTCCCCGAGAAATTATTCTATTATCGAAATGCTGACGGAGTAAGTCTAAGGTGCGCACAGCTGTATGGCTCGTTGCACCATCTTGTTGGAACCATTGTGTGCGAAACTGTAGATTTCGTGCACGGCAAAAGTTATTTAGGAATCTGGTTGTTTGTCGATTAATATAGCCGCTAAGATGAACGTGACTCACGTCTGAAAACCATATGTTTTTCAAAAATTCGGGATCTTCGTAAATTAAACTCAACATGCGACCACAATAAATTTCTCTTGCACGTTTGTCCGCTGCATTTAGTCGTTGTCCAACTTGAATACGGTATGGATAACCACTAATTGATTTGAACATGTGACGTAAAGACGTTTCACTAATGTTGAGTTTACATGCAGTTCTTACAAGACTTCTTTGAGGTGATTGCACAACTTGGTTAAAAACACGTCCTTCATTTTCGTTAGTACATACTGTTTTTCGACGACCTGAAGAACCTTTACGTTGACACAATACACTACCAGTGCGACGAAATTTTTCAACAACAGCTAACATCACACTTTTACTAGGAGCTGCTTTATTAAATTTTTGTTGATATTTTATTGACACCTGTTCTAAGCTTGGACCATCATTACGACCTTTTCCGTATGAACGAAAATAATGCTCTACCAAAAAAACTTTTTCTTCCGTTGTTAGAACCATTTTTAAATCAAATTTAACTGCAGCGTACTATTAATATATCAACTAATGACAATTAAGTCAAATATGACAAATCCATATTACATAAACAACTCCACAGCACTCTCTGTTTCGGTACTGTTTATTTTGGCGGATACCGTACTTTTTAAATAAATAAAAAACATATCTGGAACAATTCTCATAGGTTGAAATTGTAATGTGAGAACATTACAATGAAGAAGTTTCCTTGCATACAAAAAATAATTAGAGTATCGATAGGAACGATATGGAATTAATCCTAATTAGAAAATAAAACAAATATGTCAACATTGATTCAAATGCGAGTGCAAATTTAATTCTTTTATATTCCATCTCATGAAATCCTAACTGGCTAAATAAAGAACATACAAACACAACCTTGGAAAGGTTAGTTTTTGACGGGTGTTAGTCCTCCATGAGCCGAGGCTCCTTTATAAAAATCAGCAGACTAATTAAGCTTCATTTTACCCAGTACCGTAAAGCGGGGTTACTTTAACACCTTCGGCCTACGTTGGAAGTTTGGTTATTTATATTTCAAATGTTTTTTTGTTTGTTTATATATATGTTTTGTTTGTTTTTTCGAAGTTTCTATTTTGTTACAGGCATAAATTGACAAGCAATGCCTAGAATCTATAAAAAACGATGGGGTCGCGTACCTACAAGAACTTCACTTAAGCTTACCCTGAAAGGGCGTTGGCTGCCATTAGGGACTATCTCTCTCGGGACTATCACCTTGTCGATGGTGAAAGGGCTCAGTAGTCTCAAAGTCCAGGAAGCGATGCCGGTGGTAGCGTAGCTACTGGTAAGGCCTCCCTTGCCGGTAAGGTTCCGAAGCGACAGAGATGAAGCTAAGATAGTCCACAACAGGATACCGTCTGACCCAGAGTGGGCGGCTATCATCAGCGTCTGACCCAGATTGGGCGGATGCAAAACACAACTCTCCAAGACGACCGGCCCACGTGGTATTTAAATGGCCAAATCCTCTCATATGGAAACAAAACTTAGGAAAAGGCCCCTAGTTCCCAGCAGTCTGAGTAACCCCAACAAAGGCAGCGGTTGGAATAGGGCTCGAACAGGGGGTGCTAAGAGTCCCTGGGTTAGATCAGGCGGTCATCCTAATATAACGACTTACAACGCAAGGTCTTTAGGAACTGATGAACGCTTAGCTGAGTTCGAATATGAATTAGACAAAATCAAATGGGATATCATAGGTATAACCGAGGCAAGACGAAAGGGAGAACAGTGTATCAAATTAAACTCCGGACATTTGTTGTTCTGTAAAGGAGATGACAATACTGGTATAGGAGGGGTTGGAATTTTAGTTAATAGAAGATTAACCCCAAACATAAAGATACTGAAACCTCTGTCAGACCGAGTTAGCTATGTCACACTCAACATAAATAAAACAACAACCATGAAATACATTCAACTTTATGCCCCAATCTGCTAACATGAAGACGACGAAGTGAAACTGGTATACGAGGATATAGCAAGAGCACTCAATGAAAGCAAAACGACACATGTTATTATAGGAGGTGACTTCAACGCCAAAATTGGAAAAACTACAGATCCCTCACAAAGATATATAGGGCATTTTGGTTTAGGAGTCAGAAACGATAGAGGTAGACTGTTGGCCAATTTCCTAGAAAGGGAAAAGCTCTACCTGATGAACACCTTCTTTCAGAAGAACGAAAAGCGAAATTGGACTTGGAGAAGTCCAGATGGAAAAACCAAGAACGAGATTGATTTTATCATCTCAAAACATAAACATATAATACAGGACGTAGACGTGATAAATCAATTTACTACTGGAAGCGACCACAGAATGATCAGATGCAAGGTGTGCATAAATGTCAAAATGGAAAGAACTAGAAAAATGAAACAAAGATCACCTAAAATAAATATAGAATCACTGAAGGAAGAAAATAAAGGATATAAAAGACAACTTAACGAAAAATTCTCTAAAAACCCAGGAACAACCAAATGAAACTATAAACGAAGCTAACAGAAGAATAACAAAAGCAATAAAAGAAGCTACAGAACGCATAGCCAAACCTTTGAAAAAAACCTGATAATAAATTGACCGACAAAACTAAAAAACAATTACAAAAAAGAAGAGAACTCATAAGAAGTGGAAATAGAGACACAATAGTGCATATGTGATGGTTTTATAAGTTTTTATTTCTTCGGTTTGTTTAGGAAATATTACTTTTTATGCCACTTTTTCCTCTTTTTCATTAATTAGCTTAATTATCATATTTAATGGATAACCGTTGGATCTTGCTATTTGTCTAATTGTATTAATATCTCTATCAAAATTACATTTGTTCATAGGAACTGAAAATGCTCTATGTATCATTGAATTGTATGCCGCTAGTTTATGTGACATGGGGTGATTGGAACTATAAGGAATTGTCACATCAGTGTGTGTTGGTTTTCGGTAAATTGCATAATCAAGTACATTATTAACTCTTTGAATTTTCAAATCACGAAAATTCAATATTTCCTTCATCTTCTAATGTAAATGTGGTTGAAAAATATATCTAATTGTCGTTCACTACCTATAAAACAAGCTAATATGTCATCTACATATCTATACCAAAATAAAACATTTTTTGAAATATTACTTTCAAAGATTTTTCTTTCTATTAATGGAATTAACTAGAAACGTTGAGTTTCATTTAAAACACTAATATGAGTAGATTCCAAGAAGTAAGGGTCGACACAGTTAATTTCAACCATAATTGGGTTATCTACTGCCAATTGGGCACATGGCACGATGAAGTTTCAAAAAGTTTGATTATGCAATCGGTTTCCAACTTAGAGTACCAAAATAGGTCAAAACCTGCCAAGATAACCCCGTTTTACGGTAACCCAAGGTTTTTCTGAGAACCACTAACCAATTGATTTGATGGTTGTGCAGTGCTGGGAGGTATATTTTAAAAGTAAAATAGAAGAAAGCCTTTTATTGTATTACGCTCTATCTAAAACAACAACAGGAGCCGACATATTTGGCGCTATTAATGGATACTTTATGAAACATGACACTACCTGGGAAAATATTGTGAACTATCCACTAATGAAACGAAATCTATGTCAGGCAATTTTATAGGTATTCAACAATGAACTAATAATACACATGAAATGGCCTCTGAATATCTGTTCAATGCACAACTTCTGCGGCCAACGTTAAAGTGAGAAATTGGTTGTTATTGGTCTATGGTGAGAGGTTCAAGAGTGAGATGGAGCTACCCCGTGAAAAAAGAGTGCAAATTACAATGTAGTTTAATGCGATAGTTAATCGTGAATTTTTGTAGCAATAACCTTCTAAACAACGCAAGTTGGTAATCAAACACTAAAATACGTAAATACATCATACACTGTCCCGTTTACAAACATTAACGCTCCCTTTTTCTGCCCGGACTACCGCTATCTTACTCTAGAAACAATCAAGTGCGACTGAGGTCACGTGTAGTTCATTGGTCTTCAAGTGCTTGTCATGTAACACTGTATTCACATACAATGAAGTTTTTCCTACAAAGGCCTACCTACAGATCTGAAATCTGTTCTTGATAAAGCTGTGAAAATCGTCAATTTCATAAAATCAAAAGCCCTCCTTTACTTTTCAAATCGCCTTGCGAAGATATGGTCTATTCTACCTTACTGAAGATTGGGTGCTTTCCCGTGGCAAAGTCGAAAAGTTGTTTGAGCCTAGGGACGAGATGCAGAATTTTTTTCAAAACGTTGAGTGAGGAAAAGCTAGAATAGGGCTCCAATTAGTTTCAGAAAAGAACTCCTTGTTTTTATTATGAACGTAATTAAAAGAACAAGTGTCCCATAAATACGTATTTTTGAAATGTGGTTTATATTGTGTTTTAAAACAAATCAATACAGCAGGTTTTACAGTTACTGATGTTCATTTTATTGTCACACCAAATATGACCTTTTTAAATTCATTTTTCTTTGCTAGTAGGAACTAGGACTCTTTAGATTCTAGACTAGTAGGTGCAATCAGTGAAAATATATTGTCAAGGGTACGCGAAGAACAGGGTTGAGAACCGCTGGAATAAGGAATGAACATACAAAATCAAAAGTTTAGTGTTTGACGGATATTGGTCCCCCATGAGCCTAGGCTCTTTTATTCAAATCAGTTTGCTAATTATTTGAGAGAAACTTCATTTAACAGTGTCGCCAAACTTTTTCCTCTGTGAACAGTGTGCGCATGTGCAAAAGACGTTGATTTGATGATTGTGCAAATGTCATTAACAGCATTTTTTAGCGTCCTACGCCTACCGGTTCCAAATCTCCAGCACTTGCTATCTTCTCAGTCCCCTGGATGTAGATTTCGTTCTGACATAGCATTTTTTATTCCATAGATCTTCTTCTATTCCTTTTTTTGTGGTGTCCATTTAAGTAAAAATTTTGCCAGGCATTCGTCGCATATTCTTTCCACATGTCCGTACGAAATTAGATCGTCGCCAGAAGTCCATCTGAAGTGCCATTAGTCGACACCCCATATTTTTAGTATATACTTTTGATATAGTTAGCAGTGATATACGAGTAGTTATCAGTGTTGATTAGATCATGTTTTTTTAATTGACAGTTACTCATTACAGTTTATGTGAATTGTTTACTCAAAATGATACTTGTATTTTAGTTGAATAAAACCTCATTAAGACAGGTTTTGCTTTATAACAATTTATTCAACTATAAATAATAAATACTAATCAAGACAATGGACAAGTATTTCAAGCCTGAACGATTTGAAGTCGAATACACCTCACCTTGTGCCACTTCCCAATGGACTCACTGGAAGACCACCTTTGAAACTTTTGTTAACACAATTGCTGCTAAAGAAAATGACAAATTACTATTACTCTACAATCACGTGTGTCACAACATTATTGAACTCATCAGTGACTGCAAATCTTATGCTAAGGCTATAGAAAGATTAGACTATCTTTATATAAAACCGAAGAATGAAGTGTATGCGAGGTACAGACTTATGACTAGACGTCAACAGTCAGAGGAAACTGTAGATCAGTATATACAATCGTTAAGAGCTTTAAGTGCAGACTGAGGTTTTAAAGCAGTGACCGCTGAGAAGTACAGGGACAAATACATTCGAGATGCTTTTATTAATGGACTAATCACCCCTAGTATCCGACAAAGACTATTGGAAAATATAACTTTAGATTTAGAAGAGGCATTTAATAAAGCACGTGCCCTCGAATCAGCACAAACATTTTCTGAGTCTTTTAATATCCTCCAACCACAGTTAGCTTCAACGTCAAATAGTGATACTCGTGAGAAAACCTTATACAGTCCCTTAACTTCTGCTGCAACCAACAAGTCGAAATATTTCTTCTGTGGATATAAACGTCATATGCGTTCATCTTGCCCTGCACGTAAATAAATATGCAAATTGTGCAATAAAAAAGAACATTTCTCCAAGGTTTGCAGGTCATCCAAGTCGAAAACCTCTGCTGCCGCAAAACAATGTGACGACTCTTTGGAAGAAGACAACTTTCCAACTTTTGCATCAGTTCAATTCAATTCTCGAAAGTCTAAAATTTCAGCGACTAGTCTTTCCAAGTCAGTAATCACATTAACCATTAACGGATTCTCGGCAGAAGCACTCATCGACACCGGAAGTACAGAAAGCTACATCAGTGACTTGTTTGCCGCAAAGCTGAAGATCAAATTGCACCCGACACAATCGAAGGTCACTATGGCTTCATCCTCATTACTGGTACCAGTTAAAGCTTACTGTTATGGAGATTTGGAAATTCTTAACCATTCTTATTCTAAATTCAAGCTGAGTGTCCTCAAAAATTGTTGTGCAGATATTATTCTCGGACATGACATTCTTAAACAGCACTCGAATTTGTCAGTAAACTTTGGCGGTGACAGACCAACTTTGAATGTAAGTAGCTTTTTAGCATGTGCTAAAGTTGGGCCAGCGTCCCTCTTTGAACATCTAGCGCCCAATTATCGCCCTATTGCTGTTAAATCAAGAAGGTTTTCCAACGATGACCAAAAATTATATTAGGTCACACGTTCAGAGTCTCCTGAAAGACGGAATAATTGAAGAAAGCCTATCCCCTTGGAGAGCTCAAGTACTCATTGTAAATGGCACTCACAGAAAAAGAATGGTCGTTGACTATTCTCAAAATATCAACAAATATACAATGCTGGACGTATACCCATTACCATCAATTGAAAAAATTGCATCAAGTGTGACCAAATACAAATTTCATAGCACTATTGACCTGAAAAGTGCATACTATCAAATCCCCATCAGGAAGGAAGACCGGCCGTTTACCGCATTTGAAGCTGCTGGAAAACTTTGACAATTTAAAAGAATACCTATGGGCGTAACCAACGGCGTTGCTGCTTTCCAAAGAAAAATTGATGAAATAATTTCGAAAGAAGGTTTTCAAGGAGTTCATACCTACTTAGATGACGTGACAGTAAGTGGGAAAACTCAATCCGAACATGACGGAAACCTAGAAAAGTTTTTAGAGGTATATAAGGAATACAATTTAGCCATCAATAAAGAAAAATCTAAATTTAATTTGCAATCAATCAAGCTTTTAGGATATCTTATAGAAAATAACACCTTACGCCCAGACCCCGATCGTTTGAAACCATTATTAGATTTCCCAATTCCTCACAATAAATCTTCATTGCAACGGGCACTTGGAATGTTTTCTTACTATTCCAAGTGGATACCTCATTTTTCTGACAGAATTCACAGGTTAGTTAAATGCAAGACTTTCCCTCTTGATCCAATTTTAGTCAAAGATTTCAATGATATTAGATCCTGTATACTCAAAGCATTTGTAGTTAACGTAGAAGAAAACTCTCCATTCTGTGTTGAAACCGATGCCTCTGATGTTGCTAAAGTTGCTATTCTCACTCAGAACCATAGACCAGTTGCTTTATTTTCGAGGACGCTATCGAAGTGCGAACAAAATCACCCTGCAGTTGAAAAGGAAGCTTATGCAATAATGGAAGCTCTCCGTAAATGGAGATATTACTTAATCGGACGTAAATTCCAACTAGTAACTGACCAAAAATATGTTTCCTACATGTTTGACTTAAGACATGCCGGGAAAATAAAGAATGAAAAATTTACCAGATGGCGATTAGAGTTAGCCCCGTACAATTTCGATATAACTTACAGGCCCGGTAAGGAAAACTTAGCGGCTGATGCATTTTCTAGATTTTGCTGCACATCGAACACATACTCTAAATTGGAAGGAATTATTAATTCCCTATGCCATCCTGGTATTGCACGAATGAATCATTACGTTAAAGTTCAGAATCTTCCCTATACATTAGACGAAATTAAAAATATGACGGAAATGCAAAATATGCGCAGAAATAAAACCAAGATTCTACAATAAGAAAACCAACAGCCTTATTAAAGCTACATCACCTTTTGAGCGCCTTAGTATTGATTTTAAAGGGCCACTCCGGTCAAGTACTCGTCATAAATATTTATTGACGGTCGTTGATGAGTATTCTAGATTTCCTTTTGCTATTCCCTGCACCGATCTATCAGCTCAAACCGTCATACAATCACTATCACAAATATTCTCAGTATTTGGTTATCCCACGTACATCCATTCCGATAGAGGCACGTCATTTGTATCAAGAGAATTCGAGACATTTCTACACTCCAAAAATATAGCCACGAGCAGGACAACTCCCTGCAATCCCTGCGGAATGGGCAAATTGAAAGATATAACGGCATAATTTGGAAAACTATATCCCTTGCTTTAAAGTCCAAACAGATGCCAGTTAATCAATGGGAGAAAGTACTACCGGAAGCTCTTCACTCAATAAGAACACTGCTTTGTACGGCAACCAACGCTACCCCACACGAGAGGATGTTCTACCATAAGAGGAGGGGTGTCACTGATACTGCCCTCCCATCGTGGCTTCTCTCTCCAGGCAAAGTTTTGATGCGGAACTTCGTTCGACAAAGTAAATACGATCCCTTGGTGCAAGAAGTCACGCTAGTGGAGGCAAACCCTGATTACGCCTTGGTCCGTCTCCCTGATGGCAGGGAAACAACTGTTAATCTACGAAACCTACCACCTGCAGGGGAATCATCAATGCAGTTTCCACTAGGCGAAGAACGACAAGAGGAAAATCAAGCAGACAGTCCTCAAGCACAGAACGAAACTAATTTAGACTCTCCTGAATATATATCTACCCCACGAGAATCTGTATCAACCCCTCTAGGATCTATATCTACCCCACAAGAACCTGTATCAACCCCGGAAGCAGGAGCAGAGAACCAACACCAAGTGGACTTCTTATCTCAACCGATCGACCCTCCACAATACCAACCAACTAAGACCTTTCGAAGATCGTCTCGTCCAACAAGACGTCCTGACTATTTGAAAGATTATGTTTCAAAATAAAGTGGTGGAGAGTGATATAGTTAGCAGTGATATAGTTATCAGTGTTGATTAGATCATGTTTTTTTTATTTGACAGTTACTCATTACAGTTTATGTGAATTGTTTACTCAAAATGATACTTGTATTTGAGTTGAATAAAACCTCATTAAGACAACTTTTAAAGATTGAATAATATATTTGATGTTTTTTTTCCTGCAAGATATTTTAGGACCATATAGTATTGAGTTCAGACATCCTCTCAGTACCCCTTGCTCGATCTCAGTTTCTGTTCGGCCGGTATTGTCTATTTGAGCTCCCACTCACTGCATTCACCTATTTCTATATTTTCCTCTAACTGTAAGCTATCCCCACTTTTAGTAATTGGCCATTACCACTTGATCGTCTTCAAATTGGAGAGTGTATAAAGTTTCGCGACATTAAGTTGTATTCACATTCCACAGATCGTCTTCATTTTCGAAGTGCTTCGTTCAGTTATGTTTTAAATAGTGTTGGAGACAAACAGCATCCCTATCGTAGACCTTCAGATACTACAAAGCTTTCGAACATACACATACCTAGTTTTATTTCTAAAGTTGCCTGATTATGGAACTGTTTAATTGCTGGTATGGTTGTTATTTATTGAGGACCTTTCTAAAACTTGCAAGAGCTTTTGAATCGGAATATTGTCATAGGCTTTTGTAAGGGTGACAAAAGCAGATTAACTTCTCTGTTTGTAGCCAATTTCTTTTCACTTAGATGAACTAAACTAGTGGTCGCCAACCTGTCGATCGCGAGCTACCGGTAGCTCGAGGAGGCACCAGAATTGCCACTCACAACGATTTTAATTTAAAAAATACAAACTGCAAAAATCAGAGAAGCTTCCGAAAATTCCAGAAAAAAATCTAATTGTCATAATATTAAATATAAACAGCGGCAACGTTGCTGTGAGCGATCTGCCGCTGACGCGATCAAGCTAGAATCGGCTAGAACCGACCAGCCCGACCAGTGCGTTAGTGTTCGAGAACGATCAGGACTGCTTTGAACGGGATAAATACGCACGGTGCGGCGACATTGCGCTTAGTTTAAAACTGAACGCGTAACCAACGTCCAACGGTTGGGTTAGTAGAGAACAACAAAAAATAATATTATGGCAAGCAGTTGTAAGAAGGTAAATACATACCACTTTCATTCGGAATGGGAAGAACAATACAGAAGTTAAAGATAAAAATGTGTGTTTGTTATGTAATACTTCGGTCTCCGTTGCTAAAAAAGGAAATATTGAGAGACATCATAAAGCTGTACATTCTAATTGTGAAAAATAATTCCCACTACATTCTGCCGTCAGAAAGGAGAAATTGAAACAGTTAAAAAAGCCATTAATTGGACAAGAATCAATATGTTTAAGAACAGTCGACAAAAACAAGGCTGCAACTCAAGCATCGTACCGTGTGACCCAAATAATTGCACAAAAAAAGAAACCTTATGAAGACAGGGACATGATAAAACAGGCGTTTTTAGAAGCTACTGATTCGTTATTTGCCAACTTTAGAAATAAAGACTAGACAGTTTCAGCTATAAAATCTATGCAACTTTCTGCTAATACAGTGATGAGACGTGTAGAAGTAATGAGCAATGATATTTTTTTACATTTAAGAACTGACTTAGAAAACTGTGTTTATTTTTCACTTCAACTGGATGAATCAACAGATGTCGTTGACACTGCCCAGATGGCCGTGTTCGTCAGGATGGTTTTTAGTGATTTTACGATTAAAGAAGATCTTTTGAAGTTTATTGCACTGAAAGGACACACTACTGGACAGGAGTTGTTTTCTCATTTAAAAAATATTATTTCTTCCGAGAAAATTCCAATATCGAAAATGGTAGGCTTGACAACCGATGGCGCTCCAGCTATGGTGGGGTGCGATAAGGGTCTGGTGGCGTCATGTCGTGAAGATGAAACTTTTCCGCAATTTCTCTGTTACCACTGCATTATCCATCAGCAAGCATTATGTGGAAATTTCCTGAAACTAAATAACGTTATAAAACTGGTGGTAAACATTGTGAACAAGATTAGAGCTCAAGCGTTACAAAGAAGAGTATTTAAAACTTTGGCCGATAAAATTGACTATCAATACGGGGACCTACTCCTTCACTCTGAAGTCCGATGGTTAAGTAGAGAACGGGTGCTGAAATGTTTTAATGATGTCCTATCTGACATAGCTCAATTTTTCAAACAACGCGATGAACCGACTCCGGAACGAGAAAATTCAATCTGGCTTAGAGATTTTGGTTTTCTCGTGGACATTACAGAGAAATTAAACGATCTTAATTTGCAGCTTCAGGAGAGAGACAAAGAACTAGCGGAAATAATTTCTGATATAAAAGCATTTATCAAAAAGCTGGAGTTTTGTGGACAAAACCTAATTAACAGCGATGCCAAGCATTTTCTTATTCTTTAATAAAAAATATCTCAAAATTCATTAGAACCCTATGACAGCAAATATCATGTAGAAATAGTTTCTACCCTGAAGAATAACTTCAAAAATCGTTTTAAGGATTTCAACGAAATCGCTTTAGTAGCGCAGTTTGTTGTTTCACCCTTTATGGAAATTGATATCCAACAGTTTGCAACTTGTGTTATGCAGAACTTTGGCGAAGACATCGCTGCAACAGAAATGGAAGTAATTAAGTTTCAAAATGATTTAGCCTTAAAATCGTTAATCTCAAGTACCAAATGTATCTGGCCTATTGTAAGTAAAGGCAAATATTCAGTTCCATGCCGTGTTGCCTTGAAAGTGAAAGCATTATTCAGTTCAACCTATTTGTGTGGATCTTCTTTTTCCAATTTGAAATTTATTAAGAACAAATATCGCAATCGACTTACAGATGAGCATTTGGATAATTGTATTCGAATGGCTGTATCAAATTATACTGCAAACATTAAAAAAATTATCGATGAGTCTGAGTGTCAGCCTTCTCATTGAACGTGCTTTTTTATTTTTCAATGTTTATGTTCATTATAGTGCGTTACATTTTTGTTATTATTAACTATTTTTGATATCCTACGTGACATGCCGTTGTGGCTGGATAAAAGTTTGTGTTTATTTTTCAAACACCTTCTTTTGGTAGGTAGGAATGTAGCTATGAACAAGTACGTACTAGTAATATTAGTTATTTTGTTATTAGTTTATTATTAGTACCTATGTATTATGTATTTCCAGTTAAATAGTAAAATAAATACATATAATGATAAATTAACTGTGGATTATTTCATTTGCGTTGCGTTACGTGGCTTCCGTGTGGGTAGCTCGCTATTTATTCCAAAATTAACAAAGTAGCTCAACACATTGAGAGGTTGGCGACCACTGAACTAAACCATATGATCCACATATAGGTCCAAGGCGAAATCCTGCTCTTCTATTGCATAAGCTGCGTATTAATGTTAAACTATATTCCGAAGAATACATCCATATAGTTTACTCATTGTATACTTGTGACTGAAATGCATCTATAGGTAGAGCAGTCATCTCTTCTTCCTTTTTTATGAATGTATGTTTGGTGATTAGTGCGGTGATTTGGAATTATTATTCTTTTAATCTTTTCTTCCTACCGTTGTTAGGATGTGCCACCACTGTAACGAATTTCCATTGTCGCGGTAGTTATCGATCGAATCTCAAGGACACAAACGGCGGGAGTGGGTGGCTTTTCAGGACGTCTCCTTCGCGAAATATTGGCATCAACTTATCCCAATACCGGGAGATAATCAAGGAAAAACAGCCTTGGATCTATAAATAAACTCAATTCTTTATTTATATGATCGAATAGGTGGAAGATTAATAGGAATTTATTTTATAAAGACGCTGAAATATTACTATAAGTAATACTATAACGTTTTCTTATCACTATAATAATGTATCTAATGTAAATTAATTGTTTGATAATTTTTGACCATTCAGTTTTTGAAATATTCGTAACTGTAAAATAGAAATAGATGTAGGGGGCCATAGATAATTGAATATTGTGATTGTTCGTCAAAAACCTTACAGAGGTTGCCATTAGTGCTATTCAACACTTCGATCTTGATTCCGATTTAGTTTATAATCGAAATCGAAAACGGATTGATGTTTGTTGAACTACCAAAAAAATTGTCATTTTTAGTGACATAACCTCATCATTATTTTAGTTCATTTCACGTGTATTTCACACTTTTCACAAGTTCATTTAGTTTAATCACGTTCAATTTTATAGAAGCTGTTCTGTTAAACTAAAAATGTAATATACAATTGCAAAATATCACTCACATCACATAACCCATAGACAAACGGTAGTTTATTTAAATGTTTCGACCAATCACATGCTTCCGATTTACGATTACTTTCAATAGCATCATAATTTTAGACCGATTATAATCAGAGCGATCGATTGGTATCGAAAATGTATTGTTGAACATGTTGTTTTTTAAATGACAGGAAATGATTGTAATCGATTGGCGCGTTGAATAGCACTATTGTCATATGTATCAAAAAATAACATAATCATGATTGATATAGGTTGTAGGTAATTGATAATTATTGGAGTCAGATAATACATGTTTTGTAATGTAATAAGTTCAAGAATATATTGTACAATGAGCATGAAATGACATACATTTCCCACGAGTAGGTATATGAAATCGCTACGCTCGTACTACAAAATTTCATATACCTACGAGTTGGAAATGGGTCATTTCATGCAAATTGTGCACTATACTTTTTCTACGACCATCTGAATCATAAACAAATCTATATTTTTCATAACAATTTTTATTATTAACTTTACTGCCGTCATTGTTACATGGTTTAGAGAATTTTTTCTCTGAAATTATTAAGTCGGGTTCTTAACGCTGAACGAACCATATATTTTTTTCTTTTTGTACATGTACCTACCTACGTCGTGAAACAAATAACGTTCAAAATTTTAAAAATTTTCATAACTCGGAAATAAAAAAACTTTATGCAGAAAAAATCGTTATACTTAATTCACCTGCGGAAAAAGTTATCAACGATCGTGTCTCTTTAAAGAAGTAATATCACCTCCTGCATTTACCAGGATAGTGAGCGATGTCCTTCTAAAGCAATGGCTAGTTTACATATCGGGATCAGCATGTCAATGTCAAACCATCCTCACTATCACTACCCATTTTCGATTATTAATTTTTTTTGCAATTCCGAGACTAAAGTAGTCACTTTACTCTCACATGCTAGAAATTAAAGTGTCACTCTTAGACCCAAGGGATATAAAGTGACAGTTAAAATCCCAAGGGATTTAAAGTACAAATAAAACCGTACATACTCGATGCATATCCAAGCATTTTAGAAGTCCGTCCTCGATGCCCAGCCAAGTTAAGTAAAAGTCCATCCAAGTAGTATTTATTTTTATTAAAAATGTATATAGAATTACCAGAATTACAAAAAAATATTGTATAGACCTGTCGACTAAAGTGTATAATATACTATTATAAACGAATTTTGTAAACACTGATGTGAAATGTCAAATTATTAGACAGACGTTAACAAACATGACTCGATCATATATTATAATGTAATGACAGTCTAGTAGCTCATGAAAGTCGTGGGAAATGAAACATTTCGATACAGCTAGCCCGTGGGAAATGAAAATCTGTACTACAACATGGTAGGTTTCTTAATCGAACACGCACTTGAAATGTACATTTTTCTTTATGGTCGTAGAAAAAAGTTATACCAGTGCAAGCTGAAGTAATAAATAAAGACGGCTGATGAATTAATTGTTATTTCACGCCCTACAGTAGAGATACAGAATCAGTGGACCAACTGCTTCATAATAATTTCTATATCTAGGGTGGAATAAGCATAATTCTACACGAGTTATAGACTCTACTTTTCCTAAGACTATCAAATGGAAACAAAAAATCATTTATTGAATTGCTAACTCCTTAATTTCTGGAGTTGTGGTGAAATAATTGCTGCTGTCAGTATCAAACACTAAAAAGGAATGAAGCCATGTAATAACTATTATTTAGATAAAATTATGCAATTTTACTTACTTTTTATCCATATTAATTTTAAAAATAGATAATTAAACAATTTCGACCATCGACATTTTTGACAGTTGACAGTTGCCATAAAATACACTTATGGCACGTCTGGCTCTAACAATTAATACTCATTGACCATATTAGGCATTTTACATCCACTTTAGAGGATTATTTCTGCACTACTTCTACTCTACGTAGTGCAGCTGATGTAGAAAACCAAACACGCCTATTTTCTCTTTCTGTCAAATTAACAGTGACATTGAGAGGGCGCCACAAGTATTCATTCCATATCAAGGACGAGAATTTATATTGAAGCTATTCCATATTCAAATACTACGTCGGAATATAGAAATTCCATAATAGTCGTAGAAAAAATATTTTTCTCTTATTGAATTAAAGATTGTTTTATATTATCTTCAATATTTTTTGGACTAAGTAACTATGTAACTGTGACATAATTAAAATTTACATCATACAATTTAGCAACATTGTAACTTATTCTAACCGTAATAGACCATTAATAGTCCAGTGCAATTACGAAAAAAATGGACTAAACTCGGAAAAATTAGCAACACCCTTAAAAAAGTATATTTTGGGGTATAACTAATACAGGAAAAATACTTTAAAACAAAGTTCGAGTGGAAATGGGGTGGTTTTGTAGGGGTTGAAAACTTATTTTTGCAATTTTAATGCAGGAAATGACGTTTTAGCGCAAAATGTTCTACAGAAAAGTTGTAGATGATAAAAAAATGAACAACTTTTGAATGAAAGATTTTTCAACATAGCCTCAAATTCAAGGTGAAAATCGCAAAAACCCGTTTTTATTTCTTTTTTTAATTTATTTCTCTGGCAAAAAAAATCTATTTACATGAAACTCGAAAGTATACCTTTTTTTCGAAAAAAAAGCAAATTTTCAAAAAAAATTCTTCCAGTCAAATTTTCGATTTTTGAATTCTGCACCCGTGGATTTTGTTCGTTGGAACGTCAACTTAAATATGGCCTATCAATGTTGGGGTCGGATTTTGCATTAAACCTCTTAAAATTCGGAAAAACGAAAAAAAAAAGAGTTTTTGATATGCGTATTTTTTAATATGTGTTATACTATGTATGTATGTAATGAGATCAATAAAAACTCAAGGTGGGCTTACACATGGTCGAGGATTGTCTGAAAACGTTTTGGCGAAGTTTGTATTAACAATGATAATTTTAGTTGATGTATGCAACGAAATGGAGGAATTTTGTAATACTTCTTTTGAAACATCAGAGCAGCATGTAGATTCAAAAAAATATCGAATTACAAGAGATGTATCTGACCTTCAAAAACTATTAGATTTCTTCGATCGTTATGATCCATTTCCAGTTAACGAAAATATAATTTCTATTTTTTCTGGAATAGTAGGTGATGGAGAAATAAACTGCTATAAAGCGCGCGAAGTAGGTGAGAGTTCCATGAAATTAATTATAGGAAACAATTTTGGCAGTGTTAAATTTAAAATAAAAAACAAAGTGCTGTCTCTGAAAGCCGTTCAGTCATCAATTAAAGTAAATGGTGAAAAAGTTGTAATTATTAATCCTTTATTACTTTTTCAAAGGATTTCACTCAACATTAACAGTAAAGATGACATGAAAGTTTTTTGCAGTACGAACTCGCTCCATTCCCTCTATCATTATTTACAGAAAATGGAATGAGAAAAAACAAAAAGTCTGAGATCTATAGTGAATTTACAGAAGTTTTTGTTGTACCAGTTTGTGAAAATGTTCTTACACATTGTAGGCGGCTGGTTCTCAGTGCCGGATTAAGCAAGCGCGGGGCCCGTAGCAAATTCTTTCAAATAGCCCTTGATCTGCTATAGGTTCTTAAGTATAAAGTGGTAAAAAAATAATTCAATACTCAATACGTTTATTTGCTATCTATAGGTTACAATTTGTGGTTAATTAATAGTGTAGTAAATTACTATAGGCGCTGTTAGGCCCGAACAAGTACAAATAGCCTGAGATAAGGTTTTCTGGCAATTTAGAATAATTTTGAGAGGAAACTAACAATCGAAAACTGGTGATACTACACAAATTATTTTTTTCAATACTATATCAGGATTTCGAAATGGTTATGAAAAAAGTAGAGGAAATCTCTCTTAAAGTAATAAATTATTTTTTTAGTCATAACTTCTATAACTCGATATACTAATATTCTAGAAAATAGATTTTTGGTATATGGTTACTAAATTATACTAAAAATAATGTAAACTGTTATTCTTACAAATAAATAGATAATTTTCACAATTTAAATCGAGCCATTTCAATTCTGTTACACATCAACAATAAGTGTCGGGTAAGAGTGCTTGCATACGTCAGACTTTTTGTAGAGCTGATTATCAGGCCGACTGAAATGCTACACGTTTATACAAGCAACTTTTTGTAGAACTTGTGTGTTTACCGTATGAAATTCGGCGTTTTATTTACGCCAAGGAAATAGTCGGGTATCGAGTGTCTGACGTGAATTGTCTTAGTAGGAAAAGTTGTAACGTTTCATGTTTTTGTGACATCAAAAATATTCAACATACCACATCTTAATAAGTTTCACTCAAAAAATTACGCTCAGGCAGATATAAGTGCGGGGCCCCCTCTCGCGCGGGGCCCGTAGCAATTGCTACTCTTGCTACGTGGTTAATCCGGCACTGCTGGTTCTTACTCTATAAGGTAATTTTGCAGAAAAATGATACTATAGATGAAATTTTAAATACATATCTAAGGTAAGTTCAGAGCCATTACACAGGAAATATTTATATCACGTTCGATGGTTACCCCTACGCAAACGCAACTTCATCTTATACTTCAACAGCAAGTACTTCTACTTCGACTAGCACAAAAGAGAGTGAACATTCACGTCGTCAAAAATCTATAATTATTCCTACGTTCCAATACCAAGAAATTACTAAAATACCATTTGCTCAAGACAAGTTTTTATCAAACGACAGCAACAAAAATAATTTAATAAAAAGTATTTCAGATAGATTGCAGTTACACGGTTTTATGTGCGAACAAGCTGCCGAATACGCCGATGCATTGATTATTAATACTGCAATTGAAGTAGCGAAGCACACTAAAAAAACTGTCATCATCGTAGGTCAAGATATTGATTTACTTGTACTTTTGCATCAATTAAATGTTCAAAATGAGAGTATTTTTTTCCACAAACCAGGATCAGGCAAACAAAAGGACGCGTTCTATTCATCTGATTGTTTTGTACACAAAACTTACAAAAAAATAATTGCATTTATTCACGCTTTCACCGGCTGTGACACTATTTCTGGATTAGCTGGTAAAGGAAAAAAAACTCTGTTTAAATTATTATTAAGTAATAATAATTTATTACACTTAGCTAATGTTTCCTTTGATAAGGATGCATATCAAGAAATCATTGCAAAAAATGGTTGTCAGCTTATAGCTGATATTTATCAACAGTAAAAACACAAGAGCTTTTTTTTTATCGGATAAATTTCTCTTTGCAACGAAACAGTTTTGCCAATCACTAATTTTACGAGAAAAACTGACATGATAAAATCGCGACACCGAAGGTGGAGCGATTTTATCTAATGTCAGTTTTTCGAGCAAATTTAGTGATTGGCAAAACTTTGAGTCAAAGAGGAATTTATCTAATAAAAGAAAAGCTCGAGTGTTTTTTGGCAAGATAAATTAACGACAGAATATATGGATGAACAACAACAATAATTGCGACTCATTGTCATTGTGTAAAAGTGACGTCCGCTTACTAGATATTGAGGAAGAGAAGTTTTTATCGCGATAAAAAAGGATGCACCTTTTTTATCGATGGCAAAGTGACAATAACATTTCCAGGTATATGACATTTTAACATTGGAGTTAATTTATCAAAATAAAAAAACAAATCAAATGTGTCGCTGAACGCATTACGATTTGAATTGCATCAGAAAGCAATCAATAAATCTGGTGTCAAATTATAAAAACTACCGCCAACTGAAGGGGCAACTGCAGAGCACTTGTACAGAGTTTATTACCAAATCCAAAGTTGGCTTGGCTTTTTAAATGAGCATACCAATGACAAAGCTAAGCTATGGGGCTGGAATGAACGTGCAGGTAGACTCGTACCTAAATTTATATCCAACAATTTACAATTTATTCCAGATATATTACTTAAAACGATTAGCTGTACTTGCGAAATAGTCCGGGAAAGTATGGAAATAAAAGTCAAAAGTTTCCCATAATTGATTTTTCATTTTTAAATGAAAATATATTGATCCAGCATCACTCTCCTAGATTGTCTAATAATTTCCGCTGGAGCTTGCGACGCAGCTTGCAAGCACAGCTCAGACCACCTAAAATTCAAGTGATTTATGCTCGTGTCATTTCTGGATGTGTTCTTACAAAAAAATCGTAGAGATGAAAATTGAAGCAAATCTTATGCTCTTGAAGGTGGCGTAAATAGTTCTTTCAAAAAAAAAATTCCCATCTTAAATTTTCAAAAAATTGAAAAAATTTACGAAAATTATATTTTTGGTTGGTAATTATAAATAAAATATTAATATCGAGGTCAAAATATAGATAAATATAGAGGGCAAACTTCTAAAAATTTACATTTTTTCAGATTTGGAAAATTCAAAATGGCGGCTGCGCAAATTGTAAACAATTTTTTTTTAAATCGCGTCTAAAGTTATGAACATTAACGACATTGAGAAACGGTTTGTTACAATCGACAGAGTGAAAGTTATATTTTTATAAATAACATAAACAAAATTTTTAAAAAATTTTTTACATTTTTTAGAACATTTACCGAAAATAAAAATTTTTCCATCTATTTTTTTCTCATTTTGGCGTTGAAAAATTTGTTTAAAATATGTTTTCACGTTATAAATATGTGTTTTTGAAAGACGAGTATTTAAAAAAAAATTTTTTTGATGCGACTTTTACAAGTTGAGGTAAACAAATTCAAAGTCTGTTAGATTCTGTGATAATATTGATTGAAATTTTCACACTTCGCTAGGTTGTCGAATCCCAACTCAACTTAAACACAAATTTTCATTTTTCTACCGTCATTTGGTCCATTCAAAAGAGAATAGTAATCCTAGCTCGCTCGGCCAAAACGGTGCGACGGCAGCTGCTTGGCGTTGTGGTGGGGGGTCAGCGCTCGTTCGCAGTTGAACGAAGCTCAAGCTTTTATTTTGGTTTTCTTTGTAAAAAATTTGCATTTGTGGTTTGCTAATAGTATGGTTATTATGAACCATTACATATTGCTAGAAATAAGGTACAATGATTTTTATAATTTATATCTATAAATCCATTTATTATATATATTATACATAATTCGAAACGTAGATACTAAGAATAATATTTATTTACAAATTTACATCTATTTTCTACAAATTCTCGCCCTTTTTGGTCTCTGAGGAAATGGCTCTGTACAATTTTCCTCGTCATTATCATTAGCAAACAAATCCTCATCGATATTATTGCTACTATATCAATTGCACGTTCACAATCAACTAATTGAGTCATATCAAAATTTAGCTCATCACTCAGAGATTCATTATCATCCTCGTCATTGTCAAATACCGTACTTACAATTTCCCTGTTACAACAGTTTTTGCCTTCGCAATTTTGACATAATATCGTACAATGTATGCCAACCTTTTTACAATCACACCTGGTAGTAGAGCACCCTGTGGTACAAGAACACGAAATAATGTTCAATAATTCGTCGGGTACAAGTACGTCGTCAGTCATATTAGTAAGGGTCTTTTGGGCGTTCGATGAGAATGAGCGCTGACCCCCCACCAGAACGCCAAGCAGCTGCCGCCGCACCATTTGGCCGAGAATGGCCAATTAACGGTAGAAAAATGAAAAATTGTGTTTAAGTTGAGTTGGGATTCAACAACCTAGCGAAGTGATCAAAATTTGAAAATTTCAATTAATATTATGACAGTATCTAGCAGACTTTGAATTTGTTTAACTCAACTTGTAAAAGTCGCATCTAAAAAAATTTTTTTTAAATACTCGTCTTTCAAAGACACACATATTTATAACGTGAAAACATATTTTA
Source organism: Galeruca laticollis (assembly GCA_963921935.1). NCBI lineage: Eukaryota > Metazoa > Arthropoda > Insecta > Coleoptera > Chrysomelidae > Galeruca > Galeruca laticollis. The sequence continues at coordinate 81,325,216 of OY998176.1, forward strand.
AACAAATTGTTCAACGCCAAAATGAGAAAAAAATAGATGGAAAAATTTTTATTTTCGGTAAATGTTCTAAAAAATTATGTAAAAAAAATTTTGTTTATGTTATTTATAGAAATATAACTTTCACTCTGTCGATTGCAACAAACCGTTTCTCAATATCGTTAATGTTCATAAATTTAGACGCGATTAAAAAAAAATGTTTCCAATTTGCGCAGCCGCCATTTTGAATTTTCCAAATCTGAAAAAATGTAAATTTTTAGAAGTTTGCCCTCTATGTTTATCTATGTTTTGACCTCGATATTAATATTTTATTTATAATTACCAACCAAAAATATAATTTTCGTAAATTTTTTCAATTTTTGGAAAATTTAAGATCGGAAATTTTTTTTTTGAAAAAACTATTTACGTCACCTTCAAGAGCATAAGATTTGCTTCAATTTTCATCTCTACGATCTTTTTGTAAGAACACATCCAGGAATGACACGAGCAGAAATCACTTGAATTGTAGGTGGTCTGAGCTGTGCTTGCAAGCTGCGTCGCAAGCTCCAGTGGTTATTATTAGACAATCTAGGAGAGTGATGCTGGGTCAATATATTTTCATTTAAAAATGAAAATTTTTTTATAGTTAACAGATTTTTCGACCTTATTTTCCCGGACTAAAACAGGTTGTTCGGTAATATGTGGCTGCCGAAAGCACGGTATGAGATGCTCAAACGTGTGCATTAATTGCCACGATAACTGCACGAATAGAGACGAGATCGTATTCGAAGACGAAAATGATGAAGAGACTGTTGAAGATCCACCACCTTCTCGTAATGAACACGAAGGACTCGAAGTAGATCAAATTAATCCCGATTTTGATAATGAATGTTGCATTCAAGAAGAACATGAATCAGATTAATGTAAAATATATTTTGTAACATAATTTTTTTTGTTAATTTGCAAATAAAAAAATATATTATTGTACATTATTTACTCTAAATTGAAATTATACCAGTATAAGAATTATTTTTTTATGTAAGTACTAAAAAAATTTAAAATAATACATCGTATAATACATATTAAAAAATACGCATATTAAAAAGTCGTTTTTTTCGTTTTTTATATTAAAGTAGACGTTCCAACGAACAAAATCCGCGGGTGCAGGATTCAAAAACCGAAAATTTGACTGGATGAATTTTTCTTTGAAAATGTGATTTTTTTTCGAAAAATCTTAAATATCTCGGAAAATATTTTTTTTGGTTGTGCAAAAAAATTGTGCTTACGTAGCATAAAAAAGATATACTTTCACCAAGTTTCATGCAAATTGCATTTTTTTGCCAGAGAAAACAATTAAAAAAGAAAAAAACTGTTTTTTGCGAATTTCATCTTGAATTTGAGGTTATGTTGAAAAATTGTTCAGTCAAAAGTTGTTCATTTTTTTATTATCTACAACTTTTCTGTAGAACATTTTGCGCTAAAAAGTTATTTTCTGCCTTAAAATTGCAAAAGTAAGTTTTCAACCCCTACAAAACCACCCCATTTCCACTCGAACTTTGTTTAGACTATTTTTCCTCTATTAGTTATACCCCAAAATATACTTTTTTAAGGGTCCCTGGGTGTTGCTAATTTTTTCGTAAAAAAAACTAATTGCACTGGACTATATCACCTACGAATAAATAAGCCGACAGATAGTTATCGATCGAATAATAATTTATCCATCGAATAAGTCGAACACGTCATATTATCCGGTAGATTTCTATCTGACAGATAACGTAAACCAAGAACGGACCTGGAATTTTAAAATCCTTAGTTCACTGAGTTGATTTTTGACAGATCATACGGTTGATTGGTTAAGTTTGTATAGTTTTGTCTATTCGATACATCAAGATAAAATTCTCGGTGTCTATCTTTATATTAACAACATAAACAATTCCTACAACTGTCAAAAGGTTTTGACATTTTTTAACTGACTTTGGATTGCGAAAACATCATTACGCACACAACTGCGCGAAAGATACAGCTTTACATACTGATGGTGCACTAAATATACAATGGATTTGCTAAAAGCACTATTTTAAAAACTTTATATTTGAGAATACATATCTATTTTTAAATTATTCTTTAAAATATATGTTAAATGTACAATTACGTTAAACCCAGAGGAAGAAACTACTACGTCCGACGAAGAGACTAAGTGTGAAGATGATATTTTTATTTACTAAGTAAATTGCCTCCCAGCAACCACAACCGACCTTAAGTCACAGCTGTGCTCATATTTTATAAATCTACTATAGTTATTAAAAGGAGAATATCATCCATGACTCAAATGTGACTGACAGTAATACTGGTGAATAAAACTCAAAGTCAGTGTCACAGCATTTTTTAATGATTGACAATGGTGCAGCTACTAGTTTCGGCCTACATAACGGCCATCTTCAGGCTACAAAATTTCATATTGTTACAATTATAGGGAACAACTACAAAAATCTCCAACATTACCTGATACGAAAAAACTTCTCCCGTGGGAAACACACGCTGCTCATCAAAATTATTGGAGGAGATAGGTGAGAAAAGTCGTAAGATTGAAAAATTTGAAAAATTATAAAAAATTGAAAGTTGAAAAAGATGAAAAATTTGAAAAATATTTTCTCTTGTCAATTGAATTGCTAAAGAAATTGAGAAGTTTTACTATCTTGTATAAAAAAAGGATGTGACACACGAAAAAAATTATTTTATTACTATTAGTTAATAAATTTGTAAAGGAGTGATAGAGTTGAGCTCAAAAAGAGAGATTAACACATGAAAAAATATTTTATGGGGGGTAAGAGTTAAACTGTTTCCAAATAAATGAGTGTGAAGTTGAGTACGAAATTGAGGAAAGGGACCTCCTGTCTATATAAACATAAATAACCTCGATTCTCAATGGGAAGAGTAGAACATATACAGCATCGGTTCCTAGAAGGAAGAGTCCGGGATGGTCATCCTCGATTCCCATAGAGAAGAGTCCATAATGACCATATAAATGGGAGGAAAATGAAGGTGAAAAAATCTGGATAACAGTTACTTCCTTGTGCAGGGAATTCTTATAAATAAGTGATAAGCACAATGTAGTAAACAAGAAAACGAAAAACAAGGGGCTCATAATGCCTCGATGAAAAGTCCATCACACTATAGTTATTATTATTACCAATTCTATTTTTAAACTTTAGTTTTAAATAAAATTAGTTGTAGAAAAAATATTGTATAAAACACGGCTGCGACATAATTTCGCATCCTCGATTGATATTTTGACTCGCCTACGGCTCGTCAACATACATTCAACTCGTGTGCGAAATTTTGTTTACAGCCTTATTATATAAATAACTATTTGTCTACCAGTGTTACATTGAATTCTATACTTACGTACCTGAAAGGGAACCAACCGTTGTCGAATTTAAGCATTTTTGTGTCAGGGGCAACGACAAAGATAGACACTAATTGTGACGGTAGCCTTTCTCTCTCCTACACATTGCGTTATATTTTGCTAAATCATACCTGATATAATTATTTACATTTTTTTGGATATAAACAGACTAAAGGAGCTTTTAATTTAATTCTGGGTTGAAATATAACCTAGAAAGTGTTTAGTCTCGTGTGACATTTTAAAAGACGGTGTTAAAATTTTTTTTTGTTCTGTTAAACGAGTTTTCGTATTATACAAAGACAAATCCTTCTAGTTTAAAGACATGGTGATTTCGTGTGTCGTGTTGTGAATGGAGAGAAAATTCAATTTCATACGTAAGTTGATAGAGATATTATAGATAGATATTACTATGGTGGAAATTTTCCAAATCCTAAATCATCAATTTTAGTATTATTTTTTTTCAGTTTTCCATTTAAACGCCCTAAAATATTAAAAGTATGGATTCAGGCTCTTCGTCTGTCATGACATTTCTGATATCATGTTATTAAACCTGTTTGATGTGTCAATAGTAATCTATTTAGTAGTTTTGTCCTTGTTTAATTACCATATAAAGAGAGATGCAAATATCGTCAGAGTGTGATCGACGATCATTTCAAATCGCCGTAGTATTGTAGTAAATAATGTCAAACGTGGTTTGTTTATACGAGCGCCATTACGAATAGAGTTCTTTCGTGTTGATGTGTTTTTCAAGACTTTTAGTGACAAAATAAACTTTTTAGTTAATGAATTTAATGTTTTTGGATTATTATTGATCGTCGGTGTCAAGTTTGTCAGAATAACAGCCGAATTTACCAAGGCCATGTATCTACAATACCATCCCCACTTTTTGTAATTCATTCATTATTTGACTACTGGCGTTTAGAATTGTTGGCAGCACAAATAAACGTATTTATGAATGAATAGCCCTCTCTAGGTTTATTATTACTTCAAGGTATAATCAATCATGCCAATTGCCGAAAAATAAATTTAACGATAGTCGATGTTGCCAAATTTAACTCTACTTCAGAGATGATTGGTAACAAATATTTCAGACGAAATTTTCTTTGTAATATTAATTTTTATAGCAATAAAATACATTAATTTGTGTTTTCCAAAAATGTACACACAAAAAGTTCGCTATATCTCAATACCGTCTTATTATTTAATTTTAAACAAATTAATTGGATTTTCTTTGTTATGCATATCATTACATTACTCAACTAATACTTGCTCCCGATTTTATGACATCAACTTTTATATATGTAATTTGCACATTATAATAGGTATTAAATGTTCAAAAATACCTACAGAGTAAACAGTACCCCTGACTAATCTTTTCTATTTTCAAACATATTTGAATTGCCTATAGAGTGTAACTATACTGACTATAAACAAAACTTTTAACAAATTTGTATGAATCATAATAATTAATTAAATATCCAATAGATGAGTAATTTCGGAATGTAAGTAACCTCACTTTATAATAATTAACGTTAGTCAGCAATGTCACACCCCTTTAAAAACGTAAACACATTCCTTTACAGAAAGATACATTTTTTAATAATAATATTATTATCAATGAAAGGTATGTTGTTATAATCTAATGCAATATTTCATATTTATAAAGTAGGTCAATAATGTTGATAAACTACAACAAAATAAAGGTACGATTTGTTTACAAATTAAAAAAAAACTGCAAATGCATTTACCGCATGTATCTAAGTAACAATAAGTATTTATTTCAAGATAATATACCAATTTTTTGGTAAATACAACTGAAAATAACTGAAGTTTAAATAGGCGTGGTTTTGATAACACTAAACAGGCACAGAGATAATTTTTATCTTATCTTTTTAAGTATAAATAAAGAACTTAGTTTTGGCAGAACTTTTGAGATGATAACATGCAAGGTAGAATTTTAAAAAAATCATTTTTTTTTGCTTACCTCGTCGTTGAGCTTTAATTTCGATGCCATCTCACAACTTCAAACTTACAAACAAAACAAATTAAACAGGTGTGCCACACGAGAAAGAGAGAATTGATTACGTCAGCTGTTAATCACTGCATTTACAAGAGGAAAGATGGTAATAAAAATAATAAACGAGCTTCTAAATATTTATTCAATCTTTTAAACATTGAACATCAAAGGTTATTTATAAAATTGATAAATTTAAACTTTTTCTTATTGTGATTTCTTACTTACAAGAGGAATTTAATTTCCAGTAGGTAAAACTACCTGTTAACCTGTTTGAAAGATAAACACATTGTGGCTACAATGACGAACGTTGTGAGTTTATCCAACAATATGAACATGTCCTATTATGTATGTACTGGTAAACAAAGTTGAGAATTACATTGTTTACTATAAAACATGCGTTTTAAAGCAAACTTAATAAAGGGCGTTATTAATAAAAATATATAAATGAGAAAATTCTTCTTGTAGGTTTTACATTATTCTTCCAAAACTCTGTCCAATGTAGTTTTATTTCCCACAAATATTTTATTTCCAAATAATTCCATGGCAATAACAAACATACCCATATAACTCCCTAGGAAATTATAGGAGGAAGTTATACTCCCGCTGATAATAATTTGGCATCCTTTGATGAATTGCACACAACCTATAATAGTGCAGTTATCAAATTTTCCCCCAAAATTAAGTCCTAAGCCATTCAACAGGTAGGATTTGTCTTCTAAATCAGTATTGATAATAGTAGTCGACGTTGGGACTTCATTTCCGCCTTCTTCTGATGATGTACCAGCTAAAATTCGAGTTGTTTTGGTTTTCAACTGCATACTATCTGCTAAATAACCCTCAGCTATAGTAGACCTAAGACATCGACCATGTCCCTTCAAATTCGTCATACTTGCATCTGTTAACACCGTGGCAGAAGTTCGACGTAAGCAGTGTCCAGTAAAGGATTTGATGGGGTTTGGCAAATTAAAAAACTTGCAACTTTAGACGGGACAACTCCAAATGTGTTCATTCCTACTGGTTGACTTGAGCAACGCTCATTCCTATAGCTTACGAAAAATCTTTGAACATCATGGGGCCGCAGTTGTGTATATTATAATATAAATAAGTTAAATTACTAGGTAACAGATATTATGAAGGTTACATAGCATTTCTTGAAAGTAAGCCAATAATACTTTGCCTGCAATGGTTTCAATTTCAATGTGATTGCTGCTCAACCACTCTTAAGAAAACCTGTGTTTAAACTTCCGCGGGTCGAGAACAAATTGAGCTTTATCAACATTTTGTATTATATTCGACAAAATACTCTAACTTTTAAAGGCCACTTGACATGAAGCAATAAAATCTGCAAGAAATTACATGCAATTTATTGCAAGGTCAAAATATTGCATGTGATGAATCTTGCACGTTGTTTGATAGTATGCAAGGCAAATAAAATTGCATTAACAAAAATCATGAATGAACAAGAAGGTTAGTTATACAAAAAAAGTGCTACAGTCGATCAAGTGCACAGAAAAGGGACCCGTCGTCAGTATTTTGTGATCAAGTGATTTGACTGTCATTTGATTGGTTGTTAAACCAAAAGTAACTAAATTCCTCAATAGAATTGCAACTTGCATGCAATAGAAATGGCACCAAACCGATAAACTTGCAATTCCGAGATCTATCAGCTGAGCTTCATCTGCGCATGCTTGCCTCTAAGGCCGCTTGACATAGAGCAATACTACTTGCAATGCAATGCAAGACGCAATGTTTCTTGATCACAAGCATGCGCAGATGAAGCTCAGCTGATAGATCTCGGAATTGCAACTATTATCGGTTTGGTGCCATTTCTATTGCATGCAAGTTGCAATTCTAGGGAGAAATCTAGTTACTTTTGGTTTATCAACCCATCAAATGTCAGTCAAATCACTTGATCACAAAATACTGACGACGGGTCCGTTTTCTGTGTACTTGATTGAGTGATGTAGCACTTTTTTTTGTATAACTAACCTTCTTGTTGATTCGTTAATTCCATTTGTTTTCAAATTTTTATTTGCCTTGCATAATGTCAAACAACGTGCAAGATTCATCACATGCAATATTTTAACCTTGCAATAAATTACATGCAATTACTTGCAGATTGTATTGCTTCATGTCAAGCGGCCTTTAGGAAATTCATTTTTGCAGTGAAAAGTTGACGAAAACAATAATTAAACAAGCCTCATAATTGTTTAAAACTAAGATATTGGGAGACAGATACTATAGATGTTAATTCCCTCTGGAAACTTATTTTCCCGGGGGCTAACGCCAAATAACCTGTTTCTCTCATTTAACGTGTAAATATCTATAAGGATAACATATGGTGCATATTTTAAAACAAGATGTTTACAGTGATATTCATAGAATTCTTTGTACAATTCTAAATACTCAGGAAACGGTATCTTAGACACAGTCAGAATCCATACTTTCATACACTTCAAGTATTCGCTATTCGCCTATTAAACGAATTAAGAAATCACAGTTTGGAAAAATAAATTTGGCCGTGTGAAGTCTTCGATTTTGCCTATTTTATCTATCATTCTTTACATAAAATAAACATTGAAAATTTGTATGTTGACAATTTCAGCAGTATCGATTTTTAATGGAATGATACTATAAAATCGTCTGTTAAATTTCAACCAATCACCTAGTCTCATTTGAAAGTAGAAATTTCTGTTGAACTGTGTGATTGGTTGTTCGGGTTGAAATCCAGTGTCGCCAAGCAACTAAAGTTGAATTGTTTGACAGTTGGCTCAATGTGGAATGATAAGTTTGGTTATAAGGTTTAAAATCAGTTTTAATTTTTGTTCATTTTTAATTTTATTAATTTCAATAATGCCGAAAGCAGCACCAAAAAGAAAAGCTGCAAACGGCTATAAATTAGCTGAACCGTTACCATTAGGGGAAATTCTACAAGATATATCAAAAAAGCAATGGAAACTTGGTTCATCCATTGGACAAGGAGGTTTTGGCGCAATATATTCAGCAAAGGAAGCAACAGACAATAGTAGTAAATACCCTTATGTTATAAAAATAGTAAGGATTATCTATAAAAATGTTTTTTCTTGTCTATGGATTATATATTTTTGGTAATACTGTAGTAAATTGGAATATATTGTAGGAACCTCACTCAAATGGACCCCTATTTGTGGAAATGCATTTTTACATGAGAAATTGTAAAAAAGATGATGGTAATATTTGCTTTTCATTATATATGTAATGATAAAATTTAATGATTGTACATTTCATGTCGTGCTGTATTTTTTAGTGGATGAGTTTAAAAAGAAAGCTGGTTTGAAAACATTAGGCATTCCTCTGTATTTAGGTTCAGGATCTCATGAATACCATGGAGAAAAATACAGATTCGTTGTAATGGAAAAATTTGGAACAGATGTTTGGAAAATTTTTTTAGAAAATAACAGAATATTTCCTACCTCAACAGTATTTAAAATAGCAATACAAATGGTAAATTTTGTAAGTCATATATTGTTTAAATATTTCATAAAATTTCTATTCCAGCTGGATGCTCTAGAATACATTCATAGTAGAGGCTACGTTCATGCCGATCTTAAAGGAGCAAATATTTTGATGGGATTAACCAAAGATACACAGAATAAACAATTATACCTTGTAGATTTTGGTCTAGCTACAAAGTTTAACGCTGAACCCGTATTTAAGCCTAACCCTAAGAAAGCTCATGATGGCACAATTGAATATTTAAGTAGAGACGCCCACCAAGGAGGTAATATAATCAGAAATATAAACATTTTGTATCTTAATTTCTTAAATGATCTAATAATAGGATATACGATGTGGTATCAAAGTATAGAGCAAAAATATACATTTGTGGTAGAAGAAAGAAACACGAAAAGCCTGATAGACAGTAGCTTAACACATTAGCAAGGACTAATATGGATTTGGGCAAAGTCACATCAGCAAGGCCATTTTTTTTCGTTCCCAAGATCTAACCAATAAATGTATGTTACCAAACATGCCTTGACACAACATACGTACTCATGATAGTGAGAAAATATAAATGAGCAGTGTGAGATTATTGACAAGCATAATATAGATTTGGTAAAAGGTTTTATTTTGTAACTTGGTTGATTTAATTTTTTACAAAAGTAACGCTATCCTGTTTTTTGCTTTACTGAAGTCCTGTAGTAAGGGTTAGTATATAATTTTTGCAGCATTTAAAGAAGGCCTCATGAGGTCCCTTTAACAGTGAAGACCCACTTCGCACATGTCTAGGTACGCTATTGCTAATAGAGTACATAGCATGCCCATAAAGTCTGAGGATAATATACTGAGAACAGAAGCAGAAATAGGGTCCAATCACAGACTGGTAGTGGCTGAATGTGAGATAAACATGAGTATAAGGGAAGATATTAGTGATGTAACGGAGGTCCGACTAACATACTGACTGGCTAGATTACAGAAGTTACTGACTTCGGTGATTATACCAAAGTTGTGCTGTATGGTAACTGCATTTTTCAAGAACAATATACAAAAATTATTACGTAGTACTTAATACAAATAACTAAATTCTATTCTGGTGAATGAACAGCATGTTTCTTTTTCCTTCATATATATTTCCTGTTCCGGAAAATGTTCTTTCACTGTATACACTAGTTGCTGGAGCAGACATATATCGAAGAACAAGTTTAGTGAGTTCAGGAAAAGAATTTTGATTTTCTTTCCAATACTCAATTGGATCTGATTATCTTGAAGATAAGGGTAGTGATAAGAAAATGTCAATTTGTTGCAGTACACTTTTTGATTTATTTGCCATATTTTGTCCCACATTTGAAGATGATTTAATTATTTACGTATAACAATCAAATATAGAATTTCGTCGTTTTGGAGTAGGCGAGGAAGCATTTTATTTTCTGAACTATCGGACAAATGATCTTTATTTGTTATTTAACTTGAGTTGCTTGCATTTTCTAAAGAGCTATTGTATTAATCTTCTATTTCTTGTTGCTGTATCTTTAGAGCCTCTAAAAGTAATGAATGCTTGGAAGTCTCTAAACTACTTTCATTAGAAAAAAAATTATTCTTGTATCTTGGATCAAGTATTGTTGCTAAAGAGCAATTAGCATCTTTTTCTAATTGGAAAAATCTTTTGTGAACTTCTACAATCATTGTTTACAACAATGTTCCTAATCCAAAATGTGTAATTTTTGCCAAATATTTGTATGATAACAGACGGAATAATTTCAGATATGTAGGAATTTGTAAAACTTAATACGTTGTTAATTCTTCAAATGGTCTTAATCATTGTAGCAAGGAGGAAATCAAATCCCATTGAGGTTTAGAAAGATTACTTATTTTCGAATGTTCATTGGCAAAAGTAAGTTCTGGAAGGTACAGTGTTTATAATGAATTTTAATGGGTTTATGGTTCATTTATGCTCTATAATTCTCTTTTGTTAATAAATTCATTTATTGATATTTGATTTTCTTCCTCGGAAGCCTCACCTGTATAAGTTAGTTCTGCCACTTTAGTACTATCTAGCAATTGTATTCTTTTCCATGCATTATGCTATTATGGAAAATAATTTCCAAATAACACTTTGTGGAGTTTTTTGTTTAGACATTTTAGAGTACAGTAAGAAAAACACTTCACACTAAAAACATGTGAACTTGTTTTAAGAAGTAGCTATTTATTTCAGGTTAATAAATAAAACAAAATGCAACTAAAAATATTCACCTCCGGCTAGCCGAAGGCAGTAACTCCGGCCTTATGAAATGGCCGGAGTTACTGATTCCGGACCTCCGGTAAAACACACCTCCGTAACATCACTAGAAGATACACAGGAATGCACCAGCTTAGCAATATATGAACTTAATACTAGAAAATGAAACAGAGTTGACCTTAGAAGAAAGATGGACAGCATTTAAAACAATAGTATTAACATAAGCAGAGAAGAAATGTGGACTGAGAACATAAAAGAATAACTTGGTGGAATGAAGAGATAAATAAACGGTTTCAAAGATTAAAACTAACTTTTCCGTATCTGTGAGATGCCCTGAATATTCTATCATAAAATTGTCACTTGTATACACTTCGGGGGATGTATCGTGCTAACAAACCGAAATATCTCAAAAAATAACCAAAAATGTAGTATATTTGGATTTATAGGACCCATGTACTCGCTCTAGTCAGCTGAAAATCAATAAGGTACATCTGTGAGACATCTTGAAAAATATCCAATTATAAAATTGGTCACTTGTATACACTACCGAGGCTGAATTGTGCTAACAACCCAAAATTTCTCTAAAAAGCACCAAAAATGTGGCACTTCAGGTACCATAGCACCCGTTGTACTAGCTCTGGTGAGCTAAAAATCAATAAGGTTCATCTACAAGATGCCTTGAACAATATTCAAACATAAAATTGGTCACTTGTATATACTCTGGAGGTTACTTGTATATACGTATATACAAACTGAAAATTCTCCACAAATGACAAAAATTTAAAAATTTGGTACTTCAAGTACCATAGCACCCGTTGTACTGGGTTTATTGAGCTATATATCAATATGGTTCATCTTTGAGACGCTGTGAATATTATCCAAACATAAAATTGATCACTTGTATATACTCCTGAGGTTGTATCGTGCTAACAAACTGAAATTTTTCCAAAAATGTAGTTAAAGTATTATAGCGCCTGTTTTACTGGCTCTGGTGAGCTGAAAGTCAGTAGGGTTCATCTGTGAGAGGTCCTGAACAATATTCAATCATAAAATTGATGACTTGTTGCATTCCGGAGGCTGTATCGTGCTAACAAACTGAAATTTCTCAGAAAATGACAAAAATGTCGTACTTCAAGTACCATAGCACCCGTTGTTCTGGCTCGGGTGAGCTGAAAATCAATAGGATTTATCTGTGAGATGTCTTGAACAATATTCAATCATAAAATTGGTGACTTGTTGCACTCCAGAGGCTGTATTGTGCTAACAAGGCATGTAACGAAAAGTGGCCGACGACGACATACACACAGGATTTTTTTCTAAAAACCGTTTTTTCGTATTGTTCTTGTTGTAAAACGTAAAAATAAGTCAAAATTTTATTTCAAAATTTCAACATTTTTTGGGGTAAATCAATAATTTTCTCGCATATTAGATAGGTTGGGCGGAAAAGTAAAAAGATGGCAAAGGAAAAGAAAAAAGCGTGGAAAAAATATCCAAACAAAAACACAAGAAGATAAAGCTGACTATAATTAAAAGATATAGTTGTTAAAAAATATTATAGGACAAGAGAAAAAGGAATCATGGAAACAAAATTGGTAAACAGTGAACAGAAAGACATAAGGTAAATAACCGAAAATTCTTGGCACAGATAAAAATAATTAGAGGAAGTAAAGGAAAAGAAAGCAGTGATAAATACAAATAATCAGTTACAAACAGGAAAGACAGAGGTAATGGAAAAGTTGGCTAAATATTACGAAGATATATTTAATACCTTAACTCAGGAAGAAAGGATATACAGAGAAGATAGAGAACAGCATGAAATAAGCAGAGAAGAAGCTATACATAAAATAAAGACAGGAACAGCAGGTGGAGAAGGTGGCCCAGCTCCAGAAATGATTAAATGGATGGTACAGAAAGGAAAAGAATGGGTTTGGCAAATATGGAAAGAATACTGAGAGACTGGGAAAATAACTTGATAATACCAATATGAAAAAGGTGACCAGGCGCAATGTGATAATTATAGAATAATATGTATACATATGTATAGTACAAATGGGCTATAAGGTATACACTAGAATTCTGGAAGGGATATTAAGAGAATATATAGAATATAAATTGGAAGAAGAACATGCAGCATTTGGACCAGAAGATAAACTAATGATAATATATTTATAGTAAGATACCTAATAGAAAGAGAGTTAGAAGAAAGAGGAGAAATGTTTCCAACATTGATTGACCAGTCTTCGACACAATAGAAAAACGAAATTCTGTATGACTAAAGGGGGCTATCAGAAGGACATACGAGAACGTAAGGGCTAAATTTCAAATAGCAAGAATGAAATCAAAAGAGATTTTAATGGAGAAAGTGTAAATCGGAAGGGTAGCTGAAGTCCTCTTTTATTCATATTAAAAATCAAAATGAATTCACTAGTATATGCAAATGATGTGGAATTGATAGCAAATACCAGAAATAAGATACAGAAGCTAGTGAATATATGGACCAAAGAAACAGAAAACATGAAAATGGAAGTGAATACTAATAAAAGTAAAGTGATGATCATAAATTATAAATAACAGGATCAAAATACTAATGAAATAAAATGCAAAGTCGAGACACTCGAAAGAGTAACGAATATCTGGGAACAAAATTGACAGAGGATAGGAAGATAGAGGCAGAAATAAGGCAATACTAGGGCATAGAGATGTTGACATGGAAGTGAAAATTAAGATCCACAATACAATAATGATATCAATACTAACATACTCAAGTGAAAATTGGACTTGGAAAAATACGGACAAAGCCAAGATGAACACAGTTGATATGAAACACCTAAGAAGAATAGCTGGGAAAACAAAGTGGGACAAATGTAGAAATGATGAGATGAGATAAATAAAACAAGAACCAATAATAATAAGAAAAATAGAGAGAAATCAGTTAAATTGGTATTGTCATATTTTCAGCTTGAAAACAGACAGAATTAGAAGAAAGATAATGGAAGCGGGAAGTACTATCTACAGAAGAAGAGGTAGACCGTGATGAAAGTGGATAGACCAATTAAGGATAAGAAAGGAAAACCCTAGATGAAATGATAAGATTAGCAAGAGACAAGGAAGAGTTGAAACATTGGGTACAAGAAAGACGAGAATCCTCGTCCGACACCTAAAATGGTAGAAGTTCATTAATGTATTTGTCAATATTTTGATTTATTTGTGACATTACCATAAAGTTTTATATTTATTGACTACTATTTTCTAATTGTTGTTTCTTAATCTATATTCTAGTTCAAACAAGACGAGGTGATCTTGAAATTCTAGCTTATAATATGATACAATGGTTAGGCTGCGTTTTGCCATGGGAGAAGAATTTAAAAGATCCTAAAAATGTTCATAAATCAAAGGACACTCATATGTCTGATGTGTCTAAATTTATGAAAACTTGCTTTGATGCAAAATCTCCACCAGGTAAGTTTAAATTTCTTTATAATACTTTATCTTATTGTATAGGGTCATTGAAAAAGGTGTCCAGTATTTTGTTTTGTAACTACTTGAGAAATAAACAAGTCATCAACATAAAATTAATGAGGGATTCTTATAAGCGTCTTAAATTACATGCTTACAAAATTCAACTATAAAATAATTGATGTAGTCGTTGAAAATATTGGAATCTGGATACCCGATTCAGAGGTAATTGCGTCAAGTCTGGATCAGGTAGTGAAGTAAGTGCGCATCCAATAAGGAAATGTGAAGGGGTAAGAGCTTGGAAATCCATGGGATCAGGAGAAAGTGGGGTAATAGGCAGTGAATTTAAAATGCCGTAATTTTCTGTTAAAACCATGGTCAATTCTTTGAATGTACATCTGGTATCACTTAAAATCTTCTTTAAATGTGATTTTGTATATTTAATACCGGCTTCCCAAATTCCGCTCATATGAGGAGAGATGGCGGGAATAAATCTTTGTTCTTTAATTCCAACAAAGCTAGTACCATTGTCGGAAAGTATTTCGAACAGTTTTCCGGGTCTTGCTATGAATCAACGGAATGCAGAGATAAAGGATGCTGACGTCAAGTCACTAACTTTATATGTACACATTTTGTTGTGAAGTTAATAAATAAGCAAATAAGCGAAATTCGTGCCATGGCCCCCTTTTGATTTAATTAGAATAAGTCCTGCATACTCTATCCCAGTAGTATGAAATGGAAATGACTGACACACACGCTGTTTGGGTAAATTTTCCATGATTGGTATACTTACTGAAGGGTTCACACGAAAGCAACGTACGCATCTGCAAACAATTTTTTGAGCTAGTGCTTTCCCGTTTATGGGCCAAAACGTATTTCTTATTGAGTAGAGCAAGTGCTAAGGACCAGCATGATATAAGTTAGCGGGCTCTTGCATAAAAAGAATTTTAGTGAGATGATGAGTGTATGGAAGTAGCTGGATGTTTTTTCTCATATGAGTAATTTGATTGTTGAATACGTCCACCAACCCCAAGAATATTTGTAGAATCGAGAAATGGATTTAAGCATAATAGTTCCTATTATTTGGTAGAGGTTTGTTTCTAGACAAGATAGTGATTTCCTCTTTAATCACATAATACTGGGAAATGCGTATTAATGAGTAAGTGCCATCCTTAGCTCGGTTGCTCTTAAAGGTTCAACGTTTCTGTTTTGGATTGCGACTTGGCAGTTTGAACTGAACCTCCAGCACCAAACCACTACTCTTTGTAAATGATTGTATGATGAAAAGTTTTCAATTTTGAATGGGTCACACAATAATTGTACAGTGTGACGAGTAATTTTTGGATTTCGCATCTCCGATAAGTTCCCCTTAAAGTGAATCGCAGATTTTGGCCACTCCTATTGAGGAGTTTTTAGCCATGTTGGACCGGACCTCCATAAGGAAAAAGGTCCCCAATTCACCAGGGCTGACACCTGTTGTTAATAGATCAGCTGGATTATTCTTCTTGACAACATGGTTCCAATCACAGGGTTTGTTAGGTTTTGAACCTCTACAACACGATTCTGGACAAAGGTTTGTAATAAATAAGGCTGGGTTTTTATCCAGGATGAGCAGATACTGGACTCACTCAAGAAGAACAATTGAGAAATCGTTACCTCAATAGATGACGTCACCTATTGAAATAGCTCGGTTAGGAGTGGAGCTGCACAAAGTCTGGGTACGGTAAGGGTTTTTAACGGAGCCACCTTGGCTTTTGCACACAGCAATCTCACAGTTACGAATCCATTTCGATCGACGCTACGAATATACAAACAAGCGTCGTACGCCCCTATAGATAGATGCATCAGAAAATCCATGAATTTGGAGATCAATACAGTGTGCACACACAACACACCTAGGTACTTCCAATTGGTTTAAATCTTGTACTTTAAAGCTAAAAACTATAATACAAACTCCCAAGAGCCCCAAGGGGTCAAAAATCTGAGAAATGTCACGTAACAGACGACGTTTAGTAATTGATTTGAAGGAGGATGAACTTATATTTTATTTGAGTAAATCGGTACAAGGAGATTAGAATATACTCAAAGTTTTGGTTTTTTCACCATCCCCTAACTTAAAAATAGTTCGAGGGTTTTTGGCTTGCACATAATCAATAAGAGTTTTGCTATTAGATGCCCACTTCTGCAAGGGAAAACAACCTGACAAAAGGATAGTTGTGATTTCATCACAGAGTTTTATAACTTCCTTTTTTGTATTACCCCCAGTAATAAGATCGTCCATATAGAAATCTCTTGCAATAACTTTGGATGCTTTGGGGTTGTTTGTTGTTTTAAAAAGTCTTTATTTACAATAATTTTTGGGTAGTTATTTACAATAAATGAACAGAACTTTATATATACATAAAAACATAGATATATAAAATGCCGATGTCCTGGCAGTCCTGACATAATTGTTTATGTCTGGATGTATTCATGGCACCTTGCTCCTCGCATTATCCATTAATTATCGCTCTACAATTTACTTTGCCCCGTATTGATAAATTTGACTCCACTAGCTATTTCGACTTGTTTATCCCTGAAAAGCAGCTGAAAAACAGGGTTTCAAAACTGCTTTGGGGTACACATCGGAATTTTCCAAGGCTATTTGTTTTAAGCATCTAACACTTAGCCAAGGTGAGGCAGCCATATTATAAGTAACAGTATTTAGTTCGAACTTTTGCATTTCTCCACTCCAAAGTATTTTCTGGAATGGCCTTTGTGGAGGGTCTATGAGGATCTGTCTAAACATCTTGATAATGTCTGCACTTGCAACCACTTGGTGTTGATGAAATCTGAGTAAAATGGATAGAAGCTCGTCCTGGATAGTAGGACCAACAAATTTCAAATCATTTAGTGATACACCTGTGTCTGTTCGAGCCGATCCATCGAACACGACACTCAGCTTAGTGATTTGATTGGTTTCGTTGAATACGGTGGGGTAAAAAATATGATACTTCTGAATTGCAATTTTTTGGAATCATGACCCAAGGAATGGTAGTCTTTCATAAAATCGGAATACATTGTTTTCATAGTAGGGTTTTTTGACAGTTTCCATAGCACAGATTTTAGCCTGCGATACACCGTAATTCGAGAGTTACCCGGGAGCGAAGGCGATTGTTTAAATGTTATTTGGACGACAAACCTACCAGAGGGATCACGGTAGGTTGATTTCTGTAATATTTCCTCTGCTTGTTGGTCATCACTGGATAAGACGTGGGAATCTGAGTTAATTTCTATCTCCCAAAACTGAATTATCTGGTTTAGGAGGTCAACAGCAAATAGTTTGTGAAGCTGTGCTTAGAGAAGTTGATCCTGAGACCACTCATCCTAAAACGGTTTTTTGTGCAATGGGGGTTTATTTACCCCTAGACGTATCTGACCTATGCACATTAAATTATAGAAGATACTAGCACCTAGAAGCATGTCTATCTTGCCTACGGTTGTAAATCTTGGATCAGCTAGTTTAATATGACCAGGTATATCAAGAGTCGAATCGCCGACATTTTGTTCTGGTAATCTTTCATTCATTACTGGAAGACAAGACAATAAACAAGCGATTCGAATTAATTAAACATTGAGTGCATAGAAACGGTACACATTTTGTTAATGATGGAAGTGACCTGGTTAATACCGATGACTGATATATCGACTGAGGCACAATCTCTCGCACACTCTTCAGTAACAAGGTTGGACTTAGAAGCTGAGTCCAAAAGTACACGACATATATGTAACTCACCTGTTTTGCCTTCAACGTGAACTAACACTGTTGATAATAGCATTACATTTGCTTTCGTTTTAGATATTGTATTTTTGCTTGAATACTTAACGATTTGTTCAATTTCCGGTTGAAAAGAAGTAGGTTGACCCATTGGTAGGTTGCCATTGTTAATGTTTGATACATTTGCATTTTGTGTTAATTCAAAATGTAGAAGTGTGTTACGCCGACCACTACATTTTTTGCAATTTCTTGAAAAACAATGTTTGTCACGCAGGCAATTAATACACAGACTAAGATTCTTAATTTTTTCAAACCTATCGTTAACTGCTAAATTTAGAAACTTTGAACAAGATTGTCTATAGTGGCTAGTGTCTTTACAAAACGCACATTGCACATTTAAGGTTCGTTTGTAATTAGAATCTTTGGCATTATAGTTTACTGCATGAGTGGTGCGAGTACTCCTTGTCGCTCCACAGTTAAATAAGAGTTTCCAATAGATCAGTTTTTTGTTTCATGAAATTTGAAAAATCCTAGAAGGATGGTAAGGTAATTTCATCATTATTTTGCACATTTGATTTATTAGAGATTCTAACCCTTCTTTCCTCCCATTCATGAGCTTTCTTTTTATCTAATTTGTTGGTTAGTATGAAAATTAACGTGTCCCACTTTTCAACCGGTTCTTTCAGGGTAATTAGTGAGCGTATTTGTTTGGACACTGTATCCATCATACGTCTCAATTCCGTCGAAGATTCATGTGTCACTTGTGGAATATCGAAAATTGATTTAACATGATTGTATACCAGTACACCGCCATTGTTGTATCTATGTAATAGAGTGATCCAAGCATCTGCATAGTTCTTTGACGAGAATTTATTAGCGTGTACAACTTGGGCAGCACTACCATCTAGGGCCGAGCGCAACTAGTGAAACTTTTGAATGTCACTTAAAACTGAATGTTGATTTATCAAAGAATCGAATGTATCTCTAAACTCCAGCCAATGTTCATACTGACCGGAAAACTTATGTAACTTGTCTTTCAATTCATTAAAATAATTATGATAATTGTTTTGTGGGTTCTTTGTTAACTAAATAAAGTATTAACACTAAAGTTTTAGGGCTTTTATTGTTCATTAACAACTGACTAGTACATGTGTTTTGTTAACCTCTGCCCCCCGATGATTCCGTGCCCTTCCGACATCTGCCAACCGTCCCAACCTTGGCGTGTTTAGTAACAAAGCCCAAGACTACTCATAACATGCTCTTTTTTTGTTACTTTTTTTTTACTCAGACAAACTGACATCTAAAACATAATCCCTAAATCTCTTTGGCTTGGTTACTTTACGCTTTGATTTTTTGGAACTGGTCGACTGTGACTTTACAGTTTCAAGGAGGTAGTCAATATTGAAACTATAAACACCTCCATTTCTTGTGGTATCACCCGAGTTTTTAAGTGGTGTACTGGCACATACACTATCCTCATCACCTAAACTATTAGTAGCACTTATATTGGTATTATTGGAAGAGCCAGAATTAATTTGAGACATATTGTTAACTTCAGTATTTATTGATGGATTGAAGTTACTAGAAGTTACTTGCTGAGTATTTTCTTGCATAATTTCAGAGAAATTGTAATCAAAATCATACAATATACTTTCATTCTGTCTAATTTTAAATGATAGTTGAGTTTTTCTCAAAAACTTTTTGTTTCTTCTATACTGACTACCGTACTCATCTACCACAACATATGCCCTATCATTGACAATACCAATTATTTTTTCCTTTTTCCAGGTTGCATTAAACTGTATTAGTACTATATCACCTACTATTAACTTTGTCATGTCTTTAGCATGATTGTCATTAAATTTGGATTCTACTTTCTGCTTATGATTTAATTTACTCTCCATTTCTTGTTTGTTTATAAAGGTAGGTTCAAGAGCTTTTTCAGAGATTGGTATTTTTGTTTTCAAAGATCGGTTTAAAACTATTTGACTGGGTGAATATTGAAGCATAGGTAACGGTGTAGTGTGATATTCCATTAGTAAATGAGGCAAGTCCCGGTTATGTTTAGCTTTTTTGAGCACATCTTTAACGATACCTACATATCTTTCAGCGAGACCATTGGATTGGGGATAATATGGACTACTAAAAACTAACTGAAAATTCCATTCATCTGCAAATGTCATAAATATCTTGGAATTATATGGGTTATTATCTGCAAAAAATTTATCTGATACGCCAAATTGCTGAAACTTACTCTTACAAATTGAAATAAGTTCATCTGCAGTTTTAGTTTTTGTTTTATCAAATTAGAGTATGCATCGACAATTAGAAGGTAATTCTGTCCTTTATACTCTAAAAAGTCTGAATGGATATATTACCACACATGTGTAGGTGACTCAAGAGGTATTAGGGTCTCTTTCTGAAGAGATTTTTGATTTAACTGACACACTTCACATTTGTTTATAAACTCTTCAATGTGTTTATACATGTTAGGCCAGTAAAATATTTGACAGGCCAGTAACTTAGATTTCTCTAGTCCAAAATGTGGCTTGTAAATCAACTTAAGCACATCAAGTTGTAATAACTGGGGTACTATAATTTTCGAACCAAAAAACAAGAGAATTTTAGACAAGTAAATATTACCCTTAACTTTGAAAAATCGTTTCAAATCTGGTAACACATTTTCAACAAGTTTAGGCCATGAATTTGAACAAAACGATTTCACTTTCGATAACATTGGATCATCATCAATCGCCTTTTTAAATAGTTCTTTCTTTCCCTCTGACATAGGTACATTATTACTTAATGTGTGCACCATGTAGGTCATCTCAGGGTCATCTTCAATAATTCATCACTATAGGATCATAAAAGTGTGTCGGCAATTACCATATCCTTACTAGGTAAGTATACAATTTTGAGGTTGTATTTCAAGAGCCTCAGTAGCATTCACTGAAGTCTCGCAGACACATTATCAAGAACTTTACTGAAAATAGATATAAGAGGCTTATGATCAGTTTGGATTGTCACCTCATAACCATAAATGAAATAGTGGAGCTTCTCGCAAGCAAAAACAATAGCACCTAGCTCTTTCTCTATTTGAGCCCAGCATCTTTCTGACTTTGACATGCTCCTTGATGCAGAAACTATTGGATCTTCATTTTGCAAAAGACAACTTCCAAAAGCTTCACTGGATGCATCAGTTTGAATTAATATTGGTTTTGATGGATCAAAAATTTGCAAAATGGGCTCTTTTGAAATAAATTCTTCCAAGTGCTTCAGTTCACTTTCATGATCACTTGTCCAATCAAAAGAAACATTATTTTTAGTAAGATTACGCATATTTAACGTTAACTGAGATAAATTTGGCAAAAATTTTGAAAAAAATTTAAGTAATCCCAAAATTGTTAACACTTCAGACTTATTTTTTGGCGATTTTATGGCTTCTATTGCCTTAACATTGTGACTGTCTGGTTTTACACTTTCTTATGGTACGACTTGGCCTAAAAATACTCCTTTATCTAATTTATATTGGAACTTAGTTATATTAAATTTAACATTGTTTTCAAGTGCTCGCTGAAAGTCTTCAATTAAAGCTTTATCATTACTTACCTCACTTATCACAGATATAATGAGGTCATCAAAATATATTTCTACTCCTGGAATATCACCAAATATTTCATAATATTTTTGTTGGAAGATTTCTGGAGCACTGCAGATTCCAAAAGGGACACTATTAAAGCGGTACCTTCCAAAAGGTGTGTTAAATACACACAGATCGGGACTTTGATTATCAAGTTGCAGCTGATGGAATCCATCTTTCATATCAATCACACTAAATACGGTTTTCCCTGTAAGTCTAGAAATAATATCATTGACTCTAGGTATAGGAAAATGTTCTCTAGGGATGTATTTGTTAAAAGGTTAGGGTCTATACATAGTCTAAGTGAGTTGTTTGGTTTTTCAACTATCATAAGGCATTAACGCAATGAGTAGGGTAATTAACTTTTTGATTGATACTTTTTTTTTCTAGACTGTAAAGCTTGTTTAATCCTCTCATGTAGAGACAATGATACTTTTCTTTGACATTGTATGGTAGGTTTTGCATCATCAGTGAGTTTAATAGAGCACAAGCCAGGAATTTGGCCTATTCCTTCAAAAACATTTTTATACAATTCATAAATCTGTTCTTTATCTGGTAACACATCCAGATGATTAACCCCCTTTACCGTTCCAAACTTTAGACATTCTGAGAGACCTAGAAGAGGTTTACTATTACTATTATCTACAATTATAAAGTTAATTTTCAATGTTTCATTTTTATATGTAGTATCTAAAGTAAGTTACCCAACTGGTTTTAATTTAAAATCCCCAAAGCTAATTAAAGGTATTTTACAGGGCTTAATATCAATTTTTTTTCATTTTATTACAAAATGTTCACTGGCAAAATACTACAATCAGAGCCAGTATCGAGCTTAAAACTTCTTTGACAGCCTTCAATTAGCAAATTTTCAGTCCATGACATCTTACTACTATTCAATTACATATAAATAACTTGAATCGTCATCACTCTCATCCTCTTGTTTTACTTCTCTTACTTTCCTCTGTGTGTTTCTTTCTCGTGAATTTCCAACCTCATTGTTTTTGTACACTGGATTATTATTTTCACAGGCCTTTGCAAAATGGCCTCGTTTATGGCAAGCTGCACAACTTTTGTTGAATGCTGGGCACTTGTCTTTATAGTGTTCATACAAACACTTTGAACATTGTATTTTTTTCAGCTTGTCTGTCACTTTTACTTATAGCTAGAACTTGCTCTTTAGGGTTTAAAGTTTTTAAATGCTCTCTGCTTAGGTTCATAGCTTTGCAATAGTCAATTATTTTGTTTACAGTTAGTTCTTGCTCTCGGATGAGTCTGGCTTGTAATTGTTTGTCTGACAATCCTACAACTAGCCTGTCTCTGATCATTCTTTCTTCAAAACTTTCATTACAACCCTCTTTTTACAATGAAAATCACAAATTTTAGCTTGTTTTCTCAATTCAGTCAAAAAATTTTCTATAGTTGGACCATCTGTCTGTTGAAGGTTCTTAAACTTGAAGTTCTCCATCGAGATAACAGTTTTCGGAAGGAAAAAGGTGTCAAATGCTTCCAACAGCTTTTGAAGGGTGGATTTCTTATCCTTTTCGAATGTATTATAGGTGTCCACACCTTGGTCACCCATACAGTTCAACAATATGGCTATTTTGACATCCTCCGGTGCACTGAACTTTCCACTGGCCTTCAAGAAAATCTCAAATTTCTGCTTATACAGCTTCCAATTTCTCGAGTCATACTCTGACAAAGCCTCTGGTGGCTTGAAAAAATCCATTTTCATTTTGTTGGAGTATTAATCAGGCCGTACAATTCCAACAATGTGTGTAACAAGGGCATAATACTAATATGCAATAAACAAGTACACACCTGACACCATGTTTTCTGGGTTCTTTGTTAACTAAATAAAGTATTAATAACTGACAAGTACATGTGTTTTGTTAATCTCTGCCCCCCGATGATCCCGCGCCCTTCCGACATCCGCCAACCGTCCCAACCTTGGCATGCTCAGTAACAAAGCCCAAGACTACTCATAACATTAATCTGCTATAAATCCTTTGCACCTGCTCAAATTTTCAAAATATACTTGTTCAAATTGTTCTTTTTCTGTATATTGAATGTTTAGAAATTCCTCATATTCCTTCATTAATTCGATTGCCCCCTGTTTATCGTCAAATTCCGCTTAAATAGTACGAAATCTTTCTAAACGTGCTTCTAAATCAATTATTTCTGTTTTATCAAAATAATTGACCGACCGGTCAACGGCTACATCAATAAAATTGTAAACGAATGTAAACTGAGTTTGTCTTGTTTTAATAGCGGCGCGTTTTTTTACCAACAGCTTAAATTCGATTTCGTTAAAATCGCCCACAGTTTCAACGTTGACAGGCATTGTAAATTGAAAGCAAAACCCCAACAAAATACAGGATAAAGGAATTTGAACGAACTCACGATTTTATTCGTCTTCTCCTTGATTCTTGTTTTAGACAGTTGGCCTAAAGTTGTTTTCTTGATTTTTGCGCTGAATCGGATTACTAAGAACCAAAGTTATGTTATTGTTGTTATACTTTTCTCACGGGTTGAAATTGTTGAATCAAGTACAAAATTGTTGAAATTTTAGCAGCATCTATTTTTAATTGTCAACTCTGACATTGCAGTTGTCAAAAATCTTTATTTACATGGTTACCAGGTAACAAATCATGATACGGAACAATATTTTTAACTTAAACATCTCGCAGATGTCGCCCATTTTCCCCTCACAAAGTCCTGCTATTGCCAACACATTCATGGCATGGATTTCATTGCGAATATTGTTTTTTAGTAGAGAGATGGTCTGTGGCTGATTAAGGTATACTCTTTCTTTCAAATAGCCTCAAACAAAACAGTCCGGAGCGGTCAAATCACTGATGGTCTTGTTCGAATATTGAAATATTGACGATATGCACGCTGCGTCAGAATAACTGATTGTTTGAAAAATAAAATTCAATTATTTTTGTTCGTTGTTCTATTAAGTATTACTCCATTTTAAATTCCCAAGTCTTCTTTACAATATTCTGAAACTAAAGAAAAAATAAGTTCTAGAAAAAAGTTATAAAATCATAATGTTCATTTTGCGCACCCTGTGTTATATCAAAAATCCCTGACACCTCTGTTGATGACTCTGTATATCTTTTTCTCTATGCTTGAGTGATGAATTTAATGGTTTCTCAAACAATTGATTTATTAGTATTATTCATATTTTCTAATTATTATTTCAATTTCAGCTCCTCTAGTAGAATTCCTGAACTATTTAATTACACTAAAACATAATACAAAGCCAGATTATAAAAAAATTAGGAAAATATTTTTGAAAGGTTTGGATTCTACTGATTCACTTGATAAACCGTTCAAATTTTCCAAAGCCAAGACAACTAAGAAGTTGTCAGCTCCATCACCTAAGAGAAAAGTACAAAAGAAAAAACCAATTGTTGAATCTTCTCAAAGTGATATGGATGAAGATGACACTAGTACAGGTAGGTATAATTGAACAGTAGATTTAAATTAGTTAATACTCTTTACTTTTTAGATAATTCACCTTCCCAGAAGACTCCAATTAAGATGAACGGTATTAGAAAATCTCCTAGAAAAAAAGAAATTTCTGAACCTTCTGAGGACGAAGAAGACAGTGATATGGATGTAGATGAAGATATTGCTGGTAAATATGTGCTCAAACTCAAGCTACACCAACAGTTAGTGTGCCTAATGCTAGTACTGGTGTAGCTCTTTTAAACCCCATTCAGGCATCACATAATGTGTTCTCTTACTTTTATATTCGATTATTATGGGTTTCATTTTATTAATAATATTTTGAGGAAAATTTAAAAATAATATTTAAGTGGACTTGAACTCTGGCAACTTTTTTCACAAAAAAATTGTTCAGGCACATTCAGAACTCTGTTGTGAATAGTAACATGTTAAATTGGATCATCTTTTATGATAGAGCGGAAGTCGGCCATCTTGATTATATATCACAGATGACACCCTTACATCAATTTTGTCACGCGCAGCTTTGACATACATATTCAAGATGTTGAACTTCCACTTCAGAAACGGCTTTGCTGCTCTGCTGATATGTTATAAACTTTAACATTTAGTTCAAATAAATTGATAAGTTTGTTATTTATTTTGTTTGATAGATTCACCTGCGGTCAAATCAACAGTTAAGAGAAAACGCAAAGATGTACCTACTTCAAAGTTAAAAAGGAAATCGCCCAAAAAAGAAGTCGTTTCCGATACTTCTGAAGATGAAAAGGAAAATGATGAAGATCTAGATGTCGATATGGACCAAAATGATTCAGGTAAATTCATGTTAGTTTATAAAGAAATCGCATTTTTGATAAATTTGAATATGTTATGACAATTGCAAGAATGATAATAGCATATTATCAAATATCTAAAGACTGTAATGATATAATCTAATATAGAAATTGGGAATACAGTATTTTTAGAAAGCAGTGATGGTCAAGAAGAGGTTATCACAGAAACTAAGCTGAGAGTAAAACCAACAAATCGTAGAAATGCCACAAGTAAAAGAACAGTGAAATCTAAACCAGTTGCAGAATCAACTCCGAAAGAAGGTGAAGGTGATAACTTTAATGGATACACAGCCGCAATGCGTGAAATTTTGCAAAAAAAATTAGGAAGAGAGAAAAATAAGAAAGAAGCTAGCTGCACATCTGAAGAAACGACAGTTGATTTGGCAGGTTATACCGATACTATGAAAGAAATCATTTTGAAAAAGCAAGAGAGGCTTGCGAAAAGAGGTAAAAGAAAATGAGACTGAGGTGTACTGTTTAGCATTTTATGTCTTTCTAATAATGTTTGTTTTTTTATAACTATTACTTTATAAGTAATTTATTGTAAAAATTATTATAATTGAAAATAAAGTTTACTCAATTTTTGCTTTTACTTTTAACAATAACATTAATTCAAGTTCCATTAAACAAAAACACTATACTCATGACATATTGTAACGCTGCTAGGGTCGTTAAAGACCTTTTTATAATTCGCGTATAAAAGAGACTTCATTATAACATTGTTTACAGTGTCACAATGAAGCTCTTTGAACACTGTTATAGTAATTTTTGGTGTACAGTTGGTTATTGTATTTAGTTATATTTTTATTTGACATTGGACTTTAACCTTGACAAAAATTATAAATAAAATGGTCTAGCGTTGTTCTAACTAGCAAATTATTATATTGAAGGTAAATTAGAATAATTTATATATTAAAAATATTAATGCATAAAGTATGCTAACGTTTATTTACCAATGATTTGTCAATTGTTTATTTTTATATTGTACAGGATCAATATATAGGTATACAAAACGTTCGATTTTTGGCATAAATTACCAGATATCTATGTGAAGATGTATTACAGAAATAATTCTGTTCATGATATAATATAAATAGATCGCAAGAGCACATACGAAGAAACTCTTTTTTAAACAAATAATCATCCTTTTTTGCTTAAATGAAAGTTTGTTTACAATTTACACAATTATTCGGTTATAATATGTCAAAAGTCAGAAGTGCTGAATAAAACCATCTGTGATCGGACCAATTAGGAATCTACAGAATTGCCAACTTAAATTCAAACCACTCCTCCTAGTTTAAAAACAGGGGTTATATGAAATTCTATTTTATTTATATAATTAAATAAATGCGAATTATAAAAAATATTGTGTAAAACTTGTGACACAATGACTTTCTGTAGTTCTCGTGATTTGCACAACTCACCGCTTCGCGGTTTGTTGTGCCAACTTCACTCGTACTACAAAACGAGTCATTGTGACACTTGTTTTATAAATAACTATTTCGTTACTTTTAATAATTATTATAATTATTTGAGGGAAGTTTTACCTTTGCCAATGCGTAGCTGCTCTAGTTACCTATAGTTTTTGTCACTATCAAACATCACAAGAAGAATTAATACTTTTGAGCGGACTAAGGCTGTTCTTCCCAAAAGAGCTTGAAGTTCGACCTCGGTTTACAATACGAGGATTTAATTTCGGGGGATGCTATTGGTTCTACTTGTATATTTAAGGTTAGAGTGAATTTGAATGAAAAACCGAGTTCACTTAATAAATATATTCCCTTATAAGTTGGTCAAAATTTATAATTAATGGAATCAGAAATTAATTTAAATTTCAGTTGCCAAAATCGAACAAAAGGTTTATAATTTAGAAAAGATTAGTGGGACGAAATGTATTAATTATAATTATCAACAAACAAAAATTATACAAAATATAGAACGTTGAGAGCTTAGCTTAGCAATTGACTCATAAAACACAATTGATAAAATCGGTGAAATTACAGTTTAATTGACCTTTGGTCACTTTGAACATAATAACAATTTTTTTTATGAATATTCATCGGTTCTGTATGATAATAAGAAAACAGATTTTCCACTATGCCGACGTTTCGGATTTATTTGAATCCCTTATCAAGGCTACAAAGATATACATGCAAATGGTGATTGTGACTATTAAATACTCAATAAAAACATTAAAACTTTCATAAAACCTTAAAAACTTCAAAACCTTATACTCATGTAAAAATTCAAAAATTTCAATAAAATTCCAAAAAACTTGAAAATCTCACATTTTCGTCTCTAAGAAACATAATCAAATAAAATAAATCTAAATTGCTGACAATTTAAAATTACTCAAGGTGTCACTATTACCTGGTGAGGCTTTTTCCGTCGAGCAGAAATGATATATATATATATATATATATATATATATATATATATATATATATATATATATATATATATATATATATCGGTTTTAAAACGTCTTTCGACGTTGTCCGATGTCTAACTTCCATCTCTTCCTATCGTCCCATTGGCCCTCTCTCAGGTCTCGTGAGCTCATGATTTATTTCCTTGTCAAATTAAAAAATAGACGAGAAAACATGAAAATATTTCAGATTGTTCTGGCACGTCATATAAAAACAAAGTAATGCGCAATCTTCAAACATTGGTAATAACTTATTTTCCCTTTTATTGAAATTCTATAAACAAACTTTACCTCAATATTTGGTGTTGAAAGTAAATTATACGTATTCATTGATAAACGAAAAACAAAAATTGCAAAAAGCCTCTAATTATGTTGGACTGGGACAGCTTTTTGAATACAGTGTGCCCTCTAAAAATTTTTGGAAATTGTTAAAGAACCAAAAATTATCTGTTATAGATATTATTTATTGAGATAGTATCGATTGTTTTTTAATTTTATATAATTGGTAATTATGTGTTTGTAAATCTTATTTAAGTTGTCAGTATCTGATTTTTTGTTCACTGTATTCTCACTCAATTCAATAAATATCATTTTGCTTAAAAGACGTTTGTGATAGTTAGTCTCTTTATCTAGGATGTTGACGGTTTCAAAGTCAAATTTGTGATTTTCTTCAAATGCATTGGTTGCTAATGCTGTTTTTTTTGATTTGTCCTTATGTTTTTCATCACATGAGTTCTTGTGGGCATATATTCTGTTTTTTAACCTTTGCTTGGTTTGACCAATATTACATCTATCGCATTCCAAACAATTTATTTTGTAAATAAAGTTTTCATAGAGGAATAAAAACAATTTACCGTTTTTGTATGGTAAAATGCGATTTTTATTCTTCCTGTTTGTAGTATGTTTCAATTTTTCCGAAAGACCCTTAACATAAGGAATCTTAAAATATCTATATGGATCTCCAGTCAATACTGGTGTTAAACTTCTCTCAATATTTTTATTAATTAATATTGCAAATATTAAGGGTATAATCATCCAACAGCAATTTTTCTTTGAACTTACTCATATTTTCATGTAAATATTCAGAGCTACTGAGTTTAATACTTTTATTTTTGATGGCAGTCATGCTATTCAATTTTTGAGCAAAAGGAGGTTGTGAATAATAATTTAAAACTCTCCTAGAACTAACAGGTCTTTCATAATGGTTAAATTTAATTCATTGATCTTCAGTTCTAATCAATAACACATCCAAAAATGGAATGGTGTTATTATTTTCTGTTTCTATTGTGAACTGTAAGCCTGAATGACAGGAATTGAAAGCTATTAGTATAGAATTAATTTTTGATATCGGAACAGCTAAAATAGTGTTGTTAACATATACTTAACCAATGGTATTTCATAATCTAACCATGAAACTACCGTAGAAATCAAATCTTCCATTAATAGGGCTGCTAATATGAGGCTTACTGGGTTTCCCATTGCTGACCCGTCCTTCTGTTTATAAAAAATATCAAAACCAAAATAACTGGTATCAAATGTAACCTTGATAATATTTGAAAAAATTTCTAATTAAAGATTAGTGAATTCCTTAATTTCATCCCACATTTTTGAAATAATTTCTAGAACACTTTGTTTTGGGATATTTGTAAACAAACTTTTATTACATCCAAACTAATCAGTTCATAATCTTTAGGTAATTCCAAATTTTGAATAAAGTCGTCTAAGTTTTTCAGAATTCTTCAAATTGAAAAAGAAAATTGGCCATAAATTCCCTAAAATTTTCACTACAAACCTTGATAGTGTATACGATGGACGGGTCAGCAATGGGAAACCCAGTAAGCCCCATATTAGCAGCCCTATTAATGGAAGATTTGATTGCTACGGTAGTTTCAAGGTTATATTATGAAATACCATTGGTTAAAGTATATGTTGACGACACTATTTTAGCTGTTCCGAAATCAAAAATTAATTCTATACTAATTTCTACTACTATTTCAATTCCCATCATTCGGGCTTACAGTTCACAATAGAAACAGAAAATAATAACTCCATTCCATTTTTGGATGTGTTATTGATTAGAACTGAAGATCAATGAAGTAAATTTAACCATTATGAAAGACCTTTTAGTTCTAGGAGAGTTTTAAATTATTATTCACAACATCCTTCTACTCAAAAATTAAATATCATGACTGCCATCTAAAATAAAATTATTAAACTCAGTAGCTCTGAATATTTACATAAAAATATGGTTAAGTTCATAGAAAAATTGCTGTTGAATGATTATCCCCTTAATATTTGCAATGTTAATTAATAAAAATATTGAGAGAAGTTTAACACCAGTATTGACTGGAGATCCGTATAGATATTTTAAGATTCCTTATGTTAAGGGTCTTTCGGAAAAATTGAAACACATACTACAAGCAGAAAGAACAAAAATCGTATTTTACCAAACAAAAACGGTAAATTGTTTTTATTCCTCTATGAAGGACAAATTACCGAGAGACTATGAATTAAACCTTATTTACAAAATAAATGGTTTTGTATGCGATAGATGTTATATTGGTCAAACCAAGCAAAGGTTAAAAAACAGAATATATCCCCACATGAACTCATATGATGAAAAACATAGGGATAAATCAGAAGTAAACAGCATTAGCAACCCATGCATTTGAAGAAAATCACAAATTTGACTTTGAAACCGTCAACATCCTAGATAAAGAGACCAACTATCACAAACGTCTTTTAAGCGAAATTATATTTATTGAATTGAGTGAGAACACAGTCAACAAAAAATCAGTTACTAACTGATTATATAGAATAAAAAACAATCGACACTAGCTCAATAAACAATATCTATAATAGATAATTTTTGGTTCTTTAACAATTACTAAGAATTTTTCGAGGACACGCTATTCAAAAAGCTGTCCCAGTCCAACATAATTAGTAGTTTTTTTGCAATTTTTGTTTTTCGTTTATCAATGAATACGTATAATTTACTTTCAACGCCAAATATTAAGGTACAGTTTGTTTATAGAATCTCAATAAGAAAGAAAATAATAAGTTATTACCAATGTTTGAAGATTGTGCATTACTTTGTTTTTATGACGTGCCAGAACATTCTGAAATATTTTCATGTTTTCTCGTCTATTTTTTAATTTGACAAGGAAATAAATCATTTCTGCTCGTCGGAAAAAGCCTCAGTAGGTAAGAGTGACACCTTGAGTAATTTTAAATTGTCAGCAATTTAGATTTTATTTTGTTTGATGATGATTCTTAGAGACAAAAAAGTGAGATTTTTAAGTTCTTAGTTTTTTCTGGAGTTTTATTGAAATTTTTACATCAGTATACGTTTTTAAGGTTTTATGAAAGTTTTTCAAGTTTTTAATGTTTTTATTGAGTATTTAATAGTCATAATCACCATTTGCATGTATATCTTTGTAGTCTTGATGAAGGATTCAAATAAATCCGAAACGTCGGCATAGTGGAAAATCTGTTTTCTTATTATCCTACCGAACCGATGAATATTCGTAAAATAAATAATACATAAAGATGCGATCACAGAAGTTGCATAAAAACAATTTCTTCTTCTCTTATTTCTCAGCCACTTCTTATCCACTCCTGGACGTAAGCCTCTTTCATATTTCTCCATGCTGTCCTGTCCTGTGCTTGTTGAAACCATCTGTTTCCGGCCTGTCTTTTGATATCATCAAGCCATCTTCTCTGTGGTCTTCCTGTGCTTCGCCTTGTTAATAACAATTTATAGACAAAAATTGAAACAACACTTCAGATTATATTTTTTGGAAAAATAAATATACTTCGAATTACACCAAATAACATGAACTCCTGAGGATTAGTTCCTCTCTCTATTCGAGAAACTGTGATACCCACTAAATTCCATAGTGTAAGTTAAATCAACATGAATGAACTTAAACTGTCTGATCGACAGAATTTCTTTAAAATTTGCGCCCGATTTATTTGATTGATTTATATACCAACTTTACAAACATTTAAAATAATTGGTATTTAATCCCTAGTTCTTAATTAAAAGATGTTGAGATAAATTTTATGACATTCGGTGGCGAGACTTAGCAATACACCATCTATTCTATTAAGTAACTACCCTGACGATCTGATTGATAGTTTATGTGCCCTCAACAGCGAGAAGCAATGTATTGAAAGGTTATTAGTTTATAAAACATGACGACTCCTAGTCAATTTCTATATTTCCGATTCTGCATGTACACTCCTCAAATAATGGTTAGTCTGTTAAATAAAATTATTAATTGACTCACCGGAGACGAAATCTCTTCCTCTCAGATGTGGAGCGAGTGACCCAAAGAATATGCACACAACAAAACAAAAACTAAATCTGATAAATGATGTTGATTTTTCTGATAACGAACAGAAGGAGCAATCACTTTCGCTAGTGATTTGCGCTGGTCGCGTAAACTCAACGTGGTTCCACAACGCCGGCTGGAACCACTCTAACTCTTCAAGTTTTCCATTCCCCATCGACGGGTTCCATAATTGCCTCTCTTCATTAATTTTTTTGGTTACCTGTCGACTAAACTCCATATGTGGGTCGCTGAGTTTGCGATTTCATACATGAGAATGTATTTCTCAATTTTTTTGTTTTAAATTATGGTTCTACAATGAAGTGAAATAGCTTACGCTATAATTTCCAATCACCTAGTTTTACGAAATGATAAACATTTTTTGTGTAATATAGTTTCTTAACGAAATAACTGGAGAAATATTTCATTTTTTTATATGATACAGGTTGTCCCAATTTCATTAATCGCTTTTATAATTTGTTTACATCCATCATTACAATATGCGTGTAAATGGAAAAAGGCGCATACAGTGTTTCCCAAAAGTCCCGGTATGGAGCCACAAGATTCAAACGAGTAAAGGAAAAAATGGGGATCACTAAAGGGGCATATAAACTACAATTTTAATTGGTTTAAAACTTACTTTCTCTTACAAATGAGAATTGTAACTAATTCCGCCACCATTTGTAATAAACTATTTGTCGCCACTCTAATATATCTCATAAATACTCGGTGACGACGTTTATTTATTGTGCTTCGTTTTTTCTCAGTATAGGCAGTGCTGTCACCAGTACCGTCAGGCACAAAGGAGAACGAGAAATTCTCCCAAAAGAAAATCGAGAGAGAGAGGGCATTCGGGCTCGAGCATTGAGGGCTTCCGTGGGAATCGCCTGGGCTTAAACATTCGCCAGGACCAGGTTTGTTTGGCCAGCTACGTGCACAAAACAGCAACAAAAAAAGAAACTAGGAATGAATTGGGTAGGGGAACGAATAAACCACATTCAACTTAACAAACAATAATTACAGTATGACCCTTAAGTAGGATACGCTAACAATTTCGCTGCCCTACGTTATTTCCTATCGAGAAAAGAAATATTTAAAGACAGATGTTTTTATAATGAACTCCAAGGGAAACGTGCGAAGGTAGAACGTCGGGCTGGGGTTATTTTGACTCGTTCAGTCGAAGGAGTTCGTCTCGTACACCCCGTATATGGAGGTAGTGACCGAGCCCAATATATCTGATTTTTCGCTTATTCAGACGTAACAATTACATGAAAGGAATACACTATTTCCTAGGCGTCATCAAAAATTAACAGTAATTCGTGAAATACAATCTGCTTACTTGCCACCTTCGGCTTAGTTTGTTTGTTCCTTGGAGCTGTTTCTGTGTTAACCTGCTTGTTCTAATTGCCGTTGGGGACGGAAAATTATTTATGAAAATTAAATATTCGACAACAGCCGTTAAAACAAAATGATTAAATTTACAACAAAATGTGAACCAAGCCAGGAGAAGCTGGAAAGTTAAAGCTAATTATATGCGTACAATTTTATTCTACCGAAAAACAATTATGTGAATCGGGAAAACTGTGTCCCTATTATCAAACAAAATTTTCCCAGTTATAAAATACAATATTTTAACCTTTCACTCAAAATACAAAGACTTCAAATAGTCGGGGGTGAGCTCTTCCACTCCCAGGGAGGGTATTCCCTGTATACAAAGTTTCGCATAGGTCGGGGCTACTTTGCTCCACCGAATTTTTTGTATTATAATGTATGTTTAAGAAGGGGCAAAGTTAACTGGCTGTTTTATTAACTTTTCCCCAAGGAATAGACTCATGCAAAAAACTCGCAAAAGTTTCACAGAACTTTTTAATTCATAATATAACGGTATCATATTCTTTATAGACAAATAAATATAGAAATCACATTGTATAATATACGTACATCAATAAATATAAAAAAGAAACACATTTTAATAAAAAAAATCCATCAATTCCGGGATGGAGAAAGCACCCCTTTTAGAAATTTGTTTAGGGGGCTGAATACATCCTAAAACATCGGACCATTGGTAAGTTTTGAAAGCCATTTCCACATCTTTAGGGATCTTTGCATCGCGTTAATTGTAACTATTTCCTCATTAAAAACAACAATTTCTATAGGGTATATTTGTCCTTCATAGGAAAATACTACAAAACGTCCTACTCCTTGATCACATTCTGAAACTTGGCGTTGGTATGTAAGGAAGATTTGCCTTCTAAACAATTAACAAATTGGTTTTCTTTTTCTTGGTTTTTGGCAATCTCCTCAAAATCAATATCATCGTAAAAGTTGTCATCGAAAATAACATCGTCCTCACAGCGAGAAGTAGTGGGTTCTTTTCGAGGAATCACCTCGGCGTCACTTACGATAATTTCATCAGTCTCTTCAGTAACAATCGGCTGATCAACGCAAATACTTTTTCCAGCTGGAATATTAAAAAATTTTCTGCGTTGTTTTACTGTGGTGGTTACCTCGGATCTTTTTGCCTGAAGAGTTTTGAGAAACTCTGACTGAACTATAGTTTCA
This sequence comes from Galeruca laticollis, assembly GCA_963921935.1. Lineage (NCBI taxonomy): Eukaryota > Metazoa > Arthropoda > Insecta > Coleoptera > Chrysomelidae > Galeruca > Galeruca laticollis. The sequence continues at coordinate 81,360,812 of OY998176.1, forward strand.
TCAGTTCTAGGAATCCGTGCTAGCACCTCTTCGATATTTAAGATAAATATACCGAATTTCCGAAAAACGGCTTTCAAATTGGCTTCAACTTGTGGAGTAACAATGTCCTAACAATAGTGGAAAGTTCTCTTTCTGAATATTCGTATGTCTAATACCGTCGGCAATGTCCTTCCAATCTGATAACAGTCTATTTTTAGGGGACGAAAAAATACCACATCAGGAGGTTGTGTCAGGTGCGTACTATTTGGCGGAAGACAAATTATGTGAATTTCATTCTGGCGACACAGTTACAGAGCATGTAGAGTTATATGTGAAGATAAATTATCACAGAGTAAAACTTTTTTAAAATCATTTGTTGTAAAATAAATTTAGACGAAATACAACAAAAGTTTGTAACGAGTTATTTTTTTTGAAGCAATTTTGATTGATTTTTCCGATGGTATTTTTAAGTTTAATAAGTGAATATAACTCGTTACCTACTTTCCAACTTTGATTTCTGGTACCGTTTCAGTCCCGTAATATAAATTTAAGTATTTATTCCATTAGTAACTCAAAAGCCGTGATTCACCATTTAAAGAAATATGTAAAATGTATTAAATTCTGCTTTTCAAAATTTAAATTATCGAGGACGCCCGGTATATAAACTATTTTAATTAAAACCGAAGCCGTTCAGTACAAGTAGAAATATTTCTTGTTGTAATTAAATCGATTCAAGTTAATTCCCTCACCACCGTTATCGCCAAAATTTTAGGTAGGAAGTAAATTATAAATTCGAAAACCGAGCGTTCTAAAGGCATTAAGTTATTGAATTATTAAGTTTTTGAATTGATTATTAGAGTTAGAGTGAGTTAGAATTTGGCCGCAAACAGATAGTGTGAAGTGTCCGACCGTCCAGTATTTTCCGAGTAAGTGGAAATTTATTTTGAAAACCGAATAAAAGATTTCACCGGGGTTTTGAAGTTTTATATTCAATTTCTATAAAATATTTTTAGTAGTTCTGCTATTTGAGAATATAATTCCGTATTTTGATAAAGCTGGCAAGCCGGTATTTTTTTTGAACCGATAAAAACCAAACTTATTTACAGTTTTTATCACCGCGTTCTGTATATTGTCTCTGAGCCTTCAATACATTGAAGTAGCATTTTGATCTTAATTTTGCGATACAGATTGTTTGTTATACCTAGTGTCCTGTTTCAAATTACCCATATACATATTAGATTTTTATTTGCTTTTTTACTCGATAATTGGATTCTATTTTGACTGTGATCTTTTATTTTTTTTATTCAGGAATTAACCTCTCTGTTATACAATTTTAACTGACCGGAAATTTGAAAGCATAATTTTCTCTAAATTACTTAGATTTATTTTAGTTCAGTATATAGTTTTAATTGACCGGAAGTTTGTAAAATTGAAAACCGTCTGTGAAACGGATCAGAGGCTGTTGCCACCAGCCGTTTCCATTTCGGAACGCGAATAATTTTCTCCAAATTACTTAGATTTATTTTAGTTCAGAATTATATATAATTTTAATTGACCGGAAGTTTGTAAAATTGAAAACCGTCTGTGAAACGGATCAGAGAGGCTGTTGCCACCAGCCGTTTCCCTTTCGGAACGCGAATAATTTTCTACAGATTACTTAGATTTATTTTAGTTCAGAATTATATATAATTTTAATTGACCGGAAGTTTGTAAAAATTGAAAACCGTCTGTGAAACGGATCAGAGGCGGTTGCCACCAGCCGTTTCCCTTTCGGAACGCGAATAATTTTCTCTAGATTACTTAGATTTATTTAAGTTCCAAATTATATATGGTTTTTAGCTGACCGGAAGTTTGTAAAATTGAAAACCGTCTGTGAAACGGATCAGAGGCTGTTGCCACCAGCTGTTTCCCTTTCGGAACGCGAATAATTTTCTCCAGATTACTTAGATTTATTTTAGTTCCAAATTATATATAATTTTATTTGACCGGATGTTTGTAAAATTGAAAACCGTCTGTGAAACGGATCAGAGGCTGTTGCCACCAGCTGTTTCCCTTTCGGAACGCGAATAATTTTCTCTAGATTACCTTGATTTATTTTAGTTCTAAATAGTATATAGTTTTATCTGACCGACAATTTGGAAAAGTTAAAACTGAGTGTGGGGCGGATCACAGGCTGTTGCCACCAGCTGTTCCACTCTCGGCCGGTAATAACTTCGTTTCATATTTATCTAATCCAAGACACAGTTTTTATTTTGCTTGTATTTGGGTAACCTCTGTCCTATCCTCCGACCAATATTTTAGCCTAATTTTGACCGATAATTTAAAGTTTAAAGTGTAGATTCTCCTATAATAGTAAGATTCTCAACCAAGTACGATGCTGTTGCCAGTGATTGATTGATAATCTAGTTTAAATTCTTTATTTTTTTTTTGTTCTATACTAGTCTGGTCACATTTTTCCACCTATCCCGATTGACCCCTACCGCGAAGATAGTTTTATTCCGTTGACTACCGTGATAGGTAATTATTGTTTTACTGCTGCTTACCGCATAATTACAAAACTGCTTATACCACTTCCGCTGTTATTAACAATTGCATTTGCTTGCTTACACCTGGTTTAATGTGTCATTGCTCACATTCCTTAATACCGGCAAATTTCGAATGGTGCATAATAACATAAGGCTTGAACGCATTTGCTTACTGTATATATTTAACTGATTCGGTACCGCTTGAAAATAATCAGAAATTGTTGAGTGTTATTTTATATGTATATATTTTAAATAGGTCTTGTAATTTACCAATAAATTCGATCAGTGTTTTCTTAATATCCCGTAGCATCACCGTCTAAGGTTTATAGGATTTGTAGGTGTGTTAAATTCAACGAGACCCCTGGAATTTTCCGTAACCTCCATCTGAGGCTACCTGGAACTCTTGACGCGAAGGGCCAAGGGGCCGTGGAGTAAACCACGTAAAATAATCTGGCGCCCGAGCAATTTGTTTCACAAAACTTTGCATCGAGGGTGTCCAAAGGGTCGCGTCAGTTGCTAAGAACCTGTCTGAGAGGTGAAGGAAGAAGCAAGCGGCAGGAAAGCGCGTCACAAGTTTTATTCAACTTTTTTACCTTGTAGTTTTTCAACTCTAGGTATCATCTGAGACTCAAGCCAGTCCGTAAATATATTTGCATCAAACCATCCAGTGGTACTGACATTATAACGGCAGCCGCCTTTAGGACCATTCTCTGTCCAAGTGGTCCACATTCTACTAGCCCGATAGAAAGCATGGTAGCAATAACTCTCTTGCGGCATTTCCACAAAATATGATGGATATTGATGTTTTTAACGCATTCCGAATAAGCTCTGGATATTTGCTTCCTTTCTTAACAAGAACTTTTTTCCCTGGATAGTCTAGCTATGAAAGCCCTTATCCAGTCTTGCCCAGGTATATTATCCTGGAATGCTTTCACTGCTCTTCCCCAGCGATTTAAATAATTTTTAATAATGTGTCGCAATTCCCTTGAATCTATAGGGAATCCATATACTTTCCCAAGGAAATCAAGCAGTTAACAAAACTCTGCTCTTCATCCGATGTAAATATAGGCTGTTTTCCTGGTTTTCTTTGATATCTTTCCATTAGTTTATTCAAAATTGTTCACCGTGGTATTTTATACTTTTTTTCTACTTTTCTATGTGAAATATCACCTCTTTTAATTTCTTCCAAACATGCTTGTAGTGTTTCGGCCGTATAATCGGCATATCTTCTTGATCCTAATTTTCTTATATAGGTACGTTCTGGGCATTGCTGCAACAAAAATAAACCATGTAATAGCAACAACATGAAACAGTCATACGTATTTAAAAAATTTAAATAGCGATTTTAATTTCTTTTGGGGTTACTTTTTGCTCCACGGATCAAAATAACCTCAAAATACGTTGACATTTTGCGTGTTCATTTAAGAAAAAAGTCAGTTATTAGTTGTTAATTAAGGAAAATTGCAAGCAGAACGCGGTAATAAAACAAAATATTCACTGGTGTATACTTACTTGATCGGTAGATATTAACACACCAAATTTTGCAGGTTAAAAATGTATCGATTTTGTCACACGTGTTCAACCGTCGATTGTTTGTACAAGACTGCACGTAGAATGATCATGTGCACCATTATTGGAACTACGTAGGCAACACTTATGTATAGAAGCCTTCTAATTAAACACTTTTCGTCAATGGCGCAAAGTGCCACCAGGCGCAAAGTGCCATCAGTTTACGGTAACCCAACATTATGACAGACAAATATAAAAATAAACATTATACAAATATGCAAACTAGACTAGAAACTGAATTGGATCCCAACCAATAAAATAGCTCAACGAAGTTATTAGATTTGTTTGAACGGAGATGGCGACGAGTCGTGTTCTACCACTGCAACCCCGTAGGATTTATTGTGATTTCTCCTATCTGACCGTTTTGAGTGTGCTGTATATGCTCGTCCTGTTGATTAGAGTCCACAGCCGTGACACTGGCCAGTCCAAACAGCCTGCCGGTTTGGGCATCCCGGCAGAACCTTAGCAGGATATCCCCTCCCAGGCTCATTCTCTCCAGGTGCTTGTTGAGTCTGCAATGACCTACCACTATCCTTTCGGCTGTGGCTAAGTAGGTCTGATGTGAACTTGTACCAGCAGTGTTTAATTAACTGCTTTTCCTGCCGTTGTGTTTGCAGCCACCAGCTGTTAAATACTCTGTTTATCCAGTTTCTGATGGCTGCTTTGAAAAGGAGATTCCGCAGAATGGTTAGGGCCTATCATCTCTATGGCCGAGCCTGCTTTGGCTAAATCGTCGGCCCCATCATGGCCTGGTACCCCGGCTATGGTAAGTTTGACAGGCAAACCCACTTCCTCTAGGGCGTATATACAGTCCCTGACCAGTTTGGAATTAATCTTGTGGGAGATGATTGCCTTTAGGGCCGCTTGGCTGTCCGAGTAAACAACAACGCATTTACTCTTGACTTTTTTTGCTTTATCAGCATGGCACAGTGCATTATTGAGGCGATTTCCACCTGAAACACCATGGCATGCTATCCGAGGCTTATGGATACCCTAACCCTCGGTCTGTCTCCGTAGATGCCAGCTCCAACCCCCAAATAATTGATGAAAATAGGAACATGTCTCAGCGACATGTTACCTATTTTGTATCAAAGCTCCCTTACCATGGGAGGGTTGATACACTTTACAGTTTTTAAAAAAATACCAGGTATCTCCTACCATAATCGAAACTGACATGTTTTAACTGCCTACAATTAATTGGCTATAAAAGGCCGCACAAACAGATTTCATTGAATGACAAATTATTTCAATTTCCTAGGTCAAGGATTAACCGTATCAACCCTTCCTAGTCTCCCCTACTATATTGTAGATTTCTTGAACATTTGTACACGAACTTTGTGACTGTCGAATCTATTTTCTTTTTAGTGTTTAACTGAAGATTCTGTCGTGAACTTAATTGTAAAATCCTCTAGCTTTCAGCTCATATTTATTTATATATACTCTACTGGTACTCTAGTCTTCAGCTGGGTCCAGGTGTCTAACTTAGTTGTTTTGTTAATTGTAACTTATAAATTTTGTAACCTAACTTTGGAAAAGAGAGAAAGGCATTTGCTGTTTTCATTTTAAAAACTTACCTAACAAAACCTTTTAAGTGTGGAAAAGTTTATTAACCCTCTGAGGAGTTTGGGGTTACTTTGAAGGAGTCTTGGGTTCTTGCCTAAACTTGTCTGGCGCCCTATTTTTGAAATCGAAATAAATATAGAAGAAGCCACCTCTTCTTCGACTCGAAGCTAGTCTACTGGCAAGCACAGATATTGGTCTACGGGGCAATCAGACATCTAAACGAGCACTGAGGTAGGTATTGTGAAAAGGAAAAGTCTCGTTATAAGGTGTGACCTTTCAGGGGCAGTGCTGGGTAAACTCCATCGGGGCCTGGCAATTCGGTTGGAACTCGCCTATGGCCCATTTGATTCTCTCATACGTTACCAATTCTTTTGCCATGTTCCAGTCCACCTTTAGCGGTCTTCTGGGCCTCTGGACTTGTTCTATCTAGATTAATCAATTATGGATGATCCTGGAAAGTGGGTATCAATTAGCAGTCCTAAGCTTTTCTTATTTGTGCTCATATATCCGATGTTTTTAGGGGATCTGGAGCGCCCGCAGTACCTTCCCTTGCAATGATTCTGTACACCCTGGCGTTTCTGTACTTTCCGCACAGAAGCGGTCCCACGATTTCCTCGTTGCCTTGCCGACCTCCTCCCCAATAGAGGAAAGTAACAAACTACAAAATAAATTGTTACAAACTTAGACAAAAAGAAATTAGATGTAAATACCAAGCAGCAGTTTGTAAAGAGAAGCTGAACATAAGTAACAAAAGAATGTTATTTTAAAGGCAGCGTGATGTACTTGTGAAAAAAACAAGAATAACAAGCAAAAAAACCAGAAGAAGTCCATTGGGGGACGGAAAGAATAACAAATGCAGTCGCTAATAAAACGAAAAAGTGGAAAAAACACCAGACGAAAAAACAAAAGTTCTGGGAGAACTATAAACAACGAAGAAAGCAACCAAAAAAGCATGGCAAGACTTCGGGGAAAAACATACAAGTATAACCAAAAATTATTATTCGGAACGCTAAAACATGAGATATTTAAGAAGGCGAGAAATAAACGACATCAAAGAAGAGACCAAAGTGGAAACCTGATAAATAACGAGGATAAAATCATGGAAAGACGGGGGGAGTACTTTAAATAACTTATAGAAGAAACATGATACAAATATGCAAACTAGACAAGAAACTGAATTAGATTAGCAAAAAGGGGTAAAAGAAGGAATAAAAAAACTAAACTAGGGAAAGCACCAGGACGTGTCTAAATAGCTGCGGATATGCTAATCACAATGCCAGAAAAAACAGTGGATTATCTACCAGAGCCCATGAGCGAAGTACTTGGAGACAAAACAATTGAGGACTGGAATTTGGGGATCATTTCCCTAATTTACAAAAATAACATAGAATGCCGAAATTACACAGCAATCACATTGACTAGTACAATGTCTAAAGTGTACGCCAGAATTTGGGTAAAAAGACAGGGAAAAAGTGGAGCGTATATATAGACATAAGTACTCATAATTATCTTGAGCCCACTTTTGTTCGCGTCGGTAATAGATAAGGCAATTAAAGAAGCAAAGAAAAAAGTTAAGCCGTATAAAGTAGGATACTGGAAAATGAAAAATGTACTAATATCAGAACTCTGCTATGATGATGACATGGTGATTGTAGGTAAAAACAACAAAAACTTAAAATAAAATCCGAAGATATTGAAGAAGGCGCTATAAAATTTTTATTAAGGCTCCCCGACAAAATCCGAGAAAATCAATCCGAGTTTCTACTCATCCTGTATCCAAAAACGAAGTTTTTTCGATACGTCATTAATTTTAAAAAACAATAGGCCATATTAAAATGTCTCCAGTTGTAAATACATTTTTTATATCAAATGTCTACAATGCTACAGAGTGCTGAAAAGTTGTTGCGAAATTATTACAAAACTGCTCATATGTTTTAAACTACCCTGTATAACATTGCAAAGCCCTATATTATAGAAACGAGAAGAGTCTAAAAATGTTAAAATAAACAGGGTGTTCTATTGGAAAAAATATAAGTTTGGTTGCCTGTGTCTATATGAGTAACCCTGTAAATGTATTTCAAAATATGTTTCTGTGTGTGCTTTAGTTTTTATTTTAATTAATTTTTTTCGTATCTCGTATGGCAACTGAGTAATTGGACTTCCGAGCACTAATATCGCACCCTGTATATTCTGTGTATATTAGCATATATTAAAGACTAAACATTCTTTAATCTATGATATTAGTCATAGCATAATCTGAAGATTTAAAAAATATACAAAAAAATTTCACATGCCCATACATAAGCAAGATGTGTGAACCGAAGTAGGACACTTGTGTCTGAAGCGTTCCTTCAGCGAAAGTTATTGATTTCGTAATGGAATTGATAAAGATTTCATTTATGCCACTTCTCGATTCGAACAATCCTCCCAACGCCGTACATCAGTATCATACACGAGAAATTTGTTCGAGTTTTTAAATTCCGTCATTAAAAATTCTACCAGGTGTTGATCAGCACAATTTTATAGTCATATTATATGCAGGGTAAAACAAAATTTATCAACTACACCTTTTCCTTCTAATGATTGTACGATAATGGATAAAAATGAAACAAGCGATATAATAAATAGAAAAAAATATATATGGATTCGATACAGACTAAGAGAAAAGTTTTTAAGGTATTTAAAAGTAGTAGTATAAGAGCAGAAACATTATAGATGAACATATTTTGGGATACACGTAGGTTCAGCTTTGACATTTGCAATATTGTCAGCTTTACTATTTTTATTGCGTTGTTACGTTGTAAGTATCATAAGGCGGGTACTCACTAAAAAAATCATTCGCAAGCATTTTCGAATATTTGTAAATGCTTTTAAACATTTACCAAATTGTTGTCCCCACTGATAAACATTTGTACAAACAGTATTGTTTGAATCAATTTGTCGCAAAGTTTGTGAAAGTGCCATTTTTTAAATGTTGAAGATTATTATTATTTTATTTTATAATAATAAATACTAATTAAAGAGCCATGTCTTTAAAGAAACAAACCGGCTGTGTGTGCTGCATCATTTATTATTATCATGTCTCAATTATTGAAAAAAAGAGGTGAAAAAAAAGAAGAAGAGAAGATTTTGGGTGTCACATTATAGATATAGATAGAAGCAATTTATTTAAAAACTTTACTCGAATGACACCTGAAGATTTTGATTTTCTATTATCAAAAATTGTTCCAGAAATTTATAAAATAGATACTAACTACAGATCAAGCATTCCGTCCAAAATTAGATTGGCTATAACACTACGGTATTTGGCGCCAGGGGATTCCTATGTCAGTCTTATGTACCTGTTTAGAGTTTCTAAGCAGCTGATTTCGAAAATAATTCCTGAAGTGTGTACTGCAATAATTAGAGCATTAGCAGAATACGTAAAGGTAAGTAGAATACATAGCTTAGCGATCTAGTATTTGTTAAATTACCTAACTAAAATTTACGTACCTTCTGCCGAAACCATTTTTTACGCAGTTTAAATTAAAATTCTAGTCCTTTTTTTATATTTTTATTGTAAAAAAAATTAGTAGACATAATAAACTAAGGGTGGGTTTATAAAGTTTTAGGAATAGTAATAATAAGAATAACATATTTCAAATTCTTAATAATCTAAACTAAAGTAAACTAATAAGGACTCTAATGGTCATAATTTTTTAAAGTTGTGTAAAATCTTGCGATTCGGAGGGTTGAAAGGTTGTAAACATCGTTCATAATCCCATTCCATTGTTCAGTTTCAATTAATAACAAGAAATAAAATTTTTGTTTTATTATTTGCGTGACCTGTTGACAAACCGTCCACACCGAACTATTTCGTAAATTCAAAACAAACACAGTATTACGGCAAATCCTTGGATCTTTCCGACTTCACATGGAAACGATACAAACACACGCAAATGTTTGCAAGCATTTGCGGCCGTAGTACATACCAAACAAACACCGCGTTTAAAATCATTTGTGAAGGTTTATAAACATTTTGCTTGTCTGGTGAGTACCGGCCTTTAGATTTCTTGAATACCTTGTTGTATATGTCATTATTACAAATTTCGATTCAATATGAGCTTAACCATATGTAATAATTATGATTTCAGTTCTTCCCATATTATTTCTATTTGTCTATTATTCGTTGCATTTTTCCATAATTTGTTTCAGTATAATATATGTATATTGCATCTGTCGTTGCCCTTCCTTTTGTAAATCCGCATTAATATTCTTCTCTGTAACCTTCTTCTTTGAGTACCGTTTCCTAGCGGAGGTTAGCGATAACATCTGCAAAACTATTTCTATTTTCAGCTGTTCTTATTAAGGTCGGCAAGTCCATGTTTGTCCATTGCCTAATATTTCGCATCCATGAAATTTGTCTTCTACCTGGGCCTCGCCTACTTTCGATCTTCCCCCTCCCCCTTATGAGTTGCAGAAGTATGTATTTAGGATTTCGTAAAATATGTCCTAGGTAAGTGGTTTTGTGTCTTTTAATAGATATTATTAACTCTCGATCTCTCTGCATTCACCTTAAAACTTCTTCATTGCGGATTCTGTCAGTCCATGGAATTTTCACCATTCTGCGAAATACCCATATTTCAAAGGCCTCTAAACGTCTAACTTTCAGTGTCCAGGCCTCCATTCCGTAAAGTAAAGTACTGTAGACATAACACTTTGCCATTTGGTACCTCAATTCTAGACTTAAGTCTCGAGATGACAAGAAAGGTCTCAATTTAACAAAAACGGACCTGGCTTGTTCTATCCTTGAGCGTATCTCATTTTCCGAATCCAAGGAATCGTTTACCAGACAGCCCAAATATTTAAACTTAGATACCGTTTCGATTGTTTCGTTGTATATTAAGATATTGCATGGAATATTTGGCCTTCTTGATATTACCATTGTTTTGGTCTTTTTTGTGTTGCAGTCCTCACACGTCTCCTGCTTCGACGAGTTTATTAAGCAATGCTTGCAAACTTTCCTGGCTATCAGCTATGATCACTGTATCGTCAGCCTACCTAATATTGTTTATTACTCCTCCGTTGACTTTGATTCCTTTGGCGGTACATTTAAGTGTGTTATCAAAAATAAAATTTGAGTAAATGTTAAATAGCAACGGTGAAAGGACGCAACCTCGCCTAACGCCCTTCTCTATTTTAATAGGATCCGTACGTCTTACAGTTGTTTCCATAGTTGACGTCTGATTCCCGTATAGCTCCTTTAAAATATTGATGTCATTTTGATCTAGACCCTTCTTACTCATATATATTCAATTACATGATCATGGTTAATTCGCTCGAAAGCTTTTTCATAATCGATAAAGCACAAAAGCACGTCCTTTCGTTGGTCTCTGCATTTTTGCATCAGAACATTGGAACCAACAAGGCTTCTCTTGTGCCCATGCTCGTCTCCTAAATCGATTTCACATTTTTAATAAATACGATTATGAATTTATATTAAGAAATTTTTTTAACATACTGGACATCAAGGTGATTAACCTATAATCATTGCACCTCTTGGGATTTCTAGTTTTGGGTAAAGGAATCTAACGAATATGAATTGTATCACTATTATCCCTATTATTTACTGATGTCACCACTCTAATGAATAGGTATTTTCTTTTTCGTTCTTATGGTGAAGCCGTGATAAACTCAGCCGATGTTGCTGATATCCCAGGCTGTCACCAATCTAATAAACACCACTATGTAGCTACCAAAGATAATAATCGCTGTCACCAGTGTAATAACTTGTATTGTATCGAATCGGTATTATCCTATAGTTCCTAGTAGTATCCTCTATCTGGGGTAATATATATAGTAGTTCTCTGTTACCAGTGTAGTAACTCTATCTATCGTCACTGTTTTCTCTAACTGTATAGCTGCTGTCACCAGTGCCTGATGGCACAAAAAAAAAATTATAGAACCCGGGATTCTCCCTGCGGAATTTCCTCGAGGAAGGGGGGTTGTTCCGGGCTCGAGCGGTCGAAGACGTCGTGGGGCCCCTTGGGCTTATACAGTGTGCCAAGCCCGAGTTCGTAGTGCAGGGTTAGCTGGTCCGACCTATTTGACGGGTATGGGGTGGTGAGGATTGAGGTTTATGGAGATAATTGAAAGGTTAGAGCATATGATAACAATATATTACAAAAAAAACAAAACTGTGTCAAATAACCTCCGAAAGTAAACTAGAATTAGCGGTACCTGAACTATGACCTCTATTTCTAGTATAAACGTCTACCAAACTCTATGATCTAGGATTTAACTAAAATTCTCAAGTGTACAATATAAAATATCTCTGAAATGGGTTTAACTTATGGATCTCCAGTGCAACGGAGAATATCAATATGTTTGACTAAAATCCCTAGTGTAACGTAAATAACTCTAAAAAAGATTACATATAGTGGAAAAGATCTCTAATGTCGAATTAGGTATAGTATCGAGCCAAATGTAGTTATATCTACGTAGTTTGATTAAACTAATTAGATGATAAAGAGATAATATGCACAAAAAAAATCTCTGAATATAACTAGATAAAATGCCCCTATACTCTTGGGCCTTAGCGGTAGATGAAGGGCGCTGATGTATAAGAACACTCGATATGACTGAACACCTTGTAGAGTCCCTTAACTTTCTTGGGTTACCCGATTTAGTCAAAGAAAAAAATATAATAACACAAACCAATATTCAATATAATAAATGAATTTGAACTTTTAAAAACTTACGTTTCGAAAATCCCACAGGTCACATAAATATTCACACTATTACTTTTTTGAGGGTGAGGGTCCGTCAAGACTCAGACTTGCCTCACCAGGGGAGAGATAATACCTATCTCACCGACTGACTGACGGACTGACTGTCTCTTTTCCTAATATTATTTCCATATTTATTTCCGTAATTCACCTTCAATGAAGGTTAATTATTCATATTTGTTTATTTCGTGGTTTACCAAACTGACCTGTTCGTGATATCTAATATTGTGTTAACCTTTGTTTTGTTTGTATATTTTCCTTTGGTTGAGGTCGATAATTAATAACTATTTTGAATTAAAAAACGAAATTCTATAGTGTTAGCCTTGGATTGTTTAAATGTTTTAATTTATTTGAGGTCGGTAAATTTGATAACGATTTTGAATTAAAAGAAATTATCTATATAGGGTGTTTTTAGAACTTGTGTCATATCTCGTGTTTATTACAGGAATAAATATGGTGTAACGCTCTTTCGTCGTTACTTATTGGATTGGCGCCTTAACTACAGGTGACGGGTTGCCTCGGCGCCAGTTTATTAAAGTGGTATGCTCCACTCGCTCCGGACAGCGTCAGTGAAGAATTAAAATACGCCAGGGGTCACTTATGGTGGTGACAAGAGTGTTGCGGCCGATCGGGCAGATTTTACTTGCCTATTTGCGGAGGTTTAGTAGTAGTTGGAGAGAAGAGAAACCAAAAGTTACTTATTACACAAAGAGCGGAAAAGTTAATCAACTAAACTAAATGTTCTCTAATTCGGGTAGGCGGGGCAAAAGCACTAGTACTAACTAATACACAACCGGTTCAAACGGTCTCCTACGGTAAGTAAAACAAAGCTATACCTAAGCAAAATGGGGCGGGGGTGCGGTGGACGGTTAGCGGAAGCGTGCAGAACTAATACGGATTGCAAGCGACCCTCTAGGTCAGTCAAAGCTCTACTTTCGGGGATACGGCTCTTGGTTTCCGCGATATTGAAATCTCGGAGTCGCGACGGCCACCACTAAGATGTGATTTCTCAACTTTCTAGTAGCGGACACGGTTTCCCTCGATCGGATGGCTGAAAGCCCAAGCACGACCGCTACTAGGATGTGAGTACTCAACTTTCTAGTAGAGGACACGGTCTCCCTTTACTTCCCCTGATCGGATTGTACGGGCGAGAACCATATACCCTAAGGTATAAAATAACACTCACATCGGTTGACGGTACGGTATATCGGTAATTAACGGTAGCTATCGATATAGGCTTTCTGAAAGAGAACGGGTTTGTGAGCACAATGAAGTCTCTTAAATTTAATTATCTCCTGCGTATGCGAACAAGCTATCGAGTGTACGGATAGACTGACGACTCTGAGAATCGTTATGCTTTACGGTATGGCTTGTTGGGGATACGGTGCGAAGAAGTAAGTGTCATCGACTGTCGGTGCAGGTTAGAGAAATTATATTACATTGTATCGATGTTATTATACGGACGGAGAAATACAGTGTTCGAACGCTTTATTTAGTATTATACCGGAGATTGTGCTTTTGCCCGGTCTTTGAAAATGTAACTTCGTTACAATGGAAAGCAGCCACTATTTTGGGAATTTTGCTGTACGGTGTATCTCATTGAAAAGTTTTTCTAATAAAATTAGGTTTTCGTAGTCTATAATCTTCATAAACTCTGTGTGTATTTCGTCCGGTCCAGGTCTTGCCACTCTTGGATATTTTAATAGCATTCATTATCTCCGACTTTAAAATTATAGGGCTGCTGGTATCGCTTGTTGAGGTGATGTTGGGTTCTTCTCGATCTTCTTGAAATGCATCTTCAATATACCACTTCCATTCCGCCAGTATATCTGTTTTCTGTGTGAGTATTTTGTTGTAGCGATCTACCAAGACAGTAGCTTTACTGAGTTTCTTTATTCCATAGACTTGTTTTACTCTTTTGTGAAGTGTTGCCTCATCATATTTTTGTCGGAGTTCTTCTATTTCAGTGCACATATCTTTCATCCACTTCTCTTTAACCAGTTTTATTTCTTTCTTAATTCCTTTTTGTATCCATTGGTATTTCTTGTTGTCTTTTCCCTTATAACTTCTTCTCTCATTCATCATTTTAAGTATTTTTGATGTCATCCAAGCTTTTTTTGGTTGGTGTTTTGGGTCTAGTAGGGTGTGTTGAGCACTATTGATAGCATACTTGATTTTAGCCCATAGCTCTTCGATGTTGGGTTGTCTTGACTGGCTAATGTGATTTCTAATTTCGTTCAGGTTTTCATTTAGTGTTGAATTGGCTCGTACTTTGGTATCCTCTACCTTTAGTGCATCTATTTTTGTTTTTCTATTTTCCTTTGCTTTTTCTATTTTCTTAAGGCGTATTTTGAATTTGCTTAGTACTAGCACGTGGTCAGTGGGGACATTTGCACCAGGGTAGGGTGTCACTGATTTAATACCATTCCTATATCTTTTCTGGATCAATATATGTAGTCTATCTGATTTCTAATTATTTTGCTTGGACTATATTGTGGTGACTTCCAGGGATAAAGCCTGCATGGCGGGAGCCTGAACCAAGTATTGGTGATGACTAAGTCATGTTCTTGGCAGAATTCAATAAGTTGGTCTCTCCGGCCATTTCTAATTCCTAGGCCAAACCTACCTACGATTTCTTCTACTCTACCTTCTCCGACTTTTGCGTTGAAGTCCCCCATAATAAAGGTTATTGCATTTTTCCTAGTATATCCGATAAGCTCTTTAAGTTGTCTATAAAAGATTTCTATTTCTGCGTCAGGTTTTTCTGCAGTTGGGGCATATACTTGAATAATATTGAGATTGATGGGAGTCATGGAATTGTAGCATTCTATCATTGTAAGGTATGAAATTAATTACTGCTTTCTGAGCCAACTTATCTAATATACGACCCACTCCATTCCAATGATTCGCGTTGTCATTACCTGAATGGTATACTGTCATCTCATTGATTTTAGTTGTTCCTGAGTGTAGCCAACACATCTCGCTTATTCCCAAAACGTTTATTTTAAGTCCATTCATTTCCTGAATTGTATTGTGGATCTTTCCTGCTTCAAACATACTATTTATATTCCACGTTCTTATTAGCAATTGAGATCGGTTTTTAATTGTGTTTCCCACTTTCGGGTGGGATTTCCTCGCGGGGATTCTTCGCACCCCTTGACCATTTAAGGTCTGCCGCGGACTAGGGGCCGTAGTCATTTTTGAGTCTTGCATAGTTACTTCTACTAGGGATACTCTTAAGGAGTCTTTAATGAAGTGGCTTGCCATTCCCTTCTTCATCCTTATGCCGTTGACCGTTATCACTTCTTCCGCCTTTTGAAGCGATTTCCCACTTCAAGGACAAAACAGTGCCCTTACTTTCATTTAGCTCTTCTACCCGAAGCTGTTGGCCAATGAGAGGGCTTATTATTCCGGCAGTAACTCGGTCGACAGAGCCTCGTTGGTTTTTTTAGCAGAGTATACCACGTGGAAGTGAGGTTGTCATTTGAGTTGGCTTTTAATTAAGAGCCTTCACCCCTTACACCCCACCTCTGTAACCTGCGTCATATAATCTTTTATTTAAACAATTGTTATCTTGTATGATGCATTCAGTAGTGCAATTCCTCGGTAGTTTTTACTAGCTTGTTGGTCTCCTTCCTTGTGTATTGCTACCATTTGTCCCACGTTCCGATCTTCTGGTATCTCTTCTTCTGCCCATATTCTGTAGTTTTTCTAACAGTTTAATAATTCCGCATTTAATAAGTTCCATGTTGATTCCATCGCTTCCTGATGCATTTCCACTCTTACTTCTGTTAATTATACCCCTAATTCTTCCTTTGTTGGGTTCTCAATTATCTCTTGCTTGTTCTTTCCTATGTCAGCCTCTTCTCTTCTGTTTCTATTAGCAGTTCCCTTCCATCCATGTCTCCTTGTACTCCATATCTTCATTTACTATTCTTGCTGCTATGTTTTTTTATTCCTGTTGTTTTGGTTTTATATGTTTGAAACTTGTCATAAAAAAATACGTTGCCCAGGACATGATTTTGAAAATTTTAAAAAGTACCAGTCGACTTCGATTCGACGTATGAATTACAGACAAACAGGTGTATGTGAGAAATATGTGGTTTCTCCTTATACCTGTTATATAATATAATTGTTATCGGAAGCGCTATATCTGCTTTTAATTGAAGAAAGTTTAGGATTGTTTCTTAAATTTTAATGTTATTTCTTCGGATTCTATTATTGATTTGAACTTTCGCTCATATATTAGTCGTGTATTAAGTATCTATAACTACCGAGTGTCTCAATATTGCGGTAAAGGACCGATAATTCGTTATTATCTAAGTGATATTAAAAAATTCTAAAAAATAAAATTTCGAGTGACGCAATACCAAATTATTTAACACAAATTGGAGCCAAAGGAAGCATAACTTTTTAACACGCTTTCTTTACCTTGACTTTAATTTTAAGGAATCTTTCAAATTAAATTTCACCCACTTTTTAATATATATATATATATATATATATATATATATATATATATATATATATATATATATATATATATCTTAAGAATCATTGACACTAAAATTATTGTATGACCTTGGTTATGTTGCGTATTTAGTTATCAATTTGTTTTAATTGTACAATATATTTCATAAGCATCATCTATGTTATTAAAATGTCTTAATAAAATAAAGTTCAGGCTATAACTATTTTTTTATTGGTGCCTCATTTTACCTATTTAAAGCAGCGTGTTTAAATCAAACTTTCAAACGCGCGCGTTTTTTAAAGTCACCATGGTAACAACAACTCGAGAAACGTAAGTATCAAAGACAACTTTTTGATTATTGATCTGACAGCAGTACCTCGTAACGTCAAATAAATAGTAGTTTACGTAACAAGTTCCGAAAGTGGATTTTTTGAACTGCTTACATTATAATGAGTTTCTGAGACAATTTCTGTGTTTGAGTTACCTGCTTTTTGAATTTTGTTAGCTATATCAATCTTATTCTGAACTGAATTCTCAATGTACCCTTCGGCAACTTGAGATGAACTCCAACCACCATGTCGTTTTAAGTTTATGCTGTCAGCACCTCCGTTAGCTAGCAAAGTCGCCGATGAGGAACATGGTTGGGCGTATATACATCCTATACAAATTTAGCTCTTTTTCCCCATTAATAATAAATGATCTTGATTTGTTTGTTTTGGTGTTTGAAATTTTAACCAAAAGCATAGTTTATTTGTCTTCTATGTCGTCAATTAATATATTAGTGATTTCTTCTCGTCGACATGCATCAGTATAATTCATAATCAACAACACTTTGGTCATTAGATATTGTTCGTCTAAAGCTTCTACTAAAAACTTATCGATATCCTCTTTATTAAGTACTCTAGACTTCTTTGCTCTATACCCTACGAATTTTTTCTTCATAAACGCTGTTAATTTAAAATATTTGCTAATGTCGATATTTCTTCTGGTACGTAGCATGGCCTTCAGCATCGAATATAAACTCCACAACGAAGAAGATTTCAGCGTTTCTGATTTTCCTGACAAATATGCCAATAACACATCCTCACAAATACTTATTACCTTGTTTTCCAGGCACCACTTTTCAAAAATTTGGTATGTTTGTTCATATCGTATCCGGGACTTCGACGGTAATAAATCAAACGTTGCTTGGGTGGCCGCCTTAACAATTTCATCTGGTATAATTTCATCCTCCATTAACTCACAATCAAATGCATAATTTTGAATATCCATTTTATAATAAATGTCACGTTTTCAACTAAACGTCAAAATATGTCAAGTTTTCTGACCTAAAAATAAACTGGAAAGTACTGATTTCTGGCCGATTTTAAAATAGTATATTAAAGTATAAGTGGATAAAGAGGTCTTTCAAACACGCGCGATTTTTCGAGTACGACGGCGCAGCCGAGTGCTCGAAATGGAGCAAGTGTTTGAAAGACCAGTTATCCACGAATACTTTACGCTATTTTTTTTATTGGAATCATAAAATATTATTATTATATTATTACTACAAAAAAATGGAAGTCCATCCTCGATGCCCAGCCAAGTTTCGTGAACGTCAAATAGTATTTATTTTTAGTTGACGTTACGGGCTGTCAGATCAATAATCAAAAAGTTTCTTTATTTATATTTAAAGGGAAACAATGTATATATGAATATATAAATACACTTTGCAGAAAAAACCAAATAAGACATTGGTTCCCAATGATAATATACAATTTAAAAACTAATAAAAAAAGTTGTCATTGATACTTACGTTTCTCAAGTTGTTGTTGTTACCATGGGGACTTTAAAAAACGCGCTTGTTTGAAAGTTCGATTTAAACACGCTGACGCGTGCTTTAAAAAGGTAATATGCGGCATCAATAAAAAAAAATACTATTTAGGATGGACTTTCACGAAACTTGGCTGGACATCGAGAGCGGACATTTATGAAATGAAACTTGGCTGGGCATCGAGGACGCACTTCCATTTTTTTGTAGTAATAATATAATAATAATATTTTATGATTTCAAAGTGCACCAATAAAAAAAATTGCGTAAAGTATTCGTAGATAACTGGTCTTTCAAACACTTGCTCTATTTCGAGCACTCCGGCTGCGCCGTCGTGCTCCAAAAATCGCGCGTGCTTGAAAGATTCTTATACTTTAATATACTATTTTTATTTTTCTAATACTTGTCAATAATATCGAAAATCCTAAACCCGAGATATAAAAGCTATAGCAGTTTACCAACTACAATCGTTTACGGTCATTTCGCCCCCGCCTAGCTAAGGATGCCACCTTTAAAAATAGAACATAACTTGACCCAAAATTGTTAACTATAAAAACACCTACAGGGCGAATCTTCAAAATGCGTACGAACTAAGCCTTTTTTATTTTTAGAGATTGATTCAAATGACAAAGGAACACAAAACAACGGATTTCAACAGGGAAACCAAACGCTCATTTGTGCCTTCAATTTGAAGATCCCGAGTTTGCAGGACAACAACCAAGATTGACACGGAGGCGCATATAGCCCCCATGCCTGAACCTTCCGACCCTTAGTAAATAACAAAGAAGATGTAGTAATATCGCGTGATATGTAAATAACAACAACAAAAAGATTCATGGGTAATTCACGCAAAAAGAAAAAGGGCTACTGTGTTTTCCCATGTTTCGATTAACATCTTTGCTCCCAAATTTCACATCCTTATTTGGTTATACCGTACTGAGGACGAGAAATGAGCCAGTAACATGCATGTCCGCGGTTACCACTCTGTTTCAGTAGCCCTTTTTCTTTTTGCGTGAATTACCCATGAATCTCTTTGTTGTTGTTGTTGTTTACATATCACGCGATACTCCTACGTCTTCTTTGTTATTTACTATGGATTGGAAGGTTCAGGCAGGGGGGCTATATGCGCCTCCGTGTCGATCTTGGTTGTTGTCCTGAAAACTCGGGATCTTCCAATTGAAGGCACAAATGAGCGTTTGGTTTCCCTGTTGAAATCCGTTGTTTTGTGTTTTCCCATATTTTGATTAACATCTTTGCTCCCAAATTTCACATACTTATTTGGTTATACCGTGCTGAGGACGGCAAATGAGCCAGAAACATGCATGTCCGCGTTTACCACTCTGGTTCAGTAGCCCTTTTTCTTTTTGCGTGAATTACCCATGAATCTCTTTGTTGTTGTTGTTTACATATCACGCGATATTCCTACGTCTTCTTTGTTATTTACCATGGATCGGAAGGTTCAGGTGGGGGACTATATGCGCCTCCGTGTCGATCTTGGTTGTTGTCCTGAAAACTCGGGATCTTCCAATTGAAGGCACAAATGAGCGTTTGGTTTCCCTGTTGAAATCCGTTGTTTTGTGTTTTCCCATGTTTTGATTAACATATTTGCTCCCAAATTTCACATGCTTATTTGGTTATACCGTGCTGAGGACGGCAAATGAGCCAGAAACATGCATGTCCGCGTTTACCACTCTGTTTCAGTAGCCCTTTTTCTTTTTGCGTGGATTACCCATGAATCTCTTTGTTGTTATATATATATATATATATATATATATATATATATATATATATATATATATATATATATGTATATATATTGAACCAGTCCTCTAATATATATATATATATATATATATATATATAAATAATTCATGTATGAGATTGAATATTGAAAAGATTTTTTATTAATACGTAGGGTGTACCATTAGACACTACCTAGTTAAAAACTAAATTTAACATAAACGAATGAATGAAGTAAGCAAATGTATTATCAAATATTGAGAAAACCAATTATAAAGAAAGGATTAAAGGATGAGGAATAAAATTTTAATGATAACATTATAATTAAGTATAAAAATTTTACCTTCACAATTAAATCCTAAGGTCAAGTCAATGTCAAAATTTTCAAAATCATCTGAACACTGCCATGTCAATATCTGGATGAAGTAGAATGTTGTTTGTTTGAAACCTAAAATAACAAGAATTAATACTCAACTTACTAATTGATTAACGATATTCACAGACGATGGTAGTAAAAGTTTACAATTTGAAAAAGAATTTATAAAAAAAGAAAAACTTTATGAAAGATGACATACGGAACAGAGCCATGTTATATGTCATGGAAATCTGTTAACTAAATAAAATTTAATGAACAGGAAGTAATAAAATCTAGTGATTTTCTTGCCAACCTAAAATCATTGCTTTGGAATTGAATATAAAACATAAAAGGTAAATTTGGAAATAAATAAAAGTTTATATAAAATAAAATTAGTAAAAATTCATAAATTGAAAACTAAACAGTTCCATATATATAAATAATCATTTTAGGTTGTAGAAATTGTATATTTAATTGTAAATAAAAATACCATAAAAAGGGAATTACAACAAATTTTGGGATTGTAATACATGTAAAGGACATTTTATATATTCCCTAAGACGTTATAAACCCATTTATATAAGTGTTATTATCCTCCAGGACAATTTTAATTGAAGAATTTTGTATTTTCATGAAAAACACTCAAATTGACAATTGTCGAATAAAAAAACAATATAAGGAGCTTGATATGGGAAAAAGTTTGTTGATTTAAAAAAAAATTGAAAGTCGGGCGTTGGTAGAAGAATAGTGAGCATCTATGTAGCTCTCCTCTACAAAATTTTTGAGAAAACTATGTAAAAGTAAATAATTTTAAGTTAAAAACCATTATAAAATCATAGTATCAATTTAGTTTAAACCGTGTAATAAAGTGCAGTGTGCAGAAAGAGTATTTCTTTGATAAGAAATTCTCAAGAAAAAGAGACGCTTTGCAGCAGTTCCACAGTGCCGAGAATTGGAAATAAGGTCGGTGGTATTTAAGTTTTTTTAATTTGGAATTCCAAAGAGAAAGAAATAGTGAACAATAAAAATATTATTTGAACGTTTAAATTAAAATTTCTAAAAAAAGGCCAAAAACAATAAAATGATGAATATCATTTCATATCCATGGATATCCATGTAATTTTAATTATCATGCAACTTTAATAATAGTTATAATTTGTACTTACTTGTAAAAAAAATTTACTTCACATCATCATTGTTTACATTGCACGTAAAGTACCATTCCACTTTTATTTTCTTCTAATGCATGCTTAACTATCTCTATAACTATTCATCATTCACTTTACTCGCATTTTGATATATGTATGTAACTGTATAGTATAATTTTCAATAATATTTCAATGATTGCAATGAATGTAAGAACGTTAAATTTTTAGAAACATTTATATAAACAACGTCTACTGTGAACCATACGTTTTGCGTCGTTGTGAAACGATATACGAGGATGTGTTTCTCCTATGCGCCGACGCAGTCAATCTAAGCATTCAGTGCGCATGACCAGTCAAGAATGCAGGAGCGGTGTAAAGAAAATTTATGTAAAAAGAATTCGAATATAATCTCAACAATTTATTAAATCATTTCATTAAAGTGTTGGTATTTTTTTTTCATTCTATTTAATATTCATAATACATTTAGAAAATGGTGCTTAATTCATTCATTCTATAATAATATTTGGAGTCGATAAAAACAAAGGTATATATTTTATTCAGGAATAAAACATATTAGAAAAATTTCAAAATTCAATATTTAAATGTGTATCAAAGTTATACATATGCGTCCAGAACTCGAAGGGAGGAGTCTCATGCTGCCGACTATCATATAAATTATAAATAAATTTGAATTTCACAGATTATCATCAGGAGCTAGCCGAAGGTAAAGTAAAAAAGGTAAATTATACAATACAATAAAAACAAATAATAATGTATAAAATTCTCATCAGTAAAAAGTAAAAATTAAATAATTACAATATATATATATATATATATATATATATATATATATATATATATATATATATGAACAATAAGCAACGAATAAATTAGTGAAATACCCACTAATCTATTCGTTGCTTATTGTTCATATGTCACGCACTATTCGTACATCTTGTTATTATTTCATTAATCTGGGTCGGAAGTTTCAGACGGGAGTGTTATATGCACCTCCGTGTCTATGTCGGTTGTTGTCTCGAATATTCGAGATCTTCTAATATTACTGACACAAATGTTGTGTTTGACCATTTTGTTTTGTATAAATACTTTCCATTTTATTAAAATCTAACAAGAACTTGGAATACCCTGTATAGAATTAAATTATACGTATGGATTTAATAATAATAACAAAATCATCTAAGATTATGGTAAAGTAAATCAGTAAAGGATGTCGAACGAATATACTAATTTTTAATTATTATTATTATCAAATGGTATGAACGATGCGACGATGGTCAGTCAGCCTTTATAAAATAATTGTTATAATTTTTAGGACAGTGATTTATTGAAGCACTTTTCCCACTATGTTGACAATTTTGAAGACGACTTTCATAATTTCGAGTAAATAAAATATGAAATAAATTCTTAAAAACGTAACACATATTTTGGCTTGGATTTTTTTGAAAATCAATTAAATCTCGATGAAATCAATTTTTTATTGTGAACAGTTCCCATTAATTGTATAAGTGTCACCGACAAAAATTGACAAAGAACGTAGTTTTATCATCAGAGGCGAGTTGGAAGTAGGATTAAATTTTATCTATACATACTCGTATATATGTCAAAATATTTTCCGGGTAGCAATAATCTTATTTAAAGATGAATTTATTTAATTATGAATTATTATTATATGCTCTTTTCTCAGGGTGAGTTCAGTTATTTATCAAAATAATTTATATAATTTATTATTGTACAAAATTGAATGTTAATTATTATTTTTTTCTAGATTATTTACCCAGTTGTATCATGTAACTGTATACAATAAATTTTTCAGGCTATTTAATATCGTTCTGACATTTACTATATGTAATAATATATCTGACACCATTAATCATCAAAAGATATGTCACTGTCAAATTAAGATTTCTTATAATTGAATTAAGTAAATTTATTTTACAAAGTAATTCAAAATCTTTCACAAAATTACCTTTTACAGTAAGTTCAATTCAATTATGTGTATGTATCAAACTAACAAATTACAAAATCAACTTTAGTTTTCCTTTTAAACAATTGCAATACCAGATCTATACTAATACAAATTAAATTTAAGTAAATTACGATCTACAATACAGAATACCTATTTATGAAATTTTATAAATTTATCGAACTCTTTAAATGATTTTCGAATTGTCAATTGAATTTGCAAATGTCAAACACCCTATCACAGTCCTAATTTTGTTCAATTTAGTCTCTCCAATTATGATTATTTATTATGTATGCTTTAATTTCCTTTTCTTTTTTTATTTTGAATTCAAAATTTATATATAGAATTATTTTAGATGCATATGCATATTTAATATGTAAAGGACTGATCTGTCTCGTAGAAATAAGGCATTATTTACGCTGGTAATACTTTGGTATAGACTCACTAATATTCTGGATTAGGGCACACAGTCTGGAACAATTCTGAATTTTATTCAGAATACGGGATCTTCACTTTCCGGATTACGAATAACTTCTTTACAACACGCACTGAATTTACAATTGTTGGGTACCGAATGACAATTAATACTATTACTAACACTTTTAAATACAATATTCAATTTTCTAATATGTTCGGAGAACTCTTTAAATTTTTAGATGTTCACCGTTGGGAAGACTCAAACTCTCTTTTCAATCAACAAAAAAAACATTATATTAGTTACCTCCTTCTTTTTTAAAAAACCCTTTTTAGCTTCGGTGCGATATTAAATACATTTAATATCCAAAACAGATGCATCAAAATTGGAAATACGTCTCCTATTTTCTGAATGTTAGAAAATAATATTGTCTCTGGCGAGAGAAAGCGTACACAAACTGGCAGAAAATTCTCAAATCATAAATCCAAAATCAACTTCGCTGTGCAAAAATGCCTCGAAGAACAATGTAGGATGTGTCTACCTTATCGTCACTAGGTATTTTAGCAGAAACGAAATTTATTGCGTTTCAATAGACCGAAAAAGTGTGACGTCAGAACATGGCCGCTGACAGATACTGAGGGAAACCAAATCAATTACTTAACTTATGTCTTGTCTTGACCGTTGTAATATTTTATAAGTTTATTCGTTTTGTAAAGTGACACTGCAGTGACTATCAAGTAATTATGCCTTATTGCTTCGCTCCTAAACGTCCATCATACTCTATCTCTACGACATATCCACTGTTTAAACTGTCTCCACAGTTCGTTAACACTTTAATTTCATTACAAAACTGCTTCGCAATGCTCGACAAATTAACAATAGTCACGTTTAAGCATATTTCAAACGTAAAATGAACGTAAATCAATATTTGTTTTCCCTCAGTAACTGTCAGCGGCTATGTTTATGACGTTATTGCTTTTTTGGTCTATATCACCCGAAAATTGACCGGGTTCCATAAAGGAACGCGCATGGGTACTTACGTTGATTTGAATGACATGGGTATTCAAGGGTTAATATTAGCCTGCTATTATAATTTCACAATGTTTCTTCTTTTCTTTTTTTCTCATATTTTTTAATAATGTAGGTATGTACACTATGGATTTTATAGTTCTACATATTTTTGTTTTACTCTTAATATTTCTTTAACGTGTTTTGTAACAAATATTAGGAATACTGCTTTGGACATGTCCCGTTTGTGTTCCAATTGCGTAAAATAAATAAGGTCCGCTTACGTCTTAAGGTAACCTTAAGTAATAACCGTGCAAATAGCTGTTAGTGGTCAATAAATTATTTAATTGTTAACCTAGGTGAATAAAGGACAAATTCAAATGTTTTGAGAATCCAGGGATAGTAGTTAAACAAAAACTTGTGAAATATAATATTACGGCTTTTCGGAAACTATGATCGGGTTAACCCGTTCATGATCTGAACGTTCGGAAAGTAATCCGGATCACGTTCACTCACGTTCGGAAACTGAACGAACTGAGCGGATCATAATTATATGTTTGGATCCTAGTACACCGGTGGGTAAATGCGATCAGCTGACGGGTTGTTTCGTTTGTTTTCGTTATCTTCAAGCTAAAATGTTATTAATTCTTTAAGCCTAGTAGTGGGCAGGCAGCTGACGCTTGCGGTTTTGTACTTTTTGACTTTTCATTATAAAAAATAGCTTATTGGTATTAAAATTATCTTTTTGTTTTCTTTAAATAAACAGTTATTATATGTTTTAAGCCACGTAGTTAGCAAATTGCTCAGACTTGCGGTTTTTATAATTTTTGACTTTTCGATATAAAAAAAAGCTTGTTGGTATTAAAATTTAGTGTCAACGATGAGTGAAAACAAATTGAAGCTTTACATGATGAGTATGGAGTGAAGTACATGAAAAATCAACCCACGAAACTAAAGTAATAAAAATAAAAAGTTTTTGTTAAGTATTAAATTTGACATTTCCACACAAAACATAACGCGTCGTTCGGAAACTCTGATAAAAATCCCGCTCTGGGTTAGAATCCACAATCAGCTGATAAGTGATCTATCTGATCTAAGATTACCGTTTCCGAAAAGCCCTATTGTATACTCAGGAGATTGTCTTTAGCGTATTTGCTGCTTGAAATTACCTAACACGAGAAAATTATTTTAATAAAAATGCTATTTGTTTAAAATTCGAGCTAACCAATAATGACTAATGACATCCCGTAACTACAACATGGCAATAATTATAAACGTTGGATGGGTTCAGAAAACACAACTGTTGCACAACCGTTGGATGAATGTTCTGTGAACGCACTTTGTTCAGTGAGCGAAACATGTTTGGTGAGCGGACGCCATTTTGTGATGTTTTTATATTAGTGCAATAAATAGATAAATAATACAATATAACATTATACGCTGGAACTATTTCTCCATAATAATATTTTTTTCATGAATACCACGTCTTCTCACGTTATAATCATGTGGTAATGGTTCCTGCAAATCTTCTATTGTATGGGCTATAATATTTCTGTTTATATTGTACAACGATTGTGGATTGTAGTTTATTCAGTAACAAGGAATACAATTTACAATTCTCTTAACGGTTACATTTTCTCGCTAAATCGTTCACATTCAGTCCTGTCACAGTTGTCAACTCCCCCCGCAACTGTCGATCCTCCTCATATATACATTTTCAATATTCCAGAATGTTCCAGAATAACATTTCGAACCCACTAGAATCATCGATTGAACAATCCAGAACATTCTATTGCTGTTCAACCTAACTGAGATAGAACAACTCAAAAGAGAAAGAAGAATACCTAACCTAAAACTAATTAACAGGGAAAAGAAGAATACCTAACCTAAAACTAATTAACAGGGGAAAGAAGAATATCTAACTTACTTTACACTGTCATTACAATGTCACTGTCATTAACGGATTCGTTACAATATAAATTATATTACCATCATCTAATAACGCAAGAATTAAATTACGTCTAGACTTAATTTCAATTTTACAATATTCATTCTTTCCAATAATTATCATTAAGAAGACACACATCAACCATTCGTTGTTCAGTGAGCGCTCAGTTGAATTATAAGTTATGTTGTCTGATCGCACTCGTTGTTAGAAAATAAATTTTACTAGTGGAAATGTCAGTATGCATCAGACTACTTGATTTTTGTTTTATTTGTGGAACGGCGAATTGGCATTACTGTGCTAATCGAGTTTTAGAAGAAAAATTCTTATTTTTAATTTTTGTCTTAAATTTGGCTAGTAATGGAAAAAAATTGTATATACATCACGGTAGAGGAGACATTTATAGGTTTCGCAACTTATTCCGCTAGGGGCGAAGCCCCTCGCAAAATAATCTTGGTGCTCGATCACTAATAATAGTCTTCACCACCTAGGTATATAATATACTATTTTTAGTTTTAGCATGAACGTAGAAAAAATATTGCATGCAACTCGTGCAAAAAGTGTTTATTGCCCTCAACGTGTTGTCCAACTCGGTCTGAGGCTTTTGTTGGTCGCGTACAATAAACACTAATTTTTGCCCTTGGTGCATAAATAACTATTATTTGGTTCATCAACCCAATTTTATTCATTGTGGAATTTGTTTTCCGTCTCTAAAGTATTTAAATTTGGTTTCTCATCTGCTTGATCATTGAAATCATTATTATATTTAGCGAGTAATATAGATACACAGACAAGTTAATTTCTTGATCCTAAGAGTTGGAAAATGTTTATATGTAGTTACAAGTTTCTCGCTGTTCAGAGCTTAATAATAGAATTTACAAACTACAGGAGGCCATCTCGTTTCTTCATTATTCTTATCAATGGAACAAACATTAGATATTTTCTACAATTTGTCATTAAGAAATTGAAAAAAAGAGAGAGTCAAAAGCGAATTGTTTGTTCATTTACTGAGTTTTATTGCTTCATGGTTAATGATAATAAAGTAAACAGTTAACGTGCAATAGCGGTATGTTTATTTTTAATTAAGAAAACAATTGTCAGGATTTCTTGCATCCTTTCAGTATGTGTCATATATATCATATTAATAAGTCCCGCAGTTTGAAAAAATCTTTCTTATAGCTACATAAACTTCCACTAAACAGAACGAGTACTCAAGGTAACATTCCAGCGTACCCAGCTCACCTCTGCCTACGTCGAAAATGGTATTCTCAACTCTCGGGCCCGGGAGTCTCGAGCTTCGAGCGATGAAGAGAGAGAGAGAGAGAAATGCAGGACCGTCTTAAAAATATTCGGATACGAAAATTGCCTGTTTCTCTTTGTTTATTATTAGAAGAAATTGATCAAAGTTACCAGAAGAAATAACTAAAATTCTGTTATAAAACCTTCAAATCACAATGAATTAAATAAAATTTAAAGTATGATAAACTTTAATGAATAAAATAAATATTATGAAAAGAGGGAATATTTTCATGACCTTTTAAATCCCGAAATTACGAAGGGCCGGATTTAGACGTTATGAGCTTCTAGGCCCGTGGGCTTTTACCGCCCCCTCTTCATCCCATCGTGAAGGAGGGAGAATTTAGACCCCCGAAAGGTCTTTGTGAAGGTAATTTATATTTATCGTGAAGTATAAGCAATTAAATAAATTAATATAAGAAGAGAATCATTTTTGTTTCTAAATTTGGGTATATAAACTATGAATAAGTAGGCCAACGAGACATTAAAATACGTTTCCACCATTTAATTCCATCATACACTTAAGATATACATATACGCTATATCATAAAATCTATAACTATGCGTAATGAATTATTCAAATTAAACACTGATATTAATATTCAAGACTTAAATTTTCTCCTAATAAATAAAAAAACTATAGAGGAGAGTTTCCAAAATCGTATCGCCCCTTAATTTTAATAATAAATAAAGTGACTACAGCGCTCGTGCGGCGCTACTAGCAACTAGTGCTTGGTTGTAGTGGCGAGACAAAGTTTGGTGCGTGTCCAGTTGCTCTCTAAGTTGTAAACGATTTTCTATTTTGGAGCTAGTTGATAGTGTTTTGGAACCTTTCTCGTAAGAATGTAGTGATTGTTCCTTATTTGTCATTTTTGTGTATGAATAATGTTAGATTGCTGGGATTAGTTTGTTTTTTAAATAAATGAAATAGCAGACTTGTTTGTAACACAATTTCTGTGTTTCAGAATGGCAAAAAGAGGTATGGAGCGTGGAATGAAGGGGATATGGAGAGAGCTCTAGCTGCATAAATGAACGGAGATATGGGTTTCAACCAGTGCTCTAGACAGTACGGAATTCCAAAACCGACCCTTAAGCGTTATTTAGACAATAAAAATGTAAAGGACAATGAAGGTACCAAAGCAATGATGCGTCACCCTACATCACCAACCGATGTGGAGCAACAGCTTGTAGACCATAGAAAAAAACTAGAAGCTTATTTTTTTGGGCTCCCAATAACGGACGTGCGTAGACCCGCATTTCAAATTGCAGTTAGAAATGGTATCCTTCACGTATTTAATGAGGAAAATCAGATCGCTGGTAGGAAGTGGTATTACAACTTCATGAAACGCCGCAAGGACATCTCCCTTTGTGAGCCTCAAGCACAACTCCCTTTGTGAGCCACAAGAAACATCCTTGGCAAGGGCACACGGGTATTCTAAAGACAATGTCAACGAATTCATTGAAATCTTGAAAAATACTGTCGATGAAAATAAAATTGATGCTACTACTATTTTTAATATCGACGAGACAGACATAAGCACTGTACAAAACAAATGTCAGAAGGTGATAGCTGAGAAAGGGAAGCGTGCTGTTGGGTCGATATCGAGTGGAGAAAGAGGTGTAAATACAACTGTGCAAGTGTTGCAGGCATATATATTCCACCCTTGTTTATTTTCAAAAGAATAAGGATGTGTAATGAATTGATGGTTGGAGCTCCGCCTGGAATTTTATTTGATGTGTCAGAGAGCGGATGGATAAATTCAGGTCTGTTTGTTAAGTGGCTTCGTCACTTCATTGATATTGTAAAGCTAAATAAATCGAGAAAAGTTCTTCTCCTTCTTGATGGCCATTCTACCCATTCCAAGAACATAGAAGCATTGGTAATCGCTCGAGATGCTGGAGTAATTATGCTTCAGTTACCAGGACACACAACGCATCGACTGCAGGCATTAGACAGGTCATTTTTCAAGTCTTTCAAAGGTTACTTTGCCCAAGCGGTAGAAAAATGGCTGCGAACAAACCCTGCCTCAAGAGTCACTCAATACCAGATCTCACAATTAGTGACTGAAGCAAATGGCAAGGCTGCTACGATTGAGCATGTAATGGATTCAAGTGTAGATAGTGGTGTATGGCCAGTTGATTCCTCCATCTTTAAAGAGTCAGGCTTTTTGCCAGCAGAATGCCTCAACACAACTTTAGATCAAAATCAAGAAGACAGTGAATGTTTAGATCAAGAGAAAACTTTCATGGGTGAAAATCTGCCTGTTACTGTTGAACTAACCTCGCCTAACACAACAACAAGTTTAACTTAAAATCTGAATGTTCCGATTGAAATAATCTCTCCACTTCCAAAAGCAACCAAAAAAAAAAGAAATGGATTTAAGGGTGGATCTAATTCAAAAATGCAAAAAGCAGCTATATTAACCAGTAGCCCCTACAAAAATGAAATTCAACTAGCTCAGGAGCTTAAACTGGCTAAAGAAAAGAGTTCCAATGAAAATTAGGCCTTTATCTGAAAAAATGAAAGTGACAAAATCCAATCAAGATGTTACAGTTTTGTCACATATTCTAACAAAGAAATAGACCACCAAGACATCGATAAGAAAAAAACAAGCATAGGAGGCTGTCGTTTTAAAGATGGATCCAAATCTGGCAATCCTGAACCAAGATGGAACTTCTGCCCAGAGTGACGTCATCGTTGAAATCGAACCTGAAGAGAGGTTATGCTCGGTGCGCGAGTAAAATGTAATCGAGGACATGGTGCAGTGCTTGCTTTGCAGTAAATGGGTTCACGATAGTTGTGCGGGCTCAAAGGCAAAAATCAAGAAGTTTGTTTGCTCAAATTGTAGTTCTTAAAACAAACGTAGACCAGGAGAAACTCTTTAGCTTCCAAAAAGATAACAAATAATGTATTGTATCTTGAAGTATAACAAAATACTGTATTCAACAAAAAGATTCTTCAATCATTCTTGCCGACTTTTTCATTGATTCGATTTATTTTCAACTATAACCAAGGTGGTACGATTTAAGAAGTGGGAGGTACGATTTAGGCAACTGGTTTGCTAAATCGTACCGATTACATCACTTTACAAAAAGTGTTCTATATTGCACAAAATAACACCATATTAGTGACTAAAATTTAGATTTACCGTTCGAAACAACCAATACTTCTTAGGGTTATGGTACTTTTGCACAGATTTTTCATATAAGGTAGAAAAAAAATAAAATGTAAAAAGTGGTACGATTTAGGGAACCTTCCTCTATGAAATTGGTCTTAAAAAAATCATAAGTAGTAAAACTATGTTTAGACTATTTTTGAACTTTTTCTAGTGCAACAAGATTAAAAAGGAGCGTATAACAAAGACATTTACCGAAAACTACTTTATAATAAAAAAGTAGGAGCGAATGTGTCGATGATGCCTTCCCTCAATAATAAGCAGGGTTGGTTGAAGTTCTTAAGTAGTTTTTCACACGAAGAGTAAATAACGATCTTTGTCCTGTGCAATTTGTTGCTGGTACACTAAGGACAATTCTCAACCTTTTACGGAACGAATTATTAAAAATGCGGAAATCAATAATGATTTTTCTTAATAGTACTTTATAATACTCTAAGGATGACACATCATTTTTCTCAATTGCTGGACGATATTGGTTGAAGGCATTTTTAAGAAGACACCCGTGCATTTCTCCTAGGCGAGCCCAGAATATGAATCCGGCGCGGGCCCAAAAACTTAATAAAAGTATAGTGATTATTTTAATAAACTTAAGGCTGTTCTATTGGAATTAGATCTCATGGACAAACCTGAAAGAATATTAAATGTAGATGAAAAGGGGTGTAGGTTGATGCTCCACCATCAACAATCTGTCTTGGCTAAAAAGGGAGCAAAAAGGGTGCACCTAGTGGCACCAGAGCACGCCGAAAATGTGACGATTGTTAGTTGTGGGTCTGCGATTGGGGGACGAATTCCACCTGCCATTCTTTTTAAAGGTCAGAGACTAAAACCAGAATGGTGTGATAATCTACCCGCAGGGACTTCAACTCTCATGACACCAAAGGCCAGTATGACGATCGGGACATTTAATACCTGGATAAATCATCTGGCAAGATATAAACCTCCTGGCAAATGTTTATTAATTTTTGATGGCGCATCTTGCCATTTGAATACATCCATCGTAGACACTGCCGAAGCTCATGACATTACGCTTTTCTGTCTTCCCAGTAATACGTCACATGAACTTCAACCGATGGATAAAGCAGTGTTTAAGTCATTTGAGTATTATTGGGACGAGCAGGTCCTTTTGTACTGGACTCGACACAAGAATCGTTGCATCACAAAACAAAGATTTGGATAAATTTTTTTTTTTGTTTGGGACAAAGCAGTTACGCCCCAAAACATCACATCCGGTTTTTCTTCCACGGGCATATATCCATTTAATCCCCAAGCAATTCCTGAAGAAGCTTTTGTCCCCAGTATTTTAACCGAAAGAGAATTCCCCCCACCAGATTTTCAGGAAAACCAACAACAAAGAGAATTTTCTCCAGAACCGGGACCCTCTGGATGTCAAAATAAGACTTTCCAAAGTTCAACTGAAAATACTCCCCCTTCAAAAATTACCCATAGCCAAAAATCTTTCTAACCTAGACAAAAACATAATAAGAAGAAGGACGAGTAGACATCTTCAAGTGGCTCTTCAGAAGACGAAATATCTCTGTACAGTGACACATTATCAGAAACGTTTTTTTCAGAAGAAGAGAAAAGAGCGGAAGATAAAAACATTAAATCATCCAAAGTGGAAACAACAAAACTAAATTTGGACATTACCCAAAATGCCGAGATTACCAAGAAACAAGAAAATATAAAGAACGGAAATATTAAAGATACAGAATCAGAAGATGAAGAGATAAGTTTCACTGAAATGCTAGAGACACCATACAAAGATGACGTAAAAAAAACAAACAGAAGAAAGGCTATTAACAGTAAAGCATTGGTAGTTAAAAAAGCAGTTTTTAAAGAAAAAAGGGTTGCAAAAAAAACTACTTCAAAAAATACGGCAGTAAAACCAAGACAAAGTAAGGAGTCTTGGTACTGTAAACTTTGTCAAGAAGATGTAAAAAAAGACATGAGGCTATGCTCAGTGTGTGCCACTTATGTACATGAAGAATGTGTTGGACTTACGAAAAGTGACAAATTAGTTTTTATCTGCCCGGACTGTCAATAAACATTTTATTGCCATTTATTAATATTTGAATTTATGTTTTATCAAAGTTCTTTTAAATTTTTTTAAGTAAGATAACGCTTAGATTTTTTATATTTCTCAGGAAAACTTTTTTGTTTGTTTAATATCAATAAAATATATAACATTGCTTCAATTTTTACAAGAATATTAAAGCAAAATAAATGTTTCTCTTATTTTACAGGACTGCGCATATTACCAACATACCCATGGGCGTTTTACCAACATAGGCTGGTAATATGCCCAGAGACGTCAATTTATACAAATAATTATACAACATATACATAAGTCATATATATATTTTTTTAATATTTAGGATGAACACATTGGTATAACAGAATAACTTCCACACAAACCGGAATTAGCATCTTTTTTATTTATTTTTTTATTATTTTTTTTTCTTAGCATGGGCATATTCCCTACATCTACCTTACTTTCATTTCTTTTATTGTCATGATTTTAATTTCTGGTACCTTGTTCCTTTTGACTATTTTTGAAGAAATACATTGTTTCTTCACATGCCCCCATTTCTTGCAGTAAAAGCACTAAAATTTTTAAAAATGCTTGTTTTGGTTACAAAAGGACTTCAGTGCCATTTGATCTGGTTCTGAAACTTATGTTTTTCTGTTGTATTTGTCAAATAGTTTGCCTTTAACGTATTCCAGCGTTAATTAATTATCAGGGCAGGAATTTAGGGCTGTAACTAATGTATCATACTTTTCTCATGAACCTCCAAGAGCAGCAACGTATCTTTGATATTCTCTTCTATTTCTCTTAGAAATTCGACAATTTCAGACATTGACCACTTTCTAGCTTCGTTTGGTAGATTCTATGGAGTAGATACAATTTGTTACTCAAATTTGCTCTCATGGATTTTCTTTAGGACTTCCCACGTTTTTTTGCGGATGTACAATTCCATATACGGATGATCTGGTTATTTCCAATTGATAGTGAAATTGTACTTTGAGCTTTCTCGTCCTAGTTGGTTCCATTTTCTTTTTTCTTCGGGAACATTAGGCCTTCAGTGATAACTTTCCAAGATCCCTCCCTTATTAACAACAACTTCACTTTTAATTTCCAGCGCTGGTAATTATTATTATTCAGCTTTGCGACCTCAAACTTTGTGTCCAACGACTCCATTGCACTTTCTTTTATTTCACCCGCTTCAACACTCAACTAGAGCACTGCCTTATTCAGGCGTGGAGTGGGCCCATAACCTGTTAGCTTTTATAATGAATAGGCAGTTTGTTTGTGAATTTTACTTTGAAAATTTGTATATAGAAGGATGAATCCTCATAAAAGCAGTCCAAAAATTCCACGGTTCCATAGGATGGAAAAATTAAGAAGACTTAGATTAAGTTTGAGATATGGCCTCGATAAGGATTTTAACGAAAGAGGTTCAGAAAAAGAAGATCTAGGGGAGTCCAGGAGAAATGGGTTCTCAGCAACGAATTGATAGGTAGCAAGCACATAAGCAGAAAAACAATAATCTATTTTTAAAATAATGTTTAAAAGCGAGAGGTAAAAGTATGAAGAGCCGAATCCAAGCGCTGGTGTTGTTATAAATTGTATCGACTGTTTTTGTTGGCTTACATATTAGCTGTTACAAGTCTTTAGAAGTACCAGAAAAAGAAAATTGGCAAAAGGCAATGCATGCAAAAATGAGTTCTCATCAGAAAAATGGTACTTGGTAACTCGTTGAAAAAAAAATGAAGCCTTTGACATCGAAGTGGTTTTTGAATGTTAAAAGAAAGTCAAACGGAGAAATAGACAAACTTAAAGCTCGTCTAGTAATACTTGGTTTTGAGCAAAAGTTTGGCGTTGACTATAACGAAACTTTTAGTCCTGTTGTTCGACATAATACTGTACGTTTTCTTTTCTGGCTTGCTGTTGCTAAAAAGTTGGAGTTAAGTCAATTTGACTGTAAAAATGCTTTTCTGGAAGAGTCAATTTTTATGTTTCAGCCTGGAGGATATGTCGATGGCTCAGGAAGAGTTTGTAAATTAGATGGACTTAAACAAGCACTGAGGTACTGGAACCAACGTTTGAGTCAGTATAAGTTTAATTGGTTTTTCATCTAGCCAATATGATCCCTGTATTTTCATTAAACCTAAAGATAATTATTTTACTATAATTGTTGTTTACGTTGATGATGGGCTCATTCTTGCGGAACAAATGAATTATATTTTAGATTTATTAGTCACTAGGCTTATGTATTTGATGGTTACCACAAAACCAGATTTGGGTTTGTACTTGGAAAGATGTTCGATGGTTATCAAAGCCGATTGATAAATTTCTTAAAAGGATTTTAAGATGTCTAAATCGAGCAAGTAATTTGGGTATAATCTATAGTGGCTAATCAACAAATTCATTATTGGTTTTTAGCGACTCTGATTATGCTGGTGACTTGATAACTGGAAGATCATCTACTGGTTATTTGTTTCCGTTCGGAGTTGGAGTAGTCATCGTCAAGAGTGTGTAACACTTTAAACCACTGAAGCAAAGTATATAGTATCTGCAGCTAAGGAGTTAGCTTCGTTGCTTAATCTTGTCAGAGATTTTGAGTCTAAAGTTTGTAGGGGAGACCGGGGCTTGTTACCGCAGAGGCAAGTTGCCGCATCAGATTTTCTTTTTTAATGTTAAATCCGGCAACGCTGGGACCTCAGGTTATCCCATCCTAGATACCAACCGTCTCTTTGTGGAGAGTTTCAGTCATGTTAGCGCAGTAGGAAAGTGTGGACGTGCTTACAGTGATACACAGCACGCGTAAGTAAATTTTTACCTTTACAGTTACTTTGTAATATATTTTTGAATATAAGTGATACGAAAATGCGCAATATCTCATTTTCATTGTTGACAACACGATTTTTAGAACTGTATTTTTATCTATATTTCAAGGTGAAAAAACACCAAGTTTGTCAAAAGTACCTTTGGGGTTCAACGCCGCATTACGCCCGGGGTAATTTGCCCCGAGTGTTTGGCAACCTACTCGGTGTCGAATTTCATTCTAAATAATTTTTTTTCAGATTAATTTGTAGAATTATGAGAAACTATAAAAGAAATAAAGACCGAGGCACGACTCCGCCTCATATTATGTTAAGAGCAGCTAGACTGGTAAAATTAGAAAATAGATCAAGAAGGGTGCAGCGAGGGACTTAGACATTTCGGAAAGAACTCTGAGAAGATTTTTACTGAAAGTAAGCCAATATGACGTAAATGGGCTTACCGAGATGCGAACAACACATGTCGGATATTCAAAACCACGACAGGTTTTATTTATTTTTTATTTTTCAATAAGGATTGAACATTTTTAGGTTTTCAGTGACGAGCAAGAAACTCTTTTGGCGAATTACCTTCTCACAGCTCCAGATATATATTACGATTTAGCACCAAAGCAAGTAAGAGCTTTTGCTTAAGACTGGTTCACTTTTTTTATGGAGTGCCATAGGGAACTATCCATCCTAACTCCAGAAGCGACTAGTTTGGAAAGAGCTACCAGTTTCAATAAGTCCAAGGTAGAACAATTCTTCGTTAACATAAGCACTGTTCTAAATCGTCTTAAAATTGGTCCAGAAGATATATATAATATGGACGAGACTTGTATCACTACCGTCCAAAAACCAGACAGGATCGTAACCAGAAGAGGCTTCAAACAAATTGGAAAAATTACTTCACAAGAAAGAGTGACATTAGTGACTTTGGCTGTTGCAGTCTCGGCTCTAGGAAATAGTGTTCCACCATACTTTATATTTCCTAGAGTGAATTTCAGGCCACATATGTTAGCCAGTGCTCCGCCAGGAAGCTGTGGAGGTGCGAATCCTTCAGGATGGATGACAGCAAACTATTTTTTAGATTGGTGTAACCATTTTGTTAAGCACACCAAATGTTCTGTACAGAAACCAGTTCTCCTGTTGCTTGATAACCATGATTTACATCTGTCCATTGGTGCTTTAGACTTCCTGAATGAAAACGGTGTAACAGTGTTGTCCTTCCCCGCGCACTGTTCGCATAAACTGCAACCCCTCGATATATTTGTCTATGGGCCACTGAAAAAATATGTGAACACTGCTTGCGATTCTTGGATTACAAATCATCCTGGCACATCGATGTCTATATATGACATTCCAAATATCGTTGCAACATCATTGCCGCTAGCAATAACCCCTAAAAATATCACGGCAGGGTTTCAGGTTACAGGAATTTATCCTTTGAACAAGGATATATTCCCGGAACAAGAATTTCTGCCATCTTATTCGACAGATCGTCCATATGCAGAGTGTCACTTAAACGAACATGAGGAGACCAGAATAGAAATTGCAGATCGAGGTCAGGATAATCAGGTGCTTGCGAATTCTCAGATAGATTCTTAGCCAGGAACCTCAAGAACTTGTCAAGAAATAATCAATATACCAGGAACCTCAGGAGCTTGTCAAACATTAATCGATTCTGAACCTAAACCAGGAACTTCGCGCGATGGTCTAGAAGAATGTTGCTCAAAAACCTTGATAGGTTCACCTATGGACTTGGGGGAAGTCACTCCTGAAAAGCAAGTGACGCCTCTGAAACTGAGGCCTCTGCTAAAAGCTGCTCCTAGAAAAAATTTATCAAAACGAGGCAGAAAACAACGAAAAACAGCCATATTGACAGACACGCGCCTATCAAAGAGGCCCTTAGAGAAGAGCAGAATAAGAAGGTCCCAACAAGAAAAAAAGCATTTGAAGATGATGAAAATAAAAGAAAGGAAAGTTTACCGAAGAAAAGAAGTAAGAAGAAGAAGCCTATGCCAACCAAAACAGCTAGTAGCTCTAGCAGCGAAGACGAAGACAAAAACTGTCTGTGTCTCTATTGTTTTGACACATACAAAAATAGTAGACCTGCAGAAGGCTGGATAAGATGTGTTTCCTGCAAAAAGTGGGCACATTCTGAATGTGCTGGGGAAGACAAGTCTGTTTTTCTGTGTATTCATTGTCTGAGCGACTGATAATCAATGTCCTATACTTATGAATATCTTATTTTTTGTATTTACGTTAAAAAAATAAACCTTATTCTGAGGATGACTTTTTATTCAATAAAACAAAATAATTAGAATCGTGCGGCAAAATGCCCCGTTCGGGCGGCAATTTGCCCCAAGGCGGGGTATGTTGCCGCAACTTTCATCACATTAAAAAAATAATAAATTAAAAAAAATATATTTCGTGCTGAAAAAAATTAGGCTAACAAAAACAGGCGTACGCCATAGGTGCATTCATCGGACCTGCTTATATTTGCTTAGAGCAAACATGTCAAAGCATACAAACTAAAAACTTAAAAGTGCGGCGGCTAGCCCCGGTCTCCTCTACCTATTTATTTGTGGATTATCAAGCTGCGATAAGATTGGCTAATATCCATGAACAACACAAACGTGCCAAATACTTTCAGTAAGATATCAGTATATCCGTGAATTAATTATGGATAAGTTGATCAACTTGAAATATGTTGACACAGGCAATCAACTGACAGTATGTTTCGGAAGCCATTAGGAACCGTCAAATTTAAAGGATTCTGTAAAAAAATTGATTCGGCATCAGTGAATTTAATTTTAGGGAGAGTGTTGTTATAAAATTGAATCAACTGTTTTTGTTGGCTTACATATTAGCTGTTATAAATCTCAGTGTTTATAGAAATAGTTTTTTGACTTTGGTGGATAATATTATATTGATTAATGTATTGCCAATTTTATCTGATTTCTATAGGTATACAGAAACCTAACCTGGATCAAGTACTGGGTTCTTAAATTCACGCGACGGGTTGTTACTCGGTTCTGGAGGTATCTGAAAGCACTACTCGATCGAGAAACCATTTCTGAGCTATCGCTATATAGCGAAGAGCAACAAATTTTCTACTTCTTCCATTTTTTTATGCGAGAGGTTTTGTATATAACAAAAATCGAATTTTTGTTTATAGTAGTCACACAATAACCCAAGATACCCTACCGCTCTAGTAGAGTTAAATGGAATTAACTCGTTCCATAACCTATTCAACTTTTCGAAAGAAGTTAGTTCCATCGGATCAAGTAAACGAACGCAAAATTATAAAAGTCGGTTGTAGATCACTAGGCCGATCAAGTTTCTGTAAATACTTTATACCTTAAAATAAAACTACGTTTTTAATTTACAAGTCTCTTTTAAGCTTCCAATAAAAAAAGTCTAAGGACAAGAGTAGATTAAGAAATGTAACATAAGAAATGAGTTGGAATTAGAAGCTGCGATCGAAAGACATTAATCGAAATGATTTGGACATTTTGGTGAGTATGGTAGAGATTACATGGTATTTGATTACTTCTAAAATAATTAAAAGTAACGACTATTTGACTATCAATATAAATTTCGCACCTTCCGTATGTGTACCTACCTACAATCTTACGATTCCTCTGTGCTTACTCCTAACCTGTAGAATTGCCGAGAGAAAATGGGTATGCTGCTTTAGATAGATAGTTCTCAAAGTGCTGTGCAACGGTGAACACCTTCTTCGAGATTGTGGTATGATTATACAGGGTGTTGTATGTTAGCGCGTTCAGTGCGCCATCAATATGGGACCGATGTTTCGGCTTGTGAGCATTTCATGTTTAGTGCAAGTGTTATGTTTTTATACTTTTTACGTAAACGGGCATGTAGCATTGACTTTTCCACCTGCCAGAAAATACGATTTGGATTTCTTGGATAGTTCTCGAACGAAACCGCCATGCGGAATGCCAAAAGGTAAATATCTCTATTCATATATAACTATAAATATACAAGGGAGTTCCGAATGGACGTTTTAGGGAACCCCCAAGAAAATCACCCTGTATATAACCTTATAAACTATGTATTTGATCAAATTATTCTAGTGAATTTATTCGTAATAATAATTATAACTTAAAATATTCAAAATAAATAACTGTGGGCAAGAGATAACGTTTAGAACGGTTTAGTTTTGATTGTAAGATTGTTCAAATAATAATAATGAGTACCTGATTAATATGTAGAGCGTAGAATGGAGGAGGAGTGGTTTTTGAAGCAGACAAACTAATAATATATTAATTAAAAGACGAGATAAGGAGACGTTAAATTGTTTATATTATTTAAATTATCTGTACAGAATAATTTTTGAGTAATATAAGGAACAATTTTGGAAGTGAGAAAAAATATTAGATTAACCTTGGTAGGATTTGGAAATAGAAACAACTTCCCACAAATGTTTCAAATGCATGCAAAGATAGATCTTTTGGAGGATAAAATATTGAAAAGAGCAAAGAACGATGTGATGGGTAAAATTAGATGGTTGAATGCAAAATCACTGGCATGCAAAAATGGAGCTTCGCTAGTTATAAGGGTAGAAAAGAGAAGACAATAGGTGGCACAACTTAAGACAAAAACGAAGACCAGCAAGCAACGAGGGAGTAGGAGGAAGACATTAGATTCTATGAGGAGACGACAACAGAAAGATGGGAGAAACAAACATACTGGAAAGCCCAGAGCAGAAACTAAGAAAAGCTAATAAGATTTACTGCTTCGACCCTTACTCTGTGGAATCTACTCATATTACTTTTTTAAATGAAACTAACTGTTTGTAGATAATTCCACAAAATAATGAAAAAATGTTAAATATTCTAAAAAATTGTCAATTATATCGATATTACTGTCATCGCCAGAATGACAGAAGTTACATTCCATTTGATGCCTACCTGATGTTTGATAATTATTTTTGGCTAGACCAAGAAGTTACCTACCTAGTGATTGAGTTCATATATGTTAAAAGAAAAAAGTTGGATGTTGTTAGTTGTTTAATTGATTAATCATTCTGACGATGACGTAACATCGAAACAATTGTTAATTTTTTAGAATTTTTACCATGGAATTATTTATAAGCAGTTAGTTTCATTTAAGAAAGTAAAAGCATAATATGTTCAAACGTTAACAAAATAAAGTACAAAGAAGTAAAATCATAATATAAATAATCCCTGTAATCCAGGAAAGTGCGGAGAAATGTTTAAAATTTATAGATCTGAAGATGGCGTTTGATAACTGTACGAATATGATATTTCAAGATTGGAAGCTAAGGAAGTTTCTAGCGTTACGTTGCTCACGTATGAAAATCGTGAAGAAGAAGATAGTTGAGAGCAAAAATTAAGGAATTTAGATCCAGTCAAAATGACCAGTCTGATTTAAAATGTAAAATACTTTGAAAAAAATATTGATTATAAAGAGTGGAAAATGGTAAAATAGTAGTAGAGGTATTAAACAGAAAAATATGTAATTAACTATCAGTTAGTTACCGCGTTTTGATTATTTAGTTATTCAAAACTTTTTGTCCACCAGAAAGTTCCAAGTATCCGTTAATGGTGTCCTCACCTCTCCCCTCATTCAATTAGACGGTGTGCCGCAAGTCCCACTTTATTCATTATTTCATTTCCTAAACCCAAGCTTACTAAACCCTAACAACCATACCCTATATGTTGACAACTAGTATTATATTGCTATGGAAAATGTACATTCACTATATGCTCATTGCTGCAAATCGCAGTAAATCTTCTACTTAGTAGAACGATGGATCAGACACCCTCAGGCTCTGGTGCGGGTGTATACGGTCGAAGACCTAGGACAGAAATCTCAACCTCTCTGGGATCCTATGCAACCGTATTTCAGGCGGAAATTTATGCCATTGCTTCATGTGTGGAGAGTTTGGGGCAATCCAACCACACACACAGATCAATAAAAATTTTCACGGACAGCCAAGCGGCCTTGAAAGCACTTAGCTCGTACCGTGTAACGTCGAAATTGGTTCTAGACTGCCAAAAAAGACTCGCCTCAATAGGAGAACGCAACAGGGTATCGCTGGTTTGGATCCCTGGCCACTCTGGTTAGGTTAGCGTTCTGACACGCTCCAAAATTCACTATGGTAGCTTTTTTACATGTCTGCTACTAAAACATATTAAGACCTACTAAAGTATATGCATAACACCGTTATACGAGTTTGCATAGGAGCTTTCCGATCTAGTCCAGCAGAAAGTCCCTATATCGAAGCGAAGCTTCTCCTTTCATACGCAGTCTTAGCAGCATGCACTCCTTACTAATATCCCAAACAATCAAACAGTTCAATCAACATTCAAATATATTCCACAACTTCTTTCACCTTTTATTAAGGAGAGTTATATGAAACTCGACCATTAAGGGTAAGTATTTGGTTATTACAATGCGATATCATATGTTAAATTTAAATGAATAATAAATATTTTGTGGTCCACTGACCGATTCCTGGTACTTTTTTAACGTTGTACTTCTTCACGTATATCCTTCATGCGTAATCTCGTTAATCATTTAAATTCATTCATTGATTTGAATGTTTCACTTTGATACACAGTACAAATTGAATTGTTCAGTATAAAATCCATAGCTAAATTTAGTCACCATCATTTTTAAAAATAGTGAACGTTCAAATAAATTGATACAATCTAGTG
This sequence comes from Galeruca laticollis, assembly GCA_963921935.1. Lineage (NCBI taxonomy): Eukaryota > Metazoa > Arthropoda > Insecta > Coleoptera > Chrysomelidae > Galeruca > Galeruca laticollis. The sequence goes on from OY998176.1 coordinate 81,404,097, forward strand.
TTGTACTGGATATTTTGTTGACAGTTCACATATTACGCAGTGGAAGCAAAAAGTTTAAATTCTTATAAGTCATAATCATAATAAAATTACGTTAGATGAGTGTTTTTATTTAACATACTTCTGTTAATACAGATTAATGCTGACTGTTATACTGTGGAATTTGCTAACGTAAGAATATTATTAACCCAATACCAACTTGAATATACCTAAAGGAGTTTATTGCAACATGTAGTGAAGCAACTTTTCAAAATTGACACGTAAATCATATCGTCCAGTTAATAAAATTAGTACTGTTATATACAGAGTGTCCGAAATACTATAAAATTCCAGTGATTATTACTTATATTCATGTGCTGTGATTGACAGTATAAATATATGAATCTACATTAATCACATACATCCAGAGGCGGCTTGTGTCCAGTGGTAAACAATCCGTAATTTTAACACGGACAAACTGTATAATATCTAAATTCCAAAAATAAATGTTACAATCTATTTACTAATAAAAACTTACTCTTGTGTGAAGATGATAAAATGAACGGTTTAGGAGAAATTTGAAGTTATAGATCGGAGTGCATGTGTAAATTTTCTAATTCCTTTCGGTATCTCTAATTTACAACCACAGATTTTCCTTAGTAACTTCCGCAACTTACTATTAATATTTTTTTTCATATACAAACGTTCTTTAGGAGTACTTACCCAGAATATGAGTTACATATCTACCGTATTTTGCACGATGTGACTTTTAATGTGCACCGAAGATTTAGTTTTCCAATTTTAAAGATATAATCTTCTTTTTCTCTTCTCCTTGTACCTTTTTAGTTATCGGACGAAGATTCCGATTTCTCTTGTACCCAATGCTTCCACTCTTTCCTATCTCTTGCTACCCTTTTCATTTCATCTAAGGTTTTTCCTTTCTTATCCCCTATCTCCCTTATTTGGTCTATCCACTTTCTTCTCGGTCTACCTCTTCTTCTGTGGAATACTTTCCGCATCCGATTTTTTGCAATTCAGTCTGTTTGCATTCTGAAAATATGTCCAAACGAATTTAACTGTTTTCTCTTTATTTTTCCTATTACTGGTTCTTGTTTTGTTTTCCCCGCTATTCTCTTAGGTGTTACAGCTCAATTGTGCTCATCTTGGCTTCGACCTCATTTCTCAATGTACAATTGTTATTATTGGTATCGTTATTGTATTGTGGATCTTCATTTTAACTTCCATATGTGCTAGTATAAATTGTCTTATTTAGCGTGTAGTACAATGTCGTTTACTTATTTTCCCTAATTGTTATTCCTGCCTCTATCTCTTATCTTTCCCTCCTATGTCTTTACAGTTCACAGATATTTATACTTCGTTACTCTTTCCAGTGTCTTGTCTTTACATTTTGTTTCATTGGTATTTTAATCCTGATAAAGAAAAGCGGACTTAAGCTATCCCCCTGTTTATCCCTTTCTTAATTTAAATCTCTTCTGATTTTATTCCTGATATTTCTACTTTAGCCCTTACATTCTCGTATGAGCTTCTGATAGCGCCTTTTAGTCCCCTAAGCATATCCATATCATCCAAGGATCTCCAGATTTCTGTTCTTTCTACTGTGTACAAGGCTGCTCTGACCAGAACATGTTGGAAACATTTCTTCTGTTTCTATTAGGTTTCTTACTACATAGTACATTAATATCAAGGTGGTGAAGACTGTTATTATTGATCGAGCACCAAGATTATTTCACGAGTGGCTTTGCCCCGAGCGGATTAAGGTGCGAGGCCTATAAACGTCTTCACCACCGTGGGGTATATACATTTTTTCCACTACTTACTAGCCAAATTTAAGACAAACATTTCTACAAAAATTACCAAAAATGTGGTACTTGAGGTACCATAGCATCCATTGTACTGGTTCTGGAAAGCTGAAAATCAATGGGGCTCATCTGTGAGATGCCCTGAACAAAACCCAACCATAAAATTGGTGCTTTATGCACTCCGTAGACTGTATCGTGCTAACAAGACATACTTACAAAAAGTGGCCGACGACGACGACGACATACACACAAGATTTTTTTTTCTAAAAACCCTTTTACGTATTTTTCTTGAAAAACGTAAAAATAACTCAAAAAAGAACATTTTTGGTGTGAACCAATACTTTTCTCGTATCGTAGGTCGGATTGGCGGAAAAGTAAATATTATTAGGGTGAATGCGTATAAGAGTGCGCACTTAGTACAATATTGACTGTGAAATTAATATTTTTTCCAGAAAAAAAGTTTTTCACATGCGTACATATGTATTGACGATTGATGAAAGTAATTATGCTTGAATAATGGAAAAATTCTAATAATAAGAGACAAAATTCATATTTTTCGGTGCCAGTGCAATTGCGCACTCTTAAACACAGATGTGCACAAGAGTACGCGTATTAATGCACAAGAGTGCGCAACGACTTATGTATTGTAATTCTAGCAATAGCGGTAAAAAATGATGAAATATAATCAAGACAGAATTTTTAAAAGCTACATTTATCCTTTAATTAACAAAATGAAACATTATAGTCTTAAAAATATCAAAATAAACATATGTTACTCTATTATTTAACAAATAACTTTAATTTTAACTTGAAAACATAAACGCGTACCTAATCATTAGGTAGGCATGTTAATTTTTGCTCCACTTCATTCACACAGTGAGCATGTAAATGTGCCAATCACGTATGTAGTACACGACTCGTGCCACCAGTTATTACACTCAGAACACATTATCCAGTCCTCAACTGGGGGATATTTATAATTCTCGCCGCAACCTGGACAGTTCACGTTTTTGTCACACTTCGCTTCTTTTTCCTTCCGTTTCTTTACTTGTTTTCCTGGCATTTTCAGCTTCCTTGTGGCTGCCTTTATTTTCTTAGATTCCTCATTTCTCTGCTTCACCCGAACATTTTCTTCTAACTCGTTTGCAAATGGTGTGCTTGAAAGGATCTCTGACCGCTGAGACTTCATTTTACGCCGCAATGGTTGTTCTTTTATAATTGGCGGTGGTAAAATTTCGCCTATATGAACGAATTGATTAGAACAACTTTGTGTCTCTGTAGGTTCTTGGAAACTATTCGGTATGAGTACACCGTCTTCGCATTCAATATCCAAGTTCATAAATCTAATGTTTTGCAATTGCGTTTGAGAAGAGGATACTTGCTGCGGTGATTTTTGAGGCCATGGTACTCCAGGCGATGGTATTTGAGCCAGTGACGTTTGAGGTGGTGGCGTTTGATGTAGTGGTGTTTGAGACGGTGGTGTTTGATGCGATGAAAATGTTTGTTATAATATATCATTTTCTACATCCTGTGATCCATCCGGGATTATGAGGAAATTTGCTGCTCTTTCAGTGTCGCTAATGGGTACATCAGATACTAGCGAAGGAGCAAAGTCAGTTTCGTCAAATTGTTCAGGATTGTATGGAAAAATTCCAGCAGCACGAAACGAAGTTTGAGCCATTTCAATATTTGCAACACTAGCGTAGGAGCATTAAACAATCCCGAGATCTGCATTTGCGTAATTACTTTTCCAGGATTGCTTATCATCCAGTTGTCGCATTCTCTACTGAATGCCCTTTTCAATGGACTAAAGAAGCCGATGTCCAATGGTTGCAACTTGTGGCTCGCGTGTGGTGGTAAAGTCAATAGGTCAATATTATTACCCTTGCAGTATTTGATGACGTCTAAATCTCGATGCGAGCTATGATTATCCATAATCAAAAGCACTGAGTGGTCAGGACTTGGCTTACTATAATTTTTAAAATGGATTATCCATTGGTGAAATAGATCAGTATTTATAAATCCAGATTCGGAAACCATTTTAAGTGTTCCAGGGGGTGCTTGCATAAAAAGTTCCTCCTTCATCCGCTTCCTTGGGAATATTAACGCGGGTGGAATATACATTCCGGAGGCGCTCATACAGCACACGGCAGTAATAAGTTGTCCACGTTCGGCACTTGCTACTTTACCCACGACTTTTTTACCTTTGGTGGCCAAAACCTTTGGTAATTTGTTAGGTACTGTTGAGAGACCTGTTTCATCCCTATTAAAAATTGGATCTGGAGAATAATGCTTTTTTTCGTACAAACTTCTCAAATTTTGGAAAAATCGTTTCACTTGAGCTTTATTAAAGCCCATAACCCTACCCATCGAACATTTTTCTGGTTGCCGTAGGCTGATATTATGTCGTTTACAAAAACCACTGACCCAGGATTCTCCAGCAATTTGTTTATCCTTGTTAAAATAGTGTTGGATGCTGTTCGATTCCGCAAATTTGCAAATTCTTTTTTGTGAGCCCATAAAAACGGTCGTCTAGATCGCGCAACTGCTTCGCTAATTCAATTTCCATTTCGGCGGGGAATACGTTGGAAAATCGTCCTAACGATACAGGAATATTCCCACATTTAAGGCGTTTTCTAAGAGTGAATTCACCAATTCCCATCTCGGCAGCTACCCGTCTTTTACACTAACACCTTCAGCAATTCTACGTTTTGCTTCGGTGAGATTTTCTACCGTAAAGACCAACTTCCTGTTAGTTTTTCTTTTATATCTACTCATTCTGAAAAAGAACGCAGTTATTAGAACTGCAATTTCTATCTTATTTTCTAATTATCTATCGTTTGACACCAATTTCTAATTTAAAAAATAATAGAGATATTTTTATTTAAAGGGTTATCTGAATTACCTTGTACAATGCTTGAAAAGCTTTGAACTGCGCACTCTTGTGCAAAACTAAATGCGCACTCTTGTGCATTGTTACGTTCAAGATTATTTTCAATTATTCTGTTTTTATAGGCACTACTTTGAGGAAATTTTAATGTTGTCAACATTTTATAGACTCTAAAGCATGCGAAAACACCTTAGGAGATATAATTATGGTCGTACATACCTGCTCAATCACTAAAACTAGCATGAGCGAAAATTATATCGGCCGGCTGCAAACAATTCACTTGTCATTCTGGAAAAATTGGCGCCAAATATAGAAGAACGCATTGTTGCCAGTGCTATACTTCAGGATCTGTTCCGTAATAGGCATTATTACGGTATTGCAGAGATGCGATATTACTATGAATACATGCATTGCGCACTCTTATGCAGTGCGTACTCTTATGCAGTGCGCACTCTTATACGCATTTACCCTAACCACTAATAGAGAAATCAACTTCTTAGTTGGCTAGAAGACGCAATAATTGTCAACTTCATAGCTATTAGTGGAAACAATATATTATTATTATGTCTGTCTACTCTGAATGGTTTCTTCTTCCAATTTATATCCTACATATTCCCTTAACCAATTTTTCAGAATTTTAGTGTATACCTTAGCCCCTTTGTGCATTTGATCCCCTTTTTTATGTATTGGTATTATCAAGTTATTTTCCCTCGTTATAATTTGTTCTTTCCATGCCTCTTTGCATATTTCCTTTCCTTTCTGAATTAGGTAGTGACCTTTTTAGAGCCAAAATTATTATATATAATTCAGTTAGGTCTTACAACTTACTACAACTTTTTTCATTACCTGTATTATCACAAAAACAACGCACAGGAAATAAATATATTTACACAACCATAGGGTCCAGTCAAGTAGCGACGACTCCTTTTAATATCCTGTATATACTTTATAAAAAACCGGTGCTGATCGTGACTGGTTTGTTTAATAGAACAAATCGAGGAAGACGGAAATGTTAGTTATAACACCACTGATGTCATACGAAGTATTTAAAAAGGAATGGTGGTTACCAAGATTCTTTAATCATCAATTATTCAATATATAAATATGTACATGCAGAATATGAATTGAGTCACGCGATGAAAAGGTCACGAAATTAAAAAAGGTAACTGTCTGTTCTAGTCCGTTAAATATTTATAAGAACCGTACACCTTGAAGTTACGAGTATCATTGGAAAATAGAAAAATAAGGGTATCTTTACTTTAGTACTTATTATCACTTTTATTTTTTAAAATGGGGTTTCTTCAGTAATGCTTTTCCTAGCTGTTTAATACCGCTATTTCGCGAAAGCCTCTGACAAACGTTCTTCGAATCGCTTAAAGAAATTGACTCCTTAACACCATTTAACAAAAGAGCAGGTTTAACTTTATCAATATTTATAACCACTTCTTTGTCATCCTTCAAAATCGTAAAATAGTTATTAATACACCTAGGGAGTTAGGTGGAATTTTAATCCCGAAGCTAAAGTTTATGCACGAGCGAGGGCATTATTATCATTATTATATTTTTTTTATTTGAAAAGAGAATTTAACACATGCGGGAGATTTAACATAATAAAAGAACTCCACTCATGGAATATTCGTGTTAATTGCCTCAGATTTATTAATAATTTCCTTAAAGACAGATCATTTCAAGTAAGAATCCATAATTTATATTCCGAAAGTCAAACTGTAGAAAACGGATTTCCTTAAGGCTCCGTACTTAGCCCAACACTGTTTTTAATAGCTATAAATAAGATTATCAAAGATATACCAAAGCCTCTTAAGGCTCGCTTATACGCAGATCACCTGGTAGTTTATTGTAAAGGCAAAAATACCACTCTAATGACAAATATATTTCAATCCTTCCTCACACAATTAGAATAATGATCTCAGCACACCGGCTTCAAATTCTCAGTATTAAAAACAAAAGCTATTTTCTAAAAAAATTCCAGAATCTTATCCAAAACTCACTCTATACGATGAAGTTATTTCATTCAAGCCATCTGTTAAATTTCTCGGAATGTGGTTAGACCAAAAACTTTCTTGGAAAGAACATAATATATAATGCAAACCATATTATTATGTCATAAAAGGCTAAACATAATGAAGAAGTAACAAACACTGGGGATCTGATTATAATATGCTGCTAACTATTTACAAAAGTGTGATAAGATCTAAAATAGAATATGGATCAATTGCTTACGCCTCTGCATCTAGAACAACATTAAAATTACTTGATACTGTTCATAACCATGGGCTTAGAATAATTGCTCTTGGAGCTTTTAGAACAACTCCTGTCGATAGTATTCATAGTGAAACGGGTGAACCTCCTCTACATTATCGAATAATGTATTTAACATTGTCACATGCTACCTCAATTGCATCGAATAAAAACAAGTCCCTTTATAATAACACCTTCACCAATAAATATCTACATCACTTCAGCAATAAGCCCCAAACAGCTAATCCTTACTACTAAAGGATAAGAATATTCCTAAATAATTTGGACATTCAATTTCCTCCTGTATTTCCTGTAGACTTGGATCATCCACCACCCTGGACCATCAAAACCCCTAGTGTTAATACAACACTAAGTATATTTAACAAATACGAAGTAAACTCAGCAATATTAAGGGATAAATTTAATTTAATTTTGGAACAACAATACAGTGACTGCAATAAAAATATACACTGATGCATCAAAATGTGAAACAGGGGTAGGGGCTGCCATTGTAAATTAGGTGAATATTTCCCAATACAGACTTCCTTCCAGTCTCAGTATCTTCTCTGCGGAACTTTTTGCTTTATACAAAGCTCTCCAACTCGCAGACATTTTCAAACAGCCTCATTCTTAGCGACTCCCTCAGTCCTTTAAAAAGTTTGCAGCAAATATACCACCAAAATTCTATTGGAAAACTAATAAAGGCTGAATTACTGGAAGCTGAGTTGAATTCTAGAAGCGTTAAGTTTATATGGATACCATTGCATATTGGAATCGAAGGCAACGACAAAGCAGATGCTGGTGCGCGTGACGCGATCTTTAATATTAATTTGGGAAGTGAGTGTCGAAGCGTTGCTAGTGATTTAAAAGCATTCTTTAAAATGAAAGTGGTCGAATTCCAGATCAAAGCTAAGGGAAATAAAGAGTAATATATCTCCATGGTAACCTACTACTAAAAATAGGAAAATACAAGTTATATTAACGCGGCTTCGACTAGGACACTCAAGATAATACCCATTCCTGTTTATTCACAAATAGTGAACCCCCGATGTGCACAACGTGTAATGTCGTAGATAGTATAAAACATATCCTTATTGCATGTCCAAAATACACGTCGAACGAGCAAAAAATAATTTTCCAAACAGTTTGAAAGTTCTCCTCGGAAAAGACTGTCAATATCATAGGCGAATCATAGACTATTTAAAATCTAGAAACTTATTGTATAAGATCTAATGGTATTATATTATTGTATTGTCGCTAATAACCTTTTGGTGGATGCGACATGTTTCAATTAAAAACAATGGTTATATCACCAATTTCGGCAAACATTTTTATGGACAGTTTAGAAAGAAGAATATTTGAATGCAGCATTTATAAAATATCAATCACACAGATGTGTTGGACAGTAACAAATTTAGTTTTTTTGAAAAAAAAATAAGCTTTTCTGCACCCAGCTTTGGTATACAACAAAATCAAGATGATTGAATTAACTGGTCTTTTAAAAAACACGGTTTATAGTCTCATTAATTATCCTTGTGAGACTGTACGTCCTTTTTTAACTTCTACAATTGCTGTTGCCGTAGAGCAGCGGGTTCCAAACTTTGTGCCCTAACGGCCCACTTATAAAAAAATCCATCTCTGCCGCCTCACCTATGAAAATATCTATAAATAATGTGTTTACTGGAAAAATAATTGGAAATATATATATCGTAAATCACGGAAATACAAATTACCTAACAATAATTGATTTAAAGAAACAATTATTCTATATTTAAACATGAGCATAAATTTTATTATCGACTAAACCCAGCTTAATATGAGAGTTGTTTTTTGTCACCTAATTTGTTAAATCGTGGTTTATATGAAGATCATCATCATCATCAATCAACCTGTCGCATCCACTGCAGGATATAGGCCTCCCTCATTTCTGCCCACTGTCTTCTGTCTTGAGCGCTCTGCATCCAGTTTGTAGTCATTCTTCTGATATCGTCCGTCCATCGCGTGGGAGGTCTTCCCTTGTTTCTTTTGTCAGTCCTTGGTCTCCACTCGAGCAGCCTTTTTGTCCATCGTCCATCTGTCATGCGGGCCACATGTCCAGCCCAGTTCCATTTGAGTTTTGCCACCTGATAGATAACATCCGTGACTCCTGTTCTCGCCCTTAGGTCTTCATTTCTTATGCGGTCACGGAGTGACACACCAAGCATCGATCTTTCCATCCTACGTTGGGCTACTCTAAGCTTCTTAGCGGATGTGGCTGTCAGAGTCAAAGTTTCGGCTCCGTAGGTCATAACTGGTAGAACGCACTGATTATAGGCCTTTCGCTTCAGACACATTGGGAGATTGCCCTTAAACACTTCCCTCATTTTACCAAATGCAGCCCAAGAGAGCGTAATGAAGATAGAGCCACTCTTATTTCGTTTTTCACTATTAATCGTGTTCGATATTTTGTTTTGATGACAGCTAATGTGGAAAATCCTATTTCGCACAAATTATATGACGTTTCTAAAAGTGAAATAATTTTTATAGCTTTTGATAGCTTGTTTTCTTACAACCAGCATTTTCCCCTTATCATTAAGATTTAATTGATCTTTTAGTGTGTTATCACAAGAGAGTGCCATTAATTTTTCCTGTTCTTTATTTCAGGTCAATATCATCATTAACTTCGGCAATAATAAATGGATTTTACATGTTTTACATATACTTGAAAATAATTATAAAGATATGGTTGTAGATTCTATCAACAGAGCTTTATTCTATTTAATTTTTTTAATGCGACAGCTATTTATTAAATTCGAAATCATAACAAAATTGTCATATTGACTTACGTGCTAACATGACTATTTGAGCGCTTGAGAATTATTGTAATGTTTTTCTTAATTATTAAGACGTTTTTATTACGGATGGGATAAACTTTAAATATACGGTATGGTTACTTACGAATTTATTTAAACACTAAACTACTCACTAACACTTAATTTATATACACATAACCTTAATTAATAATTTATATCAACACTTTACTGTTCGCTATTTCAGTGTATTCTTGTTTATTTGTCAAGATCACTTTACCAACTAAACTAACTCGCTGGTCGGTCCCTTTATATATTAGTTCCTTTTTTACTAGATAATTCTAGATTGCGGCTTACATAAAAACAATTGGCTCTCTGGCATTATCTAGATAAGACTGGTCACAAAAACAATGTCTGGATAAGATAGTCACAATCGTCAACAGTTCTAAGAAATCCCTGCGCGTCCGCCATAATTTTAACTTTCATACATGGCTTAGACAGAGTCTGATTCAGGGTCTACACTAGTGGGCTATTTCGTAACATTTTTATTGTTAAAATATTACGTACAGTAGAGCGAGCGAAAAATTTCTCATAATATAATATGTCCATTATTTGGTAATTATGTTTGAGCTCTTATTCTTAATCTATTCTTATTCTATCAAAACAAGGACAATATTTGCAATTAACATGTGCCCTTTTTTCCCTGCGTGCGACCCCCCCCCCCCCCCGTTTGAAAACCGCAGTTAGGGTAACATTATTATTTCTTGTTTCAAAGGATTCTCATAATTTTCTAAATACTGCCCTAAGATTTTTTAGGTCGACTTATACCAAGTTTCTAGCTATTTCTAATAATAATAACCGATAATAAATAGCAGTAGATACGTTGCTTTCTTATATTTGCCAGGCCAAAATTGTTTTTTTATTCAATATCCGTTGTACACCTACTTACATTTTTTGTTGAATGTGTTTTTGTTTTGTTCATAAGAACATTCTCAGACCTTACATTGCTAGTTGAATGAATTATTTAATAATAATTGAAGCACAATTAAATGCTAATTTTCTTCTATTTCCTTGTCTACTTAATTATTATATAACCTATCCTAACAATTAGATTTGTATAGAGCAATTACCCACCGGTTGCCTCCTGTTCATCCACCTTAGCTTAACGTTTTCTTCAAATTCAAATGATTCACAGTACGTGAAGAAATCCAAGGTCAATTTTAGATTGCATCTTGAGCGGAGGCAGAGTTGCGATGCTTGGAAGGTGGAGATGAGTGGGACGTTGAAAACTACGCAAATAATATAAATAGAATTTAAATAAAAACTATATAATATGTGCCTTAACGGTGATTGTATAAACCTATAAACCAGTGCAACTGAGCGTAAAGTATTTTCTCTTCATGAACAAGCAGTAACAGTAACAGTTTTCTTAGAAGATCGTCCTTGTTGTCTATAGGCCAATTAATTTCGAAATAAATAACTAGGTTATATTTGGAGCAATCGGAAGTGTATATTTACAACATAATTTACAAATAATATTTGCCACATACTCATTGTATTAATAATTAAACTAATTATGTTTATTTACTGTTAGGTTAAAATATCACACTGCATAATATAGAAATGCGAAGCATGGGTAATGTCCGGCGGTGATTTAGCTATATTCAAAATTGTATACGTTTCTTGAGAATGTAAGTTGTCTACTCCTTGCTTACATAAAGCATTGTGATTTTTATCCGCGGGAAGATCTACTCCAGAATCTGCCGTAAGAGATATTAAAAGGCTTGTCAAACAAGTTTCAAAAATGCACTGATTTCAGATGATACTGCTCAAATAGAGTATGAATACCAGTGGAAAAGTTAATTCAGTTATTTGTAAATTAAATAGAGCTTTATCCAGCCAAATTCAGTATTCAACTTATCGAAACCAATATAATATCTTCGATAACTTTATCAGCCACAATATCTACATACCATATTTTCTTATCTTCGTTGTGAACATGAGCAATACACTTGCACCAGTTTTCTGCTGTCACTCCAACGATTTCTTAAGAAGGCTAACTTAAATGTTCAATTTTCACGTGCCACGTCCCCTTTAAGTTGTGCCCAAATTAATTTAATTGTGTTCAACTCATAATGATACAGGGGTAACTTTAATACAGTAATTTCATGGCTCAATGCTAATTCATCTACAGCAAGATTTCTTCAAAAAACGACGCCATAAAATAAGTTGGGAAGCGCCACAGTGTGGCTTATACGAAGACTTCTAAACAATAGGTAATTTTGTAACGATTAGTTAACGAGGCCTCTGACAGCAGAAATAGAAGAGCAACAGATATTGTCAATTGGACATTTTATAAAAAAAATTCGCCATTTTGGTATTTCATATTATTCTTTATTCCTGCGTAATTATTTAATGTTAATATATTATTTCTTCAGTTTAAAGTGTTCCTTTCAAATATGTGTGTGTAAGACAACCCACAATTAAACACAGATCACTCGACTTCTCCTCTGGTCGGCAAAAATAACCCGGTGCTTAACATCTTTGCATCAATTTCAGTTTAATAAACATTTAAATTACCGAATTTGTTTAATAATATTTATACAACAGCAAAACACTCTCTATACAACAAAAATTATAAGAAATGTAAATGAAACATACGAGTACAGATTAAATATTTTGAGTGAAAATGTCAGTGTTATTAAGATTTACAAAAATGACAGCTGTCACAAGATGCCAAAATAAATCCTTATCAATAGAACCTAATTAATATTGTTTGTCGCGTTTCACAAAATATATATGTATTTGTGAAAATGTACAAGTAGATTATTTAAAGGTGGATTTTACGACACATAATACTTGAAAATTTTTGTATGATATCGTCAAAATTTCTTTCTTTTAGTGCCTCACAAGTTATACATAATATTGAAAGGTCAGCAGTTTTATCGTCTGTTAAAGAATTTCTTACGTAATTTTTTACTCGTTTTAACACGGAGAAGGACCTTTCGCCTGTACAATTCGTCGCTGGAAGACACAGATATATTCTTAAAATAATGTCCATGTTGGGAAACGTACAAATTAAATTTCTGCTGCGGAGTGTTTGCAACCATGACATAGTTTTTGATGTTTGTTTCTCAGAGTTAGTTGAGTCCAGAGTTTGAATAAAATATTTGAATTGTACACATTCATTTTCACAATTACAATCCAAATCTCTAGTATAAATTCCTTGAAGATGTCTGCACTTTTCTATTATTATATTGTCTTCAGTGTTTTCTAAGTTTGTAAGAAAACCAAAAGATCCATTGATATCATCGTACGAATTTTTTCGCCTCTCGAGTTCTGATACTATATTGTCTACAACCACGTAGAACATATTTACTTCCATATCTGTCCTACCATCAAAAGTAGTTTCTCCAACATCACTCTCTCCTGGCAAACATTTCCTTTTTTTCTTACCTTTTCGAATACAACGTATAGGTACTACATTTTGTTAACAATTTACCGCTTTCCTCGTATTTGTTATAAGTTGTTCTCATTTCCGTAACAAAGTGAATTAATGATTTATAGAGTTGAACGGCTGTCACTATCCATACTTAGCTATTGCAAAGACTGGCTTGTTTTGTGGAATTGAATCAAAATATATCTACAGAAAGAGAGTATAATACCAGTCTCCAAGCTTAACATTTTTTGCAATATACCCTTCCCCTCAGCTTTTGTTTTAGGTGCTTGCGAGGTATCCTTCACAATGAAATTCAAAGCTGCTTTAAAAGCATCGTAACTATTATAAAGAGCGGTGCAGGCATCGACTCTAGCTGACCATCTAGTAGCTAAAAGCTTTTTAGGCATATGTGTAATATCTTCCTGCAAAGTACTGCTTATGAACTTCGGTATCTATTTTCCCTAAGACATTTGATCGCGGAATATACGCCTCCGCATTTTCACAGTGTTCAGAAGAGTTTTCATGTTCAGAAATCCGATGGGTATATTTGCAGTCGTTGAATCCAGTCATGAAATAATTCGTTAGTGCTGAATATAATAGCCATTCACGACGTACAGTTTCCCCTTTGCGCAAAATTTTGAGAAACATTTTTTCAAGCAAATCTACTATGAATATCATAAATTCGTTTCGATTTTTGGAAATCCATTTTAGAAATTTCTTGTACAATTACAGATGGGTTCATTACAATGTAATTTATGAAACTTTCGGTTATAGCCCATCCAGCTGGGTCTGTGAAATCGACTTTTGAAAATAATTCTGACGTTTCTTGAGGATTGCTTGATGAAGATGCACAGTCCTGAACTTCATCAGTATCAGAATTGCATGAGTTTATTGCGGTTTCTAGAGGATACAAAAATAAAAATTATATTCTTACACCGCGTTATTCAATTATCTGCTCACCTCTATCCATAATATCATCATTACTGAGAGTTGATTGTTGTTTATTTAGTTCATTATCTGCATCGGCTTCCGTACCTCGAACAGGTTGACAAAAAAAAGAATTTAATTTGGGTATTTTTTTCAATAACTTCTCCATTTTTTCTTGCTTTTCTTTTTCAGCCTCCTTCCTTTCCCACCCACTAAGTTCTCTACTTCCACCACTTCCACTCATTGTTTTCGATAAAATGATAAACAAGACAAAAATACCGCAACTGATAGATATTATTTTAAAAATTGAATAGATGAGGCTTTTACTTGATGAAGATCCATACTGAACGATGAAATAAAGCAATATAGTTTGTTTAAATCTTCATTTATTTGAACTAATGTTCAATTTAAACTTGTTGACGCGTTTCACTAACACAATAGCTTTGTCAAAACGAATGAAGGTAAAATATAAAAATGTCTTAATATATACAGTGCTAAATCTATTTACTAAGGTTAACAATGGTATTGGAAGAAATTACCTGGAAATTCATTCACTACAAATATTCCTAAGCTATCTTCTAGGTGAAGAGGTTCAATAAAAGAGACTGATTGATATCTATTTGGTCGTTAAGGAGATTACCTGAATATTTATTTTTGTTAATCTCTAGGGTCTCTAATAAATTTAAACTAAAGGATTTACCGACTACATGGAGAATTTCAAAATTTGGGTCGAAAATGTGTTGGTTTTCTAATAAATGATTTGAATAGTTAGAATCTAATTTTTTGTTGTCATAGCTACGTTTGTGTTCCGAAATTATAGTTTTAAAATTTCTAAAAGTTCTACCGATATAAATTTTATCACAATTGTCATTACCACATTTTAATTTATAAACTCCTGATTTGTTTAATTTTGAAGATCTAGATTTATTATTTTTAATGAATTTGGATAAATTGTGATCAGTTTTAAAGGAAATATTCATGTCTAAAGTTTCTAAAAATGATTTAATTTTTAAGGATGGTGTTCCAAAGTATGTTAAGCTTTTAAATTGTTTATTATTTTTATCTGAAGGGAATACTTGTTCTAAAGTCTGTTTTTTTATCTTTTTATTTATGGTATTGTCAATTAAATTTGGATCGTAATTATTATTAACTGCTATTTGTTTTATGATATTTAATTATTTGGTATAATTATTAATATTTAATGGGACTGTTAAGAGTCTGTGTATCATACTATTGAAAGCTGCTAGTTTATGACTGAATGGGTGGACCGAACTATTATGAATTGTAATATCTGTATGTGATGGTTTATGAAATATAGAAAAATCATGTTTATTATTTATATTTGAAATTGTAAGGTCTAGAAAGTTTATAGACTTATTTTGTTCTACGGTAAATTTGATATTATTGTGAATCGAGTTTATGTAAGTAATAAAGCTCTCTAATTGTCTATTTGTTCCGATGAAGCTAGCTAAAATGTCGTCCACATATCGGTGCCAGTACATAAATTTTTTATTAAGGGGGTGTTCATGAATTATTTTTTCTATATTATTCATGAAAATTTCTGCTAGTAGTGGGCTGAGAGGGTTGCCCATAATCAAACCATCTTTACTGCTATAAACCTCTCCATTGAAATGAAAATAATTTTGATTCAAACACACTTTGGATAGAGTAATGATATCAGAGTGAATTATAGGATTCACATTATTGTATGTGAGCAAGTTATCAACAAGAGTTATAGTTTCTTTAGGAGGTATACTAGGGAATAAATTTGTTACATCGAACGATATGAATTTAGAATTATGGGGTAGTATTATATCTTGAATATTATTAATTAATTCCGTTGAGTTTTTAACTGAAAATCGAGGTATGAATGAACAATATTTAGAAATGACATCTATGAGAATCTTTGAAATTTTGAATCAAGGTGCTGTGAAATAAGAAACAGCTGGCCTGATTGGGTACCCCTCTTTATGGAGTTTTATTAATGAATAAAGTTCAGGGTGTTGCGGATTGGGTAAAAATAATTTATATTTTTCTTTATCGTCAATTATTGATTTAACGTTATCTACTGCTAATTTTATTTCTCTCTGAAATTTATTAGTTGGGTCTTTTTTAAGGGTCTCAAAATTGCTTGCCTGAATAAAATTGTTGGTTTTTAATATATAATCTTCTTTAGGTAATGCTATTACCGTATTTCCTTTATCTGCTTTTGTGAAAATAAGACTATTTGACTTTGATTTTTGTTGAATTGATTTGGCGACTGATAATTCAAAAGTGGATTTGTTAAACTCGACGAATTCTTTTTAATAATTTCTGAAGCTTTATGTTTTATATTAGAATTATTAGGAAAATTATACAAATTAATTTCTGTTTCTATACCTAGTTTGTTGAAGTTATCCAATGAACATGTGGGTTGAATATTATGTTTAAAACCTTTTTGTAATAATTGAATTTCTTTATCTGAAAAAATTGTATTTGAAAGATTGACGAATCTATTAAATCTATTTTAAATGACGATTACTCGATTACTGCCAGCGACTGAACTAACGCAACTGACTACCTTCAATTTTTAAAATAAATGTTTCCAAAGTTTACCAATTTTTTTTGTAAACTTTGATGGTGTGTTTCCAATCATCCTTTGTCGGTTTTTTTGTTTTGGCGAGCGCAAGGCGCACGTGGCGGTACTTTGCATATTTATCTCTGAAGGCATCCCGTCACTGCCGCAAGCCCGTAAATCAGCAAAAAGAGATTTCTCTATAGTTACCACAATACCGCATTGATAATCAAAATATATGGATGTAAAGCGGTGCTTTTCAATCTATCCAAGTACTCAAACCCGGCCGACTGAAATAATGATGTCTCTATTTACTAATGTTGTCAATAAAATTTTGTTTAATATTGGTGCCCTACAACACACTCCATCTCCATGAAAAATACGTATACAGCAAAAATGATTTGCACGAATTGTGACTATCGTTAGTGGTTAGTCCGGTTAGTCGGCGCCTATTTCATTTACGGCGCCCTAGGCTATAGCCTAGTCAGCCTATTGGATAATATGGCACTGATATTGACATTATTTGATAAGGCATAACAAATCACAATATTACCAACATTACAATACCTAAACTCTAGCACTTTCCGTTCGTCCGCGGAACCTTAAAACGGACATACGAACGGATGGATGGACACCTTAAGAATATTTGACTTCGATTTCTCGAGTGTTAGAAATCTACAGGAATTAAATTAATTGCAGAATTAATGAAACATTGAATTTTTATTCGTTGAAACGAGGTAGTCTTTGACGGAGTAACCCATGCTTCGGTTTAGGATTATCTCTAGTCCTTTTTGATGTAACATCCCTGAGAAGGGGGGCAATTAATTTATGTCCAATTTGAAACCGAGGTATTTAATTGACGGGTTTGATATAATAAATTCATTGTTAATTCTTGGCTCATATGTTAACTGATTGTTAATCAAATTAATTTATCAAGTTTTCTTAGGGATTAATTTCATTGTGTTTCTTTCCGAATAAGGCAACAATACTTTCAATTGAATAAATATCAAATCTTCTATTAAAAATAACTTTACTGTAGGATAGAAAGTAGAAATAGAAGTTCTAGAACAAATATAAGAAAGTATTTAGATAAATAGCTCTTAATTCGCATAGTCTTTTTTATCATATATGAACCTAGTTGATAAAAAAACACTAACTTTCTGTTTGTAATGAAAATATTCACAGACATGATTGGATCATATTACCAATCAATTAATTCTTCTAAGAATGTTTAGTAACCTTGACAAGATAAAATACCTCCAGGTCATCCATTCTACGTAATAAGTATTCAGTTATTTCTCTCGAGAGAAAAAATACCAACAGATTGATGAAATATACACCTTTTACGCTAGTTATGTAATATAAACATTCTTAAAGCAAGTGCGCAACAATGTTTATAATTATTGACTGATATAATAAATAATAATTTCCATTTAATAAATATGATTATATCCGTGTCCAAATTCAATATTGTATACAAATTCGTTATGTCTTTAAATGGATGTCCAGTAATTGAGTTGGAAACATCGGCGTAACTATGTGACTTTAAAAATAGCAAAAGCGTTGGTTGTTGTTTAAAATATTATTAATATTTTCTTAAGTGAATAATTTATTGAAAAACATAATGTGGATGTTCTGGTGTAATTCACTCTATCGAAAAAAAAATAGCGCACATTTTCTAGAAAAAAATTACAAGTTATGATTGCTTTAAAATTAGCTTTCTGATGGTTGGTCTAAAAATATCTCAAATTACAGTAAATCTCTTGGATAGAATCAAGTAAATCTCTTGGTTAGAATCATTCCATGAACGAAATCTGAGCACGAAACAATACATGTAGTTATTTAGAGATACCTGGAAATATGTTGAATCAAATTAACCATATTTTGTACACAAAAAATGTAAATAAATATCTGATATATACTGGAACCAACTGAGGCACCTAAGGAAATACTAATTTAGCTGGTTATAGGAAAAATTGAAAATGCAGAGGTTCCAACACAATATCAACAATATAAAAAAAAATCGGAAGGGAGAATGTGTAGAACAGCGGGCAGAAGGAGGTACAAAGCTCCTCTATGAAGAAAGTTGACGAATATAGAAGTAACATGGAAAGAATTAAAATAACACCAGGGAAAAGAATGCGATAAAGCAGTGGGTCAAAAGGGGGTTCACTTTTTCTTTTGATAACACTTTCAGTAGATTTATCTGATCAACCTGGCTAGTGTGGACTAACTGGATAAAACTGTCCCCTATGCAAAAACTTCCCATTTTTTACCAATTTTCACCGTTTGAAGGTATCACTATATCTAGACAAAGATGTGTCGCTAGGAGAGAGCCTCAAATCAAAAAGAAGGCGGAAATAACGACAAACTACTATTTTCTTTGTTTGACAAATCACAAAAAATAAAATTTATTGAATTAATGTATCAGCCAACTAGATAAACTGTATGTTGTTTGGTCGGTTGCATATGTTTGACGTTAATAAATGCATTGCAGGAAATTTTAAGGGCAGTACCGTACTTAATTGTATTATTTGCTAAAAAATATGTTATATTTTTTTGTCTTTATTTGGGACGTTTCCCAAATAAGCAAGAAAAGAAAAAAATTAGCAAGGAAGAAATATGTGCAAACAAAAATTAAGACCTAAACAAGAGCTGAAACATGGCAGAGATAAAATAAATAATGAGGAGACACTAAGAGAAATGGGAGTCTAGGATATCGTGAGATGGACGCGAGCGTGACGTCGATGTCGATAGAATGGACACAGGAAGAATCGCGAAATGGGTAAAAACGCAAAAGCCCGATACGAAAAGACTACCCTGAAGATCCTCGAAGAGATGGTACGACAGCTGAATGTCAATATCATAGGAGCTGGCATGACAGAATAAACAGAATAACCAAATCCTGCAACAATAGGAAGGAGAGGAAGATGAAAAATTAAACAAAATGAAAGTTACCATTCAAGACGAAACATAGCAAATGTGTTATATGACAAAAAAATAATAATTGAATATATTTGAATATATTTAGAGCTAGAAAAGTATCACAATAAATACAATATAAAGTAATTTTATACGCAAATAAAAGCATGTAAGTAGTGCACAAATATTCATACATCGGAAAAGTGTAGGGATATTTTTATAAAGATCTAAATCTAATAAAAATGAATTAGGTAGATTCCTTAAATTACTGTAATGTTTTTCTTATTTATTTAAACATTAAACGCGCGGGATAAATTCATACACACGGTAGGTTCACTTAGCTAATTTATTTATTCAATACACCATTCACTAATTATATACACAGTATATTCATTTAACCTAATTTATATAAACAGTTCACTAATTTATATTCACTTATTTACTTGTTTATCTCACGATGTCAAATTATCCCCAAACCTATCCGCTGGTCGGTCCTTTATATATTAGATCCTTATTTACTAGATAATTCTAGATTGCGGCTTACACAAAAACAATTGGCTCTCGCATTTTCTAGATAAGACTGGTAACCAAAACAATGTCTAGATAAGATAGTCACAACCGTAAACAGTTATAAAAAACCTGCGTATCCGCCATAATTTTAACTTTCATACCTGGCTTAGGCATAGTCGGATTTAGGGACTATACCAGTGTGCTGTTTCGTAACATCACCATCTATTGTTCAAGGGTCCACTCTGTATACAAGGTGTCCCAAGTTATCGTTTACAGGCAATATCTCGCTTAATTTAAAAGATAATCTGATACAGTAAAAACTGTTGTGAGTGGCATCAAAATTCCTTCTGAATGAAATATCAGATACTTTATTTCACTTAACAGTCCTTTGGCCGCCACCCCTCACTTTCTATTTCTAAACGGCATTCCCTGTATATTTTCGTTGAAAATTGCTTGTCACTTTATTTGGAATACAACGATGTAACGTACTTGTTGATATTTTATTATTAGTACCAAAAATATTAACATTTTTTAATTTCTAAATTTCCTTATTAAAATAAAATACAAATAACGAAGAAAAAATTACAGTAAGTGTTCAAAATCATTTCACGCAAATTCCACACAAGCTTCAAAATGCCCTGAAGCCGCTCTTGTGCACGCTATCTGAATCATATCTGGTGTAATACTACGACATGTCTCACGAATGCGTTCTTTATGATCATCTAAATCTATAGGCTGTGTTCGATAAGATAACCCCACAAAAAAAGTGCAGTAGTGTTAGATCGGGCAAGCGGGGAGGCCAAGTTATAGGTCCGTAAATACCTATCCATCAGTTGTGAAAAGACTGATTGGGATACTCCGCAACAATGCCTGCATTATGATGTGAAGCACCGTCCTGTTGCCAGACAGATCATTGTATTTCGCTCTACCAAAGGAATGTCTTCCAGTTTCATTTTTTTTAAGTTTTTCAGTGAGAATGACACGAAAAATGGGTTTTTAGAAAAAACATCCTTTATGGATGTCATCGTCGTCGTCGTTGTCGTCGGCCACTTTTGTAACATGTCTTGTTAACAGGAGTGCTTAAAGTCACCAATTTTATGATTGGGTATTGTTCAGAGCATCTCACAGATACACCCTATTGATTTTTAGCTTACCAAAGACGGGTGCTATGGTACCTGAAGTACCAAATATTTGGAAATTTTTTGAGAAATTTCGGTTTGTTAACACGATACAGCGTCCAGAGTGTATACAAGTTAGCAATTTTATTATTGATATTGTTCAGGGCGTCTCATAGATCAACCCTATTGATTTTCAGCTCACCAGAACCAGTATGTCCTATGGTCCTATAAATCCAGATACACTCCATTTTTGCAGAACTTTCAGTTTGTTAGTACGATACAGCATCTGGACTGTATATAACTGCGTAGAAGTTAGTTTTATCTTCAAAACCGTTCATATTTCATTTGGAATGATATAAATTCGGTCACAACAGGTATAAAAGTGTATAACTCTTTCTGTTTCTTTTTATCGGTAGGTGAAAATAAGTTCTTTGATATTGGGGCGTTTAATATCTTTTCGTAACTAGGAATTACCTAGTGACATTAATAGCATTTTCGGTTTACTGCTCTCGGTTGCTCTGAGATCACTTGAAAGTGACCTACTAGAGATTTCCGTGTTCTATTTAGACTAAAGATCGCCCTATCTTAGAGTTGTGTGTTCTATTTTACATTTTTACTGCTCTAAAATATAAAAAGATCGATCTCAACGGATCTGAAAATATTGAGAGAGCGAGGAGAGCACTCCTGAAAACATAACCTTATGTTTGTAAATAATTGTTGTGTTAAAATCAACAGCCTATAGTTTTATCGTAAGTAATATCATAAGGGCATCTAATTTTTCCGAAAAAAATCTAAAAAACACGTTGTTAAGTAATATTTTAACAAGAAGCATGAGTGCTGGTGGCAACAAAAATCCGAGTCGAGGACGAGGATTTTTGCACCTTCACGAATGCTTCTTGTTAAAATATTACTTTGCATTGTGTTTTTTCGATTTTTTTCACAGGAAACATTAGATGCTCGAATGGTATTTGACAAGACTATTCACGAGTAACAGATTATTCTGCATGACATTTGTAGTTTTATGTCATTCACAAAAAGTTTTAATTCCAAGTTTATTTTTGAATATTTAATTATTTTTTAATTATAAAGTTCGTGGGTTCAGTCGCGTTTTCACTTCGTATAATAAGCTTTTTTGTATAACAGTGGAGTATATGAAAAAAGAATAGTTTTTTATATTTTATTCAATAAATTTGAGTGACAGATAAGCAGAAATAGAAAATGGATGTACATTTATCAACGTGAAGCGGACGGTAGAATTTTTTGGACTGCATGACTCCAAATTCAATATGATATAAGCCTTATATCAGCGCCAGTCACAGTGAAGTGCGAAATCTGTGGTAAATTTTTTAAGAAGCGAGGCCTAAAATTACATCAAAACAAGACGCATGGTAGACAAAATTTAAGTTCGATTACAGTACACTACAGTTTTGAAAATACGGATATAAAAGATACGAATTTTCATATAAGGTTGGCAAAATTGAAGAGCCAAAGATCAGTAATAAGAATAGTCCCAAAAGCTTCAAGGGCTCTTTGTGTCTCAACGCTATCTAATCTGATTGAAGAATGCGTAAGACAAAATTCTATTACTACCTGGGAAAATCTATTGCTTTTTCCGTATAATGTTTTGAGTCTTCCTTCTAAAAATTCTAATAAAAAAGTATCTCTCTCTACTATAATCAAGAATAATTTAAAAACTTTGGAAAATATAGATCATTATTTAAATTTCTCTGATCAACAAAATAGAAATTTCTCAGTTCGGAAAAACATAAATTTATCAAAAAATAGTAAAAGTAAAAATGTCATTAATAAAGTTTCTGACGGCGACTTGACATCCGCAATCAAAATCTTAGTTTCAGATGACAGTTTTGCTGATGTCAGTGCAGCCACTTTAACAGATTTAAAATCGAAACATCCCGTAGAGAAACTTATTAGTACATTCCCTACTCTGATTTCGGAACATATTCCTTTTTTTATAACAGAAGAATTTGTGAGTAGCGCAATAAACTCTTTTAAAACAAGTTCTGCTGGTGGTTTAGACTCTTTAAGACCTTCACATCTACAAGATTTAATAAGTTACAGTGCTGGCCCTTCAGGAAAAAATCTCTTATCGTCTTTGTGTAAATTATGTAATTTTATTTTAAATGACACAGTAAACATCAATATTCGTCCTATTTTATTTGGCGCGTCACTATTAGCTTTAACTACGAAAATAGGAGGTATCAGACCAATTGCTATTGGTACAAATTATCGTCGTTTAGTAGCGAAAATAATTTGTTCAAACATCAGAGACAAATTAGGATATTTACTTCGTCCATTACAATTTGGTTTCGGGTCGAAAGGTGGTTGTGAAGCAGTTGCACATGCAGCAAGACGTTACGTCTCTAATCATCCAGACGTTTTTCTGAAAATTGATTTTAAAAATGCTTTCAATACAATTCATCGCGATCATTTATTAAAACTTTTAGCAGATATTCTACCTGAAATTTTTCCTTTCATCAATCAATATTATCGATTCCCTTCATATCTTTTATTTGGCGAAAACATCATTTATTCGGAAAGAGGCGTCCAACAAGGGGACCCTTTGGCACCTCTCCTATTTTGCATATCGATACACAAACTTATTAGCAACACTGACACAGAATTCAATGCTTGGTACCTTGATGATGGTTCTTTAGGTGGTAATACTAATTCCGTGTTCAAGTCTCTTGTCTATATAATAAACAATTCCAAGGATATTGGTCTTGAACTCAGTTTCAGCAAATGCGAGTTATTTTTCTTAGAATCACCAAATAATCTAACCATTGATAAATTTAATTATGTAGCACCAGGCATAACAATTACCAACAGACAAAATTTATTTCTATTAGGTGCTCCTTTATTAAACGAATCCTTTCTATCAGCTTTCAATGAAAAACTAACCTTTTTCAAAAAAATGTCATCTCGTTTATCCTGGTTACCGACACATATTGCTTATTACCTTCTCAAGAATTGCCTATTAATTCCAAAATTAACATATATCTTAAGATGTAGTCCGACCTGGTTACATAATGATATCCTAATCAATTTTGACAATGCCATTCGTCATTCATTAGAGTCATTAATTAACATTAAATTAGAGGACCTTTCTTGGAAACAAGCTTCACTACCTGTTTCATATGGTGGTTTAGGAATTCGCTCAATCGTTTCAGTACCTCTTCCTTCTTTTTTGTCATCATTAAATAGTTCAAAAAATTTCATTAATTACATTCTGCCTATATTTTTCCACACACAAGACCCTTTATTAATGGAGGCAGAAAATATTTGGTCATTAAAGTCTAACAAAGTTGTACCCGATGATTATAAATCCTTCCAAAAATCCTGGGATATTCCTTTATTGAACATTGAAAAAGAAAATCTGCTTCAGAAAGCTATCAATTTACCAGACAAGGCTCATTTGAATGCAGCATTTTCAAAGGAATCAGGAGCATGGTTGAACGCTTTACCGTCGGCCCCATTAGGTACGCTTTAGATGACGAAAGTTTCCGTATTTCTATTGGTCTCCGTTTAGGTTGTCAAATTTGTGTAAAATATCGCTGTCGTTGCGGAGCTGATGTTGATGAATATGGTAGACACGGCCTAAGCTGCAAATTAAGTGCCGGCCGTTTTTCACGTCATTCTGCAGTAAATCAAACGAGGCATGGCATCTGCAAAGATCCCCTGTTCGTTGGAACCGTTAGGCACTTGCCGCGACGACGGTAAACGTCCAGATGGTATGACCCTCATTCCATAGCAACGCGGCAGACCAGTTATATGGGATTTCACTTGCACTGACACTTGGGCTCCGTCCCATGTCCGATCCACAACTACTTCCGCAGGCGCTGCAGACTTACAAGGCGAAACTTTTAAAATCAATAAATACAAAAATTTTGAGAACATTTACATTTTCATTCCTGTAGCAATTGAAACCTCTGATGTTTTCGGTCATGAAGCTTTAAAATTCATTTAAGAAATCGGTGAAAAAATATCAGTAGAAACCAATGATTCAAGAGCAACTTTGTTCTTTATACAACAAATAAGTATTGCAATTCAAAGAGGAAACGCTTCATCTTTTCTCGGTACGTTTCCCCGTTCTAAGCCTCTAGAAGAACTTTTTATGAAACCTAATCATAAGAAACGTAATTCTTCTACCACTTTCAAACTTTCTCACATTACAGACCCTAAAACATGTGATCTTTCCTTTTTCCGAAATTCTTATTTAACATCATCATTCTCTTCTTCAGAATGTGTGCCTTCTGATAGTACATGCGTTGACAATTTAATAAATTATGCCCCCAACAAGCTTTTGGGCCTCAGTGTACTAAAAAATACAGATAACCACCAGCCAGTATTCATAGGAATACTGTAGAAGATGACTATGCTAGAGAATGATGCGATTCCTATACGCAATAGATTATCTCTAACCAAAACACTTTTCAAATCCGTAATATCTACATCCAATTCAGTAGCAAACATCATCAATTCAAATTCCTTATCACGCCGATCAAGTGAGAAAGACAATCATAGAATCCGAGATTATTCGTATAATGATAGTAGTTGCGAAAGAGCTTTTAACAATATTTCAACATTCAGATCCGTAAAGGGTATTCCCCAAGATTCTTTGGGTCTCAAAGGCCTCAGAAATATTGGTAACACATGTTTCATGAATAGTATTATCCAATGCCTGTCAAACACAAGGTGGCTATTAGAATATCTAAAGAAAGACGCATGCATAAGAGATATTAACATAAATGTATCTAGCATGAAAGAAACACTAATTAAAGCATTTGCTGAAGTTATTCAAGAGCTTTGGTCTGAAGACGGTTCAGACAGAGTGGTTATTACAGTATCATTGAAAAGTAAGATTCAGCGATTTACTTCAAGGTTCATGGGATACACTCAACATGATGCACATGAGTTTCTTCGTTACCTATTAGCAGGGTTTCACGAAGATGTCAACAAGGTATATGAAAAACCAAAGCCCATATTAACAGAAATGGATGACAAATTTAGTGATATCGAGAAAGCACAAGAATTTTGGTTAAGATATGCGAGAATGGACAACTCCAAGATTATGGATAACTTTGTCGGTCAATTAAAATCAACAATCAAGTGCACACACTGTGGTTCACTGTTCAGTTACCTACGATCCTTTTTGGGATTTATCCCTTCCGATACCACAAAGAACAGTTCAATTACGACTTTCACAATGTTTAGATTCGTTTACAAGAGAAGAAACACTCGACGGTGACGAGAAACCAATTTGTTCGAAATGTAAGGAACGAAGACGATGCATTAAATCATTCTCAATTCATAAATTTCCGAAAATACTGGTTATTCACCTGTAGCGCTTTTCGCAAACAAAGTTTTAATGGAAAACTTAATGATTCAATAGATTTTCCAATAGAAGGGATTGATATGAACCATTACGCGGCTGATAATGTGGCACCTTGTATGTACAACCTCTACGCTATATCTAATCACTGTGGAACCACTTATAATGGTCACTACACAGCATTTTGCCGACATCCTTACACGGGACAGTGGCACGAATATAAGGATTCAAGAGTGCTATTAATATCGTGGAAATCTTTAGTCAGTGGAGAAGCATATGTTCTCTTCTATGAACAAGATGACACAAAATCCCACCTTTAAGTTTAATAATTTTTTTTTATTAGTTTTTAAATTGTATATTTTCATTGTGAATCAATGTCTTATTTGTTTTTTTTTCTGCAAAATTTATTTATATATTCATATATACATTGTATCCGTATAAATATAAATAAAATTGATTTTGTTAAACATACTACCTCACATGCATACATAATAAATATGTAGGTGAAATTGACTGTCTCGACCCTTATTTCGTGGAATATGCTCATATTAGTGTTTTTAAATGAAACTCACGGTCTCTAGTTAATTCCACAATATAATAAAAGTTATTGAAAATTCTAAAAAATTGACAATTGTTTCAATGATATTGATTTATCGAAACAATTGTCAATTTTTTAGAATTTTCAATAACTTATTATATTGTGGAATTAACTAGAGACCGTGAGTTTCATTTAAAAACACAAATATGTAGGTATTAATTTGAAAACTGAAAAACATCAGGTAATTTATTTAATCACAAAATACTACAAACTTAATAATATAATAATAATTACTTGTTATCAAAAGTATTGTAATTTTTGATGACAACAGCTGTCAAGTTTTGCCGCGGGTAAACTAGAAAAAACTGCTGACAGGTGCTGTCATACAGTTTTTCCATCGAGAAACCATTTGTAATTTAAAATTGCTCGTTTGTGATTGGTGGAAATTAAGACGAGGGAAATAGTCGCTAATATTTATTTTTGTTGTTAATTATGGAGCAAAAAACTAAAATTATGGAATGTACGGAACTACTCTCTTCATCTGATAGTTCAGATGATGAAGTTGAGGGGGTTAATAAAAAAGTTCTTCGTTATAGCGTCAATATTTAATGCCACATCATCTATTTTAAATAACAAATCTTCGATATTTTCAAAAATTATCTGAAAAGTAGTTGTAAAATCAATGAGGCTAGGTTTGCCATCTCCTGCCATTCGATGAGGTATGTTCGATTATACAATCGAAAAGATATCGAGATTGCTCGCATTAGTCGCAGTGGAATTAGTATCAATCTTTTCTAGATGTATGACGTAATGAACCTTAAAGATAGTGATTTCCGAGCACGTAAACCGAAAACACTATTAAATAGGTATGAATATCTGAAATGTCAAATAGTCAAATATTTTCTCTAATGATGGATTTTAGTATTATTTTGAACGACAAAGAAAAACATTAGTAATACATAGCTATAAGTATAGTATTGAAAAATTATCAATAGGTGAAAAGCGGTATAAATATAAATACAAAGTGTAGATTTTTGTGCTTAGTGTGGATGAAGTGGTCAATGTAACTGTTACAAAACATGTTAATGAGTATTTCCATAGCAAGAATATAAAACAGTTAAACGGCCAAATTGTAAGAACTTCTTGCAGAAGAATGGATATTATTGATGACATACGGGAGAAGCCTGCAAAAGTAATTCGTCGGGAACTTCAAGAGAATATGCTTCCAACGATCACTATGTCAAACCGTTGAGTGAAAAAATTCACTCAAAGGTCAGACGTTGTGGCAATAAGGAAGAATAGATCATTTTAGATCACGTGCTCTTGACAGTTTCGCTATGTTGAGTGAGGGACAAGTAACTTTCACTGTCATTCGTATTTTCCATTTGATTGGTATGGTGTGTCTAATGTTATCAGGGTTTTTTGTGTTATTTTCAATATTTTGGAAAGATAAGTCGAAGTGAATATTATTCAATCCTTTCTATCGATGTGAAGTGCCGATATGAGAAAAAAATCGAACTAATAGAGAACATTGACCCGTATACAATTAGTGATAGTGAACTTTCAAAAGACTTTAGTGCCACACTCAAAGTTAATATTTTAGATTTAATGAACTATTTAGTCCTTAGTCGCAGCTTCTACAGCAGACAACAGCTTAAGGCTTCCAAATCACTGCAGGCTTTTAAAGGTGCGATATATAAAGGTCGTTAAATTTGTATCTGCAAGCTGTAAGGAGTTTGTTAATAGTAATGAAAAATAACTTAAGTATACTAAAATTGTCGCTAGGGAATTAAAAATGTATATGACATATTTGCAAGGACAGGCTGTATAGTCAATTTAGAAGTACTACCACGGCGACGAAGGAGTAGAACAGATTAATACCGATATCGATAGTGTATACGTCGATACAAAAATTTAGTTACGGTCTACGACCTATTAGTTTTAATGAGAAGACATTTACGGGGTTTTCGCGCTGTGCATCACTCATCTAGACGCAAATAGCAGAAGGGCGCCCTTTATAAGTGAAGACCAGGAGAGTGGAAAGTACTGCTATTTTTTCTATACATCTGTCTTACAATCTACAGTCCATTTTTATACGTTTCCCAGAAACTCTGGTGTTTCACACGAAACATTTTGGACCTTCTAGCCGGATAGAACAGTTAGGTTCCTTTACCTCTAGAAGGGACTCCCTAAAGTTGTCTAAATGATGAAATCTATATTTTTTGGAAAATTAAGAGCATGTATAATTAAGTAGTTAAACATGTGTCGGTAAAATTATATAATCATGATGCAGGAATATTCCAATGATTTCTTGTGAAATGCCACTGATTGTGTTTAAATTAACTTTTACTGAAATCAATTCTGTGCTTGTTTATTGCTGCTTAATTTGTCTGTAAGTATTTTATTGACTATAACATCACGCACGTAAAATCAATTATAACCTCATTTACTTTGAAGCCCGTCAATGTTTCGAAATGGAAAGTGATTTTGGAACTGAAAAATATTAAAGTATTAATAGATATTGATATAGATATTATCTTCGTCTTATAAGTTTCGATATTTCAGTTTTATTGATTATTGTAAAAGAACAATGCAATGTAACATAAACATCTGCACCGATGACAATTTACTGGAACAATTAGCATTATTGGTACTAAAATATGCAATTTAAGTTTAATTTTGACTAATTTTTAGATTTATAACACCTTAAATATTTCTATAAAATCAATTATTATTTCGATCTTTCACTTTCGTAAATAGTAAGCTGACAATAATAATAAAGCGATTTCACAAAAACGATTATGTTTTTCATTCGTTTTTTAATGCACAGGGAGATTTTATTACATCACACACCTTTTCCGGCGGCACTGATAAACCAATTAGTCTGGTATTTCAAAGACATGGAGTAGCTTGTTAAAAAAATTAAGTGTTATTAATTATTACGCTTTAAAACAAATGATTTTTTCTTTAAATTTTACGCACGTCATCGTTGCGGACTAACATTCCACAAATGTCGGTGCCCTTGAAATAAATCCGGAAATTTTTACTCACAATTATGTTATATTATACAAAACAGAGGAGGGATTGATTAGACCCTTCTACAATTCATAGTAGAGTATTTAATACCATAGAACTTATTGCTCGAATTTTTATGATAGTTGCAATATTCAGATACTTATAAATTTTAATTTAATTTAATTTTAACAAAGAAATGGATTGGGGCCTTTTAACGTCTGGAGACTATACATAGTGTTTTAATTAATATGATTATTTAGTATAAGTACTTTCAGAATAATTTTGTGTAAGTCTTCTGTAGATTCTCCTAGAGAGAATGTCATAGAAAATATATATACACACACCTTCCTAAGAGGTGGAGGTATATCAAATAAAATAAGTTTTCAATAACTTAGTTGAAATATTTTGATTATTTTGTTACCGCATTTCCCAGCAAATATAAATAGAAAATCTGAAGGGAAAATAAAAAGTTCACGATTTGACAAACATTTTTTCTTAAAATTACTACAATTTATTTAAAGTTTCATCCATATCCGTATGCTTAAATTATAAATTCGGCGTGATCCATATCTCTCCGAATCTGTCAAATTGATAATCTTAGTTTCAGTTTTCAAGAGCACAAATTTTCAAGAGTAAATATCTACCTAATTAGCATAGCGTAATGGTAATCTGTAAGTCTTGAAGTATAGAGTGAAACCTAAGAGAAAAAAATTGGGCCTTTTGTACATAACATCAGAAACAGTCAAAAACGCTTTCTTTTCTATAAGCGCACTGTCTTATTTATAATATGTGACATAGGGAATAATCTGTTGAATTCTGAATAGCACGCTATTGTAATGATGGGTATAAATAAATTATAAAAAGGATTTTGGGAATTGGGACAACCTGTATCATATAAAAAAATGAAATAATATATCTTCAGCTAATTCATTACGAAATTATATTAAACAAAAAATGTTTATCATGTCGTAAAACTAGGTTATTGGAAGTTGTTTTAGAACCATAATTTAAAACAAAAAATTGAGAAATACATTAACTCATGTATGAAATCGCAAATTCAGCGACCCACATATGGAGTTCAGTCGACAGGTAACTGAAAAAAAAATTAATCAAGAGGAGAATAAAAAAATTGAAAGAGACCGGCGCTGCGATCTGAACACCCCGGGGAGTTTTCGTGAATATTGCGAAAATCACTAGCATCAGTGATTTTTTGTTGTTGTTTGTTCTGTGCATATTCTTTGGGTCTCCACGCTACGTCTGAGGGGAAAAGATTCGTCTCCGGTGAGTAATTTGAAAGTTTATTTAACAGACTAACCAGTTTTGAGGGGTGTACATGCAGAATCAGCATATATAGAGATTGACTGAGAATTGTCATATTGTACAAACTAGTAACCTGTCGGTACATTGCTTCTCGCTATCGACTACATCTAAACTACTAATTAGATTTTTCAGGGTAAAATTTAGGGAAGTATTACAAAATATTGTCGCCGAGAATCATAAAAGGTCATTAACTGATCTACAGATCAAGAGGGCCAGTAAGAGGCGATAGTTTGTAATGGCTTCACAACAAACTGTTTTTTTTATTTCATATATATATTTTTTATTACTAATTTTTTTATTTGATCAAATAGTCCCAGGCAGTTTAAATCATTTCATGTTCTTTTTAAACACGGATGCAGTGACATTTAGCGGATACATACTTTTTTAATAGAGGGAGGAACTAATCCTCAGTAGTTCATGATATTGTGGACAAAATTTCACTGTAACTGTGTGGAGTAGTTCCATTAGATTACGGCCGTATAGGCTAAATATATGTTTGTTTGTTTGGTTATTAATAAAAAAAATCCCATTTTAAAGTGTTGTCTCACGTTCTCTCATAAATTTCACATTGGTTATAATTTTACTAACAACTAAGGGGATTGTAACTTCAGCGATTTTTTTTGAGTTGATTCTTTTTGCGCCAATTAGAAAATAGGCTAATTGTAAACCTTCTATATTTTCTTTAATTTTTTTTGCTTATTTTATTTGTTTGTTGATTATAAAATTCTGACTATCTTATAATGGAGTGTATATATATATATATATATATATATATATATTGAACTATATTTTGATTTGTTTTTACTTACTTATTATTTTTAAGTTTAGATAATTATTGTTTTTATATGTAGAAAATTTTGTTTGATGTGGCTAGCTCAGTTAATCATTTTGATATTATATTTGTGATGTATTGTTATTTTATGCGGGAGCATGAAACTCTCTACTCTTTGAGTCCTGGCATTTAAAAAGTGTATTACCTCTATTTAAATAAAAACACCTTACTTTAAACAACATTTAATTTTGAAAATAGAAATTTTCAATTTAATAATTATACGTTGAGACGCCAATGGTTACCTCTAAAGAAATTATCGATTTTATATTTTCTACTGTGCGCATGCTCAAAATCCAGTCATGCGGAATTCAAGCGTAAAATGAACATAGTTTTTACAATGCGAGATAGAGCATCAGTGATCTTTAGATGCACATCATATTATCAAATAAGAAATACTTAAATGGTTCAACATATAAAAGAATTTATGTGGAGAATATACATAAAAATATTACAAATAAGCTGTGGAAGAAATAGTGTTAGAAGATTTGTATATACATGGAAATATTATAAGATTTATATACAGATGGACATATTACATGGAAATAAATTTAAGCATCATTCTTATGATGATAAAATGGCGAACGTACGTATTTTTATTTATTCATATTAGTCCTATTTGATAATGTTAATGATTTATTTTATTAATTCACTAAATAAAGTCCGTTTTCTTTTTTATTTTAGATCGATCATTGCTGTGAATGTTTATCAATTTAACGAAATTAAGCACTTATTTGAGTTTTTTCTCTTATTATTGGCCAATAATATTTTAAAAGAACACTGACCTGATGCTCTGGAATTGGGATAACGCTTCTGGACCCCAGGAAGACTCCTCTGAAGTTCCAACACCAAATTTGGAGAAATTTGACTGATTTTTGCAGAAAAAACTGGATCTGATTATCTGTGAGTATTATTAGGATTGTTTTTAATAGTATTTGATAAGTTTTATCAATTTATTTCGGGAATTTCATGAAATTTTCGGGAACACTATAACACACAGTCCACATATCTCCACGCCAGCTTCCAACCTCCTCCGCTTCCTTCCGATTTTCAACTTTTTTCAACAAACAAGTATATTGTTTTTTCCCAGTCACTATTTACAAAAGTTTGTTTCTTTACTTGTTGATTGAAAATTTGATCTGTTATTTTGTTCATAACCAATCAAATATTGTCCTATGCAATTGAATTATTTAATTTTGTTTACTTAGTCGAAAAGTTCATACATTTACTATTTCACATTATTAATTCACTTTAGAGAGTCTTTTGAGTTTTTATCATACAAATAAATTAACAATTGGTTATATACATAGATAGATACTTCTTAAATATTTCAATATCTAATATTGTTATTAACAGTCTATTACTGTTATAATTATATTACTTAAATCATAAATCCTTTTATGTAATCTCTATATAATCTTTGTATTAAATTATCTATACTAACTCCTTTAATAAATTATTATTTATTGATTCTATGTTCATTTTACTGACACTATATCATTTCTATTTATGTTTTTAATAGTTTAGCTATGAGAAACTATACTCCCTATTCTACTAAATATTTGTATTTATTTTATAATGTAACTGCTATATTTATAATTATCATGACTTGGCTATTCTAATAATTGTTTCTTTTTAGATGAACAGCTGATTACGTTATAGAAGACATTCATCGTGTTAGGCAACTTTATTTACTCCATTACATGTGTTAGGCAATTTCTAAACTTTATGTTATTATTGAGGTAATTTCTTTATTCATTAAATTGTTATAGGCTAATTATTTAATATATCTTTACTTGATATGCTTTTTAATTAAGAAAAGTGTTTCCTTTTAATTATGTTTTCTTGAATTATATTATTTTCATATTAGCAACATATTCCTATAGAACTAATTCTCTTAATATCCATGATATCTGGTTCAATATATATATATATATATATATATATATATATATATATATATATATATATATATTGAACTTATCGTAGCAAATATTGAAGAGAATGAGACACAGATATATGAAATCTGTAACTTTGTCAGATGGTAAATGGATATTACTTTCTTCAGACAGATAGAATTATCATTTCTACGTATAATTATAAGTAAGAAATATATCTCATACCAAATCAAACACCTATGATATCAATTATCCTTTATAACTATATAAATACACCAATAATATTGAAAATCGTTACCTTAGATTTCAGTTGTAAACAATGAGTCATACATTTTAATCCATGCCTGGTAAATTATAAATTCATATTTTTTTTATTAGCAGCACAGTTGACCATCTGTGTATTTTATCTAGAATATCAAAATGAATCTGAAAAGAACATTATTAGACGATAATAAACAAGATATTTGATACTAATATATAGACAAGTTGTCACATTTGTTGGAATGAAATCATTGAACTGTCAAAACTTCATGTCATGTAACATAGAACTAAAACATAGAAATATATTCAACCACAGAACTAAGTTAAAATTTTGAAGTATTGAATATTTGCAAAGCGGATGGAATGTTTAAAAATATGTAATTGTATTAAATGATAGGACACGTTTATATGAGATAATTGGTAAATTATATATAAGAAATGAATTGAAAGACATTATCAAAGATTTTAAGGATGTAATGATTGTAAATTCATTGATATTTAAAATTTGAAGTGGGATAGATACTATCATTGTAAATAAATATAAGATATATTTTGGAAATATTTCACATATAAATAGGTATAAAGAATTATTTTGAAATTTTACACAAATAATGAATAACAATAGGAATAAGAGTAAGATAATAAAATTAAATATTAGACATTCAATAAAAAGACTATGAAATATCTAGCAACTTGTTAGTGTTTTGTTTCAAATAACAAGACTAGCAACAAAAGTTTGTTGATTTGAAAAACAAAAAGGAGTGTGTGGTGTGATGCTTAAGAAAATGGACATGTAAGAAATTTTTTCTAAAATTTAACTAAAATAAGTGGAAATTGTTTGAAATTAAAGTCAAATCCGAATATAAATGATAAAATATAACCTGATAAACATATAGAGCAAAAAATATCTGTGAATAACAATTATTTGTGGAAATTATCAATTATTGAAATCTGAGAAGGGACGCTATGCGTAAATTTTAAATAAATTCCTACATGAGAGTTACAAGTATTAGATAAAAAACATTTGGTATCATCGTAGAACATTTTAAGTCAAATTTGAGGAACAATTTAATGAATTATATTGACTTACCTGCGATACAAACTATCGAATGTGTTTCCACGATTTGAAGAGAGTCCAGCTTCATTCCAGGAGGGGAG
Source organism: Galeruca laticollis (assembly GCA_963921935.1). NCBI lineage: Eukaryota > Metazoa > Arthropoda > Insecta > Coleoptera > Chrysomelidae > Galeruca > Galeruca laticollis. The sequence continues at coordinate 81,439,670 of OY998176.1, forward strand.
AACAGGAATAGAGTGCACAAAAAGACTTCCAAGTGTTATGAACAGGTCAGTGTATATATAATTTATATGGTACCATTTAAAACAATTCAGACATATATATAACTAATTTGGCCAAATTTCACGTCTAACAATTTTCTAAGTATAAGAATTTTCAATTTGTGTATAGTAGTGTGTAATAATAATTTGTGTAACTGAAGTTTTTTTCTTAATAGTAATAATGTTTTTCAATTTGATGCTGATTCGTAATAATATAAACTAAATCTTGACTCTTCTGTGTTTTATTTTTATGTCATATGTTGATGATAGACAAAGGAATGATATCATAGTGGTTGAATGGGTATGTTCCGAGTTATAACTCACAGTATTTTTGTAGGAAACAATGGTAAGGTAATATTTGGTAAATGCAAATTTCATATATTTTAATTATCTTGAACCCAACGAGCGTAAGTTTCTCATGCTCTCCATTAAATTAATAACTAAATAAAATCATTCAATTATACCCTGAGTTACCCTATTCAATAGATAAAACTTCACAAATATAAAACATAAATATATTATAAAAAACTTAAATATATTATAATATATACATATATGGATTAGTTAAACTCAGGTTTTTCGTTTAAAATCACTCTAACCTTTTCTAAAACTAAATCCTCGTATTGTAAACCGAGGTGGGGCGTGGGGCTTCAAGCTCTTTCGGAAAAAGAGCTTAGACCGTTCGAAGGAATTTAAAAAGGGATGTACTTAATTCATAATATTTTTTTTGTGGAGACAGTCACTAGGCATAACCAAATAAGAAATCAGATAGAGGGGTGAAATCTCCCTCAAAATTACTTTCGTCAGTAATCCATAAATAACGTAAATAGGTCCTTAACGACCCTCAGGGTTACACTATCTTTCTTATCAAATTGAATTAAATATTAACTAGAAAACATGACAAATCGCATCATCGGTCGTGCATACTGTAACCGTCTTGACTGTTCGGTACAAAGTTTTCCAAAGTTTCCTGATGAAACAAAGAAGGCCTAGTGAAAAACTATTATTCGTAACGGTAGTGGGCGGTAAACAGTTAACAAGTATTCGAACGGTGCTCTTGTGTTTGATTGGAGAGCTAAGGGTCGTAGGTATATAAAATGGAAGTAATCAAACGGGAACTTAACTAAAGGGAGCCAGAAATTTTAATCTACAGAAAAAAATTCAAAAACTGCGATACGAGAGAAATTATAAATGAGGTGGTTTCAGCAATGTGTTTGTGGAGATTAGGGATGTACTCACTAAAACGCGTTTATCATGATAACCAGTTTGTTAACATTTTTGACTAGCGTCAGTGGTCAGAACAATAAAAAACTTATAATATGAATGCACGAATTACAGGGTACCAACAATAGACAGAAACAATAAGATCCACAATCTTACATACAATATTGTACGAAAAAAACTTAAATGTCTTGGGGTGTACGTATGCCCTGCATATTAGTGCACACCTCGACGACATTATTAATATATACATAAAAAAATGATAAAAAGACAAATTATCAATCAACACTAGAAAGCGATTCATTCGGTAATTGTTCGAGGAATAAATAGTCTTCAATGAACAAACTAATATCACGTTGTTTCGGCACAAATATAAAAATTAAAATTATATATATTTTTAATAAAAATAATCCATCAAGGGAAAGGAAATCAGCATAGGCTGAAACAGGTATTGTTGCACTAGAATCAATTTAAAATAAACATCCAGTATATTATTGTTATGTAGTAAAACAGCATTATGAAATGAACTATTTCAATGATCAAAACACGAGACAAGAACACACAATTTACGTTTTACAAAACTAATATAGCACATCTCATAGAATATAAACACATAGACACCAATAAAATCAATTTCTAAATTATATCAATAAACAAATCAAATAAAGAACTAGAATAATTAGAAATAAACTGTAATTGTCATGCAACACACTGTACTATTATAGTATTTAATAGCTATTTGTATAATAAGGGAGGAAAGTGCCACTTTTCCTCCCGAGGATGAAGTAATCATTCGAGGGAGGAAAAGGCACCCATGTTATACATATGATTTTTCCGCCTCCCTCTAATAACAAGACATTTACAATCATTTATTTATGAAACTAACAAACCAAATTAATAAATACAACTTATTTTGCGAAACTTGGCTGGGCATCGAGGATAGGCTTTTATGAATCTTGGCTGGGCATCGAGGACGGACTTCTAAAATGCTTGGCTAGGCATCGGGGGTGTACGCTTTTATTTGTACTTCAAATCCCTTAGGATTTTAACTGTCCCTTTATATCCCTTGGGTCTAACATAGTTTCTAACGTGTGAGACTGAAGTGACCACTTTAGTCTCGGAATTGCAACCCTAGAGAGGAAAAGTACCACTTTGCTCCCTACAATGAGGCCGGGAAATGTATACTTTGGATAGGGGTAGGCGGAAAAATAATTATCTTTGACAGTGCGCGGAAATTTAAGTAAATAGTGATATTGTGAAGATTTGCCAGAAAAAACGCATAACGAAACAATAATATAAAATCCTTATTGTTGATTGGCATCCATGACGTAATAATACCAAAGCAATTTAAGAATTTCGTAAAAAATCGAGACACCAATATGTTGTATAAACTTATCGGTAGTCATAAACAGTTTCATAGCAACGGAGGTTAGTAACGAAATTTATTGAAAACAATTGAGGAGATGAAAGATATTTTTTGGAAGAGAAAGCAGACATTTTATAATTTGGAAAACCTAAAATGAAAATTTAAAGTAAAAATTAGTAAATTACTTGAAAAGACTACATCAAAACTTCGAAAGAGGTAAACAATATACAAATAACTTAAAATAACTCATTACAACATATGTTAATTGGAAATATGATGAATGAAATGGAAATATGTTATGAATAGATGTGATAGTTGAAAAACATTGTGAGATCTACGAGATCTACGTACTTTTTATTATAATTTCTTTTATGTTACATTGACTCAACTGAATTTACCAATATTATATGTGTTTAAACGTTTACAAACGTGGTAGTTTATTCGTTTAGTTATAATTGTAGTGGTATATTAACTTACCTGTATTTAGTGGTATTCACATTTTACAAAGATATCTTTGAAAATCTTGATGATTTAGTCATATAACATATAGTCAATAACATTATAATTTTTTATTTCCTTTCAAAATAACTAAATAAATTCATTTTCTTTTCCATATTATAAATCTTTGAAACATTATCAACTTTAAACATTTCATTATAGGTTATTCATTACGTTTTGTTATAAATCGTATACTAAAATCACCAAGTGATATTTTAGATTGAGTCACTATTTATTTTCATATCAGATATCTACGTTCTTTATTTGATACAATAAATAAGTGAGAGATGACGATATTCTTCTGTATTCTTTTGCATTAAATTCAGTAAATATTTTGTGTTGTTTAAATTAGACAATCAATAATACACTAAACCAGAAAATACAACACATGAGTGGATTATAGTTGTCGGACTCACTCATTACAAATCAAAACTAAAAAAATAAATTAAGTAAGAGTCTCAATATTCTCGAAAATAACATTTATATTTCCAAAAAACCTTAATCTAGCGGTAGAATCACTGCACTGTGTTCCAGACAGTGTGGTGCCGTATTCATTGCGCCGAACGCTTTGGAGGAACACACCTCGACTTGCAAGTACATACACGCTTTTTCGCGGACGCTATTTTGCGGTACCGCTTTATAGGAAATCGAAGCTTAAGCGAAAAGGAAAGTTTCTAAAAACTTGAGCTTTACAGAGATGAAATTCGAAATTTTTGGTAAATTACAGATTGTATAGTCAGTTGGCTAACGTTTACGTTTTTATATTTATCACATGTGCATGTTTTAAATATTTTGTTCGTTTGATTTCACTAGATATGGAAATTATGTTAAGGAAATTGTTCACACAATTGAATAAGTCTAATTAATTCCTGGTGTAATTATATTTTTTCACATTACTCAATTATTATATAACTTATATGGTGTTTCTATTCGTGATACAACTTTCCAAGTGAACTACAGTTTTAGAATTAATGAAACGGTTTATTTCAGTCCTATTGTTCATAGCAATCCTTATGCACACGTTATTATGCCTATTGCATGTATGGAATTTTTGAAACTGTACTTATGATAGTAATTTTTCATTCGCTTTGCTTTCACCTTTCAAAATGGTTTCAATAGATATAATATGTTTAGAACACATGCAAAAAACAGAATGAACTATATAGAAGGAATGCGGATTAAGTATTTAGTTTCAAAACCTCAATAAAAACTAATAAAACAGGTGTTTTCGTAACATTCGTAATAATCCTAATTGGTCTACTTGATAGTTAAATTATAGTCTCATGTATTTCTCATCGGAACTTGCAACCCAAACTGCTATTTCTGTTTCAAACGACAATCACCAAAAATTACACATATAGTAGAAACTTTTTCTGTTATTAGAAGAAAATAGTACCAACATAGTACCTATGTGTCGAATAATATCGTCAACTAAGTCACGTAATGGAAAAGATTCACCGTTTCTACTGTATTTATCGATTATAAAAATAGGTAAAAAAACTTTTTAAGTTAAACGGTTTTATGTTAAACATACATTGCAATGTTTAAGATAAATGTACTAAAAACCAAAAAATAATAAAATAGATACAGTCGTGGGAATTATAAACATATGCATAGACTAGACTAAAATAAAACCGTGGGGCACGTCAATTGTCTACAATCGTTGATTAAATTTTTTGTTTTGTAATGTTACACTATAATTAGGCAGTTGTTCAACCGACAATTGACGTGCCCCACGGTTTTATTTTAGTCTAGTCTATGCATATGTTTATAATTCCCACGACTGTATCTATTTTATTATTTTTTGGTTTTTAGTACATTTATCTTAAACATTGCAATGTATGTTTAACATAAAACCGTTTAACTTAAAAAGTTTTTTCACCTATTTTTATTTTTTGGTTTTTAGTTTTTATTTCGCATTCTGTTTAATTCATTTAGTGCTTCATTATTGCAAGGTTTCTTGCCCGTTAGTTTATTGCAGTCCAACTCTTTGGTAGCGGCGGCCATCTTAGACTTCAATTTTGCATAGTAAATTGTATTCTACTTGTTGAGACCTTTCATTTGATACCCATGTTGATGGGATTGATAAAACCTACGTTATCCGCCATTTTGTAGCGGCCGCCATCTTGGATTTAAATTTTTTATAGTATATTGTATTCTGCTTGTTGAGCCCTTTCATTTGATACCCATGTTGATGGGATTGATAAAACCTACGTTATCCGCCATTTTGTAGCGGCCGCCATCTTGGATTTCAATGATAATGAATAAACATTGTATTGTCACCAAAATCCAAAGTGTATACAAAATTTCAGATTAATCGGTTGACATGAAGAGGGTGAAATTTGAATTACTAAATTTGACCCAAGAATAAAACAAACGGGGTGAGCTAAATAAAACCATTTAATAAGCAGAGGGTCTCGTCTCGCATCGTTCCTCATTTCTCATTTCGTTTGTTATATTTTCAGTTTTTGTATTGAAATGAATAAAATGACTATTTAAATTTTCAGCTGCTGAACCTAAACTTTTAAGAATGGCTTCATTATAATATTTTTTGGTTTCTGATCTCAGCATTTCGGAGTCAATGAAGTAACTATGATAGGAGGGTAATTTGGGAACACTATGACCTGCTCCGCATGATATTTATTTGAATAATAATCTTTTCTTGAAACTGTTGACTATTTTTATCAGAAAATGAAATTTGGATTTCACCAATGTGCAAGCTAGAAATCAAGCGTTTAGATTATGTTACAAATTTTATTTGGATTTTATTCACAACTGATTCCTATGAAAAATTTGGATATTTCAAACCATTAAGAAGGTTTACAGCACGTAAACAAACAAATATTTTTCGATAAAAAAATTTTATGCAATAATAATATCGCTATTTGAATATTTGGATATTTCAAACCATTAAGAAGGTTTACAGCACGTAAACAAACAAATATTTTTCGATAAAAAAATTTTATGCAATAATAATATCGCTATTTGAATATTTACACCCAAACTTAATTTAACCGTTAACCTACTTGTAATTAAACGAACGATCATGTATAAATCTCTCTTCCATTCCAAAGATGGACGAGACATGGAAAAACTCGTTCAATATTTATTGTAAAAAGTAGCTGTGATACAAAACAAGTGCATAATTTTTGCGTACAAACAAAACAATTAACGTGTTTTGTTTATTTTCACGGTAACGTACGTGGAATAAAACCGGTTATAGAAGAAATTACGGTCATTTAACAAAAATAATTGGTGATGTGTACTTAACGTATTAGTGAATCATAGACGAACATTTTTGAATAAATCTGAATAGTTTTATATTTAAAATTTGATTATATTATAATAAAACATATCTCTATAACTCGTGGTCCCCTTGGGTACTTCTTTTTCTTCTTCTTCTTCTGGTTTTTGACCGGATCCAGAACGAATCACAAAAGTCACGCCAGGTATACAGGATATGGTGGTACAGGATTAGCTAAAAGAAATTTGTCAATTAATTTTATGTCAAATTTACTCAAAAATGTTTCATGCCAATACTTCATTTAGTAATTAAGCCAGCAACCATACCACTAAAGCTTAATATTACTAGCAAGCAAATACTTGGTAATTATACAAGCTTCCTCAGAATTAGGGTATCTAAGAATGTAATTAACATGGATTGGTCCTTTTCTGTATTTGATTAATGTTTTATATAATTCTGAACTATTTCGATGATTTGGGCAACTAAAAAGTATATGATTGAGATCTCTATATTCCCCACAGTCGCATAGGGGGTTGTCTTTAATATTGATTTTATTTAGATGGGCTGGTGAACAACAGTGGGTTGTTCTCATTCTACATAGAGTTGAAATGTGGAATCTTGGTTTGTAGCTAGTTTCATTGAACCAAGGCTTCTTTGTTGGTATGGGGTTTAGCATAGTATAGCTCTGTCCCTGTTGTCTTCCTAATTCTTGGTACTTGAAAACCCATTCGCTTCAGATTCTTTCCTTGATGTTCTTTGTGATTTCTTCATAGTGTAGTTTATTGTTGCCTTTTTCGGTTAGTGTTCTGGCTTCTGCTGCCACCTTGTCCGCCTTTTCATTTTCTGGTATCCCCGAGTGCTCCGGAATCCACATTATTTGTATCCTATTGCCCTCTTCCTCTATTCTGTAGATCAGTTCTTTTTTGTTTTTATTGTATTTGCATCTGTTTTTGCCGATATTTTTGCGTGTGACCTTGGCTTGACGCGTCATCACTTCTCCGACATTCAACTTAGAAGCCCACGTGCCGGCGCCCTCATAACAACAGTGTTAAAAGTGCTAGCGTGAGGAGTCGTAACGAATGAAAATTGAGTTTTTTATGTATAGTGTGAGCTTTACTGTTTAAATTTTTCTTTCGTTTCCCCAGCTATGAAAAAAGTTATCATTTTCTATCTCACTAGCTCCCACAACTTGTACCGTAAAGCGTTCTTTCAGCACTCTACGTAGAGTGAAAACTTGGTTGAGGATTACAACTGACGAGGAACGTCTTTCAGGCTTGTGTCTGCTAATTAGCCACAGCAAAAGAGACCTGACTTTGAGGACAAAGTTATTGACTTGTTCGGCAGGAGGAAAAGAAACTTACAATTTGCTTTTTCCGATAAATACTGAACACGAGTTCGATCAATTTCGCTTAAGCTATAAATTGTCATCGTTTTTATTTTATTTCTTAGAACTAGTTTCAATAAAAATTAATTAGAGTAATGTGCTTTTTATTGACCTTAGATGCTGTGGCCTAGTATTTAAACGCAGGGAACTTTATCCAGCATAGTTTAAGCTAGAGTTTCTTAGGTGCTTAAAGCTACGTATTGTCTTCCAGTATACAAAATGTAATATGCAATATCATTACGTCTAGCCCCCCCCTAAAAATTTTAATATGGGCGCCAATGGTAGTAAATGCTGTATTTTATTCACATCTAAATAAACATTTACTACATAAAAACAGAACATACTTAAAGCAAACTGACATTATTATTCACAAAAATGTTAGCTTTTGCTACAAAAAAGGTAAATAAAGTTCATACTGCAATTTTATTCACACTGCCCATGGTCTTTTCGTATAAAATTCTTGCATCCAATTTGATCAGACCAATAGCCCGAGTGAATAAAAACTTAGCTTTTGCTTTTAGTATGAAGTAGGTATAAGCTTTAGCTTTTACTAGGCAGATTTAGCTTTTGCCAATAGCATTTGCTTAAATTGAAGTGAATAACCTTTTGCTTTTACTTACTAGCAAAAGCTAGATATTTTAAGTATCTACTTAAAGTTCTTATTTGGTAAATCATCCAAAAAAAATGTTTTTATACTGATAAGGCCTATATTTTTATATCTAATCAGTCGGCCGTGAAATTCGATAGAGTGTATGTGTATGGACAAATTTTAACTGCCGATGTGCAAATCGACAAAGGCAAATATCGAGAACCGTTCAAAATTAGTAGTGATTCAGAAAATTCTACAAGTGATTTTTTGACGGAGGAAGTTCCTGCAAAAATTTCGTCCAACCTGAAATTGATGGAAATTTTGGAAAGCTATAATATTATATTTAATCAATCGCAAGTTCCTAAAATAAAAGTGAAAAAAGAACAAGCATACAAAGAAATTCACCAAAAATATATTTTGCAAATTGGAAGGGATTTAACTGAAAAACAACTAGAAAAGAAAACCCAAAATATGAAGATCGAGTTGAAGAAAAAGACGGACAAAACTGTAACGGGAAATCAGAAAATTGTATTAAACGCGTGGGAAAAACAACTTTTGGCGCTAATGGAAGGACAAGAAAACCCCGTTTTTCAAAAAGTAGGTATAAAGTATGTCCATAAAAACAAATAAATGGTATGGAGATGTAAAAGCAAAATTAAGTATTTTTTCGCCGAATAGTATAAATTACTGTTTTGCTGCCATTTGATCCTAAAAATTATTTCAGGAGCAATGTCGATAGGATCTGTGATGGAACAACCTCAGCCATCAACGTCCAAAACTGAAAAATTGATTCCACCTCCACCTCATGTTCGGCCTCTTCCTGATAAGTCTCCAGTTACCAGAAGAACCAAATTTAAGGAAACAGACGAAACCTCAAATTTGTCCAATACAGAGCTCCAACAACTGGTATTGTTGGAACAGCTGAAACTAATAAGGGTTCAAAAGGGAAAGGAAAAATTATTGTTGGAAAAAATACAAAAAGAAAATGGAAACCAATTTGAAATAAATAGTTTGGTGTTCAGAAAGTTGTAAGTAAATGAATAAATTGTTTTCGTTGTTAACGTTTTTTTTAATAAATTAATGAACTTGACTCAGATTAAGTTACCTACTTACATTTAAATTTAACTTAAAAAGTAATTCAAAATAATAGAAACCATAAAATATAACATTATACAGTGTGGCCCAAACTTTCTAGAAGGCATAAAACTGCCTGAAAAAGTTGTTGTCGAAAAAATCCTCCTTCAAGTATCTTGTTTATTTTACTTATTACGTATTAATATTCATGTTGTCTCATGATATATATGGTATCGTTCTTAGTAGTATATTTACAACTGCAATTGAAAAATCATATTTTTTAGTTCTTCTCGTCTCTGTTGACCACGCTGACGGTCGTTATTCAGCTCATCATTACCTTCTACATCTTCTTCACCATCGTGATCCTCGACGGCTACTTCTTCTTCGTCATTTGGTAACTGGTCATTCAAATACTTAGCAACATTATGGAGAGCCACAGCGCTGACGATTACTGACGGAATTTTGTCAATGTTCAATTGTATCTGATGTTGCAAAACAGAGAATCGACGTTTTAGTTGTCCGAAACAGCGTTCTATAATAACGCTCTCTTTTTTATGCACATTATTATACGCTATTTCTTGAAGGTGTGGTGGGGTTTCTATGCGGTGTTAATAGCCATGGTGTTATACCGTACCCTTCATCGCCTAAAATAAGTCCATAGTTCTGTTGACGTCTTCTCATCATACCAAAATATTTGATCTTCTTAAAATACAACTGTCGTGCACCGAGCCAGGCCATTGAGCATCCACGGATGAAAAAATTTCTTTTCCGTTACAAGTTGCTTGCGCATTTAGACTACACCAACCTTTCCTATTGATATACTCGTCACCATGTAGCGATGGCTTTATTATTAGTACATGAGTGCAATAATTGCACCAAAAGCACAGGGAAATCTATACAACTGTGCCCATTCGTTGATTGCCTGGTCAGTCGAGTTTTCTGTAAGAAATTTGATCCAAATTCCTGCCTTTTCAACTATTTTTGGTAAAACGTGAGATATCGTTTTACATATTGTTGTTCTATGAACTCCTTCTTCTTTTCCGATCCCTATTTGAAATCCAGGATCACTTAGAAATCGCAAAAATATTTGCATTCGTTTTTTTGGACTCAATGCACCACCTCTAGTCTCCACTTTTGGCTCAAAAAAATGGTAAGCTATCCACTCAACATTCTCTTCACTAAATATATACAGACCGTGGTATTCTTTGGCATGACTATCTTTTCTTTCGGGATAAAATTTTACAGATCTTATATTCATAAATGCATTTCTGCCAAATACTAAATTTTTAAGCCAGGGTCTAACAAGCTTGCAAAAATGTAAGCTTTTCCTTTTAGTAATTGCTTACTTTCATTCACACCATTTTTAGACAATGCTAAAAACTTTAGCTTTTGCTAATTGCACTTTTAGTAAAAGCTACTACTTATTTTTATTCACTGCAAACTAAGCATTTGCTAGGAAAATGTAAGTTTTAGCTTTTACTGAATTTTTATTCACACTGCTCAATATCGGGTGTTTTGTCGGTTAACATGACCGTTCAAATAAAATGTTGCCTCATCCGAAAATAAAACGTTATCAATGAAATTGTTATATAAATTACTTTTGTTTTGATTCATCATCATAAAGGAATTTTTACAAATCAATTTGTTGAATAGGAGTATATTATGATGAATTAGATTTACAATACGGAATTGTGCTTGTATATTAATGACAGTTTTTAAAGTCAAGAAGCCCTACTTTTAACATGTATTTTTGCTGTTTGTAATAAAATTACGAAAATAGAAACTGGTGTATTCTTAAGTACCTAGATCCCTACTTTTTTACTTTATTATTTTTGGAAAGAAAGCTGGTAAATAATTAAATCTACTGAAACCTTCTTTTTTATGATGTATTTCCATTTTATTTTATGTGTAAATCGAACAAATTTTCTTATTAGTTCAAGCTACAGAGAGTTGGAATTAGCTTTTGTGTAAAAAGTGTTAGAAGAAAACCAGATGTGTCATTGTTTGGAGAATAGTTTCATATGATATAGTTAGATGTTTTTATTATTCATAACCTTGTTATTAACAATTTATGCAAAAAATCGCTTTTTTTTAGTTTTTTGCTTATAAACTTAAAACTGTCAGAGTAAGTCAGGGTAATCGTGCTGGCGTCAATAGATAAATTATAGAGAATAAAAAAACACGAAGAAAATGAGAGGTCGAATAACTCGATCGGACCCATAGTTTAAGAGAAACTCGGAAAAACCCGACTAAAGTGCAGTTTTTTAGAAAATTCATAACTCGGTTATTTTTTGAGTGGTAGCGTAGATCCTCCGCCTCCAGCCACTATTAGTTTTTAATATAAACTTTATATGTGCAAAAAGCAGGCACTATCCGATTCATAGTGTTCGATTTTAATTTACAGAATCGATTTCGACAGTAGAATTTTTATACTTCAAAACATTCATCTTGGTTTTGCGGTATTCTTATTTGTTGCTGAGATATTCAAATGAAAAGGTAATGAAATACGCGCGGACAAAGTATTACTAATTGTAGAGATGGCAACGATTAACTGACATAGAAAAATAATCGATTATTTTATAACAATTCAACTATACTTATAGGCGGTAACATAATTTTAATATTATTAAATAAAATTTCATCTAAATTATAAAAAATACCTCAAAGAAACTATAAAAATACCGAGATGTAATTTCTTTGTATTTTATAATTTTGGGGTTATATTTATGTGTGTTACTATCAAGTAGACAAATATAAGAATGAATCGATTAGTTTACAATTAATCGAAGTTACGGTATATCATCTGATTAATCGTTGAATTGTCTCTACATTTATATAGCAATACTGTGGCCCGCGCCTATTTCATGATCTCTTCATTTGAATATCTCAGCAACAAATAAGTAAGTATATCGTAAAACCAGGATGAACATTTTGAAGTATGAAAATTCTACTATCGAAATCGTTTTTGTACATTGAAATCGGACCATACCGTCGCATACAGGCCTGCTGGAAAAATTCATAGTGAAAAATTCAATTGGTCACAGATCGAAAACTATGCATCGGACAGTACTTGCTTTTTGCACACACAACTACTGCACACCACGCTACAACTAAAAATATAACAGTTATTGATTTTTGAAAAAACTGCACTTTTGCCGGGTTTTCCCGATTTTCTCCTAAACTAACGGTCCAATTGAGTTGTTCGACCTCTCATTTTCTTCATACTTCTTTTCTTTACAATTTATATCTTGACGCCATTACGATTACCCTAATAGTTTTAATTTTACAAGCAAAAAACTAAAAAGGAAGCGATTATTTGCATAAAATTGTTAATAATAAAGATATGATTAATAAAGTCGAATGAAAAACATCTCACTCCATCATATGAAACTATTTTCCAAATAATGGCGCAGCTGGTTTTCTTCTAACACTTTTTGCCTGAAAAAATTTCTGTAGCTTGGCCTATATTCCTTTCTGTTATTTTGTGCTTTTTTATTTTAGTTGTGTAGTATAAACCTACAGTAAAGGTATTTATATAGACACCATTTTTTTCTCCTAAATTTTGTACGAAGTATACACAAGAAATTATTTTTGAGTAAATACGCTAATGATGTCAATGTTTTCGTTATTTTAATAGAAATATTATTTTAAAAATACACACAAAAATAGTAAACGTTCATAATTTGCACAATTTTTGGTTATTAGCAAAGAAGTTGTGTCACCCAGTTATATTTAGGAATTTTGCAGTATTGTTTATAAACTAATTTACAATCACTTTAAGTAGTAAACGCTATCAAATATTCAACTAATTGTGTAATAATGAGCCTGAAACCGTTTACGTAGCCTTCAAATGAACAACATTGATGTAACAGAATTTTTTATTAACAAATAATCTAGATAATTCTATGCTAATTATTCGTTTTCATGTCACCTACTAAACAATGAAGGCTTTAATGGAAACTAAATATGATTTAGATTATATACATCGTTAATCGAATCGTAGCAATTTGGGGAAATAAATAATTAAATTTATAAATACGAGTAACATTCATTAAGATCCATCATGTATGGAAATTGTATGACAAATATAGATATATTTAAAATACCACGCTTACCAGCTGGGTTGCGTTATTATTATCATAGATAAACTGGATGGAGGAAACCAGATGGCAGAAATGACGAGTCAAGTTAAGATTGGCTTGAGCAGCATTGGAAAACGGAATGACCATCAAATCCTGCAGACAAAATACCTACCTTGGAATCCTAATAAGCGTAATAAGAAAATAATTATAAATTCATCAATGTATATGTTAATAAAAGTGTTAGAAATGGATTTCTGGAAGAGATCGGCGGGTTTGAATGTAAAAAATTAGAAAGGAACAAATAATACAAATCATGAGTACAGAAATAACAATAATCGACAACATAAAAAGAGGGCAACTTAATGGGTATAGACATCTGTAAGAATTTGAAGGGTGGGTGACCCCACAGCACTTAGGCTACAATTGAGCCATTATGCATCCTTCTGAGGTTCAGACTTCCTTCTAGCTCGTCATCCAGCCTACTTGTTTGAAATAGGCGATAACGTCGCCTGAAGTAAGTTCCCTCATACTGGCGTATGTTAGCCTGTGCTCGCTGAATAAAGAAAACCTAAATTGAGAGAGTGTCTGACATTCGTAAATAATGTGTTCGGCAGTCTCATCTTCTTGTTCACATCCTCTACAAAGTGAGGTATCAGACAGACCCAATCTGTGGAGGTGTTTTCGTAGGTAGCAGCGACCAGTCAGAATACCCGTGGTGGTTCATAGGTTCTGCCTGGTCATAATCACGTATTTTTTACTACTTTGCTGTCTGGATACTGTAACAGTTTCTTGGCTAGCCTGCAGCCTTCTACGTCGTCCTATCTACCCTTAAACTTATTAAGGGAGTGTTCCTTTAATAGGTCAGCCGCCGCTGACGCCGATATAGCAATGAATGTGCCGACTCCCAATAGTTTATGGGAGGTTGCTTTCCTGGCTAGCGAGTCTGCAATACGGTTTCCTTCCGATTTCTCGTGGCCCTTGATCCAGCCTAAAGTGACCGTGTTGTTGTTACAGGTTTCGATTAAGGCTAGGCGACATTCTAGTACTAGGCCTGATGTAATGCGTGGTCTGTTCAGAGCTAGTAGTGTTTGTCTACTATCTGTAACGATGTAAATATTATTAACTGTGGTGTTCCTTCTGAAGTGAGCTCTGTTTGAGCAACACCTGCATTGTAGCCCATTTTATGTTTAGGCTCATGGGCCTGGAAAAAATTCCACATCCTGAGCATACATTGGTTTTAGTCCCATCTGTAAAGATTCAGATTGCGCCTTCTTCCAATGGGTTTTGTGCGTTATTTTTAAAGATTAAAAGATTACTGTACCGGGCATGTGAAGGGCATTTAGCGGTGAAATTGAGCCCTTATTGGCTGCAGCAGTGGGACCTTTCTGAGGACCTCATGCTACAAATTACGTCTCAGCTTACCGGATCTTACATTAGGTTATATACCGGTAGAGCGTAGATGTGTCATGGTCATCAAAACAACCTCCTTGATGTGTATGTCAAAGGGAGTGAGACCAAGGCTCTTGTTGGTGTGGTTTTCATGCCTCCTGTTGTGTTGAGGCATGCTATTCTTTGTATTTGATCCAGTTTTCGGACGACTGTCAGCTGATTTGCATTAACTCCCCAGGCAATCGCGCCGTACGTCAGCATAGGTCTGATGATGGCTGTGTAGATCCAGGCAGTGGCCCTAGGTGACATTCCCCAGGTACGGCCAATGGTTCTGCGACACTGTTCATAGAAAATATATGCTTTTTTGTGCTTTCTAGAACGAGAGTTCCACGTTAACTTATTTGTTTGTTTGGCTGAAGAATTTTATTTGTAATACTTTGTTATTGATTGTCTCCTTAATATAACCATCATCAACACTGCTGGATGTCCATCCTCCGTGGCGCTCCAAACAAGTTATTATAAATCAGCTCCTACATCAACCAGTAATGTAGCCGAATTTCTTTACCAATTCCCTGTGAGTAGATTTGCACCTTCTAGTTTTAAAAAAGTAGCAATTTCTCTAGGTACATTGACCATAAGGCAGCACCAACCATTTAGATATTTTAAAATCATCGTTTTTCATAAAGATCTTTTGGGCGCTGTAATATTTTTTATAAATATTTATCTCCCACGATAGTAAGTGAACAACGTTTTTTAGTTTTATTACTTGAAATTTTACGTCATCTACCGTCATTTTAATAAGTTCGTCACATCGGCAGGCACCAGAAAGACCAAAAAGCAAAACAATTTAAAATATATTAATTTATAGAATTTTTATATACCGACCTTAATACCCAAGTATCTATTATCTGGAGCTTCAAATAGAAAATATTCAAATTGTTCTCTTGTAAAAACTTTTGCGTTTTTGGCGATATAGCCTTCATTTTGCTTCCCGAAGTTTTAAAAATTTACTATTATCAATGCCTTGTTTAATAATTAGCATTTATTAGTATTTTAAATGAAACTCACGATTTCTAGTTAATTCCACAATATAATAAAAGCTATTGAAAATTCTAAAAAATTGACAATTGTTTCGATAAATCAATATCATCGTCAGAATGATAGAAGTTACATTTCATTTGATGCCTACCTGATATTTAGTAGTTATTTTTGGCTAGACTAAGAAGTGACCTAACTTGTGATTGACTTAAAATATATGTCAGTTTGCTTTAAGTATGTTCTGTTTTTATGTAGTAAATGTTTATTTAGATGTGAATAAAATACAGCATTTACTACCATTGGCGCCCATATTAAAATTTTTAGGGGGGGGCTAGACGTAATGATATTGCATATTACATTTTGTATACTGGAAGACAATACGTAGCTTTAAGCACCTAAGAAACTCTAGCTTAAACTATGCTGGATAAAGTTCCCTGCGTTTAAATACTAGGCCACAGCATCTAAGGTCAATAAAAAGCACATTACTCTAATTAATTTTTATTGAAACTAGTTCTAAGAAATAAAATAAAAACGATGACAATTTATAGCTTAAGCGAAATTGATCGAACTCGTGTTCAGTATTTATCGGAAAAAGCAAATTGTAAGTTTCTTTTCCTCCTGCCGAACAAGTCAATAACTTTGTCCTCAAAGTCAGGTCTCTTTTACTGTGGCTAATTAGCAGACACAAGCCTGAAAGACGTTCCTCGTCAGTTGTAATCCTCAACCAAGTTTTCACTCTACGTAGAGTGCTGAAAGAACGCTTTACGGTACAAGTTGTGGGAGGTATAGTGAGATAGAAAATGATAACTTTTTTCATAGCTGGGGAAACGAAAGAAAAATTTAAACAGTAAAGCTCACACTATACATAAAAAACTCAATTTTCATTCGTTACGACTCCTCACGCTAGCACTTTTAACACTGTTGTTATGAGGGCGCCGGCACGTGGGCTTCTAAGTTGAATGTCGGAGAAGTGATGACGCGTCAAGCCAAGGTCACACGCAAAAATATCGGCAAAAACAGATGCAAATACAATAAATACAAAAAAGAACTGATCTACAGAATAGAGGAAGAGGGCAATAGGATACAAATAATGTGGATTCCGGAGCACTCGGGGATACCAGAAAATGAAAAGGTGGATAAGGTGGCAGCAGAAGCCAGAACACTAACCGAAAAAGGCAACAATAAACTACACTATGAAGAAATCACAAAGAACCTGAAGGAAAGAATCTGGAGCGAATGGGTTTTCAAGTACCAAGAATTAGGAAGACAACAGGGACAGAGCTATACTATGCTAAACCCCATACCAACAAAGAAGCCTTGGTTCAATGAAACTAGCTACAAATCAAGATTCCACATTTCAACTCTATGTAGAATGAGAACAACCCACTGTTGTTCACCAGCCCATCTAAATAAAATCAATATTAAAGACAACCCCCTATGCGACTGTGGGGAATATAGAGATCTCAATCATATACTTTTTAGTTGCGCAAATCATCGAAATAGTTCAGAATTATATAAAACATTAATCAAATACACAAAAGGACCAATCCATGTTAATTACATTCTTAGATACCCTAATTCTGAGGAAGCTTGTATACTTACCAAGTATTTGCTTGCTAGTAATATTAAGCTTTAGTGGTATGGTTGCTGGCTTAATTACTAAATGAAGTATTGGCATGAAACATTTTTGAGTAAATTTGACATAAAATTAATTAGTGTTTTTAAATGAAACTCAAGGTCTCTAGTTAATTCCACAATATATTACAAGTTATTGAAAATTCTAAAAAATTGACAATTGTTTCGATAAATCAATATCATCGTCAGAATGACAGAAGTTACATTTCATTTTATGCCTACCTGATGTTTAGTAGTTAATTTTGGCTAGACCAAGAAGTAACCTAACTTGTGATTGGCTTAATATATGTTTATAGAAAAAAGAAGAAGATGTGATATTACAAATATTGAAGCTTAGATATTATTAGCCCTATGGTGATATCCTGGATATCATTTTTCCAATTAAGATCAGTATAACTGTGCAATGATATAGAAAACCAGGAAAACTATATCTGCTGATCTTTACAATTATCACTTAAGAAGACAGTTTATTAGTGGAGAACTCCCTAGATTTAACTGTTCATTGACAACTTCATATTGTGTTTTGTCGAAGGGGTTCCCACTATTTCAGGATTCTTTTGACTACAGATAATAGTGACAGCCACCTTGTTTGAGCAGGACGTAAAATCTGGTGAGGGTCAACATCACAAAAATCCTGGAATTGTCTGAACATCGCCAATCGCTTAGCACTATGTTTGAAAAAATGATAAATATTTCTTGCCATATCTTCGCATCTGCGAGGCAGATACTTGCAAGCTTCGCTAGCGCACAAATGTAAAGAGTGGCAAATGCATTTGTTAATTACAATCCCAGGAATATCATTTTTTAATTTAACGGAGACAGAATTATGTTTTCCGAACATAGTATTACAACTGTCAGATGCGAACCCAATAATATTTTTCAGAGGAATATGTTGTGATTCAAAGTTGTGATTCAAACGCATTTCGGATTTCTGTGTATAACCGTTCAGCAGTCGCACCTTCGTTTGCTTTATCCGCTTCTTCGCCACTAAAAATTTGAACAAGTTTCCAAAATAGTGTGACAATTTTTTCCTCTTTAGGATGAAAAAACCTAACACAAATGCATAATGTTTTGACTGAAGCAATATCTGTAGATTCATCCACAATTATACTGAATTTTTGTTTTTTTAAAATGGTGTTTAGATCTTCCTCCGCGCAAGACCCAATGTGTTTTGCCAATTGTGTAGCTTATGTTCGATGTAGTTTTATTTGGCTCGCAACTTTTGAGTATTTGAAACATTCCTTTATTAGATCGGTAAACTGGTCTGCAACTCTAAAGGAAATGTTGTGTTTGGTTAGGAAACCTGTTAATTTTATTTCAGCTACCTTTACGTTTGAGTCTACTGAAGTCTACACTTTTTTGAAACTTGAAGTATCGTGGATTGGGAAGTGCCCTAACTTTTAAAAGATGCTTTGCAGATTTCGCATGATTTCTTATTACTGTTAATTCAGCTGTTATTGATGCATTGCAAGCACGGCAACGAGCTTTTTTAGAATCTAAAAAGAAAAGAGAAACAGGTAGTACCTAGTTTAGTTATTAATAAATTATGTATTACCTTTTTCATCACACATTAGCCAGCCTCTAAATTCTGTTAGCAATTCCCATTCTTTTCTGTACTTTTGTAGTCGCTGTTTTGCCTTTTTTTGACTTTCACCACGTACAACTTTTTTATATTCTGGCGTTGAAGGCCTTGAAGTGGAAGCTTCGGAGTCAGACATTTTAAAAATCTTTTTAATAAATGAACTTTTCAACACCAAATACTTTCGACTTAATAAAAAAGTAAAACGGTGAACAGCACAGCAACGGACAGTAATTAATGACAATTCTATGCGGTGAATTCCGACCGATACAACATCGACTGAATATTAATTCTGTTCTGTGATTCCCCTAATATTATTTTGTTTACATTACGTTCGGTCCGGAGTTGCCGCTTCTAATCCGGAGTATCAAAGCAAATTTAGTCTTACCTATTGTTAAATATTCCCCGCGCCTCAAAAATTTTTGTGTATATTACACTGCAGACTAGAGAAAAACAGAAGAGTTTGACACGTTCATACCGTTAATTGAAGTTATCGTATATTTTACTATTATCGTACACGTACTATCGTACATTGTGTAGACGGTTAAAATTATCGTATAAAACGATAATTATCGTACACCTGGCAACGCTGGCACGTGGCTCTAGCCGGTATCGTCTCGAGAATATTCGTTGGAGTAATATGCGGCGTTGCCGGCTTTTGTAAAAAGATATAAAAAATACTAATACTTGCAGTGACTGCAACAGATTTCTTCAGTCTAATTATTTTTTCATTGTGCAGTTTTTGCTTTATCAAAAACAAAACTTACTATTAGTGTTTATGTTAAATTTTACGATTATAACTATTATAAAATGCTGATAATATAATGTGAACTGGATTCCGTGAATTTTAATTATGTTTCTTGTACGATTTTGTTGTGAAATATATAAAAAATCTCATACTGATTCCATATACTGAGAGTTATTCATCATACTAGTCTTAGGGACGTATTTCTTATATGATATCGAATTCTAATTATATTCTCGATGCCAATCATAACCCAGATATGTATTATGTGTTGCAATTTTAGAAATTGTGCCACCACGTACAAATTACCATTCGCAATGAATTTTAATCTCCGTTTGGTTTTTACCTCAGATCCAGTGCTTAATGAAATCAGTAAAGTGTGATGGCATTCCAGATTACATACAGAGATATATTTAACGAACGAAGGAAGACGTTGATGATGTAAGGATCCGTTACGAAAAATTTCGTCGTGTGCATATCGAACAAAGGATTATTTGTATGTCAAAGAACTTTAAAAGTTGAATTCGAATGGATACTGACTGAAGAGCAAAACAAAATAGAAACATATAAGAAATGGGGATATTAAGAGATAAAAGCGAAAGGAATGTAGTTGAAAATATGAAAAGAACAGATAAGTAGTTTATTTGGAGAAGGATATGGTAGGACAGAGAAATCAAGGTAGATACTATAATGACAACAAAATGATAGATATAGATCAAGTGCGAACAACTTAATAAGAAACGATGTTGAATTGAAGCCACACAAAATCTGGAAGAACCAGAAAATATCATGAAAAGAAACACGAAAATGCAGAAAGAATAATCAACGAACTAGGGTTCTAAACAGCACATAATTAAAACTTTCCATGGAAACAGCAGAAAAAACAATAAAATCAACTTTTTAGACAAAATATCACATACTTAAGCAGCTCGTAAGCTTCTACCATTACAAAACTGAAACATCGGAGAAGACCACGTTCTTCCATAACTCTTACCGAGTAATTAAAATATTTTTTTCTGCAATTAAATAGATTTTGCAAGATGTTTCTGGTCGGGCATTCCCGTCAAAAGTTATGGATTTCTTTTGATTAGAAACCTTTTCTACATCTTGCCCAATATGTTTTTGGAATTTTTGTTGGTTTTGTCGGTGTTTTTGAATATAAATTATGCAACTTAAATGCGACTAACGACTAATATGCAAAGATTATCCGATCAATACCTTAAATGATGTACACCAAAATATAGAAGTATTGCAAAAATGGTGATACTTTTCTAACGTATTTTTGTCAACTACAAAATACCTTTGAGTACATTATCTTGGTAGAAACTAGAAATCTCACAGATTTAACTGCTTTCCATTTGGATGTTTATAATATTATTTACAATGAGAGAAATATTAATATTTGTGGCGGAGTAGTAGTTTTCATAATAAAATAGCTCGATTACACTTTCAAGATAAAAAATATTGAATTATTCAAAATCAATAACATACTTTTATAAGGCCCGGTCTTTTCACCATCGAATAGTTATTTATCCTCTAGATAATTAATGTAAAAAACATCATTCAGATTATCATTTGGTTGTTGTTGATACATATAAATATCAATATATTGTAGAAAAACAATGATTCAGTAGATGACTACCTTAAAAAAATTGATGAGTTGAATTATAAATCTTTAATCAATAACACAACAAGAACTCAAAGTAAAACATGCGTGGATCATATTTTTATGGAAAACAGATCAAAAGACATCGAATTCATGTTGCTAAATTACCAATATACAAAGTTCAAAAAACACGTACAGAAAACATATTAATTTCACTTCTTTGGACATATTTTAAGGGTATAGATATTAAAAAAGTTCTACTTTTTTAATAATTTGTTAAAAACTGTCATTGACGAGAATAGACAAAATGGTTAAAATTTCTCATAACAAAACGTAAATAGTGCATTACGGTTTGAACTTGTTTCAGTCAATAAATTATAGAAGTATACTATTCCCTCAATTAAAAAAGAATCCAACGAATACACTTTTAAAACAGGAATATACTAAATATAGTATCATTCTAAATAACCCAATAAAACAAGTAAAAACAAACGTCTATAAAAATAAAATAGATAACTTAGGTAATAACTGAAAAGCTCTTTGGCAGATGGTAAATGAAATATTTCCGAACAAAAGGGAAACAATCATCTATCAAACTAAAAATCAGAACGGAGAAAGTATGGCAAGTAATATCCCAACACCATATACTTGCCATCTAAAAAGAAAACCATATCATTCGTGCATTTTTCTTGTCCCGACAACAAAAGATGAAGTATTAGAAGTCATAGACTTATTAAAACCCGCCAGATAATGAAGAAATAAGAGCTTAAACGATGTAAATAAAACAATTTAATTTGTTTAAAACTTCATTTATTTGAACTAATGTTCAATTTAAACTGCTTGACGCGTATCACTAACACAGTAGCTTTCTCAAAACGAATGAAGGCGTAATTTAAAAATGTTTTAATATATACAGTGCATTAATACAGAATTCTATTATACCAATGTTAACTGGAAATTCATTCACTACAAGCATTCTAGGTAAAAAGGTTTAATAAAGGAGAGTGATTGATTGATTGATATCTATTTGGTCGTTAAGAAGGTTATCTGAATATTTATTTTTGTTTATCTCTAGAGCCTCTAATAAATTTAAACTAAAGGATTTACCGACTACATGTAAAATTTCAAAATTTGGGTCGAAAATGTGTTGGTTTTCTAATAAATGATTTGGATAGTTAGAATCTAATTTTTTGTTATCATAGCTACTTTTGTGTTCCGAAATTCTAGTTTTAAAATTTCTAAAAGTTCTACCGATATAAATTTTATCACAGTTATCATTACCACATTTTAATTTATAAACTCCTGATTTCTTTGATTTTGAAGATTTAGATTTGTCATTTTCAATGAGTTTGGATAAATTGTAATCAGTTTTAAAGCAAATATTCATGTCTAAAGTTCCTAAAAATGATTTAATTTTTAAGGATGGTGTTTCAAAGTAAGTTAAGCTTTTAAACTGTTTATTATTATTTTTATCAGAAAGGAATACTTGTTCTAAAGTCTGTTTTTTTTATCCTTTTATTTATGATATTGTCAATTAAATTTAGATCGTAATCATTATTAACTGCTATTTGTTTTATGATACTTAATTCTTTGTTATATTTATTAGTATTTAATGGGACTGTTAAGAGTCATAAACACCCCCTTAGTAAAAAATACACTCCAAGAAAAAGCCTTTACCAACGAGTCTGCGACTGCGGACCGCCACAGGTAAGTGTGCCAACGTTCACGGGGAGACAAAAATCCAATTGGGAATTGGCGCAGAAAAGTTCACGCATACGGTAATCGTAGCTGACATTGAAGAATACGTGATTCTGGTAATGGACGTAATGAATCTACATGGTTTCCAATTGAACTTTAGAAACAGAACCATTAAAGTGAGTTCCGAGGAGGTAGTTCTTCATCCATATGAAGGCAGCGCGGTGTTAGCAGCTGTACAGGAAGATATCATTCCACCTGCTCAAAGCGAAAACATGATAGTAGTACGGCTATAAGGAATCATGGAGGAAAGTACACCGGTTATGATGTAGAGGTTGGTAAAGGAGTACTAATTGGAAAAGGATTGGTTACGTCGGCGAAGGAGATCCCACTACGAGTGATAAACGTGAACGATTACCTAATTACCATCAAGAAGTAAACCAGGATTGGATACCAGTGACGTCTATAGTTCGCCAAATAACGGCATCTGACAATTCAAATGCTAGATTCGAACAAATGTTATCAGTAGCTGGTCAATTCTTGAATCAAGCTGAGAAAAGGAAAATAAGAGGATTTCTCTTGCAGTATCGAGACCTATTCGTACTAAAAGGAGGGAAGACTGGTAGAACATCAGTCTTCAAACACAAAATCAATACTGGTAATTCCAAGCCAATTAGGCAATCAGCGCGAAGACAGGAAGCTGAAAGAATAATTCGAGAGAAGGCTCATGAAAAAGTAATAGAACCATCTACTAGTCCATGGGTGTCTCCAGTAGTGCTCGTCAAGAAAAAAGATGGAGCTACGAGATTCTGCGGGCCCTGTAATGAGCTCACGACATTTGAAAAACTCATGGAGAATGTCTTAAGAGGGTTGTCTTGGAAAACATGCCTGGTATATTTGGACGACATCGTAGTATTGGGGAAGACATTTGACGCACACCTGAAGAATTTGGAAGACGTATCCGAACGACTCCAAGCTGCCCAGCTCATGTTATACCCGAAGAAATGTCAGCTTTCCCAAAACCGAGTCAACTATTTAGATCATATAGTGAGAATGATGGAGTGACGGTGGATCCAGAGAAAATTGTTTCCATTTAGCAATGGCGCAACCAACCGACAAACATCAAATTGGGAGTTTTCTTGGATTTTACCTATACTATAGAAGATTTATTAGGAAGTTTGGAGATACTGCCAAGCCTCTTACTCGACTCACTGGAAAAACAAGAGCTTTCAAATAGGACGTAGACTGTCAAACGGATTTTGAAACCTTGAGAAGGCATTTAACCACGGCGCCGATATTAGGATATCCATTACCAGAGGGAGACTTTATTCTTGACGAGTAGGAATTGGAGGAGTGCTCTCACAGATCCAAGGAGGGCAAGAAAGAGTGCTGGGATATATATCAGTAAAGTCCTCTCCAAACCAGAACGAAACTACTGCGTCACAAGAAGAGAACTTTTGGTGGTAGTGAAGTCCGTGTAACACTTTTAGCAATATCTCTATGGAAGGAAGATCTTAATCTGGACTGATCACGCAGCTCTCAAGTGGTTAATGCAGCTCAAGAATCCCGAGGGCCAGATTGTTAGATGGATTGAACGACTTCAAGAGTACGATTTCAACATCGAACATCGAGCTGGTGTGAGTCACGGAAATGCAGAATCCCTGTCCAGGGGCGTGCTCAACAGACTGTTCCCACTGTAACAATGCGGAATCTAGGAAAGCTGCCGTTTCAAGACCTACAGTAGTCAATGAAGAATGGTCACCCTCCAGGATCAGAGAAGATCAGGAGAGTGATTCTCACCTAAAGTAGATTCGGCAATGGAAGGAAGAAAATCTGCGACCTACCTGGCAAGAAGTGTCAAGGTTATCACCCACACTCAAGGCATATCGGGCTCAGTGGGACTCCCTTGTCCTGGAAGAAGGCCTGTTGAAAAGAATCTTTGAGAACGATGATGATTCCGAGAAGAGAAGACAGATAGTTGTACGGGAGCGAGAGTAGCAGAGGTACTGAGAAAGTTACACGACAGTCCATCGGGAGGTCATCTGGAAGTGAACAAAACCCTTCAGCGAGTCCGTGAAAGGTTTTATTGGATGAACAGCTCCGACGATGTGAAGGACTGGTGTAAGATATGTACGACTAGTGCTACGAGTAATGGACCACATCGAAAATGAAAGGCACTCATGAAACAATATAATGACGAAACAAAAGGATTGCTTTAGATATCGCTGGACCATTTCCGACAACTGAACATGGTGGTAAATACATCCTGGTAGTGTAATAAATGCGAATATCAAATAGAAAAACTTAAATCAGTAACTTTCAGAACACACGGTAAAATATATTTTATTTCAAATATAATAAAAGTAGAATTCGATATACTTTTTGTTTAATTAAAATAAGACTGGACCATAACAATTTGCATCAATAAAACAATTTACTAGGTCAAATTTAAGTTATTTTTTTGTATACAAACGAGTTGGTGATGAAAATTGATGCCACTTCAAAACAAAAAATGGAACCTTTGCAATTCAACAAAAAAAAACCGAAAAAAATTTGAGGGAATAACAAAAAGTAAGTTCGGAGCAGACAGAACACAGAGTCGGGCGAATAACGCGAAGGGAAAAATTCCTTCCCTGTCACGGTAACGGGTATCAGTATTTTTAGTGTTAGTGGACTCATAGGGCGAAGTTTCTCTCCGTTGTGTCAAGGCGTCAAAGCGATACTGAGATATCCTTGACAGTGAACACTGTCCCCCTGAGTTAACACAAAACAGGAAAAACTCTGCCTCCGACCGTAATCCAGCATAGCTCGACACCGGGTGCTAGAAATTTAGCGTCATCCGCAGTTTCTAGATAAATAGTTAAAACAGTCAGTAAGCGGAGACAGGAGAAGGGAAGTTTCCACACAGTAAGTTTTTGAACAAGTCTAAAATTGTTTATTGGGAAAGATTTATTTATTTTTCGGGCGCTGATTCTAACTTGTTATTGATAACATAAATATTTGCATAGGTAGAATATATAACAGTTATTTTTTAATTTTTCACTGTGTTATTGGACAAGTTCATAGGTTCAGCTAAAGCTGTAGATCCTGGCTCATAATTTGGGCACCGCTCGTTCTATAGAATATAGTTTTATCGTGTGAGATATATAGTAAGATTTCACACAAGATTGTAGGAACGTTTTTTTCTTTAGTGTATATGTAACTTGACAGGATTTAGATACTATTTATTTTTTTTGGTTCCACATAATTCTCACCCACCCCGTAGATAGACATAAGTAAGGGTTAAAACAAAATTAATTGTAATTAGTATCAATTGCCCGGAGCGTATGATTTTGTCTCCGTAAAATCAGGTTATCAGTGAATTTTCGCCACGATTAAATAATTTTGGTTTTTCAGACGCGGTTATATCATTAACTCATAGCTAGCTAAATAAATAAACATTATAGTTTATTCGAAGGAAACAAAACTGCAACTCGGAAATTTTGTAATACACACTGAACTGTTTACCGATAAGATTTATATTCAAAATCAGCAGGATTTTAATTCCTCTACTTTCACTTTCTGTTTTCATAAAGTACAATGACATTCGACAAATATGAAAATTAGCGGTAGTCGATTTGTACCTTATTTTCTTAATATAGATAAGTGTTTCTCGCAGTGAGACTGGTCAAATTACGAAATAGGAGCGAAATCATACGGCCCATGCGCACCTTAGTAGATAAGTGGGTAAGTTTTTTTTTATTGTGAAGGATTTAATATTTTCTTGTTGTTGGTTCTATTTTATACAGCGAAAGATTTAATATATTTTTTATACACTTGTGGTTACCGAAACTTTATTCAGATCCCTACCACGATTTTCCCTCTAGAGTGCGCAGTGCATTTGGATACGAGGCCGAACAAAGAGATCAACCCTGGCTTGGCAAAGGTAATTCCACCGCTTTAAGTCCAAGAGGTCCCCGCCTAATTCGGACTGGTGTTATTTTTTTCCCACGCTCGGCTGCTTTATTTCATTTGGTGGTGGTGACAGCGGACTCGAGATAGAAGAGTCAGTTATTACATTGGGCGACAGCGGATTTTTTTTGTTAAGAAACAACTCTGTAATAAAGGGTAGAGTTTTACATCTGGTGACAGCGGTCTCCCAGATTTATACGAAGGTCTAGTGCAAAGTAATTCAATTTATTTCATTGTAAAATAGCCATTTGTTACACTGGTACAAAATGGTCTAGAATTTATTACAGTAGTAATGGATTATTTCACAATGTGGGTGAAAATTTACGCGATCCCGAATCAAGAAGCCACAACTGTCGCGGATGTACTGGTGACAGAATTTATCAGCCGATATTGAGTGCCCTTTGGAAGTCCACGGCGATCAAGAAAAAAATTTCGAGAGCCAGGTATTCCAGGAAATTTGTGACAAGCTGGGAATGAAGAAGACCAGGACACTAGCGTCGCATCCACAGTCAGATGGAATGGTCGAAAGAATGAACAGGATCATTGGAAAATACCTCTCCAAAGTAGTTTCCAGCCACCTGAGAGATTGGGACCAGTATCTTTCCATATTTGCGTTCGCTTATAGATCGGCCATAAATGAGTCCGCGGGTGAAACACCTACAAAAATTCTATTTGGACGTGAAATGAGGCTTCCTTGTGACCTGGAGTTTGGCTGTCGGCCTAGCGAAGATTTAGCAGAAGAAAATTACGTGATCCAATTGAGAAGAAGGATGGACGATGTGCACAAATTGGTTCGAATGAACCTTCAAGTTGCCAGTGACAGAATTAAAAAACGGTATGAAACGCAGGACATAAAGGTAGTTTCAAAGAAGGGTTATACAACCCGACAAGGAGAAAAAGATTTTTTCCAAAATTACAGAAAGCATGGGAAGGTTCATATTTAATCAAGAAGAGGATCAACGACATCATCTATCGTATAAGCAAGATCCCCAATGAAAAACCGAGGGTAGTTCATCAAAAAAGACTAGCGCATTCGAAGGAGACCATGACAAAGAGGAAGGGGTAAACCATCTACAACAAGAGTCTGACTCAGCCTTCCAAGAATTTATGCGCACATACGGAGGTACCGGGATTTTCACTAAGATGCGGTCAGTGCCAACTTTTTATTATAGTAATAAAATTTCCGTTTCTTATTTATCAGAACATGGTCTATTTGGTTGACTACTCTGCCACCTCCTTTCTAAATAGTATCCTGTTATTTTCTATTGCAAAAGATATTAATTTTTGTCCACCGTCGTTTGAATCGTCGTGTTCGCTATGCATTTCAATTAATGACACGTATATGTTGTCCTTTCCAACTTTAGCCTTACAGTGTCCTAATATTATTTTTACATCGTGCTTGGGTACTCCTTAGTATGTCCTTGTTTAACTATTCATAGAATGTGTCCTCCCCATCGTCCGTTTCTTCCTAAGGTAAAATATAATTATTTGAAATTTATAATTCACAATAAATTCCAGCTACTTTTCAAAAATGTATTGATAAGTTGTCCTCAAGATTAATCGTTAAGTAATCTGAAATTAAATTAAATTAAGTTGTCCATAAGTAATTAAACAATCTTTTTAGAACACATATTTCTAAAAAAATAATTTAATATTTAATGATGTTATGTAACTTATACATTATTTTTAATAGATGACGACCTGAAAAAAGACAATCGATGTTATAAATAAACGTAGGACTTTCGCCTTTTTCAATAACAATAAAAAAACAATTAGATACGGATACCTGTATACTTTATTATGTGGTAATGAGAAAATAAATGTTTGCAAGATACTTCACGCCTTAATACCAGCATATATATTTTTATTTAAATCAGCTGTGCCTACGAGTGATTTGTATTCTGTGGGAATAAACCCCCGAGTGCATTTGATGAATAAAAAATATTGCAGACGTAATGATACGAATGTTAATTTTGTATTATGCCATTTCAAAAATAAACATACACAGTAATTTAAAATAAAGCTATTTGACGCCCTTCAGTACAGTTAAATAAAAAAAAATGTGGACGAAGTAGATTAGTTTTAAAAAATATATTTCATTTATATCTGGAGTATATCGCAAAGGCTGCCCGTATAGTTTCGCCGCGATGGCAACTAATACAAACACACACATTTCAACAGAACCTCCAATTATGGAGTAATTCGACAATGAGCGATAAGGGCGAATCAATAAAACATAATAATTATAGTGAATACGGTCCAGGAGGATATTTTTCAATTAAGTTTCATAACAAATTTCTCTGGGTCTCGTGTAAGAACACAGTTGGAAACTTGTTAATTTGGAGAGCAAACACAAATTTTCGATTACTACAAATTATGATTTAGAAAGTTTTTTTTGGGCGGATAAAAGTATTATAACAAACAAATCATTTTTATAAATGATGAAAAGTGTATACACTGCACTTGTTTCACCTTCACCTACTAATTTTTTACTAATTGCGGTCGACAGTATTTGTATATATACGAGAGGCGAATGATAAGTACCAACAGAAAAAAAATATATCATAATTTTTTCAATGTACGAAACATTATTAGATAATATCTTTTTCTTTGTGTTCCACGATTTTTTTCAAGCGTTGGCTATCGTGCACAGGTTACCCAATAAACAAATTGAAATTATTTGTTTAATTTTTTCTCTATACTTATTTATATAAATTAGAAATATTGTAATGTTTTCCTAATTTATTTAAACAGTAAACGGGTGGGATAAATTGTATTTATTCATTACACTATTGACTAATTATGTACACATAATTCACACATATATTCACTTAAACTAATTTATATAAACAGTTCACTAATTTATATTCACTTATTTACTTGTTTAAATCACGATGTCAAATTATCAACTCCACTAACTCTTCCTGGTCGGTCCCTTATATATTAATGCATTTTTCACTAGATAATTCTAGATTCCGGCTTACTCAAAGACAATTGGCTTTCTGGCATTTTCTAGATAAGGCTGGTCACAAAAACATGTCTAGATAAGATAGTCACAATCGTAAACAATCCCTGGGCGTCCGCCATAATTTCAACGTTTCATACCTGGCTTAGACAGAGTCGGATTTAGGGACTATACCAGTGTACTGTTTCGTAACATTACCCCCTCCTTAAATGGAAGTTCCTCCTGGAACTTTTGTGTAGCTGAGACTGAATGTTTGGATCGGCAACTGGCCCCATTTCTACACTTTTGGATCTTATGGAAATAGCAGGGCACCGTCTTCATCGGATACTGATAACGGGGGTTGTAGCTGCAAATTAATATCTGGACACCGGTATCTTGAAAGATAATCTCTACCATGTTCCTGATGATTCGCTAATCCAACTGGTTTCTCGCTATCTTAGACACAGCCAGTTTCTTCACGCTGGATTCCAACACTTGGTCTCGTAGGTTTCGAAGTGCTTCCCACACATCGCGGTAGGTAGATCGATATTGAAATTCATTTTTAGTTACCACGTAGAAGACGTACCACGAATTATGTTTCAGTTTCAGTGCCTTTCCAGGGGCTGGTATCTGGTCTTCAAGTTTTTCTAATTGCCCGAACTTCTTTCGAAAGGCGGATGCCAGCCCTCATGCGTTCTTGAGACGGGTGGGGATATTGTATGCCAGTTAATAATTTTCCGGGAGAGTGAACAAGTCTTGTCGTTGTTCTGAAGTAACTCCATATCTAGCTTTCCCGGTACCTCCATACGCGCCCATAAATTCATCGAAGGTAGGGTCAGATACATCTCGAATATGGTTTACACCTTTCTCTAGGTCATGGTCTCCTTCGAATGGCGCTAGTCGGTTTTGGTGAACTACTTTTGGTTTTCCGTTGGGGATCTTGCTTATGCGATATATAACATCATTGGTCCGTTTCTTGATTAAGTACGGACCTTCCCAGGACTTTTGTAATTTTGGAGAAAATCCTTTTCTCCTCGTCGGGTTGTGTAACAATACTTTGTCCCCTTCTTTAAAACCGCCTACTGTGGCCTGTGTGTCGTACCGACTTTTCATTCTATCGCTGGCAACTTGAAGATTCGTTCGAACTAATTCATGAATATCGTCCATCCTTCTTCTCAATTGGATCACGTAGTCTTCACCTGCTACATCTTCTCCAGGCCTTTCAACAAGTTGACGATCTGGTCAAGTTTGTCATCATCATCTTCTTCCTGCATGGTCCTACCTTTGTTGTACCGCGAGCTCTTCGTGGCTGCTTTGCATTTAAGAGGTTCTTGGTTGGCAGGAGTCGTAGGACGCTTACACGAACTGCGTGCATGCTCTAGCTCGCCACAATTGCAGCCCCTGATCTTCTTCGGCTTCACGTTTGCCATACCTATCAACAGGTTGACGATCTGGTCAAGTCTGTCATCGTCACCTTTTTCCTGCATGGTCCTACCTTTGTTGTAACCCGAAGCCTTCGTTGCTGCTTCATATTCAAGAGCAGCTGTCAATGCGTCAACTAATGTTTTGGGATTGGCTAATCGAAGCGTCTTCTCCATATCGTGGTCACATAAGCCGTCAATAAAGGCCTGGATGCATAAACATTCCGTCTTGTTCTCTGGTGCTGATGGATAAGCAAATCAAACTAGTCTGGCAATATCCATTTCATACTCTTGAAGGTTTTCGTCACGTTTCCGCCTTCGGTTCTTCAGCTGGAATCAGTACAAATGTTCGTGATCGTATCGCATGTCCAGCTTCTTTTTTAGCTGCTCAAAGTCATCCGCTTCTTCAAGAGGTATAGTCTGAAGTACATCTAAGGCATCTCCGCGAAGCGCGATGGTTAAGTTCACTGCCTTCTCCTTATCGGACCAATTATTCACTCAAGCGGCTGCTTCAAACTGTTTCACATAATTGGTCCACGACATTCTTCCATCGAACGTTGGGGCCTTGACTCGGGTGAAACTGCTAATGACTTCTAACTTAGGGTGTGTTTCTGTCTTGCAAGATTTCGTTTGCTTGGTCTCCTTTTCTCCTTTTCTTCCGCTGGCGTGTCTTGAGTTCTTATATCTCTCATCTTTTTTTTCTAACTACTTGATTTTCTCGTCCATCGTTGTCATCTTATGCTCGATTTTCTCATCCATCGTTGACATCTTATTCTCGATTTCAGATTTTAGAGACGAAATTTCATTTTCGACGTCATCGGCAATTTCGTTTTTCATTAATAAGATATCGGCAGATATATCGTTCTTCATAGCAGAAATATCGTTCATTATAGCAGAAATATCGCTTTTCACATTCGTTGAAATCTTCTCTTCCATGGCAGAAATATCGTTTTTCACATTCGTGAAATCTTCTCTTTCATGGCAGAAATCTCGTTCTTCGTAGATGAAATATCATAAATTTTTCACATTTATTGAAAGTTTCTCTTCCATGGCAGAAATCTTCTCGTCCATGTTCTCTTCCATGACAGAAATCTTGGCAGAAATTGACGAGATTAAGGTGGTATTGGAAGGCATTAGACAGATGAAAGGGTAGATGAGAAAATATGACGAAATATGAGGAAATCCTGCCTTGCGCTAGGATAATATGGAAAATGCTCTAGCCTATCATAAAGCGATAAATGGTGAGTATGTGTTGAAGAATAAACTGTATTAAAATTAGGGTATGAGTAAGTATCATGGGTAGTAAATGATTTATCGCCATCACATGATCCAACATGGCACTTTCTTACTATGTCTTTTAATATTTACAGTTTGTTGTGAAATACTATTAAAAGGTAGTGTCTATCAACCAATTATTAATATAATAATTGATGAGATTATAAATTGGAAATTTTATATTTGATCCAAATATATTTTTTTTTCAAATACTATTACGAATATTACTTTTAAATATAATATTGGATAACAAAGCAACTTTTCTAATGACTTCACAAAAATATAGTTATTCAGAAACATAACTTCTAATGTATTTATTACAAATAATCTTTGTCCATAAAGTTGCTGTATTCTATATACTCTCATGTATGTTTTACTCTTTTTTTGAACCTTTCAAAATTACTCTATTTCTTCTCTAATGTTCTTGATCTTACCAGTATACATTGTGCATATGGCTTAAGCACCGTATTTTTATGTACTTCAAATTGACACTTATTGTCAAATAATTTCCGGCTAGCAAAATAATTTTTTTTTATATCGAAAGATGAATTTATTTATTGTGAATTATTATTACTCTTATCTCGGGGTGCGATCAATTCGTTATCAAAATAATTTTTTTCATAATTTTAAAGTATTTTTCAATTTCTATATAAATTGTTAATTTTGTTTTGTTTTATCTACCCAGTAATATAATGTGACTGTTCAAGATTATATAGGCTATTTAATTGCTTTCTGACATTTAATATATTTCAATGAATAGCCTGTCATCAATAATAAATCAAATGTCACTGTTAAAAAAAATATTGAGTTAAGTGAATTTGATCTCTATAAATGCTCACTATATTATTTATTTATTTATTTTCCAACTAAATATAAACCCTTCTCTTCCCCGGCTATGACATTGTCAACTTCAATAATAATTGTTTAAATTTTAAGGTGAATTACTCAATTAGATTAGAAGGTTTTGTGGAACTAACTCACGGTTAATCGATTTAACCTTTACGCAAAGATGAGCAAAAAAAATAATTTAACAAGAAAATTGCAAGTTCATGTGGCTTTCAAACTTCTTTTAACATTGAAGACAGTTGGATTTTAAAATATATTGTTATGTCCAGGAGCTGGCTTTTTATTTTCTCTCAATACAATGAAAATTACATTTTGATTATATGCAGTGTCTATATGAATATATGGTTTGGCTATTTGTAGCGCCATCTGTGGCTCTGACCAGGATCTTATCTGCTGATGAAATATATATTTAATGTTAACTATCAAACATTTTTTATTCTTTTATATGTAAATATATGATCTGCAGCAACCATACAAGAAATTGAAAAATTTGGTGATGGATCTGTGATAATTTGAGCTGGATTTAGTGTTGATGAAAGAATAGATCTTGTATTTGTTCCAGGAAGATTAGACGCTCAATGGTACAACGATCTTGTTATGGAACATCATGTTATATCGACAGCTTATGGTATAGAACGGAATTTTGTTTTTACACAAGATAACGCAAAGGCGCTTACTGCGGCCATCCCCATGAACTTCAACACCACGGGGTTCAAACTATGGATTGACCACAACTCAGTCCTGATAAGTCTTGGTCGATATATCGGTAACCACGGTATTTCACCGGTAAATGTAAAATCACTGGCGCTACCGGTGATTCATTTCTCGTAGATGCGGTGATCGGTGATTCAGTTTCAACCGAATACTGCAATATCGGCATCATCGATCATCGACTCTAGCATTGGAAGACCGCACCGATCGAAAATCGATATAAAATATCATTATTTACAAATATTAGGTGAAAGAAAAACGGTGATTTAAGCCGATATGAATATTTGGAATATAGACTTTTGCTTTTATGGAATGAGAAGGCGGCAATTTGTATAGATAAAGTATATTAATGATACAAGCATGCCCGACCCGATACGGATAAGGGCAAACGTGTCGCTTCTTTTGTTCCTTTCGTAGAGAAATATTAAAATAAATTTGGTAAACACCTAACAGCCATAAGATAAAATAAATGCTTTTATTTTTTTTTTGTTAAGAGGGGCCTCACGTTTTAGGAACCTGAAAACAGTTGGCACCCGTGATTTGCAACAAAATTTAGGTCATTTTGTACACAACAAATCTAAAGAACGTAGGGAAATTAGGTATTGAAATTTTAACACAATATAACTTGGACCTTTGTCTTGGGGATCAGGTATTTTAGTTGAGTTTTATATTGTTATGAAAAAGATATAAGCCATTAAGTGATGGT
Source organism: Galeruca laticollis (assembly GCA_963921935.1). Classification (NCBI taxonomy): domain Eukaryota; kingdom Metazoa; phylum Arthropoda; class Insecta; order Coleoptera; family Chrysomelidae; genus Galeruca; species Galeruca laticollis. The sequence continues at coordinate 81,474,705 of OY998176.1, forward strand.
GTGATTTTGACAGTTTTGATAATTTGTGGTCACCAATCTGGACACCAAAACCTGATCCTCAAAAGGAAGCCTAGAGAATTCGATTCTGAAAATATGAATTCTCAAATCATTGTATTTTTTGAGATTTGTTGTGCGCAAATTTTTGCAAACGAACATCTTTTACTTTAGTTCAACCGCTCCACCGTCTTGATGCATGGCGCTGTATAGAACTCAATGACAGAAGACAACGGTCAATTCATGGACAAATATTATTATAACTTTCTCTATGGGTCAAATGCTGTTGTCATATGTTTTGTGTTCATAAAAATATCCCAAATTTATAGTTTAGTGTGTATTGTATTTGTAAGTGATTATAATTAAGTAATTTTCATGCTAAATAATTAAATTTGTGCTTCGTAAATGCTATTTATATTTACTCCACAAGATTATGTTTAGTGTAGCCTAGACATAAAATAATCCACAAATATTTTTAACTGTTGCTAGTGTCCAAGTTCATATCGATAATATCGTTCCTCATGAAGATCAAGATGTTGATGAACATGACGAAAATGTTGAATTAGGCATAATTAGAGATAGAATAGCGTATGCATTACCATTATAGAATAATTTACCATTCACCACTTTTAATTAAGATATTTGTATAACATATCAATAAAAATCATAAAAATCATTAACAGTATCTTTTATTAATTAGAAAACTACAGTAGGTAGGTACTAAATAAATTATAAAATTACAAATATGTAAATAAAAAAATATCCCCTTATGTTATAAACAAAAATTAAAAATAACTTTGGAAACAGTAAGTACTACAGAAATGAAATATTAACTGTAAAATAAATATCCAGATAAATATAATTAAAAATAACTTTACAAACAGTACAACAGAAATAAAATGTAAAATAAATACTGATATAAATGTACTTAAAAATAACTTTGGAAACAGTAAGTACCACAGAAATAAAATGTTAAGTGTAAAATAAATACCTACATACATATAATTAAAAATAACTTTGGAAACAGTAAAACAGAAATAAAAAGTTTAGCGAAAATAAAAATTAACTAAGTATTAAATTTTTCTCCTTAATTAGCCTGTTCCTTTTCTTTAATTCTTCTAAACGTTCTCTGTCAATTTTTAGTTTTTCTTCATAATATAATTTTCTATCAGATCTTATATACTGCAGGGTTGATTGTTTTTTAACAGCACGTGTTTTTTTTCGATAACCTTTTGTTTGTGTTGGTGGTACATCAGGCTCATTGTTTTCATTTACTAATTCTTCATCACAGGTGTCAACTAAATTATTATCCATTGTTTAATTGGATAATATGAGTTCTGGATATACATTTTTCTTTTTTCCAAATATCTCGTCCATTTCTTTTTCATACTCGAAATACTTTCGTCCTCTACCTAAAGCAAAATAATTTTATTCATACATTTTACTAACTTTAGTGCTATCATCTAAATTGATTAATTGGTTTATTAATTTGTATAAAATATTTACCAGTCTTATTTTTATCATCCACAAACTTCTTGTAATCTTTGGTTATGTTATGATAATAGAATAGAGATTAAAATTGGTTTCCAAATGATTCACAAAGTGTTCCAACTGTATTCGTTTATTTCCAACCAAATAACAGTGCAGGACACGCGTTTGCGCAAAACAAGCATATTAAACGGTGCAATATATGGTTTTCGAAGGATACAAAAACCGTGGTTGGAACAAACCTATTATTAAATAGCACATGTCCTTTCATGCAATATGTAATGCACCTTGTATCAGGTGATAATAGTAATATTTTTCAATTATCACTATTATATATTCATCAAAATTAATTATGCAATTCTTGTCTTTTGAGAGCGGTTTTAATTTTTCTTCATTCAGATATTTCAAAGGTCACTTCACTTCAGTTAAGCATTTTTCGCTTTTCGCTAACAAACCCATATTATCATTAAAACAGGGTCTCAAGAGAATGTTGAAAGATGGTTTGATGATACTAGAACAAACAATCAGTATTATTTATCTCATATTTTCACATTAATCAAATAATCCAGTAAACATGACCTCAAACATAGCTTTTAAAATTAAAAAATACGGATTACAGGATAATTTACATTATCATAATTATAATTTTTGATATCGGGTCGATACGATTACTTACTTTTTAACAATTTATACCTTCCAAAAACATTTATGAAACTCTTAAATAATCAAAAATCTACAATCAAATGGAAATTATGTCAACCAATATTGTTTGGATCGGTGTATATAATATTCTCTAATCTATGCACAGCTGTGCTGTGGTTTGGATGCAACATAAAAAACAGAGATACGGTTTCTGTGCTCACAAACAGTTGAAATATTTGAAATCAAAACATTCGAACAGAGATGCGTTTCTTTGAACCGTCAAGAGTGGAAAGACAGAGAGAGAAAATATGTTGAATAAGTAAAAGCCGATTCAGTACTACTATCGACATCTATCGTAATTATTTTGAACCAAATAATTACTAGATTAGCAACTAGTATTGTGTAGGTTTTTATGTTTATATACCTCTTAATCTCTGCTTTTTGTGCTGTAAATAAAGGGAGCCTGTATTTTTGCAAGAATTTTAGTGACTTTTGGTAATGGCCAGAAATTGTAAACGTTATGAGGAGAATTGTAAATTGTATTTTTTGTTTGTAAACTATTTCAAGAAGTCCACTATCCTGTTACAATATGAATGAATTGATAATTAAATAGCATGTCTTAAACTAATACGTCATTTTAACAAAACAATGGGATAAGGGTCATCCTGTCCAATTTTATTAAAAAAAAGTTGAATATCACTTGTCTATTTAAATAAAAAGTTATGAACTCCTTTAACCAAGTTATTAGAGAGATAAAAAATCCACAGTAAAGTATTTTTCTTTTATTTTCAGTTTAGAACATGTCTAAAAAAGCGAAAACCAATGAAATCTGGAATTTTTTTACGCCTGTTGAGGGTGACAATTATTATGTAACATGTAATATGTACAAGAAAAAATGTTTCTTTTTAAAAGTAATGAATAAACCCTTAAAATTGATATATTTTTTACAGATAATATGGCAACATGTTTATTTGAAATTCTCAATTTATAATTAAATAATATTAAACTAGTTGCAATTTTTATGTTACACCTTTTACATTAATCTTTCTTCGAGTTAAGAGTCGAACTCGATTTCGTATTATTGCTAATTGTCAATCAGGATAATATTTATTGTTTTAAAATAACCCGATAAGAGGTGCATAAATAATATATTAGTACGCGTCGCCAGTCACCGCGCGCTAGTCTTATATTTTGATTTGTCTTTGCTATTTATACTCAGTCACTGCGGTGATTCAAATCACCGTTTAAAATTACGGTGATTTAGTAATCACTCTCGCCGTTTCACCGGTTACCGGAAAATCACCCTATTTCCCAACACTAGTCCTGATCTGAACCGCAGAGAACACCTTTGAATGTTTTCGAAAGCCCCTCAGACCCTTTAACAACTAAAAGAAGTCTGTTTGAGGATTAGGATAATATACCTAAACAATGTATCCGTAGGTTTATACGCACAATGCCACGGATATGTGAAACACTAATTCGGGCTGGTCGAAAACGCACACGTTATTAGGAACCAAATTTAAGAGAGGAGGGATAATTGCTTCTTCTACTCAAATTGCTCTTTTATGCATTATTCAATTGAAATGTGTGTGTTGGTTTTCGTCGCCCTCCTTTTCACTTTAATCTCGTTTGTATTGTCGCTAACAATATTTTGTATTTAGTTATATTTGGCTTATTTCTATTAAATGAACAAATAACTTACGTCTAGAAATTGCAAGCTTATAAAAATTATTTGGAAATAACAAATTTGTTATATTTTTGGAATAATCAGTTGAAAATTCAGAAAAGGAAACATAAACTTTATATATAAAGCCTAGTAGAGACGTGTTGATGAAATTATTTAATTTCAAACTAATGATTATTTTTTTCAAAACTACTCTTACCAATCGCATTAAAACCAAACACTGTTCATGTATAAACAATCTAAACCGGTTGATTAATTACACATTCAATAATAGAGCTGATATCAAAGTATAATTAGTGCTAACTCTAGATATAACAATCATTTTAGAAACATTATTAAATGAAAAATAGTTGAAGGTAACATTCCTTGAACGAAAAAAAAACAGGTGGTTTTTATAAATCTTAATCAATTCATTTTACAAATGCGCAAATTATTCCAAATTTAAAATCCCCTTCACTTCCCCGTTACAACAATGTAAAGTTGTAATATATTATATAGGATATAAGGTATTTAAAATGTTGTAACAAAATCAACTCCCAACAATGATTATTATTTGGCATAATTTCGTTAAATCGAAATACAAATACATTTTTTAAGTATGTCTAAATATCAATCAATATCAAACTAGTTTAATTCATCTATTTACTATATATAAAGTTAATAGTTTTCGAGATATTTTATATTGTATAGCAATAAGAGATATTTCATGAATTAAATTTATTATTTTTGTTTATTTACTATTTACAGTTTTAGCAGCACATGTATGTAATGAAGCAAACTGCCAACAATGATACAACTACCATAATTATTGATTACATTAGAATGTTATTGTTTGTCATACCGAATCACATCTCCATTTAATTAATAACCTCCACATACAATTATCCTTTCTTTCAATGTCACTTTTATCATTTGTCTGAAGGTATACGTTTTGATTTGTTTTCTTTCTTTTTCAGGCAGTATTAAAACGTCATTATTAGAAGGTAGCAAATTCAATGTGTCATGGCATTTAGGATATCCACATAGGGTGAGCAATTTTTTTGTTTAATATTATTGCGCTGATCAAAAATATACCCGATGAAGCATATATGACATCATCAATAGTATACCAACTATAGCAGTATTTCTAATCCGAGATATTTTTATAGAAATAGGGTAAAATTCAAAATAAAGAATAGCATAATGGGCAAATTAGAGGAGATTAAGTTGAATTTAGATTCGGACGATCGTGTATACATCATATACACGGTGTCAGAAAAATGACGGCAGTTCTTTACGTATATCGGTCGGGGGACTATAAAAAAATAAATCGTAAGAATGTAAATGTACTTGATTACAGAGTTATTGATGAAGATTTCGCAATAATAGCTAAATTTGTAGTGGTAAGAGTAATAATACATTAAATTGTGGCTGGAACAAACGAAAATCTTTAAACTTAGTTTCATGGGACAAACTTATGACCAAAAATTGAAATAAATTTAGAATAAATCGAGTAAAGCCGACATTATGGAGAGACAAATCGAAAATGAGAAAGCTAAGAATAAAAATAAAGAAGTATTAAGGTATGGAAAGGTATGTATAAGCAACCCAAAAAAACGAGATATCAATATGGTGTCTAATGGGAAAAATATGGAGAGGTAAACCCAGATGAGGTCATGGAAAGCTTGACTCTTCAAGATAGATACTGGAAAGTTTACAATTTCATTTTAAATATCAAGTTTGTGTCAATTCTGAACGACTGAAGCATAGTGTGTACCAAAATATGACTCTCTTCAAGATGTTAACTGACTTTTCATTGATAGCGAACCTGCTGAGTATTCAATATTAGTACTTTCAACTTTGAAATTGGCAAACAGCTAAAAGTTTGATAAATCCACTTTTTTTTTAAATAAGAGTGGCTAAAGACAGACGACCAAGTTGGGTTACTTGGACCACACGTAAAGACAGACAAGCACATAGGTGACTTTGACCATGGGTATGATCCCCAAATATAGTCTTTTTGAGGCTTTGAGCTTAGAAATTAGACAAAAATTCAATTTTTTATCTTATCTATTTTTTTTTATAAACTATGTAGATAACAAAATATGAAAACATATTACACACAGCAAAATAAAACACATTTTTGTACTAAAAAAAACTTGTAGAATACATTCGAAAATAAAGTTTAAAAGAGCTTTAGAATAATTTTCGATTTCCGGTATCATGGAGAAACCTCTTTAGGATCGGATAGGTGTCTTTATGGTCTCCAAAATCTCATCTTCTGCGTACCAGATAACGTCGTCAGGCGTGGGACATTTCCACTGAAGCAATACACTTGGAGTGAGAGATTTTATTTTATATTGTTTTCCATCTTCTTTAATTTCCATAATCTGTCCAGGATAAACCTTTTTATCGTATATAAACAAGATAAAATTTCCGATTTTACATCCCATTCCTGATTTTTCGTATGTGGCCTCATCCTCACTTTCAAGCTCATTTAAGTCATGTTCTTCCTTCGATTGAAGAGAAATGTTAACAGAGCTATCTGAATCACTGGAAATTGTTCTAGTTTTTTTTTGTTGTGGTTTGATAAGGTATTTTTCATAAGACCCTAGGAGCAGCAACAGGTTCTTTTTTAATGTCTCCGAATGAAATACTCTTCCCTGCTACAACACTGACTTTTTTCCTAGCCGTTTGTTCTCCTGGCCCGAAAAATCTTCTTCCTTCAAATAGGCCAATGATGGAGGCAATGCCATCCTGTTTAGAGGGTATATTCCTGATTTTTCGATCCACCCCTTACTGCATGATTTTTTTGTTTTTTACGAAAAAAATGCAATACGTGGAAAAAATATCAGGATTACCGTAAAAATATTTAAAAAGTTCTTTATTAACCATTTTTTTTCGTTTTTTTATATGTCAGATATGGCACAATATGTAGTAATGTTACAAAACATCAAAATAATGTAGGTATAAACAAATAAATCAATGAAAACGTATTCAGTATGGAACTTGTAAAAGCAGTTTCTGTCTTTGTTTACGCAAAGAAACCACCACATTTTTCAAACGTCAAATAAGACTTTTCACCACAGGAATATTTGCACCTTTGCCGATTATCACTCCATATTGGAAGATGGCCATATTGATCTCATCGAACTTCTTGGATGGAAAAATCTGATGTTGGGGCCCTTTTTTCTTGTTTTGCAAGTTATCCGTGACTCCACTAGGACGGCCTCTTTTCTTTGTTGAGTTGGCTTTATTGAATTTACACAAGCATTCTGCAACGGCCATTTTTAAATCTGGCAGAGGAAAATTTTTGAACTCGTTTTCTCTTCTTCCCTAAAGTATCCAGGCATTGACAACCATCAAATCAATAATATGAAAAAATATTCTCATGTACCATTTTTTCATCTCAGTTTGATCCTATAGTATCCTAGCATGGAATCCAAGAGATCTACTCCTCCCATATATTTGTTGTAAATTGTTACAGCCTTTGGTCACGGAACCATTATATGTTTGTTATCCTTTTTTGAAAATTGTTGAACCTCAACTGTTGGTGTACAGCCGGCATATGTAGACAAAATGTTTACCAATTTGTTGTCATACCATGAAACAACAGATATTTTTGTGGCATCAGTTGTGGCGACTTTCTCCAGCATCTCTCCTCGGCCATTCTTTTTGTTTTGTGCCAAGTAAATTTGTAGTGGGACGCTGTTGAACCAGTTATCAAAAAATTGTTTGTGATTTATGTGCCTTGGAACAGTTTTTGTTAGCCGAAGAACTACTTTTGAACTAATTCCCAGATCAGGAAAACCATTGGGAAGAATATTGGTTTGAGTTCCTGAGAAAATTTCATAATCGTACGAAAATCCGCTGACACCACTAAGAACAAACGCCTATATCCCCATTTGTAAAGTTTTTGGGATTATAATGTTTTATGGACGAACGCATTTTAGTAGGAATAATCTGCTCGTCTATAGCCAAATACTCTTCTTTTGGAACTTTGAGTAGTTGCTTCTTTAGTTTACTGAGTACGGGTCGTATTTTGAAGAGTTTATCATGATCAGGATTGCCGGTTGCAACAGCGTCATCATTATTCGCAAAATGCAAAAACCGTTTTATTTCTTCCCATCTGTTGCATGATATAACATCTGAGATCAAGCGGTGGATCAGGTGCAGGTTCCAATAACTTCTAGAATCAGGTAATTGCACTATTTATATATAAATGCAGATCCCTATAAACTGTTCGAGCTCCTATTCAGTAAGATCCAAAGGTTTTTTTGATCTCGTTTGAGCTGAATATAATATACTTTTGTAAACTATATCCGTGATCAGCTCCTTTGTTAGAAAAAAATTAAAAAATGCATAAGGAGAGTCTGCGTTTTCTAATTCAGGTGGCATGTCAGGAGAACCAAGAAAAATTTCAGGTCCTCATCCGATCTGACTAAATTACCTTGCTTCCAAGTAGGTTGATTCTTGTTTGTATTCTTCTTCAGTTTACGCAACCGTTCGAGCAGTGGTAGATCGTCGTTGCTATCGGAACTGTCTTCTAAATCCGTTCCTAACATGATAATATCAGATTTATTTTCGTCCATATCATTTTTATCATTTTCGTCTTCATCGTCAAACTTTGGAGCTAACATAACAGGAGGTTCCCCATCTTCTGAAAGTCTTTCGTCCTCACTACCATTTAGTAAATCCATTGGCACGCACTTGCTGGCACCATAAAACATTTTTGGATCCATTTTCTAAAATCAACGAAATAAATGTAATGTCCGGAATGTATATTGTGCCGTATATGTCCACGAGAGTTTTGGCGAATGTGTATATTGTTCCAAATATGCCACAACAATATTTCTCATCAAAAACAGCAAAAAAATAAAGAATTATATGAGTTCACTTACAGCAATTCCTTCGAGAGACTCTAGTCTTTACGTGGATACTTTTTTTGAATCAAAATCTGCGACAGAAACTCGGTGGCCATGTGCAAATGTATATGAAACTTCACCAAGCTGCTTAGAGATGTCGCTACACTACCAGAATTATGAAATATGTACCGTATCTGATCATCTAAGCATAAATAGTTTGGTATGTGGCTTTATTTATAACGGTTATGTGTGAAAATATGAATTGTGCGGAATATGAATCATGATACGCTAAGGGTTTAAATTATTCCTGTCTGGTTCTAATAAGGCATTTAAGCAGACGCGGAAAATCTAATTTTGGAATCGTGGTCTTTGTTCCAATTAGTTTATAATTTGTTATGATCTGTCTCCATTTTATTTTCAGCGGACGAAAATATGCGATATCAAGTGGCTGGCTGATATGTGTGGTATTAGGGGGTAAACAAATGAATTTTATATCATGTTTGGAACAAAGATCCGGAACGTGCACTCTCAAATGCGAAGAAAGATTGTCGCGAATTATATCTTTGGTACCCTCTAAACGCCTTAAAGCAGGGAAAAGTAGGTGTTCAAATTGACCTTGGTTTTGCTCAAAATACATGCTTTTTTCTGAATCGGCCTTGAAACTTCAAATATTGACGATATATCTGTAATTATTGTCAAATATCACGGAAATCTACATATATAGAGCTAGATTAGGGTCAATATATCTAAACGTCGGTTATTGTTCCCAGTTTTCGGTGAACGAGGCTAGACAATGACAAAAACGCTAAACATAGGAAATTATATGGCATATAACGACAAAATATGGTAGATAATAAAAGCTGGCCTTAGTTTTGCCGAAAATACATGCTTTAGGAGGTAAACAAATGAATTTTATATCTTATGCGCTTTGACTGCGACTCTTTCACTTTTTCCTCCCCTTCGGTTCCGCATGCACACCAAATAATTATGACGTTACCATTTCTACTATTTACTACAGATGTTTTTGAGTCTTAACAAACAGTTTTACCCATTTAGCACCAGGGAGATTATCTGTAAATTTCCTTATAACAACACCCTTTCGATATAGACAACCCTTCACAAGTTTTCTTAGATCTAAAGAATCTAGCGGAAATCCACTGACTATACGGTCCGTCTGCCTGGAGTTTTGGCGTGCACTTCTTTTACTTTATTTTGTATTGTGGCTCGAGGTATTTTATATCTTGTGGAAGCCAGCCTTTGAGATATTATACCCGATTCAGTAAGTCGAACCGCTTATTATAACTGTTTTGGTATAATTGCAGTAATTCCTACTTCCAATCGCTCTTTTGTAACGTCCCATTATCCTAAAAGTTAAATAAAACTCACACTTACAAAGTTAGCACAAGGTTAAACATACAAATTGAGGTTATAAGCCGATTTTATTTTAATCATTCCCTAATGCCCCTGTATTTTTCACTTGAAAATTATATTAAAACACTTTATTAAAATAGAACATCCAAATCAGTACCATACCTGTTAAATTTTCATTTTTCACAAAAAAAAGTAAACACTCAATTACAGTGCGAACACGTAGTGGCCAAAGACAGAGCAATGAATTTTGTACATGGCGCCCACTAGTGATAATAAATGAAATGTTAGGTTTGCTGCGCTCATTCAAAAAGCTTCGTAAGGATTGCGTGAGAACGTGTTTCCACATGAAAATCACAGATACCATCTAATCATTCAAGTACGAATAAAGTTTTTACTTTTTTTCAGAAACTAAAAAGCAATTTATGTGGTGTAAATAATGTCCTTTTAGTCCAACACAATCTATAGAAATAGTAAAACATTCTATTCGGTTAATTGAAACGAAGTTGTGCATACATAAAGAAATATTAAAAAATGACCAAAGTCAACCCTGGTGGCTAACGTCACTCAACTTTGCGGCACGTCACTTTATAAAAACCCAAATGCATCATGCAATTTCTTCAAGGTAGACTTAGTGACCACATTTTACCACGTTGATTCCAACAAGACGTGATTGAGCATCTTATGACTCATAACCTTACAAAGTCTCACTTATAATTCAGGTAATCCTCAAACCGGTGAATGATATCATAATTTGTGTGTATTAAAAATTACCAAATAATAATATTTACTATTTATAATCAAAATAATTGGATATATTTTTGGTTTAAGGAAATACCTTACGTAAATCATATTAATTGTTCTTAGGGATTGGCCAATTACATTTCACTGGCATTTTGAATAAAAATTGAAGTATGTTTCATAAGTAGTACGTGATGAAATATATAAAAATATTTTGTACAACAAAATTCTTATTAATAATATTAATTATTACGTAAAAACCACAATGAAAATAAAAAAATCGTCTTTTGAGAATTTTCACTATCACTAACCATATAAACTTTCACTCAGAAAATGAGACAACTAAGGCTGAAGAGATAACTGCTAGAGTTTTTGCAGTTGTGGAAGCGTGAAATACTTTTATCTTCGACAACAAAAAGTCGTAAAAATACGAGAAAATGCATATTGTAGGTAGGTACAAACAATGGTTTTTAAAAGGAACTTTCATTATGATTAACAAAATCAACTATGCTTTGTAAATGGAACGACATAAAAGTCAGTCTGCAATCAGTACAAAACATTCATTACTAGATTATAATAAAAATACAATACCTTACATATATGAGATGGATAAGAAACAGATCGATTTTTATTTCAAGGGGGACATAGTATTTCGATCATATACTCAACTCTCCTCACCTCTGTCATTATCACCAAAAAACTTAAATAGGGAAAGTATCATTGTACAGGTATCATGTATATGGAATTTGACTATGTGACTTGAGGAAAGAACAAACGTCAAACAAATAACAAAATTAGAAAAGTGTACAGTGTATAAACATACAAATTAAATTCTTGTTGCCCGGTTATACTAGACTTGAGTGTGATAGCGATTATGCCCGAATTGAACGAGCGAAAAAACTATTGGGTGATAATTTTAAGATAATGGTTCCTCGAGTTTGGTTCCAGTTCGTACCGAATGTACGTAGAACTAGAAATTTTCAAGTTACTGAAAAGATGCAGGATAACCACACTATATCGAACAATGTTTTAATAAAACGACCACAACAATGTGACAACGAACGTGAAATACTCCATTGGCTTAAAATCAATTGGCTGAGGTACACAGCAGCATTAAGAGTCATCAACTTCAAATGTGATTTGGCAGAAGATATCCCTTTTCAAACAATGGATTTGAGATGGAAAATCAGTGGAAGACCACAAATAATAAAGGTTATTGTTCCTTTTTCGAACAATTCTCCTGTAGGCAAAAACTGCCAAAATAGCAAATCTATTCTCAAATGATCAAAATATTATTGATAAGGACTACCACCACTTTTATCAGAATCTTCCAACTATTAGTCAAGCTCCAGAATTTGGATAAATCGAAGATTATCTGAATTCTGATAACGATGAGGTTGACAACAATGTATTTTAAAACTAGCACCAGTTTTTTTTATATCTTTATTTGCGCAATAAATAATGTTACAGTAATGCTTTTACTTGTATATATCTATCACGTTTTCCATCTTGAACACATCCAGATTAAAAGGATCTAAAGTTGGCAGAACATGATATGTCGCAAATTCAATAAAAACTGAAAAGTTTGTGTACATAACAAGTGAGTGTCATATGTTACAGTATTATATTAGTGTATAATAGTTAAATAAGCTTTAGTTTGAGTCTTAATGATTGATTTCTCGCAAACCTTGAAACTTAAAAATCCTTTTCTGTAATATTTGCATTTTGACACATATCAACTTTTACCATATAAATAAAGGCATGCCCAACATAATCATTAACAATATCAAAGATTATCTCAATCTTACAGCTAACAATCGACATAAAGAATTATGCTATTTGAGGCGGTCAGAACCAGTGCTCGAAATGAAAGAAGTGAGAAAATCGAGATTCAAATATTGCATAATTTCAAACATAGAATAGAATCGTTCTTTCAAAATAAAATTGTAATATTTAATTATAGATTATTTTATTTATTTCAGTTCTATAACGATGTTCAGAAATATGTTTTAATTTTTTTACATTTTATGATTTTGATGTGGGTTAGGCCATTTTGACTTTGATGAAAATAAATAAACAAAGGACAATTATGCAGGCCTGACATATTTATATGAAACACACAAAATAAAACATCTGAAGTAAATAGATGTATAATGAAAATACACATATTTTAGATAACACAACATACAAAACAAAATGAAGTATTTCTCATTTTCATTACTTTGATCTTCATCTAGTATCATCGGCCCATTCTCCACAGTTGCAGGAGTTTTCATGGTTGTATAGAAGTTATAGTAAACCGGAGGAATGTAAGGCAGCAGCTCTTGGAGATCTTTCATTTTTTTGGAAGCAACTGCTCGCCCTGATGGATAAAGTAACTCCAGATTTTCTACGTTTTCTAAGGCACGGCGCTTAGCTACATTGACACTGTGAAATGGAGCAAAATCAGAGTTTGAGTATTTAAAATCAAATTTGTGTTTTGTCTCGGAGGAGTTAATCACTGCATTTTCAACCATTCCACTTTCATGCTCTCTTCGGTCATTTTTCGGTTAGAGATGCTTTTTTCTACGTTTCTTGTTGAAAAAAAAATCGTTTTTGGTCATCTTCACAACTTTAAAAGGTTTATTTTTCCGAGCAGACTCAATTACGGTTAACCAGTGATCTGGAATATAAATATCAGGATGAAGTTTTTTTTGCTTTTCTATGACCCCAAAAAGAATGACCCGAGATAAGGAACTTATAGTTTATTTCTTCAACATAAAAAATCTTTTGAAGTTGTGATAAAATCAGAAACCAGCGCCATTTTCACATTTCTGTTTTGTCCGCCACACTGGTCACTGTACAACTTTTTGTTTGGTCAAATATTTTTTCATGTAATGCGTAAGGCAAGATGCTATTTTTTGCGGTCCTCTTGAAGCAATGGATTCATTTCTTCACTTTCCATCTCTTGTCCTACCCTTCTTTGATGCAACTCTCTTTCTGTTTCCAATTTTTTTTTCTCTTCCTCTGTAGTTACTTTTATTTTGTTTTTAAATTCGTCACATCTACCGCAGCTGTGATATTGGCGAATGAAAATGGAGATTGAAACATGTATTAAATGTGTTTCGAAACACGTAATTACTAACAGGTGAATCTACATTTTTCTTGTAAAGTTTGTACAAGATGTTGATGTTTAAGTAAGGAGCCAAATTTTTTTTTGGCAACTTTTCTTTTTTGTATAATGAGATTCATAAACTGGGAAACGATTTATAAATTGTTTTACCTCTTCTATTTTAATATCTGACGTCTTATTTCCTGGATGATGTCTCCCTCTATTGTCCTTGGGTGGTACTGCTTCTGGCTTGCTTTTTAAAACCTTAGTTAAACGGCCATTCGAAACTTGCAGAGTGTCTTTAAAAAATTGTTTACATATTTTAATGTTTTTTCCCTCAGCATTTGGCAAATTATAAATTCGAGATAAAGTTCGGCGGCTACTTTCATTGTTTGTATACCTTTTGACGTTTGGTATAATACTTATTTGTCCAAAGAAATATGCGCTTTGCAGATCAAAGCTACTCAAACGGTAAAAGTTTTCGAAAATTACTTTACGCTGAACGGGACTAATTTTTTCATTGCATTGATTACTGCATCCGCATTGGGAGGTTTTCATTTTCTTTTCTGGAGTTAAGACTCCCTTAACATTTTTGTAGGATTTACCATCAGACGCTCTTTCCTGTTTTCTTTCCACGTATTCTCTATTCTAATACGTTTTCTACTACTTTGCTTGGAGGTTGGCAGGTTAGTGTCATTGATTTCACTTTCTGAACTTGACGGTATATAATTGGATTGCTCATCCGTATCATAAGGGTCCTGCTCGTCAACAGAAGTTTCTAAAAGAAGATAAAAATTCATCAGAAATATTTTTAATGTGCCTAACCTCACATTTTATTTATTTCGAACACGTTACAAATATTACGGGTTATTACTAGATATTAATTCCTCAACATCTTACCTGCATCCTCCATAACGATACTTATATTAATTTGAATAAACACACAATAGAGATAAAAATTTCAATAACGTCAGTAAACTTAACCACAAAAACACGTGTGCAATCCAAAGTTTCTCAAGAAACAGACCGGCCTCATTAGGCCACTATGCTTTTTCACATGTCTAAGATAATATCAATGCCAGAACCATACTTGTACCTCCATCACTGAATTAGTAGCAATATAAAAATTGGGCCACTCTGCTATTAACACGTTGAGTGCCATCGTCCAGTGTACTGGACATGCGAGTTCTTTACATATAGCTCGCGTCCAGTTAACTGAACGAGCTTAAACAGCGGGTTTATACACTTTGATTTGTTGTAGGGCTACGGGAACGAATTGAATACGTCTAGTGCGGGTTATAGTCAAAGAATCCAACATAGACTTGGCGATGTTGAGAGCAATATTGAAGACAATATGGCAACATGTAGCTCAATCGACAACTAATTTCGGTCCGGTCGCGCTTCTTGTCTTACGCATTAGTGATTAGTGGCGTGCATGACATGAAAACACGTGTGTAAATTTGATTCTTGTGTTTGTTTTGAAGCTGTGGAAGTTTATTGTTGATTTTTCAAGATGTCTATGAGTGATAATAATGAGACTCCAGTGTAAGGCCTATCTATTATTTTTAGTTATTCCTTTTTTTTCTGCAAATTGAATCACGGTTTGGGTACTTGTCGTGTAATCGCTAAATAAAGTCTATCATTCATTTTATGGTCGAGTTACGATACTTTGAAATGCGACGTTGCCAGATTCACTTTATTTTCCAAAATAATTTTATATTTCTCTTTAGTTGCAGTGGTCTGCGGAAACGAAAGAGAAATTTTGTGATGATCAGACCGCTAACCCAAAGTGAATTAGAAACGTATGCGAATGCCTCAGACGAAAGTGATTTTGATTTCTCGAGCGACGATGATACTAAAGATCGTACGTTTAATCCTGATAAGGAAATAAGTAGTTCTAGTTCTGTCTCTACAGAGGATGTAGAACATAATAGCCCAATTGACAATCTTCTAAATTACGATCCACCTAATGATGCCAACCAGGCTGAACTAGCAGAAGATCCTGATGGTGAAGAATGGACGGATATAGAAGAAGAGCCACAAGTTTTTCCGTTTACTGGCGTAAAAGAAATAAATGTTAGTGACCTGCCGCCTAATCCATGTCCAATACAGTATTGGCCTCCAAAAAAACAAGGTCTAGTAGAGAAAAAAAGTGGCAAGATATTTCGACCAACGAAATGCGAAAATTTATCGGTTTGTGTTGCCTTTCTGGTACCGTTAAATTTCCTCTTTTAGCCAAACAGTGGAGTCGCCACCCTATGTACTTTCATCCCGTATTTGGAAAAGCTATGTCTTGAAATCGTTTTCAGATAATTCTAAAGAGCCTTAGATTTGTCGATCATACTACATTCGCAGAGAATGACAAGTTGTTCAAAATTCGACCTGTTTTGGAAGAAATACTGGGAAACATTAAACAAATCTTTAGTCCTGGACAAAACCTATCGATTGATGAAGCCATGATTGGTTGGAAAGGGAGATTATCATTCCGACAATATATATCAAACAAGAGTCATAAATATGGCATAAAACTGTATGAACTAACAACTGACGATGGCTTTGTTCTTAACATTATTATTTACACGGGAAAGGGAACATTAGTTTCAGAAGAATCATCACATGCTGAAAGTGTGGTAAAAGAATTGATGAAAGATTATTTAGAAAAGGGTCATACAGTATACCTTGATAACTTTTACACCAGTGTTTCTTTGGCTGAATTTTTGCATAGAAAAACAGCTTTGGTAGGACTCATACGTGAAAATAGAAAGAGTAACCATAAGGAAACTATGAAAGCGAAGCTGAAGAAGGGTAAGGCAGTTTGGAAAAGAAAGGGATCAGTATTACTCACTAACTGGAGGGATAGGAGGTATGTTAGGATAATAAGTACGGCTCACAAACATTCGATGGTCGAAATTCGGGGCAAGAGAGCTAATAATAAAATAAAACCTGCATGCGTTATTGATTATAATAAACACATGTCGGGAATCGACTGATCGGATCAAATGGTGGCTTACTACTCTACCCTCGTAAGACTGTTAGATGGTATCGCAAAATATTTTTCCATTCAATAGATTTGTGTATATGGAATTCCTGTTTTTTATATAATTTTCATCAAAACGAAAATATTAGGCTCCTAAACTTTCGGGAAGAAGTGATTATGAAACTTATCAATCAGCCAGGCAATTTGCAAGTAGAGAATGGGGTTGAAACCAGGTCTATGTGTTTACCCCTGTTTCAAAAATTGGCATACAGAATCTTCTAGCGCTTGATATATTATAGTATTTAGTCCAAAGATAATTCCTTTCTTATTTTGAATAAAGCAAATGAATAAATAACAAGTTTTGTAATTTTTAGGACAATATTTACACGTCCAGTTAACTGGACAGCGGGACATGGAGGGTAAAACCATGTGCATACCACAATGTCCAGTTAACTGGACAGCTACTAGTGACCTCAGAAATGTTTATGGTCAGTTTACAAAATCATTTACATGAATTT
The DNA here is from genome assembly GCA_963921935.1 of Galeruca laticollis. Classification (NCBI taxonomy): domain Eukaryota; kingdom Metazoa; phylum Arthropoda; class Insecta; order Coleoptera; family Chrysomelidae; genus Galeruca; species Galeruca laticollis. The sequence goes on from OY998176.1 coordinate 81,492,052, forward strand.
GACATTAAAATTTTCGTAAATAACCCAAAAAGGGGAGTTGGCTTCTTAGAGGCGTTAATTCAATCCCCCCTTCGCACTCAACGTGTTAAACTATACAGGCCAAACAATGAATTTTAGCACATAACACAAAAAATGCAATTTTGTGGGTTAGGCCACTTTGGTTCTGAACGCCTCATTTATTCGAGAGAACTATAGAGTTAGAACAATACATTATAGTGAATATGCTATTCTATAAGAGGAGCAACGAAAATATACAGTTCGGGAAACAAAAAGTACTTACAAGGCAATTTTGTTAGTTATATCATAATTTCAATTTTACTGAAAACTGATACAATTGAAAAGTATAGTATTGATATTTATTTACAGGGAGGATTCAAAATACAACTTTTGGACCATTTAGAACGACCTGTGCTAGATTTAACTCCAACAATTCAAGGTTCAGAATATGTAACGAATGATGCCACGTAAGTTATACAATAACAATGAACTATATATATATATTGTGATTGGCATATACTAATGTAATTTTAGAGCTCAATCATTCCAAGTACAATTACCATCAAAATTCGACTGTGAGAATTGCACATTAAGACTGATAAGACAAGCTCTTGAGTGGGGAGAAGACTACAAGTTTTGGTCATGCGCAGACGTGGATATTTTACCAAGTATGTTAATAAAATAATCAGAAATAATATTTTCACTCACGGCAAAATGTTTTATATTGAACGTACTACTACTAAATTGACTTGGTAATGCTTTTAACTTCTAGGGAAAAAATTTAGGGAAACTTGCGGTGGCCATGGCAAAAATTTAGTTGGTAGGTGTAAATGTGATCGACTTTACTATGGAGAAGTTTGCCAATATAGAGATGAATGCGTGGAAGACAGTGATTGTGGAGAACATGGAAAATGTATACATATTGGCGGAACTGTTGCACCCAGACAACAATGTTACTGCCAATTAGGTTGGTTTGGTCCCGGATGCATTAAAAGTGAGTTCTTTAATTAAAAATTTGATGTTCCTTATAAGTTACCCATTTCTCATAAAGATCATACATCATAAAAATTAATGCACGTCAACAATTACGTATTCGTTTTCAAAATTAACTAATTTTGCATATATTATCGCTAAAAACTGTTCTTTTAAGAACAAACTGGTTGTGAATATTTATAATAATTATGCGCAAATATGTCAAATTAACCCAATCTAACATTTTATTAAATCATTAATCTTCAAATACGTTTTCTAGAGTCTGCTGTTAGGTCGACAGAAATTGATTTCGATTTGTACACTGAGAAACAATTAAGTCCCACTTTCCGATTGTATTGGAGAATTCTGAAAGAACACAATGAAATTGAAGCTATCTTAGTGGTAAACGGTACCAGTTACGCCGCTTTAGGCTGGAGACCAAAATCGCTAACGAAAAGTTGCAAAAATTTCCCCCAAATCGGACCTATCGCAACGGAAGACTCGAGAAACTCAAAACCAGAACCAACTAGCGAACCAGAACCTAAGAGCGAGCCTGAACCAAAAAGTGAACCAGAACCAACCAGTCTACCAGAACCTAAGAGTAATCCGAAACCTAAAAATGAAGCAGGATCTAGAAGTGCACCTAAAAGCGAGCCAGAGCCTAAAAGCGAGCCCGAGCCTAAAAGCGAGCCCGAGCCTAAAAGCGAACCCGAGCCTAAAAGCGTGCCCGTTCCTAAAAGCGAGCCCGAGCCTAAAAGCGTGCCCGAGCCTAAAAGCGAACCTGCGCCAAACAGTGAACCTGAACCTAATTCTGAACCGGAACCAACTACCACACAGGCATCAAAGTATAGAAAGTCGCTTTATTCCAGACGGTCTGCATCACAAACTCCATCTTTAAGGAAAGGGCAAGTCGCAAATGATGTTGTGGAAACCAGTGTTTCATTCCAAGTTAGCAGAAAACAAGGTAAAGACACAAAAATAGATTTTTTCAGTACTTTATAATCTTCAACCACGCTCTCAAATTTCTCTGATTTTTTTATAATCACCACTGACTTTTTTTGCATCTTTCTGACATTGTCTTTTCATACTTAACCTTTCCCAGATCAACAAATTCGTGTTGGGATTGTATTACTGAAAATATTTGTTCGTATAAAAACTCTGGACTTTGTTATAGGTCGAAAACGAAGAGCAGCTGACGGTAAGTAAACGAACATCATCGTTCTTGGTGCACTATAAACTAAACATAAACCACGTTTCTTTAGAAACCTTTTGTAAAGTTGTGCACAAATAGAGTAAAAGTAGAATTTCAAGTAATATCGTCTAACTAATGGTGGTTGGTCTTTTAAATTTCTTCTAGAACCTGTACCAGAACCCACTAGCGAACAAGAAACAACACAAGAGGACACGACAGTACCTTCTGCTGAACCAGAACCTACCTCCGAGCCTGAACCAAAATTCTCAAAACCAAAACCTGAACCTACCCCAGAACCAGAACCTAAATCAGAGCCTGAGCCTGTAATTACAAAATCCTCCCAGAATAACAGTAAACATCTATCCAAGCCCGAACTAAAATCAAAATCTGAACGAAAATTAAATCACAAATCAGAACCTACACCAACATCCGAGCCAGAGCCTATATCTGAACCAGAACCTAAATCCGAACCTGAACCCAAATCTGTGCCAGAACCTAAATCTGAGCCTGAGCCTAAATCTGAGCCTGAACCTAAATCCGAGCCCGAGCCTAAATCAGAGCCCGAACCAAAATCCGAGCCTGAACCTATATCTGAGCCCGAACCTATATCTGAGCCCGAACCTAAGTCCGAGCCCGAGCCTAAATCCGAACCTGAACCGAAATCCAAGCCAGAACCTAATCCTGACAGAGCTACTAAAACAGAAGTTGTACCAATTGGAACAAGTAGTACAGGTATGGTCATTTACTGGTTATTAGGTAGTACTAATGTTATTAGAGGATAATTCATTAACCGGTTTCCCATAATAGTTTAATCTTTTACTCAGTTTACCTTTTTTTGACTGGCTATAACCAAGTAATGATGAGCTAAATTTATTAGTCTAATCTATATTAACACGTTCACTGTCCTACGACCCATATATGGGCCGTAAGTTCATTTACCTGTAGGTCCTGCAAACCATATGTGGATCGTTGTTGTTTTGTTATAGCCCAATACTATAAAGAACTTGTCAGTAAAGAAGATTCAAAAGGAAAAAAGCTACATTTTGGTAAAAAAACATTTTATTCTGTCAAAAAGTAACTGAGATACAGCATATAAAAATGAACTTATTAAAAGTGTATACAAAGGAAACAGAACGGGAAGATACAGAAAAACAATTATTTTCTGTGTTACAAGAAATACGGCAAACAGTTGAAACTTCATTAGTTTTTTCCATGCTTCTTTGATGTAAGAGTATCTCTCAACTTAGAATAACACATATGGCAACGTTTTCTATATATTTTGTCATCACTACCTCTAGGTAGCTCCTTTAGCTTATTATCTCCCTCCTAATGATTTTTTGCTTTTCATAATTTAATTTCTTTTGAGAATGCTGCGAATAAGAGATTCTCTAATTTGTATCACTGTTAATTGATCTTTTACTGCACGCACAGAATTATACAGAATAAAAGTATTGACAACCGGTGTCTCACAAATTATTTCAATGGCCAATTTTTTTACCAAACAAAGACTTTCGAAGACAAGTGTATTAACCAGATAGTTGATCAGAGATGTCTACCCCCTACTTTCCCTTGTTATACTTCATTATAGCTAATGGTTTGATTTTATCTTCTCCATTTCATTTTTCCTATAAACTTTCATTTGATAATCATGGCACGTGGAAAGTATATTCACATCACGTTGATCAAGAATAATTTTGTAACGCTTGAACACAGAATACGTGCTGTTTGCAAAACGTTGCCAATGCTAAAAGTTTTATTTGACGACCCACATATGATCTTAGGACGTAAGGAAGAGTTGGGGAATGATGCGCACTTACGAAGAAATTTTGATTTGTGGCGAGACTATGATAGATAAGTTAATTTCAAGAACGCTATGAGATACAACAGTTATTCTATTTTATACATGTAAAATCATAATTAAAGAAAAAATTACTACACAGGCGTGTAATTTAAGAAAGTAAAAATTGGATTTGCGCACAATTGCCCACCCCGGCGAGCAATGGTGTGCATGGGTTGGGCACTGATGCACACGGGTTGGGTGATGGTGCCCAATAAATCTCTGTTACAAAAAAAAATATTTATTGTTCAATATTAACATCAAAACTCGTTACAACTAAAATATACTTTAGCTTAATGTACGCAGGAGTCGCATTTATAATTTTCCGGAGTGTCTGCACATGTACAGTCTGCATGGTTCCAAGCAGAGCATAAGACACAACGGTACCATAATTCTCCATTTTTGTCAATTTCTCCACATATCATATATACCTCGATGAATTTGGAGGTTTTTTTTTGCAGAAGGTGCTATTAAGCTGAAGTCAATATCATCTAAGCTGTCATCGTCGCATATTCTCGTTTAACGACTCGTTAGATATTGCAGGTGTTGCCTCTCTCTTTATTTTTTTACCTTTACGTTTTTACTTTTCCGCCCAATCTATCTAATATGCGAGAAAAGTATTGGTTTACCTCAAAAAAAGTTTTGGGAAGATTTTTGAGTTGTTTTTACGATTTTCATCAAAAACAACACGAAAAGCGGTTTTTAGAAAAAAAATCCTGTGTGTATGTCGTCGTCGTTGTCGTCGGCCACTTTTCGTTACATGTCTTGTTAGCACGATACAGCCTCCGGAGTGCAAAAAGTCACCAATTTTATGATTGAATATTGTTCAGGACATCTCACAGATGAACCCTATTGATTTTCAGCTCACCAGAGCCAGTACAACGGGTGCTATGGAACTTGAAGTACGACATTTTTGTCATTTTTCAAGAAAATTCAGTTTGTTAGCACAATACAGCGTCCGTAGTGTAACAAGTCTCCAATTTTAAGACTGAATATTATTCAGCACATCTCATAGATGAACCTTATTGATTTTTAGCTCACCAGAGCCCGTACTACAGGTGCTATAGTACTTTAAGTACAACATTTTTGTCATTTTTGGAGAAATTTCAGTTTGTTAGCACGATACAGCCTCCGGAGTATATACAAGTGACCAATTTTATGATTGGATATTTTGTAAGGCGTCTCATAGATGAACCCTTTAGATATTCAGCTCACTGAAGCCAGTGCAACGAATGCTATGGTACTTGAAGTACCAAATTTTTGTCATTTTTGGAGAATTTTCAGTTTGTTAGCACGATACAGCCTCCATAGTGTATACAATTGACCAGTTTTATGATTGAATATTGTTCAAGGCCTCTTATAGATGAACTGTATTGACGTTTAGCTCAATAGAGCTAGTACAACGGGTGCTATGGTAACTAAAGTGCCACATTTTTGGTCCTTTTTGAGAAATTTCGGGTTGTTAGCACAATGCAGCCTCCGGAGTGTATACAAGTGACCAATTTTATAATTGGATATTTTCCAAGGTGTCTCACAGATGTACCCTATCGATTTTCAGTTGACTAGAGCGAGTACAGCGGGTCCTATAAATCCAGATATACTACATTTTTGGTTATTTTTGGAGAAATTTCGGTTTGTTAGCACGATACATCCCCCGAAGTGTATAAAAGTAACAGTTTTATGATAGAATATTGTTCAAGGTATCTCACAGATGCGGAAAAGTTAGTTTTAATATTTAAAACCGTTTATTTCTATGTTGTGTTTCTTCATGAAAACATTTTCTTACAGTTTTCCTTTTGAGCGTTTTTTTCTTCTTTATTCTTCTTTAGATTTTATTCTCTTAATCTTCTCTTTTCTGCGGCTATTTCTAATTCTCCCTTGTCAAATGTGCTTGTACTATTTTCTAACATTGTTAGTTTTGATTATTCCTCGAGGTCTAGTGGGATGTACTTGGCCTTGGATTTTCATAATCAACCAAATCATTTGGATTTGTTTTATCACGCAAAGAAACGTTAGCTATTGGTCCAGTATCAGTTAATGAATCTTTAGCTTTTGGTATGGATACATCTTCATCAGAAACTTCTAAAGTATAATTTACTTGATTGGAAGGCGCAAAAGTATCCTCATTAAATTTGTCAGGATTTAATGAATTAATTTCTGAAGTACGAAACCCTGACGCAGCTTTCTCCATTGTGGCGACTTTCATAAATGCCCTCTTTAGTCATATTCTGTTATTTTCTGATGACCAGAGGAGGATAAGTAATGCTCGTATTCTCTATAAAGAGCGTTCTTTAGTGGACTAAAAAATATTAAATCTAATGGCTGAAAATGGTCTGAGGTGTGGGGTGGAAGAGACACCATATGGATATTATATGGCTTGAATGGTTATCTAGGACTAAAAGGATGGTATCAGATGCAGTAGGCTTTGCATGTTATCCAAAATGAGACAATCACACAATAAACAAGTCAGAATTAATCAAACCATTTTTGGAACATTTGTAGGAAGCACACAAGGGTCTGTTTTTTTGTAGAGTTGTTGGCATTATTTTGCGGGGATGTTGAATACGTTGTTTGGTCAAAACTTAACTTCTGCATGATAATTTCAAGATTAGTGTAAAATAATTTTACAGCTTATTTATTAAAGGATGAAATCTATTTAAGATGGTGCTCTCAGGCTCCCTTAGTTTTACTTTGTAAGAAGCCATGCCTTTCCAGCTAGGCCCTTTCCTCAATTAAAGTTATCGACAATATTATACCTAAATTCTAGCCTTCGTATCCCATTAGATGTCAGCCCAAAAAATAATTTTGAAAGTAGCACAATATATGCTTATAACTCACGCTCTATTTGTTTTGAGAATACAGGCTTACGGCCCAATCGAGGTGGTTTGATATCATTTTCTAGCAGATTTTTTCTGAGGGTCGATTCTGGTATTTTAAAAAATCTTCCCACTTCCATAATTTTTCTTCCACCATTCCTGATGGCGTCCAGCGCATTTTGCAGGATTTCAGTCCTGTAGGACAGGATGGTAGTCTTACGTATGTAATTTCTAGGCATCTGGAAACAGTAAGTAAACTTACTATTACTACTTAGTACCTAATATTTAATAGCGCGTTTACGTTTTATAAATTCATAATAAGAGAAACAAACTATTTATTTATTTATCATTCAAATATGTCAAAACAATCATAAAATACTAGATTTTAAGAAGACATCTCATTTCAAACGATTAGATAAAAATTGTTGACTTATCTCTTTATTTTCTAATGTTGAAAAGTTATAAAAATCTGTTCACAAATCGTCAAGTCACTCTTAGAACGGTCGTATGCAAACTATTGTCACCAATGATCATGCCAAGCATTTAACCATAGCGGAGGAAACATCTGCACTGATTGAGTACTCCGGATAACCCGCGAAATTTGAAATATCTTGGTGCACACGATCACCCGCTGCGCACTATTCCCCAACTCTTCCATATATCTAAATTAACAGAGTCCTGCGAACCACATATGGGTAATACAAATTTAAATGCAACGGTTAGCGGAAAAATAAAAGTTATAAAGTTATAAATATCTGTTCACAAATCGTCAAGTCACTCTCACAACGGTCGTATGCAAACTATCGTCACCAATGATCATGCCAAGCATTTAACCATAGTGGAGGAGACATCTGCACTGATTGAGTACTTCGGATAACCCGCGAAATTTGAAATATCTTGGTGCACACGATCACCCGCTGCGCACCATTCTCCAACTCTTCTTTATATCTTAATTAACACAGAGTCCTGCGATCCACATATGAGTAATACAAATTTAAATGCAACGGTTAGCGGAAAAATAAAAGTTACAAAGTTATAAAAATCTGTTCACAAATCGTCAAGTCACTCTCACAATGGTCGTATGCAAACTATCGTCACCAATGATCATGCCAAGCATTTAACCATAGTGGAGGAGACATCTGCACTGATTGAGTACTTCGGATAACCCGCGAAATTTGAAATATCTTGGTGCACACGATCACCCGCTGCGCACCATTCCCCTGCTTTTCCTTATATCTAAATTAACACAGAGTCATGTGAACCACATATGGGTCATACAAATTTAAATGCAAAGGTTGGCGGAAAAATAACATTAGGACAGTGAACGTGTCAAACAGCAATTGAAGGGAGTAGAAGGTGTTCACAGGTCTAGCTTTAATTTAGAGTCCGCCCCAACCCATAACCTGCGGGAAATAAACAAACTTGTTACGAATTGCTGTTTATATGATAAAAGTAGATGCTTACATTCCCTCATACAAAAGTGTATTATTTAATTTAAAAACAAATTTCGGCATGAGATTACTTTATAATAAAATTTAATATACTACCCAAAAATATCGTCGGACTTAATAAAAAAATATAATTTGTGAAGAATATAGATATGTTACGTTATTTAATGAATTATTAATTAGAGAGAATGATAATATTTTCCAAATATAAATAATTGGTATAAATTTTACACGTGAAGGTTCACATTAACAATTTTAATATTTTATTAAACACTGAAAATGCTAATAGAGTGAGAGCCAGGTCCTACAGGCAGACGATAAAGAAAATTTTTCAATATATTGTGGAATTATCTACAAACAGTAAGTTTCATTTAAAACAGTATTTAACAACTGTCTGTAGGCCAAGAATTGTAGAAAGTGAGTCAGAAGTATATATAAATGAAATTTCGTAAATTATAATGAAAAGTCACTGACAGCGGAACAAAAATCAATATACTATGAAGTGATTCCAAGTGTTGATGAAAAGAAAGGAAATGTTTTCTTCTTGGATGCCCCAGGTGTGACCGGTAAAACGCATCTCATGAATTTAATCTTAGCGAAGGTAAGAAGCACTCGCAGTATAGTCTTAGCCGTCGCGTCCTCTGGGATTGCCGCTACGTTATTGGAAGGAGATAGGACAGCGCACTCTGCCTTGAAATTGCCCCTAAACTTGATAAATGTAGAGATACCAATTTGCAACATTTCAAAGCAAAGAAATCTTGCTGAAATACTACGGCAAGCCAAAATATTAGTTTGGGATGAAAGCACTCTGGCACACAAGAAAGGTATTGAAGCTTTAAATAGGACTCTGCAAGCCATAAGGAATTTCAAAACTTTAATGGGTGGTATGACAGTATTATTTACTGGAGACTTTCGTCAAACTTTACCAGTAGTCCCAAAAGGTACACGTACCGATGAAATTAAGGCGTGCATTAAAAGATCATTTTTATGACCTTCAACTAAAACCTTAAAATTAACTAAAAACATGAAAGTTTATCTAAAAGGGAAAGAATCTGCTGGACAATTTGCAGAACTTCTATTTAAATTTGGAAATGGCGAGTACCGAGAACTAGATGGCATGTTAATGATTCCTGATCAGTTATACACAGTAGTTCCCATGGTGAAAGATCTCATAGAAAAAATGTATCCCGATATAGCACTGATAAGGGATAAGTATCTACAATGATTTTGTAAAAGAGCCATTTTAACTCCAACAAATGATCAAGCAGCATTAATCAATTACATTTTGCTAAACTGATTTGAAGGTCAAGAAATGGTGTACTATTCAATAACAGATACTGTGGTAAACTTGGACGAAGCAGTCCACTATTCTGTTGAGTTTTTGAACACCATCAATCCAGCAGGCCTCCCATATCACAAGCTTTCGCTGCGTGTCGGTACACCTGTAATGTTACTTCGTAATTTGAAACCACCGAAACTATGTAATGGTACAAGACTGAATTTGATAGAAGCCACTATTTTGACGGGGTCTGCCCAGGGACAAATAATACTTGTGCCACGCATACCGTTGTTTCCCAAAGATCTGCCGTTTGAATTTAGGCGAATTCAATTTCCTTTGAAAGTATGCTTTGCAATGACCATAAATAAGTCACAAGGCTAAACTCTGGTTATTTTGGTTTCATCCACTAAAATGGTTAAGAATGTTGTTTATAACTAAATAATATCATAAACACGATACATTTTTACACCACCCTAAAAGGCTTAGGTTCTTGGAAGTTACACACACACAAACCCACCCATGCTAATATGAGTATATTGTAGGTCCGTCAAGCTGCCCCCCCCCCGGTTAGATTTTTTCTACCAAAATGCTAGCACACATGAAGGGCACCTAGCACAACCTAGCACAACAATTTTTATAGCTAGCACACCAACAGCTCACAATAAAAATGCTTTTGAATTCGGGTGGAGCCAGGTTAACGCTAGCCCCCCCCCCGGTTGGAATTTTGTCGCCAAAATGCTAGCACAGATAAAGGACGCCTAGCACAACCTAGCACACCATTTTTTATAGCTAGCACACCAACAGCTTACAATACGAACTTTCTGGGAACCTACCTCGATAAGGATATGAGTTGGAATATCAACCATATTTGTAAAAAATTAAATAGTAGTTACTTTGCAATATTACAGCTAAAAAATATATTTACAACTAGTCAACTGATCAATGTTTATTATGCAATAGTATACTCCCATATTTCCTATAATCTCATTCTGTGGGGGGTGCGGTAAATGCCTCGAGGATTTTTATTTCTCAAAAAAGGATTGTCCGTCTAATATTTAATTTAGATTATAGAGAAACATGCAGAAACCATTTTAAAGATTTCGGTGTACTAACTTTTTATTCTATTTACATCTACAAGTGCATATTATATGCAAAAAGTAATTTCAGTGAATTTAGTCTTAATTCTGATTTCCATGATTACCCAACCAGATGTGGAAAACTTATACGGCCACCGAAACATGAAACCTCATTATTTGAAAAAAGGCCTGTCTATAAAGGAATTCAACTCCTTAATCATTTGCCCAGCTGTATAAGATGTGAGAGCGATTTCAATGTGTTCAAACAAAAACTTAAATTTTTTTTAATTGTCGAATGTTTCTATGATGTGTCAGAGTTTTTAAGCAAACGATTTTAATTTAAGTGTTTAATAAGTAAGTCGTACTCAATGTAATATCCTCTTCTCTGTTTGACCTGTCCTATATCATGTACTATGATCAAAAAGGATGAATAAAATATTATTATTGTTATTATTATTATTATTATTATTAATTATATTAAAAATGCCTTTGAATTCGGGTGGGGCCAGGTTAGCGCTAGCACCACCCCTCCCCCCCTGTTGGAATTTTTTCGCCAAAATGCTAGCACAGATAAAGGACACCTAGCACAACCTAGCACAGCATTTTTATAGCTAGCACACCAACAGCTTACAATAAAAATGAGTTGGAATGCGGGTGGGGCCAGGTTAACGCTAGTTACCTCCGGTCGGAATTTTTTCGCCAAAATGCTAGTACAAACGAAGGACACCTATCACAATCTAGCACACCATTTTTTATAGCTAGCACAGCAACTACACTTCTAATTCTGGGGAGTGAGACGGAGGTCAGTGAAATAACGCTATACTTACTCTATGAATAAATAAATGGATAAATGAATAGGTTGAATATATATGTAAAACGGCTGGTTTAATTGTTACTTACTGTAGTTACGAAAGATTTTTGTAATATTCCACTCATATGGTGAAAATTCCCAATTAAGCAGGATCTTTTAGGGGATAACTCTCCGGCAGTGCCGATAATTTCCCTTTTAAGTCCGTATCTAAGTAACAACTGTGGTTATTATCATAACTTTAATTTAAAATATCATAAAAATGTCACGGTTTGAAAACGATTCTTCAAGTTTAATCCAAAAATAAGTGATTGAAAATGAACCAAAAAGGGTAATTAAATACCATGTAATGTTGTTTAAATAATTTAAATTTCGCATTAATACAGTTTTATGTCGTCTAATCGAGAAATATTCTATCGAATTACACTCATGAAAATACTTATATAGTCCACATATTGCCTGTAATATTATTAGAAAGAATACATATTATTACAACCATCAACCCTTCGCGGAAACCCTTTCTTAACCCAAACATCTGATTCGGCCAGTTTGGATGTACCTACAGGAATTTTATTTACTCTCAAGACCCATAAAAACGGAATTATAAAATTGATTCAAATTTTAACGATAGACTTGGTTGACCGACCCTTTTAAAAAGTCCGATGAGAACTTCAGATGGATTATACCTAGTTTTTAGAAAAATAAAAATACCTATGTCATCAATTTTGCTGCCTTCCAGTTAATACCCATATTGTAAGAAAGCAGAAAAATTAGTCCACTTTCTTTAGTCCGGCAACTTTGGTGATCCGCCATGTTGAATTTAGAATGCCGTCACATACCTAATCATGTATTGGCATGCAAACTAGACGTATATACAGAATTTTAAATCAATCGGTTGAAGATATCTGCTTCAAACCTGAGTTGCAAGATTGCAACCGAACAAACATACATTGCCAGTTACATACTAAAAACTTTGAAAAATACATAGTAGTGTTAGTGTCTTATGATATGCCACACAAATATTTGAAGCTCTGATTAACCGGCTCTAAGAATTAAAAGCTGCACGTTCTAAGTTAACTTGGGAATTTAAAAAAAATCTGATAGTGAAATGCAAAATTTATGTTATCATTACAATGGTTAATTAAACATCAACTTCGGCAATTAATATTCTGGCAAATTTAAATATGAAGTTTGAGTGTTTTTTTTAAATAAGGACTACAGTGAACCACGATCAGTCTAAAACATGTATTCTCAATATATTGGAATATTTTTAGGGATCTCAGCCGCCCCTTCCCGGTAGTGTAGCTATGCCGGTTCTGAGCCACTACTTCGAAGAAGGTCCTCTAGGCGACGGTGGCGCTGCGGTGGCGCTGTCGGCGGTGTCGTCCATTTTTTATCCAGTCGGCCATTTTTTAGTCGGCCATTTTTTTATCCAGTAGATTTCGCTAGATGGCGCACTTCAATTTTGCAGATGTCTTTTTTTAGATGTCTGTCGTCCATTTTTTATCCGATAATTTTGTGCATGACGTAATCGAAAAAAAGTTTGTCCCAAGTGAGTTTCGATTGTTTCGAACCCACGACCTCATCGTTCCCAGCCTACACCGCTACATGTATGCTATGGAGGATCCCTACAAAGTATGTTTTTGAAACTGATCAGTATAAGTATTTTGAAATCTCAATGATTTCACGATGCGATGTAATTTTCTTCAATGCGCTGATTTTAATGCATGAATATGTTCCACATTTAAAAAAAATGTATTGAAATCGAAAAAAAGTTTACCCCGAGTGAGTTTCGAACCCACGACCTCATCGTTCCCAGCCTACACCGCTACATGTATGCTATGGAGGATTCCTAAATATTATGTTTTGAAATTGATTATATGCATATTGTTTTGAAATGACGCACTAAGCTGTACACCGAGGTGTCTCATATATTATCTGATTTCACGATGGCTTCGATGTAAATTTCTTCAATACTCCCTTGTACTAATATCGTTTTAGTTGTTAGAACATGTGAATCAAATGCAGTTGAATCAGAATCCTTCGTAATTGTTCATTGTATTTATCAGTAAAAATCGCACGCGTGCGCGATCTTTACGTATGAACTTAATAATATTTTTCCATTATCATGTATAATATTAGCAGCCATATTTGTTTTAATAATTAAAATTCTATTGAAAATTGTTAAACGTAAATTTAAATGATCATGTAATATATCGGTTGATGAGTAGGGCAGTTTTAATAAAAAATCCATTCAATGCAATTTACTTTATTTAGACATTACAAAGGTAAATTCAGGGTATACAGGGTGTAGTCAAAAAAGATGTGATGTTCATATAAACAGAGTGTAGTCATAGAAGAAGCCATATATACAGTGCGTAGTCATAAAAAGATGCGATTTTTTACAGGGTGTAGTCATAAAGATACCGTATTTTTTATATACACAGGTCGTAGTCATAAAAATACAGTATTTTTCATAAAATATGCCACAGGGTATATAAAGATAAGAGCTTTACAATGAATATCTGCTATTATTGCTCAAATTTTCATCGAACAAACCGCATTGGTAGATTATTTTCACATACAGGATGTTACTAGAACGACAACCACAACAATAACGATAACAACAACGATGACAGCGACGACAACGATATCGACGTCAACAACGACAACGACAACGATTACAACCACGACAACGACGACTACGACGACAACGACAGCAAATCCACTTTATTCGACAACAGAGGACACCCAAAGCTTTTGCATGCTTGAGATTTGTTGCTCGTACGACTACATTATAGTAAAATATGCCGTGACTTATTATATTATTAGACAGATAACACACATCAGGAGCCTATCAGACAGATAGCAGAGGGTTAACAGGATAGATAACAAACACACCTCAGGCTCACATCAGTTTGACTGTGCTAGTACTAACAAATTTACTGCAACACTCTGTTTATATGAATTTTTTCCAAGAAACCAACAAAAGAGCAACATATTTACAGATACTGGTATTAACGGATATCCATCGTGATAGAAGAGGACATCCAAGCCATCAGGCTTGCACCCAACTAAATTAATATAATTAAGCTGCTCTTCAAAAAGAATGCCACGCTAATAGAAAAATCTTGAAGCAATGATTTCACAACTTTGTCATACACTGAATGTCATTTTTATTATAGATGCGGTGAAACAAGAACTCACTTTACAACTCAAGCAGAGGGACAGCAGACACACATCACAGGGTTAGCACCAGACATGCACCACCGTTATACGTTTAACATTTTTGTCATCAAACAGTACTCTTTGAAACAAAATATCAGGAATCTTGTATTTCAGAATTTCATTATGAATCACCCCAAATATTTAGAGGGACGTATGATACTGATGGCGATATTGATAATTTTCATAGACATTATAGCTATTTATAATTTGATCACTTAATATAATTAAGCCGATCTTCAAAAAGAATGCTATGCAAATAGAAAAATCTTGAAGCGGAAATTACACAACTTAGAGGTACAGTTTTATTGAATATTACTTTTCGTTAAAATAGCTATTCTGAAATATTGGTATAATTTGAAACGTTAATAATAAACCACCGATTATTATACCAAAATGTGATAACACTTTCACAACTTGATTATAAAAATAAGAATTTTACTAATGGAACCCACAAAATGTTATTCAAATATTGTGATTTGTCGGTATAAGAGAGAGAAATTACGGTTGACGGGCAGGTAACATTTTATCTGAAAAATAACAATGACATTCTCGGGGTTCAAATCACCTGCTGTGTGTTACATAAAATTATGTCTTTTTCAATACACGATGTTAAAAATATATTTGCATCATTATTCTGTGGGGGATATCTACGCAAACATACGAGGTATGTTATGATTAAAATTGATATATACATGGGGTGTTTGTAATTATTAAGACTGTAGAAATATGTAGATATAAAAGTTAATGACACACAGTTTAGTAGTAGTATTTTGATTGGGGTGTCTACGTAAATTATAACGAATATATGTCTGAATATGATACTGAGAAACCATCAACGTACATACTCTATACAGAAGCGAATAATTTGTATGAGGAGGCAATGTATGAACATTTACAGTACGATGACCCCGAAAATGATGTAGAGTTTATAAAATCCATTACAGATGATTCTCCAGAAAGTTATATTCTCCAAGTTGATTTGACGTATCATATCAATTTGCATAATCTACATAAAGACTGTGCTCCGAACACCGCAAACCCCACACCTTAAAATTAGCAAAATTAATGACCACTGTACACGATTAAAAGAGTGTTATAGGTACTTTACATTGTAGGAATTTAAAACAGACATTAGAACATTGGTTGGTATTGAAATAATTCACAAAGTTTTGAAATTTAAACAATCCACATGTCTAAAACGATACATCGAATTAAACAATCAATTGAGGATTTTCAATAAATCAATGTATGTGTATATGGAAATTCTCGATATTTCCAAAACTGGAATGTACGGCTTTCACTATAATTTTATGCTTCCAACAATGGGAGTAGACAATTGTAAGCTATTGTACACCGACACTAACAGTTTTGCTTACCAACTTACTTGTAACGATGCATATAAACATTTAATTGACGCAAACATTGACAAATTTGATACATAAGACTACTACACTAATAATCCATACAATATACCTAGAGTTAATAAAAAGTATTATGCGTAATGAAAGATGAGTCTAATGAACAAATCATCACACATTTCGTTGGTCCAAAATGTACGGATACAAAGTTCAGTGTGGGAGTAAAGTCGTTAAAGAGTATTAAAAAATGTATAGTAAATAATAACTTTTGATGATTATGTCGATTGTATGAAAAATTGGAAACAGATGACAATTACTCAAAATACGATACGTTCCTTTGCCCATAATGTGTATAGTGTTAAACAAACCAAAATCGCGTTGAGTCCTCACGATGATAAAAGGAAATTACTTCATAATGCTTTAGATACACTTCCATGGGGAATAGAATAATTTTTAGGAATGACTAAACTAACTTTTATAACTGAAGTTCATTTACCACATAATTTATTATTAAAATATCGCTCATCATTGAAAGAAGCAGATGATGATTATAAATTTTGTGATTGGTTTCACCAACATCATATTAGAAATCTGATTCTAAGTCAATGCTGCCGTCATATCGTTAATGAGATACAGGGCATTGAATTGTTATTTCAACTTTAATATTTCATAACTCGGTTTGCAGTGCAGGAGGAGG